>JAUDZF010000001.1:5786075-8679113 GCA_030407055.1 Armillaria mellea | reverse complement strand
GGTCTTGAAAATTAGGTCTGCTCAGTGGCAGGAATCACGAAATTGATAATCGCTGTAAGATGCTGTAAGGTAACAATGCACTAACAAAGGGTAACGTTCGTCGTTAATTCTTCTCAGGACCTTTCGGTATTTCACGGAGAAAGCAAAATACTGACGACTAATCGCATTGTTAACATTCATTTAACGTATACAGAGGTAGAAATGTTTCTCAAGCCGAGTCCTTTTCATGAACCTCAACCTCACAAGCTTCCGAGGCCGCCTCCCTGCCATGCATGTGGTCAAGTAAATGGGGCTTCCAAGATGGACTGTTCCATGGCTTAACACCAGAGCGATACATCTCATCAACCTATAATACATGATCAGAGCAGTCTCACGATCAGTACGGTAATCTTTTACCTCCTCCAGACTGAGGCCCTTGGTCTCTGGAATAAGTAAATATACGTAGGCGTATCCTGGCCGAATGAGATAAGTCTTCGACGAATAGTACAACGGTGTATACGCACCGAAGACCAACATGCCGAAAAATATCAACAGAATAAGAGGGCCGATACTGACAAACAGCAATATTAGATCTGCGATCGATAGATGATAGCTTGACACGTACTCATTTGCAATTCGCGGGGCGAAAAATGAGAGCAAGAAATTCCATAGCCAGTTCGTAGCACTTCCGAGTGCTATGGCTTTGGGGCGAACTCGAAGCGGGAAAGATTCACCAAGATATACCCACCTGTGTAAATAGTATGTCAAGTCTCTGTACGAGATCGTCATGGAATTAATAAACGTACGGCACTGGTCCCCAGAAGACGGCGAAGGAGAAAACATGTAAAACTGCGAAGGCGATCAACGCATCTCCTGTGAAAAGAGGTTGGTTTCAGGCGTTGGACAGTGACAAAATGAACCAAAAGAGCATTACCTCCTTGTTTATTCCGCGGAGTCAAAAGGCTCGCTGGGGTCCCTGATGGTGCGAGAGTGAAGTGGCCAACAAGTCCCGCCTAAGGGGGAGGTGTGGGCTTAGAATCATTACTCGCAGATGAAGTTCGTATACGAACGATGAGGGAACAAATGGCTTCCAACACGGAGCCAACAAGAAGGGACTGTCATGCAAATGTCAGTATGTCACTTCACAGACAAAATCATGTACAACACACACGACGACGGCCCCACGCTTCAATTAGATACTGTACATAGCGTCATTTGAGTTACTTGTTTGTAAAGGACCAAGGTCGAGAACTTACCAGAGCAGGAACAGTACCTACGACTGAGACTGCTCCCAGGATAGTTTGAATAACATAAGGTGAAAGCCTGGGTACGGTAAGGCTCAGCTCCAATACCAAATAATCTTCACGTACTCGGTTCCAGCATTCTGGAAAAATGTATCTCCGTAGTAATCTGCATATTAAACCAGAGTGTCAACTGTCTAGGACATCGGAAAAATGAAGCCTTACAGTAAAAATTCTGTCCATTGAGCTGTTGAATAAATTGCAGCATCATGCCATTGATTGTGCGTTTCCACAGTGCGTTTCTCGTTGAGAAACATTCGAGCCATGTTGCCTTTCCGTTCTCGTTCTCGGCTCTGATACTGAACATTAGTTCTTCGACTGTCTCTTCAGTAAGAGGGATCGTCTATGGGAACGCTGTTTAGCTCCGCAATGACTTTTCGAGCGTCCTCAGTTCGATCTGTGCCCAAAAGATGCCGACTACAAGAGATCAGTATTACTGGACTGCACTGGAGGTGAGGACGTACGGGGACTCAGGAAGGAAGAAGATTCCGGATAGAATAATCAGACCCCAAAGCATTTGCAGACCGACTGGGATACGCCAAGATGCGGAACCAGAAATCGTATGTGTACCAAGATCGATGATGTAGCTGATAAATATTCTGGGTGTAGATGCTGTTCAATACATTAAACGAAGGAAGACACTGCAGTGACTCACCCCATAACTGATTTGTAGTTGATATAATACCAGTAGCATACCGCGCAATGCTTTGGGAGCCGTCTCCCCATTATACAAGCTATATTCCATACATGAGACTGTACCATTAAAAGTGCGAAGGACGTACGGTACAATAGCTGACATAGCTCCGACGCCAAGACCTGCAATAAAGCGGCCAACCGAAATTTGGGCAATAGAGGTTGTCGTTCCAGTTTGTACGGCCGTTCCGACCGTGAACTAGGAAAGATGAGAAAACAATCGGTATTATTGAGGGATGGAGTTTCACAATGGCAGCCCAGATGAATATAGAACCGCGACGGCCAAATCTATCAGATGTGAAGGCCTGTGCTAAGGCACCACTACTAATGCGTTAGTAGCACACTGGAGCAGGATCATAGGATAAACTCAACACGAATGTTCCCGCCGACAGAAGGGATGTGATGATAGACTGCCGATTGCTGTCTAAGATGTATTCTCCAAGATTTGCGGTATCGGGGGTACCAAAACGACGTATGAAATCAGGCATGATCAAACATCCTCTATCAGAACGTAACTTCGTGAGAGCTCGGATACTCCTGTACCCCATGAATACTCACGAGATGACCCCAATGTCATATCCAAATAGAAATCCTGGCACAAAGGTCGTTTATGGTTCTGGCTTGCGATAAAAGTATGGGCTTACCTCCTACAAGATCGTCAGCAGGTACTAGTCTCGAAACAAAGAAGCTCAGATACCAAATGCAACGAAAATGGCGAGCAGAATAGCCCGTTTGTTGGTTGGCACTGCTTTAGCCATAGATACTCTCGTTAGAGAAAACGCCTGGGGAAAGAAGGATCATGAGAATCCAGATTTATAATGTTCGCGAAGACTAGTCGGGACCAGTAACTTACCAGTCTCGCAGAAGTTCTCCCGAAGAACCAGAGTCATCTGATGGTGTAGCGCGTACACGGTCCGCCTGACGGTCCGCTCTTTGTAATGCTGGAGTGTTAAATTTGTGTTTTACTCCGTAACACCACTTCCACCACGCGGAAGGTAACGAAAGAAGCAAAACTGATTGAAATGGTATCATATGGCCATTGAAAACAGAGCTAAAAGAGGATTTCCTCCAAGTCAGATGAGCAATTTGACAGTATTTTCGTCTAGACAAAGCAGGCATGCGAACCCGGCGGCCATGGAACATTGGAAGTTGAAAGACCATGATGACTCGAAGTCGAAGGATGAATGTTTTGACCATCAGCTCCTTATTAGGAAGGTGATTTGGCGTCTCGAAACAGCGGTGAAAAGCGCATAAAACCACCTATCATCGCCCCCAAAGTCCTGTGAAGGCTGCAGGGTCTCTCTTCATTAGCCAGATAGGCATGTTCAATGCGAAATCCCTTTAGATCCCACTTTCGTGGAAGGGCCGCATCCATTGCTTCGGCGCGAGTGTCCTCGTTGGCACAAACCCTGCTGGCGCTTTCAACCTCACTTCGTGACCTGATCACGGCATTCATTGTACCAGCTTGTGCCAGACTTCCATATCCTGATCCTCTGAGCTCCTTGGGGGGGCCCATTGATACACTGGGAGCTCGCGAGCACCATCTCGGGTCGGCATTTTTTAAGGTTTCCGCCATTGGTGCCCCGAGATGCCGTCGCCCTGAACTGTACAGACTGCCGGGTCTGCCCATATTCTGGCTCGGCTCAAATCGCGCTGCTGCGAGAAGCTAAGTGAATTTGTGGTGTACGGTTCACTCGCATCGCATGTTCACCAAATTATGTCATACGCAGCGACATTTTCAGTCTGAAATACATCAGAGCATGCTCAATGTATACTAAACACTCAAAGAGAAATTTGCACGCTAGTACGGTCATAGCATATGAGCAGCACAGCATCATGCTAAGCAATTCTATATAGCACGCACAGACAGTCATTTCATTCTTCGATGCAAGTCTGATGCTACGAAGTCGCTGATAGAGTTGTTACTAGATATCCATGACTGTACCATTATACACAGAAACTGGAATTTCCTCGCCTTCGACCCCATTTTCAGACTTCAGACCGGTTCTCAAGGGCGAGCTCCTGAAGAGTATACTTCAGGGAAAAACAACTGATGTGCATCGCGCTCTGGTGGGGTTAGCATGAGGGGATTATTGATCTCGAGTTTCCCGTCTATAGGTCCTCAAGTTCTACAATGGCGGGTGACCCTGTCTGGGTTTCTCGGCCGTGAGCTCGGCTTGTGGAATAAGGAGAGGGTAGCGAGGTTACTAGGGTTTCATAGTGCAGTGACCTGTATCCTTGCGTCCGACGTGCCTGAAGGTACCGTGCCGTGTAATGATGAGATGAGATGAGATGACAGAATGCACAGCCACACAATGACGTCTGTAGGTGCGTGTGGTCTTAGATTTTCTCCACATCGTCACTTCAATGTTACTCCCATTCTTCCTCGTCTATCCGTTTATCTTCCTATACAGGTGTGAATTATTCTGTTAACGTGAAAACATCAACTGACACCATATCTGTGTAAGCCTGTGGTATAAATGTATCAGCGGCAACTGGTTGGATGTCACCATTGCGAACATACATTTTACCGGATATTTTCCAAGTTTTTCAAATCCTAGGATAGGATTGTTGAAGATCCTTGGCTACGAATATCATGACGATGCCTGCCATGTCACTATCGCCGAGCTAGACATCATTCTCTGGATCTTCCCGCAATCGCTACGCTTTACATCTGGTTCTCTTGCCACCGTGGAGATACATGATTTTCGTGTCCGCATTTTCTCATCCTCCCATACACCAATATGGCTGCAGAAACTGCGTCGAAACCTCATCTTCACAGTTCTTAATTGCCACACTGTCCGTCTCGACGATATTCTCACAGAAATTGTTCTAAACGACGAAAGTGATGAAACTAGGTTATCAGGTTATTCTAATCAGTGGCATATACATAATGTCTTCAATCAACGAATGTATGCTTTCGGCCGGCTGGACGCCCAACTGCGTCGTAACTGGCTGGATGATCATGGGTCATTGGCATTTATTGCGAGGGAGTGCAGATGGATCAAGCTCCCCACATTGCTACAGAGCGAGTCTCGTTGGCAGTTGAGCCATTTCCAGCTCTGAATCTTAAATATCCTGAATGATATTTGTTCAGATATTTGCCCTATCGTATCATTTCCTTATTTCCCAAAATTTATGATCCAATCTCTACCGTCGACATCTACATATCACGGACGGACATCACTTTCGATCATTTCCGTATACGAGACGTTGAATTGTTTCGTCAAGGAGCCATGACGTTCAAGCTGAACATTGAAAAGTTACGGCAAAGGGGATCTCTGGAGGGCTTTACATGGGATGCATTCATGGATACTCTTTTACGGACCTGTATGTGATAGATACAACGGTATTATGGAAATAGTATAAGCACTATAATACAACGAATAAAAAGATAGAAAATAAAAGTTAAATACATAAGGTCCCACGAGTTCAAAAAGTAAAGTGGTATGTTGCCAGCGTAGAACGCCCGACCCGCTAGCAATGGAGTATATCAAAATAGCTCACTTGGCGCCTTAGGCCCGCGGAATTCAAACCGTGTTATTCTCCGACACGCGCTTTACCTCGACAGGCCTGTCAAAAAAGTACCTGCGTCGTTTGAGCTCCCAGCATCGATCGGATACAACTCCATACTGAGTTTCTGAAGAGGGCTGTCTTTCATGGCTGAATGACGAGACATCGTCTTTCTATCGGTCCAGCTGGAGAATCGATCTGGATCTTCTTGTGGTGATAGTTCAGCAGAGGCGGTCATGGAGAAGCGGTTTTCGGGCGGAGGTGAAACGAGCGGGGTTGAACGGCGTCTTTCTGAAATCGTTGTACCTGGTAACAGTGAAGATACTCGTTCTAAAGGCGATGAAAGGGTTTGGGTATAAGCAGAAGGATCCACCGGATCGTCAAACGGATTTGATCTCATGGTTTCTTCTATCGCTCCAGAACCCCCCGGCACCGGAGTATGGTTAGAGACATAGCTCAACCAGGAGACTCGAGAGCTCGCAAAAGAAGTAGTCTCAGCAAAAGGATTGTGAATGGGTGTTTGAGTGCGGCTTTCCGTGGGACGTTCAGAAGGATGAGTGTGCATGAGGAGGGACGATACTCGATGGAAGACACGCATCATGGGCGGCGGGAGAATCTGGGGCGGGGGATCGCCATTCTGGCTACTTGGTAGTTTTTCGTCTTTGAACGATTTGTACGGAGCAAAACCAGAGTCCACCTTGGCACAGTATTTCTTTCGCCGTCGACGGAGGCAGAAAAGTATGGCGAGAAGGACCGCAGAAACGGCGACCACGGCGCCTACAATTCCACCAATAATAGGCACGAAGGATGTACGTGATAGGCTAGAAGAAATGGAGGCTTGGTCAGAATGGGAGTAATGCATATGAAAGACGGTATTACTCGGAAGACGGGGAACTTGGATTACTAGGAGATATGGGAACTGCGGTGGGTGTGGGCGCAAAACTCGTAATGGCGATAGGCGGTGATGTCACCGTTGACATTAAGGTAGACGAGGCGGAGGCCGTGGATGGAACTGAAGATGTCGAAGGTGAGGATATGACCGCCCGGATGGTCTGAGAGGATGATAATGAACTTAATGAAGATGAACTTGACGTAGTAGAAATAAGTTCAATAGATGTCGCTGCGACTAGGCTGCCGGAAGTAGTGGACGGGACAATGTCGGATGTAATGGATGATTGTGACGAGGATGACTGAGATACTACGGATGACTGAGATAATACGGAGGAGGATTGCAGTATTTGTGATGTGCTTTCAACGGTGGCGGGACCAGGGGTTGTTTCAGCAATGCCGACGGAACTATTGCTGCCGTTAGTAGATGACGCCACGCTTCCTCCCCCGGTCGCGCTTCCTCCATCGTTGGAGGAATAATCACTAGTAGGATCCGGGTTGTTGGGCTGGTCGCTCCCGTTACCACTGTTGGATTCTCCACCATTTCCACTTTCAATGCTGTGACCGCTTCCATGGTGAGCAGATTTTGAGCTGCCGCCGCGACTAGACTTCTTGTCGGAGTCATCATCGTTTGAACCGTCATCGTCGCTGTCCTTATTGTCATCATTATCGTTTCTCTGGTGACCAGGCCCCAGAATTTGGTGTTGTGGACCATCGTCGTCTCCCGCAGCGTCCTTCTTGCAATTCACTTGTCCGTCAGATTTGTGCTTGCTATCTAGTTGAAGAGTTAGACGATCATCGTAAAAGGAAAACGGAGATACTTACTCTGTTCTTGAAATCCACGGCGCAAACGCTGATGGGATTCGCTCAAACCACGCTGATGAGGGGGGAAGGAGGGCTGAAGCCTTAGCCCATCAAGCAGTAGCTTCGACCGTGATGATTTTGTCGAAGAGTCTGCACAGATATGTCAGTATGGAGCTGACGGGCCAGTACGGAGGAAGAAGACCTTTCTCTGAAGTGTTACCCCCAGAGGACATTGGTATTCGGCGCCTCCAGGGCATCTGAAAAGGGACCCGTAGGGCCACACAAAACTTAGAAAGGAGAGTAGGGGGAGAAAGAGTGTCGTGGTGGTAGAAGGCTAAGAACTTTGGAAGAAGCGTTAAGCGTAAATGGCATCTATGACATCCTCATGATTGGTTTAGCAGATTCTTGTTCGCCATATGTGGGAACATGCCCTAAACTACCATAAATGTCACCGTACCACGGTGAATGACGTGTTGGTAACCGGGGCGCAGATCAACAACGAGGCCTCGGTTGAATGGTACTCAGCTTCTGTTTAAACACAAAACATGAGATGCAAATCATGCGCAATTCGTGACGGGAAATCAGCTTATCAGGCTTCTCACGTTCAGCAGTACACCGAACCTTGAAGCTTTATCCAAGATGGACCGTTGTTTCGGAGGGTTCATTAGGATGTGAGGTCACCTGGAGGTTACTATATCCCGAGTACACCAGAATGGGAGAACATTCATGTATTCATGTATTAAGCTTGTGCCTCTGTACGAGAACTTTTGAAACGGCAGCTACGTACACGATTCAGTAAGTATCAGAGAGAAGAAAGATCGGAGTAAAACAGCCGACCTTATATCCTGTTTATTCCCAACAGATGTCGGCCAAAGAAGAGAAAAAGATTGATAGAGCCGGTGCTCGCAGTTCATCAGAATTCAAATTGCGGCGATGAGGGATCGAAACAAAAGGCGGATCAGCATTCGGATTTAGCGGACCGTTATTCGACCCCCGATACTCCGTCATGCGTGCCGGATCGAGCCGTTTCTTCGCCTTACCACCACCGTCAATAAGCAATGCAGTCGCTACGGACGCGACGTTCTCAGGCGCCGGCGCGCAAGGTGCAACGCTCTGGAACGAAGCTCTCCAAAATTGCCCAAGGTGTCACCTCCCGTCCTCGCGATGCCCGCAAATCTCGTGTCGATGACAAAATTAAGAAACGCATGTCGATGCGCTATGCCGACATTTCAGGACCTACAGAGCTTAATGTACCCCCAATGCCCAGTATGCCTACTGTTGGGGGTATTGCCGATGGATTTCAGAACGAAGTTGTCGGTGAGAAGATAGGTAGTCGGGATGATGGAGCGGCGGCGGCAGCCGCAGAGGAAGACAAGAAACTGTTGGACAAGGATGATTTTGACCCAGATGCCTGTGAGTATGGAAATTTTAAATTACGACAATATTCCTGAATCGGCATAGACTTGAAGCTCAAGCTAGCAAATTCGACAGAAGCAGAAGTCAAGTCCCTACAGTCATCTCTACGTGGAGCCAAAGATGACACGGCCATTGATCTCCAGAAGAATGTTTTCCAAAAGTCAGGGGAACTCTGTCTTACTCGATTCTTTCTTGCTAACTTGACTGCAGTTATGCAGAATTCGTGCTGATCTCCAAGGAAATTTCATCCCTAGAGAATGAAATGATTGAACTGAAGGAATCCCTCTCGGAGTACAAATCCATGCCGTCCTTGCTTCATATTCCTGACCCCACCTCGACGTCTTCCTCAACTATGACTTCATATCGACGTTCCTCCGTTGCTGACCTGCGCATCATGTATTTTAACCAGATGCAGGCGTTGCACAGTCAGATCGAGGGATCTGCCAAATTTGCGCCTACTACACCAGGAAGACATGTCGTGGGCGAAGTCGAAGGTGTTCTATCATTAAATGCTGCAACGTACAAGGTCGTCGGCAAGGTGAAGTTTGTCGTCTTGGATGATGCCGTGTTGGTCGCCAGGAGACGACGCCGCAATGGTGGTTCCGATTCTCGTAGTGGCGGCAGTGTTAGCGAAGGCAAGCTAGTCGCGGAGCGATGCTGGCCATTGAGTGAAATGCTGGTGTTGGATACCAAGGACTCACCTAGTATGACGAATGTCTTCAAGATCAGGCATGGCAAGGAAACACATGTATATCGCACAGAATCCCCTGCAGACAAAAAGTCGCTTCTTCAACAACTACGTCATGTTGCCGAGGAACTAGCTGCTAAGAAGCGCAAGGAACGTGAAGGCGAGCATGAACGGAGAAAGAGTATGTGGCAAGGCGCTGGCGATGTAAGCTCTACTTCTGTGAGCGCGAAGGGATTGCTAATAGTATGTGTTATAGAGGACGTCTGGATACAATGCGGACCGTATGCCTCAAGCTGAGTGGATGAGGGAGCTTGCTATGAAAGCAGGAGATGCTCCAGATGCTGACACTAAGGGGAAACTAGAGCGCGATGCTCGTTGGACCAGTGAGTGGGCGGACAACCTGACTGTTGCAATTGCTTTGCGGGAATGGGAAAAAGCTACAAAGCTTGTCGAAGAAGGTTGATTCGACCTCTTCTTTTCTTCGATCTGTACTGATACTCCCTTAGGTAAAGCCAAATTGGCTACAGTTCCTTCCCTGGCCCCAAAGCTTCCCGCTTTGACCTCGCAGCTGACTGCGGCCCTCTTGTCTTCCTTGTCTTTGGTCTCGAACAAGAAGTCTGCTGTTATTTCACTGATCTCGCTTCTTTTGCGTCTCAACGCGGGTCCTGCTGCTCGCGCAACGTTCCTCAAAATGCGTTCCCAGGTCATCAAGAATCTTGTCAGAAAAATCAAATTCGAAGGACACATTGGTGCATATATTGCTGACTTGGCTATCGTGACCTTCACTGCCATAAAGCACACCGCCGATTGGTTTTTGGCAAGTTTTAAGGAGAATGAAGTTGCTAGTGGTATGTCAGAAAAGTTGCACTCGGCAAACAGTATATTAATGTGACAGTATAGCCTTCATTGATTGGGCGAAAAGTCAGATCGAGAATTACGCAGATGTGTTCCGAAGACAGGTCTTCAGTTCGGATGTCGATCCGAAGGTGGTCGAAGAAGCTCTGAAAATCACATATTCTCAGAGCAAGAAGGTAAGGACGCTGATTACGTGAATCCTCCCATTTCACATTTATTTTCAGTTGCTTGAAGACTATGGACTCGATTTTCGGTTCCTGCTAGAGGAACTACTGGCGGAAAATATTCAAGAGTCGGAGACCAACACCAAACCCGCCAAGCTGAATCTGCAAGACATACGCATACATGCGCCGAAATTATCAAAGTCTTCTTCCAAACTGTCCGCTCCACTTACATCCTCCGTCAGCCGGCGTTCTCCTACTCCAAGCGCAAGTTCAGCTAGGACACAGTCGTCATCATCTACTTCTTCCGGTGCGACAACCACGGCCGCCGCCGTCACCCCGACTGTATTGTCCTCAGCGCCACCTTCGGGTTACTCCTCAGCTTCATTTTATACCCCTACACCTGCCACCAGTATGTTTCCCTCATCCCAGACCCAAATGTTTCCCATGCAGCCTGTTCTTCCACCTACCCGCACACCCTTATCGTCCACAATGCCTGCATATCGTAACGACACGCCGCCGCTCTCTGCTCCAGTTCCCCCCATGCCTTTAGCGTCCCCGCTTCCCAGGAGAACAAGGTCTCCACCTCCTAGTGCGTCTCCCTTGCGGTCAGGTACATCAAGTAACATGAGGGATAGGCCGCCTCGATCGGCTAGGGCTAGTCCTGCTCCACCCCCTCGGTCAACGAACCGACCTGGCAGTTCGGCAGGACATAGGCCGCCACCTGTTGCTGTACCCCCTCGAGAGGGTATGATCTAAGATTGCCTATATCTTAGTGTTTTCTTCACGTCGGATTCCCCTTCACACTTAAATTATTCCCTCTATTTTTGTTCTTCGTATTTGTAGATGTCATCGTACCGGCAATTGAATATTTTGATTGCATCTTCCTTGACTGGGCTAATCCTATATATTATTTCCATTTTCTCAGATCAGGATTACCTGGTACGGTTCACACTCTTCAGTTGAACAGACGAGTCTGATTGCTTTCATGTACAGCTTGCATTGGATGATTGCTTCCGCGGCAATGCGTCATATCTTTGTGTAGGGCTGTGGCGGTGCTTCGTTTCTCCTTGCTTAATCATTGCCCCACTTACTAACACAGTTGGATGACAAAGAATGGGAAAACTCACCCATACGTGAGAGACAGGCCTAGGACGCTAACGCCCACTTCGTCCCATCAAGAATAAGATGTCTACTCATACCGCTATCGCTGCAGTGGCAAAAGGTCGCTTTGACGAAATACGCGTTTCGACTGAGAAGCCTCAACAAGGCGAGGTTTTGTTGAAAGCTGAATATGCGTCGTTGATTGCCTTCGACACGTATGTCACCGATCTGGGCTATGCCACCGATACTTTCCCTGTGGTGCTTGGGTTCAATGCCGCAGGAACCGTTGTCGAGGTTGGTCCAGGTGTCGATGATCTCAAAATTGGGGACAGGGTATGTGATGTGATGCGTTTTCGGTATACTGTTATCCGAAATTTTGCAGGTCACCGCATTCGCATATCAGGGCTCTAGGTCCAAAGCTATGCAAGAATACTCTATCCAGTCACGAACAGTTTGTGCAAAGGTATTGCCTGCTCGGTCATTCTTGCTCAATAATACGAAAGGGCTAAAACTTTGAATTCAGGTGCCCGATTCTTTGCCGTTGGCTTCCGCTGCGACGATACCAGATAATTTTGTCACGTCATTCCATACACTCTTCAACGAACTCGGCCTTCCGATCCCGAAGGCATTCCCCAGTCTCGAATCTCCCCCTCTTTCCTCCGCTCCAATTCTAATCTATGGCGCTGGATCTACAGCCGGCCAGTATGCCATTCAGCTTCTGCATGCCGCTGGATACAAAAACATCATTGTCACGGCCTCTTCGGCACATCATGAATATCTGGTCTCCCTCGGCGCTACGGCAACCATCGACTATCGTAGACCTTCACTTGCTGAAGACATCGCGAAAGCAGCTGCAGGCGATGGCAAAGTCGTGCTTGCCGTAGACTGCATCACCGCTGAGGGAACGATAAACGAAGTCTCGAAGGTGATCAGTCAGGGGGGTACAGTGGCCTTGCTTTTACCCATAAAGGAGGGCAACAACGTACGAGGAGAGAAAGATGCCCAAATGTACATGTCGATACCGGAAGGTCGCAGCCCATTTCCTAAGAGTGTCAATGTTCGCGGCGTGCGCACATTCCTATATCAAGAAGTGAGCACTTCGCACCTTTTGGCAACAGGGTTCACTGAACATTGTCTGTGAAGAATCCATTTCAGAAAGAGAATGTAATGCCTAAGATCCTTCCTCAGCTGTTGGAGAAGGGTATCATACAGCCTAACCGAGTTCATCTACTCGATCAGGGCACTTTCAAGGAGAGAGTTGCCGCGGGTTTGGATTTATTGAGACATAACAAAGTCAGTGGGGAGAAATTGGTGGTCAAGATTGGAAATTAAGAATATGGGCTAGGGCATGGCGCTATTTCTGATTTCAAACGCACACCGAACATTTCATCTTCATTGTCTCGCCACATATATGATTTGCCAATTTACTTTGAATTTCTCTGTACTTCTGTAACTTCTGTCGAAAGAACTCGTCTCAGCTGAATTTAGCGAAGGTGTATGATTTCGACGTGTACTTATCGATGCTTCGTCAAAAATAAGAATCAGAGGATTCATTGTGTGGTTAAACGTTGACGGGACGGATGAGGATCAAGTTTCGACACATCAACGAACTTTATTGACGACGCCACATGGCCTACCCTTATGTGGTCACGTGTGGGTGTTACGCCTCACGAATTGGGATTCTTCTTTTGGTCACGGTCTACATTGTTCGTACAAAGGATACCCCAAGATTGGACAGTGGCGTCTATTGTTCTGCTGCAGTATAAATCTAGAGTATCCTGACATCTGTGAGTTCCCTACTTTCAGCCATGGCGCGCTCGAATACTCACAATCTCATCAGTGAACCTACTCCAGCTACTACTGGCGGTACGCGTTTCTTTTCAGTTAAGCGGATCAACTACTGATATATAATCAGGATCGCCTATCAAACGCCAAACCTATAATCAGTACACTGCGGTCAAGGCTACCGCGACACAGAAGCGACACGTCAGATCGAAAGAAATGGACAATCACTGGATTGGACCTATGCCTATTGAATTTTTCCTTCAAACTCTAATGGGAGACGGTGGAAAGTTTGAGTATATATCTCCTAGCCATCTTCGCAGCATCTTCCAGTCGATTCAGTTACCCGGGAAGTACGGCAAGGAGAAGATATACGCAGAAGCAGTGGTGAATTACATCATACCTTGCGGTTCGCTGTAACATTTTGACGATTATGTGCAGACGAGTGCGATCGAAACTGTAGCATCGGAGCTCATTCCCGGTTTGAAGCTCGCTCTAGGAGAGGAGCGCAAGGACGCGAATTCTGCGACCAACACTGTTACCGACGCATTCATGTACGCCTCCGACATCGACACGAGTTCCAGTCCCACTCAATGGAACAAGGCAGAACTCTGGCTAGAGTTCAAGAAGATTGCCTCTTCCTATGGTTTCAAAGACAACAACAAGGAAGAATGGGTGCCGCAGACGCAGTCGTCAAGCGAATACCGTGGTCAACTTGCTGGATACGCTGGGACGACGATGAATGCTCAACATCGACGACACTTGTTCACGCTTAGCCTTGGTCCCGACGGGGTCAGGTTCTTCAAACGGGAGAGGACATACGCCGTCGTGTCGCGTGCGTTTAATCTGACGACAGAAGGAAAATACCTCGTCGAGTTTCTGCACCGGTTTTCGAAACTCAGTGACTTTCGTCGAGGGAAAGACGACACAGTGACGCTGGCTACGGAAGCGGAAATTTCTCTGGCGAAGGAGTTCTTGAAGCCTTGGATTCATGATGACGACCCTGACCAGCATTTATTTGTGAAGATCCGGGTGCCTTTTGGTAAGAGCGAAAGGGAAGTGATTGCTGGCCCTGCAATCGCTACGCCTGAGAGCGTCCTAGGTCGAGCGACGTTGGGTCTCCCTGTATACGACATAGAGACGAAGACCATCATGTTCCTGAAGGATAGTTGGCGGGATGCCAGTCTCCCTCAGGAATCCGAGATATTGCAGATTCTCAATGCAGCTGGAGTCTGCAATGTCCCGACTTTCGTGTGCGGGGGTGTCGTCCCCGGCCATACGACTACGACTCATGAGTATCTAGATAAACACTGGAACTGGGGAGCGCGTCTGGAGATCACCTGTGTTCGTGTGCACCAGCGAACGTTGACTGAAGAGGTTGGACACCCACTCAAGACGTTCAAGTCTTCGAAGCAACTGACGAGAGTTGTATACGAAGCATTCTTGGGTGAGTACATTACTTGTTGTTGATCGTCTCCCACTGATCCAATTTTGATATTAAGACATGAGGATGCTTTCACAAAGTGCAACATTCTTCACCGTGATGTGAGCGGTGGGAATATCCTCATTGTGTACGACGAGAAGGCGCCAGAAGATAAGGTTGATGGTGGAGGTCGTGGCCTATTAAATGATTGGGATATGGCTCTGTTAATTGCAGACTTGGACAAGGTAGCGCGACAAGCTGAGCGCACGGTAAGTACAGTCAACTCTGAAATAACCCATACCCCTCAGTCGACACTCCGAGCTATGGGTTACTACAGAGTATGGGTTCTGGGAGAGCTCGTTATAGGGTGTCTTGCAGGGGTTAAGAGTGCCAAAAAAAGCATTAGTCATGATTAATTTGTATTCTAGACCTAGCTAGTGGTAAAATACATCATGATTTCGGCGTCTTTGAGTGAATGGGTTTCTTCAAGATGTGTCTTTCAGCCAAATGAAGCCAAAACACCTTCAAGCTGATGAACAAATGGATCATCCATGCTGCGAACATATTTCTGAATCAGGAAGCTGCTCACGCTTTCTGTTCTTAGACACCATGGGCTGAATCTTCCCCATCAGACACACATAGACAATTTTCTGATGTTCATCCAGATTTTGTAGTACAGCCTCATTGAGATCTGGGGCAGCCGTAAGACCCTCAATGAGTACAACCTCATCAACAAGATTTCCTGACTCATCCAGCCATGCTTCCTCCTCCTCTGAGCCAGCCAAGCACTGATATCTCTTCTCTTTTTGTCTGTCTCATCTTGAAGATGCTTTAAGGCCTTGTGCAACTGGACAAGGGTAGGAGATGTGGACTTCTGATCCAAAGTGGCCACATGCAATGGAAATGAAAGAAGAGATGCGAAGAAAATTTCAAGTGCCCAAATCAGCAATAGGCATTTTCAAGACCGTAAACATCGCAGAAAAAAAATGTTACTAGCAAGGATTGAACCAGCAAAGAACAACCAACACAACCATTAGGCCATCTGACCAACATAGATATTATATATTTAGAATGTATGGCTCTATACCGCGGAAATTTGCAGAAATGGCTATGGCTTATGGGTTATGACAAAGTTATGGGTTATGCACTCAAATCTCCTGCAAACGAGGTCGGTCAACAGAAAAATGTATGGGTTACAGCAGATTATGGGTTAAGACAGCTATGGGTTATTTCAGAGTCGACTGTAGTTACATTTTCATTTATCTTCTGTCCTTTCTCATTGATCGGCAGGGTACATGGCAATTTATGTCGATCGGGCTTCTCAGAGACAGGAGGAAGCAGCATCTACCTGAAGACGACTTTGAATCCTTCATATATGTTATGCTCTATCACGGTCTCCGCTACTTGTGTCATAGCAAAGTCGGCCCTGGTCTCCGGGACCTGATTGCTTCTATCTTTGATGATGGCACAGACAATGGCGATGGGACATGGAGCGGAGGGGACGAGAAGACAACGTTGACTCTACAAGATAAGGGGAGGCTAGGTATCAATTTTCGGTTCGAATTGTGGCCCTATCAACGAATGGATACAAGCAGCGCTGTTGGCCATCGGCGAATGGCGAAACTTTACCACTCCACAGAACCCATCCGGCAACCCATTTAGACCCGTCCCAGCACCTATCGATCCCAAAACTTTGCTCTTTCATGATCACACAGGCCTGAAGCGACTTTGGCACTGGGTGCTTCTCCAGGATGGCTGGCCCTCAAATGATGAGGCAAAGTATCAGCTTGAACCGAAGGGTACCAAGCGCACACACCAGGACGATGCTCAGCTGCCGAAGAAGAAGCAAAAGTCGGAGCGTTCTGGAGCTCCAGCGTAGGGCTAGGGACCAATACTGTTAAATATGAATATCCCTGGCCAAGGTATAATTTATATGTGAGATGATCAAGGCACCTTAGAATAGCGCCCTCTGTTGTATTTCTCAAATGTGTACATTCCAGACATTTACTTTCCTGTATCTCATCAAGAGTCAGATATACTCAATATCAGGGGGTATCTCCCAATATCAACTCAAATCTTTGAATCTTTATGGGCATACTGATTTTTGCATGAACCTCGAATCTGTTGATGCTTTATGACAGAGTTTTATTACACCTAGGGCGAACAAAAAATGCGATTGACGGCTGTGCGCTGGATTCATATTTAGAAGGACGATGGATTGATAGAACTTGAGGAGTAAATTATTCGATGTCGAGTACGATGGTAGCCCGAGCATACATGCGTGGATACCTTCCTTTGTGCGCGATAGGTTTCTGCGATAGAGGTCAGTCGCAAAGAGACCACTAGGAATGTCGGCGTACAAGTAAGGTCGATGATTTCTCCTGACGTGACGTTGGGTTCTAACTTCACCTCTCTCTTGATTCGTTTCCTGGGCTTAGCTCATTTAGCGTCTCGCTTCTTCAACAGCAGCAGCTCCTCCTTAAAACCGTGTTAACAGTGAGTCATTGAATATCTTGAATAATAAGGCTACCTCTAATTCTGCGATCCTTAAAGAATTGTCTTCTTGATCGGAATCGTCAGAGAGGTCAGTTACATCGACAGGAGAGGCAGTGCGCTTGCGAGTTGCCGGAGTAGGGTCGGGTGCAGGTGCGATATCGCCGGCCTGCAGTATTTCTATAGGTAGTTGAAAAACGCCATATATTCCGCTGTAACGTAACTCACCGAGTGGTCGGTATTTGAATATAAAGGTGACCAAGTGGCTCAGCTTCTTCACCCTGTTGAAAGTCGCAGGTTTGGGAATATCATCACTGGTTCTACGTGTACAAATTGAGAACAATTACATAGAGAAAGAACAAGAAAACCCTCACTTGACACAATGCGCTATAGCCTTCTTAGAGCGCTCATGGATCTTCCCCACCTCAGCAAAACTTTTGCCACCGAAGGGCGAACATGCTAGCTTTTCGACACGCCAGATTTCAATATTTATCTCACCCAACTCTGACAATGTCGGTCCACTATGTAGGAACTCTTCGTCGTCTATATGTGGCATTCAGAAAATATAATGCAGACTCAAGGAAGGAGGGGGCCACACCAGTCAATTCCAGGCTCGTAAAGATTATTGGTCGTTCAGTTATGTCCGAAGGATTGACGCCTGTTACACAAGCAGTGTCGTCTCCAGGATCTAGGATTCTTCCTGAGACAAATTTGCCGTCGATGTATGCCCATCTGGATGTGCAGTCATTCCGATACAGATCTTCAAACTTCCAGTGGATATGAAAGACCTTGTATATATTTTGAGAGTGTGTTACTATTTAGCATAAGAGGCCGTACCTTGCCTGTTTCTGAAGGAATCCAACAAGTCACTTTGCGGTCATGGAAGACCTCTTGCCCAAACTCTGGTAGTGGCACGTCGTCCACTGATATCCACGCGGACACGGATTTAAGTTTGACTATTCCGACTTCAGAAAAGGTCTTCAAGTGCCAAATAACGCGTCAAATGATGGAGAGACACGAGATCGAAGAGGAGCTGCTCAGTGTTGAAATGAAAGAAGCACTGCCGCATGTGAGCGGTCTGAATTTCAGCCGCATGGCGTTGGACCTTGCCGAAGTGTTGCCGAAGTTCGGTTTGGAACTCGATCGGATGCAGAAGTGTTGAACCCAAAGTTCAATTCAACTAGTACACCATACAACGTTCCAAATGCTCACAGGATGAACATTGAGGTGGCCTAGCACTGATACGATTTTTTCCCTCAAAGAGAGATCTTCCATTCATCGATATTGTGGTCTAATGCCCTTCAATTTCTCAACCTTACAACTACCCCTCGGCGTATCCAAAAGGCCCTTCTGAATGGCTCACCGTCCAAGCCTCTTCTGTCCCTTCGGAGCGAGCCCCCTCTCCCACAGTGTGGTTTGACTGGGACACTGCTTTGAAACCAATTCTCACCTAAATCATTTGAGGCCACTGAAGTGCTCAAAAAAATCCAGCATCATCGGAGGAGCAGATGAGGCAGTCTTATGCGAAAATTCAACGGCACAGATCAGTCTGTAGTAACGACTTGTCAGCTTGAACGGTTCAAAACGCAAACTGGGCTCTATTGAACACAAATTTCCATTCACCATTCCGTTCCCGCTCCCGTTCCATAAGGCCAGAGACTGTGCCACCGATATTGATATCCTAACTCTGAACTTCGGCAACGCTAAGGTCCTTGCTTAATCAGTACATTAAACAATTGTGACGAAGCATTCCCCACTTACTAACATGACAAAGAATGAAATTCTCGCCCATATTCTAGGACTCTCGTGCCCCACCTCATTCAACAACAAGATGACCACTCATGTCGCTATCGCTGCACTTACGAAAGGTCACCTTGATGAAATACCTGTTCCAACTGAGAAACCTCAACGCGACGAGGATGTTGTTGGAAGTGGAATAGGGTCGTTGACCTGCTCTCGACGTCCATTGCGGATCTGGGCTTTGCAACGAACACTTTCCTTGAGCTCCTTGGATTCAATGCAGCAGGGACTGTCGTCGAACTTGGTCCAGGTGTTGATGATCTCAACATTGGAGACAGGGTATGTGATACGCTACATTACAGAGGTTATCTGACATACAAATAGGTCATTGCATTCGCATACCAGGGCTTTAGGCCCAAACCTATGCAGGAATACTCTATTCAATCGCGAACAATATGTGCAAAGGTATTGTCTGTTCAGGATTTCGAGATCAGCGCGAAAGGGTTCAAACTTTGAATTCAGGTGCCTGATCCTTTACCATTGGCTTTCGCCACGACTATACCAGATAATTGTCAGTGACTAACTCAAACACTCTTTAGAGTCAACCCTATACCGGTAACACTGAGGGTTTAGTGACAATAGAGTAGTCTGGGCGTAGCCTCAGAGTTCTTAGGCCTTAGCGAGGAGTTCAGTTAGGAAGTATAGACTTTAGTCCGAAGCTAAGGCTTAAGGCCAATAATACAGGTTCTTATATATGTTTCTGGCTAAGCTATTAATAGTACTACACCTGTCCTCGGTGTGGCTATGATATGGTATTGGGTTGGTCATGAAGTCATTAGTGTCGTCAGCGCAGTGCTGTGTGTTGGTCGCGTGTATGTAGATTAGATAAAAGTGAAAAGTCGTGACAATAATTTCGTCACGGCATTCCATACACTCCTCGACGAACTCGGTCTTCCGGTCCCAAAGGCATTTCCTAGCCTTGACTCTCCTCCTCTTTCTTCCGCTCCAATTCTGATGTACGGCGCTAGACGCTGGATCTGCAGCCGGCCAGTATGCCATCCACCTTCTGCATGCCGCCGCGGTTCTTCAAATTTCCAGTGTAGTTGGGATCGTCGAGAGACATATGAGATTGCGACGGCGAAGAACATTGACTTCAAGATTTTTGCTACATTGAAGATGTAAGAAGCTGTGCGTATGGAAGAACGATGGATTGATAATATGCATTAAATTACTCAGAAACAGAAACAGAGCAACAAGATGTCGATGATGTCGAGTACGATGGTAGCCCGAGCATTCATCCATGGCTACGTTTCTTTGCGCGTCATAGGTTTCTACGATAGGAGTCAATAGGAAAGAGACCACTTGAAATTGAAATCTCGGCGTACAAGTAAGGTCGATGACTTCCCCTGACGTGATGTTGGGTTCCAGCTTCACCTCCCTTTTGACTCGTTTCTCGGGCCTTCTCTTAGCGTCTCGCTTCTTCAATTGCAGCAGCTCCTTCTTATAAGGGGTCAACAGTAGAATCATCCATCCATCTTGAACGAAGGTACCTCCAATTTCGCTATCCTTGTAGAACTGTCTTCTTGATCGGAACCGTCGGATATGTCGATTACATCGTCTGGAGGAGCAGCGCGTTTGTGGCTCGCTGGAGTAGGCTCGGGTGCAGGTGCAATATCATTGGCTTGCAATACTCCTGTGAAAAGTTGACTGATGGAAACCTTTCCGTTGCGAGAAACTCACCAAGAGGCCGGTATCGGAATATAAAGGTGACTAGGTGGTTCAGCTTCCTCACATTCCTGAATGTCATGGGCCGGGGCAAATCAACTTCATCCCCAGTCCTACGGATACAAATTGACAACAGTCCAGAGATGACAGATAGACAGAGCCCTCACGTGGCACAATGCGATATGGCCTTCTTGGAGCGTTCGTGGATTTTCCCAGCGTCATCGAAGTTTGTGATTTGGAAAGGTAAGGAATCCATCTTTTGGACCACCCAAAGGTCAACCTTTATTTCTCCCAACTCGGGCGACGCTGCGTTATGTAGGAAATCGTCGTTGTCTACGTGCTATGATCAGAAAGTAAAGCAAAACAGACCCAAGGGAATACTGCACCAGTCAATTCCAAGCTCGTGAACATTATCGGTTGTTCCGTTATAGCTGATGTGGCTACACCGGTTATACAGGCCGTATTCTGTCCCAAAGAGATATCCATCAACTGTCCCGAGACATATTTGCCATCAACGAACGCCCATCCACCCGTGCAGCCAAACAGATCCTCGTGTTTCCAGTTGATATGGAATGTCTTGCTCCGATTGTGAGCAAAACATGCTACGTTGAATAGGAAGAGTGCGCACCTTGCCAGCTTCTGAGGGAACCCAACAAGTCGCTTTCCGGTCGACTTGAGACACCTCTTGCCCAAACTCTGGTAGTGGCACGTCGTCCACCGATATCCAGGCTGACAAGGAGTCGAATCTGACCATTCCAGTTTGAGTACAAGGTCTTCAATTGATAAATTAACGCGTCGAGGGATGGAGAAGCACGAAAAGGAGCTGTTGAAATGAATCGGCACGCACGTGCACGATGATCGTGGGAAACATCTCCTCGCTGCGGTTTGAAATTCACGGTTCTTTCGCCAAGTCACTCCGAATTTCGGAGATAATCATGTTATCTGACAATCACAATCGCCATCATGGACTATAACATGGATTCAGGAGATAATCTGACATGGTTCAACGTCGCCTTGGCCTTTTCTTTCATCGCGTTAAATGCTGTCATATCTAAAATATTCAACCTGGGGATTGGTCTGTCGTTGGTGACGGCTGCGGTGCGCTGTATGGTACAGCTGGCACTCGTCGCTACTCTGCTACAAAGTGTATTCGAGACGGACAATCCATGGGCAGTTGCGGGAATAGCCTGTGAGCTCGTATCTGCTGTTACGACTTGCAGCACGTTTCTTAGCACGTTTTAGTCTTGCTCAACGTGATGGGAACCTTTGAAACAGGCAAGTATCCAGCTAGCATTTCCTGCGGTGCGTCCCTGGCTCACATTTCGGAATAGTCGTTAACAAGGCCAAGCGCCGCCATGAACGAATGGTGCAGTAGTATGACGCCCTTCTTAGTTCCTCCTAAGCTGATCACTTGACAAAAGTTCCGGTCCGTATTGTTTGGTTTCATAGGTTCGACGATCCCTGTGTCGATTATCGGTAGTCGATATGCCATGTCCGTGGAGCCATTTTGGGCACCATCGCAATACAGTATGATCTCCCTTTCATTAAACAGACTTGCCTTGAATTTCACTAGTTCCCATCGTCGGAATGATGTGCGGAAGCACTATATCCGGAGTTGTAATCTCGCTGAACTACGCTTTGAAAGAGTTACAGTAAGTCATATATTTATCTTCATTGCTTCGATGCTAACTATCCTTCTTTAGGGAAAATCGCGACAAGGTGGAGATCTACCTCGCCTTTGGTGCATCCAGAATGGAAGCTTGTAAACCAATCGCCATAGATGGACTCATCATGGCACTTACACCTCCCATCAATCAAATGAGGTACCTCCAAGTTTCCAACGCGCCGAATATTTCACTAATTTATCTTAGTGTCCTCGGAATAATCTCGATACCAGGCATGATGACTGGTGCGATACTCGGTGGTTCATCTGTTCAGCAGGCGGCAAAGATGCAGATGATTATAATGTTTATGATTTCTGCAAGCACGGCACTTGCTTCTATCTTCACTACTGCGTACGCTATAAGCGTAGTAGTGGATGATGAGCACCGGATTCGGACGGATCGCATCCACTCGGAACCGTTGGCGTTATGGAGAGCCAGATCGGCCGTTATTGAATATATGAATGGGTCTATTCAACGAGGCTATCTCTGGGTACGAGGTTGGCGGAGCCATATGGGAAATGCCGTCCAAGAAGAAAATGAAATGTTGCTGGAGACGAGGTAAAAAACACACGATGAATGACAAGATCATTTCCAGTAAAACAATCGTCTTTCCTGTCATGAACTATACGTAGGTCAAGTTGCACAGCGTATGCTTAGTAGTCAAAAATCTGTTAGTAGAAATTATGATGAATCTTACGCATCTACCTCCTTGACCACGGTGTCGGACTCTCTGCTACTTGCCCCAGCTGTTCCGTCAATCCACCAGTGTCTCCATCTACAAATAGCTGATTCCCATGCAACACCAAGTCGTTATTATCCGCCTCTATTATCTGTCGCATCCGCTGAGCAGGTGGGACACCGAATAGCGTCTCCTCTTCCGGTTCCCCATCACCATCGTTAAATGAATCATCGAATGTATCCTCAAAGACTTGGTTGAGATTGATGCCAGCAAATGGATGGATTGGAGGCCCTTCAACATCAATATCCTCACGGTCTAGCGAATCAAGAGAAGAATCTGTCGAAGCGAACGAATCATCCATTGCCCCACTCCCTTGCATAAGAAGTTTGAATGCAGAAGAAGGATGAGCGGTGTTGTTCACTTCATCATCAGCAAAAGAGTCAGCAAACGAATCGTCATCATCTTCGTCAGCCGCCACGAATTGTCCCACAACAGCGTCGCCGTAAGTGTCGGTAGTGAAACCGCGATCATCATACTGCGGATACGTTGGCGGTGGAGACGGTTGAGGGATCGCAGGCGTATGCGTTTTCGGTCGCAGTCGCAAACCCGGCGTGGTAGCGATGTTGGCGATCCCCATATTAGCCCTCTGCATCATGCTCTCTAGACTGGATTCCCCGGCGACGCTGCTGCTAGTATCTGTCCCTACCCTGTAGCGCGACAGTGACGGAGGGGTGGGGACGGTGCTCGACTCCGTACTGTACCCGTGGAACATATGTTGACTGTCTCCGCGACGATGAGACTGGATGTCCTGAACCAAGTCTTTGGTGATCCTCGCTGCAGCTTGTCCAGTTGGTGCGCGACCAAGAACAGCCTTTCGGGCGGATTTAGGTAGACGAGCAGGGGACATAAGGACGGGCGGTGACATGCCGGGCGGGAGACCGTCAAAGGAATCGTCATCAGAGTCGTCAGCAGGAGTACTAGGACCAGCACGTGTGTACCCAAATCGCTTTCCGCGCTGAGGCGTTGTTATCGACGGATCACGCAGATCGACAACGCCATTCCATTGTGAAGGCTCGGTGTTGGAAGGAAGGTACGGATTTAGGGTTTTGGGTATGGGTGTTTTTATCTTCCCTCTCGATTTTACCGGTGAAAGTGCTGGTGAATGCGTAATGGTAGAGTCTTCACTGATAGAATACATATTCTTTTTGAGAATATTTCGGAGAAGCGGCTGGGGCTCTTCCCTAGACTTTCCTTTGTTCGAAGGAGGTGGTCTGTCACGCTCTGGGAGGACGGATGGCTCGTCTCTCGAGAACTTTTGAAATTCTCTGTCCAGACGAACCAGAGGAGATTCAACCGAAGCAGACCAGGATGCTTCTGATTCCTGGCTGGAAAGGGTATCGAATGTCGTCGCTGGTCTAGCAGGCGTCGATGAGAACGCTGCTTGGCCGGGATGGAATGAGCTCTCGGTCGACGCGATGCTAGTTTCGTAAGGACGTGCTGTAGCTTGGCTGGCGTCTGCGTGGGAGTCCGCCGTCGCATGAGAGTCCGTTGGCGAGCGAGAATCGTGCTCGGGGGTCTGCTCGTTGACGGTCGAATAGTCGTCGACGGTAGGTATACGGATCTGTGCTGCTTGCTCGTAAAAAGACGTCCAGAACTAAAGCCATATGTGAGTACCACCTCCGGTGACAGTAAACAACCACGTACCTGTGCGGCCTCCCTTACCGGTTCCGTCGCCACCGCGTAACGCTTCACCGCAGGCAAAATCTTATTTGCAAGCACATTGTGGATCTTGGAAAAGTTTTCGTCGATTGTCTGACTCCGCCGCCCTGCGTTAGGTTATTGTCATCTTGATGTATTGGCGACGCACCTGCAGTTTAATTGTGATGAGCTGCTCTATCTGGTCTATCTGGTCATTCACAGAGGCTGTCGTATCCAGCCCGGGGACTTCAATGGAAGCTGGATCTGGATTCGGCTGCCACCTTGGTGGATGTGACGGTATCGGTCGGCGCTGCTGCTCTGACATGGATTGGTGATGAACTTTGGGATAGGATAGGCAGGAGGCAGGTAAGGGGAACTTGGAGACTTGGAGATCGACGCGCTCACACGTTCATCATGATCACACACTTTTCTCACGATCTTCCTCCTCCAACCACGTAATACGAGTTACTGGCAGGTCACCGTCCTCGAAGCAACTTGCCAGAACTACCTACTACGATGTAATTTTGGGTAAGTGATGACTGCGTATACCGCTTCACGCTTGTTGATGAATGATGACGGAGGTTGTAGTGAAACAGTTCAATTTTTTTCTCAATCTGCCGAGTGAAACCTGCTCCTTTTCTCACTCACAACAGCAGTTCCCCTTTCTCTCGTTCTTCCACTATGAGCACATTTCCCACAGAGCACGTAGAATTAATTATCTACATATATGGCACACTGAACTGCCTTCCTGGCTGCGCCAGTCCTTCATGATGACATGCCCCCAGATCAACCAAACGTGGAAAAATGTCTATGCTCGTATCACTGCTCGGGATATATACATAACCAACCTGGGATATCTGCACTACCTATGCGACATAGCACGCTGCCAAAACTCCGTCATCTATGTCGACTTCGTCCCCCGACTGACTCGTACCATTACTTATTTCGTCGATTTCCGACATGAAACCCTTCATGCAATGAGCTCCAGGCGCTAAAGGTTTACAACCATTTGGCCAAGCTATCCAACGACATTGGCTTCAAGGCGCTTTTCCCGCTGGCAGAATTCATATCCCTCGAGCTCTGGTGGACGGGCGGTGTACTACTCACAGATGAAGTAGAAGTGTATGATCTTCCCATTCGCCTTCGCCTTCGCAGTTGCCGTTACCTATCCAAATCACAAGACAACGAGGATGTTCGGGCGGACGTGGGTGCTACCATCACAGACCAAGACCCCTTGTCTGACCTGTATCCCAAAAATTGGTCTTGCATTGCGCAACCGCTGCCATGTCCCTACGCAACTGGTTTCCTCAGCGTCACTCCTGTGATGCTAGTGCCAAAGGGGACGTACTGCATTTCCGTCAAACTATATACGTACGTCAGTCGAAAGAGGATTTTGAATCTATCAACCGATGCTTGTGGATAGCTGCCCAGCGAGCTCATAGTCCGTGGAGAGGGCCCGCATTCAACTGATTTTGTCTAACATTGGTTTCTCTAGGATTTAGGCGTCTTGCTATCCCCTTCTATCACTGGAATATCATCAGTCACAGCGGTCTTTACCCCTTCTATACATACCCTACAAACCTAAGCTAGGAGGGGATTTCTACTTCAGCTATTGCTATCACCGTGATCAGGGCAATATACTCTATACTGAAAGCAAGGGGAAATTGTCTATTCTTTCCCATTTCCAGCGGCGTGGTATGACTGCTCCAGCGGAAGAACGTTATTCCTTGGCCATTTGATTTTCCAATATACGATTTTCAAAGCGCTCGAACGATGAGGCAAAGGACTCGTAGAATCCAGCTGCACCATTCGAGCGGAAGACTTTCTCTTGTGATGACAGACACTGTGCATTCGTCCATAAGGTTGTGACTAGAGCGCTGCATATGGTGCATGTACGTATAACAAGGTCACGATGTGCTGCGGTCTGATACATTTCAAGCCCAACGAGCTGGATACTCAATGTTTGGAACTGTGTTAAAGCAAATCACGTTCCGCAGGCTAAGCTTATTATGTTGCATGGGTGAACCCTCGCTTATCTTGTCTACAAGGAATATTCTCGTCCGCTACGCTAGAAAACGCAGGTGGCGATATCCAGTCCGAGCCTTGGCTAGATGAATGGCCCCTTGACATCGGTACCGAAGCCCGTTCGGTTGGGAGGGCATGTCCGCTCGGATCCTTCACAACCCGAGTGTGTCCTTCATGTCTTGTCGCTGGGACCGAGACCCCGAGAACCAAACGGTTACCAAACGGACCACCGTAAATTTATGTTTTATTATTTGAGGAAAATAATTTTGAAAATAGTAACAGTCAGTTGGCTCTTCTTGACGCGGTTCCTATCTCTCAAGGTCCTAACTGAGCGCTTTTCCTCCTTTCCGTTTATTGCGGTTATCGATCTATCTACCTCTACGATCAGCCAATAGATTACATAAGATTCGAAGCGGCGTTCTGTCCAACACCATCACCAGTGAGCTGATCCTTTTTTTTTGCATCTGAACCACCATCATGTCTCTCGACTACAGCCACGGCGTCCAATATGCTCCATCTACTGTGTCGGCTGCGCCGGCTCTCAAGACAGAAGATCTAGAAGGCTTGGGCGTAGGTAAGAGCCGTGCTCAGTCCTGAGGCAAACCAAGGCTAATCGGGTCCCATCAAGCCTATGTTCGTCTTACATGGATCGACCTCACCAGCGTTATCAGATACAGGGTTATCCCCAGTCACCTATTTCCTCAAAATGCTCAAATCCCAGCGACCCAGCATCGCCATGGTCAAGTGCGCCTTCGGCCTGGTGTATCTGAACATGGCGGACGATTTTCTTCCTATGGGCGAATATCTTTACGTGATTGATCTCTCTACCCTGAGGCTATGCCCGTATGAGGACGGAACGGCCAGTGTTATGGGTTGGTTCCAGGAAAAGGCACCCGTCACCGGCATCGACGGTCAGCCTACCGTCGAAGTCAGTATCTGTCCTCGAGGTACCCTGCGCCGCGTCGTCGAGTAAGTAATCATTCTTCTGTTGGCACTTGCCGTAATCCTATTCCTCGTAGGCAAGCCAGGAAAGACGCCGCTGTTGAGTACCTCGTCGGGTTTGAAACCGAGTTCATCCTCTTGAAGTCGACGAATCCTGTCGAGGCTGTCAACTACCATCATTGGAGTGCCTCCGGTGGACTTCCTTCCGGGGGTATCGAGACGAAGGTCCTTCGTGAAATTACTGATTCTCTGATCAAAGCTGGAGTCGATGTTACGATGTACCACGCTGAAGCGGCGCCCGGTCAGGTTTGTACCTCTGTACCTATTGACTTAGTAATATCTGATTAAAATCTCTACGTCAGTACGAGGTTGTCACTGGGCCCTTGCAGCCATTGGAAGCCGCCGATGCACTCGTCTATACCCGCGAAACTATTATCAACGTCGCTGTAAAGCACGGACTGCGAGCTACATTTGCTCCTCGTGTCCACATGAACAGCACGGGTAGTTCTGCCCACGTCCATGTCTCCGTCCACCCTATCAATGGGCCTAAAAAGTCCGCAGATGCGCTTTCCTCCGCTGAGTCTTCCTTCATTGCCGGAGTTCTCAAGGAGTTGCCTTCCATGGCTGCTGTCACACTTCCAACGCCATCGTCGTACAAACGCGTCGTCGATGGTGTCTGGTCTGGAGGAACTTACGTTTGCTGGGGTACAGAAAACCGCGAGGCACCTATCAGGTTGACCAACCCTAAATCGCCATCTTCGCGCAACTTTGAGCTTCGTTTCCTCGATGGCACCTGCAATCCATACCTCGCTCTGGCTCTTGTTTTGGCGTCTGGATCGACTGCGATCTTGAACCAGGAGGCGTTGACCCTAATAGATTGCCCTGGACCGCTGACCGCTGCACAAATGAGTGCGGAAGAGCGCGAGGCACATGGGATCACGGATCGCCTGCCCTTGGATTGGGACTCTGCTAGGAAATTATTTGCATCTTCGGAGATCACAGAAAAAATCTTTGGCAAAGAGCTCAAAGTCAAGTACCTCTCCGTGAACAAGGTTCGTTCCTGTTGGTGCTTCCAGTGGTCATAACAAATTGATCGATATTATTTGAATTTTAGTTGCTTGGGAATTGTTTAGAACAAGATAAGGAAGAGTCAGCGAAGCTGACGCGTATGGTGGAATTCTATTGAATCAGTCTACCACATTTACCCAACGGCCAGTGGCCGATTGTAATGTTAATACTAGTCCTGTATGCTGATGAATGTTGACGGTGAAGTAAACGCCGATCCTCCTTTCTGTCAGTACTGAGAGCAAGTGCCGCTCTTTCGCAACTACATTGCCGATGGTTAGCCGCATATTTAGCGTCGGGTAGAGGTCCGAGGTCGATGACCCTGGTGCCGGCAGACGCATCATCGCAGAAGCGGAGGTAAACAAACTGATATTCACTCCGAGGTATCCAAGGGTCGATGTATCCTGCTGTTGGATACCAAGCTATAGCTTCTATGCGTTACTAAACCCTCTTCTTACCCTTCCTGCACCCTCATACGTCTGGAATGCCATTTTTTAGTGGCGCAGAGTATTGGGTACAGGCGAGATCAGAGCAGAATGCTTATGGTAGGTTATGCTTTCCTGTCGGGGATGCTTGTACTAATGGCCCTTCATATCAGTGGCATGTGCTACACTGATCGTGTACGAATACTGTAAGGACTCCGACCCCATTCATGCTGCCAAAATGAGATTCTTATCCGCGCAGTTCTCCAGTTCGAAGCAGAGGTGTGTCGTGTCATTCATTGACCATCAAGAAGGAACGTTTGTTGAACGGATTTTCTAAATCAGGTTGACTTTTTCTGGGTACAGTCATTCTGGTTTTAGGCGGTCCAGGTGTTCTGCCCCTTTTACTAACTTGTTCTGCAGCAACGACGATGGTCTCTGGCGAAGGCTTTGTTTTTATGGGTGAAAACGTCTGTCTCCGATTTTTCCGCACAGCTCACCCTTGAGGAATGCAGAGCCGATATTACGGCATTGCCTTCAATGTGTGCGTATTCCAGACATTCTAGAGGCTATATCTGAGTAACGTGCCATGCGCAGGTCAAATGCTGTTAGTACGTGCATATTCAATTTTAAACTCGCCAAAGATTTGAATTCCGTTATCAGTTTATCTCAATTCGCATCCTTCTTTGAAAGTCAGTCAAGTTCGAAAGGATTTTCTGCGGCTCGCTGATTTTTTGCAGCTGTGTGTATCTCCTTGCTAACGACGATGCACAAAGTCTTGATCCGGTATCTCAGATGTTCGTCCCATCATTTTAATATTTCATCAGTTCTTTTTGATCCGAATGCGGCCCGCCTAGGTACTACATTCTTTTATTGGCAGAATACTGGCGCTAGCTTACAAGTCATTACTTCTCATGGTAAGAGCATTCCCCGAATTTATCCCCATGGACTCAACGGAGCATTCAAGTCATCTTGGAACTACGGTTGTACGCAATGTACGGAAATTCATGCGAGATACTCGGATTATTTGTATGATTCATTCTTGTCCTCCGTCTTGTACATGTTCCTGACATTTTCTAGGTCCTCCTGACGGCGTTGGAATGCCTTACAATGGGCCTCATATTTGGCCTGCCAGGATCTGGAACAATAGTTATGAATCGATATCGCCTCGCTCACCGAAGGAGTACTTACGAGGATCATACAGGCACAAACGAGCCAGTCCCAGGTCTGGTCATGTGCGCTGACGCGGATCCTCCGGACCACCATTGGATTGTGTATTACTGGGTTGCCGTCTTAGTAATTGAGAGCATTCTACTCTCTCTTGCCCTCCGACAGGCGTGGCTACATCGGCCATCTGCGTCAGGCAGCGACTTGATGCGGAAGTTAACACGCGACTCCGTTATTTACTTCCTCGTGTAAGTAGTGCCTACTGCCCGCGTTCTATCATCGCCCTTTTCTTACAAGTGTCCGCCGCAATGCCGGCGCACAGGACCTTGCTGGTCAAATTGCTCCGACCGGCAATTGCCATCACAAGTTTCAGAGCGCACGAGCTTGTGGGGACAGGGAGACCTTGCTTACCAGCAAGGTAATCTGTATGGTAGGCTTTTTGGGATATACTTGACGAATCTCATATTTTGGATGAAGAACCGCGTGCGCAGTCCATTTCCATACACTGCTACCTCAGGAATACTGTTTCTGACTGCCATTCTCAGATCACTCTCAATGAATTCGGGACAGCCTTTGCCTTCGTCATTTCCTCTCTCTTCGCCAACAGATTAGTAATCGCTGTTCGCCGGGCTCACTACATGTCGTTATTTGAGCAGGAATCACAGCTTTCGGAGGTGACCACTGAAATACGATTTAGAAGAGAAACGCCTACTGGGGATGTCGATGATTATGATATCGTGGAACTACGGAACATCACGAGGGACTAGAATAAGATTGTGGGTGTAAGTAGCATCCTCATGGTTCCTGTAGTTCTGGCTGAATGAATCCTCTAAAGATGGTCATATATACTCGTCAACGTGGGCCCTCAAGCCCAGGCTATCCTTTTCTGAAACACCTTTTTCACATGTTGAACATTTGTATGCTCTTGGTCGTCGCTTCCGAAGTCTTTCCTTCACGGAGCTAGATACCTCGCCTTTTACCCACGCCAGTGGCGAGGTTCTTAGCTCAAATTTAGCCTAAGCAATGCCATATCGTTGTGTTTCGTTCGCCTGACGACGTTGCAGACAGATCAATCACTGTCTGTGTACCACCCGCCCGACGCCAAGCTGCGTTGCTGGCTCATGGCCGCAGCCCCTTTGAAGCAAATACTTTCGGAATCAATCTTGATGTTCCTTCACTCGCCCAACTCGGCTGAGTAGCGGGAGCGAGTAAACATTTCAATGTTTATATAGAGTCACGGTGGCTTTGCTGCAGTATAGAGTGAACCAAAGTGAGTATCTCCAGTAAGTGTATCCTTCCACGGCCTATGTGTCATGCTACCGCTCCATATAACCTTTCTTTTACCGAAGCCCCGGTTGTTAATGATTACATCAGTGCCTGAGACCCTTCCTTTTCATTATTTCATCTCGGACTAGAATCAGAAGAGACCAAGAGAGAACGTTTTTGCTATACCGCCCACAACAGTATCTATCAGTGATGAAACGGTAGGACAAGATCTGATCATTTGCTATCCATATTGATATTCAAGCTTATATCGTTTCAATGTTCCGGGCAACTTGGAGTGCTCTATTCCTGCTTAGCAACAGCCTGGATGAGCGTGCCACTCCACCCATCAGTCCAATCACGAGTGTACATAACCACAAGGTTCTCAAACGGTTTTCCTCTGTCGGCTGCTTACCCGATAGGAATACCTCTGATCTCGCGTGCACAGACTGGTCGAGCTCTTGGGAAGTACTGGTTATACCCAAACGTTCTTGCACGTTGGAATGTCTGATTAGGACATCCCGATAGAAGTATTGTTACCGCCATGGGTCAACGACCTACGCCACTTCGCATTCAATTTCTTCCCTGTAGCAACGTCCATTGATTACCGGTTATGATATATTTATCTGGACCATAAGGTACGCATGATCCCGTTATAGCTGGTCCCATAGCTTAAATACTTACATTCGAACACCTTACCTCTCCAGTTTCCCCTCATTCATTCATCGGCCACTTCGAAGACGGGTCTATCACCACTCCTTTCGCTTACACCCATCATGCTCTCTACGTTGTCGTTCATCGCACTCTTCGTTACCGCCGTTCAGGCTGGAAAACGCGGCCTCGCATGGCCCTATTGTGCGTTCGAATAATGGTTCATCGAAATATACCTAACAGGCTTTCCCCTCATCAACAGACAACGCCCCATTGTAGGGCTGACAACACCCTTTACATGTCCCTAAACTTACTTCGTTATTGTCCATAGGGATCCCGGCAAGTTCAACACCGGGAACGGGAAAGTAAGTTTGTGACCGTACTCTTCGGCGTTCCTCCAACCCATTACTTCATGCAGGTTGTCGCAATGTCGGTCAAACTTTCCTACCTGCCTTCATTAAGCCTCATGTCGAGCTTAGCTACGATTGGGAAACTTACGCCCCCCCATCCACCAATGGTAACGGGGGATTAGGCTTTATCGGAATGCAGCGTTGCATGGATTGTGATTCAAGCCCCATCGCGCAACTGGCTTCCCGACATAAGGCTCAAGGTTGGGCTAGTGCGTCCTTTTAGCTACCGGAATTGTTTGTCCTGCCGTCTAAATTCCCTTCTCTTCCACTAGCCGTATTCAGCCTCAACGAACCTGACATTACTGGGATCAGTGCTAGCGATGCTGCGGCTTGGTACATTACCTACATCAACCCGCTGGTGAGTGCAAAATTTCACACGGTCTTAGAACAAGGCTAACTGCGCAATATAGTCCATTAAGAAGGCGTTTCCCGCGGTTACTTCCAGTACGGCATCCGGTCAAGGTCTAGACTGGCTTGCGAAAATGATTAGCGCGTGTGCTGGTAAATGCTACGCTGACTACATTAACCTGGTGCGTTTGGAGTTCTCATTGCTGATTTCTTCGGTCTAAATCGAAACTACAACTTAGCATTGGTATGGGTGAGTCCGTTTTGTTCGTCGCGTAACTGGGTATCCTCTTACGCAGCACGAACCCTACAGGTCAAGCTTTTCTGATTTCCAGAGCCACGTTCAATCGGCCCACGCGAAGTTCCCCGTTAGTCCTTAACAATTCTCATACATATACGCGACTTACGGTACATTCTCAGAGCTATACCATTGTTATCACCGAGTTCGCTTTGACGAATCCATCCGGCGGTGCGACTGCTCAGTAAGACCCAGTTGTCTGGATCTCTCATAAGCGATTGACCTTTTTTCGATTCTTCTCTGAAGGGCATCATTCTTTTCCCAGGTAAGCAGACCGAAACAACTAGTTCCAGAAGTCTTGTTAAACCAACGCTAGGCATTCTCTTGGCTGGACTCTCAATCCTACGTCACCTTGTACTTCCCCTTCGTCGCGACATCACCTACACTCATGTCCTCCGTCGATGCAAGCGCTGTTTCTTACGTCGGCACTGGATCGTGCCTTTACAATAATGATGGTTCACTGTCGACGATTGGCAAACTGATGTTGTCTCAGTAATTTTTTAATCCATAAAGAGGCCGTCGGTCGAGCCTTTTTCGAGCTGAACCATCTCGCTTGTACACATTTATGTAGTATGTACATACATCATTCATTTCCACAAAATGAAACTTCTTTCGATCGTTCGATCATCAGGAACAGCTCTCGATCAAAGTCCACTGGATGCTTGCAGAGATACGACGGTCACACTCATAGCTGGGAAGGTGTAGTTAAACCTCCCTAGCTCGGGTATAGCGAAGCTGGAAGCAACCGGAATAATAACGTCAGGCTCGTCGAGGGTATTCGCTGTATCAAACTGCCCACTTATGGGGCTTAGAGCGGGCGTGCTGATAGAAATCGCGGTTCCGAATAACGTGAAGGAGAAATCCAAGTAGATGTGAACTACCAAGTCAGTGGTACCCGCATTTGCAACCTTCAAAACAATCAATAACACTGGAAAAGAAGTCATCTAGACTTCATACCTTCAAGAAGACAACCTCAGTTTCATTGTTGTAGCTCGCCACCCAGAATAAGGGTTCTGTTTCTGTAGTTGACAGGGGAAATGTTTCTAAAACATGCGTTCCTCGGTTGACGCTGAACATCTACATGTACCGATAATTAAGAGTAATGACTGTGACGGAAGCCCGAATAGCAACCTACCTGTTGCACATAGTAAGATGTAGACTTGACGACGCGACTTGAATCATATGTCAAGATGTCTGGCGTCCATTGATAGTTCCTAATGTGCTGTAATGATGGTGCGTCTAAATGTCCGTGTGAGACCGTAGTATCAAGAAGATGAAAACTAGCGTACAAGCACTGGCAAAGACGACATCACAGTTTCGCTCCAGTCCAGTCATAAATGCTGCTTCTGCAACAGCACCTCGAAGTGAAGGGTAGGGCAGGCGGCCATCGGGGATAGTACCCAGGAAGTCGGTACTATTTGTCGACGTAACTGGTTCCTTGTTACTAGAAATCAAGGCAGGGCATCAACATTCAACGCACCAGCATACTCTCCGATAAAATATTTGGTGCCATTACGTGGGTAGTCATCAAACATGAAAGCGTGGGTTGTGAACCAACTCGGGTCGGCATATTCATGGAAATCAACTTGGACGCAGGTTTGTTAGAGGGTGGACGGCTCATAATAATGAACTCACTCTTGAGATACGCCGGATTGAGTTCTGTAGAAGGGTATATCGTTGCAATGAATTCGAATCGTCCGGGATATCGTTTTTCTATAGCGGAAACAAACGAATTCCAGCGGTATCCAGCGTACCTGGGAGAAACAGTTACGTGAGTAGGTGATCGAAGCGCCAATAGATAAAACACACGATTCTGGTTGGAACTAAGGATGGTTACACCGAATGATAGCTAGTGATCCAAATTTCATGGAGCTCCTTACCTGATCCTCGTTTCCTCTAGAAATAACGTTCAGCACAATCTAGAAACCGAGTTGGGAAGCTACGTGCACTTCAATCAACCGGAGCTGGTAAGGTTCCGTCCTGCCTAGACTGGCTCGCAGCTGTCCCCAGACACTTGTTTCGGCATCGCCAACGATAAATTCAAGCTCGTTCAAGGCATCGTCTATGTATGGTTGAAGGTCTTCCTCAGATACGATTGGCCATGTTGTAAGATCAGAATAATTAGATATTGATATGCCGCTCCAGATGCCTGCAGCCTTCAAACAAACACAAATATTATGCTGCACTGATAACACGTACCGAGGATGGGCTCCTGTAGCAGATAAGCGGTCAGCAAATCGACCGTATACCGCTTAGTAAATGAAGCACTCACGGCACCAAGGTCCTCGGCCCAGTTCAAGTACTCCAGGAGACCCTAGTTGTGATCGATTGGCTTGATTCAATGTACCAGGAACGGCGCTACCTACCAGTCCATCCGTATTAGGGTAACCTATAGGATGCACGTTAGCAGAATCATCAGACACGAGAAGTTGGACATACCCCAATCTCCAATGCGACCAGGGCGTTCTTCGAGACTAGAAGTGATATCAACACCAAAATAAGAGAAGATATGAGGCTGATACTGACGGTCCTAGTGTGTTGTTCCATTTCCAGCGCGTATCGAAGCTAGCCCCCTGAGAATTTCTAAGCACAACACTCTAGGATGTCCATATGTTAATACGATGGCATACTTCAAGATTGTTGCCTCCCGGAAACCTCCAAACGGAGGGACGAGTAGCGGCCATGGCCTCCGCTAAATCAATTCGCATTCCATTTCCACGCCCTCTGAAAGTCGGTGGGAATAGCGAGAACAGGCCAAAGGATATCGTCTGACCCTTTGCTTTGGTTCCATCGAGGACAACACTGAATACGTTGTCATCACTCGGGGCAGAGACCACAGGTTGTAATTCAAAGGTGAGCTTCTGCCATTCCGAGGATACTCCGCCTAAAGTTTTGGACGCATATATTGTCCCTTGCGCAGACTTCAGGGATACTGTTAGAGACCCTGTGAAATCGCTTGACTTCACGTAGAAGGATCCTTTATAAATCCATCCTCCTTGAACCTTGATACCTTGCAGACAATCGTAAACAATACTATGAGATAATTGGTGCTGGAGGAACCTACCCCAATAGCCAGTATTTTCGAACCCGATATCTCCGAAAACAACTTCGGGTATTTGCACTTGCAAACTGTTCGGTAGCGAAGAAGATACACCGTCGGTTTGAGAAGTGACCGACAACCGTGCGCCGTTGTATGGCTGCCATGCGTTTAAGCTAGGGATCGGTTAGCCATAGACTGACCAGAAGCTGGATGTGCTGACGCGTTTTGGGTGCCAGGGATAACGCCTTGGAATGCCCTATTCTGCAACAGTTCACCGTACAGACCACCATCTCCACTGATAGGGTCGATGAGACAGGAACTCGAGACGTCGAGGGTGGAACAAACCTGTGGTTGATATCCTGACCAACAAATTATCAGTTAGAGAGTGCTACAATTAATCAACTGACTTACTTCCCACATGTATCCATACAACGTGGATGGAATCTCATGAATGGTATTCGTTGTAATCGTCAGATCAAGAGCATTAGGAGCAATCAAAGTCGATAGAGCTGGGAGAGCAGAAAGCAGAAGAAGCGCCGGGCTAGATAGATGCATCTTGCGAGCGCTTAGATGACCTCCAGGGAGGTAGTTGATCATCCCATTATAAACAAAGCGACCTTGGACGACACGGACCGCTCGAAGTAATATAGGACCTCTATGATCAAATAAAATCAATCTCATGACCGCGAAAATTGGTGATAGTTCGCCCTATTTCCGAACCGCTGAGCATTCAGAAGATCACTGAAAGCTTCTGGAGATTCTCCGGACCGTATGTCGAAGAAAACTCGTCTTCTTAGAGGTCCTGAAGAGGGAGCCTTCAGTGTGCCAGTGACCACACCAAGAAAAGAAGCTTGGTGCTGATCAAAGAACATTATCCTGGGCCCACCAGCTGGATAACGACATGCTAAAGTAGGAATATATCTCTCAGCATAATTGGAGATGGAAAGGGGAGTGCAGTCCTTCTAACAATGGAGTGCGATCTATCATGATGGTGGTCGACATGTAAAAGCTGCCAGGATATGCGGTCCGTTATCCGAAGAGTGGCTGTGTTGAATGTTGGCGGGGATTGACTGTGCCAAACTTGACACTTGCTCTCTCCCCTTAATGATAAAAACGACGAGCGCTTGCCGCACCGTTATCAACATGTCACGACGAGCTCACTCCACATCTCCGCCTAGAAATACAAAACGCGCCAAAATAGAACATTTAACGTCGAATGACTTCGAGAACGGAGTTTTTCTGGCACCAATGGTGCGCTCTGGTGCCCGTATGTTTGCACTTATAACGATGATTTCGAATTATACTTACCTTCAATCACAGTTCCAACTCGTTTATTTGCACTAAAGCATGGTGCTACTCTAGTTTGGGGACCAGAAACAGTCGACAAAGCTATTCTTCATGCAACGAGAAATGTTGACCGTGTGTATTGCCTCTCTTTGCTTCATTTCCTTCCTAAAAGTTCTTTCAGCTGTCACCGGCGTCATAACATACGACGGAAAATCAAAGGCTATTTTCTCCACCCACCCAATCGAAAAACCCTACCTGATCTACCAGATTGGATCATCCGACCCAGAATATGCTGTCAAGGCAGCCCAGACTGTCATGGACGACGTTTCTGGTATAGACCTCAACTGTGGATGTCCCAAGCCATTCTCCACCCACGCCGGAATGGGCGCCGCTCTCCTCACCAATCCTGATCTCCTGTGCTCGATATTAACGGCACTACGGGCCGCCATGCCTCCGGAAATCACAGTCTCCGCCAAAATTCGCCTACTGCCTTCGCAAGAAGAGACATTGAAATTGGTGGAACGGATAGTCAACACGGGTGTCAGTGCGCTGACGGTTCATTGTAGGACGAGAAATATGAGAGATAGAGACGCGGCTCTGATTCAAAGGCTGAAAGAGATTGTTGATTTTGTTGAGGGGTTGGGCAAGGGTATCGCCGTTATAGAGAATGGCGATTGCCTTGGCGCTGAAGATGCAAAAAGAGTGAGAGAAGTTACAGGTCCGTCAACTTTTTCCTCTGTAAAAGATCTGAATCGAAGATCTCTTCAGGTGCTCACTCGGTAATGATTGCTCGAGCTGCAGAGGCTAACCCCTCGTGTTTCTCAAATACTCCATTGACTGACGTGGAAGAGACTTTGGTACCGGATTACCTACGTCTTGTAGATCTTTTTAAACTCTTATATCCTGATGTGGTCTGATGTCTATTCCAGTCGCGATACCTTAACAACCACTGGAGCGTGACGAAATTCTGTGTCTCTCAATTTAAAGGTCATCACATCAACTACACCAAGAAACAGGAACATGCCTTGAGGGAAGGCATCGTCAAAAGTCGTAGCTTCGATGAGGTCGAGCACATCGTTGGCTCCTGGACTGGAGAACAAGTGTTTCGGGACATCGCAGCTGCTATCGAGGCTCGCCCACCGAGACGAATGGAATACGAGACCGAGACAGATGGGGACGTCACACCTCACGGTACGCAAAATCCCGAACCCCCCACGCTGAATGCTCCGTTCTTGACCGAGTTCACTCGCACCGCCCTCCCTGCCCTGATATCCGGTAGAGATCCTCTTACACCAACACCCAGTGTCACATCGTAAACTTGACGCAGATGATCATCACTTGCTAGCCTTCTGGATCCCTCAAATCTCATCATTTATCATATCAAGTGACTGATACATATCCTTTGTTGGAGGCCTTATTGTACGGCATCTCATCAAGCCTATCATTGAAGGGTATATAGAGGTTGGAACCTCTCAGCGAGTTCTTATGGCTTTTATTGTTATGACAATAGACCGCTGCGTGGATGTGTTTGGAGGGATGTCAATAACAGTACGGGAAGGGGAGCTATTGGATGCATTTGGTAGAGTTCAACGACGGGCGAGGATTATAATTTGGCGCAGGAATCATCTCTTATACATTTCTGTAGCAGGAGTTGCCAAAATGGGAGTCCTATTTTTGAAACAGCTTCTACAGCCATCATTGCTAACGTATGTTCAATAATTGGCTATGCCTGGAAGAAACATTCTCATTGGCCAAGATTGTCGTTCAGCTCCTATTTACAAGAGCGTGCGGGTTTTCCCGCTTGCTGCGTGTAACTTTATGACCACTCAAATGTACCAAGACTGGATATTGGTCCGCCGTAAGTGCCGGATTTTACAGTTTCTAATCAAAAACATTAATTGTACAGGTCTTCCTGCTGATCAAAACAATCAACGTATTGCTGAGAATATCCAACAATAGAAGAAAACCAGGAGTATATCAGGAGCTACCACCCCGCCTTCAAAGAAGCGTGCTCCGTCTTCGTATACTTCAACCCATCGAGTCTCAGCGAGTTTGTTTGGATCGTCCACCCAGAATTTGCATGAAGTATTTTCTTGCTGGACAATCTCCGTCTCAGGTCGAGAGGTTCATCCGATTACATCTCGCCTCTCCCTCGGACGGAAACCACACTAATAGTGCACTCGAGTTACAACTCTTACAGAGATGATCCACTACGAAATCTGAATCCCCGTGTCCCACTATCAGAAGAAGACACGTCCGTTATCAGAGAATTGGCGTGGGCCGATATTTCGGAGGTTACAAAGTTTGGATGGCCAAGCACAATAGGGGGATTGCTTCCTCAAATCGAATTCGTTGAAGAGATCAAACCTTCCGTAGAGAGGACGCCTCATGCGCTGCGAGATTGTATACTACAGGGACATTCGTACACTGGCACAAAACAAATCGGGTCAACTGGGCTTCGCATTCGAGGTCGATTTGGGCCAGACGAGAAGACCGCGTCGGATGTGATAATGACCGACACTTTTCACGGGCAGATATGCCAATACGAAAGATAATATCCGACTTGGCACGCGACATATTTTTTATGCTCAAGGTTTCCGTCGCGTCGACAAATGTTTACCGTGCACTATGCAGTCGTCCATCTGCTGGGATTTTATTTTAGTAGGAGAGACTTCTTCTCTGGAGAAGGATGTGTACGCAGGAAACCAGAACGCAAGTTTCGTCTCGCATCTTCCTTCAAACACCTGCTAAATGGCTCAAAATAATAGATCGGAAAAGTAACAAAATGCTATGCTTCACGTTCCCTAGTCCTTGTCTATCCCTTTGGGTATCGACATGATTTGTCGCTGATCACACTGGATGAAGTACTACCGGAAATTCCCGTTCCTCTAGGGTTGCCCATCATCACCAGCTTTGAGCCCACATTCGACGCTGTGCGTCGACCTGGATGTCCCCTGTTTGTAGCGAGGTACTGCTTAAATGACACAGAGACGGTAAGCCAACCGGTTCCAGCAGTGCAGGCGTCAAGCATACAATATACTAGGGAACCCGGATCTGAATCTAGCGTCATTTCCCGCTGCTTGCTGTGGAGATCGAGCCACGAAAACGGTGATACTACGGATTCTGTGCTTTTCCTGGAGTCGCTAAGAGTCGACGAGATGCGGGTAGGAACATTTCAAATTTCCGAGGTAGAAATGCAGACACAGGAGACTGCGCCATTGATTCAAGGCCAAAAACGACATTTAAGATACAAAGGCGTTTTTTCATTGCCAACGGAAGTTCTTGATGCAGCAGTAACCAGGAACGTAATGAAGAAAAAGGGCTATTCCATCTTTGAGACTCAACTTTTCGCGATTGCCACCTGTCATATAGACGTCACAACCATGAACAATTGCTCCGCTTGTTAGAGATCGCTTATTTGACTTCTTTGAACCCAGCAGCATCGAGGACTGCATCTGATCATATATATTTTGTTTGTACAAACATAGTCCTTCACAATAACAAGCTACAGATTGAATTATAAATCCCCGGCTAGCTGTATGTCTGCAATTTGGTGGTAGGTGTGAAAAAAGAGGGTGCTAGCAAGAGAAACGAAAGACCTGCACTACGATTAGATTATCGGTCGTCATCAACATGCTCAACGGAATCAACAATCTCGTTCACGAGCTCCATCGTCATCCCAGGTATGACCCTCTCTGCATGGGTAAATGCTCGCTGGAGGGCACTCAGAGCGACTCGGGCCTCTTGGGAGGTTACTCGGGGGAACAGCTAGACGGAAGGTACGGTCAATGACAATAATGTATTTAAAAAATCCGCCAAACTAACCGAAGCAATGGCTGGTAAAATAACAGAATCCAACATCGTCGTATCCGGCACCTCATCTTCCAACTGTGCTTGTGCCAACTTCTCCTCAATCACATCAGGTTCACTGCTGGCATAAGATGCATATTGACTATCTTGATCATCATCGTATTCATCCGAAGGCTCGCGTTGGACAGGACGATGGGTCAACCTAGATCCATTCTCCGGTGGAGGCGGAGGTGCGTGACGCACAGTAGCCTGCCGGTCATACTTTCGTTGCGCTTGGGGAGTATTAGGAAGTGGCTTTGTGGCGGCGGCGGTGACAGTAAGCGTGGAAGACATATGATTGGATGAATCGGAGGACCCAGACCGGCGGCTGAAAGAGGATTCAGTATCGGACCGCACAGACCCATCGTTCTCCCAAGTCAAAGGCGGGCCTGAGTTGGGTATAGGGTTTGCTCGCCCTATAGTCGCGGGGCGTCCACTTGCATGCCGAACGGTGCCGAAGTCCCACAGATCCTCGGGGTCGCCGCTTGCTGGCCTGATTAATGCAACACATCAGAAGAGGGCAAAGTAGGACGACTCAGACATACAAATCAGGAACCATATCTTGTTCTTCATCATCTACGCGGCCACCTCCATCGGCCCTCCATCGTTCGTGGCGCTCTATCAGTTCTGTCAAATAACTAGTTTTCTTCGCCATTCGAACGAACTTGTGCTTCAAAAGGTCACGAGCAGAAGGTCGGTGCTGAGGGTCGCGTTGAAGACAAAATGAGACGAACTCCCGAAATGGCTTGGAGAAATTGCCTTCCAACATCGGCGGTGGGTTTTTGGGAATTAAGAAAAGGACCTGTATTGAGGTGAGAAAGAACTGTAATTGACGGGCACCGAGGTCATACCTTCATTGGATGCAACTCTGCGTAGGGTGGTTCTCCTTTGGCTAATTCAATTGCGGTGATGCCAAGACTCCAGATGTCCGCCTTGTGGTCATATCCACTCTGCTTGATGACTTCTGGGGACATCCAGTATGGCGTGCCTACGAATGTATTTTTCTTCGCAGAGAGGGTTCCTGACAGCTGACCGGAGACCCCAAAATCGGCGAGTTTGACTTCGCCACCCGCAGAGAGAAGGATGTTGGCAGCTGCATAATCAGTGACAAGCAACAATTGAGGACAGTTCATATAAGGAAAACCACACAAGTCAGAAGCAATTATAGAAACTACGAAAATATCAGCGTACCCTTGATATCACGATGGAGTTTACCTTCGCTATGAAGATACTCCAACCCCCGGAGAAGTTCACGCACAATGATGGCGATGTATTCTTCTCGGAATACGCCCGGTTTCATCTGAAACAAAGAAGTCAGGCCATCGCCAGAGAAAGCTGATGAACAGAACCCTGTACCAAGTCAGAACACGATCCTCCAGAACAGTATCTGACACAGAACATTGATTAATACAAGCAAATGATCAACACAGGTGGAATGCATCCACAAACGCCTCATGGGCACTGTTGATAAATTTCAGAAAATCGCTTCCACAGCCCTTCGATTTTCTTGAAAGTTGCCAACGGCTCTGGCGTTGAGGATGCATTCCGCGAAGTGGGTAAAGTGCGAGGATTTTACATACTCCATGACAATCCAGAGATTCGATCCTTTCAGATAAGATCCATGGTACCTAGGAAACGTTGACACGGTAGATCAACGTGTTGGGCAAATGGAGCGCACTTTGTAACATGTGGCGAGTCGAGCTGGGAGAGTATCTGGATCTCCTGTTGTATATCTTCAATCTCGTCCTCTGCACTTTCGAGATCGATTATCTTGATTGCCACTGTCTTCTGGGTCCGCTTGTCATAGCTAGAGAGGGCTGTTGGTTGGACGGCAGTCAATAGGAGTCCGCTGAAGACCGTACCCTTTGTAGACCTCTCCAAAGGATCCCTTGCCTAGAGAAACAAAAGGTTATCAAAGCAGTGAGAAAGAAAAATCCAGTTGCGCACCTATCCTGTCCTGCTTAACATAGAACTCCTCTGGATCCTGGTGGTGTGCATCCTGTCATCGCAAAAGGCGCTTGCCTGAGATACCGCAGCCATCGTGCAAAAAAAAGAAGAATCACCATGCCACTGTGTCGCTGGGTAAACACGGTCTATCGTTGTGAATGGTCGTGTCGCGTCGTAAGGTATAACGTTATAGGTTGGATTCACAGCTTGAGAGCCAGGCTGTGCTCTGATCCTAAAAGAAGCTAATGACGCTCGAAAATCTGAAGGTATAGCAAGATTTGACAAAACGAAAAGGCGAGAAATGAAGAAGGATCGTAAGGTTAGGTCGAAGCTGTCATTTCCTGCCACCTCCTGGTAACGGTAATCCAACCGGGAGATGCCGTTCGGCCTCTACTCCAGGTTCGTCGACCTCTATGACTTTGCCACTGACTCGGATGACCTTGAATGTCACTGGGAATGATACTGGACAATTATTCTGCTATATTCACATGCTGACCTGAACTGAACTGAGCCTAAACCGTGAGGAATAATGACAACAATCATAGACAGTCACCAGTTATGCGGTCAATCATCATGTAATTGCGGACGCTAGTTACTTATACATTCTCCCACAGCCTTTCTATCTCAGTCGTTATTAAAGAAGGCACAGGATACTCACGGTCCTTTGACGATCAACAACAAGTTGGATGTCAGACTTGTTACGACGCGATCAACTTTGTGAGTACTGCCTATAAGAATGAAGATGCTGACCCGTTTCGCTCCCCTTCCGTTCGTTAAATGTTTCTTTATCCTATGGTCGGCTCTCCCACATGTAAGCTTGTCTAATTCCAGTCGATCTGATGCTCACGCGACTTTTACAGCCCAAAGTGCGATGTTTGATGTCCAAACTGCGTCTACACGTCTGACTAGTTCATGTTATCAGAGGGAGCCAGTAATTTTCAACACAAGAGAGCGATCACAAATGCTGAAGAAGACGTTTCCGAGGAAGTAAGACCACACTTATGATCATCTTTAAGTTACATCACGCTCATCCTTCTCCAGACAATTGATGAGGTTCGGCAAGGGGCAACCGCTGTGTCTGCATCACCTAGCGGGAAGCGTGATGACTTCCACCGCATTGTTAGAGATTTGACGCAGGCTGGTGAAACAGATACAGACAGCACTATTTCACCGACCGCAGTGGCTGTCTCTTCCCCCGGTGCGACCACGACTACCGGTACCCCATCCACGGAAAACGGGTCTAGCAATACTGTGGACACTCAGACTTCTTCCACCGAGCATTCGAGCACTCCAGAGATGTCGATTATGTCCACTCTGACGTCTGCTCTGGCATCAACAGACAACTCTATTACACCACCTCCTTTCACTTCAGCTACCGACACCGCAACTTCTACTACCATTTCATCCCCGGTTTCTTATTCTACAGGTTCAAGTTTATGGCAGGCGACACTCACTTCCTCCGACACATTCTCGACACCGCCTGCTACCAGCTCGGCAACGTCCTTCGCCCCCGACTCGTCTTCCAGTGAGAGTGGGTTTACATCACCACCCCCATCCTCAAGTGTAACAGTTTCCACTGTTACTATCTCGTCGTATTCAGAGACAAGTTCTTCAGTTGCTGAAATTACCTCGTCGTCGCAGACTAGTGTTACCTCAGCTGCCACCTCTTTATCCACTGAAAGCACATCGCAAACCTCGGTTTCCGATGTATCAACTGTTGAATCGTCTCAGACGGAGGTACCATCCGGTTCAGTTACGTCCACTCCCTCTGATGGCGTGTCGTCAGACACGAGTACTTCGTCAGTCGGGACTACTTCGACGTCATCACTCACCAATTCGGTTGCGGTCACTCCCTCCGATAACATGTCTTCAGACACGAGTGCTTCATCGATTGGGGCTACTTCATCGGTTGGAACAACTTCAAAGCCGTCACTCACAACCACAACTATTCCAGAGACAACGCCGACTTCTACTTCCGTCTCCTCGAGCCCTAACAGTGGAACCACGTCGCTGACGGCATCTTATACTAACCCCACGAGCACAGATCAGACCTCAACGTCATCTGGAGCAACACAAGGTCCTTTAGAGAGCTCTTCAGCCCCGCCCTCTTTTTCTCATAATGACAGCTATGGTCGTACTCAAGATCCAAGCCAAGATACAATTCCCACTTCTTCCGGTCAGAAAAAAAGTCATCCCAAGCCCAGTTTTCCCACTACGGTAAAGCGACCTCTGATATCATGAGGAGCAACTGACACTAACTCCGAGTCTTCTCAGCCGCTTCGAGGGTCACTACCGTCGATATCACTTCAGATCCCCAACTTGAATTCTATCGTTCAGGTACCAACAGTAGTTCAAACTTCAACTTCCACTGCAACCTCTTCCCCGAATGTGGGAGGGCAGACAACTGATATCAACTCTGAGTCGTCTCGAGAAACACCCACTAGAGGGCCACTGCTGGAGGTCCCAATTACTTACTCCTCTGACCTACTGGACCCTATTGCTCAGATATCAACAGAAGTTCGAACTCTAATCGCTCCCTCATCTTCTCTTTCTTCTGGTCAAATTAACACGCACCACTCTAAGCCGCCTCCAGGGGAATCAACAAGAAGTCTAGCACCGACGCCACCGCCTCAGATCATTACACATGGATCAACGGGAGTTCAGGCTGCAAGCCCCTCTGCAAAACCTTCCCCATCTCCTACTCCTTCTGGTCAGGGAGACAATGGTGACGGATCCTCCTCTGGTGAAGGACATTCACCACAGGATCCTGGAGTTACTGATTCTTCTACTCCCACTCAAATCCACAATTCGGGTAACCAAGGATCCTCATCCACCCCCGCCGTTCCTAGCTCTTCCTCTACTCCCGCTTCCTCTAGCGAGGGTAAGCACAATGACGGGCCGGCGTCAGGACACGGCTCTAGCACTACAACCCCATCGATTCCGAACTCTACCAAGGTTCCCGACGGTAGCGGTACAACCTTAAACGGGTCCCCTGCCCCAACAAATCACCCTCTTTCCGCTTCTACGGGGGGAACTAATGCCATTCCTAATAGTGCAGGACCAATCAATAAACATAGTGCCCCGACAGACCACTCCCTTCCCGCTTCTACGTCCACGGGGGGAACTAATGCGACTCCTAATGGCGCAGGACCAACCAATCAACATGGTGCCCCGACAGACCACTCCCTTCCCGCTTCTACGTCCACGGGGGGGACTAATGTGACTCCCACTGGCGCAGGACCAACTAGTCAACACGGATCCGTGTCAAATGGAGGCACACATACCTCAAGCGCCCCTTCCCACTCTGAACCCAAGGACTCTGGCGGGCCCACCAGTCCAACTCACACCCCAGCTGACGACTTAATTACAGCGTCAGTGATCCCTCTGTACGTTCTTTTCCTTGTTTATATCTATCAAAAGACTAAGGCCCACTGAACAACGCTAGGCTAGTACACGATTCGGAGAAGACTGGATTAAGTACTTATACAACTACTTTCACATCATTAGAGACCTTCTTCAGGCTCACGACCATGACTACCGCGCCGCCTCCTACAACCATGACAACATCCACGCCTTACTCGACTTCAACGGAGCTCATTACGAGTACTGTTGTGATCTCAGTAACGACCACTGCAAGAAGCTCTTTTAAGTACGCCCTTTCATAACACTGCGTGCTATCCATATATCTCACCTTTGTCTGCTACCACTAGACCTTCGAAAGCCCAGATTGGCGGCATAGTTGCAGGAAGTCTAGGCTTTTTCGCACTATTAGTAGCCATCCTGATCTACCTCATCCGGCGAAAACGCAAAAGGATGGACTTTGTCCTCGTCTCCCCAAATGATACTCCCTACCCTGGGTCTGACGCTGAGATGGGCGAAACTGGTAATGACCATGATTTATGGCGGTCAACAGCTCAGGCTCCACCTGGCAAGGCTAGCACTTCTGAGAGCGACTTATTAGATCTTCCTCCTCAAGGGGGGCTTGATTACGATACCCCGAGAGTTTCCAACTCCCCTTCTACTCTCACCTTCCAGCAACCATTGCGCAGAATGACTATTGACTCGACGGATGACTCGTCAACTATGTACTGGAGGTCTTACTCTGTTGATACTGCAAACTACTCCGGTGAAGGATATAACGTCGAGTCGGACATCCCTCGAAAGACGCATCAAGGAGATGTTGCTTTCCAACCGGTACCCCATAAATCACCGACAGTCATGAGCCATAACAGTATTTCTTCAGACTTCAGAGTAAGTTTTACGCTTCGTCGGGTGAATTACACTGATTGGCCCGTGTTTAGTACGGATATGCCGTCTGAGGCGGTTCACAACATTGATGTAGTGCACGGACACTAGATTTAACCCAAATAGTACCCTATTGACCCGAACCTTGAGAAATATTCTATATACCACTCGAGAAAAATCACGCTCTTTCCACCTCTTTCATTTCTTCGAACCTCAGAGTTAGGGACGGCAAAGACTGTAGGTGACAAAGGGACAGCTCCGGCGGGTCTTCGGGTATTTTGACCAACACGAACGTCGATTCCACTTCTTCGTTCAATCTGAGATCCTCCAATTCCGACCTAGATAGACCATCGAATCCAAACCCAGGACCAGGATCAGGATGGGTATCCTCTATTGGTACCGGTTCCGTCATCGCGGCTTTCCGACGGCGATTTCGAGCTCGAATTCTAGTTATGTTCGACTTGATTTTGTTGCAAAGAGACGGGACATAGTAGTAAATGGCCAAGACCATTCCGGAGAGCAAGATGAGAGAAACGACGGCGATGATTGAAGATAGATCAATGTGTTGTGCTGGTCGATCCCGCATGAGCATAACGTTGTTATAGGTGTTGGATCGTTGAGTTTTGAGATCGCCTTGAGAGAAAGAGCTCTGACGCGGCGCAACACAGTGAGAGAAGTCAAAAGGGCGAGGCAGCGAGGCTCGAAATGTATGCCTCCGAAGGCCAGTTGAGATGATTGAGGAATGAACGACTACCTAGTATCAAAACCGTCAGAACATATTGATCTAGTCATTTTTTCACCAACCGAATTCGATCCTGTCTAAACTTGCTACTGTGAATTGAGCGAAGATATTGTGTGCAAGGCGCAGGAAGAATAAATGTTAGTGCGCAAATCACGCCAGGGTTGGTATTCCAAACGCGGACGTTTCCGGACCGCAACTACCGGAGATGGGCCGAACCTGACAAGAACAGGAGAAGTGAAAATGAGTTCTGAAAATAAGGATACTACTTAGTACCTATGTCAATTGAAATATCATGACGAGCCCGGAGATAAATATGAAGACATGATCGCACTGCATGAAGAATCTAATATTTTAGCTTAAAATATTGAATTCTATAACTATTTATTTTTGCCAGCTTTTAAGCTTAAATATTAAAATGTTATTCTAAATATTTTTGTAATATTCCTGATTTTTGAGAAAATATTGGAAAATTTCCAAATATCACAAGTGTATTGAAAAAATATGCATAATATATTAGGGTAAAATATTGGAAAAATAAACAGTTATAGAATCCAATATTTTAAACTAAAATATAAGATTCTCCATGCAGTGTCGCCTTTTGAATGGATTGACAACAGTGTCTTTTTTTCAGTGTCATTAGATTCCAGATTCCAGAGATCTGATAGTAGTATTTAAAGAGATTTATGCAAGATGAATGGCTACATCAAGTTCTTTGTTTACCACTTGAGCTAGACGATAGAAGATCTCATGATATCTGCTAAACCAACAAACATGGTGAGCTTCAGAAAACCCCAGTTCATAAATAAATTGACCACAGTTGAGAGGCATATGCCTCCACCCTGAGATAGAGATATGACTAACTGCACTAGGTTTAGACTTGTCGAAAAAAGCTCATTATCTTCTTTACATAATAATTCCCCAAAAATTGTATTCCTAATATCATATGAATAACAACAAATACTTAGTTAATGGAAAAACCTAGTTAATCTGCCAACCTGAGCTGCTAAAACATGAATTATACATGACTAGTGGAATAACCGACCAATTCAAGCTATGATCAATTCTTTGGCTGTAATACCTTACTGTTATGATTTTCTCACTTATCTTATCTTATCGGCTGGCGCTTATCTATATCTTATCTCATCTCAAGTGCCTATCATTGTAACCACGACTATAACGGACCGCATCAGCAATTGTACTATGGACAGCTACGGCTTGCGACCAACGCTCGCCCTTCTCATGTTTTCCCTTGTATTCCGCACGACAACCATGGACAAAGATTCTATTCATAGCACAGGACTTTTAGTATATAAGTAGCATAGCTCTCGCTGTATATTCCCCAGCTTCGAGCTAAAGTTTAATCACACCGAACTTAGCTAGTTGACTCAGCCTCAGACTAAGACCTTAGTCCGATGCTCTTAGTAGCCATTCAGCACAGAGACTCCTTGGGTGACTGTTCAAACGCGAAACAGCCCTCGGTTTACTCTTGTTTGGTTTACCCGGAGTTCGGGTCTAACAATTAGCTCGAAGCTTCCCATTCCCTTTCTCTAAGCAGCCACCATTGCTTTTTGAAACCGAATGCCCGCATTGTTCACCAGCACCGGAATCATCTCCGCCTTCTTCCTGACACTCTTTGTCGGGATCCCTGCCCTTTCGTACCTTCTCTATCGGTCCCGGTGGCCGATCATTTTCTGGTACAACACCCAACGCAACCGTCTTCAGCGTTGGATGGACCGCACTTTCCGCGCCCCCCGTCTCCCAGCTGTCCCATTCTACCCATCCCCCTATGGTCTACAGCGCTATGGCACCACCCAGCCTGACCGATCCGTCACGTCCTTCCCCTCATCGCTCGCGTCCGTACAGCATCCCAAAAGTCGGGAAACTCCTGCGGTCGCTCCGGTCCAAGAAATCGAAGTCGACATTGGCGAGCAAGGACACAGCATCCTTGTTCACGACTCCCCCATCACTGGCACCCTCGACATCCCTGTCCCTGCCATACTCGCTGCCTCCTCTACCGCAGACACCGCCTCTACCGCACCACTCCCTACCGGAGGAATGGCTCGAACCCGAGACTCCCTCGATCTATACGAGGTCACAGCCTCGAGCGGCACCGAACTCCCCAACGACCCCTCCTCGGACAGCGAGAGCGAGCCCTACATCCCTCAGAGCCCCACCCAGTCCGAGTTTGAGGCCTATATCCGCAACCACCAGACACGCCCTGATTCCCCTACCATCCCTGACACCATCCTCGACCAAGTGTGGCCAATCACCCTCCAGCCCGGACCCTCCATCTGGGCAGAGGCAAGCAGAGAAAGGGAGAGACTCGCCGAGGACGAGCTCCTCCAACTCTGGGGCGTCCAGGTCGACGTCCAAACTGGCCCCACTCCCCGCCCATGGCACCTCGAACCCCTCTGGCCGCACGAATGAGCCATTACCATCCAGTGCCTCCATAACCTCGGTATCCACAATCAGCAGCAGTACAACGAGTGGCAGTACCGACAGCGAGTCGAGCACGATGCCCGCCAAGCTACTAGCACACGCCTACCGGGAGAGGATGAAGAAGACCACCAAAGGCGGCTCCATTGGAATCACCTCTGGAACATCAGCCACGAGGACGAGGACTGGTACGCCCAAGACGAGGCAAGGAGGTGGAGAGAGTGCTGGCAGAGGGGCCAGTGGGTCGACACACGACTTGGCGCGAACTACGCACCTCCCCCCCTCGATCAGGACGAGCAGCTTATCTACGGTAACCGCTTCAGTACACAATTTGAGTCCAGACGACAAGAGCATATCCGACAAGGCGCCAGGGATATCACCCACGAACAGCATAGCGCCATCAGTCAGTGCGCTATCGCTCGAGGTCCAGCAGATCCACGATCCATGGGAATGCGAATACACGCGGATCTTTATAGATCATCTATCGGTCCTTACGGAGGACCTGACCTTCCTTTCCTCGAAGATGGGGAGGTTGATGAGCAGCCTGAGGCCAGCGGATCCGGAGCGGGAGGATATTATTGAGTACTGCGCTACAGAACGGGCCGTTTACGATTTTAATAAAAAGTACCCCCCATCGTCCCTATGCAGAACCCGAAGATTACCACCCACGAAACCCCCCAAAGCCGCTCCCCCTGTCCCCGCCACCATGATCCCACGTGCCGAGAAGCTGAAAAGGCAAAAGCTGAATGTTTGCCGGGGCCGGCCCGGAAGATGCAGAAACTTCGAACGCCGGCGGCAATCAGCCGCCGCCCATTGTCCCAACCTGGACTGGTTATGATGGAGCCATCAAAGGCTCCCCACCTCCAGGACAGCACACTAGTCCCCTCGCCCGAGATCCTGACAGCTGGTCGCTTCCTCGAGGGCCAGGAAAGTACCATGACCCCGACGACCCGCTCCCCAACCCCGTCGGCCAAATGGCTGAAGACGCGCCCTGGATGGGGTGCAAGCCGGATCTGATGCGGAAGCCCACCGTCTTCAAAGGCGAGGCCGATGACATCAACCGCTTCCTCACCCACTGCAAAATGTACTTCCAAATGCATGATCCCTACATGTACGCCAGTCCCTTCCACGTCGGCTTTGCCGCCTCCTACTTTACCGGGAAGGCCGAAGAGTGGTGGATTATGATCCTCGCAGAACGACGAAGCCACTCCTGCAACAAGTTCCGTCTTCCCAGCTGGGACGACTTCTGCCAAATGATTTGTGACAAATTCCGCGATCACGCCGTCGAAGAAATCCACCAGCAGAAGATGTACGACCTCCGCCTCGGAAAGGGTCTCGCCGATGACTACTTCCAAGCCATCGAGAAAGAGGCTAAAAAGGCAGGCCTCAGGGCAGACACCGGTGCCCGCGGACATATGGTCGCCGCCATCAAAAAGGGTATACCTGACTCCTACACCAAGATCATTTATGACATCGGAGTTGGCATGCCCGAAACCTATGACGAGTGGAAACACCGGGTCACTGTCATGAACGAGGCCCGTCAACGGAAGGCCATCGAAGATGGCCTCGGATGTCCCGGTCCCTTCGTCCCCAAGAACAACAACCCCGCCACGAATGCTAACAAAGCCAGTAGTGGCACGACAAGTTCCTCGGCAGACAAGAAGACTGGTACTGGCGTCACCTACGGCGGTCGGGGACAAGCAATGGATATTGATGCGCTCAGGTCAGAAGGGAAGTGTTTCCGATGCAAGCAGAAGGGTCACATTAGCAAAAATTGCCCATTACAAAGTTGGAACAAGGACAAGAAGAAGGAGGAGAATCGGGCAGTAACAACGGAACCTGCCATGGAATCAAAAATTGAGGAGGTAAAAGACGGTGCCGAGAAGTAAAAGGTTCTACTTGCTCGGCGAAGGACTTATCTGGTACGAGGAACAATATCGCTGGTCGGACTTATAATACTTCTGTAGTTACGCCCTATGTTGATACGAAATACGCGCATTCGAATATACCCGCTTTAACTGTTCCAAGTCCAGATAATCAAGAACCTAAAGAAAAAACGACATCCGAGCCCGCTGTGGGGGAAGGGACATGCCAGGTGGCGCTGGAGCCTTCCATACGAGTATTAGGACTCGGGTCGGAGTCAAGTAGGCGGGATGCCCTCGGGCCTCTGAAGCCGAAAGACTCAGCGCCTTCTCTGAAGGCCAAGACATTCCCCGCAAGGAACAATGCGGAAACTCTCAAGCACCCGCCAAGGGCCAAGTCCACAGAGTCCGACCCTCTGGGGCATGGGGCAGAGAGCCCCCACAAGGTAACCATGGTCGAAGTACCAGACGAAGAAGATGATACCGCCTTCAGAATTCACCAAGCGAAGCAAGCCAAGACCCGTCTATCCCCGACACCAGAGGAGACCCAGCCCCCAGCTGAGAAGGTCCCACCGGGATGGATGAAACCTTTCGAAACCGAGTGGACATGGAGGGCCATCCGAGAGGCCAAAGACGAATCTGCCGCCAGGTCAGTGCTCCTTAATTGGATACACAGGACCAGGGCCGAAGAAGTAGTCGATAATCTCTTGGAAGGGCTCCGCCATGCCCAGTGAGCAAATGTGCTTGAATGGCTGGATGAACTCAGGAAGCCTAAGCGCTACCTAATTCATTCACAGACCACCTCCAAGCGAGATCTTAAAATCCCACTTAAAGTCGAAACCGCCGATAACCACACTATCGACGCTACCGCCCTCCTAGACAGCGGATGCACGGGCAGCTCAATTCACAGCGAGTTTGTCAGAACCCACAACGTTCCTGTCTACAAAACCGCTAGTCCCATCCCAATCTATAACGCAGACGGCTCCCGCAACAAGGCTGGAGAAATCACCGAGTTCGCGGAACTAAGACTCACCATTGGCGATCATAGCGAGAGGATCGACCTTGCTGTTGTAAACCTTGGGTCAAAGGAGATTTTCCTCAGTCATGACTGGCTCGTCCGACACAACCTGCTTATTGACTGGAGCACCGGCAAGATCACCTTTGCCAGGTGTCAATGCGCCAAAAACCCCTTCCCCCTACTGGACTCAGATCCTGATGACCAGTGGGATGAAGAGCTCAAAGAAGGCAACCGCATCCTTGCCGTCGACTTCGAGGAAGCCATTGAAATCCGCGCAGTCCATAAGGCAAACGAACTCGCCGCCAAGGCCAACGAAGGGAAGGAGAAGAAAACCTTCGAGGAGATGGTCCCAGCCGCATACCGCGACTTTGCAGACCTCTTCGAAAAGGAAAACTTTGACGAGCTCCCTATGCGCAAACCGTGGGACCATGCCATCGAACTTGTCCCTAACGCCAAGAACACTCTCGACTGCAAGGTATATCCCCTAAACCGCACCGAGCAGGAGGAGCTTGACAAGTTCCTTGACGAAAACCTCGCCACTGGACGAATCCGACCGTCCAAATCCCCTATGGCCTCTCCCTTCTTTTTCATCAAAAAGAAGGATGGGAAGCTGCGCCCTGTCCAGGACTACCGCAAGCTCAACGAAATGACCATCAAGAATCGTTACCCCTTGCCCCTCATCGCCGAGCTCATGGACAAGCTAGGAAGTGCCAAATACTTCACTAAGCTCGATGTGCGATGGGGATACAATAATATTCGCATCAAGAAAGACGACGAGTGGAAGGCCGCGTTCAGGACAAACCGTGGCCTATTTGAACCCACCGTCATGTTCTTTGGTCTTACCAACTCCCCCGCCACATTCCAATGGATGATGAACGACATCTTCAAGGACCTCATTGCCTCCGGCAAGGTGACCGTATACCTTGACGACATCCTGATCTTTTCGAAAACTCTGGAAGAGCATCGGCAGATCACTCGCAAAGTTCTTGCGCTCCTCAGGAAACACAAGCTATTCCTGAAAGCCGAGAAATGTGAGTTCGAGGTACTGGAAACAGAGTACCTTGGGGTAATAATTAGCGAAGGATCCATCCACATGGACCAAGTCAAGATCGCTGGAATCACCGAGTGGCCCGTCCCCAACAAAAAGAAAGAGCTTCAATCTTTCTTAGGGTTCACCAACTTTTACCGACGTTTCATCAAGGGCTACAGTGAAATAGTACGCCCAATGACGCGTCTCACTGGGAATGAAGCCTGGACCTGGGGAACCGCGCAGCAGGAGGCCTTCGACAAGCTCAAGGCCCGTCTGGCCCAGGACGTTGTGTTAGCCATCCCAACCGAGAATGGGAGGTTTAGAGTGGAAGCGGACGCTAGTGAAGGCGCCATCGGTGCCGTCCTGTCCCAAGAGCAGGAAGGAAAATGGAGACCAGTCGTGTTCTTGTCAAAAGCCTTAACAGCCACAGAACGCAACTACGAGATTTATGACAAGGAACTACTTGCCATAATGCTCGCCCTCGAGGAATGGAGACATTACCTCATGGGGGCAGCCGTTGACATAGAAATCTGGACAGATCACCAGAACCTCCAGTATTTCCGGAAACCTCAGAAACTCAATCGCAGACAAGCGCGATGGGTAACTGAACTTGCCGAATATCATTTCACACTTCATCATAAGCCGGGGACTGCCAACAAAAAGGCAGATCTCCTCTCTCGCCGCCCAGACCACGACCAAGGACACGATGACAACAACGAAGTCGTCGTCCTCAAAGCTGAGCATTTCCGGGCACTAATCATGCCCACTACCGACGAATCTCACGAGCGCATCAAGAGCGTGACCCATGACCACCAGAAATGGGATCAAGGGATCGCCAAGTCGCTCAACCACGAAAAAGGCATACAGGAAAAGGATGGACTCCTATACTATGACGAAAGGATATACGTGCCCTGCGACCATGCAGTGCGAGGAGAAATCATCTCACGCTGCCATGACCATATTACCGCAGGACACCCCAGAGTAGAAAAGACTAAAGAACTCGTCCTTAGGGACTACTGGTGGCCCAAGATCAGGAAGGACGTCCAAACTTACGTCCAAGCCTGTGAAACTTGCGCCCGCACCAAGTCCAGTACCCAAGCCAAACGAGCACCACTTCATCCAAATGAAGTTCCCTCCGAGCCCTGGACCCATATCTCAGTCGACATGATTACCGGTCTCCCAGAATCCAATGGCCACGACGCAATCCTCGTCATTGTCGACCGATTTTCCAAAGACATCATCCCAGTCGCCTGTAACATCGAACTTTCGTCAGAAGGATGGGCGAAAATTCTCCGTGACGAAGTGTATGCCAAACACGGCATGCCCGTCACCATCATCTCGGACTGAGGACCTCAATTCGTTTCAAAATTCCTCGAGGACCTCTATGGCATGCTTAACATCAAAAGCAATGCCTCCACCGCTTTTCATCCACAAACTGACGGCCAAACCGAGCGCGTCAACCAAGAGATCGAAAAATATCTCCGCCTCATCATTAATCACCATCAGAATGACTGGGCAGAATGGCTATTGATTTGTGCCTTCCAGCACAACAATCGCATACATTCTGCTATGGGCAAAAGCCCATTCCAAGTCCTATATGGACGACATCCCCGAGTCGCTCCTGACTCCAGATCTCATGCCACCCTCCGCACTCCTGCATCGGAAACCTTCCACGACCAAATGAAGAACATCCATGCCGAGACCGAGGCCGCCCTTATCAAAGCGGCTGAACAAATGAAGACTCAATACGATAAAAAGAAGAAAGCCGCCATTGAATATCAGACCGGAACCAAGGTCTGGCTCGATACAACAAATCTTCACCTCCCCAGACCAAAGAAAAAGTTAGATGACAAACGAGTCGGCCCTTTCCAAATTCTGGAAAAACGCGGCGCTTCTGCATACAAACTGAAGCTCCCCCCCGCGTGGAGAATATACCCAGTCTTCAATGAAACCCTCCTCACGCCGTACACACCCCCGGCATTCCTGAACCAACAGCAACCGCCACCTCCTCCGCCCGATATCATCATGGGCGAAGAAGAGTACGAAGTCGAAGAAATCCTCGACGACAAAACCCGCAAAGTATGCGGAAAAAAGGGAGAAAGGTCCAAAACCGTAACCAATTACCTGGTCAAATGGAAAGGTTATGGTCCAGAAGATAACAAATGGACCGCAGAGAAGTACCTCAGCAACGCAAAAGAAGCGATTGCCGAATACTGGGAAAGGAAAGGGGGAATGACAGTCGACGCCATCGTAATCAACCCGAGCAACGACACAATCATCATCGATGCCCGCTATCAACAGGAGGACGACAACGAAAAAGTGGGACCTACGGACAACACATGGTACTACCTTATCAAGGTCGCTAGCGCCCAGGCGGAAAAAGGGGGCCAAGAGCATGAATGGCTAGACGAAGAATGGAGGCCAGAACCCGAACTCGGGCATCTGGAGGAGCTCATTAAGGATTATTGGTGGGCTAACAAGCAGGACAGCGAAGTGGACCCTCCCGATGGAGACGAGTCTTAGGGCAGTCGAGACGCCTGCCTTAACGAGGGGGTAATGTTACGATTTTCTCACTTATCTTATCTTATCGGCCGGTGCTTATCTATATCTTATCTCATCTCAAGCGCCTATCATCGTAACCACGACTATAATGGACCGCATCAGCAATTGTACTACGGACAGCTACGGCTTGCAACCAACGCTCGCCCTTCTCATGTTTTCCCTTGTATTCCGCACGACAACCATGGACAAAGATTCTATTCATAGCACAGGACTTTTAGTATATAAGTAGCATAGCTCTCGCTGTATATTCCCCAGCTTCGAGCTAAAGTTTAATCACACCGAACTTAGCTAGTTGACTCAGCCTCAGACTAAGACCTTAGTCCGATGCTCTTAGTAGCCATTCAGCACAGAGACTCCTTGGGTGACTGTTCGAACGCGAAACAGCCCTCGGTTTACTCTTGTTTGGTTTACCCGGAGTTCGGGTCTAACACTTACAAACCACAAAATGCCTATACAGGTGGTTGACTCTTGTCTGCCTACCCAGACAAAAAGGACACAGTGAATGCGCAAGAGAATGCATCACCATGAAGTGCTTCAAGAAATACCTCTCTTGAATAATGTTCTGAGGGGGGCATTTACTCTTTGAGTGGGACTGCATGCTGCAACAAATGTCTTTTTGGCTATAGCCGTTGATATTGGGATGAAATTTTTCAAGATGAACCTTGATGGATTTTCTGACAAATCGTTGCCCACAATCCAGGGGACAGGTATGGTCATCATGGTCTTCATCTCTCCAGTAATAGTAAACATGGTGGGAGGGAATGTTGTATTCTTGAATAAATCTCTCAGCCATTTCACCAAGAAAGAATCTTTTCCTATATCCAGGAGGGCTAAGAAGTGGATTACCATCTAGCAAGGCATGCAATGTTTACAAAATGACACATACCAACATTGTGGGTGGATAGTGCTCATACAACAACCAATACTACATCACAATAAGCAAGCATGGATTTGATCATAAAAAAAACATGTACATTTCTTTCTCAATGCTTTTATCTGATATATTATTGCAAGTGGTGTTTTTATCACTCATGATTGAGCTAAGTAAAGCTGGTGAAGATGGACCATTGGGTGCACTGTATGTCTGTGTCAGAAAAGTAACTAGCATTAATATATTGATGTGCCAATAGGTCACTGTTGTCATATCTGGTTGCGATGCTACAGGACATTCATAGGAGATGCTTGGAGCTTCTGACACAGGTGTGCTTCCCACAATCAAGGAAGGACTGCTGTTGCACAGACTATTTCAAGAAGGTCTTCGAGTAAGAAACCACATACAATAAAGCAGAAAAGGTTATGTTAAAAGCTGCCTTGTCAATAAAGTCATTTGTGCAGGGCAAGTGGCTCCCATCATTTCTGTTGTAGTCGAACATCAAGACTATGATCCCATGAAGAACATTGCACTTACCTCTCTGTTGGACCTTTGCATCCTATTGTTAAAGAGCTTTCAGAGCAATTTCAACCAAAAACCTCATTTGGAGGAGGCAGAGGGGTCTCTATGTCAGTGATCTGCTCAGTACAGCTCTGCAAAGCTGGACCCAGCTTGAGGCTGTCTCCATACGTGCTGACAGAATGTGAGGGCACAACTAATCTGATTGGAGCTTAAGCTTTACAATGAAACATGTTGGATTTGACCTTATGAAAAGTAGGGCATATTTTGGAAGACATTGGAATCTCTGGAATCTACAATACTATTTGTCATGAGGTGGTTGGATGAGGATAACAATGAATACTTCTCATATGTGCTGGTGATGAGCCTCCAGGCTCTGTACGCTCAGAATTCGCGGATTTATCCATTGACTACCCAATAATAACAGATTTGACTCCCATCTTCCTTATCCTACATTGCCATACTCGATTTAATGCCCCAACCTTCAATTATATGCTACACCCTTCGATATCCTTCAATAACCATGATATACCATGGTTATAACTCAGCAAACCATGTTAATACTCTTCTGTTCACATTTATTCTCCATATTTCTGTGACCGATCATGGCAATACACCTTTCATTGATGATTGTACCAAAAATGGAGTTGCCGCATCAGTCCTAGGCACCCAATTGACGTGCCCCTTGATTCCTCGATCACAGTGACATCATTTAGACCCTGCACTCCTCCATCAAAGATATTGACCCAATATGGATACTCCAGACTGCAGTTACTCAGGCTGTTACTTTGCCAAGTCTTCACAGCAGCTTATATCCATTTATCAACCTCAGAACATGTACCATACCCTCACAGTCTGCAGTTAAACAGCACCTAGCTGTTTACTCATTATTCTCCACTTCCACATGGTTTCCCATCCAGACATGGCAATACAGACAAGCTGTTATGCCTCAGCTGATGAAAACTTCTTCTATTTACTATGGATTTACTAATCCAAGGACTTACAGCCTTACCAATGCTTAGATATCTTTTCTATTTATAAAACCAAACTTTTAGTATAAAAACTTATATTCTACAGAGGAGAAAAAAGGTTCTTTCACTCCAGGTTATCCCCCATTGCTTGCTATAGTCTCAATGTTATTGGATGTGTTAATTACCACCAATACACGAATTCTTGCTCCAATAACTTGCTTTTGTCTTTTAATGCTGCAACATCGTTTCAATTTCACCAGATAGGATTGTTTTATCATCTTCACCTTCTACATTGTTGTTGTATCCATTGCCCACATCAGTATAGGGTATTATTGCCTCCGTGAAGGCCCAGCTCCGCATTGTTCACCCATGTCATTGTTATTGTCCCCAGTTGCTGTGCAGTATTGCTGTGACACTCAGTTATCATATTTCCATCCAGTAACTCTCCGTTTCAAGCCCCCACATGTTTATTCAGTTCTCCACACATTTATTCGATTGTATAAACGTCTATTCAATTCTCCTCATGTTTAATTGATTGTCCAAACATTTATTAGGCCAGTCTCATGTTTACCAGACCGGTTTTACGTTTTCTAGATCAGTTCCGAGCATCTAGCACGGTTTCTTGGTATCTGTATCATACCAGATTCCATTTAATCTCATTTATTGAGATCCCCTTGGCTTACAGCCTGAGCCTCTTAGTACTCGACTGCTAAAGGGTACTACTTCCAGACTGTATAGTCGAAGTGTATACCTGCATCTAGAGGAATTGACCACATGGAGGTGCACTGAACCACTTGCACAAACACATAGCCTTGACTACTGTGATTGCACACATATTTCCTTAGCTCTCTCAGAGTTTTGGGTGTTGCTGTTGCCATGGAAGTCTAGGCTCAACACCAGTATTGCTGGTATCAGTACAGTGGTGTGGAGCATAGAGGTTTGGGAAGCATTGTGAGTCAGTCATGTCAGAAAGTGCAGAGGATGAATTTGAGCAAGAGTGGGTGTATATGGTTGGTATTTAAGGACTGGGGACAGCCAATGCTACCAGTGGCTGCTCATCGACAATTTTGCACAAGAAATATGTTGCAGATTGCCACAATGATGGTGCTTAGTTGACAACCTTGAAGACTTCCATCATGGTATGTAATTATTCCAACTCATTGATGAACCTAAAGACTCCTGTGGGCAGAAAACACAAGACCTATAACAGCAAGTGCTATCAAGCAGCTAATCTGAAGGCAGGTTCTAGTGAGTCTATGTAAGACCCAAACTTCACATGATCAAAGACTTGGGTCTAGGTCTTTGGCTGTCTCACGTTTGGACAATCACTGGAGAGATGACGAATGTCTATGACTCTGAGAAGAGGTAGGCTCTTTAGAGCTTGGCTCGATAGAGAGTGGTTTGGTATAGATGAATTATAGTTCAAAGCTGGAGTATTACAGCAAGAACTGTGCTACTTATATAGGGTTCTGGGTTTGTCTAATAATAGCAAATAGAGTCTGTGGTACATGTGGTAAACATTCTGCATTAGCGAGGTGCAGCAGTCCAGCTGTGGAAGGTTCAGTAAAGGCATGGTGTAGGTGCTTTGAGTGATAAGATAAGCGATAAGCACCTGATAAGATAAGATAAATGGAAAAATCATAACATTACCCCCTCGTTTAAGACAATCGTCCCGATTGTCAGGTCTGATTTTCTGGGAGGTCGAATGATGCAGTGTATTTGTTTGCCCAATATACTTGTAGGAGGTGTTCCCATTGTTCAACATCTGGGTTTTCAATCCAGGTCTGGTGTCCGTCTGGGTGTTGAACTTTGTAATGGAATATACTGTCTTGGTATTTATGGTCCATGATCATGGTGTCGTCGAGGATGTTGCTGGTTACGATTTTGGCTATTTCGATCTGTCCAGCTCTTTGGAGTTTGTCCTCATAGTCCTGGATGGATTCTTGAGCATTCTCCATCTCTGAGTCTCATACCCATAAGTTGTGCTCTCTTGTCCACCCTTTCCACTTGACGAAGTAGTCAGTTACTTCCTGTGACTTTTTTCCTTTCTTTCCTCTAATCTTGCATGGTCTCGAGTCCAGCACCTCCTCTACTTCATATTGTTCTTCATCATCGATGAGGTCTGGTGGTGGAGGAGCTGGCATTTGTTAGTTGGGAAAGGCTGGTGGTATGTAGGGCATTAAGAGTTTCTTGTTGAATCTGGGATAGATTTTCCAATGAGAGGGGAGCTTCAGTTTGTAGGCTGAGGCTCCGGTCTTTTGGACAATTTCGAATGGTCTGACCCATTTGTCGTCTAGTTTTTTCTTGGGTCGTGGAAGACATAGGTTGGCACTGTCTAGCCAGACCTTGTCACCGATCTGATATTCGATGGCGGATCATTTCCTTTTGTCGTATTGCACTTTCATTTGTTCTGCCGCCTTTTGCAAAGCTCATTGGGTGTCTTTATGGACTTCAGTCATTTGGCTGGTGAAGTTTTCAGCCGCAGGGTTGACAAAGGGTGATAGTCAAGCCAAGTCTGGGACTATTCTGGGGTTTCGTCCATATAGTGTCATGAATGGGCTTTGTCCCATGGTGGAGTGGACTCGGTTGTTATGAGTGAATTCTGCAATTGGCAACCAGTCACTCCAGTCTGTCTGTCGATAGCTGATGAAGAGTCTCAGGTATTCTTCGAGTTCTTGGTTGACTCGTTCTGTCTGTCTGTCCGTCTGAGGATGGAAGGCAGTGGAAGCGTTCAGGGTGATGTTGAGCAATCGGTATAAGTCTTTCATGAATGTGGACACGAATTGAGGTCCTCTGTCTGAGATTACTACTTGGGGCATCCCATGTTTAGTGTAGACGTGGTCTTGTAGGATTCTGGCCCATTCTTCTGCTGATAGTTCAACATTGCATGGTATGGGGATTATTGCTTTCGAGAATCAGTCCATGATGATCAATAGGGCATCATATCCTTTGGATTCTGGTAATCTGGTGATCATGTCGACTGAGATATGGGTCCATGGTCCCTTGGGGATGGTGTTCGGGTGTAGCGGGGCAGCTTTGGCTTGTGTGCTCATTTTTGTGTGTTGGCATGCCTCGCATCCCTTCACATATCTTTCTATGTCCTTCTTCAGTTTCGGCCACCAGTATTCTCATTGAATCAACTCTTTTGTTTTTTCTATGCCTGGGTGTCTGGTGGTGATATGGTCATGGTTCTGTGCAATGATTTCTCCTCGCAGAGTGTCATTCCTTGGTACATACACCCTTCCATCATAGAAGAGTAAACCCTTTTCCTTGGTGATCCCTCATTCATGATTCAAGGAATTGGCAATTCCTTGGTCCCAAGAATCTGTCTGTCAGGTGGCATCTTTGATTCGTTCATGGGTCTTGGTGGTCATGGGCATGATGAGGGCTCGGAAGTGTTCTGGTTGGAGTATGACGATGTCGCTATTGTCATCTTTTCCTTGGCTGTGGTCGTCTCATCGAGAGAGGAGATCTGCTTTCTTGTTGGCGACACTAGGCAGGTGTTGGAGGGTGAAGTGGTATTCCACAAGTTCGGTGACCCACCGTGCCTGTCGTCTGTTCAATTTCTGGGGCTTTTGGAAATACTGGAGGTTCTGATGATCTGTCCAGATTTCTACATCCTCTAGGGCTCCCATGAGGTAGTGGCACCATTCGTCTAGGGTGAGCATTATCACGAGTAATTCTTTGTTGTAGATTTCATAATTTTGCTTGGTTGTGTTCAACGCTTTAGACATGAATGCAACTGGTCGCCATTTCCCTTCTTGTCATTAGCTGAGTACAGCACTGATGGCTCCGTCGCTGGAGTCTGCCTCTACCTTGAACTTCCCTTTCTCTGTCAGGATGGCAAGTACTACATCCTCTGTCATCTGCTTCTTCAACTGCTGGAAGGCTTGGTTCTGGGCCGTTCCCCATGTCCATTCTGCATTGCCCATGAGCTGAGTGAGCAGTTGTACGATCTTAGAATAGTCTCGGATGAACTTTCGGTAGAAGTTCATGAATCCGAGGAATGACTGTAGTTCCTTTTTCTTTGTCGGGGTGGGCTGCCATTCAGTGATCCCTGCTACTTTGACTTGGTCTATTCAGACCAAGTTTTCACTGATGATGACTCCTAAATATTCAGTTTCTAGTACCTTGAATTCGCACTTCTCTGCTTTCAGGAAAAGCTTGTTTTCTTGTAGACACTGAAGGACATGTCTGACGATCCTTTGGTGTTCATCCAAGGTTTTGGTGAAAATTAGGATATTGTCGAGGTAAATGGTGACTTTTCCCTCAGCGATTAGGTGTTAGACCCAAACTCCAGGTGAACCAAACAAGAGTAAACCAAGGGCTGTTTCACATTCAAACAGTCACCCAAGGAGTCTCTTAAGCTGAATGGCTACTGGGAGTGTCAGACTAAGGTCTTAGTCTGAGGCTGAGTTGACTAGCTAAGTTCGGTGTGATTAAACTTTAGCTTGAAGCTGGGGAATATACAGCGAGAGCTATGCTACTTATATATGAAAGTCCTGTGCTAATAATAGAGTTCTTTGTCCGTGGTTGTCATGTGGAATACAAGGGGAAACATGAGAAGGGCGAGCATTGGTTGCAAGCTGTAGTTGTCTGTAGTACAATTGCTGATGCGGTCTATTATAGTCATGGTTATAATGATAAGTGCTTGAGATAAAATAAGATATGGATAAGCACTGGCTGATAAGATAAGATAAATGAGAAAATCATAACATTAGGTCTTTGAAAATGTCATTCATCATCCACTGGAACGTGGCTGGGGAGTTCATTAGGCTGAAGAACATGATCATGGGTTCAAACAGTCCTCGGTTGGTTCTGAACACCACTTTCTCTTCATCTCCTTCCTTGATTCGGATGTTATTGTATCCCCAATGAACATCGAGCTTGGTGAAATACTTGGCTCCTTGGAGCTTGTCTATGAGTTCGGTGATGAGGGGAAGGGGGTATCGGTTTTTGATGGTCATTTTGCTCAGCTTTCGGTAGTCTTGAATGGGTCATAGGGAACCATCTTTCTTTTTGACAAAAAAGAATGGAGAGGCGAATGGGGATTTGGAAGGGCGTATTCATCCTGATTCCAAGTTTTCGTCTAAGAACTTGTTGAGTTGTTCTTGTTTGTTTCTGTTTAGAGGATAGACTTTGCAGTCTAGTGTGGATTTGGCATTCGGGACGAGTTCAATGGCATGGTTCCAGGGTTTCTGATTGGGGAGTTTGTCAAAGTTCTCTTTTGAGAACAGGTCGCAGTACGAACGGTAGTGTTCGGGTACCATTTCTTCGAAAGTCTTCTTTGGCTTGTCCTTGTTTGCCTGGGCAGCTAGATCATTGGCATGGTGTACAGTGCGTATGATTATTTCCTCCTGTATGTTGACGGCTAATATTGTTTCTCCTTCCTCCAGTTCTTCATCCCATTTGTCATTTGGATCGGCATCGGGTAATAGGAATGGATTCTTGGTACATTGGCACCATCCGAAGATGAGTGAACCAGTCTTCCAGTTGATTACAGGATTGTGGCATTTAAGCCAGTTGTGGCTGAGGTAAATGTCTTTGGAGCCAAGGTTGGTGACTGCAAGATCGATTTGTTCACTGTGGTTTCCAATGGTGAGTCATAGTTCAGCAAACTCGGTGATGCTTCTGGCTTTGTTGTGAGTTCCGTTGGCATTGTAGACGGCGATTGGGACAGCGGTCTTCCTGGTGTATAGTTTGTGCTTTTCTATGTAGGATCGATTGATTGAGCTGCCTGTGCAGCTACTATCAACTAGTCCTTTGGCGATATGTTCTTCTTGGTTTATGGTGGACTCAAGTCGAATGTCTACCATTAGGTCTCATCTGGTACTCCTAGTCCCGTGGATATATCGGATGGGTTCTCAGAGTTCGAGAAGTAGCTCCCTCGCCTCTTCCCCTCCTTTCCATAGTTGAACAATAAGTTCATCTACTAGTTCCTGGTGCCGGTCTTGGTGTATCCAGTTATTCAGGCATGCTCTTGCTTCTGAATAATTCCTTGCTCCCTGTATGGCTCAGAGCATCCAGTCGACTTCAAAAGGTTTATACCAATGCCACAAATGTGGTGGAGCACTAGTGTCTGGCATGGTAGGATGCCAGTCTTCATCGCTCTGTATATCCTTGAACTGTGAAGATGCTTTCTGTCCTGCCCACCACCGCTGGTATGTGGTCTCATCTTCTTCATCTGGTACCTCTACCATGGTAACCTTATGCCCCCTCTTCACTGTCTGGGTGCTAACAGCTTCCTGACCTGCAGCTTTGTTGTTGTCCTTTGCCAGTCGTGCGTCTTCATTGGGGTTGGGCAGAGGAGGAACGATGGGAGGATACCTACTTCCAGTCTGAATGCCAGGGCTAATCCTTCGAGGGTCAGGGGGCTGGTCCGTGAATGTTGTGTTCTTGTCGCATGAACCGTGACTGCCATTACCTACTAGCACCAGCAGTCGGGTAGGGCTGTGCTCTGTTCCTTTGCCACTTCTGACTCAGTGGTTCATTTGTTTCTCTAATCCTTCCCTGTCATTGCCTTTCCCTGTAGGCAGGTTGGATGGTCATGGGGGTCCTGAGGGATGTTCGTTTGGTGTTGTATGGAGGCTCTCTGCCCCATGCCCCAGAGAATTGGACTCTGTGGTCTTGGCCTTTGGCAGGCGCTTGACGTTCACTGCATCGGTCCTTGTGAGGTGTGTCTTGGCCTTCGAGGAAGGCACAGAATCTTTCAACTTTAGAGGCCCAAGGGTGTCCCATCTACTTGATCCAGACCTGAGTCCTAATACTCGTGTCGAGGGCTCCAGCGCCACCTGGCATGTCCCCTCCCTCACAGCGGGCTCAGAGGTCATGTTGTCATTGTTTGTGTTGTCTAGTTGTGCTAGGATGGCATATTGGTTCAATTCTGAGGGTACTGGGTAGCTAGTCATGCTGGAGATGTTAAAAGCAGGGATCTTTATAGCAGTAGGTAAAACATGTGGTGTAACTAAAGAGGCTTTATAAGTCCGACCAGCGTGTGACAATTGTGTACCAGTGTCCGAGGAAGCAGCTGTCGAAGGGGAATCAAGCCCTTGACAGCCTACTCTTTTACTTCCTCCATCTTCAATTCTGATTGTTCTTGATTGGTTACTATGACTGAGCGAATGTCCTTTGAATCCCGCTTCTTGGGGCACTTCTTCGATAAATGGCCTTTCTCTTTGCATTGATAGCATCTTCCTTCCTTTTGCAACCTGTCTATCTCCATTGCTTGCCCTTGGCCATGATACGTTGTCCATTGCCTCGATCCTGCATCCCTAGTTGTCATCTTCCCTTCTCCTGTCTGCTTGGCCAGTGTCGAACTTGTGGCCCCAGCAGGTTTGCTGGGGCTGAAGTGGGGTGGTCCGGGCTTACTGCCTGACTGGAAGCAGGTGGCGATGTTGGAGCAGAACGACTGATCTTTGATTCATTCAGTGTGGACAAGTTCAATTTGTTTGTGCCATTCAGGATAGGTTTTCGGAACATTGAGTCCTCCAGCGATGATGGAGTCGATATAATATTTTGGTACTCCGTTGTAGGCTGTGCAAGTCATGTGTCCCTTTTCTCTGATATCATAGTATAGGCTGGCTCTTTAAGCTTGCTGAAGTATGTTTTGGTGTCATCTGTGCCTAGTTGAAGGAGGTACATCTTTTTCTCATGTTCTTCTTCGACTGCAGGGTTACCGAATTGTTCTTTGAGAAGGCTGATGAAGCCTTCCCAGTCGGGGTATCAATAATCTCTGCCATAGGTGTCATAGAAGTTGCTGACTTTGTGGATCCACCAATCTTTGGCAGGTCCTTCAAGGAGTGAGATTGTGAGCAGAGTTTTCTGTGCTGGGGTGTGGTAATAGATTCCATGACTCGAGAAGTAGGCTGAGCAGTCCACCACAAACCGTGTGATGTCTGCGTGATCCCCAGTGAAGGGTTTCAGGATTTGGTACAGGATCGGCTTGATCCCATAGAAGGGGGCTTGTTCTGGTCCTGTACCGGTGGGTTGGTTCAGGGGATCTGGGAGAAAGTTTGGCTCCTTGGGATAACCTGAGAGCGAGTAGAGGTCATCCCGGTCCTGCATGCGTTTTTGTGGTGCAGGGGCACTGGGGTTTTCGAGCTTCTGGATTTTCAGTTCCAGATCGGCAAGGGCCTTTTTCAAGTCCCTTTCTATGTTCTGTAGCTGGTCTCGGATGTCTGCCTGCTTTTGCAGTCGGTCTCACTCTGCTTGTCTAGGGCTGGGGGGGTCTACTGGCATGTCAGGGTCTGCAGGGGGTTCTGGTGGGTTAGAGGGGCCAGCTTTGTCAGGTCCTGCTCTGGCAAAGAGGTGACTCTGGGGGTATGGGGTGCGGTGTCCATATTGTCTCGTTATGTGTGGTGGTTCATCTGGTAGTGGCCAGGAATATTCGGACTCATAGTCCAGATTCCTGAAGGTTTCTGGGTCATAGTTGAATGTGTCGAACCTAGTCATCCCTGGTAAATCGGTAGAGCTCGGTGACATATAGGTCATGTTGCTCTGCCCATATTGCCAGGGATCGTTCCAAGTCTGCCTGTTCCTGTGCTGTCCTTGGTCGTAGCTCTCGGATGATGGAGCTGGTGCTAGGGGGATGTATGTCTCTGTCCATGTTTGCCTCGACACAGGCACCAATGTTGTCATAGGTCACGGTGCAGATGTCAAGGTAAGGTGGGGTGTGGGTGGTGAGGTAGAAGTCCATGGATCATCGTAGTAAATATCCCTCTGTCCGGTTGTTGATGTCTGCCTGTCATAGTTCCCATGCCTCCACTGTGGCTGGTCCAAGGATCTTCTCATCGACTGCTGAGAGGAGGGACCATTCGTAGTCTCCTCCATGTGGATTGAAGAGGTCGTTGGGGAGATTGTGGTCGAGGTGTTGGATGAAGGCATCTGCGCATTCAGGTAACTCAGTTGACCAGTAAAAGATTGAATGGGTGACAGCAGAGAAGTCTGGGTCGTATGGCTGGGGAGAAGGGGGATCTGAGAGGTCCATCTCTGGGATGTCTCAATCCTTCCATCCCTCTGTGTCGTACTTGGGTGGTGGGGAAGGCATTCAGGAGAGCGTGATATAGATCTGTTCAGGGGTGTCTGGTAAGAGGATCTGGTGTGACTTGAATTCCCCGATGAGAGTGGATGAGTCGTCGTCGGAATCCTCCTCAATGACTGGGAGTCAGTAGTCGTTGGGATAGTCCTCGCTTCTGTGTTCGCTGTCTGTGTCGTATTCATAGTCCTCATCCCGGTCGGAGTCAAACTCGATGACTGGGGGTCCATGGTATGACCAGTCTCCCTCCTCCACTCTGAATTCCATTCTCCTGGTAGTCCTGGGTCCAAGCTCTGGCTCGAGGTCGAACCTGAGGGTGTGTAGAAGGTACCTGCCAAGTTGTGTGGCCTCTGCCTGGATGGGCCAGCGGTGCATGATGAGGACAGGGGGGGCTGAATCGTCAGAGTCGTAATTGTCATATGCTGGACTGTTTGTGTTTCGGGGTGGGGTGCTGGGTTCCTGTTGTCTGTGTGCATAGTCCACCCAGTCCTCCTGCTTGGCAGGAGGTTTCAGAGTGGATTGTTCCATGTCCAGTTCATGCTGGTCACAGGTGTTGACAGGGGTTCAAGGTTGTGGGTGAAGTCAATGTATAGGGTGGCAAGTAGTATAAGGGTGATGCTGAGTATGATTACTGCTCCGATGAGAATGGTGGTGGATAGGATTGCAATGAGGATGAGTATTGTGAACAACATGGGTGTTTCTTTGATGGTGGTAAGGGAAGCTTCAAACTAACTGTAAGACCTAAACTTCACATGATCAAAGACTTGGGTCTAGGTCTTTGGCTGTCTCACATTCGGACAATCACTGGAGAGATGATGAATGTCTATGACTCTGAGAAAAGGTAGGCTCTTTAGAGCTTGGCTCGATAGAGAGTGGTTTGGTATAGATGAACTATAGTTCAAAGCTGGAGTATTACAGCAAGAACTGTGCTACTTATATAGGGTTCTGGGTTTGTCTAATAATAGCAAATAGAGTCTGTGGTACATGTGGTAAACGTTCTGCGTTAGCAAGGCACAGCAGTCCAGCTGTGGAAGGTTTGGTAAAGGCATGGTGTAGGTACTTTGAGTGATAAGATAAGCAATAAGCACCTGATAAGATAAGATAAATGGAAAAATTGTAACAGTCTAGTCTTGCACCTCTGTGTGGTGACTATAGCTTCCTAGGATTGTAGCAAACTTTTGCTATGGTTGTTATGAGTCTCTGATGGTCTAAAGAGGCTCAAGTTATGTATGTGAAGTTTCTTGAAAGAGAAGCAATGCATAAATGTGGGTGTATGCTGAGTGGGGGCAACCTACATATAGTGTGAAGTTTTGGTTTAGAAATCTGTCTGTACTTTCAGTCAGTAAGCTCTATGCGAACTTATGAAGCTCTGGTTCTGAGTGGTAGCGAAGTTTTGTCCAAGAAAAGTATGTGCAAGCAAGATATAGGTTTAAAGATCCTAATATCAAGCTAGTTGATATCAATCTTGAGTTGGCTTCAAAAGGGGAGCCGTTGTGAACTTTTCCTTCTATTGGAAAGGTAGCTAATGGTCTAAGGTGTTTAACTCAATAAGAGTTAAGTGGTGTTGTTTCACTGCATAGAAAATCTAATATTTTAACTTAAAATATTGAATTGTATAACTATTTATTTTTGCCAACTTTTAAGCTTAAATATTCAAATATTATTCTAAATACTTTTGTAATATTCTTGATTTTTAAAATATATATATATATATTGGAAATTTTCCAAATATTACAAAATATATTGAAAAAATTTGTACAATATATTAGAGTAAAATATTAGAAAAATAAATAGTTATAGAATCCAATATTTTAAACTAAAATATAAGATTCTCCATGCAGTGTTTCCTAGGTTCAGAAATGGTTGTACAAAGGTGTTAGTGGCTAAAGGGCTTTAATCCTAGCTGTGGATTGCTCTTTGAAGTGCACAGGTATGCAAGTGAACTTTAGATGTTGAGAATGCCACACAAGGGTAACCAGTAAAGGTTTCCTAGCAAGGTTTTTGGACAAGAGGCAATCATGCAAAGTTATAGGTAACTTTTAGTGAAGGGAAGTTCACTAAAACTTTGGGTGTGTGTATTGGATGTAAGAGGTGTGGAACATAAGGAACAAGTTTGCAAACTTATTCTCTATGTTACGATTTTTCTGTTTATCTTGTCTTATCGGGCGCTTATTGCTTATCTATCACTCAAAGCACCCTCAATGCACCGTTACCGAACCATCCACAGCCAGACTGCTGCGCCTCGCTAACGCGGGACGTTTACCACATGTATCATGGACTCTATTCACTATTCTTAGACATGACCAGAACCCTATATAAGTAGCACCGTTCTCGCTGTAATACTTCAGCTTCGAACTATAGTTTATCAATACCAAACCACTCTCTACTGAGCCAAGCTCTAAGCAGCCTACCTCTTCTCAGAGTCTTAGACCTCATCATCTCTCCGGTGATTGTCTGAACACGAGACAGCCGAAGACTTAGACCCAAGTCTTTGATCACGTGAAGTTTGGGTCTTACAGTTAGTTCGAAGCTTCCCTTACCACCACCACCAATGTTCTTCTATATACTCATCCTACTCGCAATCCTATCTGCCGCCGTCATTGTCGGAGCATTAGTCGTGCTCAGCATAACCCTTATCCTGATCGCCACCCTTTACCTCGACTACACGCATAACCTCGAACCCCTCATCCACGACCAGAATGAACTGGACACGGAACAACCCTCTTTGGAACCTCCTGCCGAGCGGGAGAGTTGGTCGGACTATGCACACAGACAACAGGAACCCAGTACACCACCCCGCCCCGCATCCAGAAACATGGACAGTTCAACATACAACAGTGACGACTCCGACTATTCAGGCCCCCCCGTCTTCATCACAAACCGGCAACTGACAGAGGCAGAGACCGCGCAACTTGGCCGGTACATTTTATGCACCCTCCGACTCAGACTCGAGCCAGGAATCCAGGCAAGGACTGCCAGGGGAATGGAATTCAGAGTCGAGGAGGGAGACTGGTCATACCACGGGCCCCCAGTCGTTGAGTTCGACTCCGACTGGGATGAGGAATACGACACAGACAGTGAGGATCACCCAGATGACTACCAGCTCCCCATCATCGAGGTGGATTCTGACAATGACACACCCACTCTCGTCGGGGACCATGAGCCATCCCAGATCCCCCTACCAGACACCCCCGAGCAGATCGTCATCACCCTCTCCCGAACCCCTTCCCCAAACCCGGAATACAATGTCGACGGCTGGGAGGATCAGGACGTCCCCGAAATGGACCTCTCAGACCCCCCTCCCCCTCAGCCATACGACCCAGACTACCCCGCCGTCCACTACTGGCCCGGAGACTACTTCCCGGAGAACCCCACCCCCTTCATCGTCAGCATGCCCCACCACCTCCCAGACGACCCACTCAATCCATACACCCTCGACTATGAGTGGCCATATCTCTTGTCTGCCGATGAGGACATCCTCGGACCAGCAAGGACAACGGCATGGAGAATCAGACAGGAAGACATCGACATTCGGCTGGGATATAGAATACGACGATCCATGGACTTTTGGCTCGCCACCCACAGACCCCGCGGCATCGACCTTCGCGAAGCCACAGCAGACGACATCGCCGTCCGCATGGAAGCGAACCTCAACCAAGAACTATATGCCCCCCACCGCCAGTTCAAGAATCATGGGATTATGCCACAGGACACCAGACGAACAGGAAGAGCTGGAACGAGCCCTCCTTGCACTTGAAGACCAACACAACGCCTACAGGACTGAGCTCCATAGGCTTGGCATCATCTAGATTCGACATGTTCAACTACGATCCAGAAACCTTCGGGGATCTGGACTATGAGTTTGAATATCCCCGGCCACTACCAGACGAACCACCATACATCACGAGACAATACAGATGCCATGCCCCATACCCCCAGAGCCGCCTCTTCGCCAGAGCAGGACCCGACGAAGCCGGCCTCTCTAACCCACCAGAACCCCCCGCAGACCCCGACATGCCAGTAGACTCCCCCAGTCCCGGACAAGTAGAGTGAGAACGACTGCGAAAGCAGGCGGATCTCAGAGACCAGCTACAGAACATGGAGAGAGACTTGAAAAAGGCTCTTGCTGACCTGGAGCTGAAGATCCAGAAGCTCGAACACCCCGGCATCCCCGCACCAAAGAAATGCATGCAAGACCGGGATAACCTATACTCCCTCCCAGGTTATCCCGAGGAACCAAACTTCCCCCCAGATCCCCTGAACCAACCCACTGGCACAGGACCGGAGCGAGCCCCTTTCTACGGGATCAAACCAATCCTGTACCAAATCCCGAAACCCTTCACGGGGGATCACGCAGACATCACATGGTTTGTGGTGGACTGCTCAGCCTACTTCTCGAGCCACGGAATATACTATCATACCCCGGCACAGAAAACCCTCCTCGCCTCCTCTCTCCTCGAAGGACCCGCCAAAGACTGGTGGATCCACAAAGTCAGCGACTTCTACGACTCATACGGTGGCGATTACCGATACCCTGACTGGGACGGCTTCATAAGCCTCGTCAAGGAACAGTTCGGGAACCCCACAGTCGAAGAAGAGCACGAGAAGGAGATGTACCTTCTCCGACTAGGCAAAGACGATGCCAAGACCTACTTCAGCAAGCTCGAAGAACTTGTGAAGCTGGCCGGTCTGCGCTACGACATCGGAGAGAAGGGACACATGACCCATGTCGCCCGCAATGGAGTACCCAAGTACTACATCGATTCCATCATCGCTGGAGGAATCAATGTCCCCAAGACCTACCCGGAGTGGCACGAGCGAATCGAGCTCGTCCACATGGAACAGGTCAAGGACCAGTCGTTCCGCTCCAACATCGCCACCCACTTCCTACCCGGCACTAAGCCCAGACCACTGCACTCAAGCCCCAGCAAACCCGCTGGGGCCACAAGTTCGACGCCAGCCAAGCAGACAGGAGATGGGAAAACGATGACCAGGGATGTGGGGACAGGGCGATGGACAACCTACCACGGCCAAGGGCAAGCGATGGAAATAGACAGACTATGAAAGGAAGGGAGATGTTATCAATGCCAAGAGAAAGGACATTTGTCGAAGGAGTGCCCCAAGAAGCGGGATATGAAGGACATTCGCTCAGTCGTACTGGCCAAGCCATCAGAATCAAAGGTGGAGGAAGTAAAAGAGTAGGCTGTCAAGGGCTCGATTCCCCTTCGACAGCCGCTTCCTCGGGTCTTGGTATGCATTCGTCATATGCAGGTCAGACTTATAAAGCTTCTTTAGTTACATCACATACTTTACCTATCGCCTCTAAATCAACTGCTTTTAATGATACCCGCATGACTAGCTACCCAACACCCTCAACAGAATCGAACCGATATGCGGTCCTAGCACAACTGGACACCAAGAACAATGACAAGATGACTTCCGAGCCCGCTGTGAGGGAGGGGACATGCCAGGTGGCGCTGGAGCCCTCAACACGAGTGTTAGGACTCGGGTCTGAATCGAGTAGACGGGACGCCCTCGGGCCTCTGAAGTCGAAAGATTCCGCACCTTCTCTGAAGGCCAAGACATACCTCGCAAGGACTGATGCAGCGAAACTCAAGCGCCTGCCAAAGGCCAAGACCACAGAGTCCAAACCTCTGGGGCACAGGGCAGAGGGCCCCCATACGACACAGGCCGATGTTCCCTCAGGAACCCCACGACCATCCAACCCGCCTACAGGGAAAGGCAATGACAGGGAAGGATTAGAGAAACAAATGAACCACCGAGTCGGAAGCAGCAAAGGGACAGAGCACAGCCCTACCCGACTGCTGGCACCAGTAGGTAATGGCAGTCACGGTTCATGCGACAAGAACGCGACGTTCACAGACCAGCCCCCCGACCCTCGAAGGGTTAGCCCTGGTGTACAGACCGGAAGTAGGTATCCTCCCATCGTCCCTCCTTCACCCAACCCCGATGAAGATGCCCGACTGGCAAAGGACGACACCAAAGCCGCAGGACAGGAAGCTGTTAGCGCCCAGACAGTGAAGAGGGGGCATAAGGTCACCATGGTAGAGGTACCTGACGAAGAAGACGAGACTGCCTACCAACGGTGGTGGGTGACACAAAAAGCCGACTCCCAGGAGAAGGATATACAGAGCGACGAAGACTGGCGTCCTACCACCCCAGACACTAGTGCTCCACCACATTCGTGGCATTGGTATAAACCTTTCGAAGTTGACTGGATGCTCCGAGCCATACAGGGGGCACGAAACTATTCAGAAGCAAAAGCATGCCTGAATAATTGGATACACAAAGACCGACACAAAGAATTGGTAGACGAGCTCGTGACTCGACTACAGAAGGGAGGAGAAGAAGCGAGGGAACTACTTCTCGAACTCCAAGAACCAATCCGATACATCCAAGGAACCAAGAGTATCGGCCGAGACCTGACGGTGGACATTCGACTCGAATCCACTGTCAACCAGGAAGAGCACATCGCCAAAGGACTAATCGACAGTGGATGTATGGGAAGCTCCATCAACCGATCCTACATAGAAAAACACAAACTATACACCCAGAAAACTGCCACCCCTATTCCTGTCTATAATGCGGATGGGACGCGAAATAAGGCCGGGAGTATAACAGAATTCGCTGAAATACGACTCACCATCGGAGACCACAGCGAACAGATTGACCTCGCAGTCACCGACCTAGGAGCCAAGGACATTTACCTCGGCCACGACTGGCTAAAACGCCACAACCCAATCATCAACTGGAAAACAGGCACGCTCATCTTCGGACAGTGCCAATGCACTAAAAGTCCATTCTTGCTACCCGACACAGACCCGAATGACAAGTGGGACGAAGAACTGGAAGAAGGAGAAACAATATTGGCCGTCAACATGCAGGAAGAGCTGGTCATACGAGCTGTACATCACGCCAATGATCTAGCTGCTCAGGCAAACAAGGATAAGCTGAAGAAAACCTTCGAAGAAATGGTGCCAGAACAATATCGCTCGTACCGAGACCTGTTTTCGAAAGAAAACTTCGACAAACTCCCGGAGCAAAAACCCTGGGACCATGCCATTGAACTTACCCCGAATGCCAGATCCACATTAGACTGCAAAGTCTACCCGTTAAACAGAAATGAGCAAGAACAACTCGACAAATTCCTAGATGAAAACCTAGAGTCCGGACGAATTCGTCCCTCGAAATCTCCATTCACTTCCCCCTTCTTTTTTGTAAAAAAGAAGGATGGATCGCTCCGACCCGTCCAAGACTACCGAAAGCTGAACGAGATGACGATTAAAAATCGTTATCCTCTTCCCCTCATTACCGAACTCATTGACAAACTCCAGGGAGCAAAATACTTCACCAAACTCGACATCAGATGGGGATACAATAATGTCCGAATCAAGGAAGGAGACGAGGAGAAGGCAGCATTCAGAACAAACCGTGGCCTGTTCGAGCCCACAGTCATGTTCTTCGGGTTAACAAACTCCCCAGCCACATTCCAGTGGATGATGAACGACATTTTCAAGGACCTGATCGCAGAAGGAAAAGTCACGATCTACCTAGATGACATTCTGATCTTCACGAAGACCCTAGACGAACACCGGAAGATCGTCAGACGAGTACTCCAGCGTTTACGGGAAAACAAACTGTTCCTGAAAGCGGAGAAGTGCGAGTTTGAGGTACTAGAAACGGAGTACCTAGGAGTTATCATCAGCGAAAACTTGGTCCGAATGGATAAAGTAAAAGTGGCCAGGATCGCGGAATGGCCTACTCCGACAAAGAAAAAGGAGCTACAATCGTTTCTGGGATTCACGAACTTCTACCGAAAGTTCATCAAAGACTATTCCAAGATCGTTTGACCACTCACTCAGCTCATGGGAAATGCAGAATGGACATGGGGAACAGCCCAGAATCAGGCCTTCCAACAGCTGAAGAAGCAAATGGGGGAGGACATAGTACTAGCCATTCCAACAGAGAAAGGAAAGTTCAAAGTGGAAGCAGACTCGAGTGATGGAGCCATTGGTGCCGTCCTCAGCCAGCAACAGGAAGGAAAATGGCGACCAGTCACATTCATGTCCAAAGCATTAAACCCAACAGAACGTAACTACAAGATCTACGACAAGGAGTTACTCGCGATAATGCTCGCCCTGGACGAATGGCACCATTACCTCATGGGAGCCCTGGAAGATATTGAAATATGGACGGACCATCAAAACCTCCAATATTTTTGCAAACCTCAGAAGCTGAATAGACGACAAGCATGGTGGGTCACTGAACTCGCAGAATACCACTTCACCCTCCAACACCTACCTGGCGTCAACAACAAAAAGGCAGACCTCCTCTCACGACGGGATGACCACAGCCAGGGAAAGGACGACAATGACAATATCGTCGTCCTCCAACCTGAACACTTCCATGCACTCATCATGCCAACCGTCACGGAAACCCAAGAACGAATCAAAGACGTTCTTCGAAGAACAGAATCCTGGGACCAAGGAATAGCGAACTCCTTGAATCACAAACGAGGAATCACCAGAAAGGAAGGGTTGCTCTTCTATGACGGAAGAGTATACATACCAAGAGACAATACGCTACAAGGAGAGATCATCGCTCAGAGCCATGACCACATCACGGCCGGTCACCCCGGCATCGAAAAGACAAAAGAACTGATTCAAAGAGAATATTGGTGGCCGAAACTGAAGAAAGACGTAGAAAGATATGTAAAAGGGTGCGAGGCATGCCAACGAACGAAGACCAGTACTCAAGCCAAGGCCACACCGCTTCACCCCAATGCAATTCCAGAGGGACCGTGGACCCATATCTCTGTGGACATGGTCACTGGATTACTGGAATCCAAGGGATACGATGCCCTACTGGTCATTGTCAACAGATTTTCCAAAGCAATAATCTCCGTACCATGCAACGTTGAACTATCCGCAGAAGGATGGGCCAGAATCCTGCGAGACCACATCTATGCAAAACACGGAATGCCGCAAGTGGTAATCTCCGACAGGGGACCACAATTCGTATCCACATTCATGAAAGACCTATATTGACTACTCGACATCACCCCAAACGCATCCACCGCCTTCCACCCTCAGATGGACGGACAAACCGAACGAGTCAATCAAGAACTTGAAGGGTATCTATGACTCTTCATTAGCTACCGCCAGACAGATTGGAGCGACTGGTTACCCATTGCAGAGTTTGCACACAACAACCGAGTACATTCGGCTACTGGAAGGAGCCCCTTCATGACCCTATACGGACGAAACCCAAGAACAGTCCCAGATTCCACACGACCGTCGCCGTTTACCAACCCTGCAGCGGAAACCTTCACCAGCCAAATAACAGAAATCCACAAAGATACACAGCGAGCCCTACAGAAAGCCGCTGAGCAAATGAAAATCCAATACGACAAGAAAAAATGACCCACCGTAGAACATCAAATAGGAGACAAGGTATGGCTGGACAGCACCAACCTACACCTACCACAACCAAAGAAAAAGTTAGACGACAAACGAGTTGGACCCTTCAAAATCATCCAGAAAACCAGAGCCTCAGCATACAAGCTCAAACTACCGCCACACTGGAAAATTCATCCTCAATTCAACGAAAAACTCCTAACACCGTACACCCCACCGGCTTTTCTGAACCAACAAACACCCGCTCCTCCACCGCCAGACCTTATCGATGATGAAGAACAATACGAAATCGAAGAAGTACTGGACTCCAGGACACGCAAAACCAGAGGAAAGAAAAGGAAAAAGTCACAGGAAGTAACGGACTACCTGGTCAAATGGAAAGGATGGATGAGGGAGCATAACTCATGGGTATGAGACTCGGAGATGGAAAATGCTCAAGAAGCCATCCAAGACTACCTCGACAATCTAGAAAACTGGACCTGACAATCGGGACGATTGTCTTAAATGAGGGGGTAATGTTACAATTTTTCCGTTTATCTTATCTTATCGGGCGCTTATCGCTTATCTATCACTCAAAGCACCCTCAATGCACCGTTACCGAACCATCCACAGCTGGACTGCTGCACCTCGCTAACATGGGACGTTTGCCACATGTATCACGGACTCTATTCACTATTCTTAGACATGACCAGAACCCTATATAAGTAGCACCGTTCTTGCTGTAATACTTCAGCTTCGAACTATAGTTTATCAATACCAAACCACTCTCTACCGAGCCAAGCTCTAAGCAGCCTACCTCTTCTCAGAGTCTTAGACCTTGTCGTCTCTCCGGTGATTGTCTGAACGCGAGACAGCCGAAGACCTAGACCCAAGTCTTTGATCACGTGAAGTTTGGGTCTTACACTCTAGGTGTCTCTCTTGGGGTCTCTTGGGATCTCCTTCTAATGACTTTTTACTTAGCTACCTTTATACTACTTGAGAAATACTTGTATGTAAGCTACATTGGTCCTTGCCTGGTTGATTTGCAACACAAGCAAACTATTTACTGTGGAATAGAGTATTATTAACCTCCTTTTACTACTGCTGTGTTAGAATCAGTCAGTAGCTTTATAACACTAGTAACTGTGCAACTGTGCATTGCTGTGCAAGTAGCTGTTACTTCTGAGTAATCCTTGTACCAAGTGAACTTACAAGTGAACTTTATAAGCCATAACTGTGCAAATTAAACAGCCTTGGTAAGGATTTGACTGTGGCTGACCATAGCAAATTATTAAGTTTGCTGACTGGTTCTTTGAACTGTGTAATGAAATTCAAGTCATCCACAGCTATTCCAAGTGACTAGGAAAGACTGCGATGCAGATCCAGAAGGGGTTTGATGGTATTCATGATCAAGGTGCCTGAAGATCATGGCTGTGCTTGATATGAAAGTGCAGAAGGGGTGTGAAATGTAGCTCAATTATTACAGGTCCACGAATTTATGAGTGCACAGAGCCTACAGGCTCATCATCGTTCAGATGGACATATTGTAAACTTCATATCTCAACAACCATGTGCCAGAAAAATTGATGGCATAGAGTACATACTGCAATTGACAACCTTGCAAAGTGAATTGAATCTGCAATGTTGTCAACTGTGTCCTGCAACCATGTGCTCTGAGGGGAACATTCTAAATCATGAAAATGTTTATCTCCAAGAGAATATGAAATTAGCACAGTTAGCAGATAATGAGAGATGATTTTTGGCATCCCTTGAGGTCAGGGACAAAGGTGCATCAGTTCTGATGATGCTTCAAGAGCTGATCCTGCCTCTGCAGATTTGATATCAAACAGGTTTTTGAGTCTTTCAGAGGAGTAAGTATCCTTGCAGATTCAGGGTAGTTTGTCTCTGATTTGGAAGCTAACATAATACACATGGTATTTTCAGATGGCTTTTGGATCAAACCAATTCTGTGCAACCTCAGAACTGATGCCCTTCTGTTCTGGCCAAAGGTGTGATTACTAGATAATGTAAAAGTGCAGAATCCAGACTTACATGTGGTTTGGCAGGTTTAGGGGAATGTTGGGGGCCTTGTCACAAAATATTCACCAAAACAGAGCAAGTTGTTATTTAAGGTGTTTAACAGAGGTCCCAGACTGCCAGCGCTAAACAATCCAGGATGTACACATGTTTCTGGTGCCAAACCATAGGACATGTCTTTGTCCCAAGGCTGACCAGATTAAGCACTTACCCTGGCACTTAGCATTTATTCTTAGCATTGAAGAAAGTTAGCACTGGCGCTGCACCATGACAGTGTCCATGTACACTCCATGCAAAGCATCACACTTTGTACTTAAGGAAGAGGGAGGCCATAGGAAGAATCAATGCCCTTCGAGGCAGGTTTTGAGAGATCAATAGTTCACCCAGTTGTCGAAAGACTCGTTGGTGACTGTCTGAGTCCTTGGCTCTTCACATATACTGATGTGCCTTCCATACTAGGATATTCTCTGAAGTGCTAGCATTGTCCAGAGAGGCGCTAAAGATCTCAAAATCTTCAGTGAGACTGCTCTGCTCTGCTGATGACTTTTCTGTACTTCCTGGTGTCGGTGTAACTGCATGAGCAGGTGGTATCTTTTTTGCAATCTATCATATCATGTCCTTGCCATTGCTTCCCCATTGTATTGCATCTATTGCATTCCTGTGTTTCTCATCGTTTCCCAGCAAAATTCTCCACTAAGGTTGGTCAAGTCCCTCGGTGCTTGTTTCGCTAGAGGCTTATGGTTGACAGCACTTTAGACAGAAGCTTTCCTTGCCACTGATCTCAGGGTCACTTTTACATAACTTGCATCATGTTTTCACATATTGCAGCATGATGAATCTGCCTAGTGAACCCTTATCCACCCACCATACAGGACCATATGTTTTCATATTTTGATTCAAGCCTCTCGGTATAGTACTGCCAGATTACTACCCAACCCTCAACTAAAGCCTCTTAAAGATATGATCATCAGATTGTTGATGATGGATGTAGATCATTCATCAACCTGACCTGATAGAAGAAAGCAACTCTTTGGACTGAGACTAGCTTGTGGAAGCTGCAAAGATAAGGAAAATATACCTACAGTGCAAGTGTAAGCAATCTAGCTCTTATTATGTCACTGATATGCATCATTCCCAGGCACATGGTGTGCACCAGTTCCCATCTCTACCCTTAGGACAAGCAGTGGCAGATCACAATAGTCAGCCGAAATGTGGGTGCCTTATGCTTGTTATCTAACATGAAGTATCTGTGTCCTCGTATTAGATGTGGGAAAGTAGTTGTCTTCATGGAAGCTATTCCTGGTAAGCAGCTATTTGCAGACAGGCAAAAATAGCAGACAATGACCATAGGATCTTTGATGGTATCTGACAATCAAAGTGCCTCAATGGCAGTTTTGTGTACAAGTTGTTGCACCACTTACAATATTAATGGATAGTACCTCACAGCAGGCAAAACTTTAGCTGCCAGAGATGAGTATGTCTAGCAGATATTCTTGGTATGTATTTGTATGCTTCTTTCAGGAGCACCAATGACTAATAAAAACTCTTTCCTTCTCTATAAGACCCTTTTTTTTCTCTTAGCAGAAACTCAAGTTGAACCTTAAAATGTTTCCGACCTTTGTATTCTGTCATTCATTGAGTATCAGGTGTCAAGGCTCCATTAATGGAGAGAGAGATACTGAACTGCAACACAGTAAACTGAAAGAACCCATTTCATGGTGGACAGTACCTCTCAGCTCTGATTTTCCTGTGCCCCTATTCTTAAGACTCCTAATATCATGCTGATGACTTAGGCACTCTTTTCACCAATTCAAGCTACGACTACCATCAGATCCAAGGAAACTTCTCTCACCACAACATGATGCTAATACTCTTCACATTCTTCTTGGCATCCCAGATATAGAAGTCACATCAATGATGTTTGGTCTACCTGTTTTACTTATTTATGCTTGCTCTAATGAACTATATTTCTAGATGATGACTTTGACTCATCAGGTGATTATAACCTGCCATGGTGGGCCCCAGCACTGTAAACAGGCATTCCATTCCTTAAATAAGATTCAGACACCCCTACTGGCATGCTGTAATGTGAACTGATAGATGAGGCAGCTATGACACATGACACCTTCCTCAATTGGGTGGCTATCTTCAAGGTTGGATAGTCTGCAACCTCGTTGTGGTGTGGCTAGGCAAGTACCAGCCAGGATCTCAAATCTAGCTCTGTGTCCATCGATGTTAGACCCAAACTCTGGGTAAACCAAACAAGAGTAAACCAAGGGCTGTTTCACATTCAAACAGTCACCCAAGGAGTCTCTGTACTGAATGGCTACTAAGAGCATCGGACTAAGGTCTTAGTCTGAGGCTGAGTCAACTAGCTAAGTTCGGTGTGATTAAACTTTAGCTCGAAGCTGGGGAATATACAGCGAGAGCTATGCTACTTATATACGAAAAGTCCTGTGCTATGAATAGAGTCTTTGTCCGTGGTTGTCATGCAGAATACAAGGGAAAACATGGGAAGGGTGAGCGTTGGTCGCAAGCCGTAGTTGTCCATAGTACAATTGCTGATGCGGTCCATTATAGTCGTGGTTACAATGATAGGCGCTTGAGATAAGATAAGATATAGATAAGTGCCGGCCGATAAGATAAGATAAGTGAGAAAATTGTAACATTACCCCCTCATTAAGGCAGGCATCTCGACTGCCCTAAGACTCGTCTCCATCGGGGGGGTCCACTTCACTGTCCTGCTTGTTAGCCCACCAATAATCTTTAATGAGCTCCTCCAGATGCCTGAGTTCGGGTTCTGGCCTCCATTCTTCGTCCAGCCATTCATGTTCTTGGCCCCGTTTTTCCACCTGGGCGCTAGCGACCTTGATAAGGTAGTACCATGTGTTGTCCTCTGGTCCTATTTTTTCGTTGTCGTCCTCCTGCTGATAGCGGGCATCGATAATGATCATGTTGTTGCCAGGGTTGATTACGATAGCATCTACCACCATTCCTCCTCTTCTCTCCCAGTATTCAGCAATCGCTTCTTTTGCGTTGCCAAGGTACCTTTCTGCAGTCCACTTGTTGTCTTCGGGACCGTAGCCTTTCCATTTAACGAGGTAGTTGGTCACTGTTTTGGACCTTTCCCCCTTCTTTCCTCGTACTTTGCGGGTTTTGTCGTCGAGGATTTCTTCAACTTCGTATTCTTCCTCGCCCATGATGATATCGGGTGGAGGCGGTGGTGGTTGCTGTTGGTTTGGGAATGCCAGGTGTGTGTATGGCGTGAGGAGGGTTTCATTGAAGACGGGATATATTCTCCATGTGGGGGGAAGCTTCAGTTTGTATGCAGAAGCACCGCGTTTTTCCAGAATTTGGAAAGGGCTGACTCGTTTGTCATCTAGCTTTTTCTTTGGTCTGGGGAGGTGAAGATTTGTCGTATCGAGCCAGACCTTGGTTCCGATCTGATACTCAATGGTGGCTCTCTTCTTCTTGTCGTATTGGGTCTTCATTTGTTCGGCGGCCTTGATTAGGGTGGCTTCGGTTTCAGCGTGGATATTCTTCATTTGGTCATGGAAGGTTTCTGACGCAGGAGTGCAGAGGGTGGCGTGAGATCTAGAGTCGGGAGCAACTCGGGGGTGTCATCCATATAGGACCTGAAAGGGGCTTTTGCCCATGGCGGAGTGTATTCGGTTGTTGTGCTGAAAGGCACAGATAGATAGCCATTCGGCCCAGTTGTTTTGGTGATGATTAATGACTAGGCGGAGATATTTTTCAATTTCTTGATTGACGTGCTCAGTTTGGCCGTCGGTTTGAGGATGGAAGGCTGTGGAGGCGTTGCTCTTGATATTGAGCATGCCGTAGAGGTCTTCTAGGAATTTCGAAACGAATTGGGGTCCTCGGTTGGAGATGATGGTGATGGGCATGCCATGTTTGGCATATACTTTGTCATGGAGAATTTTCGCCCATCCTTCTGACGAAAGTTCAATGTTGCAGGTGACTGGGATGATATCTTTGGAAAATTGGTCAACAATGACGAGGATTGCGTCGTGGCTGTTAGATTCTGGGAGACCAGTGATCATGTCAACTGAGATATGAGTCCAGGGCTCAGATGGAACTTCATTTGGATGAAGTGGTGCCCACTTGGCTTGTGTGCTTGACTTTGTGCGGGCACAAGTTTCACAGGCTTGAACATAGGTTTGAACGTCCTTCCTGATCTTGGGCCACCAGTAGTCCCTGAGAACGAGCTCCTTGGTCTTTTCTACTCCGGGGTGTCCTGCGGTGATATGATCATGGCAGCGTGAGATGATCTCTCCCCGCACAGCATGGTCGCAGGGCACGTATATTCTTTTGTCGTAGTAGAGAAGGCCGTCCTTCTCTTGAATACCTTTTTCGTGGTTGAGCGACTTGGCGATCCCCTGATCCCATTTCTGGTGGTCACGGGTCGCGCTTTTGATGCACTTGTGGGATTCATCGGTAGTGGGCATGATTAGTGTCCGGAAGTGCTCAGCTTTGAGGACAATGATTTCGTTGTTGTCATTGTGTCCTTGGTCGTGGTCTGCATGTCGAGATAGGAGGTCTGCCTTTTTGTTCACTGTTCCTGGCTTGTGATGGAGGGTGAAATGATATTCGGCAAGCTCAGTTACCCATTGCACTTGTCTGCGATTGAGTTTCTGAGGTTTCTGGAAATACTGGAGGTTCTGGTGATCCATCCAGATTTCTATATCGATGGTGGTACCCATGAGGTAATGTCTCCATTCCTTGAGGGTGAGCATTATGGCAAGTAGTTCCTTGTCATAAATTTCATAGTTGCATTCCGTGGCCGTCAAGGCTTTGGACAGGAACGCGACTGGTCTCCACTTCCCTCCCTGTTCCTGGGATAAGACGGCGCCAATGGCACATTCGCTAGCATCTGCTTCCACTCTGAACTTTCCGGTCTCGGTTGGGATCGCTAATATAACGTCCTGGGCAAGACGGGCCTTAAGCTTGTCAAAGGCCTCCTGTTGAGCAGTTCCCCAGGTCCATGCTTCATTCCCAGTAAGACACGTCATTGGGCATACTATTTCGCTGTAGCCCTTGATAAAGCATCGGTAGAAGTTAGTGAACCCTAAGAAAGACTGGAGTTCTTTCTTTTTGTTGGGGACAGGCCACTCAGTGATTCCTGCGATTTTGACTTGGTCCATACGGATGGAACCTTTGCTAATTATTACCCTGAGGTACTCTGTTTCCAGTACCTCGAACTCACATTTCTCGGCCTTCAGGAATAGCTTGTGCTTCCTAAGGAGCACGAGAACTCTGTGAGTGATTTGTCAATGCTCTTCTAGAGTCTTCGAAAAGATCAGGATGTTGTCAAGGTATATGGTAACCTTGCCGGAGGCAATGAGGTCCTTGAAGATGTCGTTCATCATCCATTGGAACGTGGCGGGAGAGTTGGTAAGACCGAAGAACATGACGGTGGGTTCGAACAGGCCACAGTTTGTTCTGAATGCAGCCTTCCACTCGTTGTCTTCCTTGATGCGAATATTATTGTACCCCCATCAGACGTCTAGCTTGGTGAAGTATTTGGCACTTCCTAGCTTGTCCATAAGCTCGGCGATGAGGGGCAAAGGGTAACGATTCTTGATGGTCATTTCGTTAAGCTTGCGATAATCCTGGACAGGGCGCAACTTCCCATCCTTCTTTTTGACGAAGAAGAAAGGGGATGCCATGGGCGACTTGGATGGTCGGATTCTGCCGGTAGCGAGGTTTTCATCAAGAAACTTGTCGAGCTCCTCCTGCTCGGTGCAGTTTAGAGGATACACCTTACAGTCAAGAGTGATTTTTGCGTTAGGGACAAGTTCTATAGCATGGTCCCAGGGTTTGCGCATAGGGAGTTCGTCGAAGTTTTCCTTTTCGAAGAGATCCGTAAAGTCGCGGTATGCGGCTGGGACCATCTCTTCAAAGGTCTTCTTCTCCTTTCCCTCATGGGCTTTGGCGGCGAGTTCGTTCGCTTTATGAACTGCACAGATTTCAATGGCTTCCTCGAAGTCGACAGCAAGGATGCGGTCGCCTTCTTCGAGTTCTTCATCCCACCGGTCATCAGGATCTGAGTCTGGTAGGGGGAAGGGGTTCTTGGTGCATTGGCACCTGGCAAAGGTGATCTTGCCGGTGCTCCAGTCAATGAGCGGGTTGTGGCGAGCGAGCCAATCATGACCAAGGAAAATCTCTTTGGAACCCAAATTGACGACAGTGAGATCGATCCTCTCGCTATGGTTGCCAATGGTGAGTCTTAGTTCTACGAACTCTGTGATTTCTCCGGCCTTGTTACGAGAGCCATCCACATTATAGATCAGGATGGGGCTGGCAGTTTTATAAACAGGGATGTTATGGGTTTTGACAAACTCGCTGTGAATTGAGCTGCCTGTACATCCGCTGTCTAGGAGGGTGGTGGCATCAATGGTTTGATTGTTGGTGGTCTCAACTTTAAGCGGGATTTTAAGGTCTTGCTTGGAGGTGGTCTGGGAGCGGATTAGGTAATGTCGGGGCTTCCTTAATTCGTCGAGCCATTCCAATGCATTAGCCCGTTGTGTGCGGTGGATTCCTTCCAAGAGATTGTCGACTACCTCTTCAGCCCTGGTCCTGTGTATCCAATTAAGGAGCACTGACCTGGTGGCAGATTCGTCTTTGACCTCTCGGATGGCCCTCCACATCCACTCGGTCTCAAAGGGTTTCATCCATCCTGGTGGGACCTTCTCAGCCTTCAGCTGGGTCTCCTCTGGTGGCAGGGATGAACGAACTTTTGCTTGTTTGGCTTGGTGGAGTTGAAAGGTGGTGTCATCTTCTTCGTCCGGGACTTCGATTATGGTTACCTTGTGGGGGCTCTCTGCCCCATGCCCCAGAGAGTCGGACTCTGTGGACTTGGCCCTTGGCAGGCGCTTGAGATCCACCACATTGGTCCTTGCGGGGAGTGTCTTGGCCTTCAGAGAAGACGCTGAATCTTTCGGCTTCAGAGGCCCGAGGGCATCCTGCCTACTTGATTCCGACCCGAGTCCTAGTACTCGTATTGAGGGCTCCAGCGCTACCTGGCATGTCCCCTCCCCCACAGTGGGCTCGGATGTTGATTCTTTCTTAGGTTCTTGGTTATCTGGACTTGGAATGGTTAAAGTGGGTATATTCAAATGCGCGTTTTTCGTATCAACATATGGTGTAACTACAGAAGTATCATGAGTCTGACCAGCGATATTGTTCTTCATACCAGATAAGTCCTTCGCCGAGCAAGTAGAACCTTTTACTTCTCGGCACCGTCTTTTACCTCCTCGATTTTTGACTCCATGGCAGGTTCCGTTGTTATGGCCCAATTCTCCTCTTTCTTCTTGTCCTTGTTCCAGCTCTGCAGCAGGCAATTTTTGCTAATATGCCCCTTTTGCTTGCATCGGAAGCACTTCCCTTCTGACCTGAGCGCGTCAATATCCATTGCTTGTCCCCGACCACCGTAGGTGGTGCCAGTACCAGTCTTTTTGTCCGCCGAGGAACTTGTCGTGCCACTACTTGCTTTGTTAGCGTTCGTGGCAGGGTTGTTGTTCTTGGGGACAAAGGGACCGGGGCGTCCGAGGCCATCTTCAATGGTCTTTCGTTGGCGGGCCTCATTCATGATGGTGACTCGGGCTTTCCAATCGTCATAGGTTTCGGGCATGCCAACTCCAATATCATAAATAATCTTGGTATAGGAGTCGAGAATGCCCTTTTTGACGGCGGCAACCATGTGGCCACGGGCACTGGTGTCACCTCGGAGTCCTGCCTTCTTGGCTTCTTTCTCGACGGCTTGGAAGTAGTCGTCGGCAAGGCCATTGCCGAGGCGAAGGTCATACATCTTTTGCTGGTGGATTTCTTCTACTGCATGATCACGGAACTTGTCGTGAATCATTTGGCAGAAGTCGTCCCAGCTGGGAAGACGAAACTTGTTGTGGGAGTGGCTTTGCCGTTCCGTGAGGATCATGATCCACCACTCCTCTGCCTTCCCGGTGAAGTAAGAGGTGGCAAAGCCAACTTGGAAGGGGCTGGCATACATGTAGGGGTCGTGCATCTGGAAGTACATCTCACAGTGGGTGAGAAAGCAGTCGATGTCGTTGGCCTCACCTTTGAAGATGGCGGGCTTTCACATCAAATCTGGCTTACACCCCATCCAAGGTGCATCTTCAGCCATTTGGCCAACAGGATTGGGGAGTGGGTCGTCAGGGTCATGGTACTTTCCTGGCCCTTGAGGGAGTGACCAGCTATCGGAGTCTCGGGTGAGGGGACTAGTGTGTTGACCTGGAGGCAGGGAGCCTTTGATGGCCCTGTCATAGCCAGTCCAGGTTGGGACGATGGGCGGCTGATTGCCGCCGGCATTCGAAGTTTCTGTGTCTTCCGGGCCGGCTCTGGCAAGTATTTGGCCCTTTCCCTTTCCACGGCTTCTTGGCACGTAGGGTCGGGGTGGCGGGGAAAGAGGAAGAGGCATTTCGGGGAATCGGGGGCAGTAGTCTTCTGGTTCTGCGTATGGTCGATCAGGATACGTTTTATTAAAATCATACACCGCCCGCTCTGTCGCGCAATACTCAATAATATTCCCTCGCTCCGGATCCGCTGGCCCTAGGCTCTTCATCAATCTCCCCATCTTCGAGGAAAGGAAGGTCAGGTCCTCCGTAAGGGCCAATTGATGACCTATAAAGATCTTCATGAATGCGCGTTCCCACAGATCTTGGATCAGAAGGACCACGATTGATAGCGCGCTGAGTGATGGCGCTATGCTGCTCGTGGGTGATATCCCAGGTGCCTTGTTGGATGTGCTCCTGTCGTCGGGACTCAAATTGTGTACTGAAGTGGTTACCGTAGATAAGCTGCTCGTCTTGATCGAGGGGGGGAGGGGTGTAGTTCGCGCCGAGCCATGTATTGACCCACTGGCCCCTCTGCCAGTGTTCTCTCCACCTCCTGCGCTCGTCCTCTTCATACCACTCCTCATCCTCGCAGCTGATATTCCGGAGGCAGTTCCAATGGAGGCGCCTTCGGTGGTCTTCGTCATCCTCTCCCAGTAGGTGCGTGCTAGTAGCTTGGCGGGCGTCATGCTCGACTCGCTGCTGGTACTGCCACTCGTTGTACTGCTGCTGAATGTGGATACCGAGGTTATGGAGGTGCTGGATGGTAATGGCTCGCTCGTGTGGCCAAAGGGGTTCGAGGTGCCATGGACGGGGAATGGGGCCAGTTTGGACGTTGACCTGGACGCCCTGGAGTCGGAGGAGCTTGTCCTCAGCGAGTCTCTCCCTCTCTCTGCTTGCCTCTGCCCAGATGTTGGTGTCGGGGTGGAGGACAATCGGCCTTGCTTGGTCGAGGATGGCGACAGGGATGGTAGGGGAATCGGGGTGCATCTGGCGGTTACGGATGTAGGCCTCGAACTCGGACTGAGTGGGGCTCTGAGGGATGTAGGGCTCGCTCTCAGAGTCAGAGATGGGGTCATTGGGGAGTTCCATGCCACTTGAGGCTGTGACCTCGTATAGATCGAGGGAGTCTCGGGTTCTAGCCATTCCTCTGGTAGGGAGTGGTGCAGTAGAGGCGGTGTCTGCGGTAGAGGAGGCAGCGAGTACAGCAGGGACAGGGATGTCGAGGGTGTCAGTGATGGGGGGGTTGTGAACAAGGATGCTGTGTCCTTGCTCGCCAATGTCAATTTCGATTTCTTGGACCCAAGTTTCTGTAGGAGCTTCCCGATTTTCAGGATTTCGTACGGACATGAGCAATGAGGGGAAGGATGTGACAGATCTGTCAGGCTGGGTGGTGCCATAGCGCTGTAGACCGTAGGGGGATGGGTAGAATGGGACAGCTGGGAGACGGGGGGCATGGAATGTGCGGTCCGTCCAATGCTGAAGACGGTTTCGTTGGGTGTGGTACCAGAAGACGATCGGCCACCTGGACCGATAGAGGAGGTACGAAAGGGCGGGGATCCTGACAAAGAGTGTCAGGAAGAAGGCGGAGACAATTCCGGGACTGAGGAACGATGCGGGCATTCGGTTTCAACAAGCAATGGTGGCTGCTTGGAGAAAGGGAATAGAAAGCTTCGAGCTAATTGTTAGACCCGAACTCTGGGTAAACCAAACAAGAGTAAACCAAGGGCTGTTTCACATTCAAACAGTCACCCAAGGAATCTCTGTACTGAATGGCTACTAAGAGCGTCGGACTAAGGTCTTAGTCTGAGGCTGAGTCAACTAGCTAAGTTCGGTGTGATTAAACTTTAGCTCGAAGCTGGGGAATATACAGCAAGAGCTATGCTACTTATATACAAAAAGTCCTGTGCTATGAATAGAGTCTTTGTCTATGGTTGTCGTGCAGAATACAAGGGAAAACATGGGAAGGGTGAGCGTTGGTCGCAAGCCGTAGTTGTCCGTAGTACAATTGCTGATGTGGTCCGTTATAGTCGTGGTTACAATGATAGGCGCTTGAGATAAGATAAGATATAGATAAGTGCTGGCCGATAAGATAAGATAAGTGAGAAAATTGTAACAATCGATAACTTCTTCCACAAAGTTGTGGATGGCCTCATGATCTGTGCAGAATCTAACAGTATTTTATTTACAATGTTGCGTTGAGATGGGCCACTAAATAGCTTTTAAACCTCCTCTGACCCTCTTTCCACCTCACCGAATATGCATCACACTAGGAATTATCAAGCTTATCCTCATTTTCTGGCATCTGGCATTGTTGGCTCCAACTACCAGGATTGAACTGATGACAACGAACTTGTGTAGGCCCTATTCTTTACTCGCATTTGTTATTGTCCTCATCTATAATCATGACCCCATAGTCAAAACACACCGGGTTGCCAAATTCAGATGTGGCCTCAGGAACTTGTGCAGACACCGTAAGTCTCTCCAGTTGATAATAGCCTAATAATGCTCACCCACCACACAGATTGGACGTCTGTCCTACCCAGTACAATAGTCTGCAGCAGCCCTTGTACTATCATGGCATTTAGCCAATGGTGCATGACTATGTCAGCCACTACAATAGCCATTCACAAGGATCCTGGCTACTGAAGCAAAGGTAATATGTTTTGACTGGGTCATTTCTACAATTTCAATGAACATGTGTCAACAGCAACTTTTGTTATTGTGTGGCAGATGGTGATCCTTTCTCCTCTAAGGAGGAGGCTATTCTTTTGTAAGTGCTTCTATCCAGGCACTGCCTCTAATACATTTGTATCACAGTCTTTCCCATTGATCTTGGAATGAAACAAGTGTTTGCACACAAATAGCCTCAAGTGAGCTGAACAAAGGGGTGTCTTTACTAGAAATGTGTTGTGATATGGGAGATCAGTTCATCTTCCATATGTACATGCACTGTGTCAAGCCAGTAGTATTGCACTTGGCTGAGCTCTGCAAATGCATGAGAATGTACACTACAGTACCTACTTATATACTAAAAGACTATCTACTAGAATCTTCTATACTTTTCCTATATCTTCTTCCTTAATCAGCATCTTTGGCATGATGCTGGATTGCCATATTCCAACAAAATGGCAGCATCAGCCCATCCGTAAGAGGATCTTTGCTAGTTTCTCATAGCACCATTCATACAGAGACAGAGACTCTGGTGCTCTAAACCTGACAAGCAACAATCTGAAAAAGTATGCAGCCATATTATTTTAAGCCTATCTTCGACTAACTCATAGAGATGCAGTGTTGGTCCTTGTTGTCCTTGGTTTGCCTTGTTGAAGATATCTGTACTGTATACTTGATTTCCCTTATCTCTCACCATTGTTCTTTCTTACTATATATATACTACCCCTGTCATTACCCAATCAACTATCACTGCATGGAGAATCTTATATTTTAGTTTAAAATATTGGATTCTATAACTATTTATTTTTCCAATATTTTACCCTAATATATTATGCAAATTTTTTCAATATATTTGTGATATTTGTGAAATTTCCAATATTTTTCTAAAAATCAACAATATTGTAAAAATATTTAAAATAATGTTTTAATATTTAAGCTTAAAAGTTGGCAAAAATAAATAGTTATAGAATTCAATATTTTAAGCTAAAATATTAGATTCTCCATGCAGTGTATATAGCCCAACCATAGATACCAGTGTACCTTAGTCATTCCACATTCGCTGACAAGCCTTCAGGCTCTGTATGCTCAGAATTCATAGATTTATCCATTAACTACCCAATAATAACAGATTCAACTCCCATCTTCCTTATCCTACATTGCCGCACTCAATTTAATGCCCCAACCTTCAATAACTGTGATATACCACAGCTATAACTCAGCAAACCATGTTAATACCCTTCCATTCACATTTATTCTCCATATTTCCATGAACGATCATGGCAATACACCTTTCATTGATGATCATACCCAAAATAGAGTTGCTGCATCAGTCCTAGGCATCCAAATTGATGTGCCCCTTGATTCCTCAATCATAGTGACATCATTTAGACCCTGCACTCCTCCATCAAATATATTGACCCAATACAGATACTCCAGACTGCAGTTACTCAGGCTGTTACTTTGCCAAGTCTTCACAGCAGCTTATATCCATTTATCAACCTCAGAACATGTACCATACCCTCACAGTCTGCAGTTAAACAGCACCTAGCTGTTTACTCATTATTCTCCACTTCCACATGGTTTCCCATCCAGACATGGCAATACAGACAAGCTGTTATGCCTCAGCTGATGAAAACTTCTTCTATTTACTATGGATTTACTAATCCAAGGACTTACAGCCTTACCAATGCTTAGATATCTTTTCTATTTATAAAACCAAACTTTTAGTATAAAAACTCATATTCTACAGAGGAGAAAAAAGGTTTTTTCACTCCAGGTTATCCCCCATTGCTTGCTATAGTCTCAATGTTATTGGATGTGTTAATTACCACCAATACACGAATTCTTGCTCCAATAACTTGCTTTTGTCTTTTAATGCTGCAACATCGTTTCAATTTCACCAGATAGGATTGTTTTATCATCTTCACCTTCTACATCATCATTGTTTCCATTGCCCACATCAGTATAGGGTATTATTGCCTCCGTGAAGGCCCAGCTCTGCATTGTTCACCCATGTCATTGTCATTGTCCCCAGTTGCAATCCAATATTGCTGTGACACTCAGTTATTATATTTCCATCCAGTACCTCTCTGTTTCAAGCCCCCACACATCTATTCAAGTTCTCCACATGTTTATTCGATTCTCCAAATGTTTATTCAATTGTATAAATGTCTATTCAATTCTTCTCACATTTAATTGATTGTCCAAATGTTTATTTGATTGTATAAATGTCTATTCAATTCTCCTTACATTTAATTGATTGTCCAAACATTTATTAGGCCAGTCTCACATTTACCAGACTAGTTTTACATTTTCTAGATCAGTTCCAAGCATCTAGCACGGTTTCTTGGTATTCATACCATACCAGATTCTGTTTCATCTCGTTTATTAAGATCCCCTTGGCTTACAGCCTGAGCCTCTTAGTGCTCAACTGCTAAAGGGTACTACTTCCAGACTGTATAGTTGAAGTGTTGATGAGCCTTCAGGCTCTGTATGCTCAGAATTTCGCGAAATTACCCTTAATTTCTACACCCAGTCCACCTGACAGACTTTCACCAAACCAGTCATTGCCGACACAGAAATACCACTTTTTGTATCATGGAAATATGTCTTCACATGTTTGTTATCCATCCCATCTTGAAATCCAACACTTCACAGCATTATAGACACATTAACACCCCCTCAATCATATATAGTGTTGTGATATGGGGGATCAGTTCATCTTCCATACATACATGCACTGTGTTGAGCCAGTAGTATTGTGCTTGGCTGAGCTCTGCAAACGCATGAGGATGTACACTACAGTACCTACTTATATACTAAAAGACTATCTACTAGAATCTTCTATACTTTTCCTACATCTTCTTCCTTAATCAGCATCTTCAGCATGATGCCGAATTGCCATATTCCAACATATGGTAATGCCACATCTGCATCAAAGCACATCGCGATGCATCATTGATCGCTAGACCCTATTGACATCACTTATCACTGCACTCATCCATCAAAGATATCAACCTATCATGGATATTCCAGAACTACAGTGACTCAAGCTGTTACTTTGCCAAGTTGACATGTCATTAGAGATGCATTGGGCGACCTCAGCAACACTAGCATGTCTTTACAATCCACAGCACATGCAGTTGAAACAGCAAGACCTGGCCTGATAGCTGGACTCCACTATAGAATGTTTTCTAACCAAGCACAGCAATTCAAACAATGCTGTATACTTCAGCTGATGGATATAGGTCACGTTTATTTAGGATTTTACTCAGCTAAGGCCTTACAGCCTTAGTAAAAAGTCACTTGGAATTCTATTAATATATGTAGGACTTTAGTATAAAAATGTAGATTACAGTAGCATTCAGTACTTTTCAACCCCAGTGGGTACACTCTCATTCACCATACTATGCTTGTATTGATTCTCATACATGTCAATCCATCGTATACCGTATTCACCGCATGCACCAACAATAAATCGACTAGTCAGACCAGCAAATCTCTACAAATCCATCCATCGTTTCTATAGGGTCACCACACGTTTATTTGTTATTTCATAGCAATATTTGTCTTGCATCGCATATAGTTGATTGCACATCAACTTGCAGTATTGCTTGAGTTATTCCATGGTTCTTTAACTGTGAAGAAGACATTTCCATCCCTCTTTACTCTTAACACTATTGGTACATGTAAATATTGTGCCAATATGTGATCAACTGCACCATACCTCGCCCCCCGTTTACTTTATAGGCAGCACCAGTTTCAACTTCACCAGATAGAACCGTTTTACCAGTTTTCACCTTCACCATTGTCATCATCACCCACTTAGGTAGTCTCAGAGCAGACTTAGGATCAGTATCAGTATAGGACCAGTTCAGCAATCGTTTCAGTATAGGAAATCCCAATGTGGATTATAGGATAAGTTTTTGACATCAGATAGGATTGTTTTCAGCCCAGCACCATTCACCCCAGTTTCTATATCAGCCCATCCAGTTTAGGATCAGTTTCAGCCAGTTTCAGCACCTCGTTCACGTTTATTCAATTGACCAGCACATTTATTCCCAGCATCGCCAGTCCCTTGATCTATTGCCATATTGTTCAGGCATTTCCCTCTTGTTTCCCCACTCATATTAACGTCTCGAGCATGTTTTCTTAAGTCTCATTCTCTGTTTCCATTTCAGAATATGGTTTCTTGATATTCACATCATATCAGGCACTGTTCCCTCTCATTCTATGAGACCCTCACGACTTACAGTCATTCTTTTGATTCCTCAACTCTCATGTCATATTACCTGCTTGACTGCCTAGTCCAAGCATATCTTTGCACCCTTAAAGCTTTGATTTACTGCACAGAGGTGCCCCGAACCCACTCGCACACATGATCATCCTAGTATTGCCATGTTCACATGTTTATTCTCCATACTCCACCTGAGTTTGGTTTTGCTGTTGCCACAGAAGTCTAGGCTCATCAGTATATACCTGCATCTAGAGGAATTGACTGCATGGAGGTGCACTGAACCACTCGCACAAACACATAGCCTTGACTACTGTGATTGCACACATATTTCCTTAGCTCTCTCAGAGTTTTGGGTGTTGCCATTGCCATGGAAGTCTAGGCTCAACATTGCTGTGCCCAACTGAGGTACATATACTTTACCATCTTTGACCTATATCTAACTCACACTCATTCATAGATCAATACTTATATCTTCTGTCTTTATGCCTCCATCATTTGTTATGATTCTATCCCACTGAATACTTGACAGCTCTCTGGGGTATGTAAAGGAATATTTTGATGACCACACGAAGAAACAATTTGAACCCAAAACAATCTGGAAATGTCATCAGATATATGGCATCAATTATAAGGACCTATTTTTTTATCATCAAAATGTCAATGCAGTCATCTGTTCCTGTCCCATCATGAACTGCAAAGTGCTCAAGTTTCAAGGAGGGGACATCAAGTCCCACATTGAGCAGTACCACTCAGAGATCATTTCTAGTAAAGCCATAGTGGTCTGTAGCAGGAAGTCGAACCCAAAAAGCAGATGCTGCATTGATAATGGGGTTCAGGGATGGCATTTTCTGATGCATTTCAGGGAACTTCATCTCAACACTCATGGGAAATGTCCTTTTTGTGATATCCAAGTGATGGGGGTTCCAGGCTACTTTAAAACACATTTTTCAACATGCAAAAAGCTTACCACCAAATAGCTTTGAAACACTAAAGTGACAGGTGTTTTCCATGACACATTTTCATTCTTTTTGGTCAGGTACCCTCTTCCAACTACTGCCATCACTGACACAAGGCCCCTGACACATCACACTTCACCATCATGACCATGTGACCATGACTTCTTCCTCCTCTCCTTTGTCCCCTTGACCAGAATCCTTTACATTGCACTTCTTTTCTCTCATTTTCTATCTCTGGCCATGCAGTCTGCTCTTTTCCTTCCAACATCATATTGTCTGTTCACAAACATTGTGGGAGTGACGATACATCTGCCCCCACCATGACCATACCATGAAACAACTCGTGGCTTGCCTACTAAAGTCTTGTTCTGGTTGCCAGCAGGATTTTATGGATGGTACCCACACCTAGCGAGGCGGAGCTAGTCTGCAATGATCAGGATTATGGTGGTTTGAAAGGTTTTGGAGGCAATTTGCATATTCACTATTACTTTGCACTAGTAGATAATGTTGCTACAGCTGTCATTACTTCTTACAACAGAGCATTGAGGTCAGTAGGAGTAGTTTACTTATATTTACCTGTAAAAATGGTCAACCAATCCAGTTTTCCAGTTTTCCTTGAAGATGGCAGTAGGTCCCATAACTAGGTCCCTCCTGCTTGACATAAGCAGTTCCTAGTCTAGTCTAGGAATTGATCGAGTTCTGGGAGGGGCAGAGGGGGGGATGCACGGAACTTAAAAACAGTGTTGGCCTGGAATCCAGCACTGTGGGCACGTGTGTCCAAACTTGGAATTCACGCTCACCACAACGTTGTGTTGCCCCTCCATTATGCTACATGCTTGCACCAGTCTCCGAGACACAGTTTTATGACTTAGAACTATCAAAATGAAGGGATATGGTGCTTCTCCTCAACGATTTGTTCGAACCATTCAGAGAAATTCACAGAAGGGATGTGGTTGGTATTAGAAAGTGTGGTAGATGTAGAATGAACCTCGGAGGGCATATGCAATAAAACGTTGTGAAACGAAGGAGAATTAAGTGCTTTAAAGTGTTGAAGAGGATGAAGAAAGTAGTCAGCTGGAGTCGGTTGCCAGTCTATTGTTGTCATGGCGCACCTTACCACTGTGCCCGGGCCGGATCGGCCATCATATTTTTCAAGTAGTGCTCCCCCCCCCCCCCCCCCCCCCCCCCCGATCTAATTCCAGACTCTACATCCATTGAACGACTTTCTTCATACGGATCGTTGAGTCTGGTTTACGAGACGATTCTTTGTTTCTTTGTAAAATACGTACGTGTACGTCTCGATACTGCCCTCAATGAGGAAAATAAATGCGAATACTCAGGGTTACATTTAATCAATAGATGCAGGCGTACAGGTAACTGTTATAACAACAAAACACAGGACAAATACAGAAGTAAATGCTATAGAGGATGACAGAAGTTTCATTAGATACAGTTGTCCGGATATAACATTGTCAGTGGGATCGGGGAAATAATCAAACCAGAAACGTAAAAACACATCAAGCAATCTGCTCATGAAGAACGAAAACCTTGCTCATGTTCTAAATGTACGGCTCTATAAGCCGATAACACTGATCCAGAAAAATGTCAGACGTACTAAGGGGAATATACTCGAGAACTGCGGCAACACTGTAAATTATGAACTACCAGGAGAGGGTAGTAAGATACAGACCTGTGGTTCCTGCCACGAAGCTGTCTTGAATTTGAGTCTCACTGAACTAGTACGTACCAGCGAGTATACCCCAGCGCTTGATGGATAGCGAATGGTCAGTGGACAATGCAAGACAGGAAGCCGAAATACAGCTACCTGATGCTTCGGTACAAGTCCTTGAGTGTCGGATGAGAGTCTTTTTCTGGAAAGCATGAACCATGTGAGTATGAATAGAGAACACTTAAGCAGTTCTAAGCTTGGTGCCTCACCCAGCGCTTTTACAAATACCTTGCAGGAATCTCGATCAATTGTCATTCATATCTCTGTCAGGAAGAGTTGGGACTTACCCGCGTCAGTGAACCACCCTCCTTATTTCCGAATGCGAGTTGCGAATCTTTGCATGCGGATATACAAAGCTTCCAGTGACTGATTAGATGGGAAAAGAGGACGGAAATAGACCTACCACGTTTCCTATTTCAGGACGATTGATCCTCGGACAGTAGCCGTCACAAAACTTCTTATGCTTCATCGCAGCCGGGATAGAGATATAGAGCTGCTTCAAAGCCAACGTCGTCCATGGCTCAATGAGAGCAAGGATTGTCTTGCCGGATTCTGGAAAAGCCTCATTGACTGGCGGATAGTGGTTAATAAAAATGCATTCGAGATCTATTCCCACTATGTGGGCGAACCTACGTCTTCTACGTATGCGACGGTCTACGGGTCAATAATAAGTTGACGAATCCACACGTAATGAAGATCTGCCACGCGCATTTGCTCTTAAGGTTGTAAGTTCTGTTACATCGGTGATGGCAAAGATCTATGACAATATTCTATTAGACCATGCTCTTGAGAAGAAGCGGGAAGACGTCACACCTAAAACTGTACAACTGTGGCAGCAGTCAAACAGGGCCTGTCATATATCAATTAATGGAGACCCTGATCTATCATTGGCAGACCAAGGAACTCACAGTCAATCTTGCTTTTGGAACTTTGGCGATGGGGTCGACAAGAAGGGACTTGACTTCCTAGATCCAGAAGACTTTTAATACCGAGATAGGGAGAACAACTGGGGTGGTGGCCTTACATCGTCTACGATGAGATTCCTCTCGTCGAAGACCTCGGCTTCCGATTTCTGTTGGCGTACGGCATCCATTGGGACCAGGCCTATAAACCTATTCAGTCAAGGCATCAACAAGGATCATTTGACTTGATACGTTACATTCATTTAAATGATCTTCTTCCTCATATTCACCCGTCTCACCCTCAGGTTCTTCGACTTGTTCGCAGTGCCCCGAAACTATACACGAAGTGATGAGATTGCGGGAGTTGATTGAAAGCTCGGAAAACCAACAGAGGACGAAGTATGCACCGCCGGGTTGGGCGCCGTGCACGAGCGCCCCCAATTCTCGCGTCTAAAGCTGTAGGATAACCCAGTAAGACAGCACGACAGAAAATGACGCTCACGATGTTCTCCCTAGTAGGTTTGAGCATGCCGTCAACCTTGTCATCATCCATAAGGACGGTGATGTCCTCTGGCCGGAACCCGTATGACTCTGGGACGTCACAAGTCAGCCGGCAGCACTAAATCAATTGAATGTGCCCACTAGTCAGTAATCTCTCCATTGAGTGGACGTCCTCATGAGCCCCAAGAACCTGCATCGATCGTGGCCCGTGAGTATACTTGATGCCAATAAGAACAGCCCTGCGAACGGGAGAGAGTGCGTCGGGGTTGGCGTGCCGCTCCACATTTAGATGGGGATCGTCGCGCACCTGGGAGGGCACCAGTGGGGAAATCGCGCAGCCGAAAGCCTGAGTGAGCGTAGACAGAAACCGCATTAGTGAGTAGTGCCGAAGTAGGAGGGTATAGACCCAAGCTTCGGCTCTTATAGCGGTTGAAGATCACCATGGGAGCGGGAACTAATAGAGGCACTGCTGCGGGTTACACTGACACGTCTTCCAGACAGGAAACATTAACTTTTTTGGATTTCTGAGGCTCAGTAGAGGTCATGGGCTGTAAGAGGCTACAGCAGGTGAACGGCGAAACCATGGCCGGTGGGGGACTCCCGAGCTGGAGAGAAAATGAGCGATTGAGAATCCGGGATAGAAACAGTCGTGCGACGCAGTCAGTGGGGAGGGAACGTGAAGGTAGTGGTCACCTTGGAACATGGTATCTGTCAATCAGTGGACCTTTTGATTCACACGATAGCTCGTGCCAGCAACACAGGTCATCATGCCATCACATATAAACACATCAGCGCACAATGTAAACGAGAACGAAGTCCGTCGTCATCGCAAAAAAATTCAGGGCAATCCCTGCACGGCTGCGAATTGATGAGAACGAGTTAGAGCGGCACACAGTACAGCCGTTTGCATACACTTTAACAATCTCTGGTCGTTGTGCTAAAAGAAACGTCGGACTCCATCATAAACCGTGATTCTGGGACTTCTAGGCGGTAACAGGCACTCCAGAATTGTAGAAAAAGTTTTGAACAGCCGTGTATTCGTTCGAATACCGCATATCCTGGTTTATGATGAAGTTAAGACCACTCCCTTTACTTGCAAAAAAGTATGTGACTGTCAAGCTGTACACAAGCAGCTGTAATTTCTTGCAATCAGGCTCGAAGTGACCACGACAAAATCGGGCACAACCAAACAGACAGACCGGTAGCTGCACGTCAGCTCACAGCTCAGACAGATGCGACAAAGTAGCAGGAGATGAGCGCATTGTAGAAGCTGCAACTCGAAAATGTAAATATTCCGGGAAGAATTGAAAGCACTACCCACCTTATTACGTATACAAAACTCTTTCATTCATTCATACAAACATGACGATACATCCCGGAAGGAAATCATCACACACAGGTCTATGCGAGTTTATTCATCAAAATCAACGCTTGTGAGGATCCACATAATCCAAGAGCAATTCTTCGAACTGCCCCAACCTTGGCAGCACAATTTCCCTATTGACCGTCGTGCTATTCACCCACGCCTTCACTTTCGCCACGATATTACTGACACCGAATCCGAAGATCTCATACAGCGTAGCCTGAGGCGCACTCTGCCCGAAGGTATGCATGCTAAGGGACGCATGCGCATAGCGCGCCCAGCCATACGACGACCAAGCCTCGATGGCCACCACGAGCGCTTTGCCGTTCCCGAGGACGAGATCGCGGTACTCGTACGATTGCTCGTCAAAGTGCGCTTGACTGGGCATCGAGACAACGCGCACGCGGAGGTTCAATTCATTACCAAGGCGTTTAGCAGCTTCGATGGAAGGTGTGACCTCGGAGCCAGAGGATATGATGACGAGTTGGGGACAGGAATCATCAGAAGAAGTAGAGAAGATGGGATACGCCCCAAGCTTAACCTTAGATCGGTCGGAGTGTTCGTGTAAGGGAACGGGCTGACGGGAAAGAGCGAAGAGCGAGGGGGTATGCGGTGAATCTAGGGCGATTTCCCAAGCGCCCACTGTGGAGAAGCGCTTTTAATAAATATGATGGCGTATAAATTATCCTTGGTACGCACTGCATTCCTCAGCATCTGCTGGTCGGATAAAGTTGTAGTTTGGAAGGCTGCGGTAGAAGGAAGCCAGTCTGAAATGGTGTTCATAAAGCGATGCGATGCATACTGATGCAATATGACATACGCAATGGGCTGGTGCGTGGGTCCATCCTCGCCGATTCCAATGGAATCATGAGTACCAATTCCAATGATCCGGAGACCTTGAAGTGCCGACATACGCGCCGCTGGAGCAGCATAGAGCCAGAATTGGAAGAAAGTCGAGCAGATACTGAGAATATCATGAGAACATTTGACTAAGAATCACACATTCACGTACGGGATAAACATGCCATTCTGATAAGCACTTATACCGTTGGCAAGGCCAATCATAGCAAACTCCCGAATTCCATACCGTATCTGGCGACCGGAAAAATCCCCTAAACCTGTGTCAGGCTGTGGACAAAATCACTCAGTTCAGAGTAATATGAAGGAGGCAAGGAACCGACATGCTGGAATTCGACTTGTTTCGGGAAGCTGACGAACGTGGACTCCAAGAGGTCAGCGGAGCCAGCAACAAATTGTTTAAACTTAGGAACTAGTGTAGTGACTGCGATACCCGAGGATTTTCGCGTGGGCTGCTCAACCGTGGGGAGTTCCGACTTGGAAGGAAGAAGTTCTCGCCACCAGTCAGGAAGATTTCCGGTCAAACGCTGCTGGATTTCAGCATATTCCACCGGATAGGCTTCAGCGTATTTCATGTAGAGAGTTTTCCATTGCTCCTCGTCCTCATGACCCCGAGCAACGACGGGGCGGAAATATTCTGGACACCAATTACTTCTAAATATAGCACGTCAAAAAAAAAATACGGACCATAGACTTCATCCGGAATATGGCATTTGACCCTGGGATCAAAGCCAAAGACGTCCTTCACGTATTCAACTTCTTCGACGCCAAGAGGCTGTCCGTGAGCCGCACCGGAATTAGCGCGATGACTGCCGTATCCGATTATGGTGCGGATGTGGACAAAGACAGGCTTGCCTTCGATAGTCTTGGCTTCATAGAGAGCTCCTAATATTGCAGGGAGCTAAATATATATAATTGAGCCAATGTAGAAGCCAAATCGAATTATAGGAAGGCATACATCGTTCGTGCCATCTTGCACTTCAATGACGTGGAATCCGTTAGCAGTGACCTTGGCGGAAGAGTCGTCAGTGAAACAGTTGGCGATACTGCCATCGACGGTGACCTGTACATCAAACACTTAGAGTTGCTGTAAAGACTGAGGACAAGGCGCACCTGATTGTCATCGTATATTACAATGAAGTTGTCTAATCGAAGATGCCCCGCGAGAGACAATGCTTCCTGACCAACACCTTCTTGTAAGCAACCGTCGCCGGTGAAACACCATATTTTGTTATCTACAATATTGAAGCCAGGTTTATTGTACGTCGCTGCCAGATTCTTTGCGGCGATAGCAAGGCCAACAGCGTTAGCGATTCCCTGGCCAAGAGGACCAGTGGTCACCTGAAGCGGCATCTACATTTATCGCTTCAACTTGAACGGACAACAATCCCCACCTCGATTCCGGGGAACTCGATTTCGGGATGTCCCGTCGCCATACCAAAGTTGGGGTTATGGTACGATTTAAGCTGATCAGCGGTCCATGCATCGTAACCGGCCAGATGAAGATGAATGTATTGAAAGAGACAGGCGTGTCCGGCGCTAAGAACGAACCGATCACGATTGAACCTGGGGAAACATTAGTTTGACAGAAAACTACGGGGTATCCAGACTCCCCGGATCACGTACCAGTCAGGATCTTTCGGGTTGTACCTCATCACAAAGCGCCAGAGAGCAACGCCAATGGCGGCAGCCCCCATGACCGTCCCAGGATGACCGCCTGTGTACTAAATCATGCGCATATAATGAGCCGAAATACTGAAACGCGATACCGAGACACGTACCTCCTGCGTCAAGTCCGCGCCAAGGCATCGTATGGTATTGATAACGAGTTTTTCGACCGTGTCCTGACAGGCGTTATATTAAGAACTGTGAGAAAACGACTCATACCGCATACATTGATAACTCTGTTCAACTTGACAGTTGGGTGGGCCATGATAATAGTTCCAGGTTGAAAACAAGAGCCGCAAGGTAGCAGCTCGGGGTAGTAGAACAGAACTCCATTTCTCCGAGGCGTGAGGAATTACGGACGCCGTAGACATTGACGGCAGTGCAAGATGACGGGAAAAGGCAAGATGTGCGCCGGCCCGGTACACTGGACGGATCTTGTGACCCTGTGCACGTGCACGGATCTTACTTGAATTTCAAATATCGACGCTATGACACAACTCCGATCCTGAAATGCCGCCGCGTTCTTATTTTGCCATTACCCCGCCGGCCCCATATCGTCTACCCCGCAAAAATTAAGTAATGTCTTTTTATGGCCGGGTGGTTGGGTTAAATGGCGGGGTCAACCACAGCATTCATCCAGCATCTCTTTCCCTCTCTCGGCCTCTTCGAATCTCTAGAATCTTACAACAATGGCTCCCATGGCATCCTCTGATTTCTCTGAGCACCACGCCACTCTCCCAACGTCGACAGTTCGCGCCCTTATTACAGGACCCTACGATATCTCAGCTATTTGCACTGAGTGGCCGAACGGCTGTCGGTACGCGTAACAGTTAATCCTTGACTCTGTTCCACGGCTGACTGCTTTTTTGATAGTTACTGGTGCCGCTCGTGGCCTCGGAATAACTCTTGCCGCAGCCCTGTTGGAAGCAGGTGCTCACGTCTACTGTCTCGACATTCTACCGGAACCATCTCCGAAGGAATGGGCGGCTCTCGTCGTAAAGTCCAAGGAACATAACCTAACCGTCAACTATCGCCAAGTCGACATCACCGAATCTGACATGGTCAAGTCAGTGTTCGAGTCTATAGCCGCAGAGGCTCCTTGTCCCGTCCGTGTCTTGGTCGCCGCTGCTGGAGGTAAGTCTCGTGGTTTTATTCTACACGTACGGGGATAAGGTGTCCGTGTTTGAACTTGGACTGAGCTCCTTGGATGCGCTTCGTTGTCGCCAAGCGTATCCAAAAGACTTCGTGCTTGGGACCGAATTCTAGTTTACTCGGAAGTTCTTCTGAAACCAATACTCAAACCTTTTTTGTACAGTTCAACAGGAGTGCCCCGCGATCGACTTCAAGACCGAGGACATGCGACGAATAATGGACATCAATGTTGTCGGCACATTCAACACTGCCCAGGCGGCTGCCATTACCATGTTTAAGCATGGCCTCGGTGGATCCATCGTTATGATCGCATCTATGAGTGGCACCGTGGCCAACAAGGGGCTGTTCTGTACTCCATAGTACGTGTATCCATTCATACGCGCCACAGAGTAGTTACTAATATTCGAACCATAGCAACTCTTCTAAGGCGGCCGTCTTGCAAATGTGCCGTTCATTATCCATGGAATGGGCTGGGAATGGGGTCCGTGTCAACACGATAAGTCCCGGATACATCAAGACGGCACTGACGGATATGCTTTTGGCGGCAAAGCCAGAACTCGGGAAGCAGTGGGCAGATGACAACCCCCTTCAGCGTATCTCCCTTCCCTGGGAATTCAAAGGCTCCGTAATCTTCCTTGCATCTGACGCGAGTTCTTTTTGTACTGGGTCCGACTTGCGGGTTGAGTGAGTAATATCTTCGCCGCCTTCATGATCCGTCGCTCACATGGTTCCTCACACGTTTCAGCGGCGGTCACTGTGGTGAGTACAAGTCCCGTTCAATGTGCGTTCCTGCATCTCATCCCATCATTTCTAGCATGGTAGCATTCTCGACTTTCTTCTTTTCATTTGGGTCATCTGGAAGCATAAGGCTAGCGTACATCCTCTGTAATTCATCACCGTTCCTAGATATAGATGCCGCAAAAAATCCGATACTTTTTTAAGCGTTTCGCTGTATTGATGGGGTCTCGATCGTAATGCACGTCATGTGGCAAAAATTTATATGCAAGCCGTTCTCATCTGCGACCGGGACAACTCTACCCCACTACTTCTTGACGTCGCCTTACCCCAACCTTACCCCACCTTTCTTTCTACCTAATACTTCCTCTAATACCTATCACTTCGATATCTCAACATCAGTCTTCGACATACGGTGCCCTTTAAGGCAACAAAATTGTCATATTTAGGCAATGGAGACGCAGGCAGCGCCCGCCGATGGCCTTTCTCCGCAGTCAGTCAATGGTTCATCGTGCCCAGCAGAGGTGCACCAGTCTCAGCCACGCTTCCTTGCCTGTCTTCGGTGCAGAGCAAAGAAGGCGAAATGCGACAACATCCAACCCGTGTGCGGAACGTGCGCCAAAGGCAACGCAGAATGCGTCAGGCCGAGCGGGCGACGGCGAAAGCGTACTCGAAAAGAGATGGAGGAGGCCGAGCGGGAGGATCCGACCTTGAAACGGTCGCGAAGCACATACAACGACCAGAGCTTCAAGCAATATCCGATGGTGCGTAACTACTTCACTATCTGCTTGCTCGATAATTGAATTCTGCAGCAGCAGCACGGCAATGTGATTCAACAAATACAGTATCCGATACCCTTCACATCGGCGCCTGCAATGTTCTCCCAACCCCGCCCACCGCCATCGTTGCCGCACGGACAGGAATTCTCGCAACCGTTACTCCCGGAGCATGAACAAGACTCTGTGTCGCCGCCAGCCACCTACGCCACTGCAGCCGCAAATCCAGACGCTGGCAAGATGGTAGAAGCTCTCAGCCGCCCAATGGCATACCTGGAAGGCGATCCTGGGGAAAGCAAGACGCTCAAAGTTCGCTATGTGTGTCCTCCCCTCTCCTCTAATTGTCATGTCACTCACGTCTTCGGATCTAGTTTCGCTTCGTATGTCCTTGACATTTTTTCTTTTACGTGATTCTAACGACGGCCATGCCGCAGTCTGGGTGTACGGCAATACATCCTGGGTTCAACGAGATAGTGATTAAGCTCCGGAGTTCGGCGGCAGGGTCGCGCTCAAACTCACCCTCCGGGAGGGCCGTAGGGCCAGACCACCTTTCTCCCCCGGAGCCTATACTTGAAGACATATCCTCGTTACCTCCAGATGTCTCACTGATTGATACGTTTTTCGACCATTTTTGGCAACACTGGCCTTTCCTTCGGAGAGAGAAAGTAGAGGAGCGCATCAAGAGGTGGGGATCATACTCCAATGGCTTACTTCGTACTCATGACGATCCCAAATGCAGTGGAACAATGTCAGCGTTTTTGCTACACGCAATGAACGCGCTGGCAGTCCGATTTGCGCCTCATCCTACGCGTAAACCGTCCCAATATATAGAAGCTGCTTGGAGTCTGGTCCCGCCGCTTCTGCGATTGCCGTCAACTGATGTCGTGGGCGGCTTGATACTGCTGTCGTGGGCTGAGTTTGGCGAGGCGAGCGCATTTGCCATGAATGCTGCGTTTACATCTTTGGCTGATCTCGTTTGAATTCAGAATTCGGAGAGTGGCCTTTGGGTAAGTCAACACTGAATAACGGTGTCATGATTTTTGTGACACTTCGAGTGTGCAGAACTTTTCGGGATTGGCCATTAGAATGGCCGTAGATCTGGGACTTCACAAGGTTTGAGTTTACGCCATTGATTGCCTCGTGTGCCTACCTGAAACTTTCCGTAGACCGACATTGAATCACCGGATGATGAGGATGTATGCAACGGGAAGATATTGTTCTGGTCTCTTTTCGTAATGGTAGGCACCAGGTCAGTAAGCTCGTCGTGCCTTTACTGATTGCCCAATCATCCCTTTCCAGGATCGAGTATTGGCGTTCGGAACTGGTCGCTCTGTGACGATTAATGAAGATATAATTGAGATTCCTCTGCCCACGGAGAGCGATTTCGCTCCTCGCAGTTCATCAGCGCCTCCAGTCCTGTCCCCGTTTGTCCGCATCGTCAGGTTGTTCTCCCTCGCCGGTCGGATAGCTGACGTGATGGTACGAATTATTTTCTTGTTGCTTCGCTCAGCGGTAATCTTACCAATATCTTCCTGTAGAATCGGAGCCGATGTCCCCGTACGTTGGTGTCGACCCCTGTCGTGCATAGTCCCGAAAGCCTGCAAGAGCTGCAGAATCAACTAGTCGAATTCCTAGGCACGTTACCGCCGGGTCTGAGGTATTTTGACCTTTTCTAGTTAGAACTCCCGCTGATCACATACGTATCAGCTGGTCAGTTGGAAATTTCCGAGCACAATCTGCTCGACATCAGGGTGTTCGTTTAAATATTTTATACATTCGGGCATTGACTGACGGCCGATGGCGCTTACAGGGCAGCTTTCTTTTTTTACACCTTTGGGCGAATGCCGTCCTGGCTTTAATCCATCACCCCAATCTGGGCCATAGCCTCAGCGGTCAAGAGACCCCGATTTCAGCCGGTGTTAAACGGTCCATAAAGCTGTCTCTGGCTTCTTCCCGACAGATCGCCGACTGTCTGGTTTTCGCGGATCTATTCGATGCAGCGTCCTATTGTGCCAACCCGTTCCTTAATCAGTGCATCTTTATTGCCGGTGTTGCGTTCATTCATGATGCGCAGTCCGAAGATCTTACGGTTGGTGCGCACTCGACGTTTCTTAATGGGTTGGTCAAGCAGAATCTGTCTGCGCTATTGAAAGCGCTGAAGAGGATGGAGGTGTATTGGAGTGGACTCGGATATGTCATCAGTGTACGTCCTTTGGTGTTTCGTTTCGGGCAAACTATGGCTCATGTTCTGCAGGTTTTGGAGCAACGGGCCAGCGGTCGTGGATGGTCAAAGGTTGATTTTTCGATCACTTCGGATAATGCTGATAATTTTATTTCTCTCCCGGATGCTGGTCTTCTGCGGAGACTCACTCGTGTGAGGGAGCTGTCGTCTAGTTGTGCGTTGATTTCTCCCTTCTACTACAAACATGAACTTCACCTAATTGTTTTATAGCAGACAATAGTCCTCGAAACAGCGGCACTCCCACTGATAGTATTCCGCAGGTCCAGTTGCTGGCACCCCCCGAATCGACTAGTTACGCCTCTCTTTCCAGTGCATATTTTAAACGGACTGACCTCTTTATGTAGATTGGTCATTCGAGTCTTTGCTTTCCTCGTACCAAGTAGAAGAGGTGACCGCTTCGGACACCGGATATGATTTCTCTGATATTTTTCCCGAGGGCTTTGCATGGTAGATCGGTAGATTATTTCTTTTTTTATGGGTTTATACACGGTCTATAATGAGATTTTTGTATGTATATTCTTTCTAATCTTCGGATAATCTGTGGACGATTGTCCTAGATGTATTCTAGGTCGTCTTCTCCCGGTTCTTCGTCTTGCCTATCTTCCTCCCCCGGGTCTTCAGGGTTGGACGGGTTATTTCCGTACTAGTACAAACTTTCAGTTGTTGCGGCAGTCGACACTCTTGAGAACTTACCTGCTGCCAGTATCGGGGTCCGTAATCTAGGAACAGCTCCTCTCCCTTGTTGACATTCTCGCCTACATTAAATCGGTCATACAGAAATTAACAACCTGAGGCAGGAAGAATACGAACAGGTGAAGATTGCAATGCGATGTTCATCATTGACATTCGTCACTGTGCGTATATAGGTAAGCATTATCTAGCACATGTATACTCGGAGTGAGACGAACCATGGACATCACAGTTGGGCTTATCTGAATGGTTTAGATACCTCGTTTCATTTCCCAGACACGAAGCATCCAACGTCAGCGACGAGTTCAGCTCAAAGTTATAATTGAGCCCCGTGTACTTGTTGAGAATGTTGGACCTATGAGAACTTTCCTCCGAACCAAGGTTCCGGATCTCCCCAACGTACTCTGATAGGTAGTTAAAAAATCAATTGAAACGGAGTCACTAAAGCCATACCGCCGATGTAGGTCCAAGCTCTCAATTCCTTTGTCGCAAAAGCGCCGAGACCGTATTTAGCTGGTTTGGTTGGTTGAATCTTGATATTCTAGGAGGTGTCAATACAGCAAATGAACATACGTGGGTACTCACTTGGTTTTGGTTTCTCTGTATCCTCGTATTTTGACACTTGTTCCTATGCTTCGCGCCTACAGAAAAGGGGAAATTAGGAAAATGCTTTCTCACTGGCACACCGGCTGACCTCTGAGGTAATCAATTAATACGCGTGAAGCAGTACCCAGAAGACAATCAAGACTGACCGGGCATCACATCTGATGCATAATTCCGGATCACATTCCCTTCCTGCCTCAACGCAAGGACAGTCAGATGATAAACAGTGATCCATGACTAGTTCATGGGAACATTTGCAGCCCTTTCTTCGACGGGGACCTGTACTAGTTGATCAGCCCTGCTTTTTGTGTTCTCCCAAGTGAGATTTATCTGACATTTCAAGCTGCAATGACAATTTCGCTGGCAATGGTGGGATTTCAGGTGACATTGGCATTCAGTAGTTTGGTCGCATGGACCGTGATGTGAACATGGAGGGAGACTGGGCACTTATTCAGAGATGCAGATAAGTTATCAGGGAAAGGGATGGCACATACGGTGTGAAATTTCCAGCATTCCCGTCATCCACTGAGAATTGCTGTTAAAGAGCGAACATATATTATGAGAAGGATCACTTTCCGAATAATAAAGGTCCATGTCGACGCTTTTCCTCGATAATGTGCTCTTTCAGAACTTTCTCGTCGGGAAACATCCTTGTCCGGTAGATAAACACCTTAAGCACCTTAGCGGATACCATCTAATAACGAACCAGAGGCCAACCTCTAGGCACGGCTTGCGACAGATAACAGCAAGAGTACAAGGTGACATATCAGCGTCAATCTTGAGGACGCTCTTGAGGAATTCAACATCGTCAGGATCATCCCAATGCACGCCTTCCTGTTTTAGACTGTATATGAGAAGCGCTGACATGTGGGAAGACACTACATACCATGACACCGTCCTGAGTTTCGTCAAAGCTTCGAAAACACAGCTCACCACAAGGTTCCCCATCTTTTAGTTTGAACCCCGCTTTAGTAAGTGAAGGTTTGGAGACTTCGCGTGGGGGAACCGTGTCTATGTATTAAAGACGATTATGGAAAAACGGAAGTATACACGAGTATTACTCACAGCTATGCACCCTGCAGTTCATAACGAGGCAATTGATGTGTGAGCAGAATCGTGAATTAGAAAGATTGACGTCATGGTGGATGTCGTCCTTATCGGACAATCCCCCCAGGCTGAGGGAGGGGAGATTGGTTAGAGCGCTACCCGGCCAAAATAGGATGTCTCTAAAAGAACGGGTGGTTGAGTAGGTTCGGTACGAGACCAAAGTCAAACCTTTGGACCGCTTTCCAGAGAAGGTTTGAAGGACCTGGGGCTCCAACTTTACTATAGAGGATTCCAAGGGTATCTATAGTAGAGAGAGAAAGTCTGAGGTCGCCGTAATGAAGTCGCCTCGCCACTTCAAGCTCGATAATATCAACTGAATGCCAATCAATTAATGACAATGGTATTCCTAGTGTAGATTGCTATACATACTATCAGGATCTTTAAAATCCTCTGTTTGCCACGCAAAATTCCGGAACGGCTTCAAGTTTTCTGGATTCAAAAACTCTTCTAACGGGAACGCCTCGTCGTCTGCATAAGGAATAAAACAAAGCACCTCATCTGAATCGAAAGAAGTGGATTGTCCATTCCTCGAATCCGGAGTACACATCTCGTACTTTAATGGATGCTGAAACTCGAGGGGGATCCGTACTTGAATTTCAACACACGGAACTTTATGGTGATCTCGAATCGATCCGTCGAGATCGAACGACCGTATCAGGAAACTGTGATCGTCGTTATCGTCGTCCTCGACCATCATGGAAGATGAATGGTCGTCGACCTTGAAAAAATCATCACCCCATTGTTCGCCGTCGTCCGATTGCGCATCGGCGGTGAGGTACTGGATGTAGGTGCGAGTATCGTCTTGCTCCCAAGCGTAAAACTCGTCAAAAACTTGTTTATAGACGCTCAGAGCGGCATCGAGGTGGTCGTCCATCAAGTCAAGACGAGTTCAACGGTGGAGAACAAGGTTAGAGTTTCGAGTTCCCACGGGGGCGACGCTTTGATTTCTCCGGCGGACATTAGTGATCACGGAGTTAAGATGCTTGACTCGGAAAACAAAATTTCTAGCGAATTGCCGAGCATGACCCGCCAACAACTGGGCCAATCATCGTCAAATATGAATAGTGGGTTCGCTAGATCTGGTTCAAAGGTAAAGTACTCGTCATGACTAGTCGTACCGGCGGTTGCAGGATTCCGCCGCGGCACGGCTCAAGTTCCAAGTTAAAGGAGTGTTCTTCGCCCTTCGCACACCTTGCGGCGTATATCATTGGATATTAAAGGTCAGATTACAAGTCCTAAAAATACATGGACTGCCGGCGTTTCTTGGACAAGGTCATTTCTTGACCTTCTTCGTCCATGTTCAGAGCTTTTGACTACTGCTTTTAGGCCTTCCGTGACCGAACAATTAAAACAGCTATCTGTGTGCCTCAACAGTAGGTAATTCTTCTACATGAATTATTTCTCCAGTGGGAGCTCCTTATACACAAACTTCGTTCAACTCTGTGCTAGGCTTCAGTCCACTCAGTGACCCTCAAGTACAGTCTCACCTAGACAGAGGACAGTATACCTTTCTTGACAAGATGAGGGCATCGAATTTAAATGCGATGTTTTCGGACAAAGGCTTACCCCCGTCTAGACTAATTCAAGTAATGATAATTTCCTCGCGGCCTTTGGGCGTATATTGTAAACACATACCAGCCTTTACCTGCCCGTTCAAACTATTATACATCCAAATAAATCAGGTGTGGTATCGCGATTGTTCCATCAACTAAACATACAAATACAGTGCGCCCCAAACATCCCCAGCTATCTGGTCCCTGCCTCTACGTCCTGATTTGAGGCGGAAAAAGGTTTATATACGTCAGATTCGTTGGATATTGTAGGGACGGCACTCGACTCAGCAGTCCACCGAGAGCTGGATGACAAGTGATTTAATGGCACGACATTACTAGGCCCACTCCGCTGGTAAGACGCTGGCCTAAATTGCATTGAGGATGTATTGAGGTCTGTGCTTTTACTCCAAGCCCTTCCACTGACAACCCGCATTATGATAAGCAACGGTGCGATTCCCTGTACGTCCATGAATAAAGAGGAATTGAATGCAACTCGGGCCAGTGACGAACCTGTATTTGACCCAGAGGCGGCAGTAATATGTTCTGCACCCAACTGTCACGAGCGTACGTGATCAGAAATACTAGTGCCCAGGCAGAATACAGCGAAGCAGACTCGACCAAGATCGCAACAATAGATGTGTAGTGTGTTCCGTGGCTAGAACCTATAATCGCTTTAACTTGTCTGCGTATGATGAGAAGTCGAATGATGATCAGGCAGGTAAAAATGACGTTGAGGGACACGGATATCGCCCAGTACGCAATACCAAAGCGGATGGTCGTATGTGACCAAAAGCTATCCTCTGCTTTAGAGAGGGAAACGCAGAGGCCGACAGAGGTACCTACAGACCGAAAGTTCAGCATTTGAATAATCGCTCTCAAATCCATGACGGACCTATTCCCGCCAGGAAAATGACAGCAGGGACGACGGCAACCCACATACTGCGGTTATATATGACGAAGAACCGATACAGCTGTGTCCACGACAAGTTCAGTGTATATTCGATCCGTTAGTTGTAAAGCACGTACGACGAGGCCATCGGCAAACCAGCCTAAAGAGACATAACTGTTCCAAGGGTCACTACAGTGTTCTGAGCATCACAATGAATGCGACGAACCATATGAAAGACATTAGATTTATTGGTGTTGCGTAGAGGTCGACAGTAAAAGCGTTGGGACCGCCAGGGTAGTCCCGGTAATCGATGAATGTCATTTGAGTGAATTTCTGGTTCCCTCCCACCCCCACAGTCGCCAGTGACAAAACAGTGGTGACGTATATCCATAACCACCATTGCGTCGTCCCCCGCCGTGCACGCATAGATAAAAGACCGGAATAGCATTGGATAGCCATAGTGAAAAGAATTCCTAGGTCTCCGTCATATATGATTGGCCAATTGGTGGGAAAACTGCTTTACCGTAAGCAACTAAGGAAAGCGCCATGCCATTAAGATTGGACCGCTCCACCCATAAATCAGCCGTCGATTCTCCGGCAGGCGCGTAAGACGGCTCAAGGCGGGGTCCCGTCATAGTCGTTGAAAATATCTAGGTAATGGAAGAAAGGACCGAATTGTCGAAGCTTCAAGCTCCGAAAGAGATATAAGTGGTGCGCAGATAGCGACTGGACGGACGATGGCCAGGTCGATGTCCAGCTATCAGATGAGTATTTCGAAGAGAAGACCAGGACGAGAGATATTCACTGGAGTGGCATTGAACCGTGTGACGTGTCTTCAACATGTGGAATTGGCCTTGTCGATATAAGAAGAGCCCCAGACGGAACGTAACGGTCCAGCCAACTTCTGACCGAGCGGCGTTGACATCATATCCAAAAGTCATCACCGTCAAGCATACTGATATAGAATCCCTTCCAAGGTCTGCCATGGTAATTACGATGATTATCTTCGGTTTTTCGATGGCTATTACGCTTGTTTGGGTCCACAGCAGCTGAACGTGTTCCAAGAGCATAGTATAAGCCTTGCATCGTGTCCGCTGTCCTATTCGGTGCGTCCTGAGCTCCACCCTATACAGTTGATGATGGGCAAGTGTAATCTGTCAAACGATAGATGTATGATTACCGGAAGATGCCCAATCACTGGTCCCCAAAGAGATATCAAAACGTGACCTGATGCATCCCGCCGCATCCTCATTTCAGGAGAAAATATAATAGTTCCGAACCGGATAATTGCTATCGAATGATTAATTTCCATCCACGTCCTGGTTGCGAGCGTAGGACCCAGAGTACGCCACATACGAATGATAGGTATTTGAACCTTCCATGTACTTGCGTAGCGTTCCGCATAAAAGGGTTTCCTTGGCTCCCGCGAGCCCTGAAGAACTCTGTCATTAAATTCAGGGCGTTCAGGGAGTACAAGATTTGAAGTAGCTTCGAACGCCGCCCTCTTCGGTTAGGGATACCCGGAGATATTTTGTGGATAAATTACAATGCCGTTATACGGGTGGCAAGATAGTGAGGATGTCTAGGGATGTCCGCTATGACAGCCCGCCTTCCAGTCGAAGAGTGATGTTGATGGGCAACACATTGCGATATTCGGGAGCCTTCAATGCGGCAAGGAGGCTTTCATGAAAAACATAGATCGCAAAATCGGAGCAGCGCGCTGGTAGTCTTTTGTTGTGTCCTTCACACTGGGAGCTCAGGCGCTCAGTGTCATTGAAAGTTATGTAGGAAGTTCGAGTACAACAAGGTCCCCAACAATATCCCATCGATTTAATGTTCGAGAAATCCCGATCCCGCACCCTCACAGCCACTGATTACCAATCTTCAACCTTGGCCGCCGACCGCTCCGAATTTCGACTTGTCGTAGCATTCACGTTTCTTTCCATCTCCTCGTACACCTTGGACCAGTCTTTGCAGACGTGTGTGGCGCCCACTCGCTTAATTTCGTAGTTTCGAGTCAACATATCCGCTGGCTCGAGCGTCAGGTCGGGGTTGCAGAGAATCATTTGTCGGAGATAGGTAAGGCAGTGCTGCATGTGCCCTCGCATTCCTGCATCGTGATGTCCCTCCATGGCCAACCGTATCGTTCGCAAACAATGTAGCTGATGCCACATCGCGAGAGCAAACCGCCTTTTCTCCTCACCCAGGCGTAGGTACCCAAAACCGTAAGCCGCGGAAGATGCCCATTCCTCACGGTCGTCGAGTCCTGAGATTCCGTAGTGTCGACTCTCCTCCGTCGTGAGGAGCACATTTGGAAGGTCAAGCCGCAACACTTCTGGAAAGTCGTTGTCTATGAAAGCTTGACGCGTTCTGGGTCAGGGATTTCTCTGCAGTATACAAATGGATACTTACTGTAGAGTTGGTCATTGGACCTCTTTTCTGTCTCGAAGACACGAGTCGAGACGTTGTATAAGACTGTGGCCATGGAGAACAGGAGAATAATGACGCTAGCCGTGAATATAGTCATACATCTCCAACTTTGCGGCTGCATGATCATGGATGAAGGTACTCTTTCGAAGACCCGGAGCTCGATGGTAAATATTAATTAAATCGATCAAAATTCGCGTTGAAACTTCTTAACAGATCCATAGAGCCTATTTATGGCCCTAGCATGCCGGTCATTCTAGCAAGGCCTGCGTTCTAATTCTCACCTGTTCGCCAGGTTTCGCTATATGAGGAAACCGATTTGATACTTTGGGTTGTCTCGACTGCAAAAATATTGACACAATGCTTCCACGTAGCGAATATTGAGACGCCCAGCCTACTACACGTCGACAACGGCGTCAGGAACCGAAAGGAAGTCAACGATGCTGCAGGGTTTTTTTTACGACATATTAAATATAAGCCGCTGAGTGAGGAGTTTTGCCTAATCCTTTCAACTTGCCTTCGTACTTATTACATTCTTCGACTCTCGACCGGTAGCCATGCGGGGTCAGTACAAAGTGTTAATCGCCATCCTGCCAGCATCTATCTGCGGGTATCTTTTGATGAGAGGTGCCTTTTTGACATCTCAGAAACCCGATCTCTCAGTAGATTCTTGTAAACCATCATTCATTTGTTCGATGCGATAGATGTTTAACATGGTCACCAGGGAAAGCTTTGACGGACACTGTTGCTGTTTGGGACATCGGTCCTCTTCCATCTGTTACTATGGACCTCGAAAACACAGTCAATTACCAGTTGAACTCAACGGCGTATAACAACGCGCAATGGTCAGCCTTAGCACCAGACGGAGGAATGGTCTATCTCGGCCCCAATCACACCCCATACCTTCCATCCTTCTTCCACCAACTTCGTTGTCTAGACATTATTCGACTGTTCTATGTCGCTCAGGAGCAGGACATGGACCAGGGCGTCGAGGAAGCTGCAGCGGCCAGACACTGTCTGAACTACCTTCGTCAGATGCTCTTCTGCCGCGCTGATCTCAACCTCGAAAGCGTTATTTCAGGCGACCTTAATCATCATGCCGTTGCCGGCCGTCGTACTCAAACCTGTCGGGATTGGAGGGTTGTCTATGAGGCGTTGGAAAAGAATCAGGCAATTAGAGGAAGCGTATAGCATGTACTAGAAAGGCAATCCGGGAGAAGGGCGCCCACAATTCGTCTCGTTCTTGAACCCACGCCGCAATAATATTTGACTTCACGATTGTCAGCTTGTCGTAGAATTATGAAAAGTGAAATATGTGTGAGTTTCTGCTCATTCTTCTCGCGGTATTGACACGCGGTCCTCCTTTTTTTAGAATCCTTCATTGCTTCGTGATCGACAAGGTAAATTTTTGTGATTGTTTAAACAATTTGACGGTCCGGGTGGCCGATGCCTAGTAGACGACTTGCCATGATAATAGATACTACGACCTCGGTGGCAACATACGTACTGGCAGGCGCTTCTGCAAAGGATCTTCTAACGAATACGGTCTAATAATGATATCCCGGAAAGTTTATTCATTACTCGGACATACCATTTTTATGTTATCGAAATATCTCTACGGAAAGGATAAAAAGCGTACATCATATCCAGTCGAAACAACCCATACACCACTCCTCTCTACTACTCAACTATTTCCTCGCTATTCTTCTCACTGTTTATCAACATGAAGTTGTCCTTGATCACCTTCGTCTTGTTCGCTACCTTTGTACATGCCGCACCTGGTATGTTCCAAAGTTTAACAGTGAAGCGCGATACTGACATAGTCTCCTCAGCACCCAGTAGGCCGAACCCTTATTCCAAGTCTTCATCCGATGACTGACCTATATCATAATACTACAGGCGTCGATGTTCCCGCCTCGATGGAAGACCTTACCGGTGCTTCCCCCGACACTGCCTTTAGGCGAGGTCAGTGGCCCAAATTTGGAGACCTTCTTTGACTGATTGGCTGGTGCTTAATTATAGGTGTTGACGTCCCCGAGTCAATGAAGGGGCTTACCGGAGAATCCCCAGAGGTCGCTTTCAAGAGAGGTAAGCGCCTCGAATTTTAGGGAAACTTATAATGGAGCTCGTGACTTGATGAACCCTGTACCGCAGATATCGACGTCCCTGCCTCGATGGAAGGACTGACGGGAGCATCTCCGGAGGTTGCCTTCAAACGAGGTCAGCTACCTAATTTTGGCAATTATGAGAGACTGAACTTCCATCGTAGGCGTTGATGTCCCCACTTCAATGGAAGGACTCACTGGGGAAAACCCGGATACCGCCTTCTAGAGGGTTAGGGGCAGTTCGATGCATAATTCAACGCTGACCGTTTAATACGTTGCTGCAGACTGTGACTTTCCGCAGCTGATATTTCGATGTCCCTTTCAAGCGTAGAGAACCTAGAATAGAAAAATTGCAATCATTACTATACAGTACCTCAATAATATATGTGTGTTCAACAACAGATACACAGCTTGACCTCTGCTAACGTTTCAAAGAAGGATACTATGCGATTTGGCTATGGAGGTAGAAGGGAAGACTCCGAATTTCATCTACTTAGAGCCTTGGGTTGATGTTCCCACACTGGCACGCTTCTCCGCACATTCATCCTGAAGAGTCGACACAGGCCCAGTAAACCAGAACTGCCCGCTAACGAAATAATACATCGACGCAAGTATGATGGTTCCTCCGACAACTACACTGGAGTAGTTCATATCTTGAGCAACGGGTCCCGGCGTCGTCGGGAAGAACAACACGACTATCATGAATATCATGAAAGCCGACGCAACAGATGCGACAGGGCCGCTCTGTACAAGTGACGCAGTAAGAACATTGTACCAATGAGTGGAAAAGTCATACCGCTCTGCCAAGGTTGAAAGGGCCAGGAGTGAATGATTGTCCGCCGAGGAATCGAGCAACAACGGGAGTACAGTAGCAGATGTATTGACACGCTATACCCATGGTGAAGATGGCTCCGATTGCTGCCGAACCCGCAAACGATAAAAGGCCCAACATGGCGGCAATAAACGCACAAACACAGACGCAATTCATAGGCGTGCCTGTGTAGGAATTCATCTTGTACAAGAATGCCGACAACGGAAGAGCGCCATCGCGGGAGAAAGCGAAGGCTTGTCTGGAAGCTGAAATGAGCTACGATCACTGTCAGTAACCGGATCACTGTCAGTTATCATGGATACGTACGAGGTCCATTGCCGCCATATACCTAAAGAACGGATATAAGTGTGATCCTAATTAATTCATTATGAAGTCTTACAAGGTCATGATTATAAACACCCAGAAGGCAATTGTGCCCCTGGTCCCTAGACTATTGAAGAGAATCTGACGTATGTTAAGCACTTCTTAGGGATCACGATGAACCTGATGTACTCACGGTTGCCATCGGCTGTCCTATGGGACTAGTAATGATGGATACCAAATCTGTGCCCATGTTTAAGACGAGACATATATTAACAGCTGTAATGTCGCGGTGAGCAGAATGAATTCACGGAAGACAGTGATCTAACCGAATCCGAGAATACATCCAAGCATAGTGGCGCTCATGATCGCAAACGGTACAGCAGTACGTGCGTTCTTTGCTTCTTCAGATATATGTACGGGAGTATCAAAGCCACCTGGACGTGTTCATGAGACCAAAGCGTTTATTATAGAGAAAAAATAGTTACCTATTGTCCAAAGAGGTGCTAAGAAGCTCATGAAGAAAGCAAATCCGTCTGGATATCCGGAAACTACGGAAGATGTTAACCAACTGGAGACATGACGTCAGTAAGGACGGGCAAACCCACGATTCTCGAAGTGACCAAACGCATATTTGGCGTCGTTCTTGAATTCTACGGGTGTAGCCGCTGGAATAGCGATAACAATGGCAAAGAACACACTAGAAAGTCGCTGAGAAAGGACTTTTCAGTCAGAAAAAGGTGAGAACTAACGCAATATTGAGCACGACATAAACGATCTGTAGTCGAGCTATGACCTTTGTCGCAAGACTAGCCAATAACGCATGCGAAACTAGCAAGGCGCAAAATACCCCGCTGCAGAAGTGGCCTTAGAAGCAACCTCAAATGAAAAGAATGACACTTACTAAATCTGAGCGGTTGTCGGTTCGTACGTACCATTCGAGCCTAGAGTGGCCGCCGTTAATATTGCAACAGCACAACTGTAGTCAACGCCAGCTACGCCTGCTATATATCCAATGGTGTTCACGTCTAATCCAAGTGTTCATGAGTGACAGCTTCGTGACGGGAGCTGGCTACTTACAGCCAATGAGCCAGGAAAGGAATTTACGATAGCGGGGGGACGAGTACATAAAGGTCCAATAATACAGACCACCAGAGGTGGGAGCAGACGATCCAAGTTCTGAAATGGCGAGAGCGATGCAGATTATAAAAACGGATCCGGCTAGCCACTGGAGAAGCTATGAGCTGGCAGATCTTACTGTGAAGTGGTATTGAAAGTCTTACCCCCCAGACCATGGAGACAGGACCTCCAAACGGAATCGAATAGAGAAGTATAGAGCTGCGCGACGAAGACTGAACTGAGTATCCCACTGCATTTCACAAACGAAGAAAACCTACGCAATCGATTGGACAATACCCATGATACTAAATGACAGCCCGAAGAGTTCGAAGCGAGAGAAATCTCTCTTGAACTCTTGTCTGTAGCCCAGATCAGCGAGGACGGTTTCGTCAGATGGCATAGTGAAGCAACGATGAACAGTCGGGGAATTCTAGCAAACGTCCGGATTAGTACGAAGATTTTACGAACATCAAAATGCCGCGAGGTGCTTGCTGGAGAAGCCTTCACAGACCTGCTATATATACATACACAGGAACCTTGCATATCAAAGAGGGTGATGGCGTGGCGATCGATGATGTATCAATACTTCTCGTTTGGTAAGGCTACATGGTCTTTCGAAAGATCTCCCAGAGTGTGGAATCTGTGCGGCCGCCGTCTGTATAAAGTGGTATACTCGAGGCACCAGAGCAGTATAGAATGGCACGCCGGTGCAAGAAGCTCCAGAGAATCGAGTATCTTCGGATAGAAAGCGTATGTCATCGGTGGCGTAAAAGGGACCAATGGGCTGCGAATCCTTTCGAGACGAATGCATCCCCAACTGAAGATTCTCCGCTATATCTCGAATGGGGTCTCGCTGCATATTGTGTTTCACTGTGACCTAGCTAAACAGAATTCGAGTTCCTGACAATAGGCAACCAAGTACCGAGAAAGCGACACAGATCGCTCGGCGTTACGTAGAAGCGGAGTGAAAATGACTGTTCGTGTCAATGCTTATCTTCGCGACCACGCACCTGCCTTGTGGTCTAGGGTGAAGGGTGGGTGGTACGGCGACACGAACGTTAATCATGACTACCGCCAAGGTCTCTGACAATATTAAAGAGCCGTCGCTATCTAGAACTCTTTAGCCGCCCACAGTGAGGTAATCCGAGAACCGTGCTCTATTCTTAGGTCACTAGCAGCTCGCCAAGGCAGGCAGTCGCGTGCGACGGATCTACAGGAGGACCTGTCATGACCGGGGAACAGCTATTATGTTATCGCGTTGTTAAGGGCTGCCTAATTCAACGTCAGACTTCCAAAAAAAATACGACCCAGGGGCAGAAAATTCCCAGCCTTGAGGTACCTAGTCCCGGAGACTATAAGTAGTTTCCTGTGCGTTTTTCAAGGCCACCCTATTTCATTACATTGTTCGGAGCAACCCCAGGGTAAATGATCCGACTGAATGAAACCACTTCGGCCATGTCGACCAATGTTTGTGACCCATGTTAAATGCGAGATTCCGAGATGAACGAACGTTCCTAGAATATACATTCGACAGGGTTGTATGTCTTCATGCCCGAACTGGAGTATTTGTCAAGACTCGTTTCACGCCCCCTCCTGAAGCGTGCCACGGAACCGAGCGATTAGACCGTAAATTTAGGACTTCTCCCGAATCAAGACAGGAAGGTCTAGGCGAGAAATCGCATATATAGCGGAGAGGACATGTTAAATGTCTACTTTGGTTCCATGTCGCCAAGCTTTGCAGTCAGAAGATTTATTGGGGCGCCAGGTACTGGTTGAGCTATCCGATTTGAGTGTCACTGACAGTCGACAACGCGTAGGCTCGGGGAAGTTCAACGAGATCGTAGAATGCTTTAAGCAAGCATACTCGGAAGGTGCTGACGTCCCGCCAAACCACTTAGTGTCGTACTGACGCCAAATGCCACAGATCATTTCGCTCGTAGCGTGACGGGAGGAAAGACAGACATATATCATCTTCTCAACTACTCAGTCCTTCTCTCGGGTGTTTTGTCTGGCGAAGTATATATCATTGAAGAAGTTTCGAATGGCAGCAAAGTCGTAGCTGCCGCTGTCTGGTTCCCTCCGAATCGCGAGTTGTTTGAAGAGTTCAGTGTCAGTTTTTTCAGGTATTGCTGCTTTACTTACTAAGGCCGTAGGAGCGAACAAGGCAAGGCAGCGGGGCCTTTCATGGCTAGTTTATTCCCCGAACTTGGACATTGGTGGGGGACAAGAGTAAGAAGTTACGCAGACGGTATCGGTTTCGCTCAGCTGACTTCCTTCGGTTCAGTTCCTTCCAGAATATAATGACTTCGCCAAGACCAAATTTGGGGAGGGCGTCAGGAAAGCGGCTTGGCACCTCCAGTGGATAGGAACCCTCAAACCATATCGTTGCAGAGGTTTGGGAACGATGTTGATTGATGTGATCCGTGACAAGGTACTGTCCGCCCCCGTATTCAAGAGCGTAGTCTGACATATTCACAGAAGAAGGACAGAAAAATGTGTCTCGAGGTTGAAAAGCCAGAAAATGTACGTCCCCAAAGAAACTTTAGTGCGTCTGATCATAAACTTTGCTTACAGCTCAAATTCTATCGCAAGTGTGGTTTCAAAGCCATCGACGAGGAAGCACAGCACTTTGAATGTTATAACGTTCATCAGGAGCCTGGATTCGTTATGTGGGCGATGTTATCTGACTGAAGAGCAGGCGGTCGTCGGAACCTATAATAATCTTGTAATCTTAATGTATTCCACGTATAATGTCGAGAGTTAGTTCTTATAAATCTGCGCACCAACAACTGTGAGAGCCGACCGTTATTATTCTAGTGCCAACCGAACGTCAATGTGAGGAGAACACTTGTAAGCGAGATGTCAGAAAATGAATCAGTCAAGTATAGTAGCGTATCTATTCAAACATTAGTCGTAATGTATAAGATTAGAAGGACACCTTGACCGTCTCCAGAACGCGTGGTGGGCCCACGGCTGTCGGTGCCGACTAGACGCCTACGACGTTCTGCTTGAACAAATTTTACGTTATTCATATAGAGGCCATTTCGGCCTGGCGGGAGCGCAAGAGAACAGAAGGGAAGTGAGCTCGACTATCAGATAATGATGGCGGTCGTCGTCCAAGCACAGTTCTAGTTCTCACGGTTCCAAGATAGGAGCATGATGAAAACGATTCAATAAACATTTATTATTGCAGGCGGTCTATCGCTATGTATTCTAGCCTCGTCATGTCTCCTCGAGCCTTTCTAGCGCTTATATACCCTGATCACTCTTCTTGATGCTCGACGCTTGAGATATAAAAGCGGCTGGATAAGCGATCATCTCAGTATGCCATAAAAAAGAAGGAAGGCTTAAAAACGGACCCATGATAGGCTCATCTTCATCTTGCGTGAAGTGCATGTAGCACTCAGGTTTCGTACACACAAACTCGAATGTAACCAGAGATCTTGACGAACATTCAAAGGGATCGGATATCTGCACCCTCTGGCCCGTTGTCGCCCCCCAAACGCCGGCCAGGGCTTTCCGACGCGGCCGCTTCGAATAAGAAAGTGTCTCGACATTTAGTTGGACATTGTTGTCGTCAAGGAACCAGGCCTCTATTTTCGCTGTCTCGCTGTGGAGCACCGGAACCGACTTCCCAGAGCGCTCTAGGTCTGCGGCGCTTGGAATGGCGCCCATCAAAGTGCAATGTTCCATGCCGAAGTCCATGACACGAAATTGAAGTATCATCGATACCTATGTATGGTGGTCAGTCACACGAAATTCGAGCTGGACAGACTTCAATCACCTCGGAGGACACCGTAAAGTTGCTCTCTCTTGGATAAACCGTACCGTACGGCATTTTCAGACTTGGAACATCGAAGTAGACCTTGTCTATTTCCTCCGAATTGACCTGGGCCACAAGAATTGGAAAGTTCATGATGGGCTGTGGTTCTGGAGATAACGGGTTGAGGGTCGCCCGTTCTAAGCCAATGTAAGGGTTAGGCCTCGGTAGATCATGCAGTAGATGTGGTGTTGACCCTCGGTCGTTGTAGACCCACAAGATGGCGACATTGCATATCCCTGACAATACTGTAACCGCTGAAGCTATGATGACGAATCTGTACGCCAGAACTTCTAAGCTCGAGAACCCTAAGTGTGAGGCGTGAGCACAATATCAGCGAGGTAACGCTAGTTTCACCTAACTGATCCGAGCATTTTTCCTGGTCGTCGGAGCCCACGGAAGGGTCGTGAGAGGACAAAGCAGCATACCCGTCAAAGCCCTCTGGCATGTTCACGATAACGGCAAGGGAGATATAGATGGAAAATCGTTCGGGAGGCGATGATACAATAGAGAGCTATGAGGTGTGGAGTACATGCTAGTGATACTAGTCTTCTGCCTATCTTGCCACCGGACGTAGTGTGATTGATTGGGATCACGAGCACGGTACTCAGCCGATTCTCTCAATCAAACGCCATTGACAGCTTGCCATCGCATGTCGTGACCCTAAGGGGATCCAAGCCCTTCGAGGAGGATTTTGGAAGAGTAGATATTCCAAAGAATTTGCGGACCGCAGAGTGGCGTGGAATGATACCTAGCGAATGCAGGTATTTCAAATGACCCTTGAAAGGTAAAGAACGTTAAATACCCGGGCTGATTTATGAGATGATCGCAGGGTGGATTATTATTTGACCTATATGTAGCTTCATATTCTCGTCTTGAGGCGCTGGGATTAGTTCGGCATCTAAAACAACACCGTTATCGATGTCGTACCCAGAAGATGGCGAAAAACTAATGATAGGTTAACAGAATTATGGCGTTGCATGATGTTGAACCACTGTGATGTCTATCAGTACATGACGACAATTCATAAAATGGAAACTGTACCCAGATACCGCGGCATCGGCTGGTATACATTTTTTCGAGAATTCACCTCGTGTTTGGTGTCTCAAGATCTCACGGCCCGTGCTTTTCGAAGGGCGGTGGCGGCGGCGACATCTCAAGTTGTTCAAGAAAATGTCAAGATTGGACCCGGTTCTCGTTGTCTTCCTTGTTCTCCCCGGCTGGCTAGGGGATTGGTCGAAAAAACCCAGTTTTGCTACTCAGACAGGCTATCTTCGTGTATACACATGGATTTAATTAGTAGATAGTCAGGGCAGGTACGGACCAATCCCCACCTCGAGGAGGGACCTGGCAGCGCCGCAGGAAGCATGTTCTCGTTCAAGGCTCTTTCCCATTGACTTTTACAGCCACATCTACGACATGGTTAGCTCCAAATTATTCGCCTGCGAATGCCGTCTTGAGGTACGATTCCGACATCGCCGATGTACACACAGCAAAGAAAGGTCTTTTATGATACGAGTGTGCTACGAAAGATTCGACCTTGTTCGTATATCTATTATGATGCACAGATTCCAGGCTAGAATGTAGTGTTCATCAATTCTATTAAAACAACGCAGCGTGAGAGTCGGGAATTAATAGAACAGAGGGGAACAGAATTTCCGACTGTTGAAAAGGCATAATGTTGTTCGAGACCGCGCGGACTTTTGTTGACGCGTCATGACCGGTACCATTGACGAGTGACAGTGAGAGACTTGAGCCAAGCAATATCAGAAGAGTTGAATTTTCAAAGAAGCTCGGCGGCGTCGATAGTCGGTCCATACTTTGATGGGATTGATTGTGTTCGGACGAAACTCAACTGTGACGCATCTCTGACATCAACTGAGCACGCAATTCACGTGGCACCTACCCTGTCGGTAATAGCCGAGCATCTTATCTTTTAGCTTCCAACTTGGAGGTTCCCGTTTTAAGCTTCAAATCCAACTCGGACCAGGATTTTCAGTTACTCGACGGAATAATAGACATCACCCTTCACAATGCTGCCGGCATCACCGGTAATGCGTGCGGCTTCTCGAGAACCCAACATTCCGTTACTATGGAGTCTTCGTGGGCCCTTTGGCCACAGCTTGGCTACTTCTACCAGCAGATGAAAATGAGGCAATCCTTCGTTTTCAAGGCGCTGTGGAGTTTCGACGGCCCCAGATATATATACACCTTGACGTGAATGTTCATTCTGCGATCACAGATCAGGCTTTTCTAGACACAAAATATAACCAGTGATAGCTCGAGGAATACTGTCTTACAGCAACCTCATGATGTCGGTCCAGTCGACTGCTGCACAAGCAATCCTAGCGCTTGGTGTTTCTTTCATCTTGTCAGCGTCGTGGACCGCATGGCGGAGGCTTTATCGTCATCCTTTATCCAACGTTCCCGGCCCTAAGCTAGCAGCGCTTACCTGGTGGTATATAACATACTTCGATGTATGCAAAGACGGTGGGCTTCTAGAACTGCTTGAAACACTGCATCGGATATACGGTAACATGATTCAGCCACAGTCAATGAACAGTCCTAATATTGCGACCTTTGACGTAGGTCCCGTTGTTAGAATCGGTCCAGAAGAAGTAAGTCATGCCATTATTACTTCGGAAATAGAAGTCTTAACGATTCCCAGCTCCACTTCAGCCGTATTTCAGACTACAACGAAATTTACGTCCAAAACATCAGATTTCGAAAAGATCCCAGGTTTTACAATGCCTTACACGAGGATGAGTCTTCCTTTGGATTCTGTGATCTCAAAGAGGCGAAGATACGAAAGGACGTCCTCAGTCCAATGTTCTCTCGCAAGTCAATTCTCAAGCTGGAGAACGTCATACAGGAAACGGTAGGCGATCGACCGTATTTTTAAGGCACTCTATCTGACGCCTACATTCAGGTCGACACTCTTATCAAACGAATCCTTTCCTATAGTCATCAGTCGGTCGATATGCAAAGAGCGATACGGTCAGCATCTTTAGAGATTATTGTTTCATACTGCTTTGCTCGACATTACAACACTCTCGACGTCCCTGACTTCAAGCACCCCATCCTACTTGCCTTTGAGCAGTCCTTTCCTTTCTGCCTCGCCTTGAAACATTTCCCGTGCCTTTTCGATGTTCTCACTTTCGTCGACCAATTAGTCTCCTGGTTCAATCCGCCTGTAGCAGGGGACGCCTTCGCTGCAATGAATCGCCAGATTGATGAACTTCTTGAAAATCCTCTTGTCATGGAGAACGATGAGCACGAAACAATTTATAACCATCTAATGGCACCGCACCCAGTGAAAGGACAACACACGACGCCATCGCGCAAGTCTCTTATCGAGGAGGCTATCAATCTTCTTGCTGCTGGAAGCTTTACTGTGGGAAACGCAGCCATGGTTGGGACATTCTATGTCCTTAACGATCCTGTCGTGCACAAAACATTGGTTCAGGAGCTGAGGGATGCTTGGCCCAATAAGGACGAACGTCTCCCTCTAGCGCAGCTGGAGAAGCTACCTTACTTGGTCCGTCCAGCTTTGCCTTGAATAGGTAGTATTTACTAACTTTGTCCTCACGTAGACTGCGGTGATCAAGGAATCCTTGCGTCTATCTCACGGTGTTGTGCTCCCGTTGCCAAGGATTGTTGGACCAGTGGATACCCAGATCGGGGGTGTCTATGTCCCAGCCGGGGTTCGTCCGTTGATCTTCTAAACTTATTATCGCCCCTGATTTATGATTACTGAAGACTGTCGTGTCGATGGGTGTCACCTTCGTCCATTACAATCCGGACATTTTCGCTGAGCCCTTCAAGTTCCAACCGCAGCGGTGGATCGGTCCTGACGTACGTGGACTGGACAATTTTTTGCTATCCTTCGGTAAAGGTCCGAGAAGCTGTCTTGGTGTAAAGTATGTCTGCCCTCCGTATTTCTGTGTGCTCCAGCGTAATCGCGTCCACATATAGCCTCGCCTGGTGTGAGTTGTATATAATGTTTGGCAATATTTTTAGGCATATCGACATGCAATTGGATGATATGAAGTGAGTTTCATCAATTTTTGTACGTATTATTTTGATTCTATCTTCCTCGGTAGAGTGGAAGACCTTGCGTTCAGGTGCCACCTCACACCGACATATCGAGGCAAGCGATTGAGCGTACGAGCAAAACCCACTGCATGACCCTTTCTGTCCCAACATCATGACGCTCTTGTAGCTCTTCTTTTACTCAATCCTCAAGTGTATACCCCAATTCGAGAGGCTTATGCGCCGCTTAGATATAACGACGATCCGTTATAAAATTTGTATAGAGATGTTCATTGTGTTTTGCGTCAATTCTTTGAGCAGATGTTCTCTGTGCGTTCAGGGCCTTCAAACAACCCGGCTACCACAGCCACTTTGCTACCTTCCCTTTGCTCCTCAAGGCTTCACGGATCACCGTGATTTATCCGCATCACTCAAAGCCTAGTATCGTTATAGTTCCTTCGCATCGCATCGTACACTTTTGACCAATCTTTACAGACGTGTGTAGCACCCATTCGTTTGATCTTGTAGTTCCGGGTGAGCACATCCGCTGGCTCAAGCGTCAGGTCGGGATTACAGAGGATCATCTGCCGGAGGTATGCGAGACAGTGCTGCATATGCTCTCGAACGCCTTGACCATAATCTCCGTCCAGAGCTGTCCGCATCAACCGCAGACAGTGGAGCTGGTGCCACATTGATAGTGCAAAGCGCCTTTGCTCCTGGCCTAAGCGCAGGTATCCAAAGCCGTACGTTGCAGTTGCCGCCCACTCTTCGCGACTATCCAGAGCTGAAATTCCGTAATGCGAGCTTTCCTCCATCGTCATGAGTACATTGGGAAGGTCGAGTGGCAAGTGTTCTGGAAAATCGTTGTCTATGAAGGCTTTGAAGACGTATGGATTGAGGTAATTTGGTGCGAAACAAGTGGTTACTCACAATACACTTTTTCGCTAGGTTCGTTCGATTCTCTACGTGTGATAGGGATGGTGCGTACGAACATCAGAACCGACGATGTGAGTATGAAGATACCCAACGTCAACATGGCTATGATCCTCCGCCGAATATGCTGCTGCAGCATCTGTTGGACAATCGAAGGATGCACTCTGAGTCAATCTTTGCTTTGGATATCATCTTGAATCCTTCATACTAATTTATTAATAGAACCGACCGATCTACGGCTGGGCGGTCCTGCTGGTCAGCCCAATATCGCGAGGCCTCCGCAGTGATGGTCGTTAGAGCCTGGAAACTCCGAAATCGGTACCTGTTAACGTTGAAGCTTCTAGCTCCCGTTTCGTTCTAACGGCGAGTCTTTTTTGCTCCACCAGTCACAGCACCTTTGGGGAGCCTGCTGACATCAAGACTTTTTGTAAATTTAAAGACCGCTTTACCGCAGTGATGGAAAGTTAGGACCTCATCAACTTGTTGAGAGTACTAACTTTCTACGACTCTCCCTCAGTATCTGAATATGCACAATCAGTATCGGAAATCTATTTTTACTATCCTGCTAGCGCTCGTTGTCGGTTTCTACCTTTTGATGAGCGGCTTGATCATGACGACCTGGCCTGGTAGTAGCCCTGCGGAGCGGTGTGAGTCGTCCGTTCGTTCATTACCCAGTAAAAAGTTATTCATATATCATCAGGGAAATTTATAGCGGACTCCGTCGCTGCCTGGGACATCGGTCCACTTCCACTGGTCTTAATGGATGTTGAGGATACAATCAATTATCAGCTCAACTCAACTGGCTACAATAATGCACAGTGGTCGGCTCTTGCTCCAGGCGGAGGGATCGTCTACCTCGACCCGGACCATACCCCTTACCTTCCCTCTTTTTTCCATCAGCTTCGTTGCCTAGACACCCTTCGGTTGGTGTATATCTCCCAAGAGGTGGGCGAGGGCAAGCAAGACGTCATAGAAGCAGCAGAAGCTAGACATTGTCTGAACTATCTTCGACAGATGCTATTCTGTCGTTCTGATTTGAACCTCGAGAGCGTTATCTCGGTAGAACATGGTCATCATGCCGTTAGTCGACGACGTACACAGACATGTCAGGATTGGAGAGTAGTGTACGAAGAGCTTGAAAGGAATCAAGGGTGTCACCCAGGTCGAAGTACATAGAAGCAGTACCACAGGATAATGTATCAGTTAAGCTTTAAGCATGCTCTGTAAACTTGTGTATTTGACATTGGCTCCAGACTCCGCATTGTGAGGACCGCGATATAAGCAATGACACCGTAGGGTGCTGTCCAATCATAGCATTTATGGTGCCATCAAGTCCAGGCTCCGACGGGCGTACTACTCCGTCGCTTGTACTTACGACGGGAAATAATTCTCCGACTAGGAGAGGGTCATAGGACTATTCGGTGTTAGACTGTACCTTGGTTGAATGCACTTTTGTTAAAGCGGTGGGCGAAACTGCCAAAGTCCGGTCCCTAGCAGCTAAGTAAGGTCCGGGTGCTGCAGTGGGTTGCTCCTGCCGTACGGAACGCGATTAGACGATTCGAACGTCTTTTTGCGCAAGCGGAAGAATTCGCCGTCGGTAAAGTTACCGAGTAAGCCGCACAGGAGAGGATAAAAGTCACCCACTTCCACTAGGGATCACCCATCTCACGAAGATGCAACTGCCTTTCATCGTATTCCTCCTCTCCGTTGCGTCCGTTCTGGCAGGACCTTGTACGTCGCAAATATTCAAGATAGCAGTTCGGAACTGACCTGACAGTATCCAAAGTACCTAGTGAATTAAAAGGACGAATGCCGACCGCTCAGCTACGGCGATCACGCGTTGACGAAGCTTCAATTGCGTCAAAGAACTCAGTCACGAAGTTCTTGCCCTTGAAGCGAGAATTTGATAGTAAAGTCCAGGTTCCGTTGGAAAATAAATAGTATTCTGACTACACTCGTTTTAGTGGACGTACCTGCTGCAATGGTAAAGCTGGCTGATGGAGCCGCGGTACATTCTTTCAAGTAGAATCAGGATAGGGAAAAGTGGGAGAACTTCACTAGAGTCTGCTGTGACAGTGGCTTGACCCTGTGGTCTTTACCTCGACTCTAGGTCTGCTACGACTAACTGTCAGCAAAGTAGAATGCGATTGTGGACTGGTTTAGGTACCTGCGTTATGTTCCGAGATATCCAGATGGTGATGGTCTTGAAGGGAATGATCACGCTAACCTAATACTTGTTACCATCAAACTCTAGCGAGGAAATACGGTTTAGACGTCAGCGGGGGGACCTGAAAATCAACAGCCCCGGCACGCTGCTTTCGAGTTAGTCCATTTAGCACGCTCCTGTCGTGCCTTTGCGTCTAGAGCATTCTCTGCCTAACGGTGTATGATATCGGCGATCACACTCGGATGCAACTGATTGAACTAGAATGTTGCCGAGTTGCCGCAGCATGTAATTTCTCACGATCTTGATGGGCACAGATAGGGGGATGCGCCTTCAAAACCTTCACAGCAACCAGCTCGTCACAATATTTTTGTAAAGAATTTGCTGGATGCTCTACACAACCATTATTAACATCTTACATAAGATATCATTGACGTGCTTAAGTAGACATAGTTAGCGGTTTAGTAGCAGTATGATGGATACTCGGAGTATATGATGTCTTTATTGTTTAAGCGATAAGTTACGAAGACAAATGCGCAACCCCTCTTCCAATATGGCGTCCACCTGCTTGACAATAATCTTTAGCATCAAACTGTGAATCAGACTCGAGATAATCATATACCCAAGCTGAGCACACATTACCCAGGGAGTGGTGTCGATCTACCAGTATCTCTTCGGAAATTCTCGGTCGCAAGACTTGTTGGGGTGGAACCCTGGAAAGTAGGGATCTCCTTCCAAGGGATTTCGCAGTGATCCGTTTCGGTGGGCCCGTAGACCGATTTGGCCTTATACCGTGAAGGCGCTATGGTAGTCGAATTCCACGCTCTTCCCCTGATAACCCTTAGGATGATGAGAAGCGGCGCTATTCCCTGCAAGTCCTCTCGTTAAAGTACGTTCTTGAGAGACATCCCACTGACCTCTATCTGACCGAGCGGCGGGAGTAGTATATTTTGAACGGGATTATTATGGGCATATGTGATGAGGAATATTAGTGCCCATAGGGAATACAACGCAGCCGATTCAATGACGATCGTGAGGACGGAAGTATAATGTGATCCGTGGCTGGGTCCTAGGACTGCGTTGGCCCGCCGACGTATAAGGAGGAGACGGGTAGCAATTAGGAATGTGAAAACGATGTTGAGGCCTGAAGATATAGACCAAAAGGCGATTCCGAGACGCACAGACGTCGTAGCCCAAAACGTATCCTGGGACCGAGCGATTGATATCGCTAAACCCAAACCTGACCCTGGAAGGGGGTTATAAACGTCACGAAAATCAAGAAAACCAAATACCGATGTCCCCAAGATAGATCACAGCAAGAGCTATAACTGCCCAGAGATTTCGGTCGTATATGACATAGAATCTGTACAACTGAATGTAGCAAGTTGCAATGAATGAACATGGATATTTAGACGCGTTCACTAACTTACAACGAGACCGTCGGCCAGCCAACCAAGGATGATATATCTGCAGAATACCGTCAAAAAATAGTTAAAAATAAGAGAAATGACAGACGCAATGAAAGACGTCAGATTAGATGTCGCCGCGTAAAAAGAGAGCGTAAAAGCGTTGGGACCACCGGGATAATTACGATAATCGATATAAGTCATTTGAATGAACATTTGGTTCCCTGCTACCCCGATGGTCGCCAGGACCGGAACTGCACTGACGTAAATCCAAAGCCACCACTGTTTTTCTTCCTTTCTGAGAGCAAAGAGGCCTTGAAGACATTGTAGAACCATGGTAAGGAGGACGCCTGTGCATCATGAGCAACCGACGAAGCATGAATATGTGAGCTACCGTAAGCAATCAAGGCAAGCGCCATTCCATTCAGATTTGTTTTTTCTACCCACAGATCGTGGGCGGATTCTCCAGGAGGCGCGTACGCCGAGCTCAGAGGGGGTCCCGTCATACTGGTAAGATGCCAGAGAGAAAGTCTGAAGGAAATTACCTATTTTCCAGGTGACCTTGCCAGGGGGACAAAATGCGTCGATCATTGTGGACCTGAGGACATAACGAGATACTGCCATGCCACGATGGTGGAAGCAATCCCTTCCAGAAGTCACTCGGAATTGCATTGGATACCCGATATCCTACAAGTCGATACAGATTTGCCGACTGCCACGCTACCGTGTGCAAGTGGATCACACTTCTGGATAGTTAATATGGCATGAAAGACCCGCATTGAGAACCGAAGGCCTTGAGCACGGTTCCGGAACCCAACTCACCTGATGACATTACGCACTTCCTTCGCACTATGACCATCGCACATCCTCGATTCTTCGAATACTTAGCGGAGATATGATGCACGACAGTAGCGCAGATCCGGCAGGTGTCATTTATACTTAGTATTATTAAGTCGCAGTAGCTTCATACGTTTTGATGCGACGTCGTGCGTGGAGTCATCACCTACTGACACACGGCTGGTGTACAGCGGCGACTGAGTCTGGGCGCTTCGACCCTGGGCTCAATGCTCGTGCTCTGCATGAAAAAAATAAAATGACATTTCCATCAGTCGCGTTCACAAACAAAAACATTCGAGAAGGTCGTCAAGTATCTAAACGACGAATTAGCAAATCAACCAAACGAGAGAGAACAGCGTACTGAAACCTATAAACTAACAATGTTAATCATCACCTCCCGTCCTTGCCCAAGCAACGGCGGAGGTCCATTCATTATTCGTGACAAGGCCCGCCTGCTCCGCCTTCTTCAAGACGGTGATGATCCAATCTTGGCAGTTCCACTCCCCATTGGGCTCCTCCACCCTAACCCCCGCCGCAATTCTCTCCAACTCCTGTCGTTGGGAAAGACTCATCGTCGTGACGGTCTTTCGAGGTTTGTCCCTACGGTTGTTATGTGTCTCCACCTGGGTGATAGCGCCCCAGTTGGTGAGATGGTTATACCCAATCTCCTGGACAACCTCGAGGAGCCGACGGTAGACGTGCTGTACGCCACTTATCTCTTCCGTCTTTACCACCCAAAAGAGCTTCCAGTGAAGATCTCGTAGATCGGTCACGATAGGAATGCGGGTGACCAGTATCTGGACTGTAAGGTCTGCGTCAGGATCAGGATACCAGCGACTTAGATCGATAGGCGGTAGGCGACCAGAGGGACGGCCCATCTCGTTAGGAAGGATAGCCATACTACTTATAAATCAGCTCATCATTATCGTATCAAGGAATCGACCAGAAATTTTACCTGCTGAGAGTTCGAAAGAGTAGTTGACCTAGTCGATGGTGCTGTTCAATCACATGAACACCATCGATATCCAGCGAGGCAAACTGATACAGGCAATAATTCAAAGTCAGCCAGAAACCCTACACGGAAATTGTCACTTCGTTCTGCGGATATAGACGAAGACGAATCAAAATCTTACCTTTTTATATTCGGGGCATCAAGAACCGGCGACTGACATGTAATAGAGTCTCTGGGAGTCCAGAGTCTGGCCGAAGACGGCTTGGCCATCCCACCAAGGTCGGATCTCAGGCAACAATATACTGTCCCAGAACTGTAGCCACTCGTAGTCCAAAACAACACCTCACAGTCCAAAATACCCGTCGCGACTTGCCGACCATTACATTGCATCATGCAGGATAGCATAGTGTATAGTGAGGCCCCGGACCTGGTTATCAGAGGGCGCGAGCGTTGCATTTTGACTGACGGAATAAACTGATAGATATCCAAGGTCCAGAGCCAGATGGATGCTTGGTTCCTCAACACCTGTCGAGGTTTCTGGAAACACTGTCCTCGGAGTATGTCATACAGTAAGACCTTATGACCAAAACCAGAGAGATTCAATGCACGGGGCATCGGTACGAAATCAGTATCCGAGTAACTCCCCCCGCGGTCAACGCGTTAGATTGAGGCTTCGGCCCTCGATGATTGATAGCGTACGCACGATGAAAGGCCCTGTAAGCCTGGAGAATGAAGACGGTGGTACAAGGCTGTCGCGAGTACATACCTCAGGCGCGTAGAACCAAGGGAAAAAAACTTAGGACAGTCGCGTATCATCGATATGAATGCTGTTCTCGTGATCAAAGCGCAAGTTTTTTTTTGCAGGATTTTTGTTTTGGGAAGGCTAAGATTTTTGTCAGATTCCGGATCTTGGAGGCAGAGACATGTCACCCGAAGACAACTGAGCACAAGACCATAAGATTAAGGGAACAGCCTCAGGTGCAATGAAGAAATGGCATTCTTCAAATATTTTATCATTGCATAGACGCGCAAAGAGACGACATGTCGGCGAGAACTGAAGACCTGGAGCCCTGAGGAATTGAAGTTAAAAACTTGCTGCAAGTACTAGCTTTGATCCGAGTCCGGCGAACAGCGATCACGGGAAATTCCGGAATATATAGACCGTTTCGGGGCGAGCATCCGAGGCGTGCATGCGTTTTCCGAGTTGACAACTCGAAATACTCATGAAAACCTCGTTGCGAGACGTCAGAAAGTCCGATTTCCAAGGATAACCACGAGTTGTGATGACAACCGTTAAGCATGGAATGGTGGGAGTGATTGACAAGGTTTCCAATATATACTGGGCGTAACTTCGTGAAGCGATTACAAGTGCAACTTCGCAAGCGCCACGTACCCGAATTAGAGATGTGAAGTGACGAAAGTTTATGGAGGAGGTAATTCAATACTTACATGACCCATTGGCATGGAATGGATATGCTAGATGAAGCCTTCTAGAATAAGCGAAATTTTTAGAGAGGAAGAGGGTAAGTATAGATAACTACATCAAAATGAAAGAAGCGAAAAGAAGTGAAAGACTTACCCATGCAATGCAGTCGTCATCGTCGTCCATAACTTGGACCATCTTTCCCAGCTTAGGACATTTAATCACATCAGTGACGACATGAACGTATAATTAGGTTGACCTTGAGAAAGAATGCTATATCAGGGAAATCAAACTGTTCTGCAATATGATATACCTGAGCGAGAACCCGTAACACCGTGCAAACCATGAGGTCACATCCGAATGAAAATCGAAGATACCATCGAAATACGAAACATCTAAGTGAAGAAAGAAAAACGTCATGTCGACTATAATGTCAAAGCAGTAGTCCTGGGCACTAGGTACTAAAGATGTACAGCTTGCTACGTGGGCTAGGTATTTGATAGAACTCGTCGAAACATTGAAACAGACGGAAAGACGCACAGAAACGACTCATGGTCAGGTTATGCACCTAAACCCAGCGTGGATTATTCTCCTCCTCCATTCCTTGCCCAGGCGACAGCTGCCATCCACCCATTCCTGGTGACGAGGCCCGCCTGCTCTGCCTGCTGGAGCACGGTCACAATCCAGTCTTGGCAATTCCACACCCCGTTCGGCTCCTCAACCCTAACCTGGGCCGCTAGCCTCTCCAGCTCTTTTCGTTGGGCGAGAGTCATCATCGCGACCACCTTCCGTGGGTTGAACCTTTTACTGCTGGCAGTCTCTACCTGGGTGACTGCGCCCCAGTTTGTGAGATGGTTACACCCGATCTCCTGCACTACCTCCAGCCGCCGATGATAGATCTGCACATCCCCATCATTCTCTGTCACGTTCACCACCCACACCAATTTCCAGTGCAAGTCTCGTAGATCAGTGAAGCCGGATATACGCGTGACCATGATGTGAACGGGAACTTCGGTGTCAGGATCAGGGCTCCAATAATTCAGGTCGATCGGTGGCAGACGACCAAAAGGGCGTCCCATTTCGTTAGGTAGAATGGAATTGTGCGTCATAGTTGTGCGTGTTATCCGTGGGGTACGTATCGGATGATCGTAGCACAGGATGGATGGCTTGGAGCGGGAAAGAAGGCGCTGCGAGAACACCTGCTTATCAGCGGCTCACATGGATGAACAGACGTCATAATTCGACCCCGTGGCAGGCCCATGGCGTCACGTACCAACTACAAAATAGGCGACGGCTGGGCAGTCCAGGATAAGCGGAGTCTTGAACTGATATGTCGGTTGTCAGACACATGCATCGAAAAGTTGTAAACAAAAACTACCGTATCAACTAGTTCATCCCAAGGACCAGAACCGGCCCAATGCCGTGGAGTAGCTTCTTTCTGGCTCCACCATCTCGCCCCACACAGATAAAATGACTTCAGACCAAGGTCGTGACCAGACGGCCCCCGAGCGTAACAAGAGACTGTCCCAGAAGCGCGGGTACCACCCCAAAGTCTCCCAGTCCAAAATGGCGGTAATGACCCCGTTGTCAACCATTATGTTGTGGTCGTTCAGGTCTGCGTGCATCAGCACTGCGTCCGCCGCGGGACTGCTCAGGCTGTCTTCGGGAGGTAGCAGTATGGCACCGGGCCCCAAACGAGCGCGCCAGTATTTGTGGAAGTCCACAACCGACTGAAATACACCCGGCTCCTCTACTCCCGCCATAGTCTCTTGAAGAGCAGGCATGAAATAAGAATTTCGATAAGGACCCTCTGGCCAAGACCCCAGGGATCGACATGAGGCGCCGAGAGCTTCGAGCTGGCGCTGGTAAGAGATGATAGACTGAGCGATGTTGTGGAGGGTCGATGGGTCAGAAATCTTGGCGGCGCGAAGGGTTTGACCCTTTGCTCTGTCCATAACTATGTAGCGCCGACCGTCGCGCACAAAGGCCCAGTGGACACGAGGAACAGGAATGGTGGTGAGCTGGCGCACGTGGTGCATCGCTCTGGCTTCAAGCATAGAACAGCGGAAGCGCTTCAACACTCGCGTGTCATCCAGGTAGATGATAGATGCCCATTCCAAGGACGGGATTTTCTCGCACGATCTCCTCCAAAGAGTGAAGGATTTCGTCGATGACAAAGTCGGAGGGGTTGAAAATATCAAAGGGGGATGCAACGGATGCCGACTTCTGCAAAATAATGTGCAGAGGGCTCCGGAATATAGAGAGCAGTGATACTATGCAGCCGAGAGCTGAGAACAAATATCGCTGCGAATGGTACAATGCCATGTCGCATATCTGCCTTTGTTCGGCATTCGATTCCGATTCGGGGTTTGCCGTGTAACATTAACCCACTTGGCTGCGACGCCTGGTTTCTGGTTTCCGGTCATCATCCATCATCATCACTCGGCATGGTACCAGTGGGAAACGCCGTATACAAGACTGCGGCATTTTTATGATGAAGAGTAAACATTACTAATGCTATAAAGAGATTACAATCCATTGTATCAAGATTGTTCAGATAATACTTGCGTCCGTTTCTTTGTCTTCTTCTTCTTCGACCTTGTAACCAAGATGGGCTCTGGCGTACTCGTCCGGGCATCATCATCAGGCACATCATATTGAGGGAAGGATGATATCTGTGGCGGCGGGGGCGGCGTTCCCCGCGATGGCGTAGATATATTCCTGGGAGTTGATGAAGCTGATTTCACTACGGCACCCTCGGGCATTTCGCCATCTTTGTCGATGACGACTGGTCCCAGGGATACTTCAGACATGACGGGTATCAACGGATCAATAATATCTGGTTCTGCCGCGAAGAGAAACGGGTTTGCGGGGGCTCTTGGGTTAGCAAATGCGGACACTTACCTGACAACGATGGCATCCCTTCAAGTCGAACGACGGGAATCGAATCTACATCATCGGGTGGAGTAGGCTGGTCTTCAATGATGTAGTATGGGTCGTCTTTGAGCTGTTTCAGTCTCTCCGCCTTGCGCTATGAGAGGAACACATCAGCGAAGTCCCCATGGCACAAGGAAAGTGATATACCCGTTCTCGCTCCGCACGTTCCTCAGCAGTATCCTCGACAATGGTAGGAGTCAACACGTCCTCATGCAGTAGTCCGTTGCCTTCCTTCCGCCTCTTCTTGCTCTTCACACCATTGGTATCTTTTTCCTTCCCCTTCTTGCTTTTCTTCACTTTACCATTCAGCTCAGTCGCTAGGTTTTGGCGGTGGCGGAACGATCCATGCATCTAAGTCCAAACCTTCCGGTTCCGGAACGCTTTCTTGCGCTGCAGCACCAACTGGGTTGAGTTGATAAGCGCTGAAGAGTGGCCGTATGAGGTAAAGACTCTTAGGGAAGCGAGGTTCAGCGATGGGGTCGAACGAGGAGCTGGCTTCGCTGAATGTCGTCTCCTGTATCGGGTGGTGTGAGTCAAGGTCGGCCTGTATGAAGCGGAAGAGTTGTAGTGTGTTTGCGGCCTAAAATAGAATGAGGACGAGAATAGAATCGAAGCGTGGTAATTCATACCCGTTCTTGCACTTCTATATGAGGACTACTGACGAACTCGCTCCCTCGACTAATAATCATCGCAACAAGGTCTTTCACTGTAGGCAGATCGTCCTCAGTCCAACGTTGCGCAACTTCAGTAGCCCAAAATCCAAAGATCTTGGCTGCTGTCTGAATATAAACAGCAATGATATCTGGCGATAAATGTGATATACCGGGCTGCAACAGATAAGGAAGAAGCTTCTGGGGTTCAGCCAGTTCACTAAAATTAACTGTCAACAGGAACATGATATCAATTAGATAACGCGAACCTGCAATATTCACCACATATCCAAGCAGCCGCCCATAGTACTTCAGAACAATTACCTTCTTCTTGGGCATTCTGAAGCATCGTATCGTCGATAAGCAGCGTATACATGAGCTTTACAGCATGTCGTCGTGCTGCTCGCACACGTCCTACCACATCGACCAACTGATCCTGGATCTGGGATCCAACATCGACATTGGCTATATGTGCCAAATCGACGAGAACCGACAGGTACCATTCAAAGTTTGTAACATTGTCGTATGTATCTTGGGAGCACATGGTGAGGATTCGTTGCGAAAGGACAAGCCGGTACGCCTTGGACTGTGAGGGCAGGATATGAGGTCTAGAGCCTTGTGGAGATGAAGGTGCTAGGTGCTGAGCAAGAGACTGGGAGGCGGTTGGCATTGGTGTTGTTGATGTGTCGGATACTAGATGTGAGAGCACTTGCTGCACGATCGATTGAAGATTATCTCGGTTGACCTACAGTTGGTGCATGAGCGTCCAAGCTGCGCCTGATGACAGGGACTCTTACCATGGCCGATACCAAGTCAAGAGCACGCATCCGAATGCTGATATCCTGGTCGCTTACGCTCGCCAGAATAGTATCTTGGTATTCAGCCACTAGGTAGGGGTGAGAAGGGACGATCTTGACCATTGCAAGGAGAGCAATGTACTTCACTATTACGCCATTAGGTGCTGAGAATACGTCTGCATTGCGGACACGTACGATTCTGATCTGCGTCTTGAATGAAGGTTGCGAGTTTGGAAACACACATTCGAGCCAGAGAATCCCCTGACGGTCCTCTGAGCATTCCTCCTATTATGCAAGTATGCACGCATTCGTAAAGTAAAGATATGGCCGACGTCGTCGATATCAGTTCAGTTATGGGCGGCTGTAGCTTGCGGACTAAGCGAGGTTCGTGAGGAGACAGGGAACCAAACTAACGAATTGAATCAGACCAGAGAAGATTTGCGTGGAATAGTATTTACTAGTTTGATAATCTTGATGAGCATCCAGTTGTTAGATGAGGTAGTCATTAGATGAAATAGGACAGGCGCCAAAACAAGGTAATCTTGAGGATTCCTTCGCGCGAGCTCACAAAGCACGTTCACTGTAGCAGCAACGACACCTAACGATTCCATTGTTTCACAAACCTATTCAAGTGCACAGCAGTTATCGGAGTGTGCTTACTGGGATCTGCATCCTCCAACCGTTCTTTGAGCCTCGATATTCCCTGTGATGATATTTCCGGATATTTGAGCATTGCCTTGTACAACGCGACAACTGCGCGTTTTCGGATGTTCGGGCGTGAATGACTCAACATTTTGATAAGCTCTGGTGCAAGATCCCGGGCCAAGTCCGGGGTAGCAATATGAGAGATTCCATTCAATGTTACGGCAATGTCGGCTGGCGTTGAAATCAAGTCCTAGGATGTGTCAGGGAGCGAAATGAAACATCCCGATACAGCATACCTTCTTCAGTAAATTCGTCGTTAGCATCAGGACATCGGTATCTTGGTCGAACGACTGGACGGCTGCGAGATAGCCAACACTTTTAAGATGAAATTTGGGAGACGACATGACTTCTACGACGTGGAACGAGGCCCAGCTCATGTCATGACCAAGCATGTCGAGCTATACAATGTTGGATTCGTTTCATGGGCAAGGATAGAAACACTCACGTAGGTGAGCTTCAGTACTGCACCAGCCTTGAGCTCCATGTCCTCACTCTTGATTTCACGTCTGATCTCCTCGACGGCCTTGGCGATGAACTTGGCTTCATCCTTCTTGTTCGCTCGAAGCCCTCGAATGAGATCCTGCAGCGTGCGCTCCCACATCCGTAGTTCTGGCACCCGCGGATACACCTTGCGAGCCTAGTAGATGAAGATGAGGTCGAATGGTGCGTACAAGACGCGTATTGACAGTAAGTATCCGAGATGGATCAATAAGGAGTAAATGAAAATTAAATTAAATTAAAATATACAAAAACCCAAAAAGGAAGGCAGTGTTCAACAAAAATTTGTCTGCTTCCTACTTTCATCTTCTTTCTATACCTTCATTATTTTACATAGGATGCGCCTAATGCATATAGACCGTGACGTTGCCATATCTACGCGCAACGACGTATTTCACCAGTTCTATGCTTGGGAGCAGGGAGATGCACGTGCTCGCATCCTGTCTCTTGCCGTCGAAAGCGAAAGCGACGGCGAAGACGACGACGACGAATTTGACGTTAGCTTTGAAAATAACGCACAGGTATCTGACGCTGACTCAGAGGTGACTGGTGAAACATTCTCAGTATGGTCTTACGACGAGGAGGGAGTGCTAACACTCAGCGGCACTGTCTCTTGCATAGAAATACCAGTACCGGAGGATTTTGAACCACACCCTCCATATTTGGCATGCACGCCGGCCTCGAGGAGTATAGAGAAAGAATCCTATGATATGACCTTGTCCGCTGAATGTCTCCCCTTTCTTCCTTTCGCTGATGACCCCACTTTCCCACTGGCTGAGTACGCGAAGCACTACGAATCTTTCGAATGGCAAGTCGATTTCGTGGATCCAGATGGTGAGCTTCATCTCCATCACATTCAGATCTAACATCTTCTCCTTGCAGTCGAGGTCGTAGAGATCGAAATTGCGCGGCGATTACACTGCGAATTTGGTTTGTCGCTGAATGCAATAGACGAGCTCAAAATCATACGACACATGAGGCTCTCACACGAGTCTGGATTGATCTGGGACACATTTCAAAGGTTGGTGGATGATTATTTCAAGTCTTTCGACACGGTTAACCTTCTTGCAGGGACCTGCCGGATATCCCATGGCTGGACGAACCAGTCATCATGACTCTCCCGCCCCGCAAGCTACCTAGTGGAAATGACTTGTTGAACGAGATCAACAGATTCAGACCACAATTCTGTCCGAATATGAATTGTATACATCTCGCGTGTAAGGTTCATCAATGTGAGTTTTTCTTCTAATGTTTGAATCTTTCCAACGGAAGCGTACTAGTTGAGTATCCACCAATCAACCCCGTTACTCCGACTAAAACAAATCAAAGTCTCAAACTACAACAAGGGGCTCCCTGTGGGCCGCACTGATATCGTCACCTCGACGAAAGCCAAGACGGTATGATGGTGAGTGAGTTTCCGACGAATAAAATTTCATAAACCAACATCTTTCCAGGAAGGTGTCCAGTGGACGGATCCAGAAGATGAAGAGTTTCTTCAGGGCGTGCTGAAGCTTGACCCAGACACTTCACCATGTGCCTTGGCTGTCATATGTAGAAAGAGATGTTTTGAAGTGCGTTCTCGTTTGTCTGATGGCATTTATCTACTTAGCACAGATATCCAGGTATACATATATCGCACTCGGATCATCCCCGATGAAAAGGTCATCATATGCGAACCTGAGGAACCACAGAGCCACCGTCGACTTGTATTTTGTATGGGAAAGCGTTGTCCATACTAATGAGACCCTAACCTCTGTCTACAGACGACGACAATCTTACTGATGATTTATCAACATACGTACCGTAAGTTGACCTTAATCGTAAGTGACAAGACCTGATATGAATACTGATAAGCATACCACCTTGTGGGTATCCTGGGCCGTGCGGCACGAATAGTAATTGTCAATGCTATTCCAAGTCCCACCACTGCCAAAGAAACTGTAGATGCAGCGTAACATGTGAATCTTTCAATATCTTTGAACTCTTTCCAGAACTTTCTATGTAGGTCCACGTCGCAGGAAGGGATGCGATTGTACCCACGACAAGAAGACTGGGCTTTGCAGCAATGGGAAGATATGCATTTGTTTAGCCGGTGGAAGGGAGTGCGACCCAGAGCTTTGTCTGGGTTGCGATGCACGGTACGTGTTTATGCTGTTGAGTGCCAGTTAGTCCGCTAAAATCATTCTAGAGGTGTGTTTCGCATAATTATGGCAGAAGTACATTTAAGACTACGCAATAACATTATCTAGGCGCTCAACATCAACACAAGTGCGAAAATGTGGCCCTTCAACGGCAACGACATACTGTTCGTAACTCTTCATCCATAAAATGACCATGCTCATTCGGCTGTCCAGTATCTTGAAATCAAGCGAGGCACATATGGTCTAGGTGCCTTTGCCACAAAGGAGCTGAAGCGCGATACAAAAATCGGAGGTGGGTGGGCTGTCTTTGATTTCTACTACGACACTAATGTCGCCGTGATAAGAGTATGTTGGAGAAATTCTCTACCTCAATTTCGACGGGGCTCAGGAATTGAATGAGCTCATCAACAACCATACCGGTGTCAACTATGCGTTTCAGACAAACTGCAGCGACGACGTTCGTACCATCGACGCAGGTCGGCTGGGAAATGAAACTCGATATCTCAATCATTCGAAGAAGCCGAACTGTTATACTCGTCGTGCGTCAATCACGTCCCAAATTCTACGTAAAATTCACTGCATTGAATACTAGTCGCATTGGTTAATGGAGAGTATCGCCTTCTGCTCATCACTGGTGTGTATTTTTTTCTTTTCTCCTGTAATGAGGATGTGATAATACAGACCCGATTCGCAGATAAGAAAGTGAAAAAGAATCAGGAACTTTTCTTGGACTACGGGAAAGCGTACTGGAAAGAAGTACGGGAGCTTTCTAGTTTGACCATCTTTCCACAGCTAACGCTCATGCCTTTAGAAGGAACCCGGTGAAGAAGACAATGGGGATGAGATGATTGAAGATTGATCATCGTCACGGTGACTTGGGATTCTGGATTCGTGCTGGATCGATCGTGCAAAACAAACTATAGTTGCTACCGCATGATATATCACAAAAATCGTACATAGCACCCAAATAAGACCATTGATTGATACTTGACAGTCTAGGAACACCGTCGCAAATCGTCGGATGATAAAACATCCCGTTTTCCTTCCTATACCAGACTGCTAGACTGTCGGAGGCTTGGTCGACTCCAGGGATCCAGAGCAGGCTGTCGGATGAGTCTTCAGAAAAGTTCTGAGACACTTGTATCGCCAAATTCGCTAAGTAAAAAAGAGTTGCGTTGTGGAGCCAACAATTCCCTGATAACCAAACAGGTCAACTGCAGTTTGAGGCCAAAATATCTCTTCCTACGGTAGGAATTGATGTGTAATAGAATTATATCAGTTGTGTACGCATCAGCGTGAATGGAGGGATTGCGGAAGGGCGCACTTACCAGACACCAGCTTCGTAGGAAGATGCTTATAGAAACGCTCCATGCCGATGCGACTGAAAAATGACACCTACATTTCAATAGTAACTGGTGAAACGTTGTTGCCTATTAGTATTACACTCCAAACTAGTATAGGGAAGGATTAGTAAGTGGGGAGATTCGTTGAAAGACCGTGTATCCCACACCCATGGCTCTAGGAACGCCGCGAGTAACGTATCACAGATCTTGAAAAAGAAGTGAATGAGGATTCCACGGTACAAAGGTAACCGTAGGCGTGGCAAAGGAAGGTAACCCATAATTTCGAGAAAGTTCTCATGAATAGATAGATCACTGTCGTAGGGAGTCAACAACTGACCAATAGCTTGAGTAAAAGATGATCACGACGGTGGTGTCTGCATTGGTGCTCAGCGGAGATGATAGCCCGTCCTAAAATACTGGAAACTAGATGGCCCGAAACATAGAGATCAGAATCAGTGGAATGAACAGCGTGCATCCAAATGAAATACGCACGTTTGGACGCAGGTTAAGCCCCACACACAGAATGGCGTCTACAACAACGCTGATATACTCGATGGATATACCGACAGGGTGATGCATAGAGAATATTTGTTTATAAATGGGCCTAACGGTTATGCTTTCATGAGAAACCTCAAGCGGGTACTTTAGAAGTCGCCTGAACTACCCCCGCACTTGACGTATTAGTGTCAGGTTCCAGGAATACTACCAATGAAAACGCTGGTCCTGAACTTGATCACGTCGACGATGCACTAACAAAAGTAGGCGTGGAAGACTCGGAGAACTATTGACGAAGTCCATTGGCCCCAAGCAGGAATTTGATCCGATCGAGCATTACGCAAATGTGCACGAAGACGAAGGAGATAGTGTCCTTGAAGAACCGAGCCCTCTCTGCGAATAGTGATACGGTTGCAACAGCCCTGGAATGATCAGACTGAATATAAGGATGTAGACTCAACACCATCAGAAAGCTTCGCAGCATTGTGCGAAGGCAATGTCAATTGCAAGGAATCAAGTTGAACCGTCTGTGACCATCTACGCCGACTCCGAGTATTTAGAATATCAAGAAACCCGAGCATCAAGAATTTGAATAGGTCCCTTGCAACTTGATCACGCCGCAATCAAGTTCAGTGAAAATAGTCTAAGCAACGATACCATGGCCAGCTTAAATTAAAAGGGACACAACTCACCATGAAATGACCACCGATTACTTACAGTCAACGATTCACCTGAATGTGATAAGAAACCATGCAATGGCTTCAGAAATCTTCCGAACTCCAAATGTTTGCTGTTACTCGGAAGACCGCCAAACGGCAGTCCTCGCTCGTAGACAGCAAAGAAAAAGGAGGCCCACCCAGCCAGAGTGGCCAAAGTGGGACAGGAAAATATTTAGACGGTGCATAAGCCTAAGCCTATACAAGCCGCAGACACCCTCTGGGGACAGGGTCGCCGTGCTATGAAGGATCCCCACGGCCCAGAAACCCGGGTACATGAAGGGGCTTGTGCCATCAAGGTAAGTATGAAGTGTTCGGATGTCGGATCCTGCACTTTATACTGTCCATGCCCCGCACGGACCAATTCTATATAAGGATATCAACGCTTGTCAATGATCGATCGCACGAATTCGACGTTATTCAACTTCCAAGTCGATGTCCAGGACTACTATCAGTGAAATCTGCCGAGGCGGCTGCTACTGTGGCCGGGTCTCATATGAAGTCACTGGAAAGCCCATCCTTAGCGCGTATTGTCATTGCGCACAATGCCAATCAATCAAAGGTTTATTTGTTCTTCCGGAGCATCGAAGGCAGGCTCATTTGTCGTGCCGTAGCCGCTGCTTTCAGCCATACCATCCACTTTCCCGGCTCCTCATTCTCATGGACTCACAACGCTGCCATGGATGTGTACCCCAGTAAACCTGGTCAGGACCGTTATCGCTGCGCCAACTGCGGAACAGTCGTAGCATGTCATAAGACGGAAAGTAACAAATGGAGCGTATATGGCGGCCAGATCGAGAGAGACGCAGCCGGGAAAATCATGCACTGGGAGCTTCTGAAGCCCACTGCACACCAATTTTATGATACCAGGATGGTTGACGTCCTCGACGATTTGGGTAAATGGGACGGGTATGAGAACAAATCGAACAGAATCTCTTAGTTGATATTATGACTCCGTATCTTTCACTGCCTCGGTCCGTGACATCTTGGAATTACATCCATCGTCTGACGAAACTTTTTTTTTGCAGGCACGGTTTCAAGGGAACCTTCAACGCATCCTGATGGTTGTGTCGACATATATCGCATTACGGACTACATATGTTCTTAATTTTCCAGAACAATCATGCTGCCAGATGATTTCTGATTTTCAATGGTGTCAACAGACACAGGGCGTGGAAGTGGGTTTTCTGCTTGTGCTGAATCGCCATCGTCGTCTGTGCCTCATGATTGTGGAACTCCTTGATGACTGTGGACTCTGTTTAATGATAATCTCTCAACGACAGTTATGACTGCTGTTGCCCTTCTCGGCTTCCTACGCGTTGCCATCTTTTAGCCTCGATTCGCGATACTTGCCTGCGTCCAACAGACCTTGCTGGAAACAATTCTCTTGAAGCCCAATTCTTCCTGAGTTTCTCCCTTTTGCATCTTTTTCACTGTTACTTGGGGATCATGACGATTCCAGACACCAATACGCAAGATTTCCCTTCTGATGTTCAGTTCGAGGTGAGTCGCCAACTGTTGAGCTCCGTATTGTTACCAACTATGATAAAATCTTAAGACCATGAGAATATCCATATCTTTTTGGGAGAGGTCGATCATACGGCAGTGTCCTTCGCGAGCATACTAATACCCGACCGATCGGCGTTGGTATCGCACCTCACACTCATTTTTCTGTCGTTCTTTGGCTTCTTTTCTCCCTCACGCTCATTTTTAAAGGTCTATCATTGGAGATGCTCCGGGGGCAAAATAAATGTCCCGAGGCTTTTGGCGGTGACCCTTCATGTCAATTCGGCGACTTGCTCATGTTCTCAAGCACTAACTTTCATGTCAGTAACACATTCGTTCAACTTGCGATCGGAATATTCTGGGAACATTTCGCTTAGGATCGGTGAAGCAGGTGGGTTTGCTTCAAATGCTGCGAAAATGTTATGAGGGGTTAAGCTTTAAGATTCAGGTCTGCAAACAGGAGCCTCGAGCGGTTCTACATCAAAAGGAGAATCGAAAATCGCTTCCTCATCCTCGAATGGTAACGGGGGCAATCCGAGTGCTGCTGGCAGAGGCTCTTTCGATTCCTGCGGTATTTTGGAAAACAGAGACTTCGGCGGCGGGGGCACTTCGCTTGGTGGTGGAGTCAGGGCAGGTGGAGATGGCATTGATGTCGGTTTTAGGATTGATTCCATCAAGGACAGAGACAATAAAGGAGGAAGCCAAGGTGGTGGGTCTTCTACCTGGACCGCTGGACACCATAGTCCTGGGGATCACACGCACAGCCAAGGGAGTGATACAAGTCCTTCGCAGTCGGCAGAAGGAAGCAAGAAATCCAATTCCAAGGACGAAGCCAGCTCAGGGAGCAGCGATAATAAAAATGGCAGCAAGCAAGGCGCGACATCTAACGATGCAGGAGGCACCGCAGGTCAAAGCAAAGGCGACGGTGGAGAAAACACTTCTTCTAGAAACGGGTCAGGTCAGAACAATAATTCTCAAAATGGGCCTGCGGGTGGTGGTGATGGAAATGAACACGGTGACGTTGACTCTCCGCCCGACTCCGAAGAGCCATCTCCTCAAATAATTCCAAACACTACTCCAAACCCCACTGCTCAGACGCAACCTGCGGCTACGTCAACATCCGGTGCATCAAATGAAGGACCTTCCCCAGATGTGACTCCAATCCTGACAACGAGTCCCGAGTCTTCGACTTCTACAACAGATGAAGATGATAGCACGCTTGGTATGAATGCTGCCGTTGAAAGGTGCGTTCAACTCTAATGAACAAATGGGTTTTACGCCGACATAATCCAATAGTCCCTCATCTCTGCAGTCAGCCTCGACTTCGACAGTTGCAAACAATCATATCAGTCCAACCGGCAGAAACACCACTGCTTCACCCCCGGGAAGTACAGCTACAACCGTCACGGTCAGTCCATTTGTGGCTGGGAATACCATCAGGTGTGTGTCTCGTCCTAAGCTCATACCTAACATTATTCTGAATCCGGTTTTGATTTATATAGTACCTCAACAAACTCGCGCGGATTGGTTGGCGGGATTATTGGGGGTATGATCGCCTTCTCTGCCCTTCTCACCCTTCTGATATTCTTACTCGTTCGCAAACGGCGGCGCTTGAGAATAACGAGCAGTCTGTTCAACTTTGACACTGAGAAATTCGTTGGTGCTAAACGTTCTGCCGAGCCTGTCGATGAAGCTCGCGTTTCTACATCAGCGACTCATCTGGTTTCTCCCCTTGTCGTCAAGTTGGAGCCCCCTTCAGAAGCTTCTGAATGGGGGGACGACCGATGTCACGACGATCATGATGAGGCCTTTAGGTCAACTCAGGCGTCTCGAGAAAACGTTGCAAAACCGTTCCAAGACGCTGCACATGCTCGAACATCGATCATTTTCGACCCTTTTGTTGACCCCGTTCCCGTCGTTGAAGATCCCTTTCACGACCCTGCACAAGAGCCTAGGCATGCTTGCCGCGATTCTGGGACCAGCTCTCTTGCCATGTCCTACGAGGAGGGCACAGTGCAGGAAGCCTCTCGGGTGCCAGTTCAAAGGCTCGGAAGGTATGGCAAGTTGTACTTCCATTTTACATCGGTCGCTGATTCCCGTGCCAGTTCGATGTTGTCGTTTGATCATGATACGTTTGCGAAATTGCGATAGGTCCCAGCGTCAGTGATATTTAATGAACTTGCCTTGGTTATATGGACATAGTAACGGTACCCTCTCGTTACCAACAGTTAGAGCTTCCAGGTACGACAACTCCAAGTTCGAGAAAGTCGTCATGATTTTAGTTACTGAAAGGCGACCGTATCATAGATTGTAGCGAAGGGTCAAGGAAGCTGTAGGTTCATCCACGCATCTTTGCTACTTTGTATCCGTTGCGGGGTTTAATGAATACAAGTCCTCGTTGGGCACATGAGCTATTGACACCGAATAAAGTCTTGGCAAAATCATTCCAGAAAATTCCGCTGAATGAGATAGGATTTCGATGGGCATAGAGAACCAACTTTGCAGGTGTGGGGCACAAATACAATGTTCTAGTTTTTCGAAGCTGAAAAGAAGCTATGTAGCGAGGAGGAAATTTCTTTAGAATCTGTGTAGTACCTGCTGCCAAGAGTTTCATTACAATTGGAACATGGCTGGAACACATCGTCATTTATTTAAAAGTTGCGTTGAAGATTTTTAGTAGAGAATTGGAGGCGGTGGAGAATCGCTGCGCCTTGCACAGAAAAGCGGATAATTGTTTCGTTATGAAAAGTAATCCGCGGAGGTGGCATGACCTAATTTGGGCAACGAAGTGATGCCAACGACCGAGATCACGCCCTTGACCGGGATCCACCACCACCCCCTCAGCTTGGTCGGTGACGATGTACTCGACCCAGCAGCGGCAGCGTCCGTCATCACAGTACACACAGCCGGACCAACCGTACTCACAGAACGACAGTCAACCCGATTCCCCGTACAGCTCAGTACGGTCAAGGGCGGTTTCTCAACAGCCTATTCCACAGACCAACGGGGAGGATGTGGAGTTCGATGACATTGATGATGAACGCGAGTATACTCCGCCCCAGGACCAGGACTACGGATCCAGACGATTTCTACAATGGCGATAACAATAACAGCCATCCTCCCTCGACATATATGCCTGACCAGTACGCCCCACGGTCCGTAGCGACGCAGTCTATTCGTGCCCCTTCTCCTCCCCCCAGGCCCTCTTCTAGACCATTCACATCTTCGTCCCGGCAACCAAGCCGCCTTGCTATCTCATGAACGTACCCTTGAACTCTACCGCGCAAACGCCAAGAAGACGCAGGACCCAGATCTCCAATTCGAATTCGCTGTTTTCATGATAGACGCCTCTAAGTCTCTGCCGATACCAGAAAGTATTCCAGGAAATCTTCTGCAGGTGGAGAAGGCGATGGAAAAACGTGAAGATCTCGTAAAGGAAGCGACTGCCTTGCTAAAACGCCTCGCCGATCGTGGTCATTCACCCTCGCAATATTTCTTGGCGGATTGCTTCGCGAATGGCATTGGGACGGTGAAGGGAAAGCAGGATTTCGACCGAGCATATCCTCTATTTGTTCTGGCTGCGAAGCATGGCCACGCAGATGCGGCTTACCGTGCCGGGACGTGCTGCGAAAACGGCTGGGGGTGCAGACGGGAGTCAGCCAAGGCGGTGACTTTTTTCCGGAAAGCCGCAGCGGCGTTGCATCCTGGCGCGATGTATCGTTTGGGTATCGCAGAGCTCAATGGGGAGCTCGGCTTGTCACGCAGTCCAAAGGAAGGTGTCAAATGGCTGAAGAGGAGCGCGGAGCAAGCTACAGCCGAGTTCCCCCATGCTTTGCACGAGTTGGCGTTGCTACACGAGCGGGGAATTGATAATGTGGTTTTCGTGGATTATGAATACTCCACTGAGCTGCTGGCACAAGCTGCTGAGCTCGGGTATGCGCCGAGCGCTTATCGACTAGGTGAATGTTACGAGTATGGGAAAAACGGGTGCCCGAGTGATCCAGCTTTATCTATTCATTATTATGTGCGTCTTTTCCCTTTGTTTTATTGTCGCCTCTTTCTAATCTATCTCTTAGAACATCGCCGCACAACAAAATCATCGGGATGCTTGTTTTGCGCTAACCGCATGGTATCTTGTCGGATCGCCTGGCGTGTTACCCCAATCAGACACTGAGGCGTTTCTATGGGCCCAAAAGGCAGCAGAAGCCGGCCTCGCTAAAGCTATGTATGCTGTCGGGTACTTCACTGAGGTGGGAATAGGGACACAAGCCCATATGTCACAGTACGTATCTTTTCCTTGACTACCCGTTACCATTTAACTTATAATTATCACAGGGCTGTGACCTGGTACAAGAAAGCGGCAGAACTTGGTGATAAGCGAGCAGCACAACGGTTAAAGGCCTCTACGAATTCACCAATGCCCCAGCCAGGAGGTCCCGGTGCCGTCTTAAATCGTGGAGCCTTCGACTCGAGCGATAATGGTAGCTCGGGTAAGGGGAAAGATAAGGAGTGTGTGATAATGTAAGGGAGCCGTGTGTATGCGCTCATCCCTTTGGGACACTTTTAATTTTGGCGAACGATGTAGTTATAATATTATGCTTTCGGGACCCCATTTCTAGATTAGTATAGTATACGCATCCCTATCCTAAACCTTTCATTTGTTCATGTTTCGATGGATTAACTTATTCCTGTAGTATGGGATTTGTGCAAATTTGACGCACAGGCCGAATATTTGAATACTATATTAATTTCCACACGTGAACGCGCTCTTTACATATGTTTGTCCCGATGCCCGGTCGCGCCCTGACGCTCCTTGTACCATGGCTTCCACCACCCAGATTTCCGAATGCCTTGCTGCGACACTGAGCCCTAATGCCAACGAGCGTATATCTGCAGAGCTCAAGCTCATCGAGTACTTCACGCAACCAGGCGCGTTTTTATCGATTTGACGTGAAAATTTGACGTCTGACCTGTGGGCACTTCTTCGTTCGACAGGGATCATCTCTAGCTTTATCAGAGCTCATCGTCTCCCCGAATGTCGACATGCCGCTACGCCAGATAAGTCGATCGCGTTTTTCTCGTTTCTCGACGCGTCTTGATGGCTTTCTTGTTGATCCAAGCACTCTGCGAGCATCGTCTTGAGGAAGTACGTGAGAGAGAGGTGGTCGCCGTTTTTTCAGGGATTCAAGGGGGCGGCGCCTCCCCCAGAGGTGTGTTGCTTGTTCTTCTCTTTGCTGCAGTGGCTGAGACCAGAGAACCACCAGATCAAAACCCAAGTGCGACAAGCTGTATTTCAGGGCCTTTCAGACCCAAATCGAAAGATTCGATCTCTTTGTGTACGTCCATGTTTGCTCTGACGGGGGATGCGATTGAAAGGCAATCCAATTAGGCTCATACTCTGACGTCCATTGCCAACTCTGATTGGCCTGATGAGTATCCCGAGCTCTTGAATGACTTGATCGGTCTGCTATCTTCGGGATCTCCGGATTCTGTTCACGGAGCCATGCAAGTTTTCACTGAGTTCATCAAGGCGGATTTGACGGAGGATCAAATACTCCCTGTCTTGCGAGACCTGTTACCTTCCCTGCTCTCAATCCTGGGTGCCACTGAGGTAGGTGCTTTTGTGGCGATAGCAAGTGGTGTGACCGCTAACGTCATCCAAGCAACATCTGCCTTTGACACGCGCCAGGACGATCTCAGTGTTTCGCCAATGCACGATATCATTGTTTATGGTGAAGGATCAATATCCTCAGGCGGTGAAAGAAGCTATTGCTTCGGTTCTTCCTGTGTGGCTTGAGGCATTCAAAGTGCTCTTGAATATGGATCCTCAGCATGACGCAAACAGTCCCAACTGGGACGGTCTTGCCATTCGTATCCAGATCTTCAAGGTGATCTTTAGCATCAGACACTGTTTCGTTCAAACATTAATACTTTCTTAGACCCTCGAAACCATCCACACGAGTTTCCCTAGAGCTCTTGTGCCCTACTTTGACGATATTCTTACCGCCTCTATCACTCATCTTAACCTGTTATACCCAACGTTCGATCAATACTACCTCACATCTAGCGATCCCATCCCTGCGTCCTCCGAAGATGAGCCGATACATCTGTCTCATCTTATCAGCTCTATCCTAGATTTCGTAGCAACCGTTATACGAGGAGGAAAGGCCAAGCAGTGGTTCACACTGGAGCACTCAACTGCTTTAATTGCCGCAGTCTTCAATTATGCGCAAATGACCGACGAGGATGTAAGTACCGGAGACCCTGCTTATGACGTTATCTCATCCTTCGTAGGAAGACACTTGGGGATCCAACGCTAATACATTCGTAGCACAAGAGGATGACGAAACCCAAGACTACAGCGTCCGAGTTGCCGGATTTGATCTCCTTGGTGTGAGTAACCTTCTTCCACAACGTAACAGTCAGTGTTAATGCGGCAGTTCAGGCAATCATTGACAGAGCTACGGTTCAAACCATCGCAACTTTCCATACTGTCATACAACAAGTAATACAATCGTCAGACCAGGCACGCAATGGCGGCAAAGAAGACTGGTGGCGGCCACTAGAGGCTGGTCTAGCTGCTATTGGTTCACAGGCCGAGTCTATTCAAGATTGTCTTGAAGATGAAGAGGACTCAGAACGCCCTAAACCTATTGACATTGAGAATCTACTCCGGGATGTGATTCCCTTGGTTCTAGGTCTTTCTGGTTCGTGACACCAATTTCCCCATGAATTTATCACTTATCTCGCCTCAAAGACTTCCCCTTCTTACAAGGGCGCGGTTTCGTCTTTGCAAGCCAGTATGCTAAGCTCTTGCCTATACAGTTGGCCGGCCAATACATCGATGCGGCTGTTCAGGTGATTGAGTCGAATGAAGGCAGTATCCCTGTGAAGATATCAGCGGTGAGAGCCGTCCATAAGTACGTCTTTTTCTCGAAACGGCGCTGTTTGTGTTAAATTAATATTCCGCTGCTTAGCTTCTGTAATGGCACGGACGACGCGGCTTTGACACCTTTTATGTCCCGTATTGCCAAAGATATGGGACCGTTCCTACTGCACACATCCGAGGACACCCTCTCCCTCGTTCTCGAAACCTTATCTGTCATCGTTGGCGTAGACGAAGGTAAATGGATGACCCCAGAGTTGGCAGATTCCCTTGTTCTAGCTATTCTGGAAGTATGGGCTAAGAATAACAAAGGTTCGGCAATAAGCTGATTGATTAAAATTGACCTCAACCGAACCATGTCATAGATCCCATCCTTCTGTCGATCTTCCCTGATATTCTGGAGTCATTGGCGTCAGCTTCTGCGCCGGCTATCTATGAGGTGGTCGTAAAGCAAGCGCTACCGTCGTTATGTAACTCTATATCTTCTGCGTCAATTGACGAGTCGTGGATCACCAGTTCGGCCATTGACCTTGTCAACAGTCTCATCGACGGTTCGAAAAATGGTCTCGGGGAAGGGTTCTTTGCTCTTCTTGCTCCTCACCTATTCAAATGTCTAGGGGAGGCTGATGACCGTGATGTGTTACAAGTTGGGTCTTGTCTATATGGCGTATGTCTCATTTTCTAATGATATCTTTGCAGAATGGAATCATTTGTTTGACGCTCATTGTCCGGAAAGACTGTAAACAATTATTGTCATGGTCCGACAACAATGGGCGTTCGGGATTGGATTATGTATTGACGCTTGTTGCGAAAGTGTTGCAGGGCGAGGATGAGTCTGCGGGCCTGACAATTGGTGATCTGATCATCCATTTACTGCGGAGAGCGGGTGATGCTGTCCTTCCGGTGCTACCTGACCTCCTACAGGCTATGGTTAACCGCATGGTCACAGCCAAAACAGCATCATTTGTCCAGGTACGACCTCAATTTCAAGGTCATTTTGAACCATACTGAATAGCAAAATCAGAGTCTCGTCATCCCGTTTGCATTCCTGATAACGCATCAGCGGGATACGGTGTTGTCTTTGCTTGAATCGACAAATACTCAAGGCCGTTCGGGTTTGGAGGTCCTGATTCATACATGGTGCGAAAATGCGGAAACGTTCCAGGGATTCTGGCCGTCGCGGATCAGCACCGTGGCTCTTTCGCAACTTTTTGTTTGTGAAAGGCCGTCGCTTCTGAGTCTCATGGTGAAAGGTGACCTTATCGTCAAGCCGGAGACGAAAAATGGTTAGTGTCTTCCATTGACTTGTTATCGGTCCGGTGCGCTGAGTTTGTTTTTGATCACAAAGTCATCATGACACGGTCACGTACAAGGACGAGTGCGCGCATTCCTCCTTCCTCCATCAGGACGAGCGCTAGTGAACATCTTGCTGACTCGCCTCCTTCTACAGCGCCCACCGAATTTACGTCCATCGCGTTCCCCGTTAAAGCACTCAAAATTTTGATTCACGACCTCCAATCTAGCGGTGAATCGGCCACGTTTGCTGCCTCTGGCGGCAACCTGCCAGATGCCGACGATGACGATGGTGTATGTGTTACCGTTTGCAGAGTCCCGGAAAGCGATCTAACCCAAATATAGGACGAGGACTGGAGTGATCAAGGGGATGGTGGCAAAAGGGACGCGGACCTGCAATATCTGTCAGATCTCATCGGACCCAAGGGATTGGCTTTCGACAATGATGATATTTTCGAGGATAATGACGATGAGGATCTGAAGACTGATCCTATATCGCAGATGGATATGCAGGTGGGTCTCGTTATTATTGTCCCTCTCGGTAGCGACATGCTGAAATATTATTTTTAGGAACATCTCACCTCATTTCTGCGAGAGTGTGCGTCCAGGAACACGTCCAATTTTTCTGCGCTAGTGGAACAATTAAGTGCGGAGGAAATGGCGGTAGTTCAGGTTGTTGTTTCCCAACAATAGATTCTCGACAACAGCTTCAGTAGATCTACCCATTTTGTTTAAGATAATGCCTCTATGTATTCATGACCGTGATGATAAACGATGTATGCGTGCTCAATAATGTTACAGACTTGAGATATCCAAAACATAATAATCAAAGTGAAGATGTGTGATTCTACATTGTATCTTTGCCCAAATCCCACTCCCGCACCGTCCCCCGTTTCTTGTATTCGATGTCCATGGCAGTTGCACCACCGGAATTCCACCTGTCGCCTACAGCCTTCGAAGAAGATATCTCCTTCTTGATTTGCTCCTTGCTCAAACCCATTCTCTCCAGTCTCTTTTTCTCATCCTTATCCTCCTTCCTTACGCGGATGAGCTCCAACATAGCATCCCAACCCTCAAACTCAGCATTATTAATGAGACCTGTAGCCGGGACTTTGGGCACACTAAGAGGGGCGACGTCTAGGCGAGGATCATACGACTCCTCAAAATACTTGTCCATCTTTGAAGGCAGCTGAACCGGGGGCTCCGGCCCAGGGGACGCAGAAGGAGATATCGACATAGGCGAAGACAACGTCGACTCCACAGACGGAGAGCGGGCCTTCCGTCGCTTGGAAGGTGGTGTTAGGGATCTACGGCGACTTTCGCTCTCCTGCAAGCTGGCAGGAATCGAGGGTGCTTTCTCCTTCGACGCCCTGAGCTTCTGCCGAAGTTCAGCTTCCTTGGACAGGTTACGCGAATCAGACAGATTACGGGCATCAGAGGGTGATTGGTCGCGTGCGCGCTCTGACCGCGATGAAGAACGGGATCGCTTCTGCCTGGAAGCTTCCCTTATCGACGAAGGACTACGGGTACGAGAACGGGAGCTGCGCCGACGTCTCGACTTGGAATGGTGGTGTCTGCGGGTGTGTCTGTGTCTGCGCCCATCAGAAGAGGGCGACCTGCTTCGGGAACGGCGTGACGTGTGTCTTGTTGAACGGCGGGATCGATGGGAACGGGCGGTATGCTTGGAGTCGAGGTCGTCCTGATCGCTGGAGCTTCGACTACGGCTACGCCGCAACTTACGCCTCGGCTCGTCCCGACTGGCAGAACGGTGCCGTCTGCCACGATGCTCGTCGCGCGACGATGACCGCCGTCGCCGACGCCGCCTGTCGTCGTCCGAGTCATCCCCATTCCACGTCTCCCACTCCCTGTGTTTCCTCTTCCGATCCCCCGTGCGCCCGTCCCACCTGTCCCAGCTCTCTTTATCAGCAGACTTCCGACTGTCCACCTTCGTTCGCCGGGCAGCGACCGCCTCCTCTGCACGCGCGCGCCGTTGCTTCCTCTGTAACTCCTCTTTCTCCCTCTGTATCTCCTGCGCGGAAAGGGCCTGCGCTTTTAGAATGGTCTTGTTGTGTTCGTCCGTGCTTCGAATGATAGAGGACAGGAATCGCTTGTTAGTCTTTGGGGCATTACTATCTGAACTGTAATTTTATGTCAATATTGAAGTCCCCGAACAAGTTCTTACGACTCACAGCTGGCTGGAAAGGTAGGCGCGGATACCTTGTTGGCCGTACCGCTCAGCCCTCTTCTTGGCATCTTTAATCAATAGTTCGGCAACATGGCGGTCCAGGTCTTCGTCAGTTACCGTGGACGACACAGAGGTGCCCATAGAGGCCCTCACAAGGTTTGACACAACTGAGGATTAGCGACGACGACGACGCCATCGTGAACGTTGACTCCAAGTCCAAAAGTGGCCCAGGACCAATTAGTCGGTGTTTGGCTCTATTTGCTAAATGTGGCAACTAACTTTATTATGACTTTGTAGATCGTCAATTACAAGTCCCCACACCCACATATTAAATCAACCGAGGCACCGACGGTGCTAGTACTGTTCCGCTTAAAATGAAACGGGACCAAGCTCTATGGCTATAGTTCCGCTCACGTGTAACCTCCACAGAATCCAATCACAAATCGCATTTGCCTTACGCCAAATACCGTCCTCCTTCGAGTAAACATTGACAACTTTAATGTATTGAACGGTAACTACTTAGTACCTAACACTGACTATAAGAGTAACAAAGCAAATATAACGAAATCCATGATATGCTAAACTGATTGTAGATTGAATGAAATGTAATAGAACCCTCCGGTGTATGTATCCAAACATGCATTTTGAATTATTGAATAGTAATGATGAAGCAGTAGTGGCAGGCCCCATAATAGTGCGAACATATCGAAGGATGACAGTGTTGCCTGGCTGGACTTGCATTATAAGATGATGATGATGCGGGTGATGTACAGATGATGTGTCGTAATGGTCATGAAAGCACGGTTAAGACGATGTGCCATCCTTAGTGTAATGATACATGTGCTCCGGGTGCGTGGAAAGAAGATTGTGCGCGCATAGCATACAGATTGGAAAGAGTTTTCCCGCGGGGATAAGTCTGCTGTTCGATTGGGTCACCTCGCTAAAAAAGAAAAAATGTTTAGAAAATGTGGCGTTTTCTATAGGACTAAGCGACGTACCATCCATGTACGGAACACCCTAATATTCGGCGTTATTCGAAGCTCAAGGCCCCGGTAGGCGCAGGCCATCTGCAGGGATGGAAAAAGCGGGTGCTGTTCACCACCCCAAAGATGAACCGTGACAGCCTTGAGGGACTTCTGAGTCTTGACAGCCTCGATGACTGATTGCAACGCAGTCATTTTGTTAAGCCCAAATGCTATGTGCTCCAGGCGCTGTGAGACTTTTTTGAAGAGAAGGGGAGATACGAGTGGTCGTTCCACGCTGATCTGCCGTAAACGCGGGCATCGATGCAAGGAACGGGCCGTGTCTTGCCAACAGACAGGAAGCGAAACGGATTCCAGAGTGTTTCCAGTGCGTGTCGACGAAATAATCGAGGAGCTGCATGGACGGTTCTTGCGAGATACCGAGCACGCGGAGACTGCCGACAGAATGATGTAGTAGCCAATCCATGAAGTCTAGTGAAGGAAAGGCTTGGAAATTCATGTGAAACTCGTGGAGGGCGCAGGGGAAGGGAGGAAGCTCGTCAGAGGATAACTCTGGAGCGTTGCCACTAAGAACCAAAGACTTCAGCGACGGCCATACACTGAGCAACTGGGAAACAGAAGTGGCTATTTTCGGACCAGTTGGAGAACTGGAGGGCGGAGATGGCAGGGACCGCACTGGAGAAGGGACAGGGTGCTCTCGTCAAAGGAAGGAGCAGGGCGTCGCATGCGAAGGGAGTCCGGAGAACCAATGATATCCCTGCCGGGTGACACAGAACCATACAGAGCCAAGTTTAGCTCGAACAGGTTCGGGCAGAGGACGAACGCCTGAGCGAACGACTGCTCGGGGATACCGAAAGGTTGGTTGTGATCCAGTATGACTCGCATGCGCACAACAGCTTCGCCAAGCATGCGACCTTGTTCCGTGACTGGGGTCAACTGCCCTTTGGAAGGAGAGACACGCCGGCTGGGTACGCAGGGTAACATTATGGAACAGCAGCTTCTGGGCAGCTGCGGACCATTCCCTACAGACGAGAGAGCAAGCCTTGAGGAGGGAAATAGTCGATGTCGAAGGTCTCGTCGTAGAACGCCATCTCCATAATAGTCATGACGATCTCCAGTGGCATTCGTGACTTGGGCGGGCGCGACATGGACGGAGCGGGAGCAGGTACGCGAGGAACGGGAAGATTTGGAAGGCGCGATGTCGAAGGAGATGTCGTGTTCGAGGACCTGGCTCTAGTCAGCAATAGGATAATAAAATATAAAGGTCCGACTGACTCGTTGCTGAGCACCGGTGAAGATGTTCAAGGTGGGGAGGAAGGCAAAACCCATACCCATGTCGGCAAGTCAGGCGTGAAGCAAGGAGGATAGTTCGTTCAGATTCGTGAGCGACCCAATGTCGGCCTGGAGAGCTGTTGGCAGAGGCAGAAAGCGCGACACAGGGAAAGGGCCGCTTATATAGAAAGTGAACGACTCCTTGTCAGCGCAAGACAAGTACCGAATTGAGATTATGAACGTGAAACAACAAAAGGAAGAAGACGCCGCCAAACGCAGCCTATGAATAGATACGGATCGTTTTCGATCGTGTGAACTGTCCGGATCTCTGGGTCGAGCTTCCCGTTTTGGACGCGCCACGGCGATCTATGCTATGAACCCAATCTCCGGCCACGCACTGCTCGTCGAGCCATCTGCCACCGTCCTGCCCAGCATCCATGCCTTTGCCAGAGCCTCTTTGAGCACGGATCTTACGTGTCCCTGTTTACGACATCCCGAGCCTCTGACTCGCTCGTCTCCCACTTGGGACGAACCATACTGAACCGCATATTCTACTCAGAAAACACGCACCAGGCTTCTCTGATTACCGCCGTGTCCTCATTGGCTGCCCAGCCCAAAACATACCACCCGCCCGAATTGGAATGTCATAACGACGGCGCCCCGAGGCTTCTACATTCTCCGTCGAACCTCAGATGACATCTCCATCTGTTCACTGTCCATCATGATTTTCCCGTCATGCACAGCTTTGTCCCTGTATTTCCTGTCCCACTCCGTCGGACAGGCCGAATGGATTTGTACACTCATTTTCCGGACTAGCCCCGTCTGCCACCGAGTTCTGCCACCGAACTCTAGATGGATCGATAGGTAGTATTCCAAGGAACGACTATGAGGAATAACAGGGATCCCGCGATACTTTGCCGGATAGTCTAAAACTCCCTTCCATTGTTTTCGAGGTCGTGCTTGTGCAACCATTTGCCCCTAATCCCGACGTAATTGACGCTAATATCCAACAATTGTGTCGGACATTAACTTGAGGATATCAGGATTCCTCGCCCCAAGAGTAGTAATACCCTCCTTTATGCTCTTTTCCAAGAAACGACAGCACCGTGCGTACGCATGTGGCGCATTCTATTGCATTCCACCTAGAATCTTGGGGTCGACCTTTATCCAACCAACATTTGTCCTTCCCGTCAACGCTCCTGTCCTCGAAGAGGCACACTGCACCCGGGCCTCGCAACCAGTCTGTCTTCGTTGTCAACATCTTTCTCACAGACGGCCGCGGCTTCTGACGGGTGGAAACTTTTGGAAACCTAGATCTGAAATTTCAGGTCGGTCCCGGAAGTTGTCTACCATCATGTCGCTCGTACCTTTCATTACCCTTTCTCTTCCTTAGATAGACGTCTGCACCCATCTAATCCTTTTGACATTTGAATACACCGACCCGACGTGTATCATGAACCGTGTGACAAGCGCACCGCGGTCCGCCACATTCACTAAAAGACTATTCAGCGACCAGATTTCGACTGCATAGCTTCCAGCATTCCATATCGACCAGAAATTCTCTGTGAATGCGCAGAGGAATACTGCGCCACCGCCTCTAGAGCCACTGCGCGGGGAATCGTATCCGACGATTGGTTCCCAGTAACTCACTGGGGACGAATACCATTGTTCCCAAACCCAGGGGTCTTTATCACGTTTTGGGGTGTGGGGCGAAGAACTCGGAGGAGACTGCACTTTGGGAGAAACTGAGCACCAGCGATGCGGCTCCAAACTCAAACCCTAGACCTGAGAGCATGGTGCAGAATTCCACTGCGATCATGCCATTGCTCCGTGAACCGAATAATCGTGGCGCAAGGAAGTCCAAGTGCCTCAGTGCCTGCATCAAATTCCACATTCCAGCTCACCTTTATGCAGGGCGACAGAAAAAAAAGACACGATCATTATCTTTGACAAGAGAGGCCTTGGTAATGTGCCTAAATGTGCTGTTGGTCCTATCCAAGTTAAGCTCGCGAACATCCTCGAGTCTCGTTAATGGAGAGGATCTGACGGCATCCGAGTCAACCGATGGATGGCCGGAAATCGAAGACGAGAAATACAGCTTTGCGCGGTTCGATAACCGCTCGTCTCGGCATCCCTGTGAGCTTTGTGCAGTTTGTGCGCCCGACGGACGCGGTGCCCTCCGCAGTGCTCAGAGACTAGAACCCGGACTAGAAGGCAACGCACAGACGCCGTCCCTACAACATGACATTATTTTTCGCGACAAATGGGCGGCGTTGGAGAGGGAGAGGGAATGGGCCGCCGGGAAAAAAATAACAGCTAGCGAATCCACGTGTGCCGACGCTTCAAGGAAGAGCGCTGGTATGTTTCGCGGCTGACGATCCGTTCTCAATGCGGAGCGTTCCACAGGACCAGGCCTAGATGCAGAAAAGGAAGTGCGCGCTGCCGAATGATCTTTGGCTCACTGACAGACAATACATACTTTGTAGGTAGGCAAGGACCGAGGCATCATTGTGTTATGGAAGTGTTACTTCCAAAAGGTGAAGGGCCTATCACACTTCGGGTATGCGTCTCCTAAAGATTCCCGGACGGGTGGTTCGACACCGCAAGACAACAAAGGCAAGGTGTATGCTGGACCGATGATAGCTCAATCAGTCGAACAAAGGTTGACAGACGATATCATTACCCCACACCACCTGCCCGGCCACAGTACGGATAAGAACGAGTTCATAATTACATAGACGTGGGTAGAGTCGAGATCGCGACAAGATAAATAGTCAAGCGTTGCTGAGAACGAGACTTGTCGACATTATTTGGGGTAAAGAGGATCAAGCCGAGAACAGAACCAGAATTAACAATCTATCTGTCTCTTGGAGTATAGTAGAGTAAAGCTTGACGCGATGTCCTGCAATGATAACGATCGATTAGAGCCTTTCCTTGAAGATAACTATACGCTCACAAGCTAAAGGTACGACAGCCTGAAAAGGTGCGTTCCATTGCTCGTAACGCCACAAACACATGTAGATGCCTGCATGCATTCTCTTCCCTCGAGAACTCAATGCAGAACATCGCGATAGGATAGGAATAGAGCTCGGTGACTCAAAATTTAGAATGCCCGAGCGAAGTGAGAATGAAGTATCGGACGGCATACAGCGATGACAGCATGACTGTAGGCATGGGATAAGAGCGGATCGTCTGGAGATCGCATTTCTAAAAACTTACTTGCTTCCAATCAGCATCGAAGAAATGTTTATAATACATGTACACGCCATAATACACGTTCGTCTTTAGCAAAGCAAAGGAAGAGTCTAGCAGTCTTATTGACGTTCAGTACATCTCCAAGCTCATCCCGTCGTTAATCTCGTAGTCAGAGAGGGTAATGTGGTCCTTGTAGATGGTGTACCTGCTCGGGGGTCAGTCGCGTTGGGGGTACAGAGGGAGAACGGCCGGACCATTTCTTCAGCTGGATCTTGGTGTGATCAGTTCCGGTTTGAGCAGCAATTAGTTTCTTGAGGTCCCCAACGGTGTCATCGGGGCTACACTTGACGCGAACTGCAGGATCAGTCAGGTGGAATGATATAGGAATACGTTCTGCGGTGACGGCTGACCTTTGCGTCCAAGACGGTCGTTGGCGATAACCTGCAGGCGTCATCAGCATCCGTTACAGCAGATATAGCACCGAGGGCGTACCTCAATCAAGGCCATGTCGAGCACAGGAGATAGAGATGATGGACGTTGAAGAACAAGCACTGTTGCCGCCGCTCAACAGTCGTCAACAACGCTATATTTGCTTCCACGACGATCATCATGGTGAGCAGCCTCTTGTCTTCACTGGTGAACATGCTCAGAATGGCGGCCGGATAGCGACGGTAATGATAATGGAGGAACTAGTGCAGCAGACGGGCCAGGACCTCGACGGGAACGCAGACCACAGTTGCCAGAGCTGCTGGGCGCCCCAGAGCTCACCTACTGCGTCGTCGCAGGCAGTACCTGTCGTATTTGACGACCTTATCCCTACCGAATCTACTCGCAGAGCCGACGCTACTGCAGACACAGTCGCATCACCTCACCTCAAGCCTTACTTCGTTAACCCACACTTCTTACCCGACCTTTCTCTCCTTGCACAGCACCACATCCTCGCTCTCCGAGTCCCTGGATGCGCTCTCGACCTCTCTCGATGCCTTGGATCAACGAAAGCCTGCCCGCCCTCGAGGAGAGCGCGTCGAATTGGCGCGACAGGACCGGCGCAGTTCTCGCTGAGCGCAGCAAAGCGCGCGTCGTGCTAGAAGCAGCATGACAAAATACGTGATCTCCTCGACATCCCCGTCCTCATCGACACCTGCGTACGCAACGGGTACTTTGCCGAGGCGCTGTCTCTTGCGTCCCACACAAACTCCTTATACTCGTCGTCCAGCTCACCTCCGCTGATCCTCACTTCCATAATATCCGAGGTCCGCAATTCCATAACGCAGATGCTTTTCTCGTTGCTCTCTACATTGCACGAGCCGAACCGGAAACTACCCGCGCTATGGAAAGCAGTTAATTTTCTTCGTAAGATGGACGTTTTTGATCCGGAAGATGGAGTCGAGTCAGAGGAACAAATCGCACTGGCGTTCCTCGGCGGTAGAGAGGTGTGCTTAACGGCCTCGTTGGAGGGTTGCAATCGTGACATTCAACGTCTCGTCGGCCTGACCTCTGCCGAAGTCAGGGAGAAGGATAAAGACGACTTGACGCGGTACCTCAAAAAATACATCGACATATGGAGGGAAGGCGTCCATGATATTATCACGCAATTTTCGACAATTTTTCTTGAACGGCCAACGTCCACCACGACTTCTCCAGCTCCGTCATTACATTCCCTAGTTGGTCACTTACGCATCTCATTCTCTCCATAAACATCTGCTCCCCCTCCTCCGAATCACCTTACCTCGTATACCCCTACCTTCCCTATCTTCTCTACTAACACAAGCTGACGTATTGCGCCACGGCATTCGCCCGTGTCGGCTTTGATTTCCGGTGTGTTCTGGGGGACTTGTTTTCGGGCGCTGTCTTGAGTTCTGTCACCGAAGAACTCCAAGCCGCTACCTCGAAATGGGTGGCTCTGTTTCAACAAAAAATGGGCCGGCCAGTATCCACGATGTCAGCGCATATGAAAAATATGGTCCCACCTTCTGAATGGCTCGTGTCACCAGCAGTTGTTGCCTCGCCACCGACCTCTTCCCAGTCCTATTTGAAGGCCCCAGCACACGTACCTCCTCACATACTGGTGTCGTACCCACCGCTGGCGCAGTATACGAACGCACTGTTGTCCACTCTCAATAGTCTTCGTTTGCTGGCGCCAACGTCTATAGCGTTGCCCCTCCTGGCCAAGCTGAAGGACTTGTTGTCCGAGGCTGGCGAGGTGTTCCTACGATACGTCAAGAACGCCGCTGTGCTTCAGGAACAGGAGATGAAAATAGCCTGAGGCAGTCGGTGACGTCTACTTCAACACCTTCGTGCCATTCATGAAGCGTGCTTTGGGTGAAGGTGTATACAGGTTTGACTATAGAGAATTGCGAAGCCCCCGGGAACGGATGTAGAAAAAATCGGAGAGTGGATCTCTGGATAAGGTGATTAGGGATTGGGAAGGCTGGCTGGAGAGCAGAAAAGTCAGCACAGCAGCATAGTCGTTCGTTTTTAATTTATTCTTGGACGGAAACACTTATGGGATGCTGGAAGTTAACTTGTTTTGATTATTAAGGAAGACAGTTTACATGAAGCAGCTGTCGTTCATGCAGATATTGAAAGCATGTGTTAGCTGCTTGAATGAACTCCTCCGGTATCTGAGAGCTCCATATCACGAAAATCAAATTGACTTTCCTTTAGAGTAGCTGCCAAACCTATCGCCGCTGTCCTCAAAGCTTCTGCTAACTGAACACCACAATGCGTTGGAGAAGTCCATGAGGTCGCGACGAGACGAATAAAATTTGAGGGTAATCTCCTCAATGCGCCTGTCGCCAGAATTCAAAGTCTGAGCGAATAACGTCTCCAAAGCTTCCAATTGGCAAACGCATTGCTGCTCTGCTGGAAGCGACAGCGCTAGTGCGACAGACCGTAGCTCGCGAGATAGATCCATGTCTTCTAGACCCTCTATTTCTCTGATTAGTTCGGCGATATTTGACGACTGATAACTGAATACCCACCAGAAAAGTCGATAAACCCGATATCTAGATAATCCAATTTGTCTATGGTCGTGTCGAATACTGTGTGAAGAGTCCCCTGAATCTAACTTGCTGGATTTTAGGCGCAATGACTCCAGCTTTCTCAGATCTGCATGGTCAAGAAGGAATTCTAATAGAATTTCCATGACCATAGGGAACACGACCATTGAGAGCGAGCGAAGTTGGGGCCGATGAGAAGGTGTGGTAGCTCTACGCCGCTGGGACAAATCGGGCCGTGAAGGGAATTCAACGAAGGAGATATCTAGAGTCTCCAACGCGACACAGTCACCGATAGCGGAGAAGAACTCTGTGAAATTGGAGTCCGCGATACGCATGGCTTCCAATGTCAAGCGGGTCACGCTAGGAAGCCGGAATGAATGGTACATTGCTTGGCGAATAGAAATTGGCATGGTGTCCCAGAGAAAGAAATGGCTACCGTTGATATCGATGTGCCTCAGGTTCGTCATGGCATGGAAGACGCTGACAGATGCAGGCTCATCCCACTGGATCAGCCCTTCATCACCCTGCGCGGTGCTTTTCACATGCACATCGACCTTCTGCACGCAGGGACCCAGGAATGGGTATTTTTCTAGTAGCAGATGCAGCCCGCGTATGGACTTGGGAACGAAAGGATTATCGCGCTGTTCTGATGAAGCACTGTACTGAATTGTGATGGCGGAGAACAAGTGGGGCAGAGCGAGTCTGTGCCACGTCTGGCAGACACGAGTACAGGTTGATAGAGTGATACGGTCAAGTGCTTTGTCTAATTTGCCGAAGACGCAGTCCACAAGTTCCGGAGGCACGGGTGTCATGATAATTGAGTGGCACTTCGACGTCAAAAGATACCGAGACTATTTTAATAAAAGAAAACGTTAGTATGACGACAGAACAGATAATCAACGTGAGAAGACTGACTGGAGCAATCAGGTAGCTCGCTTCGAGTTCTGACTTTGCTGCTGGCGTCGATGGATGGGGGGGCGTGAGAGTCGAGCGCATCATTTTAACAGGCAATGTGCCCGCCGGCGATTACCGCCACGACCCTAGCTCGACTATCAAGTATTCAGTACCCACTGATCCCTGCCAAGATGCATCCTTACCAATAAATCCATCGGCTACCGTTTGCGTAGGATCAGCCATTTTTAGCAGCAAAGGCTATACGGGCGCTTTGATTCGTGTTCGACGGATATCCTTGGCCATTGCGATTAAGCCCGCTCCGTCACCCAGGCCCGCCCCCCGCCTTTCTCTGCGATTCGCGATCTACACATTCGTCCTGAAAACGGTATGGGACAACGACGGAAGTTTGGGCGCCGATCGTATTGATCATCTTATGGTCTACTTTATTTGATTTCAACTCGCTCTGGAATTGCATAAAGTTCTAGGTAACCACTTCTCCAGAGTAGCGTGCATTATTATCTAAGCCTGAAACCGAGCGGGAAATTTGGCTTTCTCCCGCCTAGTGCAAATTTCTTGGGCTTCTCTCTGTCTTCAATCTTTAGTGCTACCTCAGCCTATGACTCGTCCGATCTCGTTGCAAGTATTCCAAATCTATTCCATGGCTACCGATCGTTGTTGCACTCGGATGCAAGTACCTGATCGTTTTCGATATGACTTCTTTTCAAAGTTGTGCAGAACAGCCTCCAATGTCAAATTTTTTGCGAGGATAAAAGAGCGGCGGTCCTGCACCAAACGAAATTCAAGGTTTCCCGATTCCCCTTGTTTTGATACGCACCACCAGGAACTACAATGAAGTTTTTATCCGTACTCGCATTATGCGCTATTGCCTTCACCGCGACGGTGTCTGCGGCCCCCGCCGAGACCAACGCGCGCCGCATGGCTGAGGGACTTCCTCCCATGAAACCTCGTGCTCTATACGGTACTTTTCTCCTACGTTCTCTCCAACCTGGTGCTGATTATTCTCTAGAGCGGGAGGATAACTTCCGGTTCCGGCCCCGACCCTCATTCCATCCGTTCCATTAGGCGTAAGTTTTTTTGGCATGTGCATACATTGTAACCATCTAACAATGCCACGCAAGATGAAGTGATGGTCACCAGATCTCCTGTCAATCGCCCGCATTTCCCCATCCACGCTCGTTATAACATTATCAGAGGTTCCCGTGTTTCCCCTACGAAGACACCCCTCGATTCCACGCTCTTTAAAGTCCACGCTTCTTACACCCACACTCCTTGAACCCTAATCGGCCTAATCCCTAGACCCTTAGACCCTTGTGATGAAAGCTCTTCGCTTTCCTCGTGGATCTCGATCTTGTACTACCCCTTCATTTCCCCCGCTAGACTTTCGAGAATCCTTTGTTCAATATCTGTTATCTACCAACGTTCAATTTCTTGTTGCTTGTTGTACTGATAAGTACGATGTATACCTGCGTTCTTTTGAAGCACCATAACAATATATTCATATTATTCGTCCAACAGACTGTCTAGGACTGGTCTTCAGAGCGGCCCGTCGGCAGCCTATGACTCGGTACAATGCGTAAGTACGGCCAGACTTAGCACGGTACCGCACTAGAGCCATGGAAGCGGATAATATCCTGTGGCATTTTCTTTGCATTCCTGGTGTTTTTCACTATGTTCCTGCAGCCAAAAACAGCCGTTACACTCATGATCAACGGCTGGAGGCGAGCTGTCACTTGGGAATCTTATCGCTCGCTTACCTGGAGATCTGTGGGTATAGATAAGCGTTCCAGGATATGTGAACTGCGATTAAGAATAAAGAACAAACAATATACCCATTGAACCAAGCCCGTGTAGACAGGAGTCCCACACTGTATCGAAACATCAGAACCCGCGGACCTTGGATAGATGTGATATCGAAGGTTTAACGTTTACCACCGGTACTGGCAGGTTTGTCTTCATCCGATGGAGAGCTTCAAGAATCAGGCCTAGACATTGTCTGAGTCAGCCCCTCAGGGACTGCTCGCCAGTCATACGCTTACTGCTGGAAATTTCCTCGCACTCAGGTGAGAGCGTTGCGAGATTATCGCTATCATCATCCTCTAGGCTTATCCGGCCAGCTTTGATTTCCCGCCCGAGGGCCGTTCACCCGAAACCAGCAGGGACATTGAAGGAGACTGATGCTCTGACTTAGTCCTGCCATGCCATAACTCATCTAAGATGGCACCTAAGGGGCGTGGGGGCCAACCGCGGCTGGCTAGTATGATGGTGTCGGGACCGTCGTGGATACTGAGGCTGTAGCTGAAGCCAAGCCTTCCTCGGATGCTGACGGATGTCAGCATCGAGGCAGGGAGGGAGCTATACTCAAGTCGGGCGCACTGAGGTTGAGGTTGAAGCGCTCGGCCACGGTGGTCGTCGGAGACTGTACTTGAGCAAGATACCTAAAGCTCGAAACGGTCCAAAGTCACCAGCAGCTTTCAACAGCGAGGGTCATTTCGGTTAGCTAGGATAACGTCACGTATTCTTGACTTGTCGAAATTCTTAGAGTGTAGAACGGTCTGACAATGCTGTAAGGATAACGACACAGGTGCACGAAAACTGGTACTGACAGGTGGGCTAGTAAACTGGAAATGGGGATTGGCGGGCTCGCAGTCGACAGATATGGCATAATTTCCCTCAAGACAATGGCTGGAATAGTAGTGACAGAGTACATTGGCTGGCTCCCAGGACCCTGCATTAGAATGATGCTAGTGGAGATTCGCCAGGAAATGGGAATGCGTTGCAGCCAACGTACAAGTTTCGCCAATGCTCCTGCCAGTGGTATCTTGCGATCCCGTACAGCAAACGGTTAACCATTGTATTTGAGTACAACGGTGTCCTTGTCATCGTAAGTAATGCTTTTGAAAGCCTACCATTGCGAATCAAAATGTATACCACCAGTGACGGTGTACCATAGAAACAGGTTGAGAACAAGACAACTCGAACAGGGCGACACCAATTTTCATAGACAAATAGATGCCAGAATCGCAAGGCCTTAGAATCATCATTGTTGAGCGTCCGCCGTCGTTGTCAATGTAAGTGAGTTGTTCAATAACTTACGTGATGCCATGATGGACGTTCGGACCGGTCCTGCGGATCATTGATGAGGCGCTGGACGGGAGAAGGCATCGATCATCTGAGGAAGGGAGGGGTAGTACCTACTGACTAGGACTTCTAGCGCTAGGTATTCTAAAATCTCGACCTTCCCTATTCAAGTCTTAGTTGCCAAGGGCGAGTCGTCGGAGTCTATCGTCTTCCTCCGAATTTCCCTCAACAAAGTAGCTCTCCCATGGCGACTTGCACTCAGTACTCATCAGAATGTTCAATTGTCAGTTGTGATTCCGCGATATGGTTAGTAGCTTTTAATTGCGATCGTCGATCAGAAATCAGATGCCTCGGCATACGTGGGCAAAGTTAGCAACCAAACTTAAACCGAACCAAAGAGCGGTGTAGTAGAAATTAAATTTGAATTCACAATGCCAAAGTTATCAGACTAGATTCGAACCTGGGCCATCTGACAATAAGTATCTTTTTAATTGCATTTCCTACCGTATGGTTGAGATATACGACTGATCTATGGAATTTTCTTGGTAGTATACACTTTGATAAATTGTAGCTGGCGTTAATTAAGAGGCGTTTCGCGGCCACCACCCCCACCGACTCGGTGAGACATTAAGAGGAAGACCAAATGCTTTTCTCCTAACCTAATCACGGCAAGTATCATATTGTGCATGCTCTACATCAAAATAAAAATCGGGGTATAGTAGGACCGATGAAAAAGCACTTTATGAAAGCTTAAGCGCCACAGAGAGTAATCCATGTGCACTTATTGCAGGAGTAGGAAATCCAGAATAGCGAACAAGAGGTTGTCCTCATCAAACTGGTCAAGTTCGTGAAGAAGTCTGACCCAACGACGAGCATCAGAACTTGATTGGTTGTGACGAAGGTTGTCCAGAAGGTTCGCCTGGCAATGGGAGAGGCCTTCGACCCTCAGGTCTAGGCAACCTACGACTCAGTCCTCTAGTGACAGGTTGCTCACCATTAGGGCGTTCACCGCTGAAAATATCCTCGTAGCCAGGCGGCAGCGTTGCGAGATCATCATCATCATCATCATCATCGACATCTATTCGACCCGCATCAGTTTCCCGCCGCGGAAGGCGTTCACTGGATGCCATGCGTGATGAAGATGCCGGTGCACGCCCCGACGAAGTATCTGAAGCTAGTGCACCTCCCATTGCTCTTCGTGACGTGTAGTCAGAGGTAGTATCCGTCTTGGTATATGTGGTGGGGGTACGTATATGTCCTCCGGGTCTGTCAGAGGGTGTACTCGTATTTTCGCGAGGTATGATGAAAGGGGAGGGCTGGTAAGGACTGGTATAGATGCTCGCGTCGGGGTTCTTGTGTTCTTGCTGGGCGCGATGATGACGACGCATGAAAAACCATACAATTAGGCACAGTGAGATAGCCGCGATGCCTCCTACAACTCCTCCGACTATGGCACCTATGGAAGGTTTGGAAGATGATATTATGGTCGACTGAGATGCCGATGGGGCGGCTGATGAGGTTGCAGATGAAGAGGTAGATAGTCCAGACGTTGACGTTGAGGATGCTGGAATAGCACTGTTGTCCACAACCTGGAGCACAAAGCGATCCAACGTTATCTGCGAATTTCCTTTGAACCGTGTGTCGTTCTGATTGGTTAAGATTATCTCGTGTATTCCTGGCTGCTCAAAAGATTTACTGAATAGGATGACCTACCCGCGTGATGAGAATGATAGAGAAAATGGATGGATGGTCACTCACTGGAGGATTTGATCCGTTATCGGTTGCATTGACGGCATCGATGGACTCAAATACAGGTTTATTGGGATCACAGTCGATACATATTGCATACAGCCCCCCGAGGGAACGGCGAATGCCGTAGTAGTAGAATGCATTAGCCGGCACTGAGGAATGGATGAATATCATTTCGCAAGGAATACATAGAGGAACTCACCAGGAAAGACGAACGTTACGTTTGCTGTTGGGTCATTCGATGAGGATAGCGTTCCAGAATCATCAACGCTACTAGCATTGTACGTTCCAGTGTTGAACCAATATCCCGCATATTTAAGAACATCAGTGCGTCTGTCGTCATACGTGTCGTTGATATAGTTGACCATGGCAAAGTAGCATTGCGAAGCTGCAAGAATAAGGTAGGACAGCGGCGGTGAACGACGAAGAAGGGTTTTTGGAAATGGCAACACAGCGTTGGATTGAATAGGGTGGAGACTTGAAAGGTCTTGAAGCGGCTTGATGGCAACCAGGGGCAAGTAAATGATGGACTAAACTTGTAATATCCGGTAAATTGAACAGGCCGGTATACACAACTGGTACGGCAGAGGAACCGCCCTTTGAGTCCCTGGCCAAAGATTACGAGAATCCGCAAGCATCCAAAGATTTTGTACAAGTCCAGCAGGAATACTAGTGAGTACTTAGAACCGTGAAATTTTTGAAATTGAATTGAAACGTTGATCCGAGTCGATGCTAACGGAAGTAACCTCGATGTCGGAGATTCAATTCGAACCTTGCTCGGCATGGAAGGCACGACTCATTCTTTTCCCCACCATCAAGCTGGAGTCCTCGCGAGATGCAGATTTTTACCAACTTCTCTCCGTATCCCGGTCGGCGTCGATGCCAGAAATAAAGGTAGCATATCATAAAATGCTTCTACAACATCACCCGGACAAGAATGTTCTTCGTAAGGATGGCCAGGCTCGCGTAGATGTCATGGTGATCAAGGAGGCGTACCTCATCCTGTCAGATCCTGTTACGCGACGCAGGTATGATATGGAGATCCTCCAGAAACGAGCCACCGGGGGGCCACGGCCGGCACAGGTCATCTCGTTGGATGACTTTGATGAGGAGCCGTCGATGAATGATTCAAACCATTCGGTGTGGAAACACAAGTGTCGTTGCGGTGGCGTCTATACAATAACAGAGAAGGAAATGGAATCTGGACATCATTCCATTGCTTGCAGCAGCTGCTCCGAGGTCATTTGGGTCGGATACGAGCTTGCCGGGGAAGAAGACGTTAGTGAAGCGTCTCTCGATGGCAGCTTGCTGTAGGCTGATGTCATACAGGCTTGAAGGGCGGGTTCATCATGAATTTCAACGCCAGTTCGACTCTACATTATTGGCTTTTATCATTAATGTTAAGGTCTGAGAGATTTCCTTTCATAACGAAGTTTATTACTAATGTGCGTGAAAAGGCAAACCAAATTTTAGACGGGTACTGAACATCGGCAGGCCATCAATACATCACTCCAATGGCCAATTTGCATCTACACTCACTGGGCGGATAGTCTATTTCCTCATCATTGAGGTACCAGGTTTCTAACAAACGATCTATTAAGCTGTCATTCCCATAGACAATATCGTTACTCACTGTCACTTCCTGGCGTCTTATCTGCGACGGTATTACCATTTCCAAGCCAATGAAGCCGATTTGGGTCCAGTCGTTCATAATTGAAGTCCTCCCAGCGGGGATGTTTCAAAGCCTTTGTCGCGTGTAAAGTAGAACCTTACAAAGGATCAGCAGAATTTTGAGCTGTTTACCCAAGTCATTTACCTGGCCACAGTGCCGAGACACGTCCCTCCTCTTTCCCAGCTTTATACCATGATCTGCACTTCTCTCCAAATACGGTCTGCGAAATCTACTAGCATCCCATGACGACAAAACGACAAACTTACTGTAGGGAAATAGCTCTAGGAATTAAAATTGTGGTGAGGTTTGCTAATTATACCTCGGGAAAACCACTGACCATCAAATAATCATCGAAGTCATCCACAGCCTCAGATTTAACCTCAATGCTCTTCAGTCTTTCTCTCTGCAACTTCAAGGTTGCTGAAACAGCATAATCCACCTGTCGTTCCATCAGCAGTAAAAGCGAGCCAGCCCCCACGCCACTGTTTGGGCCCAAAGCTTGGAACCAATTTGGGAACCCGTCGACGGCAACGGAGAGGTACGTTCTCGGATCAGAAGCGAATTTCTCAGACAGCTCGATCCCATTTCGCCCAATGAAAGAGAAAGGGAAGCGCCAGGATGTATCAAATCCCGTGGCACATACAATCACATCCAGTTCTTTGTGATCCCCATCCTCGGTTTCGATGCCCGTTGGGGTAACTACCTTGATAGGTGAAGGAACGAAGTCGACCTTGTGTATATCGGTTTTCACCATATGTCTTTCATGGAAAAGAATGACATACATTTTCTTCACAGAGCGCTTCCAAATATCCAGGTCCTGGTGTCAGCCGTCGACATGCGACCCCGAAGTCCGGAATTACTGGTAACATTGTCCAACTAAGTTCAAGCGAGACACAGTTTAAAGCTCACTATGATCTGCAATCCATGACTTCTTGGCCAATCGCTGGACCATGACTTCTGTGAATGCCGCCTTTGCTATAGTTTGGAGGGGACTGCCGCGAATTGTGGCAGCGTGAGCTTCCTACGCCCACCTCGTCTTGGTTTGTGTATAGAACGTCGCGATTGAAGTGTACGTACGTTCAGTCCTGCTTCAATTTCCAGCCGGAATTTCTTGTAGTATACAGGATCTTGGAATCTCTTTCTATCTTCTTCAGTGAAATCATCTGTTGACACGTCCTTAGTGAAGTCGTGGTGGCTGATCATTAGGAAGCGTGCCCACAGTTCTCAGCATCCTCCTTCCCGGATAATTTGACGAGGGGTTCGCGTACAAAGGTGGACGATATCCAGGTCTTTCCGCGAACATAGTTCACCAGTCGGGCCACTTTTGGCTGTATAGCAGGAACGATCTGTATTGCCGAAGACCCCTGAAGAATAATGTCGAAGTCATCTAAATTCCCTGCAAAAACGTAACTCACCACGCCGATCACACCGACTCTTTTATCTCCCCAGTTCTTGACCGTGTCTTCCCAAGTAGCATCAGGGCCACCTTCGCCTGTTTCCCACCGCGCGCTATGGATCACTTTGCCTTGGAATTCTTTCAGGCCTGGTATATCTGGCCAGTTCCATCTGCTAAGCACTCCTAGTCCGGTGAGTAGCACGTCGCATGTGTCCTCGAATTCCTCGAATTGCGTGGCCGTTTCTCCCGAGCTTGATTCGACAGGCCGCTGAATAGTAACGATCCATTTACCATCCGGTTCAGAGTACCGCGCTTTGGTCATTCGGTGTTGAAGTTTGATATATGGCCTGAGCTTGTATTTGTCGACGATGGATTCGAGATAAGCAAGAATTTCAGGACCGGAGGCATAGAAGGACGACCAAGTTAGGCTAGCACATATTTAACTGCAAGCTCGCTAAGCAAGAAGAGTATGCATACGTTCTCTTCAAAAGTGAGTTGATACTGAATGAAGCAGATTAGATGGGCGTGTTAGTTGGAGTTTCCCCAAATTGCACTCACACTATGTGAGGGTATATCACATTTTAAGCCCTAAGCCGTCTGTTAGAATTCGCGTGAATTGGATGAGATGATTTCATCTTGCCGGGTACTTGTTTACGAGCCACGTTCCACCGATTCCTCGTTCAGCTTCGTATATATTCAAGGTCAGATTAGGAACTCGCTGAAGGTATCTGATTTGATTTGCCAATCAGTTTCTCTTTGGCAAAGTCTGAATATTGCACTCACCTGATTCCAGCTACGATACCTGGAAATACCGTTATCGCACGTAAAATGGCCAATATTACTCCAGGTCATACCGCTGTAACCGGCACCAATGACGATGACTTTGATTGGCCGCGCCTCGTCGATACAGAACCTTCCAAGCGTGAACCTATTGCTCCCATTTCCATTTGTTAGGCCATTGGTACGGGGTTCGAGATTTGTTGCCTTGTGCTCTTGAGAGTGTGAAGACATGGGTATCAATCAGACGACTACCGTTCTGACTGACTATTTATCATGAGAACAAGTGGAAGCATGGCTTACTATGCATCCGTTACTTATTATGCGACTGAGCTTTCAAATACGCTGAGAAAGCAACGAGGCATTGTGAGAATAGTATTACATGTCGGGCCATAAAGAGAGAGCTTGACTTCTATAGACAATCACTAGTTCCCTTATATTACCGCAGATTTTACTGAAACGGTACAAGGCCATCACTTCGCAGCAGTCTGATGACGAACCAAGAGACCTGGTGACTTGTCAACAGTGCTCCAGGTACAAAACTTCCTTTCCAACCGGCGACCGATATGATAGAAGCATCTATTGTAAATTGGTCGTGTATATCTACTGATTATTAGTACAAGTATTTCATCGATGACTATTAGACAACACTGAAAGCGAAAGATATAAATGAAACCCGACCTCTGAGGCCCCCCCGAACAGAAAAAAACTTGCATAAATTAACAATAATTAGACAGTCGTCACGCTGGGTATCCAGCCAGCGCTCATTTGTTTTTCGTGGGTTTGAGAAGGAACGCGGCATTTCCTTGAGCTCTATCGCATTTCTGGGCGAGGGAAATAGCTGCGCTCATTGCCTTTTCTACACCGTCGCGAGAAGAGTTGCCGACGGGGGTATGTGAATAAAGATCTTGTAGCGGCGTCAGTCTTTTAATAATCACTCAGCAAGTGTCCATAACAACACACCTTTGAATAACAAAGTGTATCGCATGATACGCTGAGTAGGTAGGATGGCCAAGTCTCGAACAGATGGACGACTCCGTTCCCGTTTTGACGGTAGCTTGTGCGACTCCTGGGAAGGTGCGGAAGGAGTGCTGCCTCCAAGGACTTTGATGGAGTTGATCCGTTTACCCCAAGAGTTCACCCGACGTTTGATTGTCCCATTGGCCGCATCTGCGTCTACTCTTGACGTCGTAGCACTGCTCGCGCGCTCTCGTTTTACTACTCCTTCATTGGTACCAACGAAGAATCCCCCAACGACACCGCACCATCCAACCAATGCCGCGTCTAATTTGTCCTCACAGGAGAGGAAAGCAGTAGCAACTCCTTGTGCACTTGGATTAGCTTCCAGTCTCTTCAGCAGCTCCTCACTAGCTTCGATGAGAGCCGGTAAATAGGTAAGCATCAAAGCCGGAGGTGTGGTCAAGGTATCACTGGCTGAGAGGCTACGAATGGCGGACAGATAGTGCCGCTCGGTGCGAATAAATTCCCTGCAGATGAGCAATGCCCGCCGAGCATTCTGCCAAACCGCGCTGAGAGCTGGGTCGGATAAACAGGGAAGGGAAGATTTGAGGGTAGCATGCTCATCGTGCGTGGTATTGACCAAGGGTGTTCTGGAATCAGCAGTAGAGATAGATGACGCTGTGGAAGGAGTCATGACATTCCTTCGCCGCTCCCAATGCCACATCTTCTCTACAGTCCTCATTCGTTCCAACTCGTCGATCAGCATCTCGTCTGAAATTCCATCGTCTGCTATTGCCATCGCTAGAGTCCAACGCCTACGATGTCCCTTGGTAGAGTCTCTTCGGTATTGCGGCGACACCACCATAGGCGCAGCAATCTGTGAGGACACAAGTGCTGTGTCTCTTCCTTCTGCGGCGTCGTCCCAATCATCCGCCTGGTCCCCAGAGAAACTCCACGTGGATTTCCATCCATTTTTGGGGGACGTGGTAGCGATACCCATGGAAGAATAAAAGAACGTATCACCCATGTTTGACTTTGCGTTCAACGACGCGGAAGATGGGAATTCGCCAGTCCATGCAAGAGACACAAGTGCATCTGTGCTGGCACTCCTATTTGGATAGGGAGAACGATCACGTTGACGATGAGCACAACGAGACTGATCATCAATTAGCAAACGACACACGAACGGACGAATGGTGTCTCACGTTCTCTTCATGAAGGGGAGATTGGAACTTGACAGTCCTCTCGTTCGCACGGGTTCGGACGTCGTGATTGTGGGTAGGGAACGTGGAAGCCGAGGGAATGCTGGGTAGCGAACTGCGACGGGTCCTGTAGGATGGTTTAATGGGAATATATCCAGTTGCCCAGCGAAGAAGGCCGACTGGTCTTGAAAAGAAGGAGGGTGAAGATGGGGCTGAAGCATCAGATTCCGAAAAGTTACGCTTGGGCTTTTGCAACTTCCGTGGATGACTATATGTGGGAGAGGAAGGCAGGGAATCCACAAGAGGTAAGGGAGCTGGTCTGCGAGGAGGAGCCCTGGGTCGGGTATTTTTCCCAACGCGAAGTATCTTCTCCGGAGAGGTATACTGGACATTCATGGTTGGAAACTTGACTGCTATAGGAGACTTTGTCTTTGAGCTGATATGAACGGAAATATCAGTCATGACATCAGGTGTCTCATCAGACGATGAGAGGGCGGAAAAGAATGCGCCATCGTTCGATGATTCAGAGTCGGAGGCGGGTGGAGACAATTCGGGAGTGGAAAGGTCACTTGAGTCAACAAGCGAGGGTGCCGTGCTGCATTCGTCAGACATGTCGCTGATGTCGAAATTTTGTAGTCTGCGGATGGGTAGTGGTTCACACTGATGGAGTTGCAGTGACCGCGCATTTGTATCCCCCTGTAGTTATGAGCACTGCTGAACGAACCATTGTGCGATCAATGAAGTTGCGTAGCACCGGGATCGCTTTGCTAAGTCTGCCGCTGGTGTAGGAGACATAAGCGGCCCGATTCCTGAGCGAGATCAGATTTGATCCAATCACGAAAGATTGTTACTACATAATCGAAGTTAACTAGAACAGCTCAATCAGGCTCACGAGCAATTCCAGGTCTTAAAGTTGGGCATTTGAGCGTTATCAGACGTTAGCATTGGAGGATAAGTCCGCCGTTAGTGTCGGGTCTTTGACTTAGTCCGTTATTTCCGTTTATTTTTGATGCATCATTTGTAGGGGCCGTGAGCATCTACGAAGCATCCCGGGCTAGACTGACTTTAGTAAACGTGAGTTTATAAGAGACGGTAGATATGAAAGTCCGTGGAAACGTAGCATCCCGAAGGTCACTTCAAGAAAGCCTTCGATTACTGAGACTGCGACATCAACGCAAGACCGAAGCAATGTTCGACGATATCTCCATGTAACCCTTATCATAGTCTGTTTTGTTGATTGCAGATCACCATCTGTACGGCTTCCAATGCTAGGAGACTATCGGTAGTGCTGTCGACAATCGAGTACTTGGTGGAGACAGATATCCAGACGGCGAAGAAGTCCAGTGTCATATACTCCTCGAATTCATCGGATCAGGCTGATAGTTCTTTAATCCCAGTTCAGAATCTTTTGAAAAACGATGCCTTCACTTTTGAAATGTGTCTTCCCGAAGACACTAGAAGGAGAAGATCATGCAGCGTAGGCCGAATGCTATGGAGAAAAGTAAGCAACGGTTATCGGTATCGCGTTCCAGAGTGATTACATCAATTGATAACTTTACAACCAGCATCGCACGAGTTCCGTCAACATTATTACTAAGGCAGCCGCGGATGTGCATCAGGTCGCAATCCCCAACGTGAGAGCGCACGATGGATTGAAAAAAAATCGGCCACCCAGCCTCATCCGCAGCAAGACGGACGGCGAACTTGAGATGCCACGCTGGCAGGGCTGAAGGCAGTAAAATGTCGGTAAAACTAAGTTTACAACATTCAAGGGAAGACAAAAGCACCTTGAAAATGTAATACACACTCTACGGCCTGCCACAAGTCGGTAGTACGGCGAAGGTAGTCGGGATTTGAAAGGACGCGAAGGTCGCGCACCAGAAGGATGCCGATTCCAGCCGCGGCTCGTTCGGCAACCATCCGTCCAGCTTACGTCCGACATGCGTCTTTTCTTCTTTTTCAGCCTTTAGGAATCTCAGCGGAAACATTCTTTCCTTTAAGCAAAAATACAGATGATTCTACGGCGCCGTGACCGTCTCTTCTTCAACATCTACCAATTCCCTGCCCTCTTCAACCATTTCACCATTCTTACAAGTCACCATCTTGACGATCCCAGCAACATCAGTCCTCATCACCGTTTCCGTTTTCATGCTTTCCAAAATCACAACGGCCTGTCCCTTCTCAACGCGATCGCCGACCTTGACCTTAATTTCAACAACCAAACTAGGCATTGGGGCTTTCAATGCCCCTTTGGCTGCAGCAAGCACGTCACCGCCAAGGTCAAGAAGCCATTTAGGCGACGGCAATACAAGGGTCGTCTTCGAACCGCCACTGAAGACATGTAGACGCTCCATAGTGTTGTGAGAAGACGAAGCCGGCACGCCCCCCGGCGGCGGTTGCGAAACAACGGTGGCCTTACAATTAATCGAGTTTAGAGTCGCAGAGAGCCTTGTTGGTGAAAGTAGCTGAGCAGGCACAGACAAAAATTCGGTGCCAGAAGCGGAGCCAGTGCGGAGGAGTATGTCGAAACGCCCTGGTGTTGTTGATTTCACCGAAACGCTTACAGCTTCGCTCTTTCCAGAATCGTCCTGTAGAGTAATGAGCCGCTCATATATATCTCCGCCGAAACGACGAGAGGTCAGAGTGGTCCAAGGCGTCGGACCCGAAGGAGCATTTGCAACCGGATGATCACGAAGAGCGACATAAAGGGCTGCCAACGCTAGTGTTTCTGCGGAAGGTTCTGCGATTGGGGGGAAGAGTTCGTTGAAATGCCTCTAAATAACATGGAGTTAAATCCAACCCCATGATTATGGCGAAAACCCATACCGGAATAAATCCCGTTTCTAGTTCCTGGTCTATGAAGGCTTGGTTTCCGGTCAGGCTTTTCAAAAACTCCACGTTTGTTGACACTCCGACAACATGATATTCGTCCAAAGCCTTCCGCAGAATCCGTAAAGCTTCGGTACGATCCCTACCATGACTGATAAGCTTAGCAATCATAGGGTCGTAGAACACGCCAATCTGTGATCCTTGAGTAAAGCCTTGCTCCAGTCGAAGTGACGGAGTTATGTTGATAGGAGGACTGAATTCCGAATGTAGCGCATATGAATCAGCGAAAACATGCGTAGGCGTTGGAGTCGAAAGGTAAAGTAGAGGCCCGGAATCAGGAAGAAACTGGTTACGTGGGTTCTCTGCGTATATTCGGGCCTCAAATGCATGACCAACGAGTGGAATCGAAGATTGGTCTAAGGGAAGTGGATTTCCTGCAGCGATCTGATTCCGGATGCGTTAACGATGACGGAAAGCAGGAAACGTGGCCTACCTCGAGTTGCCATTCAACCAAATCAAGCCCGGTTATCATTTCCGTTACAGGATGTTCGACCTGAAGACGAGTGTTCCTGTAGGTACCGTAAGAAGCATTTCAGAAGCGATAAACGTGTACCTCACATTTCCATAAAATAAAAATCCAATGTGTCATTGTCGAAGATAAACTCGACGGTCCCTGCCCCAACGTAGTGAACAGCGCGTGCAGCTGCCACTGCCTTCTCACCAAGATCCGCACGTAACTCTGGAGACAGACCAGGTGCTGGTGCCTGCAAATGTGGTTGAGTACGAGATTATATGTAATGAATCAAACATAATGATAATCACCTCCTCGATGATCTTCTGATTTCTCCGTTGTACAGAGCAATCTCGTTCCCAAAGACTGACAGCCTCTCCATGTGTATCAGCAAAAACTTGAACTTCTACATGCCGTGGTCTCTCGATATACTTTTCGATGAGTACTACGTCATTTCCAAAGGCCTTCGAGGATTCTCTTTTCGCTGAAGACAATGCTTCGTGGAACGCTTCAGCAGAAGGGGTAGTCACTGTGCGCATGCCCTTGCCGCCGCCGCCATGTATGGCCTTGATGAGGACAGGGAATCCAATATGTTTTGCCTGTTCGTACAGGAACTCGGGATCTTGGTCCTTGCCATGATATCCAGGCACACAAGGCACTCCCGCAGCTGCACCAAAACTTGAGACTAGGTTTAGAACCACAGAAAGGGGGCCGCATACCGGTCATGATATACTTTGATTCACTAAATGAAGCATGATGAGTGAATTCAATCGTTTGAGATTTACATCCGAACCGAAAACTGTTCACGGACGAAAAAGACAATCATGAAGACCGTAGGTTTCTTCGCTTAGTTTACGCCCTTAATGAAGACGTTCAATGGTAAGATGCCTGGCACTGAGAAACGGCAAAAACGTGCGACTTCATGATTGCTTTTCGTCACCCAGACTGGTTCATCTTGAAAGACGAACCTTTTCGAACCCATACTGATGATGGCACTGGAGGGAGGACCGATGAAAACAATCCCTTCTTGATCCAGGCGTTCAGCAAAAGATGCATTTTCGCTCAGAAAACCATATCTGTAACGACCTGTTAGCTCATGATCCATACCCAGGTCATCTTATTCACCCGGGATGAACCGCCTATTCAAAGTTCAGAATTTGAACGTAACCAGACACGACATTGATAATAATACCTGAGCACCGCTTGCGATGACAGACGTCAATGATCTTATCCATTCGCAGCTACGGAAAATATGAGCATCAAGAATGTATAACCAATCTCACGACATACGTAGCTTTCAGCAGAAGGAGCGGGGCCTATACAATAAGCTTCATCGGCCTGCAAGGTGGCTTGAGACACGCGCCAGGAAGATAACGGAAAAGATCACACCATCTGTACATGCAAGGAGTCCCTGTCCGCATCGCTGTACACCGCAACGGTCTTGATTCCGAGCTTCTTCGCAGTGCGAATTACGCGACATGCTATTTCACCTCTTTGTGTCAACAGATGCAGATGAGTCGAGCCCCTCCATCATAATGGACCCATCACACCTGTTCGCGACCAGAATCTTATCAAAGTGGGGTTTCCGGGAAGTGGAGGTGGCTGCATCGAGGTCCGGTGAGCGCCACGTCGATCGTCATAGTATACTTTGGGCGGACCTGTAGCAAAAGTACGCCTGAAAGATGCTGATAGTAGAGAGCCGGGCGGAGCCTGTCGACGAGGATCTGTTGACGACGCCGGTCTGGAGGTAGCTTTGTGAAGTCGGGAAACAGCGATTCTGTTGATACTGCGTGTCTTTACGCAGCGCGACGCTAGGGAACGATTGGATTGGAGCATAGCGCGTCGTTGTCGTAGTTCAAGTTCCGGATTGCCAATGCGGGGTCCGATCATGATTCATTCTTATCCCCTCACGTGTTGCGGGGCAGACAGATAAAATTACGCTGGTATCATCTATTAGTTTAGACATAGATCTACAGTGGATAAGTATACGCTAGAAACCAGGTCTGATCTATCTATCTACGACGGTTGCTGGATGCCTTTTTGCCAACAGGCAACGTCCTGAGCAGTGCGGCCTTTTCACGGTTTTTGTTCTTGACATTCGCGTTTGAATAGAAATTCGTGGCCTTTTGCTGTAGAAAAACAAAACATAGGTATCGAAAGTCACATAAAACGATAGACGTACTTTATTCGTCTTCATGCGGGCCTCCTTGGGTGTGGGGGGCTCTTTCTTTTCTATGGGAGCGAACACTAAGATAACCTGAGCACCCAGTGACGAGATCACACAGATAATCTCACCTTCAGGTTCCACCTGATCCTCTTCAGACTCTTTGATACCTTCAAAGACATCATCCCAGGTAAGATCGTCCTCTTCTTTTCCTTCTGCTTCGTCCTTCTGCTCCTCTTCCGCACTCTCACTACCATCGTCTTGGACTTCTACATCATCCTCACCTGCCTCCTCTAGCTCAAGAGCCTTGACGTCTTCCGCCAAGAACGTATTCTTCTGCATAATGGACCCCAGATTCTGCTTCACTCCCGGAACAACGTTGTCCCCCGCCTCCACAGCCTTACCTTTACCCTTCCTCTTCTTCGCTTCCGTCTTATTCAGCTCCTCCGAACGTTCGGGAGGAGGAACAAAGAATGGTATCCTCCCCCGCACCCAGTCGCTCAAAACAATTTTAGCGACAGAATCCATATCAGGCTCTCCCTGCTTCAGAAGCCGTCCCTTCATGCGAGCTAGTTTGTCTAGGAAAACTTCCGGTTCCCAACATTGCATCGGGTTTTCCTCGTTAGGTAGGGGGACACCATATGTCCTGGAGAGATACAAAGGCTTCACTCGCTCCATCAAAGCTGGGATATGCTCTGACGGGGTAGCCAAAGCTTCCACACGCACAACACCCTTCAAAACAGTAGACGTCTGGCTATCGTGCGCAGACGTTGGCACAATCCCAGGACAATCGATCAAGTAAATCCTCCGGGTAAGCGTAATATATTGCCAGACCTTGGTTTCACCCGGAACAGGTGCAACCTTGCATACTTTCCCGCTTTTGAGGGTGTTGATGACACTGCTTTTGCCTACATTCGGGTAGCCTACGAAGCCGACAGAGATTTGTTTCTTGTCAGAATGCAATTGGGAGAATTGGCGTAGAAGTTGGATGAGGGAGCCTTTCCCAAAGGAGTGGTTAGGTGAAGCATGGAAGGCGATGGTAGGATATCTGGGAGTGAGGTGCTGAATATACCGAGCCTAACAAACGAATGAGACGGTTATAGAGAAAATACATGAATACACGCACTGTAACCCAATTGGGCACCAAATCGCACTTGTTGATAATCAAAACGACTTGTTTATGGGCCTTCTCCTTCTTGATGAATTCTAGTACAGATTCGCACAGCGTACCCATTGGGTCCCGAGCGTCGAGAATATGTAGAATGACATCTGAAGAATCAATGACTTTGTAGAGTTCTCCATATATTCGCCGTGAGGTTCCTTTTGCGTAGATAGGTTCGTTGTAGTCGGCATGTGTTTGCGCCTCCGTGATAGAGGATGCCAGCGGTTCTGAAACAAGAAAATCAAGAAAACGAATGGTCCCAAAGGAGGCCACGCACCTATAACAGTTTCGCTGCCCGCAGCAGCAGCAGCTTCGTCCACTGCCGCCGCACCAATCTTACTGAGCTCTTCAAAATTTCCTGCATCGATCCTCGGTCGCTTTCTCTGCGCTTTTGGTCCAAAGGTGTCTTTGAATGGTTCAGTTTCCACTATATGCGGCCTCTTGAGGTGTGTATAAGCGGCAGCATGTGAGTAAACTTGAATGCACATACCTTCCGCAAATTGGGATTGGCGGCATCGTCTAACAGGGCCATAGGGAGCTTATTCCGCCGCAACAATACAGAGTAGGGATCGTTTTTCTTCGATGAAAGACTTGTACGGAAGTGATCCAGGGCAGTTTGAGATATAACCCGCGTATTGCCTACAGAACGATGAGAAGAAAGTGCATTGAAACGGTCTTTACACACCAAACCAGCGTCTGTCGGGCTGCACCCTTCCCGGCTTTGTCTCATCTTCACCCTTCTGGAACGCAGCGGCTTGGACGATCTTTCCGTCCTTGTCTCGTACGGGCTTGCCGCCGTTGAGCATCTTTAGTCGGGCCACCTGTTTTGCATTACGATAGAAGTTTTCGCCTTTGACTTTGGCTAGGGTGACTTTTGAGGACGAGGAGGAAGATCGAGTCTTAGGCACTGAGCCTGTCTTTTTCGTGGGCGCCATGGCCGTCGACGTATGGGTTGAATATTCAATCCGATATGGAAATGAAAAAAAGTAGATATCTTCCCACGGCCGAAAATACCTCTTGCTCGCATTTCACGCAGTTTGAAAGACCGCGGCATCCAACAAGACTATAGAGTTAGAACCAAGATTGAACACATAAAATTCATATTGGCATGCATACAAGGGTACATAGAATATACAACAGAAGGAGAGAGAAAAGTGTACCAGGAAAAAATCGACATGCCGTTTTCTTCGTGCGTCAAAACGACACTTCCTAGACTGGGTTGATCTTGGGACTACAGGACGAGTTGATAACAAGTCACTGGCACTGCCTTGATGGTTGAGCACACTACATCGAGCAGCGTGGCATGTGTCCCTTGGAAGAAAGGCAAAGCAGCGAAAATGGGCCTTATATATGGCCAGGCAGCGTTCCCACAGTCGCGTGACTGCAGGACTTCCGTTTCCGACTTCAGCCTTGCTCAAAAAACACTGTCGACGAGGCAATGTTCAGGGCGTGTCTGGCACAAGGTTACTTTGGTTCATCTGCTTTCGTCTTTATCCTGAATTTTTTGCGCTTTAGTTTCCCGGGCTGGCACGTCGACCAGTTCTTCCAGTAGCTCCTTCATTCACACATCTTCTGTCCTCTTCGCCAGACAGAAACTCACGAAAAAGGCCAGAAACGTAAAGAAGGTCGAGAAACGAGAGCGGGAAATCGCCAACCGTCCGAGCCCCATCTTGGGCTACCGCGCAGGCCAGGAAGAGAAGTGGATCAACTGCGCCTTGGCTAAAGTCTTATTAGACGAGGATGAACTCGCATCACCCCCGGTCTACGATAAAACTGCTCGCCCTGTTGGGACAGTGGAAATGCCGCAGAAGCTCGCGTATGGTGTGACAGACAAGGAGGCGCGCTTGTTATTCGACGAGCTTCCGTCGAAGTCGTCCGAGCGGGATGCTATGGGCATCACCCATGCGCCGGGAATCCTGTCGAGTCTGAACGTCGGGGTGGAGAAGGAATTGAGGAAGGCAAATATGTTCGCAAAGGTGGTTGATCTGCGTAATGCCAATGCTGCTGGTATCGCCTATGAGAATAGGCGGAGGATCATCATTGAATTCTCGACGCCTGAAAACCCTTGGGACCCCGGTCGTACTGAAGTCCAAGGTTCGTCTTTTTATGTGACGTCTTTCGTTTTCTGACCTTCCTGTGTAGCTGCCATTCTGACATACCGAATCCGAAATATGTGGAAGCATTTGGCAAGTCCGCGGCACAAGAAGGATGTAGCTGGGAAACGTGCTTTGAAGATGTTGGTGTACCAGAGGGCACGAACGTTGAAGTACCTGAAACGGACGGACCGCGTGCGCTATGATATTATACTGGAACGGCTGGGATTGGAACCAGAGAGTATAGAAGGTGAACTGATGGTTTAATTCGACCGCATTTCTAATTCAAATTTATTCCATATAATCTTTGAATCTGCGTGTTGGACCGAAGCGGACTCATTCTAAAAATCATCGATCAGACTAGGAGGACGTTCAGACTGTATCTGCGCGTTGTTGACATCGAGAGGAGCGCGAAATAAGACGCGACTGGATGAGAATGACGGTCTGGAAAAAAAGAAAAAGATATGGATACTTGTGTACGCCAGAGACTTTTGGGCCAGTCAGTCTCGACCAGCAAATTTTCATTTCAACCACTCGGTTTCAGCGCCTGATGGAGCGGGAAGGGTAAAGGGGCCCGACTCACTGCACCATTACAACACACTTTCTGGTAAGCAGCATCTGACCTAGATACAGCTCATGATAGGACAGGCACTCTGTGTTTCCATTCTGCCCAATCATTAGTCCAGAGGGGCCGGTTATCATCGGAGAAAATAAATCAGGAGGAGGACCAAAGAGATAATCCTTGCGTTCCTCCAAGACGTCGACATTCCGTAGATGCCCGTATCTGATCTATCACACCTCCTCGGAACGTTGGGAACTGGCGGTGCTCCGTGTCGCGCTGCATGAATCGCTGGGACAGTTACCCGTTGCTGAGCAACATAATACATAGTCTATTCTGTACCTCAATGGCCCTTGGGAATAAGCGCATGCAGGCCTAGTCGCGAGGCAATCCAGAGCGTCCGTCGAACACTGGAGTCGTCGAGCCGTGACGCGTGGGAAAGACCGGATGACTTCATTAAGGCGGTCAAATCGATGACCTGCTCTTCCTCCTGAACCACCACCATCTCTTACAATGTCTATCACCAAAATCCACGCTCGCCAGGTAAGGCGCCCTGTGCGTATCCCTCTGTTCTATCAGTAACATCGTCCGTCGCGTAGATCTTCGACTCCCGAGGCAACCCCACCGTTGAGGTCGACCTCTATACCGCCAAGGGTGCGTATTGGCTGCATATATGCGCAGTTTTCTGGCTAATCTAACCTCTTTCCAGGCCGCTTCCGTGCTGCAGTGCCCTCTGGTGCGTCCACTGGTATTCATGAAGCCGTAGAGCTTCGTGATGGCGACAAGAGCAGCTATGTCGGAAAGGGTACGCGTTCTCTTCTTCATCTCTTACATACCTCTCATACACGTTCTAAGGTGTCTCCAAGGCTGTTGCTAATGTCAACGACATCATCGCTCCTGAACTCATCAAGGCTGGCCTTCCCGTCACCTCCCAGAAGGACATCGATGATTTCCTCATCAAGCTCGACGGCACCCCCAACAAGGGAAAGCTCGGTGCAAACGCTATCCTCGGTGTTTCCATCGCTGTAGCTGAGGCTGCTGCCTCGGAGAAGGGTGTTCCTCTCTACCAGCACCTTGCTGATCTTGCCGGTGTCAAGCCTCCATTCGTCCTACCCTGCCCCGCATTCAATGTCATCAATGGTGGTTCCCACGCCGGAAACAAGCTCGCTTTCCAGGAGTTCATGTTGATGCCAACCGGCGCCACCTCGTTCACCGAGGCCATGAAGATCGGCACGGAGACTTACCACACGTTGAAGAAGGTCATCAGCGCCAAGTACGGTATTGACGGTATGTCATGATCAATTTTATCCTATCACTCAAAACTGACGTGTGCGCCTCTAGCTGTCAACGTCGGTGATGAGGGTGGTTTCGCCCCCAACGTGTCGGGTGCCGAGGAGTCTCTAGAACTGCTTTCAGAGGCTATCAAGAAGGCCGGATACGAGGGCAAGATCAAGATCGCACTGGATGTCGCGTCTTCCGAGTTCTACAAGGAGGGCAAATACGATCTCGACTTCAAGAACCCCAACTCGGATCCCAGCAAGTGGATTTCCGGTGTTGAGCTTGCAGACTTGTACTTGGGATACGTTAAGAAGTACCCCATTGTCTCGATTGAGGATCCCTTCGATCAGGACGATTGGGAAGCTTGGACTCACTTCACTGCAAACAGTGGTATCCAGATTGTCGGTGACGATTTGACAGTGACCAACCCCTTGCGAATCAAAACCGCCATCGAGAAGAAAGCCTGCAACGGTCTCCTACTCAAGGTATTTCACTCATTGAACCTATTGACATACGTTGTTCATTGTGTTGGCAGGTTAACCAAATTGGTACCATCTCGGAGTCAATTCAAGCGTTTGTACCCTTCTCTCAATTCAATGTGCACGTTTGTTGAAACGTGTTTTAGTGCCCAGCTTTCGCAATCTGATGGTTGGGGTGTCATGATCTCTCACCGCAGTGGTGAGACCGAGAACACTGTTATCGCGGATCTGGCCGTTGCCCTGGGTGTAGGCCAGATCAAGACTGGTGCTCCTGCTCGTAGCGAACGTGTTGCCAAGTACAACGCGCTTCTTCGCATTGAGTATGTTTGACTTTGTGCCCTTTACTCTTTTCACTAACACACCGCTCTAGGGAGGAGATCCTGTCTACTGGTGCCACCTATGCTGGTGATAAGGGTCTGTCTGCTGGTCACACCGCCCCTGCCCTGCTCAAGAAATGAAGAGGAAGCGCTTAAAAGAAGAAGATAGTTGTAACAAATAAATAGACATTGCTCATCTCTTACGCATCATATCATGTACATGAAAATACGACACTTCCCGCTAAATGCTTAAACGTCTTTTTCTTGACAGCAGAGAACGGTCGGTGCTTGCTGAAGTTACGCCTAAGTGGTGTTTGCACATAAAGACACTGTAGAGTCTAAATTACCCAATATGCATATCATGACAATAGATCCAGGGATGAGTATGGTATGGTAACATATACATGCAAGGGGGTATCATAAGCATAACGCCGTCATAATCCGGATACAGCACTGGCCCTATCCAAAAGACCCATCATGCGTCTACTCAAGCGCTCCGCCTCTAACTTACGCTCTAGCACCTGGTGAGCGGGCGTTTTCTTCTTGGGGAGCCATACTTTACCCCCGCTCTTGGTTTCCGCGCGCAGCGCATTGATGGCGGATAGATCTACTACGCGAGGCGAAGTCGAGAACTTGATCACATCTCGATACAACAATTTTGTCTCCGTCGTAAGGGAGCGCAGTGTCGGAGGCGAAGGAGAGCGATCCGAGTCTGAATCGTCCGTGTCAGAGAATCCGGATGGGTCGAGGGGCGGCGTCGGCGAGCGCGCGAAGGGTTCGGGGAGTGGCGGGAGTGTCTCGATCTCGCGTAGCAAGTCCTGTCCCTTGAGATAAGAGTTCTCCGTCCTCAGGAATCGGACCGTTCCTCGCAGTGCCTCGATCTAGGCGAAATATTGTATTGGTCTGTTGTTTTTTTCAAGGAGAGACGGCCGCCTTACCTGCTCGAGCAAATGGGACGTTTCTAGGCTTCCTTCGACAGCTATGGATTCGGTTTCGACTGGTTGAACTCCCAGGACTATGAAACGTGAATGATGTCTTCTCAATAAAGTATGGAATGGAGAGTACCTTGGCGGTCATGGCCAGCTGTCATCGTCTTCAGCTTGGCATTGTCTTGTTCTAGCGTATCCAAATCGGCTTGAAGTTGCTCCATGGCCTCTTCATAGGCGCGCTCTTGCTTATGAACCTTGGCCAGCTCGCTTTCAAGATCAGCAATCGTATCTGCCTGTTTCTTGACCGCTTCCATTCGTCGCTGCATGAGCTCAATTTTGACTCCTGATTCTTGGATATTTTGGTCCTTGGTCTTAAGGCTTCGGACGAGGCCTTGAAGCTCGTCGTTCAGTTGTGCGACTTTCCTCTCTGCCTCGATATTGACTGCTAAAGTAGCTTTAATCTCATCAACTCGAGTGACCCAAGGTGCGACGCTCGATGCTGGGAAATGCATGAATTCAGTGTGCATAATCGTGGAGAAACACTGCATTACGCACCCTTCGCGACATTTTCTGTTTCCATGATTAGAGGCAAGAGCTTTGCACCCTCCTGCACAAGCTGGCTAAGGGAAGCTCCAATAGGTTCCCAGAAAGAAGCATCTATCTTCGCATCCATACCCACAGTCGTAGTAGTAGCCTGCTTCACAAAACCCAGAATTGCATTGACCTGGAAGGGTGTCTTCGCAGTTCTCACGTCACTCAAGTGAGGCATGATTTGTTTCGCCAACTGAAGGGGGAAAAGATTAGATGACGCGGTTGGTGATAAAGAAATCGAAGCATACGGTGATTGCAAAATTGACAGGTTCTTGTACAGCATTGCTCAGAGATTGCATATGGGGCACAACGTGCGGCTTAAGGTGTGCAGAGTCTTTGACCAACTCCTCCGTCCGCTTGGTCAGTTTCCTAGAAGAGATAAATTCAAGTCGTTGCTATGGACAAGAGGAAGGTTCAGATACCGAGACAGGTTCTTGGCGCTCTTGCACTGATCCAAGAGCTTCTGCAGTGGCTCGAATAGATCGGTGTCGATATTCAGACCACCCATATCCAGAACAACATCTGTCCAAAACATACGTAAGTATAGCTGGCAGCGGTTGAGTCGAACTAGCTAATTGACCTTCATCCTTGAGAATACCCTCTACGGACGTCTTCGTCAGACCAACGGCAGCAGCAAAAATGTCAAGGTCGAGATCGAAAGCAGTAACATATCCTTGCTCCCGCTCTCCCAAGTCATGGTCAAAGCCATCGAAATACTTGTCGGCGAGATGATCAAATTGGGCTTGAATCCTAATAAACAAATTAGCTACATCTCTTCTTCACGTCCAGAAAGAAGTAAAATTCACTTTTCAATGTCACTAGCGCATTCTATCTCCCTGAACGCGTCTCGTCGCAAAAGATCAATTTGGATGTCAATCCGCTTTTCCATGGGTGCGATCTCGGGATATATCCGGCCTTTGTTCAAGAAGGTTTCTACGTCGCATTTGCGTAATATAGCGGCAAAACGCTTGCAGAGGATGGATACAGCAGAAATTCGACCGCGGAGCTGGCAACACAGTCAGCATTGGGTTGAGGAACTATATGATGCTTACTCACGTCACATATACCGACGAGAGTTTCAGAAACCGATCCATTGAGCGATTCAGGTAAACCATGAGCCTGAGCGACAACGGTATTTATCAAGTCTGTTTTGTATGCTAGGCGTTGGAAAAACAGATAACAGCTGGTTGCATCACTATCTGTCTCGAGATATAATTGAGGCAGGTAAGGCTGTCATGAACTCAGTGTTGGGTTGAATATATGTTCAACAGGACACTTGCCTGAACGATACCCAGTAATTCTCTGCTTTCCCTCGCCTCCAGTTGTTTGAGCTCTAGATCGATATTCCTGGCCTGGTTCTTCGAAGCTGAAGATTGGAGTTTGAGGTTCAAAGATATCATAGCAGCTGTTTGAGATGCAGCCGTAGCGGACTCGCTTTGGGCAGTCTGTGTTTGTAAACGGAGAGCGTCGAGTTCCCTATCGAAGCATTCTCAGCATAGTGGCTGCGGATCCCACATATGATACTCACGTCTGAAGCTGGAGAACAAGTTCTCTGAATTGAAAGATGGTACCTTCCAAGTCAAGGGTAGCTTCCTCCAGGGCTTCGACTTTCCGCAGATGTTCTTGAATCTGCATATCCTTCAATTCTGCAGGGACGTAAATCGCGATGGAGACTTTACGAGATCGAAATAAACATACGAAGATCTTCGTAAAGAGCCTTCTCAGTCTCAACATGGTTCTCTTCAAGCTCATCACTGAGCTCTTTCAAAGCCTCGAGATCTTCGATCGTGATCCGCATTTCTTCAATTTTCTGAAAATAACGATGAACAAATAAGTGGTTATGTTTTGACTTGGCAATACTAACAACGAACCTCGCCAAGCATAAGATTGCGCTCTGTCAGCTGAACGAGCATCTCTTCTACACCCAGAGCGTCGTCGAGTTGTAATTTGAGGTCTTCGATCTGGATCTCTGCATTGGACAATTTGATGACGACTGAGTCGTATAGGGCTAGAGGACCATCAGTTAAGTTATTGACGCGATTTTGATAACTCACATTGGAGATCTTCAATTCCCCCGACGTCCTTTTCCATTTCCGATATCTTCCTCCTTTGTTCCATTTCCATTTCCTGTGTCATATCGCGTAGCCTAAAGCGAATTAGAGCGAGTGATAGAAGGTCACGACAAAGGGTACCTGACTAGCGCTTCTTTGAGTCGTTCATTCTGCTTCTCGAGGTGGAGGTATGCTACTGAGTCTTTGCCGGTGTTACTGCTTTCTTCATCAATGGATGTATCTGCGCTTGATGAGAGAGTATAAGGAACGTAAAAGGATGAGAGCATACCTGCATGCTCTTCCTTGTAGACCTCCAGTTCTACCTCGGCAAGAGATAACCGATCCTTGAGTTCCTCCAACTCTGACTCCGCCATCTCTGCTCTTTCCTCAGCAACCTCTTTATCTAGCATCGCCATCTCTAGTAATTCTTGGCCATCGAGAAGGCGCGTCTCAGCTAACTGTGCCAATTGTTGAGCATCGGCAAGTTCGCGTTTGGAGGCTATGAGATCAGTCTGAAGAGAGCTGAGCTTTGCTTGGAGCTTGGGACGCAGGGCGACAAATGATTCTGCTTCAGAAAGTCGCGTTTCTAGTTCGCGGACATGTCTCGCGTCGTCGGCACGTTTAGCCTCCAAGACGCGTACCTTGGCACGTAGTTCATGCAGTTCTTGTTCGTCTGGAGGTGGTGGCTGCAAATAGGGTTATCAGGGAGCTTTCGATATAGAATGAAACGTACAAGTGGAACCAGAGGGGAAGGCTCTCTCGTGACATGATGCAAAATCTGAGGCGACGGGGGGGTAGCTGGTTGAGATGGAGACTGAGAAAGGGGGGAAGAGACGCGCGGAATTGTTGTGCCATTCGGCGGTGATGTCTGTTTCTGTGTAGGTGATGGGACATTTCGTAGCAATGTTTTTGTGGGAGGTCTTGAGGGTGTTGCTGTCTCTGGTGGACTGGGTCGTACAGGAAACGACTTGCGGGATGGCAGAGTGGTTGTATGTTGCCTCTTTGTCGGCGATGCCTGCCCCAGTCGACTTGTTCGTGAAACAGGCGTCGCCGCAGGTTTCGCTGGACTATTTGAGCGTACCGACGATGCTGGCGAAGCCGTCCGTATAGAATTCGACCGTGCAACTCCCACACTGGGAGTTCGCTGGTGGCCAAACGAAGGTCTAGTTGCAAGTGCCGGTCGCTGTAACGTTCGTCAAGGTAGAACGCATACAAGAAGGTAATTACGCACACTCGGCCCTGCCGCTGGCTGCTGTTCCATACCATGTGTTCCCTTTATCTGTACAGGCCTCACGAATAGGCCATAATTCATCCTGCATTTGAAGTACGCCTGGCCCTCGAAGGTTCCGTCATTCTTCCCATTGGGCTCGTACAATTCGATACCGAAGAACTTCCCCGGCTTCCCACTTAACGATCCATTCCACCGGATTACCCCGCGCCCGACAGGGACGTCAACGATGGTCCCAACAGGAAGATTAACAGCGCTCATTGTGTCGGACGATGTCCAAAGACATTGACAGACCTGACAGACGCGAGAGAGAGGATGTCACACGTGTGACTAGCTCCTTCATCCGCCCAGTGGGGCCTCCACTACTATCGGTCCGATCTCCAAGCCCCAGCGCGACTTGGAAGCGTTCTGCTGAAATTTGAAGACGATGCCCGAACATATGCCTTCGAGGCCGCCTCCGAAATTTCATACCGGTATGCCCTACTTTTTACCTTGATTTCGGTGGCTAACGCGTATCGCCAGGCCTCAATTCTGACTCGGAGAGCGAGACGGATTCGAGCAGGAAGCAGTCGCATTCACGGACGAGGACCGACAATCATCTCTCTCATCGCGGTGCGTCGCTCGAAACGTCCGTGGACGCAGCCGCGCCTCCGATTCCGTACTGGTCAGCAAAACGGCATCTAACATGTGGCAACCCTACCCCTCAGCCTCCGTGGTCCGCTCAGCTCACACCCTGGCGCAATTCTGCCCTAGGAAAGCTAAAAACCGCCAATGCAGCATTGATCCTTTGCCTCAACATTGATGTCGACCCACCCGACGTTGTCAAAACTCAGCCATGTGCTGCTTTGGAGTGTTGGGTTGACCCTAGGTTGCTGCCCTCGAACCGTGCAGTCGAAGCCATTGGTGCGAATCTGAAGTCGCAGTACGAGGGTCTCAGTCTCAAGATCCAGTACAAACCAATACTCGACCCTTCGCAAGAGGACATCCGGAAATGTTGTCAACAGCTCCGCCGACAGGCCAAGGATGACGCTGTCTTATTTCACTATAACGGACACGGGGTTCCCAAGCCTACAGCCAGCGGAGAGTTGTGGTGTTTCAACAGGAACTACACTCAGTATATTCCGGTGTCTCTTCAGGACATACAGAATTGGTTGGGATCTCCTGGTGTGTACATATGGGACTGCTCTGCTGCGGGTCATCTTCTGCAGAATTTCAACCAGTTTGCGGAGCGCCGCGACAATGATGCATCCATGTCACATGGTGGTTACGCGCCGGAACGTACACCTTACCAGCAGTCGATACAGCTAGCTGCCTGTGCCGCGAATGAACATCTCCCTTCATGTCCTGAACTACCTGCCGACGTTTTTACATCATGCCTCACCTCTCCCATTGACATGGCCCTTCGGTATTTCGTTCTTAACCAAAAATTACCAGATGGTGTCGAGCAAGATATGATCATGCAGCTTCCAGGTGATCTCAAAGATCGTCGTACCCCTTTGGGAGAATTGAACTGGATCTTCATTGCCATCACTGATACCATTGCATGGACTTCGTTTTCCCGAGAGACGTTTTCACGATTATATCGATGTGACCTCCTCGTTGCATCGCTTTTCCGCAACTTCCTGCTTGCAGAACGCATCCTGAAGAATTATGGGTGCACTCCGCATACATACCCTCCCCTTCCCGCCACTAATACACATCCTCTATGGGCAACATGGGATCTAGCTGTGGATGCGTGTCTACAACAGCTCCCCGATCTTCTTCGTAATAAAGCGCCAGCAAAAGCTAAGAATTCCGCGACAGGTCAGCCACCGGCGCCTACAGCAGTGATCACAGATGAAAACGAAGTCTTACCTGGTCGCATTGGTAGTCTTCGCCATGTGACTAAAGACGAAGATGCTTCGCAAATCCCACCCTATACCTATGTTCCTAGTCGGTTCTTTGCTGACCAGCTCACGGCATTCGAAGTTTGGATATCCCGAGGTGGTTCTGCCTTGACAAGACGCGGTCCTATGTCCATGCCAATCTCAAAGGAGAAGGGATCGGAGGAAAATGGAAGTCCTGTTGCCAATGGTGTAACCGAGGACCCGCTCGTTCCTCGAAAACCGCCAGATCAGCTGCCCATCGTTCTCCAAGTCCTGCTTTCCCAGCCACATCGTCTGCGCGCACTTATCCTTCTCTCTCAATTCGTAGATTTGGGACCATGGGCTGTTAACATGGTCCTTTCCATTGGCATATTCCCCTACATGGCGAAGCTTCTCCAGGCTGCCGGGCAGGACCTTCGTCCGGTGCTCATCTTTATATGGACCCGCATTCTGGCTGTTGATCCCTCGGTACAAGTCGACCTATATAACAACGCTCAAGGATACCGTTATTTCTCCAAAATTCTCGCAATGCCTGACGATGGCGTTCTGCCGAACTCATCTGAACATCAAGCGATGGTTTGCTTCATTCTTTCATCTCTTTCCCGCGACTTCCCCAATGGTCAGGCTGCATGCTGGGATGAACGAGTCTTTGATGCTTGTCTTGACAAGCTAGATGATCCTGATTTTCTGCTCCGTCAATGGGCTGCCCTGTGTATTGCCCAACTTTGGGATTCAAATGACAAGGGTAGAAAGGACGCTGTGCAGCGTATGACCACAGAGAGGCTCAATGTCATGCTTAATGATGAGTCTGTGGAAGTGCGTTGTGCCGTGCTCTACGCCTTGCAGACCTTCATGGGGGCCAGCGGTTCGTTAGATCCAACCAAGAGAGGAGGCGGAGGAAGCGGAAATTTGATGGGGTTATTCGAAATGGAGGAAAACTTCCACATGCGTCTAGAGGTCTCCCTGGTCATGGGCGCTACCTTCATCATCAAGGATGATGCAAGTCCGATGGCGCGGAAAGAGCTTTTGGTTTTGATAAGCTCTCTGGTAAGGGAATGGAGAGGTCATTTTATTGTCTGTGCGTGGTTGTATTGGGAACAGGACCAACGCTGGCGCACGAAGGGTTTTGGTCCCCATTCACCGGTCGACGACATCAGCGGACAGGCAATCGATGAATGGCTAGAGAGTTTCGACTTCTCCAGTCAAGAAGAAAATCGGGTCATCTTGTCGTCTTTCTTTACAATCTTTGTGGTCCTCCTCGACCTTTCGGAGGATCCTTACTCTGAGGTTGCTGCTAATGCCCAGACGATCGTGGACTATATCATGGCCCTTCTTTTGGATTCACCGTTCAGTCAGCATGATGCGACCAGTCTCAGACGACAGCCCATTGTATCTCCTGACTACCGCCCATCAGCTATTGAGACCGCACCTCGATCAAGAGTACCTTCTAGCCACTCTCCTCTCACATCCGCTCCGCCATCTCCAAAACCACCTCGTCCAGGATTCCCTCGCAGCGACACGATGAGCTCAGTGACCACTTCTGTGTCGAACACCCTCCGGCGCACATCCTCCTTTGCCAATGCTCTGAAGACCTTTGCGAACGGTGTCACTTTTCCTTCTCTGGAAGATGGCCATTCTGCACTATTTGGATCATCGCGCTCAGACTTTGACGTATCCCGACCACCATCTCCTAACCTGAATCTTGCGCGATACGCACCACCTTACTATCGCATGTCACTACCCGTCTATCAAAATGGGAATTCATCCTCCCCCTCACTTCAACCGACTGTACTCGACTACACGCCGAAAGACGTCATGGAGGCATTGATGCTGGAGGATATGGAGCGATTGAGAGCGCGACATAGAAAGCACCGACGTGGTGGTGGCGGTGGTTCTATACCCAGCCCAAGTAATAGTACTTTTTCCACTGGATCTTCGGCTAGTAGTTTGATGTTAGGGCTGGGAACAGGTATGGGACTGCGGGACGTGCTTCCGCTGAAGAGCACATACTTTGATTGGTGCACGGAGTACTTTACGGAACCGCAGATGAGGGTGGGTACTGTTCTTTACAGATCTTTCACTGTGAGCTAATGTTGTTCTGATAGCAAACGGAAGCAGATGAACCGGGTAGCATACAATACAATCATCAAGTTTGGAGACAACGTCGAAACGAGAAGGTTGACGTCGAGACCCGTGCTCAAGCAGAAATTGCCCGTAGGTCTATTATTGTTGCACGACCTAGTTGATAGCCAATTCGTTTATTAGCATGTCATCGATGGGACAGGCCAGTCGCGACGTTACAATCTATCGGACACCCGATGACTATGGCATTCCATTCTTATGACCAACACCTTGTAGTCGCCAACGAACACGATATCATCGCGTAGGTTTTTCTGCTATGCCGTTTGATCTCTCGACTAATCGTATTGCAGAGTTTGGGACTGGTCGCAGAAGAAGAAGTTGAATCAGTTCTGCAATGGTAATCCCAGAGGAACCTCAATTACTTCTATGCATATCATTAACCAGGACGTTGGTGGTATTATCATGACCGGGTCCGGTACGTCTCGCTGATTTAGGTGCCAACATCCCATTGAATTGCTCGGCTAGATGATGGTATCGTGCGACTCTTTCGCAATTATGATCCTACCTTAGAACAAGGTCCCATACAGCTAGTCAGCGCGTTCCGTGGCCTGCAAGAGGTGATATCCATCAAACGTGGGTCCGGTCTTGTGATGGATTGGAAAGCTGCGAATGGAACTTTGCTTATTGGCGGAGATTCCCGTATTATCAAGAGCTGGGATGCTCAAACGGAGTCTCAGGGAATGGTACGTGGAAATATCACAATGTGTCATCTCCCGCAACTTGAAAATTCAAATAGGACATCTTGACCGACTCCGAAAGTCCGGTTACAGCTATTGCCTCGGATCGCCATGGTTACTCTGAAGTCTTTGCTGTCAGCTTTGCCAATGGTGCGGTCAAGCTATTCGATGCCCGAATCGACGACGAGGAGCCTGTGATCATGACATTCCCGGGCCACACGACGTGGGTTCAAAATATTTGTCCGCATCCGGCCTCGGGCTTCCAATTCCTGTCTGCTGGGTATGTCTTTAAGGTTTTGATATCTACATTTCTGTACCTTACATCTGAATGTGTAGCGTGGATGGCATCGTCAAGCTTTGGGATCTCCGAAACGAAAGGCAGGCCGCCGAAACCTGGGATCTGAACTCAAGGGGACTGTCCACCTTCGATGTCCATCGGACTACCGAAGTTTTCGCTGGGTAAGTGGTGATAGCTTCAGAGCTCATTCTGCCATTGAACGCTAGATTAGATCCTCCGCTATAACGCCTCACCAATGGAAGGAGCAGAAGATAACCGTCCAATCTATCAAAGGACAGATGAAGCCCTCTAGCGTTTCGGTTCCCACTGGACATGTCCTTCAACCGCCTCGCGTCCCGGCGTCACCCTTTTCGCACCGACTGACGTCTTTGGTGTTTCACCCCACGGAGATGTTGTACGGTGTCGGAGAGCCAGACGGTACCGGTAAGCTTTTCGTTATTTCGTTGCGTCGTACAAGGCTGAGACTGTATCGGCAGTCCGAATCCTGGGCTGCAATTTAACGTCGGACCCGTCGCCCAATTGATCGGGAGCCGCATTTGGTGGAATATATCTACGTTTTATCGTCTCGTAAAATTATTCTTGCTTTGTTTTGCACACATAATAATGTATAGTAGAATCTGTCGCAATAATGTATTCGTTTAGCTGTGATATTGTACCAGTAGAAATGTAATGTGCATGTCTTGGGGCTGGACAGATCGGAGGCTTGTTTACTTAAGGAGGCTCTTGCGTTATTACCACTACAAGCACCGACATCGGCACTTAAGATCTGCTCCCATTCTGCGTTTTTCCTGCGGCATATCCCTTACAACAGGACCCTTTGGCATGTACTCATAGAGTGCAGATATATTCTGGCAGCGAAAGATGGTAAAAGCAATCACAGACGAGCAGGTGAGACCTCGGTTTTCTCGAATCTTCACCACTGACCGGTAGCTACCCCTTGCGCCTCAGCCACCGCCCGAACGGAAGGACACGACGAAGAAGAAAGTTGCGGCAAAGAAGAAGAACGTAGCCACAGGAGTATGGCCCTGCAAGATCAACGGATGCAACAAGCAGTTCGCGCGGGAGGCAGACTTGAAGAGACACCAGCGGACAACGAAACTGCATTCGATGCCCGGATTGTACGTGCTTGTGCTCTGGAAATCGCGTCTATACTAATGGTTCTTAGCTCCTGCCCTCAATGCGACGCCACCTTTACAAGGGTGAGTACGTTCACGTCGTATTTCTAGGACCGAGGTCATTTACTGCGGTGCTAGACTGATGCTCTCCGGCGCCATCAGAAGTCAAGGTTGATTTGATTTGGTCTTTCTACGTGCAGCTGCTGAAGGCCATCGTAGACATAACGGCATCGTGATCGAGTCAATGGAACAGGAGCTACTGAACGAGGGTCACTCAAGGAGTAGCAGCATCGCGCCGTCCATCAAAGGCAAGGAGCCCATGTTAGCGACGTCACACTCCGCTCAAGGAAAATCTGTGGTATCTGGACCAGCTACCGGCCATTCCAGTTATTATCGTCAACATACCGCGCACTCAAGCAGTAACCTACTTTCTTTTCTTCTGGTAAACGTTGTCTAATCAATTGTGCTAGCATATGTACCTGAATATGCACAGGTAGGCTTGCCGACGTCTGCAACCCGGCTTAACGGCGCGACGAATTGGGCTCAGTCACACCCATGGCCTGAAGGTGTACCACCGCCCGCTATCGGATACCCTATATACTATACGCCTTCCCCTTATTACCGTCAGAACGGAGTCACTCCTGTACCTCAGCATCAGCATCAACCTCCTACCGAAACAGATTACCGCGCAGGTTCCTCATCGAGAACCCAATCACCCCATCAGACCGCCCATTCCCGCTTGGGGACTCCTCAAAACGACTCAAATTCCTCCCCGTCTGGACCAGAGACTCCTGATGGTGATCAGCAAATGTCAGCCTCGCACGAGCCTGCTACAGTGAATCCCTCAGATGTCGACACTCTTACAGAGGAAGAGATGAAGGTTCTATCAATGCAACTCACCCATGCAGCAATGGAGGTCGTGCTCAACAACGCGAAGTATCCGCGGCGGGAAAGTATGCATGGAGGCGTCAATCTGGAAGATATCAATTCGCGGTGGTCAAGTCCAAATCAGCCGGAGAGTGATCTGGACCATGGTGAGGATGCAAGAATGTCTCCCGGGGATCGTACGGGGTCGGGTTTGCTCTCTTACGGGACGCCTCTTGATCGTCCTGAGCCCATGGAGCATATACTAACAGAGGATGGTGAGCCGATGCTTAACCCAGGTATGTTGTTATCGATGTTCTTGGTACTGTCTGACTGTCAGCTGTATATAGCGGAACTCCTGACACAGGTAAGAACTAATTAACGGCATCTGCACTGATTTCGGCGCCTGATGTTTCAAAAGGAATCTCTGGCTTCTCCCCCTCCTTCATGACTTCACGATTGGTTGGACTTGTAGTGTGAACTTGACGCTTTATGATATCTGTACAACATTGTTTCCTTCCCTATCGTCAAGCTTGTAAGCTTCTTTCGTTACTTTACTATCGGCGTAGTCGATTCTTTGTTAGGTTTTGTGTTTATGATAGCCTTTTGGTGATTTTGGTCAGACTCATGTACAACAGTATGAAGCGCACTACATTATTGTGAGTATCCATATTGCCTCCGACCCATGCTGGATCTAATGCGGTATCTCCAGGGTTATTCATAATACGTTACGGACTCATTAATACATGCATTGTGCATTCAATACTTACGACAGTAATGCTGCCGACAAGCACCAAAGCACGCAGAAATACAGATTTATTTGTTGATCTACTATATGCTACAGATTAAAGCTGTGGAGAGCCAAAATTGCGCAAAGGTATAGGCCCAACGATACCGTCTGTTGAAAGAGGAACGAAAGGCGATGCACATGCAGGATTTACATTACAGGATTTGTACTTTGGGCCACTTGAACTGTGGTCCGACCTATGTTACATGAAGTCAGCATTATTCGGTGCTAAGCAGGGCAGACATACCTCTTGGATGCTCAAAGACGCGAGTTTGTGCCCGGTCTCGACAGATTCCTCCAAGGACTTGCCAGCAACGTAGGCGCCCAAGAAGCCACCAGCGAAGGCATCCCCCGCTCCATTGGTGTCCACAATTTCCTCATCCGTGAGAACATGGACAGCGAAGGTCTTAGGGCTGTCAGGTTCCGCAGAACTGACAAGGACCGTTGACTCGGCACCATGGGTGATGACAACGATACGGGGTCGCGAAGCGTTCGACTTAGGCAGCATAGCAATAGCCTTCCCTACCGCGGGGAGATCGGTAGGTGCGGGGTGACCATTGGCGCTCGCCCAAGCTTCCGCCTCCGCCTCGTTACAGATGATGATATCAGTGTGAGGGAGGACGGTTTGCAGAGCGGCATTGAAGAACTGGGGGATAAAGGGCGCAGAAAAGTTGAGGACGGAGACTTTGCCTAAAGCAGTGACTTCTTTGCTGAAGTCGCTGATGATGCCCGCTCCGTGGGTGAGAAAATAACCCTCAAAGTAGAACACTTTGGCACCGGCAACTAAGGGGGCGACTTCAGGAGAGGAGAGGTGAGACTGGTCGTATTTCTCGGCGATACGCAGGGTTGTCACCAAAGATCTACCTTGACATTAACAATGGTATTTGGAGGCAGGGACAGTTACTTACCGATGGTGTCCGGTGATGATCACGGCGCAAGCACCGGTTTTTTCGCCTTTCTTCACTTGGTAGGCTTCAAGTAGTCCTTCCCGCTTGTTAGCCGCTTTGAGCTGGTCGGCAAGGTCGTCGTCGCCGACGCATCCGGTGTAGACAACCGAGTTTGAAGGGAGGATGTACTAGACACAGGCAAGTTTGTCATGTCAGTTTTCGGCTCCCAGGTTTTGGCGGCTGGAATGCTCACCGCAGCTCCACGAGCAGCGTTCTGAGCTGCACCCCCGGCGACATAGGTCACCTTGTAATTCTTCACGATCTCTTCGTATCTAAGCAAGAGTCAGACAGGAGGCTAGGTAAAAAAATTTTGGCAATACATGGGAGCGTGCTTCTCCTCAGCGAGGATGGCGTCGTTGGCCTTGAGTTCATACTTGGCCAGCAACTCTTCACCATTTGTGACCTGCATGTCAAGTAGGGGATTGCCCAGGCAGAAGAGGGCGGGGGTCGTCGAGGCCATGATGGGTGAGAGGAAAGAAGGAGGATAAGTAATCGATGATCAGATCAAGCCATACAATTTCCGACGTCATTCAGTACGCCCACTACGTTATGCTATGTCTCGTGTCTGCTGGCTCGAATGCTCACGGACAGCTCGCCAACGGAACAGTAGACGACTGCCATGTATTTGCGACATGTGTATTCAGAGATCTACCACCCGACTGCCAGATTGTCGACCTCTGCTGCGGAGCCAATCATACCTTACTCATCCTCGAGACCGGTGAGGGGTTACGCGAACTTTGGGGGTGCGGAGATGGGCGTGCAGGACAGTTAGGACTGGACTGGGTCGAAGCGAGCACCTCTTTTTGTCCTGTTACGCTCAACCGCGATGGATATACCCCCAAACTGGTGGCATCATCCTGGGAGACGTCGTATGTCGTCTTGTCACGTCCCGGGCAGCGGGATGTATTGGTCTCTATGGGCGCTAATGATTTTGGCGATCTGGGGGTAGGGACGTCTCGCTCGGCAGTAGGTATCCATGTCGTTGAGCTGCCCTGCGACGGAGAGACTATCACTGCGCTGTATGCGGGTCAGCACCATGTTGTCATCCAAGTAGATGGAGCTCAATTGGTGGGTTGGGGCCTGTCCCGCCATGGACAGCTAGGGGAACCAAAGTCCAAAGTTGCGTTACCACGGATAATACCCATCGAAGGCCAGATCGTGTCACTCGCCCTTGGCGCTCAGCATACTGCTCTCCTTCTCACTTCTGGTCATATCACTGGGCTAGGATCTAATCGGAAGGAGCAGTTGCAAGGGATGGATATGCTCAGTGACGTTCAGATGGTGGGATGTACGTGGAATGGAACGTATGCGGTCGTAGGTGACCGCATATATTCTACGGGGAGCCATTCCAAAGGACAGCTTGGTAGGATTCCGACTGATCTGCCATATGTCGAGTTCCCGCACAACCATCATCTGAAGAAGTTGGCCTGTGGTACGGAGCATGTTCTTGCGCTATTCGACGTCGTCGATGGTGACCCGGAGGTATGGGGGTGGGGATGGAACGAGCACGGGAATGTCGGTCTTGGTACAACAGAGGATGTACGACTCCCTGTGAAAATCTGGCCTCGAGGCTCGGCGTCTGGTTCTGGGAGGGCTGCGGACATCTGGGCAGGCTCTGGCACGTCTTGGATATGTGTCCAGTGAATGGTCAATTGCCTTCTTTGTTTACTACAGGGTCAGAAAGTAACCTCGAGTCAGCTTGCCTATCTGGAAGTCTTTAGTCGGCAGAACCTAGATCACCGACCTTCATAATAAGACAAATACTCCCAGTAGCGTTGTACAAGGCTGTACATCTCATGACGATGTTGAGCCTGACTAGCCACTAGGCCCACGAATGACACAGGGGCGAGCTTGTACCGAAACATATCTCGTAGCGGTCTTCAAGTTAGTTGGAGTCATGTCTTGACCCCAGACAGGTTCCATGAAGGCCGAAAACGAAGGACAAAGAGAACACCGTAGAACCGATTTACAAGCAGCATAATTACAATAGCATATATGCACTCCACAGTATTAATATCAATCACCAGTAGGCAAGTCCAAATCCGCATGGACTTGAGTGACGGTCATTTCTTTCAGAAGGGCAAGCTGAGATACCAGTCAGGCCAATTTATCAAGAAAGAGTTTTATAGCCCACCTTTCCGATAAGTATCTAAATGTCCTTCAGTGTGTATTCAGGACGGAGAGGTGGATTCAATACCTGTGCAGCGTCCTTCGATTCGTTGTACTGATGCAGAAGCTTTATATGCTTCTTCACGATGTTGTCAGCGTCTTCGTTTTCTCTATCGAAATTTCAGCGAATAATTTCTCCATAGAAATGAAATATCTGAGCTTACCCTAGCTCCCGTTGCAAGTTCTCTGCTTCAGCTTCCAGAGCGGCTATCCGAGCCTCCTGTTTCTGCCAAACATTCGAATCAATGAGGTAGCGAGGGAAATACAGGGAAACCAGCCTTTGCGGAGAAAGCTACGTGCATGGTGGTAGACAGCAGCGTGAGCAAATTGAACGGCCTGAGCAATGCCACTATCACGCGTTATTTACGCGTTGTTTGGCAAGTGACGTCATGTGGCTGCCGAATTGCCCTGTCTTAGCCCTGTCTTTGCCGCACTAGTTACGATCACCACGGTCACTGCGTATTACTGTACAATCATTATTTAAATTGCTCATGTTATCCTCGAAGGCTACTGGCCCTGCATTTTCCTCCGACACGACTCTCAGTACCGAAAAATGAAATCCCTTCTCTGGCGGCAATTTAGGGTTCTCTGCTGGAAGAACTGGATCGTTCTGTTGAAGCACCCATTCGTGCGTGTTCAAAACGTTGTCCATCTCTGGCGCTTATGGTTTGTTATCGCATAGCTGAACTTCTTGCGGTGTTTTGCCTTGCCTATCGGATTCGGGGTGTTTCTTGCAGTTGCCCAGCTATTCTTAATAAAGCCCAGTAATGTCTGTACCTTTCCATTTTGTCTTCTCCTATTGACCATCACAGTAGTTTGGCATAGGAAGTCCCATTTCCGTATTTTCCTTGACGCAGGTGCTCGAACCGGACTTTGCATTGCTATGGGCTGACGGCACCGATGGAACGAGTGACCCTTCGCCAGCAAGTATCATCGCTCGCATTACACAGAATTTTACGACATCACAGTTAGCAGCGGTTCGACAATTAGATTCTCCGGATGACATCCCCGCCGCATGTCCTCAAAACTTCAATCTATTCTCAGAGTGCTTTGCCGCCATCGCTTTCTACAATATCCCTGCTAACGGGAGCGCTATGAATCCTATCAACTACACAATTCGCGCGGATGCCGGACTCGCTCATATAGATGTTGTCAAGCACTCGAGTGATTTTGAGAAGCGCATTCTTCCCTTGCAGTGGGCAATAGACCAGGTGAAGCTGATTGTTATCAAGGCCACACCACATGCTCATCGGATCTAGGCTATCATTGAACTTCACACCGGCGAACGAGTTCCTACCCCGTTTCAGTGGCCATTCACCCAGGAAACCAACGAGGAACGGGATACACGGACACGTCTCAGTAGGTTGCCACACCCAGCGGTCTATATCCGTCGGTCTTGACATATTTTCTATTCTAGGCTACATTCGTGGGCTTCGAACGCTGCTTGTATTACTATTGTGAGTTTCTTTGAAAGTGCAGTAATGCTGCCGGTGTGAATATGATCGTATAGGTTTGTATGTTTTGTCGGGATATCATATCAGCTGCCTGGTGCTGTTACTACAGAGCGCACCAATCTCGTCACAGCACATATGAAAGCTATGGGGCTCCTGGATTCGGCTAGAATCTTGTAGGGTCATTCCAATTCGACATTTTCCGTCTATTCTCATACAGTACTCCCAGGTCCTGGCATATAAGCGTCTCCCTAGCGTATCTTCCCGCGTGGGTCATTGTAGCTTTGATTTGGCACGCCCGAATTTTCACAAAAACCAACGCTGGATTGGTAGTTGCCGTTCATCTTCTCCTTGGATTGTCGTTGGCTAGCTGGTCCTTCTTCGTTGCAGCTCCATTCGGAAAGAGTCCTCAGCTAGCTGCAGTCGCATCGACTTTCTTCGCCATCATTTTTGCTATAATAGCTTTGGTATTCAGCCATGCCGGTAATGTGGCGGCGTTCATTTTCACGATAATTTTTCCGCCTGGATATTACATTTTTGCTATACGAGCCATGTGCGGGTTTGAGAATAACTTGCTCGCAACGAATGTGCTGCAGGGCGATCCAGATAATGGTCTTCTCCTACTGCCTCTTCTTATTGCCGCTATCGTAAGTGTATTCACATCGTCCTAGGCCCTTCTAACGACAGCCTCGACAGGTTGACATTTTCTTGTGGCCTGTGCTCGCTGCCCTCTTCGAAAGACGGCTATACGATGCCCGAAACGTTTCGAATTCAAGGGACGACGAAGAAAAGCATTCTATCCCCGACAATGTAGCGGTCTCTATCAAGAATCTTGGCAAGACCTTTTCGACATCTCTGCTTAGACCCAAGAAGAACGTTGTCACTGCGGTCGACGACCTGACTCTTGACATACCAAAGCATGGTATCTTTGTTCTTTTGGGATCTAACGGGTAGGTTTATCCGTTCTTATACAGCTCCCGCTCTACATGATGATTATTCAGGGCCGGAAAATCCACGGTGCTTTCTATCCTGGGAGGGCTCACGGGGCGTACCCGGGGTTCGGTGATTTTCGAAGGTGGAGTCGAGCGTCCTCGCCCTGGGACACTGGGGATAGTTTCCCAAAAGAATGTCCTCTTTCCCGAGCTCACTTGTTATCAAACCCTACGTGTTTGGAGGGCAGTCAAACGGTCAAGTAACAACCCCGAGGACGAAGATATTGAACAGCTGTTGAAAGACTGTGATTTGGAGCAGAAGATCCACGCAAATGCGAGTACCCTCTCTGGCGGACAGAAACGAAAGCTACAGTTGGCTATTGGTCTTATCGGAGGTTCTAAAGGTAAGCATAAGTAGTTCCATATATGTGCAACTGATCTTAATTTTCTCCTGCAAGTCGTTCTTGTCGATGAGGTATCTACCCACATACTTATGTTACACTAAAAATATACTGATACTCCAATAGTGTACTTCCGGTGTCGATCCTTTGTCGCGCAGAGCGCTCTGGAGGACCTTGACTTCTTTTCGACAAGAGCGGACTATCATATTCACCACCCACGTACGTCGAATTACTGAGAGCCTGGTATTCACCTAACCTGTCGTATAAAATAGTTCTTGGATGAAGCGGATCTATTGGCGGACAACATCGCCATCCTCGCGGCACCAGGAAAACTTGTGGCGAGCGGTTCTCCGGTGTCTCTCAAACGCGACGTTGGCGAAGGCTACACCGTCCAGGTAACATTCCATTCGTCCTCGAAAGGAGAAGTATCGACCCGTTTGCTCCATCAAATCCGAAATTCTACGCCCTCCGCGTATTTGTCCACGCCGGCCCCTAATCAAGTATCGTATCACCTTAGGTCCAAAGATTCAAGAGACGTCGAAAGCGTGCTGCAGATCCTCGAAATTGAGAGGCTTACGTCGAACATCGCATCGTACGATGTCACTGGAACCACTATCGAAGATATATTCCTCGACCTCATGGAGAAAAACGACCCTCAGGCATTCGACGAAAAGTACACGCACCATAGCGCGTCTTCCTCTGTTTGTGTAGAGGATCTACCTTCTTTGCAGCTTTCAAATGGACGTCGCATGTCTCCACTGCAACAGGCCAAGACGATATTTGTCAAGAGGACACTAATTGCTCGAAGAAGCTGGCTGACTCCGGTTTTGTCCGTCCTCGTGGCTATCGCTGCGTCAACTATTCCCCTGGTCTTCATCCGTGGTCGGCAGCCTTCATGTGTGAAAATGTTCTCCACTTCGGCTAATATACCACTGTATCTTCCTGTATCCCCTATGGCATCCGCGATTAGTTTCGGTGCTCAGGTTCTGAACACACCTCCCGGTCTTATTTCCACCCTAGGGAACAGCACGTCTAGTCTATCTGTGGCGGATATCCCCGACAATAGTACGTTTGTTGACACAATTCGCCAAAATTACCGTGCTTTGGCTTTGGGTGGCGTGTCTATGAATTTGAGCACGGGATCATCACTGCTTGCTTGGGAGGCGACACAACCGGGCCTCACAGGTGCTGCTATGCTTAACCTTGTCAGCAATATCCTGTATAATAACGCGCTGAACTCCACCGGCCAAAGCGCCAGCTTCCCGACAATCATACAAGCAAGTTATGAGGCTTTCCCACCGATCGAAGCTGGGACGCTTTTTGCTCTCAAGTGGGTCGCGTTCTTCGGTGCTGCTATGGTGCGCGATGCTCTCGTTTTATTCATTCTATAATATTGACTTTGTGGATCGAGTCTGTATATCCGGCTTTCTATGCCTTGTATGTGTCGAGAGAACGCCGTTCTGCCGTTCAGGCAATGCAATTTTCCAATGGACTGTCGGACCCTGTGGGTCTTTGGATAGGCCATCTTCTCTTCGATACAATTTTTGCCGTCATTTCTTCTATAATTATCATTATTATCTTTGCAGCTGCTTCGGACCAGTTCCATGGATTAGGACTATTCGTAAGTGCTATTGGTATGAGTTGTTCAATAAATCTGATATGTTGTTAGTTCCTTGTCATGGTGCTGTATGGTATAGCGGCGACCTTGTTCGCATACTGTGTATCTTTGGTGGTGTCTACACCGCTCGCGGCTTTCGCTGCTGTGACCGCTTATGAAATTGTTATGTTTGTGGTGTGTACTTCACTTGTGTAACACAACCTTGGTTGATTTGCCATTATCAGCTGTACCTGGCCGGCTACCTTCTGACTCTCACATACGCTAAAACATCTGAGGCCAATGATATCATAACTATCATTCACTTTACACTTTCTGTGTTATCGCCGATTGCTAGCGTGGTATGCTTTCCCAATTTTATACATGTTGTCAATACAAATTTTACCTCAATATAGACTCGAGCTGCGCTGGTATCTGTCAATCTCTTTTCGCTGCTTTGTACCGGTAGCGGGACCGTCTCTACGTCGCATATGGCGACTATCGACCGATATGGAGGACCTATCGTCTATCTGATCGTTTATATCTTTATTCTTCTCAGCATTCTGGTGTGGGTGGATTCCGGCTCATCGCTACCTCGAATACCGTCTCGCAAACTGTTCCAAAAAAAGTCCTCGGCTACCCTTGACCGGGAGCAAGATGTTCTCGCTGAAGCGGATCACGCTGCGTCTTCTAGCGACCTCCTTCGTGTTCTTGGGGTTTCCAAAACATTCGGTGATAGCAAAGTTGTCGATGATGTCACTCTGAGCGCTTCTCCCGATACGGTTTTTGCCCTTCTCGGACCGAACGGTGCTGGTAAAACAACCACTTTCAATGTCATCCGTTAGTGTATCCATGGATATATGTCGATTCAAACTAACTATTCCACGAAGGTGGAGATGTGACGCCTGACAGAGGCGACGTTTATATCTCCGGAGAGTCAGTCGTTCATCATCCGAGAAGAGCGCGGTTTGCATTGGGAGTTTGCCCTCAGTTCACCGCTATAGATTCTCAGCTCACCGTCAGAGAGCACCTGGAGATATATGGGAGATTGAAAGGATTGGGAAAGGGATCAGAACTTCTAAACAACGTGGATTCGTTGCTTAAGGCGACTGCTCTTGCCGCGTATGCAGATCGACTAGCCAGTAAACTTTCGGGAGGAAATCAAAGAAAACTCTCCCTTGCAATTGCTCTGATTGGTTCGTACACTGCCGACCAGAAAGTTGCTTGCAATAACATTTATCTAGGCAACCCGGCCGTTGTTCTCATTGACGAGTTTTCGACCGGTGTCGACGCAAAGATGAAACGAGATATGTGGAAGACTCTCAGGAATGTCGCGGTAGGCAAAGCAGTCATGATCACTACGCGTAAGTAACATCCTCGTTTCCCGATATGACGTGCTTCCTGACCGATTTCATGTCAGATTCAATGGAAGAGGCGTCTGCTTTAGCAACTAAGGTCGGCATACTAGCTAAGCGTCTTCTCGGTGAGTCTCTCCTGTTGTATCATATCCATTCCAAACTCACACCACTTTAGCTGTCGGCACTACAGAATCCCTATCGGCACGCTATCCCACGTACGAAGTCCACTTCACCTGTCGGACGCGTGAAGAGATCACCAAAGCTCAAGTTCTAATGGCGCATATACCCGGAACACGTATGGCCGATGATGTCGCCACCCGATTCGAAGTTCCTATAAGTGATGGCTTCTCACTTGCGCAGCTATTCCACGTCTTATCAAGGCACGGAGACTTCTCCGAATATACAGTGGAGAGAGCTACACTTGAGAGTGTTTTTCTAAAAGTCATTAGAGAGAATAACGTGGCTGAGGAGGATCATGTTCAACGTCGTAGATGGGGGTGTCTCCCATGATCAGTTTACAATAGCAAGCAATAATATTAACAAATCATGGCGTATATCTATGTGATAGTGGTATGTGCATGCCCTATAGATGTTCCGAATACTTACATGTGGTATGTCCCAACCGACATATATAATTTACCGCTTCTACCACTGAAGCCACTCTCCGTACATGTTCGGCCGCTCGCCCCGAATGTACGACTCGAAAGTTCTTTTAATGACTGTCGCCCAGTCTAAATCCCGCTTATCCTCCTCCACCTTGTCATGCCAAGGTTCCTCGTTCGCCGTTGATGTCGCAGTGGATGATTCACTATTTAGAGCTCGTCGGGCCTGCTCTTCAACCGCCTTGAACCGTGGCCCGAGGTCAGGCCAGTTGCGCGAAGGATCAAAGGGTCGCCACCTTGTCAACGAGATGAAATCAGATTCTTCTCAACAAAGTGACGGGGGTAGAAATGCTTACCATTGATTATGATAATGGTACGAGTACGCGCCCGAAAAGAAACCTTCGAAACCCAGCGCTTGGGGTGCAGCACTACTTACTGTAGGAGTCTCGAAGAAGTCGGAAAACCTGTAGGTGGTAAGCTCAGCTATGGTTATGCATGGAATGGTCAGAGTAACAACGCACTCTGTGAAGTAAGGCTGCGGCGGCCTATCCCGCTGGAACTCTTCTGTATTCAGCCATGCCGAATCAAAGAGCGCGTCTGGTAAGCGCAGCAACAGACCATTCATCGCAGCTTCGTTCATATACTTCGTAATCGTCATCGGATGGAAATCCAGCCCGTTATTGAGCGCCATGCGGAAGAGAAAAGTCCCGAGCGCTGACCCCTTGCTCATATGAAGCACCGCAGTGTTGTAGTTCGGTAGCCGTGACCAGCGATAGGCAAACGCACCCTTCCACCCAAACAGCTCTTCCCAGTCGCGTAGAAGGATCGTGTCTGCGTCGAGGTACACCCCGCCGAAACGATGGCAGAGGATAAACCGCGCCATGTCGGAAAGAATAACAGACAGGCGGTCGTACTCAGACGACGATTTCGATCCAAGTCGGTTGATCATCGGATCGCCTGCCGCCTTCTTTGTGGCCGACGCAGTTGCATTCGCTGACACCTGTGGCTCTTCCTGCGGAACGTGGACCACATGCGCACCCGACTTGAAAAGAGTTTCCATTGAACGCCATTCATTCTTCAGCTCCGGAACCCCGTCCAGTTGCTCCGTGGTATTCCACAGTTTAAACTGAATCACATCTTTGAAACGCGGATGGAGGAACGGAGAGGCCCATGGGTTGGACTTGAGTTCCTCGAACATATCGTGGAGGGCAGACGGGTTAGGAACGGCTGCGGCTGGACCAGGATTAACCCAAAGCCAAAACTGGGCGCGACAGACCGAACTTTCGGGGTAATTCTTGGCGTACAGGCCTGTATTCTGAGTGAAGAGGAAGGAGAGGAGAACCATATAGGGTTTATCCGTGATTGGACCAGCCCAGAACATGTGGAATATGCGAGGGTTTTCGGGATCGCAAGGGGACTCGAGGGTGGAGTAAGGGCGGTATTGAGCGGGCGGTGGTAAGGTCAAGGTTTCCCATTCCCTGGAAGCAGTCGTATCGTCATCAAATGCGGGTGTCGTGGCATGTCGTGGGGGAACGGCAGGAGATATCTCGCCTTCCTCTAGAAATATGTATTTCCACTCATTCATGGTACCGCGGCGCACACGTTTGCCATTGTCCAGGCCGGCCCCTACGCGAAGAACTTCTAGGCAGTCGCGGACATACTGCTCCAGTCGTTAGACGAATACAATGAAGAGCGGGATAGCTCACCTTTTTCTTGTCGAAATCACAGTTGTCCATGATGACGTCCAAGTCAGCTATGCTACCTGGTACAGGCCTGGGTGGGTACGAGATATCTGGCGGACGGCTTTGTATGTCAAGGTAAACACGTCGAGGCCCAATACCGTTTGTCGTTGGAGAATACGAGACCAACGATCCCGGGCTTTTTCGCGAAGGTGGCAGGGCGGGATTGGCAGGTGGTTCTGCGAATCGCAGACTATCCGGCACTGGACAGAAATCTGTAAGGACCTGCGAAAAAACGAAAACTCAACCACGTACGTTTCCGCCGGCTAGGATAGTGACCACTCAGTATCTCCCACTCCCATATTCTCTGCAAATCCTCTGGCTTGTAAACGACGCTATTCCGCTTCGTCGACTCTGTCGGCCACGATGGCGGCGTCCAAGGCTTGTAGTCATCTTTGGGTCGTGGATGAAAAATGGCGTATATCACCATCACTAACACCGCAAAGAGAACAAATGCACCACGTCTACGCCCCAGTCGAGGATTCGGTATCCATACTGATATTGCACGTCGAGGTACCCCAGGAATGGGTATCGAGGCTCGGACGAACCACGGGCCTGATGGTCGGTGCCCTCCGAGACGAAGTTTTTCCTCGACGACAGAGGTATAGGCAGGCGCAGGCAACCCGATAGAAAGACGGGTTTTCTGCTGGCCGTAGTACCTATGCGGAAAGGCCATGGGCGTGGGTAGGGAGTACAAATGGTAAAGAAGAGAAAAGGCCGAAGTGTATGTAATTACTGAATGATGGCATTGTAAAGCGGGGAAACTGCGCGTGGCTCTGCTAATCGCGACATAAAAATTTGATGAAACTTCAATGTTGCCACGTATCCTATGCTGGAATAAAACAAGCTATTCTACACGGTCCGTGGTCGGATAACTACGTTCAAATCGCCTTTGGGGGGCATGGCGCCCACTCCCATTCGATCCATGTAAAGTTCGACAGTAGGCTGCGGTCCTATCTCGCTGTCTATTTCTATCGTCGCATGTGTCAGTAGCAGCGTCAGCATTATCTTGAGCTCTGACAATGCAAAATGCCTAGCCAGCCATCAGCCTCTGTACTGAACTATTAAGTCGAGAAAAACACAGACCTGCCCTCGCACATAGAAACGCCACCGCCAAAGGGCATCGTATGGTCCCTAATCTCCTTACCATCTTTGAACAGCCTCTGACCTGCGTCAATTTTCAGATACCGATCAGGGATGAACCTGTGTGCATCCTCGTGGATCTCTTCGTCCATATGCACCGCCCTCGTCACACAGACCACTTCGGAATTCTTCTTGAGCTCATACCCGGCAAACATTGTATCCTTAGCGACTCTTCGAACCGAGAACGCCGACGTGGACACCCGTAATGCTTCCTTGATCGTGGAAAGAAGCAGGGGCATAGAGGCGGATATTATCCAGTCATTGTTCTCCGGATTTGCAGGACGAGCTTTATCAATTTCATCAATGAGAGGCACCAGACCAAGTCCATCTGGATGCTGTTGCAGGGAGAGCGCGATCACCCAAAACGCCACCACTATTGCGTTTGCTTCTAGCGCCCATAACTCTACACCCAAGCAGATTGCAATATCTTTCCTGCTCTATGTACATAGTTAGCATTGTGAATACGAGTGCACACTTAACACTTACCCAGCCAGCTCCTTCAGAATGGGTCGATATCCAATCAATCAATTCGTAGGCGTCCTCGCGCGGCCCTTGTGACAAGTACTTGTCGATAATATCCACGAGATCATCCCAAGCCTTCCTGGAATCCTTGACCAAAAAGAATGGCATCTCACCCGCAATGAGATGAAATTTTTTGTCAAACGCGCGAAAGACTGGATAAGTCTCCTTCACGGGAAACTTGGTCCCAAAGAATGCATGTGCCGCTGCATCATACGATGCCGACAGGATGAATTCGCTCAAGCGCGCCTTACCCTTCGCAGTCCTCGTCGTGAGTGACTCTATAATGGATTTTTCTGCAAGTTTGGCATAACGGGAGAGAAGAACGGGGATGGCGGTTTGCGAGAGGAGTCGGTGGTGTATAGGGAAGTATTCCTGCTGCATAAATGAACTATAAACCGCGTCGTGGGATAATTCAAACACGGTTTTGGCCATTTCCTTGCGGATTGGCGTGTATTCAAAGGTCTGTTACTATGCGTAAGCCATGACATACGAATAAGGGGGGGTAAACGCGTATACCTTTGAATCACGATAGACCGCGCTGATGAGCTATATGATACTTTTAGTTGAGCGTTCGCAGACAGGGAGGGTTACGCACATCAGGTGAAGTGATAAAAGTCATCTTCCTGCCAGCGGTCACCACGCGGAATATAGGCCCAAAACGCGCGGTACAATTCGCAAAGAAAGCATCAGGGTTTTTGCCCATACTGATAGCAGAGCCCAACCATGGTATTATATACGGGACTGTGGGGACCTGTAACGACAGAGACGATTGCGACCTGCGGTACAGCGCAAACAAGACGAGAACGACTATTCCTGAGAGCAGTACAGGTTTTTCTTGCCAGCTATCTTGGAGGAGGTGGTAGGCCATGTTCAAGGCGTAAAGGCAATTGCAAAATGGAAATGTCAGGCCTATAAGCGAGCGTTGATACACAATCGAGGGTTTGCGTTTCAGGTGTATGGAAATGTCTGTAGCCCTGGGTGTGGTGACTATCATTCTTCAGCTATCCAATGGCGCACCAGGTTCAGCAGGCACCAGCGTAATAGTCACACCGCTGGCAACATCAATGGGCCTACATTAATCGGGGCGGGCGGGGGCGGAGATGGCTATATATAAACCGTACCTTGATTACAAAAATGCTGCCACTTGGGTGCAAGACAGGAGAAGAGGAATAAAATGTTCCCACGCAAAAACCAAGGCTACGCGACTCTGTGGCCCGAATCCGTCTCCCGAAAAGCTACAATGCCCCTGCGAAGTTCGAACATAAAACTGTGTTTGTACCAGGGAAGTGTCCCAATCGAGGGCATCCATACGACTCTGAAAGAATACGCAAGAGCCAATACTCAGTTCCGAGTAGAGGCCAACTGCGCTTCCAGCTCCACCACTCGCCTCTCCAGTTCCTTCTTGGCCTCGCGTTCCTCTTCCCGGACCTGCTGGAGTACTGAAATAAGCGGGATAATTTGTTCCCAATTGAAACCGAAATCCGTCATCGGGTCCGCACTGACTGTACATCCTGAGGGAAGGATGTAGCTCAACAATCGAGCTTCGTCGTGGCTGCCTCTGATTTCAGATGTGCCGACAATAAGCCAATCCAACCGAGCAAACGGGTAGGCGTCCTTGTTATCAGGCACGTCCACCAATCCGTCCATGTAAAGACCAAGCTGAACAAGGTTGGTCCCATACCGAGCAAATGTGGTAAGGGTCTTCCATCCGGGCAAGGGGAGGTGGTTGTTTCCTGGTGGAAATGATGAAGGGGAGCTATTGAGGCTAAGAACCTCCAACGCAGGCCACCTCGTCAAAAGAATCCGGATATCAGAATCGAATAAAAGCAATGGTAACGCATGTACGATGATCAATGCCTTCATGGCAGAGCAGGAAAACAAGGGGGAAATATCAGCAATGGTAATGCAATCGAATGAACTGCCCGTGAATCCTTGTCTTACTTGACGTGAGGCCAATTGCAGCTCACGAAGATTGCGGCAACAGTGAGATATGAGCCCGGCAAGGCGGTGCACCGTTGAAGGGGCCTCGGATTGTCCTGATTCCAGATGGATGTCTGAGAGATGAGGCAAACCCGTACTGAACAGTCTCGTAGCATCTAGTCTGTCTTAGTCTCAAGATCTGTGCTACCTGGGGCAGATCTTTGGTCTGCAGTTTTGTTGATGCATAAGCGTCACAACAGGCGCCCATTCCACCGCATCGTATGCCACAATCCTGCAACTCGGTGGAAGGATATGACTCAAAAGACGAGCCTCAGCAGGAGTGCTCAAGGTTGAGGAAGTCCCGACATCGAACACCTCTAAGTGGGTGAACGGACAAGAATTCCCGATATCAGGTATGTTCGCTATGCTGAAGTTCATGTAGAGACCAAGAGAAGAAAGATGTTTCCCACATTGGGCAAACAGGGCAAGAGTCGACCATTCGGGCAAGGGTACACTGACTCCTCGTGCAAGCAATGATGGAGGGGTATTGTTGAGCTCCAGGTGTTCCAATGCGGGCCACCTTGTTAAAAGTGTTTGTATATCAGAATCATGCATGGATAGCGGATATGCATGCTGGATGGTAAACTCCCTCATCGCAGAACAGGTAAACAAGGGTGCTATATCAGCAATTGCGACACAGTCATCAGGGACGCCTGTCACCTCTTGTTGTAATCCAGCTGAAGATAGACAAAGTTTCCGAAGATTGCTACAGTATTGTGATAGGGCCATGGCAAGGTGGCTTACGACCAACGGTCCCTCGGCATACCCCGATATGATTCGGAGATCTGAGAGATGGGGCAAGGCCGCGTAGAACAGCCTCGTTGCATCTCTGAAGGCAATGTCGATGTGAAGTATCTCAAGTCGGGAGGGTAGGATACATGGAGGTCCGGGGGGAAGAAGCGACATGTTCGAGAAGCTAAACAAATCTACGGTACGAATGTCCGTGAGATGTAAAAGGGCTGAAGCAGCTGAGATGATTGGAAAGGTGTTACTGAATGGAGGGAATCGGATGGATTTGAGATTGGTTAGTTTTGGAATGAGAAGTTCTAGCGCTCGACTGAACTGCATTGAAGTATCGGCGGAGTGACTGTCAAGGGAAAGATAGAAATGCTCGAGATGTGGCATTCGGGCCACAATGAAATCAAAATACCGTCCTGCTTGCACGTGTGCATCTGCAGGGACATATTCAAGAGAAAGATGGAATGAAGTAATGCTGCTGTGCATTATGAAGACTGATGCCATCCAGTCTTCATATAAGCTGGCCCAGCTGAGCCCTTGGAGATTAGGCAAAAACACGGCACCAGGACGCAACATTGCAATGGCACTGAGGGCAGGACAATAGTTTGTAACTGAATTGTCGAGGTAAAGGGTCTGGATATAACGGTGGTAGATCTCAAATCTAGTCCAATCTTCATGCAGCGAACGAAATTTCTAATTTTTGGTGTCAAGGCACAGAAAATGCGACTGGTAAAGAAAGAAACCCACGTAGATGTCAATGAATAGATTTCCATCATCTTCCACCTCAATCTCACCTATGAGACTGAATAATGGAATGGGGTTACGCAATGTTCGCCAAATAATCTTAGCGCTAACGTCGAACCATCCTTTACAGACGCTAGAAACATGGCGGCCAAGGTCCTTCTTGGCAACGTGCTGCAAGATTTCATGCACGAGCTCAGGGATTAAGAGCGCATGATGCATCGTCGTCGGCTGTATTTTCTCCTGCAGGAAATCCGAGGCTGTCAAGGGAAGAAGAGAACGGACGAGTCGGGACAATGATTGTCGAAGTGACGAAGCCAAGGTCCAAGCGTGGGAAGAACAGCTACTGATTCCACATTTAATTAACCTATTTACACTCGCTAAAGGACGTGAAAGCTCAAATTTCGGTGTATTTTATTGGAATCAAAATATCAGCCAGTGCTTCCCAACCACTTCGCCTTGATGAGATCCGCCGCACGTTCCGCTATAATATATGTTAAAACTTGAGTATGACCAGCTGGCACAAAGGGCTACTACACCCAAGTCAGCATTAAAAAGGACTTGAACAGGTCGGATTGCAAACCACAAAGATAGACGTATCAACCACACACAGTCTAGACATGCCCTTCACGAGCAAATCCGAATCTACAACACCATAATCCGCAAATCTCGGGGACATACTGGCTGTGCCAACAAGGTGAGCAGTAGTTCCGGTGTTTCCTCGTACATACTCCTCCAGAGCTTCGTCTGATGTCACGTTAACCAATCCACCATACGCCTCCAGGACATAACCCTGCCACACTGATGCGGACAGGAATCGCTTAGCCCTCTTCACTGCTTCCACCATAGCGAAAAATAACATACTGATGGATGTGCTTCCTCCAGGCACATGACCTCTCGGAAATGCGGTAGTCCTTTTGTCGAGTCTGGGTTGCACGGTAGTCGAGTAGTTCCAACTGTATGGATCATTTCCCAATAATCCCACCAAGTATGATATTTCAATCTACAGCAAGTCACGTTTGCTGAGAATAAGAAGGATATTCTGTTTCTTGACACTCACGATGGGCCAGCTTCGACAATAAGGACGGAAAACTCTTCCTCAGTCAACCGATTGGCTACAACTGCGCCCCCTTGAAATGTTGCCGCTGTTAAATTGCTTCGCAATATGTCCCGAGGTGAAACATACCACCGACGACTACAAAGTCAAATTTAGCCAGGAAGATCAGCTATGCTCTCATAAATTGCGCCGTAGCAGGAAGAAGCCCAAAAGTAGAGGCAAACGAAGGGGCATCGCTGCGGCTCTCAGAGGGACATTGCCTGTTTTTAGATGACACATAACATTGCAACATCGGTCACAAGATCATCTGAACAAAGAGATTATAACTAAGACCGCTAGCCCAGGAGAAGCGGAGTCTCGTTTGATGAACGAGTGAATAGATGTTCCCGTCCCGCGACATGAATACATATTCATGCTGCTTCCACATCTTTCTTTGCGCAGTCCGGATACATTATCTGAGTCAAAAATCACACGGGTTTAGCACCCATGAGCTTTATTACAACGTAAACGAACGCACCTGCTCCATCACTTGGCACTTCCAACATGTCCTTCAATTCCTCCGAGCTTCAATTTTTAGCACAGATGCTCACGATCCCCTTGGGTTTTATGCTCGCGCTTTGTAAAGCTGTTTGCTTTCTCCGGTTGCTCGTATCATTGCTGGCAGGATAGGCGGCATGCATTCCATCTGTCTTGCTAATGTCCCATCATCGGACTACATTAGAATAGTTGGAGGGTAAATCAGGCAGAAGAAGCAGGGACTTTGCCATCGATAAGGAAGCACAGGATGCTAATAGCGGAGGTGACTGGGTAAGAATTGAAGAGACGACGAATTCGAATTTACTCTCGATCACTTAGTCAGCCAGGCGCCGAACGCACCGAAAATGGGTCCAAGCAATTTGCTTGGACGGAATAGTAAAGGAGTTGGGTGTAACTAGTAGTAAGTACAGGTCAGTATGAAAGTCTTGAGTTACGGAATGCGCAAGTCTTTCATACCACACGGGTAGCCGCTTCGTGTGGCAACAAGTCCAATAGTTTTAGAAGAGGTAAGATCGGAAGGAAGGAAAGGTATGTACATAGAAAGCGAAGGGTATGAAAGCGGTATGCCACGTTAACGTTGTCAATGGCAGGGTAAAAATTGGAATGGATTGACGTCAAAGTAAAAAAGTGGGGGAATGGTTTCCAAGGGTCCACTAAGGTTTCGCCCGATACGCTGGGACCTTAGCGCTCAACGATGAGGCCGATCTTAGTAATGAAAGTCTTCCACTCTCTGAAGGCCTTATTATCTCTCCTTGCGCATCCGGTCCCTGCCTCAATATGCTGCGCCAATCCACTAAGTGTCGCAAAGCGCGAGCCGCATCCTGCTGCAGGACACTTGAGTACCCTTGGCTGATGCGCAGGGCTTACGAGATGCTGGTTGAGGGCGACTGGGTTCTTGAAGGAACGTCCACACGCAGTGCAGCGAGTACCCGTCGCCCAACATGGTTCGCGCCTGGTTTCCTCGAAGTCAATCTCGGGATTGACATAGGTATTACGTCTGTCCTGACGTATAACTCGTTCAAGAACCCATTTCCAGGAAATGGTACCACATCCCATGTCGAGATGTAGCAGCACACCGTACGTCGAGGTGAACTGTCGGCCGCACCTCTGACACTCGGCGTGTTCATACTCGCGGTGCACAGCGGCCTGCCTAAGATGCTCCCTCAAACCTACTGCTGAGCGGAATGTCCTTCCCTTGCACCTACTATCCTCACAAACGCAATGCCTCGAGAATTCGTTGTGCTCAAAAAGACTATATTTGTCCGTAAAAAATATAGTACAATGTTGGCAGAACCAGCTCCGAGAAGTTGGGGTGGAATCGCGGTGATTCATTGTGATTGTCGAATGTCGATATGTTGGGTGATGTTTGTTATGTTGTGTTGTGGTGGCTGTGAGGGGATGAGACGCCTTTATATATTGAAATTTCAAACTCCGATATCCCCACGGGGAAACTTCGCGGAGGCTCAAGCAATTGCTAGATTTCCATATATAGATGACCACAGAGCGGTACTGTATATGATTTGTAATGAAGCTTTATAGGTTCCATGGTAACAGCAGGTAACAGCAGTTGGATATGAGTCAGTCTGAGTCACAAATTTAAATTTCGGCAATCCGGGACGTCCGGTCCGAGCTTTTCAAAATTTATAATACATCAAACTCGTAGTAGTAGACGAGATTCCGTGTGAGTTGCCCCATACATACTTCATACAACGTGAAAAAGACCGTTCAAAATGAACGTGCAAGAAGGGAAGTTATCTTTTATGTATAATGCAGTGTGACGAATCATCTCATTGAACCATCTTCATTCGTTCGTACTAAGGCTCGAGCTTCGACATCCATATCTCTCGTGCCTTTACCTTCAAACCGGCGTGATTCGTCCTGCGTATCAGCGGTCATGACAGAATCACTCTCCGAGGATGGAGATAGGGTGTGCCGAGACGAACCCTCTACCGGTAAAGATGTCTGCTCATCAGGCAACGGGTCATATGTGACTCCATTTCCAGCTGCTCCGCCAATAGTCCAGGGGCATGTGCCTCTCTCCAACACATCCGAAATGCCCTTCCGATAAATGCGATCGTCCTGTCGACAGACGTTAGGGTCAATCCAAACTTTATGGTGGAACAAGTTGTAGAGAGTTCCGGGATTCGGTAAAGTGCGATGTGGCGGGTACCATCGGTAGACGAGCTCGCCACCATGTCGAAGCCATTCGTCTCAAAGGCAGAGTCAGCGAAGACTACATTCCAGGTATCATAGGGCGCCTGGGTATTATGTGTGTAGGACATTTTCCAAGCATTTCCACTTTTGAAACTAAATAATTCATGAAGCCAGTGTGAGGATGCCTCAGGCGAATAGTTCCACGGTAGGATGCAAGAGTCCGTAATACAATACCACATAGATCAGCAATTCGACATCGCGGATAAACAAGTGGTTGTAATGTGGCAGTTCATCCGGACGGCCTAATACTGACGGAAGCGACACGATGCAGTTGAATGCAACACTTGCCTACAATAATAGATTTCAGCAAGTAGGTAGCGATGAAAAATGATATTAATTACAGTTTGCCTCCATTTCCTAACGTTGTCCGGACCCTCTGGGCCCGACAATTCTCAGTCTACTAAGAGTGCTTCACGCGCGCCAAAGGAAGTACTTTGGCCACTGGCAACGAGAATTATGTTGCTGGAAGAGATGTCATAGTGAATGATTCCTGCTTTCCATTCAACGGTACACAAAACTAAATGAAGCTATCGGCGGGAGAAAAGTGATGAATGGAATATTGGACATACTATCGAACACGGACTGACAGCCCTTAATGGACTCCTTTTCCCCTGTGATCGACTCCTCAAGCGCATATCCTACCTCACCAGTGACGAGTCGATAATGATCTCTGGGCGATACATAGCAACGATTAGGGGCATGAATCATATACTTCTGGCACCAGCGGCTGTCGACGTAGCTTGAAGTCACTGTAGAAGACGCCGAAGAGTTAGGATGAGGACTCGTGTTAGCAAAGCATTCGGATAGCGCACCTATCCCATTAGCAGACAGGAGCATCGCCATGGCAGACGACAGTTGGTATCCCGGTCGTCACACCTTTTTACCGTAAAGATTCCAGAGTGATGGCTTCTTTCACCATACCGGGTACCGCAGACCGTCAACAATCCTTAAGAAACACGACGTTGGAACGTTGGACATCGACAGCCCAATAGCCCTCAATCGAACGCGAGATCAGCACACGCGGTAAAGTGACCGGTCTTGAAACAAGAAGTTGGCGTCCTCTCGTCGCTTTGGGTGGCGGATCGGCGGACACGATTTTGGTTGCCGGATGGCCTGGTATCGGTGGTGTGGAAAACACTGTCAGGTGCATCTTGCTCAGATTCCATCGTCTTGCCAGGCTCCGAGAGCTCCTTTGTCATAGCATCTGGCCCTTCATCAAAGACCTCCATAAAAAACACCTTTCCCGCCTCATAGTGCCGACCTAGGCGATCTGTCACTGCCTCCGAGTCTTCTGCTAAGTTCTCCTGGAGGATGGCATGTTCTCTAATGAGCCTTTTGAAGAGCGCTTCTTGCTCTCATGTAGCCTTGTGGATACCGACCTCGATTCCCTGCTGCGCGTCCGTAGCATTTCCAAAGCGCCAGAGAAAGAGACAGAGCTGTCGAGGATTCCCGTGACAGTTGAACGTGCGCGATACAATAACGCCGGACCGATCCCACTGAAGGAGGCGCGCCGTGTGAGGCGTCATGAACACGGAGAATTCAAAGTCTCTGAGCCGGGTATTGAGTATTTGAACGGCGTCAAGCGACATCCGTCCGAAATTTTCTATAGTTTCTTCTTTCTGCTCTGGGTCAGTAATGTGCTCGAAGAGAAAATCGTTTCCTGTGTCGCTGGCGAAATCCAAGGCCTCCCCTTGCCAAAACACCTGGCGCAGGCTGTGAGCACAATGAAATGAAAACGACGATATGAGACGTACGATCTTTCCGTACGTGGAGGTCTCTCGGAAGTCCTTGTTCCTTTCTGGTTTAGGTGTGGTGTCGAACGCCGTATTACAGCTGGGCATAGTCTCGTCCGGATGTCCAGAGCATTCAGGAAGAAACCTGTCAAGAAATCCTGGACAGGCATTCTTCCAAGCGTATGATGAACCATCTCCTGCCCGAGTAGCACTCCGGCGTGCCTCTCGGTCAACCATGCCCGTCATCGTCGCTCGGGTGCGGTAAGTTATCGACGCTGAATGAAGGACGGTCCGGTGATATTATGCTTGTGCTCGCTTGAGGGAAACAGATCAAGCATCAAATTCCATTGTGTGATCTGGATGGGTCCGAGACCTCAAGAGCGCTATTGACGAGGAAGGATTTTCACGTGTAATGAAGCCATACAGAAGGAACTTGCTGCCGAGCTTGAACAATAATAGATCGCAGTGGGAGGGATATACCCTGTTCTGCGTCTATAGAGAGTATGTAATGGCACTGCAGAATCGAGTAAAGTGCCATGAAGACGAGAGTCTCGCAGCAGAGTGCCGGCCGTTGCTGAAGACTTGCGGTACCGCAAAGTAATAATGCGGAGATAGCGACGTCGAAATCAAAATTAATGACATATAGCGGGAATGAAAAAAAAGATTGTCGCTTAGCATTAAAAATGTTGTAAGCCAAAAAAAGAGCATTATATATAGATACAGATAGAAACTTAGCCAAGGGAACAAGTACAATGCACTTCAATCTTCACTTCTTCAAGCCAAGGGCTAGGCCGAGAACGAGAGCGAGGATAGCGATAATGCAAACACAGAGCCAGAAACACATCCATTTCTTCTTGCGGATGCTGCGCGCTGTTCCAGGAATCACCAGTCAGAAGGCAAAAAATGATCGTCAAGGAACGAGAGCATACCGAGCCGTACAGCGTCTTCCGTAAGACTCAACCCTCTCTCGGTGTTAACATTCACTTCCTGCGCCGTGTGTTCAATCTCTTTGATTTGATCATCATGCTGTTCGACAATTCCTTGCATCTATCGGATCATCAGAACGACGCAAGGGTTATCGCAACCTGGGAAGCTCACATCATTAAAAAGTTGCGCCAGTTCTGCCATCGTCCTTTCCATCTGAGCGAGATCCTGTTGACGGGACTGCACTTCTCGATAGGCCGAGCGTGCCTCGCCATATGATGATGAGAGAACGGCTTCCGAGAAGATTTGCGTCCCGCTCGCACTAGCGTCGATGACTTGCTTGACTTCATCGTCCGTTGCGTCGGGTTTGACTGAGAAATGTGTCAGGTAAGTAGCGAAACAACATAATAAACGTACCAATTCTAAACTGACGTCCGACGCGCTGCTTCGACCTATTAGTGAAGTCTTGCTCGGCGCGTCGGTAGTCTTGGAGGACGTCCATGAATCTTTTTCGTATGAGTTTCGTCTGCGTAACATATCAGATCTCCAAGAACCCGGAGGTGACCAAACGCACCTGGTTAACCCTCATGTCATCACCAGGCTGGTTAGCCAGAGAAGCTATCCTGTCCCGTATATCATTCTGCAATTTGCTCGTCTCCTCCTTGATAATCCCCAACTCTCTCGTGACAGTCTCATCTCCTGACGCAGTGTTCAGTGAGCGCGTGTGAAGCGTCGAGATGTAGCGTATATTGTTCGTTAGGTTGTTTATCGCCTCTTGGAGTGAGGTTATCTGATTGCTCTGTCAGAAAAGAGGGCCTCAAATTACCCGCTGGTACAGCTCACCTCACTCAAGAAATCTGCTCTGCTTGAAACCGCGGTGCCAGAACCGGAGCCATTCGCAGGCAAATTATTGAGCTCATGGGCTGGCTCGGGGTGCTGCGACTGTGGACGACGAGATTAGATATGCGGGGGATGCAATGAAGAATATACACGGACACGATAGGCTGCTAGACGGTCGGACATGGGCGTGAGTAGAGGACCAGGGCCATTGGACCTGCCGCAATTGAACGCGGGTTGAAACACGGGTTAGGTCTAGGTTATGTATGCATGACGTTATTCACGGATGTCATCGTTTTTGATACCCGGGCCGGTTCCTTCCCTCTCTCCATTGCCTGCGTCCGTGTGGCAGATTTTATGCTGCTTTTCATTGGCGATCTGTGATGCCTGACAGCCAAAAATTTACCTGTGGTTTCACAGCTCACCTTGGGAACGTTTATCTTGACTTTCTCTTCCGACCCCGATCAGAAGAAGAGCGGACAAGACGCTTCGTCTGGCATTTTTAAGAGTGTTTTCGCCTGTGTCTTTACGAACTCCTGTCAAAAAGCGACACGTTTACAGCCATGCTCTCTTGGGTCTACGTCTTTACCTCGGCGGTGCTCCGCGGCCGCTGTGGATCTGCTCTATGGCTCTTGTGCTCCGGCGTAGGACGGTGAAGCTTTCGAAGAAGTTATTTATTCTCTGGACAAGCAGCTCAGTTTTACCTATTAAGGGTTTATACTTCAGTACGCGGTACAGAGTGTCCTCAAGGTTTTCAAGGTGCTACTGCCTGTCATACAATACGTTTCATGCACACTACTGGTTGCTATCTGGAGGGCTACTACAGTGTAAATAAGCACTGGCTTGCCCCAAAGTGGCGGACAGGTAAAACACGTAACCAATCCTGACTCATACTGTCGTTGATGTTTCTATTAGTGTATTTACGGCGCATTTTTTATAATGCTCTGACACGGTGAGCCATACTTATTTACCTGAATCGTGCTACGACTTGATATCGCCTTTATTTTAGTACTCAGCGCGCACATATAAATAAGTTTATGATCTGGCAGTGCCTAGGAATGACTCTGGCTAAAACTCTTCACCCTCAAGTTATTTCGCCGCCTTCGTCCCATGATGTGCTTCATACCTCTCCATGCGGGCGGATGTGAAGGCGTAACATGAGACGCGTTTTCCCGCTTGCCAAAGCCTTTGACGAGGATACGGGGATAAAGATGTGTCCCCCCATGAAAGACGGTGAGACCTGCAAGACGTGGAAGATTTCTTGCTATTCTCGGCTTCACTAATGATCGCTGCTTCCTTTTACCCATACACTTAAGCCCTTCCTGGCGGCGTCATCGAGTTGCCTGGATAATTCTGTTTCAATGGCACGGACTTGTTCTTCGCAGTCGAGATACATTTTTGGCTACACAGCCATGCATTGATCTTATCTTTCGCACTTTTCTTGGAAGATAACGCTTTCCATATCCGGCTCAGTATAAAGCGCCAAAAACCATGGCTAAGATAAGCACCACCCTTTCTTTCTTTTTCCTCCTTGAGGTCCCGATGTTTACCGGGATCGATGCTGAGGTCATTGTTGAGAAGCCTCTGCTGCTTGCTCGAGGCAAGAAACAAGTAGTCGAAAAAGGCAACTTGAAACCAAGTTCCCCGATTGATTGTGACCCGCGAATAGCTAACTATAGTACATCATGGATGTATAAGATATCAAGTACAAGGGTGAGGTCGGAGGGTGACGAAAAATTCGCTGTAGAATAGATCTGGAGATGATGAATCAAAATGGCAAAGCAAGGTTGAGAGAGCGTGGCTCTCCTCACCTTGGGATGTTGGATGGGATAAGGGTGAGAGTGAAATTTCCCTGCATCGATGCCTCTATCTACCGGAAATCAGAACTGACTCCGAGATGGCACACGAATCTCCTCCATCACGGGAAGCGGTGCTTCTGGCCGACTCGGACTTGGCGAAGCCAACAGCCACCTCGACGTACACGCAGAGGCCTACGAAAAAGCTCCCTACCCTTGGAATCCGCTTTTACGACAGACTGCAGTGACAGTCGTACGGACTCCAAATTAGTTGCTGATACAGACAATTCTGGTTCTTTCGCAGCACACATCTTAGCGACTACACCTACCACCCGCTAAGATGTGAGTATGTTATGTTCATTCATTACCATACAATACTGACCTGTAGTAGATATATTCTATTTCTCTACGGAGCAATCCTTCTCGTGCCTGTCTAGTTGCGATCTCTTGTCACCGTGTCCACCCAAAGGTCCTCGGTCCACTGCTCAACAGTCATGCAAGAGCAAACCGAAAGCCTCGAAGTCAAGGACGCACTTCAAGCTTGGGACATACAGATGAATGATGTCATCCTCTCTGCTTTCTTGCATGGTGAGAATCTGCTAGTTATGGTAGATTTTCTACGACTCAATCAATTTCCCCCAGGATTCTACACCGGTGTAATGTCAATGGCCTTGTGGACCATCGGTTTGTATATTCTGCATCTATGTGTCCCCCCCCCCCTCTGATTCGCAGTTATATGCAGTTCAGAGCAAATATCGGCTGCATGGCCCAGGGTTCCAATTCCTCATAGTTGTCATCCTGCTTCTTTATGGCTTCGCAACTGTCGAAGTATTCGATAACTGGGTATTTTTGGTTCAGTCGTTGGTCATTAATGATGTCACAAACTCTTGGGCAACATGTATCAGCAACGCTACATCTAAGCGGGTTTACATCCTCAACGGACTCATGGATTGCTTGAGCACTATTTTTGCCGACAGCTCTTTAGTATGGGTTTCCCCTTTTCATGTGTATAATCAACTTACTTGAAAAAATATAGATCTGACGTTGCTGGACTGCATGGGGACGGTCTTGGCGTGCTGTATTCGTTCCCATTATCTGCACTACTGTGGCGGTCGGTGAGTTTCTAATTATGCACTATGTGCTGTACAATTATGGATCGCGCTTATCGTTAAAATTTCAGTCAGCAGATTTATGGTACTCTTCGGCAACAATATGTGCGATAACGGTCTACTCGCACCAGGTCCATTCCTCTTGGAGTCTGTCGACTGGGCTATGCTTTATTCTTCGCTCGTATTGGCTACCTTGTTGTGGTGCACAATTCTTATCATTTACCGCATCCTCAGAGTTAGCGGTGTTACGAGAGGGATTCGCTCGTATCGCCGAGCAATAGAGGCCATCGTTGACTCTGCCTCGCTATACTCTGTCGTAATGGTCATTATGTTGGTGCTTGGTGCTCGCACTAACCGGGCTGTGAACCATCTGGAAACTGTAGCCTCTGAAATGAGGGTAGTCACATCTCATGTACATTTTCTTGTGAATTTTACTAAGGTTCATTATTTACTAGGGAATTGTACCCACAATACTAGTCGGCCGTGTTGCTGCAGGGCATACACTCCCAAACGATGACTGGAGTGACTCGAGCAGCGCGGTGTCGTCTCTCGAGTTCGAAAATCGGCCAACCAGCCAAGACAGCACCTCTGAAATGGATGCTGAAGAAAATCTGTCCTTCCGTGCAACCGTGTTGGATATGGAGGAAGGTTTGGGGGGAAAAACACACAATAGGCACAACGAGACGTTAAGAATTGTGTAGTATGTCTTGTTGCTAAATTTCGAGTTGTAGAATTTTCTTCCTTCCCAGTACTTACGTGCAATCGCTCCTTTGACGCCTGGATCGTAACTTTGTACTGATGGTTCCTTCCTACCTCCCTCCATTGTCTGCGTCCGTATTTTATTCTGCTTTTCATTAGCAATCTGTGAGGCTCGAAGGCCCAAATTTTACCTGTGGTCTCACGGTTCTATCTTTGGAACGCTTATCTGGACTTTCTATTCCGATATCCACCTCCCCCCCTTTGCCTGGTGCATCGACTGCAGTTTCAATACGGGTCGCGGATGTTAAGTCCTGGATTTCCGGACCGGAAGCCGTCGCCACATGGTGACGCGTCATGGCTACTACCTAGAATGGATATATTACCTTGCTGAAAAGCAAGGTCAACCCACTGTTATAATATTTCCTTTTCTGTCGTCTGCCAAATGCAACTAAGTGTCAATATGTGGCTGTGCTCAATCCAGCAGTCATCAAAACGGCTTTCTGTTCGTCTGCCAAATGTACATATATACAAACAGGGGCTGTGCTTAATCCATATACTCATCGCAACCACTTCCCCTCTGGAATTGGTCAATCTTGAATGCACAGTCATGATGCAAGGATATCTGTTTGTATAATTATGGTACAAGAACAAGTAATTGATCCTTCTGATAATCAGAAGATCACTTGGTAACATACCACACTAACAATCCATAGCCTAGAGTTCTAGTCAAGTCACCATGACCGCCCATGGGTAGGCGCTGATGACCTTTCAATGAGACCTTGAATGACTTTATGAACACTTGATATGACTGAAATAAAACACAGCATACCTAATTCCTGTTCAACCAGGCATCCACACACCACTACAACACCTCTACAGTGGGAGTATATGAAGATTTCGGTGATGGGACTAAGGCCTTTCTATGTGCAGAAATGGGTACTGTGAATCAGGTAGGAGTGGAACCAGGCCCTGGGCTCTGGGGTTACTTTTGGTAGACTGGTGTGCAATAATTGCATAGAAGACTGGACAAGGACGTCAAAGGAAGACAGGTGGTTCCAATCACTAAACAAGACCATATACCTTTGTGAGACATGACACACAGGCCACAGACACTGGTACAGTGCACAGACCCAAGACCAGCATGTAAGACCCAAACTTCACGTGATCAAAGACTTGGGTCTAGGTCTTCGGCTGTCTCGCATTCGGACAATCACCAGAGAGATGACGGGGTCTAAGACTCTGAGAAGAGGTAGGCTGCTTAGAGCTGTGCTCGGTAGAGAGTGGTTTGGTATAGATGAACTATAGTTCGAAGCTGAAGTATTACAGCGAGAACGGTGCTACTTATATAGGGTTTCGGTCGTGTCTAAGAATAGTGAATAGAGTCCGTAGTGCATGTGGTAAACATCCTGCGTTAGTGAGGCGCAGCAGTCTGGCTGTGGATGGTTCGGTAATGGTGCGTTGTAGGTGCTTTGAGTGATAGATAAGCGATAAGCACCTGATAAGATAAGATAAGTGGAAAAATCGTAACATTACCCCCTCGTTTAAGACAATCGTCCCAATTGTCAGGTCCGGTTTTCTAGATTGTCGAGGTAATCTTGGATGGCTTCTTGGGCGTTTTCCATTTCTGAATCTCGTACCCACGAGTTATGCTCCCTTGTCCATCCTTTCCATTTGACCAGGTAGTCCGTTACTTCTTGTGACTTTTTCTCTTTCTTTCCTCTGGTTTTGCGCGTTCTTGAATCCAATACCTCTTCAATTTCGTATTGTTCTTCGTCGTCAATGAGGTCTGGCAGTGGAGGAGCGGGTGTCTGTTGATTCGGAAAAGTCGGTGGAGTATATGGTGTTAGGAGTTTTTCGTTGAATTGAGGATGGATTTTCCAGTGTGGCGGTAGCTTTAGCTTGTAGGCCGAGGCTCCGGTTTTCTGGATGATTTTGAAGGGACCAACTCATTTGTCGTCCAACTTTTTCTTTGGTCGTGGTAGGTGTAGGTTGGTGCTGTCCAACCACACCTTGTCTCCTATTTGGTGTTCTACCGCGGGTCGCTTTTTCTTGTCGTATTGGGTCTTCATTTGTTCAGTGGCCTTCTGTAGGGCCCACTGTGTGTCTTTGTGAATTTCCGTTATTTGACTGGTGAAGGTTTCCACTGCCAGATTGACAAACGGCGATGGTCGCGTGGAGTCTGGGACTGTTCTTGGGTTTCATCCGTATAGGGTCATGAAGGGGCTCCTTCCAGTGGCAGAATGTACTTGGTTGTTGTGTGCGAACTCTGCAATAGGTAGCCAGTCACTCCAATCCATCTGGCGGTAGTTAACGAAGAGTCGTAGATATCCTTCGAGCTCTTGATTGACTCGTTCAGTTTGTCCGTCCGTCTGAGGGTGAAAGGCGGTGGATGCGTTTGGGGTGATATCGAGTAATCAATATAAGTCTTTCATGAACATGGATACGAATTGTGGTCCTCTGTCAGAGATCACTACTTGCGGCATTCCGTATTTCGCATAGATGTGGTCTTGTAAGATTCTGGCCCATCCTTCTGCTGATAATTTAACATTGCATGGTATGGGGATTATTGCCTTGGAGAATCTGTCAATGATGACTAATAGGGCATCGTATCCTTTAGATTCTGGTAATCTGGTAATCATGTCGACGGAGATATGGGTCCATGGTCCTTCAGGAATGGCGTTGGGGTGAAGCAGTGCGGCTTTGGCTTGCATGCTGGTCTTTGTTCATTGACATGCCTCGCATCCCTTTACATATCTTTCTACATCTTTCTTCAGTTTTGGCCACCAATATTCTCGTTGGATCAGCTCCTTCGTTTTCTCGATGCCGGGGTGTCCAGCGGTGATATGGTCGTGGTTCTGAGAGATAATCTCCCCTTGCAGTATGTCATTCCTGGGCACGTATACTCTTCCATCATAGAATAGAAGGTCGTTCTTCTTGGTGATTCCCCGATTGTGGTTTAGGGAATTAGCAATTCCTTGGTCCCAGGATTCCGTTCGTCGAAGGGCGTCTTTGATTTGCTCGTGAGTCTCGGTTGTTGTTGGCATAATGAGGGCCCTGAAATGTTCTGGCTGGAGTAGGACGACGTTGTTGTTATCATCCTTTCCCTGGCTGTGGTCGTCTCGTCTGGAAAGGAGATCTGCCTTTTTGTTGTTGATGCTGGGTAAGTGTTGGAGAGTAAAGTGATATTCTGCAAGTTCGGTGACCCAGCATGCCTGTCGCCTATTCAGTTTCTGTGGCTTTCGGAAGTATTGGAGGTTTTGATGATCTGTCCATATTTCCACATCTTCCATGGCTCCCATGAGGTAGTGGCGCCATTCATCTAGTGCGAGCATTATGGTGAGTAGCTCCTTGTCGTAGATTTCATAGTTTCGTTCTGTTGGATTTAGTGCCTTCGACATGAATGCCACAGGACGCCATTTCCCTTCCTGTTGTTGACTAAGTATGGCGCCAATGGCTCCGTCGCTTGAGTCCGCCTCCACTTTGAATCTTCCCTTCTCTGTCGGAATGGTGAGCACTACGTCCTCCGCCATCTGTTTCTTCAACTGTTGGAAGGCCTGATTCTGGGCCGTTCCCCATGTCCATTCCGCATTTCCTGTCAGCTGGGTGAGCGGGTGTACAATCTTGGAATAGTCTTGGATGAATTTTCGGTAGAAGTTCATGAATCCGAGGAATGACTGCAGTTCCTTCTTCTTTGTCGGAGTAGGCCATTCGGTGATCCTGGCTACCTTGACTTTGTCCATGTGGATGGAGTTCTCACTAATGATGACTCCTAGGTACTCGGTCTCTAGTACCTCGAACTCGCACTTCTCCGCTTTCAGGAATAGCTTGTTTTCCCATAGGCATTGAAGGACGCGTCGTACAATCTTTCGATGTTCGTCTAAAGTTTTTGTGAAGATTAGGATGTCGTCTAGGTAGATCGTGACTTTTCCTTCTGCGATCAAGTCCTTGAAAATGTTGTTCATCATCCACTGGAACGTGGCCGGAGAATTGGTCAGTCCGAAGAACATAACCGTGGGCTCGAACAGGCCATGGTTGGTCCTAAACGCTGCCTTCTTCTCGTCTCCTTCTTTGATTCGAACATTATTATATCCCCATCTGACGTCGAGCTTGGTGAAATATTTGGCTCCCTGGAGCTTGTCAATGAGTTCGGTGATAAGGGGAAGAGGGTAGCGGTTTTTGATCGTCATCTCGTTTAGCTTTTGGTAGTCCTGTATGGTTCGGAGTGAGCCGTCCTTTTTCTTTACGAAGAAGAACAGGGAGGCAAAGGGGGATTTCGAGGGGCGAATCCATCCCAATTCTAGGTTTTCGTCTAGGAACTTGTCGAGTTGTTCCTGTTCGTTTCTGTTCAACGGGTAGACCTTGCAGTCTAACGTTGATCTAGCATTTGGGATGAGTTCGATGGCATGGTCCCAGGGTTTTCATTCTGGGAGTTCGTCAAAGTTCTCTTTCGAGAACAGGTCTTGGTATGAGCGCTATTGTTCTGGTACCATCTCCTCAAAAGTTTTCTTTGGCTTGTCCTTGTTTGCTTGGGCGGCTAAGTCATTTGCGTGGTGTACGGCGTGGATGACTAGCTCTTCCTGCATATTGACAGCCAGTATCATTTCTCCTTCTTCGAGTTCTTCATCCCACTGGTCATCTGGGTCTGCGTCGGGGAGGGAAAATGGGTTTTTTGCGCATTGGCAATGCCCAAAGATGAGCGTGCCGGTTTTCCAGTTGATGACTGGGTTATGGCGTTTTAGCCAGTCGTGGCCAAGGTAGATGTCCTTGGTTCCGAGATCAGTGATGGTGAGGTCAATCTGTTTGCTGTGGTCTCCGATGGTGAGTCATAGTTCGGCAAATTCCATTATGCTCCTGGCTTTGTTGCGTGTCCCGTCTGTGTTGTAGACTGGAATAGGGGCAGTGGTCTTCCGGGTGTATAGTCCATGTTTTTCTATGTATGACCGATTGATGGAGCTCCCTGTGCATCCACTATTGATCAATCCTTTGGCAATGTGTTCTTCCTGGTTGACGGTGGATTCGAGTCGGATGTCTACCATCAAGTCTCGGCCAATACTTTTGGTTCCGCGGATGTATCGGATCGGTTCTCGGAGTTCGAGGAGTAGCTCTCTAGCCTCTTCTCCTCCCTTCCGTAGTTGAGTCACGAGCTCATCTACTAGTTCTTCATGTCTGTCTTTGTGAATCCAATTATTCAGGCATGCCTTCGCTTCTGAATAATTTCGTGCTCCCTGTATCACTCGGAGCGTCCAGTCGACCTCAAAGGGTTTATACCAACACCACAAACGTGGCGGAGCACTAGTGTCTGGGGTGGTAGGACACCAGTCTTCGTCGCTCTGTATATCCTTCTCTTGTGAGTCAGCCTTCTGGGCCGCCCACCATCGCTGATAGGCGGTTTCGTCTTCTTCGTCTGGTACCTCTACCATGGTAACCTTATGCCCCCTTTTCACTGTCTGGGTGCTAACAGCTTCCTGTCCTGCAGCTTTGGTGTCATCCCTTGCCAGTCGTGCGTCTTCATCGGGGTTGGATGGAGGAGGAACAATGGGAGGGTACCTGCTTCTGGTCTGTACACCAGGGCTAACCCTTCGAGGGTCGGGGGGCTGGTCCGTGAATGTCGTGTTCTTGTCGCATGAACCGTGACTGCCATTACCTACTAGTGCCAGCAGTCGGGCAGGGCTGTGCTCTGTTCCTTTGTCGCTTCCGACTCAGTGGTTCATTTGTTTCTCTAATCCTTCCCTGTCATTGCCTTTCCCTGTAGGCGGGTTGGATGGTTGTGGGGGTCCAGATGGAACGTCGGCCTGTGTCGTATGGGGGCCCTCTGCCCTGCGCCCCAGAGGTTCAGACTCTGTGGTCTTGGTCTTTGGCAGGCGCTTGAGATTCGCTGCATCGGTCCTTGCAGGGTATGTCTTGGCCTTCAGGGAAGGCACGGAATCTTTTGACTTCAGAGGCCTGAGGGCGTCCTGTCTACTCAATTCAGACCCGAGTCCTAATACTCGTGTTGAAGGCTCCAGCGCCACCTGGCATGTCCCTTCCCTTGCAGCGGTGATGAACCTAGACTTCCGTGGCAACAGCAAAACCAAACTCGGGTGGAGTATGGAGAATAAATGTGTGAACATGGCAATACTAGGACGATCGTGTGTGCGAGTGGGTTCGGGGCACCTCCGTGCAGTAAATCAAAGCTTTAATGGTGTGAAGATACGCTTGGACTATGCAGTCAAGCAGATAATACGACGTGAGTGTCGAGGAATCGAAAGAATGACTGTAAGTCGTGAGGTCTCGTAGAACGAGAGGGAACGGCGCCTGATATGACGTGAATATCAAGAAACCGTATTCTGAAACGGAAACGGAGAATGAGACTCGAGAAAACGTGCTCGAGACGTTAATATGAGTGGGGAAACGAGAGGGAAATGCCTGAGCGATACAGCAATAGATCAAGGGACGGGCGATGCTGGGAATAAATGTGCTGGTCGATCAAATAAACGTGAACGAGGTGCTGAAACTGGCTGAAACTGATCCTAAACTGGACGGCTGATACGGAAACGGGAGGCGAACGGTACTGGGCTGAAAACGATCCTATCTGATGTCAAAAACTTATCCTATAATCCACACTGGGATTTCCTATACTGAAATGATTGCTGAACTGGTCCTATACTGATACTGATCCTAAGTCTGCTCTGAGACTACCCAAGTGGGCGACGATGACGATGGTGAAGGTGAAAACTGGTAAAACGGTCCTATCTGGTGAAGTTGAAACTGGTGCTGCCTATAAAGTAAACGGGGGGCGAGGTATGGCGCGGTCGATCACGTATTGGCACGGTATTGACGTGTACCAATAGTGTTAAGAGTAAAGAGGGACGGAAACGTCTTCTTCACAGTTAAAGAACCGTGGAATAACTCAAGCAATACTGCGAGTTGACGTGCAATCGACTATATGCGATGCAAGACGAATATTTCCGTGAAACGACGAATAAACGTATGGTGATCCTATAGAAACGATGGCGGATTCGTAGAGATTTGCTGGTCTGACTAGTCGATTTATTGTTGGTGCGTGCGGCGAATATGGTGTACGATGGATTGACATGTACGAGAATCAATACAAGCGTAGTCTGGTGAACGAGAGTGTATCCACTGGGGTCGAAAAGTACTGAACGCTACGGTAATCTACGTTTTTATACTAAAGTCCTACATATATTAATAGAATCTCAAGCGACTTTTTACTAAGGCTGTAAGGCCTTAGCTGAGTAAAATCCTGAATAAATGTGACCTATATCCGTCAGCTGAAGTATACAGCATTGTTCGAATTGCCGTGCTTGGTTAGAAAACGTTCTATAGTGGAGTCCGGCTATCGGGCCGGTTCTTGCTGTTTCGACTGCGTGTGCTGCGGATTGTAAAGACGTGCTAGTGTCGCTGAGGTTGCCCAATGCATTTCTAATGACGTGCCAACTTGGCGAAGTAACAGCTTGAGTCACCGTAGTTCTGGAGTATCCGTGACAGGTTGATATCTTTGATGGATGAGTGTGGTGATAAGTGACGTTAATAGGGTCTAGCGATCAATGATGCGTAGCGACGCGCTTTGATGCGGATGCGGCATTACCATATACGATCGGGGGCCCATCAAAATCGGTGTTAACGTGTGTGCGAAGACATATTGCCGTGATACAAAAGTGGTATTGCCATGTCGGCAATGACTGGTTCAGTGAAAGTCCGTCAGGTGGACTTGGTGTAGGAATTAAGGGTAATTTCGCGAAATTCTGAGCATACAGAGCCTGGAGGCTCATCAGCGGGCTTGGAGGTTGTAGTTTCGTGTTCGTTGTTGTCCAATTGTGCTAGGACGGCATAGTGGTTTGATTCTGTCATGGATACTAGTTTGCTGGTCGTGCTGGAGACGTTAAGAGCGGTAGATTTGGAAGCGGTAGGTAAAACATGCATTGTAACTAAAAAGCTTTTATAAGTCTGACCAGCGTGTGACGATTGCGTACCAGGACCCGAGGAAGTGGCTGTCGAAGGGGAATCGAGCCCTTGACAGCCTACTCTTTTACTTCCTTCAATTCTGATGGTCCTTCTTCGGCTAGTATGACCGAGCGAATGTCCTTCGTATCCCGCTTCTTGGGGCACTCCTTCGATAAATGTCCTTTTTCTTGGCATCGATAACACCTTCCTTCCTTTCGCAACCTGTCTATTTCCATCGCTTGCCCTTGGCCGTGATACGTGGTCCATCATCCTGTTCCAGCATCCCTAGTCACTGTCTTCCCGTCTCCTGTCTGCTTGACCGGTGTCGAACTTGTGGCCCCAGCGGGTTTGCTGGGGCTTGGGTGCGACGGTCCGGGCTTAGTGCCGGGGAGGAAGTGGGTGGCGATGTTCGAGCAGAAGGACTGATCCTTGACCCGTTCCGTGTGGACAAGCTCGATCTGCTCGCGCCACTCCGGGTAGGTCTTGGGGACGTTGATTCTGCCAGCGATGATAGAGTCGATGTAGTACTTGGGTACTCCGTTGCAGGCTGTGCGAGTCATGTGTCCCTTTTCTCTGATGTGGTAGCATAGGCCTGCCAACTTTGCGAGTTCTTCGAGCTTGCTGAAGTAGGTCTTGGCATCGTCTTTGCCTAATCGGAGAAGGTACATTTCCTTCTCATGCTCTTCTTCGACTGCAGGGTTTCCAAACTGTTCCTTGACGAGGCTGACGAAGCCGTCCCAGTCAGGGTATCAGTAGTCTCTGCCGTATGAGTCGTAGAAATCGCTGACTTTGTGGATCCACCAGTCCTTGGCAGGTCCTTCAAGGAGGGAGGAGGCGAGAAGAGTTTTCTGCGCCGGGATGTGGTAATAGATTCCATGGCTCGAGAAATAGGCCAAGCAGTCCACCACAAACTGTGTGATGTCTGCATGATCTCCTGTGAAGGGTTTCGGGATCTGGTATAGGATGGGTTTGATCCCGTAGAATGGGGCTCGTTCTGGTCCTGTACTGGTGGGTTGATTCGGAGGATCTGGGGGGAAGTTCGGTTCCTCGGGATAACCTGGTAGCGAATATAGGTCATCCCGATCCTGCATGCGTTTCTTGGGTGCGGGGATGCCGGGGTGTTCAAGCTTCTGGATCTTCAGCTCTAGGTCAGCAAGAGCCTTCTTCAAGTCTCTTTCCGTGTTCTAGAGCTGGTCTCTGAGGTCTGCCTGCTTTCGCAGTCGGTCTCACTCTACTTGTCTGGGACTAGGGGGGTCGACTGGCATATCGGGGTCTGCAGGGGGTTCCGGTGGTTTAGAGGGGCCAGCTTTGTTGGGTCCTGCTCCGGCGAAGAGGCGGCTCTGGGGGTATGGGGTGCGGTGTCTGTATTGTCTCGTGATAAATGGTGGTTCGTCTGGTAAAGGCCAGGGGTATTTGAACTTGTAGTCCAGATTCCTGAAGGTTTCTGGATCATAGTTGAACGTGTCGAATCTAGATGATGCCAAGCCTATGGAGCTCAGTCCTGTAGGTGTTGTGTTGGTCCTCGAGGGCAAGGAGGGCTCGTTCCAGCTCCTCCTGTTCGTCTGGTGTCCTGTGACGTAGTCCCATGATTCTTGAGCCGGCAGCAGGGGCATATAGTTCTCGGTCGAGGTTCGCTTCCATGCAGACGGCGATGTTGTCTGCTGTGGCTTCACGGAGGTCGATACCGCGGGGTCTGTGGGTGGCGAGCCAAAAGTCCATGGATCATCGTAGTCTATGTTCCATGCGAATGTCGATGTCCTCCTGTCTGATTCTCCATGCCGTGGTCCTTACTGGTCCGAGGATGTCCTCATCTGCAGACGAGAGGTAGGGCCACTCGTAGTCAAGGGCGTATGGGTTGAGGGGGTCGTCAGGGAGGTCATGGGGTATGCTGATGATGAATGGGGCAGGGTTCTCCGGGAAGTAGTTTCCGGGCCAGTAGTGGATGGCGGGGTAATCTGGGTCGTATGGCTGCGGGGGAGGGGGGTCTGAGAGATCCATTTCAGGGACATCATGATCATCCCAGCCGTCAACGTCGTATTCTGGGTCTGGGGAAGGGGTTCGGGAGAGGGTGATGCGAATCTGTTTGGGGGTGTCTGGTAGGGGGATCTGACTGGGCTCGAGTTCTCCGACGAGAGTGGATGTGTCGTCATCGGAGTCCTCCTCGATAATGGGGAGCCGGTAGTCGTTTGGGTAATCCGCACTGTCCTGTTTGCTGTCTGTGTCATATTCCTCATCCCAGTCAGAGTCGAACTCAACGACTGTGGGTCCATGGTATGACCAGTCTCCCTCCTCAACTCTGAGCTCCATTCCCCTGGCAGTTCTTGCCTGGATTCCTGGCTCGAGTCCGAGTCAGAGGGTGCGTAGAATGTACCGGCCAAGTTGCATGGTCTCTGCCTCTGTCGGTTGCCGGTTTGTAATGAAGACAGGGGGGGCCTGGATAGTCGGAGTTGTCACTGTCATATGTTGGACTGTCTGTGTTTCTGGATGCGGGGCAGGGTGGTGTGCTGGGTTCCGGTTGTCTGTGTGCATAGTTCGACCAACTCTCCCGCTCAGCAGGAGGTTCCAAAGAGGGTTGTTCCATATCCAGTTCATTCTGGCCACGGACAAGGGGTTCAAGGTTGTGTGTGTAGTCGAGGTAAAGGGTGGTGATCAGGATAAGGGTTATGCCGAGCACAACTAGTGCTCCAACAACAACGGCGGCAGATAGGATTGCAAGTAGGATGAGTATGTAGAAGAACATTGGTGGTGGTGGTGAGAGAAGCTTCGAACTAACTGTAAGACCCAAACTTCATGTGATCAAAGACTTGGGTCTAGGTCTTCGGCTGTCTCACGTTCGGACAATCACCAGAGAGATGACGGGGTCTAAGACTCTGTGTCAGCGGGATTTGGGACTGGGCGAATTCCCTTTCAGTACAGCTCAGATGTCTGTACCGCTGTTTGTAGTTCGAAGGGGTCAAGCACGAATGCTATGGTCAAATCAAATCTAGTCACTAGGATGATAGATTGAGATGTGGTGGTAGAAAATAGAGGGTATGGGTAGTAGGTAGTGTGTGTGGGTGTTGTGTGAAAGGGGATAATTGTGTTTGGAATTGGTAATGTTGTCAATAGTCAGCAATGAGGATGTGGGTTTGGAGTCAAGGATAGCTATCTGTAGTATATGTGAGTGCAGAATAGGTAACAATGCTGGTATTCGAGAGGTGGTTGAGAATAGCTATTTGTTGTGTGAATGGTTGGGAATGGGAATATTGCTGATATCTGAGAATAGTAATTTTGTGGATGGGAGTAGTACTGATATTTGATCTGTGGTCAAGAATAGCTGTTTCGAGTGTGTGTGTATTCTGGGAAGGGTAATAGTGCTGGTGATTGAGAATAACAGTTGGGTGTGTGTGTGTGTATGTGTGTGTGGAAACAAGGCTGGTAATAGTGCTGGTAGTCAAGAATGGTAATGGTGCTGGTGTTCCGAGAATGGTAATATCAAGATTGGAATAGTGTGGCTGTTTGGGAGATGGCTAAGAATAACTGTTTCAAGTGCATGTGGATCCGAGAATGGTAAATTGTAATAGAGCTGGTGTTTGAGAGTGGTAATATCGAGAATGGAATGGTGTGGGTGTTTGGTAATGGTCAAGAATAGCTGTTTGGAGTGCTTGTGGATCCGAGAATGATAATAGTGTTGGAATTCGAGAGTGGTAATATCAAGAATGAGAATAAGGCTTGAGAGAGAAAAGTTAAGTTCTTGTCATCTTTGTAAGGCTTGAAATATTCAGGTCTTGAAATTTGGTGTGGTGTGTAATCTGTGGTGTAATCGTCGTTATCTTTCCTACTTCTACTTCACATATTTATACTATTCTACTGTTTGTCCTATGATTTGTACAATCCAGTGTTCGGCTGTGTCAATCCAGTGCTGTTTACACTGGTTTCATCCTGCACATGCTGGTTTCATCCCATGCAGACAGGTTTCCTCCTGCACAAACAAGTTTCATCCTGTGTTTTTACACTGCCTTCAGTCCAAGAATATGCTGGCCTAATCCTATGCACTATTTCTCCCCTATTTCCCTACTATGTCTGGTTCCAGCCTGACATCTGAGAAGAGGTAGGCTGCTTAGACCTGTGCTCGGTAGAGAGTGGTTTGGTATAGATGAACTATAGTTCGAAGCTGAAGTATTACAGCGAGAACGGTGCTACTTATATAGGGTTTCGGTCATGTCTAAGAATAGTGAATAGAGTCCGTAGTGCATGTGGTAAACGTCCTGCGTTAGCGAGGCGCAGCAGTCCGGCTGTGGATGGTTCGGTAATGGTGCGTTGTAGGTGCTTTGAGTGATAGATAAGCGATAAGCACCTGATAAGATAAGATAAGCGGAAAAATCGTAACACAGCGAAGGATGGGGAGGTAACAGTAGAACATGGATCCTGGATTGAAACACTGAAACGTGAACACAAATGAAACACAAACACAGAAACAACAATACACAAGAATCAAGTCAATTCGCAAACACCATAGCCATGATTCGCAAACACAGTAACCATGATGCACGAAGGGTCAGTAAAGTAGAGGAGAGAGAAGAATAAGAGGTGCATGAAGAACTGGCAGGTATGGAGCACGAATGTACTCATTATGAAACCTTTCAAACCTTCAGCTTCATTCTTGAATCACAAAGGACTTGCATCAGCCAATTCCATCATTGTCAACATCCCCATAGCTGAGTGTCTCTCGTGGTGCACCTCTGAAAAGCTGGGATGCCAACTACGATATCCTTTGAGACTTAACGTGTCTGTGCGGTATGGTCAAGGAGGACCTTGCATTCATCGGCAGAGCCAGTGGAGCTATCACAGAACTGGTACCAGTGCAAAGGGACCCAAAGGTGAATTCTGGAAACTATCTGGCAGTGCAGGGAAGTGAGATGGTGAAGGACATCGATAGCTCAAAATAGGTGATGAATGATTGCTCCATCTGTTCTGTTTGAGAACCCTTTGTTTTTGTTCTTCCAGCTCAGCTGGAGACTCTTCAGAGGGGAGGGTAGGGCAAACAGGTCTTGAGTAATTGTTGGTTACTGCAGAGCAGAGGATGGGAGCTTTGCCTATGGAGCAAACGGGTTCATCTGGCACTGGAAACATGACTGAGTTTGTTGTTATACCAACACGCAGAGAGTTTCATCTTCAGGAGGCATAGGTGTTCAGTTCTTTCCCTGGGCATCAAAACATATGGATGATGTCGTACAGCATAACTTGAATTTCAATGGTGAAAGGGTATGAGGTTGATACAATCTAATAGCAGTATGCTGAAAATTTGAAGGGGGGGATGGTGGACAATGAGAGGAATGCTAAGCGGCATTCCAAAGTGAACAAAGCAGGGGGTGGCAGGAGCTTAGGACTGATTCCTTAGACAAGAGTATGCTCCCACAGCTGATGTATGTGACATCCTTGTCCCAGCTTCCCAACTTGCACAGATGGACTCTCGGAGTGTCATATGAGCCCATTGCAACAACCATTAAAAGACCAGCATGTTCGCTCTCTTGCACACCAAAGCATTGAAGGACACCAGCTTGCCGCAGCACAGCATCATAATCAAATGGCTGAGGTCGTTTAAATGGTCCTAGGTCTTCTGTAGGTGCTGTTCTATGCAGCTTGAGAGGATACATGTCAGTGATCAAGCCCTCGTCTGGTTTATTTGGCTGAACAGAGGCTCAGGCTGGGACAGACCAACCCATAAGATGTGGGCACAAGTGCGGGATTCCTTTTTGAGGACGTCGGGCATGTCGAGGGTGATCGTCGAGGGCACAGCTGTGAGCGGGAGGAGTGTCGGTAGACGGCGAAAAGAGGTCAGGATGAATCCAAGCCGTCTTTGACTCTATGTCACGGCAGTCACAACATTAACAAGACGGGCCGGCCTGGCCTGGCCTAACACTGGTAAGACCGCAAATCGTCACCTCAGAACCAAGCGTCGACGCGTCTCCATAAGTCACCGTTTAGAGGAAGATGAGAGATTATAATGTAGGAGGGAGAGGAGGCAAGGGAGAGGAGGATGGGAAGGGAGGGAAGAGAGATGACTTATCTAAAATATTATTATGGCTTTTATAGGTAAACGGAAGGGTGATCCGTGACTCGAAGCAAGCTGCAAGCAAAATACAATCAAGTCGTAATAGTAACGTGCGCCTCGAGCATTCCTCATCACCGATCAACGTTTCAACCGTTGTCCAAGGGATGCCAGAAGTGGTTAATTGCGTTTTTTTTTTTTTGCTTTTTTCACGGCTCTCGTCTCGTATATGTCGATTGTGCTATCTACCATCATCTACTATTATTCGTGGTGCGCTCTCATTTTCGAAATGGACAACGACCAGAGATAAGCTTCAGCAAGGTCGTACACGCCCCGGCACGCAGCGAGCACTTGTTTACGAAATTTACGCATCCATACAGATCCAGATTACTATCATGACGCCTGCCATCTTCGACACCAGTACTTCTGATAGAACGCTTTGACTGTGTTTTACAGACAGCCCCATTAACGAAGAAATACAATCAATGCGTTGTTCCCTGGACGATCTCCTATACCATGACAATGCCTCGCACTGACTCGAGCTCGAGCTCGACGCCGACAATTGCTATTCCTCTCTCGTTTGTATTTTCTAACTATTCACAACGATGATCAATACTGATACGTCTATTAGCGATTATGCTACACTCCAGTCTCCGGCTTTTGCTACACCTCAGGGTAAAATACCCGAGAACTGGATCCAACATGTTCACCCCCAAGGCTGGCTTCATTTTTCCTGCCCATCTCTCAAGATAGTCACGGCCTATGATATACAGGACCCCTGCCATATACGAGATTCTCACCCTGGATGTTGCTGAGTATCCGCTTTCTGAACTCGAAGACTGCGATGGAGGTGCAGCTGTCTGGTCATCGCAATCCGGGGTCTCTTCAGTCTCCTCTTTTGAACCTGGTCATCAATCACTTGTATTGTGTCGCATCCTATAAGTCGGAAAACGCCAGCAATGATACCATCTCTCATGGATTCTTACCTTTGTAGGTATTCGGCACTTATACTTTGGGCAACCTAACTAAGTGTGTTTACAGTTAACCATCGCCGTCGGTTGTATTGGAATTTCGTTTGCAGATATCCCACCCACATACAGTGTCCAAACAGAGCCATTCCAGATGCTTCGGAGGCGTTAACATGGTATTATGCCAGTCGTTTAACCTTTAGCTCAAAGACCGTGTCCGAGTATAATACATTCTAGACGGACAATCTCATGCGCGGCTCAAGGAGTACCGTGCCCTTTTCCAAAACATAATTCGAGGAAATCCGTGGTATTCTGAACGAGATGATACGTAAGTTACTTCTGTCTCTCGTCGTTTCACCTGTGTGACTTATCGAATACATACAGTTCCGCAGAATGCCAATAGCGTTGCAAGGACTGCCTTTCTTGCGTGGTTCCTTCGGAAAGTGTGCAGCTTTCGTGATGCCGAGTACTATGGACTCTATACCGACAGCACTACGAACACTATCCTGGGGGAGAGACAGCGCACTAACCTCTCGCCTGCTTTAGAAAACCCGTCTCCCTCTATCTCTCCTTTTGTATCCCTTCTCATCAACATGTTGTGCTTCGGCATCCCGAAAACATATGTCGCATATCTGAGGCAATCGTTCAAATACAAGGAAGCTTAATAACATGCATCAAAATTGGGGAGATTATATCTCAAAGCTAGTCATAGGATATTCGACTTTTCCATTGTAAATATTCCATTTTCGCCCATCGTCGTTCGCTGACTGCGGTTTTTTTGTTGTTAAGTCAACTGTATTACTTTCGTTCGTCCCTTGTCTATTTTGCACCTCCATCAGCGTACTTGATCTAGCAACACTAGCGCGACGGTGTCATTCCTCGCGGTCCCGGGTGCATCTCCAACATGTCAATTGGCGACAACGGTGTCGGTCTTCACTTCGTTAGGCAACATCATTGTCGGCGTGTTTTCAATTTGGAGACACCAAGGAAATACACAAGGGATGGATGCAGTGAGTGCCGTCCATCCTTTCGGAGTCTTCCCTTGATCATAACACCTTCTGCATAGATGCGCTTTGATTCTACTTCGAACGAGAAGCTCTCTACCCTCAACCTAATTCTCATGATGAGCATGTGCTCGTGCATTTTTACTGGTCTCAAATATGACCTTGGTGGGATTCAGTTTCAGCTTCAGATTTTACGCACACGCCCAAATTTTTCCCGTTGCAAAACGGAAGGGTTCAAATTTTTGATACCGTTTTATTGACATCCTTCTCAGGACTGAGAAAGCTTCGCTAAAACAAAACACGAATCTTTTAGCAAATGGCTCTTGTCGACCTCCGTTCTGATATGCAGTATGCTAAATACCGTGCTAACGGCCTATAGACTGCGAACGACATGCCTATAGTTGCGGATATGTTTGGGGCATCATTTTTTGAAGACAAGACTTTGCGTATTGAAGCGAGAATCCGTTGGTGTGTATCGCTAGTTCTTAGATACATCGATCACGGTTGACGCTGGTACCGTGGATGTTCACCGGAAGTACTGTAACTTGACTGATGAAGTGCAAAAGAAGAGTCAAAGTGAAGTAGAACCAGGGGACCGTGCCGGCATGTCAACCCCAGAATTCGCAAGTCCTAGTCAGGGGAGGTCAGGGGTTGCTTCTTTCACTTCTTTCACCTCGACCACCACCCACCTCGACCGGTCGTCTCCTTTCTTTTACCTTGGAAGCTATCTAATCCTTCTCTTTCAGAATTATGGCGTACTGCGACCGCTGCGAGCGTTACTTTAACAGCATGAGGGCCCTCAGCCAGCATGAACTCGACTCTTCCAACCACAACGTCTGTGACGACTGCGGCATCGACTTCTCCACCTGGCTGGACCTTAAAGAGCATTACGTCCAGAGCCCCGACCACGCATATTGCCAGTACTGCGACCGCCACTTCAGTTACGACTGGGAGCTCACGGAGCACTATGAAGATTACCACGACTACTGCGGGAAATGCAGCAAGGTGTTCAAGAACGAGCATGGGTTGCACGAGCACTGCAGGCAATCGCCGTTCCATCACTATTGTGCTTCTTGCAAGCGTGACTTCCAGAACCAGAGTAATCTGAATTCGGTAAACAGCTATCGACCTTGCTTCGTCCATATGCGCGCTGACGAGTCGTCATGTAACAGCACCTCGCCTCGTCTACCCACATGCCCAAGGCATTCAAGTGTCCCGCTGCCGGGTGCGGCGAGGCCTTTGTCTCTCGTTCGGCCGTCGTCCTTCATCTCGAATCCGGCGGTTGCATCTCGGGTGCCGACCGCGCCGCTGTTAACCGCTACGTGCGCCAGTACGACAAACAGAACATCATCACCGACCCCTCGCGTATGCTGACTGGTCCAGGCGGTGCCCCGCGTGACGAGATTATCTACTCTGCCAACGGCAACGCGTGGAATGGACATGCGTATGAGTGCTATCTGTGCCACCAGACGGCCCAGTCGTTGCGCGCATTAAACCAGCATCTTGCTAGTCCCAGACACCAAGCGAAGATGTACTTCTGTCCTTTGCCATCGTGCAAGATCAAGTTTACGACGTTGAGCGCATTGTTCCAGCACATTGAGAGCGAGAGGTGTGGCGTATCGAGGTTCGAAGTCGTGCAGAAGACGTTGAACGGATTGATGAAGATGAATATGTTAACCAACTGAAGTGGTATGTTCATATGTATATCTGCCACTCCAACCCAACAAGACTCACAATTGTTTCCAGACGACACTCTTCCCTCCCTTGCTTTTCCTCACTACAAGCTGTTCAGAATCCAATGACCTCGACCAACGGTTCCATTTCTCAGTCATATCTATTCCGTTCCCACTCAGGAACCTTATACTTAGATGTTGTACAATGGCGAGAATAATAGTATTGATTGCCCTATATAATACCTATCAGAAACAAGTATACTTAGAGAAAGCCTGCAAGAAACAGTCAGCACAAACTCGGTGACAATTGGGAGAAGAATCAGACATCCAAAGGAAGGTCATTGCAACTCGCATCGCGCCGACCCCCGATCCGCGCCAGCGCACCCAAAGGGCGGCCCACACTCGACGCATGTCAATGGGTTCAACATGGTATGGAGGGGGAATATAAACGTTTCACATTGGGGGAGTACTCAGATGGGCGCTAGAGTGGAAACTGCGAATGTACGGAAATTTTTCATCGTGCGACAGACAGGGTGTCGAGAAGATGGAAAAAGGATTGAATACTCACCATATGATAAGAGATCCCGACAATCGAAAGGGTAAGGGCGATGCACTGATAGTAGAGGATGAGCAAAATGCTTGCAGGAGCAGAGTTAAAGAGAATAGATCAGACGAAATGGCACTGGCAAGTGCACTGGCGCCCCGTAGGACGCATGTCTGTTGCGAACAAACAAGCTCTATTCCTCGGCATGGTCGTGTAGGACGGGGAAGAGAATAAAGTCATCAGTAGAGATGCAGCATAGAAGTATACACACCTTGTAATAGGACAACGATGGACGGGAAAGGAAGATGGATGGCGACAAGCAAAAAAATTCTCGGCTTTTATATTTGGAATTACACGTGACATCACCCGATTAGGCCAGACACGGAGCTGGTCCGTGCACACCGTCAGATCCTCCCATCAAACTGCCGTCCTATTCAAAGGCCTAAAGCGCCAGAAAGGCTGTTATCTGGAAAATGCCTTGCTTTGTGCTATGGAATCGATACTGTTACAAGCGAAATCTTGCCTATACTCCTTATATTTACTCATGAGCAACCCATAGTCGCGATCATTGGGGCGTCGTGCTTGTCATACTGTGGCCCTAGCAGACCTTGAAACTTCTCAGAATGGTGCTTGTTACAAAGAATTTAGTTCTCTCGTCACCAAATTCTGGTGCTCCGGATCTCTCGTATCTTTGGACTGAGGCCAAGGACTCGGATGACCTCATCCTGCTTCATTTCTATTTTCTCTAGCTGTTTGTCTGTCTACCGCAGCATCCTCCAGCGGAATGAATACGTGAAAATATCTATGATTTTCTTGGAACTACTGACGTCAATGTGAACATCCTCCGACGGGCCGTCGGACAAGACCGCGGGTGAACACAGCACGCATACTTGGGGAATCGAGTCCTGGCTGCTTTAAGGGCACAGAAAACAATGCCTTGAAGTATCTTACCCCCTCCGATGACACACCATAACCTAATCAAACTCCCCATGGAGCACACCCTCACATTTGTCGCAAGCAAGTTTCTCAGCACAGCCGTAGTAGACGAGAGGAACCAAATCGTGTATACGCTATCAACTGAGCGAAAACACCTGCGCAAGGTCCTTACCTCCGTTTTCGAGGATGAGAAGAGGGAGGCAGTTTGGGCAGAAATACGCTGGCGGGACAAGTCCTTTGTAATCAATGGACAGAGTGTGCCGTGGGACTGGATGAAAGTAGAGAAGGAGGGTAATTCAATATTCCATAAGAGGTATCTTTGTTTACTCTCTACCGCGGTGCTGAAGTGAAGGAGCCTGCAGACCTCGCGTATGGCAATGGGCTGGAAGGCAGTATGTTGTGGCATATAAGAAGGTTGGATGGGTCGTAAGTACAATAATCTAGGTATTAAATGTCTGATTCGATTGATCCTGCTGTCTAGGTGACTGAAGTACAATCTGACCATCGAGTGGTTGGGACTTTGGTCCCCCGAAACTCGCACCTGTTTAGCGAGTCCAAACCCGCGGTATGTCAGGTCTGGGTCCAGGACCTCTATTCAGACCAAGCTGCGTTTATATTCCTCTTGTTGTTGTACTCGGAGGCCCGAAGGATTAAGAGTCAACGCGTGAGTTACTTTTTTATGACCTCGACTGAATATAACTGACATCTCTGCGCTTGTTAAAAGTGGCGCATGACTATTGGAGCATTGATCAAGATAGCCATATGCGTCGTGATATTATAGAACTATAAATTATACCGTCGGACATTTTACTGAAGAATCCTGTATATGTTAGATTATAATTCCTCGCAATCATTGCTAAATATTATGCCTTGCTCCCTCGGAGGCCAGTAGCATTGGCTGTACTCTACAAAACTCTGAATTACATTCAACTAAAAGTTACATATATCTACAATTAACCCATGGTACGCAGTTCATCGGGCAGGGAAGAGTGCATCTAGTGGCCCTCAGTCACAATGGCAATTTGACTGGGCCTCATTAGGCGAATCTTGAGAGAAAGCAGCGACACTTCTCGGATCCCGAGTACCAGGGACGTCCATACTTGGATTCATCGTGAAGAACGACTGCGGTTTTAGCGTAATACTCAAGTGCTCGACGGGCATCCTGCTTAAATATTAGCGATGGAGGCGGAACCCCAACAAAAGACGTACACAGGCCAATCTTCCGGACGGGGAATATGCGTCGTTCCTATCGAAAATGCGCTCAATCAACCTGGAGCCCAAACAAGCTTAAGAAAAGACCCACCGATTGTAAGATACACTAAAATATCCTCATTTTCGATATTCTGCTCTCCCTTGACCCACGAGTCGATCGCGTCCGCGGGACTGTCCCTCGTCTGGGGCACGAACTTACCCGCAGGCCACATCCTACTACCCTGCTCATCTTCAACGTCCCTGCACACCCAGATAGGGTAATTACAAAAGGCAGCCCTCTTCAGCGCCCAGCTATCCTTCCTTGCGAACATCGGCGTGATCCCACCCTTCATAGCCACGACGTACCCGACGTCTTTCCCACTGCTATAATGCTGCCTCGCGGGGTTCACGATCCTCCACCTCCGCTCCTTCTCCCAATCATACGGCCGGCCGGCCTCTTTCTTCAACACAGTTTCCTGTGTGAGGAACCCATTCCCGGCAAAGTTATCCGTGGAGCCGGTCTCTGCCTCTGGAATGGGGAGGACGTCGGATTCGATGACGGTGTTGGTGAGACCGTCGATCATGGGATCGACACGGACAGAAAAGAGATGCTGGTGGTACTGGGCGTTGACATTTGGCGCGACGAGGGTTCCGTATTTGCTCTTCTCACCATCTTGAGCGACGTAGACTTGGAGAATACCCGTTAGGCGCACTTCAAGTTCGATGGTACCGTCCTGGTAGAACTGATAATTCCAGATATACTCTGGAGGATGCAGTGAGTGTGAGCTGCGTGGTGGCGTTGATTATTTGAAACGAACCATAGTTAGCGAGCGTGCAGACCATGCTGACGACTAAACGACGGCGACGGACGGTCTGTCCACGGCCACCGGGGCGGTAGTCAGTGTGCTTCCATAGTACGCCGCTGTCCTCCTCGTGGATGCAAATGACGTTCTTTACTATGACGGCGCTTCCGTCATGCGCAACGTACGAACCAGGCTAAAAGCATTGTCAGAAGACAGGTTGATACTAGACGCGCTTCCACATACCAGGTAGTGAATCTGACCAACACAGTCACAACCTAACGACAATTCGTTTGCCATCGTTCCCATTCCATACTCACCTCTATTCGATTTATAAGATATGATGATCGGGATGGACAATGGACTTACGAATCAAAAGCAAACTTTCTAGGATGAGGGTATTCTGGGGCGCCATAAGGTACAACCATTTCAGCCAGCGATAAACGATACAAGATAGGTCTTATTTCGCCGTTGTCATTGTAGGTAATAGTCGAAAGAGCAATGCCCTCGCGATGATTAAATGCTAGAATACCCGGTCAGCATCACATTGCCCATGAGATTGAAAATTCCTCCTTACAGATGTGCATCTTCCAATTTTGCCATTCTAACTCGTGACCGTTCATCTTAAAGCTAACGCCCTCAGGCTGCACGATATGCAGAGGCTTGATATCATCCCTTGGTTTGTAACCCCCTTCATTCTTCTCCATTAGGTCAGGAAGGAAATCGAAGGACTTCTTGGGAGGAGGGATACGAGGACGATTTGCTGCAGCAAACGCGTCTTCGGAGAGCTCCGGAAATTTGGTACTTTGGGCAGTAAGGGTACCTTTCTCGTCGGAGGGCTTGTAGTGATAGGGAAAATCTGAGAAAGGCGTTAGGACGCGCTGTGAGAAGAGATTTCTGCATACCAATATGGATCACTTTGTCAGTATTTGAATCAATGACGGGAATGAAGTCCTGAAAATGCAAGATTAACCGCCGTGTCCTTCCACAGATTGAGTACACACCAATGGATGGGCATACAGATTTTCATGTTCCGAATACCTTGCAAATACGAAAGCCTGCTGAACGCGACGAGTGTGGGGGAAACGATCATCATATCCAATAGCCCAACCATCACAGAAGATTTGCTCGGGAAGAACACCTTTTAAGCATAATCAGGTCAACTGTCTATGAGGAAAAATAACAGTCTTACCAACTTCCTTGGCCAACTGCTGGACTCTAGGGTCATTCTTCACGACCTTCTCGCAGGCGACGAGTTCCTCGACTGATATCTGGGGTTGTACGCCTTCCGAAAGACGTTCAAACGCCTGAATACTCCATTTCCCGTTGCCGAGAGCGAGGAGGACATTGTACGAATGTCTACACTCTCGGACAATAAGACCATGGTTGGTGCTAGTAACAATAGAATACACACCCGTTAACAATGTCAAGGAACTACAATACGCGTCAAATTAGTACATCTGACTATAATGAACGGACCGAAGTACGTACGTCGACTTCGGCCTTCCTGACAATGGGGATAGGTGCTTCTGGCTTCCCTCCCGGGGTCAGTGGAATGCCGAGATAAGCAAGAACCGCTTTCTTAGGCGCTGGAAGGAGACTACAGGTGATGAACTTGACTGCCTTGATCTCAGTCTTGCTGGCGACATGACTGCGAACAGTAAAGGTAACGGCTGCAATCTGGAGACGGTCAGCAGGGGCGTAATGTGCATCATAGATTGTCGCAGACTTCGTCAGGGGTCAGCGGATCCAAGGGATGCTTGAACTCTGTCGGAATAGCATGAGGGGTACTCTGGACCTCGGTTGCAGTACTGGGGATTACAGTGTCGGAAGCCATATTTAGGACGCGGGAAGGTAAATGCTGGTATATGGCTCCCCCTGTATCTGAGCCCTTTAAATACTCGTCCTGCGGTCGATGACACATAAATCACGGCAAGGAGATAAGATCCCTCGAAGATCACCTGACGGAAACGCGTGGATTGTTAAGCTATCGGTCGGGTTCCAGGCGTTATGTCGAGGGTGTTGACGTGAATTTGCGACTTTACAGGTATATTATCCCTGCTATCTATGCGCGAACGTCAGAAAAAGGCTCAAAACTGAAGCATTACACGCCGCGGCGGGCTCTCGTCATACCCCGAGACACTGATCTGCAGGTTGATCATGGGTGTTGTAGATATATGGGGTTCCGTGCCAAGATGAATTCGAACTAACCGTTCGCGTACTTACCAACTGCTTGTAAATCCTCCGATATTAATGGTGGGTCTTGGCGTCTCTAGTACCTATATGAGCAACAAACGTTGCAATCGTTTGCACGACGATCGGCAGTGATCGGTTGCAGTCACTATATTCGAGTCGCTTTGGGAGTCGTTTTTTGTGCCGCGGCGACCCTCTTGGGACAATAGGAGCGGTTCGGATTAGTAATGACAAGCATACGGAGAGCCATTTTTGCACCTCCCCAGATGGTACGCAGTTCAATTTGTCGAACGATATTATTCGCCGTGAACCACGCGTTTTTCTCGACGCACATCCCCGAGAATAGTCATCTGGTATTAGCCTGCTATCTCGAGAGCCAAGTGAGGCATTGGGCGCGTATAATGGGACGCCAAGCTGGTAGAACTCTCGCTCATACGGCTTCGAAGTGAAATTGTCTTGCGGTGATTGTGCGTCGGAAATGCTTCCACTTCTTAAGCTTCGTCCTGGCAGTTCACCTCAGTCTCTGGCCTAGGCACAAAGAGCTGCCAAAGAAGCAATGAAAACTACATCAATGAATGATAAGGGCAGCATCAGGGTGAGAGATCCAAATTCTGTACTTCACCGACTCACCCAATGATTGAAGAACAGAAATGCCCATGGAGTGATATTTGTTCAGAGCCTCGACCATACATGCATAGCCGCCCGTAGCACTGCCCGAGTTTCCGACATATGGATTCAGGCGAGCACCTGTTAATAGTGCTCTTCGCGAAAGGGACCAGTAGTCATCAGTAATCCGTTTTTCTCACTTTTGTATCAGCATAAACGGGGGCAGGAGCATGTGGTAATTGAACAAGTGGAAAGGAGGAAGGGAGGAGATGATCGCCGTTGACCGGAGCCGCACTAGAAATTGTTTGCCTCGAGGCTGAAATGTATTTTTGGCCGGCGCCTATCACTGAACCCTGTTGTCGTCACAATCATCTCCGTTGACGACAACGACGACGATGCCTCGCGAAAATAGCTTTTCCGACTCTGAAGGTCGTTCATTGACGCCAAACCTCTCAGAGGAAGAAGAGGCAAATGGTGGCGCACCACCCATGTCGCCGACCTACTCAGTTCGACCACCATTCTTGGCCGAGCGACCGTCACAGGAGCATAGTCGGCATGCTCAGGGCTTGCAGGCTTCACCATCGAAGCACTCCCTTCATTCCCGACTAACCACGCGAAGCCGAAAGAAAATGGATCCCAAGGACAAGTTTCGAGGGGCTGTTCGCAAAATTATTGCCATGCATAGAGGCACGAGCATGATAACCACGCGGGCGAGGGTGGGCGCTGAGCCAGGTGTCGATCCTCGTCGTGCATCTGCCGACCTTCAGTATGGTGGAATTAAGCAGAATTGTGTCATCGAGCTCTTCGACTATTCGTCTGTTCGCCACAGTTTTGGGCGCATGACGAACAAGGAATTTGTCAATTTCCTTGAGGACGACAGGGCAAGCAAGCCAGAGTCATGGGTGAAGGTCAGATGGATCAACATTGGAGGCATGAGTTGGGATGTCATCAAGGCCGTGTCGCTCAAGTACGGTACGTGTATTCGAATTCGAATTCTGCTATATTTTCAATATTTTGTTTAGATCTCCATCCTTTGGCCCTTGAAGACGTATTTCATACAAGAAGTCAAACACGGTCCAAGGTAGACTACTACAGCAAGCACCTCTTCCTCCGTATTCTTGTCCACGAGATAGGCGACCCTGATGACACTCCCATGTCCCATCACTGCAACTGCAGCATACGGCTCTACGCTCACGGGGTTGCCACGATCATCGTCCCCTACGCCATTTGAAGATGGTGATAGTATTGAGATGAAGGACAGCGGCCTTGTAGAAGACGATCGGACAGTATTTGGAGAGGTCACACCCATGTCTACCATGAGGAACAGAAAGGGTCGCGGTACTTTTAAGTCGGCGGATCCAGAAAAGGGAAGCTCCACGTTTAGCAGATTTAGCAAAATCGCCTTGCTTGACGCTGTAAGGGCCACTTCTACTCTCGTCTGTTTTCCATTAGAGTCTAACTTGCACCTTTTGACAGGAAGAAGAGGCGCTCAAGCAGCAGGCGGAAGAGGAAATCGCGCTCCAGGCCTTGAAGAAGGTCGGGACATTCAATTATCGGCGATCACTGATAGCTGATGCATCTCCTTGCAGGACGGTGACCGAGTAAATGTCAAAGTCTACCCTTTGCACATCTTTCTGTTCCGAGATGGTGCGTTCCTGTAGTGGATTCATCGCAGCTTGGTAACCCCCTTTCCCTACAAGGCACCGTCATATCAATGCAAGGAAACCCGTCACTTGCGCTCACTCACCCCATCGCGAATAGGCTTAATCAGCGCGATACGGGACTTAGGGCATCCGCTGATCCTTCTATGCTGGTCCAGAGTCTATTGGACTTGAGTAGGCACTTTCATCTCCAAAAACATACACGCTGACCCCACTACTCGAACTAGCGGTCGACAAAGCATTAGAAGTGATCGATGTTTATCACGCCAAAATCCAAAAGTTCGAACGTGCTATTCTCTATAAGCCTAAAATCAAGACAGTACGGAACTGTAGGTCTTCAGCTCCTGGGCTATTATGTCGTTCGCTCACTCTTGGATCAGTGCATCTTCTCAACGAGGATCTCATTCTTCACAAGCGTACCATGGAACCAATCAAGACCGTGGTATATGGTCTACGACGGTACGACGTCGACCGATGTGCCGCTCTCATCGACGAATCGAAACTTTCGGCGGCGAACGGAAATGTGAAGGTAGTTGGGTTCATGTCCCACAAATCCAAAATCTACCTGGTGATTGGCAAATTGTTTCTTATTCCGCCATCTTACTTACGTTCTCTTCATTCTACAGGCCGATGTGTTCGACCATGTGGAGTATATCTTATCAAGCTTGGACATGTTTGCAAGCATCACCCAAAATCTGATCGACTATACGTTCAATGTCGGCGAATGTTCTACTCGTGTTGATGGTGTTGGAGCTAACGCATTTGTAACAATAGATGACCTCTTATGAGATGAACGAAATCATGTATGTATCGCCATCCGATGGCACATTCCGTAAATCTTTGCCGCGTTTCTGATGTGATTTTTCGGGCAGGCGTCGATTGACGATAGCGACTATCATCTGTCTTCCGCTGACATTGCTCACGGGCTACTTTGTGAGTTGTTGTTTCGTGTCGTAGCTTCAAGTGCTAACAGCGTGTTTATAGGGAATGAACTTCGCCTCCATGTGGTCGGTCAATGAACACTCGGACCTTCTGTACGTCGCTACCGTCTCTTCCATTTCACCATCATGCTGATTGGATGGGTAATTATAGATTCTGGGAGATTGCTATTCCTGTTATGTGCCTCATTATACCTCTCGCCATCTGGCCGGACATTATGAGGATGGTGCATTACGTGAAGAAGAAGATGCTCACCCGCAAAGCCGTACAGGTTTGCCTTGTTCCGTTGTCTGCGTGTGTATTGTTCTAACATTCGTTTGTTCCTCAGAGATATCGTCGGCGATAGATTAAACCGTTATGCTTACAGTTATGCCTACCTAGCTCTTATCTCACTTGCATCTATATTCCCCATACCATATATTTAGACTCCCATGCCCTCATGATCATAGTTGCGTCCACACATCTCGTACATACCTCCATTCCTTTAGGTTCTTTAGGACATCTTTTATTCCATTGGGTTTTACTTTAGAGGTCGCGTGCTGTGCGCTGTGCTCTCGTCGTTAATTTTACTTTGAAAATCAAAATAGGGATATTAAAAAAGGAAGAACACTGAATTGCTTCCCGGCCTTGAGGGTGATATCTGATTTCTTCAGGGCCTCCATCCTGGCTTTCTCCTCCTTCTTGAAGTGCTTCTCTGCCTTCGGAAGTGCAGGAGCTTCCCGGGCACTGGGGAATGTATGAACACTTTCGCCCTTTTTGCATAGTCTGTAAGATAAGACTGCCTGACTCTACAACTCTGTCACTGCGGCAGGTCATAGCCTATCCTTTTCATCCACTCTTCAACCTCAAATGCCGGCTCCGCCATATATCTGATACATTTCTGCCAGCTCTCCGGATCCTTATCTTTCTGCGCGGCGTATCTCATCCCCAGATACTCAAACCACGGTGGATAAAATCCTGAAAACCCCCAGTCAACGACCCACAGTACATGGTGATTGTCCAGCAGCAAGTTGCGCATGTTCAAGTCGTTGTGCGTGAAAAACAAGGAGGTGAACACGGAAGTATCGAGGGGCTTGCAATTTGGGGAAGGTGCCCAACCTCGAGAGGCACGGACTTCAGCAGCGTTGTGTTCTTTTCGGAAATAAGTCTCGAGGGCGGAGATCGTTGGGAATGGACCTTTTGCATCGTAGCCGAATTGAAGCCCGTTGCAAGGTAAGGGCGTCGGACCCAGCGGGCCGGGTGTGTTGTTAGAAGAGTGTTGGACTTGTCGAAGCTGCCGAAGGATAAAGGCGCATTGTCAAAACGACTTTGAGCTTCCCCAAGACAGATAGTGAGGGCCAAGCCATCCGGAGCTGCTGGCTGTTTGGCACCAAGTCCATGACAATCAGGCCGTTTCCCTCTGGGTGATGATGACGTATGGCACGTCTCATGCGTGGAACGGCAATTCGTGTCTGCTTGCGTACGAGCTCCATTGCTAGCGCCTCAGAGGTGGTAGAGTCCCAGTCGCGTCCCAATTTTACGACTGTGTCTTCTGAAATCTGGACAAGGTTGTCATCTGAGCCGTCGAGATATGGCGCGGATTCAACAGCGCTGATTATCTCATCGTCGGTCCAGGTGTCGGATTCAGGGAACTGTCCCTCAATCCATTAATACTGGTATACAAGGGCTGCGCCTGAGTAGTGACCTACTCGAATAGGTGCTCGACTGAAGCAAGTCATACACCCAAAACGGGCCATCCAAGATAGTCAGGGCAGCGGAGACCAGATAGAAAGCGAAATGGTCAAGCCTGTGCGAATGCTTCTCAGAGCGTTACTCTAACAGAATGAGGGAAAGCTTACATGCGTGGGCCCTTGAATAACCAAACCTAAGGTCTACGTTGGCGGTTCGACGCAGAGCTTTGGCAAACACACCACAACTTTGATCCGATCTTTTCTTATTTTTTTTTGGTGGAGCTTATGAGATTCTCACAACTAACAAAGTTAGTCTGGGAACCAAGCTAATTTTGAGGAGTTTCACCTCAACTTTGATCCAAACTAAGTTGAACTTGTTAACCCCCATATACATTGCGGGCTTTACGCCCAGTGGGTGCGCGCGCCTATATATGGATGATGAATAGCCAACTAAGCAACCAATATCCCCCAAGATCATGACATCGACTGGTGCATTGCATTCATCCTTTGATGCCTACTACTGACCGTCAGTCGCCACAGCCAAACCGATCGATTTCAGTAGATATAAGAAGGACGACGATGGCGGAAGGATAGTGACCGCAATAAGCATCTTTGGTGTTCCCACATATCCAAAGAAGACCAACCCAGCCAACGGTACACATCTCGTCCATTGGCGTGTCCACCTTCGGTGGGCTGGAGCACGTGGTGACCTCGCCAAGGGATCTGTTGTCTGTCAGTCTCTCGACTGTAGTATCCAAACGTCATATTGCTTACTCTGATATCCAGTGGACACATATAAAGACGAACCAACTGATCCTATCGTCAGGATCGAGTGAGCGGTTGTTTATCCTCTGCCATTATCCAAAGCCCTGATCGCATCTACCCTCTCTTTATTCAGTGTTTATAGCAAAGCGACCCTTGTGTCGACTGCTGCATCAAAATTCTGGGAATTCCAGGTTCCGGTCATTAAAGCAGGGTCTTTCAGTCCAGACAGTCGTGGACTTGATCACTGCAAATGGCCGTGAGCGTTATAAGTACGATGGGAATGGTAGTGGGTGTCTCTCTTGGAGCACCAAGTTGTTGGCTGACTACGTGGCTGCTGCATATGTGGGACCCCAAGCTACCGGAGATTTTACAAAGTTTATTGTGAAGACTCGTAAAGATGAAGCAACTCTTTACTGGATCCCTGATGACCAGGGTACCTATATATAATCCGTTACGCAAACATCAGTCTATGCCATTGTACATATGTCCATGTACTACTAAGTACCTCAGAACAATCCGAACCTTCTGCGCGTTGGCGTTCATGCTTGGATTACTCCCCGTCCTGTATGCTCTAGCGCTGGGACTGTGTTACATTGAGCTCACATGTTACTCCTGTATGCTCGTGCGCTGGGGGTTAACAGCGAGCCTGAGGATTTTTGGGGATTCTCAAATCCCATCCCATGGTGTCCTGAATGCTCAGGCTGTGCTGTCATGACAGGCTTAAGTGCGCGTCCCGACCTCCGATCCGAAGTACATAACACAGCCACCTGCACCAAATTGAAATTTGGATCCAAATTTAGTACAAGTTTTGGTCGCTCACTTTCTCACTTGCGGTGTCAAGCGACGAGTCTAGCACTTTGACGTGACCACCGCACCTCCTTGTGGTGTCATGGGACCCAACGAGGCCGAATCCATGGCTTACATCTGCCCTGAATAGATGACGATAAGAGACATGGCTTGACACCGTAACAATTGACGTCGTTGAGGTATACGGAAGCGAGTCTAGAGTCTAAAGAATAGCTAGTAGGAACATTACATTGGTTTTATGTCCCACGGATCCAAAATCTATCTGATGGTTAGTAGACTGTTTCTTTTATTCTGCTATCTGGCTTACTACGATCCCTCATTGTACAGGCCGATGTGTGCGACCATGCGGAGTACATCTCATCAATCTTGGACATGTTTGCAGGAATCACTCAAGGTATTGGGGCTACTGTATCTGTAACAACAAAATGACCCCCTATGAGATGGATAAAATCATCAGCATCTTTCGCAAGTCTGTGCTGTATTCTGGTGCCAATTGATCGAGCCGAGCGTCGATGGACGATAGCGTCCATCATCTGTCGTCCCCTGGGACTATTTTGTGCGTTGTTGATTAGTTTCCTGGCCTCGAATGCTCACGGTGTGTCTATGGGGAATGAACTTCACCGCCATGTGCTGTCAATAACAACCCGGACATTCTGTACAGTCCGAGCCACTGTCTCTTCCATTTCACCATCATGTTGATTGGATGGGTAATTATAGATTCTAGGATATTGCTATTCCTGTTATGTGCCTCGTTATACCTCTCGCCATCTGGCCGGACATTATGAGAATGGTGCATTACGTGAAGAAGATGCTCACCCGCAAAGTCGTGCAGGTTTGGTTTTGCCAGTCTGCTGTCTGAAGATGTATTATTGTTCTACTTATTCGTATGTTCTTCAGAAGTATCGCGGGCGAAATATTACTCTGTTACGCTTATCTAGTTCTTGTTTCACTTGCATCTATAATTCGATATATTTAATAAGGGCAGAAATAATACTTATCGCAAAGTCCAGGTTTCCGAGGAAGAAATGAGCAGGGTGGTTTATAGGTTGCAGATATTATACAGAGTTGGGTAGGGCGTCAGACAAATAAGGTAGAGGAAGAGTCAGGAGCGGGGTAAGATAATCTACAGGATGTCGATACAAGTGAATGAGCATCACAGGATCAGAAGTCTTCATCGGTAGAACTGAAATGATGTTAACTATGACGAAAGCTCTGTCAGAAGTCCAGACATACAAGGTTTTCGTTGGACCATTCTCCGCAGTCCCTGTCATATTGATATTGGCCTTAGAGTAATCCGACACCCGCTTTTCGAAGAAATTTGTCTTGCCCTGCAAGGATATCATGTCCATAAAGTCGAATGGGTTAGTCGAGTTGTACAACTTTTTGCTTCCGAGGGCGACAAGAAGACGGTCAGCAACAAACTCAATGTACTGACACATGAGTTTCGCGTTCATGCCTATGAGACCGACAGGGAGAGCATCTGTGCATTTTGCAATTGAGTAACGGAGATTTTAGGAAGGATCAAAGAGCGAACCAGTCAAGAACTCTTGCTCTATATTCACAGCCTCGACGATGATACGCTCGACAACTTCTGGATGCGGACGACGTTTCAGGTGACTGAACAGCAGACATGCAAAGTCAGTGTGCATGCCCTCATCACGACTAATGAGCTCATTGGAAAAAGTCAGGCCAGGCATCAGTCCCCGCTTCTTTAACCAAAAGATGGACGCAAACGATCCAGAAAAGAAGATGCCTTCTACAGCAGCAAAGGCGACTAGCCGCTCCGCGAAGGTGGAGCGATGATCGGATATCCAACGTAAAGCCCAGTCAGCCTTGAGTTTTATACACGGTATTGTTTCGATTGCATCGAAAAGGTACTCTCGCCGTGCAGGGTCCTTGATGTAGGTATCAATCAGGAGAGAATATGTCTCAGAGTGGATGCTTCTCCATCATAATTTGAAAGCCAGTAGAAGCAACGCGCCTCAGCGGCTTGCACCTCCTTCGAAAAGCGCTCGACCAGATTTTCGTTAACGATGCCATCAGATGCCGCGAAAAATGCGAGGACGTGAGAGATGAAGTGATGTTCATTTTCGTTCAGCTTGTTGTTCCAGTCGTAGATATCCATCTGCAAGTCCATTTCTTCAGCGGTCCAAAAAGAAGCCTCGGCCTTTTTGTACATTTGCCATATCTTGAAAGTGAGAATGGGAGTGAGAATGGAATTTCGGGAACCGGGGTGCGTACCTCGGGGTATTGAATAGGGAAGAGAACAAAACGGCGTTTGGACTCTTTTAATAGGGGCTCTTCGGCTGGATGATGATGAGTGTCGATATGATGGACGGGAGAATCATGCTGACATTCGGGGAGATCCACCTCGCCAACATATCGTCGCCGGAGATCGTCCAGATACGAGTCAGCACCAAGCTTATCGTCGCCGGTGATTTCGACAGGTTCATTCACATTCTCGGCAGTATCAATGACCTTGACGGTACTTGCTGCGTCCTTCAACTTCGTCAAGGGAGTCAATGTAAGGAAGTTAAATGAGTCAGCGACCTAAAACATGGGAAAGAGGTAAAACAACAACAACATATGGATGGCCTTATTCACCTCCACTGTTGAATGCTCCCTCGGCATGCCAGGCTTGGTGGTAGAAGAGAGACACCAATTCAAGTTGGGCGGAAATTTTCGCGACGCCCTCACGTGACGGGAGTCTAGTGGCTGTGCAAATCGATACTTACAAAGCACCACCCTGACAAATGCACTGACCCACCAAGACTCCGCCAAGAAGAAGTGAACGCTAGGATATTTTTACCTTTGATGTACCAAATGTTTGGTATTTTTGGTGTGATTTATGGCACGGAAACTATTGGCAGACGGCTTCTAGCTGTACTCGGAAAACAAATAGGTCATCGGACAGTTGGTGGGTCATTCCTTCGGCCGGATATAGTATTTGACATCGACTACCATCGTGAGTAATGCAAGCGCTATTCTGACGCATAAAAGCAGTCTACTGACCCAATGATGTTCCCTACTCTCCCCTCTGCTCTTATCAGGATCATCACTGCCCTTCAAGCTACCCAAATCTACCGACACTTTTCATCGACGCACTACAATATGGCTAGTTTACCCTCTACCGTCCAGGCTGTTAGCATTCAAAAAGTAAGAGTCTATCTGGTTAATATGAAGTTATTTTGACTCTCGCCTCTAGACAGGTGACTTTGATGTTATCGAGAGGGCGACGCTGCCCTTTCCGAAGGAGGTTCCCAGTAACCTCGTCGTAAAGGTATGAACCCAGATTACCATGATCGTGCCATCGATGAACAGTGTCAACCAAGGTGGACTATTTCGGCGTCAACTTTATTGATACATACTTCCGGTGAATACCTCGCACCTGAATATTGTTCCCGATCTGATCCCAACGTCGTTAGGAAAGGAATGTATCCCCTCAAAGACTTTCCCGCCGTCTTGGGAATGGAAGCAGCGGGAACTGTTGCCGCGCTCCCAACTGATGAGAAAGTGCTGAACGACCCGGACTTCAAGAAACGGAATTACACTATTGGAAGCAAGGTCATAGTCGTGAGTACATATGTTTATCTTCGTGATTCATCAGCTCATCCCGCAAACAGAACACCTTAGGTATCCATCAAACCTACATATCTATTCCTTGGTCAAAGGCACACCCCGTTCCCGCATCCGTTGATACCAAGATCGCAGCAGCGGCAGGCCTCCAGGCTCTCACCGCGCTGACCTTCTTCACCGAGGCATACAATGTCAAGCAAGGGGACGTTATTCTGATCCACACCGTAGCGGGTGGTCTTGGCCTTCTAATGGCCCAACTTGGAAAGTACCGAGGTGCTACCGTCATCGGAACGACGTCAACCAAAGAGAAGGCAGAGATAGCAAAGGCGCACGGTGCTGACCATGTTATCCTGTACACCTCGGAAAACACCGCGGAAAGGGTCCTAGAACTCACTAACGGAGAGGGTGTCCATGCTGTCTTTGACGGAGTTGGAAAGGATACGTATGTCTATTTTGGTCTCTATTAGAGATCGTTATTGATCATGCCGTACTTGTCAGATTCGAGGATAACTTCAAGCTGTTGAGACGAAAGGGTACTTTCGTCAGCGTTGGGAATGCCTCAGGGCCTATTGCTCCGTTCTCTCCTATCAAGTTGATTGAGAAGAACCTCAAATTCCTCCGGCCTTCGTATGTCGTAGTTATCGGTACCTTCAAAATCGTACTAACTGACTTGGCAGGATGCCAAACTACATAGCGACTCCGGAAGAGTCCCATCGCTATGTCACTGAAGTGTTCGACCTCATTTCAAAGGGCATTTTGAAGATCAATATTTACAAGGTATACCCATTCACAGCTGAGGCTGTCCAGCAGGCGCAGAAGGATCTAACGGGAGGAAAGACAACTGGGAAGCTGGTGATTGATGCACGAGAGCAGTAAAATGAATCTGAGCCACATGTACCACTACCATTGCAATGTAAATCCTAGTTTTGATGTACTGCCTTCGAAGACGCGGTGATTTCCACGGTACTTTTAAGATATGTGTTCATTTTCCGGGGTCCATCCGTCTTCAGCTGTGTTTCTTCAACGGTAGTTAAGAGTTTGCGAACCCTCATTCTTTCTGTCGAATAACGCGCACTTTTACGCGCTTTACGGGTACCGTCGGTACGCGCTGGAATGACGCACTGCCCTCGATGCTTACCTAATACCTTCCAGTATTGCGTCGACAAGCCACTGCTGCCATTTTCATCTCTACCTCCTCCTCAAAGGACATCATCCTTTGGGGACTTTCCTTTTGCTCTTGTTGCCACCTTCAAGACTTTGAGTCTTCACTGTAGGCTCAGTGGCGTTTGTTGACATCTGCCGACATCGGTTTGAATAAGATTGTGGCATCACCAGTTCGTGCGGCAGACGACATCTATCTGTATGTTCTTTCTAATATTTTATAGGTGCAATAATGAATGATAAAGATGTACAGAAGCCACGAAGATCACTTCCGATGCCTGGTTCACCTCCTGCTCAGCGACCCAATACCCCAGTTCCAACAAATTCGCCAATATCGCCCGCCAGGTTTTACAGTTCCAATCCGCCACCGTTGCCCCATAGACCTCGCGGTGTAGGGTCTAATCGCACTACAGTTCAAACGATTGATGAGCCTCCAACCTATGGTTCGTCCACCTCTGGTCCCAGTGCGCCGGAATATCGCGAGCCAGAGTCACGTCTAGTAACGGAAGATATTATGATTGACGACGGCCACCCCACCGTTACACAAAGGACCTCTCCGGGATGGACTACGCCGGTATGGGATCCAGCATTGACAGACCCCGAGGGCTACAACAAGACGTGGGAACAGAACTGGTCCAGTAGTGATGTTGCCTGGCAAAACAATTATCTGGGTTCGGGCGATAGGATCAGCTCGTCTGTGCCCATTGGGAACCGCGACGATGTGGAAGAGATGTGCTGGTGGGACAGAGATGCGAAGAAGCGACCCGGTCGAGGATTTCTGCCGCCTATATTGGAGGTTCACTTACACAACTCTGAGCATTCTCTGCTTTCCGTTTCCGCTTCTGCACCGGACATCACTCCTAGTGTCCCTGCCCCTCCTGCTGAACGAGATCCTTCCCAAGCATCGTCGTCGTCTCTTCAGCGGCCAGCCTCTCAGAGGTCCTCCCATTTGCCCCCTACAGAAGAAGAAGTTCGAACGGCTATTCCTCATCCCAATGCATACTTCTGCCCAAAGGATTACGGTTGGATGTTGCTTAGCTGGAAGTCATCATCTGTACCTCCGTCGTTGTCGCGTAATGGCCGAAAAGAGCACACGCTTCCAGACCAGAGCTTCAGACAAAAGAATTCTAATTGCCTTTCCCCGGACGATAACGTCTTCGGTGTCGCCAATAAGACCCATCACTTCCACCGATATCAAAATGCCGTTGATTCTAGTCAGCTCACACCTGCTTACCGTGGGTTGGAAGTAATAGATGGGGTAAAGCAAAAGCGGCGAGCCGGGACGATCATACAAGGAGAGCTCCAACTAGTGAAGGAGAAAGATGATGAAAATATGGACCAGGATATGGACGAGACAGGATTTCCCCTCGATCTTTACGTCTGTTGTCAATGCTCCTTCTATTGCGTTGCTTCCAAGGTCATACCTGCAATAATACCACGGAACTTGTGGTATCATTTCATCGAGGACAGAAAGTCACATCCTCTTCCAGGGAAATCAGGAGAACATAGTGTCGCTACGGCTGTGGAGACAATGCTCATGTAGGCGCTCTCTTTGTCCCTCTGGCAGTGCTAACCATTTTTCCTGAAGAGCCCTAGAGAACAAGCTATGGAGATTGGATAATCGTGATTTACGTGCTACTGGTGCAAGTTTCCGAACGAAAATAGGATGTAACGATAACGTGTTGGTCTTTGTACAGTGTTTGAAAAAGAGCACCGATTGACATCATAGTCCAGGACACAAATATTTGACTCCCTTGGATTCAGGTGGGAGGAACGTCAAAATGACTTGTATCTTCAATCCCCTTCCCTAGATTCTTCTCCTAGAGGAAGACTAGCTCGTGCGAAGCTGCTTCGAGGGTGGATCGAGGTTGGGGCCTGGCTAGCCGATTTCAAGCGCGTGTATTGTGGGTATATTCACCTCTGTAGCATCGGCGCTCATCTCATGCTCTGTCATAGCGAGTGCTTTCAAAGATTACACTCCGGCCAATCCCTCATGGGTGAAGGTTGATAGTGCCAGAGAGATGTATCAAAATGCCATTGGCTCGCATCCTGATCAAAGTGAGAACAAGTCTATTTTTTCTGTGTTGTTGTATACTCAATGCCGATGACAGTCCCTCGTAACGAGTTGCCCGACACCGTCCAGATGACCTTAGATAGTTTACCCGGCACATTCTGGACTGACTTGGGGCTGACACGAACAACGGCCTCCACTGGTGAGTCTTTTTCACACCTTGATTTTGTACATAGTTAACGCCTCTTGAAGCTCTAATCGAGTTTGCGTACTTGGCACAGTGCCGCTGTGATCCGACCCATACCCTACAGTATTACACGCATTTGGCTGACGCTGTTAGCGAAATGCAGAATTTCCAAACTTGCCCGCAACCGCTCGAGGATTTATTTGCCGTGGAACGGTCTCGTGGAAGGATCACACAAAAGGACGTAGACGACAGTGTGGAAATTCTTGGTTTTGGCTCCGACAACCTTTTACGGGTGGAATACTCTGAAAATGACATCGACGACCAGTTCATCGAGAATGCCTGGAAAACGCGCATCAAGGAGTCGTTCAGGATGACGACTGGTGGTAGCGAAATCCAGAGAGAGGCTACCGATGCTCTGAAGGTCCTAGCCGAAAAGAGAGGGAGCGCGTATCTTCGAAAGTGTTGGGAGGCTTCGAAGGACAATTTGATGACACCCGACCGCGCATACCAGACTCTGGAAGTCCCTCAGGAAGTCGATGACTCGATGTTGATTACTGTCTTCAATTTGCGGGTATGTGTTTAACTTCTCAACTATATTTGTATTTGAATATTATTCGTAGCTTGAAGAACAACCCTCGCAGCTTGAAAAGATGCGTGAGGCGTTGCTGGTCATTGCTGAGTCCCGGGATAGTGAACGACTGCGCAAGTTCATGGAATTAGGATCTGATCGTAAGTCGTCTGTTTACTTTTGAGCATCATATATTGAGTATGATTTAGCCGGCGAAATCACTGCGCCAACTCGCCCTGACTGGCCACGGGGCCTCAATCAGCTCGGCAACACATGCTATCTAAACTCATTGTTACAGGTACCCTACCTCTTCTATCAGTGGTTGTCTGTGTTCACGAATTTGCCCTTCAGTATTTCTATACTATCAAGAGTCTCAGAGAAGCAGTTTCGACAGGGAAAAAGGGGCTGGATGATGATGAAAAACTGAGCGACGACGACCTGAAACGACATAGGGTTGGTGGACGCTTGGTGACCCGGCGTGAAATCGTGAGGTCAAAGAAATGTGAGCCATCTTCGATGCAATATTTATGAGTGTCTTCCTGTTGACGAAGCCTGCAGTTGTCAGTCAATTAGCCGACCTATTCTGGAACATGGAATATGCCGACAACCCAGCTGTGACTCCCACCATCGAGTTAGCTAAACTTGCTCTGGTGACATCCAGAGACGAAGAGGAGGATGAAGTAGACAAAGGTGGGACGGATTCTTCCAATGATACGGATGCCACCTTGGTCGATGATGGTCCTGTTCGGTATCCCACTGAACCCCCATCGTCGCCCAAGTCTCCCTCACGTTCTCCTGGCTCCATTTTAGGGAAGCGCGCACGCGATATTCCTCGACGACCCAGCGAAATGGAACTTGATACTCCCTCATATTCCCCAAGGGAGGACCGCTCCTCAGGGTCTTCGCCTAGATTGTCCGATGATGATAGTCCTCCACCTTTGATACCGCTGAGTTACCCCGAGGCTTCAACATCAGGTTCCAAAGATGAGGATGTTGAGATGCAAGCTATCTCTAGTTCAAACAATCCTCCTCCTCTTCCTCCCCGGAAACCGGTCGAATCGCCCAGTTCCGAGATGATGTTCGGTAAATATATATCCTATTCTATTAATGTGTATTCTCATCAACTCTTTAGGAAAACAACACGACGTTGCGGAATGTATGGACAACTGCATGTTCCAGATCGAAACCGCTTTGCTGAAGTTCGATTCGATGATCGGGTCCCAGAGCGATGAAGACAAGACTAGTGTGGTTAAACGGTAAGTACATTAGTCTCTCTCTTCATGACCTAGATTGAAACAAACTTCCCGACAAGACTGTTTTACGGCAAGATTCGTCAGAATGTCGTTGCGGCTGATCAGACACATGAGAAAGAAGATTTGTTCTCGCATCTTCCTGTCAACGTCGCAGACGAGGGTTTTGACATCTATGATGGTCTTGGCCGATATTTTTATGATGTTGTCGATTACAAGAGTCAGAAAGTCCCGATGCAGCTGTCCCTCGTATCGCTGCCGCCTCTACTTCATATTCAGCTTCAGGTAGGTTAGGGATCATCACACGGTGCTCCTTTTTGACTGTTTAATCAGAGGGTCCAATTCGACCGAGAACTGTGTCAGTCCTGGAAGTCTCAGGCTTACGTGAAATTTAGAGAAACGCTATATATGGATCGATTCATGGACGACGTGAATCCGCAGAAAAAGGCTCAGTCACGGATATTAGAAGATGAGCTTAACATCTGTCGAGAGCGCCTACGCACATTACTTCAAGGCAAAGTCAGTGGAATATCATGACCTCTGCTCGTCGTACTGACTTTGGGTTCCGATCAGAATGGTGCCTTTGCTCCTGCAATGGACAGTACCCGTGATTTTCTTTCCAAGCAGGATAGCGTTTCTCTTCCAGATGTCGATGATGAGATGATCACGATGCTGAACGAAGAAGAAGCCCATTTGAAAGCTGAAATCGATGGCCTCCATGCACGCATCCAGATACTCAAAACGGATCTAGAGGCGATATGGCAGGACGAAACCGAGGTAGCCTACGAGCTTACGTCGGTATTCATCCACCGAGGATCGACGCCAACTTTTGGACATTATTTCTTCTATTCACGACATCTTCCTGACCATCTGGATGAGTGGTTCAGGTACAACGATTCGGACGTGTCGGTTATACCTAAGGAGGAAGTTTTGGCGGACACGACTGGCTCCACCGCTAATCCTTACCTGGTACGTCTACAGCGTTCTTAGTGGAACGAGGTGAAGTTAATTTTTTCATGTTAGCTGGTTTATACCCGAAAGGGCAGCGAGGTGGTCGATACCGTCAATCGATTTGACCCTGCAAGCTTGATTGAAGAGTAGCACTAACCCATTGAATATCTGATACGAATCTCACGGCATGCAATTGTATCATATGGCCATTACAACACTTTTTTTCTCTGGTCTCAGAGAATGGGTGGCTTGAAGAACAGAATCACCTTAGTGATGTTTCTTTCACTCTTGTGCCCCTGATATCGCTCCCAGTCATATGACAAGATTAACAAGATATCATGACCCCTTGTTGTTGTTCTCGAGGCAACGAGGCAGCAACGTACACGCCAGTCCAGCTATCAGTGGAACCTACCAACTAGTTCACATGCACCGTGCAGAGTGGTTTGAGTTAAACAGTTCAGTTTTTTTCGTCGTCTCTCTATCTTCTGATTGTTATTGGGATGACTCTGTCGAGTACAACCTCTCCGTTTCAAACGTCCCACTGTTTTTGCCGTTAGCTCACCGTGAGCACACTTCCTCCAGAGCTCGTAGAACCAATTGTCTACGACATATGGCATCCGAAATGCCTTCATCAATGCACCAGTCCTTCGTGAATCATGACGGCATGCTCACGAATTAAGCTAACGTAGAAAATATCTGCGCCCTTATCGCTTTATCGGGGCGTATACACCACCAATCTTGCATCCGTATATTACCTATGCGATGTGGTACATTATCGAAACTCAGCATGGGATGGGTTCGGTCCCGTAGCAATTAGTTATATCTCGAACATGGGCAAATATACTCTCTTATATTAGGTACAAAGTTGATAGCTATTTGTAGTACGGACGTCGTTCTGTTTCTGTTCAGGAGCACCGACGACTAACAAAAATTACATCCTTCCTTCCAGTATCTAAGTACGACAACCTTGTTCTCCAACTGCTGTACCATTACTTTTTTCGCAGGGTATTGTAGGTAAAAAATTTCCGTATCTGTTATGATACTTACAGATTGGACAGGTTGGAGAATCGGGCATAAATTCTCTGTATGGCCTTTTAGATTGCTTCAGGCAAATGTAAAGTTACATCGCTCAGGGTCGATGATCTAAATGTGGCGTGGCCCCTCTGTCGCAGAGTTAAATAATTACTATACTAAAGGTTCTTTCTTTCTCTTCCTTTCTTTTCCCTATCTCCGAAAAGCGTAACCATGGATGCAGTTGCACCTCCCAAGTCATTCCTCTGCGTTAAATCTCTCTCTATACTGATTGCAGGACACATTTGTTGGTATTGTCTGTGTCCTTTTACGGACTTGTCCACTGGTTAATCCAGGTTGAATCGATCTAGCTGCTCCGGCTGCAAGCGCGCCTGGTACTGTGAGTATACCTAGTTTTTTTCACTACTTTCTTTGTCTATAGTGCTTCAGGCAGCAAAGAGTGTCAACAGAAAGACTGGAAGCTAGAGCACAAACTTTTGTGCAAAGCTTTTCAAGGAGCTAATAAGAGAGATCGTACTATGAAATACGACGTATCAGCGACTCGAAAGGAGCACATGTTGTGTAGGGTGAGTGACCACGACACCTTGAGCAGCATTTTGTAGTCATGACTGGTTAGGACATTTGTTCAAACGCGTTTTCAAGCCCTACTGTTGATCACGAATATGGGATGTTTCCTCCTGCGTACATATTGTGAGTAATATTCATTTTTTATTCCAGGATTCAGCCGATTCATCATTAATCACAGTGAAGAGATAAAATGTGCTGTCTGCTTACGGACGCCATTTCACAATCCGATTTATCTCAACATGAAATCATGTTCGTCATGCAAACTGGCCTGGTGGTGTTCGCCAGAGTGCGGCGAACGATTCTCCCTATACCACACCCCGACACTCTGCTGCTCATATGTGCGATGTTGAGGCCGTCGAGCATCTCACCATCGCCTACGCTCTTGCTCGTCGTAGCAGCAGACAATTCATGCAACTTAGTCCCGATCCCCGTAGTTCCTACCTCCCTCTTTCGGGAGCTCCGTGGTTGGACAGACTACAGGCCTGTCTGGTCCCTGATCTCGGACTTTTCTATACATATGAACTCCAGGGAATTCCAGAATGCTCATCCCAGAGCTGAGAATGCCATTGCTTTGATGGCCAAGGAAGCGGCTAGCGTGACGTTCACCATTCTCGCTGCACTTGAAGATGTCATACCAGACTTGTCTCGTCGTAAACGTCTTTGTATTCACATAGCTGGCGCAGGACATAGGGAACTATCCTGTGCTGGCTTGATGGAGGAACTCCTTCACTTTCTTCCCTGCTTGGAGCATGTTGTGGTTGTTTATGCCGGTCCAGAGACTACGTTCTTCCCAAGTCATCAGAATCTAGCTTGCGTCAAATGCCAGGATCAGTGGCTGGTCACGTACCTCCATATTCCACACTGGGTCCTACGCAGACTTTGACAGCAAAGCGTATCCTCCAGACTTCATTGCCGTTCTTAATTCAGGATTTACGGAGATGGAAACGAAGGGCCGGCAGGCCTCGTTACAAGTGATCCTGAGTGGCGGTAAGCCAGCGGTATTCACTGCATATTCACAGATGGAAGCAGAGTGGGAGGAGAAGGCGATGAAGGATATGGGGCGCGCGCATTGTTGAGAGTACGGAGCTGAATAAGTGGCGAGGGCTGGGTCCAACCATTCCAAAAGAAAGATCGACACTTGACAGTATCGTGTTTACCTATTCCAGCCAGTTTCGTTTCATTGTTCAAGGCCACGTCTAGATGAATAATATCTTGCTATGACACTCAACAATTGAATTCTGTACTGCGTACAGCCTCTGGTAATTGCTGTAACAAATAGGCATTGAAGACGACTCGATCCACAGCGGCAATTTCCCGGGATACAGCAGGCTCCAGCCCTCTCCACCTATTCTCTTCTGGCTCCTTAACAAAGCACGCGCGCAACTTCCTCAAATCCAGGCCTCGCCCTCCGATTTAACACCGGAATAAGCCGTGACTTTGAAAACCACCGAGTGTTGACCGTGCAAAGTGCCTTCTATAGTGACCAATGTCGTCTAATCAAAACACAAAGTGGGAAATCTATGATTCACGAGGATTAATGGATGCGATAGATACAGGCTCGTCGGGGTCATCTCCCTTGAAGTTATGTACATGATTTCGCAGGCTATCTCGTATTTGGAACCCCTAAAAACGGTGGACCTGATCAGCGTATTCTATACCGTGTTCGTAATGAAGGAGTGATCGGATTTCTTCTAGACCAATTTTTTGGGTGCGGTATGTCTGCTTTTCCTCGTTACCATTGAAGCCCTTTTGCAGGGACCGTCTCTGATAGACGTAATCCTCCAGGGGCTAGAATCATAAGACAGTGAGCAGATGATGCCCGTTTGTAGAAAACTGTACGAATTGCTTTCAAGTCAGAATATTAGACATGAATGAAGGAGAGACTCACGACGGGAATTCATTGTTTGCATCGCTAGCAACATGTGGAGAGGATTTTGATAACTAGAAGGATCATCATGCTCAACGTTTGTCACATATCTGTGATGCCGAGCGTCAACATGTCGAGAGATCTCCGTCCAATGGAGGGCTTCATAGACAAAGAAATTAGCGCCGGTCGCAAAGCTTGGTATAGGCGTATATACGTGGAATGATCCCGGTGGTTGCAATCTGTATGTCAAATAAGCGATGGACAAAAACTGAGATCTATGACGACACCGACAGAATGTCGCCTGGATGAAGCTTCACAGTTTCTATATCACAAAGTTGTATGTAGTTGCTCGTTCCTTGTTGATTTGGCTGATTAATATCGGCAAGTTTGTCAGGAAGCTCCGTTCGAGGAAGAGATCGATACTGAGATTGACCAGAACTTGGCGCATTTTTGTCCGACAATTGCTGCGGAGTGGCCGTCAGCGTCGTGATGCTGTGTCGGTAAGAACGCTGGCGTGATGAAGAAGGCCCTAAGAACGATGGTCAAGCTGTCTTGCATGGATGAGGGCGGTTGAACTTGGATAGGAATCCTGGATAACAGCAGCGGACGTTAATGGGAAGACCATACATCTCTGGTACATCTGCAGGTCGTCCACCACCGATCCACATAAGCTTCGAAGGAAATAAATTCGGTGAGCGGATAAAGTGTCTCTAAGCCGGCGTCGTTGAGGTAGAAACAGCTGCATCGAGACTTTCAATTCTTGTAATCGACGACATCAAAAAAGTATCGGCCTAGGCCATCGTAGATGTCAAAGTCATCGTCTGAAGATGCAAGAACAAATCTTCTTTTTCGCGTGTCTGATCAGCTTCAGTAACATTATGATAGATCTTGTTCCCAGAGTTCCAGGGCGCGCACCCAGATGCGATCTCCGTCATAGCCAAGGAGGCCGCCAGCGTTGCTCTCGCCCAGATTGGCTGCTCAAAGGGCCTTAGGCAGAATCTAAGGGCCAGCCGCATCCACCAGGCCTAATCGATATCCTCAGCTCCTGGTTCAAGGAAATGGCGACGCGATCTTCCTTATACTTCAATAGCGCGATGTTTATGGCATATTAACAGCTGGAAACGGAGCGGGAGGAGAAAGCTCTGAAAGAGCTGAGGACGAGAGTCGTCAAGGCGAACAAATGGCTTATTCCCACGATTCGGGAGCAAGTTCAAGAGTATGGTGGTATGGTGTTTACCTACTCTAGTCAGTTCGGTTTGATCGTTCGAGGATAAGAATGAGTACAGCGGACGACACTTTGTTATGCCTGTCCCTCTGATTGAAAATGATATGTTTGGAGCAAAGACATACTATTGGGCCTGATGGTCGATAGTGAGGAACCGCTGAAGTTTGCCAGAGGGTGATCATCTGATAGCGATGTGATATCAGTGAAGGACGTAGTCTTAAATCAAAAAGACCCGTTTACAGCTCCAGCCATGCTAGCCGTCTTGACTCCATTTGGGTGATTCACCAATTTTCATCATGCAAAACCATGCACACCTTAGAAAAAATGCCAGTGCAGATCAGATACGGAACTGGACCAGTTAGTGATTCTCATCGACAAGGGGCTGTAAGAGTCACGATGCGACAATCAAGCAGAATAGGGAGTTCCAGCACACCCTTCACCGTGACCCCCGATCCTCCGGGATCATGATGAGCTTCACTGGCAGGTGAAACTGTTTTGCACCGTGACCATCAGGAGAAGATGCCACAAGTTGTCATTCGACTCAGATGGTCATTCGAGATCAATGGTTGGAAGCCCAGAAGAATAGAATCTAGAGAATAGAATGTATACCTTCCGAACGATCTCAGGCGACGAAAGAAGCGGCTCCGAGTGGGATTTCAGGTGTGCCAAACTGTGCGAGCCGATCCTAGGAGAGGACTAGAAGTAGATGGAAACCCCATGATACGTTCCAGTGGCAGAGAAACGAACATTTCGTGCTCATCAATTAATAGTGCGAGATTAATTGAGTTAGCATCTACTCTGGGGTGCATGAACGAAAAATATAAACTTTGCTTGATCGCGTAAGTTTTTCGGTGATGTGATACATCAAATTTCCGTCGCCGCCGCCGCCACCGATGACCCTGACCCTTGTGTTATCGCATGTCCAAACTGAGCATATATAAGTAAGCTCAACTCTTGTAAGTCTGTCTCGCGAACAATGGTCGCTTAATAGGAGGGTATTCAAACCGTTTGAATTGAAATACGGGCGTGATGCTCGGTATCAATTTTTCCTTATTCCCCTTTGAAGCAAGCCGTTCTGATGTTGACGGCTGTGCCTTGAGCGTTGATATCTTTGGACTGTAGCGACGGTAACGCAATTGGAATGCCTACGCAAAAAACATCAAGGATGAGCATCAAGCACCAGCATTAAAGGAAGGAAACGTACTGATTCATTTGAACTCCGTAGTATATGTAGAAGCATAAGATAAAGAGATGATCGTTTCCCACGTACTCGAGGGGAAGAATCCAAAGTCCGCTGGAGGCACCTTGACAATCTACCACCATCATCTTGCCATTGTTCCATGCCTTCCCACTATTCCCGTCTCCCTAATCCCTCTGATGACGCTGAGCGCGAGCTCGAAGACGCATTCGAATCCGACAACGACGACGAAGGCCACAGTCACTCGGAACGAGCTCCCCTGAATACGAACAATGTCGTCCCCGGTGCCTACGACTTTGAAAGGGACTACGACTACCCACCGCCAGGCTCGCCTCCCGGTCCGTCGGAGTTTGCGCTGCCCAACAATATTGGCAACACGAACGGCCGTATACCAGCTTCCCCAGTAGAAACCCGTTCTCCGCCACGACCTTCATTTTTTCGACGGGTAGTGGGCGCTGTGCTACCTACACACTACGTTAGTGTCCCTACGCAACCGGCGCCCTCAGTCAGAGGCGGTGGCACGGAGAATGATGGTGTTTTCGCGAATGTGATGGCCAAGCCTGGGAGACAGCAGGTGGTCCGCGCACACGATGGAAACGTGCATATGGTCCCTGAAGATATTCAGAAGGAGCCTCCGCCAGTGTGTTTCCTTCTTTTCTTGCTCAAGGTTACACGTTCATTGACCTCTTCGAAAGTCATACAATGAAGCCCAAGCTGATGCCGTCCCACCCTACTGGGAAACCACCGTTCACGCACCAGCTGGGTCCGAATCAGGCTCCGATATGATCATAGACGATCTTCCATCGGGCTCTGTCTGGATGTTCTTCGTCAACATATTCATTTCGTTCTTCTTCCAAATTATCGGGTTCATTCTCACGCATCTGTTGCATACCTCCCATGCTGCAAAATTCGGGTCGCGCGCAGGTTTGGGTCTTACGCTCATCCAGTACGGCTTCTATTATCGTTCGATGGAATCGGACGACGCGACGGAAGGTGATGATGCGATAACGTGGCCTCCTATCCCCGTCGCGACAGCCGATAGTACGGATGCCTCAACGACTGTAACAAATCCTGACGATGTCCAAGTTATATCCGGTCTGTCAATGAGAGATTGGATCTCCTTTATACTCATGACTGCTGGTAAGTGTCCTTCATCTCATTCACAGAAAACGTTTACCTAGACCTGCGAACAGGCTGGTTCCTTGTATTATCATCCACCGTTGGTTTCTGGCGCGTTAAGCGCTGGGAAACTTCCATTCGTTCTACCACCACGTCTGAACGTCCTCAAGTGACTACTCGTGAAGAAGTCGAACGCGATATCGCAGTTCGCCGGAATCTGGAGACCGTGTTTGGGGTTTCGTTTGATGACACCGACTCTCGAACCAATCCTCGGATGGTTCATATGGATGAGAATGGTCATGTCATTGTGATTCCTGCAGCGGAAGCGCTAGAAGAAGCCAGGCTGGCGAGAGATCTGAGGGCCGCAGGTTTACTGTGACGTTTGCTAATATTTACATGAAACTGATGCTTTTTTATGGAGTTTATTTACCATTTATATCCAGTTCCTTTCACTCGTCTCCTTCTTCCTCTGATTTTTTGTTACTTTTGATTTTACCGAGGTTAGATCAGTTTTGTGGAGAAGGTCGGATGATGGGTAACGTTAAATAACTGCTGCACAGACAGTATGTATCTTTACTAATTAACTTGAACAACTACATTGGAATCCGAGCATGCTCTTATCTCCCATACCGCAGTATCTTCGTTCTTCCCGTTCTTCCGCACTAAGCTCTTCGTCCGGTCGTGAATCGTCTTCCGCGCCCCAGGGATCGAAGGGGCTGCATGCCATCTAAGAACAAAATTAGTATGAAGTGAAACGCCAGGTTATGATGTCCACCGCACCTGCAAAACCTTCGCCATCACTCTCTTGCCTGTATCAGGATCCTTCTCTACCTTCGCGATGACCTCCTCTAGTACCCACTGCCTCAGAATGAACCTCGGGTTTGCCTTCCTCATTTCTTCCAACCTCTCTGACCCACTGGACCATTGATCCTTCTCGCTCTCAACCCGGGCTTCATATATCCCCGCCCAACGCTCCCAGTCCTGTCTGAATCCATCATCCTTACTCCCACCTAGCAGTTTCTCAACCACAGCGCCCTTACTCAGCATCCTGAACGTTCCGTGAAAGTCAAGAGCCTGTTCTTGCATGATCCTGAGTAGCGGTCGAATGATCGTACTCTCGTCAGACTCGTCTTGTCTGCGGAGCCCCAGGCGTCGGCGCATAAGTCGCACATATTCTTCAGATATGACAGCCTGCATAATGCGCTCCAGGTCGTCTTTCACGGCATCAATGCCTTGGTCCTTCCATGTAGCGATTTGATCAGCTGAGACTTCTGACCAGCCTAGAGATACGGCCTTGGGAGGAGTTGAAGACTGCTCGGCGCCGATGAGTGGTGCAAGGGCGTTCAAGAGGGCACGGAGGGCGTAGACGCTACGGATTATGAGAGAAGTATAAACGACGCAAACTGGTATGCTCACATCATGTCGGGTTGGCTCTGTTCGGGGCAAGATGAGTGGCTCGATTCAATAATAGTAAAGAAGGAAACTCACTCGGTAGGAGTAACGACCTTCGCTGTCTGTATGGTTACAGATGTGAAACGAGTCAAAGATGTCCATGAAAGCGTAAGGTCCTGTTAGCGTAGAGTTAGAACTTGGCAGCTCAAATTCTATGAAACAAGGGTACCGTAATCAATAGTTAGTCCCAACACCGAAACGCTAGAATGCAGTTAATCACGCTTGAGCCCGAAAAGGAGGATCGACATACTTGTCCGTATTGATAACTCCATGCATGAACCCATAAGCTTGCCACGCTGCTACCATCTTCGCATTTCGTTCAGCAACATCAAGAACCAACTTCTTCCCCCAAGCTTCCTCGTCATCCAACTCAAGTTTCAAGACATTCTTACTAACCCACTCTCCAAGAATCCTCAACGCTTCGTAGTTCGGCGGTTGCTGTCCTCCGCCGAAAAACATAATATTCTGCGGACCGTTCAGTGCCTCAAACGATCCAACGCGAAGGAATGAAGGGGCCATGCGTGTTAGGACACATGCAGATTCCTTTCGTTCTCGATAGACCGGCACATCAGGAAGAGAGATAAGCGAAAGAGATCGTGACGTGGGGATAGAAAGGGCTTGCATTGCCTCGGAGCAGAGGAACTCGCGAATGGATGAACGCACGACAGCAAGACCGTCTGCACTACGGGAGTACGGAGTACGTCCGGCACCCTTTAGTTGAAGCTCATACGTGAGTGATGGGTCATCAGGGTGTTGGGATACCACTGTTCAAATATCATTAGTTTCACAGAAGGTAAAGACAATGAAGAAACATACAGATAGTCACTGCTCGTCCGTCACCCAGTTGACCAGCCCAAGTGCCAAATTGATGACCACTATAGCGAAGTGACCAAGGAGCAAAATCGTCTGACATGAGAACCGCGTGTCCGCCCAAAATATCCACAAGATCCTTTCTTGCGAATATATCTGATTCAGTAGACGTTGACCGTAAATCATTGTCCTCCGTACTGCTGCTGGTGGTCAAAGCAGGCTTGCCTAAGAGAGCAAACGCGTCTCCGACATCTAGCTGAGGAACACAGTCCCTTACACCCGTCTCCGAGAGGCCAATAAGAACTCTAGTCTGATCCCGTTCCTGGGGGATATACTTCTTCAGAAAGGTATTGTTTTGCGATCGAAACTCCTGAATGGCTTCTCTACGAGAAAGCCATTGTTCGATGAAAGCAGCCTTGTCGGTGACAGTATCGGATTCATCCGGTTCAATATCATATGGAAATGACAGAGGAAACGGGGAGACGTAGGAGAAGTGGGCTCGGTTGTCAACTAGTCTGGCCCGACGCTGGATACTGGGTGATTCTGCTAGGACTTTACGAAAAGCAGCTGGAGTAGAAGACTTGGGATCTGCGGTCAAATTGTGGTTCAGGAGTTGGGCAGCTGGTGGTATAGGGAACGACGAAAGTGGAATTTTTGAAGTCATCGTGTGGAAGAGAGACTTCAGATGCATACAGAACTGCTAGGAGTAATTAAGGTGTCATGGGACTTGCACGGTGACTATCTTCTCTTACCTAGCTCAGTAAGGCTCAGTACCGTTCAATTCCTAGTGTCGGTTATCAGGCATGAGGAAATTTAAGCGTTGGGTAGTCTGTGGTTGAGGTAGAGAAGCAGAGGGCGCGTCATTACCAAGTAGGTCACGGTGCTCTGACAAACGCTAATCATGACATAATCGTTCTCCAAAAAATTAAATCAAGGTACAAAATGTTGTTGGCCGGCAGCCCAGGCCCTACGAATTTACAGTCGAGTGTTTGGATAAAGGCTTACTTCAGATATCTGGTGCACTTGCTATTCCGGGTGTTTGTTCGAGGAAGGATAGATGGATCCTTGTCCGCTGCATGAGGTAGAAACAAGCCTGACCGCACAAGTTCAAGACGGCGATGGCCTTATATAGCAGTGGTCCGTGCGCGACGTCACCAGTATAAAACGCAGGATCCGACATCCGAACACCTCATACTTACCTTGATGGCACAAGTCCCTTCATGTATCCGGGTTTGTGGGCCGTGGAGATCCTTCATAGCACGGCGACCCTGTCCCCAGAGGGTGTCTGCGGCTTGTATAGGCTCAGGCTTATGCACCGTCTCAATATTTTCCTGTCCCACTTTGGCCACTCTGGCTGGATGGGCCTCCTTTTTCTTTGCTGTTTACGAGCGAGGACTTCCAATTGGTGGTCTTTTGAGTTGCAGCAAACATTCTGGAGTGGAATATTATGTATATCAAAGTAGTCATAACTAATGAAATGATCTTCTTTCGTGGAAGTTCGCCTGTATATATTAACGTCATGAATTTGAACCAAGAGCATGGTGCTCTGGAGGAGTTTAATTCATTGCCCCTCTTCCGATAATATGTTTCTTAAAAAAATGAATGCAAGAAAAGTCTGAATGATGTCGATGATGTTGTATGTCCTGGTGTATGGTGTTTTATTGCGCAAGCATACCAAGAACATTGGCCCAGCTAGAATGCATCTACTGCTCACATCCCCTTCACCTGCCGTAGAGCACAATTGGAGCAACGTAAATTGAGTACAGAACCAACATAACTTAAGAAAAAAGGCAAAAGAGACATAACTATACTATAATACGCAAAACTAAGCCTACAAGCCATAAAAACCACAACATAACAAGAGAAGAAAAAGAGCATAACAAAGAGGAATAGTGTTTAAAAGGACCTATTTACTGGACTATGGGATCGGTAATACATCGGTTTTCTGTTAGAACGAGGCATATATGTAGTTGTGCAGATTGGGAGTGGTATGCGATGATGGATGCGAGCGTGGAGAGTGAAATATGCAGTGTAATACGTAGATGGAAGCAAAGTTTGCAGGAGGGGATATAATAAAATGCGAGCAGTACGAAATCGGATCATGGTCATCGAATGAGCTTGCCATAGTCAAGGACGCTGTCAACGTCGGGCCTGCTGGACTCTCTCTTGGGGAAAGCATTCCAGAACCTCAGTGTCTCGTCACCAGCGCCTGTGACGATTGTTTCACCGTCCGGACTCATGGCCAGGTACAAGACACGATTGGTGTGCCCTGTCAGCGATGCAACCATGCTAAGGGCTGGATATTTCCATATGCAAATCTGGTTCTGGGCAGTGGTCGATGAGAAGCCGTGGGTGGACACAAGTTCGTGCGAGGTCAAAGACCATATGAGGTTGCAGACCTGAAACAGGGTGAATTGGTGTTAAATGACGAATACATGGACATCAGGAAAGGGACATTACCTGGCTGCCAGTGTCAAGCTCATTCAACATGGTACCATTAATCGTGTTCCAGAATCGGATGTGCTTATCCTGGGTCCCGCCACCTGTGGCAAGGACCCCAGGAATATGAGGATCCCACGCCAGAGCCTTGACCGCAGCAGTGTGTTCATGGAATTTCCATAGCGGCGCATCTCCCGGCCATTGAGTCATCCACGTTAGTCGGATTTCTTGAAGCAGCAGCTCGCCTGGACCCCCTCAAATCCCAGATGCACACCTTGTTATCATTACCACCGCTAGCAAGGTTGGCCTCCATAGGTCCAGCGTTCGCGCTCCACTTCAAGCCACAAACTTCCTGTCGGTGACCTGTACATCGCTTGAAGGGATTCAACGTGGGATCGCGGACATCTCGATGGTGAACAGAACGATCTCGAGAGCCGGACGAGAGGACATGAGCATTCCAAGCAAGGGCACCTATCCGCTGGGTGTGCGCCTCTTGGTACGTACGTAGGAGCTTGAGTGCTACGGCATCATAGATATGTAGGCGGCCGGATAGTGTACCGATGGCTAATGTCGATCCCTGTCAAAAATAATGAGTCACGGAAACTTGCTGTCATAGCTTGATAACCTTACTTTTTGTACCCAAGAGACTGAGCTAATGACATCAGTCGTGTTGGTAAGATCGCAAAGTTTCGATACGACGGCGTTGTGGGCAGTCCATAGATATACGCATGAGCCCAAGCCAACACCTAGGACGTTGGTGCTCGACCAGTCGACAAGGTTGAGATAGAAGTCCTCGGCCAGCTCTGGAGCATCCAGAACACGGTAAGGCGTTTTGCAAACGCTCCGGAGCTTTCTACGTGGACTTTCTAGAAGATGACGGCTCTCAGCGCGCACTGGACTCATAGAATAGGCTTCATCATTGGGTGAGTCGAGGACGACGGGTAGGGGTAGGATGGGTTAGAAACAGATGGAGAATGGTATGTGAACAAGCGCTTCCGAGATGGCGTTGCAGGAAGGGCTGATGTAGAGGCCGTTGGCTGACGCGTTGGGGAAACAGGTCGTTGGGGCGACGGCGGTGAGACTTCGTTGTGGAGAATGTCGGTAAAAAGGTGGTTGGCTTGTTCTGCCAGGCAGAAAGGGGGTCAATACTCGAAAAAAGAGCGAGGAAGACGCCAACGCACCTTTCAACGCGTCCAGTTCCGAAGGTATTATCCTGTTTTTCTTCGAAGGAGTGACCGGTCCATGGTCCATCAAATGGTACGACGTCCGCATATCACCACCATCCCGCGTTGGCACAAATCTATCACCATAATCCCTCGAATGCCTTGGAAACTCAACGGGCGACTCGGGTGCGCCACTGCTTTCGCTCGTTGTCGGTCTCGAATCCAAAGAAGGGGTTCGAAGACAAATCGGAAGTGCCAAAAATCGGATTGAAGCGAGGACGGTTTCGTCTAGGAGCATCGTCGTCGCCGTCGGGTTGTTGCGCTCGCAGACGCTTGCCGAACGGCGAGTTCTTGAGCCCTGACATAGTGGGAGTAAGTGCGAACGGAGAGCGCCTTTCGAGTCCGACGCGCAACCGCCAGACAAACAAGTGGCACGTGCTTTCGGCACCTATCGGAGTTGAATATGTCTTTGTTGAATTGAGCCCCGCTTGACATGCCGACTCGGCGCGCCCCGCCGCCACAGCGCATCGGAAGACCCCTGGCTTTGCCCTGACTACGCCCTTCAATCTCCCTGCTCCGGATCCCGACAGAAATGACAGGCCATGACATAAAATTTGACTCAATCAATAGACTACGCGACCAACACCATAGGATTATTTACTCGCTGAGCTTGCTTATAACCTTGAAATATAGTGAAGAAGTCGAACGTTAAGGCGGGTTCTGGCCCGAAGCGTGCCGTCGGTGCCGACTCTAATTAAAATAGAAGTTTCTCCCTACCATCATCTCAAGACGACCGCGAACTCGAAACACGACGGACTCACGCGACGACAAGCCAGAGGAAGGACAGGCAAAAATCACCGTTAAGCCGGTGGTCAGTAAAGATGGTAGAACTCACGCCCTCTGGTCCTTCGAAGACTCCCAGATAAAAGACATGTACGACGACTCTGTCCCCACGAAGGAGGAGCGTCGGGAGAACTTGAACAATGCCACCGTGTCTTGCGACAATTGCGAAAAAATCCTGCTGTCGCGCGGATATCAAGGTCTGCTCGCGTTGCAAAAATGTAAGGCCTAACATATTTCTGCGCGCGACAGTATCTCAAGTCGTTATAGGCGCGTTACTGCTCCCCTGAATGCCAAAAGTCCCACTGGCGCAAGCAAAAAGCCGAATGTGGACCTGGACACAGCACCACCCTCAAACTCGCGGAACGCTCCCTTGCAGTCCCCGCTCTCATGGAATACCTCACATTCGCCACAATCCTCCACCTCGACCTCGTAGCGGCGCCAGAAAATGCAGGGACCCACTTCATCCACGTTCACTGCACCCTCCAACCCGCCGACATCAGTTCGCACTTGCAGCTGACTCCTCTCTGGTGGACCAAAGGATGAAAACTCCCGAGCAAATGGTTGCGTACAGTAAGATCGAGAACATCTCCAAAGAAGACGCGCCAGAGAGAACCAGAAAATGCGACACTGCTTTTCGGCAATCCTACAAAGGAGCTATGCCCGTTATCACTGTTTGGTTTACAGCGGAGGACGGTGGTGGGACACAAGGCGAGGTTTCCAAGACGATGGAGATTCCTTTGGGCATCCTCACCTATGTCAAGGAGAAGGGGACGATCAAATTCAGGTCATCAATGCTCGGTGATTCAGAGTATCCTTTAAATGCGGAGACACTCAGGGAGTAAGTTGTTTCCTTCTGAGTCTTCGTAACATTGTTCAACTTTTACCTTGTGCAGATCTATTAACAATCACATCAGAATGGACAAGCCCAATCAGATGCGTCTCCGTGTAGTGAGTCCTCTCTTTAAAGCATCCAAATTCCATAGTTAATCGTGACTTGGCGACTAGAAGAAGAAATCAGTTAAATAAAAGGTTTTCTGCGACTAATTTACAAGTATTTTAATATTGCGTCACTCTTATTTCGATTGTTCTTCTGCTTTATTTGTTACTGATCCATAATGGCAAGCGACTTTTGCTTTTATTCCCCAGAGCTATCATAAAGAAGAGAGCGCTGGTCTGATTTAGTCAGGTACTTCTGCAATGATGGGGATACAACTATCTAGATCCGCCTCCTCTGCGAGTAAAGTCAAGTTCTTGTCCCGCTCTCCCCGACGCAAGTCCCACACGTCAAGATCCATCCCAGGATAGCTGCCCTCACCAAGGTCCTCGCCGTGGCCAGGAGTCTCAACTTTGAGCTCATCTCAAATAATTTTCACAGTTTAGGGTAGCAAGGTGTCCAGTCGAATGGTCCATTGGAGGCTTCGCCAGCCAAACTCGCAAATAGGCGCCTAAACATCCCGTAATCGGGGAGCTGATTGAAATCGAGGCTGTGGTCGAGCAGGTCGCCGAATTGGACAGGAAAGCCGTCAGACAAATCCTTGCCTGAACAACTCGACTTCATGTTTTGAACAATCTCTTGAGAGTGCGCCCGGTATTCCCCGCGGGGACGAGGTTTCCAAGGTAGGTGTCAATGAAGAAGGAAAATGGCGATGTAAGCTAAGGACTCGAGGTCATCACGATGCGAAAGATCTACGGTGTGACAGATATAAGAATGGATGAGGTTGATGGAAAGCGTGATGGGTGCTGACCTATTCCATTGTGAGAGTTCAGACTTGCCCAGTAAAGAGAACCGGCTATGACCCGTCGTTCCTTTCATGGCTCGAACTTGCTGGGGAGGGGACCTTGGGAAAAAGGCTTGGAGATTCCAAAGTCGATGATTTGGATTGTCGAGTTGTCAAGTGCACAGAGGAGGTTCTCAGGCTTGATGTCGGGGGGGTGCACAATCCCAAGAGAATGGATATGCTCGAGTCCCGCCAGCTGCGCTTCTGGGTAAGTTAGTCCTTCAAAGGGAATCGGCGTTTTACGCACGACTTGATCCATAATTCGGTTAACGGTCGTCAACATCACACCAGTGCCAGACCCGTTCTTCTTCTGCCGCTCCGCAACACCCGGACCCAAAATCTCCATGGCAATGCACTCGAAATGCTCCAACTGGCCGTATGCATACACTGAGGGGATAGTGGCGTGTCCTTTCAAGAGTTGGAGGATACGAGTCTCGTGCCGGAGAAGAAGGTGCTTCGCTTTCATCGAGACACGGGACATCTTGAGAGCTACTACTTTATCGGATCTCGTTGGGTCGCCTTGAACACCCAGCTCTATTAATCAAGGGACAAACGGGAGATAAGACTTTTTTAACTTGCATAAGAGCCATGTCCCAATGTTGCTTCATAATAGGGCGCAATCCGGTAGGTCAACCCAAGGCTCGTGATCTGACATGCCTGAGCTTTGCGAGTCCTAAGCTAATCGCATCGAAAGTGATCAGCAGGGCGCTAGGTGGTCAATAGTACAAGACTGGCTATATAACAGACGAAAATAGAAGGAGACCTCCAGAGAATTGTTGGGGATAGACGTCAACAGGGGAAGTAAGCGTGGTGGTAGCGGTCAAACGGACGTACGTAGATTCTCGGTCCTAGATAGACGTGGCACAAAGCCAAGTTACGGTACCGATCGGCAAAATAAAGTAAAACAAGGCGTAGCCGTCGGCCTGCAGTGGATGTGAAACTGCGTAGCCGTCACTCTGGTGGCTGTGAAACTCAACAGCAGTCAATCCCGCCGCCATAAATGACGAAGTTCAAACGAAGTTTGTGGTTATGTGGCTGTTTACCTCGGACCGTCCGGGACGGGCTGGTGACTTCTTTGCCCTGTGCCTGAAGGTACCAATAGACCTTAAACTCGTCCTTCTTTTATTGGCGTTCGTTGTTGTCCAAGTTTCTGCTTCCCCCATCCTTTAATCGCCGGTGACTTCCTTGGAGACTTCCTTTCAAGTACTAGGCTAACAGGCCGCTCATGCTCTTTGCCATGCACACTGCCCAGAAGACTAGAGAGAGAAGGATGCGCTCGGCTTCTTATCATCTCCAGACCTATAGAGAACGTACGGTTGTAACTTTTCTCATCTAACAAGACTCATAATGACCAGATCCAACGGTGATGGATCGGGGTTTTGATTGCAAAGTAAACGCCCAAAACGGTAAACGTTGAACTTGAACTTTCCTTGTATTAAGTAGACAAGGTTGCTAGGCGGCCAGGCCCTTCAAGTAGCATGGCGACACATTTTTGTAGCAAATCTCTCTCATCTAACCTCTGTTTCTCTCTATTCTCACTCTCATGCGACCCGGAAGAGGACAGTCTACACGCCGGCTCCGCCCACCAGAGTCTCTGGCAGGCCCGACCCCAAGCACCTCAAAGCCTTCCAGGGCCGAAAAAGTGCCCGGAGTTTGGTCGACTTCATCACCATGTTTGGACATGGGTTTTCGAAGGAACTCCGAATGTTTTATATGTCGACTCCCTTTCGACCTGCTAGTGGACCAGATTTTTATATACTTGTCCGTGGCAGACATCATCCGTCTACGAAGGGTGGGTTTCTTTCGCGACGTAGATAGAATCACCACGCATCAACTCACTGTGTCTGCCTCGCAGCTTAACAGAGCCTTCTTCGTCCTCACTCACGAATCCACCATCTGGAAACGCTTTTTGAACTGTCTCCAAAGACCCATTCCATATTTCCACGACAAGCGATTCAGTTTCAGTCCTCGAGACTTTGAGCCGGAGTGCCTGCTGGCCCAGACATCGTCGGCCGATGATAACTGGAGATCCGACTTTACGAGAGCGTTCCACGCGAACACGATTTTCCTCGGCGGAGTGGCATACGATATGAAGCTGCTACCAGGAGGGAAGTATCTTGTTGCCGCAGGGAAGGGTGAGACGCATATTATTGCATTGTTCGAACTCTGCGGAGATCGTCCCGACCAGATGGTCTTCCGTCTCATCTCTTCCACGAACCTCCATCATCGGGCTTTCCAGCTCCAAGCTAGGTTCATGCCCTACAACAAAGAACCATGCATATTCATTGGATATGTTTATCGAGCATACGGCCTGGGGTACAATGATAACAGGTAAGAACCAGCTTTGGTAATGGATGAAGACCGTTTTGATTGATATTTTTTGAACGATAGTGTCGATTTGTCGGAAATCGATTATAATCGTACACCTGGCAACGCAGCCGTCCGGTGGATTTGGCGATGGTCGTACATCAAAATGGACCAGTTGAAGGACACTGCGAACCTACCACTGACGCTGACGTGGGCTGATTGGTACGCGTGCGAGTCGCCCATTTTTGACGTAGGCTTCTTTTCGATCAACGACGTGCCTCTCGTCGCATTTGTTCAAAAGCCAGCCACGGTCGTTTTTACCAACCTGCTAGCAGAAGGCGAAGCACTGCCACACATAGCGGTCTGCAAAGTCTCCCAATACGATGCAAGTAGTGTGTTTCTCCTTGCCATATGACTCCAATACTCATCTATATCTCTGTCTAGCACCTTCGCATCCGAGCTCTCCGCGTCATCCCTAGACAGAATCAGTTTTTGGTAATTCAAACTTCTCTTGAGAACCAACATTTCGCACAAATCTATCGCATGCCCAAATTCGGCAAACACAACCAAGACCCCTGACGAGACACGGTGCTTGGATGTTCATGGTTTTATCCCTTTTTTTCAGATCTCGGATAACTACCAGTCCATGGATTACATTCCCGGCCATCCGGACTATTTCCAGAGCTTGAATTACGATCCTCCGCCCATCTCCATCTTCATACAGACAAGCAATCCTCCTGGCTTGGTTCATTACACGTTGATGCCCATGAGCGACCGAGCCGACGACGTCTACTATACCGTAGAAGGAAATTCATTCACTCAGCAATCCCGTAATGACAAGGAACAGTACGACGTCCTGCCCGGCATACACCGTGCTCTGGTCTACAAAACCGTTTACGATGACACCACCCAAACGCAGAGTATCGCAGAGCTACGGCGTTACCTGAATAAGAAACGGCCTCACCCGGCCTACATCTCCGGATTTCGAGAAGTGAGAGAGCCTTTGTTGCGCAGATATGCAATGGAAACCTGGAGACCGATCCCCGTTTACCTATCCATTACCCTACCGGATGAAATTCTGCAGAGGATAAGAATGGTAGGCATGGGTACGATTGCTTGGGACGAGGGCACAGGACGAGTCTGCATCAGTTCACGAGATGGGAAAATTGTGGTTTTGGATATGGGTAGGGTCCTTCTGGCAAACGAAACCATTGAATATCTCGATCAAGTAGCCACAGGCATGTCGGTAGATAGTCTTAGTAGCAGGTCAGGCGCATGGGTATGATATGTAAATTAATATGGTCACTCCCACAATGTCTTCACCTGGTCCCATATCTTACTCGTGCTCTTTCCGACGCTGATGGGGAGTCAGAGATATTGTGACCGCGTGATAGCTCGCACTTACTTTGAGACAGATATCTCATTCAAAGACTTCCACATTCTAGCCTTTGAACGACCATGGGAGGGTCCCTGAGGTATTGCAGTCTTCGGTGGTCCATCTCCCCCTTCGATTATAACCCACTGCACCCTGTATGTTTTTCTGATGTGGGAGAAGACATGTACGACATCGCCTGCCGGCTGGATTTTGACTACTAAGCATGATGCATCGGACTGTTCCTTTTTAGTAGACCCGGGAACCCGGATAGGCGACTGGAACAGGGCTGAGAGCTGAGCCCGAAGGATTTCTACAACTCGAGCATCTGACAACGTTCCAGAAATGTTAGCTTCTGTGGGGAACTCATACAATCCTGCAAGCAGCCCTGTCATGATGATTGGTTAGGTATGAGACGACGGCTCTTCTCAAGCAACGCGAACCTTCACTCGGCCGACGAACGAGAAGGAACTGCCTGTTTCCAGGATCAGTTTCGGAACGCCATTCCATGACGTTTACAAGGTCAATTTCCACTCGAGGCTTTTTTTGCTCTGCCTTCATAGGATAGGCAGTGACGCCACGCTCGGATCGTGGATCACACAAAGTACAGAGATCCTCGATATCCTGCTGGAGCGGAACTAACTGTGTGGCGTCAGATACTAGTACATGCAAGGAAGCGTCAACATGCCTTAACCTCGCTCTGATATGCTGCACACTGTGATTTTAGCGGGCACTGCTCACAGTCGGGAGCACGGACTCTACAAACCGTGCTTCCCAGCTCGATTAAAGCCTGGTTTATGTCTCCTGGGTACCGATTTCGTATCATGGAATCATTGGACTCTTGGCCCTTGCCTGTGTAATCTTAATAAATGTTTCATAACGAGTCACTAATAAAATTTTACCAAGGTTTTCAGTTTGAACTAGGGTAGTCGCGGCCGCCCACAGAATATTAAGGGTGGTCGCTGCTTTGGGGGACGCATGAAGCGCAAGGAGCCTACTTAGCAGTCGGTGAACATTGCCATCTACCTATAAGCAGCTTTTCAGTTCGTAACTGATTAGTATGTGTTGATATCCTCAGACTCACGACAGGAACGCGCTCTCCATATGCGATAGAACAGACGGCGCCTGCGGTATATCGTCCAACACCTGGAATATTTGCTTCCAGGTCGCGCGCGTTGTCAGGTAGCAGACCTTTATACTTCGCGACGGCTATCTGAGACCCGGAGAGTAGACGACTAGCACGTTTATAATAACCGAGGCCCTTCCACATGGCATTAACTTCGTCAATGGTAGCTGCTGCCTGTATCAACCGCGTAAATAGATTGATATCCACAAGAAGGGTACGCACAAGATCATGTATAGTTGGGAACCTGTAAATATGAGCGATGGGTTGAGCCACCATAACGCCAGACTTACTTGGTCATCCAAGACTGGTAGTATGGGATAACGGTAGCAACTTGGGTTTGTTGCAGCATGAATTCTGAGACCAACACCTACATTTTAAGTGCTAGGAATGCCAAGAAAACACGTTGAAAAGCTCACCTCGTAGGCCCTTTGTGCGCGTTCCTCTCGACCTAAGTTAGGATCGTACTCCTTTCGCCACGGCATACCACGCGTCGCATGAGTACCAGAATACCATCGCAACAACGCATCACAGATCTCGTCCACATTACTAATGATGTGCTGAGATTTGGAGTGGTCGTTCGAATATTCAGCGTTAGATGGGGTAGCTAGCTGCTTTCTAGGCGCTACTGCTTTGTGCTTTTTCATGCTCGAGCCGTAGTCACTGTCGCTTTCGTCCTGAGAAAAATCGTCGTCAGATTTGACGCGTCTACGTTTGCCCATGACGGTGCAAAGCAAGAAACTCTAAGGTGCCGCGTCCGATCATCCAGTAGCGGCAGAAGCCGAGTCCCCGGGTAAAGCCTGTATGTCATTGGTGTATCTGTTTTTCTGCGACCATGCCTCACCGCGATTGAGGTACATTTGGAAATGATTCTTGCTACTGCGATACTACTGTCGGTGTCACTGATCATCTTTTTGATGCTTTACTGCGACCGGCCGCATTCAGGCATAAAATCTACGGTAACTTGGTTTCCAGTGGCAATTCACCACATTATTTGGCCCTGTGAAGGGCCCGCTCACATTGGGACCAAGTCCAACAACTAGTCTCTCTTTTCTCTTCGAGCGCCTACTGGTTATGCTGCTATCCGCCCTTTTTCTAGCTGTTTGCTTCTCCTGTCCAACTGTTGTCCGCTCTGGGTTTTATCCAACCGCCCTTCCTTTGGCCGTTCGCTCCCCGCACTTCCAGTGCTACGCCCCCCGCGACGGTAATCCCACTAACCAATGGCCCCAGTATTGGACCGATACGAGGGTACGTTTGTCGTCTGCCGTTTCCTTTGTTGTTTTCTGATTCAATTTCTAGACTTTGGGCTGGAGTGGATTGATTCGCATCGACGGCACCACCCTCCAATTATGGGGGCCCGCTACGGACTTGAGTGTCGAGGTGACTCCTACTCGCACCATATTCTCCTTACATGCCAACACAATAGAGGTGAATGTGACATTTTTGAGTCCAATAGAGGTGAGTTCCTTTTAGCAGATCCAGCGTTTGCTTTGACTGATTTAAGTAACGAGCCGTCAAACTTAGTTCTTCAGTCGCTTCCCTTTTCCTACGTTTATATTGATGTAGAGTCGAACGATGGACATGAACATTCAATACAGCTCTATTCGGATATCAGCGCCGGTGCGTGTATGCTGTGGCATTCATGACTGCCAGTGATGTCTTTGCTTACCGTGAGCTATTCAGAATGGATCTCTGGCGATGATGAATCTTTGGCCAAGTGGAGCACCACTAAAACAGATTCTTTGCGAATCCACAAAGCTGCTCGACAATCACCATTATCAATGCAAGAAATAAACAGCGTAGCCGAAGATGCGACGGTATACTACGCATTTCCTATAGTACGCCTGTTTGTGTGATATCCTAGCTATAGATTTTGATAGGGATATCCTTAGAGCAACGATACCACATATGAGACAGGCACTGACAGTGTTGTCCGGGGTGGTTTTGCAAGAAACGGTACTTTGCTCAACACCGAAGACGTAAACTTCCGCGCAATTTCAGAGTAAGCTGCTGGGATTATGCACGCATACATTCACTGATATCTCTGGTCAGTCACTTCGTCGTGCTCAGTCATGCTGTCAACTTCAATAGCATCACTAGTACAGCTTCGTCAGTTGTCTGGGCAATAGGACTTGTCCGTGACCCAGTAGTGAGTTTTAATTCGACAAGTGTAATCAGCAACCGCAGTTCATACTTTTGGACTGCATACAATACGATCAGTGATGCAGTACGTGCCTTTCTGCCGAGATGTATTCTACAGACTCATGTATCACCAGATCGATTTCTTCCTTACTGATTTCTCCAACGCTAAGCAAAGAGCTATCGACCTCGATAATAAGATCATGTCTGACGCCCGCCAGATCTCCGATAATTATGCGGATCTTGTTACGCTCGCTGCTCGTCAAGCCTTAGCCGTAGATATAACGGTGTCCAAAGACAGCAAAGGACAATGGAATACATCGGACGTTATGACGTTCATGAAGGATGTGGGTAATTCGCGGTGAGTAATTTAAAATCCCTCGTATCTTGTCAACAGGTTGATTTATACTTTTTAGTCGCGTCAATCCTGTTGAAATACTATATGCAACCTTCCCCGCCTATCTTTACTTCAATACAACGTGGGCCAGATATCTTCTCGAGCCACTGCTACGATTCCAGCAGTCCTCGCAGTATACTGAAACCTATGCTGCCCCAGATCTCGGTTTGTTCTGTTCTACAGAGCTATGAGCTTTGTTCTGATACCCGTCTCAAGGCTTGTTGTATCCTATTATCGGGAGAAATAATGAGCCATCAATATCAGGTGCCTTAGAGGGTAAGTCACCAAGTCTCTCAACTACTGGATTCATCTGATGGACCCGTAGATTCTGGGAATATGCTCATCATGGGCTGGGCTCATGCCAGATTTTCTGGTGATCATTCAATGATATCACAATACGTGCGTCGCACTTCACCTTCGTCTGATTATCAGGACCAACGCGGTATAAAGTATGATCTATATAAGCGATGGGCAAACTATCTAGTTTCTTCTACATTGAGCTTCAATGGCTAGTGCGTGTTCAAAGCAACTCTAACTGCTGTCCACTCTTATCGGCATCGTTCTTCTAGCACAGATGCAGATGGGTCGGCGAACACGAATATGACCAACTTGGCGATTAAGGGCATCATTGCGATCAAAGCTACGTCCGAAATCAGTCAAGCGTTAGGAAAGAGCCAAGACGCCGAAACATACTCAGTGCGTCACCTTGTAATAGGCTATGGTTTAGTTATTCCTGTGCTGATTTATAATAGTCCACAGCCAATGCGTACGTCAAACAATGGCAGATTGCGGCTGGCTCAACAGGTCACCTCCTCTCTACTTACGGAGCGACAGCCGACCCGTCATCTTGGTCTCTTGTATACAATCTTTTTGCGGACAAACTGTTAGGAACAGAACTTGTCGACTCCAGTGTTAGTACCCGCGAGAATGGTTACTGTGTCTGTCTTGCTAATCTTCCTTGCAGATCTATAGTAACCAAGACACCTTCTACTCCCATGAGGCTGATACATGTAAGCCAGCGTTTCAAACCCACTTTGCGCGCGTCTCAATCGTGGTTAAGCCGGTGTATATGGGATACAGTACGACAGTAGTGTTACCAACCAAGCCAAATCTCGTATGGTTTAACCTTTTTTCCTTCTCTTTTGGATTTTCAAAATAGTTCCTGCTTAGACTGGACCATGTTTGCTGCCGGAGCTTCGAATAATACCACCGTACGCGATGCTCTTATCTCACTGGTTCACACGAAAGCTGGCTTAAATGTTTCTGCTGGTGTCTTCCCTTTAACGTACGATCCTAATAATGGGACTTCAATTAGCGGTCAGGCTAGGTACGCAATACCGATCTTTGCAAAGCACAGATACTAACAGACTACTGATCAGCCCTGGCCAAGGAGCCGTGTTTTCATTGATGACTCTACGGTGTGTCTGGTTATCTTTGTCCCTAATTCATCACTCACGCAGCCTCGTCTGTAGTGCTCAAAATCAGACCGACTTCGGTGGTGACGGTTCGTCCACCGGAGACGGTTCATCTAATAATAACGATCAGACCGATTCATCAAGCTCGTCCAATGCCGGTGCAATTGCGGGTGGTGTAGTGGGCGGACTTGCCACTCTCACTCTTCTCGTTTTAGGCGTCTTGATGTATCAAAGACGTCAAAGGCGAAAACATGAGGGCACAAGTAACCAACGATCTGCGTGGCCTTCCTCTACCAGCGGCGCGCCCCTCTTGACTCCCCAACCATACGACCTATACGGGTCTCATGGGTCACGGAACCCTCCACCGTCATTGCGTCCAGGACAGCAGTGTACTTCCGTGGAACCTTATCCTCAGTACAAGGGAGGGGTACCGATCATTTTGTCAACAACCTCTGGACCGATAGCTATAGCACCGACGCCATCCCATAGATTATCGTCAAGTGTGAACCAGAACGGGAGATCCAACTCGGATAATAGTACTTCGGTCCAACTTCGGAGTGAGATGGAGAACCTACGGAGAGAAGTCGAAGAGCTTCGGGCCAGAAGTCTCTATGAACCTCCGCCACAATACACATGAAATGTAGGAACCCCTGCATCCATCAATCTTTTCTTCGCACAGTGGTGACACCATTACTCCTGAACCGGTAATAAATTTCACTTCTCCTGTAAATCTAGTGCGCGATTATAGCAGGTATCGTTACCCCACTTCAACCATCTCATCAATATAAAAACCCTCCAATGAGTGACTTGTAATGGCTGCAAAGATTAGATGATCCAGTAGCGGTAAATCACCAATTCTTTCCTTTTCTTCCGATCGCCGGACGTGTAACTTACAGTGAAGACTGAGGTATCTTGTGTTTTTTTTTTGACTCCGAGGAATTTGATGTCAGGCCACGTACCAATGTATTCTTCGTTCTCGAAAGTAGATCTAGCACTAAGCCTGCAAAATATGAAGTACGGCGAAGAACAACACACATACGCATGACGGTGGTCGTGAAGCGAGACTTGCTTTGTCGCCACGACGTGCTGAGATTTGGGGTGGTCTTTCGAATATTCAGCACTAGATGGCTTGGCCATCGCAGCTTGCTGCTTTCTAGGTACTGCTGCTTTGCGTTTTTTTTTCACGCTCGAGTCGTAATCACTGTCGCTTTCGTCCTCAGTTTCGACGCGTCTATACGTTTTGCCCATCATGACGCAAAGCAAAGACAGTTTGAACGGCCGATCCAGATCGTAGCGTGATCGATCATAGTTGGCAGCTGCCCTGCCTTGTTGGTACGTATAACTGGAGTGAGCTCTCCAAAGCCAACTCAAGCCTAAGTCTTTACAGTATAGTAAAAGAAGTGTTGTTGAAAGTCGATGAATGGAATATTGACGCAGCCAATTAGAGATGATGTCTCACATGGCAAGAATTTCAATAAAGAGAAAAAAAAACGCGTCCCAGCAAGAAGACACTTAGACGGCAGTCGCTCGCGAAGTAGTCTCGGATTAGCCCTAAAGAGCTGAAAGAATAATGGTATTATACAACTGCATTTGTGGTATGTAGTAATAGTAGGAATACTGGATTAGTGTATCAGTCACCCTCGCGAGGACTAACGGAACAAAGCAATACATGGTCGACATCAAAGGACGAAGAGACGGATAGCCATACATCGATACCCACCTGCCCACGGATGAAATGCTACAAAGAAAAATGAAGAACCGTCCATCCTGCCTTAACTTGTACACGCGGTCAGTGTTTCGAGTGCATAGAGAAATGAGGGAAGGAGCTCGGAGCACCCTTGCCTTCCTTATCCCTGTCCTTGTCCTTATCCTTGTCCTTGTCCTTCTCTTTCTTCCTGCCGAAATGAAGAAGGGGAAGAGTAAGACTCAACTTCCTGCTTGTTCGCTTCCAATGCGAGCTGGTATTGCTGCTACTGGATGTGCTGGCGGAACTATGATTCGCGCCAGGGAACGTACCCCATCCATTAGGGTGCTCATCGGTATCAGGATGTTCCGACTTCATCTTGCCCTTGTCATTTGCCATTACAACATGATCGACGGAGGCATGCCCATTGCTCGCATACATGCTCCGCCGTATAGGGGAACCTGGAGCAACAAACGATGGTGGTAGAGGAGGAACAGGGGGTAATTGCCGTGGTGAGGTCGAGCGTCCGTTCCCGATAGCAGTGGCAGGTCGAGGAGGAGGCGAAGCGCGCCGCGAGGAGTGATCTCGTGCTTTGTCTTTATGATGGATTAAATTTGAAAACGACTTCTTGTGCTCAGGGGCCTTCGGCGAAGAAGGCTTTTCCAGAGACTTCCGCGAGGGTGTTGAGGGAGAGGGAGAGGATGGTGTGTGGGATGACGGAGTGGTAGGGAGAGTCGGTAGAAGATGTGATGTTGAACCTAAAGACGATGACGGAGACACAGGCGAGGAACTCTCATAATCGTGGATATGCCTATGATGATGATTAGAGTTGACACTAAGGCCACCACCCGCAGTCTTTGGACGTGAGGCTGAACTTAGATTATGGAATGCGGTCGCATCAAACACTCCAGGTTCTGATGGACGCCGCCTCCTCTCTTTAGGCGACGGAGGGGCTGTCGTGTTGAACCAATGCGAAGAACCTTCTTCCTTTGGGTTTGAGGGCACTGTCGGAGATTGAGGAATTTGGGGCAGTCCAGCCTGACTGGCTGGCCGCTTATCTCCCAATCTGAACGACTTCCGCTTGAACCAAGTACTGGGCTTGCGCTCGGGAAGACGATGCGAATGGTCATGATGACTGTTTTCATGGCCATTCGCACCGGGATCCGGACTTGATGGTAGAGGAGAGGGTGGTGTTGGCACCCTATGATTCGGCTCATCCGAGCTGGCTGTAGAAAGCAGCGACGCAGGCATGGCGACCTGCTCGGATGATTCGCGGAATTCCGGTCCGTGCAAGGCCCCCGCTGACGTTGAGGGTCTGCGTCTGGTAAAGAACCCCTTACTCCGGGTGTTACTGGAGGTAGTGGGGGTAATCGCAGGGGGGGGCACAATGGACGGGCTTGGCGGGGACGAAGCTTCGTCCAATACCGAAACTTTGACATCAAGGGTTTGTCGAGATGGTTTCTTATCGGCTGGATGGAGTAATGGAGATGAGGATTGCGACGGTGTAACTGGAAAGGGCGGATCACTGATGTCTGAAGAGTCGCCTTCTTCCGCAAGCCCTGGGGGCAGAGGGGGGTTTATGGGTAGGGCAGGTGACGCCTCAATGGAGCCGGTTGGAGACAGCGCTTGTTCGGACATCTCAGGCGGCGCTGGTGAGGGGTTACGTAGTCCAAGGGCCGGCAAATTGATGTCGGCAGCTTGATAATATAGTACATAGGCGGAGCCAGCGGGGGAATCGCCAAAGTATTTGGAGATATCGCCTTCGGGTAACGGGTAGACATTATCGTCATCAAAAACGAGCCATGATCCGCCCGTCTTAATGATGGAAATGTAGTGACCATGATGCGGGCCGCTGCGAAAAAAGAGCTCATCAACACGAAGACTATATTAATGCGACAATACTCACGTTCCAATGTGTACAACAATTCCAAATAGGTTGTACAGTCGGTCCGCGTCCTCCGTGTCGTCAACAGTATTGAACAGCCGAAGTTCGATGGGAAAAGCTACCCGATAGGCCAGCTTGATGTACTTTTGCACGTCCTCTTGATACTTGAACCGCTTCAAATGTAAAGCCAAGACATTAGGCAGTTTCTTGATCTTCATGCTATAACAACGCATGAGTAATGGTGGCCGGAGGTACGTGATGCATATTACCGTTTCTCCGCCTCCTGCAGGTCGCAGCAAGAGTCACAGAAAAACTTGTTCTTCTGACAGAGCATTTCACTGGCGCTAAATTGGCGTAAGCAGGCAGTGACACTGGAGTTCTGCTCAATGTCAATCGAGAGATCTAGAAAAGACTCGTCGCGGGCCGAAACCTAATATACCGGGTAAACAGGGCTGGAGAATTATGCAAACGGAAGTAACAGACCGTTTCGCAGGTGAGGCAACGGGTTTCGCTGGTCAGAACGCCTTCGAAAAGTTTATGAACTAAAGTTGCATCTTGCGGTGATGTACCAGAATTAGAGCTTGTAGTGGCGGTTATAATTGTAGGAGGTGATTTTGATGATAGAGTGGCGACCGAGTTGGACACTGTAAAATGACCATGTGCGTGAGCGACACGGGGGAATGACAGCAAGCCGACTCACAGTCTTCACCCATAGCGTCATGCTGCAATTTCTTCTCCTCTTCTATTTCCTCTACGATCTTATTAAGGAGGTAATTAAGAAATTCGTGTGCATCCTGATGCATAGTAGAACGGAAAATATCGTTGCCTTGCTTGACCTTGTCGATGAAAGCGCGCGGGGCGACGGTACCGCTGTCGGCGGGATTGGTGGAGATGTAGAAATAAAGCGAACGGAGTGCGGAGAAAAGGGTGGGGGGAGAAGAAGGAATGGTCGGAGGCTCGTGGGGGATGATTCCGTTCGCGATCGGGTGGTCTGCGCTGCCAGACACGGAAGGTCGACGTACAGGTACAAGAGCCGGGGGTCCGGAGAGAGCGTCCTGGGAACCATGGGCGATGGTAGGTTCCTCTGACTGTAGGAGAAGATCCCGGAAGGGAGTGCAGAAGTACAGAGCCTGCACCACCGAGTTGGCATAACTGCAATGATGTCGTAAGTGGTATCCCACAGAATACTGACTGTACTTACCAAGTATTGCCAAACTGCAGCCAGGAGAGAGCTGAAATGAGCGCGAATTATAGAGCGAAAGGACTGCCACGCACATTCTCCAGGCCAAATTTCTTGGCATCGGCAGAGCATGTCGTCGGGATAGGTATGGGCTTCGAGCTGTCTCTTTGGGACGGGGTTTGCTGAGGACCAAATATCCATTTCGCTCTTGCTCTTGCCATGCTAAGTGGCAATGGTATGTACCCGACGGGGGGAGGCGCGAGCGCGACGCTGCTCGTCGTTGGACGGTCGTCGTCTGGACGTTGATGTTAGAAATGATCCAGAGGCACTTGGAATTACGACTTTGGTATGGTCAGGCACAGCTCTGTCTAAATTCGGAGCATCATCACGTGATCCATTGATCCCGATCACCTCGTCCCATTTCCCCTTCCACATGCCACATGGTCCAGTCTGGTTCTTGTTGCTCGCACCTTAAAGTCAGGTGCGGGTTAATTGTCGGCAGCCCCGAAAGCAGGTGCGGTCGACGTCCCCGGACGCCTCTCTTCCTGATAATTTCCGGTCCGTCCACTCGGATCCTCGTCCGATTCGGGGTGCTGCCATTTCATTTTATCCCAGATACTTTTCCCGCAGCCCTCCAGAACGTGGAGCTGAGTGAACGATGATAAATCTTGTATAACCGTATCTCAAGATCCATCAGACCCGCTTGAGACCCTATAAATATTGTGCAAATCGATTACGTCCGGCACAACTGTAAGGAATGATTAGTAGTATAATCGGCATATCTAGGAGCTATTAGTATCAGCATCGTTCTCGATGCTCTCCACCATCCTTCTGATAACCACTTTATCACCAAGCCTTATCACACCCTCTCCCAAAGGAACACCATTGCAGCCAACACAAGGTTTCATCTTGTTCGCAGGATCAATACCGGTTCTGACTTTCATGAGAACCTTGTACGGAACAGCTTTATCCCTGACACCCGTGTCTGGAGAAACATTGGGCAACTAGATAGCATAGTCAGCGATCGGAAGGACAAGGCACCCAGGTGACGTAGCGATATTTCTAGGAGCGGTGGCACCTACCAGGCATCTAACGCATTTCGATACTATGAGAATCCCAGGTGCATCTAAAACCGGCCCGGACTCGATAGCAATCTCCTCCCACATGTCCTCCGCAAACGGACCTGCGCCTTTGAAAACGATATTGGGTCTAAACCTGAAAAGCATACTTTATCAGCTGACGGAACGAGTCACCACCATCAATGAAACACCGCGCAGCGATTCGAGAGCATTCAATACAAGCCAGTGTCCACATGCAGGGGGTTGAATTGGTTTAAAGGCACCGACCTCTCTATCATCAATCTATCTGTTCTCCAGTGTTCATCAACTCCTTGTTTACCCACCTGATTGCGTAGCTCATCTTCCAATACATTCATGCTTTCTTCAGACAGCACAAGAAGAGGATATCCATCCTGGTAGACTGCTGTCGCTTTCAGTTCTGGGAATGCCGCAGTTGGGGCACAGTTCCGCGGTCTCCTTCCCTTGAACACCAGGTGTACAGGCTTTTCGAAGTATGATGAAAGAATGGCTGATGGACATTTTGAGGGTCCCGATGATAATGAAACGGCTTCGCAGACATAGCTATCGATGCTGGAGCCCCACATCACGACATCAAATCTGTGAAGGTTCGGGACGATACACCATATGATTATTACAGATCAAGAGGAAAAGCTTCGGTTCATACGATTGCCAAGTGTTTAACATCTCCTCGGACGGATGTAACGGGACGTCAAACGAGTTGCAACTCGAGTCCTCTGGAAAGGAAACACGCAATACTCCACCGTATGGTGAATTATCGTCCGTTTCAATCTGAGGTGTAATTAGTACCATCTGGAGATTCGTAAGATCTCGATATCCGCCCGCAAGCCCACTAAACCTACTTTTGACACTTCACGCGCTGTTATGACGCTTTTAGTTACCGCGTCCACGATGGACCATAGTCGATCGTTCTAAAATCATTCGTCTTTTTTCTCTCTGCAAAACGGCGCACCACGGCCGAAGAAGAGACTCACCTCTAGACCCTCAGGGGTATACCGGGCATTTGTAACAGAGAGTCCTCGGCAGCTCTAGTAGTGGCCGTAAGCACGCTATGCCGCCAGAAAGAGAGAACAATGAAAACGAGGATATTCACCTTAATCGGGTGGATCAACAGTTTCGAGACAGTCACATCGTAGCCAAAGTTCGGCTTATGCAGGCGAGATGGGTCTATAGTCATTTCTCGACCTTGTACCGAGACCGTTAATGCTGGAGGCCGTTGCATTGTGGCCTTTGATATCAGAAGCGACAGGGGAATAGAGCGATAGAGGACGAGAAAAAGTACTGCAGCTCCCACGAGGAAGGTCAGGTGTGTGTCAGTTCCCGTGGTCCTGTCTAAAGGCAGTCTGTCGAAGAACAGGTCCAACATAGTGCGGGTCACAAGAAGCTTAGCCTGTGAACTGTGTGCTTAGGGTGCGAGCTTGAGCAGGCTGAGTCAGAAGCGCGAGGTGTTACATAATCGCTCATTCAGGCGACTTCTTTTGCTCCGTAAAATAGTGTACAATTTGTTTGGATCTTCCTCGATTTTCCATCGCAGGCATCGCCTTATGTAGTTCTCAACACCAAATGGACACCGCTGTCCGTGCTGATGATATCGCTGATCTCTCCAACCTTGAGGCTAAACGCGGTATCCTCGAACGGCTTCTGCATCTGACCGCGTCCAAAGGATCCAAGGTCGCCACCTTTTTCATGAGAGGAGCAGTCGGAATGTTTCGTCGCAAGTTGTGTGAACTTGTCCGGGGAATCACCAATGAGATCCTGATACGTCCTCAGGATTTCAATCGCCTCTTCCTTCGAGCGCGTTATGTTCGCCTATCGCCGGAATTCAGATCAATACTTAGACTGCAGTGCTCAGAAAATGTACTTACTTCCTTCCAGCTCGACGGGCGCCTACTACCGCTGTGCTTCACCAGCAAGTGGCTAGCTCTGACTTTGTCGCTGACATTGTCTTGGGTGAGATAACTGGCACCTGGGAGCTGCTGTATTTGCTCCTGTGTAAGTCCAGCAGGCGGATCCCACGACGATTGTTGGGTGTCCGCGTCGTAGAAGTAGGGCTTGCCCCTTGAGTTGGACATTCTGACCTGCCAAGCCTAAACAAGATCGCAGTCAGTTGACCATGATAGAGTTGAAGATACGGCACGTACCATGGTGTTATTCTAGCGGTAAGTGCTTGAAGCAGATGCTGCTGATGTGAACGATTAAACCGCCTCCGGTAATTGCCGGCGGCAATCAGCCTTTCGTTACGACCCCCAGTACGACTGGTGCCACAATACTAATCATGTCGGATTCTCGTGGTTATCGCCATCCTTTCAACGATTGCACCCACTATCTAGGTGGCGTCGGCGGTAAGGTACCTTGAGTGTTTAAACTTTACAATCTTATCTTTGCCATGCTTCAGATAACCCTCGAACTGTAAGTTTCATATAAACTGCGTAGATGAACTCACTGGAAGAATAAAGTTAGCTTGTGGATCTGACCATGAGTCGCCTTTCTGCTACCATTCGCCGCCAGAAAGACTGGTGGTTATTCTACCATGAAAGGACATTCAAACGACACTGGATAGAGGAAGCATGTGATCGCGTATGGGAAATCCCTCTGCCTTGCGGAGAAGACACCAAGGTAAAATTATCTCAAAGACAGGCGCGTGTAAATTCTCTCCGGCTATTTTCAGCTTGTTTCATATGCCAATAAGGCCGAATATGTTCTTCAAGAGCTAGAAGGGTACGCCTCGCTTCGTGACCAAGCGAACAACTGGTAATCACCCTAGTCTGTCAATCTTCATACTATTCTGAAACCGTTCCAGTCAGGTTTCTTGTTTTGAGCGCATATGGGAATCAGATAATCTTCTAGAGCACTCGGTCGTCTCCTCGCTCGACCGTGGACCTTCACTCTCTGGAACCAGATTACAAGCAAAGGGACCACGAAGCTGATCAATCCCTACACATGTCCTCTCATTTACGACAGATCGATGTCTGCTGACCTTCAAGGTAATCCTACTCCCATCTCACCCCCTGCCGATGCCACGTACTCTGTGTCTTGCAAATTCGCATTATTACCCACAGACGTCCAGCTGACTGCTTCCAACCAGCTGGAACTTTTGTCTTACATCAACGACCTTCATCCCAGGCACACATCTCTTTACAGTCTCCTCAATACAGCCCTATCGGCTTTTATCCCATTGTTTGAACACACCCTCAGTGATCTCCACCGAAACAACCCTTTACCTCAGCGCATACCTGGTCGCTCGTGGTACAGCCAATGGTGCGAGCCGGAGCCACCGGAGTTCTCTGATGATGAAGAGGGCTGGGCTCTATACGAGCTCGACATGTGGCACTGGATGTCTCACAGACCCATCAATCTACCTGACATTCCGAAAGATGGTTATCAGGGTGGCCTGGAAGAGAGAAAACACATCGTAAAGCTCGGAGGTAGAAGACTACAAGTAGTCATCAGTGCTTCGGAAAACGCAGCTTGTGCGTGGTCATTCACATTTTTCGCTTGGCGTGTACTGAAGTTGGTCAATACTCAGCATCCTGGGCAAAGCTATCACGGCAGCATCGAACCGTGGAGAGTCGAGGGTATGAAAAACGAGCGAATTGTTGCTTGCGGATTCTTCTACACCTCCGTGGTACGTGATACTCATTTGTCAGTGGTTCCGCGTTCAAGTCACGTTCCAAATCCAGGAGAACGTAGTAAATAGCTCTATCGAGTTTCGTATGGCGGTGACCTACCCCAGAGGCTTCAACGCCGGTGATAACGGCGCCACCTTTCGAACCTGGGGTATACGAGATGCCGCTCCATGCCACCAATACATAGGCGACGTGCCCATCCGTCAAGGAACGGCCATAGTCTTCCCAAACATCTACCAGTATCGACATACACCAATTCAACTAGCCGATCCAAAGAAACCGGGACACAGACGTATGGTCTCATTCCTTCTAGTCGACCCTGATATCCCGCCGATCCCGTCCACCTCGAATGTCCCGCCCCAACGGAAAACATGGATCCGAGAAGCGTTGGATGACACTTTAGACGTGCGCTTCCCAGAGGAAGTCGTAGACAAGATAATGGAGTATGTGGATTGGCTCGTGGATGATGACGAGATAGCACGTTTCCGGGAGGAGATGATGCAGGAGCGGCGGGAGTTCGTTTCGAATAATGACGACCATTATTTTTCAATACCTTTTGATGTTTTTAATGGTCCAGAGGTTCTTCTATATCCTTAGAATTGTTGTTCACTGAACTTCAATGACGCTAATTATAATTCAATATTCACAGATGCCAGTCGAGCAGCGGGGACCCTTTTCGTCAGCATGGATACATTTCACACTGAAATTCTGCGGAACGTTTCGGATCTCCTTGCGGCGTTCGCGATTGCCTCAGAAGCTCAGTAGCTGTGTTTCAAAAGTTCAGAATGGACGCTGCAAATTTATCTGTGGTCCATCTTCAATGAGGCTTCTCCAACGACATTGGTTTTTCACCATTCGCTGTTCCGATAACCATCAATGGCGTCCACAACAAATTACAGTTACATGATTGGAGTTGATTTAGAATCTCTTCAATCCGTACGCAGCTGCTGCTGTACACCCTCCATGAGGTCAAAAGATAAAATGAAATAAAATATAGCCTCTCATCGGCTGAAACAGTTCCGATACGAAGAAATGAAAATTCAAGAGGTAAATACTTGGTTGCCTAGCAGGGTATCCATCATTATTTTAAATCTATTGCGATTACAGCAAATAAGCATAGCTAGGAGGAAAATTAATTGAAGAAGGGAGTGAACGTTCGAAGGGAGAGAATTTCTATGTTATGCAGAGTGGTAGTAGGGTAGAGTGAAATCAAAACGAAGAAGACCCTGATCCCAAACGACGCGGTAAGATCTATCCAGCAATACATAAGGCGAAAGGGAAACTCTACAAGGCCATATCACGTAGGATATACAAACAATGCAGACGATAATTACATTTAACGCGTCCAGATGAGTTAAATCCGCGAATCCTACTGTGCTCCGTACCCCTGCGGGTTCTTGCTCTGCCAATTCCAGAGGTCCCGACACATAGTCTCGAGATCCTGAGGAGCTTTGAAGCCCAGCTCCTTTTCGGCAAGGCTTGGATCGGCAGTAAGGTCCGGAACGTCACCACGTCTTTACAAGTTAGAATATATGACAGCACAACAGATACACCTAGGACTCACCGTCTTCCTATGATCTCAGTTTGGTAGTTGAACCCGGTGGCTGCCCTCATGGCCTCGACAATTTCCAGCACACTCATCCCTCTCCCTTTGCCGAGATTGTATGCCTTGAACCGGGCGTTTGGTCGGTCGTGGAAAACCTGGCTATTGCCGTTGAGTGCGTCAAGGGCTAAGAGGTGGCCTGAAGCGAGATCTAGGACATGCAGATAATCCCGAACGCATGTTCCGTCGCTTTAGCATGCATTAGCGGGACGCGGAGGTAGAAGAAGACACGACATACCGAGTGGGATAGTCATTTCCAAAAACCTTTAGGACAGTTTCCTTGACGCGCCCTACGGCCATGTGGGCAAGAAGTGGTAGAAGGTTTCCTGGTCGGCCTTTGGGATCTTCGCCGATCCGACCTGAGGGGTGTGCGCCAGCGGGGCTAAAGAGCATCGATGAGAAGTCCTAAGGGTGATATACTAGGGATGCTTACTTGAAGTAGCGAAGAGAAAGGGCCTGCCATTTCTCGGGTTCAGCTGAGGTGATTGGGGATCAGAGGGAGCAGTTGAATAGGGAGAAACGCGCCGCACCGTGACATAGGTCGTCAATGATTGTCTCTGCCATTACTTTTGTTTTTCCGTAAGGACTGTCTGCTTGCAACCGGGTGCTTTCTGGGATAGGAACGACGGGAGGTGTGCCAGTATACCGTGGCAGATGATGAGTAGACCAGCCGGTAGCACTCGAATTCTGACATGATTTGAAGAAGTGAGATGGTCGCGGAAACATTATTTTGGTAATAAGTGAGGGGGATTTCGGTGGACTCTCCAACGGCTTTGTATGCCTGCGAATAATAATGACAACCCCTCCGCAGAACGATGCTGCCTTGTACTCACCGCTATATGTATCACTCCCCAGATTCCACCTTTGCCATATTTCTCAAACACGGCTCGAATCTGCTCCGCCTTCGTCAGATCGACATTGTGTATATCGATTTCGGTGGACTCGATATCCTGTTCTGAGGCGTCTGGAGGTAACTCTTCTCTAGATAGCTGTCCAACTCGAAGGAGGGCCTCGAGCAATGAATTGTGGCCATTATCTATGGAAATAACTTTGTATCGTCGAGTCTTTTGCAGGCAATAGACAACGTGTGATCCTAAAGAAGAAGAAGAAAAGGCGGTCGGAATAGGAAAAAATAGAAAAAAGGAGGAATACTCACCAATGTAACCTGCTCCTCCCGTAACGAGTACGTTCTGAAACACGAATTATAAAAGACAGCACGACGATGACGACTAGCAGCAGTACTTTGAGAGGCGTAGACATGGTCGTGAGGAAATCGTATCAAAGAAAAGTAAAAATCAAAAGTCAAACGTAGTGGAAGGAAAAAAGTCGAGTCCTTTTATCGATCGTACTATAGAGAGGATCACGCGAGTTACCGCTGGGCCGTGTCTATATTTAGGGGCACCTCCACCGTGATCCGTATACCGTGTGCTACTTTCATGCTTGACACTCCAAAAAAATCAAGATTCCAGGTGGCTCGACGACGCCTAGATACATCCTCTTACAGTACATTTGCTTCCACCAATATGTTATCGTTCGCCTTCCATTTTGACATCCCCCTCTCCGTCAGCCTTCTCGACCGGTTTCGAGTCTTCTGCTGTAGTTGGTACAGAGACCAGTGGACTTGCCGACCCGGTCTCTTCCGGCGGGGGATCTCTAAGGAATTGCACTGTCTCTTTTTGTTTAGCAGCTTCAATTTCTTCAACCAACTGCTCGATATCCCCCGTTCCGATCCTTCCGAACAGGTTCAAGTGCTGTTCGCGGGCCGCTCGGAGCGCAAGCCATGCGATTCTCTGCTTGTTCTGGGATAATTTATATGGGTTAGTAATGCCAAGATGAGCACTACGGAGAAACATCGCACTTCTTCATGTTTTATAATCTTGGGATCCGTTGGTGGACTGGGTCTAGCATATACAATTGGGGGTGGAGCAGGCGAGGGCTCGGGAACCGATACTAGTGCTGGTTGCGGATCTTGAGCAGGTTTCGGTGCCGGGGTTGCCACAGGCTTCGCGGGGAGAGACGGATGTAGCGAAGTATTCGTGGGAGTAGCAACTGGTGCTGGACGCGGAGTCGATTCGGTGCCAGAGGCAGGTGCCGTCTCGGTAGCTTTGGGCGGTATCATAGCCGGTGTTGGCTGACTGGCAACAAGTGCGGCGGCCCGTTCAGCCCGTTTGGCGAGTCGTTCCTTATGCCTCTCAATCTGCATATCTTCTAGTTTCAGTCGTTTGACGAAGTCTTTGACCTCTCCCGGTCTAAAATGGCATAAGCATATAAAAGATGATGAGTTGGTAACTCAACTTGAAAGGGAACGCCAGATCATCCAAGTCTCTGTATCCCATCTCCCAGACGTCCGTCAAGTACTCACTACCGTATTTCCACCTCCAATCTTCAGGTGGTTCTCTCATCTTTTGCCACAACGGTTTCGTGGCCTCTTCAAACCCAACCTTCGTCCCATTAACTTCTGTCGACCACGGCGCCTTATCAAACGGAGCACATAGTTCATTTTTCCACTTGATCCAATTCTTCTCACGTTCAAGTATCACACCGACTGTGTCTGCAAACGCGCGTCCATTGGGAGTGGTCTGGCGAAGTTCTTCCATTGTCTTATTGAAGGTTTCCTGGACCCATTGAATGTCCGCAGCTTCGAGTGTGAAATCCATGTGTAGCGACCGATTCCGCACCGTCGCCCATTTTTCTTTGGCAGATTTGACAAATGTGAATAGATGGCTGAGGAGTATGACGAGCTGGAAAAGGAATTGACGTCGAAAGTGCGTATCTTTCAACTAGAAATGGTCAGTGACTTATAAACAGTCAATGAGGTCGAGACTCACCTCTAGATCCAGGAGATCAGGACTCGTCAAGAACTTGGCGAAAAAGTAGTCTGTAACTGTTTCTTCTCCGGTGTCCTGGGGCTCGCGTTTGCGTTTAAGCGAGCCTGCACCGCCGGAACCTGTTCTGCTGCCCATCATTACGCGTTCCTTCGCGGTAGCTTCCTTGAGAACTGGTAGGACCTTGTCCACAGAATCCTTGAATGCCGAAAAAGTTGCGGGGTCGGAGAACAGCGGTGGTTTGGAGAAGGGCAGCTGCAAAGACCAGAATGTTTGGTAGAAATCTACATATAAGTTTTTTAACTTGGTGTCCATGTAAAGGTGGGTTGGATATACTTACCGTCTGCGTTATCAGGTTGTGTCGTCGATGCAGGCTTGTCATCATCAACCTGCATCTTGTCGTCTTGGTCCTGTTTCTCATCCTTCGTCTCAACATCACCCTCATTCTCCTTCTCTACTTTTTCCTTCTCCTCGGCCTTCATCATATCTTTCACACCCTCCCACGTCGGCCCATACTCTCCCCTCAAATTAACGCCACTCCGCTCACTCAACGGAAACGCGCCACTTAAGAAAGTCAGTATCCGCCCGCAAAACATCGTCGTGGACCCCATCTTCGACAGACGCCGCAGCAGGTCGTTCAGCGTCCTCAGCAAAAAGAGCGACTTGCCCTTCTGGGGCACCATGCCTTCCGTGAGCCGAGGCGCGCGAGACTCGATCCATGAGAATATATGCGAGCACGAGGTGATGGTCTGCGTCTCCAGGAGGTCTTGAAGGACGATGAACGTAAATGTAGGGTCGCATATATCTGTAAGAATCGAATAAGAGAGCATTCCCCTCTGTTGTCGTAAAGCCAACACACCAAGTTCACTAAACGTCAAGACCAAGTCGAGCCAGTGTTGCAACTGGGTATAATACACTGTCGGATCGTCCTTCAAAGCCTGGCCCTCCGTTTCCTACCAAGCCGTCAAATATAATCCCAGGCAAGCATGGAATAAGTGAACCCACAGCAAGCTTGAATATTTCATTCTTCAACAAGTACTCCCATTGCACCCGCTTATTTTCCGATATCTTCGTCTGCTTCCCATTCGTTACAACCTTGAGTATATTCCCTTTAATGACATCCGGCTCGACAGGAGGAGGTGGCAGGGATTTGAGTAGGGCAGTGAGGGTGGGTTGGAGAGAAACCATTACGGCATCTGCCGAAGCTCGTTTCGTTCTGCTCCATGGCGCCGACTCTCGACGACGATATCTCTTTGTTGAATTCCCTATTGTCTCAGGATAACCTCGACGAGTCGGATGAAGCCAGTGTCGCAGAGCTTATCCAGCGTCTGGAAAGCGCAGATGGAGTAGCCAAAGGCATGGAGAGTAAACTCGATGACTTGTTGGGGAATTTGGATGCCCTCCTTGTTGTTCTCGAGAAGAACGAGCCTGCACAGAAACAGGAGGAAGTAGGCGGCGATGACAAGGGAGAATCAGTCTGATACAGGTGTCACACCTCGTATCTTTATATTGAGGAAATCCATCAGCGTCGTTGAAGGTGTCCAATATCTTGGTGAAGACTAGTCCACCGACGATGCTGACGGGAACTTGGGTACGCTGCGAATCTATCAATAATGATACTTGTCTCCTCAATGCCCTCACAATAGTATTCTAAACTATTCGATCTCCACCAATTGAGATCAACCTCAGCGTTATGCACGGCACGGTTGATTCACATTTTGGATATTCTCGGTTCCTTCACGTATATTTAAAGGCTCGTATTCACTACTACTATGTACAGGTATCATACTGTGTTCTTCTTCATGGCAAGTACGGGATACATTTATTTGCTTCTTCCTACTCTGCATAAAACTATAAATTTTCCATCAAGGCAATTAGGTATGGCCAGGTGAAGGAATTGCAAGTCAATCCCCGTCCGTGTATAGAGAAAAGTAAGGATATAAAGACACCTTCTAGAAAGAAAAAGGACGATACACAATGATGGAAGAAGGAGGGATTTATTCCGTTGCGGGAACAGCCTCTCCTGTTGGTATCGGAACGTCTGGTCCTGCTAACGCGCCTTCCGGTACACCTGAAGGGCCGGGGTCTGGGACTTGATGGAAATCTATCACAGAATAGTCAGCACATAAAATGCGTTGAACACCCACTAAATCATACCCAGGATTTCAGAGTACATCATGACTTTCCAAGTGTCAACTGGTAGGTCGGCGTCATTGAAACTCCAGTCGAACTTGTCGGATGCTACGGGCTCGTCGCTAGGGTCATGATAAGGCGCGACATATTCGTGAGCCAGCGATTCGGTCGCGTCTATCCGTTTTCGTGGGTCAAAGACCAGCATTTTTTCGAGAAGGTCAATAGCTATGACAATTCGCATTACACGCGACATCTCGGTGTTTATAATGTCCGGACGCACCATCTGGATCTGTCGTTCGAAGCTTCGAGCTGAAGGGTACTCGTTCTCGTTTGGGTAGGCTCTGCACAAATCGCAGTGTCTGTAAAACCAAAGGGAAGACTCTGTCCATTAGACTGTGAGCATCACGGCAAGGAAGGTACCACCCACGTTTTCACTAGCGATAGTTTCAATGACATCATCTGGAGGAGTTCCAAGAAGCTCTGTGATAATCGAGAACTGGTTCACGTCTAAGAATACGTATCAGCATGTGTATGGAGCCCATATACGTTAGAACTTACGATCCTTCCCCGGGAATAGCGGCTTTCCTTCCAGCATCTCAGCAAAAATACACCCTGTACTCCAGATGTCGACCGCAACGTCGTACTTTTGCCAAGTTAACATAATCTCAGGGGCCCGGTAGTACCGCGTGGACACATAGCCCGTCATTTGAGGGTCTTGAATTCTTGCGAGGCCAAAGTCGCAGATCTATATTACTCTTTGTGTTAGCGAATAGCGGGGCGGTAGAAGACGTAAGATGAATACCTTGAGGTCACAATTCTCGTTCACGAGGATATTACTTGGTTTCTGTCCATCACACGTCATCAGATAGAGCACAGATCATTACGGTGGGAAAGACGCACGAGGTCTCGATGCACCACACCGGCAGAATGCACATACTTGAGACCGCGCTGTGGAGAATTGAGTCAGGCGAGGGTGGATAGCCACAGGGAAAAGACACACGAGAATTTGATACAGAAAATATTGAATAAACTGTTTCTCCAAAGGCCGCGAGGTGAGTAGTCGGTGAAGATCGGTGCCCAAGAGCTCCGTCACGAAATATCTGCGAAAGAGATAGGGTCTATCAGAACAAGACTGGAAGAGACACAGGCGTGACGCACAGATCTTCAAGGGGAGAAATAAAAACATCGCTCAGGCTGATGATCTGTAGGATATAACCACCTTGGATTCAGTACGGTGTGAACGTTCAACGAAGAGGGGCAACATACGTTCTCGTGCTGTATGTGCTTTAACAGTTTTAATTCTCGATACGTCCTCTTGCTCAACACGGGTGTACTGAACGGCTTCATTATCTTTTTGATCGCCACGGATGATCCTGTAAGCTGATCCTTGGCCGAGCTATAGAATTGTCGTCAACGATGTTCTTCCACTTTACGGTAGCCGGACTGGCCCCTCGGTTACGGATGAACGTACCAAACCAATCCAAATGCACCTGAAGAGGAACGGTAAGACGATGAAAAGGGCGATTGTACAAGCAAGGGAGACTGACCCATTCCAACGGGCTGCAAGTCGACATAACGAGTGGTAACCTGTGGCATCGATAAACGTCAAGAAGGTCTACACTGTGGTAAACGATGACCGCTGACCTCGAAGGAAGTGCCGAAGATTGAAAGCTTGACAAACGACATGGCTGGTCGGGAGAAAGAGCAAGATGATGGACGCCTGTTGTAAAAGGTGCAGTGGGACCGTGACCGTAAAAGGTATGATTACCGCATTCGATCGAGTACTACTCACCAAGTCTGCCTTCGCTTCCGCCTGTGCTGAATTCCTGGTTCTTTACACGCATTGCAGGCCTAGGTACACTGTCAACGCGAAGTTCCATGCTTTCTTTCATTTCTCAATTTTTTTTCATTGTCACAGAAGTCAAGTATGACGCAACTGATGTTCGCTTAGATACTGACACTGCAGGGAACTCCACAAAGTCGAGCGCGTGTCGGATGGTGACTTCATACATCAATGCGAGCCTGAATGCACCGGCTGGCATTTCGTAGGTTCTCTTGAATTGAATAGGACTCGAGCTGTCCAATAAAGCGAATTCGAACTCGGTAGCAGCTACTTTTGTTGAGCTTTGGGCTGCTGCCAAATCTGTCACTCCTTCTCGGCATGATTTGCGAGTGCCTTGCCTCATTCAATTGTTTCTAAAGTATCCGAGGCAAGTGAATTCCCATGATAGTATGATAAGGTGCCCCATGCATTGTCATCGGTACCGAATGAAAACCATTTTTGCTGTAGAGAAGACGAGAAATAGAGCTTCTATTGCTCCGAGACAACGTTCATATACTGCACGATGGTCTGTACAATCCAGAATGAGTCCTGAGCGTACCAAATTGCGCAGTCAGCTACATGGGGGCAGCGCTGGTTGTCGGCGGCTAATCGGGGCGCAATTTAGCGCCATCCGTTCCGGGCCGCGGCTGGAAACGGCATTTACACGGCATCATCGCGTCTGGCAGCTCCGAAGCCTTCGTTACACCATCACCATCGTTTGCTCGACGTCGTTCGCCACAACAAGCTGCCTAGATCTCTAGAAAATATACAGGGAATATATACCCAGGGTACGCAGCTCTTTCTTGCACCAGCTCACCTCAGATGACGCCATCGTTCGCTTAGAAATACATCGAAAAAAAAGCTACTTAAACGTCGAATACAATGTCGTTCCTCAGATCCGCTAGTACTTGCGTCCGCCTCATAGTAAGCGCTTTCTTTGTCCATTCCCCCAGTCTGGTACTTACCAGTATTCAGACGCGTCGAGCGTATTCTACAGGTGCCCCAGCTGAGAAATCTTCCAATTCGCCTTACTATTTTCTTGGTACGGGTGTGGTCGGACTGGGTACTTACTTCTACCTGAACCAATCGAAAGAAACCATGTCGACTCAGGAGAAGAGTCCCTTGGATCCCAATAACTTTGTAGACTTCAAGCTCAAGAAGATAATTCCTTACAACCACAACACTTCTACGTGCGTGCAGTTTTGCCGTAGGAAAGGAATTTCCTTATCTAGAACTTATGTAGCTTCGTCTTTGAGCTTCCCAACAACGAAGCATCTCTTCTTCCCGTTACTTCATGCCTTGTCGTGCAGTCTTCGGATCCCGCTGCGCTTGTAGACGCCAAGGGCAAGCCTATCATCCGCCCCTACACCCCCATCTCTCAGCCCGATGAGAAGGGTATCCTTTCTCTCCTTGTCAAGAAATACGAGAATGGTAACGCGTCGAAACACATTCATTCCCTCAAGGTTCGTGTTACCGTCATTCCAAACATCCATTAACCTTATGCTACATGTAGGAGGGAGACACTCTTTCCGTCAAAGGCCCCATTCCCAAGTGGCCTTACAAGCGTATGTTCTACCTTTTTTGCGGCTGTCCAACCTCTAACTCCTCCTCAGACAACGAGTTTGACGAAGTTGCCCTCCTCGGCGGAGGCAGTGGAATGTAAGCAAAAACACCTCCCTTACTAATTCTCATGTCATACAAATTACTAACTAATAACTCCCCTCTGTCAGCACTCCCCTGTACCAAGTCATCAGCCACGCCCTCCCTGACCCGGCAAACCGCACCAAGTTCACCCTTGTGTACTCAAACGTCACGGAAGCCGATATCCTCTTGCGGCCCGAGATAGATGCTCTGCAGAAGAAATACCCGAACAAACTCGAGGTTGTTTACGCGCTTGATAAGCCCCCTGCTGGATGGGCGGGGCCGACTGGATTCATCAGCAAGGATCTACTCAAGAAGCATGTCGCACCGGCGAGTTTGAATGAGAAAGTGAAAGTTTTCATATGCGGGCCTCCTGGTCAGGTTGCTGCGTTGGCGGGAAAGAAGGACGGGTACAAACAGGGAGAGTTAAGCGGTGCCCTCAAAGAGTTGGGATACAGCGAGGACCAGGTTTTCAAATTCTAGGTAGATAGACTTGGGACTTTCCTGGATAAATTCAACAATCTGTACACCTGCTGAAGTTAAGTCTACATCTTGCACAATCACAACTGTGACATTGAATTCCAAGGATGCCAAGGATACACATCAGTGTGACGCTAGGTCATTGATAAAGCTATATGGTATGTTTCTATGGGTGTCTACTAGGCATGGACTCGTTAGCGTTTTGCGTATCGTAAGAATCGTGATGCAACTGCAAAAACGCATCAGGACTCATGCTCTACTAAAGGCACAAAATTTTCTCACCTATCGTAGCCAAAACGTTGAACACTAGAACATCTTCCTTCAGTATAAAAACGCCAGAGGAAATTGAACGACACTCACCGAAGAAGGCAAACAGAATGAACACATTCCTCCATCTGTCCGAATAGTTCATATTGAGGGGCGTATAGAACTCGTCACCGACAGAGTATTGACAATAGCGGCAAGATTCTGTCGCATTGGGGTTATCGAGGTACCCAGTGAAAGCTGTCACAAAGTCGTTGGCCCAAGTGTAACAGGTCTCGCCCGAGGGTGGGTTGAACACTGAGAATTCATCACTCTTGCACCGGATTTGAAGACCACTACACCGACGATTATCAGTAACAGTTCAATCAAGACGATCTAAAACTTACTGAAGCTCCGTAGACACCATAGCAGCAATGCCCCACGTGTAAGGGCTGATATCATACATCCAGCTTCTCCAGAACTTGATCATCGTGGCGTATGGAATAGTGACACCGCAGAACGTGATCAAGACCAACGAAATGAACGGGTTGAACAGCACGGCAACCTGTACACTGGGGGAAATTGCCGCCACCAGCTGTCCTAACGACACACCAAAGGCCATGAAGAACAGGATCACCAATAGTTGGAATCCAGTGCCGTTGAGTCCGGCACTACCGTTTCCGAAACCCGTAGGGTAAACCATAAGCACCCAGTACACGATACCGCACAAGATATTGTACGGGAGCTCGCCAATCAATTGACCGATCGCGAAGACGTAGGGCGAGTATATGCGGCTAGAAGACTCTCTGATGAATATTCCTAACAAACAGGTGAGTAGCGATGGTAGGAGACGACACGGGTGAACTTACTTCGGTTAGCAATGAACAAGGGTTCTATCTGAGCCATGACAATAGCGGGAAGGATAGGGACCCAGAATCTTCGAATATCAAGTCAGACAACGATCTTGGATGAAGAGATAAAGAACCTACATGCAGAAAACGCGGAACTGCAAGTCACGAACACTGTTGCCTAGTTGCAAGAACGACAAAGAAACAAAGAGCGAAATGAAGGTGACCACAAAAAGACGAGTGAAGATGTAATCTGGAGACCGCCAAAGTGCAAGGTTGTTCCTCTTGACGACCATGCGCAGCTGGTAAAGGAAAGACGTCGCGTCTGAAAACGTTGCACGTGAATTTCGGTTTTTTGAAATCAAAAGACAGTAAACTCACAAGTACTAAGCGTCTTCGTGTCATCCTGCAGAATAGCGAGGGCTGCGGCCTTGATAGCGTCAATTTCAGCGCGGACAGTCTGGTACTCCTGCGAATCCAGCCAGATATCATTCCAATCACGATCGCCAATCCTGGGGCTGACACCTGCACCTATGGCATCCAGCATGAACTCGGCTGGGTTGACATTAGCAGGGCAAAGTGCACCGTGACGAGCAAAGTAATTTCGAATGATATGCGAATCGGCTCCGATATCACCAAAGTACACGGTCTCGCCACCTGTCTCAAGAAGCAGCAAACGATCGAAGCTCTCAAAGAGAAGTGCAGACGGTTGATGGATAGTACAAAGAATGGCCTGGCCCTGGTCAGCGAGCTTACGGAGGAACCGAACCAAATTCCAAGCGCTTTGGCCGTCCAAACCAGATGTGGGCTCGTCCAAGAAAAGGAGGAGCTCGGGTTTACTAGCGAGTTCGACACCAATAGTGAGTCGCTTGCGTGCTTCGACGCCCAGACTGAACACTAGAGCTTCCGACAGATCTTGGAGCTCCAGAAGCTCGATGATCTCCTCTACGTATGCCTCTTTTTCGGATTCGGGAACCTCGGCGGGCTGACGCAAGTATGCAGAGAAGCGCATAGCCTCCCGGACCGTCGCAGTACCCTCGTGGACATCCATTTGTTCGGCTGGTCACATTGTCAGAGTAGGGTATAAGAGTGAAGGTGAAACTGACGGACCATAAGCAGTACCCCGGGCAAAATCAGAAGTGAGAGGACGTCCATCAACCAAAACATCTCCGGTGATGACACCAATATTTTTTCTTTGCGCAAGGACATCCAAACATGTAGTCTTTCCAGCGCCGGATGCACCCATCAGCGCCGTCAAAGTTCCCGGTTTAACATAACCATACACGTCGTGCAAAAGACGGCGCGTCCCACCGGGAACAGGAACCACATAATTGAGTTTCTCCCAAGTGAATGTCTTCTTGTGGCTAGTTCTAGTAACGTGTGAGTAACCAAAAGCCTTGCGTTGTGGTACACTTACTCAGCCTTCGGTTTCTGGTCGGTCTGTTCTACGACATATTCCTTGCTGTCGACCTCCTTTGCCTTCGCCTGGGCGGCTTTCTTCTCACGAAGAGTAGCATTGAGCTTTTTGGTCTCTTCATCCTCCCCGGCAAAGATGTTGACAGACAGGCTAACATTGTATTGCTATAATACGAACTTATCAGTGCTTCTATTTCACAGGTCAACTGAATTCTACCCACGGGGAAGTACTCCAGCGCTATAACCTGCGTTATCTGAAACGCGATCATGAACCCGATGAGGACAAGAAGGCAACGCCTCCATATATCCTTGGAATCGAGACCATACCCAGCGCTGATATAATTCTCACCCTGGACGATATCGCTCCCGCTGACAGCTCCGAAGATGGTGCAAGCTTGGTTAGGACCTAGTTCAGTGCTAATGGCCAGTTTTGTGTTAGGGTTCGCGGGAATCTGTTTCAGAATGGGTGATCACTACTCACGGATACTTCGTCATTCCGGGAGCATTTCTAGGGACGACATAATTTCCATCGCAGAGCAGCTGTCAATATTGTATGAGAAACGTAAAATGGAGGCGAAAAGATGCCTCACGTTAATACGCATGAATTCATTCTCGATGCAGCCTTGCCACGCTGTTTATGCACGGTAAGCAGACGGGATGAAGACGCCATTACGAGATACGGTACCATATGAAATGGGGTTGATGTAGTACTATGAAGCAAGTAAATAAACCTCTTCTTAGCGCAGGACTAGGCCATCACTTACGATCCAGAACAACCAACGCTGCATACTCGGTACTGGGAGCATGTACCCACTGTATTCAATGCTGCATCACACGTCAGAGAAAACCCGCATCTCAAAAAGTGCAAAAAAAGACTCACAAATTGGGAATGAAGAACGTCCCCAGCCTAAACGCAACGTCGAAATTTTTGCACACCAATCCGAACGTTCTAAAGAACCCCTGCATGCTCAAGTAGGCCACATAATTGAATAGGTGAAAAGTGAAAAATCCACCCGCAGAACGGTCAAGATTTGTCATGAAATAGACGATTATGTTGAAGATCAGTACCCGAACAGCGGAGAAAGGGAGGTCGGCGATGGTATTAGCTAGGGCGGTAGCCGAAGGTCGGTACATGCTGTAACTTGTCTAAACTTCAAGTTAGCGCGATAAATCTACTGACGGAAGGTCGATTTCACGGACCTGCTTCCGAAGGATGGGCCTGCCTAGCATTTGGAGAGGTAGTTCCCCAAAAGCGTCAAGACACGTCGTTAGCAACGCCGCAAAGATTAGACCACCGCGAGTAAACGCGCCAGCCGCAGTCAGCTCTTGACTCCAATAGGCTCCACCGATGACTAGAGCCAAGATCTAAGCAAGTGGGGTTAACGAACGTCAACATCACACGCGTGAGAACTCACAGTCGATAATGACATGCTAGTGATCAGTTGGAACTTGTCTTGCATCCTCATCTGGAATGCCCTGACTGCCAGGGCACGAACCTGCCCGATCATACCGAGAGTGTAAGGGCTCTTCTTGGATACGCCCTTCTTCTTATCCGCTACCACAGCAGCACGGAAAGCCTCCTGGTCCGCTTTCTCGGTAGCTTGGTACAGCTTGTATTTCCACAAAGAATCGTGAAGGGCTTGACCGTAACTGGAGGAACGGAAAGCGGCTTCTAAAGCTTCAGGAGAAGATGGAACATCGCGTGCGGAACGTCCAGGTGCGAACTGGCGTTCATTAGGATCTGTGCAGCCAGTGAGGTAATCCGGAGTGCTTTGTCGAGGAAGAGGCTTGTACCCAAGGCCCTCGAAATAAGCGCGAGCTTCAGCCGGGGGTCCGAAGAACACTTGTCGGCCTTTGTCTAGCACCATAACCTTGTCAAAGAGGTCGTAGATGCCTAGAATAGAGCGATCAATATGAAGTGCGGAAAATGACACAAGAATCACCAACCTTCACCAGCTTGATAGAGAGACACAAACGTGGTTTGACCCAAAACATCGGTCATGATCCGTAAACTCTTTGAGAAGTCAAGGGCAGTCGAAGCATCCAAACCGCGAGTAGAATTGTCCCAGGACTGGACTCGGGCACGAGTCGCCATCATTTCAGCAATACTGACTCGCTTACGTTCACCTCCAGAGACACCGCGTACAAACTCATCTCCAACCAATGTCTGTTTGGTATGAGAAATGTTCAGCATTCGGAGGAAAGTATCCTGAATTTCTTGATCAAAATCTTTACGCGTCACGCCAGGCAGACGGCCATTGGGACCAGGTGTTTTGCTAGAATAGAATTCAACAAACGCTCAGGGAACCAAGCGCAGAGTAACAGTACTCACGTAGACAGCGCAAAGGAAAGGGTCTGGGCAACAGTCAAGGTTGCAATATGACGATCATCTTGGGCAAAGTTCAGAACGGTGTCAAACAAATATATCACTGACAGCGTACCTTCTTCGTTGTATACAACCTCGCCTTTATAGTATTTACCCATTTCTTGGGCAGACATGCCTGCGTAAAGAACCTCACCGGAGACACTTGCATACTCCTCTCGACTATTGGCGATTGTTTTGAGGAACGTGGAGCAGCCGGAACCAGGACAACCGAGCACTAGACACATCTCGCCGGGCTTCAAGACACCCGAGGACCTAAATAAAAAAAAACAAGCTGTCAGATTGGCGAATTGCGATAACGAGAATACACCCACTTGTGGAGAATGGTACGCGTTGGAAACTGCTTCGAAGGGAAAAGCGGGGCAAGTAGAGACCATAGCCACATAAAAGGAGTGAGGAAGAATGAGATGATTGCGCCTTCTCTGGTATCAGCATGATTAGCAAAGGAGGAACGGGAGCAGCGCACCGCCGAAAGTTCCCACGTATATCTACCAGAAACAGTTAGGAAAACGTCGGAAATTTATCGAAATTCGGGTAACGCACTTTGGTATCGACACCGCCGATCACGTCGACTTGAAGGTCTTCCCATGTCACACCGACGTGCTATTTCAACCCAGTTATTGGATGTGGGAAAGGAGAGGCAAAAGTAAAGACAAACTTTGTGTTTTATTCCGGCATTTTGGTTGGCGTCATTGGAAGAGGTCAGGTATTCGCGTAGGTCAAACCTGGATTCCTCATTGATCGCCTCACACACGCCTTTTTCAACATCCTTGACTGATGCGGTTTTCCACTTGTTGTTCTCGCCACCGCCCTCAGAACGAATAGTCAGCTGTCGTGAAAGGGCGTTGAACTCCTGCTCGGCCCTGTCAACGTCGACATGTGTGTCGATTTCGTCGCGACTGGGTGGCTGAGTTTCCAGGTCATTCAAGGTGGCCCCATCGGCCGGGGAGCCACCAGGGTGGAGGAACGAAGAGGACATGAAGGAAGGAAGAAAACCCGGAGGCTGTAGGCTGATAAACCTGCATATTTATAATATTTTCTCAGATGGCAAGGGTCAATCGGGCTTCGCAGAAGAAGCAAGGCTGATTGGTCCGGTCCGGCAGTTGCGGCCATGTTGCGGCCTGTCACGATTTGACTCGTTGTCTGGGCTATACCTTTTTTTCCTGACTCCCAGAGATGCCGCCATGAATAGATATCCCGATTCAATGGGATTTTACCAAGATATACCGTAACAGCCTGCACCGGGTGAAAAGAGACCTCCGTTGAAAAGCAATGAGCCAAGACGGACACGGTCCCAGACGAGTCAAAATTCGCAACCGGCTGCCGACAAATTCATGTCAACGGCATGATCGCGACACTCGTATGTGTGAGTCACAGCGGAAAACGGCCCTTGCACGTAAAGGCATCGTCGTAAACATGTTCGTTCCAAGTCCCGAAATCATAGGGATATGCTTATAAAGCATGTTAGCGCCACAGCGTGTTAGATTTTCCGGATAAGAGGAATCGCAAGAAGTCTATATCTGGGAATCCAACTGTAGAATGTTGTCGAAGGACGCTGGCATCGATGGTAGCTGAGGGAACGTTTAAGTTCGCGTCCAGTCAGCAATACCAAGATGACCGGTCCATATCCGACCGTGAGAATACTGACTAAGCATTCCGCATTGAGAACAAATCGTTTCATGCGAACCTCTTCGAAATAGTAACATGAGGACTTCATTTTTTCTTTCCCTAATATCCTCTTCCCTTGGCGTGCTCGGACACGGACACAGTCACGACGGTCCTATTGATGGCGAAACTCTGCAGGAATATGCACAGAGACACGTACGTCCTCACTGGGTTGTCAATGTGGAGCAGTCGCACTGATTCTCTTACAGATGGCCAAGGAGCACCATATGTAAGTCGCTCTTATTCATTATCTGCCAAATTGAATTCTAAAGTATGCTGTCGCAGAGAGTCGTTTGACTCGAACAGTTTCTTCCAGATTCACGACCTCGACCGGTACGTTCATCCACTCGTCTGCGTACAATATTGAACTGTATTGGATTTCTCAGGGATGGATACTGGAATAAGGACGAGATTCAAGCTATATACGGTGTTCATCACGTCTATTCTCAAAAGAAGTCCAAGGTACATTATCTATCAAACCATACGCAGGCTGTCTAGCTGACGTCTACATTATAGGACGACATAGAGCATCAACGAAAGGCCGACCACATAGTCAAGGTCGTACTCGAAAAATTGGATAAGGACGGGGATGAAAGGATCACCGCAAAGGAGCTTGCAGACGTCGGACTTAGTGGTTTGCCAAATTTCGACGACCTAGGCGCAGAAGGCCACCATTACGACGTCGAAAGCGGTAAGTCCCAACCCAATTCCCCATTGTCATCCCGTTTCTAAGAATATACACCCACAGAGTTCTTCCTGCACCATGAGGAAGAGTTTCATAGTACTCCCGAAACCCAAGGTGACGAGGCGTATGTCCATCCGGAAGATATTGAGCATTTTGCGCACCATGAGGATATCGAGCTTAAAGAAGCGGAGAAAGAGGCGGTTTACCAAGGAATCACGGTTGAGGAAGTTTTACGGTCGCATGAGCCCCCTCCCGAAGGCGCACATCCCGATGACCAACACGTTCCTCTGCAAGGCACGGATCAACAACCACTGGCTGCGGCCCATCCTCATGACGAACAACGCGAGAATGCCACCCCACTAGCAGAACCCCCCAACCCTAAAATCACAAGAGTGGCGCCGCCCGAGAAGCAAGACCCTGATGTCAGATTCCGTGGAGCCAAGTCGGAGGGTGATAAGAAGGGTGCTTGGGGATCCGGAGAGGAAGGATATATGCCTCCGTCAAATGCTGGTGACAAAATGCGGTATGTCAGTTTATTATAGTTATCTTCCATTTACTCACCCGTGATAACAGGAAAAACATGCCCTATAAGGTAAAGCAGTTTCTTTCTCGTCTTACAAACAAGCTGAGGTTAATCAGAATCGAATGCAGTACAAGTTCAAGCGCAATTGGAATGATTTCTAGCTACCCCGATGTAACCCACATACCGCTGTTATATTATTTTTGTTTTCGGATTTTGCTATCAAAACGCTGCGCATGTTGATAATCGTAAGATGCGGACGTAGTATTAAGGTCTCACAAGCAAAGCGGGAGGTATCAACACATATAGTAGCCTGGTCAATACTTAATTACCGTCCGTCAAACATATCATCCATCAGCCCCTTCTCTATCGCCTCCCAATCCACAATCCCACCACTCGCGTACACTCTCGTAAGATGATATACTCACACTAGAAAAGAAGGGGACTAGATCACAAATGCTGTCTACCTGATGGATTCCATTCAACAACGGGCGCCGCATCGCTGGGAACTAAATGTCGACGCTGCCCCAGCGTCTAGGATCGGTGATCCGTGCTGTGAGGAAGAATGCTCCGGTGCCAGTCAAAATAATTAGGAGAGCTAAGGAAGAGAAGAACATACACTGGGAAGATTACCAACAATGTCAGCCAACTGGTCAAGCATCACTTCTAGATCCCAATTTTGGTCTATACATTGCATCCACTGTATCGGTTACGAAGATCCATTGGTGGTTGGGACAAGGCACCAAGTAAGTTCGGACCGGACAGAAACGCACCACATTTGAAATTCCTCGATTTGTGAAGATCCAGGAACGAGTTCAAGTTGGTTGGGGCCATCCCACTCTCGCAGACAATATCAACTGTACTTAGATCGTCTAACCCATCCGACGGTAGTGGGCATAACTTGTTCGAAGAGACGGTGCTACACAAGCAACGATCAACAGACTAAAGTTTCCGGAACTATACCATTTCTGAGAGTCACCGCCCAGCAACAACGAAAGCTTAACTATAGGTTTCCATGTCTCGGGCGCCTCTGCACAGTGCTATTGAATACTCGGTTATCACTCAAAGGTTCTGCTATCGGTGTCTGCCACAATTTTAGAGCTGCAGGGAGTCTAGACGTTTGTTGTAGAATGGGAACGGCGGCAGCATTTTGTCTGAAATTCTTTCACTTATTTCGTTTTACCCTTGGCTTCATGACTGAGTTGATGATAATATCGTCGTCCTTACACGAAGATACTGGTTCCGCATTCTCAAGTACCTGAAGATGTAGTATGACTTCACATGATACGAATCGCTGGCTTGTACCGGCAACAGTGATGTTGTGAAGCTTTTACGGACATTTCCAGGATTTAGCGATTCACTTCTACAATTTTCGGTGTACGGCTATCAAGTTCTGCTTCCTGCTCTGTGAGCAACGTCAAGTCCTTATTTTGCTTTCCTTGACGCGGGTCCCACGTTTCGATGTCCATTCCAAAGTAAGTATTCTCGCTAAGGTCGTCGTCACCTTCGTCTTGACCAGGAATCTCGAGCTGGGGCTCAGCTACAACACATGTTTTGGTTGGCGGGACGCAAGGCACCTAATCGAGAGGTCCGTGACTCCTCCCCTGCGCCATACTCCCAAACAAGCGCCTAAACCTTCCATAGTCAGGAGGCTGCTCGAAATCGAGGGAGCGGCTGTAGTCGAGCAGGTCACAAAATTCAGCCTGAAGTCCTTCAGACAAAACTTTGCCAGAACAGCTCGATTTCATATGTCGGACAATCTCTTGTGAGCGTAGTCGGAATTCCTGGCGTGGACGAGGTCGCCAGGGTAGGAGTCCGCGAAGAAGGAAGAGGACAATGTAAGCTTAGGATTCGAGATCATCCCGAGAAGCCAGATCTACGGCGTGACAGAAATAAGAGTGACGTTATTGCTAGAAGGCATAATGCGCACTGACCTACTCCATTGTGACGACAGCCCGACGCTCCTTTAAGGGCTCGTACTTACTAGGCGGACCATGGGAGAAAGGCTTCGAAATACCAAAGGCAATGATTTTGATTCTCGAATTATCAAATGAGCATAGGAGGTTCTCAGGCTTGATGTCGCGATGCACAATCCCGAGCGAATGAGTATGGTCTAACCCCGCCAGCTGAGCCTCTGCGTCAGTATTCCCCAAAGTCCGATTTTTTGTTTTTCACACCACTTGGTCCACGATTCGGATGACGGTTGTCAACATCACACCAGTTTCAAGTCTGTTCTTCTTCTGCCGTTCCACAACGCTCGGCCCCAGAATTTCCATAGCTATGTACTCGAAATGCTCCTGTTGGCCGTATACACTAAGGGAATAGCGACTTGCCTTTTCAAAAGTTGGAGGATACGAGTCTCGTGCTGGAGAATGGGTTGCTTCACTCTCGTCGAGACACGCGACATCTTGAGAGCCACTGTTTTTTCATATCCTTCAGGTCGCCTTGAAGACATGACTCTATTGTTCAAGTTGAGTAATGGAACAAACGGGAGATGTGACTCTTGAACTCACATAAGAGCCATGTCCCAACAATGCTTCACCGTAGAGAGCACGGCGGTAGCTCAATCTAGTAGAGCTCATATTGTGTAGAATCGCAACCTGTCTCTAGACCCTTGACGTTGCAAACAAGAAGTGCCATCAGCGTAACTTGAGAATTCGGGGAATTCGGACCGATTGTCAGTGACCTCTTGCGATGACTCATTTTTGGTGGTACCCTATATGGTTCGTAGTCTGTTAACAAATTTAATCCAGTAATTAACCACTCACATCGATGACGGACCTTGTTAAACCATTCCGCTTTGACCTCTGTCTCCACAACTCTCATCTTCCATCACTTGTCCAACACGTCTTTAGCGCACCCGAGGGTTATATATGTGAAGCACCTGTCCCTGTCCCTTCCGTTTCCTGAAGAGTCCCTTTTCAATGTACTGTCACCTGTTGAACAAGTCCTCACTTTGGTGTCGTGACGCCGTATGTGTTACTTCCTACAACGACTTCAATCTACCCTGATGTAACCCTTTCGTTCCCATATATCGCTGTTATATTATTTTGCTTCCGGATTCTGAGAACATGATTGTAAGATATCCGAGGAGAAACGTAGTATTAAGGTATCACAAGCAAAGCGGGAGGTATCAATACATATAGTACCATGTTTAATAATTACCGTCCGTCGAACATATCATCCATCAGTCCCTTCTCTATCGCCTCCCAATCCACAATCCCACCACTTGCGTACACACTCTCGTAAGATGATATACTCACACTAGAAAAGAAGGGGACTAGATCACGAATGCTGTCTATCTGATGGATCCCATTCAACAAAGGGCGCCGCATGACCCTCTGCGAACCAAATGACGACACTGCTCCAGTGTCTAGGATCGTTGATCCATTCTGCGAGGAAGGATTCTATATTGCCGTCAAAAGAATTAGACTGTATCACTGAGCTAAGGAAGGGAAGAACATACACTGGGAAGATTACCAACAATCTCAGCCAGCTGGTCAAACATCGCTTCTGGATTCCAATCGTTTGGTCGATATATTGCATCCACTGTATCGGTTATGAAGATCCATTGGTGGCTGGAACAAGGCACCAGGTGAGCTAAAATTCGGACCGGACAGAAAGGCACATTACATTTGAAACTCCTCAGTTTGCAGAACCAACAGAAGATCGAGGAACTTGCACGCAGACAATATCAGCTGTAGATCGTCTGATCCATCCGACGGTAGCGTGGACATGATTTGTTCGAAGAGACGGTACTACACAGACGATGGTCAGCAGACTAATGTTTTCGGATGGAAAGAACTATACCAATTCTGTGAGAATCACGGGCCAGAAGCTAGTGAGGTTGTGGGGCGATAGACGGCACAATAGGACGCGTATGCAGAGGTAAACGTCACTCTGGACATTTGGGGCTGACACGTTACGAAGAATATCCACTAGTTTCTCCTGTATTGATGGCAGTTGTGTTAGGAAATGATTCTTGTCCCCGGTGAACAGCACGAATGACAGTCTACGAAGGTTGAGCGACCGCAACAGCATTTCATACTCCCTATTCGTAAAAATATTCGTGGATGGTGTGGTGGCCACCTTGGCTGTGAAAAGGTCGCATCGATCAGCGTGGATTAATCGCGAACATAAACCCGAAATGTACCCAGTAATTCGGGAAACGCTGTTTTGTCAGCATCAAAGAGGGCTTTAACTATAGGTTTCCATGGCTCGGCCGCCTCTGCAGTGCTATTGAACACCCGGTTATCGTTCAAGAGCTCTGCTATCGGTGTCCGCCACGCTTTCAGAGCTGCAGGGAGCCTGGACATTTGCTGTAGGATGGACACGGTGGTAGCATCCACATCCATTGGTCTGGAGAATGGTAAATAATGAAACCTGTCTGAAATCCTTTCACTTACTTGGTTTTACCCTTCATAGCTGGATTGACTATGTAATACACAATATTGCTGCAGGCCCCCGCAACTTTGTCATTGTCCACAAGGAAACGCCGCAGGTTCGGAAGTATGGTTTTCGCGATGAAGTCGTTAATCTACACAGCCCTTCAGTTCAAAACCCTTCATGTGTCTACACGTCTCTTCTTACCTGAATCACTACTTCATTGGAGGCAGGCTTGGGAGTTTCCGGTGTTAATGAGGTACTACTTGAATTGAGTTTTTCGTCAATCTTTGCTTCTAGAGTTGATGCTCAGGACTCAAGGGTCAGAAACCTGTAGTTTCGGACTCTCACCATTACGCGGAGCTGGAGATTCCCTGCCATTGGTGGCTAGAGCCTCTTTGGTAGACCGCCTAATCCAGGAGCCTTGATCGAATGATCGGCCAACATACACAACACACGAGTCGAGAAGTTTTCCGAAACTTTCCTATCGTGTGCTTCAATATGGAGCCTGTCGTGAAGGAGAGCGATTTTACCTGAAGATCTTTACGTATCCGCCTATCCTCGATGGCCGTCGTCTGAGTTAGCTTATCCGCCAAGACCGTCAAGCATCTAGAAAACGACTTCTATTTAGACGGGCCAGGCGCGCAACCAGGATGACGCACCTCAGGGTCGGAAAGCTCTGTAATCTATAGTCCTTTCCACCGCCGATGACTTCCTTGGTCAATTGGAGAAAACGGCTCCAAACTTGCACAGCCAGAGGTCCCTCAAGACGCTGTAGGTATTGCTCAAGGAACCTAAACAGCACGGCGTCGGTTCTATGTGAGCATCAGTATCTTTCCAAATAACATGAAAAAGGAACCAACAGTTCAGGATTCATTGCCTGCTTCCTCGTTTTCTCTAGGAGACCGGAGATGCGACCTGAGATGCTGTCACAAATCATCTGGACCGCGCTCTGCGCATTTGCTATTAATACGTCTGTCAACTCGAATGCAGAGCTCGACGTAGCCATCACCACCTAGACGGGTCTTAGAGAACTAGAGCAATAAATAGTAGTGATGTAGCGTACCCCAACGTCCTTGTTCCAGCAATCTACAATGGCTTCAAAAACCTCAGGAGACTGCACTCGGAACAGGTGTTCAAGCACCCTGCGACTGCGAAGGCGTACCCGATTATAGATGAGAGACGCCGATTCGTCTTTCGGAGCACGCGACTCAGGATCTGTCCAACATAATAAACCCCATATCGAATACAAAACCTCCACCGCATCTCGTAGTGAGCGATATCCTTGCGATCGAACCTGCAGAAATTGTCAGCCACTGAAAAACAAAAAAACAGCTGGAAACGAACCGTCAGCTGTTCATCCACATTTTGTTGTGTGTTTTCAGAGCTAAAGACGGTGGAAACGTAACCAAGAAGGCCTCCAGACTCAGCAGACTTCTCCACCCCACTTTGATCCTCCTCCGGACTTGACAGTTCCGATGTATACGCAAGACTGAGCAGTACGAGACGTTCAAGACCATTCAGCAGCATGATGAAGTCAGCGTCGGTGATGGTGGAGCACGTATCATCGCTAAACGTATCGTCGTGACTTGACGCCTTTAAGACGTGGTCAAGAGACGATTGGAGCTGACGACATATGCATTCATTTAGCGGGGCAACAACAGCATGTAAAGCCGGCTGGAATTGAGGAACAGCCATGAGGACAAAATCCAGCCAGTGCTGCAGAACGGGCCGATTGGCCGGAACAGATATGCCATCCATTAAGGTCTGAATGAGCAAAGGATTGACAGTGTATGCTCTGGGTGGTGCTTCCTGAGAGGTATCAAAAGTTGTTAAGGTTTCCGGAGGCCGTTCACCCTGTCTATGCTTCCCGGGGAATGGCCTGACAAGGTCATCAGCAGTGGATGCAGAGATCACTGAATGGAGCAAGTGGAGCAGCTTATTCTGCAGATCCAGTCTGTTCGTGTGGATGCAATAATAGAGCTTTCCGACGACTATTGCTTCAATAGATTCAACCGCCACTAGCTCCGTTTCGCCCCGAGCAACGATCGTCTGGAGAAGCTCCACGGTGGTTGAATGTATCATTGCATTCTGAGGTCGCATCGTAGGAGCCCAAGCCGCATTAGGCTCGGATTGAAGGAAACTGAAGGCCTGTCAGATCCAAGCAGTTGCGCGTAAGATATTTTCCATACCGAAGTAATAAGTCCACAAGGACTTCAATATAAGTAACATCTTGCTCAGGGAATCCTCCTTATCAATGTGTCAGCCATGATATTCGAGAATGACATCGGAATCACCATACCAGACTGTACCCTTTGAACTAGCCCTGAATGCTGTGAACGCTTGATGGATGTGTTTCGTGCAGTCTTAGCGAATCCTTGTCCACCAAATCGTATTACTGACAGTAACATCTCAAGCAAATGTTGGGTGTAACGTTGATCAAAGGGCCGGCCATAAGCGAAACCCTGCAGTTCTTTCCCCCGAACTTTAGTGGTACTAGGCACTCTACGAATAGACGGATCTAAGAGTTCGAAGATGATAGGGTCCAACACTCTGAAGATGACGTTGGCGACATAAAATATCTAACAGTCTGGATGCTTACCTTAAATACGACTTAAGACTGCAACGCATCCATGTTTCGCCAATGCGCCGAAGACTAGGTTCATCGTTTTTCAGCGTATCCAGAACTATCATCATAGGAACCTTGAACCGGAAACCAGGAAGGAGATTGTCCTCTAGACAAAAAAAATCAGCACTGATCGTACCTAAATTCTTTACGGTCAAACCTGTTAATCTCCACAGAACACCAAATGCTTCATACGACTCTTGCACATTCCGAGATTCGGGCGAATTCATAGTTTGAGCCAGGATCGATTCTACGTGGGGTCTCTTGGTGGCAGCTTCCAATGCCCAGATGAGATTGACCGCCCGTACATGATATGCCGCACAATCAGAGCGAAGATAGCGAAGTAATTTGGTCACCATCTTGTACATCGTAGGCCGCTCATCAATATGCACTTTGGGTTCCATTCCTGAGGCGTGATGCAACGCGACGACAAGGCTTACGGTGCGATCCACGGTGGTAAAATTGGCAGACTAAGAAATCACGCAGGTCAGTTTACTTCTGCCGTACCCATAAGTAAGTCTTACCCCGTGACCGATACAATCGAGAACCACTGATAGCCAGTGCGAAGGATGCCACGTAACCTTCATCATAGATGTACCCAGTCTTCCGACGAGCGCATCAAGGAGAAGAAGAGTCTGACAGAGCGCTTCACGGAATACGGCAACCTTGTCTGCAGCTGAAACCAATAGATGAGAGAAGATGGAGCTCAGGGACACCAAGCTCTCGAAAGATGATGCGAAAGGGATGTTGAAAGACCCAGAGGGTGAGGCAGTCTCGATCGCAAGGGGTTCAATTCCGTAAACTGTGCAAGCAAAGATGTACGGCCGCTGCGAATCTCTCACAGAGCTATCACCTTCACTGGCTTCTGGCCGCTGCATAAGAGCCGCATGAGGAACCTGGCGCAATATAGTCTCCAAGAGCAACAAAGTTTCCTTAGTAGTGGTGGACAACGGCGGGGACTTTGTAGTACTCAATCGAAACTGGAGAAAATCTCAGTCAGCATAATAAATATCGAGAGAAAGTGACCGGCTTGCATGCAAAAGATCGACGATAGCTGCAAAGATTACAGGAAGATGAATGGTCTGAATCTCCTCATCCTGAGAGAACGTCCTGAGGATAAATTGGACCATGGAAATCGCCTACAAATGATTAACGTTTTATCAGAAAATTTTCCATAGAGAGAACTTACTTCGCATTTCTCTTCGTCCTTGATAATTTCGTCAAATACTGCTTGAAGTAGCTGCTTCCATAGTATGCCTGGCTCCACGGCTTCGTACAGAGTGCTAGCTGTCATAGTCACCTAAAATGCAACCATAAGCGTGTAGTCATGGATAAGAAAAATATTCCAACATCTTCGCTACCATCTGTGCTCGCCAGGACCAGACCTTTAAGGGCTTTAAAAGAGTCGAACACGAGCACATCCGTTAGCGGGGCGCCTATCTCCCACTTGTCAAGAAGAGAGATGAAAATTTTGAATGGCCTTGATTCGGAATATTCACCGGAAGGCGAAGTCATCTCCTCCTGCCACACTATTAGTTGTGTGAGTATTGAACTCATCTGACAGAACCTACCTTCAAGGTAGAACTAAGCAGAGTCAACGCATTGGTTTGTAGGTAAGTAGTCTGATGCTCCGTTTTTTCATCAGGCCCAAGCAACCAAGTGTACAGCCGCCGATTCAATGAGAGATCGCGTCGGAGTACGACGGAGACCGCTGCCCTCATCAATATAGTACGATCTTCTCCTTGAGCTTTCCGTAGAGCCGCACTATCCAAACGCATAGACTGCAGTAGAAGATCTAAGGCTCCCCTTCGTACAAGAAGGTTTTCATCCTCCAAGGCAGCAGCAAAAGCACGAATCATTAAACCAATGTCTCGGCCAATGATGGACGATATGTCTGACCCAAGTTTAGTCCTTGGTCGAAGAACCATAGAAAGTTAGCGCACCTTCATCACCAGTTAAGCGCGGGAGTCGACGTGAAAGAAGATTGAGGGATGTCCCACGGGCAGCTGGTGTTGTTAGCATGACCAGCCAGATGTTTTGGAAGAAGAATGACATTGATACGGCCCCAGACAGACGATCCAGTAAACTCAGTACCTATCTATGAATGAGATGCTATCGAAATGCCATTAGAAGGAAGCGCACCTTTTCAAAGAACTCCCCAGTCTCCTCTTCCAACCCAGGCAAAAGCGCTATGATGAATGACTTCATTACGGGACGCAGGCCCCCTTGCAAGGGCAGGTAGTGCGTGTCATACAGATTCAGGAGAGTAGGCTTGATAATTGTTACTTCTGGACGCGCTGTGAAGAGTTGTAGAGCATACCTTGACGGATGTCGCCGCGTATTCGAAGAACGGAAAAAGACCAGACGACCAGAGTGCCAAGTCGCGCCTGAGACCTTCCGACTTGATACGCCATTAGTATAGTGTTATACCACCAGGGTCATACTCACTCCCAATACTGCGAGGATATGAGCATAGACATCCAATGCCCGCTGGTGCACCCCAGTAGGCAGAGCAGGATTCAAGCACTGCGACAGCCGTTTTGCGACAATGAGCTTGCGTGGGATCTCTTTGAACTGCATGTACGATTGGAAGGTCTGTTCGCAGTGAATACACGCCAGACAAAGGCGACACATAACCGCACCTTGAGCAGCTGCTTCAAAAACGCGATACAATCCGCCCATTCGTGTACATTATCGAAGGAATTGAGGCATTTCTCGACCTGCTGGGTGTATTTCTTGTACTTGGGATCCGATTCGTACGTTTGTTGGGCAGCAGCTGGGGGTGTCATTTAGCACCTCCAGATTAACAAAAGTCGGCAAAGGCCTGACGCACCACGTTCACTTGTTCTCTCAGAGATCCACGTGGAACCTTTCTTCGGTACCGTGCCTGTCAGTGCTTCTGTCGACGCCATGACAGCGAGTCGGAACGGGGCGTTGCGCCGTCGTCGTTGGGCACGGGATGCTCGACGTTGCTAAGAGCGTTGGACTTGATGGAGAAACTTGGAAAAGCAGCAAGTCGATTGCCGTCACACCGTGACCTCAAACTAACTGCGCTGAGACGTCATGCAGAGATAATAGTATACGGCTGTAATAAACTATATAGTGCATAGATAACAAAGTAACGATAGTTCCAGAACGAAGGAATAGTAAAATAGATACTATGTAACACAGCCATCAGCCCGGCCCCATCATATCAGAATCTCCTGCTTCGGACGACGGCGGCGGTGGGAACTGTATGCTATTCCGCATCTTTGTGAGATTACGGACTCCAGGAATCGTTGGCCCCTCAGGAACAAGCGATCCTGACCGCGAAGTCCCTGTCAAAGAAAGTGCTTTATTCACTTTGCCTTTACCCTTTCCTGATGCAGAAAGCACGGCCGGTAGTTTCGGAATAGTCAACGCGCCGTCGCTGGCTTTGGAACCAGCGTATTCTGAGTCCTTTTCACCGACCCATGCATGAGCAAACCAGCGGCCTCCAGCGATACCTCGAATTTCTCTGTTGGCTACGCGCCATACTCGCACTTTTTTGCCGCTCCTGTCCAGCGGCATGACAGGAGCAAACCCGGTACTAATTTTAGGAGGGGGTTGGACAGGAAATGGTTTTGTCGGAAGCGGGTATACTGGGAGAAGAAGGGTGTCGATGTTGATTTCTTCAACAGGTGCATCGCCAAGCTCTGGCTCAGGACTATTGGCGAAATGGGTTGTTACGGGCGATGAAGCAGCAGTGCCAGTAAACCCCCCTATACTCAATTAGTGAATAGTCTGTACAAGCAATCTCATTACACACCTTCGCTTAGCACACCAGCATCGTCAGCAAGTTGAGGCAGAACAGTCTTCACCCTGAACACGCTATTAGCGAAGAACGTAGAATAGAAAAATGAGATATAGACTTTGGTGGTGGTTTAACTTTCGGTTTCACAGGCGCTTTCTTCGCTGCAGGTTTCTTCTTTGCCGCCTTGGGAGGAGCTGGCACTGGCTCTACTGGGGGGGCGACAGTCAAGGATATATGATTCGGGTCAAATCCTTCTTCTGTGTACCAGCTGTTAATCCAGCTGTTTGCAATGACACACAGGAAGAACATACCTGGCAACGAAGGGGGCGGAGGCGGAGGTACCGGTTTTTCCTGCTTCTCTTCTGAGCCTTTTTTCTCTGTCTTCTTCGACTTTCTCTTCACTGGCGCCTTGCGTTTAGGTGTCACTTCTACGGGGCGCGCCGCCGCCTTGGACGGTTTAGCGCTGACATCGTCGTCGTCATCGATGAGCTGGTCCTCTTGGTCTTCATCTTCGTCAGCCTCGTCTTCTGTGTGCGGTCGTTTCGATGGCACCGTAACGGTCGGACCCGTATTCTTCTTGCCTACGACGAGCTTGACACGAATACCCGTACGCTGGGGCGGTGGGGGTGTAACCTCCTCCCTGAGTGTCGATATCTGGGGCGCATCCATGTCCACATCTTCATCCATGGCGAGGCTGCAACGTTCAATAATGGTGTAGAAAAAAAAATAGGAAAGAATGCGGATAGAAGCCAGATTGACACGGCCACGCACTGCACGCGTCAATGTTTGAATTTCTCACGCTTGTAATTTGTCTCATGACGTAATGTGCGAAGCTGCCGAGTGCAAAGCGGGGTAAGTAACGCTTCCATATTACGACCATAACATCTCTGTCTCTGGCTCCGTCCAAATTGCGCTTCACTGGAATATCGAGGTCTGAAGGCTCAATTTTCCTAGTAAACGATTCAAGCAAGACGGCACTCTGTCTGAAAGCAGGGAATACGTGCGTCTCGCTCGGATGGGAATTAGTATGGGTGAGGTATTTCGTATCGATGGTTACCTTCCTTTACTGACGCACACCCAGCTCCTTCACTAGGTAAATAAATCACTTACTATTGTTGCTTTGCTGATGGGGCAGCTGGAGATGGGGGTATGTTGCAACCGGAAGCAAATGTATCTCCAAACTCAATAATCTCTCAGATGACAACGAAACAACCGCCTTTCTCAATGGCAACTCAACTACAGAATCGGAAGATCGTCGCATGCGGAAGGGAAAATCGAACACGGCCATGGCCATCTGGAGCATATTTGCGCTTACTATCACAATCGCTATTGCGCTTGTTTTGTACGCTACAAGGACCCCACCCAAAAAGGAAGCAGAAGATCTGAGAGTCGGAAAACTTCCATGTGCGCTTGCTTCGTCTCCATCAGCTTGGACGTGCTGAAATATATGCCTTACCAGTCATGGGATACAACAGTGCGTCGCACCGAGTAGCGGAACCTATAAAACTGACCTGCCAACTAGCCTGGAATGCATATTGGTGCAATATCAATGAAACCCTCATCCTCGAAACAGCCGACCTCATGGTTTCTCTCGGTCTGAGGGTAAGTCTGATTATTTCGCCATGATCCTGTACTTACCTATATGCAGGACGTAGGTTACGAGTACGTAAACCTCGACGACTGTTATTCGGAGAAGAAACGAAATGAAGATGGAGACATTGTTGCCAGTGCGTGATTCTACTAAACTCACTATGCCTTCATCAAACGAAGTAACTTATCTTTTCAGACAAAGAACGCTTTCCTTCTGGAATGAGGTTCTTGACTGATCATATCCATGGCCTTGGGATGTCAGTGTTTTCAATAATGTCCCTCCATTTTTACCTACTAACGTCGACCATCTAGGAAAACTGGAATTGTACGGGAAATATTGTGCAATCTCGAAACACACTAACTTCCTTCCAGTATGGGGATTCCGGTTGGTATACGTGTCAATATTATCCAGGTTCATTCCAGAATGAAGCAAGGTGCTTTGAATCTTCCATACTTGGGAACGCTCACTTCACATCAATAGAGATGCAAAGTTATTTCATGAAGATTGGGGATTCGATTTATTGAAGTAAGTCTCTTTTGCCCCCAACTAAATGTCCTGTGTTCATATATCACCTTCAGGTATGACAACTGTGCAGGTATTTCATTCTTTGTCGCACTATTTAAATGGCTGAGCATTGTGACAGTACCTTATGATGAAATTATTCGAGAGGGCATGATTGGCAGTAAGCCTCTCTCTCTGATATTCTGTAGATTCGTGATACCATCGTCTTATTTCTTGTCAGAGTTCAGTGTAATGGCTAACGCAATCAAGGACCTAGCCAAATCGACCGGAAAGCCGCCAATGCTCTTTTCTTTGTGTCAGTGGGGTCGTGTAAGTCCTTTGCGTTCAATATAGTTCTATTTAATATTGTCTCTGTAGCTTGAGCCCTGGTTGTGGGCACGTAACTTAGCTCCAACCTGGAGGGTCGGTGCCTTCACCTATTTCTGATCTAGGGTTTGGATTCACTAGTTTGTAGACAACAGATGATATAGGCGCCAACTGGCCGTCCATCGCCAGTATCATTAACCAGTGGGTCCAACAATTTCCATCAGATCGTGGGCTAATGTTATCTAGAAATTCCTTCTATGCATGGGCCTCAGACTTCTATGGCCATAACGATATGGATATCGTGAGTTGTAATGGATGCACCATTGTTATAAGGGTTGACAAAGGTCTACAGCTTGAAATTGGAAACGGCGAACTCACATATGAAGAGTCCAAGACTCACTTCACGGTCTGGAGTTTCATGAAGTCTCCTCTACTCATCGTAAGTGTTCCAGGTTCATCGTTGGAGTTCACTTGCTAAATTTCTTTGGATGTAGGGGACCCATGTTAGTTTAGAACGCCTGCTTTTTGTCTCGTCTAACGTTTGTCACAGCTTGCCTCGATCTCACAAGAGACACTCAGCATCTTCAAGAATACCGAAGTCATCGCAGTCAATCAAGACCCAGTCGTCGGTCCTGGTGTGACACCATTCAGATGGGGCCTCAACGTGAGCACTTTCTTTTCATATTTTCCGTAGCTTATCTTATGTTTCACAAAAAAAAATAGCCTAATTGGACCTTCAATAAAACACATCCAGCCCAGTACTGGAGTGGGGACAGCCAAAATGGGACAATTTTCATGCTGGTAGGTGGTGGATGGAACCACACTGTATGCGCCTTACATTGTTGACAGATCAACACTTTGGACGGACCGGCCGATATGTTCTTCAACTTGACCGAATCCCCGTGGACTCGCTCTGGGAGGCAATACATTGTACGGGTAAGTACGATACGCAATGCCTTGTTGACATTCTCACACCGATTTACCCAGGATCTTTGGACTCACACGGAAAACGGAACCGCTATCCGAAACTTTACTGCACGTGCGGTTCCGCCTCACGGCGTCGTAGCGCTGTTGTTGAAGGACGCCGGTAATGAGCCCGGGGGATTGCACCCAAAATGTGCTGCGATTGAACCTTGGTCTGACAATTGGTGTACCGATCAGAATGGTACTCATGTGCCTTGAGCTTAAGTACTTGATTAACCAAGAACGCTAGTATGTACGTACGAATATTGTACAAAAATCGCTGTAGCTCGGTAGCCGAACTACGTCATCAAATTAATTGCCTAGTTTGTCGCCGACATGCAGCTCTAACAAATCACATCATCGATCCAAAGTGCCACGTTTGTACATTTCAGTACTTAGAACCGACTGCGACAATCACACCTACGTGTAACCCAAACCACTCGTTACTTTAAAATGGTACGTTTCTCAACTATCGTATTTCTTCCATGGAGTCCTTCATTACGGCTGCAGCCCACCGCTTTTGAAATGCGTCAACGGAACGAAAAGTTCGCCAAAGACGCGCGATCGGGCAAAAAGCCGACACATTTGTCGCGGAAAGAAAAGCTCGCAAAACGAAGCCCGGTCAATATTTGGATTTTGGGTGTCATCGTGTTTGTCGTCGTGGGCGGGGGTATGTTTACCTTCTATCCGTCTCTTCTAACGTACTAACTCTTCCTCACAGTACTCTTCGAGTTGGCGAGGCTTCTATTCCTATAACTGAACGTACACCGTTATCTTTAGTTTTTTTTGCCCGGAGCGCATTGTACATCATCACGGTTTCATCCTATATTGACTCGAGCGCATTTATCAATAATCCAAAGCAAAAAGATATACAAGCATATTAGTCGCTGGTGGGGCTGACGCTCATGCTCTTGCTACTCATACTTCCGCCAGCCTTCGCCTTGGACGCACTCGCAGCACTTTCCTCCACACCGTCCATGGCATCGCTCTCCAGTTCCTTCTCTTCAATCTTGACCTCATCACCAGCCCAAACTCGCATGGTCGGCTGCCAGACCATGACCACGTTGTCCTCCGACGTGCTGGCAGCGGTCCAGTCCTCCATCTTGCCAGGAGCCCAGCAGAAGTCGGATGGTCGGGATGTGTGTCCTGGACGCGTATTAAGACGGAAAGCAGACATGCAAGGGGAAGAAAAGTTTACCTCCGTGGATGAACAACAACTCAGGCGGTCCGTCTTCCTGGTCGTCGGGTGTCTGTTCAGATCCTATCAAGGATAAGTCCCAGATGTTTATACGGCGATCACTCGAAGCGGAAGCAAAAATCGTGGGACTGTGTGGCGACCAGGCGAGATGTAGAACGTCGTCTGTATGAGATTCAAAAGTGTGCAGTTTTTTTGTCGGGTTTCGCGTGTCGTGAAGTACTACGGTCTATCGCCAACTGAGCACGTCAAAGCAGCGTGAAAGTACGAGAAACTCACCTTATCAGCGCTCCCTGTAACCAATAGGTGTTCGCTCGCCGGACTGAATGATACCGCCAGGATTTCACGGTCATGAGCTTGTATCTTGTTTGTTGGTTCCGAGGGTGTTCTCGTGTCCCACCTTGACAAGACGTCAAACGTCAACATGCAAGTAATTGAATGCGCGTCCCACTCACAGCATAAGCATTTTATCGTCACCAACGCTGGCAAATACAGTTTCCTTCGTCGCATGCCAATCTACGTCCTGCACAGTTGTCAGCAGCAGAAAGCGGTCAAAGCAGTAAACACTAACCCCAACAACGGACGTATGACCCTTGTAGACTGCCGTTGGCTGGATCGTTGACTGTCCCTTTTGATACGAGTTGACATCCCTGCGTTGCGTTAGTCCCCATCTTCTGAGCGGAGGATGATTTTACCAGTGGCAAACGGTCATATCTTCAGAGGCGCCGAGCACATTACCAGTCTTGACGGGATTCCAGGCCAAACCGAAACTAGTAAAGATGTCGGTAAACGAACATGAGGTCTGTGTTTGCGTCCACTCACCCCTCCTTTGTCTGCCCCACCAGCCGTATATCAGGTTTACATACCCCACCTCTTTCAGGCTCGCTCGAATGCTTCGTACGATCAAATACCAACACCTCACCCGTCACAGCCTTGGTCGCGATCAAATCAGGATTCTGAGGCATGTAGCGCGCTCGGTTGACCTCTCCGGCATGGTTGATCCTCTGGGTGACCTGAATGCGAGGTGCAGGTGGGATGGTGTGACCTCCGAGCTCACCGCGCTCATCGTCGTAGTCACCGCGGTCCAATTTGTCGGAGCCTGGGGAGTTGTCACGTTTGGGGATCGAGACAGTGGCGATTTGGAGGTAATCTTGGGCTTGGCCGGAGGTGTGGGTTCCGAGGAGGAGGCGGTGGATGGTATAAGGCTTGTTGGGTGGGCTGTGTGGGTACGTGAGGTCGAGAAAAGCAAAGTACTGGACGATAACGCACGACTCTTTGTCGGGAAACCATTGGCAAGTCAAGCTGGGCCAGTCGAGCGCGTGCGTGATAACGAGGTCGTAGAGATATGGTGCATTCTTCTTCCTGAGAAGGTATCAGTTACAAGCAGTACGAAACGAAGAGGCAAACTTGCCATGTTTTGTATTCCTGTTCATGGGCTTGCAGTGTCAGAAAGAGTGGCCAGCGCTTATAGCAAAGGATGCACCTCATTGATCAGCTTGTTCTCCTCCTCTGCTGCAAAATCGTCCTCTATCTCCTCGACCTGAGGTTTCATTTTCGCCTTGGAAGCTGCAAAGTAAAAGAAATCACCGTCGTTCCAGGTGGTGGCAAGAAGAAAAGACGCGACGCGTTTGAAATCTTTCCCACGCTCACAAACAGCCACAAAGGAGACGGCTACGGAGGCATAAAAATTTCTTGATTTTTTGCATACATAGACGAATGGAACAAAATGGTTGTGTCTACGAACATATTCACTGTTTGCAGGTCAGACAAGGTATACTGGGCCAGTGTCAAGATTATGCGTCTTTTGTTGGCGGCTTAACATGTCTATAAGTAAGCAATCAATGGACGAACAAGGGTAACACTGTTATGCTGCCTTTTCCCACTTTGCAATCAGCTTCTCCAGGTCGAACCGTGGGTCCTCTGGGTCTGTGATAACTGCAAGGGCAACGGCCATCAGCACCCATGCCACGACGACGAGCACATACACTCACGGGAATCCGTAGTAACAGCCTTCGCCGTCTCTTGTTTCTTCTTCCATGCCTCCTTTGCCTCTGCAATCAACCGCTCTCGCTCGTGCTCCGCATGCTGAGTTTTATGCACATTGTGTGCTGCTTGTAGGGATCGACGGTGGTACCAGCCATAGACAACACCAGAAAAGAGAGCCGTATATCGGGCAACCTGGAATTCAGGAATTTAACGATGGGCGAAAGGAAAAATAGGAGAATCGACAGCGCACATTCACAGTGGGTGAAACCATGGTATTGCCTTGTTTTCTCGACCGGCCGCGCAACAGGTGAAGGCTAAAAACCTATAGCTGCAAGTGAGCGCTGCTGCCGTCCAGTCAGTGGGAGAAAAGAGAAAAATACAGCTGGACTGACTGGAATTATAGGGAGCGAGTTGGAAGGTCAGTTGGCGGACGATTTCGGCAATGGCAATCCGCTGTATTAGTCAGCATTGCTCCCTGTCTTCACCGACCACCTTCCTTTTTCCATCTTTTATACTGTGTATTGAGTTTCCCTTTTGCTGTGGGCAATCAATGTTCTTTTCATGACTTTTGCTAACGGGGGAATGGTCCTGAAGGATTCATATCCACAAACACTTGGAAATCTTATTCGATGCAAGTGATGTCGCCGATGCCTTACTGCCCCGATCTTCTTCTGATTCTCATCGTGCTCAGATGGACCAACGTGTCCTACATCAAGAAATACTAGACACTATCGTGGATTTGTTGAAAGACGATAAGGCTGCCTTGAAAGCGTGTTCATTGACGTCGCGCTGCCTCACACCTCGCACGAGGGTCCATCTCTTCTACACTATTCATCCCGAGAAGAATGGGTGGAATGATGGCTTGCTGGATCTCCTTCAATCCTCCCCTTTTCTCATCGCTCATATCAGAAAAGTTTGTCTCTCCTCTACTTGCACATATGATTCGTCACTCATAGCCATCTTTGAACTCCTCGTCAATCCAATTCATCTGGAAACATACTCGTTGAATTGGAGCTCTCTACCGGAGTGCTTTGTTCAAGCCCTCTACTCCCGGACGTACGCCTCAATCGGCCTGTATGATACTAAAATAAGCTCTTTCTCTGAGTTGGCTCTTTTGTTTGCCAACTGTATGCGTCTAGAAGAGTTGATAATAAGAAGATTTGAACCTACCCCCGATTTTCGGTCCTTCCTCTTGTACTCACGAGCATCCATCTCCGGGACCGCCAGTCGATCACTTGATCCTCTTTGACTACGATGGCTCTCTTTATCCCCTTCTGAATGGTATTAATTCGCGGCAGTGCCCCGTATCCATTCAGGAACTCAAGACATTAGAGATCCATCTCCCGCGGCTGGGAATATTTCTGCCAATTCCAAGTCTTGTTCAGAAAAGCGACGAAATTAGAAGAGTTGACATTCAGGCACTCTGCCAGTGGTATGTCCGTAGTTCTCTTGAAATAGGCTCTCTGACCGACGAAGCTCAGCTCCAGTGCCCCTGGCAACAGCCTCCCCCCTCCCAATTTCACACCTCAACAAACTTACAGTCAATATGCCACAATATCAATCTGGAAAGACGCAGCCCATCGATTGGTGGATTTCCAACTTCGAAAACACAAACGGGAACTGTCTTCTCGAAGACATCCATTTTTATGTACAGGTAGCACAGGATGACTATGTGCGTTATCGCAGCATAACCCCAAGCATGAAGCAGTGTGGGGTAGAGCTGCTCGTGCCTTGTCGAAACCTCAGATGCTCGCCCTTCGTTCACTCAAAGTTGAAATTTCTATTGAACGTAGCGCAGGCGTAGGGTGGAGCCAGTCTCACTGTGTTCCGCCTTCATCCGCGTGTGACTCCATGAATGACTGCATTGAGGCTAAACTCACGACATTAGAGAACCGGGGTGTAACAGTGCAAGTCATCGTCAGGACACTGGGGTGGTCTCGCAGGCCCGTGAGTAATATTTTATTTTCGTCTATTTCTGTTCATCTGAGAATGCAGGATGCCGTGTCAGGGCAACATGGCGGACGTCACCATCGCTTAGAGCGAGTTCCTCTCAAACTGAAATATTTTCACATGGGGCTGACTTGATCAGTGCGAATGATTCCCTGCTTCCCTGCTCCACCAAAAATATATACATATTCACATGCGTATCTCTTCAACGTTTCCACTTGTAGGTCTTGTTATCATCGTCGTTCTCGCTATCACAAATTGTCGCGTTATTTAGCAAATGAAATTGGTTATGTACAAAAAGCGATGCCTGATATCTGCCGCCTTTCATGCGAGACTTTACGATGTTATGTCGGATGCTCGTGCGGCGCGGATGTACCTATACCCACTCCCTTCTGCTGCAACACAAACCGTTCTGCCTGTATAAATCGATGAGAATCGAAAATCCTAAGCTATGCAACATTACTACACTTACCTACCCTTCGGCCCAACTAGTAATCTGCGACGCAAAAACCGTCATATTTCATACAGGCAAAAGAGTCCTTGGCCTACTACTCTATAATACCGCTACTAAAGTCAATTACGACGACAGTATCGCATTACTGATCAGCAAACCCTAAGTAGCGTAATCCGCTATTTTCATCGTACAGTAAGCAAGAGTGATACAACTACAGTCACTAGGCTGATATGTACAGTCGTATAAGAACGTTCTAAGAACGTTTGGCCGTCTGCTGCACGTACCCCCTTCAGGATTCAACAGACAAAGGGCATAGAACGAAAACACTCACAAGATAAGACATAAGTTGTTGATAACTCGCATTCGCGCTTGCAGCTGCAGATTGGGCTGTAGGCATCATCGCCCCTGGCGGTGGCATACCATACGGAGGAGCACCACCAGCGGGAGGCGGCGTATGCGTTTGTGCTTGTGCTTGTTGCTGAGCCGACTGCAGAAGTGCTAAAACATTGGGGGGGAGGCTGCTTAAAGGATTGGCGGCGGGAGGTGGTACAGAGCCACTGGGCTGCAAGGGAGGTGGGAGATAGGAAGCAGCTGGAGGTGCAACTGCGACGGCAGATGGAGGAGGGGGGTAGAAGCCGGGACCAGGACCAGAGCTGTGCTGCTGCTGCTGCTGCATAGGCGGCGGGGGCAGCGCTGGTATGTTGGATGGAGGAGGCACAGGCCTGTTCGTGGCTGGTGGTGGAGTATTGCCGGCGGGCTGCTTGAGTGCAGCAAGTAGCTAGTAAAGATAAATATTTCAGAAACAAAACAAGGGACAAGGTAGATTCGTTACCTGTTGTACTTTTCGTGCTTGCTCAAGACGATCGTCTGAGACCTGGTATGATCAAGAATGAGTAACAGGCATTGACTCATCAAGTAAGACGACTAACCGGTGGTGGAGGTGGTGGTGCATCATTATAGGAAGATGAACCATTAGGATAGCTTTGAGGCGGACCGTATCCTCCCCCTCCCCCTCCCCCTCCGCGATGTCCTTCATAGCGATCATTGTACCCACCTCTACCGCCGCCACGTCCTCCGTGGTGGTCATCATCGTACCGGGCACCTCCGCCACGGCCACCCCTGTCACGGTCTCGTCCGTAGTCGTTGCGGCGCTCAAAGTCGTCGTCATGACCGCCTCGGCCGCGACCACGTCCACGTCCTCGTCCACGACCACGCGAACGGGACCCAGAACCGTCATCCCACTGATCGCGAGCGCCATCCCTAACAGGTTGTTATTACAAGCGTTGACACGCTAGGATTATAACAATTACCTGCCGCCGCCGCCGCCGCCGTGAGGGCCATCGCTGCTAGCATCCCACGCGAAAACAATATCCATCACTCCATCTTGGAGGCCTTGGTGGCGCAATCGATCATAGGCTTCGTCGCATGCCTACACACATAAAGGTATGAGCGGAATTCAGGGGCTGTATTAAAGAAGGGGCTTACTCGAGTGTCGTAGAATTCAACGTACCGAGAACTTGGTGCTGATTAGCAACCTTGCTGGAGCGAATCACGAACACACATGTACTTACTCAATTCTTTCGCCTACAGGTCTCACAGACTTCACATCACCGAACTGCTGGAATTTCCGCCGCACTTCGTTGTCGTCAATTGGCTGACCTGACGGCGAACTTCTAAGAGTAACTTGCAGGCATCCTTGCATCTCCTGAGATATAGTCAGATATAGCGCAAACGCAGAGTTCAGCCAACGTACGTTATTTTTGGCGTCCTTCGCGTTGTCGTCACGTGGAAGAGAATAGTGAACATCGATCTAGAATGCACATTATTCAGACCGAATGGCCCGAGAGATGTCATCACAGGGACTTACCGGTCGCCCGCTGATTTCAGACCCTTGCAAACGTTCTCTGGCTCGCTCTGCGGCACGTAGATCATACTGTAACACGGGCTCAGTTGAGGCGTTCACGATTACGTCAAGAACTCACGTATGACACGAATACCATCCCTCGTGTTGATATCAAGTCAAAAAAGGTCTTAATGTCGCCATGCTCCTCAAACGAACGTCGCACATCATTGCTATTTGTTTCGTACTAGAACGACATCAGTTATCGTCTGATAAGACCCACCTCTTGCGAGAGTGGGCTGCGCGCAGACTTGCCTTAATGTTACGAATAAACAAGGTCCTGCAGGGACGTTCGCGCTGAATTCGCTCTTCAATGATGGAATCGTGTACTTTGTCATCTCTTTCCTTGCGAGGCGCAGGAGGGGCGTCGCCCACGACCATAAGCATCATCTTCGAAAGCACCTGGAGCGTCTGACAACGGAATGATAGATAAAGTGAGATTTACATCCAAAATTCACGGAAGACAGACAAAGGCAGCATCCAAAAAAGGCTTGGGCACGCGGAATCCCACGGCAGCAGTCTGCGTTTGGCGCTTAGGACCTCAGCATTCCCATGGATAAATTATTCAGCGCCCCCGGTTTGCAAGCTATGCTCATCGGCCTGGTCATGCTAGATTCGCCTTAGGAGATAACGAGCTCAAGCGGCGAATTTCCGTGTGCCTTAACTTTACAAGCCCGACATGAAAAGGTGCAGCTGCCACAGCGATAATATTCAGTCTCAGATTTTCAAGCGCACCTTCGAATTTAGGGAAACCCTGATTATAGCCGGCTGAAGGGGCAGCAGGGTACGGAGCTGACGGACCGGCGTCATAGTTGCTTTGATAATAAGGATCTTGCTGGGCATTTCCATAGGTGCCATAGCCCATGTCGCCTTGCGGAGGCGGTTGATCATAGGCAGCATAGTTCATGTTGTCGTAGGAGCCGTATCCCCCGCCTCCTCCAGGCCCACTGCCACTACCACGACCACGACCATATCCTCTCCCACGCCCAGGGGGCCCACTCCGGAAATCCGAGAATCGATGCGAGCGCTCAGGCCCTGGACCAGGCGGTGATCCTCCACGGCGTCCCATAGGACTGTCTCCGTACGGATGATGACGGTTCATGGCTCTTCAGAACGTTGCGGTGCAGAATTTTGCTCAGTGACGTGGACGATGCTGAGAGACGAGTGGCGCAACGATACAGTGATAATGGATCCCAATGATGAAAGATATAGAGTGCAATGCCAACGCAACTCAACTCAAAGATAGGCGACGAGCAAGTCAGACGGTGCTGGCTGATAGGTAAAAAGACAAGGTGATTCAATCTCCGGCGCGGTGAAAATTCACGCTCGGCCGTTGCCGCGTCACTGCGGTCCCTGAACACCACTTTCGTATCGTACGTACGTATCCTACTATCGAACGGCCACAATGTCCAAGCAATTCCAGTTCAAGCTCGTTCTACTGGGTCCGTTGTATCCTGCTAGCGGTATTCACAACTGACATGCCTCGCGTTGCCAGGGGAGTCTGCTGTCGGCAAGTCAAGGTAAGCACGACTACCGCATATATGGCCTCATGCCGACCTTGTGACGGGTCTAGTCTTGTGCTGCGTTTTGTGAAGGATCAGTTCGATGATTACCGAGAGAGCACGATTGGAGGTGTGCCCCTTCGCTGCATATTGCACGCCACAGTGGACTGATATCGCACAGCTGCCTTTTTGACGCAAACAGTGACTCTAGAGGACCAAACGACCGTCAAGTTTGAGATATGGCAAGTCGGTAGGACCCTTTCATCAAGAGGCACTAACGTCGTCGTCGCAGGGATACTGCTGGCCAAGAACGGTACAAGGTAAGCACAACAGCTGTCCAGCAGAAGGCCGATAACTCATTTCTATCACCATGCAGTCTCTTGTGCGTCCCACGGTTCTACCCAGATCCATATCAGTCATTGACACCATGCTAGGCACCAATGTACTACCGCAACGCCAACTGCGCTGTCGTGGTTTATGACATAACGCAATCAGCATCGCTTGAAAAGGCACGCACATGGATCCGGGAACTACAACGTCAGGCAGACCCTTCGATAGTTATCGCACTCTGTGGCAACAAGACGGATCTTTCGGCGCGCAGACAGGTCACGGAGGAGGAAGCGAAGAAATATGCAGACGAGGAGGGTCTGATGTGGGGCGAGACAAGTGCTAAGACAGGCGAGGGTGTTTCGGATATCTTCATGGCCATTGGTTTGTCGCCGTTTCTACATGTTACTTGCTGCTTGACACTTTCACAGCTAAGAAACTCCCGTTGACTGCGCCTCCAAGAGCGGGAGCAAGCCGTACTGCCCCTGGTGCACGAGCTGGAGTCGACCTGAATAAACAATCTGCTTCGGCAGGTCAGAATGACAACTGTAATTGCTAATTTCGTTACGACGTCGTCACGCTTTATATTCCTCGTGCATGTTTATGTTTCGCCTGTAATTTACCTTTAGCTTTTACCTTTCGGACTAAGTATGGCATCTTCACTTGATCTAATGTTTGATTACTCGGCAGCCTAGCAAGATGAAGACTTTCAGCGACTCGGGGTCGTTCTTTCAATGAGTGAAGAATGTTGAATTAGCAGGAGACTGAGTGGCGCGACGAAATATGTACACTACTTTTATACAATAGCTAAATCCATTTAATACGTGCTTACTGCAGGCTCACCATCAAAGTCTTTGGCCACCCCCCTGGCACGGCGAAAAACCCGCTCCTTCTTCCGGTCTTCCTTCAAGTGCTCTTGCAATTTCTCATATCCAACCGACCCCTTCGAGCTCTTCCCTTTCCGCTCCTTACTACGACCCTTCCCTATATCTGCTCCTTCCACCACTGGTCCGTCCTTCTTAGCCCGTTTGGGTTGGAACCGTTCCTGGCCCGGTTTCTTAGGTTCATGCGGGAAAACATCACCCCAAGCGGACTTGCGCGCGTCGTAATACACCTGCTTCCCCTGCGACCTCGGGACAGTCATTCGCACGATTTTTCCGTCCTTCGTGCACCCATCGAGAATGATATGACCGCCCTTTTTCAACGGAGGAAAGACAAGTCGCGGCCAAGAGTACGATTCGAGTCGAAGGGCAGCTACGAGATCCCCGTGAGGTTCTTCATCAGGCAGTGGCTCTGCTTGTGGCTCAAGCTCTCCAAAGCCCTCACTGAGAACGACTTCTCTGACCTCATTGGCTTCTTCCTCAGCCTCTTCCCGCCCGACGCTGCCCATCCGGCCCACCCCCTCGCTCAACGCAACCCTCTGAGGCCTTGGTCCACGGCGGAGAACGACATAAGCGTACCCTATATCCTCGTGCCCACGACCTGAATGCTTCGTCTTCCTAACGAATGACGGTCGCTGAAGTCGCTGCTCAAAGATACAGTGGAGCTTCGAGCCGAGAAGGGGACACTCTTTTTCGTGGGCACACGGCGCAACGACATGCGCACCTTCCCCGACCTTTTCAGAACCTTCGCCTCTCAATACCTCGTGCTCCCAGTCGAATACAGAGTCGCTTCCGACCCTGGACATACGAAGTAAAGCTTCACGTCCCTCTGCGACCGCAGTGAAGCCATCCTTAGTCCCATGGTCAATTAATATAATAGTCTCTGCACCAGAGTCCCACATCTCCTTGACCATTTTCTTTCGGAGAAGGGGAGTAGATTGTGCAGAGAGCGCAAAAGCACTGATTGCTAGTGTATTGGGAACTTTGTCAAGCGAGGGATAGGGTAGACCGCGCCGAAATGTGATATCGGACATGGGTGGTACAGGTATCCCATGCAATATCCGCTTGCCCATCTCGACCAATCCGTCACGCTTGTCGATTCCAAGATACGTATCAAGCGTCGAGTCAGCTGCTTTGAGCTCCTCGACGGGCCTTTCGATATCTGATTTTTGAAAAACATGAAGGGCGGCCCATAAGGCGCTCCCAGTTCCCGCACCCCAATCAACGACTCGCTCAACGAGCCATTCTGGACCCATTCTGTGCTTCGCGTGAGACAAGACAGCCGTGATGGCACTGTAGTGGGCGGGAAGCGCGACGCTCGCAAAGGCTGTTCCATCTCGCTCGGAGTGACGCATACGGTGCTCCCATGATTTGTATTTTTCGTCGTATTCCGTGTCCCATTTGTGTGTGTCGGGATTGAGGAAGAGACGCTTTGCATCTTCATGTAGTCGGTGTTTATCAGCATCTAGGAAATTTTAGTGTCAAAACTTTGAAATTGATAGTGTCGGTACCTTCAATCAAGGCCGATATTGCATTCTGCAGCTCCAAGGGAAGGATCACTGCACCAATCCGCTTGCCGCCAAACGTAGCGGCTGGTGATTTTCGACTGGCCTTCTCACTGGGCAGCTCATCTTCTTCGTAGTCCAGCGAAGGGTCGGCCTCTTGAACGACTTCTAGTTCCTTGTATATAGTTTGGTCCTGTACTTTGTGATTGAGCAAGGTGATATCGACGTCGTTAAGAAGGGCCTGGAGACTGGGATCAAGAGTGAGACGGGGATTAGGACCACGACGAGAAACCAAAGTGCTAGCAAAGGATCTCCGGAGGATGTGACGGAACATCAAGACCTTCAAGGCCAAGAGTCAAGACGCGCTCCAATATTTTTTGAACTCCGTCACACACGGCCATCGCCATTACCACAATGTCATTATCAGACGATACCTTGAGAAAGGCTTGTCTCTTCCACTGCTACCGACAATCATTGGATTAATAGTCCCCATTCTTCAGATCTTGGTTCAAATCCAGCAAACGGCTGTTCAATCACAGAGAGCATTGAGCGTGTCTCAGCAACAAACGCAGGCCAAGGAACGAGACAGGCGGAAGATACAATTGACGATAAAGGAGCTTGAAACCATCGAAGGCGACGTGAATATGTACAAGGGCGTCGGGAAGATGTGCGTACATTTTCCACATTATGAATGTATAATTCACTGTATTCGCGTCTAGGTTCATGATGGTCCCTCGCAAGGAAATGGAGATCGATTTGAAGGGGCAGGAGAAAGAACTGAGTGATGATATCAACAGCCTCAATAAAAAGGTTCATTGCGCCTAGTCCGTTACATCTTCGCTAATATCAGTGACAGTCAAAATACCTCGAAAAACAATTCAATGACGCGCAGGCTCAGCTACGTGACATCGTACGTCGATCGACCTATTGACCACCACCTATATTGACCGTTATACTAGTTCCACCATTCACCAAAGCAATAGGATCTGCCCCCCGTTTCACCTTTCTATCAATGTACCATGTCCTCTCACTGAGATTCTGCTAAAAATAGATATACCGGAGCGGCTGTATTAGTCGACACTACAGATGTTATATATCATCTTCTGGACCGTCCTCTATCATCTTCGCATAATCTTCATAACTGGCAAAGGTGGGCAACGACTTGAACTTCTTCCTCCTCTCCTTGGACTCTTGCGTTCGCTTCCGTTTCCCATTTCCAGAATCAATACCTCCCCACTCTTCTTCCTCCTCCTCGTCGGGTCCATCGTACTCAATCAGGCCCTCGGGCATATCATCATCCAATGAAATTAGATCATCGTTGTCGGAGCCTTCAGCTAACGAAAGATCGTCACCGTCATCAGGCTGGTCCTCCTCGTCTTCATCGACGTCAAAGTCTGATGGTAGGTCATCTTCATCGATGTCGCTATCGTCCATGAGGTCGTTATCACCTTCCGCCTTTGGTATGCTAGCTTTCATGGCCTGATTTAATGATTTAAGTATACTGTAGCTGCCGTGAAACTCGACAGGAATCTTACCTTCCAGACTTCTTCCTCATCATCGCTCTCATCACTGTCTTCAGCAACCTGTTCTTCTCCGGCCGCAGCCTCATCGCCGGTAAGGTCCATCTCCTCACCGCTTCCATCATCTTCATCTTCATCCTCGTCTTCACCCTCATTACCATCCTTTTTGACTTTGGATTGATTCCTCTCATTCTTTCGTGCGAAAAATTTGTGAAAGAATACCTGAATTATAAAACTGTTGGTATGCATCTAAAAAGAAGTGATAAAACAAACCTCGTCCACAGGGACATCCTGAATTTTCATTTTCATGAATGCCGCGTCGTTTACCAGGACGCTCCCGCTCGCGTCACCTTTCATCAACTTGACACCAGTTCCATCAAGTCCGCTTGCGGCAGGTTGCATAGCACTAGCTCCCTTCGTGCTCGTCGACTTCTTGGGGTTCTTGTACACAAACCGGTCCAAGAAATGTGACAGGGTGTTCAAAGATAGATCGGCACTGGCCGTCAATGGCTGCGAGGAAAGAATTTGACGCGCATGTAGAGATATAGTGGGATGATAGTGGTGCACTAAAGGAGTCTGAGCAACGCAGAGTTCAGTATTTCAGAGTCAAGGACCATATAATCCCAGCTTACCAGTTCCCAAAGCGGTGAAGAGGACGCATGAGCATACTGCGGGTCCCTTTTGCGAGGGTCATATGCTTCAGCATCCGTTTTGGGAGGATCATAGACCATCTCCTTCAAGCCGGGGGTTGTGCTGAACAACTGAGCAGCCAGTGACTTTCAGTATCCGATTAGAGGGAAGAACAGGAAAGTTTACCTCTCCCAGTAAGAAGAGCCCTCCAGCAATGAACTCCGTGGCCCCGTTACCGCCCGAGACCAGGACTTGGACAAAACGTCGTATTAATGCCTTGACGCGTTCACCTTCGACCTTTCCCACATCCGCCTTGATTGCCTTGAACAAAAGATTCAAGTACATGGCTTGTTTTGACGATGTTGCCAAGCGTGCATCGTGAAGGGAATCGTACAGGGTGCGGTAGAATCGGTCTATGATTGACTTCGACAGAGACGCTGAGGAGGAAGAAGAGGCCTTGACTGTGGATAAGGAGGCAGCAATCTGCTGAATCAGTACCAGGGCCTGCAGTGAGATATTGAATGTTGAGGTGTGCGTGATCAGGAACAAGGTGTCGATGTGTTTAGAAAGTCTATTGCGACAGTTAGCGTTATAATCACGTTGACTGCCAGTGAGGTTTTCACCTAGCGTCGCTAACATCCATTTTGGCAAAAGGCAATGCACGGTTTACTCCAGTCAGAATGGCGGATATGAGTTTTGAGTTTGCATCTTCGGCTTCTGTAAAGCCAGCGGCACCTCGTATCTCTGCCATCTTCCCTTTCCCCTTGCCCTTTACCTTGAACTTACCCTTTCCTCGCTTGCCATCAATTAGGCGACCTGATTTGTCTTTTTTTGCCTCTTTCTCTTCAGCATCATCATGGTCTGTCCCGTCATCGCGGTCACCTTCTCCGAGCAGCTCTTTGAAGATCTCAAAATATAGATCAATCAGTTTAAGCGCCACTTCTCGATCATCAGGAGTTAGCACGATCTGGTTGAAGGTGATCGTCGCATAATAGCGAGCATGAGGGTTTCCTACTTTCTTCTCGGCGCTGGGTTTTGGTTTTGGTTTTGGTTTCTCCGCCTCGTTGAACCGTATACGGCGGTTCGCTACTTCCGCTGGTGTACTTGAAGATGGTGTAGGAGGGGGGGCAGTCGGGCGGAGAACGAAGGATGTGATCTCGGTTACAATCACCGATTTCATTGACGGGTGGGTCTGGAGGAGTTGAAGAATATGGTGGGATGCCCGCGAGCAGATAGCCTTGTCTGTATCGCCCTATCTAAAGTATGAGGGCGGGGTCAACGAAAGGATAGGAATACGCGCACGAGCTTGTTGACAAGCAACCGAAGCAGATTCTGCTCCTGTTCAGGCTTATCGCGTAGTAGTGTAGAGATGAGATTCAAAGACTGTGTTCGGACGTAAGGCAAAGGGTCCAAGGATAACATCTAAACCGCAAGATGTTAATTGCTTCTTTCCGTGATTCGTGACATGAACATACCTCTAATATCTGGAGCACAGAGAAAAAGTACTTCTTCAGCCAGTCCTCAAAGTACCACAGTAATAGATGTTGGTCCGTTACAGATGGATGTCGAACTGGCCGATCCCGAAAATACCTGAATTGCAGTCAGTTTTGAACACGGAATGGTCTCATGAACCACGAACTTCAGCTTCCGGTTTGGCGCACCACCACCCACCCACCAGTCAACAATGCATCGCAACGCCTTCAAGCTCTCCTCTCTTCCACCTTTGCCTTTTCCGCGTTCCGCCATGCTCTTTAGTGTCTCCAAAGCCTTAACATTATGTATCGGCCCGCTCTGAACAAGTAGTGTCAAAGCACTCAAACGATCGGATAGAGTACCAGATTGTATGATCTTGGATAAGAAGCTCGCTTCCGAAGTGTGAGAGGATGATGAAGATTTGAAGGTTTCGATGTCGCGAGAATGTAAAGATGCAGCATGGGACGTTTGAGACCCAATATCAGCAGAAGAAGCGATCGAAGACGTCGCTGGTATTGTCGGGAGGTCCAGAGAATACCACTGAGGAGCAGGCTGGATAATGAACGCGCTTTTCGAATTGAAGATGATCTTTTTCGGCAGTTGAATTGCTTCGGAAGCTTCAGCCTGAGGTCCATGATTCTCCGCTAAAGGAACCTTCTTCTCGGGAGCAACAGTCTTCTTTTTCTTCGACTTTTCAGTCTGCTTTTTTTCCTTCTTTTGACGTTCCGCAGATTTGACTTTGGCATTAGTCTTGCCCCCAGTTTTCAAGTCCTGGAGGAAGGAAGAAACATCCTTCACTAGCTTCGGCTGCAAACAATAGTTTGATTACAGAGAAAGTGGAAAGAATAACTACTCACATCTGTTGGAGCTGAGCCCGTCACGGATACCGATCCTACATTCTTCACCAAGTCAAAATCGTCCGCCGTTCCACCCAGGGCAGAAATTTGCTGCTGCAGGACATTGTCTTTGTCCTTTCTAGAGGTAGAACTTGGCTTGGTATGTGCCTTGCTGTGAGGCTTGGATGAGTCCGGTTTGTCCTTTCGAATACGAACCATTTTGGAGAAGCGAAATTTGAGCAGTGAACGGAAAAAGTTGCTTGTGGCTGTGATATTTAGTTGCTCATGCTTGCCTGCGCCATCGTCAATGATGCAACTCTCAAGTTCAACTTCAACGCAGCCCACCTTCCTCGAATTCATGGTCCAATCTATACCGACTTACAAGGCTGAGACTATAACTGGGAGGTTTAAATGTGCTATCTTGGCTCAAAGTTCTTGGTCAACCCGTGTACGCCTCAAGCGGACGCGAGACTTGATACATATCCTGCGAATGATGCAAGAACCTGTTCCTTGACTTTGGGGGCTCTCTGTAACCTGCGCCGTCACCGAAAGCCGTATATCACTCCGATAGTGAACTATTCTTAGCAGTATAAATGGTCTGCGACTGGTCCGATTCGCACTTTATTGGACCAACACGGCCTGCTTCTTTGCGAGTTCGGAACTGGATTGCGAGCCGGAATAGTTGAACCTATCTGGCTCGCTTGTTCTGTATGTGCCTTTGCAACCATCAGCATCTCGGATGGCCTCTAAAGGAGTTACAGACTGACGGCGCACCGATATTGGTATCTCAACTCCCTGATTTCGAAACCCAATCTTTATCTTGTCTTCGTGTACGTGAGTTCCGCTCTCCCTGCAGAATTTCTAAGGATCCGAAGCTTTCGCGGCAGCTTCTAGCCCCACAGTTGAAGCGCGTATTTGCGTTCATCTTGTCTGGATATCAATATCCTGAATTCCCATCTCCATCAACTGGCGCCTTTTCCAAGACCCAGATATTAACGTCCTGAACAGCCCCTGAATACTTGTCTCACAGTCAACCCCTGCGGAGAACAGCTGTCCATTTTACGCCCATCTGCGCATAACTGGGAAATTTCTGATTTCCCATAGGTGGCGTCCCGCAAATAACATCAACGCAGCACAAAGTATTTGATTCGTCCTTCTGGGGTTAACATTCAGTTCTAGCTGCCGTGGCATTGCTCGATAGCTAGTCACGTCCTGTTCCCCGATACGCCCTTGTCTTAACTTGAAGCGGGGATGGAGAGAACCTCCATTTGGTGACGGCCCTTAACCGTACCCGAAATCGGACAAACCGACACTTGCCACCTGAGCCCGAAGCTTCCAGGTTTTCTTATCCTTACTTGTTTCCTCAATATTGTCCATCTCACAGGCCAGGGGTTGGACTTAAGATGGTTATTCATGGCTGTAGTGCGCCAAACGTAGCAAGCGACAATTGCTCGGAGGCTGTGTGGATAAAATTCCAGGTGAGTAGGTCCTGGTCGTTCGGCAGTTTGGTCATTTTTTGATGAACCAGTGCTGGGCCGGGCTCTGTCAAGAGCACGAATCCATTTGTACATGTTCACGGCAGAATGTGGTGATAGGATTCGGTGACATTTTCTCTAGAATGCACTCATCAGGGTATGATGAGTTGCTTCTGCAGAATCCCACCCCTACAAAGCACTCTGACATGTCGAGTTTCAGTCTTCAAGTAATTTGAAGGATGTCCCTCGTATGCTTACCTCGGCGCCTGTTAGGCTGTTACTAGAGTGATCACAAAATACAGTGGGACACAGGCCACGGTCCCATGACCACAACAACGGGCATTGCCAGCGTTTGATTTATCCCGGAAAACGCCGCACGGCGGATATTTTTCTGCCAGGTATACATAGTAAAAACGATACGTTCGAGCTCCTGTAAGCAGACTGTCCTCTATTATCCCATGTATGGAAGCCTCGCTAAAGGAAATTGGACAGGTCTATCTTAAACAGCGTTGTACCAAGAGTTATCGCGCTCGCGGTTAGATTCATTCAAGCGCATCGGCCTTCCAGGACGAGTCACGTCGTGGTGGCCCATTCCTTGTTTCATCTCACTAGTGCCGTTGACGACCATACAACAATTGTAGTTTTCAAGTTCTATTTCCGGCCCAGCGAGCGCCTGTTCTTAGATGGACATTCGGTCTTAAACAGCCTCTATTATTGTCTGATCATTCTTAAGACTCTAAGTAGCATTGATTAATATTCTGTGCGAGAGGTGTTGACAAGCAAAGGCGAACCATGACCAGGTTTTGCATAATTCTCACCATCTTTGGATCAACTCTAGGATCCGTCCTTATCGCTCCGATGCTTACCCGCGACGCGCCTTAGCTTAATCCAAAAATTGACTTGCATGTAGTAATATTGTTGTATGTATTTACTCCATCTTAGACTCGATCAGGCCACTACGTTTGCCTAGTACGTTTGCTCAACACTCTATTTGTAAGTGGTTTCTTCATTTAGGAACGTGTTGTCATTGAAAATTGAAAACTCTGGAGAATGATCATATGGTCACTAGACAAAAACACGTCAAATTTGGGCTCCAACACCAATTGGAAGTCCCTGAAAAGATATTCATAACGAATGAGAGGGGGTCTCGTATCTCCTCAAGCAGTGTTGGTGGGCCAAGTAGATTAATCCCATCAGATTAATGAAAACGGGCGCCGAAAGAGTCCAGGAAGGCCAGAACTTCTTATTGCGATGGGCGTTGGTTATTATCTGATGGGATGGGGTTGACTGATAGGAAGAAGGAATAGCTAAGAATCATTGTCACTCAATAACTTATATCTATGGCCCGCCTAGGAAATAGCCCGAATAATTGTCCAGTGTCGAGTCATCCAAATCCTACTGCGACGTCTGAACGGACTAACGATTGCCCTTGGAACCCGAGCGGTATAATAGAACGGATAATCGCGAAGCTCGAGGCATCTAAACATGTCTACGGGCTGTTCCACCACACATCATTTAGATTTGCTATCTCCCTACTTCTCGCTATTGTTGCTCGGAGCTGCGGACTTATGATCTGATGCATCCCCTTGAACGATCACAGGATCAGGGGCTTTTCCCTGCGATTGGCTTGCTCTTGAGCATAATGAGTTAATGCCAATAGCTTGTAGCCTTCCTGACTTACGCGTCTTTGATCAATGGTTCGAATATATACATCCCAGAAACGACCCCTGGAAACACTATCGTCAGCAGACAAAAGATATGTCCTCGTATGGAATCCACAATACTTGCCTACGGCTGCCGCTCCAAGAGTTAAAACAAAGTTCAAGGATCGAGGCGCCATGTTGATAGTGGCAACTTGAAAAGCAGTCGATTACGTAAAATACAGTTACCACGGAAAATCTTTGAAGCGCCGAGGACAAGCGCAAGTATTTATTGTAAGGAAGCTCATACATAGAATAGATATACAGTCGGAATGTTCTTATTATTAACGCATGCTGATTAAGCTACACCCAGGCGCTAGAAAGGAGGATAGAAATCCTCGTCGGTCAGAGCTAAATCGTGGGAAGAGCAATATCCTCACCTGAAGCGCTTGCCTAGCTGCCGTTTCCTTAGCAGCAGCCTTGGATGAGGCCACGCCTATCCCTTTAATTTCACCAGAAACTAGGTGCATCGTCATGAATGAAGTGTGAGTTAGAGAGAAGGTCTCTACCTTTGCAAACAACGGTCCACTCAGCCCTGTCGGACGGCCCGACAACTGACTCTTGATAACTTAATACGCTTGTGTCGCCTCTACCTTGGAAGTCTAAAGAAGTACAGTGAGTATCAAGGCGTATATTGAAGTCGAGACGCCTTTGCAATTGTTAAGCAGGGTGACGAATTCTACCCGGACCAGTGAATCAGCCATTGAACAAAATAGCTTACTCTGACTACTCACTAGTAGACATTGTGTCGCTCTGATAGAAAGGTGAAGGAACGGCAGTCTTGCGTTTGAGTCCTAAGCCCGACCCTTTATATGATAAGACTCAGGCTGTCTCCTAAAGCGGGGCAAGGCGACCTCGTCATAAACAGACAGCATCAGCCGCCGAAGGACAAAATTGAGTTTATCTCCTTCTCCCACGTCTCAATGGTAAGGAACCACCGATTTACCTCAAACACGGACACGTATCAACTCCTCTAGATTGGTGCCGGAGACTAAGGAATGCGTTACTAGAGACCCTTGACCAAGAAACAAGAGATCAAACTGACAGGCAGGTTCGCAGCCATGGCTCGCAGCTAGTCCATTGGAGCCGGTTGGTAACTTTTACTACGGATCATCGGGCACAGACACGCCAGTCGGATTAGACTGACAGGCGAACCGTATATCAATAGTCCCGCTGAAAATTCCGCAAAGAAGGGGCGGAGGACATAGATACTGCGGGCCTGCGTTATACGAGGACGAATGGAGCGCTGCACGTTACAAATGAAGAAAGCTTTCTTCTCTTCTCTGGACCAAATTTAACCAAGAGATCGGACTTTGACCCTCGGCTACAAGTGAACAGTTCAGATTATGGTTCTGATTTGTTTATGGCCCGTTGCACCTTATTTCAAACCGCTGGCCTAGTTTTCAGCGGTTCGAGCTGGATGTGATCCCTGATAGCAACACTACGGCATCAAATGCGAACTCGGAGGTACCTAGTCTTTAAGCAGCCAATCAGCACTAGCACGAGAGCATGACAAGACGCACCAAACCAGTCCTCATAATCTACTTGGAATGAACGAATGAATGGTTTGTCGGCCGGGATACGGCCTGGCTTTGATGTTACTAATGAATGGTCCCGAGCTTGCGGGCTATTCTTCCCTTCAGGCTAGTGATTAATTGTACCCCAAACTGCGCCCTGATAGCGTCTAGGTCGTCAGAAATATTCGCACAGATAGAAGTGTGGCTTATAGTTCACCAAAACAGCCCCGCGAAGCTTTGTGTAGGTAATTGAGTGAGCTTCTACCATCATAGCCAATGTCAAGTCGGATCAGCTAGGCTTACTGACAGGAATGTAAATATGAGGTATTTGCACCTCTTATCTGGCAGTTCACTAAGTCCGACAGAAAAGACTCCGGCAAACAAGTGAGAATTCGATGTACGCACTAACTACAGTTCGGTGAAAGCCAGTCATCGCTATTGATGTCGTTCAATCAGTGTGTTTAGCGCCTGGCCCGCGGCAGTGTCCCTGGCGACATGTTTCTGAGCTCCCGTACCAATCCCACGGACTTGTCCATTTACTGCAACGAAATTAAAAAGAATCCGATCTGAACAACGGGAAAGCCTAGACGTACTCTTGCATATGCATGTCCAAGTCGGCCCATAGCGAGGGTCTGATATGGACTCGATCCAGCTCAATGATGCTACCATTCCCTTGCTTCGTAGATCTTAAGAGACGACGGTTATTAGCCCGCGGAGGTACCAGCCAGAACCACGGGAATGCGCATACAATTGTTGAGTTCAACGGTACCTTAGGTACATAAAAAAAGCTCAGAGAGGCGTCAAGGGCGAAGAAATGAGGACATACCGCGGTTACTCGGCATATGTAACGACGTGCGCAATGGTACGTTACTGGGGTAACGGAAAGTCTTTTAGACATGGAAGAAAGGCTATCGCGAGCCCAAGTGTAAGGTAACCGATTGGTTGGCATTGGCCGTTCACTGTTGCTTGTGATCATTTGCTCGAGCTGTTGGACCAGAAACACGGCTTAGAACCACCGAGCCAAGGAACGGCGTAGCTCCGAGCACTTCTGAGGTATAAGAGAAGTTCGAATGAGAACACAGAGGTAAAAGAACAAGCCAATTTATCGAATTTATCAGCATTGAATACACGAGGTCAAGCAGCGGTCAAAGCTTGTCGCGGCTGTTCCGTTGGCACCACGCGGGAGCCGAGTTCTGCAACAAGATTCGCCTAGGGTAAGACGAATATTCTCTGCCTTTGGTCAGTCACGCCATGCGGCGACTTGGAAGGAAAACGCGAAGCACCTGCAGTATCACAGGCCAAGAAGAAGGAAGACGGTACAAAGTGAAGCCTGGTACAAGGGCATAAGCATCCACTTGGGGCCAGAGATTAGTGTGAGCCCAGCGTAAGCGAGGTAATCCCAATAAACCGGTCGTCTCGCCAGACTCCGAGTCATTGCAGAGTCGAGCAACAACGAATTTGAACCCTCGATCGTCGCACATCACGTGAATGTCACGAACTTGTTCGGCCCGGTAAGTGAAGGGGAGGGGGGACCCGGAGGGAGGTGGGACTGTGAAGGCCGCTTTTCCAGAGGCCTGAAGCTCCCGCTAAGGTGTGCCTGCAAGATGACCGAATTTGGCCCTCTATTGGCGCTAAAACATGCTACTAAATCGGATATGGGTAAGTTCGGGCCCGTGCACGAAAATTTGCGGCAGATTCGCTTCCCTTCGGAGTCAATTCACATTTGTTTGTAGAATGTCGTCCTTTTGCAAACTTGTTCTAACAATTAACGAGCTTCTGAGCGGAGCTACTTTCATCGCTGCTCGCCGCGTCGCCAGCATAAAAATGCAGAAGATACTTATCATCGTTTGTGTAGTTCATACTCAGCAGGAGCTCTCTACTGCTTGGCACCCACGACCAGGTAGATATACCCGGACAAGGCGAATGATCATGCATAATTCCGGGACGAAAGCGATGATTTCAAAACCATTGAACAATATCTGGCTTGATCCCCGTCACCTGCTTCTGTGTGCCTTTGAGCACGAACCGGCCCGCAAAGAACCAAAGCAGTGTAATTGCAGGAGCTTCGTATAATGTGAGCTTCCGACATAAGTACGTATACACTTTGGGGATCAAGAATAAAGGTATCGGTTCTGACAAAGAAGCTCACTCGAGCATCGGTACCTTGCCAGGGGCTACAGAAATCGGGTCATAGATCGCATGCAGATCATGAAAGTAGTACAGAATGTACAGGGAGGGGACCAAGTTATGATGATAAGGATACGCATGCGTGATCCGTCGTGATGAGGCTGAAGCGAGTCAATCAATCCTCATGCATCATGATGCATCACGCTCAACTTGAGCGCTGTGCATTGGACCAAGTTACACGTATTATGGAGCCTTCAGTTAACTTTATAACATCAGTACGAAGCAAACCTTGCTGTTGAAACAGTGTTGGATCGAAGCCGATGATGCTGACGATGTCGGATTTTTTGGGATGCGCCCTGGGCCATATGCCGTTAAATTCCTGGAGAGTCCAGATCACCACGACGCAACCGAGAATAAATATGAGGAGGAAAACGGCGTCCTCTTCATCTAGCTGTTGAATAAAGCATAGCTGTCAGACGGCTAATTTATTGATATCGAACAATTTAGGGGAATATGTGCGGCGTTGACCTATTGGAAGAGAGGACAGGAACGGAGTGAATTGAAACTCCGCTCGACGGAGCCTGTAATTTCCTGGTGCTCACTCAGATCATTCCATCAACTGTGTCTCCCGTAAGGACGCTGCCCTCAACCCTTTCTTCATCTTTATCTTTCTGGTCGCTGTCCTCAGCGGCATTGTCGTCGCAGGTTCTCCCTCTCCTTGTCTGTGTCGGCGTTCGTCACCTTGACCGACTACACCCCTCTTTCTCGCCTCTTCTCGGCCCCTCGCCTATCTTTTCAGGCGATTTTTCTCGTATCCAGAGTGAGTGACGGACCAATGGCCTCTTTGTATGCTATCTTAGTCTGCAAATGCTGAAGTCTCTGCTTTTTCATCCAGCGCCGACTTGACTCACTCGGCTCAAGTCTGACTTCACTTCTGACGTTTCCAAATATCGAACCATGTCTCAAAATCAGGGTGATATCCAGGAGAGGATTGCTGCTGCTCGCAGGGAGGCGGAGAGCTTGAAGGAAAAGATTCGTGCAAAGAAGGAATCGTCAGCAGATACCAGCCGTGAGTTGCTACCCCTTTTCCCCAGCCGCTATCAATGTCCCTAATTCAATCTCAGTGCGTGCTATGGCCGCAGAAGTTGATGCACTTCCCCGAATTGTGATGCGTCCGCGTCGCGCACTGAGAGGTCACCTTGCAAAGATATACGCCATGCATTGGGCAACAGACCGAAGACATCTCGTGTCTGCCTCGCAAGACGGAAAGCTCATAGTCTGGGATGCTTATACGACGAACAAAGTACACGCTATTCCCTTACGATCAAGCTGGGTGATGACCTGCGCATATGCCCCATCTGGAAACTACGTCGCTTGTGGCGGACTTGACAACATTTGCTCCATTTACAATCTCAACAGTAAAGAGGGCGGCACCAGCGTCAAGGGCGCTCGTGAGCTCAGCGCTCATTCAGGATATCTCAGCTGCTGCAGATTTATCAACGACCGCCAGATTGTTACCAGTTCGGGTGACATGACTTGCATGCTGTGGGACATTGAGGCGGGTGTCAGGGTGGTCGAGTTTAGCGATCACACGGGCGATGTCATGAGGTCCGTGTTATCGTTTCTGCAAGCCTTAGGAATTGCTGAGAGATTGCCTTATCATAAGCTTGTCCTTGGGCCCGAATCAGAACGTATTCGTTTCTGGCGCCTGTGACGCCACAGCCAAGCTGTGGGATATTCGGAGTGGCCGTGCTACCCAAACATTTACCGGTCACGAATCAGACATTAACGCTGTTCAGTGCGTATTGTTTTAAACCGTGTGCTTTTCGTTCTTACCAATACCCTTTTAATAGATTCTTCCCTAACGGTGATGCCTTCGCCACCGGCTCTGATGACGCCTCTTGCCGTTTGTTTGACATTCGTGCTGACCGGGAACTGAACACCTTCACACATGATAACATTCTATGTGGTATTACCTCTGTTGCTTTCTCAATCTCTGGACGTATCTTATTTGGAGGCTACGATGATTGGACATGCAACGTCTGGGACACACTGAAGGGAGAACGTGTCGGCGTGTTAACAGGGCACGAGAACCGGGTCAGCTGTTTAGGTGTCAGCACTGATGGCATGGCCCTTTGCACTGGTAGTTGGGACAGTACGCTCAGGGTGAGCAATTTGTCATGTTGGTTTCTGTTTTGTTTGACATTGGTTCCAGGTCTGGGCATAATGTACTGTACATGTTTCCCCCTCCCGGATACCCCCTACTGCTTGTCGGCCTTGTGTCTACACGAAAAGTTTCATTGCGCCTCTGATGTGTTTTCCATGGCACGGTATCTGATCCTTTATATGTTCATCCTATACCCTTAACCGCGCTCCATCGTAACTGTCGGAATGGACGCCTCGAGTCATTCGTTAGATGCTTTGCTGCCCAGCAATTTTCACAGCCACAGTCTGGCCTTTCTCACTCGTGGTTTACATATATCTCCCTGCTATCCAGTTTGCCTGTTTCATTTTCTCTCTCTTCCTGTCTCCTACTTTTCGGTCTTATATATTGTCGAATTCATAAATTCTCTTCTCGTACATGGAATTTGGAATAAATACACATGCTTGTGTTCAAGGATCACGTTTGACAACAATTGCTCCCGTTCAAATGCCGGTTCATACCAATTTGGCTCACGTCCACACAGTAGTTTCCAGTTTTCTCCCAGTTATTCCGCGACTCCTGGCTCGATAACTAAGTCACATTTTGTAATCTATCGTCGACACCATGTCGGAAGACGACCGAGCTGCCAAGGCAGCAAGGGCCAAAGCTATGGTGTGTTTCCGACACATTGACTATATAGAGACGGCCGCAACGTTATTAAACCCAATTTCTAGCTCAAGAAACGACAACAAAAGAAAGTGCACGGCGTAACCACTACTCCAGAAGTCGCCTCTCCTTCCAGCCCACCATCTTCACGGCCGTTTTCTCCTGCTCTTCCAGAACCTGCTCCAGTTGAGGACGAGAAACGAGACGTGGCTGATCTGTAGGCGATTTCAAGTTCATTGCAATGGATGAATGTCAATTTGGACTTCTCAATGTAGTTTCGCGACAAGGGAAACGAATGACACGTCATGGATATCCTCCTTGCCCCGTGCTGCGCCTCCACCAGCTTCAAGCCCACCATCCAATGCCATCTCCTCGCCGCCGCTCAAGCCTACCAGTCATCCACATGCTACAAACATCGACGGCAGTGCTCTTAAGGCGCGCATAGATGAGCTTGAATCAGCAAATGCTTCGTTGAGTAGTAGGATGCACGAACTGCAGGCATCCCAGGACAGTGCGTGGTAGTCTGCTGTTTGCAACGTGTCTTCATTCATGGTTCTACAGGACTTCGGGAAACTGAATTAATACTGGACGAAGAGCGAAAGCGTGCGGAACAGCTGTTCCAAGATGTGCAGCAACTACAGGTCGAAAGGGAAACATTTTTGCGAAATGAACAACAGACAATATCTTTGCTAGTCTCGGAGAAGGCATCTCTGGCTTCGGAGCTGGAACGCCTAGAGGGTCTCGAGTCCGGTATGGATTCCCTCAGGGGACTGTGGTTACTTACTGACGTCGCTTAGAGGCGCGGTCAACAAAAAGTCAGCTTGAGGAAGAACGGAAACAATTCTCAGTTCTCCAAGGTCGTCTTGCGAGACTCGAATCGGATCTCCATGAATCCTCTTATGAGAACGAGCAGTTGCGGGCTAAGGACAAGGATCTGACCGAAAAAAATCGGGAGCAGGTGCGTTGTTGATGACATTGCAATCAATTTGTTGATTGAAGCCGGCTTGCCATGCAGGAGCGAGAGTTGCAGCTGTCCAATGCAGCTTCAAGTAATCTCCAGAAGGAAATCGACGACTACAAGCGCCGATTGCGTGAATTGGAAGAGCAAATACAAAGTGATGACCGCGCCGAAAAGTTGGAGAATACCCTAAAGAATACCCAAGATCGCAGTGATGAACTTGAGTTCCAGCTTTCAAAGCTCAAACAGGTACCTGGTCTTATTTCATTGTATTTGGCCTTGGGAAACTAACGAAACTGCCTTAGGCATATGCCGTACTAAAGGACGATCGCGACCGGACTGATGGTGAATTAAAACAGCATCGTGATAGCGCAGAGGCGTGGCAGTCAAAGTACTCCACCCTGGAAGCCGAACACGAAGTCATTCAAAAGCTCCTAGCGTCTAACGAATCGGAAAAGACAGCTCTGAACCACCAAACCATCGCGTTACGGTCCGAAATAGACTCTACCCAAAAGGACATCGCCCTTTTACAGGAGAAACTGACTCAGGCGGCCGTGGAGCTCGCATCTGGCAACCGTCAGCTTCAGACCGCCCAGAATGAACTGAAGAATGCCAAACGTCGTGCAGAGGAAGCTGAACGAATACAGAGCGATCTACAATCAGAAGGCACGAATCTTATGCAGTCACTCGCCGAAATGCGGCCCAAGATTGTGGAACTCACGGGGGCAAAGCTTGAGTTGAGTGAACGAGCGGATAGTCTGGAGGCCACTTTACGAAGTCGTGACGCTACTATCGCGCAACTCGAGGCTACGCTTGATGAGGATCGGGACGATAAAGAGCAGGCCGACCTGAAGTGGAGCTGAAACTCTGGCTCGTCACGAAAAGGACCGCCTATCAGAACAGGAAGCGTCTCAGCAGCTACAAAAGGACTTGTCGGAGATGCAAGAGGAGCTGGAGAGCGCATTTGCTAGTATACGGTCCCTTGAAGCGGAACGTTCCGGTTATCACCACGATACCGCGCGGCAGCTGCAGGAGATCGAACATTTGAACGAGTCGACTGTTGCGCAAGCGCAAGAACTCGCGGCTTTACGGCAGGAGATTGCGGAGCGCAACGATGTCCGGGTTCGTAAACTAATTTATTTATTCCTGCCGTAGCTTCATCTCAATTGCTTTTTACCATAGAACGATGACGAGGAGTTTTTGTCACAGGCCCAGAGTGAGATCGAGGGCCTCCGCCAGGCTATCGAGGCTAAAGACGAGGAGATTGAGCGTCTCCTTGTGGCTGCCTCGTCGTCAGGTCCCGAGGGCCCTCGCTCGCTTGACGACGAGATGTTGGGTGCCATTAAGCAGCAGCATTCTCTCGAGCTCTCTGCGTCGCAATCAAAGATCCGGGCATTGGAGACGTCACTTTTCGAGGCAGACGCCCGCACTCACGCATTGCAGAAACAGATCAGCGCTTTGGAGGACCTTCGCCCGCGATCGTTCTCTCCGATTCCTTCGAGACCGTCGAGTCGCGGGTCGGCTATCGACTTGCACCGAGCGTCGTTCAAAAGCACCCTTCCGCCATCCCTCTCTCGGACTCGAACGGCCGCTTTGGACCAGGGCTTGTCCCCCGAGACGAGACACAAGCGCAAGGTTAGCTTGAGCATGCTCAAAGCACGGATCGAGAGCGAGAGCGCGGTTGGGCTCTTTCATCACCCTGCGTCTCGTAATCTGTCACCAGTCCCATCGGATGGACCAGACTCTCAGCCATCATCACCCCCACCACCACCACATCATCATCCCACACTGAGACCTCAGTTTCTTGATGATTCCCATGTTTTCTGGTGTCACTCGTGCCGTGGGGATCTGGTAATACTCTGAGTCTATGTCTAGTCCTGTGACAGCACCTTCTACAATCACCACCCGGTACTTTGTACACTACCACGCGTTTGTACTCTTCAATATAGCTTCTAATTTCGCTCTGCAACAGTTACAATTTTATTTTTACTCTTCAGAGTACGATATAAGCCATCATAGCACCACCGAGAAGCAGGACGAGGATCGATGTATCGATCAGGAAAATATGAATTCTGGAAAAACACAAATATGGGTTTAGAGTAAAGTGAAGGCATCTGGCTGCACATGCTGAGTTATGAGGATGATCTTCTCCAGTGGAAGAGATCAGTTGTTGTGGTGCTGTAGGCAAGCGAGCTACGCATGGGAACCCGGTGTATGAGATCCCGGTACCCAGTAAATTTGACAACGAAAAAATTCACTACAGCATCAAATCATTTCAAAATCATAAGGCATATTCTTGAGCATGGGTTCAATAGTATGACATGCTTTACAGGAAGAAAAGCTTACCGGAGATGTGGGGTGATAGCGAGCCGTGTCATCGAGAGATGTCGTGAATAAAGTCATCCTTGTTTGCAATGACTAAGATATGTGATGAACTCACAGTAAAGATGCAAGGCCACGGACATGAAACCTGATCATAACATTTAGGGCGAAGACTGCAAGCGCTTGCCGGATTTCAAAAAGACCGGACAGACAGCTTGCTAGGATGACAACGAGACTACTGAGTCTGAATTATGCAGCACTTGTAATTTAACGAGAGTTGTAACAGGCCTAGGCTCTATAGTACAATTGAGATGGAATGAAAGATGGAGTGTCATGAGATACCGTCCGTACGGAGGAGGATGCATAAAAATCATTCAAAAGATACCATCACGCTTCGTCTTGATCTCGCGGAGTTTTTGTAACAAAACCTACGGGAACAAAGTGTTTCAACAACAATTCAAAGAACAGCGATGAAAAGATTGCGTACCTCTGCTTCTTCAGGGTTGATCGTGCCCCTCTTCCTCTCGTGCTCCAAACCGTTCTCGATACTATCCAACACATCCCTGATCAGATCACGGTAGTCCACGCCGAAAAAGTTGGTCAGCTTCGCAGCTCTGCGCCGGCGGAGCTGGAAATCTGTTACTTCTGGCTTGGGCGAAGCGAGGGTTGCGGATATGCTGTACTCTGATGCGAGCGAGGTCATTGAAGTGCGAGTAGGGAGCGAGCGGCGTCGCTCCGATTTGATGGAGGCGATTGACGTGCGACGGTCCCTGGTGAGAGTAAACTCTTTCAGAGGGGGTGAGGGAGAATCAGCGACGTTGCTGTTGAGGTAGTCATGCAGCTCTGCAAGAGATTCTCTGTCATCCTATACATGGAGTGAGCAATACATCACAAAAAGGCCACTCCTGGCAGGTGCTTGCGCCAGTCAAATGCGAGGGAAACACCGGCAATAGAGATTAAAATCTGACGCATCCTTTTGAACCCAGCAAAATCCGTCAGTTTGACCATTAAAGGGAATTCCGACGGATTACTAGGGTCAAAACCTGTGTCAAAGTTTTATACACTATTCACCCATATTCCGCGGGTTTTGCCTGAGCTAAAATAGCCATTTGCCAGGAGTGAGTGTAACAAAGACGTACCCTATCAATGATATCAACCAGCGAATTGAGAGAGTGCTGGTAATGGGTATAGACAAGCGAACCACTTCTGCCACGAAGCCTGGTGCCACTTGAGGTGCCTTCGTCGCCGCCTAAAAGGTGTGTAAGAGATTCGGAGGACCCGGTCCGATCGTCCTTCCTCGATTTGAGTTTGTACGGGGATTGATTCATATTCTTCGGGGATGAAGGTGGAGACGCCATTGGAGTCGAGCCTGGGACGGCAGAACGAGACTTTGGTGGGGCGACTAGACCAACAAGGGATCCAGAGGGCGAGGCACCGTGTCGGGTGTGATACAGCGTCTGGGGCGGTGCAACACCGAACATCTAGGGAATGTAAGTAAATGTATGTGGGGACTAGTCAAGGAAGCATGGGCATACCTTTTCCATCTTCTGTGCTCGTCGTACGTTGATGGCCTTCTCCTTGTCATTGAGATCCTCCTTGACTCTGTCGTGATCGTCTGACCAATGAGGGAACGCTGCAACCGAGCTGCTCCTCCGTCTCCTCAGCCACGCCTTGCGGTCATCTGGGGAGTCCATTGGTACGTCGAGAGGTGGTGGCAAGGAAAGGGAAGGGTCCTCGAAACCAAGGACGAGGTCTGCAGGGATCCGAGAGCCTAAAAAGCGATGGAGCTTCGCAAGCTTGTCCCTGTTACGTCTTCTGATCTCTTCAGCTTGCTCCTCCGGTGATAGATGTTCGAACTGAAAGAGGGATGGCGATGGCGACCGGTCCTTCGTCGGAGCGCTATTTGAGATGATGGCCGAAATATCATCAGGCAACTCTTCCTCAGATAGGTCGATGAAAGATTTGGTGTCTTCTCCTTTGGGCTGGTCATCAGTTGATGGTTCTCCTTCCTGGGATCCGACGTGGATCATATACGAGTCGCAGCTGGACCTGTCTGGTGTCAGCGGTGTTGAATGGCGACGACCATAGGCAGTGAGGTACTGGGTGCCTTCAGGAGGAGGCCAGACGGGAGGTGTCGTCGAAACTGAGGCCGTTCCTCGAAGGTGCCGACCCGTAGGCAAGTCCAAAAAGCTGACCCACGAATCCTGCTGCGGCATAACACCGGCTCCAGGCGTCTGCCCAAACACTTGCGCCAGCTTCCGTGTCTTGCGAATCAAATCTGCCCGCTCGTCGGCTTTGAGGTAGTTCGTCGTCGGTGGACGCTGGAGATTGGGCACCGAACGGTTGCCGAAATCAGGCTTGGGCGTGGTGGGGATAGGGGGCTTGGGCGAGCGAGCGCGTGACCCATCTGACGGCGAGCAGACGTTGCTCATCGTCGTCGTTGTGGAAAGGTCAATAAAGGAGGTTCGATCATTCCCGCCTTCCACTACTGCACCGTAAATGTTTGAATGCGACATGACAGACGACCCGCTGTATGCTGTGCTGGATATGCTAATCCGTGTGTCTTCGTTGGTGGATGCTGGCCAGAGGGATTCCTCAGTCACTGTCGAGCGCGACGACGACGACGACAGCGACGACCCCGTTCGGGCGTGGGAAAGAAAGGGTCGCGACCTGACAACATCAGGGTCCAGTTCTAGTCGCGGGGCCTTGTCTTGCCGTCGAATATCCAACACTGGAAGCTCTGCCGCCATCGTATTGGAATTACGCCCTATATTCCCTTGTTCTTCGTCTTCTCAGTTCCCGCCTGATCGGCCCCCACAAATTTCAGCACACGCACCTAGTAGTCTCCCTTTCTGCTTTCCCCGTCCCCGTCCTCGCAGGGTGGCAACTCCAGGCTCGCTAAACGACCTCCTCGCATATCGCTCGTCTTTATGAACGTCACCTTGAAACCGGAAAACAGAATCAAAAATTTTGCTTGGATTTGAGGCCTGCGATGATCTCGACTGATGGTGTCTCCGTTGCTGGGAACTCGAGTTCGCCATCAATACCTCGACTGATGCGTTACCCTTCCCCTCGTTCCCCAGGGTTGTATGGGCCCGCTTTCTCTCCATGGCGGTATCGAGCGCTAGGGGGAGAGCTACGTGTTCTTCTTCTGGTATCTCTGGTAACAAATCGACACCGCGTGCCAGATGAGATGTGTTTTCCTCCAGGGGGCCGCCACTCGGTCGAATCTGTCCTTGGGGGTTTATAGGTTGGGGTGCTCTACTCTTCCGAGCCCGCGGCGGTGGCGACAAGGGTATTTCCTCGCTCGGAACGGTACTTCGTGCACATGATATCGCTTCGAGCGGCGTTTGGGTATTTACAGTCGATGACATACACGTCCTGAAGGGAAGGGAAGGGCAGTGATAAACTCAACCGAAATGGACCCCAGCTTACTTATTGCTTTCCGTTCAAGCTGTATTGCACCGACAGCTTTTTTTTCTTCTCCCTCGTGTTTTACAGCAGGCTATTTAGTGTGGGATAGATAATATACTACATCATAATTGCGCTAACAGAGTCGTCAAGACGACCACTCCCGCTGCCTCGACGCCTGTTTCATCTCGATTCTCGACACCAGATCGAGGACCAATTTCTTTCTGGTTGTCACACCATCACACAGAGTATTTCTCAGCAAGGTAGACGAAGGACAACCCCGTTCTATACTTGTAGGATCTGCGATGATGATCGGCACCACAACCGAATAGTAGTAGCCGGAAAACTCCCCATGTAATGATGAGTATCATAGAAGGAAGTACAAGCGAAACAGGAATGGATAACACAGCTAGAAGTAAGACTGTGTCATCGATATTCCTAGTATCGAAGAATCGACACAGGTTTTTTAACATCTACCTTCCGAACATTGCGCGCGTTATATCATGTTACAGCAAAAAACAAAAAGAACAACGGACCAAGTATGCGTATGTAATATACAAATGATGTGTGCTGAAATAATTATTTAACAGTAGGTACTAGCGATATAGACGTGTATATTATCAAAAGAATTCATGAAGAGACAATCTCGATTGGTGACAATGGCAGTGTTTCAGTAACCGGAGGGGAAGTAGAAGGAGAAGTCTGGTCGGATATCGACGTGCGACCAGTCCGTTTCTCTTCCTTGTCTACGATGGACTTGAGGCTGTCTGATGCAGACTGGGCCGAAGGATCCGAAGCAACTCTAGTATGCTGTACCGGCGGTCGTGTAACTGACGGTCGAGGCGGTAGCGCAGGAGGAGGAGGGCGGGGCACAGGCAGTGGAGGCTCAAGGGACTCGACGCTCTTATTTCCTTCCGGTAGAGACGTAGAACCAGTCAGAACCGGACTCTTCCACAGACGAAGAACCGGGTTCTTCTTGCTCTCAGGCGGCGGCGATACTGGCGGGGCGACATACCCCATCGACATCACATTCCCCTTGTGACTAGCATGAATTCCAGGGATGGACATCGTTTTCGCCTGGGGCTGGACGTGTATGGGATTTTCAGGCGCGTCATCGTCAGGAGGTAGAATGCTATCAGATAGATCGGGTCGAGGAGAAGGCTGGGAGGGGGGTAGTATTGAGGATGAAACCGTCCGGGTGCGAGACAAGGTGTCCGACGAAGAAGATGGCCTGGACTCTTCCGCACTCCTCAGTCGCTCAGCTACAGCCGCCCGGACCTCCGCATAACTTGTCCGAGCTTTCTGCGACAGGCTGCTGGTACTAGCGACTCTTTCCTGAGTGTCGACTGATCCATGGTCTGGCATTTCGTCACCGCTCCCCGCCGTACTTTTACGCAGACTGCCCCAATTGACGCCCCACTTCCTCATAGTTTCCTTTGCTGAATTGCTGAGGGCCTGTTTGTCTCCCGCTTTGGACTTCAATGTAGACAGGAACGAAGAAGTGGCGCTGGGGGATGCAGGTGGTACTCGAGTGGTTTCGGGAGATGGCGACGTCGGTGGGTCCTTGTACGACCGCGAAGACGATCGAGAGACAGAGGTAGGTCCCTTTCCTTGATCATCTGAGATAGACGAAGCCCTTGAGGAGGGGCGACGACCATCATTCACTGAGAGATGACTCTGTGGGTTGTTGCTGGTGTCATCATCAGAACTATCCCCAATGCGATTGACCTCCGGTTCACTAGGTGCCGAATGCGATCTGGTCAATGTAATCTTTCCAACGTCTACCGAACGACCACGAGCTTCATCACCATCTTTCGTAGCCGAGCTTTCGCGATCATCGGACAGCAGTTTCTCATCATTTCGGTTAGTCGAAAACCATGTTCGCCGTCGATTTAGAGGAGAAGATTCGCGAGAAAACCCAGGTTCGGTTGATGAAGGTGTCAGGATGGGGGGCTCGGTCAACAGTGTCGCCTGTTCCTGTAAAGACGCTGCCTTCTGAATCAACGGCAGCTGTTCCATTTCTGTGGGCTCGACTGTGTCGATGTCCGTCCTTGCGTCTTTCGAAGATTGATCGGGAGCTCGCTGAGGTCCGGCACGCCTAGCAGCATCTGGCCAGATACCCCCTCGATGCTGATGTGATAGACTTTCAAAGAAAGCGATATCATCCATGTTGGGAAGCACTACACTCTCTTGTATCTGTGAAATCATCAATCACTGTCTGCAGTTGATAGATGGATACGAAACTCACGATCTCCTTAAGTCTCGACTCAATTGTGCTGAGGATCATACTCCATGTAATCTGACGGTCGCTAACAATGGGCTCGACCTCCAAAACCATCCGAGGCATCTGCGTGAAGGCATACCATATGCGATTGCTTGGTGGACGCTTAACTTTAACTAGTAAATTTCCCTCTATCTCCTTCAAGACAACCGCCAATACGAGTTTGACATTATAAGACTTGAATGTACCCAAATTGATGTTCGCGGTAGCTTCAACGGTGAGGCGTACTTCACCCTTGTATAGCAGATGAATCTCCAAGGACGCGTCACCTTCCTTGGTGAGTTCTTTGAGCATGGGTTTACTGAAGGTGGGCGTGGTGTTTCCCACGGACACCTGTGTGACCACGATGTCGGCCAGAAATGTTGGTCTTTTGATCTTGGACAGCTTCTTCATAAGTCGACCAATGATAAACGCCTCAAGGAGGTGTGTCTTGTAAAAGCTGTAGAAGACGCGGCCAACAAGGGCATTGAGCCAACGCATGGGGATCACGTCAGGCTGTTCATCGAGAGTTGCAACGAGAAGGTTCATGTCCGATGGAAGGAATATGGCTTGAAGTGGGGAAAGATGAGGTGTCTGTGCAGGATGATCCGACGCGTGAACTAGCGACAGATACCAGTCTTCCATTTCGACATTGGATCGGACGAAGATGAACCAAGGAGTATTCGAATTGACGGCTTCCGCCTTTGAAATGATAGTTTTCAGCTTCTCCACCTCCGGGGTTGTCTCCACCGCCATTACGTTGGTCTCCGTGTCCTCTGGTTCCTTGCCTACATCGTCTCCGTCCAACTTCATGGCTTTTGTCACGCTAGGCATGCCATTACCTGCTTCGGGGCCTTTGGGCTGGAGGCAGATGGCATTCCGTTTCGCAAACAGTTCGCCATCCATAAGACCTTCTGGATAGATGACGACGTCGTGTGCTCCCAGTTGAATCACCGCTTCGCATTCTGTCATGCCCTCATCCTCATAGAGATAAAGGATCTTCCTCTTCAAGACAACATACCACATGTCTTTGGGTCGCGAGCGTTTCGGATCCTTGGATCTGGCATCCAAGAATGACCGGACAAGCGTCACGTATCCACCATCAAAGGCAGACTCTTCAAACGTCCTCCGCATCGTCAACCAGCCCTTCCGGGTCTTGGGCAGGTCATTGGCGTCGCCTACTGTTGGAGCCGCCGATTCAGGAGCGGCTTCTGCTTCTTCCTCCTGTAATCTCCCCTCCAGGACATTCTTGCGCTTCTTGGAAACATCTAGGTCACCTACAGGAACCGAGGTGTAAATGGTGAAAAAAACGAGAGATGCAAGGAGCAACGGAATGAATGTCAATCCTCCAAGAATATAAGCGTAGAGGATAGCCTTGAAGGACATTCCTGGGTGACGGTAAGGATGAGAGGGCGACCGCAGTCAGAAGTACGCGCGTCACAGTGAGCTGGGTGATTTGCCTTTTACGAAACAGCAGCGGATAAGTGATGGTGATAGTACAACTTCAAGAAGCAAACACGGCGAGTTCGACGTACGTGCCAGTGATGTAAGTCACGGTGCCTGCCACTCACCCACGTGTCAAAGTGTCTCGTAAAGGGGCCGCTGTTTACATAGCCCGGAACCGGCATTTGCAAAAAGTTATGACAAAATAAATCCCAAGTTCGCAATAGGACGAGTACTCAATACATCGAAAAGTGTCTAGTAATACACAGGATCCCTCAGGCAACGCATAAGCATTCTGGAGTTACGAACGCTGATATCCACATGAAGGGTGGAAGGCTCGCTGAGGTTTGCAGCATCGCGTCACCCTCCGTCTACCATTGGACGACGGACGTGAAAAGATGCCTCTCCTGGCCTGCTCATCCAAATCAGGGAGAATTGCTTGCCAATGCCCATCTCGCCATATCCAATCTTTTACTGACTTTACAGGAGGTGATCGCGCGCGCATTGGAGGGAAGACGCTGTTGACTGTGGTATGTGTGGGGACCGTGAGGCGTTGGTTGTATGCACTGTCTTGTATTGGAACACAGCACGAAATATCGCGAGGTTGTGAAGGGCATAGCGTAAGGACGATTTCGGGTACTTGGAAGTTGGGTGGCGAAGGCTGGTACATGTCAAATGCGGAGCCAAAAGAGATGCTGGCGGATTGACTTACCGAACGGGACCGCCGTTGCTGGCTCCGGGATGTGGATGAAGAAGCGTCTGGTGTTAAGTTCATGGGACACGGGGGATCCAAATCAGAAACCTTCAAAAGCCACCGTCAGTTTCAGAAGAAGCGAGAATTCTGCAAGTCGCTCGTACCAAAGGACCGTCGTCGTCGTCGTGTGTCTCCAATTCAAGAAAAAACTTTTCCATTCGCTCAACATCGCCACTGAGCATGGTCCGAAGGTTACTGCAGGCAGGATGTATGGATTCACCGTAGATCGTTGCCGCGCGTCGCCATACGTCTGGTACCTGCAAAGCCAGGTCCTGCAGCAGAACCTCAAGGTTGATGACCTGGAAGAACCAATATTACTTGATTTCCTTCAAGGCGTGGATGCAGTAACCCACCAGCGGCTGGTCTTCATCATCACTGCCCCCTGTTAACCGAGACGAAAGCTCTAGTACTTGTTTTGCGCCAATAGAGAGCTGCGCTAGCATTTTGTTCCTCGAAACGAAGGGAGAATAGGTTGGGTGGGAGGTTTAGGAAGAATGCCGTGTTTCTTCGGTGAAGTTCTGTAAAAGCACAGAAACACGGGCACCCGTGATCATCATCCGGCTATAGATCATATCCGGGTCGAGCCGAAGGCTATTTCAGCTTACCCCGCAATCACATCCCTTGCACCCCCATAATCATGTGCACCGACATAAGGAGATACAGCGATTTACTTGGAAGCACCAGCTCTTGCCTCAGCTTCTCATGATGAAAGAAAAAGGCAGCGTTGACTCATCACGACTCTGTCCATCAGAAGCCTTTACAGCCTCCACGCGTCCCTGGCAAGTGAAGATAATAAACATAGCAATCCCTCTAATCTTTCCTTTCTTCTTCGCCGCTCGAAGGAATCTCAGCTACGATGAGTGCTCCGGGAGGTACGTAGTCCTGATATTCTCGCCATTCCCTTTTCTAATTCTAGAGCACAGATGATCACATGAAATCGCCCCGCTATGAAGATCCATCAGCAAAGCTCTGGTATTCCTATCTCACGGAAGCAGAAAAACACGATCGCGCATTAGCGCTCAGCTGGAAGGGAGACATGGATGCAATCCTAATATTCGTACGCCAATCCATCGGTTTACCCAATCACCATTAATAATCAGGTTACAGGCTGGTCTCTTCTCTGCTAGCGTGACTGCATTCATCATAGAAAGCTACCAGTCCCTGTTACCCAATACAGATGACAAGGTCGTATTCTTACTCACTCGCATTTCCGATCAACTGGTGTCCGTGTCCAACGGGTCGCACCCGGCGAGCGTACCAGACCTTCTCGAGGCGAAATTCACACCAACGGCCTCCGCGCTAGTCTGTAATGCTTTGTGGTTCCTCAGCCTTGGCTTCAGTCTCATCTGTGCCTTATCGGCAACGCTAGTTCAGCAATGGACCAGAAATTACATCCAGGCGACGGAAAACCGTTCTACACCGCAGAGACGCGCGAGAATATCCGCGTTCCTGTACCAAGGACTAAACAGGTTTAAGATGGCCGCTCTAGTCGAAATAATACCATTGTTACTCCACATTTCCCTCTTACTCTTCTTGGCCGGATTGTTTGCGTGTCTGCTATCCGTGAATAGCGCTTTGGCGTACCTCATCCTTGCTATCACCGTCCTCTGTAGCGCGCTATATGCTCTTATAACTTTTCTTCCGGTATTCCACTACGACTGTCCTTACCACACACCTCTTTCTCTTCTGACCTGGCGAATCCTTTGCAGTCTCCGGCTGCTTCGCCAACGAGACTCCCTCGGCGTTCTACAGCCTATAGTCTGTGGAATGTCGGAAGCCCGAGAGACCGCTGCCGTAGAAATATCATCAGAGCGCGATGCCCGTGATTTCGATGCGATGTGCTGGGCTATCGAACTATTACGCGTCGACAGTGAGTTGGAGCCTTTCGTCGAGGTCATACCCAATGTTGTCGCCTGCACCGATCTGAGCGCCAAACTGCTGCTCTACCGGTTGCTTAATCATGACGCGGTTACGATCCGGCTGGGGTATCGCATTCAACGCCTTCTCGTGACATGCACTCAGGGCGAGCTCGCACCCACAACAGCGCAGAAGCGGGCTATAACGTGCCTTAATGCTATATGGTCCTTAACGATGATGTCCCTCCCGGCGTCACCCGTCACGGCAACTTCTACCACATATCGTTCACGGGAAACACTTCACTTTGATGAGCAGACGCTGAAATACATGAACCTTGTGCAAAGCGGCATACCAAGCGTGTCGGATTATTCTGGTCAGTGGATTCGAAGCAACAGGACATACCCCGGAATTACTCATGATCACATTCAGTTTCCGCTCTCACCGTCGTGTCCAGGAGTCTACTCGATATGTATGTAGATCAAATTCTCAAGCTGGAGACAGAAATAGGAGGCTTCGTCACGACCAGAAATTGGTACCATCGTGAACCTGGTCACGACACAGATATAGGTCGCCGCTACCTCGATCTCGTGCTCAAGAGATTGCATCAGCGGCTTGACAAGCTAGAAGCGCACCTTTCGTGCTCCCATCAGAAATTTACTTTGCTTTGCACAACAATGGAGACTGTCCATCGGCACTTGGAGGAGCTCGTCCACGTCGCCGCGTCCACATCCGACGTGGTAAACCTCGTAGAACTGGGTTCCGAATCTATTCGCCGATTCCGACGCGCTCTGAATCAAGCAGGGTTCTCGCTGACGACCAAGTTCATCGCGTATCTCCTAAAGAGTCCGACTCTTCCATACGAGGCATCCAATACCCTCCGTCGGCTCTTCCTGGCAATCGATTATGATCTCCCTCTTTCGGTTGAGTCGCAAAGTCTTTTCGTGGACCAGCTGGACGAGGCCCTCGAACCCCACCCACTGCCCAGAGGATCCCGACTTCCAGAAAGTATAACTAACATTCTGCAAGGGATGGTCCCAGCCGTCTCGGACGCGTCGTGTAAACTGAAGGCTATGAGGAGTATTGACCTTCATGGGAAACGTTTCCCATCGAATGATGCAGCGTCAAAGGCATTGGAGCATCTGCGAGGAGACCATCCATCATCTCCTCCGTTGGATCTATTTGGCTCGCATATGTATTCGAATATCAAGTTGGACAAGAATGGTACTTGGACGGCGAGATTATCGGGTGGGACTAGGGATGGAGCAGATTTAGATGTTGTCTTGCGGGGACCGTCAATTACAAGGTAGGGTGCATGCACGAATTGACTGCAAACTTGGGTTGACATGAAATGTTCAGCTTGCCGCCACTTCTCAGATCAAAGCAATGGCCAGATGGGCAGTAGGAATACCTGAAATGCACGGCTTGTGGCTTTCCGTATCTCCCGGTAATATTGATGTCCCTCTGACTACCTTCATCTACGCGCACTCCGGTTTACTATCCCCCTGTACTCATTTCGACGTGAAGAAGACGATTACTAGCTATGTTCATATCACATCTCGGTCCACCCACGACAAATCCCTCCGTCCCTTCATTGAAACCCTTTCACAGCTACTCTCAGCTTCGTATCTGGTTTTCACCTATCGTTCAATTCAACTCCAATAGAGTCGTGTCACAATATATTTCGACCTAGTGTACTGCAACCCCCCTTTCGAAGCACACTCAGCGCTCATTGGTTGGACCTCGACAATGCTGCACTTCAGCGGCTTCTCGCTATCCCTAATTCCGTGTGAGACCGTCCTTCACGTCTTCGCAATGTTTAGACCGGCGTGTGTACATCACATCATACGTTGCTATTGTATACCCTCAACAAGCATCCCAGACGATATTCGTGGGATGCGCCTCTCCCTCCCCTGCTGTTACCCTACCACATTTAAAAGAGTTCATGCGTGAAAAAACTAATTATGACGTCCGTTCTGCGATGCGTTGTGTAAATAAGTCTAGTGCCAGTCTTGAATCGCTGTCTGGAAGATATTGAAGAAGGTTGCTGGCCCTAGTAACGTAGTCATGGACCAGCTCCCATGTCCTGTCGATACCACAAGACCTGCGCACGAGGTCGTTTGCCTTGGAACATGATAAGTTGAAGGTAGAGTAGTTCGGATCGTGTTGTAGCTTACCACCGCGGCATCTTCTGGTTCGCTAAACCCGCGTTCGATCAGAGGTCCCAAGGCAGGATGTTCCTCCCAAGCAAACAAGATGGGGCTTGTTGCAGTCCTGGGTCGCGTGTTAGTTGATACACAAGATTCGTGTCCTCGAGCATCGTCGACCAACTGAAACATAGTTAGCAATGAATGATCTGCAAAGAAATATCCTACCTGGAGCGCAACACCTATATTTCGTCCAAACGCGTACGCGACCTCCTTCCAAACCTCGTTCCTACACCCACCCAGTATCACAGCAGAACGTGCACCCTTGGCCAATAGGCTCCCGGTCTTCAGGTATGTCGTTTTGAAGTAAGTATGCCACGCATCTTGGGCGGTGAGAGGCGACGATGCATACTCGGTCTTGAGTTCTATCACCCGGCCCTCCACCAAGTTCGCGATAACACTAGCGATGAGCTCCACCACTTCGCTGTCGCCTAGCCGGGAGAGCGCGGCACTGGCGCGTCCGAGCAGGAAGTCGCCGCCGAGAATGGCAAGTTTGTTGCCGAATACGCCCTGTGTTGAGGAGGTCGTCACGGATACCTCGTCGTGCAGCATCGAGGCGATCTGGATCATCTCGACTATCTGTGCGACGCGTATTTGAGTTGGTAGGAGGTACGGGCGAGTAGGAGGGTCCGACGACGAGGCTTGAAGGCAGTGTGGAAACGGTGCTGGTGTTTGTAAAGGAAATACCGAGTCAAACGATTCGGCATGATCAGGCATGCTGGGATTCCAGTAATGCAAGACGTCGCCACGCGTCAACGGCTGCTCGAACTCCTCCGTCCTTCCCGACGCAGCCTCCCGTGTTGCATTGCATTCCATCGCCTCCCAGCCCTCCCCCAGTCCATTTGTCGCGCGTGCAAACAGTAGAATAACGAGTGAACGTACAAGTTTCGTCGGGTCGAGAAAGTAGCATTGGGCTAGGTCTTTAAGACCTGGATGAGCCGAACTAAGGAGAGTCAAGAGGTTTCCACGTAGTTGGGAAAGCTCAGAAGCGAGAATAACATATGGATCTGGTCTTCTGGGGAGTATTATCGGTGGAGGGTGTATTTGGGGTCGGTCTACTGGGGTATGCTCGATTTTTTGGGCCAGGGCGCTGTGTCTCCGGCAAAAAATGGTAAAATTGGGGACTGTGTGCGAAAAATTTCTACGGACTGGCCATCGTCGCATGCTCTCCTCGTATCTTTGGTCCGGGGCCAAAGATTGAGGAAAAAAACAAAAAGGTTTTGTTGACGGGGGAGAGGGAGTAAGGGCGCGAGATTAGTGAGGTACGTTCGTCATCACCGTCAGTAACCGATCCAACCCGGCGTACATTTGCCGGCTCCTTCTGTCGCATTGATACTTGGTATTACCACCGGAAATGGTAGCGGAGGATAAGAATTATGGTGCAAGGTATATTTCTGCTTTCAATGTTATATTTCTCAGGACCATGTCATTCTGCGAGCGGCCGATTGGCAAGATCTACTTACCCCATGCATTGATGGCTCATGGTACCAACTGTCGAAGCTTGCTCAAAAATGGGTTCGGCCTATTTTTACCCACAAACTTCAGAGGGTCCGAAGACTGACATTCTTACTAGACGATCTATGACCAGCGCAATGCCATCGAATGGAAGATAAAAATGTATTTCCAGTGCTTTTTACAACCTGACGGGCTCCTCATATGACGGTAATTATACCTTGTAATACCATTAGCAAACATTGAGAACAATGCGAGATGAACAAAGCGGAGCGAGCATGAAGTGTACGTTGTCAGTAACCTGACCAATGCAAACATTTACTTGCGCTTCTTGGCACCACCTTCTTCCTTCTTTTCACCTCCAGCGGGGGTAACAGGTGCCGTTTCGGTCTTCTTGTCGTCGGGAGTAGGGGCATCAGTCTTTTTCGAGGACTAGAGCAACGTCAGCGCGATGCAGATACAAACCAGTCACGACAGCTACACACCTTAACGACACGCTTTTGTTGACCACCAATAAGACCCAAAAGTGTGCCAACCATGCCGAAGAATGTGAGTAGAACAGCAGCAAGAGCAGCACCGGTCTCAGGGTGAGTCTTCAAGGCGAGAACGACGTCCAGTTTAGCAAGGTCGATGAAATCGAAGACCTTCTCACGCAGGTAGCCAACAGGGTCCTCACGGAACGTGAGATCATCCTCATCCGCCTCATCCTTAGGCTTGCTGGCGTCAACCTCAAGAGGTTTCTTAATGTCGAAAGTCTCAGCGGCCAGAGCCTTTGCATCCTCGAGCGAGTGACCAACGTAGAGGTTATCGAATAAAATATCCTCGGTCATCGTCCACAGTTCAATTCCAACACCGCCCTAACATTATCGATTCAGCTAGGACCAGACTAAAGTGCGTAAGACTTACGATCTTTGAAAGAGACTTGACCGGAGTAGAATCCTCAAAGTAGTCAGGGTTGGGAATCTTGCGAGGTGCCCATTCGCCGATGTATGCAGGGTTGTCGATCATTGGTGCGTACCACTTGCCCTTGTATGCAGGGTTGGCCTTATTGGGACTGCGAACAATTATTATGACATCTGTGTCAAACAGGGCGAAGGGCTTACCATTTCCATTCGCCGCAACCGGGAGCCTCAGCGCAAACTGGGTTGGCAACAGTGGGTGCGATCCAGTCACCGTCTTCCTCATCATCCCACTCTTCGGGCTTCTCAGCGTCTATAATAGAGAATAGCAGTAAGCCGCTGTACAACAACGAAACGGAACGATGCGTACCAGGGTCAGGGATGGTCAAGGGCTCATCATCGAGCCAGCCATCGGGCTTCTCCGCCTCTTCGTCAGGAATTTCGTAGGGGGCCTCTTCATCCCAGTCCTCAGGCTAGAATACGATGAGTAACGTGGCAGCCAGAACGTGGCGAACACTCTACCTTCGTGGCATCAGGGTCAGCAATCCTCTTGGTGTCAACCCAGTCCTCCGGTTTAGTGTCCTCGGGATCGTCGATTTCCTTGGATGGGTTCACAGGAGGCTCAAAGTCTTCAAGTAGGGAACCTGATTTCTGACTCTCGCCATTGAAGAAAACTTCGAAGGTATTGTCGGGGCTATAGTTTGAAGCATGAGTAAGCGCGAATGCGAAAACGCGACCAGACACCTACTTGATAACGAGGGTATACAAGTTGGTCTTCTTCTCAATTGAGGGCTTGGGGGGAAGCTTAAGATGCTTCTCCTCGGTCTCGCCAGTCTTAGGGTTTGTGTGACGGAAGATGAAGTGAACCTATGCGGAAGGTTAAGCAATTGGTGACAGATATCGAGGCGCATATTCCTCTCACCTTAGTTCCAGGACACGTAAGATCGGGTCCGAACATAACAACCCAGGGCGTGGTGTCAGAGAACTCCTTGCCGCTGGTTTGGAAACCGTCTTCAAGAAGTTTGAGGTAACCGCCGCCGCAGTTGCCTCCCTTCTGGTACTTGACTTCGTACTGGACGACAAGAGGCTGAGTCTTGAAGTCAACGGGTTTGGCAAAGGGTGCTGAGATAGCGTGGTGCGCAGCCTTGGTCTTAGCAACAAGACCTAGGTCTCCATCGATGACAGAGATGGAAGGTTCCTCAACTTCCCACTGGCCAACGTAGCTAAAGGTCTCTCCGCCAACAGGCGTCTTCTTCGTCGCCTCTGACGGTGTCCACCGTCCAGACCAATCTTCCGTAAATTGTTCGATGAAGGGGGCTTTGATTTCAGTAGGCTATGATACAAATATAGTTGAGGATGCACGAAAGATACAAAAGGCAAGGAAACTCACAGTAAAGGATGGCTTCGGTTCGTCTGATTCCGTTTGGGCCCAGGCAGTGGTTGCTGCAAGAGCAAGCACAGAGAATGCTACGCTTCGCATGGTAGTACGAAGGTCAAGGAAGAAAACCGTGTACAAGGAAGGGAAAGGAGAGAGGGATCAGCTGGAATGTTGCAAGTACTTGCGTGGGCCTAAATACCAATTCCGGGGGCACGAACCTTTTATGGATGTGGCCACGTATTACTCTCTTTCCACGTGATCAATTTCCACGTCGACATTTTGAATGGGATTTCCGTACTTTCGGAACGCGGGTCATACTCCTCAAGTACTGTACGACAGCTCTACATTACTACAACATTTACAGCGTCAACCCAGAAGATCAGCATGTCCCGACGCCGAAAGAGCCAACTACAACGCGAACAGTTAAATTCAACACGCCAGATCACAGGTGCGAACCGAATTGTACTCACCACAAACTCGTCATCCAAATACTTGGACACGGCAATCTGATCACCGAGACCTTTTCGCCGGCGCGTTTTCAGCACAAGATCACGGGCTAATGCTTGGCCTGATGCAGGTTCAAGTGGCCGCAATTTGATGCTTGTGTCCGTGGGATCACCTGCCATTCTTGTTGGAACCCGATACCCATATGCCAATCAACCGAGCTCACCTGGAACTATTGACCAATGGTCAAAGACTTGTAAGCAGAATGCCTGCCCTTGGGTCGCAGTTCTCAAGTCTGTTTCGAATCCATTGGCATCAATGACCGGAATGAGTGCTTTCACTGTATACAGCGGTGATCCAGCTTTTGGTGTGTCTTGTGTTACGTGCCCACGACGCCGGGCAAGAACTGTGTACACGGCGGATATGCAGTCAGCCGGGGTTTGAACTTCCACGTAATATATGGGCTCCATCAGACGAGGTGTTGCCTTACAATTGATAAGCGTGAAGTTCTTTGCTTGAAAGAAAAACACTCACCATCAAAAAGGACGAATAGCAGACCCGGCGTGCCGTGGGTACAATTTGCCCTCCTCCTCGGTAAATTGGCTCTTGAGCTAGGCTGGCATCCAACACTCGGAATTTCACATTTCGCATGGCTGGAAAGTAATCGTGAGTTTTTAAGGATAAAGGAATTATTTTGAGCGCCTACGTTCATCGCAAAGCGGGCCTTCTCGGGCGCCCCATTGGAATCCCTGCTTGATGTGCTCCTTGACTGTGCCCAGGAGTTTCTTATCAACCTGAAAAATTTCCCAGGTGAACAAGATGGCCGGTGAAAAGAAAGATGTACTTGCCTGCGACGGTAACGTGTCATCTAGTAAAACGTTCGGTCCGTTTTCGTCCGGACCGAACGCCCATATTGACCGTGAGGCCAAAAGATCCCACTGGTACTTCTCCTGGAAGAATGTCCCACGTTCTTTCGCGGTCATACGCATATGAACCCGTCCTCGTTCAATGTCTTCTGCAATACCCCGCTCAAGAGGTTCTGCGATCATAGTGATCTTGTTCCTAAAAAAGTAAAACGTTGAATATGATGCTACGATATGCATATGATAGACAATTCTTACTTCTTGTTCGGTGTATCAGCGTAGCACTTGAGAGCGCTTGTTTCGAGAACCGTTTCACAAAACTTGGTGACCGGATCTGAAACCTTGATCTCGATTTCTGAGAACAGTTTCCTCAGGTCATGCATCACGCAGTCCAAGTACAGCTCTCCGGTTCCGATGACGACATGTTCACCACTCTCCTCGACTTTGGTGGATACCAGCGGGTAGGATTTATTGATTGAGCGTAGCCCTGACAGCATCTTCGGCAATTCCGATGGCGCTATTGGCTCGATGGCAATTTTCAAGACGGATTGTGTCGTATGCTTGATTGGTCGGAAGATGTGCAGATCTTCTTCAATATCGACAGCCGCCAATGTTGCTGTCTTTGATATCGAGGCATCTACACCACCAATTAGGACCAAGTTCCCAGCGGGAACTTCTTCAGCGGAAATGAAGTATCTGAATTGATGGTAAGTACCAGATGGGATATCTGGCAGATGAACATACCGGGCTTCACTGATCCAAATATCATCAACGGTGGCTGTAACCATATCTTCTTCATCCTCAGGAGAATAGCCTTCTCCTAAGACCTTGATACTCATACCCTTGCGTAACGTACCACTCATTACTCGGCCGAAGGCGCGGAAAGACTGGGCATCTGTTGTGTGATATAACTTGGAGACTTGAACCATCACTGGGCCATCGGCATCACAAGCTTTCATTGAACTAGCAAGGCTTGAAGTTTGAGGGCCACTGTACGTGCCTTCAACCTGTTTTATCGTTAGCTGTGCGTCATCAATAGCTTGGAATAACGGCGGACCTTGTTCGCTGCGCCTTCGATAGGAGAAGGAATATGATCCACAATTACATCAACTAGACCAGTCGCAGGACCAAAAAATTGATCAAGAACGGCTTTCAATAATGGCCGAACATCCATCTTGTACATAACCGGCTTCAGTTGAATTCCCAAGCTTTGAAGAGTATCTTTCAAGGTCTCGGTGTCCTCACTGAGGACTTGGGAGTATAACTTGTACAACGGTTCCAAAATGAAGTGTACAAAGCTCCGGCCGTGTTCAGGATCTTTGGGCTTTCGAGTGAACTTTCGAGTTTCTGAATCGAAGTAGATGTCACCCCACAGTCTGTCAGCAAATGCGTTTACATCAAGTTTGCCTTTTTTTAAAAGTTGGTCAGAATACGCAAAGATTTGCGAAAAGAAGAACGGACCAAACGCATCTGCGTACATCTGCGCGAAAGAACGTAGGGTGAAGCACCAACTCATGTCGGTGCTAGCAAAGGCAACATTGCCATGTTCTGGAGTAAGCCGGAGTTCAGGATCAGGATCAATGTTACTGAAAGACAACGTCAGAGAAACAGAAAAAAGAGACTGGTACAAATAATGGCACCTGATAAACGTGTTTATCTCTTCTATTGTATGCTTGATCTTGTAGTAAGCATCTTGAGGCTTTATCCTCAATTCAAGAATCAATCTGTCAACTTTGTTCACGACAAGCGTGATTTTGATATTTTCCTGAATAGCATGTCGGATGATTGATTCAGCGCCTACCATAAGCTATCTCAGAGTGAGGTTAGCCTTAAGAGAAAAAAATGACAAGGAATTGCTCACGCCTTCAACAACATCGACGACTAACAGTATGCCATCAACAAGACGGATAGCTGAGGCAACCTCGTCGACAAAGTTGACATGACCGGGTGTGTCGATCATATGAACAAGATGGGACTTCCCACTTGTCGTAGAAAGAACAAGAGACATTGGGGATGATTTTACAGAAAGCTCCCTGGCACGAGAAAGAACATGGGTATCCGTATATCGCGTCTAAAATCTAGTGAGAACTTTTCTCGGTATCGCAACAAAAGATGTACCGGGCGGTCAGAGTCCCAAACGAGTTTGTGCGTCTCGAATACAAGCATATCCATTAATGCCGTCTTCCCGTGATGCAGATGCCCAACGACCGCCACGTTACGAATCATATCCGGAAAAGCAGTCATATTCAACAAAAACCTGCAAAACGAATTGGACTCTCCTCATCACCATCGTTGAATGAGGACGCACCCTTTGTCAAATCTTGTTTCAGGCATATCCTTCTCCTCTACCGTCCATTTTCGCACTTTTACAGGGGCAATGATAGGCTCTGTAAGCGGCTGGGCATCTTCTTCCTGAACCATAGTTTCCACGTCGGGCCCATAGACATCCGATGCAGAAGGGTAATACTGTTTGTCTTCGTGTAGTACGACAGCGTTATGCACAGGTTCTGTTGAGGGTAACACTGGTCAACGAAGTAAACACAACGTTGGAAAGGTGAAAACACGAACCGTCGATCTCCATGAGCGCATTATCGTCTGGTCCTGGCATCTGGACGTCCTCATCATATCCTTCTAGTGGTGCGGCACTTCCAGATGGCGGGGGATACGAAGGAATTTGGGGTACATCATCCTCATCGTCAGAGTCAAGGTCGGCACCAATGTAGTTGCCAAATTCATCGTAATCGTCGAGAGAGGCCATGGTAAGACGCGTGGTATTTTATGAACAAAAGATGAAAGAGCTCTATATTTCGTTCTGTCGAAACAGTAGACCGTATAGATTTCCTTGTGTTCTCGAGCGTTTCAGAGTGAGAGACGAAGGGCAGAGAGAAAGTGCACAGCCACATACCCTCTGTTCGCCTTTCTTCGCACGTCAAGTGGCTTTTACCTGTTCTGGCTCGCGTCTCGTTAAGCTGTTGGACTTTATCCTAAGCAAACCATTCAATAGTCGCAAAATCATTCAATACTTCGTGTCTGTCGACTGCTATGACCGAGACACCCACCGACGAACGACCCGTGAAGAGAGCCAAGATAGACGAGAACGACCGAGAGCAAGAAGAAGAGCAGGACGAGGATGCAGTAATGGATGAACCAGTACGCGCCTCGGATCTGTATCTGGACACAGTACGTTTCCATCTGTATAAGATGGTCCCGTCTGATCCTCTAGTAGATCAACCGCGCTGCCTTGGATTTTGACTTCGAAAAAGTGTGCTCAGTATCTACTTCCAATATCAATATCTACGGTTGTCTTGTCTGTGGAAAATACTTCCAAGGACGCGGGCGGAAGTCATACGCCTATTCGCATTCCATTCATGACGATCATCATGTCTTCATCAACCTAGAGACCACAAAAGTGCGATACTCGCCGTATTCTTTCTGTTTCTCCACTGATGCTGTGTAGGTATATGTGCTTCCAGACGGTTATCTGGTCTCCGACCCCTCCCTGGACGACATTGCTTACGTCCTTCACCCGACGTTTACAAAATCCAGTCTGCCACCCACTCCTTCACAACCACCTCCGACCAAACCAGCTTATGACTTGGCCTCTAATGCATACGTTCCCGGATACGTTGGTCTCAACAACATCAAGCATAATGACCACATGAACGTCATTATACATGCCCTTCTGCACATATCACCCCTTCGTGACGCGTTACTTCTGGCTCCTACCAACTCGAAGAGTGGAACAGAGCTGACCAGACGGTTTTCGGCGCTAGCGAAAAAGCTTTGGAACCCTCGTCTGTTCAAATCCCAGGTCTCTCCTCATGAATTTCTCCAGGAAGTAAATCGTGCGAGCGGTGGCAAGTTCCGCCTAGAGCAGCAGGGTGACCCGGTCGATTTTCTGGGATGGCTGTTAAACCGGTTACATAAGGACTTAGGGGGTACGAAGAAGAAGAACTCCAGTATCATATTCTCCACGTTTCAAGGTCAACTACGCGTTGATACGCAGCAAGTCGTGGTCTCTGGAGACGGGGACGCAAAGCCGCGCTTCGACATTGACCGGGAAATAAAATCTACTATTTCACCATTCCTCTTCCTTTCCATAGACCTTCCCCCACCTCCCCTATTCCAGGATGCCATAGAGAAAAACATCATCCCCCAAGTTTCACTCCAGTCGGTCTTGGCAAAGTACGATGGAAAGACAGCGCAAGAGTCTTTGGGAAATCTACGAAGATATCAGTGCCAATCCTTGCCGCCATATGTCATTCTCCACTTCAAAAGGTTCACTAAGAACGCTTTTGTGGAAGAGAAAAACCCAACCATCGTCAATTTCCCGCTGAATGGACTAGATTTGAGGGGGTACCTTTCCACACCTTCATCAAAGCCTCTGTTGTACGATCTCATCGCCAATGTGACTCACGAATCCGTCGCAGGCACGACGCGAGACAAAATCAACACGGTGTGGAAGGTTCACGTCCGTGCAGGAGAAAGATGGTACCAGATACAGGATCTGATTGTGGAGGAAACCAGAAAAGAGATGATCTTTTTGGGGGAGACAGTGTTGCAGGTGAGCCGTACTATGTCTACTAATTCCGTACGCCTCATTTTTCTCGTAGATCTGGGAAAGACGGAAAGAGTAACTGATGTGTTGCATTTGTCCCTCATCAATAGTAATAGTTTCGCTTTCAAATCTAGCGCGCGCGATATAGTAAGTCCCGTTACTTCAAAGATCTCACATCAGCTCACTGCTTGATCAGAATGCCTCCAATAAATGTTTTGTGCATTCTAATTAGCAGCCTTGAGTTTGACATGAATTGAGGCCGTCGGTAAAGCTTTAGCCCTTACCGATGCACACAACGGGTTTGGCCTTACATAACTTGAACCCTGTACTGTGGCCAAGTATCCTACCACCGCTTACTCCCTCACCGCTTGATCACAGCCTGCTCGCTGATCATATCGACCCGCACACTAAGCCGACAGCATGCTCGATACCGTCTAATTAATGCGATTACTTTAACCTGGGGACCATCGCTGTCAGAGCCTCGAGGGAGCTTCCTCCTTATGTACTTTGTGAAGGGTGCGGTGATGAGTTGTTCTCGTGAGTAGTTTGCGTAAACTGATATCAATCAACTGCTGGATAAATATAGGCACGGGTTTGAGTACACGCAAGGAAACGCTGGTGCCAAGTCGCTCCTAGGAAGCAGCTATTTCGGATCAAATAAAAACCAGCAAAAATGGGCGGATAGCATACGAAATTTGCCCAAGCTTTTGATCATAGCGAAACGAGTCAGGATTCCCTTCAATGGTAAAATCCAGCGGATTTTGCTGTAGTCAAAAGGAGTTAAAATTCTATCTCTGAAACTATTTCCCTGAATCCTGGCCAGCGCTTGTATAAGGCTTGGCCATCTGCCAGTACTATAGTGAGTGTCATTGGTCATCATTTTGATCTTAACGGTTCACTTGATCAGGCATAAAATGTTAAAATTCGAGGTAACTTGGATTCTAGCTTCGCAAGCTTAAGCCAATACACCTGTAGAACGAGTGACCCTACTGTCTTCCTGATTTCTTTGCACTGTCTGTTCAAGGTGTCGGCATATCACTAGCACATCTAGGTACCATCATCATTGTCATCATTAGACGGCACGGACACTACTGCACACCGGGCACGAGAATATAAGACGCGGCACCACAACATTCCTCCACTCGTCAAACTACTCACACGCGGCCCTCAAGCTAAGCCTACAAACTTCACGCAAGCCTGTAGGAGAACTTGAAAAACCTGTAAGCAGTAAGACAGTATAGTCATTTCCCTACATAGTAATGATGCCTTAGTTCAAGATTCCTACAGGCTGAGCCAACAGCTCACCTTTCTCCGGTGAAAAGCCTGCTCACGTTCGGACCAACTCCCACAACCAATCTCTTTTCTCTACTAGCGCCTATTGGTTATGTTGATATCCGCCCTTTTTCTGATTGTTTGCTTCAGCTGTCCGACGCTTGTTCGCTCCGCCTTATTCCCAGCAGCCCTTCCTTTGGCTGTTCGCTCCCCGTACTTCCATTGCTACGCTGACTCCAGGGCTGGTCACAAGCCTAATAGCCAATGGCCCCAGTATTGGACTGGGAGCAGGGTTCGTGGCCATCTGTTGTTTCCTTCCGTATTGCCTGATAGTTTCTAGATCTTGGGCTGGAGCGGATGGATCCGTATCGACAGCTCGGCCTTCCAATTGTGGGGAAATGATGAAAATGGAACTCACACAAACTTGACTAGCTTCGAAGTTACCCCCACTCGCACCATTTTGTCTATACATGCCAACACAACGAATGTGAACGTGACATTTTTGAGTCCAATAGAGGTGAGTTCCTTCCAGCAGATCCAGCTGTTTCGTTTGACTGATCTATATCACAAGCCATCAAATTTGGTTCTCCAGTCACTTCCATTTTCCTACGTTTATATTGATGTGGAGTCGAACGATGGACAAAAGCATTCGATACAGCTGTATTCAGATATCAGCGCCGGTGTGTATTTACTGCATTTACGACCGATTCCTTCGCTCATCCCGAAGTATCTAGAGTGGATCTCTGGCGATTCTGCATCTTTAGCTCAGTGGAACACCACGCAAACAGATTCTTCAACAATCCATGAAGCTGCTCGACAATCCCAGCCACAAATGGAAGAGAATAATAACTTAGCTGAAGACGCGACGGTTTACTACGCATTTCCTCTAGTATGCCTGTTTGTGTAATCTCCAGGGTTAAGGCTTTGACAGAAATGTTTTTAGAGCAACGATGCAACGTATGAGACCGGCAACGCCAGCGTTGTTCGAGGTGATTTTACGAGAAACGGTGCTTTGTTCAACACCAGAGACACGAATTTCCGTGCAATTTCAGAGTAAGCTGCTCTGTTTTCTACGCATAACCATTCATTTATATCTTTGGTTAGCAACTTTGTCGTGCTTGGTCATGCCGTCAATATCAATAACATCACTAGTACAACTTCGTCAGTTGTCTGGGCGATAGGACTTGTCCGTGACCCAGTGATTAGTCTTTCCTCGACGAGTGCGAATAACGACCGTAACTCATACTTTTATACTGCATACAATACGGTCAGCGACGCGGTATGAGCTTTTCTGCCAATATAAATATAGCAGACTCACGTATCTCTAGATCGATTTCTTTCTCAGTGATTTCTCCAACGCCAAACAGAGAGCTATCGATCTCGATAATAAGATCATGACTGACGCCCGCCAGGTCTCTAATAATTACGCAGATCTTGTAACACTCGCTGCCCGTCAAGCCTTAGCTGTAGATATTACAGTTTCCAAAGATAGCGAAGGACAATGGAATACATCGGACATCATGACCTTCATGAAGGATGTGGGTAATTCAAGGTGTGCAATTTGGATTCCTTCGTATCTTGGGAACAGGTTGACTTATACTTCTTAGTCGCGTCAATCCCGTCGAAAATACTCTATGCGGCATTTCCCGCATATCTTTATTTCAATACAACATGGGCCGGATATCTTCTCGAGCCACTACTACGATATCAGCAATCCTCGCAGTATACTAAAAACTATGCAGCCCCAGACCTCGGTTTGTTCCTTTCTATAGAGCCATAAGCTGTGGTCTGATGTCCGTATCAAGGCCCGTCGTATCCAACTGCGGCGGGAAATAATAGTCCATCCCTATCTGGAGCCATAGAGGGTGAGCCACACGACATATTTCGATCGTTGAATTCACCTGATGGACCCTGCAGATTCGGGAAACATGCTCATCATGGGATGGGCTCATGCAAGGTTTTCTGGCGATGGTTCAAGCATATCACGATACGTACGTCGCACTTCACCTTTGTCTGATTATCAAGACTAACGCGGTGCAAAGTATGATCTGTATAAGGAATGGGCAGAGTATCTAGTTTCTGTCACATTGAGCCCGACCGGCTAGTGCGTCTTACCAACTCCAACTGCTCCCCACTCTTATCGGCATCATTCTTCTAGCACGGATGCAGATGGGTTGGGCAACGCGAACATGACGAACTTGGCGATTAAGGGCATCATTGCGATCAAGGCTATGTCAGAGATCAGTCAAGCGTTAGGAAGGAGTGAAGATGCCGAAACGTACTCGGTGCGCCACTTTGCAGGCTATGATTTCGTTATTCCTGTGCTGATTCATAATAGTCCACAGCCAAATTGTATGTCGACCGATGGCAGATTGCGGCTGGCTCAACAGGCCACCTACTCTCTGCTTACGGAGCGACAGCCGACCCATCATCCTGGTCCCTTGTATATAATCTGTTTGCGGACAAGCTCTTAGGAATGGGACTTGTCAACTCCAGCGTCAGTACCCGCGAGCGTGCTACCTATAAATAACCAATCTCTGTTGCAGATCTACAGTGACCAAGATGCCTTTTACTCCCGTGAGGCCCTTGCTTGTAAGTTTTACGTTTCCGACCTGTTTGTCACGTCTCAATCGGAGTTCAGCCGGTGCCTATGGGATACAGTACGACAGTGGTGTTGCCAACGAAGCCAAATCTCGTATGTTCTAACTTATCTTTTCTTTTTTAGAACCTCAGGCTTAAAATCGCTTCTTAGATTGGACTATGTTTGCTGCCGGTGCCTCAAGCGATACCACCGTACGAGATACCCTTGTATCGCTGGTTCACATGAAAGCGGGCTTCAATGTTTCTACTGGTGTTTTCCCTTTGACATACAATCCCAATAATGGGAACACAATTAGTGGTCAAGCTAGGTGAACAACACCGATCTTCAGTGGAACGCAAATACTAACAGACCATCGGTCAGCCCTGGCCAGGGAGCCGTGTTTTCATTAATGGCGCTAAGGTTTGTTTGTTTCCCATGTGTCCTTAATTTATCATGATCATTCAGTCGTGTCTTCAGTCTCAAAAATCAGACTGTATCCAATGGAGACAGTTCATCTACCAAGAATGATCATTCCACCTCCTCAAGCTCATCTAATGTTGGTGCGATTGCGGGTGGCGTAGTTGGCGGAATTGCCACTCTCATTCTTCTCGTTTTCGGGATCTTGATGTATCGAAGACGCCGAAGGCGACAACAGAGGAACATGAACAACGAACTGTCTTCCTCTACCAGGAGCTCGCCTCTTCTTATTCCCCAACCTTTTGACCCATACATGTCTTATGGGACACAGTTCCCTTCAAAGCCTTTGCATTCAGGACAGCAGGATGCTCCCAGAGAATCCTATCCTCACGCTCGGCACCAATTGGGCAATGTGCAACCAAATTCGAGTCCTGGACCAGCTGCAGCAGCATCTCATGGCGTGAACTTGAGTGGGAGAATCAGCTTGGATAATAATACAATAATACTTCGGTCCAACTTCGAAGTGAGATGGAGAACCTACGAAGAGAAGTCGATGAGATTCGGGCGAGGGGGCTCTATGAGCCTCCACCAGAATACACATGACGTGTAGCCTGTGATACTTACTGTCCAAATAATGCGATTACTTTAACCTGGGGACCATCATGTCTGGTGCCAGTTAGAGCGCCGTGGGAGCTTCCTGCCTTGTGCACTTCGTGAAGAGTGCGGTGATGGTTTGTTCTCGTGAGTAGTCTGAGTACTACACTGATATTAATCAACTGCTGGATCAATATGGGCACGGATTTGAGTACACCCAAGGAAATGCCGCTGTCAAGTCATTTCAGGGAAACAGCTAATTTTGGTGAAGCAAAAACCTGCGAAAATCGGTGGATAGCATACTACGAAAATTTGCCTGGGCTTTTAACCACAGCGAAATGAGTCGGAACTCCAATGGTAAAATCCGAGATGCTGATTCGGCATCTCGGGCCATTTCGTGGCTCGGTACCGTAGCAGTCGTACTTCTCACTTGGTATAGTAGACAGAAAGTAACTAGGTTAGGTGTACAGGGAGACTGTAGTACGGACGCCGGCACGCTTCTGTTGAGGAGCACCGTCTGGTAATAAAACTTCTTTCCTTCCTTCCTTCCTTCCTAGTTACGTAACAGGCGCCCAGAAAACGTGGAAATTTTGAAATTCGAGGTAACTTGGATTCTAGCTTCACAAGGTAATTCACCTGTTCAGCACGAGTGGGCTCACTATCCTCCTGATCTCTTAAGTGGCACTGTCTGTTTAAGGTCTCAGCAAAATCACCAGCACAGCCGCATCATCATCATTAGACGGCACGGTCACCCTGCACGCGAAACGAAAGAATATAATAAGATGCGGTATCGCAACATCCCTCCATTCATCAAACTACTCACACGCAACCCACAAGCTGAGCTTACACACTTCACGAAAGCTAGCAAGAACTTGAAAAACCTGTCGGCAGTAAGCCAGTATTGTCTTTTCGCTACATAGCATTGATGACCAGAATGTTCAGGGCGCTTACTTCGACATTTCTGCAGGGTGAGAGTCCTCGACTGCAACGGCTGGCTTTTCCCTGGCGAAGGGCTCGCTCACCATTGGGCTAACCCCAACAACCAATCTCCACTCTTTTTATAGGATCACTGGTTATGTTGCTATCCGCCCTTTTTCTGATAGTTTGCTTTACCTGTCCGATACTTGTTCGGTCTGCCTTTTTCCCAGCGGCCCTTCCTTTGGTCATTCGCTCCCCGTACTTCCAGTGCTACTCCGACACCCGAGTCGGTAACAATCCTAATAACCAATGGTTCCAGTATTGGAATGAGAATAGGGTACGTTGTCGTCTGCCATTTCCTTCTGTACCGTCTGATAGTGTCTAGGTTTTGGGCTAGAGCGGATGGATTCGTATCGACGACTCGAACTTCCAACTGTGGGGAGATTTTCCAAAAGGAACTCAGCCGAACTTGACTGGTTTCGAGGTTACTCCTACTCGCACCATTTACTCATTGCATGCCAGCACAACGACTGTTAACGTAACATTTCTGAGTCCAATAGAGGTGAATTCCTTCCAGCAGACTCAGCGCTTCATTAGACTGATTTATATCCCAAGCCATCAGATTTAGTTCTTCAATCACTTCCATTTTCCTATGTTTATATCGATGTAGAATCGAACGACGGACAAGAGCATTCAATTCAGTTTCATTCGGATATAAGCGCGCGTGCGTGTATGTTGTATTCACGGCCGATGCTTTCGCTTTACCCTGAACTGTCTAGAATGGATCTCTGGCGATCCTCAATCTTTAGATGGATGGAGCACCACGAAAACAGATGTTTCGACAATCCATAAAGCTACTCGACAATCACCGTCATCAATGGAAGAGAATAATGGCATAGCCGAAGATGCGACGGTGTACTACGCATTTCCTATAGTACGTCTGTTTGTGTAAACTCCTAGGTAAAGGCTTTGACAGAGATGTATTCAGAGCAACGATGCAACGTACGAGACCGGCAGCGACAATGTTGTTCGGGGTGATTTCATGACAAACGGTGCTCTACCCAACACCGAAGACACAAAATTCCGCGCAGTTTCAAAGTAAGCTGTTAATTTTCTACACGCATGCATTCATTGAATATCTCTCTCAGTGACTCCGTCGTGCTCGGTCATGCCGTCAATCTCCATAACATTACTAGTACAACTTCGTCAGTTGTCTGGGCAATAGGACTTGTCCGTGACCCAGTGATTAGCCTTTCCTTGACAGGCGCAAGCAACAGCCGCAGTTCATACTTTTGGACTACATACAACACGGTCAGCGACGCGGTATGTGCTTTTCTACTGAGATAGATATGCAAACTCACGCATCGATAGATCGATTTCTTCCTTAGTGATTTCTCTAACGCTAAGCAAAGAGCTATTGATCTCGACAATAAGATTCTGTCCGACGCACGCCAAATCTCTGATAATTATGCGGATCTTGTTGCATTCGCTGCTCGTCAAGCCTTGGCCGTAGATGTCACGGTGTCCAAAGACGGCCAAGGACAAGTGGAATACTTCGGACGTCATGACCTTCATGAAGGATGTGGGTAATTCGCGGTGTGTAATTCGGATTTCTTCGTATCTTATCAGCAGGTTGACTTAGTCTTTTTAGTCGCGTCAATCCCGTTGAAATACTTTATGCAGCCTTCCCCGCATATCTTTATTTCAATACAACATGGGCCGGATATCTTCTCGAGCCACTACTACGATATCAGCAATCCTCGCAGTATACTAAAAACTATGCAGCCCCAGACCTCGGTTTGTTCCTTTCTATAGAGCCATAAGCTGTGGTCTGATGTCCTGTATCAAGGCCCGTCATATCCAACTGCGGCGGGAAATAATGATCCATCAATATTTGGAGCCATAGAGGGTGAGTCACACCACGTCTCTCGATTACTGAATTCGCATGATGCACCCTGCAGATTCGGGAAACATGCTCATCATGGGATGGGCTCATGCGAGATTTTCCGGCGATGGTTTAAGCATATCACGATACGTACGGCACACTTCATCTTCGTCTGAATTATCAAGACTAACGTGGTGCAAAGTATGATCTGTATAAGAAATGGGCTGACTATCTAGTTTCTGTCACATTGAGCCCGAACGGCTAGTGCGTGTTAGCGACTCAAACCGCTGTCCACTCTTATCGGTCTGATTCGGCATCATTCTTCTAGCACGGATGCAGATGGGTTGAGCAACACAAACATGACCAACTTGGCAATTAAGGGCATCATCGCCATCAAGGCTATGTCAGAGATCAGTCAAGCGTTAGGAAGGAGTGAAGATGCCGCAACGTATTCGGTGCGCCACCTTGCATAGGCTATGATTTCGTTATTCCTGTGCTGATTCATAATAGTCCACAGCCAAATTGTATGTCGACCAATGGCAGATTGCGGCTGGCTCAACAGGCCACCTACTCTCTACTTACGGAGCGACAGCCGACCTACCAACCTGGTCTCTTGTATACAATCTATTCGCGGACAAACTGTTAGGAACAGAACTTGTCGACTCCAGCGTTAGTACCCGCAAGAATGCTACCGTGTCTGTATCGCTAATCTCCGTTGCAGATCTATAGTAACCAGGATACCTTCTACTCCCATGAGGCCGATAACTGTAAGTTTAGCGTTTCTAACCCGTTTTGTTGCATCTCAATCCGTTAAGCTGGTGTATATGGGATACAGTATGACAGTAGTGCTACCGAAGCCAAATCTCGTATGTCCCAACTCGTTTCTTCTCCTTTGGAAACTCAAGATAGCCCCTCGATAGACTGGACCATGTTTATTGCTGGAGCTTCGAATGATACCACCATACGCGACACCCTAATTTCACTCGTTCACACGAAAGCAGGCTCGAATGCTTCTGCTGGCGTCTTCCCCCTGACGTACGATCCTCATAACGGGACCTCAATTGGCGGTCAGGCTAGGTATGCAGTATGACCTTTGCAATGCACAAATACTGACGGGCTATTGATCAGCCCTGGCCAAGGGGCCATGTTTCATTAATGGCTCTACGGTGTATTCAACGGTCGTTGTCTATTCGTAATCCGTCATTTATGCACCCTCGTCTGCAGTCTTCAAAATCAGACCGTCTCCGGTGGGAACAGTTCATCTGGTAATACCAATAAAGACCAGTCCTCGTCCAATGCCGGTGCAATTGCGGGTGGCATAGTCGGCGGACTTTCTGGTCTCATTCTTCTCGTTTTTGGCGTCTTGATGTATCGAAGACGCCAAAGGCGAAAACAGGAGGACGCGAATGCCCATCGATCTGCGTGGTCTTCTTCTACCAGGCGGACGCCTCCTCTAATTCCCGAACCGTATAATCTATACGGGCCTTCTGGAACAGAGCACCCTTTACTGCCATTGCATCCAGGACACCAGTTTGCTTCCGTAGAGTCTCATCCTCATACTGGGCATCGACAGCGTAAGGGACAACCAGGTTCGAGCTCTGGATCCACAGCAGCAGCATCTGCACCATTCCATGAATCATCAAGTATCGCCCGCAACGTGATACCCGCCTCGGATGGTAATATTCCGGTCCAACTTCGGAGTGAGGTGGAGAACCTACGGAGAGAGGTCGACGAGATTCGGGCGAGGGGCCTCTATGAGCCTCCACCAGAATACACATGAAGTGTAGGATCCTTAGCATCTATCAATATTTTCTTCAGCGACACCATTATGCTGCTGTACCTTGACTCTACTACCATGACACGTCTCCTTTTACTTTCTACCATCATGAATATACGAGTCTCAACAACCATACCATCCCTTAGCAGAATGAGTACCGTGATCTCATACAACGAGATCAAGGATCGCGCACCGAATCTTCGTATCAACTTCCACCCATTTTTCTTTACTATATCTGCTAACCGATCCTTCACGGATACCACCTGTGTTTATGGGCCCAACCTCCACTGCTGCACGTTCGTCAATGCTTGCAAATGTTGAGCCTCGATGTCAGCGTTGGTTTGGTGCTTATGATCACTTCCTTCTATCCTACGCAATGGCAGACTCCTTCGCTCTGGCGAATGCCAGAAAATATTTGCGGATCACCACCTCGCGTACTACAGAACCACCACCATATGGTATTCAATTGATTTGGCTCCACAGTGGGTTGTCGCAGATCCAACAGTCCGGCCTCTTAGATATCGAGTCATTTATTTCTGAAATCTTCCAACTCTTTGCTTACACTACCGATTCCATTCAAGAATAAATAGAGTCACACAACCCTCCCTCAAAAAGCAGTTACGACCTATCTGTTTTATCTCAATGAGTCTATTCCCATGGGTATGAAAGCTCTCATTGGCTTGCTGACATTCTCCCGTACTCCGATTGTCGATGTCCTTAGATGGGCTGAATGCCATCGTCCCCCCGTTACTCGGTCACGACGATTGTGTTGCGATTATCACTTTGACATGGAAGACGAAGCCCAGACTTTGCTGTATTGGTTGTGTTCCTTGAAGAGTTGCGAGGTCAACTCTTCCAAACATTTTTGTCCTCACCGACCACCAGTTCTGGGATTCTTTGTGCTCATTGGGGTCTGTATACGAGCTTATACACACGCTTCTCGGAGCGGTTGAGATGAAAATAGTGGGAATGTTGGCTCAATTGTATGCCAAGTTTAGTTTCTTACGGTTCTTTGGTTTGTACCTTTGTCGGTATTGTCCCGGATTCGATGTGCCGTATTATTACAACTTGTTGGGCTACCCCGCAAGGATTGTCTACTCTGCGCGACGTACTGAGATATATAGGGCGGTGACCCGGTCTTCCTTATTAGGATGCTGTACCGAACACCATGACAACGGCTCGCTCGATCATACAGCTAAACTCAGAGTCTTTGTCACTGACAATGATCAGTGATCATCTGTTTTGACGGTGACCTGACGGGCTACCATCCGACACGAGGTTCACTCACTGGTTAGCGTACAATTCGCTAACTTGATATCCATGTGTACAGCACACTCATCATGGCGATGTTCTCATCTTCTTTCACTGTCTTTTCAAGTTCAGAGTATAGTACTTAGAGTGATTAGCACCACAGCCACCCTCATCAGTTTCATTTCGAATAATACTGATGGCGTTGATGCCGAGAAAATCCAGGTACTGTCGTAACCTATGCGACAATTCTCGCCGGAGAGCCCTTAGACGCCCGCAACTTCCTTTTCGCGGTGAAGGGATCGCTTACGTCGGGACCAACGTCCAACACCAAGTCACCCTTTCTTCTTCTAAAACCCGCTGATTATGCTGCTATCCGCCCTTTTTCTGATTGTTTGCTTCACCTGTCCGTCGCTTGTTCGCTCCGCCTTCTTCCCAGCAGCCCTTCCTTTGGCCGTTCGCTCCCCGTACTTCCAGTGTTACGCCGACACCCGAGCCGGTAACGATCCCAATAACCAATGGCCCCAGTTTTGGACTGAGAGCAGGGTTCGTTGTCATCTGCAATTTCCTTCCGTATCGTCTGATACTTTCTAGATTTTGGGTTGGAGCGGATGGATTCGCATCGACGGCACAACTTTCCAATTGTGGGGAGATTCTGGAACTGTCACGAACTTGACCGATTTCGAGGTCACCCCTACTCGCACCATCTTCTCCATACATGCCAACACAACGAATGTGAACGTGACATTTTTGAGTCCAATAGAGGTGAGTTCCTTCCAGCAGATCCAGCGTTTCGTTTGACTAATCTATATCACAAGTCATCAAATTTGGTTCTCCAGTCACTTCCATTTTCCTACGTTTATATTGATGTGGAGTCCAACGATGGACAAGAGCATTCGATACAACTCTATTCGGATATCAGCGCCGGTGTGTATTTACTGCATTTACGACTGAATCCATCACTTATCTTGAAGTATCTAGAGTGGATCTCTGGCGATTCTGCAAAATTTGCTCAGTGGAACACCACGAAGACAGATTCTTCAGCAATCCATGCAGCTGCTCGACAATCACCATCATCAATGCAAGAGATCGGTAATTTATCCGAAGACGCGACGGTTTACTACGCATTTCCTTTAGTATGCCTGTTTGTGTAATCTCCCAGGTAAAGGCTTTGACAGAAATGCTTTTAGGGCAACGATGCAACGTACGAGACCAACAACGACACTGTTGTTCGGGGCGATTTTTCGAGAAACGGTGCTTTGTTCAACACCGTAGACACGAATTTCCGTGCAATTTCAGAGTAAGCTGCTCTGTTTTCTACGCATAAACATTCATTTATATCTTTGGTTAGCCACTTCGTCGTGCTTGGTCATGCCGTCAATCTCAATAACATCACTAGTACAACTTCGTCAGTTGTCTGGGCGATAGGACTTGTCCGTGACCCAGTAATTAGTTTTTCCTCGACGAGTGCGAATAACGACCGTAGCTCATACTTTTGGACTGCATACAACACGGTCAGCGACGCGGTATGTTCTTTCTACTGAGATAGACTTTGTAGATTCACTTATCACTAGATCGATTCCTTCCTTGACGATTTTCCCAACGCTAAACAAAGAGCTATTGCTCTCGATAATAAGACCATGTCCGACGCCCGCCAGATCTCTGATAATTATGCGGATCTTGTTGCACTCGCTGCTCGTCAAGCCTTGGCTGTCGATATCACAGTGTCCAAAGACAGCGCAGGACAGTGGAATACATCGGACATCATGACATTCATGAAAGATGTGGGTAATTCGCGGTGTGTAATTTGGATTCCCTCGTATCTTACCATCAGGTTGACTTATAGTTTTTAGTCGCGTCAATCCCGTTGAAATACTCTATGCGGCATTTCCCGCATATCTTTATTTCAATACAACATGGGCCGGATATCTTCTCGAGCCACTACTACGATATCAGCAATCCTCGCAGTATACTAAAAACTATGCAGCCCCAGACCTCGGTTTGTTCCTTTCTATAGAGCCATAAGCTGTGGTCTGATGTCCGTATCAAGGCCCGTCGTATCCAACTGCGGCGGGAAATAACAGTCCATTGCTATCTGGAGCCATAGAGGGTGAGCCACACTGTGTCTCTCGATTACTGAATTCACCGGATGCACCCTGCAGATTCGGGAAACATGCTCATCATGGGATGGGCTCATGCGAGATTTTCCGGTGATGGTTCAAGCATATCACGATATGTACGTCGCACTTCACCTTCGTCTGATTATCAAAACTAACGCGGTGCAAAGTATGATCTGTATAAGGAATGGGCAGAGTATCTAGTTTCTGTCACATTGAGCCCGAACGGCTAGTGCGTGTTAGCAACTCCAATCGCTCCCCACTCTTATTGGAATCATTCTTCTAGCACGGATGCAGATGGGTTGGCATACACGAACATGACGAACTTGGCGATTAAGGGCATCATTGCGATCAAGGCTATGTCAGAGATCAGTCAAGCGGTAGGAAGGAGCGAAGATGCCGCAACATATTCGGTGCGCCACTTCATAGGCTATGATTTCGTTATTCCTGTGCTGATTCATCATAGTCCAAAGCCGAATCGTACGTCGACCTATGGCAGACTGCGGCTGGCTCAACAGGTCACCTCCTCTCTACTTACGGAGCGACAGCCGACCTATCAACCTGGTCTCTTGTATACAATCTATTTGCGGACAAACTGTTAGGAACAGAACTTGTCGACTCCAGCGTTAGTACCCGCAAGAATGCTACCATGTCTGTATCGCTAATCTCCTTTGTAGATCTATACTAACCAAGACACCTTTTACTCCCAGCCCGATAAATGTAAGTTTAGCGTTTCTAACCCGTTTTGTCGTATCTCAATCCGTTAAGCCGGTGTATTTGGGATACAGTATGACAGTAGTGCTTCCGAAGCCAAATCTCGTATGTCCCCAACTCATTTCTTCTCCTTTGGAAACTCAAAAAAGCCACTCCGTAGATTGGACCATGTTTACTGCCGGAGCTTCGAATGATACCACCGTACGTGATACCCTAATTTCACTCGTTCACACGAAGGCAGGCTCGAATGTTTCTGCTGGTGTCTTCCCTTTGACGTACTATCCTAATAATGGGACTTCAATTACTGGTCAGGCTAGGTACGCAATACCAATCTTTGCCGCCAAGCACAGATACTAACGGACCATTGATCAGCCCTGGCCAAGGGGCCATGTTTTCATTAATGGCTCTACGGTATGTTCGGTTGTCGTATATTCCTAATACGCCACTTACGCATCCTCCTCTGCAGTCTTCCAAATAAGACCGTCTCCGGCGGGAGCGTCCCATCTGGTAATCCTAATCCCGATCAACCCTCCCCCTCAAGCCCGTCCAAAGCCGGTGCAATAGCAGGTGGCGTAGTAGGCGGACTTGCTGTAGTCGCCATCCTCGTTTTGGGATTCTTCATGATTCGAAGACGGCGAAAGGAGGTCAAGTACCACCAACAGTCTGTCTGGTCTTCCTCTGGCAGTGATACTCCCTTTTGGATGGGCCTTTTTGGCGGAAGAAGATCTCCAAATCACGAGAACGACAGCAACGACCCTGTGCTATCAGAGCCCGTTACTCTTGACCCATACGATCCATATGGTTCTTACGGGTCACAGCACCCTTTACAGCCATTGCGTCCAGGACAGCAGTATGCTTCCGTGGAACCCCCTCCTCAGCGCAAGGGAGGGCAGCCGATCATTGTGTCAAGTACAACTACTGGACCAACAGTCGCGGGGTCTACGTCAGCGTATGGATCATCAAGTGCTAGTCGGAGTCGGAGCGGGGGATCCGACTCGGATAATGCTACTACGCTTCAGCTTCGGAGCGAGGTGGAGAACCTTCGGAGAGAGATGGAAGAGATCCGGGCGAGGAGTCAATATGAGCCACCACCAGAATATACATGACGTGTAATATCCTGTCCCCACCATTACTTTTTGCTGTAATGTCTTTTGCTACATATCTATATATATATCAGTTTGATTATAGCACTTCCATTAGGTGTTATGGTGCTTTATGACCTGTACTGTTACTTGATGCTCAAACACATAAGACAGCTTCAACTTTTCAGGAGGCAAAGCTGATTACTTTGTAGCACTAAAAGTATTTATACGAACGTAGATAACAAAATAGCAAAAAATGATAACGCGACAGCAATAAATGTACAAAAATAACAACAATCTGAACTTAACCCTTAGTCCCGTTCATAAAATCTTGCCGGGGTCGATAATGAATGCCTAATGGACTATCACCCACGAACGCCGTCGTGAAAACAAGGATCCTCTCCTTCGCACAACTCAACCTGCCAGCTCTCACCCTCGGAGCATCCCACACCCCACCCTGCTCCCACACAGCACCTTGTATCGCCTTCACCCTCATATACACCGGATTCCGAATGAATCGTTTCCTCGGTTCGAGATCTGGGGACTTGGATCTACTCCGTGATATCACTCGTCGAAACTCGCTGTCATCCCCTGGGTCTAGCAAAGGCTCATTCCTCCGGATCCGGGATTTGGCCACATGCTCCTGCTGATGTGCTCGCAGGAAGGGTGATATCAAAGGCTCCAGGTCGCGCTTCAGCAGGGTCCGATAGGGAAACGGATGCTTCAGGACAGTGTGCTGTGGCGCATCTACTCCGTTTCCGAGTGCGATAAACGTCGGAGGTATCGAAGAAGATTCCAAAGAGTCAACGCCAACGTTGCTTATAAACATCGTAACCTGCTCTTTGCTAGCGCGATATCCATCCGGCATTAACCGCATCTTCTTCATCTTCGCGGGTGTCTGTATCGGGTCATCACGGTAGGAATCATCGCAATTAGGAACAACCGAGTATACCATCGCGTGCATATACGCGTTCTGAAACCCTTTTGCAAGCTGAATAAATCTGCTCACGTGTTGTCCTAGCTTTGAATTGGATCGCGTGGAGATGATGGATGAGATAGATGAAATCGATGCCTTGCGAGCCTTCGGAAGTCGTTGGGAAGATAAAGACTTCGGAGATGGAGAGGGAGATGATAAGACCTCGGACTTGGCAGGGAGAGGTGGTATGAAGAGCGGGCCCTGGGATGGATGTATCGTGATCAGACGTGAAACGGGTCGAATACATCGACATGGTGAGGAGCCGAGGCTCTGATATCTGGGAAGCGAACGGCTGCATGGCCTCAGCAAGTGACTGTACCAGAGGTATATCAGAAGAAGGCGGTGATGCCGGTGGAGTCGTGATATCAGTCATCGACGAAGCTAAAGATGAGAAGCTTGATAGATCGCTATTATCGGAAGTAGCTGATGTCGGAGAGGATATTGAGCTCGACAACGAATTCGTCCGGCACATGGTGCATGGGCCTTCTCTGCTCCACCCGGAAGGCTGATTATCATCTCTGTGGGGCGCTTTGTCGAGCCTTCTCCGTAGTCTCTCCTCAGGCGCCCAGCTAGTTGCTTCGGAGTCCAGAAGCACGTCCAGTGGGTCTAATTTATGATGATGTTTCAAAGTGGAGACAGACTTGGATGACCGCGACAGTGAGTGCGCGCGCTCAGACGCAGTAAGAGGAAAAAGGGAACTGTTCATGGCGGTTATCACTTCTTTGAACGATACAGAAGGTCCCGACGCGTCGAATCCAGTACCGTCACTTGTAGTATCAGTGCTATAGTCTGAGGTAGAGGGAGGGTATTCGCGGCGCGCCTTTGCACGAGATGAACCGGCCTTCATCTTCGTATGTCGCGACGGAGGCATCTGCAAGGCCGGAGTAACCACAAAGCTGTACGTATAGCCAGAGGGCGATGCTTCTGGCGTCGACGAGGCCGACGATGCGCGAGTTTGCGACAAGGAATTGTAGGATAGCTTTGGCTTTCGCGACCTGCTGAGCGTGACTGGCCGACGCGCCTCGAGTTCCTGCTGCTGAGCTTTGTATTGCTGCTCCTGCCTCAGCCTAGCCAGTTTCATCCGAGCCTTCTCCTCCTGTAGCCGTAGCTTCTCATTCTCCCAAATCTTCTCGCATCGCTTCTCCCAGAGCTCGCGTTTGCGCTCTCTTTCCCTAAGCGCTCTCCGTTCCAACTCAATCTTTATTCGCTCGGCCTCCAACCGCTGCGCCTCCTTTACTCTCTGTTCCTCCTCTTCCGTCAGTAGCAACATACCATTCGGAAGAAAGCACTCGTCAAAATCTTCGTCCTGTACCGCAGCTATGCGAGGGTCATCGTTGGACGTGACTTCGATGCCTCTTAATTTCAGAAGCAGAATCTTGGCGAGATGAATGTCATCGTGTGCGTAAGCAACATGTAGCTGGTCCTCGATCGTGTGAGGGGGTGAAGGGGGCGAGTCGCAGTAGAAATAGTCGTAATAGTCGTGGTCGTTGGACGACGGCTGGGGAGACATGGACTGCGACGCTGATGTGGATGGTGACGGTACACGAGACGGTGGAAACGTTGCAACGGGCATAGGTTCTGCCACTTATGATATTGAGCATATGCTTGCATAACATGTGGCTGTGCTCACCAGTGAGTGTCGGAGCGACCTCGGCCGGGGCGAGAGGCTGCACTACCTCGGAATTTCGTATTATTACCTCCTCCAAAGGATGCGGTGCGAGTGCCGCCGATGCAGCGAAAGGCTGGTGTGGTATGTCCAACTTGGGTGGTGACTTTCTCGAGGTCGCATGCACTACCGGGATCCCCCCGGAATGCTGGCGCCGGGCCTTTACCTCATGGGCACGAGAAAGCCTCTCTTCAGAGGACTTCCTGGCCAGCGCTGCACGCGAAACTTCGCGAGAACGACCGCGCGCTTTCATGGGAAGAGGGACACGAAAGTGACGGCGGGATGGGAATGGGTGGAAAAAGATGACGAATGATACAAAGGCACAGATATAGCCTTGGGAACCCGGCAGGAAATTCAGGGAACCAACAGGGAAGCCACGTTCAATCACTTTTGATTATCAGCCTCGAGGCCGACAACACGGCGGCTCATGAAAACTCGGTTATTTAGGGACTTTAATTTGTATTTTTACACCGGAATCAGTATCCACTATCTTGTGCCCTACTCGGAAGCAAACTTTATTCGACTTTATCTCTTCTTTACGTCCATATCTATCGATGGCTGGCAGGTCCGCCCCCCTGCCGGCCGTTCTTGGCCAGACCCGAGTCGGTCATTCCTCTGTTTGTCTCCAACGACGACCAATATCCTGTGCGACTGACCAGGGTTGCCTTTGTATACTGATACAAATGGAAGTACTCCTTATCTGCCAATCGAAACCGCGGCCGCTCAGAATACATGGACCCACAGCAGGCTTCTTTCCACTTCCTTTTTCTCTCTTGTTTCTGTTCGGTCTATATTAATGTGGCATCGTTTACCGATTGTTTCGCTCCATACGGGGACTTGTCCTGTCTCAGTCTACTCATTCTTAAGCGCCACGAATATTGGGTTATGTTGATATAGGTCCAGGGCTATACAAATCTCATCACTGTGTCTCAAAATGTCCCTGTGCTGCTATCTGTGCCGTGGTCCCTCCCAGGGTTTCAATTGGCGTCTGCTCTGTTCTGTTCTCTTTGAGTTAGCTTTCGGTTCTGATGCTATCATTGTGACTCTGTCTGATAGAGCTTCCGAGTCCCAAGATGCGCCTACAATTGCTTCTGGACCTTTCACACAGACACGTCAGTGTTCCTTACGGTCGGTCATTCCCTAATGAATCCCACTCTCGTATCCGACGGACGGCTTGTTTCCACCACCTTATCTCTGAACGCCGTATGCTTCTCCTTACAGGCCGCATCAGTGCTATCAGCACTCGAGACCCGCCACATCAGGGATATTATATTAGCTGTTATCTCGTTCGACCGACCTTGAAGGCTAGCCAAGTCCGTACTTCGAAATAGAATGCGCTTTCCCAGCACCAGAGCTTAAATTGATACTGCTGTTACGTCGAGTTCGAAACTGTCGCTCATTCTCACCACCCTACTCCCACTACTCCTTCTCGTGTTACACGGCGCTTACATTCAGAACCCCTTCTTGACGGCACATAGTAAACAGCCCTGGCTGTTCGTCTCTTACAGCCGTCCTCATACAAGTCAATTGTTGATCAGCGACGGGACAGCATCATGATACACTGCGTATTTTCACGGCATGGTACGGCGTACAAAAATCTCCGAAATCCCTTACGCGGAGCGACCGCACAACGCCACCTATCTCACTATCTATACTTTAGCCTCCTCGCTGATCTCCGAGTTCACCTCAGGTAATACTAATAGAAGTATTTCCGGATCGTCATTTGTCGTCACTGAAAGGATGAACATTCGATCCGTGTGCTCGTCCTCAATCTCAGTCAGCATCCATCCTGACGTCAAAAAAATCGATAATGATCATCGCCCCGGCGCGCTTTTTGTTTGCCAAGTCACCCTGGACATTCAATCCTAAGCGAAACCCACGTCCAAAAAGAGGTGTCTTCAGGTAAACTGGCAAGCCTCGAGGCAGAACATGTTGCGATATCTTACGAGTCATTCTCAAACACGACGCGAAGGAGAAAGGTAACCTCTGTTTGACTGCCAATGCCTTGCGGCTTCCTCATTATCACCACGTTCACTGCCCTGCCAACGAGAGAAACCTTGGTACGAGTATCCGGGTCGCAACAAAATACTTTACTATAACCACCATGCCCTATCTCTGTCAACGGATGGAACTTGGTATCACGGACACGTTCGGAGATGAACCCTGAAGCCGTTGGCGCTCCCTCATGCACAACGAATTGGGGTACCTTGATAACCATATTTACAACACTGTGAAAGACCCATATCATCGACGTCATTATCACAACAAAGATGTGCACCTAAAGATAACCCAATACACAATCCCTCACACGACATGTGAATCTCATCTGAAGGATAGAAAACGACAGAAGTTTCCCAAGGTGCGACGACAATGCGGGTTATTGGCTTAGTGATATTAAAATCCGATTCTGAGACTAGTCATATCCACCCGGAAGAACGGTTTGCGGTGGGAACGTTTCACTAGATGGTTATGTGGCTCGTGGTCCGTGAAGCCAGGAATCTGATAGTATAACAATAGCATCAAAGGCAGGATGAGATGGGCGACCAAAGCCGGCAAGGACTAGAAGCAAGATATTTGGGCCTTGACGGGCATTTAGCGCCTGTGCGAAGTACAGTGATTATAAGCATGGAACAGCATTTAAGCTCGCCCATTGAATATTGAGTAACGAGTGAGCGCTGAGAGTCGCACTAACCATAAGCGTACTCCCTAGATATCAATCTGCCAACGTAACTGCTGCATCCTCGTTGGACATCGAACTGAGAACTGAGAACTGATGAATCAGATTGCGGCTTCGAGTGGCTTTGGACCGTGAAGCTCAAATACATAATTTCGCCTCGGCAAGGCCAAGACCAAGATCAAGGCAAACGCCTACCGCCTTTCGTATCAAAAACACCTCCATATTTGAGAACGCCTGATGACATCCAAGAAGAATATCGTTGGCCTGTGCACGTCGACAGACGCCACATGCAGAGGGAGTAGTCACCTATAGTGCAACCTAGACCATACATGCAGTTCCTGATTGTCGCCATAAACCAGGAAACAATGCTGCACAATCGCCATGTCACGACAACGTCCAAAAGTTCCAACCTCGCCCTCCTGAGCCGGCCGGCCCGCCGCTTTCACTTCGGAAAATCACAATACGCACCGTTCCCTCGCAAGCGCAAGGACGAATCAAAAGATGACATCTAAAACTCACTTGCCTTGTATTGTCTCTCTGGGAAATTTTAAGGGAAGCACATTTCGAAAATGAAGTTCCAGGCTGTCGGTCCGAGAAGCAGGCGATTTGAATGTTCGGCATTTTTGTTGTACGCCGCATCATTTTGTTCCGCTCATAGTCGCCGCTACGGAACGGCTCGGTTGCGCGTAGCCGGAACAACCCAGTTACGATAAAGGTTAGCGCATAAAATGGGGTCCGAAGTTCCGAAGTGTTTGAAGTTTGCGCGTCAGAAATATGTCTATTGGTGAAATATTTACCCATTCTTGGCGGCTCGAGAGCACTTCTGGAAACTTCTAGCGGAGGGCGGCTGTAAACGTCCGCGTCAGGCTTCAATCATGACGCGCGGTAGTAATAATGTCAAATAGTACGGGACGCTGAGAGCCCCGTTTCGAGAGTCCGGGTAAGATGAAGCACTTGACTTGGGCCGGAAAGATCAACAGTATCCGTGAATCACAGCTATTCCTAGTCCATGGGCGCTAGGACAAGGCATTTATAGCGAACCTCTATATGTAAGGAGTGAGCCTAGTAAGACACACGAGCAAGCTCTGCGAAAGTCGACATTTGATGCCCGCATCCCGTCTGATGACTCTCTTCCGAGTCCGGGCCAAGTAAGCACAGCACCGGAACCCCGCATTCCTCCACAAATCGATCCTCACCCTCTAAATCATCCACCTCCACATCTTCTAGCCCGTTTAGGCCATCCCACTTATCCTCGTCGGCATCGAACTTGGCTACCTTGGTATCGAACTTATCGCATCTGGTCCTCCGAACCCATGCACGCAGGATTGTTCGTCTTGTAGTTGCAATCTGAGCAAGTCCGTCTTTCCAGCCGCGCTCAAACGCAGAGAGAATTTCACCATGGAGGTCTACCGGTGTATTGGGGAGGGCAATTGAGAGCGATCTGAGTGTCGGCGCAGGCGGAATTATGCGGACTTTCTGAGGAAGGTCAACTGGCGGTGATAATTTCGAAGGACCTGGGACTTGGGACGGAGGTGGTGACGCGGACCGGAGAGATATGGTAGCCGTGGCCAACCCTTTCCTCCCCTTTCTTGGTCTCTTAGCGGTTGACTCGGTTGCTGCTATCTGTTCATGTTCCCGATTGGCTTCCTGCAGCCAATGCTTAACCATCTTTTCCCGTTCTCTGGAGCGTCGTGCGCCCCCCAAAGCACATCGCTTACCAAGGCCATACCATTCCTCACGCGTGCCAGGACCTTCCAAGGTCGCGCCACCTAGAGCATTATGAAGTGTAGAGCATCCATCCAATACAAGATGTTCTAGCTTGGAGAATCTCGTAACTATGGTATCGATATCTGCATCATAGGTGCTGGTCGTAGACATGTCAAGAACGCGAATATGAGAATAAGTGCGTGGCGAGGCGTTTGTGACCGCACGCATCAATGTACGTGAAGGAAGGCGAAAACGTAAGGCGTTGATGTAAGGGCAAAGTAGAAGCGAAGAGAAAGTGTGGTCGAGGCGGAAGAAGACGATCGGTTGAGCAAATGACGGTCTTGGGGCAACCTGTATTTGAATCAGACCTAGAGGATCTTGGACGACGGAAAGGGTTCGGAGCGTTTCGTGGGGCCACTGAGCAAGAGCCGAGAGCGTGCTGTCGAAATATGAACCCTGAATGAAACTACTGTTGAACGCTGAGCCCAGATAGCGGTATCTGGCCCACCTTCAAAAACTGGAGGTATGTAGCCTTTTGCACACTGGGAGGGAGATTTAGAGACCCGAAGACAGCTTCTTATGGGTGACTTACTAGGGTCTGAATCGGAGCTCGAGTACCCTGAGCTGCTTCATATCCTTCTTCAGTTTGGTTATCAGCTCTTCCAGATTTTCTGGGGTAAAATTCATGGGGCCGATCCACAGGGTCAGTTTAGTGATCTCCGTTAGCAGGCCAACGAGGTTTATGGTAACATTCGCATCAGCAACCCAGGATTCCAGCGAGAAGCTACGGACCGAGGACGCGGCGGGATCAGTCTGAATACTCGTAGAGTTGTCATCGTTGGTAGTGGTTGTGCGCAAACGGCGGTATAGTTGGAAGACTTGGTCAGGGTGAGTGAGCCTGATACGGTTGAAAAGAGCTTCAAGAGGTACGGGCGAATAAGGGATCGTGCGAGAAAGTGATAAGGTAGTCTTCTGAAGGTCCGGCTCCGGAACGTGGGAGAGAATATCCGAATAGAGTTCGGTGGGGAGGGTGGCCAAAGACATGTATAGTAAGGATCTAGAGCGAAGCAAATAGAAAGGAAGGGTACCAGCATCCCTTGAAAATTTTGCTTACCTGGTTCCCTAGTTCCCTCAGCGTTCCAGATTAGCCGTGCAAGCTGTCTAATTCGATAAATAGTCCCGGGTGTCGCAGCAGAGGTATTTACACGGACGACTTGTACCAAGATCCAAAAGACAGCCTAGGAATAGATAGATGCCACCAGTTCGTGATGTTGTCTCAAGTTTGAGACCGGGGGTCTTGCCTTCCTCTTTCGTCAATTGTACCACCTTTCGCACACTCTGCGACGACAGGATGGATGGCGAGCTCATGCGCGTATGGCAGCTCGTTCACGAACTCAGCGAGCAGCTCGCGCACAACCAGAAGCTGACTGCGACTCTCCAGACCCAGGCTAGAGCTCTTCAGGTGCGTTGGCTTGTAAATGTTTCGTCGCCATGTCCGTGACGCTTTTTCTGCAGACCCAAGCTACTCACAATAGCACCGGTTTTGTTCTGAGACGCTTTAATACGGATATCACAAAAGGTGCGTAAGGGGCATCTTGTTTGGGGGTAGTGTTCAGATGGTCTCACAGAGGCATTCGAGTCCGAGTTGGAGAGGATGAACGCGCAAATCATCATCGAAAACCAGACGCTGTTACACGAGAACAAGCAACTGAGCATGCTACTCAAGGAATACGAGGGAACAATGGATACAGTCATGACCAAATTTAGGAACCATGCCGCAAGTCCAATTCCGTGTCTCTATACTTATTCTCTAACCTGATTTTGTAGTTAGCAGCCCAACAGCATGAGCTGACTCTTACAAGACACTATGAAGGCCTTCTCATGGCTCGCGAAAACCAAACACTATCTGCAGACTTGTCATCATCGACGAACATGTCGCGATCACTTCAACGGCTGTCATACAACCTCCGGAATCTTCTTCGCTCCATGGCCGGCGAAAACCCTGACGCGGAACCTCATCATTTGCGGTCGCAGTCCGAGGCTGAATATGAAAGTGGCTTCTCGGACCAGCTCATCGATCCCGTCGAATTGCAGTCGCTTCTTGACGCGTTAGATGATCATGCAAATTATACGAATGGGCCTGGGAGGGAAGACTGGGCCATAGAACGCGAAAGCGAGATTGCACGGCTGGAGCGGGAGAACGCCGAGCTGAGGAGAATGCTAGGTATCGACCCCTCAAGTATCGCAGAGACTGGCATCGATATGAACGCGGAGGTCGAGAGAATGGAACGGAGGAGGCATCCTGAGCTTTCGCAGCGTCTGAGGAATGGTGGACATGGTAGAGAGGATAGTGGCGATGTCTGGTGGCCTACTAATGGCCCCAGCCAGCAGCAGCAGCCGTACCAGGCCTCTACCACACCACAGCCGGGACAAACAAATGATGTGGGTACAAGGCTCCGGGGAGCCTTGGATTTCCCACCCATGCGAACTGGTACTCAAGGCAGACGTCCAGGAATGTTTGGTACTACTGGACAGCGAGGGGGATTGGGTCGAGGTGCTATAGGCAGTGCAGGCGCTGGACCGCCGCCCCCGCCTCAGAGCCTATGGTCCAATCAACCACCATCGCCTGCACCACCGGTTATGTCTGATCGCATTTGGCCATCACAAGGTGGCTCGACACTTGACCTGAGCAGATGAAAGTTGTTCGCATTATGGTTATATTTCATGTTTCATTTTAGTTGGGATCATTATAATGCGGTTTAATTTATGTAGACAGGGACACGTGTACTTGCATAGAGATATTTTTTGCTGATTACCATTGGCGTAGCCTTTCTATATCCCCTCCGTCGTGTACGAATAGTATTCTTTGTGTGAGGAATATGCCGCCCCTGGAATAGGCTCGTGGGAAAGTTTGTATTACATACGTTTGATGTGGAGGGGCTTGAGACAAGTCGCCTCCTTGTAAAACATTCGCAACTTTCAAAACCTCCCACTCGCTTTCGCCAGGTCATTTTTCTACCAGCTTACCCTTATCTGCCCTTTTATTTCGGCCTCGCGCTTGTGCGCAAGCTTCATCGGATCCTACATAACGTCCAGCGCTTCGTTGAACCGCTTATTCACCTGAAAGCTCCCACTAGAACAGCCGTTGTCGAGGACCCCGTTATTCCTCGCATTTCGCCCCTTCGCTTTCGACGCTTTTTATAGTTATCAAGTCTTATCATTTCCTATGGCTGCCGCACTAGCAGGACTCTCCGCCTCAGTCACGCGTATTCTCTATCTCAGCGGCTTCCCCAAAGAGCTGAAGACGAAGGACATCCAGAGCGCCTTCTCGGATTGGGAGGGTGTCAGTGGCGGCTTCAAGATCAAATGGCTTGACGATACCAGTCTGTTGATTGTCTTCCAGGATGCACCCACCGGTGAGTCACCGGTCCACGGATCCTTTTCTCTCGCAGTTCGCTGATCTTTTCATTCATCAGCCAAACGGGCATATCTGCAGACCCTTGCATTCCCACCTCGCATTCTCACTGCACCGAACGGCGTCAGCGCCAGCGTCAGGCCCTACGATGGCGCCGACGCCCAGACTGTCATCCAAAACGTCAACTCGCGCGGCCAGCACAATCCCAACAACCCGTCTCGTCACAATAACCGTTCAGCCTCCATCTCCGTCTTCCCCAACCGAGCCTCCATCTCCGCCAATACCGGTTATCGCCCCGGCAACGTGCAGAACGTCACGATTCCCGAGTTTCAGACACAGAATGGGCGCGATCAGCCGTCACCGACCTTGCCCAGTCTTCCCAGCCATCCAACTCTCAACTCCCTCATTAGCTCATCCTTGGGCGAGGCTGTGAAGAATGTCAACCCTCCGTCGGATCCCGCTATTCTTGCGACGAGCTTGAGTCCGGATATGAATGTTCTTGCGGGTGGTCCGAGGATTGGGAACCCTGGAAAGAGGATGCTGGGTGCTGCGCTGGGCGTGAGGCATCCAGCTTTGGGACCGAGGGTTGTGAACGGAGGTAGCGCTGCCAATGGTGGTGCGAAAGGCGGCGTAGACAACGTTATGCGCGATGTCAACAGGGCTATGGGAGGATTGGTAGTGGCTGAGTGAGCAGCAAGCACGCAACAGTTCGCTTTTTCTCCCAAATTCCTTTCATGCTTTTGTTTTTTTTGTAAGATAAGATGTCGCTTGCGGAGGTTTTATTCCGAATGTTTCCCATTTTAACTGGAAATGGCGTGGGGCTGTCTTTTTGTGGAGTTGTGGTGGTATTATTTGGGAGTTGACGGTGCTAACTAGCGATAATAATGTTGACTCGCAACACTCATTCCTTTTTCTCATTCAAATAATCGCTTTTTATCGAATTACCTAATGTATAACTCAGTTGCATGTTCAGAGAGTGTTTGAGGGCGGTCGATGGGAATTTCCTTTCTTGGATCGCAATAATTCCACGTGTCGTTAGATAAGCGGACGAGATCGTGGCATCTCTCCTCCAGTATCTCTCTTTTCTATAGCACCGTGGAATCTGATTCTCGGGCTCAAATGGGGGGCTACGGTCCCGGGCGTACCGGGGACATGACGTGCGATATTCTGTCACAGCTTGCAGTCTAGGTAATTGATGGTTAACACCGTTTTCCGCAGTGCTGACTTATCTCAGGGCATGACAGCGACAGGAGACAGGATCAGCACCAAGGTCGATGGATTCGTTTGTACCCAGCGGCATGTTGAAGACAAGGGCCTGTGTGTGATGGTCGTTGCTACAGGGGAAGCTGGGTGATCAAATGTTTTGAGGTGCGACAGAACAAGAGCTGCGACTTGTGAACGGCATCGGATTCTGGTGGAATGGTTCTCAACTATAATTACGCATTACGTCAATCAGTTGGTATCGTTTCTTCCGCGAATCCGTGAGTCTTTGTTCCTTCTGTGTGACCCTAGTACTCATAGCCTTTCGGTACTAGTACCCCGCTCCATCTCTCCAGTGATGGTCCCGATATGGCGAACTCTGTCGTTACCGGCAAATTCGACAGGGCCTTGTCCAGGAATCAGTAACCTCCCGGGACGCCTTCAGGCCTCATCAGCGGACTCGTGCATTTAAACTTCCCCCAGAACACAACGTGGTTGCCTGATTCCCCATTGTTCAACGTTCAACCCTGATCAGCGCCACAATATGTATCCCAAGGAAGACGCGGAAGGTTTTCGAATGAATAATTAAGGCGTTGAAACGCCGCGTCACTATAAAGTCCTATCCGTCAAGGTTTCACGGTTGTTTCTTTTCAACCCAGGACCCATCCGCAGATGCTCCACTATTATCCCTATCCTCCCGAATCGTCACGGTCCCGCTTGGCAGGTGTGTTCAGCTTTGTCCCTCTCCAGACCCGGTCCTCACCTTGCATCCCAGGGCCTCATATGTCGCCCCAGACCCACTCCCTAGTCTATTCCTCAGGAGACTATCCCGGCAGCAGTGCAGTTTATGCGGTTCCTGACTCTCTAAACATAAACGAGCGGCCACAGGACCAGGGTTCTTCGTCTTCAATGAATCACCACCCGCCATCATACCATACAGATTTCTATTCATCCAGCTCGCGCATGACGTCGGGCACGGTGCTTGCGTCCAGACCCTCGGCGCTGGGCAGTGTGGACGAGGAGATGGAAGAAGACTACGCCTGCATGGCATCGACGTCACATAACAGCTCCAGACAGACAGAATGGGCCTACTCCCCAATGACAGACTCGCCATGCTCGTCGTTCGAATCTTTCAGCCACGATTCTCAGGAACCCTTCTTCAGAGACAAGCTCGCTCCGTTCGAGCCACTCTACGTTCATGATTACGAGCATGGCATTCATTCGGTGCTTTCCGAGGAGCAGGGCGTTTACCAGGACCTCATCATCGATACTCGGTGTGCACCGCCCATCATTTTCGGGCGTGATGACCACGCTGAGATCTCCCCTTCAGATGTCACTCCTTCACCGTTGACATCGATGGATTATCATCTGCCGGATCCGTCTGACTGGCAGTCTGTCTACCAACCCCCATTCCCACAACAACAGCAAGCACCACCAGCGCCACCGATATCCCTCACCGTTCCGTCATCCATTCCCATTCATCAACCGCGTCCTATCCGTAAACCTAATTTTCGTATGATGGAGTTTGCTGCGTCACTAGAGGCGGCTGTCGGCTCTTCTCCCCATTGTGATCTTGATCCTTGGCAGGGCTCATCGACTCATCAGCATCCACAGTCCATGACTCACACTCTTGACCGTGACGGCATGGGGCGTTATTAGTCTTGCATTCTCATGTCTTTCTTCTTTCCATCAACTTTTCGCATAGCATCTTTCAAGAACGCGGCTGATTCAGTTCGGACCATGTCATGTAGCATATAATCATCACCTTTTGCTGTATTGATTGATTCCCGTCACATGAATGATGATATAGTATGTATAATAATATAGTTCTACCTGTCGTAAACGTAGCGAGGTGTCTATAATGTTCCGGACAACCATGTGTCCTTGACAAGTTCCGAGCGAGAGACATTGTGTACATAGAGGTAAAACGGGGATTGCATGCGGATATCGTGAGCAACGGAGTTATACCACGAAGCCATATCGGCGCTTGTCGACGGAAAAGGTTATGTGTATAGTAAGGACAACATCGCTTCTTCCTTCAAATACCACCGCCGGTAGACATAGATCTCGCTCTCATCGGTCTGCTTCGATAGCCAGAGCCGACGGAGAAAACATCTGGCCATGCGAATCGTCGGTGAAGTGCAGATTGATGCCGTCTTTCGGTCTCAATGCAGTCTGACGAAGACATGTACCCAGGTAAACCTTGCTTGGTAAATGAGTGAAAAGGGATGTAAGCGGGCGAGGCCATGGTGTCTGGAGTGGACAAACGGGAAGCGAAGCCCGGTGCGCGACCATAGGCAGTCGAGGGATGATGAGTGGCAGTTACACGAACTGGGTCGTCAATGAATGCCGCATGGATCCAATTTCCGAGGTCGACTTCTGTAAAATTGAACAAGTCAACGCTAGTTCCGACACTTTCGCTTTGCTCTTCACAGTATTGTTCGTCTCCTGGAACCAAAGCGTCGTAGTAAGCGCGCCTCCGTAGCTCCATGTATGCTTTATATGTGCCAAGTGACTCCTGCGCCTTCAGGGAGAGCTTTGCAGCCTGGTTAATCAGTTCGTAGATATTTGCTTGTTGTTCTGGCTCCAGAAGCTGGCTTTCGGGCGGCATCAAATAGTCCTCGTCGCAGGGGGAGAATGTTTCGTAATCAAATGGTGCTAAGTAGTTTGTCGTATCCATCTCAATGACAGGATCGAAAGGAGAGAAATACTCGTCTGACGGAGGGACGAATGTGCCGGAGTCGTCTAGGGTGTCACAAGATACAGAAGATGTTTCAAGCGAAGAATCGAGTGAGTGTATCGCAGGGCTTAGCTCCGATAATTTAGGGTATGACAATGCAGCAGATGAGAAAGATCTTTCGCGACGAGGCAAGGAAGAATCAAGTGGTTCGCTAGGATAGGGCAGCACCGAAGAAGAAGCAGGCTTTTCGCATTGAAGGGAAGAAGGTTCAGGTGTATCACTATAGGAAGTGCTGGGCGGAGGCGTGTAAACATCGACAATATCAGGGGAATGCGGTGGAAATGCATTGATGCGAGGAGTCAGCATGGGTGAATTAGGAAGGCGAGACTTTTTCAAAGGACGACCTGGAGATACAGAGCAATTTCGCGGGCTAGCAGAGTCGGTGTTTGCGGTCGCGCTCGGAGCCGAAACTTGAGTATTCGTAGTCAGGGGAGCTAGAACCGTACGTTTCGCCTTGCCGGGTCGCTTCCGGTTTGTCTTCGCTGGTCGGGTGGAAGCCGAATTCTTGCAAAATGATCAGCGAATAATCGAAGACAGGAGCAAGGCCACAAACCTCTGCCTCTGCCCCGGAAGCAGCAAGTTGAGCCTTCTGCTGCCTGCTTCTAGTGAGATTGTTAAATCTCTCCTCTTTGGCGACCCGAAGACCTAAAGATAAATGAGTCAATGCTCCATAAGCTATCACAAACCTGGAACATACCTCTTGAATGGAAGTAATCATACAAATGACGACGGTCGACGTTGTAGCGCTCTTGAAGATCTTTCCTTATTGAAAAAGACGGCATATATGCGCCTGGTTTGATGTGTACTTCCATTTCGCGAACGAGATCAGGTCCGAGCCGAGCAGCCAGGTCTATAATACAATGGTAACGTTAGTATGATGTTATAAAACTGAAGAAATTGCGCATATACGGAGAGGATTGACCCTTCTTGGCTTCGTATTGTCGTCTGTGCTATCCGGTAGTATTACTTCAGTGTCTGGAGATTCATTCTGTCCTGATGCTCGTTTTCGTTTTTGGCAGGCTGTGTGCTGTACAGTGCAGAAGCCGCCCATCTGGGATGAGTTGTTGGTGATTCGTGAGGTAGATCGTGAGACGTCGGGTTTCGCTTGCATCGTGGTCCAATGTCAAAAAGGGGACAGATGACGTCACAGACGCGTCGCGTAACAGCGCATAGATCATGTGAGTAAAGAATTGCCGAATTCGGATTCTGAAGTCGGAGTGAATCAACACGCACAGTGACCAGGTTCAGCGCCTTCGTGACTTCCCTGACAGCGAGTTGACAAAGTCAAAGAAGAGAAGAGACGAATAGGTTTGCTTGATTGATATAGACACCGAATGCACATTAAGATGGAAATGGAAACTCGGTAGTACAGTAAGGCTAGAAATACAAACTTGCGGCAAATACAACTGTGAAGGGTGGTGAGCGTTTGGGACAGATTCCGGCGAAGAACACGCACTATCTCTTTTTATCTTTATCTGCGATTCCTCCATCTTCTTGAACAATTCTGCATCTCCAATGACTCTAGCTGCATCCCGTACTTCCCGGCATGTCTCATCCAGACGCGTGATAACCCGAACAATGCTTCCCTCAGCAACGTCTGTCAGGGCAGTAATTTGGTCGAATGGCTACGACAGTGTGAGAGATTTGCAGTATAAGAGATCAGTCAATGCTTACCATCCCTTTCGCCCATTCGTAGACCACCTCTACAAGTCCAAATTTGAGCTTACGGAAGTCTTCGACCGGGACTTTATGTTTATCTTGCAACCGTTCAATGCGTTCGCTGATTGCCAAAATGGCGGCCTTGCCTTCCTCGAGTCTTGGCGGAATAACAGGTTCGATGTCCGTCTTCTCTTGGAAGACAAAACATGAAAGTAATGCCACAACTTCCTCAGGTTCGTAGCCAGCCAACGCGTTCTCGAGAATCAACTCTGTGAGTACTAGTTCGTTTGCAGAGTTGATCTACCGCCAGATTTGTTCAATGTGTCAACGATGAGCAGCGGGAATCAAGTACCTCACAGGCTACACGGCCTTTGAGCAATACAGTCGAATTGGCGTCGATAAATTTCAGGTCTTTGAGGACTTCTATTCGCTGTTCGTAATCAGGAATAAGCTCTAAATTTTGGTCCGAAATAGCAAGCTTGAGATCCTCGATGTTTGCTCGTAATACTTTCTCTGCGTGAATTTTGGAATACTAAAATCAGTGAGAACTGGCTCTTGGTATGTAGAGGGCGAAAGAAATACCCACATGTTCCTCAAATTTTGCGCAAAGGAGACAGGAACGATTCTGAGTTCTTTGTACGTAAGCACTGCGACTTCTCAAGACTTCCTGAAAGTTGAGGGAACGTATTTTACTCCATTCTACTTCAGGAATATTCCCAATACTGGACCAGTCGCTGACCATGGAGGCTAGGGTTGTCACTCCTTCACGCATAGCGGAGATAAGGTGCCGGTCGACAATAGTGGTTACGTCGACCTTGCCAAAGTGGGATTAAGTTTCACAGAAGACAATGTGGTGTTATGACTTACTTTGACTGTACGCGCAGTTACCAAGCAGATACTTGTCAGCGGGACGGAAGTGAGTTCATATGTCCAATTGTCCCCGACTAACGCGCCTGGCACTGGCGGCCACAAAGGGGAGACGCCTTGAAGAGAAAGATCTCGGAAATATTCAGCAAAAGTGGACGGAAACCATGAAGTTGAAGATCCATACCATTTTTCTTATCTTTAGTGGCCTCGTCTACCAGGGCAAGGACGAAGTACTTCTTCGATTTGTCCGTACTCCCGAGGTCAGATGCTTGTATCGGTGTTTGCTTGAGCAGAATGGCCGCGTTGTTCGTTTTAAAATGCTAGCATGTGAATCAGCATCATTCCAGGAGATACAAGGGTAAGCGAGTGCTTACGTGGTCGCGGAGAATAACTACCCGTCCTGATGATATTACCTTTTGCCCGTGCGGACTATTTGCTGCCATAGACAAGAGGAGTTGGTTAAATTCTACAACAGATCGCGACGTGTCATAGAATAACTCGATGTCTACGTTGCATATATCACATTGGAGTTTGTCCATGGTGGAGAGGATCTTTTCATTCTAGAACAGAAAATATCAGCAATACCACCCTGAAATAAGCGGCTGACAGCGCCACACCTCTGTCACTTTTCTCTGTTGATCTGGTAACAGTCTCTGGGACGCATTTTCAGAGAAGCTCCTCTTGATCATTTCTTCCACCTTCAAGGCTTCCACTCGAAGAAGGTTCAGAATCATGTTGTACGTGAGTCTGAATTGAGATGAAAGTTTTCCGGGCTTCCCTAACATCATGATTTGTAGCGCCCCTTGCTGCAAAAAGGTCAGTCCCTGTCATATTCAGGATCGCGTTCAAGGAATCACCTCAGGGAGTGAATCACCGGCTACGATAATTACTGTTCCAGTGGGATCAAGGCCGCGACGGCCGGCGCGACCGGCCATCTGCGTATATTCTCCGGGCAGGATATCACGGAAACTTCGGCCATCATGTTTGCGAATGTTTGAGAACACAACGCATTTTGCGGGCATGTTAACGCCCTTTAACAAGGAGTTGGCTGGAATCGCATAAAGCAAAGAAAAGACTACGCACCATGGCGAAAGTTTCAGTTGCAAACAATATCTTGACCAATCCTCTTGCGAACAAGATTTCTACAAGCTGACATCGTCAGATAGAAAATTTGACAAGATGACAGTCCATTTACCTCTTTGACGATTGGTAGAAGGCCGCCGTGATGAATCCCAATCCCACGGCTTAGAAGGTCACGCATGCGACGAATTTGGGGAAGTTTCTTATCAGAACCTAACATGAGCATGAGAGAAAGCTCCAGGGACAAGTTGAGCCTCAATCGCACCTTTCAACCGAGACAAAGCCTTCTCGATTGCGACATGTACCTCACTCTTCTCCACGGAGGTACACAGATCGGCATTGGTGAGGGTCGAAGCATTTTCTTCACAGCGTTTCTTCGACAGAGTAAACACAACCACAGGGAGCAAAGACTTCTTGCGGAGATGTCCTAGTAGATGCACGTAGAGGTTCTTGTCCGCGGTGTGTATAGTCCTGTGGGAGGAGCCTCCGCCTCGCGAAGCTCTCGGTGGTGTCGCTACACCACGACCACCGCGCTGTTGTCCTCTCTGCGCGGCTCCACCACGAGCACCCACGCGTTGCACGGGTGGCAAACCGGCCGCCTCTCGTTCTTTATCTTGCTTCCGCCTTACGGCCTCACCAGCATCCTTGTATCTGTGGCAACTGACTCAGTGGGAAGCAGCAACGAAGTCTATTGGATGCGAACCCCTGGCTTAAGAAATTCCTCTGCGCATCCACAATCTTGAACATATCACGCCCGGCCCAGAGATAATGCTCTAGAGGCACGGGCCGCTGGGCTGTGGAGATGACATAGATATCCTTCTTCTTCGTGCGCCTATAGATAGCTACATGAGTAAAGACGTGTGACACCAGGTAAAATGTGCAGTCACCCAACCCAGTCCGCAAATTCTTTAGTATTCGGAACCGTTGCAGACAATAAGATTATAGTAACATGATCTGGAAGCATTATAATCACTTCCTCCCACACGACGCCTCTCTGAAAAACTTTATGGATCATTTGATCTAAAAAACATAATACACGTACCTCCGCATCATTGACGTAGTGAACTTCGTCAAAGATAACAAACTCTACGTCTCGAATAAGATCAGCACCTTTATAGAGCATACTCCGAAGGATTTCCGTTGTCATGATGAGACAGCTAGCTTCAGGATTGATCTGAACATCGCCAGTTAGAATCCCCACAGAGTTCGACGCAAACGTTTGCTTGAAGTCGCGAAATTTTTGATTAGAGAGCGCCTTGATGGGCGATGTGTAGATAGCCCTAGAGCAAGAATAAGCGATAGCCGGTGCTATCAAAATTAGCCTACCGTGTCATATGTTTCTCCGCTAACGCTATTGCATACTCTGCAACTACGGTTTTCCCAGCAGATGTATGCGCAGCCACAAAGACTGAATCGCCCATTTCAAGATGGTAAACAGCTTGTTTTTGGAACGTATCTAATTCGAACGGATACTGGACGTGCTTCTCAGAGCTGGACACCTTATGGCTGAGAATCATAAGACAAACCTTATGCGCCATATCTGGCACCAGCTCGTGGAAGTTTCTGAGAGGCGTGTTGACATCTATAACATGAGCCCAATCGCGTTTCTGCAAATGTGATGCTCGAGTGCGCTTAGGAGCCTTTGCTGGTCGCAAATGTGATCTCTTGAGATATATGTCAAGATCAAAAAATGCCTGAAGTGTTCGAGCTCACAGTGGAAGGTAATAATTCGTCAATTTCCGCATTTTTATTGGGAGATAATGATAGGTCGGGATCTTGACTAGCGTCGTCGTCTTCATCAGAGGGCTAAAATACATTCGATGAGAATAAAGTCAAGGAAATGGCGATGCGAATTACCGTGGAATGTTCGTCTGTCGACGATTTAGTCGGTATCAATTCATCAAGGGCAAGGAGAGCATCGTCGTCTAGTTCTTCACCCGGGAGGCGTAAACCTCTACTAAATCCAGGAGGTACAGTCCGCAGCCCTTTCTTGCTTGTATCCAGGTCAAGCGACGCGTCAGGGTCGAGCAGGACATCCAGTCCTCCGGGCCAGAATGGAACATGACCCGACTTTCCTCGGACAAAGCTCGTGCTGGGGCCAGGTGCACGTTCCAGCGACGTGGACGTGACTCCGGTAGTGACTCGGGGGTTAGCAGTCTAAGAAAAGATCATCTACTATCTCCCCAATAATTTCTCAGACCTGACTGACTTCAATATATCCCGTAACGCGACCTTCTAACCCGGTCCTCACGAACGTCAGGCCCGTCGGCGGTGGTGAAGGGGAAGGCCTTGAGTAACGATGGTATTGAAAGCGGATCTTTCCAATGCCTGGCAAATCATAAAAACCCACGTCAACCGTACAGAGTCATTCAATTACACTTGGTAAGTCGGAAGCCAATGCGATGGGAGTCGATCCTCCGGCGTAAGGATTTTTGCTTCTAAGGCTTTATGGACGTGTTCTCGCGTGGGTGGTTGGGAGAGCCCAAGATCTTCCAGAATTCGTGCAGCATTTGCGCGTTGTGGATGAAGGATCTGGTCGACGATGTCAACATAAGCATCTGGATCCATAGAACGAAGATGGAGTTCGAAATCAAACAGGCAGGGGAGACCTTCAGAAGCAAACACGCCGCAACAGCCCTGATTCGAATATGTCCGACCTCGGACTTTCCAGAAATACGACAAAGAGGTGCCTTGAAGTTAGTGTGCAATCGGGACCGGGGTGGTGGTCCCAAGGCCTCCTGGTTCTCTTGTGCCAAGCGTCACGTTTGCGAACCCTTGCGAATCTCGTCTCCCGGAGCCTGAACATCGTTCTCAGCTGATGTCGCTAGGGGCGGGTGGACCCACAACAGCATAAAGGGTTAAGACAGGGTCCCGTATTTCAAATGTACCTTGAAGAAACTCTCAAACTCCGAATCTCCGCGGCTTCGTGGGGTACTTAAATCCATTAGGACAACAGGTCAGTATTGTAGATGCTAGGTATCAGTACAGAAAACTGGATGCAGGAGGATGATGATGATGCTAATAACAATGTGACGAGATAGAACGTGTCCGGTACCAGATGAAAGTCAGATCAGTTCGAACGATTTGCATTTTGGCGATTCCGAGGTTGGCGTTTATGGGCGTAGACGCACTGCACTCGAATATAGTGACGTGTGTTGCCTTCCATCAGCTCTTTGTAGGCATTCGTCTCAAGTTCATTCACGAGTTGCTCAGGTACTCCACTTCCTAATAAGAGCGGCCGTCCTGATTTCAGGAATGACTACAACGAGAGGGCATTGAGCGAGGTGGTATTAAAAGAACAAAGCTACGCACGAATATATCATCTCTCATCGCCGTTCCTATTCGCATGTCGAATGCGCTATCAGTCCGCCACGGTGTCACAGGAATCCAATACTGGTTATAAACAACGTTTTCGAAGGACTGATGATTTGAAACCCAATCATGAAGATGTGTCGCAGCATCGACATCGCCACCTCGGTTTCGCGCGGCCATTTCCAGGAACGATAGCCACCGTGGCCACCAGGGAGATGCTAGGGTAGATGTATCCAAGTTTACTCGATGATGGTTCTCATCGTAGCAGTGAAAATCGAATTCCATGAGGTCGATGAGACCTCCCGGTCGTAGAACGCGACTTATTTGATCGATGAGGTGGGCGTAATTTCGAATCTGTTGTAGCCATGAGAGGCGAGACTCTAGGCAATGAATTTTGTCTTACACCGGAGGAGATAAGGCGACAATGGACAACATTGAAGTCACCGTAGAAATGTTCCAAGCCAAGATTGATATCATCAACTTCACTCCTGGCCAAGGGTTTCAGCGAGCGGGTCATTAAGACCATATGAACACAAACCTGCAATTTGGGGGCATGTACCTATGGGCGGGGTTATGCGACGTGTGGTTTAATATAGAGCAACACTTACGGAGACTGCATAGGGACAAGATCAACGGCAACGGCGCTGCAATGTGGAAAGTCAAGTGCTGCTTCCATTATCCTAAAGTAATGCGTCAGGGAACTGGATAGCAATGACGCGGCAGGGACTGACCAACGCCCGCTGCCACAGCCCAAATCCAGGACGGCCTTCTGTTCCCCAGGGACATCATCCGCCATGACCTCCGGAAGTGGTGGGATATATTTGCCCATGATTTCAATAAACATGTTGTGCTGAAGGTCTAGAGAACTGGTCAGTAGTATCCGAGACCAAGAGTGTTGCGACGCACCGAGACGATCCAACTCTTCAGCATCGGCGGGCAACCGGTATATTTCCGAGTAGTTGTTGAGGCCACGTCCAAATTCCTGTTTGTACGCCTCGGCGCGTAGGGAGCTCGTCATGGACCATACTGAAGGCGTCGGTGACAGCGAACGCATTGAGGCATCATACGAAGTATACGAACTCCCCCCCACACTCGGAGCGGGACTGAAGGGCGATATTGAGGAAATCGAGCAGGCGTCGCTGTCATCATCGCTGTCGCCGTCCAGAGGCTTGGGGAATGTATGCGAGACCATTAGTGGATAGACGGTCGACGGTGGAACGGAAAGAGTAGAAAAATAATTACGTTGAAATAACATCAGTTAAATGCAATACCCCTTTATAACCCGCAGGCTGATAGACCCGGTGCGATCGTGAGATCGTGGCTTTTCAGGCTCACGGCGGATATCAACCAACCATTCCGATGCCATGCACACTTCTTCCGAGCCCCTTCCGTTTTGAATGGATAAATAGGTTATTTATTTTTTGGGCAGAGAAATACCTGACAAAAAGGTCAGTGTACTCGAAAACACAACAGAAAATACGGAAGATATGTGCTATGATGTCTATGAATTTCAGAAGGTGCCACATCGAGATGGAAAGCTACCCAAGGTGTGCCCTGTCGGAGACAGATTTTCGTATATGTCCAAATCTAGCCCGCAGATTGAACTCAGCTTTCGCATGACCAACTCCGCCTGAACGGCATGCATTTTCTTTCCCATTTTCCACAACTTCACATCGTTGGTGAACCTCCTCTGATGGCGACAATAATCTCCGTAGAGCGGCAATCATGCATAAAACAATGAGTTACCGACCTCACTTCCTTGCAGAAATTCTCGAAAAAAAGCCTGGTCTAGTTGCCAAGACTAAGGTCTAAGGAATCAATACCATCATCTCCGACTCGGAGTACTTGCACACTGTTTCAATTTCCCAAAACGCGCTCGCCCTGTGCTACGCGTCGTTCACTCATGGGTCATCCGACATCTTCTGGTCTTCTGAGACCCGTTCACTGGGTTACAAGAATTTAAGCTCCTTTACCGACACCCTATTACTGACCCGTTACCTCGGTACACCACGACCGCCGATTGCTACTACGTTATACCTGGCGATCGGACACTTCTGACCTCCTTGTGCGACCAAGTTCACGTATGTACGGGTTTTTTTGCACCTTTACGTTTCATGATAGGCCAGCCGAAGTCGCCTTTATAATCTTATCAGCGTTCCAGCCTTCAGTGCTCCACGTAGTCCTTTCAAATTCTATAGCACGGGGACAAAACCGCTCGACGTCGAAGAAGTGCGTGCTTGCTTATTCAGACGCCGCGATGACAGCTCTCTGATGACTCCATGATGATGCTACATAGGGAGTAACGGCGTGCATACAATTCGCTGAGACCCTAACAGCCTCATGTCTCCATCTGTTAAAAACCCAGCATGGGACCGACACCGCATCATAGATTTCCTTGAAGTATGTATGCTGCCCTGACCTTTCCCATCTATGAACGCCTCTGGATACGCATGCTCATCAGGTGAGAAAGGTTGATCCCGACGATGAGCGTTATGTCCTCGGAGTCAACATGAAATGTCACTTCTAGGGATAGTAGCGAAATATTTAAGCCCAGGACGCAAAAATCCCAGTCCCGATTACCATGTCTCCCCCATCCCCAAACAGCGTCGGAGGGTACTCCAGTACCGCCGCAAGCAAATCTGAATAGCCGAGAGGGTCTATTCTTGACACTATACGCAAAGGGAAGCAAATCACGACAGGGTAGGTGAGGTAAGGGTAGACTTTCCGGTAATATTTGTGTCGGTGGACCTTGGGGGTTGCAGGTGTGGGCATCCCCCGTTCTCGGAAGTATGGAAGCAAAGCATGATCACGGCGGAGAACGGTTGGTAACCCTACGAGGGCCATATTAACACTCATTCGAACACCGGGCGAGGCACGGTTGGAACATGCTGAAGACAATCGTACATTCCGTTGTCGGTGTCATGCTTATGTCCGTGAAGGTCAGGGATGTGCATCCGGCGAAGCGCTATTTGGGATTCAACCGAAAAATAGAACCAGTGATAATGATTGCTACACGAGCTTCGCAACATGCGGCACTAAATTGTATTCAAATTCAGCATTCCTGACCTAAGTTGTCACATACATGTTCACAACACAACACGCCTACCACCGTTATTTCTTTTTCAGCGCCGCAAGCCGTCTATTCAATGCCTCAAACTCATCCTCTGGCGTCGCCGTTGTCGCCGTCGGGTTTTTGAAACTGATATTGCTGCATCTTCAGACTTTGATTTCTTGTTGTCTGGACCATCAATGTCGTTCGGCGGAATGGCAGGGAGTGTAGGGCCCGGCTCTGCCGCTGTATTTGGTCTATAGGCAGGTGGAGAATTTGTACTTGCGGCCGTTTGCTAGTATAGCATAAAGTAATGGAGCCCCATATGACTTTCGTTAGCAAAGAACACCGACCTTCACATCTCCGTCAGACCCGTCGTCGATGTTGTCGTCTGAGCTCGGGGTATTCGGAGACGTCCAGGCGACGCCATATGCCCTTGGCTATCTCCGCCAAATATGCATTGACGAGCTCTGGCGAAGGCATAGACAATGTCCTAACTTTCGAACGACCTGCAGCACAAATATGTTAAGTGTAGGCACACTTGAACGTAAATGGGAAATCTTACGCGTTCACTGACACGTCCATCATGGTTCTCCATGACGGTGATAGAGAACTCTCTACCATACTTATGCATGAGAATATCGCGCAGTACATGAAGTTCTAGAAGATAATATTTGAGAAAGCGATTGGCATGGTGAATAGGGTTCGGTACTTGCCTTTGACTTCTGTTCGGGGAGCAGAAAATATTATCCTGGATTGGCGGGTTGGATTAGAAGAGAAAGTGTAATGGAATATGACCCTTACTTACGAACAAACGCCTTCACTGATCGCCGGATCGGGTTCTCGGGAACTTGAATGGGTTCTGTCAATCAACCGAGGCGAGCGCCGCATATTTCGCTCGCTTACTTTAAGCCTAGAAGTCCAAAGCGAGCAATGAGGAGCTCGCAGTAAAGCTCAAGGAGTTCCAGAAATTCGATATGGATGTTTTCACTGATTACTACGAATATCCGGGTCAATAATAGCAAGGAGAAAAGTTGAAATGCGGGACATACTAGTCTCCGCTCTTACCCTGGGCGGTCTCAATCCCTCCCCGCTTAATTAGAATGATGATGTCTCGATGCGATGCCTTGGACTGGTCCCCTTATTTCGTAAAGTCCTGAGTCGTTTATTCGTTGTATTCAAGACGATCAGTGTTACAGGTCTACGGTATTGTAATAGATAAGGACGCCGAAACGATAAAGCTAAAGCTAAGCTCTGCCTCTCCGGATCCCGAACATGCAAGCAGAGCAAATACAGTGGCCTCCGTATCAACAGTTGCAGCAGTATAAATGCTTTGGCATATTTGACAGAAATATAAATGAGCCTGCCAGTCCAGGATAACTGGTGGATGTAAGTGCTCGGTTAGATCAAGTGCGAGCTTCATCATTCATCACTAGCGTCGAGAACTTACTAATGAAGTTAGCAGGCTACGGAACATTGCAGTTTATCCGCACTCTGGTGAAAAAAGCCAGTTTTCGACCAATTATGAAGCCCAACGGACAAGCAAAGCCAAATGGGATAATTCAAGTCCACGAATACAGTAAAATTGCACAATATACAATGACACAGAAGTCCTTCAACAGCACGGTCCCTCATTTCGTTCGCCGCTATCAATCCATTGTGCTAATCCAACGAACATCAGAAACTGTGGAATCTAAAGCAAAGAAGACGCAGCAAGAGCTTCCGCGTTATCCGCCCACCACTTTTTATATTCCACAAGAGCATCCTTCATCTTCCGTCTTAGTCGTAGACGCCTGCCGACGAGCTTGCCGCGTGGCCTTGTTTACCCGTATATAATCGTCAACGTCACAAGGTGGGATATTAGGTATGAAGTCTTACTGTTTCGTCGAATATATCTTCGGGGCAAAGGGATTCATTTTCATAGGGACGATCCTGAAAAGATGACAACAGAATGACAAAATCTGGCGTCGCTGGCATCGGTGCTACATATTTCCCATATTTCCATCTCTACAAGAAGTGGATGCTTCTCAGAGGAGACGCATGAGTCTGATTCTGAATGCAACATGGTGGTTGGAGAATGAAACGGTGGAACGACGTGTGGCCGAGGGTAGAGATTTTGACTGTCGCGGCCGGCAGGCACACTGTCATCTTGCTACCACCTCGAGACTCTCAAAACGCTTAAGAACTCGAAATGGATGTCGCGCCCTTCTACAACTTCCCTTTGCCTTCGCGACCCTCCACGCGCACCTGCCAACCATAGCGACCCTTCATGACTTCGACCTGCCGTACGTGTTGAATACTCGTTCCTGACTTGGCCATTGGCACCGACGATGCTTGCTACACGAGCTTTGCAACATGCGGCACTAAATTGTATTCAAATACAGTATTCCTGACCTATGTTGCCACATACATTCACAACACAACGCACCTACTACCCTTATTTCTTTTTCAGCGCCGCAAACCTTCTATTTAATGCCTCGAACTCATCCTCTGGCGTCTCCGTTGTCGCCGGTTGGGTTTTTGAAACTGATATTGCTGCATCTTCAGACTTTGATTTCTTGTTGTCTGGACCATCAATGTCGTTCGGCGGAATGGCAGGGAGTGTAGGGCCCGGCTCTGCCGCTGTATTTGGTCTATAGGCAGGTGGAGAATTTGTACTTGCGGCCGTTTGCTAGTATAGCATAAAGTAATGGAGCCCCATATGACTTTCGTTAGCAAAGAACACCGACCTTCACATCTCCGTCAGACCCGTCGTCGATGTTGTCGTCTGAGCTCGGGGTATTCGGAGACGTCCAGGCGACGCCATATGCCCTTGGCTATCTCCGCCAAATATGCATTGACGAGCTCTGGCGAAGGCATAGCAATGTCCTAACTTTCGAACGACCTGCACACAAATATGTTCAAGTGTAGGCACACTTGAACGTAAATGGGAAATCTTACGCGTTCACTGACACGTCCATCATGGTTCTCCATGACGGTGATAGAGAACTCTCTACCATACTTATGCATGAGAATATCGCGCAGTACATGAAGTTCTAGAAGATAATATTTGAGAAAGCGATTGGCATGGTGAATAGGGTTCGGTACTTGCCTTTGACTTCTGTTCGGGGAGCAGAAAATATTATCCTGGATTGGCGGGTTGGATTAGAAGAGAAAGTGTAATGGAATATGACCCTTACTTACGAACAAACGCCTTCACTGATCGCCGGATCGGGTTCTCGGGAACTTGAATGGGTTCTGTCAATCAACCGAGGCGAGCGCCGCATATTTCGCTCGCTTACTTTAAGTCTAGAAGTCCAAAGCGAGCAATGAGGAGCTCGCAGTAAAGCTCAAGGAGTTCCAGAAGTTCGATATGGATATCTTCATTGATTACTACGAATACCCGGGTCAATGATAGTAAGGGGAGGTTGAACTGTGGAACATACTGGACTCTACTTTAACCCTGGCGGTCTCAATCCTTCCCCGTTCGATTAGGGTGGCGATATCTCGACGCGATGCCTTGGCCTGGGCACCCTTCTTTTCTTGTAAAGTCCTGAGTCGTTGTACAGATATGCTGTTGATAGAGGGCGCGTAAATCGAGGATTACGGATTCCAGAAATTACAGTCGGTCATTACCGGAGCTGCACCTTACAAGGGATGAGCTCGATGGTGAATAAATAATGAGTTAAAACTACCTTGGCTTTAGTAGAATTCCAAGGAATCATGGACATGTCGGATGATGGGTGAAAAGGTACAAGACACGTGGATTCGGATCGACCGTGTTTGTTTGTGGGGTGCTGACTCTACTCCACACAAAGCCAAGGCATCGGAAATTACTTCCGTGCTCCTTTCCTTGGCTACTAGACTATTGGCCGCGCAAACGGGGATAGAGAAATTGCGTCAGAGGGCACCTTGGCAAAAATCTTTTAGGGTGAAGCGAATAATAGCCGCGCGCCTCTAGTACGCACTGCATCGGCTGGCCTAACGGCGATGAATATTAATTGTGGTAGCTATTTTTTGCAACGCGTCTCATTAACTCCCATTTCTCAAACTTTTGTTCATAGATTGGAAAACATCTCAGGAATATAGTGTTCCCTTACAAAAGAGTCGCGAGCAATGGCGGCGGTGCGAGCCACTGGACGCCGATTAATGGAAGTGCCAAAACAGAGTTCCCTAGGATTACTTGTTTTCTCTTCCATTCATTCGTTCGACAGCAGCCAAGCTTCCATACGCCCTGCCGTCTTAGAGATTTTTCTCGAGAATGCTACTATGATAATAATGTATGCCCTACTAACGGCCTTTAGGCTCCAGCTATATGCCTCGTATGTAAATGGCGCTTGCTTCTATATCTTCATCTCTCTGTTCGCCATCAGAAATATATCCACTGCCTCGCCTATCACATCAGGCTGTGGTCAGTTGCACTGAATGAGTATCTTAGCCTTTGACTCTTACATATTGCATCCCGACCTATCCCGCCCGGTTACTGGCTAACAATTCAAGTGGAAGGTCGTCACTGGTTCACGTATTTGCTCATTCCTGAAGTTGCAACTATATGTACTAGAAATTATTCTTAATTCTTATGTATTCGTTTTCTGTGACAGGTAATATATTTGAGGACTCAGACAGATCCGAAAACAGTGCTTCATAGTGCCACTGGGGTCCGAGAAGAAGTGTGAGAACCTAACACACTCTTATCACCTGGCGCTTCACGGCAGCCCTCAGGTTAACAATAAGAATTTTACGTGAAAAGCAGCGCATTTAACGATCTGGTATCTTTTGAATTCCCCCTGTCTGATATGCTAACTGTAATTGAGTGTTCCATGCTTTTCTCCATGCTCCTCATTGTCTCCGTACTTGACAAGAAGCGGAGGCAAATACCCGATGCTGTACTCGAACATCAGTTTGGACAGCATGTGTGTGTAAACTGACGGTAAGGATATCATGATGATAATAGTGATAATGGCGCATTGAGTTGAAAGCTCCTGCGAAAATATTCCTGGATATTCAACAGCAGTGAAGACGGATCCTGTCGCAATATATTCAGTGTCAGTGGTACGTACGGAGGCAGAAAGCGTGATCTGATCGTGCCCTAATGTGATGGTTGTTTGGATGACGGTTGCCGCTTATAGATCCAGCACATCCATGATGAAGTGACTGTTCTGTTAGTACTGCTTTCGGTCTCTGCATCTTGTCATCGCCGTTCTGCTCTTTTGCTGCCACGATGACCACCACCCTCTCCCACACCGCCAAAGTTCGCCAGTCCCTTCATCTGTCCATAGATCCATCGCCTTACCACCACTTTCGCGCCCCATCATCCGATTCAATTACATCGTCGTCGGATTCTACAATGAACAGCTCCGAGACCGCAGAGACCTCTCCACCTTCTTCTGTATCCGAGCAGGGCCACAGCACCGTGTTGTGCATGTATGATTTCGAATCGGACAATTCAATCCACCTGCCCTTTCACAAGAATGAAATGCTCGACATCATAACGCGGGAAGCGACCGGATGGTGGGCAGCAATGCGACGTGGGGGCAACGTCGTTGGCTGGATACCACAAGCCTTTGTGTGCCCGCTTACGGAAGAAATGGCGGAGAGATTGCGCAGTGTTCGGGAAGAACTTCGTGTCTTTGAATATGAGGCTGAACGGCTCTATTCTGCACCTACTTTACAAATATCTTCTGCTCTCGAGTCTCCCTTGCTTATTCGAGCTACTGAGGCAGAAAACTGTACCCTTGCTCGATCACTGTGGTCTTCGCCGGAGAGCCACCAAAGGCCACACCATCCGCCTTCTCCACGGACACCAGTACCCCATCCCCCTGTGGTGACTGTATCCGTCAGGCGCACACCGAGGAACCTTGCTAACGGTTCCGACATCGCGTCCAGGAACAAGGTCGCCACGCATGAACCTCTCTCACCTCTCCGAAATCCCCCACGGCGCCATTATTCCCTTTCGGCTTCGGAACATGACTCGGACGCTGAATCTCCGTCTGCCTCTGACAGGCGACGTTTGGAAAAGATTAAACAGCTTACGGGAAGCGAGGAAGCAGTCTCGTTCTTTAGCCAGGCAAATTCCCCATGGTATACGAAGTCGCGGCACTCCGATCAACTAAGGATTGACAGCGATGGACAGGTCCGTTCCGGGACCACAGAGGCTCTTGTGGAGAAACTTACGTCGGAAACCTCCAAAGATGTTATCAGTAAGATTTCGCTTACATATCCGTCATCTAATTCTAACTACCTCAATAGAGGCCGCGCAGGAAACTGCGTTTCGAAACGCGTTTTTGATGACATTCCGGACGTTCATGACCGCCGATCAGCTGTTCTCCGCACTTGTGGGTATTTATGCTATGGAATGCCCTAGCAAGATAACGGATCCAGAATATGAAGAATGGAAAGAGAAATGCTCTCTCCCTACACAACGCATAGTGCTGACTATCTTTACTATGTGGCTCGAAGACCACCGGCTACTCGAGGAAGAGCCTCATGTAGCCCAGCTCCTCACTGATTTCCTCAACAACGTAACCCCTCCCCTTGCTGTGGCGGCTAGATTAATTGTCAAATCTATTGAACGGCTGGTGAGTATATCAAAATCGGACCCTTACGCGGTGCTCAGATCCTTCAGACATTTGCCAGTCCCTGCGTGGAATCACCCGTGGTATCCCCTCGCCGGAGAAGAAAATCTCGCGATCACAAGGGCGACCTTCTCCGCCTTGACCCCACAGATTTGGCCGAACAGCTATCGCTATTTGAGTATACGCTCTATAGCAAGGTCACTCCTCAAGATTGTTTGGAATATTCAAAGTCACCTCAATCAGCCCCCAATCTCAACGCCTTCTGCGCCACCCATAACAAATTGGCGTCCTGGGTAACCTTCAGTGTTCTGAACAATGAAGCCCTAGGAAAACGGGCAGATACTATTGATTTCTGGATCAAGGTTGCCGAGGTATGACTTCATTCGCTAGCTTCATCGCAGAAATCTTTCTGATCGCGATCCTAGAAATGCCGAAATATGAATAACTTTGCATCTATGAGCGCCCTTATTACAGCGCTCAGTAGCGTCGTCATCACACGGTTGCATCTCACATGGGCCCATGTGAGTCGAAAGACGAATCTTGACGCCCTGTTGAAATACAATGAACCTTCTGGTGGCTTCGCCGCATTCCGAAATCTTCAAAGTAATGCCGAGGGTCCCTGTGTGCCTTTTGTCGGGATGTACCTTACCGACATCGCTCACACCAAGGACCAGTTTGAGGACGTTGAGGGTGATGGCCGAATTGTATTTATCAAGCGGCAGCGGTGGTATGAGACGATAACGCAGATGCTACGGCACCAGTTGAAACCGTATAATATTGGAGAGAGTATGTCTATTCGTGGCTTTATTTCGATGCATCTACGGACAACTGGTACGAAAGACCCGAGTTTGGCTTGGTCAAAAAGTCAAGAGGTACAACATTCAGAGCTAGCACATGCAGATATCCGTAGGGGGTTAGAGGCGGCTGGATTTTAGTTTTTCATCTATGCTTTCTTACTTGTTATTTTGCTGTCAATCTATGCATGCGTATGTAGCGGACAGGTATTCAATATTCAACTTTGCGGGGATACATAGCCCCTAACTACGGACCCTGAGCGTCATGATCATTCTTGCTTCCTGCCACGACTAAGATATGGCAGGCTTTCTGGTTACGACGACTGTGATCTTTGCTCTCATTCTCGCTATATTTTATCAAGTTAATCTAAGTCCTATACTGACAACGTTTGGCGTCGGTCGAACTATCGGGCCTTACGAGCACAATGGTCGATGCAAAACTATTCCTGACGCAGAAGGATGTGAAAGTGAACCATCATTGTTTCATTTCCTCTATATTCATTAACAGGGCCCCCGTTTACAGAAATAGTGCTGCACCATACGACTGGAAATGTATACATGGCCTGTTCGACACTGAAACAACGATTCCATGCATTGCATCCATCGAAGGAAGCTACCATACCGAGCTCTGAAACAAACTATGTTGCGACGCACAGCCCAAACGGACGTGTTACTCGTCTATCCCTGGAAAACTTTGATATGTCTCGCACCGTCGTTTTCCACGGCATGGATGTCGTACCGTCATCCACTAATCCTAAAGAGCTCTTTGTATTTCTCATCCACCATCGCCTACCCTTGGGGGGTCAAGACCCTGCACGAGTAGGCTACGATTCCTCAATTGAAATATTCAGAACTTCTGTAGGGAGTACAACTTTGACGCACCTACGAACCGTTGAACACCCCGTTATCTATTCCCCAAACGATGTTGTTGGTTCTGCGGATGGCAAAAGCTTCTTCTTCACCAATGACCGAGGTGGGCGAAAGACTGGTCTTGTGAGTTTAGGAATACCCCTTCGTCCGTTTACCCGCGTTCAACGAAGGTTTAGGCACGAGATTTGTTCGAGTTCCTGAGGCCGTCTTCATCTGTTGGCTACTGTCACGTCGAAGAAGGCTGCAAGACATCGATATCTGGAATGCTCAATAATAACGGTATCGTCCAGGCTGAAAACGGAACCATTTACGTCTCTAGCACCCTTTCGAGTGGAATACGCGTGTTGGAGAAGCAGGAAGACAATACACTCGTTCTAACAGATGTGATTCCCTCTGGTGAAGACTTCTTATTTTTCAATTTAACCCACGGTTGCTAACCTAAATCAGAAACGATCATCGATAATTTGTCCATGGATGAGGCTGGAACTGTATGGGCTGCTGGTCAGATTCCGATTGTGCACGTTTGACTTCGATCTTACCCGTGCGGATCCAGGTATCCCGAGAGCACAAGATGCATTCAAAGCAATGATGAACCTGTTCACAACCCCATGCCCTGTCTCGGTTTACAAGTATTCTATAAACACCGGTCCATCGTCGTTCTTCGGCGAGAAGTATAAGGGAGAAAAGGTACGGCAAAGACTTGAATGCGGTCCTGAAACTTAGTCCTTGTACTTCATTTTTGATTTAGGTCCTGGAAGACGATGGAAGCCTTGCTTCTTTCATTAGTACGGCAACCTACGACTCTCGACGCGGTCGACTGTTCCTCCATGGTAAGTTTCCTTGTATTGAAATTTTCATTGATTACATCTAACGCGATCGTCGCAGGCCTGGGTTCCCCTGGACTTACCGTATGCGAGATCTGAGAAAGCCTTTGGGGGAACAAGCGCATTGTTAATCAGTCTGCCGTATTGTAAAATGCAGGGACAGGACCCATGAAATAAATCATTCCTCCTGACTAACATCGCCACCCATGGGAACTTGCAGAAGAAAGAAGAAGAAGGAATCTCTTTGACCACTCCGAACCGTTCCCAGGACGGTTCACCTTTCACATTTGGTCGTTTTCCAGAAACAAAGATCTCCGGTACAGCGACGTCGAACAAAACGTGATAATTATAGACGTCTATTATTGGCCCTGACCTCAACTCGGTAATAAGGCTTAAAATACTTGCTCTGAGGACTTTGGATGAATTGCATCCGTCGTATTACTATATGCTCATGTGGTAGAGCGGTAGCGAGTCACCTCCATAAGAAAGTGGATCGACTTATCTCCATGGACATTGCCAGCGTCCAGGAGGAGGAAATGTCCCCACTGTGTTGCATCAAGCCGGTGGGGCGGCTGAAACACAGGGCGGTCGACATCAATCTTCATTCATCTGTCTTGGGACCACCTATCCAAAAGCGTTACTAGCATTTCGAACGTCCTTCGCGATTAGAAACAGGATAACTTGAGAATTCATTCATAATAAATAATAACTGAGCCTTACTTATGTGTTCAACTACATATAATTAATGTTTATGTCTAGCTTGAAGGCTTCCAATCTTCAAGCCAAGAGCTCATGGATAACAGAGCTTGAGTCTGAACTCCGGCAACGGAGCTGTCTGCTTCCGCATTCGCGACTTTCAGATCCGAGCAATGAAAACCGTCACCCACGAAGATGGGTTGCAAGAGTGTTCCTAGGATGCCTAAGCCGTCAGCGGACATGGTGGCATCCCTCCATGGGTCGCCTAGAGCGCATGAGAAACAACAACATGGCTAAGGGGTAAGAACTTACGGTTAGCATTAGCAAAGAATAGTCGATTTGCTTGTACGCCCCAACCGGTGTACCGTGAGTTGGTGGTGGCGACCGAAGGTTCAGGGGGTTCGGAGAACGCGTCGGGGAACATGAGAACACATTGACGCTGAAATGGTCACAAGCTTGAAAACCAGCGATATCAAAGTGATCAACTGACCCACCTGAGTGTACAACGTATCGGTATCAACTAGTTTGGAGACGATTGAGGGGTGGCCTTCTGGGGGACCGCCCTAAACACGGTGTCAGTCGATGAAAAGTTGAAAAAAGCGCCCTTACCTGGTACCAGCCAACTTCATTGCATCTAGAGAGAATCATTAGATAAAGATGCAATCATTTCACAGTGGCGCCGGGAAAACCTACACAGTCCACATCCAAGAACGGTAAGAGTTGCCCACCTCGATATTGGTATAGTAATCCAATGTCGCATCATAGGTGCCCAAACATACTCTGTCAGGGGCGTCAGTGCCAGAAGTACAAGATCATCAGTCACTCACAGAACGCTAAGATCGCCGCAAACTAATAAACGGAAGACCAATAAATCAATGAAACGACCCGGGCTAGAGTTGAGCACTTACGATACGCGAGGTACTCGCCCTTAAAATAGGCGCCCCAGGACGCCAGGGCGTGGTCAAGGCCCCAGCCCCCCGCAGGGGCGCTGATACCATCTTTGACTTCTAGTGCATCACAAAATTTGTAAAATTGGGCATTCGGCCCTGAAGTTGGCTGGAGAGACTGCCAATCCCAGAGATTGTTTCGTACTAACTCCGAAATAAGTTTGTGAGCACGCGTATACCGGACAAAGACGTACGAGCACCCGCAGCATCATCAAGATGAGTAAGCTCACTCATGCCAAAAGTCTCCTTGACGGAGTCAATGGCCGTGGTGTTACTGCCAGTGAAAACTTCATCCACATAGGCAATCACGGCCGCCACATCGGCGGAGCAGTTGGCAGGCATGTACTGGCGGATTGGCTCGTAATATTGCCAGAAATCCCTGTAAGTCCAGGTCAATAAATTTGAGGTGGAACGGAAATTTGATTCCTACGTTATTGCTTCCACCACTGCAGATGACGCATAGCCGGCATAAAACAATCCGGGGTTACTAGTGGCGACCCATTAGCAAAAAATTTCTAGCCAAGCCGGCTTACTCACTTGACCATAGTCCAGCTCACCAAGGCACCTGTTTTGTATCAGATCTACTGTCTTCAATCAGAAACAGACAAAAGACACCGACCGGAGTAGCTTCCACCAGCCAAGATCCAAGGTGCTTTATCAGGACCCAGTTGATCTCCGTTTGTCATTGGCAATTTAACATTCTTAGCAAAGTAGACGAAATCGTTAATGGCTTGGGGAATCGTGAGCACTTTAAGGCTCTCCGACGAGAGGTCTGGGTAGGGGTTGCTTGCACCGTAAAAGCGGTGCTCTAGTATCACCACCGCGCCATGCTGCTGCTGTGCGATCTGGCCAAAGATTGAAATATTAGTAAGGAAAGGGTAGTACGCTGACAGATGTGATAACCGTTAATTACAGAAGCATGCAAGAAATGAAAACTGCGCACTCTCAGCGTTGTTTTCCCCGGGAGTAAGCAGGATGATCGGACCGCCTAAATGGTGTGGGTCAGCAGATCGGCGCGGAGAAAAAACACGCCACACAAACCGGATTCATAATACTCGGAAGTGTGCCAGTAACGCTGTTGAAACGTCCCCAGAGACGCGTTATTATGGTCGATCAGCTGGTCGAAGTAGTACACGGTGTCGTAGGCAACGGTAGCCTTCGCCTTTGCGGTCGAAGCAAGGTAGGGTGCTTCGACAGTGGGAAATATAGGCATAGGCATCATGTTCGCATGGGGACGGCCGTCCTTGAGTACAGCAGAAGCAAGCCCTAGTAGGCAAGATAGTGGAGCGAGAGCGAGCAGGATCCAACGCATTGTGAAGAACTGGGAACCAACTCTGGGGCGGAGATACTGGTCGCATTACTTGACCTTTAAATACTTGCAGCCTTGGCGGCGTCGTATGGTCAAGGGGCTGTAGAACCAAGCAAACCGGTCTGAGGAAGCTCAGGGTTCCTTTGGTCGAGTCAGAAACATCGTGATGGAACCTATAACTGATGTGGACGAGTTTCCGGGGCGGTGTGCTTCCATCATCTCCGAGTCAAAGAGAATCGGCCATAATCGCGCGCTGCGCCGCCGCACACGTCTAGCAACTGAATGAGCTTCGAGCCGCGATTTTCGAAATCAGCGGAACACAGGAAACGGGTCCAATTGAACCAAACGTTCTTGATGTAGCAACCGTTCAACAACATCCTTGGAAACAATAATGCATCGAAGATCGCGGCTTCGCGAACGGTGGGCGGTTATGGCCTTCACATGGTTTATCTGGCTGCGTATGCAACTAAACCAGTACGGAACGCCAGATCACTTGAGCTGGCAGAGCAAGTACCAAGTCCCAGCTGGTCCAGAACGAAAATTTTAAGGATCAGATTCCTGAGAAAATTCGAAGTCGATACCGGGCTCGGACCGAAAAAACAGCATGGCGAATCAAAAGTCATTTTCTCCAGCAGCATGCAGGTTGAGACGGGACAGTCAGGAGCCTGGCAGACGTATGAATGATCCAGTAAAAGTTGAGATATTGCCTTGATTGACCATCAATTCGAATTTGGAAAACATTTTAACCATGACAATTTGATCCTGAGGATAAAGGCAAATAAATAACGTCATCACTAGTCCGACTCTATCGTATATTGCGTTTGATTGCCCTAAGTAGTACCTCGACCAGCACCTGCACGATGCCCACCCCGCCGCTTACCTCCGCGGCCCGGACGCTTTACCGGCTTCTTGTTTGAGCAATTATCACAATACCATTTGCCTTCGGGAGGCACTTCCAGGCCGATGCAGGTCAAATGGAACTTTGAAAACACCATCAATATTTCGTTCGTCAAGGATAGTAAATCATTTACCCATTCTCTTTCACAATTCGAGTCGTCGCATGCTATCATGTCGCCGTAGCTGTACCCGTCACAGACACAGTATCTGCGATTGTCGCCGTCTGCTTCGCCGTCCTGCTCGACAGTACCCTCGTCCTCTGCACCAGAGCCAACATTCATGGGCATGCCGGCGTCAGAGTAAGTCGCTGGATTCCTTGCGACAGGCACTCCGGGGCCCTCCAACTGTCTGGGCATGGGCCATTCGCCTGGGCCGGCGGGCACACCTCCCGGGGCGCCATTCGGTATATGCAGCTCAAAAGGATGAGGATTACCGTTAGCATGATACGGAAGGGGAAGCGATGGATGCGATGCTGAGGGCGGGACATGGAATGCTTCTCGACGCGATCCGTGGTTGGGCAAACCGGGATCGTAAGTGCCATTAGGGTAATGCTCGTTCTGGGGTGACCCAGCACGGTGACTATTTGCCGCAGTACGCGACCTCCTGTTGCCACCGTGAGTATGACCGGTGCCGTTCGTTCGTCCATGTGTCGAGCCTCCACGCGAAGAAGCCTGGGGCGGCTGTGGCGGCATATACGAAGTGACAGAAAGGACTGAGTCAGCTGGAGAACCGGCATGTTCGTTTCTGTAGAAAGCAATGAAAACCATATGTTTGAAACAAGATTTTCCGGCGTACCTGCGTCCTCGACCGCCATTACGCGGCCTGCTTGGTCCGTCCACTGCTCGCTCTTTTCTCGGAGTCCCATCATCGTCCCTCGGGGCTCGTTTTCGTTTGACAGGACTGGGGTCCGTCGCGCTCGTCAGCAGAGAACCATAGTTGCCTCGCCGTCTTCTTCCACCCTCCGTCATTGTAACCGGCATAAAGGTCTTGCTCGCCACATGTGGGTACGTGGTTTGTCGATTCAGAATGGAAGCATCGAAGCCAGGGATGTGCTCTGCCAGAGTACGAAGATGGCTCACATGGGACTTGAGATTATCTGCAGCTTGGCAAGCGACACGAATCTTATCCTCACCCCCCGGTTTGAGCGTTCTCGCCTCCTCTGCAATCTCGGACAAGAGCCAAAGACGCTCTTCTTTACCCTTGCCATCTTCTATCATCTGCGTAAGAGTGTGGATTTTGGCTGTTATAGACGCCATGGCAGTGGAAAGGACGGCATCGAGTTCCCGAAGGTCCGCAAAATTGCGTGAGAGGTCAAGTGGTAGCGAGTCGAGGGTGTGGTTATACTCGGAGAGCAGAGAAAGAGAGTATGCCGTATCGATATGCGAATTCGATGTCATCACTGCAGAGCGAGATTGTTGAGGCATCGTTAGGGATGTCGTGCACGACGTTGTGGCCAGCGCTAAAAAGGTCATTATATTTGTTGACCACAACAAAGACCCGTCGGCTGTCCCGGGCCGATATCCGAGTCTTTTGCAAAAGCATGGCTGAGAACCAAGTATTATTTAAAAATACATTCAAAAAATATGCTACGATGAAGGTCGAATGAAAATGCTAGCAGCTACAAATATATGATGATCGTGGCGTCTCGTTCATTTTCCTGTCCTGCAGCCGGCAACCTCGCGAACCTCCCCCAAGTGCTACTTCACAATGAAATCTCCAAATGTGCCCAAACCAAGGGCTTCTACAATCCATATGTTCCAATGGTATCGCGGCATCTTCATTTCTCCGCCAATCACTTCCTGCAGCACACCAGCTTCTTCAACCCACTTTGGACCCCATGTGTCCGGTTTTGTGACGCTCCTCTTGTCTGGCCTTTAGACCCTTTGCTAGAAAGGGAGGCGTACATGACATGTGCATCTCGCGGAGACTGGTAAAAGGACGAGAATGCGTTTGGAGACGTTGAGCCGGTGGGGAAGAAAGATGGTGACGAAGGCGACGAAGAGAAGGACATCATTGAACGTGGTGTTAAAATGTCAGAGTAAGAATGCGGCGTGGCAAGAATAGTGCGATGCGTGTGAGAGATTGGGACCGTAAAGGAAGGATGGGAAGGATGGAATGGGTCGTTTCAGTACGAGATAACGATGTGCTTGTCAACTTTAATGTAAAACGAAGAACTGGGCGAGAGATGACCCGCACAAGTGATGATGAGGAGGGTCGGATCCCTTCCAATCGACTGGTCAGTGCTGTTGAAGAAACTACAGTGCTGGCGCTCTGTTATATAGCCATGGAGAGATACTCCATGAAATTCTGGACCTATAGAGGAAACACAAGCTAAAGTCCATATTAGGAAGTGTCCTTGTCTGCGAATGGAAAGTGTAGCGAGTTTAATGTCATACAGCTCAGGGTGACTCCATGCTTTGGCTGGGATGTTGCGTAACCAGGTCGTTGTATTCCGAGTTTGGAACAAGGCATCTAGCTGTTCTTGTCGTCGAAAAGAGAGGCGTTGGCCGAGAAATCAGGGCTGCGTTCAAAAGCGTCCGAGTTCTTCTACATCTGCCTCGATCACCGCTTGAGATAGAATAAGGGTCAGCAGGTCAGCATATTTTCGGGAACGTTCTCCATGACGAGGTATTGGACTGCACTGGACGACCAGAGAAGCGCCTTACAGCCGATAGTATTGCCTCGAAGTGACAGTCGCGACCAGAACGGAGGACAGTGGCAAATTTCAATAGCCAGGTGGGGTCCCCAATGCTAAAAGCGTAGAACAAAGCAAAGCCGCTTCCGTTTGACGAGCTAACAGCCTACCTTCCAATTTGACATCAGCGAGAGTCATAGCGGTGAGTCCAGATCAGGATGTTATCAAATATTGTCGTAAAATTCACATCACGTGCTGCGCGGTTCAATATTCGCGGTACGGGACACGCGTCTGACTCTTCCCACTGACTCGCAGTCGCCCCCGACTTGTACTCGTGCTTTGTCACGTTCCCAGCCCTGCATCAATGACCAAAGGTCCAGCATTCTACGCCGTAAGAGTTGGACGTAGTCCTGGCATATACTCCACCTGGTACGTTTCGTGACCCAGCTCGGTCCAGCGTCGAACTGAGATACTCTAGGGACAAGTGCGAAGTACAAATCAAATCCTTTCCCGGGGCCAAGTACAAAAAGTTTCCGACGGCACAGCAAGCGCAAGAATTCATCACTGGCATATCAGGAGGATCAACCGTCATCGCTCCTTCATCAGCGCAAACCACCTCAACTGCCACAGGTGGATCAAAATCGGTACCATCAACATCGAACACACCTCATGTTGCCAGCATCCCGGGTGAAATTACTGTCTTCTCGGACGGTGCATGCAAAGGCAACGGCAAGTTTGGAGCCGTGGCAGGAGTCGGGGTGTGGTGGGGTCATGATGATCCCAGGTAAGTGATACGTATCTGCCATGCTGCATAGTGTTTGACAGCAGTCCTCCGACATAGGAACTTGGCAGAACGCTGTCCAGGCAAACAGACCAACAACCGCGCAGAGCTTATTGTCAGTGTCTTTGTCCCTATATCAGTGATTGTCGTGCGAACTGAGATTTCCAGGCGATTGTGCGGGTACTTGAGCAATCGCAAGCTGAAACTAATCCTCTCCGCATCAAAACTGATTCTAAATATTCAATAAACTGTATGCCTATTCGAAACCTGTTTGAGACTATCACTTATTGGATTTCACTCGGTAGGTGTGACACAATGGTTACAGAGGTGGGTAGTCAACGACTTCAAGACTTCCAAAAGCACCTCAGTAGAGAACGCGGCGATCATCAAGTACCTTGCAAGACTTCTTGAACGGTCAGATCGGCTTGGACGAAAGATTAGCTTTGAATACGTTCAGGGACATGTTGGTATCGAAGGGAATGAAGCAGCAGATCGTCAAGCAAATATTGGTGCTACGCTTCCTGAGGTTCCAGAGCGCAACTGGGAGAATCTGGAGAAAGTCTTAACAAACAAAATGAACGCCGAGCTAAAGAAAATGAAGCATCGACCAGAACAACCCCAACCCGGGCCCACCACTCCACCTCGTAAGGAGAATCCTGTTGCAAAACCCGTGCAACAGTCGTCACCGATGAAGACGCCCATCCCACGCTTGACTGAAGAAGTGAGTACTTTTTAGATTTTAGGAAGTGCTGGGTCTTGACATTTCCAACTCAGGAGGCAGCCTTCTATGCTGATGGACTGTTGGACGATGATAATATTGAACTAGATCTTCTTTGAAGCATTTCGTGCTGACTTGCACTCTGCGAATGTATCATATTTTGGGGTCATTTTTCCCCACACCTGTGTACTTTTAATAAATGCGATGTGTCCATATACCCAATAATGCGACGATGATCTCATTGCGCAGTTGTACAAATGCATACTACCAAAATTAAGTAGAACAGCAGAGCAATCAAACAGATAGTAAATCAGAAAACATGCGACGGCAGAAAGAACGACCCAAGGATTTGAAAAAAGCGGAACGAGAGTGGTAGGGTTACTAGGTATATGTATATGTTTGCGGAGTATATATATATGTACGTGAATGCGTGAGGGTGAAACGATGCGATTGTGAATGCAGAGATACGAAAGAAGTGCGATAAGGATACTTAATAATGGATACGAAGAAACGGAATCTTCAAAGCAGCGCGCTGGCATCCTTGCCTTCAGCAACCAGCCTTCGCCAATCCAATCTCCACTTGGTCATGTTCGACCGCAGCTTCTTGTCCCCAAGGGTCTTTTCTATCCAGAGTAGAACGGCGTTTTCGTCTTCGGGAACAAAGAAGGACGATAGAAGCGATAGCACAGTTTCGAAGTTGGCATTGGCCGATGTGATATGATCTGCCAAATGTAATATTAAGAGAAGGACCGGAGGATTGCACGGAAAGACCCGTACCCCGATATACCCAGACGATACACACGGCCACAGCGATGAAAAGATCTTGCCCTTCTAGCAGGAAAGCGTCCCATAGCCTCAGCTGCATCTGGAAAGGAACCGAGTTGGCGAAGAGCGTGATATACCATTTCGTAGCGTAGGACGTGGTCGAGATCATGTGCTTTTCGAAAGCGGCATAAACATCAGGCATCATATGTTCAGTAATCCTCTCTTGAACGTATATTGCTTCCAGTAAGCCAGGGAACCCAGGGCTGAAGATGTTATGTAGCGCATAGGAATCGTGCAAACGAACCAGCGAGGCATAGACGCGTTCAGGATCGAAATAGCATAGTAACGTAGCGGCAATGGGACCCATGCCCTGGACATAGCCGCATTGCGAACAACGTAATGAGAAGCAATGAAGGACATGGAAGAGTGATCGTTGCCTGGTCAAATATTAGAGAAATAAGGGCAGTAAGCGAGATGGACGACCTACCCTGCGCCATATCTTGTTCGAAACATTATGTGCCCTCCAATCGTCCGTGGAACATCCAAATCTATCTGGATATCGTAACTCGATGGCTTGTCTAGAGCGTTGCGGTAATCTTGACATAGCTTGGTCGTCTCTGCGTTCCCGGTCCTCGAAAACCTTCTCAAGAGTAACTCCCATACAGCAGAGCGCCACCGGTCTGGAATGCCTTTGTACGTGCGTTCTAACAATTTCAGGCCCTTAGAAGGCTTCACCCTCCATATCTGGACGTTGGCGCCTTCGTCGCGCTGTTCGGGTTCTAACATTCGGTTCCACTTAGCGATACGAGAAGCCTCTTTCGCAGGGGTGGGCGTAGGTGGTAATGAGTCTAGGGAAGTAGCAGATGTGGAAGCGGAGGGTGGGCCCGCAGTCGTCCGGCTAAGCCGTTTCAATAAAGGTGCGGCAGGCAACAAAATTAACCGGTCATGAGACGGGACATTAAAAAACCCATAGCTAGAGCATGGTGAGAAGGGCGGCAGATGGAGGAGGAAGAATATACGCACCGGTCAACATTGGCTAACGTCTGTATTTCTTGTTCATCCAGCTCCTTCGACTTTTCCGTCCCGTCACCTAAGGCTGCCTCTGCACAAAGCTGACTCGCACGACTCGCACCTATCCGAGCTCGCGTCCGCTCAACTCCTTCTTCATAACCGTCGCCTTTTACCCCCGACATATCCAACTGTGCGTAGGTGTTACGTACATGGAACGCATCCATGTCTTCGCCCTCTGACGGAACAAGAGACGTTTTACTTTGAAGGGTCGTTTCCAGTGGGTGTTTGAGAGGCAATATAGGAGAAATACTATTAGCTGTAAGTCGATCTGCTGGCACTGGAGTTGTTGCCCTTTCAGACGACTGGGACGGAGAGGAAGAGGCTGAAGTAGGTTTAGGAGAAAGGGTCTCGCGAGCGGAATTCGTGGATTTTCGATTTGGCGAACTATACGAAACGCCTGATAGGCACCTGGGGTTGGGAGGTGAAGGATAGTTTTCCTCTGACTGGGACATGGTCGAAGGTAAGGAGAGGTCGGTGACATCGCTGCTGCGAAACTGCCCGGATGAATCATGTCCGCCGCTATAGTCCGACATGAAGGAAGAAGGCGTCGCAGAGCTAGATACGGGGCGCGAATAAGAGGAATGCACGATGGGGGAACCGTTGGTTTTGGGTGCAACATCTGTGAATTCAATTAATGGTGGCCTGTCTGTATTATAGTATGCGAGTTCGGTGTCAAAATCATCGTCCAGGGTGCCTTCAGGAAGAGCCAGGGTGACCTGGGGAATCATGGTCTTGGCCATATCCGTGGAAAGCGCATGAGAGGCGGCCCAACTGTTTCTGCCGTGATCATCGCCGTACATGGAATAGATAGAGACGATGGCAGTCTCCGAGGACTGGCGTGGTGCCTTTACAGTGGAATACCGAGAATCAGCGAATGAAGAAGTCCTGGAGGTGGTGGCAGAAGAGAAAGGTGAGGGTGCGAGGGTCGCTGAATGATGCTTGGACGATGATGCCAGCACCACCGCGGGGGCCTCCATGAAAAGAAAAGGTAAGGGGAGGAGAGTGAAGGATAGCGAAGATGGTGGTAAGAAGACAGGCTTTGTTGTTGCCAAATTTATTACGAATTGTTTCTGATTTCTTCGATCTTTTGGAGTTACCGTCGGATGCTTGTGGGCGCCGGTTTATTCGCCGATTGCTGCATGCTCTCACTGCCGTTTTTATCTGCCACGTACTGAACCCACTTTATCTTCCACTGTCTAAATGTGGAATGTCAGATGTTGCCGCTGGCTAACCAAATTGCATTTATTGCTCGTTTCATCACTCCGTAGCAATTGTATCATCTCGATGCTAAATACCCCACTCTCGGATTCTTGCCTATACAGTTTCTGTCTTCTCTTTTTAAACACTACTATCTCGTCGCAGTGTTTCAACGGTGACCGCAATCATATACGTACCTCTAATCCGTTAACGGTTTTCCGATACGGATGCAACTGGACAACATGGCAGATGACTCTACATATCCCGCTCTTCGTCCGTACCAGCGCTAGAGCAGTGTATGTAACACATGCCTGCGGTTCGGTGGAACCAACAGTTGCCGATGTTAACACGTCGAGCCTCGAGAACAGGGAAATCGAATCGTGTGGCAATTAAGCACGTCAGCTCAATGACATACACGATGTACCGGATGCAAAGAGAACAGCGAATTTGGCAGGACAATCCACAAAACTCGGGTTTTGGTCATCGTGACGTCCTGGATTTGCCAGGTCAAACGATACCAGCCTCGACAGGAACATGTGGCATAAAGCTAAGTAGCATGCTACTAGTATTCAGAAGCGAATCGCACTTTGCCTGCAGCCGTCGAGCGATCGCACGTATTGAATGGAGCAAGATCCACAATGTAAAACACCAGGTAACATCCTTATCGATTTATTGATGTTGGATCTAGTTCGAGGAAGCTCGCAGGATGGAGCAATTCAAGCTGCATGCTGGGTGTTCTCCCAGAAATTATTCCTTCAGTCCATATGGCTTTGCACAGAACTCCCTTATCTGAGTCTTAGTGTATTATATGGTTGTAAAATCTGACATTATAGGTGAGAACTCGAACCAGTTAACGCAACTCGGAGTATTTACGCGACTGTCGTCAACCGAGCTTGGAACCGGTGAGTTGAGTGCTCTCAACTGAATGACGAGATTGATCTTCAAACGTGCAGCGTAATCTAGAGCAATGGTTCAATCATTTGCTTTGCACCTGCAGCGCATGTGTGAGACACTTCCCACTGGAAATTAAAACCCCTTGAGAAAATCAGACGGAGTCGTCGAAAGCACAATTATAAGTAGAGGGTAGTGAGGTTACTAGGGTTTCGTAGTGCAGTGACCTGTATCCTTGCGTCCGGCGTGCCTGAAGGTACCGTGCCGTGTAATGATGAGATGATGAGATGATGAGATGGTTACGAGACAAGTTTGGTCACCGAATTCCCCGGCGACTCATCGAACGAAGCCAAGAAATTATCTAGCGGACGTGCCCCGACGTACTTCCGAAGGTCTTGCTACGAGCCGAGGTTTAAGAAGATCAAACGAAGATGTCGACGTCCCAATATACGTGACGTCCTACATGAACTATTAAGCCCGTTCATCCCTACAGTACTTGTCTTCCCGCCGCTCCTTTCGTCGCCGTTTCTTTTCCTTTGTTTCAACTTGGATCTTTAAGACAACCACCACTTTCGCCGCCTTCTTCGACCGCTTCTTCTCCGATTCTGGAGGGTGAGCGGAATTACCCTCGAGTTCCACCTCTGTTTCCTCTGTATCATGTTTCCGTTTCGTTCTTTTCTTCGTTCTTTCCTCCTCGACTCGCATGATAACTTCTTGTTGATTAATGTCAGCGTCTCTGACCTTCCGCTTGAGCTTCTTATCTTTCTTCAGCCGTTCTCTCTGTTCCTCGTCTGCATTGATTAGTGCTATCGCGGGCACCTCCTGAACCCGGCTTTTCTTTTCCTTCTTACTCTTCTTGTGTTTCTTCGAAGACTCCATGACTTCCAGCGCCTTTGGTTCCATTTGCAACTTCTTATACTTCATATGCTCAATTTCTGCACGAGCTAGCACCTGTCTTGCCATCAGTCAAGAAAAAAGAAAGATCGTTTTTTCGAACCAGTTCTTCTTCAGTGTCCCTCCGGCAATTTGACCATACAATATCCTCTACTTTGTCTAAATTCGTTGCTTGCTCCGCCAAGGCGCGCGCGGCACGGTTTTCATTCGAAGATACGAATAAAAACTTGATGTCGTGCCTCAACGAAACGTAGTCGAGAAGAACGGTGATGTAGCGAATGAGCTCGACATTTTCGATGGTTCCCTTCTTTGGCCTGCAGAAGTCAGTCACGCGCCATTTTGGAAGGAATCTGGTGAAGCCTAGATGATAATACATCTTTTCAGTAGGCGAAAGTGACTCGGTAAGGCAAGGCTTACAATCGAATGTATACTTTCGGTCGGTGTGAATGAGAAACGCGTCTGAATTGTTCGTGTCTTTTACATCAGTATGCTGGATTTGCTCCAGTACAATCAGTAAGCCCTGCCAGTGACTGTTAAAAGTGTACAAGTGCTTTTTAAAATATACAAACGAATAGCTCGGCGCAGATGTTAGTCTGCTTTCCAGGGGTGCGAACCGCCAAATTCCTGCGGAAAAAAAAAGGTTTGGATATTGTCGGCAATAAGTCGGGAAAAGACTGACTTGGGGTGTTGAGCACCCCACCAAACACCTGAACCAGCAGCGCTGTCGTCAAAGCCATTGTTTTTGCAGGAACCGCTGAAAAATACGATGATTGGTTCTGTAGAGTCTTCAGACATGATAATGGAAACAGATGTCAATGCGATGGGACGCGTTCGGTTCAAGAGGTGTCAGGGTTAGTTTCATACAGTGACAACCCGAGATCAGTGATTCTGAGAAGAATTTCGATACAAAAAGGCTGTTTTAGGACGAGAAAAAATACTAGTGTTGCAATAAAGATAAATTATAGGATATTTATAATGTTGTATTTTGGATCTGCGAGTACCGCAGCCTGTAGCTCTCGTCCAAGGGCTGTGGCAACAGGCCAAGGCACAGCATTCCCTATCTGCCTGTGGATCTAAGGAGCATCACGGTTAGTACGTACTGCGCGAACAACAACTATAAGCATACCGTAACAACATTTTTGTACAACGATTGAAACACAAAGTCGTCGCGGAATCCCTGAGAGCGAGCCAACTCCCTGACCGTCACCATTCGATGACACTGTACAACCAGTCAGCACATCAAAGCTTTATACTATGGAATATAAAATACCCATGGATTAAGGACCCGACTCTGCTTCGCGGTGACGTAGACATTCGTAACAGTCGTTGGGAAAACACCGTTAGCATCCAGACGGCCGTACATGCCTGAACGGGGAATAAGTGGGTTCAACGCAACGTCGGACAAAGCTCAGGAACATACCACTACGGAACCCTGCCCTCGCATTCGCCGACCGTGGGTTTATTGTTTGATACTCATAGAGATCACCCGGTAATGCTGATGTCCGATGTCAATTGAAGCTGTGTACCTGTAGCGAAGTACGTACAGTGATAATCAGCATTAGGTTTCAAAGGAATGTTAACTATCCTGTTGAGAAACTTCATTAGCTCATGAAAAAGGTGGAATCAATTGAGCATACCTCTCCACTATCTTCTCCTTCAAAGGCCTTGTGAAATGTTGGAGATTAGCTGTTGCGTTCTTTCTGGCCTCTTTCTGGTACCGAGTCTTTGGCGCATGGTGATACGGAATACTGCCCTCGTAACCGCAATGAGCATCTGTGAGTTTGCAGAGGAGACTTTTGATTCCCCGCCGGTCAACTCGCTTTCCTGGGTTTGGGTGCTTGCTATTTTCAACACATTAGCTTATGAAGTAGGATTAGTTTGATAAGAGACACTCGCTAGTCGTATCTTGGTAGATCGCTAATAGCATCTTCAACAGTGACGCATCGATGTGGCGCAGTTCCATTAGTTGTTCGAATCGGAGTGATAGAACCACCGATGGACAGCTTGATAGCAAGCTTCTCCGTGTTGGGGAAGTCATGCGTTGGCTGAGGAAGAGAAGATAACTTCTGCTTCTGTTGCGCCGCGCAGATGAAAAATCGCTTTCGCCGCTGCGGAGTTCCATAGTGGGCTGCATCTATAACGCCAAAACGGACTTGATATCTGAAAAAGTAAGTTTATTCATTTGAAAGATCGCTGGGTTGACAATGAAAAAGGCTTACTTCATGTCTATTAGAGCACGAAGGACGAACTTGAGCCCACCCTGCTCCATGCCACCTTGAAGCTTGTACCGTCCGAACTGGGTTGCATCTGGTCTGTAATATATAAATCCGGGAACATTTTCGAAGAACCCGTACTCTGGCCGAAGAAAATCCATCGTCGATAATGTCGTGAGGATAAGATTGCTCTTCCTATCGTGTTCATGTTTGTACATGTTAAGGGCTGAGTGAGATTGGCTGTTGAGGGCGAAGGTGAGAACAAACAGCCACGACTTGAAGAGGCTCACCAGGGAAAGCCAGCGACAATAACTTTGATCTGGCCCGGGGAGGGAGGTAAAGGTACAGGGGTCTCATCGTATATTTGGAGGGGAGGGTCCATCTGGCCCGGGCAATGGTGATGCTTTACCATGTATTTGAGCATTGTATTTGCACATTGGTTGTAAACTTTTGTACTCGGAGAATTGCACCTGGATTTTGTGTCAGTGTAATCATGCAGACAGGAAACCGATATATACTTGTATGTCTTCGCAGCCGATGGGGAAATCTCGATCGCATGCGTAACCTTCATATTTCCGCAACCCTCAGCCATTCCCAAGGCAAATGCTCCAACACCGCCGAAGACGTCCAGGGTGGGAAGTTTGACTCGTTCATGAATTTCTTTGATGTCGTCAAACCGCTTGAGCTCTATTGCAGTGCAGAATTCGCATACAGGCACGTCTACTGGGTCGATATCCATCCTGACGTCCCAAGAAGTCACTTTCAAATAGGGAAATGTATACTTTGCGTAGAAATGGTCGGCAGACATGGCTAGCCAAGCATCTCCCTCTGTTATTGAAGCATACGGAAAGACAAAGCAAACACGTATCAGGTCCGTTACGTCGACGGACACCAATCTCTCCGAATCGGTGAGAAAGACGTGACGCTGCATGAAACTAGGTAAGGAATACCCTTGCTAAAGTCAGAAATGATCGCACCTCATCTTTTACTTCTGAGAGGGGTAGGACATCCAGGTCGCTAATCCGACCTACTGGCTGTACACTGACATTCGGTTGGGCTGAGGCTGAATGTCGATCCGGGGCCTTAATATCGGCGATTTGACCGATGGAAGCAGGCCCGCTAGAGGATGCATAAAGTACGAAATCGTCGATGTGATAGTGGTGTCCACCCGATGCGATACCATCCGCTATCTTTACAGCGGACTTTTCTTGGTCATGCTGATCTCGAAGCAGGCAATTTGGGCAATTGTTCGGTGGTTGGAGCGTCGAGGTCATTTCTGAGGCTTCATGGTCGGGGTCCACAAAAGCCGCAGTTGCTTTATCGTATCTGAACCTAGAATGAGCACTGTAAGCGAGTGGTTCTCAGTTCTGAAAATGCAGATTTTACCGGCAGTAAAAGTCGCTCAACGGCACAGGTCCTTCTGGTGAATGGTGTACTTTTACGGTTCCACATATCGAGACAAGGGGTATACTTGTGCAATGATCAAGAATAAATAATTCTTGAGGATGCGCAAGCTCCTCCAAGACGGTATTGGATCCATGGTCGTACCAAAGTACGTGTGCCATCTCCGACTCAAAGTCAATAAACAATACCCTCGCAAACCTTCCAATAGTCGTCAGCTACGAAATAATCAACCTGAAACAGAGACTCGCCAGAAGTATTCAGCAATCCCGTCACCAAGCTCCACCTCCGTAATAGTCTTCGGGAAACATTTGCGATTGTCTTCGGGTAGCACTACAACATCATCGTCGATCTACAAGTCTTTAGATTGGAAGGGCACATATGAGCAAAGCACCCACACAGATCGTTACGCCGTCTACTAAAACACTTTTAAGATATCTTGAGCTGGTAGAGAGACGTTGGTCGCGACGCCAATCAGTCTTCTTGTTAGGGCTATTGGCGCGCTCGATGAAAATCTGCAAAATATTCCGGTTTTCCTGCTGTCCCTGACGTTTCTTCTCCTCGTCGACAGGAGGAGGAGGAGCGCCAAGAACTTGAAGGTCTTCGCAAAACAGACCCTCTGCAAGGGTGGCAATAGCGGGAGTAACGTGAGTGGGCGTTTGGTTCTCAGGTTTCAGTACGGTGGTATCGAGATCTAAGCCTGCCAGTTGTGGTATGTCGGGGGGACGGTGATCGAGACGAGGCCGCTTTGTCTTGCGCTTCCTCCTGGCCGCAGACACATCTGTATTCGGTAAGATGGCCCTAATAAACGTGAGCCGGCGAAGCTCCTCCCCGCGCTCATGTTCATCCAGCGCTTCCTCGATTTGGGATATCTGAGGACAAAGGAGGTGTCAAAAATGCACATAATCCGAATTTGAACACATACCGAGGCCGTCAAGTCATGTCTGGTGAACTTGCCATCAAAGGTATCGGTTTCGTCCTCCAAGAGTCTGATAAATTCTTGGTGAGTGGCTGGAGGGCGACGGTTACGGGATACAGCCGAAGAGACAACAAATTGCGCTACTCGGCGAGGGACTAGAAATCTCTCGAAGAACGGCTTGTATTTGGGAGAAGGTCGTTCGAGCCTATACCAGGCAAATTCTGTTTCGAGATACACAGGGCTTGGCAAGTAGGTCAATAAAAGTAAAATGTACGAGAAGATAAGTGTCGTACTCATCGTGCTTAGTATAATCAAAACTGAAAGTCATGATAGATCCTAGATGAAGATACGCGTCGTCGTCCATTCCATCTTCCTGTCCCTCGTCTTCGTCATTCAGAAAATACGGTCTAACGAAACCTGAGGCGCGAAAGTTCCGGACTACCCCGTCGTTTTCCTCCATTAAAGACAACGGAACTAAGGCACTATCGTTGTTGTCGTCATAGAAGGCAAAATTAGTGAGGTATCTTATGGGTTTGAGTTCATTGTCGGTTTCGTCGGGGTCCTCGCCAGGAAGCACTAAGCGCCTCGTCTCCTGAAATGTTTGAATGCCGGCGGGAGGTTCGTAGTACACTGGAAGTTCAACTGCATTCCAGAGTCAAAAGATGTGTAGTTACAGATACTGATATCATTTACTGGGTCCAAGATCGCGCTTTCGCCTCTTAGGAGGCTAAATGCAAAAGTTGGTTAAATGTTATTATATCTAATATGTCACATACTGGTGCCTCTTGAACAGATCTGGGAACTCCTTGAACGGTCACCAGAGGACGTCGCTCGTCGCCCTTTCTTTTGCGTGGATTAGCATTCGGTGGCTTCTTCAATGTCTGGAGCGTCGGTGCGAATTTGGCTGTGAGACGCGCCTGTTCCTCTTGTCGAATGGCAGCAGCTTCATCGGGAAAGGACACTTCCAAAGCACTAGGCCTGTTGGGCGGCATGCTGACGGATTACTGTGAGGTGTGATATAATGCAGTATTGAGCAGAAAGCCGCGACGGCGGACGATCGATAAAGCCCAAAGGAAAGTCCTGAGTGGCTGTGCATTCCGTTCATCACCTCTTCGCTATCATGGGCAAAGCAGGAAAATCGCTGAAATCTGCTCTCCAATCTCAGCAATCACGCCAAAAGCGCCAGGAGCAGATAACCAAGGCCGCCCAACTGTCAGAACAAAAGACGAAGAGTACAAAACAGCCTAGAAAACGAAAAGCTCCCGTTCCTTCGACTTCCCGGCCAACAATACCATTCTCTGCTACAGATACGATTCTTCTCATCGGAGAAGGAAACTTCTCATTCGCGCGCGCTTTAATTCAGGATGCGCCTGCAGCGTTGACTCACATCCCGCCCGGTAATATCACCGCAACCGCGTATGACACTGAGGACGAATGTTATTCAAAATACTTGGATGCCCGAGAGATCGTTACTCTCTTGCGAGAGCGGGGCGTCGAAGTTCATTTTGGCGTAGACGCGTCAAGGCTGGACAAAATAGCGCTGTTGAAAGGACGACGCTGGGACAGGATATGTTGGAATTTCCCTCATGCCGGTGAATATACCCTCCAATATATTCTTCCAACTCTGACCGCCTCTTGAGATGACAGGTAAAGGCATAACTGACCAGGACCGGAATATCTTGTCCAACCAGGTCCTTATTATGAATTTTTTGAGAGCAGCTGCTAGCCTGCTGAAAGTTGGACCGATACCTTCTGTGACTGGCCCCAAGAAGAGAAAACGGGTGGATGACGAAGATGAAGAAGCGGATGAGACAGATGAGGATAAATCTACGGACACTGGCACCAGGGGAACCATTCTCATTACGCTACGGAACGTTCCACCTTATACTCTGTGGTAAGTTTATATCCGTATGTGCGTTCTATGCTGATCTCAGTGGTCCAGGGACATCCCCAGACTGGCAAAGCACCCGCCTCTACCAACATCAGGGAGTACGCCACCAAATCCTACATATATAATTTTAAGGTCTTTCGTATTCCATCGCAACATCTGGAAAGGCTACGAACACCGAATGACTAAGGGCGAACGAGTCCACGGCACGGGGAAAACTGGAGAAGGAGGCGAGGATCGTACTTGGGAATTTTGCCTTAATAATTGAATAGATGTGATATTAGATATAATAGATATTATGATGAAGCATCATCATTCTCCGACCCGGCTTTTTCTAGCGCCTGCTTGTATCCTTCCAGTGTCCTTGCCAGTCTACCACCACTTGCTTCACCCAATACTGCCGCTAGTTGAGTCGCCGGTGTACTCAACAGGCCCACTATCTGCGACCTGAGCGTGTCCAACGTCGGTAAATTCGCGGCATCCTTCACAGTCGGCGGAAGGAGGATCTTCCCCTCAATGAGAGCCCCAAGGACCTTCAGTTCTGGCACCAGCACTGCTCGTTGTCGCTTCATCCTCCTTCCTGGTGTCGCAGGGTCAGCGTTTTTCGCCGCCAACTGCTTCGCAATTTCCTCTTCTGTCTTTTTGGGCCGCGGCGGAACGCTCCGGTCAAGGGCGCGTAGAATAGCGCTCAGGTATGGCGGATGAAACATGGGGATTGAAAGAATGGCATATCCCCCGGTAATACCCTCTATCATTTTCTCGGCTTCTGCGATGTTAATGCCAGGGAAGTCGCGTAGAGCAGCACCGAAAACGCCGCTGTGAATAACCGTCAACGTGGGACTGGGAATTGGCGGGGAATCCTTTGGTGGAGGTACTCGACTGGAGGCAACCAGGAGGTCTATGCGTAGCTTTTTGAGCCGTTCCGCGGAGAAATCTTCACGGCTGAGGAAGATCAGAGGGGATGTATGGGTTGTTTTGAGGATTTGCATGTAATTGTTGTACTGGAAGCCCTTTCTTCCCGAAAAGACGCGGGGTTCTGTCTGGCCTGGTAGCGGTCGTCCTGGCTGCAGAGACATGGCATATCCCCGAGACAGACAGGGTATTCGACGCCGTACATGACCCAGCGAAAACATTTTGAGGATGATTGTAAAGGGAGCAAATCAGGAAATTGTGCGTAATTGGAACGACGTGACCTCTCTGTGACCTATTGTCACGCGTACCTCTTTGCTTTCACCTTGACTTTCCAACCACGAAGACATGTTTGTCTCTACGATTACTGTCTTTGACTTTTACTCACTAGTTGATTTTGTTGTAGGGATGATGATGATGAGTTTTTGTACGGGAGTTCCGCTGCGGAAAGCATTCCTGGTAAGAGCCTGTTCTTGTTTCCCGCAAGCGTCAGCACTTGTATTCCTCGCTTGTCTCTCTATATTCTCGTGTTAATAACATGATCTTAACTTTTCGTTGCGCGTGATCCATTAGTGTCCCAGCCGTGAGTCTTGCTCAAAGCTGTCCTGTTGACTGTTGTTGAATCCTCCGTGGTAGGGCCCCATTAGACACCGGTCGAGTGTCCAACAGCGTCGTCTCCCATTTGGAAGCCGAAGCCGAAAGCACAAGCAATGCGCCATTGCAGACCACACCGCTTGTTGAGGAAGAAAACACAGAGGTGCCGCCAGCAGACGAGGTAGTTGAGGAAGCAGTAGACGAAGAAGAGGAAAGTGACGACGATGATGTGTGTCTATTCGCGTTTTTCTTCCATTCCTCTGCTAAATCGTCTCTGTAGGATATTGAGTTTATCATGGACCAACCTTCACGGACACTTGATCTCAGGTAGGGAATTCCCTTGTTTTGTTTCCGGACACGGATGCACATTTTATTAGGCAAGGTCGACCATCGTTGAACCGGAGTGTAGGGAGTTCCTCGCAGCCTACGGCTCCAAAACGTTTGTAGTACGCTATTTTATGATGCCTTTTTTTGTTTACACTCTCACTAGCGCCGACCTCTGGCCCATCATTAACGACTGAATATACTCCCATATCCCGAGGCGCTTCCAATGCTTCAATAGGTGGTCCGCCACCATCACAAAGCCAGCCAGTAGCACCGACTCCCCAGCCCATCAAACCTTCGGAGAGTTTTGTGACAGCACCGAAAACAGAGAACACACCCACCCCGGACGATGGCATAGACACCTCGACATTACCCCCAGCCACAGCCCCACCTTCTCACCCCGTCATCGACCCCACAGCTGTGGGTATACTAGACGGTCGCTCTATCTTAGATGTCGACATCGCCGCTATGGCGGACAAGCCATGGCGCAAACCTGGCTCCGACATTAGCGATTGGTTTAACTATGGTTTCGACGAAATCTCGTGGGAGGCATATTGTTACCGTAGAAGAGATCTCGGAGAGTTGGCCAATGTACTCAAGACCAGCGTGCTGAACTTTTCGGGCATGCCCGAAGACCAACTAACCGCGCTCCCACCTGAGGTCAGGCAGATGGTTATGACGGGAACAAACGCGATGTTGACCAACGGGGGCCCCAATCCTGGCATGATGGGTCCGGGAGTGATGATGGATATGTCGGGGATGATGAATCCTATGGCGATGGGCATGAATGGGGATATGAGCATGATGCCAGTGGACGGGAGAGCTATGGGTATGATGCCGGATGGCACGCCAACGCAAGGCGTCCCCGTCGTTGGTGCCAATGGTACTCCGGAACCGGGAGTTGCGATGATGCAGGAAGGATATGGCGGTCCTCAGATGATGATGACTGGCGAATACGGTATGCAGGTAAGCACGGGTAACTCATTTACGTTCGATCGTACATTAAAGGGTGCGTGTAGGATCAAGCGCAGATGGCTCAACAGCAGCAGCAGCAGCAGCAACAGATGTATCCTGTCATGGAGCCACCGGCCGTCACCCAACCTCCTGGTGGGCCAAAGGCCGCGACACCTATTCAATACCGTAATCGTGGTTTGGCTACTGGTCCCCGTGGAAGAGGGTTTCCTGCCAGAGGAAGAGGACGCGGTGGATATGATGGAGTTGGTGCGTACAATAGCCTATCTTTGCGTTAGCTTGTCGAATGAAATGATCAGGTACAGTCCGTCCCGCGTCTCCGCTGCCCCCTGGTGTCCCTACTGGACCCAGAAACCAAAATAAGTACAAAGACCGCGATGGAAACGCCCCGGCTGTTGACGGATTGGATTATGGAGGGAATGGTGGCAGGACTGGGAGCGGGGAGCCTGAAGATAAAGGTTCGAGTCGGTATGTGTGCTAATAGTTGTTTTGATGTAAGCAAACTCTGATGTTGTTCACGTTACAGAAAACGCAGGAGCTCTCCAGGATTGGATGACGGTCGAAGCTCGAAGCGACGTTGATCTGAATTTGCCATCTCTTATGTATATTTTATCATGATATGAATGCAACTGCGTTCGATAATGCGTGGAGTGACTGAATGTGCCAGTGGTAGTACACCTAGGCTCCCTCCTTGCCTCTTGTCTCCCGCTTGTGAACACTGTTTCGCGGACGTATTGTTACAGAAGCAGAATATGGATAGTGGCATAAATGGCTGCTGAGTACTCCGTATACGCAGTTCTGAGCTTAACAGACATGAGACAAGCTCCCGAGTGTTCGGCGCTAGTAGACCTTCTATCATAAACTTTAATTATTATCCCAATATATAATTCACTGTCCAAAAAGACTAAGTGCATAACATGTGGTGGAGAATTCTGCAATTCGTGCAATGATGCTGAGCGGTAAAGGTTAACAATGACAATCTATGAAGTACTACTACAATTGCGCGTGCGCGCGCGTACGATTCAATTCAATCCAATTCTCACTAAGCAAAGCGGACTTTCTCTCCGGGACGTCCTTCCGAAAGAAGGACAACAGCCTGAATGCCGTTACAGGATTGAGAAATAATACAGAGAGATAAAGAGACTCACATATTTTCCACTGATTTTCCAGCCTGGCTCTTCGTTGTCGAGCTTCTCGGCAATCTCGTCGCCATCAACACCGAGACCCACGACGACATCTGACTTGATCGTTCGAAGACTGGCGACGCGAGGGGCTCCGGCTGCGCTAGCCATAGAACCGATGGCAACGTCGAAGGGTGTACTAGCAGGCGCCGCGCAGTCGTAGGTCAACTTTCTGTGGTTCAGATCGCCCTTAAAGAACACTAGATCCGATCGCGACAAATGGAGGAAGAGATCTGGAGCTTCGGAGTGAAGGTCCCAGAAGGTGTATCCAGTACACCAGAAGGGGTGCTGTTCGTATACCCATTTTCCTTCCTTTTCGTATCGCTACAAAACCAATCAGTCAAAAGTAAGAGGACGATGATAAAAGATATACCTTCCAGCGCTGACCCAGCCTTCGAAGAGACTCCAGCTCTACATCAGATGCCTTCGGAAAAAGTTGGCCATAAACCATAGAGTTGAGCAGCCAATCCCAATCTTTCCGTGTCACATCTGAAACGAACCAAGGGTATCGTTTTCCGTGGAAGTGGACCTGCTTGGCTAATCCACTTTGCAACAAAAAGTCGGCTAAGGAACCGTGAGTATATGACATCAGCCAAGATAACAAGGTCCAACCGTAAACACAATCGCAGTACAATTCGAAGCCTGCATTATCGAGGACGAAATCAAATCTACCTCCCGTATTTTCACGAGACTGCTTAACAACATCCCAGAGCTCGCTGAGGTGGTTTCCAAGGATGTTCTTCTCGGTTGCTGCAAGATGATCGCCTCCGGTTGACTGTAACGCCTTGATCTGTTCTTCAGTCATATTGATGAGCAGGGAAAGGTCCGTAGAATTGCCCCATAAGCAGACTTGGGTCAGCTCGAGGAACATATGGCGTTCCGCTTCAAGCTTTTCAGCGGCCGTAAGATTCTCGGAGAGGGTGAAAGGTTCAGCGAAACGCATGGACAATTCAAACACAGCTTCTGAGGAACGGGAGAATGTGTCACACTATGATACATTAGATGTTGCTCGATAGAACCAGATATAACGCACCTTCTGCCTATAAAAGACATCATAATCGGACCAGAATTTACTGATGCTGAAACATTCGCGCAACCTCCGGTATTTATACGCTTCAGCGAACAACCAAGGCGCGTTCATGAAGTCCTTGCCTGCGGCGATGTATTATGTGAACATATGAAAACACTTAGGAGGCTGACATTGACAAACCCTGGAAGTATTTGGCAATTTCCTTGTTCCAAAGAGCAACATCAGCTTCGTTATCATCTATAATAGGACGAAGCTTCTTGTTGCCACTGAGGTCGACCATGAGGGCTTCCATGCGTTCTATGCATTGAACAAGGTCAATGATCTTTTCTTCGGAAGACTGCTCGTTAAGAGTACGAGTAGTGTCGTCAATCGCCTTTCCAAGGATAGTCGGTAAACGAGCCTGCATGGTAGCATGAGCAAAAGAGTATTCGTGATATCCACGGTAGGCGGGCCAAGGAGGGTTGTTCGGGTCGACCTAGGACAAGATAAGAACACAAACGTTTACCATACGATAGTACTTACGCGAGTTGGGGTTCTGGGCCAAGGCGCCTTGATGTCTTTCTTACTAGGCAGATGACCCAGCGAGAGAGTCACTCGCGAAGGCGCTGCAGAGGACGAGGGGTTCGCGGTAGCCATGATGAATGACAAGCACTATGAAAACAGACGACTGTAAAAGCGAGAGAAAGTGGATGAATGATGGTAGGGGATACAGCAGAGCCATGCTCACTTTATAGTGAAAGGTTGTCGATGCCGCAAGCCTGATGATGGTCACGGTGATGTATTGCTGTGGAGACGACTAACGGCGTCGTGCAGATGAGGGTAGCGAAGCTGAATGGTGGTGGTACGGAGGAGAAAGGCGAGATGGCGTGTTGTTTTGCTTTATAGTATCCGTCGACCGCCTTCCGAGTTAGACGAAACTGTCAGTTTTCTGGACGCGTTTGAATCTTTCGGGTTACCTCATCGGCCCTGACGTCACTGATATCCATGCAGCGGCGCTCTTTAATGACCGCAAGGAACGTTGAGCCTATTTAAAAGTACTATCGGCCGATTCAGTCTCGCATGATGACACGTCCTAGAATGTCGGTAGGAGCTGACATTTGAATGGTTCTTTTCCTTCTGGTGCCACGACTCGGATGGGCTCTGTATAATACAGATATTAAGGAGAACACACTCGGAAGCCCTTCTTCCTCCTACTTAGGGTTGTAACGGACCAGCGGTGTCATCATTGTTGACGTATCCTCAAAAATCCATCAAACGTTCCTCAGTTATCTCCCATTTCTGGTGTAGGTTTAATGGATAAATTGCAATTCATGAGAACTTAGTTCCTGGCCCGTCCCGCTCGCCTTATCGATGCCCCATTCGAACATCATTTTAATCTGGTGAGCTTCTTTTTTTTTCTGCAAGAAGCTTTGTTGTGAATTGCCAGCATTCCTCTCATAGCCTTGTGTCACTGTCGATCAACCGTCTACACGTAAACCTATGTTTAATTGACTAGTAGCGAACCCGGCGCGACTCGGCATTACTACCTATTACTACCTTGGTCTCAACTATCCTTGATTGCCCTACCTCAATCCTCATTTGTTCACTTGGCACTGGTCGTTTCCGCTGAGCTGGCTGAAAATGGTCGTGCCAGCTGAATTACCGATCTGGTATGCGACTTCTCTGGTCTGCCTGCTTTTCGTACTATCTCTGCCACAGCATCCAGTCGATAGCTTCATATTGTCTGTGAAATCGCCGGCCGATTGCACAACGACAAGTTGATAGCTCGACTAGACTTCACCACCTAGATCATTATCTCGTGAAGGGTGCAGCACTGGCGCATCGTACAATATTCTTTAGACATTGTCTAGGTATCAGAGCTGCTAAACATGGAGTAACTTCAACACGCCTGATTCTTTTGGACCATTACCTAGCTCTTAAACAACTACGTCGCTACATTCCTGCCCTACTCTTGGAGAGGACTACCTGTGCTTCTTTTGGCCAGAAGCAATCGAAACACCTGGATATGCACTGCTTTCTCTCTCTTATGCATAGTAAGCAACCATGTTGTCGATTCACGGTCCACATCGTTCTTTGACCTGATCCAGGCTGCCCTCAAATTCACCGCAGAAAACACTGTATTTATTTAGGAAGTTGATCATCAGCAGTCCTTTTAGTCGCCAAGTTCGTTTGGCAGATCCTACAGATCTTTGGATCCGTCGCCATGTACCATTGTTGACTCGACAAGTGCGGTATCCTGCATATGCTTAATTGTCCTCTCAAACCTCTCGCGACTATACTTGAAGTTGCCTACCACTGCAAATCTCTGTGCCTGCGATCGGACCACTACAGTGGCTCGCAAGAGTCGATGCAGGTATGAATTCCATTTCAGCTTTACGGGTCCTCTGCATCAACCAATCCGGTTAAGCAGCCATTTCGAGTCAGGTAGAAACGGGCGAAAATGAGTGAGCAACCTTTGAAATTAAGACGCACACGTTGGAGCAGAGCAAAATGAGTCTGTATTCCCCTTTAATGGTTGACCTGACAGATTTTGCTGCCGCCGAAAGAGTGCGTCAAACTTTTATGCTTATTCCAATGACTTCCGGAGCCTTTTGACCGACACAAGTTAGTCACCTGCCAGGAAGGTTAATTCTTGCATGCAGGTACGAGTTCTTCCAGTAACTATAAAGCGGCTTACCAGGCTAAACGCCTGCTCACTGTAGGGGATCGGACACAGGCCTAGGACATTATGCATCTAACAGTTGATATCGAACCCCATGGAATGTATTATTTTTAGCGCGACATACTGTGGCCGGCCATGTGCTTCAGTTCTAGTTTGTATTCGTGCTTGGAGATTGCCCTGGTCTCTGGGGTCAACTGGATTGGACGGGACTGGACATCACTCCTGGTAAGCGGCTACCTCGGAGTAGACAAAAACCACGGAAATGGGTGAATGGAATAGAAAACTTTGACACAGGATTTTTACTACAAAATGTGTCGGGATTCCCTCTAATAGCGAAACCAACGAATTTCGCTGAGGTCAAAAGAATTCGTCAAAATTACTTCTCTATTCTGGTCGTTTCCCTTGCATATTGATCAAGCGCGAATGTCACCAGGAGTGAAGGCCTCACCCAATGCACACCCAACCTCATAACTTAAGCCTCAACTTCTGCGGCAAGGGAAGATGAAATCCGTGCCCACATCACGGAGGTAACGTTGAAAGCAGTATCATCGGTCCCGTTCGGTTCGTACTTACATCTCTATTACCTTGGATATTTATCGGTAGTATCTCTGATCACGGAGCAGCCAGACCTGGAAGCCTGAGAATAAAATGGTGCTGCGAGCGAGCGTAAAGATAGGGAATATGCGACGCATCGGGTGAGGTATCTTACAAGTATATTAGCATGGAACCTAGGTATAGAATCTCCCAACCCCGGGCGAGTCTTGTCCTCCAACCATATGGTTCTGCATGTGCTTCGACGTTGCATGATTGCAACATAATGTCAATTTCGTGCAACACCATCTCGCGCCTGCCACTAATGGTAGGGAGAAGGAGTGTGCCTTAAAAGAAGAATGGGCGAACCCGTGCAGATTAAACGGATTTACCGGTATCTCTACCCTTCACGCGAAGCTCACATGGTCTTCTTCTGATGGTTCGGAATCGAATTTCCAGCTCAGTTACATACCTCCTCCCAGACAGACAGAAATAATCGAGAACCATTGAGAATTCACCTGTCGTTTAAAAACTCGCGTCCACTAGAGACTCGGTCCTCTTTTCGCTATCGTTTCGCCATCGTATTGTCTGCCATCTAATGGCATTACACTGAGTGCTTACCATCGCTTTATGCCCGAATCAATGCCTTCTGGGGTGTCGTAAAGTGGAAACTGAACGAAGTTTCAAGGGGCCAAGCCAGCATAACGGTGAGCTTCAAACGCATTCCGGTTCGTGGTGCATAGTAGCAGATAATGCTCTCTTTAGTACGTATCTCCATCTTCTGATCTCTGTTTTGTCCAGCAACTGGGCACTGGACTTGGCTACATCAGTACTCTGTATGACACGCGTATTAGAAGCGTGTCTGGCCTTCAGTGATTTTAAATCAATCCTTCACTCAAAAATTGGCGTATGGAATGTGCTAGTACTACGCGTGCATACCAGGGTCCTAGACCTCCTGGTTTTGCAGACAGTTCATGGTCTTGTTCTATTCTTGCTATCTATATGTCTCTGGCAGCTGTTCCCATATCACGGTACTCAAGAACCTGATGCTACTCGTGAACTTCTTGCTTGCAATGACGCGCACCATTATGGCGTTCCAGCGGTTATCAATGGATTGCGTGCTAAATATACTCTGGCTACTAACATCTCTGATGCTTTCATAGAAAGGCGCCGGTGCATTGAAATGGCAATTACTTGTAAAAGAAACAGCACAGATGGTGCAACTGTACCTTAGGTTCAGATCGTATGGTGCATCTCTTCTTCCGACCATCGCTTATCGGCCTTCTGAGTATAAAGACAATGCTCTCACACCTAGAGTTGCACCCTTGAAGTCACCTATCCTCTTGGGTTCTCTCCTCGTTTGAAGATGCTCTCCGCCTTCTTCGTGCTCACCTCGCTCGTCGTCGCCGGCCTTTCAAGCCCCGTGGTTATTCCTCGAAGCCCGGTAGCCTTTCCCATCGCGAGGAAATTCAACTTTGGCAATGGAACAAGCACCATCGTGGAACGGGATCGGGCTCGAGTAGCTGCGCTCCGATCCCGTGCCTCAAGGAATGCTACCAGACGTGCTGTCGTCAACGAGGACGTGGATAACGTTGCTGTCCTCTATACCGCTTCGATTGGTATTGGTAGCCCAGCGACAGCCTGTACGCATAGTTCCCTGCGCCGTTAAACGATCATGTGTTAACTGTACATGTACTAGATGACTTGATCGTTGATACCGGTAGTTCGAACACCTGGGTTGGTGCAGGGACCAAGTACGTACAGACATCCACCAGCACGCAGACGTCCAATCGAGTTGTAAGTGGTCTCGTTCTCGTCGTCATATTCTTCACCTTCTGATGGTATCCATGCAGTCTGTTTCCTATGGTTCCGGATCATTCTCTGGTGATTGATAACTATTACACACTTGTTATCTCTATTAATCATATGTTTTCTCCAGGGAGGGAATACACTGACCAAGTTACTATCACTTCGGGGTTAGTCATTAATTCGCAGTCAATAGGTGTAGCATCCTCTTCCTCCGGGTACGAGTCTTTGATCTTGACGCCCATAAGCGCCTACTGATCCTATTATAGCTTTTCTGGCTTTGACGGTATCCTTGGGTAAGCGACGGATCGGTCTTTGCGCTCCGATCTTTTTGAATGATTGGCATATGATAGAATTGGTCCCGTTGAGCTCACCGAGGGTAAGCTATCCTTCATTCAAATGGTTCATTTGCAACCGGTCTAAGTTTGTTCTAGGTACCCTGTCTCCGGCTACCACTACACTAATCCCCACTGTCATCGATAATCTCTATAGCCAGGGATCAATTACAAACGATGAAATTGGTGTATACTTTGCACCTACGACGCAGGATGAGGTCGTCAACGGAGAGCTTTCCTGGGGTCAGTACCTAACATTTTGCAGCACATCGTTTTCGTCACGTACTAATTGTAATTCTATTCTAGGCGGTTCGGACAGCTCCAAAATAACCGGGAGCATTGGCTATGCGTACGTTCTTCATTTCCGATGGGATCTTTGGCCTCGTGTTGACCATTCATACAACAGGCCGATTACGAGCACCTACCCAGCAAGCGTATACTGGGGTATCGACGAATCCATCACCTATGGAACCTCGACGTCCATCTTGTCTTCCACTGCTGGTATTGTTGATACCGGTCAGTATTTTCCAAATCGGGCTTCTAATCGCATTCTGATCGAGTTGATCATAGGAACTACCCTGGTCTACATCGCTTCCAACGCATTCACCAAGTACAAGTCTGCTACCGGAGCAACCCTAGATAGCAGCACGGGTCTGCTTCGCATTACCTCAGCTCAATACGCCAAACTTTCCAGTCTCTTCTTCAACATCAATGGCGTAAGCTTCGCTCCATTTTTCGGTGACCACGGCTGATTTTGCATTCAGGTATCGTATGAACTCACACCCAATGCTCAAATCTGGCCTCGCTCGCTGAACACGGATATCGGGGGCAGTTCTAGCGCCATCTATCTCATCGTCAATGACATTGGCACTAATTCCGGCGAGGGTCTCGATTTTATCAACGGCTATACCTTTTTGGAGCGCTTCTACACAGTTTTCGATACAGCAAATTCGAGGATCGGGTTTGCCAAGACGGCACAAACTACTGCTACTTCGAATTAGGCGTCGGAGAGAGCCGAGTCGGAATCGTACTTTATGGCAGCTCTACCCCAACTCCAATGAATATTTAGTTAGTGTCGTGATTTTTATGTTCTTACTTACAAGTGAGGAAGTTCATATCTGTATTTTCGCGGGAGAATATTTTGTTGATACTTTTTTGATTACCGGGAGATAATTGTGGGATTTTGAGCTTCTTTAGGGACCTACAGGAGACTACAGTCAGTCGCCGTCGATAATCTTGAGGATCCACTTACATGTTGGCTTATTTCCGCGTGGATTTCATGGCATCTCAGCCTGTATAACTTGAAGTTACTTAGTCACTATGCCGAATTCCAAAGATGGAGCCCACTTTTTGCTGCCCGCTTGATTTGGACTTGACCTCGCAATTCCTACGATCAAATTGGAACCAGCAATCAAACTTGGAAGGCACAACGGTGATAGTAAATACTATATGAAATCCCAATAAAATCAGTATGACTTGACTCTGGTCGGAAGATCTTACAGCATCAATTAGAGCTTCGCTTTCACCATTTCTTCAAGGAGGGGGGTCTTGAGATCCTCGTTTACATCCTCTCCACGGTCCCAGTCGAAGCAAGACAATATTGGTCCAAAGGCCATAGGAATTAAGCCAGACAATTTTTGCGACTCAGCCGTCTCTACGCTGTGGATTCGTGCCTTTTGACACTGGCCGATGATTGACAAGGATGAAGGCTGACGAGCCAAAGAGTGCAGATCAAACTGTTGCTGAGGTAGAAGGAAACCTCGAAAATTGGAGTCCGGTGAAGCAGCCATGCCGGATAACGATGTCATGGTTGTTGGTCAGGAGCTGTTAGGAGCTATTAGGAAGCAGTCGGGACAAACAGCGGAACCGTATCTAATGATCGGAGGTAGTGGCTATGCTAGGTACGGTCGCCTTGCTTAGTTTCCGTCAGGCCTTTCTTGAACAAGGTTGCATCGTAGACACTCTTCTGCATAAACCTACTGATTAGAGAGACGCGAAATTGAGCAGAAAGCTGACTTGTTTCTACTTCTCTCTTTGTCTGGGAGAGATCCAAGTCCAAGACATTAGTGAACTGAGAAATCAAAGCATTGACAACTCGGTGCTGAAACCATGCGGGACAGGATGCCTCATATTTGATACGTAGCCTCGGACGACCAGATAGACCTGAATTCATATTGCTACAGACATCACTTCAAGTTGGCTGAAGAACACGTCGCACCGATGATTGGACAATGGTGTACACATAATCCTGAAGGAATGGAAGTAACAGAACAGGGTACTTGATGCGGTAAAGCCGAGCCAAGAACAACCTGCAAGCAAATACAAAAACAGATCTCAGATCAGGTCAGTGAATCTCAGGTCGGTAAGGTGCACGGAATAAGAGGTGGGTATAGGAGCTCATTCGCGTCATCGAGGTCGCAGAGAACGCGGCGATATTACTGCCACTAATTTGGGTTCATCGAATTCGAATTTGAAGATATCTCCGCATTTCACACGCCGTCAACGTTTGCTCCTGCCACCATCGTCTTCCTACCTCCTTCTGTCCACTGTTCCTCAAGGGCTCAGCGTTAGCCGGACGCGTACCATTACGCGTGTTTTGGGTCGACATTCATTATTTTGGGCAAGTCTGATTATATTGTGCTGGACAACAAAGTTTGACGTTCAAATTGACCACCAGCTCTCTAGTGATACCAGTACTGCCGTTATACCAATCCTTATTTTCTGATCAAACTCTTAATACCTCTATCTATCATGAACTCCGATGTACCGATAACGGCCACATCGCCCCCAAAGCCGCCTAGTGTGGCAGCACCCAGGACGGCCAAGCGATCTTCCATTCCTTCATTATCGTCTAATTCTGCCATTAAGGATAGACGCATATCAGCTCCTCCTGGAGAGAGCGTTATCAGAGCATTGGCCTCACCACCATCCATGGCTGCTGCGTCGACATCGCCTACCCCCAACAGCGGGCGCACGTCGACAGGCGGAGGCATACCACGGCCTAGAGCCACCCCGTCTGTTGTTTCAACGAAACGTTCCCTGGTTAGGACAATCTACGCTCCTTCGAATACATCTCCCCAAGCGCGTGTTAAAATTGAAAATTCAACTTCGACAACTACCCCACCACGTGCCCAGTTCAGCCCATTAACCACACCACCTTCACGTACGCGCAAAATACCTACATTCTCACCTGAACAGAACCTCTCGCCGTCCAGCCTCCTTGCCTCCCCCACACCCAAAACGATACCCTCAAGGTCTCTTCTCGATAAGTCCCCTTCGACTTCCAAGACTACCCCACCGCGTTCCATGCTCGGTTACAGTCCGCTGTCCAAAAATGGTATCCCCAATTCTCCACATTCGTCTACAGTATTACCTGCGCCGATTCTTGAGCAGCCAAAGTTACTATCCCAATCTGCTGCTCTACTCTCTCTCACCGAAAACAGTACAAGCTACGGAAGCCCCGAAAACCACTTCTTTTCCGCGTCTGCTGTGATCCCTTCCGTCTGGGCTACTGATGATGATAACGCGACTCCGGACTTGATCACAGAAGACGAGCACGAAGGTGATGAAGAGCTTGCAGGTCTTTTGAGCCAAATTTCAACTCTTCATTCGCGCAAAATCATATCGTATAAAAGATTGTTGGAGCGCGCGCAACTGTCATCTGCGGCTCAAATGCACGCACTTCAGGCGGAGATACAAGTTCTTAAGGAGCAGTTACAGAATGGAAGTGGGCATATTCACAATCCAGTGCCAATGATATCCGGCGAAGGCTTGTGTCGGCAATGCCGGAGGAAGAAAGGGTATTGGGATGGATACAGAGGGGTCGAAGATAATGAAGACGAAGAAGTTGGCGATGATCTTGCAGTCATTTTGAAAGGGAAAGGAAAGTACGATTTCGACGAGAATGCGGTGCGAAGAGTAGTCCGACGCATGGGGCGCGATGCAAGAGGTCGATTGTATGTGTCCTGAGTCCCGTCATTACACTTTAACGCTAACGATCTGTTAGAATCGGTCTCATACTAGAGGCATGTCACCCTGGTGATATCCCGCTTCAAATTCTCCTCCTTCAACGCTACTTAAGATCAACATATGATGTCCTTGGGAACCTCTCTCCAGAGCTGTCTCTACGTATTCTGAAGGAGTTCAGCGTATCACAGTTACTCGGACTGGCGACAGTCTCCAAGAAGTGGTACGCGACGGTACATCATGCATCTGTGTGGAGATATCACTGTCTCCGAGTAACTGTAAACGATCCTGTCCCGCTCAAATGGCCTGACAATGATGCAGGATGGCTCCCACTCTATCGTTCACTCCACCATCTCCACTCCAACCTTGCCAATGCCCTTCCTCAGTCTATCTTATTTTTGAATGGGCATAGTAACTTTGTGACGACCCTCATATTGAAGGGGAGGCGGTTAGTTAGTGGGAGTTACGATGAGACGATTCGGTTTTGGGAGTTACCGGAGAGAGGTGTTGGAGTGGGAATGAATGCGGCTGCCATCAGTGTGTCTGGCGGGAGTCAAGTGGATGTAGCTGGTGAGGTTACTGGATTGGATGATGGTTTTATGGACTAATGGTTTATCGCAGGTCTCGCTCGATGTAAGAAAGTATTGAGAGTTGGCAAAGTTGTCAGTTGTATCGACTGGCTAATCGAAGAAGGTAAGCACCTCGTTTTTTTCTACTCCTGATCGCCTAACATGTACCACAGAGGTGTTTGTGGTCGGATTCCATGATGTTGGGTGAGTCCTAGACGGCCCGAAACCAAATAGTATTGATTGCATCCGCCGTTAGACGCGTTCATCTCTTCTCTTCCCTGACATACACACCTCTTCAACAGCTTGCCGGACATCTCAATGGTATCCGCGCTGTGGCACTGAGTTCCAGGAATCTAGTCTCCGCAGGTATGGTAACTACGCGCAATTGAAATGTTTTATTGTTGATATTTTTGCAAAGGTGCCGATAAGGCACTTGTCTGTTGGGATTGGCGTGCTGGAACGAAAATTGTTCGCTTCGGGCAGCAGACTACGATCAATATCGGCGTTCAGATCATTCCTGGCTCAATGAGCAATGAGGGTGAGAGGGTTGTCAGCGTCACCATTGACGGAGTTGTACGTGTATTCAGTATCCGTGCGTTCTATCGGTGTCTTTCGTTTCGCTGGCGACTGAAAAACTTCTCAGAGCGGAGAGAAATGATGTCACAATTCAAGTTATCTGATCTCGGTGGTACTGATCCTTTACTGAGCGCGAAACTACATAACGTTGGCGCAGCACCTAACAACATGTTGCAGTACGTAAATGAACATATGGTGTTTATGGCTGCAGACCTAATATTACCGTTGTAGATGGTTCGCCGCCAAGGGCACACAGATGACCGTACGATTCATTTTGTGTCTGTTTGGCGTGGTTGCTCATGAAATCTTGTAGTGTGCCACCAAGTCGATCATCATGCATCTCCAATGGGAAGAGGAATCTGAAGATGCTAGTATGAAACCTACACCGACGTCTAGCAAATCAATGGGACCGCCCTCTCCAAAGATCACTTCCCCCGTATCATTATCTGCAAGCCTGAGCACTGTTCCAACTGTTCCTCGTACTCGTACAGTCTCATCTCTGGCCCGTTCTACTTCATCTCTTGTATCTAATTCACAATCCTCCTCTCGGCGCCCGTCTCTGATAGCTAGCGTTTCAAGTGCCTCCACTACTAAGAGCAGATTAAGTATGAGCTCTACGACGCGTGCAAGGACACCCAGTACATCTATTAGCCCGACGTCAACAAGGACCGGGACACCTGCAGGAACGTTCCTCATAAGGTTCGGAAGAGCGGCGATATTAACTGCCCCGCCGAAATTGGTCGCAATGGTCGAGACGCCCGACGTAGCCATTGGGGCGGTAGACCCAAGGAAAAGGAGAGTAGTAACTGCTACGAGATTTAGTTCCCGATTGGGTGCCGACAGACGGGTAAGTGCCTTCCTTCTGTTTTGCTCCGAGCCTGTTGACACATTCTGCTAGATGTTCATGTCTATTCACGAGGAGAGGGAGCAGCCCCATCCCGGCGACGACTCTTTAGAAGCGGATGCAGATCTTGATATCGTCTTGGGAATTACATCGAGGAATCCTTCGCCTGCAGTGGATATAGATACCAGCGTCACTTCCGTCACCGGCGCGTGGGCTGCTTTGGCCCATGCTGACAGCACGGCTGGTGATGGGGTGAAGGGTTTGATTGGACCCCTACCTCCTAAATTCCAAGGATTAGCAACACCGGAGAAAAATCCAATGTCAATGCAGTTGAGCCACGAAGAGGTTGTGGTAGGTTGTGCAGATGGGACTATATAGTACGTTGACTTTTGGTCTTTGTTCCATCGCTGAGTTGAACTTTGACAGTGTTATGAATTTCGTTGGTTATGAGTATCAGAAGCCAAGGCAGCGGCCAGAGACCGTCGAGGTGCCTCTTGACGATGCCGATGACGAGTCCGTCAGTGAATCAGGCCAAAGCTGTGAGGTTTAAAAGCGTGGTACCTTTCAGTGTCGCTTCAGAATTTTATGGGCATTTCTATACACTATCTGTCTTAATGGACGTTTGAACATCTATCGCAGTTATTCTACAGCTCAAAGCAAAGACTTCAAATTCAATGCGACGTCAGACAATCATGAAGTAGAGAATATCACGATCACGAGGCTCTACGCCGCCGACGTCATCGACCCAAATGCGCACTTCGATTTAACTTCGGTTCTGGAAGTTGGAGGGCAATTGCGGACATCGGCGTTTCAGATTTCTTTCTTTTTCCCTCTGTGCCGAAATGATGTTTACTTGAGACTACATCTCTGCAGTTTGGTCCTCTTGACCAGAGTCTTCACCATGTTCGCTCTGCAATCAATCTACACGCTGAAGCAGACTTGAACCTGAAGGTCACTGCTATAGGTTCTACCAGACCTGCCCTCTCTTCGCTGCACTACGAGATGAAACCGCTCTGAGTCTCGGGACACACGAGACGCCGCTAAAGTGGCAGCTAAACAGTATGTCCCGGTCAAAGATTGTTGCATCCCCCCCCCGGGTTCCCGTGTTTATCATTCAACGTTAGACTGCATTGCGTGCGTTCTAGATTCATGTCCGTCCTGGATGTCACTACTCTCTGACGCCGACAGAACCGAGTCCTTGATTTGGGCTTTCCATACAGGCGCAGTACTGGAATGGCCATTCAGAATTAGTAAGACCATCCTATTTTCACGGATGTTAACCGTAATCTATCCGCTTATCAAGTCAGGGTCTTAGTACAAAAGCCAGCGCTGAAACTTACTACAACCGAGTCCCCCGATGACTGTCACCCCCACCCACGAGCTCATCGACAAGCTTCACCTCGTCCAGCATCCCGAGGGCGGTGAGCTTTTACCAGCTTTACAGTCCAGACCCAACCGTTTTGATTGAATACGCGGCTTTGGTAGGCTACTATGTCGAGACGGATCGGCAGGAAAGCACTGTGCCGTCGCCATTCGTTGGTAAGCAGTCCCTTTGGTAGTCAAGGCATTATCTACGATAACCCTTTTGCCAGATGGCAACGCTCCTCGATCACTCTCCACCTCGATCTACTACTTGCTCACACCCGACAGTCCCAGCGGTGTCATTCACATGAATAAATCTGTGGCATGTACCAAGCCCTCAAATCATAGTATACATACCCACTAAAGTATAACAGACATACCATGTCCTGCACCAAGGACGTGCTGAGTATACTCTCATCACGCCCCGTCCGGACGCACCTTCAAAGATAGAAACCATAATCATGGGCACGAACGCGGAGAAGGGAGAAACTAGGCTCCTCCTTGTGGGAACAGGAGTATGGAAAATGTCACGTCTCCTTCCCGAAGATGTCGAGGATGAGGAAAAGGCCAAAGCGGGTTGTTTGATTACAGAGGTAGGCTTGGTCATGACAATGTCGCTTAACGCGTCTGACCATGGCATTATTAAAAATAGGTCGTAGTTCCCGGGTTTCACTGGGAGGATCACAAATTTCTGACCATGGACGGCCTCATGGATTTGCTCAAGGGTGTCGACGTGGATGATGAGCTTATGTGCCATTTGGCCAAGTCTGTTAGAAAGGCCTGAATGCATTAATAATTTATCATGGATATTGGGTTTGGCGCATGAGTCATACTGACACTAGAAGAATATATGGAACATCGTAGAATGACACAATTTCCTTAGTATATGAACTTGTCGATAACCTTGTATTAATCAATCTACTACTTCCGGTACCCCCAACACTACTTGGATTCTCAGCTACACTTGGCCCGTGCTGAACAACCGTTGGATAGGCTTAGCCTTTTCCGATACTAACCCGAAGGTTACGCTTAGCGCTTGTCCACCTACGGGCTGCAATCGCCCCGCACTGTGACTACAAACCTTCCATACAGGCAGTAGCTTCTCACTTACCAGCTATTCTCCTCAGGAATTACTTTGCGCTTGTTGTCTTCATTTCGCAAACTGGACTCCTCAGGTGTCTATTTTCTAGGCGACATACATTTTTCTAGTTAAATCCCACCTTGCGGAGTCGATCATCTGAGTCACTCCTCACCGCGCATTTTGGTAGGATCCTACCCAACTTCGTGCATCCGGAAACATGCATCACATAACCCCATAATAGTTAACGGAATTTCATCAACCATCAACTCATCATGCTACGATTCAGTCATCGTATTTATTCTTCAATAAATGTTTTTACAAAATCAAGTTACATCATAAAAGTACAAAGGATCCCAAACAATCACACGTCCGGTTGATCTACGTCCAGTAAAGCTGCTTTCTTGAGCTTTAAGCATCATCCTCCGACGAGGAATTCTCATCATACAGCACCACATAGTCCAAAGCATTCGATCTCGGCGGGACAGCAGTGCGTTGACTATCCGCAGTTGACGCGTTCATCCGGCTATCTTCCCATAACTCCTCATCAGACGAATCTGACGAAGGAGCGCTGACCAACGAAGCGCCGGAGAAGGATTCATCGGATCCAGCAACAGAGACAACATCCACAGAGGACGGAGCGGTCACCGGAGATGTTGGGTTTGGGTTTGAAAGACTTAGTCGCTCCAGTTGCTGTTGAGTAACTTCCAACGGTTGCAGGCTCTCAGGCGCGTTAGGCATGACAATCACGGATGAGGACGTCATTGAAGAAGGTGCTTCAGAGGCCTCATTTGCATCCACCTGTTGACGATGGGGCTCCGCAACAACGACACTAAGCAGAGAGCATTAATGATTGTGACGATCAGGACGCAGTTTGCGAAACTTACTCGATCCAAATACTATCACCGAACAATTGACCAGTCGAGCCATTCTTCAAGCGCCAGTAGCCGATATATCTTCCAGGAACTTCAGGAGCCTGTGAAACGATTGATCAGCGGCGGTTTTTTTTCACTTTTAATCAATGTACCTTTAACTCCCCAGTCCAAACATCGACTTCATCACCAGCTCTCACAGATCCAACAGACAGAACGTACGCTCCTGAGCCACGGATGAACGATTCTCCCGCCACAAATATCAGTTGTGTACTTTCTTCCCAGTCATTCAAACCGCTGTTCTTCATGCGCCAGCACTTCATAAACTCGGCACCTGGTGGAAAGACTTGACCATCTGGGGCGGTAATATCTCCGACAAAATCAGCTTTGGCTTCAACAATGGCCGGTAAGTTGTCGTAAGAGAACGGGCTAAGGGTCTTCTCCCTTTCGTTAAGCGTTCCAGTTTCGAAGGTCAGAGATTCTTGAGATGAGATGAGCAAGTCCGGAATACTGAGTTGCCGGAAGGTACGTGGCGGTAGAGGAGGAAGTGAGGGGGAAACGTCTGGCATAGGCTTCTCTTCTTGAGGCACAGGCGATTTAGCCTCAACATCAACGTTAGGAATGTTCGCGGGTTGATTGACAGGCGTCATAAAAGTCTCCGGTGTTGGACTATTTGGCGAAGCAGGTTCCATCAGATGGATCAATTCGGGGAACGACAATCGCGGGTACGGCCTGGAAGCTTTATTCGACTTCGTGGAGGACTCTCTAGATAGCGGAATCGGGTAATGATTATCGTCGGGGATACTAGGCTGTCCATAAGATGCAAAGTCGTCGCCGTCGATGTAGAACCTCTGACGGAATTGCTCGAATAGGGAGGGCAAGTGGGAGGAACTATTAGGAACTACATCAGGATACTTCACGGAATGAACTTCACCCTCAGTTGCCGAGATGGTAGAGGAACCCGCCGTGGAATGGAAAGAAGAGGAAGGAATAGGAGCGTGAGCCAGACCCGGAAGTGACATCGCAGCTGTATCTGGAAGAGGAAGTCTCTCATTGAAAGCTGGGTGATAAGGCGGAGATGGCGACCTGGTCATGTATGTAGGGTTGTAGGCCGGCGTCATGAAAGGAGACCTTCCTGCTGGCGGGGTGACACAAGGAGGGATGTACGCAGATGCTGCGGGAGAAAGGCAGGGAGAATCGACTTCAGGCAAAGGAGTCGGTAAATCAGCAACAGGAACTGGGACAGATGTAGGAGCCATAAGGGGGGACATGGGAGCAAATGCCGGGAGAGCACCAGGAATTGTCATAGGAGGGGAAGGGAGAGGAGATGGAGTCCTCAACGCGAATGGGAAACCCCCAGGGCAAGGGACAGCTTTCGCCCAAGACGGATTCCGAAGGACACCGCGGTCATAGGAGCGGGAGCGAGAACGCGACCGAGTCACATAAGACAGGGGAGTGCTCAACCTGAGAGGAGAGCGACCTCGGTCGTCAATCAATGTGGTTTGGCCGACACGGTAAACTGTGGGAATGACGGTGTCTGCCGACTTCATCTTCAGAAGAGGATGGTTGGGAGGATGAACAGAGATCGGCATAGCTTCGCAACGGTCGCATAGGTCGAAATCGGGGCATTCGTGATGCATACACTATAAGCTACTGAGAGAATGTACGACCGGTATTGAACTTTGGACTGACCTTGTATCGTACACCGTAGATGCTTCTGTTACAAGCATTGCAAACCGCCATATGCATAGTACCCATGAACACATTGGAACGCTGTGGCGTTAGTCAGACGTTGAAGACGGTATGCGCAAGTGACACTAAAACATACCAAGTAATCAGCGGGGTTGGAAATCTTGACGAATGCATGATAGGGGTGCTGCTCCTTGGTAATACTACGTACAAAGATTACGTTAGCACCAAAATGGACGCATGAGCGGAAGACATACGCATAGCACGAGCTGCAGGTGTCGAAATCCGGGCAATTGACACATTTCTGGGATGAAAGTTTGAGGGCGGGACAGCCATATCTTGAAGGAAATACTTACATAACGGTCGCCTCGAATGCGAGAGTCACAGAGGTTGCAAGTCGCGCTGTGAACAGCAGGAGTGACGGCTGGCGTGGGAACTTGCGGCGCGGGTACCGGCGGCGCAGTACTGCCGATACGAGAAACGATGACGCGGCCTGGTTCAGTGACCTCCCAGAACTCGTGGAAGGGGTCATGTCGCTCAGCACCGCCCGTAGTGATGCATTGAGTGCACAGGTCGTAATCTGAAGAAGTCTTAGTTGGAAAAATAGAAATACGGGAAGGATATATACCAGAGCAATCCAAGCACTTGTGCCTAACTCCTTCAATCTGCTTCGCACAACAATTACACAAGACGCCGTGGTGGATAGTGGGAGGTGCAGCGAGAGGTGAGGCGGGTGTCCCTACCGGTTTCGGACTCTGTATGGCACGAGGTCCTGGGCTGAGGCTGGGTAGGACACACGCGGGCGTATCAGGAATCATGGGAGGAATAAACGGCGTCACAGGTGTCATGGTGTTGAAAGTGTAAAAGGGCTGCATTGGCTGAGCGAAAAGATTAGGAATTCCTTGAGGGGGTGGTGGTGGTGGTGGTGGAAGCGGCGGGAACGACACCGGTGCGAAGGGTTGCATGGACGGCATAGGATCGGTCAGGTCGAACGCCTGCCAATCCTTGGGACATCCGGCACACCGTTCCAGTTTGTATGCGTGGCGACCCAGGGTTTCGACACAAGGGCTCTCAAGCGAAAGCATATATGGGGGCTGGAAGCACTCGTTGCACTAGATAGAAATAATGAGGAACCGACGCAACCAGCGGAAAAGGCATACGCACCACGATCCGGGCACACTTTTGACAGGACTGCCAAGGCCCTTGGAAGAGTTTGAAGCATTTGGCGCAGTTATGGTGCATGCAAGGCATCGGCGGCACGAAGGGTCTTCCGAAACTATTCTGAGGAAGCTGAGAAGGCATGTTTTGCGGTTCTAAAAAGTTGTCTCCAAAGGTTCCCGTGAGGATGCGGTCAAGGTCCCTCTTAAAGGTGTCCATGAGGGCACGTATGTCATCCTTGGCCTGAGCGACGGCGCAGCACGAAGTCTGCTTCTGTGACTGATTGGCCCACTGCGGCTGGTGCCGTGGCTGCGGGGAGGGAGAACGAGTCGGGAATAACTGTGGCGGGAAGGCAAACTGATCAACATCCATGGGCGCCAGTGTCTGAGGTCTTGCTGGCGAGGAGAAGAGGATCGGCGGCGGTGGAATCCCGGCGAAGTTGAGCGGGGGCTGTGCTGGCGGCAGTGACGACGACAATGGGTCAGGAGAAAGGCGGGATCTCGCCAAGGGCAACAATGGATCGTTCCAGTTGGGGCTGCTCCAGCGCATCTGTTCCAAGTCGCCGGCAAATGGTGGTTTGTGAGGCGACTCGTCGAACACGCTGAACTTGAGCATCGGACTCGGCCACCTCCCTCTTAGACTGGGATTAGAAATGGCCGACTTGTACTCATCGGCATTGTGCACCTCTCGGGCGACCAAAATGCGAGACGGCGAGGAGTTGGGAGAGAAGAGAAGCTTTGAAAGAAAGTAGCTATGGCTAAGATGGGGAAAAACACGGTAGAGCTGTCACGACAAGATAAGCGCCACCGACGAGCTTGCGTAGACGACTAATACGGACCTGGTTGTACAGTTGAAGGAAGGAAGGGAAGACATGAGTATCAGTAAAGGTAAATTTACGGGTTTCCCCGCGGTAGGTTGCTTTGACGGTGAACATATTGGCTGGCTAGTGGTGAAATGTAGGCAACCAGGACGATGATAGGGACCCCGCAGCCGAATGACTAGTTATACTCATCGGCTCCGCACGTGCTACACCGTCCGGCCGACACTCCGCCGCACTCCTTTTTGGGCCACCCTCCTCTATTATGACGTCCTTATGACGATTCTGAGCACACAGGGTAAAGGCGCAGACCGTTCTTCTTCGGACGCAATAGTATCACTACTGGCAACACGACGCGAACGCGTTGACACCGTTCCCTAGTCCTCTTTGACACCGATTACCAACGGCCTCACGGTAACTTCACGTGAAATCAGCTGTGCAATGACTCAGGCAGTCCTGGTCATGCTGTTACGGCGTCTATCCGTCAAGAGTAATGCGCTGAATAGACTTTCGGAGCGTATCAGAACAGGCGCACATGAGCGCTTCACAGTCACGGGCAGGGACTAGATCCCACTTCACCTCTTCACTGCAGTTAATTGCTATCACAAGCCTCCCGCCTCCATCGGACCACCCCGAAATCAAATCGGCCATCAAAACAATAGATGGTAGTCGAAGTAGTCGAACTCGGACACAGGAATATCCATCTAGACTGGGCCTGACGTTGCAGGGAGACAGTTTGACAATGATCGTCAGCGCTTAACGCTAACGCCACACCAGATACGTGGAGCATTCGAGCTGTACTTGTGGGAATGGTTGAACAGAAAAGTATAGGCGCTCGAAGCCTTATTACAATACCCGCACAGCGCTTGAAGTATCCATATGCCTAGCCCGAGTATTTGAATTCACCTAAAAGCCAGTCGGTTTAAGACTTTCAACCCCGTATCTCAAGATTAGATACTTAAGCCGCTAGCAACTGAAAGATTGTCCCCCAAGATCAATTTTAGTAACCCCGCTACCGACCCTATTATTGCTTCCGACCCCTCCAGCGCCGGTGATATTAACTGATCATAAAACGATGTGAAGGGCAAATTATAGACGTAAGATGAACATTCTTTGCTAGACAGGAAGGGCAGCATGGTTTACCCTGTAGGCGTCGTAAGCTCCTACGCGTTCTAGCAGAGGAGCCCGAACATAGTCCACCTTATCTTGTCGATACTACAAACAAGCAATTTCTACAAACCTAAGAATGAAAACCATCAAAATCACGGGAAACCCGTACTTCCAACCGAGAAACCCAAACATGTCCGACCACGCCGGAAGACCCCCAATCATGAAGATGAGTGTCTAGAGATATGTTCGAAGATAGCACTTGATTATTTCAACGGCCTTGGCCAAGGAAAGCAGCCATTCAGTTTCGAAAAGTGGCCTTCACTTCGTGTTCAAAATGACATCATCGGGCGTCCATTTCCTCTTTCGGCCTTCGAAGGCAGAAAAGCGCCACGTCCAGGCCTTCTTGTTTATCAGGATTTGCGCCCTATTACATAAGTAGTATGTACAACGAGGCACCGAAATTCTTTTTTGAGAATAAGTACAGTGAAAAGCGCTGAGTTCAATTGGCTCACTGTTAAGTGTTGCGCGTTTCTTCGCTGCATTCTTTATAACGAGCTCTAAACTCAACGCTTTTCATGTACTTGTGTTGAGAAATGTCGTGATCGTAAGGCTATTCTTTTTCCACACTGCCGACTCGGACAAGTGTGGCGTTTATCGGCGGAGTAGGTACTATGAGGGAACAAAAACTGCCGTGGAATCAGGATCTCTGGTTGTACTATTATGCACAATTTATGTAGCGCCGCACCAGTCGCTTGTTTCTGTCATTAATATTGAAAGGATCTGTTGGAAGAATATCAAAAGCAAAAATAACGCAGTTGTTGGCATCCCCCGATCTGCTTCTTTCGCGTACAATGTTATCCGAAGACACCGAGGGACGGCCCCTTGGCAGGAATTCTCCCCCTCGAATTGGACCTTCCAGCAACCAAAAAAAAGACGGATTTACGGCCAACTCCAACCGGGGGGGAGTAATTAATACATATCCAAGCTGTTAAAAGGGTGACAAGTCACTACGTACTTTGCGTGTGACAACTTACTTAGCAATGACCATCGCAGAATACGAGCTGCTACTGGCAACGCGATACGATCCGCTGCTGGAGCGGCTGGGATGGAACTACGACGAGCTGCGTCCGTCCCCATTTCTGCTGCTGCGTTATCACTACGATCGCCTTGTCGCTGCGGTAGAGCAGCACGGCTGGAGAGACGTCGCGGGCCTCTCATATACTGCTCTCAAGACGGCGGCACAGGACGCAGTGAGCAACGCAGCGGACACCTCAGCACGGGCATACAAGGTAAGAAAAATATTATCTCGTTGTCAGCACCGAAACTGACTCGAACAGGTGCGCATAACCCTCGCACAGTCGGGCACCCTCACAGCCACGGCGACACCCACCCCGCCGCTCACGTACGACCCGACGTCACCCGCGTTTTTTAAACCCAACTCGGATAGCGGGACCCTCTACGGCCAGGTGCTCGCCGTCACCCTCGACACCCAGCCCACCCCCGCGTCACTCTTCACATCCACCAAGACAACCCGTCGTCAGGTCTACGATGACGCCCGATCGCGCGCCGCCCTCCCGCCAGTCGGCGCCACGTCTAGCGCCTCGTCAACCCTCTCAGAGGTCATCCTCTACAACGAGCACGGCGCAATTACCGAGGCGTCCGTGTCCAACGTCGCTTTCTATCGTTCCCCCCACTGGATAACCCCCCATCTTAGCACGGGCTGCCTTCCTGGTGTCCTCCGGCGGTGGATGCTTGAGCAGGGGCGCATAAGAGAGGCTCCAGACGACAATACTTTCACCCTGGACAACGTCAAGCCTGGAGACTGGGTGCTTATCCTTAACAGTGTCTCCGGGTGCCGCGTTGGCAGGATACAGGAGGGCTGACAGTTTCCTGTACAACATTTTGGGTTTGGGTTTGGGTTTGGGTCCTCGAGCATTTGAAATCACTAGATGAAGACTTTGATTTTTTGAACAGAAAGAAGATATCTACTATGTATCAAATACAATACTTTTTAGTCGTGCCGTTACACATACAACGATTCGTCGACATCCATGCTGCCTTCGTCCCCATCAAACATCCCGTCATCCATCTCGCTCAGGATATAATCCACCATGTAGCTCTCTTGCACCAGCTTCTCCGTGCGCGAAAGGTGTCGCTCCGTATACGGTATCAACCCATCAATGAGCTCCTTCAGCGCCGTGCTACCCTTTCCATCCTCTTGCCCAAAGTTTACCTGGAAGGCCTTGCTCACGTCCTCCGGCGACCTCAGTTTGACGATAATATATAGCACTCCTTGCGCTACAGCACTCGTTTTTGCATTCGCATTCCAGTCCCGGATGTACCGCAGCAACTTGGCAAGATCTGGCCCATACAGCATCCGGATCACCTGGTCCACCGAAGCATTGCCCGAAACCGAGCCCGCTGTCTTGTCCTGAGATGATCGCAGGTCCCTAAACAAGGACAGCAATCGACCGGGTTGCTCCATCGCCAGGGCGAGCTCGATCGCCCGGCGGTAGTCTTTGAGGGATATGTAGTTTGTAAAGTCTTGCTCCCTATTTGACATCAGCGCGCACCAGACCATAGATACAAGGAAAAATTCACTTTAAGACTAGATCAGCCCTCTTCGACTCCTTCGCCTCCTCTTCCTCTTGAGTGTTATCTTGCCAAAAGGTAATGACAGAATCTGCGGCACCGGAAACGATAGTTTGGTCATCGGCGCTTACGGCTAAAGCCCAGACCTAGAAGCATCTTGGTCACAGGACCGTAAGGACACCCGAACGAGGCACACGCACCTTATCTTCGTGATTATCCAGGGTTACCATGCATTCTTCTTCCTTCACGTTCCACACCTTCACTAATCCATCCGACCCTGCGCTGACCAGCTGCATCCCAAAGTTAAGGAAATCAACCCTCAAAACAGAATTCGTATGGCCCTCGAAGGTCTTCACGCATGAAAAATCGTCCAAATTCCACAACTTGACGGTTTTGTCCCCGCTTCCCGTAGCTAAAACCCTTTCGGCCCGGCCAAACTTGACACTCCACACGCCCCGCTTGTGGCCCTTACACGTGCCCAAGAGCTTCAGCTCTCCATTTGCGCCACTGTACTCAATCGCATATACCTTGGCAGTACGATCCTGTGAACCCGACACAAGCATACGATCATTCGGAGCCACATCCAGGGAGTTGATATCTTTCTCATGCGCTTTCAGCGTCAACAAGCTCTTGCATCGAACGACATCCGAACCCTCCGCGTACGTAGACGGTACCGAGGAAAGATCCCACATTTTTATCGTCCGGTCTTGACTGCCTGTGAACATGAATCGTAGCTTCGTGGGAGAGTCCGTCTCATCGACTTTGCGAGACATCGCGAGAGCCCCCACACTTTCTGCGTGGCCTTCACATATGCCGACACAGTGGTAAGCCTCATCTGATGTGCTAGGGGCCCATATCCTCGCCGAACGATCTTTGCTTCCGCTGGCTAAGATACTCCCGTCGGCGCTGTGGTCGACGGACAGAACGATTTCTTTGTGTCCTTCTAGCAGACGAGCATCGAGAGACGAGGTCGAATACACCCGAACGAGGGAAGAATTTGTCGCGATTGCAAGGTGGGAACCTTTGGAGACTCCAAGGGGTGAAAGGAATGTTGCATCGACAATTTCGTCATTGTACCCAATGAGCTGACGGGTCAAGGAGTGCGACGTGAGAGAGTGGAACAGAATATTTTGATCAGCATGAATAGAAACGAGGGTTGATGTTGCTGCATTATATCTAGCCATAGCATCAGCACACTGTCTATCTTTCAGAGGAATTAGCTCACTGGACGTCAACAATCTGACGCTGCTCCTCCTGGTCTGCCGAAATTTGAGAATGCTCGGTCCCTAGAGTGAACAGCACATTGCCCTCCCTTGCATCCCAAATCTTCACAACACCATTCTCTCCTCCAGTAAAGAAGCGTATGTTCTTTGGATCTGACGAAGTGCCTGTTAAATCCTCATCATGCAACAGTCCCACCGCTTCCACTCTTTCGAGAATCGGGATGGTCTTCAGCAGCCGAGGTGCCGTTTCCTTACCCTTCCCCTTTCGCTTAGCGCTAGAGTGGACAAGACTCAACGACGAGAGGTCCCACAGAAGAACGACTGAGTCTCGTCCCCCACTGACAAGCCACTTCCCATCCAAAGACACGTCCAGACCCCGAGGGACGGAAACGTGTCCCTCGAGCACAGCACCCGGTTTGCTAGTCGCACGGGAAGCCTCTGAGAGCTCAAAAATCCGTATGCGAGTGTCTACGGATGCAGTGATGAGCTGCATTTGGGTTCTTTGGCTTACGGATGGGTCCTGGGGGTAGTTGAACGTCAAGGCGCTCACTACGCCCCCGTGACCCTTGAATACATGCGTCACGTATCCGCGAAGAATGTCCCATACTTTGACGACACCATCAGCAGAGCCAGAAGCGAGGTAGGTGGATGTGGGATCAGTTTTGCAGACGTGGACCGGGGCTTCGTGGGCCTTGGCTATGACCCGAATTGGCTGGACGGGTTTTTCGAGAGAATCTAGCGACCGTGGAAGTTCGAAGATACGAAGGGAAAGCGAGGAAGTAAAAACGAGAAGGTGCGTCGAGGAAGGGGAAACGCATATTGATGTTACAGATTGTGTATCCTACGCACATGTTAGTGTCAAGTCAAAAAATAGTACCAGTATGCTCACACCCGCAAAGGTGCATATTTGGGTGCCCGTCGACACTTCAGTCAATAGCAATTCTTCTCCAGTACAAGTCACGAGCCTCTGTCCATCTGGAAGGACTGCGACGGGTCCTCCCGTGTACAGCGGGGGAACCGTACGCGCTTTTTTGAATCTATATTCAGTTGAGCAGATGTAACACGATGCCTTGAAAAGACATACGCGGTCTTGAGCTTCGGACGACCTGTAGTGGGAATGGCCATCGTTGAGCAGAAAAAAGCTGAATGGGTTCGGATTTTCCCGAATGCGTGACTGTGATAAGTCGGTGATTTCGAAATATGTGTCACGTCACGTATACCTTTTCAATAGCAATGTAACGAACAGCTATTTATGGCTTGGTCGGCGTTCGCTCAAAATGATTTTGGCTGATGCTGGGCTGGTTCCCTTTCCCATGTCGCCTGTCCAAAAGAACTTTCGAACTCCTATATGGTATTCATTAATATATATTCGCTGACTAGCGTGAGTTTGGCGGCTTCATATTGTTTCATCCAACGGACCGGCGGAGTCACCAGCTGCGAGCGCGTGGTTTCCAGTCAGAATGAATCACTGTCTCATCCGACGTGCCGCTGCTGGCGTGTCGGGAGACCGCAGGACTGGATCATCATTGCTTTGTTCCACCTCAAGTACCATATGTAGCACAGGTAGCACACCGTTCCCGTCATCTATTCGAGAAAGGTGATGATCTACAGATATAGAAAGTCGCTGGCCTTATCGGAGTTCCCTCCATCGGATTCCATGCCTAAGAGCTACTGTGTCCTTTGACTCACCAAAAGTGATAAGTGATCAAGGCACCTGTGTGCATATCTGCGGCGTGCGTGTATTGACCGAACATTGCGGGACAGATGGGTAAAAAATACAAAAACACAACTTGTGTGGCACCTGTAGAAAGAAAAGGGCCATAAGGTCCACTGGACTCCGAAATAAGCTGAAAACCTATAGTGATAAAGTTAATTGAATAATGCTTCTTGCCGACCGCTCCGCGTTCACCGCTACGAAGGTCGTGATGCACTTGACCAACGCATGCGAAGTGAGTCCAGTTGCTGCTCTGCTTGACGTCGTAACTCTGCCTCCTCGTCTGCATCTCTCTCTGCTTCTCTTCTCTTCCTCGATTCTTCTTCCAACATAGCCTCTACCGTCCGCAGAGTAGACTTGGACCGAGACGCCTCCGCCTGAGCTTGGGCGAGCTGGTCCGTGAGCCTTATGGACAAGGACACGGCCTCCGCAGATTGGCGTCTTAGCCCGGCTACCTCGATTTGCAGACGCTCAATGATATTTTTGGCTTCGTCGTTTTGGTCGGGGAATGGATTTCGAGACGAGGAAGTAGAAGGTAGCGGATAATGCGTCGAGCCAGCGAGAGATGGGCGTCGTTCGTACGAATGCATAATGTCGTCTTCGCTTTCGAATTCATCTTCATCTGAAGCCTGGCCGTCCTCTTCATAATCATCATCGTCATGCATAGATCGGTCCGCGTGAGTGGATTCGGAATACGGACCATCTTTACGCGGCCTTCCTCTTTTCTTGGCCTGATTCTCTGCTTCTTTGTCCTTGTTGGGCCTACCCCGCTTTCGCGGTCGCTTGGTACCCGGCGGAGCCAAAAGATTTACAGTCCAATATGACCCGAAACCAGGGTCAGTGACGGGGCGGGGTTGGCGTTCAAATAGACGATTCAACGATAGATGGTGTCGAACGGATTGCTAAAAGCAAATATAAGATCGACTGTGGCACGGCAATGGGAAAATCACGTACTTTCCACGTCGGACCTGCTGTTTTGTAATAGGCGTACTTCCCCTCCATTGCGGCATAGATTTCCCGTATAGTGAGACGCTTGCGAGGGCTGCCTAAAATAGCACATCGCAGGATGACGGGCAGAGTATGCTGAGGGCGTCCATCTGTATCAGGCAAACAGTCAAGCGTGTCGGGACAATTGGGGTGTGGTTCGTGGTCTTGGTACTGCCATGGCGGCATCTCGGGCTCAGGATCCAGCTGATCCACGTCTCCAACATCGCCTAGGGCATCAACTGTATGGGCGCTGGCTACCGAGGCAGGTGAGGACGGCAGCTCCAGAGCGGACGGCGAGTGAGCCTCGCCGTCTATGTGAAGTCTAGAATGGTGAACAAGGGTGGTGCAAGGCGAGTACGACAACGGGCAGCCTACCTGGAGGACGCCTGCCTTGAATCATCAGGGTTGAGTATGCTACGGAGACTCGCCATGGAGGGGGAAGGGAGAGCTCCTTTGAGATAAGGGTAAGCTGGACCAAACTGGACCCATAAGCCCACCCACGGCTTATATAATATGCCCCATAGATCTCGATCTCTCCGATCAGATTCGTCTTCGGCTGAGTCACACCGTCTATTCTCGTAGAAATACAATGTGACAAGTAAATACATAGGACAACACAACTCACAACAAGCAGCTACTGTATATTACAGCGCGTCTAAGGGTCTATAGCCCATACTGATTAAAATTATACGGATACGGGAGCCCTCCTGCCCCTACATTACTTTGCAGCCACTCGTCTCCCTGCCGTGAGCTCCCACCTCCTCCAAAGTCTAACTCATTCAGCGACGGAGCCACCGGATTCGCATCTACTGTGGGCCCTTGTGCTACGACTGGAGACATGGACTGCGAGCCCTGACTCTGCCCGTTCCGGGGCCACCATTCATAACCCGGATAAAACGATGTGGAGGGTTCGATTCCCGGTATATCCAGGCCCAGCATGTGCGCCATGATCCGCGTGCTCAGGTCTTGTACCCCTGTTTCTGCCTGCTCTGGCTGCGGGGGTCCATTGAGATCTCCAAATGCCTCTCGTTGCAAATAGTCAGACGACTTCTCCTGCGCGAATGCAATGTCGGCTTGTCGTTTATGTCGCCCAGGAGAGTTTGAGTCCTCTGACGTTTGAGCATTGTCAAAGGTCAGCTGTACCCCATTTAGTAGATCCCATGCGCGCGAGGCACTGGGCCAAACCACCTATTATAAGAATGCTATAAGTCCCGCATTGATTCGTATCACGGCTCTTGCCTAAACATACCTCCATGTCCTTCAGTGCCGCCATACATTGACGCAAGCCCAGAGATGCCTGGACATTCGACGGCCGTAAAGTTACTACGAAAGGAAAGATCAGCCCTTTAATCACCCAGTGAAAATGAATAATGAACGAACATGTCAAAACATGCATAATGCTGTCATTGTAATAAGCGTCAATAGACAAGCTCATTCGCGGAAACCGACGCACCCAGCACTGAATATGTACGATGTAAGGAACGGAGAACAGCGTTTGAGCGTAAACGTCTCTCGGTACACCGTGACTGGCGAGTGGGAAGTTTTGAATATGCCAGAATTGCCGACTGCACGGCACACTTACCGATGGAACCAATATGGCTAGCGGCACCTTGAGCTAGGTCAAACGCCTTCAACTCCAATGTAGAATGCCGGGAAGTGAATTCCCCGCTGAAAACAAGGTCAGTGATGCCGGACTAAAGTCTCTTACAATAACAGAACAATCACCCTTTCCAATTAGGAATGCTAGACGAGGGGAAAGGTGAATGGACATTTCTTAACAAAAACAATACAGATATGGCTTACAACGCTCGATTGAGTAATAGGACGGACCCCCAATACCTAATGTGCAAGAAAAGGATGTGCGGTGGCGGGACTTTACGCCGATTGGCAGTATCGTATCGCAGATGTTCAGGTAAACTGATGTACCATTGATCAAGCTGGGACTCAAAACTGGACAATAAGGCACGACGAGAGACCCCTGGTGTGGCGCGAACAGGATAGATTTTGGATATTATGGCACCTAAGATAACGCCTAGAAGTTTGTTAGTAGCCGTGAATATCATTTTGCAGGAACAGTTACAGAGGGTGGCGGTGGCGCGGAAACAGTGCATCACCGCATTGGGAGTGGGGGGATAGGCAGCACTTGTCGAATCTGATGGTAGCGGTCGCCAAGGTTGTTGTTCATCAGCCTGATCATGCAGTGATGCGTCAAATGTTCATTGTGTTACCCCTGAAAAGCAGACTCACTTGGTTCACCTCCGGTAATGGAGTATCAAAGTCATCGTCTCTGATGATAATTGGACGCCCTATTGAATTAGTGGTAAGTTCCGGGAGAACTTCATACAACAATCTTCCCTCACCCATGTATATCGAACCATACCTATATCATATGTCAATCTTTGTTTAGTGTAGAAGAACCATGGCCCACCTGTCCGCGAGTGTACATACCCACCAGATCTGTCTTCGAGTCTGAGTCTCTTCTGGCGAGAACATGTCTTCACCGTGAATTTTCCAATGATCGGAGTTACGGTTTAATCCTAAATCAATCGCCTGTCGGCACCGTAAGTGTCTATTCTTGCAACAATGTATCATGGCATACCATGCGAATGCCCATGCCTGTATTATCAAGGTCAACCGCTGTTGAGGTTGTTGATATAATTAGCCAAACATACCGATATATATCCATCCTTGCTCCATGCTCCCGATGCCAAATTCACGATATCCCAATAAAAGCAGAGCCTGAACGGTAGTGGGTCGTGAGCGGTGGAAGATTTTGGCTATTCGGTGGTATGAGTATGAAACCATCATTACCAAGTCCCGAACTCACTGAGTATGTTCTTGGCAGATTCCTGATAGTTACGGCCAGCTTCCCACATTTTGCCGTTCGTAGGCACGGGCATTTCTTGTTCAGAAAATCGGGCAGTGATAGCGAACATGGACAGAAGAAGCAACGCGGACAGTTTCTGGGTGGCTTCCGGTTTTGGTGATGACCCAGTCTCTGATGGTTTCGGACTATCTTGCTGCAACGATTCGCTGTTAGAGTAAGTCAGAAACCAGTCACTGTTTTCGTTCAATTGCGTCCATCTTGCATACCCTTGTCTCCTGTCCATATATGAGCACAGTTTCTTCAATCAGAAATTATGGCAACCTACAAGGCACGGTACTCCCGTAAAAAGCGACCTTTATGTATAAGGGGGAACACGGGATGAATGTACACGAAATACAGTTCAATAAGTCGATCTTGGATGTGAGAAGGTGGCAGCTGCACATCGATATCTTCTTCTTGAATGAGGTGGAGTATGTGATCTTTAGACGGTGGCCAGACCCTTGCCATAGGCAATTTCCTTCGAGTTCGTTTTTAGTTCAGGCCGGTTCCTTACGATTGATGGCTCTCACCATACGCCTCCGTCGTTTCGATCATCGGTCCGCGAGTTCCTGCTCAGGAGATGGAGGCCGCTCGCCTTGCCATGATATCGAAGCTTGATGAAAAGTATGCATTAACTCTTCAACGTAAACATGGGAAAATCGGTACCTCTTGATTTTCGTCTAGAGATAATTGGCCCATATGTTCCGTGGCGTCTTTCAATGATTCACGGTCTTCACCTTCTATAATTGAGCGATCAGAAGTTGCCCTGGGTTCAACGTAACTGCATGCTTGCCGGATAACGAGTCCATGGTGTACATCCGACTCCAATCGGGATTTGCAACACCAGATTCAGTGGAGCCAGCATTCAGCCGACGTCTCTGGGTGGCCGGCTCGGTACCATCAACGGAACTGGAAGAACCAGAGGGCGCTCCATAAATAGACGGTGTGGATGACGACGAGGATGCCAACCCAGAAACTAGCCGGGCGGCGAGGTTATCCTGCCATTCCTGGGTAGGGACTACAGACAGTCCTCGATCTGCAGTTACTACAAATCGCAATTATCATGGACCTGGGACAGACTGCGAGGGCTTGCCTTGAGCTGAAGAGACCTTCTCTCTCGATACTCTAGATTGCCTTCGTGACCTTGAAGGATCCCGTGCAGGAGATGTCTCGTTACTTCTCAGGACAGAGGCAAAGAAGTCCTCTTTGGTTGCTCCTGAACGTTGGTTCCGGCGGCCGGAAGGACCCTACAGAAATTGAGGGAGTGTTCGACAGGAATTGAAGAAACTCGAGACTCACATAAGGACCTGAATCAACTCTCCCTAGAATTTCCCGAGCGAGGTCATCTTGGCGCAGATCGGCAACGATACTTTGCACGCGAGGATCATTGCATTGCATGAGCGCACCCAAAAGGGATTCGACCTGGTGCCATCGTTGCTCAATGGCATGGATGTACCCCTTCGGGGGTCCCCGCTTATAGCTCGGACCTAAGAAAAAAAAGTGAAAAGGCATCGATGGCTGAATATTGGAGGAGCGTACCAAGAAATGTGCAAGCTGCTCAAAAACCAAGATGAGCGTTCACACACATACGTAGAAAATGATGTTGACCTGTTCCTGCCTGCGCGCAACTTTTGCACTGAGTGGAATCGGCAGCACCTCTTTCGCATTTACTCTTTGTCTTTCTGCACTGGTCACAGGCTGCGAAAAAAAAAAGAGGTCAGGGGGCTAAGCCAGATTGCCGAGCCGCATACCTCTACTGCTCCTCTTTCTGGAGGCTGCCTGGGAGTCATGGTTGACTTCGTCTTCGGAAGGGTCGGAATCATGCCAGTCCATGTTGGGAAAGACGGGAGGATGATGGTGGTGGTGTCAAGAAGAGAAAGCTAGAGCCGGTTATTAATGGACATTAGCATCGAATAGGATGTCGATCCCGACGAGTGTCTGTCTTCAATACTCACGTGCCCAACGTAACTGGGGTTAGACGACCAATCAGCGCCGACTCCGGTCCGACAGGAGCCGATCGGGCGACGTGTCCGAGCTTTCAGCTGTGACGTATTTTCCGTCCTGACCATGAACCGAATGGACGCTTGCAATCACCGTCGGCTGCCGGGCTGCTCGACGGCAGAACATGGTTGCCACTCGGTGCCTTCAGACGTCGATTCGCTTCATTCTCAGTCCTAAAAAAAGACGTAGATTCCCATAACATATTGCCATCTCGTAACGCGTGCTAAAAAGTACAAGTGGGTCCACATTTGTCTTACCCCATATTGTGCTCAGCCAAGCTTCCCCAGCCAAGGTCACCACTAGAGACCCGTGACAGATTTATTACGCTTTGGTTCCTATCTGTTTCGACTCTTACTTCAATGGGCTGTACGGCAGCGGGGCGAGAATGAACGAATCCATGAACTTGGCCAATTGCGACGTCTGAGATAGCCGTTTGAGCGGAATTTCACAATAATTCAAATCGATCAAAACGCACCTTGTCTACCGTTTCTGCCCACCCATCAACTTGCCACGCATTCTCTCTCGTTTCTTTGCGAGTCTCCAGATTCCTACGCCAAGAGAGATAAGTGTCGGTGCCGAAGCTATAAGAGCGGCACTCACGGATACTGCCACATATGGTGCACCTGGTTGAGTCTGCCGACTTGCGAAAACCATGCGCCAACCGGAGCGACGTGCTTGCGCCGCGCCTCGATGCCCCTTCGCCTAATATATACGCGTCAATTTTCATTCCGAATAGAAACAGATGGACCGTTGGAAACGGACCAGGTGTGTTCCCATTCCAACAGGGTGCCTGCTTTGAGTTGATACGATCGCAGCTCGAAAATACCTCCTTGGGCGCGTGGTGGAGCAGTCGGGAAGAATGCAAACTCTTGATTGAGCTGGGAAGAGCGCGAATTGATGAATGGCAACATGGCCTGATACGCTGTCAAGTGCTGCGAACATCTTCATGACCCCCGAGACATCACGTCGAATCGACAGCAAAATACCTCAGATGTCCGCGCAAGCGCGCTCGATTTGTCATATCCACGATAGTTCTCGTATTCGAGGATGTGAAAGAACGTGTCTTGCTCCCCAACGAGGGTCTCCCAACTGCCTGTGAGTTTGACTTTCATTTCAGGATCTTTGAGGAGGCCTGTGTAATATCTCTCGCTGTTTGGAGGTCAAAATAGGGTATCGGTGAGTTACAAGACTTCACTTGCGCAGCGACTTTGTACTCTTCCGTTTTGTCGGACTTGACGCGGTGTACTAGGTAGATTCCAGACACATTGCCATTTAGAGAACGACAGGATACTTACCTTCAAAGCCATGAACGTACTTGCCGCGACCAACAAGACGGGAATGCTGGAGAATGTCAACCTCACCAGCCTTCTTGGCCTCTGGGGACCCGTGTAACAAAGACTGCGTTGCCATGAGGTTGAAATCTTCAAAACATTCGTCTAATGGTGAATAGCTACCTGAACTGAGATGGACCGACGTGTTGCAGTAAGAGAAGATGCTGCTCTGGAAGCTGGAGTGCGATACATTGTGGTAGAAGTCAAGAGACGTGTGAGTGAAACCCCGCTATAACTCCAATCCGTTCGTGACGTATTCTGGTAGGTGTAAGGTTAGGGTTACGCGCGCTCCACAGTAAGTACTTTCAAGTTTCCACGCTCTTTGGGCAAGTATTCAGCGCGTTCTACTACTCCTTGGCAACACCGCGCATCCATATCTCGTAAATACACCATTTTTCCAAATCACCCATGTCCTCTGAAAGCACGACTCTGAAAGAACGCCCGATATTGCTAGATTCTGGTGACGACATACGAATACTGCACTCTGTCATAACCGCTGGTGTATATGATCCGCCCGCTATGTCAACGCATGAAGGAACATGAATAGTAGACACCTGGTCGTTTATAATTAATAACACCGACCAGTACAGTGATGAAAATATGCACCCATGACTTGTTGAAAGGGGAGAACATTTCAAAATGCGACTTTTGAAGAATCGCCACCGTAGCATTATCCGTCAGAATCACCATGTGAATTTCTGTCAAGGCACTATCCAGGTCTCGTAGCATATCTAGAGATATTGTATCCCCTTTCTTTCCGCCTAAGGACTAGCTCAATTGACTGAACTTTAATGTCCGTGACTATACTTCACCTGTCAGGCTGCGGAAAGCGGTATCTGCTCGAGAATCAACCGCGTGTGATAGAGGGTAGAGCAAATAGTGGTTTGTATCTTCTTCGAACAAGACGCTGTTGTCTTCTCGAGCGAAGATTCCCGCAGCAGGCGCCTCGACAGACTCAGGAAGAAGTCTGATTGAAGTTTCTAGAACACAAGGCAGGCCCCTGCAAGGTGTACGAGAGACAAGAGTCCTTGGCAAATCCGGGGTGTTGTATTGAATATACGGAATATTCCCAGTGCCGGGTATACAGGGAGCTCCCTCGCAGGCAATAGCCGAGGAGAGAAGTTCCGTAGCCCGGTTCTGGGAGTCAGAAAATCAGCTGCGAATAATAACTCATATCAGGTACGTCGCTGGCTTACGATATGTCTTCGATTGCGTTCGTTCCCTTCGGTGCCTACAGTAAACGGCTCACCGCCCTGGAGTTGGATACCTTGATCAAACCAAACTTCTGGATATTCATTGCGTAAAATTGTAAAGTAATTGTCCGCCATCTTCATTTCATCTTCTGTAAGTTGAAGAAGTCTCAAAAGAGATAAGAAATCCGCAGCAAGAGGTTGAGGAAACATTGCTCCGTGGCCGAGCCAAGCGAAGGATGAGTGGATGCTTGATCCGACGTCAAATTTTCGTAATTGACTTGATAGCAATTCGTGTGCAGGCAGCAAATGTATACCTGTCTTCGATGACGGAGACATATGTGCGTGCATCGCAAACACGACTTCGGGTAATACTATGTAGTCATCATCCTAGAAAGTTTGCTTTGAAAGGCCGACTTCACCGGGCAGTACGAAGCTCACACACCTGAACGAAACAAAAAGGTGTCGAAGCTTGAGCACATGCCATAAATCTGGCTTGGAAATAGATATTATCAGGCGCATTGTGCACCTTCAGCCTCCCTGCACACGGAGCGAAGTCCTATTGCGAAGATATGATTTTGAGAGGATATAAGAACGAACACAAATGGCAAACAGCTTCGGAGATTCGATTAGGACTGTTGTTCCACACGAATACGGTATGTATCGTATTTTCAAGAGAAGGACCACAAAGCAGAGAAACTATTTTGACGACGTTGAGAAAACGAGACCAGTTCAGAATGACCGCGGTGGTATCAGGGTGTCCGTCTGGATCGAGAACAGGAAATCCTGCCCGTTTGAATGAGCCGTTCACTCCACTCTCGACATATGTCGCAGGAAATGACGGTGCGACGTCAAAGCGAAAAGAACCCAGCAGAAGCGAGAGCAAAAGAAATGCCAGTAGCCAGAAAAAATATCTCAACATGATGGTCCAGGACATGGGGCCCCTATGGAAGCTTTTAATCTGCTTACGTTCGCGCCAACCTTGCAGCTTCTTATTGCCACGACCAGCGAGCTGCCCGTGCCAGTTACATATTAATGCCGTCTCCGTAATCTCTCGAATTCAAGAACAGCATGTTATTGATTGCGACCATGCAGTTGAACAGAATCCGTTCGGTGTCCTTGTGGACCGCTCATCGGCGCATCTTCACGACTTCGTTGCCTCTGCAATCGGATCTCAAGTCTCAAGCGCAGGTAAGGCGAGCTGGACGATCACTGTCTTGACTGACAATTGCACAGGCCCGAATTTCCTATATGGACGCCGTCTCTCCCTTCTCGCCAGCATTAATTGACACTTTCCGCCGCCGACATGACTACCTGCGTATCTCTCTCACGGAGAGATGCAATTTGCGATGTACGTTATGCCAGCACTCATGTATAGAATCGTGTCAAGACGTAGGGATCCAGGTTTTTACTGCATGCCTGAAGATGGAATCGAATTGTCCCCTGAAAGTCATCTTCTCACAAACGAAGAAGTTCTTCGTCTTGCGGCGCTATTCGTTAAAAGTGGTGTTACAAAAATACGATTGACCGGTGGAGAACCAACAGTGCGGAAAGGTTTGAATGAGATCATCGGTACGGTTTTCTTCTCATCGCTAGCTCCCCCCTTAATAACAATCTGCGCCAGGTGGTCTGAATGAATTGCGACCGTACGGTTTACGATCGATAGCTATGACCACAAACGGACTCGCACTTCCGAGAAGACTTCCAACGTTGATTGACCAAGGTTTAACTCATCTCAATATAAGGTAAGAAAAGTCCCGCGTCCTAACGAGTATGGAATCTGAGTGCCCAAAGCCTAGATACTTTAGACCCGTTCAAGTTTGAGCTCATGACTCGCCGGAGAGGCCACGAGGCCGTTCTGAAAGCTTTGGATGTTGCCCTCGCCTCGCGGGCGCTTGTTTCAGTAAAGCTGAATGTTGTCGTCGTCAAGGGCCTTAATGATTCGGAGGTACTTGACTTCATTGAGATGACGAAAGGGCAAGTACTGTCTGTCCGGTTTATCGAATTCATGCCATTCACCGGTCCGTGTAACTCTGCATATGATTGGCATGTCTAATATCAAATGTGTAGGCAATGCTTGGGATAAACGCAAGATGGTTCCCTCAAGCGTACTTCTCGATAAAATCTTGTTGCATCATCCTGATGTTGAAAGAATCTCCGATGAAGCGAATGATACTGCACGTTCGTGGAGAGTACCTGGTTACAAGGGAACCTTTGGCTTCATCAGCAGCATGTCAGACCACTTTTGCTCTTCGTGTAACCGCCTTCGGATAACAGCAGACGGCCAGATCAAGGTCGGGTACTGGAGCTGTGCTATTCCCTCTTAGTTCTGACATTCTTTGCAGGTTTGCCTCTTTGATGCCAAGGAAATATCTCTACGAGATGCTATGCGAAAAGGCGGTACCGACGATGAACTACTTCAGGTTATCGGCAAAGCCGTATCTGGCAAACAGGAAAAGCATGCAAACATGGAAGATATCGATGTAATTATGAATCGCCCGATGATTCTGATAGGTGGTTGAGTACCTATTTATTGATCTAGTAGACAAATTTTTGATGAGTTTGACAACGTTTCTGATTTCATACCCACTGTAGGTTCGTCAACCTTCTCATTTCCCCATCTGTCTAGTTCGAAGAACAGGCTCAAACAACGTGGTACGCGACATCGGCATTACAGCTCAACAACCCCGCCATCACCACCTCGTCTCACTCACGTCGACGATTGCGGACGTGCCAGCATGGTCGATGTATCGTCAAAGGAAATTACACGGCGTACTGCCACAGCAACCGGACGTATTTTCATCCCTCTCGTTGCTTATGAACTCTTGGTTTCGGCGTACCCGGATGACGAAGAATCCTCGTCGGTCTTAGAGAAGGCCAAACAGAAAGTTCGCCGAAAAGGTGATACGCTTACCGTCGCACAGCTCGCAGCTATCATGGGGTCCAAGAAAACATCAGACCTCATCCCACTTTGTCATCCCCTGCAATTGTCGAATGTTTCTGTAGTACTGACACCTGAGGCGCCAGCGCACGACATTCAACGCCATAGCGTTTTGTGTCGTGCGATTGTGTGTTGTGATGGTAAAACCGGTGTGGAAATGGAAGCTTTAACTGCTGTGTCAGTTGGCTTGCTGACCGTATGGGATATGTTAAAGGCTGTGGCTGGGAAGGAGATGGAGATCGGAGAAGTCGTTGTTACGGAAAAGTCAGGTGGAAAGAGCGGGGATTTCGTACGATAGGTGACACTGATCACGTACTGTTGAAATGACTCATTAGAATCAGAATGATGATCATGGACACATTGCAAGGTTTGTAGAGATCGTACTGGAAAGATTTCTGGGATTAACCAATCAAACGTAGACTGTCTTGTCGTGTGCACATGAAGGACACGACGCTAATATTCAAACATAAATATTCATTGTAGCACTGGTTCAAGTGGAGAGGATAAATGCTTGAAGGCCCGCCGAAATTTCACTATCCACGAGGCGCGATGCCTCAGCACCCTGCGAGATATGGATATCACCTCAACTTGACACAAAGAGAACTTGAATACCGTACATTTTTCAATTTAACGATCGTAGGGATGGACTCTATTTTCCATGGTTCTCCGCGAAACTCGTTGGCCGGCGTTTTCCACCTGTCGGAACAAATCAGTGGTGACGGATATATTCCCATTTCCCTGACTAACATTGGCCTGTCTCCCACGTAGACGATCAACGCGCTTGGAGATTCATCTGATCCAAATGTATCTTTGAGGAGCCCATCGACAATGCGGCAGTCCTGTAGTCAGGCTGTTAGCGCTTGACCTCAGCGTGCCAAGAGATCTTTACCGAGCACCAGAGCTGACCATCAGCGATGGATGAGTAGAAGATCAAGTATTCGTGCTTGATCTCTTCTGGCTTTGGCGTGGATCCTGTGAACGTCTTATCAGCAATATGGAGAGGCATTCTGTGATCGACTTGACAGAAAGAAAGTGCTGTGCACGGCCGTTAAATGGCACTTGTGTTTAGTCCATATCGGCGATCACCAATTTTGACGGCTGTCGCAAGCAAGGCGCGACTATTCCTCACCGATACCGAACCACGTGCTGCCAAGCGGAAGATGAATGAATGCAACGCGCTTCTCAAAGCATTCCATTTTCCCATAAGTATAGCGAGAGTAAATACTGTGCACGTAAGGCAAGTTAATAAAAAAGCAAACGAGGAATCGACCCTATGAACCCCTTTGCGAAACGACGAAGAATACGAATTAAGCACCAGCATAGTGTTAAAGGCAGTCAGAAAATCAAAAAATCGATGGTATAGGTCAAGTCCATGGTGCATCAATGTAGTCCGTGTATGGAAAGCAAACCAAAAAACTCTACAAACGTAAATTGGGTACGTCATAGCAATGTGATATCAACCAGAAGAGAAATGCCTTAGTATCCACCATACGAACCACCGTATGAACCACCGGAGGAGGCCTTTGTGGCTTGTGCAGCAACAGCACTTGAGCTTGACGAGTCCCAAGACGCCGACGACGCAGCAGCAGCACCGTATGTATTGTATGGATTACTGTTGCCTGTGGTGAGGGACCAAGATGACTTGCACTTGCCCAAACAGTCAGAGAGTCCAGTATTGTAAACTTGTTGCGTCTCAGTGGCCGTTGCAGTCTCCGTCTGAGTCGCAGTCGCAGTTGCCGTCGAGGTCTGCAGGACGGTCATCTGGTCTGTGACAGTTGCAGTTTGAGTTTGCAGGACAGTTTTCGTCTGAACCGAAGAATTAGTATCTTGTCTTCAAGGAAGAGATGATATACATACGTTGTCAATGACCTGGGTACTGACCCACACACTGGTATACGTAGTGGGATAAACGACAGTCGATACTTCTGTTTGAGTGACAACAGCAGTTTCCGTCTGCTTTAGCGTTGCAGTCGCGGTCTGAACAACGGTCATCTGATCGGTGACGGTGGCAGTTTGGGTCTGTAAAACGGTTTGGGTCTATACAAGGAAATCAGTCTTCCGTTTGGATAATAATGGTCGCCTGCACCCACGTTGTCGATAACCTGTGTGCTGACCCAAACACTTGTGTACGTGGTGGGGTACACAACAGTCGAAATCTCAGTCATGGTGACGAACGCTGTTTCGGTCTCCTTTTGAGTTTCAGTCGCAGTAGCAGTCTCGACGTCAGTCTGGGTGTAGACGTTGGTCTGAGTCTGAGTCTCTGTAGCTGTGAGAGTGTGCTCGACCACTGAGGTTTTGTCGATAGTTTCTGTTGACACCCAGACGCGCGTAGTCGGGACCATCTCAACAGAGGTTACGACGGCAGTCTGTGTCACCATTTGAACGTCGGTCTGCGTCTGTGTAACATATTGTACAACCGTAGTAGGGACAGTTTGCGTCTCGGTCTGCTTAATATAAGACGATAGGCCACCTAGGAAGGATGACCAGTACGTACCGCAGTGTAAGTCACCGTGTTATACGCCGTCTCAGTCACTGTCTGAGTTACTGTCGAGGCATATTGGTTGCAATCCGACTGGTAGCCGTAGCCTCCATAACCACCATTGTTGCTAATATCAACGTAAGAGAAGCACAAGAAGCCGAACATTTAGCCAACGTACTTGATGATGATCGTGGTGGCGTAACATCCTTGCACCGCGGTGGTGTCGTACTTAAATGACAATCAATTTAGACTTTTGACGTTGAACATAATGAAAAAAACGCACCCACGACTCAGTCTGACAGGAACCATCGCTGCCCTTGTAATAACCATATCCACAATCCAGTGATTTGTATCCTCCACTCTTGTACGAGTCGTAGGGCATCACATTATAGAAGCTGGAAGCGGAAGGAGCTGGAGTAGGAGCGGAGTACGCGGCAGCACCATTATCGACCGGAGTTGGGGTTGCAGGAACCATGGACACTGCACCATTTGCTACCTGAGCAGCAGCAGCACTTGCCAGAGCTAGACCAAAGATAATTGACTTCATAATGAAAAGAGTGGGCTGCGAAAAGGCCGGTGTGTATTCAAACGAAAAGGGATTTTGAAGAGCGAAAAAAGCGGTCTACGCGCTGTAAACTGTCTTGCAGTGAAAATGGGAGAATGTGCGGAAAGCTTGAGGCCAAGCGCTCTGTAGATCAGCGCAGTCAAATTAGGATGTATAGATACCGCAATAGACGAGGAGACGTACCGCTAAAGAATGAAAGAAAGGGAGGGAGAAAACGAAAACGAACAAAAAGAACGAAAGGTGGGAGAAAGGGTGAGAGATTAGGACATCCAGGACATCGGTTTTTGAGGTTCTCCCAGGCATGTCCCACGCGATCTGATGAACCGGATTCGTCACTACCCATCACGCTGGCCATCTCGGTGTCTCCAGGGCCCTAACATATTCAACCATGCCTGCATCATTCCCCTCGCTCGGGTCTCACTTCGCCATTGGGCAACCGCGGCAGCCAGTCATGATCAAGATGTGCATTGGCTAGTCTCTATCTACCTTCTACCTTGAGTGAGGATGCACGCTTACCGAAGTCGCCATTTACATCCAAGAGAATTTTCAGGGCATTACGCGCCCGTATCCTAGACAAATCGTCGCGATGGGACGTCAAAGCGGTCTCAACCTTGGGCGGTGCGTCCGCCCATGGATACTGTAAAGGGGGAGTTATCAGCCAATGAGGTTTAGCGTGTGCCAAGTAATTTACTCACAGGCAACTAAATTAAACGTTCATCACGTCAGAATACCCGGTTCAATCTATGCCGCTGATTCACTCACTGATTTTTTGAGCTCCTCATATGCCAGTAGCGTGAAACCGAACTGAGGACTACTCCTAAGGATACGAGCTGGACCTCCTTTGAACAAGGCTTTGAAGCCTTCTTCTTGATCTTATACCAAAAGTTAGCGATCAGCCACGTGTATCAGAAAAATTTTACGCACAGATCTTTACGAACGCGTCACGAAGCCCCTTGTAGTGTGTTTGTCCTTTTCTGGCCTCAACTTGAAGACGGGTCTTCACGACGTCTAAATTTGGATCAGATGCGAAGGTGCATAGCCTCATAGAAGCTCATACCTGCAGGTGTCGTGAAATACGCCGCTGGCATACCGCTGTTTCATCCACGGAGGCGCGCACATGCATCGATCAATGAAGTGCCAATCAGGTAGCAATGAAGATACTCACGCAATCCCAGCGGCACTCAATGTCTCCAAAAACGATAGCTGCTTGCCATTATACCCCTCATTGAACACGTCGGACTTCAAGTGTCCGTAGGCTGGGAAGTAGATTGCGGAGAAAGGAATGTCACGCATTAGGCATGCGCTGGCTCCCTTGTACAAACCGAGGACACCAAGTTGCCGAATGATGTGAACTGCACCCCTCGGAACTGCTCCTTCAAGCTTAGCAGTCTCACCTTGAACTTGTAAACGGATTTTTCTGTTGGCAACCCACCTTAGAGGATTGAATAGTCTCAAAAGGGCTTATTTTTACGCACACAATCTCCAAAGGGTTGGTGAAAACCTGATTGATGTCCGATATCAATCATTCCATCTATCCATTGAATCAAGACATTGCACGTACCACTTGGCATCCTCCGGCAGTACCGCCAGCCACTAGCTCCCAGAATAGTTTGATGCGTCCTGTTTCGGGATCCATAGCCTTGCCACGAACAAGGTCATTGACAGTTAACTTGATGGCCTTCTCTGGCGCTACACCCTATAACATAGATGAACATGGCGTTCCATGCGAATAGAGTTACCACACTACATACAATGAGCTGAGGTCCAAGACCGCGGTAGAATCCAATAAACCCTTCGTTACGGAATATCTTTTGCGCACAGTCTATGCTGTTTTTGTAAAGAAGTTGTCCGACAACAGTGCTCCGTTGGTTTTGCATGCTGATGATACCAGTTAGATTCTGCATCATTATCTGAAACTCATCTTTTGCTTACCGGGTCTAAAGAAGAGATCGTTTGAGATGTCATTTGGCCAGAAAGATGCTCAGGAATGGGCATACCTTGACTAAAGAAAGTATCAGTGGCCTGAAGAACTCGGAAAACCAATGGCTTACCCATATCGATAGGATACACAATCGTCGCACCAAATGCGCCAGCGATGCCTATGTATTATGAGCGAAGAATCTATCGCGGATGGGCGACGTCACGAACCGCCCAATACAAAATTGTAGGAGGAATGGAGCACCGAGTTCAGGAACGATCCGGTATGAGGAGCCTTAGCCTCCACTTCCTCGCGAGGGGCCTTCCACCTTGGATCAAGTAATTGAGCAAAATCAATCAATGCTAAACGTTGATTACTGCTTCCACGACCTGCGAAGTGGAAAATGATGGAGGCCTCCATTGGAGTGAACAGGGAGTAACGAGAGTTTGACGCGGAATAGTTGAGAAAATCTGATTGGTCGATCCTCCCATCTTTGCTCTTCGCAGTAGCTTCGCGAATGATACTGAATACATTGTGAGGACGGGTATAATTAATACCAGTGAAAACGTATCGTACCGTTCCACCATGTCCATTTCTAGAAAACTCTTAGTACATACTTTCAGACAGTATGGAATCACAAACCTCTAATAACATTATGGAAAGCGATTACTTCCGAATAAGATATCCGTTGTCCTGGAGTCAGTGTGCAAAGAGTCGGTAATCTGTCTATAACTGCATCCGACAATTTATGTCCAGCAATTTCCTACAACGGAGGTGTTTAGGATGTCGGCATTACACGAATTATAAAACGCACTAGAATGATCTGCTTAAACTGATCAGCTCGAATAAAGCCGTCCTGGTCCGTGTCTAAATATCTAAAGGCTTGCCGAAGACGTTCGCCTTGCAGACCCTTCATAAGTTGCGTAAACTCGTTATCTGTAGATTTTGGTCGTTAAAGGTGGTGGCAATCGAGGATAGTGGGATACATACATCCCAATACACGCGTTCCGTTCTTTTTTCCAAGATATAGTTTGACCCAGTCGCTAGTTATGGATCAATGAAATTGACAGAATGGACACAGAGGATATCGCACCAATTGAAGTCGAATGGAATCGAGCCTGAAGGGATGTTGGCACTGTAAACGGTCTTGAACTCATCAAAGTCAATGAAACCGGAGCCGTCGCTACAAACATATCAGCAATATTTTGGAGTTCGAGTCCCGTAATACTGACACGTCAAAGTACTGGAATGCCATCCAGTAGTCCGCATCCGAGCGCTTCAATCCGGTCTGGAAGACCACAAAGTCATCCCAGGATACCAATCCCCGCTTTGCAGTGTCCGCCACATGGAAAAGGATAGAAAACTGGGCTCGACCAATTTTTGACGAATCATCTCTTGGTGCAATAGCATTGACGAAGCTTTCGGGATCCAAGTACCTGGTGGACGCAACGTCACATATCGCACGCCCAGAGCGAGAAGAAGGACTTACTTCTCGCCTTTGACATCCTTCGAGTTGGATTCGAATGTTCGCCGCCATCGTCTAAGCTCAGATTCTGGCACGGCTACCGCAGTTCGAACAGACTTGAGAGCGCTGGCAGCAAGAGAGTGCGGTTCGGCGTCGTCGCAATGAGCCATTGGAAAAATTCTAGGGAACACCATGCTGGTCGTTGTCTAGATAGAGAGGGAGAGGGGTATCGTGGAAGGGAACGACGGTGGAGGTAGAGAGGAGAGAAATTTACACTGTGATCGTGTTTTCTGTGGGCAGAGTCGGACCGAAAATAGAGATGCGGGGTTAACTCCTAAGTTAGGCCATGTGACTTGTGTCAAAATTGTGAACGGAACAATGACGGAACAAAGCGGTTGTCTCTTCCTCCAATATTTCCAAGAGCAATTCTTTTTTGTCAGTATCATTTTGCATGCAAGAAAACGGGACAATTTTTCCTTGTATTTACGCACAATTTTAGCCCTTTCCACCACAACCAGACCAGGAAATCTGTTGGTGACTCAGCGAAAGCATACCGGTATCTCCCGGATGCCTCCGTCCATCTCCCGTTATCCACAGTATTCAACGTATTCGAAATTCTTATCTACACGAGTAGTGACACGCTTCCTAAGACCCCGCCACTTCGCCCAGGGCCACCTCCCGAGGTAACCTGAAGCTGATGCAATACATCTCCTTACCGGGCGCTACGGATCGTACATGCACGATGAAAACATCTTCTGATACAGAATGGCCCAGGACCTGCTCGACTCGCTGTAGGCAAAAGTCAGGCACAGGGAGGCTGAATGTTCGGCAAAATACCCACCTTGAGAATGTCGACATGGGCCTTGTCTTCTTCAAGCTCCCGAGTAAAACAATGGCAATGTACCATGGGCATTTTCGTGTAATGCGCAATGAGGACTGGCGTGGAAAGCACCCCTCGGAAGGCATCTAAAAAACTAATGGCTGAATCTGGCAAATTCATGACTAAATGAGTGATTGTTCGACGTAGTAGTAAGGCGACGCGATTGGTTTGATCTTGGGGTGTCTGTGTGTTCTTGGCGGCTTGCTTCTGTAGTTTTCGTTCTAGTGTTTTGCTCTTCCGGGGACCAGTATATGGCTGAAAAGGATCCTCGATCGGTCGCATGAAGGCATCACGAATGAAGCTTCGACCATCCTCGCAGGACACCCGTACAAGGTCTTCCACCTAAGACGCGTAAGTCATGTCTTCCTTGGTTGCATGAATGCTTACGTTGTTATTGACGACATTCTGAGATAGATATTTGGCACTGTTCGGGTTGAGATCGTTCGCAAAGATACCACATCCAAGTTTGGCAGCTGGTATAGCAAAGGGACCAACGCCGGCGAAGACGTCTGCCAATATGTCTGAAGGGTCCAACAGTTTTACAATTCGGTCGTGTTCCGGATGCAACCGGGAATTCCAATATACTTGAGAGAAATCAAACGTAAAGCGACAATTGGACTCGTGCTGGGGTGCGAAATAAGCTGAGAACACAGAATGATAACATTCGGACCAACATGTGTGACAACATAATCCGGTCTCCCTGCTAGGAGTTCCATCCGAAAGAATCGAAATTGAGTATCAATTTCATGAAGCTTATTAACAACGGTCTCGATTTGTTTGTTTTTCTACATGTGATCCGCTTAGAGGGGGAACAAGGATGTAAAAGATACACGACGTACATCAAGGAACACTTGACCAATTGCGTACTTGTATGGCAAGTATTCATCATTTAAATTGAAGTGAGCTGCGGGAAAGAATAAATGAAATCTCCCCTGAATATAGACACGGCATACCGAGATGACCTGTTGCCGCAAAACCAACAGGTGATCCCTCCACCAGTTCCTCGGGGAGGACCGCGGCAAGAATTTCAGCTTGAAGAATTGAGAGGAATACACCGAAAAGCACCAAACGATGCACGTACTTGCAGTCCAATAATCATAGTCAAGATCCACCGTGTAGTTAGCAAATCCAACACAATCACGGTCGATAATTTCTTGTGCCTCAGGGGAAAGCTGAGCTAGCTTGGGGTTGTTGAATCAACCTATCCTCAGCTCTGAATAAGAGTATACCTTGTTCTGTAATTCTGAGTAACACTAATCGATCACCGTCGGGATTGTATGGGTCCTTGACCACGGGACTAATTTTCGGCGCTCCGACGAGGAACCTGGATGATGAATGTAAGCACTACATCGGGACCGCTGGTAGTGAGCGCACCTCCTCAGCGTGGTCGATTTTATGATGCTGTTCGTCTTATTTGGAGGTACACGAAGGGCAAGAATTGGAATGCGTTTTCGGAATGCATCCTTGTTGAGTGGATGTAGAGGGCCGTGATATCTTGGCGGCGTGGTGTCAATAGGGGGAATGGAATGCATGGTTCGAACAGTAGAAAATCGAATGAACAGCGAGTAACTCTTAAAACGACTCGTCGCTGCGAGCATCAAAGAACTTTTTCGACGCTGACTCGGACCGAAGCGGCCAAAGCCTTCCGGATCAAATATGCATCAATATGTGCGTCATCTTCTGACTCTTCAACCGCTCGACATCATGTCTGCAGTCAGCAGTTTAATATTCAAAATTGCATCTACTTACCTCTTTTTAGGTCCCCCTTCCTGATGTATCTGTGCTGCAACATGTCGTGGATGTGCACTGCCATCCCACGGATGCCCCATCAATATCACCCGAATCCATGGACAAACTCCAGATTACTATCTGTGCAATGGCGTCAAGAACGTCGGACCAAATTCTTGTAAAGAATTTGGCCTCATCGTATCCGAATAAAGTCATCCCTTGCTTTGGTTAGCGCCCTTCATGATACATTGAACAGTTTCTGATTTGATCACCATATGGTAGGATACCATCCATGGTTTTCGCATTGTATCACCCTACACCCCGGTGTGACCAAGGACGAGCATTATAGAGGCCTGTTCACCGTCGAAAACCTCGATGAGTATCGCGCCATATACGACATTCTTCCGGAGCCGGTGTCTCTCGTCGAAGTCATTGCGAATGTACAAGCCAATCTGGAAGCCATTCCGAACGCGATGCTCGGAGAAGTTGGGATTGACAGAGCTTTTCGTATACCTTATGATTTTGCCGCATTTCCTCGGGAATTGACCTCCTTCACGGTCCCCATCGACCATCAACTTGCCATCCTTGAAGCCCAGATTGACTTGGCCGTCAAATTACGACGTAATATCAGTCTTCACAGCGTCAAAGCACCAATGCACACCATGGGCCTTCTCAATAAAATGAATCAAAGACATGGCGGAAATTGGAGCACTATTTCTATAGATTTGCATAGTTGTGGATTGAGTTCCCAACTGTGGCGCGATATAGAGGTACGCGTTTTAGAAAGAGCAACCGAGCTGCGGAAAAGCTGAACTTTGTAACATAGAAGAAGCACAAGAATGTTTTTCTCTCTTTGTCTACAGTCATTAATGGTCGCTCGCCGAATCACATTTCCTTAATCCAGGCCTGCTCGCCGAATAGAATCCTCATAGAGTCCGACTTCAACGATGTAGACATGTGTACCCAGCGGACCTGGGATATGCTTCTGACTGTGGCCCGCACAAAAGGATGGCCAGTGGAAGAAGTTTGGGTCAACGAGATAGACCCTGCCAAGTGGGGCGCAGTTCGAAGGCTAGAGGAGAACTGGCGGTGTTTTAGAGCAGGTGATCACCAAGCAACAGAGTCGTCAAAGAAAAAGAAGACGGTCGAAGAGTGGATAAGCGATTCGGATACAGATCTCTGAATAGAAAATAACGCGTCCTTGGTGAGAGAATTGAAATATCGAAATCCAAACAGCATTGCAAGATGTATCCAATTATGAAATGAGTAAAAGGTAGTGAGTGTCCCGCGACTACCAAAGATATGACAGGATCAGAATAATGCATATGCCGATAACAACACCTAATATAATAGAATCTCGTCTTCGTCGTGACTTGATCATGGAAACAACATTGTTTATGCCGGGCATCGTATCTAGAAGGACGTGTCAGCGACAAGCTTACTGACAGGTCTTCAGCAACTCACTAATAACGTTAATCATTCGCGTGTTGATACCTGCAAGAGATGAACGTTGTCGCGCAAACTCTGAGCGCGTCTCGTATGCTTGCCTGAAATTATGTCAATAACAAGCATTCAGTTCACGAGGATACTAACTCTATCATGTCGTCCGTCATGCGGTGTGAACCATCAATCCTTCCTCTTTCCGCTAGAAGAGAATCCGCCGCCGATGATTTGTAGGCACTAGTGGAACGATGAGGAACGTTTCCCAGAGGTGCTGCGGAGAGTCCTCACTCGATATCATTGCGAACACCGCTCAGAAGGTTGGCTTGCTCCATGGCCTGCTTAACACTGGCCTTTAAAAACATTACTCTTTAACGTATTGGGAAGAGCAATGGACACTCACTTTCGTTCTCTTCACTTCTCGTACATTGTCCTGGTATAGTTCCCGGTGTCTCTGAATCGCCCGTAGCATTGACTGGGACACAATATCAGGTTCATTTGCTAGCGCCCCTAGTTTCTCGTTCGTTTCTTCAAGCTGATACAGTTGTCAACGGGTAAGGCCAATGTAGAAATTGCGAATACATGCCTTTTCTAGCAGATCGTCTACTTCTAGCTCCAGGTCCTTCCACCGCTCCGATGAACCATTCGCCTCGACATCGTCATTGGGCCTTGAAAGTGCAAAAACGAGCTGAGAATACGAAGTGAGCTTAGAGTCGAAAAGGCTCTCTAATGTACGACACTGTCTGTGCAACTGTTCGTAGTTTGCCATATGACACAATGAAGGCGTTGGTAGGGTTCCTAATCGGCAACTGCCGAGCTATTGAGGCACAGCTTCTGCACAGACTGACGTGAAAATAGAAACCTTTCCGCTGAATTTCTACTGGGTATTTACGACATTGTTGGAAAAAGAAATGACGCCGCAACCCGACCTCGTGATACTGGGTATCAAGTTCAACACCGACAATCTATATCCTTCCCTATCTCATTGAATTATTGTCAAGGCGACGAGGGTATCAAAACCGAAACCATTGCTTTGCGGTCTGCTCTGCAGCCAACCGCTTTGCCTATCAAGGATCATCGTCAGCCAACGTCTCAAACATCTACAACAAGCGAAGAATATTTTGTTACCTGTGCCGCCATGCTTCTACTGCCTTCTTCAAGGGAATTGAAGCGATCCTCCAAATCACCTAGCATCTGTCTGTAACGTATACGTCAGTAGCATACTCAAGGTACTTGGAGGCCACATCACCCTCGGTCGTTGAGTGCAGATGTTAAGCGCTCGTATAAGCTACTCTGAGTTGTAGACGCGGAAGCAGCTAGCGCAGAGGCGCCTTGTGATATTCCCTCGTAGGAAGCCCCCGCCAGTGCCGATGGTTCGGTTTTCGGCTGCGGGATAGGTCTATTTGGACCACCCACTGGCAAGCACCGTAAGTAAAAGCGGAAACTACTTTCAGCGTGTGTGCTCACATAGCTCATCGGCCTGTTCCCCGGTTATGGACTGATTTCCAAAGGACAACCAAGATCCCAGAAAAGATGTCGGCCCCATAGACACCGGCTGCGGCTGAGCGGGAATCGGGACTCTAGTACTTGTCAGATCAATATCCGGTAAGGGAATGGAGCGCCGCATATCGAACAAAGTGCCGTATACAGCGCGTCGGATTAAATTAGAGTGAGAATGGCGCTTCCATCCAATAAAATCTCCAGTTTCATCAACCGTAATGGTTCTGAGGCAAATCAGTCTTTCTCGTGGGCTTCCGGACAAATTGGCGACGTACGAAAACATCAACGGTAATGGTAAGGAGTTGATGAATTCCAGATAAGGAATGGAGTATACCAGCGCCTCTTGCTTGTCTGTGAACGCAACAAGAGCACAGGCGCCTGAAGCTTCCGTGTCAGCTAAAGCTAAAGCTTACAGATATTGAAAGGATTATTACCGAGCTTCTCTACGACTTTGACTTCTTGCACCGTACCGGACTTGCTGTTCCAATCCACCTTGCCTATACGGCTGCCGTTGATGTCCACATAACATCTTGCTCCTTTGATGCCTGCAGTGATAAAATATGCGTGCCCTTGTACCGAAGATGAATTTAATGCATCACTCAAACCTCGCCGAGTAGCATTACGGTGGACACCTGTTTTAGCATCCACCATAAATGTGCCCTCCGGAAATGGATCGCTTACGCCGTCCACTTTGGCAAAGTCTTCGCTGCATCTCCACGACGAATTTACTTGGGATATCGTATACACCTCGCAAATCCCTGATTTTCTGATAGCAATGAGCCGAACGCCATTATGATTATCTGAGCCTTTAGTCAATTGAGGATGCATTGCGAATATTAATGAATACGAACCTGATTCCAGTGCGCTTATTGTCCAAGTCAAAGAAACAATGGGTTCCGAAGTGTGGTCGCTTAAGTGTAAACCGATTGAATGTCTATTCCTCGCTTTGCTTTTAGGGTTAAGATAGAACAAGATCTTTGGTCCACGCAGATCAATAATATACAATGATCCATCCCCATATGCCACAGACAGAAAACCTATAATACATTTGTTATTGCCGTAGTCAGAGCCACAGTGCTTTGCTTACCGATATCTGATGTTGCACAAGCAGTTGCTGGTCCTTTACTTGGCGATAGGATGACATAAGGTGCATACTTGTAGCCAGCGGAGATGCCGAGATGCTCCAAGCATGTGAGTTCTCGATCTTCGCATTCTCGGTACGGCGGAACATTGTGTGGCCCGTCCTGCAATCGAAACACCAGCACATTTCCAGTTGAGAGGACAATTACAGACTCCAGAGACTCCGAGGAAAATAGGACTGATTGTATAGACAATGGTGCTGTTGTTGTCGTCGATATTTGCATGGATATCAACGGATCCAGCAAGAGCAAAGATAAGTTTATTGTCAGATGAGGAAGTAAAGTTGGGAAGTCGTGCTGGACAGGATCTGGCCTGGTAGCGATGAGCAGTTGAACGCTCATGTCATAAAATTGCACAGAGAGGTTTTGGTGGTAAGTAATCAATATACGGTTTGGTTGGAACTTTAACGAAATGTAAGTGACCCAGCAAATGAGGACAAGGAAATAATTACTTTGGATGATTTCATATCATTGGATTCATCATTCCACGCATAACCTCCATGGAGAGATAATGCCCTTTCGACTGGTGACTCAACAGCAGTGATGAGGCTCTGGTATGTATCACGACCGACTACGCTGAGTCGGCCATGCAATAACCCACTGCACAGAGGCCAAGGGAGTCGCAGCCGTTGAGGGTCACTGCTCATCTGCAAGGATTTGAGTGTTGCTGATAACTCGTCTAGAGTATCCTGGTCTTTGTCCTCCTCTGGAGCATCAGAACTAGCCACCTCTTGGGCTGAAAAAGATGGAGGAGGAAACTCGTATGCCTCTAATGCTCGCGTATCACCTATCGATTCGGACAATATCAAGATGGACGCAGGATCAAAGGTACTTGATAAATGGGGACTGTTCCGAGGGATGAGCAGGTAGTCTTGCACTGTACCATCGCAAGAATAGAAGTAAGATCTTGTGGGGACAAGTGAATCCCGCATGGAAGACCTGTAGAATGGATGGAGTACTCCTTCGATAACCGGTGTTGGCGGTTCGGGTGGAGTGAAAGCAGGAAGCCAAAGCACGCTAATTCCAGGGGGTTCTCCAAAACATAGACCTCCAAGGACTGTCAGAGCTGTGCATCCACCCCTAGGGTCCGAAGAATCTGAAAACGAACTCCACGAGAGCTTAAATATCGGTTCTCTCTGTGATGGTGGCAATGCTTGATTGTTGAGTTTAGCCAGATGTTCTTCAAGCCGATGGCCATCGACCAGATTGACGTCTATTGAGTCGAGTGTTCGCACCATGAGAGGTTGATCTTCATCCTCCATAGCCCAGTAAGCGATGATACCATCTGTGTAACCGACGGCAAAGAAGTGTCCGGCCGGATGAACAGCTATGCACATGACTTCTGGCCTTCTGTGCGTAAGAATGTCCTGCAGAAACGTTTATTATAGCAAATAACTCGAAGAAGCCTATGAACATACTTGAGCGCCATATCCAGTTCCACCGGGAGCACCGGGTGGCAGAACAAGGTCGTAGACTCGTAATGTATTTCGTTGGATCTGCAATAAAACATCAAGAACAAGTTGAATGCCAGACCAATGGACAAACAAGGTCAGATAGAACTATCCCCCCTAGAATCCTAGTTAGCAGGATATGTAATATTTAAAATCAAACAGGGCGGACCTGCGTATGCTACGAACAAGAGACTCAGGTTCCGAGGGTGTATAACAGTATCAATCGCCAAAGAGCTGTTAAAGACCACTGAGAACGGTTCAGATTATTGAATAAAAAGACTTGTACGAGCCCGCATTTGTTACTTCAGGCATCCCGCTAGAAGCCAGCTTATCTTCATAGAGTTTCCACATATTAGGTATCGTGTAAGACGACTTTCGATGACAAGTCAAGTCGTACGTTCGAATTTCTCCCGATTGCAGAATGAGGAAAGCCTATTGCTATCACCTAAAGATAGGATGCGAGGATGGAGGAGATGATTACGCACATGAGAGTGGGAAGGCGATAATGTCATGGCGCTGAACGATGGTGGTCAAAAACAATCCAGGGTTCATCACCGAAAAGCTCACTTTGTCTGATCAAACAATGCTGAACAGACGTATTTAGGGTATCCATAGTTTGAGAGATCCCAGATGTGTAGGCGATTCGTGTTATCTTGACGAGAAGTGTTATTTAATGACGGACACCTGGAGGAATGGAGAGAGCTACCAAGGCAAACGATCTGGAACGTTGAGACTGAAAATTGAACAAACTTGGCGCCAATTCGCTCCGGAATTGAGAGTTTTATGTCAACGCCAGGTTTCCCCCATACAAGTAAGAAACCATCAGCGGTTCCTGGGGATTTATGATCATTGTCCAGCCGTCCGATGGCACATGAACTCCATACCGGCTGCTAGAAGACCTGACAACGGATCCACGGCCAAAGCAGAAACCTCTATGGCAAATTCAAAGGACCTTAACTCCGCAGGCTTCCAGTCCTCTCTTTCGCGCACATCAGAGGAAAGGTCGAGAACGTCATGTCGTTTGAGGAATTTACTCATGACTGTTGGTGAGGATCTGTGAGGATGCCCTAATTAGGCAATGACGCGACTTGCCCTTAGATGGTGGCAGTGCTGGCTGCAAACGCGTTCATGATAAATGGATACATATTATACGAAGTGTATACACGCAGAAAATAATAGATGAACAAATCAAATAACTAACAATACACGGTATGAGAGATAAGGGAACCAATTAATAACGTTCTTGTGAGGGCACCGTTCTTTCAGTTGTCTGCGCAGAAGATGCACCTCTGATCCTCCCTAGCCAACTTGATTTCAGAGGCTTATCCTCCGAATCCGGCCGTGAAATGTGTGGATTATTCGTAACGTCGGACATGAAGGGCGAAGGTTTTGCTATTGCTCTGCGTTTTGGAGATCGTTTCGGCGATAGAGAAATGATTGGACGGCTGAGCTGGTGACGCACAGGTGTGAACCCTGAATTGATACTGTTCATTACCTTCCGTAGGCGAGGTGTTCCCGTTTCAATGCGATCCCCTGGTAGACTGTCCACTGTGAAACCTTGAGGAGGAACGGCATCACAGTCGGCAAAATCATCGGGAGCAGCCCTCTTCTTGCCAATGGCAGAGCTGGTCACTGTGTCGGGGACGTCGGCCCGTCGGTTAGGCGTCAAGGGCTGGGGCCCCGTCCGTGATGCTACATGCCTTTCGGGCGTTTTTGGACGAGGCAAGGAAGACTGACTCGGCGTACGGTTCAAAGAGCGTGGAGTGGAGAAAATGTTGGCTGGAGAGGAAGTCGCTCCATCCGAAAGGACGGTGGGCCGGGTTCGAGAGGATAACGACCGGGAAGCGGAGGGAGGAATGCTCTGTGAAGAGGAGGTGGGGGCAGAGAAAGTACGGCCGGTGGGTGTAGACACAGTATTAGAACGAGGGCGAGGGAAGGAGGATTGTGGAGGCGAGACTCTTGAAGAACTAGCGAGAGCTGAAGGTCCGATATTATGAGAAACTGATAGAGGTCTAGAAGACGATTGAGCGAGGGGAGGCGATACGCGAGAATGAGCGGGAGCCTGAGAGGCTGCAGGTTCCGTCGCGTCATTTTTGGCAGCCGATGCTTTCGCCGCAGCCAATTTGGCCTGCAAGTTTTGCACCTTCCGACTCAAAGACTCAACCTTCGAAGTAAGCTTCTTGTTCTCTTTCAACATGCTACAAGGAGAAATTAGTTGTGCGCTGCCTTGGAAGGCAAAGTCACTCACTCGAGCGTACGATCGTCGTTCTCTTCGATCTCTGCACATTTGGCCCTGAGCAATTCTTCCATCTCGTTGTTACGTTCTTCAAGGCGAGCAATGACCTCATCGAGATTAGGTTTTGTCTTGAGAGCCGCTAGTTCACGCTGCATCTCCGCAATCTCACGTTTGTGGTGCGAATTTTGCATGCTCAGACTGACTTCTGCGGTGCTTGCAGCCTTCTCAGCGCGTGTGAGCAAAGTGCGGTACCGTTCATTGTCCGTCTCGATCGTCTTGACAGTTTGCTCCCTAGTTGCATTATGAGTGTCAGAGCTACGCTATGAACGGATTCTAACACGTACAATTCTTTGACTTGACTCTCCAGATAACGGATGAGAGACAAGCTTCGTTGATTCTCAGCTTCCAAACCAGTGTTGTCCTGCTGATAGTTCGTATTTTCGGTCTGCAGACTCTCAACCTGAATTCGAACATCCGCAAGTTCTTTCCGCACGATAGCAACTTCTGCTTTGAGTTCCTCGACCAGCTCCTCTGCCTGACTGTATCGTTCGTTGATGGATTTCAGCTCCTTAGAACAAGCTTCTTGCTCGGAAGTACGATTCCTTGCGTCGATAATCAACTTGGAGCGTAGTTCCTCCGCTTCGTGAGTAGCTGAGTCGTGCTTCTGTTTTTGCTCTTCCAGGGTTGAACGAAGTTCGGTCAACTGTTGGTCAAGTTGGTGAAGACGGGCTTCGCTGTCTGTTTGATGCTGTGAAATCTCTTTCTGATAGCGAGTATCCAGAGCGTCTCGGGTCACCTTAGTAGTGCGGAGTTCCTCTTTGACGGCCTCCAAATCTTTGTCCAACCGAGTCTTCTCGCTATCTCCATCCTGTTGTATCTTCTCCAATTCATGAGAGAGTTCCCGATTCCTTCGGAGCCCGCTCTCTACAGCAAGGAGTTGCTTCTCAACCTCAGCCTTAGACTGGGCTAGCCCTTCCTCACACGCAACACGAGCAGCCTCGGCAGCCTCGTGACGAGTCTTGGTTTCTTCAAGCTCGGTAGTGAGCTGAACAAGTCGCGATTGAAGACGACCCATCTCCTCCACATGCTCGACCTTGAAGTTTACGAGTTGCTCATGCTCGGCATTGTTGTCCATGAGAAGCTTGTCCTTCAATGCAAGCTGATTTTGTAGGTCCGTCAACACAGCTCGGTGGGCAGACTCCATAGCGGCCATGGCGTCTTCAACGGACTGCACCTGTATCTGCAGTTCCGTCACTTGAGATTTGCTAGTTGTTTCAGACGCTTGGGCGGCGCGTAGTTGATTAGCAAGGGCGTCCTTCTCGGCAATATGTTTGGCAAGCTCATCCTGTAGCCCATGTAGACGGTCTTCGAAATCGGCTTTGGCTTCGTTTAGAGAATGGCCAGACGATACGAGGCGCTCCACTTCGATCTGGGAATTTGCCAAAGCAAGAGTTGTCTGGTGTATTGCGTCCTGGGAGGAGGCAAGAGTTGTTCGTGCTTCAAGTAAAGCAGCATTAGCCTGCTCAGCCTGTTGTATTGCACGGAGACGATCCACTGCAAGACGCTCGACCTCCTTTTCAGCTTGATGTGTTTGTTCCATGGATGCCTTGACTGCACACCTTGCATTCCCTGCCACGTCGAAGATCACCCTAACCAGGGCTTCCGCTGCAGCGGCTTCTTCACGGAGCACCTCCACCTCTATCTCGATTGCCTCAAACCTAGCAACAGCATCATCCCGAGCCTCTCTTGCGTCGGCGCAGTCTTCGACCATGGCGTCCTTCTGACTCGCAAGCATCTCTAGCTCTGCTGTTAGTTCACCAATTCGCTCTTCTTGAAGCCGCATGTTTGTTTCTAGCCTTTTGATATCGTGTTGGTGGATACCAATCTGCTCTGTGCGACGCATGACACGCTTCTCTAGCTCTTCAATTTGGCCACTCAGTGCGCGAGTGGCCTCATTGGAAGACATGTTGGAGAGCTGATGGAACTGGAGAGAGCTGTAGCGCCTCTCTGCCTCGTTAAGGTCGGCTTGAGCGGTAGCGAGATCGGTTGTCAGGTTAGCCACCTGCACTGCAAGGGAATCGCGTTCACATTCCACCTCTTCGAAAGTAGCCGAAACTTCGGTGAGGTGAGAGTCGAGTCGATCCAAAGAATCCTTCGTTTCTTCGTGAGCGGCCTTAACTTCCTCTAACTCCTTCATCCACGCTGTTTCGCTAGATTCGAACTGCTTCTCCAGTTCGTCGCGCTGAAGAGTTACGTCCTCCAAATTCCGCATTGCGATAGCAAGTTCCGCCTCACTGATTCTCAACTGCTCCCGGACCACCTGCAAATCTGCGTCTTTGAAGGTAGAAGCCGCTGCCAAGGCATCGTCTTGCTCTGCGAAATATCCTGCGACGATGCTGAGGGCGCTGACACTAAGGTTCGCTCTTGCTATCTGTTCACGATGCTTGGATGCCTCCACCACGGTCCGAGCTTCGGATTCCCTCTTCGCTTCAAGGGCCTCCGCAGTGAATCTGCTCTCCGTTTCCAAGAAACGAAGTTTGCGGCGGAGATCATCCCGCTCGTTTCTCAAGCGGTTAACAGCCGAAAGCAGTCGTTCGATATCTTCCGCTGTTTGTTGCGTAGACAAGGAAAATCGCCGGTCAGATCCTTCCGACGACGCGACTTGGGCCCGAAGATCAGACACTTCCCTGTATAGGACCATCAGCAATGCATACGACGATGATACTTATCGATAGACAAACCTTTGCAGGACATCGACATGCTTTTCCCCCGCACGCACAATCTGTTCAAGGAACGCTACCCTCTCCCGAACCTCTTCCAGTTTATCAAGGGCTTCCTCCTTTTCCTGTACTAGTTGCACCTGTCGGCTTGTGCACTCCAAGACCTTCTGCATCTCCATTTGAAGGCGATGCTCAGCGACCTTCAGCTTTTCGGCAAGTATCTTTGCATCATCAGCGTCCCCTAACAAGCGTTCCAAAGCATCAATCTTAGCGCCATCCTCATCGATCCGCCGTAGCAAGTCTTCTTCCCTCTCGCTGCCACCACCTGAGCCACCGCGCAAGAAGTCCAACTCCTCCTCCCTCTCCTCTAAAACGGCTTGCATTTCATCCAGTTGCTTTTGCACAGCTCTCTCCATAGCGATCTTCTCGTTCTCAACCTTCATCGCCTCGTTTCCAACTTTCTGGCTCAACACCCGAACCTCGCCTTCCTTAGCTGCAAGAGCCGCCTTTACGTCCGCGAGCTCTATTTCCAAAGTGGATATCTTCAGGTTCGAAAGCGACGATGTCCGATGAAGGGAACGATGTCGAGCGGGCGGCGACACTGGTGTCGACCTCAGGTCCTTCAGATTGACTTCCAGCTCCTTTATCCGCGCCTCCAGGGTATTCTTCTCCTTCTCTAGCTTTGTAGCACGCATAGCATGTCCATCAGATTGACGTGAAAGATGGTCGAGGTTGGATAGCAGCTCTTGGTTCTCCAATTCCTTTGCCTTGATCTGTTCGTTTGCTACAAGAAGCGAGCTAGCTGCGTTTTGAGATGCCAGTTTTTCGTTGCGCAAGTCGTCGTTGCACCGTAAAAGGTCAGTTTCAAGTCGTAAAGCCCGGTCGCTTTCTGTGCTTAGCTGCTGAAGTGGTTAGCTTGCTTCATGTCGGACAGCATAGGCACCCACTTTGTATAGAGCATCATGCAACGAAGTCCTTATGTCATCCAGCTCTTTCGTTTGCTTTAATAGCTGTGTCTGTTGAGCGGCAATTTCACTATCTAGAAAGCAAAATACGTGATTGAATTCGCCAATAAATACATAGGATGACTTACCTTTGCTTGCCAGCTTATTGCGATGCATTTGCATCTCTTCTGATACATCGTCGGCGCCGATGTTCCAATGCGACATGCTTGGGGTGGGGGACGTCGACGTCACGGTGAGGGTGGCAGACTGAAAAGTAAACAAAGGTTGTACACAAACGCGTACCCACGTGACCGTACTGCTCTCACGGACCGTTAACCGAGATTGGTCATCAAAACGTACTACTTAACTTGGATTTCAATGGGTGTGTAATTTTGTTTTAGAGACGCGTTTGATATCATGATATGAATGCAAATACTTTCGATCCGTAAGAGCTGATAATAGATATATCAGCAAGATATGGATCTACGCCCACGCATCAGCAGAAATTACGATCTCCAGACAAATCTCACTCGATCACTTACAAAGATCGCTGGCTTATGCAAGAAAGAGTAATTCATGCTGACACGATCCAGGGGCTTCTACTTCTTCGACTGCGTATAAAATCCCTTACCATGTTTGCATGTCTTTACTTCCCCTCCCATCCTCGAAAAAATGCAGAAGAAAAGTGAAGACAAACTTAACGTTGTCATCGTTGGTGGTGGTTATGGCGCTAGTGCCGCGCGTCGCCTCTCCGCAAAGCTAGACGCCTCGAAATACAACTTGATTCTCATTAACTCTCGACCTTATCCGTTTCCATCTACCCGCCTTCATTCGCATGGTTGTCTCTGATGTCGACAACCTCGAGAAGACCGCCATGGCAAATTACGACAAGTTGTTCCACAACAACAATGGTATGCCTTCTTAAATGCGCTGTCAGCACAACCCTTTTTGACCGTGTTTCCCAGGTACTTTTATCCAGGCTTCGGTGACTGGTATTCAGAAATCAGAGACTGTTGGCGGCAGCGTCATACTTGACAACGGCGAGAAAGTGCCCTTCCACGTGTTGATTCTGGCGACTGGATCAACTTGGAGTGGACCCTTGGGTTTCCCTGATGCCAAGGATGATATCTCCACCTTCTTGACGAGTGAACGCTCCAAATTCCAGGATGCCAATTCCATTGTTCTTGTTGGAGGTGGCTCAGTTGGTATTGGTGCGTAATTCATATTACTTCAGTTCATCATATCCATACTGATCTCCTTGCTCAGAGTATGCGGGAGAAATCAAGGACATCTGGCCCGTGAGTCTTCAACTTCTATTAACACCTTTCGGTTGTCTTGACCCTGGTTCCAGAACAAAAAAGTCACCATAATACACGGCGGAAGCAAATTGTTGAACGACACATACCCAGATCGATTCCGGAGAAAGATGGAACATGGAATGTTATCCCGTGGTGTCGAAATTGTGTATAACGACTATCTCGACGACATTCCAACTTCAGGCCCTGATAGCGTCACTACTCGGAATGGACAGACCATCAAGGCAGATCTATTCGTACGTGTCTATCTCCGCCGATCGAACTATCTTTCTCATTTCGTCGTCCAGGTTCCGGCTTGGGGTCCCAAGCCCAACACGGATTTTATTGCTTCGTCTCTTTCGGGCGCCGTCACAAACAAAGGGTTCGTGAAGGTTAAGCCCACCCTGCAACTTGCCTCTTACCCGGAGATTTTTGCTCTGGGCGATATTCTGGATTGGAAGGAACAGAAACAAGCTGCCAAGGCAGATGCCCATGCGGGCTTGGTCAGCACTAATGTTCTGAACTACCTCGATAGCAAGCCTTTGAAGAATTACAAGGGAAGCTACGAACTAATTTTGGTTACAAACGGAAAGGTGCGATTTAGCTGAACTTTCCTACATGCCAGATACTTACCCTAGCTAAAGAATGGTGGTACCGCCTACTTTGGTGTATTATGGGGCATTGTGTTGGGAGATTGGGTCGCGAGATTGGTTAAGTCCAAAGATTTACTCGTACCCATGTTCCAAGCCGCCCAAGGATTGTGAAATGGGGATTACTTTTTCGGTATTTAAATTATTGGACTTGGACTTCACGTACTAGAATTGTGGCATAATGGGATATATGTTTACTCGGATTACAGGGAAAGTCTGGTTGATAAGCCTTCATATCCGTCCCATTTCCCCAAGTCATCACCAATATCAACCATCCTGGTCTCATAGAAAATATGGGCGGTCGGCTTCAGTTGCTCCCAATTCTTTCTCTTCCCTGCATCGTCTCTGTCCAGTTGTGCACCCCAAACACTCCATTCATCTTTCTTGGTGTTATACGAGGCCACTGCGCCTCCGCAGTTCGCGCAACGGTAGCGTCTTTTCCAGGGTTTATCGGTGACTTCGAAGGTATGTACTTTGCCTTCTTCGAATCGCGTCCACGAAAAGGCTCCATTAGAGAAATGGATAGTGTGGATGAACGCTGCAGCTGTGTTGACGGTTAATCAGTTGGTGATCACACTTAAGTATGCTCTCAGAGTCACGGCGTACCGTTGAATCTCTGACAAAGTGTACAGTGACAATAGGCGCTTAGGATAGGCAGGCCCTTGACTGCGTATCGCAGCTTCCCGCAGTAGCACCCGCCGTTGGTTTCGATATCTTCGCTCATGGGAGTTTAGTGATAACCCTGGCTATCGCGTGAGAAGTGCAATGAGCCAATTTTAACACGGAACGTACACGTTTCATACGAGATACTCAAAAGATTTTACGTGGAATTATGATGAGGGGGCAAGTTGTAACGACATGTTGAGCATAACTGAAGTACCGGGAAAGGTCCAAGTTAAATTCTATGCGAACGGCAAAACCCGACACGGTACATAGGGGTCGATGGTCCGTGCGCGCGCGTGCCAGTATAAAAGGCAAGGTCCGACAATCAAACACCCCATACTTACCTTGATGGCACAAGCCCCTTCATGTACCCGGGTTTCTGGGCCGTGGAGATCCTTCATAGCACGGCGACCCTGTCCCCAGAGGGTGTCTGCGGCTTGTATAGGCTCAGGCTTATGCACCGTCTAAATATTTTCCTGTCCCACTTTGGCCACTCTGGCTGGGTGGGCCTCCTTTTTTTCTTTGCTGTTCACGAACGAAGACTGCCATTTGGCGGTCTTTCGAGTTGCAGCAAACAAATGGAAGTTGGCCTTGATTTTCTTATTGTATGAGTGTTCTAGCAATTGTTAACCTTTGTTGGTGTATGCAGGTATAATCCATATCGATGGTAATGTATACTGGTTTACATGTATAATTGTACGTCAAAATAGTTGTTAATGTGTATGAAGCTATTCATGTTATAATGAAGTGACGGTATATGTATAATCGTTAACTGCCGTTAATGATAATCCCCTCTCTAAGTACAGGTAGATATTTTCGATATAGCTAGGAGTGATGTGAAGTTTCCTACAAAAACACCTGCCATCGCAGCTTAACTTCGGACAGGCGCAGGTGAAGCTATAGCTGACGTAGTCGGGGGTGTTGAGGGCTTTCGTACGACAAGAAATTCGCGGTACTTGCTCAGCGATCGTGCAAGATGACTAGCGACAAGCTTTCCCTATGAACAAACGATCAGAACGCAACAATAAAAAACATATATTCTATCACGCACCTTGGCCTGCAACTCTGTCCATTCCATGGATTCATCAGAATTAAGCGCAATCAGCATGAGGGGCAAAGGATCCTCCGCCGTCGATCCCGGTTTCCTCTCGACGTCCTCCACAGGCACAACAACGATGCGACCCAGCTTGGTGGGATGACTTCAGCGCGCTAAAAACGGATCCCGTGGATATATACCTCGCTATCGACCATGCCGTATCCCTGCTCGCGCGTTTCCTGCCATACTTCACCACTCAGACCTACGATGATCCAGACTTCGTCCTTGGGGCGTATGGGCTCTGAGACGAAGGTGACGAGCTGGCCGGCGGGTGCGAAGAGCACGGCTGTGTGTAGCGCGGGTAGAGAGATGATCTGGGAGAGCAGGTTCGTCAGGTTGGAGAGAACGAGCATGGATGGGATGGGGATGAAGCGAGGAGGGTCATTTTTGGACGGAGCGGGATTCGGCTGATAACTCCGAGAACCGACAGGACCGACGTTGATGATCGGATGGCTACTTATAAGACTATCTCGCTTCATCGACATCGACATGGAACTCTCAGAGCTGCTGCTATGTGATTTTGTGTTGTCGGTGCCTGGGTAAAAGGTACGGATCACAACTGTTTACTGCCTATACCACATGGGGACACGGAGGAGGGAGTGGGGATACATACTACATATATATATACGTTGAGAATAATTCATTCGTTCAACGTAAATGCTTCGACTGCAGGGTATTGAATAGCGGCAACTTTTCATTGAAGGTACATCCCGCTGAGCGCCCGAGACTATCATTACTGCTCCTACTTGTCACTCGATTGGAATATTTAGGTGTTACAGAGTAAAAGAGGGTCCGGAGAGCACGTATTTACGAGCCCTCTGACATTTGACACAGATCTTGAATGTTTGGGCTTTGAGCCATACCTGTGCACTTTATCCAATCGCCTTCCGGCCGTAATTGACAGTAACAACTTCATTAGGCTAACCAAAAAGGTCTGGCTAGAAGTATTTGTCATTCACTTGAACCCAGCATTAGCGTCTGTACCATGGCTTAATCGTTCAATATCGAGGCTTGGAAATACACCAACTAATCGTCCAGCATACTAAGTAGCTCGCGGCGTCTTTTTTACGTGCGGCTTGCAACTTGATGACAGGATGGCGTGATAACATCCGTTATGTAATCACGCGACCGACAATAAATTTGAAGAAACCGAGGGAAAGAAATTCCATAACCCTTTCTTCCCCACCCTCCGCCGTAGACTCCCTCCCCTTTCTCTTATCCCTAGATTCTTTATCATGTCTGCTAACGGACACGCTGTACGCCCTGCGTTGGCCCCTGGTCACTTCTTGTTCACCTCCGAGTCTGTTGGTGAGGGTCATCCTGGTGCGTTGCTAGAGAAAAAATGCCGGTAATTCATGATAACTGACTATATGTGCAGATAAAATCTGTGATCAGGTTTCTGATGCTATCGTAAGCACACCCTCTTCCACTGCATATCGCACCGAGCGCTAAATTTTTCTCCTCAGCTCGACGCCTGCCTCTCCGAAGACCCATGGTCCAAAGTCGGCTGCGAGACCGCCTCCAAGACAGGCATGATCATGGTCTTTGGCGAAATCTCCACCACCGCCCAGCTCGACTACCAAAAAATCATTCGCAACACGATCAAGGAAATCGGGTACGACTCCTCCGAGAAGGGCTTCGACTACAAGACATGCAACATCCTCGTCGCTATCGAGCAGCAGTCGCCTGATATTGCTCAGGGGCTTGACCACGGTGACCTCGAGAGCCACTGGTGCGGGTGATCAGGGTATCATGTTTGGGTATGCGACAGGACGAGACGGAGGAGCTTATGCCTCTTACCATCGTCCTCGCGCACAAGCTGAACCAGGCAATGGCTGCTGCCCGTCGCTCCGGCCTGCTCCCCTGGCTTCGCCCCGACACTAAGACTCAGGTCACCATCGAGTACAAGAAGGACGGCGGTGCGACCATCCCTCTCCGCGTCGACACCATCGTCATTTCGGCGCAGCACTGCCGAAGAGATCGCGCTCGCCGATCTGCAAAAGGACCTCCTCGACAAGATTATCAAGCAAGTCATCCCTGCGAACCTTCTTGACGAACGGACTATTTACCACGTTCGTGCACCTGCGCATTTGTAATTCCCATGGTTGGTACTTATCCGGGCGTGTCTTGTTTTTAGATTAACCCTACCGGCCGATTCGTGATTGGTGGGCCCCAGGGCGATGCCGGATTGACGGGTCGTAAGATTATCGTCGACAGCTACGGAGGCTGGGGAGCTCACGGAGGAGGGGCTTTCTCCGGAAAGGACTTTTCCAAGGTCGATCGTTCGGCCGCGTACACTGCTCGTTGGATTGGTGCGTGTAGTCGCTGTCATTTTTTCGGTCTTTTTATTAACATACGGTTGTAGCCAAGTCGTTGGTCGCGGGTGGTATCGCCCGTCGTGTTCTTGTCCAGCTCTCGTACGCCATCGGTGTAGCCGAGCCTCTGTCGATCTACGTCGACACCTACGGCACAGGAAAGATCTCGGAGGAAGAGATTGTCGAGCTCATCCGTAAGAACTGGGATCTCCGACCTGGTATCATGGGTATGTGATATGTCTGTTATCAAACGCCTAATGACTGACCATTGCCGTAGTTCGTGAACTGAGCCTCCAGAAGCCTCAGTACCGCAGAACCGCTTGCTACGGCCACTTTGGTAAGGCCTCAAATTTGATTCCATCACCTTGCGTTGCTGATATGTTCTCTCAGGTAACCCCGACTACAGCTGGGAGAAGCCCAAGAAGCTCGTACTCTGAGCTCCGATCCTCTCTTTCGTTTAATACCCGTTTACGTTTACGCTATCTCGCATAGGAAGTTCATCCTTCCTTCATTGTTTATCATCGCATCGCATTGTTATATTACTATCACTGCTCTGGATTGTAGAAATTTCTTTAGGGACGCAGTTGTGCTAAAAAAAAAACACGTAGATAATAGTTAGTAGCCCAGAGAATAAATCGCGCTCAACCGCGTAATTTTCTGCACTTTTGATCGATGGTTTTGAATTCAAAAATCTGGATTTGGCTTTTGCTCTCGTTTTCTTTCAAGGATGTTTATTGAGGGTGATATGGATTGATGGAGATTGATGATAGATATGGGAATTTCAGAGTGTTATCGAGACTATCTTGCATTCCGATAGCATTCCTGACGGACGTGATTGGAAATTTGGCCAAGCTTCCAAAACGTCAATATAATGGCGCTTGTTCCGCACCCTTGGTGATTGGAAATTTGCTCAAGCTCTCATGTATCGGATGCCCGAGGCTATATCTGGATAAGAGCTTCTGGCACATCATAACCGTGAAATGCACTAACACCCTTGTATTCAATCGTTCCAACTTGACTTACATTCAGCATTCTCGCACCGCTGGAAAGAAATGACCGAGTTCCCCTTCCTCGAGCCGGTTACTCTCTTGACCGAGCTGGAAATATTGGGAGCGATGAGATCTCGCTCCCTTACCAAAGACTGGAAATTCGGTCGAGCTGACACCCGGCAATGGGATACCAATGTAATGGACGAGGTTGGGACTCGGCGCAAACCCATACTTTTATTCAGCCGTTGACACTAAAAATTAGATATTCTGACCCCTGGTCCCTGCGTCGCACTGAGCATCACTTTTGTAATAGGCGCCGCTGGAAAAACAAAAGTACTAAGTCAAAGATCCAGAATCGAAAGGATGGCAAAACATACAATGACTCCCCACGCTCGCCTTCCCGCCCTCCTTGACACTCAAATTCCCAGTCGCCCTCTTGACCGAAGTCATCACATGCTCGAAATTTTTGACGACGTCTTCTGGTGTCCAGTCCGTCTGTGGGAAGTGTAAACGCGCGTCCACCGAGGGATGACGAACGGACCTTGGCTATGGGGAGCCTGATAACTCCCTGCTTATCCGCCTTCCACTCTGTGGTGCCCACCAATCTGCGGATGTACCCGCCAACATCGTCGGTGACGGTGCCCCGCCTCTCACTGGGCATCAGCCCCTTGGGACCGAGGACCCTGCCCAGGCGGGGGGTGATAGCCTTGATGAGGCCCGTCGTGCACAGAAACGTCGTCGCGCGGATCCTATTAGACACGATCTACACGCCACATGAGTCTCTGAGAGGGGAAGGGGGGCGCTGTACACGCACGCCTTCGATGAGCTCTATGCCCCCGACGATGTGCGCCCCGGCGCGCTTGGCGTCGTCCGCCTGGCGTCCCTCCGCAAACACGCACACGATATCCTCCGCGGCGTTCGTCGCCTCCTTCGGGAGCTTGTACCTCCCCCTCGGGACAGCCACGCCCGTCCCCAGCTTGGTTTTGACTAACAGGGAGACAGTCGATGCGCGGGGAGAGGGTATACTGATAGCCTACAAAATGAATTTACTGGGACTAGACACTGTGACGCACTCACTTTCAACACGCCTATGGCGTCCTGCAGCGTAAGCCGGGTGTTGGTATCCTTGGCGGCAGCAGCAGCGGCTTTGCGTTTAATTTTTGCGGCCATGGCGCGTTTGGAGGGCGTGCGAATCTGGGAGACGAGGCCTTTCCGGGCACGATATGAGACGGCGGCATTTGGAGTTGAATGGAAGGAACATGAGAATAAAAGGGCGGGGAGGGACTGGCGCAGACATGGCACCGTGAGCATGGTAAGAAGCAAAAGCTGTGCTTAGTCAGCAACGACTCTTTGCTTAAGATGGCATTAGCAGAGGCCTCGGAAGCGCGCAAGGCGCGTCTTTTGGCATTGAAGAGACGCAAGGATGGGTATGCTTCTCTCTGGGCTGGTTCGTGTGTATTCTAATGGCTTGCAGGGACATAATCAAAAATCGCAACTTTGACCCCGACTCTCGAACGCTCAAGAAGCGGGCAAGGCAAGAGGACGTGGAGATGGAGGATACGGTGGAGAAGAACGTCGAGGGCATCGCTGAAAATATTATTGCCGAAGACGAGCAGAGGAGGGCGCAGGAACTGGTGAGTCCGTGTCCTGGTCATTGGGCGCTGCTTACATGGTATAGGACGTGTTCAACATTGCACCGAAAAGACCGAATTGGGATCTCAAGCGTGAGACGGACAAGAAGCTGGCCAGGCTGGAGAGAAAGACCCAGGAGGCGATACATACGCTGATACGTGAGTCTGATACGGGTATACATAGTGATGCTGATCTATTACAGGGCAACGACTGGCAGGAGGACAGGAGGATATCGTGGGTGCGATGGAGGCACAGGAAAAGGCGCAGCAGTCGGGAGATCTGTCTGACGAGGACGAGTAGTCTACTGTACTTTAAGCAGCTCAATGTATATCTTCCACAGCTTGCCCAGCTTCCGGCCCGTCAGCTCCCTGAACATGCTCTCTCCCCACTCCCGCCCCTTCATCAGAGCATTCAGCTCCCGGACCGTCCCTTGTCCGTACCTGGTCTCCAGCCAATCCAGGAAATAGGCCGTGTGCTGGTACCCAGCGTCCCACTTGTCCGGCACGGCATCCGGCGACCAGTGCGGCGGGGCGAGATCAGCGTGTAACCGCACGAAATCTGCATACTTCAGAAACGGCAGCAGTGGACAGCCCAACAGACCTCACCTGCGATGCCCTCCACCAGGCCCCCCGGACACGTCCCCCTTGCATTGTACTGGTAACAATGGACCATCTCATGCGTCAGCACCCCCATGATCTCCCTCCCCACATCCTCGCCGCCCTCGCCCTTCTTCACGATATAGTCCACGCTCAGGTGGATCTCCTTGTGCGTCTCGCTCCCCGTCGTATACGCCACCCCGTCCATGCTCCGCAGCACCAGCATGACGCTCCCCACCGTCTGCGGGAGATCTGGGTTCGCAGGCGTGTCGTACAGATGCGTGAGCGTGGATTCGACCGCGAGCGTCAGCGCGGTGTGCGCATCGAGGAGCCGGAGGAACGTGTCCACGCCGGGGTGCGCGAGGTCGGGGATCCGGAGGGAGAGCGTGGGGTACGGCCAGGCGGAGGGGGGCGTTGGTGCCATGGTAGATTAAGACTCGGAGTACCGGTCCGATTACCGTGAAGCATAAGTTTGAACTTTCAGTTACGGATTGGCCATCACCGATCTCTTCGTGTCTTGTTCAATGTTCCTCGCTCTGCGCGCGTCTTGTGCACCTACAGGAACTGATATGATGATCAGTACACATCTACTTTCTGCCAAAATCCTCTGCTGTGGCCCAATCGTAGCATCTTCCATCTTCAAGTTCATATTCAATGTTCCGAGTCATTCGGCGAGGTCCAGGTCACAGGTCATTCTCTGTGGTCATAATCTTACAGTGGTCCTACTACCACTCGACCACTCTGGCTATCGTTCTTTGGTACTCAGGCGACAAAAAGCCAACTTACTACTCAAGTCCTGCTTAGAGTGATACGCATCATCATGGCGTTGAACCTTGACCAACCAAATATACTATGGCTTCTGGTATCTGATCCTTCTCAGGCAGCATGGGAAAAGCCCCGGTGGATTGAAATGGATTCATTCGCAGAAGAAAACAGTACACTGGATGGATCCCCGGTATAAAGCCAACAATCACAGCTAGAACTGCATACCTATCCAGGGTTCTCTCCTCGTTCAAAGATGCTCTCTTTCTTCCTCGTACTCTCCTCACTCCTCGCTATCCGGGCTCTCAAGCCCCGCCGCAGCCATCCCCCCAACGCCTCCCCATCTCAAGGAGATTCAACTTCAACGGGACGAGCACCATCGTCCAACGAGATCGCGCCCGAGTAGCTGCATTCCGATCCCGAATACAAAGTACCACCCGACGCGCTATCGTCAACGAACCCGTGGACAACGTCGCGGTCCTCTACACCGCCTCGATCGGTGTCGGCAGCCCCGCGACGACCTGTACGCCGCGCTCACTAAATCGCGCCACGCTAACTTGACCATTCTAGACGAGTTGATCGTCGACACCGGGAGCTCGAATACCTGGGTCGGCGCAGGTACCAAGTACGTGCGGACCTCCACCAGCGTGCAGACCCCCAATCGAGTGGTCAGTACTCCCCTATACTCGTACTTCATACTTCAGCCTTCTGATGGGCATAGTCTGTTACCTACGGTTCCGGATCATTCTCTGGTGATTCTACACGTGCATCCGAGTTGCTATTAAATTGTGATGTTTTCTTCTAGGGAATGAATTCACCGACCAAGTCACCCTCACCCCAGGTTTGGTCATCAAATCGCAGTCAATTGGTGTCGCTACCGTTGCTGACTGGTACGATCCCCCTCTCTCTCCCTTGTATACACGCACCTAGAGTCCTATCACAGCTTTAACGGTTTTGACGGCATCCTTGGGTACGTCACACGTATTCGATCATTGTGCGCCGATCTGATTGATGACAGCATCGGTCCCACCGACCTCACAGAGGGTAAAGAAAAGTTCAAACGCATGCCCTACTTTCGTCTAAACTTACATTCCTAGGCACCCTGTCCCCGGCTACCTCGACACTCATCCCCACCGTCACCGACAACCTCTTCACCCAGGGATCCATCACCAACCACGCAGTGGGCGTGTACTTTGCGCCTACGACGCAGGAGGAGGTCGTCAATGGGGAGATCTCCTGGGGTGGGTCATACAGACTATCACAAGTCAATTCTAATCGAAATCTAGGCGGCCCAGACACCTCCAAAATAATCGGCAGTATCAGCTACGCGTACGTCTCTTTCCTTTCCATACCTGCAGTGGGGCTCCACTCATCCTCCGAACAGACCAATCACGTCTACGTCTCCCGCGAGCGAGTTCTGGGGTATCGACGAATCCATCACCTACGGAACCTCCACGAGCATCCTGTCTCCCACCGCCGGCATCGTCGACACCGGTAAGCCCCTTCAACTTCAAGCCCTTTCCCGCCTAACTCGCATAGGGACCACACTCACCCTCATCGCCTCCGACGCCTTCCGCAAGTACCAATCCGCCACGGGCGCAGTCCTCGACAGCGCCACCGGCCTGCTGCGCCTCACCCCCACCCAGTTCTCCAACCTCAAGAGCCTGTTTTTCAAGATCGGCGGTGTGAGCCCTTCCTCCCCCTCCCCCTCCCTCCCTCTCCTCATCTTCAGTTGATCCCCTGGTAGGTATCCTACGAGCTGACGCCCAACGCCCAAATCTGGCCGCGCTCGCTGAACGCCGACATTGGAGGGAGCCCGAGCGCCGTGTACCTCATCGTGAACGATATCGGGACGAATTCGGGGGAGGGGCTGGATTTTATTAATGGGTATACGTTCTTGGAGCGGTTTTATACGGTTTTTGATACGGCGAATGAGAGGGTTGGGTTTGGGGTGACGGCGCAGACGCGTGCGACTACGAATTAGTTGGAGGTGTACTTTTTTGAGCGAGCTGTGTCGGAATTACTCTGTAATACTGCCCATGTTGCAAAAACAATATTCCAACCTGTTCTTGGGACCAAGAAAACAATAGGTAGAAGGACAGCATACTCAAATGTTGCAAAGTACGATTTTCTGCCAAATATTATTATTGCAGCTTGTCCAACGTTTCGTCCGGTCCCAAAAGAGTCGGGTTGTCGGTCCGTTTTACCAGCGCTTCATCTTTCAAGTGCTGCTGTTGTCTGTACCAGCCGAGTCTTAGCATAGTACCACACAAATGACTGAGTGTACATCGCCGACTCATTTTCCTAGCAAAGACGGTACATACTACAGTTAGTCTTCCTTCGCGTCTTCTCTGACGCGGTCCCCTATCCATTTACCAAGGTCCCCGGCTAGGAAAATGGGATGGATGAACCGGGACTCGGCCATTTGAAATAAAACATTCTTCGAATAAAAACATGGATTTATTGCCGACCGTGAAGGCGCCGGACGTTGCGCCACAATCGGACAACGGCCTGGGACCGGGCACAATATAGTAGACGGCCGTGGTTGAAATGAGAGATGAGGAGTGAGTGCATGGACTCGAAACACGCTCGGGTTAACGTAAAGGCATCACGCCTGGGAATGAATGCGCCTATTGAAATTGCACCTGACGACGACGGTATACTTGTAAGTTGGCGTAGTGGAGAACGACGGTGCGAGCTCGCTACTGTGACAACGATCAATTGGATCTAGCTGGAACTCGAACCACATCCATGAGTAAAGAATTCATACACAAAAAAGGTAGCCAAAAATTATACAGAATAATCCAACTAATCATACAATTACACCAAGGCCTCGCCGACAGTGAAATGGACATGGTCACCCTCACCCAGGGTAAGCCTAACAGGCAAACGGGGATCAATCCTGACTGGGGCACTGCTTCCGACGTAAAAATCACCCCTGCTAAAATTACGAGTGATGGCGGCGGCTTCTTCCTCTGTGAGGTTGCGAGGGCGCTTTGATGGACGGAAGGTGGAGGAAGAGGCGCCGGTGAAGGCGCCGTTGTAGTCGTAGTACTGGGTGTGGTTGAGGTTCGGGGTGGGGGCGTAGATGGGGGGCGGGGCATTGAAGGCGGGGGTGGCCGCCGCTGGGGAGGGGTGAGCGGCGAGCAGCGGGGACGGGATAGGGGTGAACATACGGGGCGGGTGGCTGTGGTCCTGGGCGTCGGGATCAGGATACGCGCACGACGCTCCCAGGCCGCGCTTCAGGCAGGACTGGACGCCGTCAGCGAGATGCAGCTGTATATTTAGCACATACCTGGCAGGGCAGCACTTCGCTGCATCTGGTCTTTCCAGTGTGACAAGCAACACATGCACGACGCACAGACGGGGCCTTTGCTACGGAAGACAGTTGGATTGGGCAGTGGGGGCGAGAGATAACGCACGTTTTCTGGGGGTGTCAGAGGAAGCCCCGGGCTGCTGCTGGGGCTGGACCTGCTGGATGTTCTGCTGCTGCTGGATATCCAGGGAAGCGTCGATTTCGTCGGTCGGGATGGCTGACATATCGGGTCGTGCGGACGGTCGACGGGGGCGTCGCGGACGGGCGGAGGGAAAAGAGAACAGGGTCCCATCAAACCACGGGCTCGGCTTAGGTCAGCATCACGGCACAGTATAACCCGGAGCCGGGCCTATATAAGTCGATCCTCAGTCTCTGGTGTGCCCCCATGGACGAGTTTGAGTTTACCTTCGACCATGCCCACCTGCTCCCGACCCCGCCGCCCCTCCCGCCCTCCGCCGACCTCTTCAGCCCCGCGGAGACCACCGACCTCCTCGGCTTCCTCGACAACTTCACCGCCTGGGACACCAGTCCCCAATTCGACACCTCCTTTCTCGACAATATGATGCCCTACACCCCGCCTGTCGTCCCGACGCACCACACATCCCCACCCGTGCCCCCACCACACAAATCAGCCCCCCCACCAGCACCAGCACCAGCATCACCAGCAGCCCGCGCCAAACCACTCCTCAGCACGCCCCAGAAACGCCTGAACCACATCATGTCAGAGCAGAAGCGCCGCAACGCCATACGCGACGGGTACGCCCAGCTCATCTCCCTCCTCGCCCCCGAGGGCTCAGAGCCCACCATACCCATGCCGTCCCGGGGCAGACCCAAGGGGAGCGGTGCCCGTGGAGGCGCAAAGGGCAAGGGCAAGAGCGGCGTCCTCTTCCGTGCCGTCGAGTACGTGCAGTGGCTGGAAGAGGGGCGGGATGCATTGAGGGACGAGGTGGCGCGGGTGGAGGCAGCCGCGGGTGTGCAGAGATAGCAGCGTTGTTGACGCTTGATACCCTGTTCCGGAATGCCTGTCTTTACTCGAGGAGTGTACTTTTACATGTGAATTCCCCACACACATACAAGGACCCACAACTTAGCATGTGAATTCCAAGACACTTAGGGGCACGACTCTTGCTTTGACCCAAGCTCGCGTCCATTCCCGGGCTGCCGGTCCGCGGGTTATATCGTGGCGTCGACCTCACTCTATTGAGCTCGACAGGAATGTGTAGTCCTCATCTCACCCCCGCTACGGATCCTCAATGATCTCGGACCTTCCACCTGCAGGCTCTTGTTCCTTCCACCGGGTGCCAGGTATCCATCTTATACTCTTATTATACATTCCGAAACAAACTTCATTCCTCGGCTCGTATCACCGCCGGTCTACCTTTAAATTTCGACCCGGGTCCGCCAGCCTCAAGATCGCCAAATCACTGTTAATGCTGGCAAACCTTCACCCAGAAATGAAGGCATGTCTCTTCCGGATTGATCGCAGCAACTCAATATAACCGGACCATCAACGTTGTGCTTTCCTTATCCAGCCTCCTGCGCACACTCGTCGTGTGCATGGGACTATCTTGCAATGTGGTGGATGAAGATTCTCGTACGCCGGATAAGAGCATTCCCATGCTGAACTCGACAAGAATAGTAAGGCTAATCGTTCAGCCTCATCGTGCAAGGTCAGAGGTGTTCGATGTTTCCTTTTCATTCCGTTGTCCTGACGGCCTTTGCAGTACCGAGAAAGGCATTGTTAACCGAACGACAACTCCGGGCTTTTACCTCCTACGCAAACACCTCTGCCGCGCCGCCAATATTCTCCACTATCATCTCCCCGTAATATCTCTTCCCGGTAGTTTCCCTTTGCACCTTTACCTGAGATATTCTGGCCTTCGGGAGCCGGGTGTGGCTCGTATCTTGCCCCGCTTTACGCCCCAACTGCATACCCTTCCCTTCCAGGCGTCCAACCAAAACTCATATCGCCCCCCACTGCCAGCCATACAGCTCTCTCTCTCTCGCTGCCAGAAAAAAATCAGACCGCTTGCTATAACTATAGGTACAGTTGTGCATGCATACCCTCGACCTACCTTCTCCGAAACGTCGAGCTCGTCGTTGGGGTGTGTGATGGGATGTAGATACACTTGCCGAATACTAGTACAGTACAACACGATACATCGCTAAAATTGACACTGTCGTGTATAAATAAATATAAAGATCCCTGATGAGAAAAGCTTCGCGGGAGGACACTCGCATGTCCCTAATAAATTCTTTGACCTTGACTAACCGCCTGTTTACGTGCCTCTGTTTTTCGATTTAGTCTGGAATAACTATACAGCCGGAATTACGCGTAATAAAGAGATCATAAAGAAAGAAAAAGAAAAGTAGATTATACAGACAAGTTCATCATGGCACCAAGAAAAACCAGCTAATAGATACAGGAAAAAGGAAACGCGCCCAGAAGAGAAAGTCTTGCTATCCCCAGTCCTCTTCCAGTTCTTTCGCTAGGAAATCGTCATCGACTTCGACATCTTCTTCTTCCTCTTCGTCGTCGTCGTCCTCCTCGCCGTCCTCTATATCCATAGCGCTTACCGCCTCCTTCAACGTCGAACCCTCAAGCTTCCGTTTCTTTGACTCGGGACTCCCACCATCAACAGACATCGACGGCGTCACACTTCTCGACCTCGTTCGCTTCCTCGGTGTCCCAGGCGCGCTAAACACGACTCCTCGTCATCCCCCTACCCAAGCCGGACAAACAGCAAGGGCACACGTACCTCTCATCATCGGGATCCCAAACCCTATATCTATACCCTTCTCCCTGCGCATCTTCATCCTCGTCATCATCGCTCTCATTCATGGCAGCGTCAACCTCGTCATTGATATCATTCCAATCAATCTCACCAATCTCCAGCTCATTGCCCGCCTCGTGGTGGTGCTTGTCCTTGTCCCGCACGACAACGCCATGTGTCAGGACACTTTCCCTGTCCACCCCAGGATCCATCAGGTACGGAGCTTCGTCCAGCCGCCGCCAAAGCGTTATACAATCAGTGAGCCATTGCGCCCACACGACTTTGACTCCCGGCCGTTTTGAACCATGGTTCACCTTGTCCGTACCAGGCTATGGGATCGTTCAGTATTGCGAGCATGATGACGAGGAGAGAAAGGTGACCTTGGCAGCCACGACGTGAGTAATTCCGTCGACAAGCTCCGCAGAGCACTTTGCACCAAACGTGCGCGCCATTTTCCACACTTCAGACGATTCGGGTTTCGTATCCATCGGAAAGAGACTGGAGAATACGATATGTACTCCTTGAAGAACTTTACACCGTATGCTAGGTATGATTTTCTGCCAAGGGTAAATTTAAATGCAAGTCGATATATGTCTCGTTTTCCTCACCGTTACATCGCGTTCATCCTCGCCACGTTTCCGTTTATTAGACGACTGAAGTGTCATGGGCATCGAAAAAACGTTGATGGACTTCATCGAGGAGCTGACACATTCTCAGACGTCAATTAATTGTCTCTTTGTGCAGAAACCTCACCTTTGCAACACGTTCCAACTCGTTGTCTTGACTTTTCAACAAGGCTTTTTTGTGGTGACTTGTCTGTTTGTGATCGTGCGTTGGACTAACCTCCTTTTCTTCTTTGACTGTATCGTCACTATCTGCGAGCTGCTCTTGCATCTTTGCCAGTGGCCTCCCTTCAACCTGGGCTTCGAGTGCAATGGAATTCTGTGTTATCAGCGCTTGGGTCGACGAGGGCGGGAGGGTAGAGGTGGGTGCTTTGGGAAGGAATGCGGAATTGATGTCGCCTATACCCACGAAAAAATCGTCTATAGAAAAACCATGAGATAGGCAGTATAGGGTGGGAAAATGAACAGGAACGCACAGGGAACGACTTTGATAAGGTTAGGACTCCATTCCCATACATCCCCTCGATCATCAATGATCACCACCATGGATGTATCACAAGGGAACAGTCGTTGTAGACTTTTCTGTGTTAGGCCTACCCTTTTTGTAAATAAGAAATACGACAAAAATCGGTTTGGGACGCACTCCCACTCTCATCTCGACTGAGCAGCCGTCCACCAAAAAGCTTCCCGTCCGGGTCAATAGCTGCACACACTTGTTCAGCGTAAGCACGCGTGCCCATGGTGTATACGTGCATCTCGTATTTGGCCGCCACTCCTTGTAGGAAGGTTTCCCACCCAGGTCCTAGCATGCGAAAGTGAGAGAAAGACAAAAAGTGGCGAACGAGAAAACGAACCGAGGCTTGATGTAATACATACACCCGTCCTGTTCAATGGACTTGCCCTTGCCTTTGGCTTCGTACGGCGCCCCGAACGATTCCGGGCCCAGTTTAAACTTCTTCACATCCTTGAGGGCCTCCCAGTTGGGATTACACTCCTCATCGTCGGTATCAGAGGACTCGTCGTCCTGCTGGATACCATTCCCATTCCTCTGTTGGTGTTTCTCTTCCCAAGCCTCGCCCTCCGCTATCCACTCGCCGACTGTGGGGTCCACGGTCGCATGCACGATCGTCTGGTCGAGATCCACGATAAGCGAGAGCTTACGCGCCTTGACAAGGCGCTCTGCAGTCTCGCGTTCGATACGCTGGGCCTCCTCGAGAGACACGGTGGGGCCATTAGCAGAATGTGTCATTTGAATAGAAGCGCGAGAAGTATCCTCGAATCCGATATAATCAGAACTAGCATGGGATCTCAGGACCGCAGGCACTATTGATAGAGCATGGGACTCACTTGGTCATGTCCTTGCCGCACAAAACACACAGGCCACCGAGCTGCATCCCGTGTTTGCACGGTTCCTGTATGACCACGATGGGTTTGTCTCTTGCTTTGGCTGCAGTCACGACATCTCCAGCCTTGGCGTTCCACGACTGGATGTCCCCATCGATAGCACAGTCCCAGGTCCCGAATCGAGTCTCTGGGTGGCCACCCTGAGGGGTGGACTGGAAGGAATAGCTCAGCAGACGGGCTCCCCGCTGGACGGTACTCGAAGCGGGCGCGTCGATGGAGGATATCTTGATTGGGTATGGAAATGACGGCGGGAGAAAGATTTCAGTGGGCGTTTCTTCCGTCATGGTGGTGGCGGACTCGGAGTGCAAAGGCCCGCGATGCCGGATCATCATTTTCAGCTTCCCCCCAACTTGCTGCCTTCGTCTACAGTCGTTTACTTTTCTGTGTCGTCTCTTATATTAATGCTTTCCTTTGACACGTTTATTGTGCCCACGAGGACGTTCCTGTACTCTGAAATGGTTACGCTTCCTTATATATTCACACATATGCTTATTTTTCTCATTACACCTCTCCCTTATAGTCGTCTCTTAGCGGCTTTGTCGTACTGGAAGTATCTTTTTCTGCTGCCAGAGAGACACTATACCAAACTTGCACTTCATGCAGTACTTCTCGCCGATGGTGTCCCTGCCATATCTGCAGGGTCATGGTAGAGGGTGAACCTCACGCGTCACTTAAATAACGACAGTCTTGCTCGTCGTTTAATTCAAGACACCATTGCCATTATCCCAGAATTTACTGATCTCCGGTCCTCTCCTTGCAATTGCTCTCAAATCTACATCCATTGAACGCTTTTCTTCATACAGATCGTTGAGTCAGGTTTACGAGACTACTCTGATTGAACAGTTGCGGGTCCCCGATTCTTTCCGAAGGATGAGGAAACGACAGAGGGTTATAGAAAAACGTAACTGGTCGTGAGTAGTGCCAAACTGTCTGGACAGGGGCTATACTCCGGGTTAGCTTACAAATCTGTAGTGATTGGCGAGCATCCGGCACGCTTCGGCTGCTATGCCGGCTGATTGCTATTGTGGCTGTCTTTCCGACTTCTCCCTATTGGTCTGTATCATTCTCATTGCTAACTCATCAAAACCGAGCTCGACGTCTTTTCTGTACCAGGACTGACCGGGACCGACGACTCCTCACAAAACCCTTCTCACTCTGAGTGCCAGACTTTCTGGTATGAGGATTCAACTTTCAAATCCATTATTACCGCTTGGTGCTCACAAAGGAAACAACCTCCACCCGTTGACGATGCTGTAGCTTATAATAATTTGGCCCAACAATCTTTTATCAATAAATTGTGCTTCCCCTGAGTCCCTGAGTCCCACTATTACTTACCTCGTAGCTGCCTGAGGTTGCGCAGCTGCCACCAGCTCACATTTTTCCCCACAACCAACCAGTGGATCAGATTCATGCATGTCTACAATATACAGTTTTGATTTTTTCAAGCATGTCTGAACTCCGTTAAGTGAGAAAATCCTATATCGTGCAAGGTAGCGATTTATTTAGTTATTTTTTGAAAATGAATCCAAGAAAAGGAAAGAATCGGGGACCCGGCGTCCGCCGCTACTGGATAGAATTTACCTAGGGTATAAAGTTTACTTGCAAGATCTTTTGCCAGTGCGACTACTACTGCTGACAACTGGTTGCGAGAGCGAAAATAGGTGTTTCTGAGAGCCATTTATCCAACTTCTCATCGTCAGAATCGACCCCAACTAAATATTCCACGCCTTCTCTGACCACCATTTTAGTCGTTTCGTTGCTACCCCACGGTATCCTAGGAGTCCAAGCCACAAGATGGGCTCCCATATGCGTAATGACATACCGAGCCAACGATATATCCTTGGACGGCGAGTAGGCTTCCAGAAACGAGCAGGTCATTTCATGCATCGCAGGCGCACACGCTGGGTGGAAATGTCCCAACAAGCGCAGCTCTGCGCAGAACTGGCCCAAGTCCTGACCAGGAAGCCCTGTTTTTGCCATCTCCCAGTCGATGACTGAAATACTGGGGTTCTCATCCAGACTCACGAGGATGTTTCCAGGCCAAAAGTCCCCCATGACGAACTGCATGATAATAAGGATCCAGAAGGCTTCGTGTAACAAGTTAGACTCACTGAGCTCTCTGCAGACATTATTTCGCTTTGCATCTTTGAGGCTATATCTCCTACCGCATCTAAATCCTTTGCCTCGATATCAAGGGGAGGATCAGATAAAGCAGGCAAGTGGTCCTGCCCGTTTAGCGTCGACACCAGCCGCCCGTACGTGACGAACGCCGATATCTGTCTAGCCTGGAGATTCGTTTTGAACACGTCCAGAATACCCTTGTTCGCATTCCCATTTGCATGAACGAGTCTGATGAAATGCCCCAATGCCTCCCCGATCTTCTTCGCCGAAGCAATAGAATAGTTCCCATCAATGAACAACTTCTTCAACGGAACGCTCCCTTGGCCACAGTCATCCATGATAATCACGTTCACCTTGTCATCGAAGAGGTGGACACACGGGACAGTCACGGGCGAGTCTTCGGGGAGCCAGCTGGTGATCCATTCCAGTGCGCTCACTTCGAACATCTGCGTACGCGTTCAGGATACCTCTTAACACTGAAAATTTGACGCTCACCTGGCGATCCAAGCTAAAGGGTATCCTTCCGTCACCAGAGCCTACATAGCCTGTGCCATGCTTGAGAATTACGGTTGACCGTCCATTATATGCCTGGACTAGATGCAGTCGGAAGATAAAGTTGGCATATCCGCCCGACAGTGATTCAATGTGCGCTGCATCGAAAGGAGTCCCCGATAAGTATGTTTGTACATCAGGGATCTTCGAGAGATCCTGCGCCATGTTGGGCAGAGAGTAGTTGACTGGATCCTAATGAATCTCAAACATTTTAACGTTGACCTTCGGTACCGGGTGACTCTCAAGGAGTCATTGCACTTGGCAGCGGTCGCGAGTTTGAAATTTAACTCATTGAATGAATGCCCTGTTCACGTCAATTTGTTGACGGAACAGATGTCAGTGCGATTGTCGTTCATGTACAAAGAAATTCAACTACTAGCAGCTCGATGCTCCACGATGTACAAATGGGAAAAAAATGTTAGAAGTACAAGGGGATGTTTACAGCTTGTCGTAGTACGTGTCGAGAGCAGGAATCTCCATCTGTAGATAATCAGTAAACAAAAGAGTGCCTGCAGGATCTGAAAACCAACCTTAAGACCCTTGCGTGTTCGGATTTGGTGAACAATTTTCTCAATGTTGGTGCCCTTATCAAGGGGAGCTGATAGATAGTTAGCAGCTACACGAAGTACGAACAATGCGAAGCACTCACATCCGTTCATGAGTTCCCAGTGATCGAACACACTCTGGGGGAAGGCCTGTCCAGCCGTATGCGAGCGGAGCTCACCGTTGAAACCAAAGGACTCGGAGACAGGGAGATATGCCTTAACAGTGAACATGGGTGTTCCCGGCCTCTGCTCTTCGCTGAATACTTGACCACGCCTCTTGTTCAAGCAACTGTAGATACCGCCGATGGCGTTCTCGGGACACTGAATCTCCACTAAAATAGCAAGCGTTAGAATTGGACTATACAAGACTGAGAAAACAATATACCAAGGTAGATGGGCTCCTGGAGACCAGGAGTTGCGAGCAAGCAAGCAGCGTAACAGACACGACGACACGTGGGGATAATCTGTCCTCCACCACGGTGAATAGCATCGGCATGAAGCTGAAAAAAGCGGATTATGAGGTCCAATTCCCAACGTTTGCAAGGTTTAATATCAACTTACCGTCACATCGAGGATGTTGAAACGAACACCACGCATGTTCTCCTCGGCGCAAACGCCTTCCTTGGTCGCCCACTGGAAGGCAGCAACACAGGAATCCTTGATTTCATTGAGGTACTGCACACCCTTGGTGACATCGACCATCAAGTTGGGTCCGGTGGTATCAGGACCGAAACACCAAATCTTCCTGGCGTCGGTGACATCCCAGCCGTACCTGTCAGCAAGGACACGAGCGCGAGCCTTGAAATCGTCACGAGAGCTGACTTTACCCTCCTCAATAGCTTTTGTAAGCTCCTCGTCGATGGGCATAGCCTTGACATATAGACGATTGTGCTTGTTCTGCGACTTGGACAAGGCAACGATGGAAGACTCAGCCCTCACGGTTTCACGGTAAGGAACGACAGGGTCGGAGATCTTGAGAGGAACACCGGCATGGTCTTCTTGGAGATCCTATACACAATATGAGTGTCACATCATTCTGTTACGACAAGAGTGCATACCTTGAGACAGATCTCCAAGTGCAGCTCACCAGCACCAGCAACGATGTGCTCACCAGTCTCAGAAATCGATGCCTGGACACAGGGGTCGGATTTGGAGAGACGCTTGAGACCTTCGACAAGCTTGGGGAGGTCGGCAGCGTTCTTGACTTCGACAGCAACCTGGACGACGGGGGAGACGGAGAACCTCATGACCTTCATGTTGTGGGCAGTTTCTGACGTTGTCAGGGTACCGCTCTTCAACAAGAACTGATCGATACCAACGAGACCGACGATGTTTCCAGCCGGGCAATCTTCGATGGGCTCGATATAACGGCCCATCATCAGAATTGTACGCTGAATGGACTTGACGAACAAGTCGTCCTTCTTTCCGGGAAGATAGTTGGGTCCCTGGATACGAATTTTGGGTCCTGAGCGAACAGTTCCGGAGAAGACACGACCAAAGGCGTAGAATCGGCCCTTGTCGGAAGTGGGCACCATCTTGGAGACGTAGAGGACGAGGGGTCCCTTGGGGTCACAGTCACGGATACCGATGGCGGACTCATCATCCATAGGACCTTCATAGAGGGTCTCCACACGGTAGCGCTGTGCGGTTGCGGGCGAAGGAAGGTTGATGACTATCATCTCCAAGAGGGAGTCACCAGCGGGAAGGAATTTACGCATGATAACCTTGAGGAGAGCTTTGCCCTCAAGATCGCGTTCATCCTGAGCGAGCTTGACATCAAGCTTCTCCAACATGGGTCCAATGGCGTCCTTCTTGAAGTTCATCACGGAATCGAAGATCTTGAAAATGGGATCTAGCACGAACATGTTGAAAGCACGTTCGAGGGGTTTGCCGTCGGCACCAGTCGACTTGGTGGTCCATTTGCGCGTAGCAGGGTTGAAGAAGTTGTCGCCCCACAGCTTGGCCATCATCTTTTCTTTGTCTACACCGAACTTCTTGGCGTACCGGGCGGCGAACTGTCGGAGGGTGAAACCCCATCCGTGGAGTCCAGAACCGAAAGCAACGGTACCCTTGTCCGGGTAGACCTGGACGTCACCGAGCGCTTCGTCGTGGTATGTGGAGATGATAACGTTCACGCTCTCAACGGTACGCGAGAAGGACTGGAAGAGGGATTCCTTGTCGACTTGCAATTCGAGCAGGGCACGATCAACCTTGTTGATGACAACGACGGGTTTGATTCGCTCCGTCAGGGCCTGTCGCAGAACTGTCTCAGTTTGCACACAGACACCTTCAACGCAATCGACGACAACGAGAGCACCGTCGGTAACACGGAGGGCCGCCGTGACTTCGGATGAGAAATCGACGTGCCCGGGAGAGTCAATCAAATTGATCAAGAATTCGTTGCCTGTACATGCGCTCGAATCAACGCTCGATGATTATTGGGACGCATCAACGTACCCTCAGTCTTTTGCTTGATGGAAGGCAATTCCTCCTTGTCCACCTCGAAATACATGGAGATGGCCGTGGATTTGATAGTGATACCACGTTCTTTTTCGTCGTCTCTCGTATCCGTAAACCGCATGTCACCAGCCTTGGACGAGGCGATGATACCCGCTTTCGAAACCAGAGAGTCCGTAAGGGTGGACTTTCCGTGATCGACTACCGAAACATTGAGTGTCAGTCTAGCTCGAAGGGAGTCGCTACTGAGGAGGACTCACCGTGAGCAATGACACTCATGTTACGGATATTTGTCGGCCTATCCATGAGGCCACGGATTTGGTCTGAGAGAGGAAAATGGAGGTCATGAAGGAGCAAAGGAAAACAGAACGAGAGCACTAGCCTACTGTGAAGTTACTGCCATGAAGAAAATTTAATGAGCACTAATAAAGCAAGCAAAATGGACCACATACACCATGGCTTCTAAATTTTACAAACGTCAGATGAGAATATGAGTACAGAACAACCTCTGAGGGAAGAATGTCGTCAACAGTCGTACAAGCCTGTGATGCGACTGTGAGAGCTGTTGGAAGGGCGTTTTTCACTTCCGTTACCAAGCCTGTCTTATCGATCAGCTTTAGGGCAGGCCGATAACATATCACGTGATGGACGGTGCCGTTCCAGAGTCAAAACAAATCCGAAGCGGGAGCGCGATGTATTCATTGAATTCTACTCAACACTAGTACAAGACGCGACAATCATTCATGGTCATACCCGCGTCAGTTTCTGGAACGAGAAAGGTACTGCTCAATTAAAAAGAGTGCTCCGTTGAGTCTTTCCCTGTCGATGAGGTACTGGAAGATCCGGATGAGACGGTCTGGAGAATGCGGTCTATATAATTGGCCCCGCTCCTAACACAAGGTGAGGATTTGACAAAGAAGGGAGTCATGAAACGTTCTCACCACTTCTGGTGCGTGAGGACGTCGCAGCCAATTTCCTTTTCTTTACGCTGAATGAGTTCGACATACGCCAACATACCATCATCCTTGTAACGCGCCGCGAGCTCAGCTAGAACGCATTTCAGAATGGTCTGCGCAATCGACATAAGGTCATGTACCTGTTGTTATAGCACCACTGTGAAGTCCAGCCAAAGAGATTAGCTGAAGGACGAATCTAGAAAGCACTTATGACCAGTCTTCGGCAACATAAAAAGTAAGCCTCATACCCTTCCTTTGCGAGTGCCCAAACAAAGTTTTTGAGATCGGCATCTAAGTTGAGTATCGTCAAAGTGCTACCAAGGGGAACTAAGGCATTACGAACCCGTGAAACCATGGGCAGACCAGTTGAAGCTCGGGCTCAGATTGTAGACAAACCATCTGATGCATGACATTGTTAGCGTACGTGTTCTATCATGTTCAAGAACCCAGACCCACTTTCCGGGATATTTTTCACGGATTTTCCGAGAGAAATACCGTGCCTGTTCGAGATCGGGCGTCTTAGTCTCCAGCCAGATCAGGTCCGCATACGGAGCAAAGGTCATTGATCGCTTTATAGCCGCCTGTCGTATAAATCGGTTAGCACAGAAGCCCAACAACATGCTGCATTATCATACCTCAACACCACCCGTGAAGTGGTAATACCCTTCCCTTGTTCGTGGCACTGTAGGAGAAAAGCTTAAAGATATGAAAGTGGGATCATGAAGTGCACGTACGATCAGAGTCCCAGAAAACGGCTTTGCCCATGATGTCTTTGGCAATATCGCGTGCCTCATTGGTCGACTTGCCTTCCACTGCGATGAGGTACGATTGGTATGCAGATGCCTTGTCCTCTATGGCTGATTTGTCGATAGCCTTCTCGACCGCTTAAGCACAGAAGCAAGTCAGCTGTGATACCTCCTAGAAGTCTTCGAAGCAAAGATCTACCTTGGTTGAAAGTACACATCACATGGTCCCGAGTCCATTGCTGTTCAAGACTGTCGATCCCAGCTCCAGACGCACCGGATGCCTCAGCCTCAGCGAGTACCTGCGCCAGAGGCTTGCTATCTTCAGTAGTGGTACCCAAAAGATATTCATGGTCAGCGACATCAATATCTGAGGATAAAAGTTTCCCGGATTCAGAATCTGTACGAGCGATGAGGAGCATCGTAGACTTCATAAGGTCCAGTTGGAATCGGGCCGAAATGAGGCGCGAGACGTGGGTCGACGTCGGTACGAGGACTTTGCCTCCCAGATGACCGCACTTTTTACCACCGTGTAATTGGTCTTCTAGATGAATACCCGCCGCACCGGATTCCGCAAAGAGTTTAGTAAGCTTCATGACTGCAGACAGGCCACCATGTCTGATTGATGAATTGAGAAGGGAATGTTGGAAGTTGAGAAGAGAGACAACGCACCCGGTGTCAGCGTCAGCAACAATAGGACGCAAGTAATCGATGTATTCCATCTTAGTACGTGTTTCCGGAGTAGCCGTCATGCGTTCGTCATAGTGCTTTTTATCATGTAACTGTTGTGCACGGAAGATGCGATGAACTTGGTTCGGAACCGTGGTATATGGATAGTCGCTGTTATATGATCAGGTTCGTGACCACATTAAACAGAGAACAAACGCACCCAAGGTCCGGGCCCACTTCGTTATTCCCCGTCGTCAAGACACTCGACGCTGCCCAGCCCGACACATACACAATCTCCTGGTACCGAGCCATTTGGGTCATCTGAACAGGGTCGATAGCACCCATTGTATGTACAGGTTTCTTGGCATCCGCAGCTCGCTTCAGAACGGCAAAGAGCTTGTCAGCCAACAATGACGACGGAACGGGTACCACTGGTAGAGACCCCTGCTTGGACGCAACCGAAGCAGGCGAATACGGCCTCTTGATATCGGCGAACCGAGGCTGGGCAAAGAACTCTTCCATCTCGGAGACCCGCTGGTCGAACAGGGCGGATTCCTGGTCGAGTGACGGAGGGTCAAGGGACAATGGGGCGATGGAAGACATGGCGCGTGCGACGCGACCTACGGGTAGGTAGCGAGGTAAGGAGCGAGAACAAAGCATCCGAGTTCACTGTCTAGTTCAAGGTCAAATGCATGGCCTCCCTATGAGCACGAGACGAGCATGCCTTTATAATCGGTCTAGGGCCAAGGTGGTTCCGATATAGGTGGCCCGGTTCATAGACAGTCCGGGGAGGAGGTCAACATGACAGAAGCGGGGTAAATTGGTGACAATTTCATCTCCGGCTAGCAACTCACAAAATGGATGCCGGATGCCGGTCCGCGCCTCTCATGTGACGATAATTCATTAAGACAACTCAGAGTAAAGATATTACACCCTCGCATCTACTCCAACATGCGATGCCTGATCTAGGTAATGATATATCGTCGTGAGCCACACAGTAATACATAGATCGATGTCAACTAGATTCGATGATCAATCCTACGCAGTGACGCGTCAGTAAACATTGACAACGGTGCCAGGTGATACAACATACCCAGAGTTTGATGTTGCCGTCCCAAGAACCAGTCAAAACCTTCCGACTGTATGCCTTGTGAGCACAGATGCATAGTAAATTGAAGAATGGAAACGTACAGTCTCATGAGGAAGCCATTCATGAGTAATAACCACCTTGTTGTGAGCTTTCAGTCTTGACTTGATACGACCGGTCTTCCAGTCCCAGAACACAACATTTCCTTCACCATCCCCACTGCTGATCCACTTTCCATCAGGAGAGAAGCCCACTTGACACGCGTAACCGGCCACTGAATGGCCCGCAAACCGTTTTTTGCGGTTTTGTCGGAAGTTGTCCGTGCTGTAGACGAGAATCTGATTGTCGAGAGATTGTGCAGCGAAATATTTATCTGTACAACTTTTAGTACTCGCTGAGCAAACATGCTCCACGACTTACTTGAAGGGTGAAGTGTGACTGCAGGCATGGAATGCATATGCGGTTCAGCGATGTACTTGATGACCACTGGAATATCGAAGTCCCAAGCCCTGATGGTCTTGTCGTCCGACGTCGTTACAAACCTCCGGTTCTCATCAACAAAGGTGATGGTGTTCACTGGACCGAGATGCTGATCGTACTCCTGCGTGATCTCCCCAGAGTCGATGTCATACTGAAAGATGTCAAGAGAGAGAACGGACCAACACGATACTAACATACCTGGATGATTTTCTTGTCCGACATGCCTGCTAGAAATATGTTTTGCTTGTCTTCATCGGGATGGAACTTGATGACGTAGGGTATTTTGCCGTTGCTGAAACGCTTTATGCACTGTCCAGTCTCCGTATCCCACAACTTCATCTGGCGATCATAGCTACAAGACAAAAAGCGTCGACCGTCGTTTGAGAATGAAACGTCTTTGACGTGTTTCGTATGACCATGGAATGTCCGTAGACAATTTTGTGTTGTGTAGAGATCCCAAAGCTTCAAACCAGTTAAAAAATTCATCTGCACATAAAGGATAACGTACTTTTATTTTCGTATCCATGGACCCACTCAAGAACATATGACCGGTTTGAGGGAAAAGACGAAGCACTGAAACACCTTGATTGTGCCCGGTGAATGTGTGCACGCACACTTTGGGAATAAAGCAATCCTGAGACCCCGCCTCAGCAACAAGTTGAGGTGCGTCTGCAAGAGGCGGCGACATGTATGTGCGGCCTTGGTAGTCTGTCATAGACTTGCCGTGGAAAACGGAATACTCTTGTCCATGACCACCCCGCTTGTTCCTGGCCTTCTTAATTTTGGTAGGCTCTTCCTCCTCTTCCTCTTCCTGCTCCTCTTCACCGTCCTCCTGTACCTCAACACCGGCTAGGAACGTACTTTCTGGTTCGTCACCCTCCCAATCAGCCCAAGGCCCAACGTATGCTCCATCACCCTCCACGACCTCCAAGTCACCCTTTTGCTTTCGCTTTCGCTTCAATTCGTTCCTTTGACTCTTAGACGTCCGTAGAGAGTCAATGGTGGCAAACCCGTTAGCTTGGGCTTTGTCTATTGAACCTAAAAGCGCGGGGGCGTTGGGGTCTATAGAAGGGTTGGCAGAATAGCCCAAAATCGAGTGAGTCAAATGCTGAGAACGGAAGGCATGCTCTGTCATTGACTGCTCTTCAACATGTCCCGCAAGAGCGTTTTGGTTGATGAATCGGTTCCTATCTCCGAACGGATTTTCCGGACCTTGAATCGGTAAAGTCATGTCGTTAAAGGGAATATTCACATTCATTTGTGTGTCTGTTGGTCGCGTAATAAGTGACGTCTGGTGTAGAGGGTCCTATCACGGAACATGAGCATGGTTGAACAACTTTTGGTGAGTAAAACTACGCTACCTCTGATAAAACGTGAGGCGCGGCCTGAGTCACAAACGACGTCTTGGGGGGTTCATCTACCCGTATTTTCTTTGCAGAAGGTATTGAAGAGAGACCAAATGCATTTTTCGAGATGTCGATGTCGTCGTCCTCCCCGGACGAATAGCCTTGAACAAGGGACATGATGGCAAGAACAGAAGGTGTGACTGTGACTGTCACAGTCCACCGGGTCATCGGACCGAATACTCTGTTGAACGTTAGGGCAGGGGCGAGACGAGGGAACTCTAAGTGTATACAATGTGTGACATGTATGCTTGGAACATATTTGGCCATTTATCTAACTAATATGTAGTGCGAATAATCCATTATCAGCTGGGTCCCTGCAGTAACTTATGATTCTATAATTATGATGCAATGGTCTTTCGTACTGCTTTGTCTCTGACCTCGTACCGACTACTTTCGCAGTTCCTTGTCTACTTTTTCCTTCGTTTCACGTACTCCGGATTCGGCCTGGAAATGCTGATGCGTCAAGCCATGTATGCAATAAGAGTCGCTGTCATTCCCATACCTGATTCATCTTCTGACCTGCTACTTTCGACGTCTCACCCGCCTTTTCCTTCGTCGTGTGGGTCGCAGAGGCTGATCCAATTATCAGTATACTATAAGAAAAGCAACAGGAGTTTCCTTACCTAATGTATCTTTGGTAGCGGTAGCCGCCTTCTCCCCTTTATCTATGGCAGAAGCCAGGCCTTTTCCAAGTGTTTTGTTTACCTGTGAGAAATATAAGCGATTATGACAGACAGAATCGAGTACTGCAATACTGTATCGGCCGCCTCAGAAGCTTTCTCCGTCAATGTCTTGCGTGCTACAGGCGTTGTATGCAAGCAGCTTGACCCAGAAGGGCGCTTTGGAACTGCAGAGAGGACGGCTCTGGATGCTCGGTACATATTGGAAATTTTGAATAACGCAGAGGGTGGATGTATGCAAACGGATGCCAAGAGGTGTGCAGGCGCCCTTATATACGATTGCTTCGGCGGTCACTATGACGTATGCAGGCGCGTCATGACATTGACCGACGCGTTCTTGATGTCACGATATTGATATTTTTATGCCCGCTCCCGATCGGTCTCAATTTGATTGCAAAACATGTAAATAGCCAATAGAGGGTAATAATGAATATAGTAGTGAGGCCTCCAAGCCACAGGGTCCACAATCAACGAAAATTCGACACTACCACCTGTGAAGGGAAGGTCTTAGTCGCGGTGACGCCATGCTAGCCAAAATGGCTACATTGAAATCGCAGTTCCGGATTTAGCGATACGTTTCTAACGAAGCGCCGACAGTGTCGCGCTATCTATGAAATAAAGCACTGGTTTGGGAGATGGTGGTACAAAGAACTGTTGCTATAATTCTTGTGGTCTGTTGTTTTTGTCGTACTATACATAATACTAGCAGGTCCAATGGCATTAGGCCTCTTGAGGCTCAATCACTACCACCAGCGAATATCCTAGTCCGAGGAGACATCGATGTGGTCAGAAGAACGTACTCGATCACAAGGACAATGCGTGAGCGACAGGCTACCGAGAGGAAAATGCCAAAAAAAACCTTCGAATATTTATCCTGTGAAAATGGCCTAAGAAGACGGTTTTTGGTCGGACCGTGAAGACTGATTATCTCCACTCCCCCTGCTTGTGGACGCGGTAGCTTGGGCCTCATTATAAGATGGCGGTGCTTCGTTTATGGTGGAACATGGACGAGCGACATGTGGAGCAGGCATATTTCTATACGGAGTAGCCTCGTCGTGCATCAGGGCACCTCTCGGGGCCTCAGAATATGGACTCCATTCGCTCATTGATCGGGAGCTAGGCTGACTACTACCTGCAATAGAGGACGTAGCGGGGGCGCTCATTATCGTACGACCATCATCCAAAAAGAATGGCGTTGTCGCGTGAGTGGGGCCCAACAACAGCTGCCACCGCGACTGGGCCGTTGATGCTGATGCGACATGCCCGGGGTTCCAGTCATGAACAACAAATGCTTCAACTGTATCTTCTTCAGGCTTCGCACGGCCTTTTCTCCGCCTAAGTAGGAAAAACGCAACCACCCCTATGATCAATGCAAGAGGGACCCCCACAGCAGGCCCGACGATAGAACCAATGTTCGTGCCAGAGGAGGCCGCGACAGAGGAGGATGTAACTGTCGTGGGAGGGATATCAGAAACCCCAGGCGTGGAGTTGGGAGAGTCAGGTTGACCATCGTCGTACCTGTCCATTGGCGTGATTAGAAAATTTCGGCAATTAAAAGCGACGATAGACATACGAGTAAATGATAGCATCAAGAATTACTAAGGCCTTTATTCCATCAATGTGGCCATTTTGAAGCTTGAAAGTATGAAGACCGTTGGGAATGGAATTGTTGGAATATACGGTAAAGTTGTACTGATAGCCTGGTTCACCAGGAGCAGTTTGATAAAACTCCCCAACGAAGTCATTGTCGATGTAGAAGGACATATCGGAGTTTCCAGTTGGTGAAGTGGCGGTTTTGGCTAAAATACATATCACATAGATAGCGGTGCCTTGTTTCAAACTGAGTAAGGTATCCACGCACGGGCAAGCGAAACTCACCGTTGAACGACATAGACACATTAAGAACTTGATTGGGATAGGCGTTACTACCAGTGTTCTTATTAAACTTTCCATTCCGTGTGAATGACCGACATGTAAACGACTATGTAGCACTCACCGTAGAATCGTGCCACGTTCCATCAACTGCTCTTGATGCGTCAGGGCGTGCAGTACAATTTGCGCACGATGCGCCATTATTCCATGCATCCGCAGGAGAAAAAATCAATCCAGTGCTCTGATCGTCAATAGTAACATTCACGAGCTTTGCTCCGACGATAAATTCGAGCGAAAGGTAAAAGAGAACCAAGCACGGGCCCAACAGCTTCATCGTCGGGGTGCGAGAAGGGGAAGGAAGATCAAGTCGGAGATCATAAGCCAGTGATTATAAGTAAACTATACTGAAACCATCAGAACAGTGGGTCCCACAGCCAAATTCGAGTGGGAAGATAAAACGCTGATCGTGATCAAGTGGCAGTGTTTATACTTTGCTTAGCCTGGTTACCAGCCTGCAGCTTGACATCTGGCCGAGATAGGATGGTCCCGAGTTCGCAGCAATTTGGTTCTCGAGTGAGTGGCTTCAAGGAGCGGCAAGATATAACTACTCACTACAAACTCAGGAATTCGAGGACTTGGATCAACCAGTTTATAAACAGTGTTCGCCAGATGATAGGGAGCGGTAACACGAGAAAATATCAAAAATCCAGCCGAGTCCACCACTAGCACATCTTGAGGCCGCGGCCCAGCCTTTATGTGCTGTCGACTCCGGAAAGCTCTCCGGAATGATGATCACTTTGTCGCATGTGGTGGTGAGTCAACAAAAATGACCGATCATGATCGTATACCGCCGACGGCGTGAAAACGGCGATGTGATTGGCCGGCACATTGCCGGTCTTACGGAGAAAAAAGTTATCGTGCCATAGTGAGTTTCCGTTCTGGGCAGACAACTGCCCAGACTGCCCAGTCGTGCTTATATCTCACTCTCCCTCTTGTCTTTTATCTTCCACCATGGCCCTCAACGACTCCTCCCGGTCTGCGTCCTTCACGCCCGGCGCGTCCCTCGACTCCTTTCCGTCTGTTTTTTCCCTGCCGTCCAGCCAGTCCGCTACATGGCTTGTTACCACAACCGTCATTTTGGTTTCCTTGTTGATCCTTGAGCAATCCGTCTATCGATATAAAAAACGCCATTTACCAGGGGACAAATGGACCATTCCTATCATCGGCAAGTTTGCAGATTCCATGAAGCCGACCATGGAAGGTTATATGAAGCAATGGAACTCAGGCGCTCTCAGTGCTATCAGCGTCTTTAATATGTAAGAGGCGTCCGTAGACATATTGACGCGTCGTTGACTTTTGGCAAGCTTCATTGTGATGGCGTCATCGACGGAGTACGCTCGGAAGATTTTGAACTCGCCCACTTACGCTGAACCTTGTCTCGTGCACTCGGCAAAGCAGGTCCTTCTCCCGAATAACTGGTATGCCTAGTCGTGTTCTCTACTTAGCTGCCAGTCTTTCACACACTTTCTATTTTAAGGGTATTTCTAACAGGCAAAGAACACGTCGACTACCGCCGAAGTCTCAATGCCTTATTTACGCGGAAAGCTATCGGGTGGGTCACGTCGCCAATCTTATCTCTCATTCTTTGAACATCGCCTCTAGCATGTATGTCGCTATTCAGGACGTCATTACTCGACAGCATTTCAAAGACTGGCTCGCTGAGGCTGCCAAGGACCCTTCTCCCAAGCCTATCATGATGACTGCCCGCCATCTCAATATGGACACTTCCCTGCGTGTTTTCTGCGGCAATTATATACCCGAGCATGCCACTCGGGAAATCAGCGAGAAATATTGGGCAATCACATTAGCGCTCGAACTTGTCAACTTCCCCCTCGCACTTCCTGGAACCAAGATTTACAAGGCCATCCAGTCCAGAAAGGTGGCCATGTACTGGCTTGAACTCGCAGCAGCTAGTAGCAAGGCAGCTATGGCCAAAGGTGGCGAACCAGCCTGTTTGCTTGATGAATGGGTCCGCATCCTCCAGGATCCCAACTGGAAAGGCAGACGTGACTTCAGCAACCATGAGATGGCCATGGTTATCTTCTCTTTCCTATTCGCTTCTCAAGATGCTATGAGTAGTGGCTTGATTTATGGATTCCAACACCTTGCCGATCGTCCGGATATCTTAGCAAAGGTCAGAGAGGAGCAGGAGCGCGTTCGTCAAGGGAACTACGATGCCCCTCTCACAATCGAGATGATGGATGAAATGCCTTACCTCCAAGCCTTTGTCAAGGAGAGCATGAGAATCAAACCTCCAGTTACTATGGTATGTCTCCCTCACCGTTTGGCTAGCTTACCTCTCATCACCGATTCCAAGGTCCCATATAAAACGACCAAAGCTTTCCCTATTTCCAGCGACTACACCGTCCCTGCAGGCAGCATGATCATTCCATCATTTTACAACGCCCTACATGACTCGGACGTTTTTCCAGACCCCGATGCTCTCCAGCCTGAGAGATGGCTTGATCCTCAAAGCTCCGCTAACACCAACCCAAAGAACTACCTTGTTTTCGGTGCTGGCCCACATAAGTGTATTGGCCTAGAATATGCCATGATGAACATTGCACTTGTGTTGGGAACTGCTGCCGTGATGTTTGACTGGGAGCACGATGTCACGCCCAGGAGCGAACAGGTCGAGTAAGTAAGCACTCTCGGTTTCTCGACCATGCTGAAGTTCTTTCCAGGATTATCGCAACACTATTTCCCAAGGATGGCTGCAGACTTAAACTGACGCCGCGAACATATGCATGATGGTTGACAATGTCTGAGGAGTTATGGCGCGTCTTACCCAGAAATCTGTCAATACAATGCTTCCTCGTGTCCGCGTTGGAATTTATGTTAGATTATTCTGTGATAACGATATATTTTGCGGGGCAATTTGGGTTGTGGGTCCGTATGGATCCCAGCTGACCGATCGTGGCTTACACACATTGATCGTCCTCAGGGGTGGTGTATCACGGCATACGTATTGAATAGAAAATGAGTCGATAAGACGTACCTACTCGTCCCTTCATTCGGTTCGAAGTGTCATAGATAGGCTACCATGGATCGATTGAGTCTCAGGCTGTTGGATGTGGGAGCAATTCCGAATATTGTTTTCGGTACTAATTATAAAATATGATGAATTGTGAAGCAGTAAATCCAGCCACATAGAATATTGTATCTCTTATACTTCTTCTATTCTGTGTTCAGAGCTTGCGAACTCTGAGCGGCAACGAGCTTGGCCCCTGACCCTTGATACGAGGACGAATGACAAAGCTCTGGAAAGGTTCGATCTCGTAGGAACAGGTGAATGAAAACTGGCGAAGCAATGTGACCATCAGAACCTGTTGTAGCGTCAAAATGAAAAACAGATCCAACAAGGGCGTCAAAACTTTCCTTGACCTCACACATCGCGAACGCCTTCCCGATACACGAGCGAGGCCTTGTCGCTACGATCAGAAACACGCCAAGGCTTGGAAGGAGACGGGACATACCCTTCACTGAAGGCAAATATTTCTCGACCATGCCTAATGCCATCTTCTTTGCGCTCTAACCAACGTTCGGGGCGGAAGTGTTCCGCATCGGATCCCCATATTCTTGGGTTAGTTTGTACGACATTCACCGGAATCTCCAGAATAGTTCCTTTAGGTATAATGAGGTGACATTCAGACGTTCCCGGAAGGGGCTCGGATAAGGGAACCGCGATAGTCTCCGCTGCCTGTAATGACGTTCATGAGTGGAGCGACCATTGAAAAGAGACTGCAGCGGTCTTGCCTCATGGTGATTTTCTAGGATCGGAGGGTGCATTCGCAACGTCTCCTTGAAAACGGCATCAAGGAGGGGGTAGTTGGCATTTAGTTCATCAAATGATGCATCTTCTGCGGTCCAGATCTCTTCTCGGAGCTTTTGTTGGAGATGTTCATTTGAGGCAAGTTCATACAGCATCCACTGATAAAAATATGGATGACCGTGATGAGCAATCAACACTGGCATCACTATGGCTGGCAGACACATACCGCGATGAGGGCGGATACAGGTTCGTATCCTGCGGAAATGACCGTTCGCATCTGCGAAACGATATACTCTTCTCCAAACTTTGTTCCATCAGTAGAGTTAACTTTCACTATTGATATTAAATAATCAGCTGAAGAAGGCCACCACCTGATAAGGACATACGCATGACAGCGAGTATATTCCTTCCATCAGCACCGACAACTTTGGCGTCCTTCCACATCTTCGAGGCAATGGAACCCAGTTCTTGCTTTGTTTTTCGGATCATTTCGCCCTTGGTTCCGATCGACAAGATAGAAGGGAAAATCCAGAAGAGAGCTCTCATGTAGAAGGACGATAGCTTGTTCTCATTGTTGGTGAGGCCATCCAGAGCTTCCGCGAGGGTATGTGGTTCACCGGAGAGGCACCCAAAATCATAGGAGAACGCAGCACGCCCAACGGTGTCAAGTCTGAAAATAAGGGTGTGTGAATACCTCGTCTATTCTCATTGAAAGTTAACAAACGCAAAACGGCCGGCCCAGTTGGTAATCTCAATCTCAACCTCCTCGCAAGAACCTTGATCAAACAGTTTCGACCATTGACAGGCGAGCTTTGCGGAAGTTTCGTAGAATATCGGAGCCATGATCCTGACCGACTGCTGACTACAGTCAAACGTCAGAGAACTCCGCGACGGATGTCATTAACAAGGGGATACCTGAGAGCCGGGGCAAGTGATCGCTTCTGCTTTTCATGGGCATCTTTCCCTACGACACGGACACAAGATGGATCAGGGATCAAGGATAAATTAATGGAGATGAGTACCTTCCACCCAGAGAATGCCTTCTCCGAGAGTTGCCTTGAACCACTCCCGGACTCCATTGGGTTTCGGGAAGCTGTAGATCCCTTCTCCAAGAATGTACGAGATAGCGCTGAGGGTCAGTGATGGAAAGAACTTGGTGCTATTGGAGATAAAAACAGCCATTAGTCTAGTCATTTCCGACAAACCGCTGAAAAACCTTACCCCGAAGGCTCCGGTAAATTTGACGACTTGTCCAAAACGCTGGTGCCATCGAACATAATGTGAGCCTGGCAGGGTATGGTATAGGAGCCATTCCTCGCCCCAGAACAGCGACGATGATCGTGGACCAGGAACATGTCTCAGCGTCCGGCGAACAGAGAAAAGATGGATACTGTATCGTAGAAGTAGTGCGACAAGACAACTGAGGTAGAGACAGATAGCTTTGGTAAAAATATACCACACCATCGTGAACGTAAGCTGAAGCCTGAAGGGGGGTTCAAATTCACTGCGGCAGCGGCTAGGCGAAACCCCTTTATATGTTGCACAGTAAACGCCCGAGTGAACTTTGCTCCGATGCTGTATGAATGAATTGGGCTAAACGGGAATATGAATGAGAAAGCTTTTCCACGGTAATACACTCCTGAGAATCATCATCGCGGTTTAGATCTCGCGCTTGTGGGCTGTTTACTGTCGTTCGTAGATTCGTTTGCCATTCTATTATCCGCAATAGGAAATATATGGAACGTCCGCCGCGTCGAATTGTATTGCCCGAAGTTTTATGGACCGAGACAGAAATGAAGTTCTGCAGATCAAGATTTATTACTTGACTGTCTTCGCAAAATGAAAAAAGTTTCTCTGTTATTCAAGTTGATGAAGTTCTTCCAGAAAGCATGAAACACGTACGTACTTTGTCGGATTAGCTGCCAAATGCGAACAGGGAAGCACTGACTAGTAAACAATTAGACATGACTTGTACACCAGATGGCCAGAGGCGCCCCTGTGCTCGTCACCGCGGGAATTGACATTGCGGCAGCCACATTCAAGGACCCTTCGTAGTTCAACTCCGCATTAAGTAACGTTTCGAACCCATTGATAGCGCAAAGAGCCACGGATCAAAAATATAAATGGAGCGACAGTTGTTATTCCACCCGAAAAGCAGAAACCAAGACGCATCAGTGGAGGGATCAGTACGAAAAAGACTAGCTCCCTGACCTTGCGAAAAGCCGCCACATCCACAATGAAGCCGAGCCGATGATGGTTAGTCCATGTGAGCTACGATAATATTCAAAGGAGTGCCAACATTTGTACAATCTAGGCGGAACGCGCTCCGTCTGTTAGAAAACGCGCAGAGCGGCATCGGGATCGATACTTGCGGTCGTAGAACGTAGAACGTCGACTGACGATCCCGGATAGTGAGTCACCGGGGAAGATTAAACCCAGCAGCAGTATAATTTTTTCTGTATATAAAATAAACCATAAGGTCGTACATATATATGCAGGCAAAGGAGCTTCAAGCGACAGAGGATTGAGTTTGGAGGGGGATGCTGGTGGAGGCCCAAAGGCGACCGCGATCAAAGCCGGCATCGCACTCGATCGGAGCACGTGTCACATGACTGACCCAACACGTATCCACTCAACTCTAATTTCCTTTTCTCCACATACTTCAGTACTTTCGTATCGCCAGGCTCTGATTCGTCCAGTGCATGCCAGCACGTTGCAAAAAATCTCCGGGAGCAGGAACACCTTCTCGGAGAACCTCCAACAAAAATCACCGGTCCGACGAGGATATGCCAACGAAAGCTTCGACAAAGGATTCAATGGCACGGTCTTCGTCACTGCATAGTGTACATGTCACTCCAAGAACGCCGATAACATCGAGATCCCACCACAATACCCGTGATGAAATGGAGAATGACGCGGAGGAAGGGCTCGAGATGAGTTTGCTTGGCGAGGAAGAGCGGCAACGGGCTGCGCACGGCGTCGATGAGGACGCCTCCGATGACGGGCTCAAACATCCCATGTCCACCAAAGATAAGCGGGCAATGGTCTTGCTCTGTGTCTTGTGTGAGCTTCCACGCCGTTAGCGCCCGGTGTCAGCCAGACTTACCTGCCGGCCAGATTTAATTCAGGGTGTACCGGTATGCTTTGCTGTCATCCACCGGGAGTTGCACTAAGACAATATTGAATCATTCCTCAGTTAGGACTCGCTTTAGGTTTGTTGGATTTCTTCCCCGTCGGACTCTCCTAATCCAAATTGGCCTCAGGCTCTGTTCCTTTCCTTCTCAAGGATCATCTGTCATACTCTCAGCTAGCAACGTTCGCTTTATCTAGCTATCCGTATTCCCTCAAGCTTCTCTGGTCACCCATAGTCGACTCTGTCTTTTTTGTTTCCATAGGCCGCCGGAAATCATGGATCATACCAATGCAACTCATCGTCGGAACTTTGATGTTGTACATATCATTCAACGTCCAGAGACTTATGGATGATGTTCGGCTTTCCTGTACTGCTCAGTTTCTTAGCTGACTGATCCACAGGCGGCCGACTATGTTTATGAACTCACCTTCGTTTTCACATCCCTTGTGTTCATCTCAGCCACCCAAGGTACTGCTACCCAGACTCGTGTATATTCTATATTAAATCTGACTTCTTTTTAATTTTTAGACATCGCCGTTGATGGTATGTTATTTCCGGATACAACTTCTTCACGTGACATTGAAACGGCTGTAGGTTGGGCTTTGACTCTTCTCTCACACGAGAATTTGTCATATGCATCTACGTGCCAAACGATTGGCCTCAATACTGGTTATTTCGCTTCATTCACAGTCTTCCTCGCTTTCAATAGCAGAGAGTTCACGTGCGTTTTCTTCCTTCTTATCATGACATCCTCGACATCTCTTTTCAGTGACCAATGGGGTTTGCCGCATCTCTCTCTGAGTGCGTACTTGAAGTTCTGGGGTGTGGCCAGTTACTTAGTGACTATGTGGCTTCTCTTCTTCAAGAAGGAGGTCAGTGATTCAAAGTGGCATAAGCACAGATCTTAATTCCGAGCTTAGGATAAAGAGCCTGCTAACGAGGCTGACATGAGCATATCCGGTGTCTACAAGACCATATGGTCGATCTGCAAACTAAAGCGTATGATCATTCTCATGGTCATTCTGAACATTGACGTGATTGCGTTTATCTAGACATCCAACAGCTCATTATAATGCATTTCTTTGCCAAACTAGGTTTTGCCGCCAATGATGCGGCTACTTCTTTAAAAATGGTTGAAAAGGGATTCAGGCGCGAGGAACTTGCCGTCGCAGTTCTCATTGACTTCCCTTTCCAAATTGCAGGTGGATGGCTGGCGGCACGTTGGTCTCGTGGTGATCGACCGCTCCGCCCTTGGGTCGTTGCCTTTGTGCCACGGCTATTTTTTTGTCTCGTGGGCACGCTGATCGTGTACTGGTTCCCAACCCCACCGATATCTGGTGGTTTCTTTGTCTTCCTGATAGTACAAACCGTATTGGCGTCGTTTTCAAGGTACGTCTTTGGTAAATGCTAGCCAGGATCCGTACTGATTCAACTTTGTTTGAAGTACGGTGCAGTTTGTTGGTATTTCGGCTTTCCACACTCGAGTGTCAGATCCGCTTATCGGGGGGACCTATATGACAGTAGGTTTCGAGACTCTTCTCCTTCTGCATTTTTCTTACCTCGACCAAGTTATTGAATACATTTACGAACCTTGGGGGCACATGGCCTAAATGGTTCGTTTTAAAAGGTAAGATTGACTTTCGTCACTTCTTCACCGCTCACCGAAAGTCAAGGGGTCGATCTCTTTAGTGTAGCTACTTGCAAAGTAACAGATGCTGGCACAGAAATTGCTGTCAGAGGTAAAATTCTTTCCTATGCGAAATATTTGGCCTGACAATTGACAAGCGACGGAATGCGTTTCCGACTATGGAAAAGCGATGTGTAATGACATCAATGGGCAATGTATCACGGAGACTGATGGATACTATGTCGTTTCTATTATCTGCATGACGTTTGGTATTCTGTTCTTGTTTGGTTTCATCATCCCAACGGCGCGTAAGCTACAAGGTCAGAACTGATTGACAGAATTGAGCTAATCAGTCGCTGACGGTATCGTTTTACAGAGCTCCCTTCGTCAGTATGGCGTGTAAAGTTGTGATCGCACTGTTGAGGGGTGCCGCTATTGTAGATTACTTATCATCGCAGACATAATTGACTAGACTTGCGCCTGCCCTAAAGAACTACCCGAAATGTCTGCTCTTACCACGTGAGAAAACACATCTTAAATTTCTGAAAAAAGCCGCGAACTCAAAATTTCGTGACTTCGAGGTTACTCAATCTCAACGCAAACTATCACAAAATGTCTACCAGCACGATGCATTTTGGCCCCGAATGGATGCGCACCAAGCAACCAGCACTTCGGACACAGGCCGAGCCGACTCCACCGCCAGCAAGTGCTCCGGCTTCATACGCGTCCACATATTCTGCTCTCGTCTCTTCTGCACCACCACCACTCTCCGACAGCCGTAACGAGGCTCACCCTTTCAGGTATTCCAAAGATGAGCTCCTTCAAATTTTCCGTGATGGCGGTGGGCAGGGTGGCTTGGGCCTGGAAGTCGAGCGCTGGGAAGGTGTTGTCCGTGAAATAGGAACAGAGCCTACATCCCTACGCGAAATGGGGGAGGCAGAAAAGAAGGTGAGTACCCCAACATGTTCAGTCTATACTGTCGCGTTTCTGGCTGCTGACATGGGGCCTCATGTCCTGCAGCTCTTTTTGGTCTCCTTAAATTCAGATTTACGCCGTCGTCAGTCTACCGACTACCTTCCTGCGTCGTCTGGCCAGAATTCTGGAGCAGACAGACCTAGGTTGATTCACGTAAACTCAGCTACGGGAGCCGCCAGTCCTCTTAGAGAGCGTTTCAGCTCGCTAGCTGGTAGAAGGAGGGGCGATAGTACTGGCGGTCAGACTCTGTTTTTTCTGAGATGGAATTAATGCCGATGCGTTTGTAGATCAAATTGCCATACCTCGCAAGCTTTCCTTGTCTTCGATGCAATCTCCAATGTCTCCTCGTGATACAGGTCTTCCATCTCCTCGTCCTTCCCGTATGGGGGGAGGCTTTGATGGTGTGTTGAATGGTGGGGACTCGTGGGTAGCTCGACGGCGGACCTCAGAGGGTCTAGGGAAGTCTGGTGGAGGAACGACACGAGATCCTGGCAGTGAATTTCAACCAGATGGGAAGAGTTCAGAAATTAAAGAAGAGGACGAGAGCGTCACGCAGGCTACAGATCCTGACTCTCATCCGGATGGATTATTTCCTCATGGCGCTGAAGACGAGACTACGGCAGCTGCTGGAACGCCTCATTCTCAAACTCAGAATCTCGACGCAAGTGTCGCTCAGATGTCCTTGGGGAATGACAACGGGCACAGTGGCTCTGCCTCACCCGCCAACAGTAGTGCAGGATATCCTCCTCCAGGTCTTGCAGATGTATCTAGCGTTGAATGGTCTTACTTAGACCCTCAAGGGCAAGTACAAGGTATGGTTTGTGCTTTCCTTTTTTCAATTGCTAAACTTCCGTTCATAGGTCCTTTCCGTGCGAATGTGATGCAAAAATGGCATGACGAAGGATATTTTACTGCCGATCTACTCATGAGACGTACTCAACTAGACACGGACTGGACGTCCGTAGGCGAACTAATTCGCCGTATCGGTGGTCCCCAGATATTCCTAACTCCGATAATTCCAACTCTCCCTCCTGGCTTATCTCGTCATGTCGATTCTCCCCAGCATATTTACGCCATTCCTCAAGATCAATTCAATGTCCCGTACCAGCCTGCACCCATCCGTTCGTTGCGCAGTTCGACCCTGGACAGTTATTTGGGGAGTTCGAACGTATCGGAGTCCCCCGCTTCGTCGCTGGGAGCGGGCCGATACAGCAACGGATCTCCGGACCCCAATGCTTTCGGAGGTCGTGCAGGAAATTTCATTTCACCCGACCCGGGTGTGTCAGGGCGAAGACATAATTTTGTCGATGGTGGCATGGATCACAGATCATTCGGACAATTCGTACCAAATAGAGGCTCCACCGTGGATAACGCGTACTCAGGCAACGGGCCCTTCGTTTCCAACCCATGGCCAAATTCTACCGGCAATGCCGTCGCCATCGGTTCTGGCTTCGACTCGGGGCGAGCTTCAGCGGAACTCTCACCGCTGCCGTCATCATTCCACAACAACGGACTAGGACCCACTTTACCCGGTGGTTTTGGGTCTGTCACGCCGCAGGATAATCTGCATACCACTAGTTCTTTTGGGGGCACTGACTTCCGCTCACTGGATCCTATCCCAGATGCCTCCTCTCCACCGACGTTTAACGGTTACAATGCATTCCCTAACCAGACATTTGTCCAGCAACCTTCTGAACCTATCCCTACCCGCATACCGCAACAGTCGATATCAGACGGCGGTTCTGCTACTCCTGTATCACCATGGGGAAATGTCCAAGATGCGTTGGCCTCTGCCCCTCGACGCAGTGGCCCGTTCGACTTGAATCATCCTGCATCGAGTAATTCTTCACTTCCTGAACAGACGGCCAGCCCTTCACCCTGGGGCACATCTGGGTCGTTACCTCGAGCAGGTATCTCCAAGACCATCGATTCCTCTCCTTGGCCCACACCTATGCGAACTACCGCAGAAAATAGAAAGGAGGATATCTTCGTTACTCAGAGTCTCCCTAAAGACGATTTCAGGCAGAGCCAGCCGTCCAATGCTGAAAGTAGTGCCCTCGCGCAATCACCAGAGCCAACTCCTGCAGAAATGCAGGCAGATTCTCTGAATGTATCCTCTAATAGGAAGCCCAGGGGAACCAAAGCGTCTGTGCCTTCAAAGCAAAGTGTCATCCTGCCTGCTCCACGACCTCCATCTCCTACGGCATCCTCTCCCGTTCCAGTCCACAAACCTGCCTGGATCAAAGATGATGACGCTGGCAAACTCTCAGGTGTTTCATTAAGTTTACGTGAAATCCAGGAGGCAGAGGCCAAACAGGCAGAGTCCCGCAAGGCTGCCGAACGGGAACGGGAACGTACCCGTGCTGCTGCAGCATCTGCTTCAGTCGCCAACGACGAGATTCAGCCATTCATTGCTTCATGGGGACTTCCTACTTCTCAGGCTGGTTCGCGTGCAAACAATATCCCAATCAAGGAAACGTCTTCCGCGTCAGTTCCAGCCCAGACTACTGCACAACCTGTCTGGACGACAACTACAAAGGCTCCGACGACTAAGAAAACGATGAAGGAAATCCAGGAAGAGGAAGAGAAGCGCAGGAAGTTGACCGCGAAGGAGACCGCAGCTTCTGTAGCTTCTCGAAGGGCTTACGCGGAAACCACTGTCAAGGTGATATACATCTTTCCAGACAATTTGTACATACTTATGCCTTGTAAAGAGTCCTGTTACTGTGGCTGTAGGTGGGGGAGCTTGGACAACCGTGGGACCTAGCGGTAAATCTGCCCCTCCTCCAGTGGCTTCCGCTCGGTCACCTGTGTCCTTGGCAACCACCTCATCGGCAGCTGTTCCTCGAGCTAATGGGACTCCAGCTGCGATTCGACCGGCATCGACACCAGCACCTCCTAAACCCACGGCCGGAGGGAAGGTGGATGATTACCCAGTCGCTCCATCGCACGAATTTCTCAAGTGGCTTAACGAGTCTCTGAAGGGCCTCAACACTTCTGTTAACGGTGCGTACTTCAAGGCGACTGTGCTTGCATTCTCTCATTATTGTCATTATCTTCTAGTTGAGGAGATCATGCAGATGCTCTTGTCATTCTCAATGGACCCCGATCCATCAACTGTGGAGCTAATTTCGGACTTGATATATTCTAACAGTACGATACTGGATGGTCGACGGTTCGCGTCGGAGTTTGTGAGCAAGCGCAAAGCTGATGCTGCTGCGCGAAAAGGAGCAGCGTCCTCCGCGGCTGGGATGAACAAGCCTGTGTCTATCGCCGAGGTGGTCAAGGCCCAACCGAAACCTCAAGCATCCGAATGGGGTGGGTTCAAAGTAGTGAACAAGAAAAAGAAGGGCGGCAGATCGTAATGATCTGCAGCTTGGCAATTGGTAAATTAAGGCAGCGCAGGTCATCTAATAAGTCATCCTTGAACTTGGGGTTTCTGATCTCTGGAGTGTGGGGCGTCGCTAATAAGTACCACTCTGTTGTTGTAATGTTTTGTACATGGATATGTGCTACATATATGATTTAGTTTACCCGCAACACAAAGATAATATTGTTCCCTGTCAAAGTGGCTTTGATACTTCATAAATATTACATGGGTCTTCGAACCAGGTGTACAGGAACCTGTAGATTACTTGACGAGCTGATTCGGATGCCTACCGCCAAGGTCAGAACCAAATCTAGCCGACCAAATCATTGTGGACCTCATGATCATGAAGTTCATTACCTTGGAATTTGTGACGAGAAATGTTTATGGCCACTCCATGATGGCTTCAATATCTAAGGCTAAAATATTGAAACCGAAAAATATTTATTTGTAGTCAGTTCCTAGCCTAAAATAAAAGGAAAATATGTTTTCTATATTTGTGATTTTATCAAGTTTTACAAATATGGTGAAGATATTTGGAATATGTTACGTAATGCATGGATAAAAATTAAATATCTTTTCAATTCGATATTTTGTCAAAGCCATCATCCAAATGTGGCACAAACGAGGCTTGGCAATGTTAATCGCAACACGAGAATGAGTAAGTTGATAATGCATTGTGACGCAAATACAGATCTATGTGTATAGATGAGGGGAAAATGAGGAAGTACTAATACAAGTCCAGTTTCATCAATTTATGCTTCAACCTCCGACCAATCACTTCCTGTATCATCATCCACTTTCTTCGTGGCAGTTCTCTGGTCCGCGGAGTTGTCCTCTGAAAGGAGGAAGGATTCTTGAGGATCCTCAGAAGATTGTGACTCTACGTCGTATGGACGAATTGTGTCGATGGAAGCCGACGACGGGGGATAGGCGGATGTGGGAGGGTCAACGGACGCTGCAAGTGAATGCTCAGTGACACTAGGTGATGACTCGGAAATGACGTCGGAGACGACAACAACTTCAGTTGATTTAGGCTGAGGTGTAACGATGGATGTTTGCAAAGTCGCGTCAACAGCAACAGCCTCATCTTCGCCGATGACAACTGCTTCAACAGGAGTAGGCGTATCAACCGGAGCAAGTTCATTGCCCTTCACCGATTCAGCTGGTACAGCGACTTCAGAAGTCGCGATCTTCTCATCAGTCTCTGTATTAACGGCGTCTTGCTCCGCCGCCACCTTCGCCTCCTTGGCAGTCTTGCTCCGCCATCGACCCTCGACTTCCCTCTCTAGCTCTTCCAGGGCGCTCTCCACTGCTTCAACGACTGACTTCCTCAGCTTTCTCAGATCTTCGTGCCCGAAGCTTTCAATTGAATCCAGCTGTGCCAACAGCCCACTCAAGGACTGTTCATAATACCGTACGGGGGCGTTACGCGAGGTATAAGCCAGTCTCCCTGTAAGAGATGACTCAGAGTCTGACGAGGCTGGAGATGGAGCGGGGGTGAAGTCGAGCTGGACAGGGAAGACGAACTCCGACTGCAGGGTGCGCAAGGCCGCGTCGACATTCCGGACATCTTTGATAGATGAAGCAACATCTTTGGTGACGGTGTACTTGGCGCTGATGGGATAGGCCTTCTCTTTGCCTTTGCTAGATGACGAAGGAGCATCAGAATGTGCATCATTGAGTGATGCGAAGATGGCGTGAATGGTGTCCTTGATTTCGTTGGATTGGTCGTTGTTCAAGCGTGCTTCCAGCTCAGCCTTCAGAGAGGATTCAACCTCAGAGGTCTTCTGAAAAGGCTGAATAAGCTCACAACCAAACGGAATGCCATCATTAAAACGTACCACAGGCGGAAATCCGGATGTCGTGTTACCTGCGGGAGACACTGATACTTCAACTCTCGCCGCAACGTGGCCGAGCATCGCACCCAAGCATTCTTCGGCGGTTATGTGCGAAGGCTGCTGGGTTGAGGTTTCGGATTTCTTGAATTCGGGGACCACCTCGGAGGTCTTTGAGGAGGACGGAGCTGACGAGGAAGGCGTCACAGGGGAAGTCTTCACCTCGGCTGCGTGTATGGCTTTCAGAAAGTCAGCAAGGGCGCTGGGTGCGGCGGCTTCGGCAGTGCTGTTGTTGTCGGTCGACACATCAGCCCGGGCTTGGGCTCTCAGTAGCTCAGCAATGGGGTTGAATACAGGTGCTTCTGCAGTACTGGTGTTGTTGGTCGACACAGCAGCCTTGGCTTGTCTAATTGCGATGCTGGGAACAGGCTGTCCTACACCATAACGTTTGACTTGCGCCTTCTCAACACAAGAACGGTGCATAGGTGCCTCCACCCCTGCGGCCAAGGCAGGCACAAATTGGATCAAGGGGACATCCTCTCCAAATGGTGAGGACCTCTGGAGGAGGGCATAAGGATAATGGATGCTTTGAAATATTGGGTAACGAACCTTGGGCCCTTTCGGCAGAATGGTATCAGAACCAAAAGTGTAGGGAAAACTATGGGGAGACTGAAAGGGATAATGAGAACACAATGATTGGTGCAGACGGACTCCGTAACGTACCTGGATGAACGTCTCGTTTCTGGCGTGGGGACGCGCTCTCTGCGCTTCCGGCTCGCGATGGTGTCTTGTGGCAAGCCTGGCAGCAACCATAGCGCCCTGACGGCGGTAGATGTTCTGTTGTTCGATTGACTCGGCAAGGGTGGTCGGTGCCTCGGCCGGCCTGACCCCCACCAGCGTGAAAAGACGACCCGCCGACTCTGGAGGGACACCGTGGAGACGACGCTTTTCGAGCTCTAGTTCTCCAAGCCGACGGCGAAGGGTGTGCTCCTCAAAGTCAAGGGCAGCTTCAGCAGTCAGGTATTCCTCCTCAGCTTCTTTTTCCATAGCAAGGGCGGCCAAATACTTGTCTCTGGGATTCTGAGGAGGGTAGAATGTGTTGAGGGTGGTGTAAGAGAACATGATTGTTGATATGGAATAGAGACATAGAGAGGGCGGGCATGGCTTTTATAGAAAACAGACCAGTGGCTGAATAAGACAAAGCCGCGCGTCCATATACGCGCGTCGCGACTAGAGTTTTCGAGCATTTTCCAAGGCAAAGTCGGGCTAGTCAGCCGCTGACTCCGACTCGCGTTATTTGACTCAGCATGTGGCGGTGTCGGATCTTTTGCAAATTTAATTATGTATGTCTAAATAAATCCCAGATCCGGTAACTATTACTTGAGCTTGTAAAACTTGGCACTCTTGATTTCCCAGTCTGTGAGGACAATGTGAATAAACTCGCAATAAATATACTAACCAGATGCCACTCACAAGCTTCGCTAAATGATGCTCCTTTTGCCCGGACAAAGTCCTCACAGGTAGAGTAACCTGTCCGAGTAGCGCAGCTTTGTTCTTGTCCTGGTATCCCGGAGCTACTCCACGCACCACCAGCCCAGTCACCGCTAACCCCAATCAGCTCATTCGAGCTTTCCGGAAACAAAAATAACTTACCACAGGGTCGTGTCAAAGATGAATGAATGTTGGTAGAAATATTTGCTTGAATTACATGCCGTCGAAGGCCAGTTCGCCATCGGCGTCCCCCATCTGTCGGGCACGGGGGTCCCAGCATCAACATCAGAGGGAACTGAGCCCTTGGGCCAGAAGTAGACCTTGATACCCTCGTCATCCCAATTCACTACCGCCAATGATTAATGAACGGAGATCTTGTCAAAAAAGGTCTTGCTTACTGGCATATACTCCTCCACCGTTGTTATTGAACGCGGCACCAAACGAAACGTCAGAGGGAGAGCGTACTCCACAACCCTGATTGCTCGTTTCGGCTGCCGCACAGTTGGTCCCGCCAACTACAGTCCCAGTGATATTAAGGACGTCCGCATTCGAAGACGTCAAGGAACATCCAATATCAGTGTGAACCGTGGCTTGATTGTTCGTGTAGTCATTTACGCCCTCCACGATGTCTATGACGCGATAAGGACAATGCAATGAAAGATCAGTTTATGCAGAACGGACCTATTTCCCCGCCAATAGGCCAATTAGGACCTGTAACAACTTTTGAGACAGACAAAAACAAACAGATAAACGGTGCATTTTTTACCGTTCGACCACCATGCACTGTGTAACACAAGATCAGCACCATCATCGTACACGAGAAGTGACAGGACTTACGGCCACGTCCCACAGCCCGTTGGCATGTGCACGGAATCCATGATCACTAATACACCGTCATATGTACTCTCCGTGGTAATACGGATGCTTTGACGATTCCCAGAGACGGTTCCCGTCGTCTCGACACGCATAATAGCGTTACCATCCGAGTTTACCTCCACCAACCCATTCGATCTCTATTCTCTCATCGTTAGTACAAGCCCAAGTCGACACATTGAAAGACATACACCCGTGCTCTCGTCCACATAATCTACAATGCCTACAGAATTTTTCAACGATGTGTACGGAGCAAACAGGCACACCAAAACTTACCCTTAGTAGGATCTGCAAGTGTCCAGAAGGTCCAGCCATTAAAAAAGTCTGTGCCAGCCTGTATATTGCATATCAAGATATATGGTATGCTGATCAAACCAACGACGCACATGAGACTCTACCAAATTATACGGCGACGAAAAAGATGAAGCAGTGGCGGAAGCACTCGACGTGGATGCGGTCCTCGTGCTGCTTGTCCCGGAGCGGCTACTACCGCCACTGCTGTTGTTCCCGTTGTCACCGCCGCTACCAGTGTTATTGTTGTTCGATGATCCAGCTTTGCAGTAAGTCAAACGCGTCTGTAGGCCCTGGGGCTGCTGAGAGATGAGGACAGAGCCAAATGCCAGGCGAAGGTCGCGCGCTATGCTCTTGGTGTGTCGGAGGGCAACATCATGCACACGGGAGACGAGACTTGCTGAGACGTCATGGGAGAGGATGAGGACGACGAGGTACACAGGTAGCACATGGAGAAGAAGCATTTAGAAAGCAGGGTCTGTCTATGGCTGATGAAATGCCGAAGGGGAATGTAATTAAAAAGCAAAAGGAAGGGGAGATAAAGTAGGATGTGGTAGTGGTAAAGAAAGACGGCCGGCACTTGCTCACAGAACAACCTGGGCAACAAACATATAAAAGGGCCACACGCTGGCCAAGAATAAGCGGTCCCCGGAAGGAAAGTTTGATCTGATCAAGGCCCTCGGCCCTTGTCCACGAGGTCACCGTCTATTCTCATGCCCGTTTTGTACCTCTGTGACGACCTTCCTACAACTGTACAACAGACTCTTTATATACCTTGCTCTCACGACCAAGAATTCCAAATAACAGGTCATAAGTAATATTCATGCTCTAATACATAAACACCTCGTAGCATAAAATCAACCGAAACGAGCGTTCTTCATAGTAGGTATGGTATGTAGAAGATGTTACAATCGAACAACGACGAGTCAGCCACCAGCGGTGTAGACATAAAGATTATAGTAAAGGAAACAAACTGTCCATTTGCCGACCTGCGCGAAAGAACGACAGCCCGGAGTCCCCAAGATGCACGCATTTATCCATCAATCAAAAAGACCTCCCAACAACGCCTAACGATGCGAACCCGGCGCAAACGCCTCCCGAACGCTTCGACGAAGCTCTTCATGCTCGCGGGAGCTGCCCACAGATGATCCAGGCTGCATGTGCGATCCGGGCACACTCGACGATAGTATTGCTTCATCGCCTTCGACGAATTCAAGAATTCTTCGAGAGAGCAGCTGGATTTCGCCTTGGCCATCACCAGTATCTGTCTCGTCATCGTACATTTGGTTGTGCGAGTGACGGGAATCAACAGATTCCGAGGGTGACGAAGCTCCTGAGTTCGCAAGATTTCGAATGTTAGGTAACAGCAGAGGAGAGCTTCGGATACTGCTGATCAACTGTGGGTCTAAACAAAATGTCAGCCCCGTTCACATTATCAAGCAATTATTCCATACCGTTGGATTCGAGTAGTTGCACAATAGTCCAAACGGCGATGTGTTGGAAAGTTGCGTCGGGACTCGTCAAGAATCTGTACAGATACTTGTGCATACCACCATCGGGTTTATCCCAGACGTCATTGAAAGCAGAATAGTCATCGGTTGACGACCGGCCATCTAACACCCCGACATTGAATCTCCGAACCAAAAAGACGACAAGGGCCGTTACTCACCCTTAGATGAAAGATTGCCTAGAGCTGCAGCACTGTTCCCTTGGACTTCAGAGCTCGGCGAGTTGGTGAGAGGAATCAGAACTTCACAAATGCCCATTTCAAGCAGCCGTCCCTTGAGTTCATCTGGGGGCAAGATCAGCAACTAGAAAGGAAGGGAACAGTTAAAGACGAACCACTCAACGCCAGGACAGCTACACACGCCGTCATCTCGCTCTGTACATTTATTGGAACCTCCAAAACGAGCTCCTTGATTGACTCCACCGCGCCCGCTTTGACGATCGCTGTCTTGTTCTTCTCGGAGCTAGCGGCCAAGTTCCTCAAAGTTGAGATAGCGTGGCATTGCACCTCTTCATTGTCCTTGAACGAAAGGAGGTTAATCAAAGGCTGCAAAAAGCCGGATTCGATTATCGGCGACTCGTTCTGCGGATGTATGGACACATTTCGCACACAAGCCGCCGAAGACAGGATCAAAGGGAGATATGTAGACTGTAGGAGCCGAAGTAGTGATGCCAACCCATCTGATTTGACAATCTCCAATTGGTACTTCTCTGTTTAAAAATTTTCATATTACTCCGAACGGACAAAGATAACATGTCCGGCTTACCATCGCTTGCCAAGTTCCTCAGTGCTAGAGCTGCTTGGCATTGAACTTTCAAGCTAGAACTATCCATGAGCATGACCAAACTAGCGACAAGCTTAGGCTCGCTCTGAGCCAATTTCTTGCGGTTCGCACCTGCAAATATCGATTTGGTTGGGAACTCCTTCAAAGACTAGGTGTAACGTACCATCTACAGCAATGTTACTCAATGCAGTTGTGCAATAGTATTGGACGTCCGTATCAGGCGAGTTCAAGAGACTGACGAGCACAGGGATAGCGCCTGCATTGACAAGCTGCTGCCGGTTCTCGTCTAGAATTCTCTATCAGAATTGCCGGATTACGATCTTGCCAACTTACCAGAATGGGTCATATTCAGCAGAGCACCTGTGGCGTTCCTTTGAACGCGCATATCTTTCGAACGAGCCAAGCGTGTCAAAGGAACGAGGGCACCAGATTTTGCAATCTTGGTCTTGTTGTCATCTGGGAAGATGTTCACTACTCATGAAAGGGGCATCTGCATGAAAGGGCATACCATGAGTAGCCAAATTTGTTACACACCCAACGGCATTACACTGGACTTCTACGTTGGGGCTTAACATTTGGCGAATCAAAGGTTCCAAGCCACCGAGTTTGACGATGAGAAGCTTGTTATCAGCTAGAAGGCGCCCGTTGATTCCATTAACGTAAAGCCTAAAAGTTTGACTTACTATTGACCGCAAGATTTCCCAGCGCAGCACTGGCAGCCCGTTGCACCTCTGTGTCGTGACTGCTCAACAGGAAAAGAATGGGGTCCAGAGTGTCCCGACCGACAGGCCTCACTTCTTTCTCAGTGATCTCTGCAAACGCGAGAGCGGCGCTCCGTTGCAGATCGACATTGTCAGAAAATGAAAGTGTTGTCAACGCATTGAGAGGCGAGCCAGTGAAAAAGTTGGTGGTGGTACGGTCTGCGGATGCTGCGTTCAATATGCAATGAGTATGACAGAAGATAAACGCACTCTCAAGGTACTGAAGGAGATCTGCCACAGCCTCTCGCTCATTCTCCAGGAGCAGAGGCTCGTAGGCTTGCGACTTGCGCGAGTGGACTGTCAGGCGTCAGTCGTGCCCAGGAGTCTATAGAAAACGGCCTTACAACAGGTGTCGCAGCAGCTGAATGCGTTGCCCATGTCGAGAGGGACAACAAGATATACAAGCTTGAAGGAGGAGAGAAAGTAGTCAAGAAAGGGAGGGAAGGGGGAGAAGACCTCGCTGTTCAAAATTATGGACGCTTTCGAGTCTCAACCGAACCGACAGTTCCCGTGACGATCACAGTCACAATAGTCACACTTCCTATTTGGGACCGGCAGTCGGCGCGTTAAAGCGGCAATGACTCTCCTCAGACGCGGGGCAGTATCGAGCATACAGCGTTTCTCAACGATGGCCCATCTGAATGTCGCGCCGCCCCGCCGTGTCAAATTGCCTCTGGATCTGAATGTTGAGCTAACCGAGGGCGAGGTCCGATTATGCACCCTACTTGATGAATGCACTGAGTATCTGAAGACGGAAAAAGGCATCAGCACGTCGTGCCGTATAGCAGGTGGCTGGGTTCGGGATAAAGTGCGTGATATTTTCTCTTTATCATTGCTGCATTCTCATTGGTATACAAGTTACTTGGTTCCCAAAGCAACGACATAGATATCGCCCTCTCGGACATGATGGGTTATCCTTTTGCTGAGCATCTTGCTGCGTTCGCCAATAGTCGTGGCATTGAAACCGGGAGTATCAGCAAGATTGCCCAGAATCCTGATCAGTCGAAACACCTCGAAACTGCGACCCTGAAAATACTTGGTCTGGAACTCGACCTCGTCAACCTCAGAAGCGAGGAGTATGCTACCAACAGTCGGATACCGACCGGTGTGGTAAGCGTCGTGTGATATCACATCTATGCCTTGTTCATTTTGTCCCAGGCTTTCGGGACTCCACTTCAAGACGCCCTGAGACGTGATATCACTATAAATGCATTGTTCTACAACATTCACAGTCGTTCCGTCGAAGATTTCACGGGACGGGTACGTGTTTTTTCTGCTTAAGAGTAGCATAGCGAAATATAATTCCTGGTCAGGGTCTAGACGATCTCCGCCAAGGCACTATTCGCACCCCTCTTCCGCCTCAGGAAACATTCTTAGATGATCCTTTGCGCGCCCTGCGGTGCATAAGGTTTGCCAGTAGATTCGGCTTTGAAACAGTCCCAGAAATTGGGGAGTGCCTTAAAAGGACGGAGATACATGTACGCAACTGCCAACGTCAGAAGTAAACTGTCTGAACTCTACTTTAGGACGCTCTTGTGTCCAAAGTGTCGCGAGAACGCGTAGGAGAAGAGGTTTCCAAAATGATGAAGGGTATGCTTTACCATCATCGTGTCACGCAATCTCATGCTTCTCAGGGCACTCTCCTCTGCACGCAATTCAGCTCATTAACGAATTTAACCTCTACGACGCTATATTTTCTGCAATACCACCGGAAGTCAAAAATACTTTGTCTCGCACTCCCGAAAAAGCTTTCCTGTCGTTGCAGTGTACAGCAGTACTACGAGCTCTGATAGAGCGCCCCGAATCGTCTCCTCTACCTCCCATACATCGGGCACTACTATTGGCAGTGAATGCCGACGCGACCTGCAAAAGTCGATTGTACCTTGCTTGTGCCATCGCCCCATATATAGGTATTACCTACGAAGATAGAAGGAAGAAGACATATCCAGCTGCATTTTCTGTCATCCATGATTCTCTTAAACTTGGGACGCAAAATCATTACTCAGATGGCGTACCTGCGCTGTTCGCTGCCTCGGACCTCTTGAAGTCTCCAAGCTTGGATGATGAACGGTTCAAGACAAAGCCAGAGAGAGTAGCAATCGGTCAGCACGTTCAGCATTCTTCTCTGCGTCTATTGAAAAGGTCATCGGTAAGGCATGCTTTTGCGTCAGAAGTCAGTTCACAACTCAAACACTGGCTCACACTGGACGAGCTCAATACTCTTTTCTCTTGTACGAGAACTAGGGCCTTTGTATGATGCCTCGTCAGATACGATAGACGGTGATCGAACTTGTGATATTTAATGCTTTTCCCTAACTTTCCTTTAGCAGAGGAAGCCGAGAAAATAATACGTGTATATAATGATTTCGCAGCTCGAATCGAGGAGCTCGATCTATTAGGGGCTGCAGATGCAAAGACGCTTCTGGATGTAAGTTAATTACTACTGGAAGAAAGAATCCTTGACATATATCATCCCAGGGACGTGACATTGTCAGGATCCTAGAAGCCAAGCCTGGCCCTTGGACAGGTCAAGTCTTAACACAAGTGATGGAGTGGCAACTCGAACATCCAGAACGGACGAAGGAAGTCTGTGAGGCGTGGCTGATACATGCTCACTCGATGGGTCTGGTTCGAACCGATTTAGCTGCGGAACCCGCTCGAAAAAAAGCAAGAACAGCTTGAATGAATACTCGTTGGAGTAGTCTTCTATGCGAGAACTTGATGGTCAGCCCTATAGCTATGCCATACAGTTTTAGCCACAACAAGATGATTGAAAAGCGAACGTGTGCAATGAAGGGTGAACTAGCCTTCTTTAGTCGTCTGTCGGCTTGGAACTAAACTGAACCGGATGAATTCCCTTACGCGTGACTTATTCTGGCATATGGGATTCTCCCTTGCAATGCTTTGTCCCTCGGTGCATCACTCGCCGCCGGTGTGACTTCATTTTTGTAAAAGAAAGCCATTACTGACTATCTACGTACGTAAACCAAAGGTCCAGTAGAACACCAGTTTTCGATCGGTAATTAACATGGACTACTCATCTGAAGTATCTTCTGTGCCTCGCTTAGAACCTTTGTTTCCTGCCTCTGCCTCGACCTTCGCTTTCCGTCTCTTGGATCCGGCAATCATATCCCTACAAGGAAAATTAGATGGCTGATACAGCATGATCTTCAAATCAGCATTCTTTACCTTTTCTTGATTGCTACTTGACGTCCTATCCTACGAGCCATGTTGACCGTTTCAGCCCGTGCCACTTTTCCCATCTGTCTTCGCTTAAGTTTGGAGGGTTTGGGTAGTTTTGTTATCCACTCTGGCACTGGAGAACCGGACTGCAACAAGACATTTGCGATGCTTATCAGGATTGAAGTCAGTCTGGCTCTTGTACTTCAAAATAAGATCCCCACGATTTTAGATATGGTGCGTCCTCGTCAGTGAAAAAGGTGACAGCCTTCCCTTCCCTGCCGGCTCGTCCGGTTCGGCCTAGAAAGAGTTGAGAATATGATTTCAGCTCGATAGATCGACGTACCTATCCGATGTATATAACTCTGTACACTGGTTGGAAAATCGTAATTGATCACTTCCCGAACTCCTTTGAAGTCCATTCCACGGGCCATGACCTCGGTCGACACCATCACCCAGCTTTGGCCTTGCCGCATACGGGTGATGGCATCTGAGCGCTCCTTGTCTGACAATCCAGCATGAAGACTGTCAACATTTGGTACATTATTGAGGATTAGTTCTTCTGCAAGTGAGGATGCTCGAGGCTGTGTCGACGTAAAGATCAAAACTGGAGGGTTGTATGGTTGACCGAGATAGGTTAGAAGACTGGGTAACTTGGACTGATCATCGGCAACGTATGTGAGAGATTGTGCTATGAGAGGAAGAGGCGTATCTCTGAGGCAGAATTTGAGTTTATCCATTAATATTGAAACTAAACCTGATACACGTACTTGAGACCCACGACAATCCTAACAGGGTTGTGAAGCATTTCCATGGCGATTTTTTCTGCACCGGCAGGAAGTGTGGCACTAAAAACGGCCTTCTGCAGGTTCGAGTGTGTACACGCGGCAACAATTTCTTGAATTTGCGGCAGAAACTCTGCATCCAGCATTCGATCGGCTTCGTCTAGAATAAGAAAACGGACACTGGGAACACCGGCATCATTCCTCAACTGGGATGGAACACAGACAGAGAAACGTACTTGTTTAGTTCCATGCTTCCGGATTGTAGGGAAGATACCAAACGCAATGGTGTACTAATGATGATGTCTAGCAAATAAAAACTTTCAGCTATGGAGCTCTATAATCAGCCGCTTGGACGCACCAACTTTGTCCCTGGCGCGTTTGTCGGATATTGTGTTCGCTGTTGCCTTGCTGAACAAGATAACTCGCCATTTTCGCCCATGGCAAAGCTTCAGACATTCATTGTGAATCTGATGCGCTAATTCCTTCGTCGGAGCAAGAACAACGGCTCTCACTCCGGAGCCATATTTTCCTTTTTCCGTGGCAGATATTGGTGAACTAAGAGACGATATCACAGGGAGAAGATATGATAATGTTTTTCCGGTTCCAGTCGGCGAAATAGCAGCAAGGTCTCGAGACTAATACTTTCATATTACATATCGATGTCATGGAATGGTAACATAGAACACACACCTCGAGTAATATCGGTATCCCGTGAGATTGAATACCAGTAGGCTCCATAAAACCACTTTTCGACAGATTGACGTTGAGAAGGGATGATATATTGTATCGTTCTGTCAGCTGTTCAAAGCTATCGACAGGCTCCGGTACATTTTCTCCTTTGCTTGTGACACGATGTCGATGTATTGGTGTTTTCTGGACATCGTTGGGTCGCGTAGGCTCGTCGTCGTTTTCGTGTTCGTCGCTTATATCTTCAACCTTCCGCTTCTTGGTTTGCCTCCCATCGGAAACAACATTGGTCTTGCGTTTTCCAGTAGGTCCTTGTGCATACTTGAAGAAATCAAGCTCGGTGGGAAGTGGTGAGCTTCCTTCTTTTGTTGAAGAGCTAGATGCTGTCTTGGACTGGCTGAACCATTGAGTGACAGGAAGAATTTGCAAAGATTATAGAAACGCACGTTGAACCTTTGCACGTCGTCCTGAAAACGCTTCTTGTTGAACTGTGCACCACCTCGAGACAACAGCTGGAAAGCCTCCATGAAGAATGATGGAAAGAGGAAAAAAGAGGAATTAGATAAGAGATGTAGATTAGATCTTCGATGATTCTCAAGTCGGTTCCCACGCGCACGCATAGCCTGGCTTGCTTGCGGCCGGTACGTGGAACTTTTCACTAAAGGTCACGCAGACAACTCGCGGTATATTCTTGCCCGGATGAGAGCGAGAATCGCGTCGCTCTCGTTGGGACCACATGCAACAACGGGCCGATAGCAGTCAGAGGGCTAATCAATGGGGACAGATGCCCACCCGCGACGTTACTGCTCTTTCCGATATTACTACTGGGCATCTTCTCGTGATATATATTTTTCTGCATATGTGCTTCTCTCCGACATTTATGCGCCGTATTGACCGCCTCTGTGATGGAACATAAAAGGGCATTCTCAGCACCTATCGCTTCGTGATTTCACCCTAAAGATGAAAACTTGGTTTCTACCCGCTCTCTCACTTTTTTCCCTCTTCACTACGCGTGCAATGGTTATTGTCCCTGGTGCCACATGGACCGATACCTCTGGAGTGGTCATACAGGCGCACGGAGGCGGATTTTTGAAAGTTAGTGTCATGTCCTTCTTAAAGAGACTGTGTTGTTGAGATCATTCATATCAGGTTGGATCTACATACTACTGGTTTGGAGAGGACAAGTCTCACAATAGTGCCTTGTTCAAAGCAGTGTCGTGCTACACAGTTACACCATTCCTACCCTTATTTAGGTCCTTTGAACTGACAGAAGTATTAGTCCAGTAATCTTATGACCTGGTCCCGTCAGAACGATGCTCTTTCTCCCATCTCCGGTACGGCTATATCGACTTCGAATATTGTTGAACGTCCAAAGGGTCTGTTATTTTATTGAAGCTATGTTCGATCTATGCTGACCACCAGCACTAGTTATTTATAATATCCAGGTATCGTACATGTCGGTACTCTTTGCATTGTTACTTCTCGCTGAGTCGTAGCAAGAACTCCGAATATGTTATGTGGTTCCACTCTGATTCGTCAAAGTGATTATACTACTTCAAATTCGACATAGATGCGCACTCGTTAATTTGATTCAGTTACGGTGCCGCCATGGTCGGCGTTGCGACCGCTACCACCCCATGTGGCCCTTACACATACAAAGCAAGCTGGAAACCTCTTGGAGCCGATTCTAGAGACATGGGGCTATTTGTCGACGGTATGTTTTGTGTAAATTTTATAAGGACTCTCTTCTGATTATCATAACCAGACAATTGTTTGTATCTTAAAAGCACAACTGGATACCAACTGATTCTGTGCACTAGCGACCGCTTATCTGCTATATGCGTCAGATAACAATCAGAATTTTAAAATCTCACGATTGACCGCCGACTATCACAATGTGTCTGCGCAAGTCAGCGTCCTTTCTGGTAACTCGGCTTATACTAATCCATCATCGGTATTCTATTGAAACTCTATGGATAGGGTCCACTCTAGAATCCCCTGGTATCGTTAAGCGCAATGGAGTAAAGTCTTGTTTTGATTGTCTCTACGCAGGCTCATGGTTGACAGATATATTACCTTATCGCCTCTCACACGTCTGGATGGGCTCCCAACCCAAATAAATATTTTTCGGCAACAGTGAGTTCCTTGTTCCTGTCGTCGACCAAACAGTACTTCTCATCGCTTGACCCTTCAAAAGTCACTGTCAGGACCGTGGTCGTCCCAGGCTGATATAGCCCCCGAAGCCGTTCGAACATACTTTTCACAGAACGCGTATGATCTTCCTTTGGGATCAAATGCGATATACATGGGCGATCGGTGGAGGCCATCTTTGCTTGGAAGTAGTCGTTACATGTGGTTTCCATTATCGTGGTCGTCTGGGTCCCCTCAAATAGTCGTTGCGGACGTTTGGAGCGTAAATGTAGCAGCAGGTGCGCCCATAATGTCCCTTGACATGCTTGCAATAGCACTGACTTTCACATTAGGAACTTATACCGCCGCCACTGGTACCACTTACGAGGCTGAAGCCGGAACCAGAAGTGGCCCTGCCACGCTTATTAGTGATTCAGCGTTTTCTGCGGGCGGAGGAGTAGGATGGCTGGGTTCGTTAGATACTAACCTCCCATTTCATCCTTCTGTCTGATCCTTTCGTGGCCCAGGGAATGGTGGGACGGTCACTATTAACAATGTTCAGGGAACCGGGTCTCCTCAATGGATCTCCCTGTACTATGCGAATGGTGCAATTTTTTGCAATGTGCGGCGTTATTACTAACTTGTCGATAGGCGATAGTTCATGGCGCAATGTAACTGTCAGGTGAGATTTTCTATTTTTCCTACGTAGACGATTCTATCGATTCAAACTGCATCATGCTCAGTGTAAATGACGGTACGGGTGTGTACGTGGATCAGCCAGATACAGGCAGCGGACATGTCATTTTGTCTGTCCCCGTGCAAGTCACCCTCCGAAGTGGGTTGAATTCGCTTACCTTTGGCTCTGGTCAAACCAGTCAGTGTTTATGAACCGTTCATAACACATAATACTGATAAATAGGTAATAGACTATGCAGGAGACTTAGATAAGATTATAGTATACACAGCAACGTAGCTTTGGATCCGTCTTAGCGCAACGGCAATTTTATGTTATAGTTACAGAGGATAGGTGAATAAAAATATGAATTGGGTAGGAAATGCCTTCTACTATCTATGGTAAATATGTCATATTTCGTCTATATACGTCTAGGATGAATGTATGCAAGACTGAAGAGATAGTGCGTGTTATACTTTCCGTAGAAGCCGAGGAATATTATGATGTAAGTGTGCTCCACCCTTTTTTCAGTTGCTATACAACGAGTTTAGTATGAGTTATGGTGTTGGGGGAAGGGCGTGTACCTCAAAGAAGACGAAGAGTAGGACGGTGTTGGGCCCGAGACGGATGAATGCGGGAGTCCATCCCATGAATAGGAACCGTGGCCCATCGTGCCGAAGAGAAGAAGTCAACACATGAAGGAATGTATCTCCTGAAGACTATGATACGAATGAGTCCAATTCTCTAACAAAAGTGTGTAACATACAGATGACATGATGCGCGATCGTATAACATCGGCAGGGGAACAGACGGCTATTTCAGCAGGTGTCAGAAATACAACGAGCTTCAAAGCAATTTTACAAACTAGTGGCAAATGTCCCTGCAAGGACACTGGCTGCGACGTGGACCCCTAGATTATCTTGGAATTGATAGTTTGTCAAGGGTACTGGATGCCGCAATAAGGATGTCTTGAAGAAATCATATCTGTTGTGGGGAAAGTCACCGTTGGCTTAGCCAATTATAGGTGACAGAAACTTACGACCACACCTGAGACGACTAGTAGGGAAAATCCAGTCGGAAACGTCTCAGGTCAAGAGAAATGTGGGAAATAACACGCACATTCATAAGTACCGCCCTCGTCTAAAAGGAGATTCGTCAGGGAGCAGCGTCTATGTGAATAGGAAGGACGAAACTGTATTAGTACCCAGTCCTCTGGTCAGTCCTTTGAGGCCTTCTTCCTTCACAAGTCTGATTAGTCCACTGATTGCATTGGAATAACCATAACGTTTCTCTGGTGGTCTAGTGATATCGCTCGTCATTCGAACAAATAATATATCTGACGGCATTCATCAGTTTTATACGACACGAGAACAAAGGTGCACAACCTGCTGGATTGCCCACAACACCGCCGAGAGCGCCAGCCACGGTAGCAGCCATGAGAAGCTGTATCGTAGAAGGACGGCCGTTCTTTGATAGACGGCGCTTAAAATCTTCATAGGCCCCGATGCGCACCATAGAATATGACATTTGCCGGAGTAGTGAAGCGCTCAAGCCTTGGTACATGCTACGAATACCATGACTGGTGACATTGGCGCGTATCACGGAAAATGTCGAAGGACGCTTAGACCCAGCTTCGTTGATCGCTGTCTGCATTCGCCTTGAATCTGAGAATGAACGACAATTGCATTACTGAGTTGAAAAGAACGCACACTTTCGTGACGTCCAGGGGGTGGGTGCAGCTGGCGGCCACTGATGAAGAAAAACAGCATTAGCAGAATTCAGACGACATGTAGTTTTCACGCACTGGACGCGGCAACACCTGATATTCAGAGAAAACATTTCAACTATGAGGTGTCAGATCCATGTGAGATACAGAAATCGTGCGTACCTCCAAGCCTAAGAAGGTAGAGTCAGCATTCTGACCGCGCAGAAAACGGGGAAGCCGTATGCTTACCAGAATGGATAACTGTTGGCCATGTGGGTGGAACGTGACGGATGAACAGAGCAGAAACGACTCAAGCAGGAATGTTTCTCGAATGGAGACCTGTCCGTTCCAGTCCGACGAAGCTGGGTTGCCTTTGAAGCGGTATTCGTATTGGTACTGGCACAACCTCCCAAATACGGAACGGTCGAGCCATCTATAGCTCAACGGCCCGTCGGAGCCCATCGGCCGAACCAATCACAGTTCAAATATCTGCTCTTTCACCATACCCCCGTGTCAAGGATTCGCATTAACTTTTTAATTATCAATAGTTGAAATCAGATCAAAAAGCTCATGTCCTAGACGAAGCCACCGAGCAGAAAACTTATAAACAGTCGATACGCGACGTTATTGACATTCACAGCTATGATTCGGAGCCGCAGGCTCAAAATGCAGACTCGAGGAGAACGAGCATCGCCATTCCACACCCTCTACTTATTTGTTTATACGAAAGTTTAAACAGCTTTTGCCTTGACCAACCCTAAAGAAGAGAGTACGCGTCAGTAAAAGAGAAGATATGAAAGGTCAGGTGTATGTTGAAATGAACTCACTCTCGATCTCTGCAACAGCCTCGGTCAAGGTATCCCTTTGTACTTTGGGATCACTAATGCTCTTCATCACGTTGTCGATGACTGTCTTGGTCAACTCTGCCTGCTCGCTCTCTTTCTGTTGTTGCTCATATCTGACCCATGAGTCCAACACCGACTTGAGCTCGGCGGCGAGTGCGGTTTGTTGCTTGAGGGCAAAGGTGGACGCTTCCAGTGTCACAGTTTCCTAGCAGAAAATGCGTAAATGGCAACTATTCGTATGCCGATACAGACACACCTTTGAAAGTGAAAAGAGGCCTTGCGTGAGTTGCACGACGTCCTTCATTTGACCAACGGAGTCGATACGCTCTTTGACGGCTTGAGTGTGCTCAGCCCGCGCGCTGTCCAAAACTTTCTTGATGCGACTAATATGTCCCTCTGCCCAATTCACATAAGGCTCCTTGATGGCCTAAATTCCACGGTCTTGTTACGATTCTGGTGCGGAGTAGAAAAAAAGCCGCGTACCTTTGCCAAGAACGTGAAGAAGATGGCGGATCCCACAAGTAGCACAGTCTCCTCGTTAACGACGTAAAGCTCCTGCGAGATCGCTGCAGCCGTCAAACCGGTACCTAGGATGGCCGTGCCAGTCTTCGTGAGTAGACCGGGAGAGGAAGGGAGCTTGTTGATGATTTCGCTCGCTTTGGCATCGGGGTCTTTGGGCGGTTGAGTCGCGAGCGACCGGGACGCAGCAGGGATGGACGAGATGATACGGGGATGGGGGCGGGCCAGAGCGCGAAGAGCTAGACGGGATGCCATGGCCATGACGGTGAGTAGTAGCGCAGAGCAATGAAGGAAGTTCCCGGAAGGGATGCTTTGGTTTTGTTTGGACTGAAAGCTCGTCGACTAGCGTGTCGGAAACAGCTAGACTTGAGCTCTTGCTTGTTCGCCATCATCGACATTCTCGGAATAGTTGCTCAATGTCCATTTGCATCATTCTGTTAAGTGGAAGGAAATGCAACAACCGCATATGTGTCCAGGCGCTTATTAGATCCAAACGTGACCGTGGACTCTGTTTTAAGCTTCTCGCAATCGATGGACGGCGCAAGGCTGGACTTAGGACGGACTCTTCTGGCCACCACCATCATCAGTCATGGAACCATTCAGTGGCATAGTACACAATGGTGGTGTTCCAAGAGCTAAGATTCACCTCCCTCTCGAAGAGATGTCTTGTAAAGTCCTCATTCTTGATGGTTTGTACCGCTTTATTGGTTTGATAAGCATTTCACTCATATGTCCAACAGTCAGCAGCAGAGTAACCGTGAATCAAACCTATGTCAACCATTCCGACCATCCTACCAGTAAGGCACGATATTACTTCCCAGTACCCGCTAGTGCTGCTATATGTTCCTTTGAAATGAGAACATCCGGGGGTAGAGTTATCACTGGTGTTGCAAAAGAGAAGTTACAGGCTCGTGAAGAGCATGAACGGGCTATTGCCAGTGGGCGTTTTACTGGATTGCTGGAATGGGTCACAGACGACAGTATGGTATTCTATGAGTGAAATATCAATCCTCATTAACCGTTTGCGTAGTCTTCACGATATCTATCGGCTCCATTCTGCCAAGAGAAACGGCAGTGATAAAACTGGTTGTATGTATTCGCCTTGATCGCGCAGGTCTGTGGACTGATCGTCACACGAAGTTCGTGATGAGTCTCATGAATGATTCCCGCGAAGATTCGATCCGCTTCCAACTTCCCATGCACGTTGGCGAAAGATATGGGTCGCCACCTCCAGATCTAGTTTCTGCAGCAGCAGCTTCCGCTACCACGCGGATCCGTGTCAAGGTCGATGTCCAGACCAGCGGTGAGATCCGACAAATCACCAGTCCGACACACCCGGAAGAAATATCTGAGACGAAGTATGCTACCGATCGTGGTCGTCCATCTCGTCGCAGGTCCACAGTCAGGTTCCGCTCGAAGACATTCCTAGCCAAAGATTTTGTTCTTATAATAGAAGCAGACAAACTTGATACGCCACGCTGCTTCGCTGAAATCAGCCAAGGTCGTGGCAGACGACTGGGCGACACCCTTGCTCTCCAGTTCGCAATAGTTCCCAAATTCAATTTGCCTGCCATCAGTGCTCAGGAATATCTGTTCCTCGTGGATAGAAGTGGGAGCATGTCGGGCAGCCGAATTGAAACCGCAAAGGATACGTTGGCATTGCTGTTGAGGGTTCTCCCGCCGCCGGGTACAACAATCAATATCTTAAGTTTTGGTACTAGCGTCGATGGATTATGGGCCACAAGTCGGCCTTATGGTCAACGTACCCTTGGAGATGCCGTAAGTGCTATGTAATCTGTTCCTAATCACAATGCCTTAACTCAGTTACTTTGATGCATAGACGTCGCACGTTGACAATATGGAAGCCAACTATGGAGGGACTGAGATTCGTCAAGCTTTGAAATTCACCTTTGAATCCCGCCAACATCAGTATCCAACTGCAATATTTGTTTTGACGGATGGAGAGGTCTGTCGCGTTGACACTCGTAGTATTTGGGTGCTGAGTCTGTTTATCTAGGCCCATGACATCGATGCAACAGTACAGCTAGTTCGTGAGACTGTACAAGGTTCTCATACTCCACTTCGAGTATATACCCTCGGAATAGGGTCGTCCGTTTCCTCTGCAATGTGCGAAGGCATTGCTCGAGCCGGTAATGGTGTGTGCCTGTTTGCAACAGCGGCGGAGGACATCATGGGGAAATGTGCGCGCCTCGTTCGGGCTGGTCGAACATCGCTGGTACAGGACGTTACAATAGATTGGGGTATTCCGGACCAGTCTTTGGCGTCACCTGTATCCGTCAATTTTTCTACGCTGGATGCCACACCTCCGGTGGTCCTACGCCCTCCACCCATGCTTCAACAGGCACCTACCGTAATCAAAGATATCCACGCTGGAGTCCGGCTTGTCGTTTATGCTATCATACAAGTCAGAGGGGCCGTTGCTCCCAGAGAAGTTACTCTTCGTGGGCGCCGTCATGATACCAATGAATCGTTTGAGCTTTCGGTCCCCATACGTCTCATTCAGCTTGTTGATTCTGATCAAGGGCATCCCATGGTACACACTTTGGCTGCCTGGCGGTTGATTCAAGAACACGAAGCCACGACTGCGCCACTTCCCATTCCTTTCGACCGAAATGTATCTGAATCCGATATACGGAAAGCAGTAATCATCAGGCTTGGAACGGAGTATCAGCTTGCTAGCCGACATACGTCCTTTGTCGCGGTTGACCCTGATAATGAGCGGCCTCGGCGAAGCCCCTCTGAACGAACGGGTGCTAGCAATGCACGTACCACTGCTGATAGCGGGATGTCCAATGCTCAGAGATCACCTTCCGGAATCACAAGCCTTCTTTCCAGTTTCTGGAATGCTCTTTTGAGTTCTACAGCTAGAAACAATCAGGTTGTACCAGGTGCTTGGCCCAGTGAATCGCCTTCAGTCACCTCTATTCCGAGCTCAAGGTCAGCCTCTAACCATCGCCCTGGTCCGTCAGAGGATGACGGGTACGAGACGTACTCAACCATGAGCTCCCTTGAGGGTTCGAGCTCAGAGTGGTCAGAGTGGAGCGATATCCCGCCGATATCTGAAGAAGATATCCGTCTCCAACGAAGTCCATCTCCACAGTTTGAACATGCAAGCTTAGCTCCGGAAACGGAACGCAATAATCTTCCTGTTCTTAGCCTTCCTGCACCTCCACCAAACATACCTGCCATGGTACCACACACCATCATTGGCCTAATGCGGTTGCAGCAGTTTGATGGATCTTTCAAGCTGGATGATTCTTTCCGGCAAATAGTTGGGGAACGGGCAGTTCGCGAAGCAGAGTTGTCACCTATCGATGAGAAGACGTGGGCAACGGTGTTGTACGTTGCCTTTTTGATGAAAAATATGGATGACCAGAAGGAGCTACGGGATGATCTCTTGATGAAAGCCCGTGAATTTCTGAAGGACGAACCGGATGTGGTGAATTTGGTAGAAAGGGCAAAGAATCTTATTGCCTGAATGTTTACCATACCACATAGGTTCATGTAATAATTAGCTTCGTTGTATTTTGGATGATTCAATGCACTGTTCTCAAGTTTGCGGCGGCGAATCAAAAGGCCATGTGGTCCGTGCGTTGCCGCATGGCTGTGTTTGTCACTGCTTAGCTAAGGAGTGCACGACGTTTCCAACCTTTCCTTGTCTCGTCTCTTCATCACCCTTCTGCTTGCTTTTTCGACTTTCAAACCAATATGAGTGCCAACGACAACGAAGACCTTATCGACTACGAAGATGAGCATGACATTGTTCCCAATGGCTCAGCGGCCGCGGCAGCCACAAACGGTGCAGCCACAGGTGGTGCAGCAGCTGATGGAGACGACAAGAAAAACTTTTCTGGCATCCATTCTACAGGGTTCCGGTGAGCTACTGTCTTTTCCCGCTGATATGTTGTTTTTTATGCTCAACTTTGCTTAGGGACTTCTTGTTGAAGCCTGAACTTCTTCGTGCCATCAGTGATCTTGGTTTCGAGCACCCCTCAGAGGGTACGTGAATCTGCTTGAAAGGCAGTCCTTTCACACTGACGCTTTCGACACAGTACAACAAGAGTGTATTCCTCAAGCAGTCCTCGGAATGGATGTCTTGTGTCAAGCCAAGTCCGGTCACGGAAAAACGGCTGTTTTTGTCCTTGCCACCCTCCAGCAATTGGAAGCTGTCAACGGACAAATCTCAGTTCTCGTTCTGTGCCACACCCGTGAACTTGCCTTCCAGATTAAAAATGAATACACCCGGTTCGCCAAGTACATGCCCGAAGTTCGAGTCAGCACTTTCTATGGCGGCACTCCAGTTTCCAAAGACGCCGAGACTCTGCGCGACAAGAACAAATGCCCTCACATCGTCGTTGCCACACCTGGTCGTTTGAATGCCCTTGCAAGGGACAAAGTGTTGGATGCTAAAAACGTGAAGCACTTCGTCTTGGACGAGTGTGATAAAATGCTGGAACAGCTTGGTTAGTCATACGAATTTCGGACCCACATCATCCATCATCCTTTTGTCTCGTCTTTGCCGAGTACCTTAATGGTCATGGCTTCGACCTTCTTTGGCGCACATGGGACTTGTCCCCTACCTTCGATCCCGAGTAGCTATGGGCAGGATTCGGGAATAGTCGCTGTCGACTAGTTGAGGGTTATACGAAATCTGGTTCGCCGAGATAAAGAGAGTCGGAGGAGGTTGTGATCGAGCACTCGAGGATGTCGCCACTACCCGAAGAGTCTGGGCGCCTTTTTCTTTTCGATTCCTTTTTTCGTTTGCACACCGTATGGACCATTTCATCTAATTGCGACACCACCCATTAGACATGCGACGAGACGTACAAGAAATTTTCCGAGCTACTCCTCACCACAAGCAAGTTATGATGTTCAGTGCGACATTGGCGAAGGATATACGGGTTACTTGCAAAAAGTTCATGGCCAACGTAGGTTTTGTCTTGCTGTGTAAATGATCGTTGTTGATTCGTTCCAGCCCCTTGAAATTTTTGTTGACGACGAGACAAAACTCACCCTGCATGGTTTGCAGCAGCATTACGTCAAACTAGAGGAGAGCGGGAAGAATAGGAAGTTGAACGATTTGCTGGATACGTTAGAATTCAACCAAGCGAGTACATCATTTATTGTTGACATCTCCTTGTCTGACATTTTCTAGGTTGTCATTTTCGTGAAGTCTGTCGCTCGTGCGATCGAACTTGACAAACTGCTTGTGTCCTGTAATTTTCCAAGCATTAGTATCCATTCTGGTCTCCAGCAGGAGGAGCGGTTAGTGGCTCTCACATTCACTGATCAATGGCGTTATCAATGAAATTACAGCATCAAGCGATATTCTGCTTTTAAAGCATTCGAGAAACGCATCCTTGTTGCCACGGACATCTTCGGTCGTGGCATAGATGTTGAGCGGGTAAACATCGTTGTTAACTACGATTGTCCACCTGATGCCGACAGTTATCTGCATCGTGTTGGGTACGTGACATATTGTCATCAAATGAATGGTGCTAACATCAGGTTCTAGCCGTGCTGGTCGATTTGGGACCAAGGGTCTTGCGGTTTCGTTTGTTTCCTCCGACAGTGATCAGCAAGTGTTGGAATCCATACAGTCGAGGTTCGAAGTAGCTATCCCAGAGTTACCGGACCACATTGACCCCGCTAGCTACAGTGAGTGCTTTCAACACACGAAACTTTTCTTTTATTTGCTGACTATGACCGCTTCTTAGTGACATCTTAGTGCGATTATGTTTGTATACTAGTTATCCTTTTGTCTACATCGTCCTTGGTCCCTTTTTGCTGTAAAACTACGCTAAATGTTTCTCGAATAAACACTTCTCGCCCATACAGTTTGACCGCGAGCGATCCTTGACCGAAAGGTACAAATAAAGAACTGGGCCTTCGGGATTAAGGTTATCATGACGTACAGTCCTTGTCAATATTGCCATATTTGCCCCGTAACGGTATTTGGACCTGGCTAGACCCAGCTGACTCTGCATCGTACTGTTGCGTGCTCGCCAGTCCGAGCAGCTTTTCTTGCCTTCGTACACGAACCAATCACGTTTTTCTCCGACGTCATAGAGGAGGGACGTCTGCCACCAAGGCTTCCCGTTGACTCTAGGAGACCTATGCGCAGAAAATTTGGCCTTCCAACACTGCCCAATCTCTACTTCAGGCCGGCAGATGGTATCCTCTCAGTTCCTGGATACACGTTCGAGAAGGTATGTAGATCGCCCCTTCATGACGACGGGCTCGGCAAACGCGGTATTTATCTAGGCTATGCCATGGGAAGACACTGGTAGCATGACTTATCTTGCGGAGGGGAGCAGCCTGAAGGACAGCTCGAATGTCCTAGCCAAGATTTCTCCAGCCCAGTCTAACGGTTCAATGTGTTTGGAGAGGGAGGCCCACATGTGTGTCTACCGTCTACTTCTTCGTAGATATCACTCAACAAAATTTCTAGTCTCGGGAGAATGTCCTTGTCATCTGACAATCCTGCCTTGCGTATGATAGATTTCATCAGCATACCCAAAGAAAATGGCGACGTCGTTGTTCTCTTGCTATTTCATCCAGGTCCGAATTTGCTTGGTCGCTATCTACCCCCATCCAAAATAAACGAGCTACTTCTGGCTGATATGTCGCGTGTCCGACCATCGTCATCTCATGGGGACATCTACATGCTTGGGATTGAGGAGCCCGATTTCACTGAGGAAATGGAAGCTTTCGATATCATGGATCTGGCCTCATTTTTAGAGTATGTCCGTGGTCGTTTTCGACCCTTGTTTGTTGTTCAGACCAACGTTATAGGTTTGCTATACAAGCGACGCATTGCTTGGAAAGCCTGCACAAGTACGTTATTTTGTGTTCTACTGAGGAAACAAGTCTTAGTAATGATATATCAAGGGCCGGCATAATCCACCGCGAAGGTAACGGACACGTTCTTCATTCCCAGTAGGTTCATTACTAACAGCTGTTTCTCTCCCCAAAGTCCGCGCTAATGCCTTTCATCTTAACGCGCATTCTGGAAATGTCCGCTTTGTTCACTTCGGAAACCGAGCCATCTCATTAGAAAAGTCAGGCTCTCCGTCCTCACTTGTTCTCAAAGCTTTCGACGAATCTGAGAAAGTCAAAGTGAAGGAAGCTCTTTGCTATCTCGCTCCAGAGCAAACGGGCAGTATCGAAACCACGACTCAGGACCATAGGACGGATCTGTACTCTCTTGGGATAATGTTTTGGACTTTACTTGTCGGACGGGGCCAAATGCCATTTGAAGGCGGGCCGCTCGAACTTCTACATTCTATTGTACAGAAGCGACCAATGCCTGTGCACGATGTGCGACGCGATGTGCCTCAAGTTCTCGCTTCTATCATCGACAAGGCATGCCTTCATTTTCCACGTCCCCGGTTAATTTAGTAACGCTATCCCAATTCTTCTTCTCAGCTTTTGGCCAAGCATCCGGATTCACGATATCAGAGCGCTTATGGTCTGAAAACCGACCTGATCGAGTGTCAGAGGCGACTACTTGTGTCGGTGTCTGCATCTGCTGATACCTCTGCCACGGAAGTCAGTAATCGTCCTACTTAATACCCCTGTACTGACCCCGTTATAGCTCATACCCCACTTTGACATTGCGGTGCAAGACAGGTTTATGGTATATGAGCAGCCTGTCGTTGATATATGTACTAATTCACGTTCATCACAGGAATTTACCATACCTTTGGCTTTGGTGCGATCTAATTAGTTTTTTTGACGTCACTGTTGGATCACTAAAAGTATTCCAGTTCGGACGCGACAAGGAGTTAGAGCTCGTCAGGAACGTTAGTAAGTGTACTTTGCCTGTGTCGTAAGGGTCGTCAACTGAAGTTGAAAATCAAGTCCGAAATACGTCCACAAGTTTCTCGCGCCATTTTTCTGCATCAAAAGGATATATATCAATATCATCTTCTGGGAGCCAAGGTACAGGGACAGGAAACGGCGAGGATCACACCGATTCCAGGTCCTCCAGTGGGATATCGTCCAAGTCTAACGTAATGAATACTGAAGTGGCCAGATCTGTGTCGAGAAGTACACCTTACGACCAAAGCTCCGTGTCGGCCAGCATCACCTCGTCATTACAAACCAGTGACGGTTTACTCAGGACTTCATTGCGTTCAAGACCCCGAACGGCTCGAGCTCAGGTGGTGGTAGTTGCAGGTCCTCCCGGGTTAGTGAACTCCGCTTCCGGTCATAGCAATAGGCTAATGCCCATTTAGTGTCGGAAAAAGCTCCATGATACTGATCAATCAAGCTAAATGGCGCTGTGCGTCATCTTTCTAGATTTATTACTCCTTACTGACCAGGTTGCTCAGCACATGGATTATGGGGGCATGCCAAATTTCAGAACGTCGATTCGGCGCCGTTCTCGGCATTAGTGAGCCATACTTTCCCCCTTCGATGCATCTTATGAACGAAGCGCAGCTTAGTTGTCTCTCTTCCGTCCTTCGGCAATTGATGGTCTTTCATACGGATGTGCATCGATTTGTTACGGCTCTAAAGGAGCGTTTGGGCCCTCAGATACAGAATGTGCCTCTTTTGTATCAAGGAACACCGGAGCTCAGAGATGTTTTAGCACTTCTAGATATCCACGTTGACACTCCGAAAGAACGCTTGTCAAGTCGCGAGCTGCGCGCTCGGTTTCAAACTTTGGTTGAGAACGTCTTTACTGTCGTTGCCGAGACGCGATTATTTGCTCTTTTTCTGGATGATCTACATGAGGCGGATGATTCGTAGGCCTTTCTCTTCCGCTGCTTGCAGGGGTTTAATGGCTTGACAGAACTCTTGATCTTGTGTCTTCGTTCATCAACTCCAAGAGTAGAATGGTATGTTTGAATACGTTATATGGCTTGCTTCATCGTCTCAACAATCCAACAGCTCATCTTTGCCACAATTCGGTCAGATCGAAGGTGAGCCTATCCATATCGCGTTGTATTGACCTGTATACTAACTACATATTTAGTGACGTTGTTGAGCGAGTACGATCCATGTTTAGTAGTCGTTCTAAGCCAACTTGGATCACCTTGGAAGCACTATCGTACAATGCAATCTCGACACTGGTCTCTAAAACGCTTCACCGGGCGAAGGAAGATTGTGCGCCGCTGTCTCGTGTTATCTACTCGGCTTCTTCAGGAAACGCCTTTTCGGCACGCAGTATTTTGAATACATTTCACCGACATAACTTCGTACGATGACAATCATCTTGCTCCTGTAGATTTCCCACTAATAGCAGTATCGAGTAGATCACGTTCAATTGGGAGCGCAATTCTTGGCAGTACGTCTTTGACTACGGCTGGCAACCTATAAGCCTGATTGCCCCGTAGATATGACATGGCTGCCATTGAGTCGAGTCTTGATACTGAAAAAACTCTGGACCCTACAGATCTCACGTTTCTTGTATCACAACTGAGGGAGCTTCCTGAAGAAGCTAGGAAGTACTTGATTTGGGCTGCGCTATTTGGAGAATCGTACGTTTTCTGGACGCCATTGCGTGACATATCATGACCGCGTCATACAGATTCAAAGTTACTGAGGTCGCCTTGATGATGCATTTGGAGGATGCAAGCGGTAGTAGTAGCAGCGAGGACGAACACGAGGATTACTTGACCTTTCATAGAATGGACACAACTAATAGTCCTCGAAATTCAATTCTAGGACTTCAAAAGGCGCTTGATGAAGGATGGCTCATTCAGCGAGCTAGGGACATGTGCAGTTTCGCGCATGATCGATATCGCCAGGCAGCGCAAGCTGAAGCTGCCAACCTGCCAGAGGACGTGGCAGCAAAAATGTCTTTCAGAGTGCGTTGATCTTATAATATTGTCTGTGTCAACGCTCAGCTTCCCTTTGTCACGTAGATCGTCCTGATGATGTTGCACGAGACCCCGGTAGATGTTTACCGGATTGCGGAGCATGCTAAGCGGCAAGTACTTGCCACCTGTGTATAATACGATGTGCCAACTTCAGAATTCTAGATGCCTTTCCCTTTTGCAGGACCATCCCAAAAGGGACGAACTTTTGTCTGTGCTCATTGAAGCTGGTGAAGCTGCATGGACCAGGGGCGCCCACGAAGTATGTGCAAGACGTCACCCCAGAGGGTTACGGGGATTAATGATTCTTTATCTAGCTTGCTATCCGATCTTTCCATAGCGCGCGCTCGCTTCTTCGAGGCGATCCATGGTCAGAGCATCCCCAACGAACTTTTCAACTTTTCTCTCGCATTGCATCGTGAGTATTCACCTGCTTGCCAAGTGTATGTAGCTGATCAAAATATCAGACTAGCGAACTGGGGAGGTGAAATCTTTGTCATGCAGCATTGTCGTCTGTCACTGAATAAGGTTCTAGGGGATTACGTCACTTCAAATGAGTTGGTCCAAGATTGTATGTTGCATGCTCAACGGCCAGAGCAAACAGCATACCTCCTGCGGCTTAGGTCTCGCAACCATTGGATGCGAGGAAATTTTACGGATGCCCTGGGCGACAATCTACTTGCATTGAGAATTTTAGGTGTGGAGATTGACCCGGCGCCGACCAGGAGAAAGGCGGATAGAATGTTCGAAGAAGTAAAGAATGAGATTCTAGCTGTTGGATTTGATGAGATCCTCTCTATTCCGCGCACCACAGACCCAAGACATCTATTAGCCGTCGAGCTGTTAAATGATGCTGGTACCAATGCGTATTGGAGTACATCTCCTGCTTTTTCAGATGTCATCGGATTGACTGTAAGTACGGTAGACGGATCTCTCAACCCTTATGAGATATAACTCTTGTTTTTAGACTATCCAACAAGCATTACGGTTAGTGGCTGGATTTGTCAAAAGGGTTAATGATAAACGTAGCCATCAGGAATGGAATGGCTCCGGGCACTGCTCTAGGCTTCTTCTGGGCACTTGGAGGTGCGTTGTTGCTGTATTACACCCTTTATCTCCTAAAGCATTGTAGGTGCCGCAGAGCAGCGAGAGTTGTATCGATTTTCTGCTGATCTTGCTAGACTAGCGTTACGCATAGCAGAACGGCATGGTTCTAGCAGTGAAAAATGGTTTGTCCTTTCTCTATAGCTGGATGTAGGTTCAACTTTTTCTGCAGTCGTGCGCAGGTGCTTTATTGCAGCATGGTATCCGGATATGACAGTATGCACATCAGCACGATGATTCCCCGCCTGGAAGAGGCAATTCAGTACGGCAATAGTGCAGGAGACCGGTGCGATTTATCGGCCTTTAATACTTGTTCTCGAACTTGATGGTTTCGTCCAGGGTCTACACCGCGTTTGCGCGAGTCCATGCGATCATAACGCGGCTATTTGTTTGCGAACACAGTAAGCGTTCTGTATCAAGTCTGTAGATCAGGCAGCTCAAGCGTCTTCAGTAAACGAGTTGGTTACTGCAGCAGAGGATGTATGTCTTAGCGACTGTTTGTATGGTATTTATCACTAACAGGAAGTGTTTTAGTGTGTCAACGAGGTTAAACAGGCAGCCAGCGGAGCTGATATGATCGCATTAGCGCAAAGTGCGCGCATTCTATTCATCCAAAATAGTACCCAGGTCTCAAATTTTTTAGGCTGTCTCAATGTCATCCGTGCTCTAGGGGGCTACACTTATGCACGCTCTGCAGATACTGCATTCGATACAGATGCATTCAACGAGGGCGAGTACCTGACCCAGCTCCGAGAGCAATCAGGAAATCCGACTCTTGCGTTTAGTTGGTGAGAGTGCCAACCAAAGTACAATTAGTCATCATTAATTCTCATCTTCCCATTAAAGGTATAATTCCTTCAAGGTGATTCACCTTGCACTTCCCCCATTTATGGACATTGAAAAGACAACATCAGATCGTTGGCTTCTACTGTCTAGGATTTTTTGACGAAGCTGCGGAGCTCGGTTTCTCTCTATACGATACCAGAGATAGGCATCCAAAGTCAGTATGCTTCCCGGTTCTTAACTGTGCCTTGACTTAGATGGTCTCAGTCACCGACACGTCCGCTACGGTCTATTTTTCCACAGCCTCGCCATGATATCTAGCATGAGGAAGCGTAGCGTTACTGAAGAAACACGCGTCCGTTACTTAAAACAGATTGAATTCAATCAGAAGTTTATCAAGAAGTATATCACCCTGTGTCTACCATCTGCTCGTCATCCTTACTTTTTCACCAGGTGGTTGTCTCCGAGCCCAGTGAACACCAGCACATGGGTAGCTCTCGTGGTACTTCCAACATTATTTTTTTATCGTGGCGATGCCTAATAGAATTTTTGTCTAGGATGCCGAGTTGTCTTCACTGTTGAACAAGCCAAGTGCTAACAAGCAGTACGATACTGCCGTTAAGTAAGTCTCGATCCTGGTTTAAACGACGTCATACCTATTGTTTTAAGGTTAGCGGTAAATCATGACTGGCTTTTGGAAGAAGGATGGGGTCTTTATCTTGTTTGTTATTCCCCTCTTCTTGCTTTACCACTTTCCTCACCTTGATTTTTAGCAAGGGTGCCATTTCGTGCGCACGGGCGTCGAAGGGCTGGGAAGTGAATTACAACGCCGCGGCATATCCCGACATTCTCAGTGGGGAGCTCAAGGCATCGTGTAAGCAATATCTTTGCCTTAACTCTCGCAATATCTGTATAATATTTTTACACTAGAAACTATCTCAATACGGTGGTGGGAAGCCGGCCTCAGTATCCATTGAAGCGACCTATATTCATGACTGACGTTGCTGTTCAAACCGAGAGTGCCACTGTGGACGATCCGAATTTCCCGTATGGTCAGACGAAGACTGCTATGAGTGATGAGCAGGAATCAACACTGAGTGCCTCTGATCTTGCGTCCATCTTGAAATGGAGTAAGGACATCTCGAGTGACATCAACTTATTTTCAGGTCTGACCACTCTTGTTGTACATGGTAGAGTAGTCTGACACATCTACAGCGTTACAAAGGTTGACAGAGATTGCGACCGGTATGTATTTTTGAAAAGAGACTGCGACAACTGACTGACTTTTGATATTAAAGAAACTTCCGGTTCTCAAAATACTTGCGGTAGGCAAAGTATCTGACCTTTTGAGGGTTTACTGACCTCGCTTAGTGGTTATCACACGAGAAGACGGAGACTATACTGTAGCGACGAGCATGACACCACCCGAACAGTGCCAAGTATACGAGTGCGTTCTACAATGGTTTTCCGCCACTTAGCTTAACCCGTCACAGACACCCACGGTCAGTCAGAAGTCTTGCAAATCCTTTACAAAAAGCCATAATTCAACACAGTATGTCATGAAGATATAACAAAGCGTTTCTATTGAAACTAATCCCTATTACAGCCATAAACTCGAAGGAGCGACTTCTGTTCGACGATGCTGCGTCTGACTCTCGGTTCGCAGCTGAGGCCCGTCAGACAGTCTATCGATCGGTCATATGTTTACCTATCTTCAGCAACCGCGGCCAAACATTCGGCACAGTATATGTGTCCTCCAAGTACTCGTTTTCACAGAACATTGTGATAATGTTGACGCTTCTATGTCAACAAGCGAGTATCAGTATATCTAACGCTCTTCTATTTCGTTCTGTTCAAGCAAGCACCAGAGAGAATCTGAAAATGATTGCCGCTCAACGAGATGCTCTGGAAACTGCCCGTAAAAGTCGAGAAGACGCTCTTAAGGCCACGAAAGTACATCTGTTCGATCATTGGGCTTGGCCTATCGCTGACTTTCGTGTCCAGATTAAGAGTAACTTTTTGGCGTCAATGAGCCATGAGTTACGAACCCCGTTTAGGTCTGGTAAATTTTCCTGGGCCTTGGCTACTAACAACTCATTGGTTTTATATTTAGTTCTTTTTACGGTCTTCTTGATCTACTGAGCGGAACTGAGCTGAATCCTGGACAAAGCGAAATTGGTGCGACCCCGAACCTGCAATGATACTCTTTAAGACCACTTATGCATGTGTTATTAGTCCAAACGGCGAAGCAGTCTTGCGAACTACTGTTGAAGGTACGCTTCTTTCATGCGGTCAAGCAGCGAGCTTGATTTGCCATAGATCATCGATTCTATTCTCGACTATAGCAAGCTAGAAGCCTCTGGTCAGCTGCTTATTCCATTCCGTGGACAATCATTGATATACTAGATTCTATCATCAGCGCTGAAGCTTGAACCATGTGGCTTTTTGGTGGAGGTAAGTTTCGGTTTTTGTCGATCCTTCATCTGGGGATTGACGCAGGATGTGTAGAACATTATAGCAGTAAGTCAACGCCGTGTCACGGTGTAACCTCGCTTCCTATTGTTTTAGGATTGCATGGAACTGTTACTTCCCGTGGCAGCAAAAAAACTGGATCTCTCTTTCAATATCGATCCTGACGTACCACCATGTAAGCCTAATCACCGATTCAGTAGCTCATCAGTTAACGTATTCAGGGGTTTATGCTGACGACGCCCGCATCCGCCAAGGTAATGAATGGTGCTTGCTTATTGGCTATGGACATGCACTCAATATTCTTTTCAGTGCTTATGAATCTAATTGGTAACGCAGTCAAATTTACGGAAAAGGGCTACGTCCAAGTATCCTGCTCTGTTGCGAACCCTGCGTCCGTGTCCTCTTCTGATGAAGTCAATATCAAATTTGTTATCCAGTAAGGATGCTGTTCTGCTTGGCACCGTTTATCTACTGACATCGATACAGGGATAGCGGTATAGGACTATCGCCAAGCGACGTTGAACTGCTGTTTGTACCTTTTCAGCAGGCCGACAACTCGTCGACTCGGCGTTTTGGTGGAACTGGCCTAGGCCTGTCTATTTCGCGACAACTGGTTAAACTTATGAATGGTGCAATTGGGGTACAGTCGGAACTGCATGCAGGTTCAATGTTCTGGTTCACAATTCCTGTCAAAATCTTCCATTCGGAGGAGTCAACGCGGGTAAGTTTTATTTCCCTTTGAATGTTCTTAACATCTCATGACACCGTCCAGTCTCTACTGGACATCCAAAACCTCAGGGCGAGTTTGCAGCAGCCTCAGATTCTTGTTATCTCGGGGTCCAGTGTCACATTAGCTTTGCTGAAGACTTTCTTTACTGGTTTTACCGTCACGCCCATCTCAAACCTACAAGATGCGGAAATGTGTCTTCGCAATTTCAGCAACCTCCATGCACCGCTTGATTTCATCATTCTGGATGATCAGTCGGACGAACATGCTAATGATCTTGCTCATTTTCTGCGTTCACTTCATGTCAGTGCCCTTCAAGACACGAAAATCATTCACCTATACACTCCTACGACAAACCTATCTCGACAGTCAATCTTTGGAACCAGCACGCCAGGTGTTGTTAAGATGACAAAGCCACCCCGCCAAGCCAGACTCTTGCAGACGCTTGCTGGCTTGAAGAACCTTCCCAACGCCATCCCGAGTGTCTCGTCTACTGAGGTGTCTAAAGCTGTGCAGAATGTCGCTGCGGCACAACGTACTCTATATGGCAATGTTCTCATCGCCGAAGGTGAGTGGATATTCTTTAGAGATTGACACGTCATCTGAAGCCTATTTAGACAACCCTATCGCACAGCAGCTTCTCGTCAAGCAGCTTCAACGGCATCAACTGAATGTAACGGCAACGTCTAATGGAAACGAAGCCATTTTAGGTCAAAATCAAATTTCTTCTATCCCTGATGTTATTGAACGAACTTTTCACAGAATGGGAATCACGGGATCCTGGATATTTCACAGTAGCGCTCTTTGATCATCGCAAGTGGCCTTGTTTGTATCCTAGTGTCGTATTAACCTCCTTTCAGATATGCCCATATGTGACGGTGTGGAGGCTGCCAAGCGGATACGGATGCTGGAGAACAAGCGGAAGTGCCAAGTTATGCTACCAAGTAAGATATGCTCCCTTCCATTACGGTCGTCGCTTTTTCTTAATCAATGCCCCAGTTGTGGCTTTGAGCGCCGATTGCCAGGAATCAACGAAGCAGCTGTGTTTGAGTGCTGGCATGAACGCTTTCTTCAGTAAACCGTTGAAGAAGTGTAAGTTATTTTGATTGTCCTTGATGTGTAACTCAATAATGCATTCTGCAGCGGATCTGACGTCCTTATTATCGATGTTTGGGCCATCACTACCAGTGACATAGAAGGCGGGAACTATTTATTTCGTCATATAGTACTATATATCCACATTTGCTTTGAACACACGCATTCATATTGCATACCTGTCTGTACACGTAGCTATCGCACACCATACAACTGCTAATCTCGCAACTCTTCTTTTGGAAAAACGGCCGAGGAAGATTTAAGAATGTAATCGATGATACAATACATTGTGCATGTACAGTCTCAGTCCATTCTATCATACATGCGTACAAGTTTCGTTCAGAAGAGGTATCATCGTCACCGCCCATGGCCGCCATACTGGGCGGGATACTGCATTGCACCAAACCCGCCTTGCGCCAAGGGAACTTGGTTCTGTGTATGCTGTGCCTGTTGTTGTGCATGGACGGGTATTGCCGTTGCGCTGTGCTGACCAAAGATGGGGATGTTCTGCGCCTGCCGCTGGTATGCCTGGGCAGAGATCTGTTGTTGCTGCATCTGCTGCTGTTGGTGCTGGGGAGGTGCAAGACCATGAGGATGAGGGAAATTGAATGAAGGGGGTGGCATAGAGCCGGGAGGAGCACCCATAGGGAAGGGAGAGGCCGTTGCCGTCGACGTAAAGTAAGGGTGAGAAAGCGCCTCCGCTGCTGATATGCGCTCAGATGGATCGAACTTTAACAGACGCTCGAGGAGATCGAGGGCTGGATTGTTACACGTCAATAACATAATAAAGCACGACGGTGAAGCGTTATACCATGAGGTGATGCCTTGGGAATGACCTGCTGTAAATTCATCTTCGGATACCGAGGAAATTGTTTATTGGCGATATCGGGCTGAGTATGCATCAGCAAGGACACCGCACCCAGAGTGTGTGACGTACTGCGTCTTTAAATATGGTCTTAATCTGCTGCTCTGACGGGGTGCCAATAACCCGCATGATATGCAGCAATTGATCTTGGTTGTCTCTACCTCGAAACAAAGGAACGCCAGATATCATTTCGGCAAAGATGCAACCGCAGGACCACACATCGATGGAAGTACTATATGTCCGTGAGCCGAGAAGGACATCCGGAGCTCTGTACCATAGAGTGACAACCTGAAAACTTTAGCAAAGCGTTGAGGAAGTCAAAGACGACACACTTCGTTTGAGAACGTATTCACAGGAACACCAAACGCCCGTGCCAATCCAAAATCCCCAAGCTTCAGTTCCCCTTTTCGATTGATCAAGAGATTTTGCGGCTTAAGATCACGATGAAGGACCTGGTTCTCATGACAAAACGCGGTCCCCTTCAAAAGTTGGTACATGAAACTCCGGACGGTGTTTGGGTCAAGCGCGCCACGATCGCCATTCTTGTCCATGTACTTCTTCAAATCCTGTTCGCAGTACTCGAAAATGAGGACGAGCTTCGTCTCAGTGTGTATAACGTCGTGGAGGCGAACGATGTTGACATGCTTGAGCTCCTTCATGAGCGAGATCTCTCGGATGGCGGTCGATGGAGTTCCTTCTTCAGCATCGAGATGGATTTCCTTGAGTGCGACAATCTCATTGGTGGTTCTCGATCGACCCTGTGGAAGGTTGTAATATACGGAACGAGTAGGCAGAGCGGAGTCATACCTTGTATACTGTGGCGTAAGTGCCTTCTCCTGTGGTATGTATTAGCAGAAAAGCAAAGTAATTTGCGGGCGTTGCTTGCCTAGTTTCTCAAGCTGTAAGGAACTTAAGTGTCAGCGCACAGTGAGCAGTGAGGCTGTGATCACACCTGAATATAATTCATAGGAAGTGGTCCAACGAAAGTACTGCAGAATAGAGAGAACAAATACAAAGCCTGAAGCTTGAAGTGCGAGGTGTGCTATAAGTACAGAGAGGAAGAGTGATGGTGGTGGTGGTAACAGGGAGAGCTCTGCCAGATGGACCTCGGCGCTCATCCATTCGAATCCGGTCATCCAAATCAGGATGCCTCGAGCACGTGGGCAGCGCCAAAAAAAATTCTCGGCTCGACAACTTCTGCATGGCGTCTTCAGAAAAATCGAAAAAGACCAAGTCGAAACCACCCCGGAGTCGTCCAACCGCCAACTCTGCCATTTCTCAACCTGCGGTGCAGGATGCTTCCACCACTACCGCCCTTCCCGCTTTCTCTCCCAACGGCAATCTTTTCGCCTATCTCTCCCTGGCTGTTGACAAGCATCGTTTACGCGTTTATGATACTGCTACAAGCCAGTCCGTTGCGGAGCATCTTTTCGAGGCAACCAGGGCTACTGCACTAGAATGGGCACTGCTGCAATTGCCCGACGCGGACCAACCACCCAGCAAAAAGAAGCGGAAGAAAGGCGTAGATGCGACAGAGGTAAAGACGGTGGAAGTGGTCATCCTGGGTCTCTCTAACGGTACCCTGGTTCTATTCTCTCCCACTCACGGCCGGGTTATACGAATCCTCTCCGATTCTCAAAGTACAGTTGCCATATTATCAGCAATTGTCGTCAAAAATGCGGATAATATTTCTAACATATGGACTTCGAGTGCCGACGGCTTTGTACGGAAGTGGGATATACAAACTAATAGTGTGCTCGGTGCATGGAAATCTGATGACCGAGTGCCCTACTCAGCCATGGCTCTTCGACCGAGTGAGGAAGATGACCGCCACATCCTCGTTGCAAATCACTCCCTTCGACTGTTATCTTTTGATAACGCCGACTCACAAAAGCCTAATCAACTGGCATCCTTCTCCGGGCATGCTTCAGTCGTCAAAGCCGTACAATGGGATGCTTCTCAGACGCGATCCGACCGTTTCATTTCTATGGCAGAGGCGGACAGAGTAGTATCGTTATGGGCCGTACCCGTAGGGGATGCAACGGAGGGGCAGCTCGCTGCTTCAATACAACTTGACTCTGACGTCAGAGCCACTTCTCTTCTTCACGCTGCTGCCTCTCCCAGTCAGGTCCTCCTGACACTTGCCGCGTCTGGGAGGATATCTGTGTTTCCCATCCCCGCAGAATTGTCGCCGCCTACCAACTCTTCTCACAAAGTGTCAACGCTACTACCTCGCTCCACACTCGCAGTACCCTCCGTGAAAAATACTTCCGGTGCTCAGCTTTTGGCAGCATCATTTGTTCAAGGTCATCCCGGTCAAATTCGCATAGCAAGAGTTGTCGCCGGTGTACAACCTGTATTTGACCTTGTCGTACGTCTCCATTTTTTTTTCATCCGTCCCTGACGATTTACACTTTACATGCAGTCATATTTAGATGAGTCGGGTGCATTCATCAAGGACGTTTCAATTAGCGACGTCTCCGCTAGCCTTGTCACCGAAACAACTATGGTTAGCAACTGTTGTATTGTCGGATTATATCTCCTGATTTCCATGCTTCATAGATGGAGCCAAGCAGACGATATAATGAGTCGGCGTCAATGGTGGTCGGCTCTGGGGTTATACTCGGGCATGATCCAGACTTGGATGACTTGGCGGTTGAACATCCCGAAGGCGAACTGGATGTAGATCTTGCTGAGCTCAGTCTCGGTCAACGATTAACAGCACTCTCGGGTGCCAATACCCGACCTGAGGGTAGTGATGATGAAGAAGCTTCTTCTTCCAAGCGCCGTAAACCCTCAGGGAAAAAGGTACAAAATGATATATCCGTTGTCCCAGCTGCTTCCTTAACGCGGACGTTACTCCAAGCTTTACACTCGTCAGATTCAAAGCTCATGGAGACATGCTTGGCACATTCTGATCCTGTTTTGATACGGAATACAGTGAAGGCTTTGCCGCCTCAGTTAGCTGTTCCGTTGTTGACGGCCTGCATGGAACGATTGGGGAGAGGTGCGAGGGCCAACAACATGAAGGGTGGTGGTGGTGGCGCGAGCTCCCAACGTGGTACAACTCTGATTGCCTGGGTGAAAACTGTGCTGGCCGTGCATAGCGGACACTTGATGACCGTATGTTATCTCAATTGAATTGCCCAAATCGTAACTAACCTACTACTTCAGATGCCTGATCTCGTTGCACGACTTTCTGGTCTTCATGCTACACTCACTGCTCGGATAGCACTACAGGAGAGCCTCTTGTCCCTTAGCGGGCGACTAGACATGGTCCTATCTCAGATCGAGATGCGTTCATCTGCAGCGCCTGCACCTCTTGTCCCTAAAAAGAAAGCAGTCAAGGACAAGAACGTTAAAAGATATGTTGAAGGTGAAAGCGAAGACGAAGAAGAGGAGATGGATGTAGATGTCGAAGTTGACAGTGGTGACGATGCTGGTAGCATTGAGGATGTGGAGTTGGGGGGCAGTAGTGATGAATCGGACGAGGAGGAAGAAGCTGAAGACAGCGGGGACGATGACGATGAGGACGAAGACGAGGATGATGACGATGACGCTCCCGTAGCTAATGGATTCATTGATGATGAGGCAGAGGAATATAGTGAGGAGTCGTCAGACAGTGAATAGTTATGTGCATATCTACTTTGGCTATTTCTCGCGCCTCTTCGAAAGATTCCCTTTTCGTGGTGATGAAAGATCCGATTTTTGGCTACGAGCTCGGGTCTAAGGTCCTTGTCAAAACGCCTTTCCCTGTTACAGCGACCATAACATACCAAACGTTTGGTAGGGGGCTCTTCAGACTCTGATTCCGTTAAAGGGGGCAAATCGCTGTCTTCCGCTTTCGTTTTCTGGCAAGTAGGTGTAACAGAGAACACATAACTGACACAATGCACGTACCTCTTCTCGCCTTTGGACTCTCTTCCTACTTGTCCTCGCGGATCCAAGAGGAGTAGTCTGAAGTTCAAACACGAATGCGGATGTGCGTCCACCCACCGTTATCCATTTGATTGTGGCGGGTTCACCAGATGGCTGTTCGCAGCTAGTGAGCATGATTGCACTGGTAGTAACACACGATTCGCAGGCCTACCAGTACCATATTATGAGCGGCCTTTTTTCCCTTACCCTGCGTACAAAATGACTGTTAGTATTGGGTCCTGATGCATGGGATGTCAGTCTACCCAACGATGTTTAAAAAGCCAATCGTTAGGAAACTTTGTGTCATCTGCGTTCGCTTCAACGGCTGTTTCGCAAACATACATCATCTTTTCACGAAGTCTCGTCACTTGGTCTTCGGTCAACGTATTGCACCTCTGCTCTGGGTGAACGTGAGCGTGATAAAGTATCTCATCTAACCAAAGATGTGTCATTCATGTAAGTGGCGCAACTGTGTACATACCAGCAACCCAGTTACCAACACCTGCACTAAAGGATTGATCCAGAAGCAGCGCTTTGATTGGGCAAGATCGTTTCACAACAAGTTTAAGGAACTCTTCCAGGGACGGCATTGATAAAATGGGATCAAATCCCAGCTCAGAGATTGGCGGTTCTTTTGTTGGTGAGGAACATAAACGTATTCGGCCTAGCCTGCGAGCATCTAGGAAAGCTAGCTCTATGGTATCCGTCGTACCAGCGCCAGACGTTGCTTCTAGGTGCAGTATGAACTATGCAAGTAATGAGAAAGGCATTGTGGTAGGTAATATACTGGAAGTTTTTCGCACTTTGACAAAACGGGGAGGCCAGTCCGTCGATGCCGTCCTTGGTGTCTCTTTGTAGTACGTTGCTAATTGTCCTTTGACCTTGAAAGTGCGCTAAAATTAGCAAATACTTTCAAGTTCATAGTGCACAAAGCTTTGACTCGCCTGCAGCATTCCTGTCATGCCAAAATGCATGACGGGCATTCGACCGCCACCACTCAATTCGAGATAGAAAACCTTTCCTAGTAGATTTACTGCTAAGTGTCGCACATCATTGCTGATCTTGGAGAGATGAAATGCACCGTAACGTCCTACATTGTCTATTATCCTTCCCGTCAATTCATGGGCCTGGGTATCATTTCAAATACTTGTTAGTCGAACGGTGACTAGTAGACTCTAGAGCGCACGAATTCTGTGTGAGTTGTGCCAGAGTAGACGATGGCATCCTCAAATGACTCGACCCGGACTATTTTCTTGTCTAGACCAACGGTCCTGATGAGCTTGGCTGCTCTTTCTACTTCTAATTTTGACTGAAGGTATATTACAGGCCTAGCTGTGGATAAAATCTGCTACGTACCTGGGAGTTCTGGCATAGCGTTCTGGGGGTCTCTGGAGTGGGGTGAGTCTCGGAGTTGGCCGTCGACGTGCCCACAAGTAATTGGAAAAGAACTCCAGAGTCCGTATGCGGCCCGTGGGGGATCTATTGCAATTTTTGATTGCACCTGTATCCGTTTTACTCTTAAACTCGTTTCTCTCTATCGACAAAATACACCTAGGACAGCGAATACAATGTATAGCTACTATTGTACTTCGACGTCCCGTTAAATACCAACTACCGTTCTGAATATTAATAATGGTCCCTGCTTCCTGGACAGCCACTTCGGGTCCAATGAAGCGGACCTCGGACTTGGGGATCTCCGCCGGCTAGTTACGGTTTTGATTGCTTTCTCAGGTTGCCTTTGTCTTTGCCTCTCCACTCATTGTACTTTCAGATAGATCAGGACGTTCTCGGCAGATAACTCTGCTGTAGTGATATCCAGGCGCTGTAAGGTCGTCCAGGATTGCCAGGCAGTTGCGAGCGTTTCCGGAGAGGACGAGTCCGGTGTACGTCCAATCCTTCTGTCATCCTTTTTTCCTTTGTTTTCGTCGGCTGATAGTCTTTTCCGGGTGTTAGAGAGATGAGTGCAAACACATACCCCTCACCAGCGTCCTCGGCGACACAGTCCAACGTCGAACCAGAACTAGTGGCGCAACCTTTATCCACCACGTCTAGGGCGCCAGATCATTATCAAACACAGTCGAACCTTCAGCACGCATCCACTGCACTCCAAGCAGCATACCGTCGAATCCGACAAGTCAGGCGAAGCTTGCTGGAGCTGTCGGACGCCATTCCAACTCGCGATTGGGAGAACCGGGTCGAAGGCGACTCTGAACTGAGGCCCAGACACGACGCTATCATGCTTACAGGCTCCATGTTTGATGATTCAGGTGAATCCTCAGACGAGCCCTTTGAAGTAGACAGACTCCGAGGCGCCTTGCCTGCGATGGAAGGACGGGATCTTGAGCGCCAGTCTGACTCAGCGCGCTCAAGTCTCTATCTTGATTTCGTTCGCGAAAACGACATGTCGGACGTCCCTTCCCGCTATAGTCGTCTTCCACTCGCGCCACTGGGTTCCATTTCTGAAAGCACAACCCCGCCTCCAGCGCCAGCGCCACCTCCACTCATCCTGAATTCACCTATCAGCCCCCCTCGTTTGCCACGAAGATCATTGCTTGAATCAGGCCTTCTACGGCGTCGAGAACTCAGTGACGACCCTAGTACAACTACTGGTCGTCGTGTTGCAGCTCTCGAAGCTGCAGGCTCAAGCAACTATGCCGATTCGCCCGTTGCGATGCCAGGGTCCGACGAGCTCTTGACGTTGCCTCTTTCCGCAGAGCGTGATTTTGAACATTTGCGTTCAATTGTGCGCCAGCGTCGTTCTGATCCGGGTGTATCGGCCAGAGTAGACCTGCTACTTGAAAATATCCGTCGTACAAATGCTGACCGACCTACACGGAGCTTGGATACGCCTAACGCGCCCAGAAACGGAAGCCAGAATGCATCCAATCCTACCCCGAGAACCTCTTATGGCTCTCGCAGATTTAGATATTCCCGACCAACATCTATGCAGTCGCCAGTGTCTCCCTCCTCAGACAGATTATCGTTGTTATCAAACTTCTCCATCCAAAACTTGCCGACTCCGACATCCTCCATTCTCTCGCATCCGCCCCTTCTATTCGACGAGCCCTTAAGTTATGTTCAACCATCGGATCCTAACTTCCAGTCTCGCAGTGCGTTGGATCGAGATGGGAGTACGGCTGAGGACCAGGAGAGAAGAGGTTACTACATCAGTCGACGACTCAATTCAGAAGGACAAGAACATGTACACAATGTACAGGTTGATTGGTCGGATGACGCCATGGCCTGGTTGATGCCCACAAGAGATCGCCTCCTGCAGGATCAATCAGCACAGAGTCGGATTCATGCTCGCCGACCTAGGGATGGTACAATCACTGCTCCAAGAGTGACGACGTCTCCTCCAGAACCTACAGCTCATCGGCGTCATTGGGGTGAGCTACTGACTTTTCTATCTCGATCAAACCACTAACTTCATTTTCAAGCGCGCCTTGATGCGGATGGCAATGAGATTCCTTATGATGAGGAAGAGGAGATCGAGCGTAATCGCTTCTATCAACGCCTTCGAACACACGAGCGTCGGTTGACGGCACAACCAGTCGCTGAGCCTTCTTTGCAGCGACCATCCGACCTCGTTCCTGTCACTCAGACGTCCATCTATGCTGACGACGATGCCACTATCTCTCGACGGCCTCGTGTTAGGCTTGGTCGTCTAGAAGGCGGCGATCCTTTTGAATATAATCGGGCCTCTCTGGACCTTTCGTCCGGCCAATATGATTATCTCTATCCTAGCCGGCGTACTGCACCTTTGAATGAGGATCCGGAGTATTATGGTTCAGATGTACCGTTCTACGTCGACCCTCTGCCCATGCCTCTATCGGAGATGGTGTCTTCTCCGTCTTTCCGACTAGAGAAGAGTGCCATTCGGGTCCATAAGAACGCCAGCCTGGCAGGGAGATAACATTGCATAATACATTTGTCTCCTGACACCTCTAACTTATTCATTCAGACTGTTCTTTCTCGGTACTTATGCATCATTATGTACACATTCTCTCGTTAAACACATTGAAGCCGTTCCGTTCATTAAGCTTAGTTTCATTTGCAGTGCTTTTATTCCTTCATTCAGACGACTTTGCATTACTTAGTTCCTACCGTTGTTGGTTACTGTTACATGTGTGTAAGGTTATATACGATCCGTGCTTTGGCATTGCACCCCAATGATCATACATTTTCTTCAGCTGAGGTCTGCTAAGGTTGCGGCGGCGGAGACCTAAGGTGCGGCCTCTAAGGTTTGAGGGTATGAGTCACAGAAGTCACGTAGCGCGGCGTACTGCAAGCGGGCCGTCCATTGGCCAACTACGATCACTGTCGCCTTTCATTTCTTCATGGAGGTATGATGAAGTTGTTCGAAAGGATTACTCACAGCACTCAAGTTAGGTGGTAAACGCGCGCTCGGCTTTGTTATCAAACTTTGAAGTGCTGTCTTTATTACGAGAACTCGAGAGCGACCACCTCGCTCGCACGAAAACCGCCTTGCGAATCAAAAAAGAGGAAGAAGCCGCCGGTGTTATTTCTTCGATCGTGCCAGGGGAGAAACACCCAAGCAATGTTGAAGTCATTCACAACCTGCGGACAGTCGAGGTTGAGGTGCGCATTGGACTAGTTTTCTTTCCCTGCGGTAGCTCTAACTGTATTTTTCAGGCGATCCAATACCTATCTGCAGAATATCAACCTACAAAGTCCCAGACGGAACAAGGTATCACGCGGCTGGTTAAGGATCTCGATAAGTACGCCTTGACAAAGGCAGAGAAATTACAGGTGGTGAATCTCATGCCGACTTTACCTGTGGAGCTCTATGTGGTGTGTTTCCAAGAGCCTCTGTAATGCTTCCGTATTGAATCCGCCTCCTTCAAAGATTGTAGAAGAGCTCGAAGATCGGCTAGGGGAATCCATGGAAGAGATCCTTGCGAATGTTCAGTCTTCATTATCCTCCACAGCGAACACGACGACGGAAATGAATTCATATCCAGCTACTGTCCATGAGGAGCTCGGGCCCGCAAACGAGGAGGACACGTCGTTTTGGGATGCTGAAGGCGACGTCGATACTGAGATACAGTTTGACGACAGGGGAGAAGGTGTTGGGGTCGAGGGCGACCTCGATGTCGATGATGACTGAGTGAAAATTAAATTCCCTTGTACCATCTGACCTCCCTCCATATGTATCAGTTAGACAAGCATCTATCCCATTTCCTCCATAATATGTAATACAGCGCCGTCATAAACACAGGTCCCTGCATCAAGCAAGAGGAAACGTACAGCAAGCGCGTCATTGACTGATAATAAGTCGTACATTCATACTTTCTAACAATCATAAAAATAAAATAATAGCCCCAAAATCCACCGACCCATGGAAAAAAGGTACAAGCTACGAAACAACTGCCATTCTCCTGCCTTTGAACCAATTGCGAAACTCTCGCGCACTACTTTTTATGGTGCCTGATATACTTCTCAGACTCTTGACGCTGAGAGCACTCTTCCCGCCGCTGCTCCTGGCACTCCGGAAGCTTTCATACGAAGGTGCGGTTCGCAAGTGAGAAATCGATGCGGCCCTAGTTAATGTCGCAGGTGGCGAAGGGATCGTGGACACCGAAGGTGGTGATCCAAGCACAAATGGGCCAGAAATCGAAGGACGGGCTTTGATGGACCGTGAAGACGCCGATGATGAATTGCGCTTCAGACTGACCAGCCGCTTGAGAGACCCTGTCTCGTCTTTCCTTCCTTCGGGGCACCCATGATCTGTTACAGACTCGTACTCTGCGCCAGTATCATCCGCGTCCTGATCAAACCCAAGGATCCTCCCTAGCATAGGTGAGTATGCTCCTCCTTCCTCCGTTTCCGATTCTGTCTCATCCGCATCACTGTTCTCATCCGGTGTCGCCCAATCCCAATTTAACTCGGAATGACAGATGCTGGCATAGTGAACGGTGGGCATGTCCACAAACTTGACCGATTTGTTGCTACTTCCGCTCCGTTTTCGACCCTGCGGTCGCGAGACCATGACTGACGCCGAGGATTTATCGGTAGACGTGGACGATGAACTCGTTGTCAGGATGGATCTCGGAGGGTATGGGTTTTGCATCATATCCACGGGTGAGGCTGAATATAGATATGACGGAGTTACGGGCGTATGTGGGCGCGAGGAAGATGTAGATATCGTTGACGAGGACGCTGACCGGCTTTGCAACGGCTCTGTTGCAGAAGTGTGATGAGACCCAGAGGACAGCTTGGATGAAAGCGGAGATGATGGACGGGAGTCAGAATTGTCCCACTGGGGATAGCCGTTGTCGCCGGTCAAAAGCGCGTCGTCCTCAGATATACGAGAACGTGAGTGGTGAGAAGACCAGAAAGAGGAAGGCGGGGAAGGAGGCGAAGATCTGACGTCCCTGTGCGAAGCTCGATAATTTGAATGACAGCGGGCAGGGAGCCTATGTTCTAGACAAGGCCCGGGACCTCCGGATGTAGGAGACGGAAGAGGCGAATGCGGTCGAGGATTAACATTAATACACGATTGAAATTTCGGAGAATTAGATGAAGACTTTGGGCTACGGTATATCCATTCTCGATGTTTCGATCCTTGCTTCCGCGGAGGTGTTGAAATGACATTTGGAAATAAGTCAACTTCCAATGGTCTGTTAGCAAGGAGAAGAGCGTGAGTCGTACGTCCGTTTCTTGGCACCTTCGCTCGCGAAGATGCGGGAGAACCCCTGTGGAATGGAGAGGATGAAGAGACGTCCGCAAAAGATGTGGAGGAAAATGGTGGCGTCTGTCCACAGATATGTCAAATTGTGCATATTGATGGATTGCAAACTTACAACTCCATATTCGAGACTAGAACAGTCTGGATCTGCTGCTTGATAAGCATCTTCGTTGAGTTTCGGGATCGCTTTGGCTCTGCTGCACTTGGTCGATCTCTGATAATTGCGACGCGGCATCCCCTTTGCTCTTAGCAGAGTAAGGGAATCGTTGATGCCAACGGCCGTCAGTGGTGGTGAACGGGACCGCTTGCATGGCTGTATTGATGTATGTTTAATAATGGAAAGAAGTCAAAGACATATCCTTACGATAGGGATGGGGGAGGTAGGAGTGGGTAAAGCATCCTGGGTAAAAGTAGAACAGGCAGCAAGCCATCTAATTTCGTCACTGGTAATGGAGCTTCGCGAGCTGTTGTCCTATTAAAAGGGATGGGTTCAGTCGGACACAGCGACGACACAGATGGATACCCATACCTTGAACATGAACGCAATGTTCGGTGACACGAGCGAAAGAAGGAGAGCGGAGAAAAACAAACAGTGAATGAGGGAAGTTGGCTCACAAACGGGTGGGACAGCAATGCTGAAGAGACGGACAAAAGGCCGATATTTAAGTAGACATACCTAAACCTTGCGATTTACACGTGTGCAAGGGTAATAGAACCTTGCGCACGGAGTAAAGGGCGAGGCGATTAGATGGATCAGATGCATGTTGAACACGATGCCAAAAAGGAGTAAAGGGTGTCTAAGGTGTCTATATCATGTGTACTTTGAGGAGTAATACACCGCGGGGAAAAAAAGGACGATGACCAGGAATATTCTCAGCCGTAGATCCAGCGATGTACTGTGAGGTAAATGCCTACAGAATCCGCACCATTACAGTCTGGGGCGTTCGGCATGAAGTCCACTCCAGATGCCCCTGGCAGCTTCCGTCGAGCTTTCCACCGGTTTTTTCAGGGCTCTGATCTTGGCACCCGATGAATCGAGGAGAAGCTCCACCTTTTTTTCAATACCGGTGACTTCGAAGCCATTGAGCGGGATGACTTTGTCGCGATTGTTGACTGCGAGTATGATCACGGAGGGAATCCCGGGAGAAGAAGAAAACATACCGTAGTACCCGCGAACAATGGGCTCTTTGTAGTTGCGCTGCCTGACCACGACCTCTACATGGGGGTTGGCGCGCGCTAGAGATTCGAGGTGGTTGAGAATGTATGTGCGAGTATTTGCAGAAGAAGGCCATTTGTCACAGTACTCAAAGACAAGCTTCCGAATTTGCGGGAGAAATATGCCATGGCCATTGGCAGGGTACGACCTCAGCTGTCCTCGGAAGAGCGCGGCGGCCATCGTGGACGACGAGGGCGACGGACGCTATGGCGAGCTCGATGTAATGGGAGAGTGTCGGAGTTTCAATGAATGTCGTCGGAGTTTTGATAGATTGAGACACCGGCTCTCCTTAGCACGCACCAGCTAGGAAATCCAAAAACATCGAGACGCGACGCGCGCGTACATGGCTCGTGCTACTCGATCCTCTGCTACCACCGACAAGCTCGACGACGCCGTAATTTCCACCCAACAAGCTGCCACATCGTCAGCTGCCGTTCTCAAGAAACGAAAACGTCGCTCAAATTCGCCAGAAAACGACGTCCAGCCAGCGGCCAAACAATCTCGGACCGAATATTCTGGAACAGAACAGGCGCCTTTGCCATCGCCGCCGTTGCTCAAAGATGTTGGAGAGGTGCCTCTTAGTTCGGGGGATGCTGTAAAGATTCTGGATGTCTTGGAAATGTGCGTTTTCTTTCAGCGCAGAAGGTCGTGCAGCTCATTGTAGTCAATATGCAGGACCGATACTCAGGGCTTGCTCGACCGCCTCTTTCCTCTTCCAAATGACCCTTCCTCATCTTCAAATCCTTCATATTCGCTTAGATCCTTGCTACAGAATTCGCCACATCATCCCCTGTCTCGTCTCCGAGTGTGTAGCCAGTACCCCTTATCTTTTGCTTCTACTCACATGTATTATAGTCGGCTGTACACAACCTGTTTCCCATCTCCAAGGCTCGAGCACGACCCTCCTCCCCCGCGTCACGGCAAATTCAGTTCTGTAATCTTGCCCTTTCCCTCCTGGACGAAGCTTCTACTCACTCCGTGCAATTTCCATTGGATTCCGAGTCCATTTTCCCAGTGGACCCAGAACTGTTCCAGGATGAGTTACCAGCGACATCGGCCTCAGCTATCCAGCCACTGCACAGGTATGCACTTGTACAACATCTTCCTCAAGGTGATTATTGGTCTTCTCTGAATTCGACTCTACCGACCCCGTCCTCTGGGGATATTCGCGAGCTGAAAGATCTACCCACTGGGTATGCAGAGCTGGTGTCCATATTTCCTTACCAGTACCCCCTTACTCGTACAACGCCGCCAAATCTTGGTTCATATCACAAGAAAGTGATACCATCACAAAAACAAAAGATGCCTATGCAGAGACGTGCCACCAAAGGCAATTTTCTTGACTATGGCGTTTGGGGAAGTTTCGCGCCTACATTTGAGCTCGAATATGCCGAGATTGGCAGACATCAGCTTGGCCAAGTTTATTATAACCAAGAAATGAGGAGGAAGGCCTCTGAAGAAAGGCGGAATGCGCTGCTTCTGGCTGCCCAGAGAATGGACCAGGAGGATCATGCCATGGACGAGGTGGAAGAGATCAAGGAGTGCGGATCGGTCGCGGTCGATGTGGACAGTAAACTCAAGGACATTCTCTCTCCGGAAGAAGTGGAGAGTGTCAAAGCTGCTCTGAACAGTCTGGAAATGCAGAGTTCGGTGGAAGAGCTTCTAGAGCGAAACCGGAAGGCTTTGAATCGGCTCGAAGAGCTCCAACTTTTGCGACTTCAGAAAGAAGATGGGGGGACGAGTGTTGCCGAAGAAGGATCAGAAGAATGGGAAACAGGTCCGCATCAGGTTCTGATCTTTCTGTCTTCATTTTATTTAACGTTTCGTTTAGCGCAAAGTATCTTGGATTCTTTAATTATTTTAGCATCATTACGACCGCGCGCTTCCGACTGCGAACCTTCAACTATCATGCCCACCGCGGAAACCCTTCATTCACTTCAGCGTACCTTGCCCTTGGCAGACCCTGTCGGCTGGAATGGAACTCTTCCCGCGGCACAAGCAGTTGCCCTTCGTGACGATTCGACAATCAAATATCGAGCAGGGACTACCGCTTCAGTACCGGTAACAACAGTACCGGCAGCATCAGCACCAGCGACACCAGCAGCTACTATCACACCATCCACGCCATTTTCCGGTTTCAACTATCAGTATGCTACACCCCAGCAAGGTCAATATCGTACACCTACTACGGCCGCTTATGCGGCTACATATCGACCGGGTTCCACGACGCCTTATTATCCCTCATCGCAATACCAGCAGCCAGCCCAAGGAGGCCAGAACGCATATTACAACGCACAGGCATACGCTGCCATACAAGCTACTGGTCATCAGCCATATGCCTACACAGGCTGGTTCTCGAGCTTTCAACCGAATGCGGGAGGTACCACTTCTGGAAGAGGCACGCCGCAACCGGCCACAAGTGCAGCGCCGATACCTAGTACTTATGGGTCATTTTTTGCGGCGGCTCAGACGGGTACTGCCGCTGCGACACCACCGCCACGGACACCCGCGGTAGCAAATACTGTGGTTGGCGCGAAACAGGCACAGTGGGCTGCTGGGTATGCGCAACAACCACCGATGTTGCCGCTGCATATGAGGACTGCGCAGAATGGAGGGACATACCAGGCAAGCACAGCTACCAGATGAGGACCCATTCCTGAGAAACTTGGCTGTTCTTAATTTCTTTCCTTTCGCCTTCGTATATTTATATTTTCACTTGAAGATAATCTTCGTTTTTTGACACTCATTTGACGAATAGATTCAGAGTAGCATACTGTACTTGCATTATACAGAATACGAAATACACCGCTGTTCCTAGACATAACGCTGTAACCCTACGAGTTATAAGTTGAGAATGATACTAATAGGAATGGGAGATATTCGACGTCGCCTAGTTCCGCGTTCATCCCAGAGAAGGTTGAGTCCAGACACTTCAACGTCAGGTTCCTCTCGCACACAAAACCACCTCTTCGCTTCCTTGGAATTAATGACCTCAAGAAGAGGAAAGTGTAGCCCAACCTAAGCCCCGACCGTCAGGATGGTATAGACAACGGCGGACCTAGGATGGACGAGAGTGCGTTGGGAAAAGAAGCGAAGAAAAAAAAACTGCTTTTTAAGGCCCGGACCCTGATTTGATGGATGATGTCATGCATCAAACTCACTGAGGGGGGTAACCCACAGAAACCTGACCAGGAACTGACTCTACTAGTATGTGTACATAAAATAATATGAAGCAAAGAAAAGAGCACTCTGTAATTTATGGTACGAAAGTAGACCAATTAATCTTCCTCCCGCAGTCTCGCCGTACTTGCTCGTGGACTTTCGGAGCCAAATCACACAGATGCCGCATCGTAGGTCGTCCGTGAGGACAATTCCATGGTTGATCCATGGTACCCATGTGATGTACGATCTGAGGGGTAATAGTTAGGCCAAAACGAAGCAAGCAGCAACTGAGCACGCACAGTTGTCATCTGGCCTTTCGTAAGAGGCATCCCGACCATAACACTCTTGCGACACGCTCGCATAGCAAACATTGCTCGCGCTTTAGAGCAGCGAACCATCGTTCCTGAAGGACGATCGTGCATGAGGTGAATAAGTTCTTCGAGGTCTATGAAGAACTTGTGTTAAGCACGACCCGATACTCAGAAAATCGCCCACCTTTCATATTGAAGACCGTGCTCTTACTCACAGGCTGAGCGGTCAGGCGAAGTTTCGAGCCAGCCCCCGCGTCTTCCACGTCTTCATATTGGTCGACTCCCTCGACCTCGAACCCATTTTGCTTTAGCATGTCCAAACGCTCTAACGCGAGAAGTTCATCAGCCGCGGTGAGCTCTAGCGGTTGAGGTCTGCGTCACAGCAATTACAAACAGTATCATGATAGTAATAGAAGGAACAGGCACCTAAACAACTTCTGCGACCTAATTATCGTCGTTTCTTGAAGCGTTTCGAAGTTGTATTTTTCATCTGCAGCATGCTGATCCACGATGAAAAGGTCATCCATCCCATCTTCACCCTTCTGTCTCCGGGTCACAATGAATCCGAGATTAAACTGTCCCACTATGTCCATTTCGGAAAAATCGGACTTGGAAATGACGCGTGATAGAGCGGCTTCGTCGTTGTCGTCGAACTCACTTTTCTTCGTTGACGAAGACGTCGAATCACGGGAGCAATCCGAAGTCACTTTCCATCGCTCGACTACACCAGAAAGGTCAAATCGAAGTCCTATATCACCCTCTCCATCTTGTGATGTTCGAACAACTTCCGGGCGGGAGATGGGCCGAGAGTCCTGTGAAGATGAAGGGGTAATCACTTCCACTGGGGTTATATCTTCATCATCAGAGATAAGATCGATAACTTGGGAGTCACTTGCTGTAGACATTATACTATTCGTTGTCTCGCCAGTATCTTCTGCCTGTGCAATTGGCGTAACTTCACCTTCATCATCTTGGCCCGCATCTGTACCTTTGACATTGTCCTCGGAATCGTCCATCCCGTCATCGTCGTTCTCTTCCGTGGCTTGGTTGACTGTGCTTCCGCTTCGAGCAAATCCGACAAGCATGCTTCGGAAGGTCAACGTAGCTTGTTTGTTCTTCTTGTCCTCAACCTTCTTGGCCTCGACCGTCTTCGTATCGAGTTTATTTTGATCGGTGGCCAATGATGCGGAGGGAACGCTCTTTCCCGATCCAGCTTGATCGTCACTGTTTAGTGAATTTTTACCAGTCGTTCGAGCCCATGATGCGAACGACGTGTTCATGACCACCTGTTTGTCTTGACCCTTCCGACTTGCCGCCGACGATGCCGCCAGGGATGAGACATCTTTTGAGGAAGGCGGTGAGGATGGTTCGATATCCAAAATGATCCTTTGCGGAGGCCCACTTTCGGTCGACGGAGAGGGCTTGGAGACAGAAGATGGACACCCGGACGGAGAAGTTTCCATGTCAGTCAACGGGAGTATGCTCTGGCATTTCGCCTCGCTATCGACGTTCCCCTCATTCACGGCTGAGACCGTAGGGGGTTGAGGATGAGAACGAGAACTAGCGACCGAGGATGTTTGGGTGATGCCGAGATCTGATGGGAAATCCTGTTCAGAAGTTACCGTCCGTGACCTTGTCCTGCGCCCCTCGATTTCAGCGTCATCTAACGATATCGTCCTCTCTCGTTTTCTGAAGCTCAATCGACCCTGCGCTCCTGCAACAAATTCATTTCGTTGCGAGCTGCTTGTGTGCGTTGTTGGTGCGATATTTGATCGACTTAGCTGAGAGCTCTCGACCTCATACGTAGAACTTCCAGATGTGAAGAATGTTTGTAGCTTTGACTGCAGAAATGTTAGACTGAAACGATAAACGGAGAGTATTAATCACTTTCAAGCCCTCCAAGATGGCAACCTCATTATGCAGGAAGAGTGTTCTCTTATCGGGGGTCACATTCACATCATAGGTATCTTAAACTAAAGGTGAGCGACATGATATCGAACGAATAAAACGCTAAGTATACCGGTGGGTATCTCAAAATCGGCCACAACGAAAGGAGCCTGAGAAGTGGTATTGTTATTGGGGGTAAATGAGCGATAGACTTCGTTGATTGCTTTCTGTATCTGAAAGAGAAAATAAGAGGAGAGCGTTGGCAAAGACACGTACTTACTCTGGCTAATCCGCAGGGACGTCCGTTGATGTAGAAGAACTGCCTGTCAGTGCTACTCCTACCACAGCCGGGAGATGAGATTAGACCACGAATGCACACTTCAACTTCGCTCATTTTTGAATCGACTTCCTTTTCCTTTCCTCGTTTACGGATCTGAACACGGGGGATTGAGAATGACACGTCCAAATCTTGTACATCGTCAAGAGACTTGCTGCCCCAGAGGGCAATCACAGATGCTCGTAACGACCGTAAGCCTTGCGTTTGAATGGGAGTGGATTTTTGTCTGGAAGCTACTTCGTAATGTTAACACGCTGATCATAGTATGAACGCTTACCCCTTATCCATCTGGTTACTGACGAGAAGTCTGACGCTATTCTTCTTCGTGCAGGGAACTAACGCGTATGCCTGTAGGAGGGATAACGCTTTACCATATTCTCGTTTGGCGTTTCTCTCAAATTCCTTTCGCCGAACTGGTAGTGGCGAAAAGAGATTGAGAAGTGTTACTGTCGTTCCGCGCTATATGGAATAAATGAAGATAGTCGTGTCAGACGAAAGCAGACACACCTGCCTCGCAACCCTTTTCTTTTCTCTGATTTTTCCATTCTTGTCGAGGTCAAGGATGACGCCTATAGGATCATTGGCACGAGTCGTTATGGTTACACTCTCGCACATTGCACACAGTGATGAGACGGCCTCTCCACGAAAGCCAAACGATGATATGGTTGCAAGGTCGTTAAACGAAGACAGTTTTGAGGTGTGGTGTTTTGTGCCTACAATATTGATGATGTTTCTGATATGGATGAAGTGAAGACGATCTCACCAATGCTCTCCCAGTCGTCCTCTGCCACTCCAGATCCGTTATCTATGACTTCCACACTCTTGACTCCATAGTTTTTGAATTTTACCTCTGCGGATAAGAAATGAATATTGTGCGACGACAGAAGCGCCTGAAAATAACCTATGCTTCCTGCTCCGGCGTCGAGACTGTTCTCTACAAGCTCTTTCACAGCTGTCTCAAGGGAGATAATGACTTGATTTGAGGTAATCTGGTGTATCGACGCGGTGGGAAGAGCAGTGATCCTTGGCATCGCCCTTATGTGGGCCCCTGGTGGGATGTAGAGGGACGCGACAGGTCTTAGATCTACTTAGTGCCGAGCTGCCAAAGGCTAACACCCACGGTCACGATCATGTGATTGAACCCGATTTCTCCCTTCGTTTCTAAAACTTTTACTAAAAGGTTCTACGGTTCTCCTCATCGAGTCTGCTTTATGATACCGCTCAGCTGTTCATTGCTCTCAACCACAGTAACAAGGCCTATGTCACGCAGTAACCGCTGTCGCGTACCAACCTATTCTCTGCATTTTGTTTTAAATAAGTGTCAGCCTGAGTGCAGATCTACATGCCAGCATCACAGCTGAACGTATTGACCATGAACGTGAGAATATGAAGAATAATGGTACGAATGACCTCTGCGAGAAACTATTCCATAATATTTAAACCTTGCAATAGCCGCTCAACTTAAGGAGCGATGCCTGTTTTTTAATGAATTTTATTCTGTATTTATTATACACTATCTATAAAGACGCGTGCGGTGGAAGTAGTGTCCCAGTCCCTTCCTTCATGAGTCTGCATTCCTCCGGTGTGGCGCTACATGCAAGGTATGTCTATGCTCCTCGCGACGTCACCCAGGCAACGCTTTTTAGGCAAATCCTTCTCAAGTATGACTGAGCGACCCATGGAAGAAAAGTGTCCTCTACAAACTACGGCACTATCCTTGGTATTTTTGTGGCGGCTGGGTTCCTTTATTGCTGAATACGATATTGATACTGTATTTGAAGCATGAAGCATTGCAACTTCAAGCACGTTCATGAAGAATACTGCGACGTCAAGTTTTCCTTGGGCGTGCCGTCATTCAACGCAATCCAAGTGCTGTCCAATAAAACTTGTACAGTGGCAAATCTCGGCACTAGATTACATTGACACAGAAGGATGACATATTGTTCTTTCGGAATCCTTCTGTTCCAGTCTAGTGTTCTGACAATCGCCTGGGGCATGCGAAGAGGGATTTTGGGGCAGGGCAGGATTTTTGATGCTCTTTGAAGTTTGTGTGACTTCGAGATGAAACTTTGATAAATGGACCTGTTTATTCGGCTTGAAAATGCGTTGTTAATGCTAGTGATGATGAAAGTCGGTCATCCAGAAATAACGAGATCATGATTCTCTATTGTAGTGAAATGTAAGCTGCTCGGGCGACCGATCAGACGGGCAAATTCTCTTGAAGTATACATTATTAACATGTATTGGCATAAATGGCAGACAGGCAGACACTTACATGTGCATATCTTCATTGCTCCGAAGATAAAGAGTATTATGGTATATAATATAATGGCCGAAAACATGTAGAGAAACTATGAGGAGAAGGCGTGTAGTTACGAATCTAGTCATGGCTCCATTGCGATCTGATTTACTTACCAGCATGCCTGACAATGGTACGGCATTTGTGGTCGTAATCATCAGCAGGCACATCCTCCGACTTCCTGTCCTTGCGCAGTTCCACCAACGAGCTGCACGCCACCTGGAACGCCTCCTTGGCCGCCGTCTGTCCGTTGCGGGGAACTTCCGCTAACACCTTGTTCGATAATGCGTTCGACAACTTCTGTAAACGCCTCATTTACTCCAATAGACGTCTTCGCCGAGGCCTCCACAAACAGGGACCCGATACGCTCAGCGAAGGCGCGACCTTCGGCAGTGGATACCTCGCGCGAAAATTCCTGCAATAACGTCAATGTAAGTACGCAACGATGAGTTATATATACGTACTTTATCAACCTTATTGCCAACAACCACCCTGACAGGTCCCTTGGCTACGGTGCCCAGATACGTTTCCATCTCCCCTACCCACCTGGGTAGTGCCTCAAAGCTTTCCCTACTGCTGACATCATATACCAGCACCACCCCTTGCGCGCCCCTGTAGTAGCTTGCAGTTATGGTCCGAAATCGCTCTTGTCCGGCTGTATCCCATATGCTGAGCTTGACCTGTTTGCTATTGCTGGAGTGTGAGACGGTGTACACGAAAATCAACACCAATGGTGGCGGAGACTTCATCCTCTGGTAGCCAAGATTCGTCAGAGAATCGAAGAAGAAGTGACGACTTTCCAACAGAAGAGTTGCCAATGAGCAGCAGCTTCACATTCGTCGGCGGATTTGGAGGCGGCGGCATGGTGGCACTGGTGAGGTGGTGGTCCTCTGCAACGAGGGGATGAGCGAAAGCGGATATTGACGTCATTATAGGCACGTGAAATGATAGGGGCGTCATACCCGGACCGTATAATATCACAAAGTTTTATCGAGGTTCAGTTGAGTGTATTTAAATGCATAATTCGAATGAGGCATATCCATATAAGAAAATTTATGGTTCAACGTTCGTACGTCCAAACTAAATATTGAGCAATTTTCTGTCGTAATATGGCAGCAGGACGATAGAAGAAAATAGACATTTTTCAAGCGTTGGTTTGACGCCTACGTTCTTCCTCCCATCGCGCCTTCATCATCTGCAAGCCTTCGTTTCGAGAACGAAGCATCATAGCTGGAGCCGTAAGCTGAGCTTCCAGATGAGGCGGAATCGTAGAGTCATTGCGAATGACCTGTTCAGTCACTAGTCAGTGGCGTCCATTGCAGATTTGGGTCGGAAAACGTACAGATCCAATGGAGAGGAAGAAGGAGAACGTTGCCGCACTGTTCAGCATATACATCGAAAGTGTGGAGAGTGTTCCTCGAGTTCCCGCACCATATCTGTAGATATTTGCACGAGACGAGAAATGAGCCACCTTGTCCTCGATATACCTTCCAAGGACATACGCACCGGAAGATGCTCCATGACCCAAAGATGAAACCGATGGTCAGACCTACACCAGCACCCATGACGGCGCCCATCCTAAATAATTGAGGTGAAATGCCAGATCAATCTATGCAGCGTCCGCCGGCAAGAAAGGTTCGTACTTCACTGAAAAAAAAATGAAACTACGCTCTACTGTCCAGAAATTTGAAAAGACTAACTTTTATCCCATACTGATGGCTCACTGCGTCGCTGAAATTGGGACATTTCGACAACTACGCTTCACTGCTAAATAGGTTAGATGACCCAAGTAAAAGGTGGTGGTCCGGGTTCAAAAGATGGGCCTCAAAAGATGTCACGCGCCTGTACATTGTTGGAAACTGCCATGTCAACTGGCATTCCCACCTTTCCCGAGGCCCAGCAGGCCCAAATCAGTTCGTAGCAGAGTTTCTTAGCAGTATAAAAACTCTAATAATACTTGCCTACAGTTCGTGCCCACCAACGAGATCTCTACCATGTCTCGTCACTGAGGGAGCAAACGGACACCGTGCTGCGTTCATGGCTTGGCACGTCCCACTATTTCCCTACAGAAACCTCATTCTCACATAAAATCAGGGACGCGATGGCTGGCAAGACGAGACAGAGAAGTGGACCTCTTCGTGAAGTTTGTGTATTACGGGATGACTCTGGGCCGTGGTGCGTTTCCGGCACCTGCAATAATCGTCCTACTGAATGTGCAATGTGCAAAGGAATTCAGACATTAGGGGAGGAGTATACCAACATATGGCAGTACTCGGCTTCCACTGGACTTTCCCCGCCATCGCAGTGGTTGCGTTTAGCTTTGATACTCATACCGACGATTCCTCCGTACATTCTCTCCCGATCCACAGAACTTGCGTCAATGTCCAACCATCCCACGGTGGCTTCTATCCTTAAGGATCTTCCTTCGACGTTGGGGGTGCTCACTGAAGTCAATCTGGCGATATTCTACGTTTCCGCGACATACTACAGTCTACTGAAACGAATTCTGCGTATCAAGCATGTAAGCCAGGTGCTGTGGTTTTGTTCATTCTCTTGCTGATGATGTGACCCAGCTATCCTCCATACCTGATAATCCCAATATTCAACCACCGTCATACTCTCTTCTGGGTATACTGCTTGGAATCAGACTTTTTCATCGTTTAGTGACGACTCTGAGGCAGCGATACGAAGAAGAGCCATCTGCGAAAAAGGGGAGGGAGCTAGCGAGTACGAGTACTCTGAGCGTACGGGAGAGTTTCTTGGATGATCGTGCTATATCGACTCTGATTGCGCCCACTGATCTGGATGCAGACGCGTCAACGCCAACTGAGGACGACCGGGGGACGGCATTAGACATATCATCAATACCCGATGCGTTGAGGGCAGGAAGAAATTGTACACTGTGTCTCGAAGAAAGAACCGATAGCTGTGCTACAGAGTGCGGACATCTCTTCTGTTGGACCTGCATCATCGGCTGGGGGAGAGAAAAGGTACGTTTGCTGTATGACAGCAAAATATCATATTCTGAACATGTCTCTAGGCCGAGTGCCCTCTCTGTCGGCAATCTCTGAACTTGTCGCACCTCCTTCCCATCTACAACTTATGAAATTTTGTGAAGCTATAGATACATAATACATGGAAGAAAGGATTAACACCGTTCATACTACCTGCTGGATTAGGGTAATATTGTCTCCTTTGAGTAGAATACGTCCTGCGGTCAAGGTGAGAGACTTCGGTGCGTGTAGAACAAAAAAAACGAACCGAGTTCTTTTCGAGGCTGTGCGCCTTTCACAAAAACTTCGGCGGCGTCGTCGACGACGAGGTTCATGAACTCATCGAAACCCTGTAGAAAGAAGGACAGTGAGTTTGAGAACATAACAATCACAGCAAGGTGAAGATGCCCCCGAGGCGCTCAGCACAGCAAGTAGCGCGTTATTCATCGCCCTTGCGGGAATGTTCAACACACAACTGACGGGGAAGAAGAAAGATGACCGGGACGCACAATGATTCGGCCTTCAATCCGCATGTCGATATTGTCGTATAGCCAAATGACGACTTTTGTTCGCTGTGCCAACATTCTGAGTTTAATAGGCACTTGAAGGTACGGTTGCAACGCACCTGCTGAAGATTTTTGAAAATTACATTCTGGAGAAGGAAACCGATTATAAGCAGCGATGAAAAACGGCAGAGAAAAACTTACGATGGGCTGCACCATCACACGCTGCTGGCGACCAGACATGATGAATGAAAATGGAGCAAAGACGGAAGTGGAATGTGGTGGACTGGAGGCAAGTGGTTCACGTGCCAACAAGGCCAAAGCCAGCGGTGGCCACTGCTGGTCGCACTTTTCCCTTCCTTTAAGTAACCGGACGCGTCAACGCCTTCCCAGCATGGAGGTCAGTACTCGCCCCAGGCATTTCGGTACTTCCTCTCAGTTCAATATTCGTTTCAGGTCTTCGCTCCAGCAAATTCGTCGACGGCGGCAGCCGTCACTTTCATCACCTTCGTGCAAGACCTCAAGAAGAAAACCAAAACATGGGGTCCCATGATAGAACTTTGCGCCAACGGAGAGAAGACTTTAGAACGATTCAGATACCAGTTTCCTGACGACTGGCTTTACAGCGACCAACTTCGAGGGGAGTGGAGCGCATACAACGAAATATTGAAACGGAAGAATGATTCTATTCAGGAGCAGCTGGGTGCGTCCATTTCCAATAAAGCGGTTTCGTCTCATTTCATCTTTCCTTTTAGCTGGATTGCAGTTGAAGATTGTTGCCCAAGACAAGATCGTGGAGAACAAGATCAATGACATTCTGGTTGAATGGGAGCAGACGCGACCCGTGCAGGGGAATATGCGCGCCGATACCGCCATAAATGCCATCAGCGTCTTTGAGAACAAGTTGACTCGCGTTCAGGAGGAGTACGACCTTGTTTGTAGGGCAAAGGAGGCGCTGGACCTAGAATTGACACGACACACACGACTAGAGCCTGTTTTTGAGGAGTTACGCGATCTCAAGGCGGTATGGACAGCGTTGTCCGGTATTTGGAGCCAAATATCTGAGCTCCGGGACATGGTCTGGGCTACCGTGCAGCCGCGCAAGCTGAGGCAGCATATAGATGGACTGCTGTCCTCTACGAAGGAGATGCCTACGAGGATGAGACAGTATGCCGCTTTTGAATACGTTCAGGATGTTTTGAGGGGGCTATTGAAGTCTAATTCCATCGTGTCAGAGCTAAAATCAGAGGCGCTCAAGGACAGGCATTGGAAGCAGCTTTTCAAGGTGCTGAGGCTCCCTGCGCAGATTAGCCTGACTTTGTACGTCTTCTTCAGTTTACATTTGCTTCGACACCACTCGTTCATTATTTAGGATGACGCTCGGGCATGTTTACGATTTGGATCTCAAAAAGAACGAAACAGTTATCAAAGAGGTTATCATCCAGGCCCAAGGAGAGGTAGGCTAGACTATGCTCCTTATGACGATATACAGTCCTCATGAACGATCAGATGGCTCTCGAAGAATACATCAAGCAAGTCAAAGAGATATGGACAAACTATACCCTTGACCTTGTCAATTACCAGAACAAATGCCGCTTGATCAGGTGCGTGAAGTTAGTCGTTTAAGAAGCAGACGCTGACCGTCCTATACAGAGGATGGGATGATCTCTTCAACAAATGCAGCGAAAACTTAAATTCATTGACTGCGATGAAGTTGTCTCCATATTATAAAGGTGAGAAGATCATCGGCGTCTCTCGGTGGACTGTTGCTAATGCTACATATAGTCTTCGAAGAGGAGGCTGGCTCCTGGGAGGAAAAGCTTAATCGAATCCACGTTCTCTTCGGTGCGTATGCTCCGGCCAGGTAGCCTCTTCAGCTTTTCATGCCTTCTATAGATGTCTGGATTGATGTTCAACGTCAATGGGTTTATCTTGAGGGCATTTTTTCCGGCAGCGCCGACATCAAGCACCTTCTTCCCGTCGAGAGTGCTCGATTCCAGAATATCAACTCCGAGTTTCTCACTGTCATGAAGAAGGTCTACAAGTCACCTTTTGTCATCGATGTAATGAACATCCAAGGCATCCAAAAAAGTTTGGAACGTCTTGCAGACCTGTTGAACAAAATTCAGAAGGCCCTTGGAGAATACTTGGAGCGGGAGCGTTCATCTTTTCCCCGCTTCTACTTTGTTGGTGACGAAGATTTACTCGAGATCATCGGTAACAGCAAAGACATTCTTCGGATCATGAAGCATTTGAAGAAGATGTTTGCCGGTATTTCCACCATCAAGCTTGACGAGGAGTTAAGTCAGATACAAGGGATGGCTTCTAGAGAGGGAGAGGAGGTCATGTTCACGGAGCCGATTTTGTTGGCTGACTACCCCAAGATCAACGATTGGCTGGCAAGAATCGAGACAATGATGAGGTTGTCTCTGGCCAACCTACTCACGGATGCCGTTGAAGAATTGCAGACGTTCTACGGTTCTGGATCCAAGTTATATATGGAGCCACTGATGACATGGATGGAGAAATATCCTGCTCAGCTTGTCACGCTTGCGGTACAAGTTGCATGGACATCATCTGTTGAGGATGCTCTGGAGTCAGGAGCTGCTCCCGATGCTTCATTGGACACTGTACACCAGGCACTGGATCTACTTGCCGACATCGTTTTGCAAGAATTGACTCCTGTTACTCGGCGAAAATGTGAACATCTCATCACAGAGCTGGTTCACCAGCGAGATGTCACGCGTTCGCTTATCCAACAGAATGTGCTCGATCCTAAAGGTTTCACGTGGCTGTATCAGATGCGCTTTTACCTCGACGAGACCATCGAGAATCCCTTGGAGAGGCTCTCAATCAAGGCAGCTGATGCCTCTTTCCCTTACGGCTGGGAGTACCTTGGTGTTCCCGATCGACTTGTTCAAACACCACTTACCGATCGTGTCTATCTCACTCTGACACAAGCACTGGACAACCAGCTTGGTGGTGCTCCATTTGGTCCTGCTGGCACAGGTATGCCTTGGTTCTGGTGTTATGGGAAAATCTAACCGTCATTGATAGGTAAAACGGAGTCCGTTAAAGCGCTGGGCGTGCAGCTGGGTCGCTTCGTGCTTGTTTTTTGTTGCGACGAGACTTTTGATTTCCAGGCAATGGGTCGTATTTTTGTCGGACTTTGTCAGGTCGGCGCCTGGGGTTGCTTTGACGAGTTCAATCGTTTGGAGGAGCGAATTCTTAGTGCTGTCTCGCAGCAAGTTCAGAGTATCCAACAAGGGTTGGCATCTTTGGTCAAAAACCCAAACACAGAGATAGAGCTAGTTGGTAAAAACCTCAAGATCAACAAGAACATCGGTGAGCAGTTTTATACTGGATGTAACCACCACTGACATTTTTGTTGCAGGTATCTTCATTACGACCAACCCTAACTATGCTGGCCGCTCTCAGCTTCCCCCTAATCTGACGAAACTTTTCCGGCCGTGGGTTTATTCTCTGATCCGCCGACATCCTGTTCTAAAGTATCTCTTTCTAGAATGGCAATGACCCGACCAGATCGAGAGCTGATTGCTCAAGTCATGCTGTTTTCTCAAGGTTTCCGTACCGCGGAATCGTTAGCGTCTAAGATTGTGCCATTCTTCAATCTTTGCGACGAGCAGCTGTCTCCACAGCCTCATTATGACTTCGGATTGCGCGCGCTCAAGGCAGTCCTTGCTAGTGCGGGTATTCTCAAACGAGAGCGTCTGCAATCAGTCCGTGCGTCAGAGGACGATTCTGAGGCGGTCGGCCTCTCGGATGCCATATCAGAGCAAATTATCTTGATCCAGAGTGTCACAGAGACTATAGTGCCTAAGCTGGTTGCTGAGGATGTCCCTCTTCTCACCAAGTAAGCCCGTCTTCTTTGACTGCAGTTTCAGCTCGGCAATTAAATATTTTGTAGCCTTTTGGCCGACGTTTTCCCGGGTGTTGATTACATGCCTGTTGATTTAGATGCTTTACGGGAACAGATCCTCAAAGTGTGTTCCGAAAGGCGACTTGTGGATGGTGATCTATGGGTCTCCAAAATTCTGCAGCTCTATCAAATCCAAAAGATTCAGCATGGATTGATGATGGTCGGGCCTTCTGGCAGTGGGAAGACTAATGCTTGGCAAGTCTTACTCGCAGCTTTGGAGAGACTCGACGGCATCGAAGGAGTTTCCTATGTCATTGATCCTAAAGCCATGCATAAGGACACACTATACGGTACCTTGGATGCAACCACTCGTGAATGGAATGATGGACTCTTTACCCACATTCTTCGCAAGATTGTGGACGATGTGCGTGGGGAGAGTGGCAAGAGACATTGGATTATCTTTGATGGTGATGTAGATCCTGAATGGGTGGAGAATTTAAACAGGTTGGTTTAATAACCCATGTCCTAGCCGAGACTGATGTATTTCCATAGTGTGCTTGACGACAACAAGCTTCTTACATTGCCGAATGGAGAGCGGCTCAATCTACCCCCGAACGTGAGGATCATGTTCGAGGTAGAGCACCTCAAGTATGCAACACTTGCTACGGTCAGCCGTTGCGGCATGATCTGGTTCTCGGGAGATGTCGTAGAACCTTCAATGGTCTATCGTCATTACCTTACCATGCTGTCGTCTGTCGCTCTTGACGCCGACGACGATGAGGCTGGCGATTTGCTTGCACGACGAAGTGAAATTTCAGTATCCGACAATGCTGCCACTGCGAATTTGGTCACACAGAAGCAGGTTGCCTCTATTTTGGAGCGCTATTTTGCCGAAGGAGATCTCGTCAGTTCAGCACTCAAATTTACCGAATCTATTGAGCATATCATGGACTACACCGTTACCCGCGCTCTCAACACACTCTTTTCTCTGCTCAACAAAACTGTCCGAAATATCATCGAGTACAACTTCCAGCACTCTGACTTCCCCTTGTCATTGGAACGTATAGAGCAATACGTCACAAAGCGCTTGCTCGTTAGCATCATCTGGGCATTTTCTGGGGATGCGAAGCTAGATCTACGTGCGGAAATGGGTGACTATCTCAGAAACCAAACCGGCATTGATCTACCTCCTCTTGGTCCCGGTAGCTCCCTCATAGACTTCGATGTCCAGGTGGCTAATGGTGAATGGGTTGCTTGGCAGTCTCGAGTGCCCGTCATAGAAATCGAGGCCCATGCTGTAACTGCATCAGATCAGGTCGTCCCCACTATGGATACCGTTCGTCATGAAGAAGTGCTATATTCCTGGCTATCAGAGCACAAGCCTCTGATGCTTTGCGGCCCTCCTGGATCCGGAAAAACCATGACCCTTTTCAGTGCGTTGAGAAAACTGCCCGATATGGAAGTCGTGGGCTTGAATTTCTCCAGCGCAACAACCCCAGAACTCATCCTCAAAACGTTCGAACAATATTGTGAGTATCGGAAAACGCCTAACGGTGTTATTTTGGCGCCTGTGCAGATTGGTCGGTGGCTGGTTGTATTCTGCGACGAAATTAATTTACCAGCGGCCGACAAATATGGCACTCAGCGTGTCATCTCTTTCATCCGCCAGCTGGTTGAAAGCGGAGGCTACTGGCGTGCCGGTGATATGTGTTGGGTGAAACTCGAACGTATCCAGTTTGTAGGAGCCTGCAATCCTCCCACTGATCCCGGACGAGTTCCCCTTAGTCACCGATTCTTACGTCATGCGCCATTAGTCATGGTGGATTATCCCGGTGAAGTGTCCTTGAAGCAGATCTATGGCACCTATAACCGCGCTGCTCTCAAAGTTGTCCCCAACTTGCGAGCCTACGCAGAACCTCTTACCGATGCAATGGTGGCGTTCTATTTAGCTTCACAAAAACGCTTTACTACGGACGTCCAAGCACACTATGTGTATAGTCCTCGTGAGCTGACACGATGGGTGCGAGGCATGTACGAGGCCATCCGACCGCTGGAAATACTTTCAGTCGAAGGATTAGTGCGTGTATGGGCTCATGAAGCCTTGCGGTTGTTCCAGGATCGTCTAGTCACTGAAGAGGAGCGGCAATGGACAGATGAAAACATTGATGCCGCTGCTATGGAACACTTCCCTACCATCAATCGCGAAGAGGCGTTGAACCGGCCGATCTTGTTCTCGAATTGGACCTCCAAAGATTATATTCCCGTTGATCGAGATACGCTCCGTGAATACACTAAAGCCCGTCTCAGGGTTTTCTACGAGGAAGAACTTGACGTTCCTCTTGTCCTGTTTAACGACGTGTTGGATCACGTTCTCCGCATTGATCGAGTCTTCCGTCAAATTCAAGGTCATCTCTTGCTCATCGGGGTTAGCGGGAGTGGAAAGGTATATATTCACTCTTTTTGTTGGTCAAAACATGATCTCAATCTTCACATAGACCACACTATCGCGTTTTGTTGCTTGGATGAATGGCCTGAGTATCTTCCAAATCAAGGTATCCAACAAGTATACAGGCGATGACTTCGACGAAGACCTCCGAGTCGTCCTTCGCCGGGCCGGATGCAAAGGTGAAAAAATTTGTTTCATCATGGACGAGTCCAATGTCTTGGATTCCGGGTTTTTGGAAAGGATGAACACCCTGCTGGCCAATGCCGAAGTACCAGGTCTTTTTGAAGGCGATGAGCATGCTGCCTTGATGACCGCTTGCAAAGAAGGGTCCCAGCGCGATGGTTTAATGTTGGACTCTCATGAGGAACTGTATCGTTGGTTTACCCAGCAAGTTGCGCGAAATCTTCACGTCGTGTTTACCATGAATCCTCCCGAGAACGGTCTGGCGTCTAGAGCTGCCACCTCTCCTGCCCTATTCAATCGTTGCGTCTTGGACTGGTTTGGGGATTGGTCAGATCAGGCCTTCTATCAAGTGGGTATGGAGTTCACCCACAACTTGGACCTCGATCTTTCTACGTACACACCTCCGGCTCATTTCCCGATCGCCTATCGCGGTCTCTCTATGCCCCCAATCCACCGCACTGCGGTTGTTAATGCTTTGGTTCACGTCCACTCTTCCCTACACCAGATCAATCAACGTTTGTCCCGCCGTCAAGGGCGATACAATTACGTTACACCTCGTCATTATCTCGATTTGTATGTCTTCCTCTGTTTCGCTCACTTCTCAGTCTGACCTTATTCTCAACTAGCATCAACCACTACGTTCGTCTATACACTGAAAAACGTGATGAACTGGAAGAACAGCAGCGTCACCTACACGTGGGTCTTGACAAGCTCCGAGACACTGTAACCCAAGTCGAGGAGCTGCGCAAAAGCCTTGCCATTAAGCGGTCTCAACTCGAGGCTAAAGATGCAGAAGCCAATGAAAAGCTCAAGCGTATGGTATCAGACCAGCAGGAGGCTGAGCAGAAGAAGGCCGCTTCCATCGAAATTCAAGCGGCCCTGGTCGAGCAGGACAAGCACATCGAGCAGCGCCGTGCCATCGCAACAGCAGATCTAGCTAATGCAGAACCTGCGGTGCTTGATGCACAGGCCGCCGTCAGTAACATCAAGCGACAGCATCTACAGGAAGTTCGAACCATGGCCAATCCACCGGAAGCTGTGAAACTGGCTATGGAATCTGTCTGCACAATTCTTGGTCATAAAATTGACAGCTGGCGTACCGTGCAAGGCATAATCCGTCGAGACGACTTCATTCAGCGCATTGTCAACTTTGACACTACTACCCAGATGACCAAGCACCTTCGAGATATCATGAAGAGAGACTTCCTCAGTCGTCCCTCGTACAATTTCGAAACCGTGCAACGTGCTAGTAAAGCGTGCGGTCCTCTAGTCAAGTGGGCTTTGGCACAGGTTCACTTCTCCGAGATTCTCGATCGTGTTGAGCCACTCCGCAATGAGGTACAGTCACTAGAGAAGCAGGCAGAGACAACGAAGAAGCAGGCTAGCGCAATCATTCAAATGATTGCAGAGCTCGAAGCGAAGATTGCACGGTACAAAGAGGAGTATGCGCTGTTGATCAGCGAGACGCAGGCCATCAAGTCAGAGATGGAACGGGTACAAAGCAAGGTCGACCGCAGCATGAAATTGCTGGAGAGCTTGTCGTCGGAACGCGGTCGATGGGAAAGCGGCAGTCGTGCATTCGATGCCGAAATGTCCACTATTGTTGGCGATGTTCTTATCTCGGCTGCATTTTTGGCTTACGGGGGATTTTTTGATCAACATTACCGTGAAGTCATGTGGCAAGAATGGTCTAATCACCTTTCCGATGCTAACATCAAGTTCAAGCCTGAGTTATCTCTCACAGAATATCTCTCCACTGCAGATGACCGATTGAGCTGGCAGTCGAAGTCACTGCCTGCAGATAATCTCACTACCGAGAATGCTGTCATGCTGAAACGTTTCAACCGTTATCCTTTGATCATAGATCCTACGGGACAAGCGACTACATTCCTCCTGAACGAGTACAAAGAACGGAAGATCACCGTGACTAGTTTCTTGGACGAAGCGTTCCTCAAGGTCCTGGAAAGCGCCCTTCGATTTGGAAACCCACTTCTCATACAGGATGTGGAACACCTCGATCCCATCCTCAACGCTGTTCTTAATAAGGAAATCAGGCGTACCGGAGGACGAGTGCTCATTCGTTTGGGAAGTCAGGACATTGATTTCTCACCTTCATTCACCATGTTTTTGTCGACCCGAGACCCCTCCGTCGAATTCTCTCCCGACATCTGCAGTCGTGTCACATTTGTCAATTTCACTATGACTCGTAGCAGTCTCCAAAGTCAATCTTTGGATCAGGTTCTCAAAGTCGAGCGCCCGGACACGGAACGAAAACGCACAGACTTGATGAAGATTCAAGGCGAATTCCGTCTTCGACTTCGAACGCTGGAGAAATTGCTGCTCCAAGCACTGAATGAATCGTCCGGAAACATTCTTGACGATGACAAAGTCATTGACACTCTAGAGACTCTAAAACGAGAGGCGGCCGATATTACCTCCAAGGTCGAAGAAACCGATGTTGTCATGAAGGAGGTGGAAGAAGTTACTGCTGAGTATTTGCCTTTGGCGCAAGCTTGCAGCGCAGTTTTCTTCGTGTTGGAGCAGTTGAATCTGGTCAACCACTTCTATCAGTTCTCACTGCGCTTCTTCCTTGACATCTTCGATTACATCCTTCACCATAACCCCAATCTGAAGAATGTCACGGATCATAGCCAGCGTCGAGATATTCTTCTGAACGATCTTTTCCTAGTGGTGTACAAAAGGACCTCCCGGGCACTTCTCTACCGCGACCACGTGATGCTGGCAGTCCTTTTGGCTCAAGTGAAGCTACGAGGCATAGAAGAAATTACGGACGAAATGGAGTTCTTGTTGGAAAGTGCGGACAATGTTGTCGCTTCGGTCAACGTCGCTATAGGCATCACTCCTTCAAGCACCATCCTTTCTGCTGACCAAGCCTTGCGCCTGGAAAATTATGCAAAGCAGTCTATCTTCAAGCCCGTCCACAATCATATCATCGAGCACGAGAGCGATTGGTTACCTTTCTTGCAGTCTCCCGATCCAGAGCAGTCCGTTCCCACCCCTTGGGAACCCAGTTCACGTACGTTTTATCCATGTTGATATAAGTGTCCAGGACTCATTTCGGATCTAGCGGCTGTGGAAGCTATTCGGTCCATGCTAATCATCAAATGCTTACGACCTGACCGCCTCTTGCAGGCAACTGCTCGATTTGTCCGTCTTGTATTCAACACCGAGTTGTCATCTCAATCTGAGTATGACCTCGGAACCATGGTCAATGACGAAGTTCCAGCTGCGACGCCGCTCGCATTGATTTCTGTCCCTGGATACGATGCTAGTTACCGGGTAGAGAACTTGATCAAGAACACGGGCGCTCGATCTTCTTCCGTCGCAATGGGCTCCCAAGAAGGCTTCGGCCTGGCAGACCAAGCGATTGCGGTGGCAGCCCGGCAAGGTTCATGGGTTCTCCTGAAGAATGTCCATCTTGCTCCTTCATGGTTGGGACAGTTGGAGAAGAAGCTGCAAACGCTGAATCCGAACCGTAACTTCCGCCTTTTCCTCACGATGGAAGCCAATCCATCTATCCCGGTTAACCTCCTACGTCAATCCCGTTTGATCATGAACGAGCCACCTCCGGGTATCAAGGCTAATATTCTTGACTCTCTCCGTAGCATATCGTCCTCTCGTTTATCTCAAGGGCCTGCTGAGAAGATCCGCCTCTATTTCTTATTAGCTTGGTTCCACGCCATTGTCCAAGAGCGCCTGCGGTATGTTCCTCTTGGTTGGAGTAAAACCTACGACTTCAACGACTCTGATATGTCGTCTGCATTCACTACGATTGACACTTGGCTGTCCAGCGTCTCAAAGGGCCGTACAAACATAGATCCTATTACAATACCTTGGGATGCTTTGCGCACACTGGTCAAACAGTCTGTGTATGGCGGTCGAGTTGACAGTGACTTTGATCAGAGAATTTTGGATTCATTCGTTGATGGATTATTTACCCCGGCTGCATACAACGTCAACTTTGATTTGGTTCCAAGCATAGGCGGTGGACAGGTTCTAGGTGTTCCTGATGGCACCAAGATGGAACACTTCCTGTCTTGGGCGCAAGGCTTACCTGATCGTGAACCTCCTTCATGGCTTAGTCTCCCCCCAAGCGCAGAACGCGTGATTGCTATCGTTCAAGGTATGATGCTTACTCCCCAAAATGTAGATACACGATAATCCCCATTCATAGGAAACGAACTACTTGGAAAGCTGAGGAAGATGCGAATGCTAGCGGACGACGACGACGATGTTGCTCCCGCCGCTTCAACTAAGTCTCAAACGTCCCAGCAACCGGCCTGGATGCGATCTCTTCTTGACCGTTGCCAAGATTGGCTTTCCCAACTACCTTCTGTGAGTATGCCCCGCTTTTCTATTCCTCCGTGTGCTAATCGTCTCCCAGAAATTCAATACACTTCCTCAGCAAGGCAATGATAACCAAGACCCATTGTATCGTCTCTTCTCTAGAGAGGGCGACATTGGTCGCCGCTTGCTGACCCAAGTTCGCAAGGATCTTACTGACGTTGTCAAGGTCTGTCGAGGAGAATTGAAGCAAACCAACCACTTGCGAAGCCTTATGAGCTCCTTAACTAAAGGTACGGAATGGTGATCAACCGGAGACTGAAATACTAATGCCGAACACAGCCACCATTCCCAATCACTGGCGGCAGTACAAAGTGCCCAAGGCAATGGCTGCCTCTGGATGGATTGCCAACTTTGCTCGACGATTGAGTCAACTTGACAGCGTCGCTGAGCTACAGAACCTGAATGACGTCGAAGTCTGGCTTGGTGGCCTTTTCTTCCCTGAGGCATATATCACGGCAACTCGACAAGCTGTTGCACACCGAAAAAGATGGAGTTTGGAAACCCTTAGCTTACGGCTCGATATTGAGAAAGTGAGCGATCCCGGAGCGTTCATTGTTGACGGTACGTTATCCCTACTTTGGGAAGAACTCAGACTGACATTGTTGACCGCAGGACTTGCATTGGAAGGCGCATCATGGGCAACCGACAAACTCGTGCTTAATGATGGCGAAGTTGTTCGACTGAATGCTTCCCAAATTCGGTGGGTCCAATCAGACGACTCAAACAGACAGAACTTGGTGAACCTGCCAGTCTACCTAAACAGTGACCGTAGCGACGTCATGTTTACTGTGGACCTTCCGTTCGATCCTAGCGCAGGCCCTCTCGTATCCATGAGAGCAGTATGCCTCACCGCCAGTGCCTAGTCGTTGATTTGTTCTCATTGATTTGTTTTTCTCACGATATGTTAATACCCCGAAGGATAGATGTCAATCATCGCGTACGCTACATAATGCTCGATACCCGTCACTTAGTACCTGTATACGCCTCAGCTATCCATTTAGACATGTATTCCACGGAATTTTACGACCTCTTCTTTCTAATGGATTAGAGAAAATAGGCCGAATTATTCAACTGAGCTCCCGCCTACAACTGTCAACACCTTCCAGTCAATTTCCACACCAGTCTTTTTAAAAATGGCTCGTGCATCTTCTGCAATAGCCTCAAAGCTATGTGTCGCAAGAGCTAGGATTGTCGGACCTGCTCCAGACAGGCAAATGCCTAGCAAGCCAGGATGACTTGAAGGAGTGATCATTGATGTGACTTCAGGAAGGCCGGGTATCTGCAATGAATATGAATATTCACGTCGTGTTCCGTGATGTGTAGAGACTCGCCAAAGCTTTTCGGTATGGCTGATGGACTCTATCCTTCATGGCTTCATAGATAAGATCGGGATCTGGCGGTGACTGGGCTAATGCCGTAGTCAGAACTGCCAGGCGCTGCATATTGAAGACCTAATAAATGCTTTGAGCGAAACGTTTACCACCGCGACGCAAGGAGAAACGTACAAGATCTTTGCGAGAATAGGAAGTGGGGAGAACTTCTCTAGCCTTGGCAGTGCTAAGCTCGAATCTAGGTACAATAGCTACGGCTTTGATGGTCTCGGACCAGCCGAATCGCACAAAGTGCCCTATGCCACTTGGGGGTGCAGGAGGGTTGAGACCCCAATCCTCAGACGCATCCGGTGGGTACTCTGGCAAGACTTCGCTCAAAGGCACACTGGCAGCCTCTGTTGCGGCCTCATCCAGCTCCCGTAAATAGGACCCGACAAACCCTCCCACCAGGGCCGCTGTGACATTGTCTGGATGCCGTTCGACCATTAAGGCAAAGTCGAGTAATCGTTCCGTTGGAAGCTTGAGGCTCCCCAGTTGGCTCCCGAGCAGCACACCGGCGATTACGGCTGCGCCTGACGATCCAAGGCCCCGTCCGAAAGGGATTTCATTGTCTACATGGATCTTGAGACCTGAAGGGAAGGCGCGAATGTTGTGACATCGCAAGACGTACAGAGCAACGCGAGTGGTGAGGTTTTTGTAGGCGTCCAGGGGTACTTCATCAGCGCCTTCGCCAGAATAGGTGATGAGTGGAGGTACGTAGGGGTATGGGGGCGCTTGGGGGACAGAAATGGTAAGGGTAAGGTAGAGGGAGAGGGATAGACCAACGACGTCGAAGCCTGGACCGATATTTGCAGAAGTCGCGGGTACTCTAATTCTAAACGACGAAGTCATTTTTGGGAAACTACTGAATTTCAGAATGACACTTGAAGAAAATATTCAAGAAAATCAGATTAGATAACCACGTGCTTTCCTTTTTCGTCCAAATTTGATCCAAAAAAATTCTGTCCTTGCTCCCAACGCCATGGCGGCACAAAAACGCTCTCTCGACAACGCGCCTTCCTCCCACAAACCAAAAAAACTGAAGGCCTCAACTTCTGCATCTGAAAGGCCTCAAGATGCTCCACCAACCACCTTGAATCTCACGACGGACGACATTGACTTTCCCCGCGGTGGTGGGACAAGCTATACGCCCTTGGAGGTTAAAACAATCAGAGCAGAAGCCTTGAAGGAAGCAGATAGAGAGCTATTCAAAGTCTGTTTCCTTCATTTATCCAAGAAAGCAATTGCTTACGCCGTTGTAGGAAGCGCACGATGAATCCAAGAAATCCAAGAAGCGGAAGAGAAAGTCTGAAGCTGGCCCATCCACTGATGAATCCAACACTGGAAAAAATGATAGAATACGGATAGAACATCTAAACTATAAGGTGTTTTGAACTTTGGTCTTCCCACGTACGGGTCTTTGACGTTCTTTGCAGAGAATGACTGTTGGCATGAAGATTTTTGGTCAAATCGTGTCTATCCAACCCTTCGCTCTTATTATATCTCTTCCCAATCAACTCTTTGGACATGTCCCAATAATCAATGTCTCCTCTCAACTCACGAGTCTATTAGAGAAGACCGAAAACGAGGATGAGGAAGACGAGGAATCTAACTCCGGAAGTGAACTTCGTGTTCCCAGCTTGTCGGACATCTTTCGCGAAGGACAGTATGTCCGAGCAGTAATTACTGCACTCCATGCCCCAGGGCATACCGACATTGCTGGGATAGGACGGGTGCGAGATGACACTGTCAGGGCTAGCAAGAGGGTCGAACTATCCCTCCACCCAGACCAAGTCAATGCCGGGGTAAAAAAGACGGACTTGACCCCAGGATTTGTAGGCCTTCAATTCGTGTTTCTGGATGTCTCCTCACTGTTTCATGCAGACCTTGACGGCCGAAGTGAGAAGTTTTGAGGACCACGGATACCAGCTGGGGTTGGGTGTGCCAGAGATGGCAGGTATTCTCACGTTCAAAGATACAAAGGGCCTGAGCGATGGTCAAACGCTTATTGTGGGACAATTGGTTGACGTTACAGTGCAAAAGCAGTCGGCTAATGGGAGGACATGTCATGTTACTAACGATGTCGACTTGTTTTCATCTTCTTCAGTAAGTAAAATAACATTTCTTCAATCGCTGACTTTCTAAATATTTTCTAGCTTACCGAAATAACAAGTGTCACGTCGGTGCTTCCTGGGACGTCAGTTCAAGTTCTCATTACATCAATACATGCTACAGGCTTCAACGTCCAGGTTCTTGGGTTTTTTGACGGCACTGTTGATCGGCTTCATCTTCCTCGGCATATATCAGAAAAGACACATAAAGTTGGAAAAAAGGTCAAAGCAAGGGTCCTATATGATTATTCAACGGCGCCTCCACGCTTTGCATTGGCTCTCAACGAGCACGTCGTTGAACTCAGAACATCGCGAACAGTGTCAGGAATTAGTATTCAAGAAGCTTATCCCGTTGGCAGGATTATCGAGGATGTGAAGGTTCTGAGAGTCGAGCCTGAGCGTGGAGTAGATGTTGAAGTGGAGGACGGACTAGAGGGTTTCGCACATGTATGTCATATCTCCGTTCCTTGAAGTCTTTACTTAATTCCGCGTAGATCTCTCACATTTCCGATGATCATTTGCCCATTGTATCCATTTCCGGCCCTTGTAAACCCGATTCACTCCACAGGGCTCGCGTTATAGGATACTTCCCCTTCGACGGGGTCCTACAACTTTCACTCAAGCCTTCCGTTCTTGATCAACAATTCTTCCAAGTCGATGACATTGAAGTGGGTGAAATCGTAAAGGGCACAATCAAGAAATTGGCCGACAATGCGCTCTTCGTGTCGCTGTCGGGGAACATAGATGGCGTAGTGTGGCCTAATCACTATGCTGATATCATGCTTAAGCATCCGGCGAAGAGGTTCAAGGTTGGGGCCAGTATCAAGTGTCGAGTAAGGTTGATACGTGACAACAATGCTTTAATGCTGACATTTTACCCAAGGTTCTTGTTGTGGACACTGTACGAAAACGATTATCTCTCACTCACAAGAAGACCCTTTTGGAGTCCACATTGCCGATTGTATCTTCCATTGAGGGTGCCAAAATCGGTTTGGTGACCTATGCCGTTGTTTTCAAAGTGCTGGCCAATCATCTCATGGTAGAATTCTACAATAACGTAAAAGCTACCGTTCCAATGCGAGAGGTCAGGTGAGTCATACTCTAGATCGATTTCCAAGCTAGGAACTCTTACAATTACCCGCAGCGAAGTCCCGGTCAAACTGTCAGACGCTTTCTCCGTGGGAAAAATTATCAAAGTTCGAATTATCGATGTTGACCGAGAGCATGGTCGAATCGTAGCGAGCATCAAAAAATCCTCCGTCTCGCAGTCCTTTAATATGGACATAAATGGGGTCGGGATCGGTGACATCGTCAGCGGTACTGTCTCGGAAATTCATAGTGAGAATGCTGTTCTTGCTCTACAGCCTTCCGAAGTGCGCGCGCTCTTGTCGCTTAACAATCTAGCCAATCATCGCGGTGTATCCCTGGCCCAGCTGCGTGTAGACCTCTCTGTCAAGGATAGGCTCGAGGAGCTCGTTGTTGTGACAAGAAACACTGAGAAGAATTTCGTGATCGTCGCAACGAAGCCAAAGGGCAAGGCGAGTGTGAAGGGCTCCTTGTCCATGGACAAAGTGGCTATTGGACAGGTGGTCAGTGGACGTGTCACTCGGAGAATGCGACAAGGTACTCTCATCAAGCTACCTTCGCGTATTGGTGGCCTACTCCATCCAACGGATGCCACGGATGATTATGAGACGGGGGTACCTTTCCCTGCCATCGACTCTGTGCTGAAGGCTACGGTTGTAGGGATTGATGTCGCCAAGAAGCAGCTTTCCCTCTCAACACGCCCTTCAAAGGTGTATCCGGACGAAGTGAAGCCAGTCATCGACCGTGTAGTTGATGGTATAAATGATATACATGTCGGTGAGACGTTGCGTGGTTTCATCAAGAGCGTAACAGACCACGGTCTTTTCGTTACCATTGCACGGGATGTTGATGCCCGAGTGCAGATTCGTGAACTTTTTGATGACGTTAGCATCCCATCTCTTTCACGTTGGCTTTATAACTCATTTTGTTCAGTATGTCAAAGATTGGCAGGAGCGATTCCAAACCGATCAGGTCGTCAAAGGGCGCATCCTAAGGTGACCATCGTCTTCATATGAGTTGAAGATGTGCTCATTGTTTTTAGCGTTGATACCGGTACAAAAAAGGTCGAAATGACATTCCGTTCCAATGATCTGTCAAGAAAATCGACGTCCCTAAGCTACGGAGATTTGCAAAAAGGTCAAAAATTTAGCGGAACGATTAAAAAAATAGAAGAATACGGCTTATTCATCCAAATTGAAAGTTCAAAGCTGAGTGGTTTATGCCACAAATCGGAGGTCTACTCCTTCCTTTCCTCCTTTATGACCGCTCTCACACCAAACATTAGCTTTCAGACAACAAGGACGCGGACGTCACTGTAGCGTTGGGCTGTTTCCGTGAGGGTGATCGCGTCAAAGCCGTCATCCTTGATGTCGCAAATCGACGGATATCTTTGAGCTGCAAGCCCTCACACTTCTCAGAAGAGGACTTCGTTGATCAGGGTTCCGAGGAAGCTGTAGAAGAATTAGGTGTCATCGACGAGGTTGCGGATGACGATGAACAAGAGGATGGTCACGACGGCCTTGTTTCTCATGAAGCCGATGATGCTGATGACGGTAGTGACAACGATGTTATGGATGTTGACCCGGCCCCTTCACATCCTCAATACCAGCCCTCATCAGCACCTAAGGTATCCATCTCGGAATCTGGGACATTGAAATTGGATGCCGGATTTGAGTGGTACGCTAAAGAGGCACCCTCAGAGCCCGACGACAATGAAGACGAATCAGACCGATCAGGAAATACGGACGACAAGGATCAACCTAGTAAAAAGCGGAAACGAAAACGCAAGGAGATTGAGCAGGATCTTACTTCCGACATGCACGCCAAAGCACCGGAATCTACTGTTGATTTTGAACGCCTGCTGCTAGGCTCTCCGAATTCGTCCTACTTGTGGGTTCAATACATGGCGTTCCTCATGCAACTTTCCGAGATCGATAAGGCACGGGAAACAGCAAGGCGGGCACTGAAAACCATCAACTTTCGTGAAGAACAGGAGAAACTTAACGTGTGGATTGCGATGCTTAATCTAGAAAATATCTATGGAAGCGACGAGACGCTGGAGGAAACTTTCAAAGAAGCAGCCCGAGCAAACGATTCCAAGACGATCCATCTTCGTCTAGCATCTATTTTCGACACATCTGAAAAATTCCAGGTAGGATGCAAAGAACTCTTTAGAGTGGATTCCTTACCGATATTCTCCTACAGCAAGCTGAAGATCAGTTTAAAAGGACTTGCAAGAAATTCGGTCCAAGTTCCAAAGTTTGGACCTTGTTCGCTGAATTTTATCTTCGTCATGATAACATTGAGAGCTCGCGGAATTTGCTTCCGCGTAGCCTTCAAAGTTTAGAGAAGCGGAAACGTACGCATAGCATCCTCTTTTTTCACTTTTAAACTCATTCATTCTAGATCTGAAAACGATCTCAAGGTTCGCTCAATTGGAGTACAGGATGGGTGACGCTGAACGCGGAAAAACCCTCTTTGAGGGTATTGTCGATTCACACCCTAAGCGTTGGGATATATGGTCAATATACATGGATATGGAAGCGGGACAACGCAACATACAGAGTCTGCGGTAAACTTTGCCTTGGTATTTGATAAGCAACGACTAAGCCATTCTCAGGTCCCTATTCGATCGTGTTTTAACCTTCAAAATGACTAGCCACAAAGCCAAGTACGTATTTGTTTGCTTAGATCTTTAACTGCCTCTCATAGGTTACCCATAGGTCGTTTTTCAAGAAATGGCTCGAACTTGAACGGCGGATGGGGGATGAAGATGGGGCTGCAACAGTGAAGCAGAAAGCAGTTGAATGGACCCAAAGAGCCAATTCGTCATAATATAATATTCATCATATATGGATCACATCAGCGTATACTGCTCAAAGAATACATAAATAGGCGAAGTGAAGTTAATAACATCAGACAAAGCACGAAGAAGTACGTAAGTTAGAATGTGAGTGAATCCAAGCGAACACGACCAAAAGTCGAGGAGTGGTATATGCATAGCAAATAGATGAAACAAAAAAGAAATGTCATGACCAGTGGTGATCGTGTCCTTTCTGGCTCTGCGTCGAAGCCGCTCAACGGTCGTCGAGTGCTCATAGAACTGGCTAGCTGTCGTTGCCAGTCATCGAGTTCGCTGGAAAGATGCTCAAATGCCAGCGCATTCTCTGAACTTGACGTACTGGTTCGACGAATGGATACCCCTGACATTGGTCTCCCTTGACCAAATGTCGGTTGATCCACCTCAAGAAGGAGACCGATTTTATGTGTCAGCTGCTCATTGTCGCGCCTAAGCGTGACATTCTCGTTGCTGAGCTTCTCGAGCAATGTCTCTTGGTTACCACCTCTTGCTATAACCAGAGAAGACTGCAGTCTGTCGACGTCATGCTGCAGCTCTTCCATCTGGACAAGACGATCATCCGACTCCCGTCGAGATGACACCAAGTTTTCCCGTAACACCTCCAGCTCTCTCTCCATCGACTCCAGACGTGCACGCAGATCCTTGTTCTCATTGTGTAACCGCTGCAGCTGTCGTTGCGCTTCCGCAAGTTGAGCACGCAACTGATCATTTCCCTCGTCTGAAGGTGTGCTTCGCCCATTCACACCGCGTAAACGAGGATCGATAGGTGATCTGCCGGATCGAATAGCATCGAATTCGGATTGAAGAGTTGTGTTCATGTTCTTCTGTTTGGTCAATTCGTCCTTCATACGACGCATCATTTTCTCCGTACCCCTACTAAAATGTCAAGACGGGTTAAAGAAAACGACTAACAACGCACTTGACATAATGAACGGCGACTTGGTAGTCATCTTCCATCTGGGCCATACGCTCCTTGTAGCTCTTCTCAGTCTCCTCAAACCTGCGTTCGGCTTGAACGAGACGACTTTCAGCGGTTATATCGCCACCTCGTGAGGGGGTCTGCGTTGGCCGCACATGGTCAAGCTGGGATGTAAGCTGACCAATACGGTTCTCGAGCTCTTTGGTTCGATGAAGGGCTTGCGCCAACTCCTGCTCTGTTTCTTCACGCAAAGCTTGCTGTTCGGCGAGCTTGTGATCCAGTTCTGCAGTGGCGGTTGATGAGGTGCCATTAACCTTGGATCTCGAAGGGAGCTCATCCTCATCAATCTCAACACCATTTTCTGCGAAATAGTTACGAAGCATTCCCAGCCGCACTTGGGTATCCGCAACTTCTTTAGATTTCTCCCGCAGAGTTTCCTCCCTGTCGGTGACGTCTCTCCGAAGACGTGAGGATTCCGCAACAGCAGCAGACAGCTTAGCACGAAGACCTGAGATCTGTGATCGTAAGAGGGAATGCTCAGATTCGAAAGCTGACGCTCGCCGGCGTTCGTCGGTCAACTGTCGCTGTGCCTCTTCTGCGGCTTGATTGGTCTCCTGCAACATATTCCGTAAAGACGCGGACTCATTCTCTATGGCCATGATCTTCTCGGCATGTCCCCTCGCGAAACGATCCTCGTCAGATTTCATGTTCCGGTGGGTGTCCAGCAGTTCGCCTAAACCGCCAGTCGTCAACGCCCTATATGAATCAGCCTCCTGTCTGGACTGTGCCCATGAATTTTCGACGTCTGTCAAACGAGAACGGGTTGCTTCAGCTTCGACATTGCGAGCTTCGAGCTCGCCCCGAAGTTCCGCGACATCAGCCTCCAAGTTATCGATCTTCTCTTGCGCACGTTTATACTGTATGTCCAGCTCACTTGCGCGTGTCGACGCGGCCTCGATTGCATCTCGTGCTTGCTCCAACGCACGTACGTGCTGTTCCCGCGAGTGCACGAGCTGTTCGACCTGCTCGCGAAGGGCGTTTTCCTCCGCTCTGCTCTGCTCCAACGCAGATGTTTGTGACAGCAACGTGTCCGCACGATCTCGAGATTGCGTTTCCAATGTAGTGTGACGGTTTTCGAGATCAAGGTGTCGTTGTTTAATGCGATTATGGGCATCAAGCTCTTGTTCAGCGGCCTTCGTGGCATCAGCTGCTCGAGCTTCGGCTTGTTCACAAAGGGTTGTCTGCACTGCAAGCGAGTCGCTGAGTTCATTGATCTTTTGATCCTGCGTTCGTCGCTCATTGATCAGGGTGGACAAGTCACTCTCTAGCTCTGCGACCCTTCGCCTCTCCAGCTGAAGTAGCTCAGACTCGTTCGCGGACTCGAACGCAGCAAGTTTCGCGCGATAGTAAGCGGCTTCTTGTGATGCGCTAACTTTGACGCGCTCTGCGTCAGCGACATGTTCTGAAGCCCGCTGTGCTTGCTCCATTAATGCGGTCTAAAATCGACATCATGAATGATAAGGATACTTCTAGCGTACTGCAGACTGACCTGCATCTGAGCTTTGAATTGTTTGAACTGCAACAGGAGCTCCGTATTCTGGCTCTCAACACTATCCTCCAATTGACCCCCGTCCTTGTCGGTGTAAACATAACCTGAACGAGACGCCTTGACAAGAGCCTCTTTCATCCAAATCATTTGACGTCGTACTCCTTCAAGTTCAACTTCCTTGGCTTTGAGATCTCGAAGTAAATCTGTGGTCACATTACTGACCGAACCTTGCCGAGAAGAAGAATGATGGTGCGTAAATCCATTGACAGTGGGAGATCCGCCGGTAGGAAAGAAACCATCGGGTGGGGGTTTGGACCTGTCAATGATGGGTGATACGCGACCACCCAATCCATTCATCGTCATTGATGCCATATTTGGCGCTTGCCCTATATCTGTTCCGGTAGGCGAAACTGCCCGACTGCCCGCTGTATGTGGGCTCTTGGCTCGGTCTTGAAGCGGCTGCTCAGGGGATGTAGCTCGGCGAGTCGTGAGCACTTCTTTCGCTAATGGTTCGGTAAGATCTACGTGATCATCTTCTCGCCTTGGTCGCATTGGTGCCTTAGCAGTACCTGCAGCTGGAACTACGCCGTTCATTGGCTTGTTAGAACCATTCGGTGACAGTGCACGGCGGTCTTCAACGTCGCTCTGCAAAGGGGATACCGAGCGAGAGCCATTGAGAACATGGCCTGAAGGAGAAGAGGAGAGTTTCGTGGGTTGATTTGCTTGAGGAGGGACGGAAGATTTTCGAGCAGGGTTCTGTGGAGGTGGGCTTTTACTGGCATCAGGATACTTGATATGCTCTGATAAATATGCTCTTTAGTTAAGATCACCTTGCCATGAGAAATGGGGAGACACACTGGTATCCAAGACATGTATTAGACTTGGGTCATCCGACTTGGAGAGTGAGGACGATTCGCCTCCAAGAACCAACACCTTTGGTCCTACAGCAGCCATAGCATGACCTGACCGACCACTAGGCTGAGGACCCATGTTTTGGAACATATACCATCTTTGATCTGGATCAATAACAGATTAATATGTAAGATCCAATTATTGAACATAGAAACTAACTGGAAATTTTGAAGGCGGCGAGGTCCGATAGATCCTTGCCGTCCACGCCTCTCCCTCCAAAGATGTAGATCACATCGTCGACGAGAGCGGCGGCATGACCCTCCCTTGGGGATGGGATGTAGCCGATGCAAGACAGTTCCGACCATGACCTTGTGCTGAGATCGAACGTCCAAGTGTCATTGTAATGATATTGACCGTCAGTTCCACCAAAACTAATGATGTGTGATATGCATCAGGTAGGGCACATGTTGCAGACTCGAACCACCTACATAAATATTCGATCGCCGTAGGTCATGCAAATATGACCCGTACGCCGCGCTGGCCGTTCTGGTGTGGTGGGCTCCAGATAATCCCATATTGGTCCCGTTTTCACTGTGCAAAGTCTGACGTTCAAGGCTGCGCTGATAGAAGCAGCGGAATAAAACTCACATGTACTGAGATCAAATGACCATATATCGTTCAAAAATTCTCCGTCAACCTGTCCACCAAATACGATGAATCGGGTTCCGGCCATTGTAACTGCGTGTCCATATCTGCCGACAGGTGCTTGTCCCTGCATTGTAAGAAGAGTCCATTTTCGGGAGACTGGATATCAGCTGAGCAAGCGATACGTGAACTAGACTAGAAAACTGTTTACCTAGATTAAACAAGTAAAGACCATCGTCCTGTCTGTCGGAATATCGTGCCCTGGGATCCGTTTTCGTATCTCCCCCCCAAACGATTAGGACATTACTGATAATGGCACTGGCATGCCCAACTCGAGGAGAGGGGACGTCTCCTTCGGTTTGAACTAAAGAAGCGACATATTCGCGAGTAGTAAAGAGATAAAGGTCGTTCTTTGGCGTTTCGCGAACAAGGCCGCCGAAGAGATACAGGTCTCCGTTGCTGGTAGAAGTCGTGGGAAGGGCATGACCATATCGAGGGAACGGTGATGGCGAGAGAGAAGTAGGTGGTGCGATGCCTGACTTGTTGAAGACGGTAGGCGGGGCAAGTGCAAGGCGTTTGGCGGACCATGGGAAAGACGGTCGTGGTGGCTGTTGCTGTGGTGCAAGTTGCTGTTGTTGCGACTGTGATTGTGATGGGACGTGCAGTGCGCTTGAACCCTGTTGTGAACGTTGATGCTGGATTTGCGAGCCTGAGGAAGGACTGAGGAAATATTGAAATCGAGGAATTGGCGCACAAGTTGTATTCTGGAATGAGTTACTCAGACCAAGGAAGGAATATGACCACATACACATCATGGGGACCGTCCAACCTCATATTTCCCGGAACCTGCTGGTGATGGTGATGTTGTTGAGCAGCGCTGCTATCTTTGCTGGCAGGTGCACCCGAAGACATCTGTGCCAATGCTTGACTGGGCGTCTGCGCTACAGAAACGGTGGCTGGCGCTGGAGGCGGCGCATGCTTCTTCCTTGAGAAGAAGGACATTCTACGGGTTCTGGTTCCTAAGAGGGACGGTATGGCGAAAAATTGGACGTGGTAACAGAATTAAGTGATGGTGGTGCGGCGTCCAAGGCGGCAGACAGCAACAGACGAAATGTGCGTCAAAGAATGGTGGTAATGGTGGTAGAAGGGAAAGGGCGAGCAGGCCTGCCTGGAGAATGGGCAGGACCCAACAACTAATGGAGGGTAGAATTGCTCGACCTCAACTACCTCCGTCCGTGATGGCTGCAACAACCTACTTTGCTTTTGTTTGCCATCATCCTTGACGAAATCAATTTTCATTCAGGCACATAACTACTCCCTGGAAATAGTCCTATATAGTAGACGTCGATAACTAGTAGGTATCTGAAATCAACACTTTGTTCCTTCCCACGCCTTCCAGAACATCTGCTGCTTTGGGTCTCATCCACCCTGGACATATCCCAGTATCACTTCTTTACCATTACCCAGAAAATCATTACCGTATTAAACGGCGGATAACGCACCAGGATTCGGCTGGGACCAACCTCAAACTCTCCGACCATCCCGCCGGTAGCGCGTGGCGTACTCGAGTGATATCCGCGTTTTCTCCATTGCGTGATCTGTTGTGAACCAGGCGCATCCGGGTTCGTCTTGACGAATATCCATCTTCGGCCTTCCGTTTCCTTGCAGGCTCTCAGTGTCAACCATCACTAGAAGTTGGAAGCTATTCCATTATCAGTTTTCCGGTCCGAGTGGCACATTCTAGCCAAGAACTTATGTACTCGATCGCACAGGTGTGCTTAACTTGTTCCCTTTTTACTTTCACCACGTTGGGAAGCTCGGCGACAATCTCTTTGCAGTGCCTCACCTGACCATACGTCTTGCATGCATGCCAACGTACTGCAGAACGTCTCCGCATCAACCAGAATGACGGTAACAAGCGCAGGGTCAGTTACTTGGGCTACTACCCGAATTAATATTACACTGGAAATCCACACTTGACTGCGTATGCCAGAGGATGGGAAGGAGGGAGTATATGAAGGTTAATCATAGAACAGTGCACTCTTCATATCCCCAGTTCTTATACATGCCCCTGATATAAATTCAGCAAGTTTTCGAAGCTCTGTTGCACCATGGATTTACACGCTGCGCTCACGCACTTCGTCAATGAGGCTTTGCTAGTCGCATGGACCCCCTTCGGGTAGGGGATCGATCTGTAGACCTCGGCTTCATAAAACAGACCACGGAAAAGGCCATGACACTCGCGGAAATTAGAGTCATAGTCGCAGAATAATATTAGAAAGCAATCAAACACAGCTTGAGCATTATACGATTCCCTGCGTCATTTGCAGTATAGTTGAATTTCGTAGATAGAGACTCGACCAAATCCTCAGGGCATGATATCTAGATGCTGTGTAAGGTATCTAGGCTTTTGTCTCGCCTATCTCTCGCAGGAGCTGCAAAGAATACGCAGAGCAAGCACTCTTTCCAGCAACGACATAGATCTTGAGAAGCCTAGATATATAGCGAATTTGATGAACAGTCGGGTTAATAGGAAAAGTCCGACGCGACGAAACTGCATGCTGAATATGACGTTTGCGATTCTTTGATTTTACTCCTGCATGCGCAAGAACGACCTAAAACTAACGCTTGACTAGCAAGGGCCAACTCTGTGACAGGGCTTACAGGGATGAGTAGCAGAGGTGTCGACTGGTAGAGTAAGTATAGACACTCACTTCCATCCAGCAGCATATGGAAGTAACCCCACTGCACCGAAAACTTGAAGCTTGAAGTTTAGAATTGATGAGCAGCTTAGCTATAGCCACACGCTAATGATTCTACAAATCAGGGCAACAGAAGATGGAAAATACTCCTGCTGGCCAGTGACTTCCAGAATATGATTCGTTGTTTCATTTGACGATGCGAGATAGTAGGCTATGAGAGCGAAACTTCTCACTGTGACGGAACACGTACAGGTACAATCGAAAAACCGCAAATTGATACTCGCAGCTGACCATCCCATTGAATTTGTTCAAACAATTAAATATTTCCACATCATTCTTGAATGTACCCTGCGCTTTCTACATATCCCACATGCTTACCATTGACTCACTCCTCTTGGCATGGGGAACGATAGCTCAGCTGAGGGGCCTCGAGCGAACAAAGCCTCCGAAGGTCGGATTGCACCTATTGTCAATGTCCTGCTGGGAGAGGATCCGGAGGAGATAAATGGATGAAGGTGATTCGGAGTATCATTTCAAATTTTGGGTTCGGATAAGGCTTCTACTACTATACACTACTACTACAAACGAGCAACCAACGAGGTGCACCATGCTTGCCATGCTGACGCGTCGGGATTTGGTCTTCGCAACGTAACAATACCAAGTAGTACCGTCAGCCTAATGGTGACCTTTAACCGCGTCCCCAACGCGACTACTACTATTACTGCTACTTCCTTTCCTTCACTCATTGTACTGGCAGCGGTACTGGCAACGTACATCGTCCACAGCCAGACAGAGTCAGTTTTCTCATTCTCACAGACACCGGATCAGACTTGCCAGTGCTTCTCATAGTTTGGCGTGCTGAAGAATCAAGATGTTCCCTGACTCGGATGTACGGTCGTTCTGGTGGGGCTTGCACTCTTCGTCCGACCCCAAAAAAATCCCCGGTCATGACTCCATTTTCCTTTATGTCATGACTGCCTATATATACACCGTCTCTAGCCTTCATACATGTTCCTTTGTTTTCTTCCTCATCGACGACTCACGTGGCCGTCATGCTGCCATCGTAACGGCAGTAGTTGGCTGGACCACCTTCAGTAATGTGAAAATTCCCATCTGTTCCAGGAAGCCCGAGCGTAAACAAGTGACCTCCTTCAGAGGCCACTGTTGCAGCGCTTATGGAAATACCCCCGTACCACTTCCCTGCTCGCGTAACTCAGTCTCAATGTCGTTCACCATTTCTACGACCGAATAATGCATTTTTAAACCCTGGCGGAACGGGGATGCTACCTTTGTAGAACCAAAAGATATCGAGGAAAGGAAGCAGTCTAACGGCCCCTGTAGTTCTCGTCAATGGGATCACGACAGGGAGTACATTCGTAATATGTCTCGATTATGATGACTCGGTGTTTACTCGACCAGTGTGTGAACACGAAAACGGCTTCAGGGAACCAGAGAGTCCCTAGGAGGTGCTAAGCAAGAAAGAGTCAACATTTTGACCTGAAACAATTGTTTTTTTTTGCCGCGACATCGCATCCGTCTGATCGTACAAGTAACTTTACCCTTGTATCCTTCTATAACCCTACTTTCGTTGCCTTGGGTGCGTATAATTTCTGTCAATTAGGTGCTAAGTTGTGCACGCCTTCCGTATATGCCTGTCTAACTTCACAAGATAAGAAAGGTCACTAATCTTTATCGAAAGTGATACAACCGCAGCGAGTCGATGTTGTTCCAGAAAACTTGTCTTTACAAAGAGGCCTTGCGGTCTACATATCCGAACGCAGGTATATTGACCGAAGATCGGAATAGTCTGGTTGCTCGTCTTTGCCATCCAACAGACCATAATAGAACGTGGTGTCTTCCCCAAAAGTGTAAGTCTTGAGAAGCGGATATGGAATATAATAAATAGCCCTCTTACCTCTGCCGTCATGTTCGCGCGTAGTGAACCCATTCCCGAGATATCCGAACCTGAATTCGACGTAAAGCACTTAATTGGTGAGGTTAGTATTCTGAAGTCGCGGCTCACCTGTTGTTCGCAGAATCATATTCATAGTCCCAATCCTCGAAGCGAGGATTGGTAAGCAGTTCAATAAACAGGACGCGATTCCCAGGGAACATAATGGGGGACGCTAGGAAAGAAAATGTTCAGATAAGAGGTCGGAGTACTAATGGAAGACTTGCCACCCGGTCCGGGTTTAAACCAAGAGCTGCATTGACCCGACCACGCTGTCCGCTTCAGATACAGCTCGCGATGCTCATTAAAGTCATCGACGGCCTTACTGTTTATCGTCATAGTCGTGATATTCTCCATTTGCATCTTCTTGAGAATCTTCATGAAACAGCCGGTCACTAAAGACTACCATTGAATACAGTGACATAAACCAAGGTTCTACTCACGCGCTTCAATCATGGGAGCCCCGGATCCATGACCGGTAGGTCCATGAGGTCCGTAGTACATCAAGTACTGCGCAATCAGAACGTCGGGTAACATAACATGATGGAAGACATGAGCGTTACTTACGTTCGGAACATCTTTGACTGCAAGAGACATGTACACATCGACGGGGTATTGAGCCCAGCGATCCTGGACATTCCGGCCTCTGGCAACCAGCGGAAAACGGGGAACGAAGCTCGTATCAAAACCCCTGCAAAAATATTGAGAAGATAGGCGCCGTCAGCTGATACGTGAGATAAACAACGCACGTAGCACAAACGATGATATCAACTTCGACTTCCTTTCCCCTCGCCATCGATGAAACCTTTCTCGGTGATCTTCTGAAACATTTTGGTATCCACACGGACATTAAGCTGAAGAAGGGCTTCAAGATAACCGTTCCCGGGTGTAGGTCTCCGACATCCTACAATAAAGTCTTTTGGGACAAGGGCATCGATCAAACGTTCATTGCCTTGAAGGCGTCTACTGCATATCAGCGTCAGCATACTATGATTGAAACGAGGGTTCATCAGATTACCATGTAAAAAAAAGTGTATGCAGAACTTACCGCAAGTACAGCCTTTTGTTCGGGCGTGCCAATTACAATGAACCTGAATCGTTGGTTAAGGTCGGACTAGCGGCAGAAATATTTCTTAGCATCAAGGTTAATGAGAGAAATTTGCAACCGTACTTCGATCATCTTCCTATACTTTAATGAATGATATGGTTCCTCAGCAAAGAGTTTCTTCTGCACTTCAGTATCTGACATACTAGTATTAGTAATGCAGGAAAGCTAGAAACGATACCCTTCTGACATCTGAAGTTCGTACCGCCAGGGCCTGCGTATTGCTGGGCAAAGGCGGAAGTAATCCATGTTGGTGAACGGATCCAATGGTATATTTGCTTAGTATCAGGTTGCATAGTAGCCAGAACCTGTATTCCAGAGCTTCCGCATCCAATAACAGCAACACGTTTGCCCTTGTAATCTAGGTCCTTGGGCCAACGCGCGGTGTGGCAAAGAACTCCCTTGAAGTCAGGTAGACCTTCAATGTTGGGCCATTTCCAGGTATTTAGAACGCCTAAATAGCCCGTCAAAATGCCCTTTCAATGGAGAATTATCAACGCTTACCACCGGCATTGATGAAAACATCACATTGATCGTCGAATTCCGTCGTATCTGGACCCCTGATACGAAGTCTCCACTTCTTCACGTCGTCAAGCCATTCGGCATATATGACTTCGTGATTTAAATTAATGTACCTCCCTAGGCCAAACCTGAGTTTGAGCAAGTTAATTATTTAAAGCTGAGGAGAAATGGAGACATGTACTTGTCTACGAGGCCTTTATAGTATGACTGAATCTCTTTTGATGTGCCGTAGAATTCGCTCCAGTTAGGATTTGGACACCACGACATCTATACGTTCGCCATCCCCAGTCAGCGGGGTCAACAACATGAAACGAACTTGAATGACCTGGTAGTTTACTGAAGGTATATCACAACGACATCCGGGGTATCTTCGAACATAAAATCAGATTCGAACTTCTATGGGAGGTCAAGTTAAGAGCCGAAACGCACTGGTTCCAAAACCAAGTGCCACCAACGTCTGAACCCATCTCATAAATCGTCAAATTGATATTCTTGCCGCGTTCTTGGACATCATGAGCGAGACAGATACCAGATATGCCAGCGCCGATAGCGATAACTTTGATAGGTTTGATCTAGAAACAACAGGGCCAAGATATTGACTGAACAATTACTAAGGAAACACAGGTGTACTCACATCACCGAAGAGTTGTTCAGGAATTCGATAACCCCTAGTGTTCACGGAGGGCCAAGGTCGCTCAGATTGGTTAGTGGACATTCTAAAGAATGCAAAAAGCTAAGCAATGGGAATTCCTGATGCATTTATTGCCTTTTGAGTAAATGGCGATATCTGAACGTGAGAGTCAGGGCGAGACTCCGAGAGAGCCGTCCGGTCCGCTTGCCGGACTTATCCGACGGAGCAGAAGAACACATGACTATGTACCGTGACGTGAACCAGAATTCGCAAACTACTTTTACTCTACAAGTTCTAGCATTGCTGTACTGGGAGATCCATATACTTAGCCAAGGTGTTCGAACATGGACTTCATTTCTCCCCCCGTATTCCCGACACCTCTCCCTGTTTTGTATTTCGTCTTAGACTCGGTCGTACACGAGCAAGCTACCATTGACGCTTGCTCATGTATATAGGGACCAGTCAGGTCTAACTTCGTATCAACATCCGGAATTATCGTCATTGTCGTCGGAGGTGCCGGCACTTCTCTGCGTGTAATATCGCGAAGGCATGCACACGTACGGGAAAGAGTGTGACTATCTCGTTTCGTATGATAGGAATCCAGCGTCAGGTGGTACGTGGTCACTCGCTGAAGGTACGGATCATGTCGTCGTCACAAAGTCAATGATACTACTCCGGATACAGTATCTTCAGTGTTTACGACGGCTTTATCACTAACAATTAATGGAAACAATTATTGTTGGACGATGACAAGCTGATGAAATGTTCATTGGTGATCCATCAGCTGGGGTCGTTTCTGTGTGTCCTTCACTTTCTCTATAACAAGCACGCATAACGTGTCAAGTCAAGCGACTTGGTGCCGAAGTCCGATTTTCAACGACATTTCTCTCGGCAACATAACCAGACAGCCCAGCCACCCCGTGGGCGATTGTCAGCTGCAGCGCTCATACCGACTCTCCTTATAGTAGAGTCACCGAAATTTTTGACAAACTAGTCGTGGCTACCGGTTCAGTTTCCACTCGCCTTGTCTCTCCTTTTGCTACGTTGTTTGTCCATTCTATTGATACTCCAATCGATGATTAATGATCCTTTGGCACCCTTGGCTATCCATGGTTCCCATCTCTCCGACTCTACAATACAAACGACGACAACGCGACGTTGTCGTAGCCGGAGCTTGCAAGCCGACTTTAGATACTGTTGAGAGGCTAGTATTGGTATGGTTATCTGCGTATCACATCATGGTATCACACTGATTCATCTTTCAAGCTCAGAGCGGCTATTGTGTCACTCTCGCCTTCGAAATACTCTTATTTAGCCCCTCTATTCGCTAAGGATCTGAATACCAGTGCTCCCGCTGATACTGCTGTTGCGGTTAGGACAAGAGGAAGTGTGCTGAATAACGCTCGAAAGCACACGCTCTTATCTTTTCCTTGCTACCTTGCGACGTCTCACGTCCCGCATTTCAAGGATCCGGTGACCGGTCTGAGAAGCACTGGTGATTTTGGTGGCGTCGCTGTTCCGCATCACAGTGCACACCACTGGATAGGTTCGTTCATACACCGAAACTTTATTTCCGCCTCCAAGAACGTATGTTCGTCTTGGGGAGGCTGGAACAGTCCTCTGACTTCCGACATGAGGCCTGTCGTTGATTTGATGTGGTCGGACTCGTAGGCTAGGACAACCCCTTGGTATCTCCCGTGTTAATTCAGATCTACATTCCCGGGTCCGGCATCACCTCCATCTCTCATTCAATCCGGACAAATCAAAGTTGTCGAAGACACAGTCATCGATATATGCAAGGTTAACTTAAGGGATGCTTCAGACTTAGCATTCGTCCCTTCGAGGATGACAAAACAGTCATCGGGCGCTTCTGTCAAGCCGTCATCTACTGTACTGACTGGAACTTACTCTTTATCTCCTCGATGTTAGATGCACTTGGCCTCCCTATGATGTATACAGATAAGCCTTCATGCGAAGCATAGTTCGAGGAATTAAATGCCAAGTCTTTGAACGAACTTTTGGCTGACCAACGGACACTGACGACCACTCCAGATATTTGGGACGCGCCAGCATACAACGGCGATGGGCTGGTCGAATTTCCTAAACAAATTTCTTCCTTCTGTCTATACCTACTCCGTTACCGCATCTCAAACATCACGGTGTGATCTTCCCTAACATCCTACATCATGTAGAGCTAATCACGCCTTTTTCCTTGTCCGAGGCCACGGGTGCGTGAAAACGCTTTACGCGTTCTTTGCTTGACATCCGCTCAGGGTTGCGAATCATTTACTCGGCATGCTGCCCAAGTCTGCTATCCCTGAGATTTGCCAAGGAGATTTCTATGCAGTCGTTGTGGTCGCGGAGATTGCTTGGACCAGGTAGGTGACTGTACCTGTTCTAGACGATGTGTCAACATCCAGGTAGCTCACAGAAGACGTGGTCAATGGCTTGGGGCCTCGTGAATAGAGTGATTGTGGGAGACTTTGTCTCAGGTGAGTCAGAGAAGATGCTTGTTACGAACGTCTGATCAAAGGCATGGGGGCGTTCCCGCGGACGGTATGGGGAATGACAAGTGTTGTTAACAGCAATACGTACCATCTGGAGGAGACAAGGATCAAGAGCAACCAGGCGAACATTTAATGAAATGTCTTGTACCCACAGTCAATTCATAGGCGTCGTGCGATGTATCATGATTCATGTTCGACTTAGTAATAATAACAATCTAGATCCAAGCGGCAAACTTAAAAGCGTAGTAAGTATTCTTTTGCTTCATTTTCCGTCATAAAGAACGACCATTGAAGTTGAGTCTGAATCTGCAAAAGATCAAATGTATACTTGGCACTTGGCATAGGGATCGACGTAAGAACCAATGACGCGGGTCGTCAACCTGAGCAAAAGTCTAATAACCGGATGCCAAGTCCTTTTCAAAATGCTTGGGTTCCTCTGGGTTCCTCCGGTTTTGCCTGTCCGGTTTCTGGGCGCTCTTGTGGGGTCTTGGCATCCGACGACTCGATCAGGGTAGTTATGGTATATGTATTCCCGTGGCGCCTTTTGCGGCCACGGCCGTTATGCTGAGCCTGATGCACTCGCGTCTTTGAGCTATTGCCGCCACGCTGCTGCTCAAGCACAAGTCTTATCTCTGGTGTTAACCCGTAGTCGGCTTGGCTTCAAATATATTTTGGATCCGCAGCGGATTCAATGCTTTGACGGGGTTCGTTCCCGGTAACAACTACGGCTGTGTGGTTTCGACTTGTGCACATAAAGCGTATCTATGTCCGACGAAGAGTGGCGGTCTGCAACTCCGTCGGAGATCTTTCGGAGGTAGCTTATACATGGTCGTACACAGCAAGCTGTTTGTATTCATTCAAAGGCTATCCGACGGAACTCCCCTTCGCTGAATCCCTTGGCGTGTGTGAATATCGTCTCTCAACACATACCTCCGTGTTACTGATTCGCGATTCGAAAGGTACGAGTACTAGGCTCGTTGGCAGATCATTCTAGTCCCACGTTTACAAAACTGATGTGACAAATGTCGCGGGACCGACTTGAAACACCACCTCCGGTGTTCGTCAAGAACACACAGCGCCGCTTTCCCGTTCACTTGCTTCTGCTAGGACTTGCATAATTGACAATATCCCACCGATATGTCTCACGTTCTGTCGGGCTGATAGAACCATTTCTGCGTCCATGGTCTTCCATACCGGTGATTATCTATGCTTCTTCAGGCTATTGTTTAACCTCTGATTTAACCATATTCATAGTGCATTCGATTTAACCCTGTGTCTCAGGCTCAGACTTTCCCCGAGAGAAAATATTGGTGAACAACTTCACTCCGTCATATCCATGATCCGACAAACTGTCGGATACTAATGATTCGTCTGTGAGTGTCTATTGTACCATATTTATATACTCAAATGATCTTGTTTCCACAGCTAACACATATATTCGATGCGGTCCATCTTGTGACCGCTATCTCTGACTAAGATCGCCTTTATTAAAAAATTTCTACTACACCAGGTCCCAGAATTCCGAGACAGCGCAGGCGTCGTGATTCCTAGGTGCTCTCAACGATTTATTGCTTTTCAGGCGTTAGTATGTGAATTCTCAGGTAATTCTTTCGGTAAAGCCTGCGCGACTACTTGGCGATCTTCGTGGTTTGTATCTTTATTCGAATTCAGGAGTAGTCGGACTAGTCTCTGCTTCATTCGTCATTGCGTCACCCTCTGCTCTTGAACTATGAACTGGCTATTAGCTGAAACTTTGAATAAGTGTCTACTCTTCTATAGATGCCTTGACTCTCACACAGAAGTCACTGTCCTTCGTCATTGTTGTCTCAATGCTCCGTCTGGACCTGTTAAATTCGGAAAGTCCGTTGTAACTTTGTGCAGTTTTGCCTACGGCTAATGTCACTCGTGCACATCTATTGGCCAACATCGAAGGGAATTCTGAGTATCTCCCACGCACCTTACTTGGAGGGTGATCATGAAACATTCAGCCTGTCGAGATCTCTATGCTCGTTCCTTGACCTGGGAGATTTCGCAACAATATAGGTATGGCCCTATGATTGTGCAGTACATTCTCACATCTCGGAGCAATTCAATTACGCCAAATGCCGAAGCGGCCGACGGTACAGCGTAGACGTAGGATGGGGAACAGACAGCGCCGTGTACGCTTCGTTGTACGTTTGCACAATTTCGAAATAATCTGGTCATTCCCCGTCTGAACGAAGGGTAGTCACAAGTTCATCGTTTTTCAAAGCTCGGAAATGAAAGCTCCAGATCCTTGCGGATGTTCTTCAGACTACTCTGGGTGCGACTCTCATGGATATCTCCTTCCAACATAACTCTTTCCTACGTAGCGACGGATGGGGCTCCAGAATCAACGATTTCGAAGCAGATGGAAGTGGAACACCGTTGATACGGTGCCTTGCTGGCGATGGATCCTGTCATTAGTTTTTCTGCACCGGAGAAATGTTTTTGGGAGACGCTGAGTAAGAACGCACGCATTTCGGGTTGTTCCATCCCTAATGGCCGCTCTTACCCACGCGTTTTCACGGCCTAATCACTGGGGACGTGATATCTCGGTGAGCAATAGCAATAGAACCCCGAAGAGCGCACCGGCACTAGCTGGCCAATCTAGCGTGTCGTGTTTGAAAAATCCGTACACTTCTATCTATCATGAAATGCACCCGTTTACAGAGCTGTAGTATTCGAGAATGTCACGTCCCGGTGATTCTTTATCCGACAGTCGCAAGATCGTAGCTAAGCAGGTGCATCTCATTAACTACGTGCCAGCGAGTGTCCTTCGAGTACTGCGGTTAGTGATGCCTCGGTCTTTGCCCCGAAGTACTACTGCTCTCTTTTCATGGGCAAGGATTCGGACGTACTCAAGGCTTCCACCTCCTATCACCACTGAGCAATATGGTATGTCACCAGTCAAGGAATCTCCTGCAAAGTAAAGGAAGCGGAGACGGGAAATCGGTTCTGGAATAGTTGACCCACTGTCTGTTGTACCGAGTTATGATAACCGGAACAGGCTTCCGTGTCTGCTGTGGTAGTGTGGGGAGGGATAACTATCCTAAGGAAAAGTTCAACCTTAAGGCCTGATGGTCAAATAAGACAATCATCCCGATACATTCCAACGACAGTGGTAGAGCACTCGGTCAGCGTCGGTCTACAGACCTCTGTAACCAAAAGATTATGCACCTTCAGAGGAAAATCGAGGGCTAGCACGTTGAGGCCCGAGAAATCAGAGTATTTTCTCCGCCGGCGTGTAGGATACAATCGGAACCGATTGAGAAGCAAACAAGCTATTTTTATACCGCGACGCGCAGCACCCTGGAGCGTCACGTGGCGTGGGATCATTCAACTTAGTTCACCTCTTGGCACTCTACGCCTACGACCCTCCTTTAAGAATGTCTCGCTATCCGAATACGTTAGGACCTGCAACGAAACTGACCAAGGCGCAGAAGAATCGAGCAAGGAGAGAACCGTCGGGTGTATTCTCCCTGTTCCAGGCCCCCCAAATTCAGCAGTTCAAGGAGGCATTTCAGTTGATTGATCATGACAAGGACGGCTGGGTTGGCGAAAGCGATTTGAAGGAGATTTTCGGGAGCTTGGGTACGTCGTAGGGTCGCTGTATCAGTCGCAATACTGAGCCATGCTGTAGGAATCCAGCCGTCACCAGAGATGATGCAAGAGCTACTATTGTCGCGACCAGGAGAGACGATCGTTGGCGAGCGTGGGGTGAACTTTACGATGTTTCTGACAATGATGAGTGAACGGCTGTTCGAGTTTGATCCGGAACAGGGAGCTAGTGGAGGCGTTTGAGTGTTTTGATGAGAATGACAGCGGCTTGGTTAAGGTTGAAGAGATGAGGAAGTGGCTGAGCGAGCTGGGAGACAGGATGGATGACCGTGAGGTGTGTTATTTGATGCCGTTTGATACTGGAAAGGAAACTGAGTATTGCAGATTGACCGGCTGCTTAAGGGACCGTTTACGGATCGGCAGGGTAACTTTAATTATCGCGAATGGGTCAAGGTGCTGCGGATAAACGGCGAAGAGGAAGAAGAGAAGAAGATATGACAATGAGAGAACGGAGATTCGTGTTGGGCTTGTAAGACGCTTCTCTTTGACACCAATCTATGTACTGGACAGAGAGCCTGCCAGCAACTTACTACGATCATGTGATACCATTCTGTACTATGTAGCCTGAGGCAGTAGTATTGAGATCGGACTACATGTCCAACTGATTCAGACTGCGGCGAGACCTAGACTTCCAATGTTTCGCCTCCACTGCTTTTCGAAGGCGAAATCTCCCGAACTAGAACAATCGCGTTACCTTCAATCAAATTCGCAGAAAATGCATCAAGCTGATGGATTGATATTGGTCACACTCGCAGCATATCGCGTCTCGAACATTCGGTTCGAATTGCGAGTGTTAGAGCTGACCACCGTTGTAGGAGAGACGATTTCTTAAAACGCCTGCTTGATTGACGTAAGCATAAGCTCCAAGGCCGGAACCTCGAAAGCCGGGTCCCTCGACATCACCGTCATAGTTTGAGGCGCTTGTGCTAAAGTCATGCGAATGGTGACTTGCCATATGGAGGCGGAGCTTCGTTCTGTCTGGTAGCCATTAGCATATTCTTCCCGAAAACTATTATGCCAGCGGACCTTCCGAAGAGGCCAGCTACTACTTATTTCCCTCGGATTAGTAGACAGATTGGCGTAATCCGATGTTGAGAGACTTGGCAAGGGGCTAGCCAATCGGAGATGGATCCAATTTAGGAATGGCTGTTTTTGGGAAAAGTCTTGGCCGGCCAAGAGTTCTTGGATATTGATCGACTTGGCGGTGTGGAATCCCTGCCAAGCATAACTCCGGGCAAGCTTGGCGTCCACGCTATAAGTATGTCAAAAATGGCCCACCCTGACAATTCTTCTATTTGGTCCCAATCCACCCAGTTCGACAGCCGCCTCCTCGTCCCCCTTGACGTCCTCCAGCAACAGGCTTATCTTCACATGTCGCCCCTTCCTCCATCCCCCATGTCCTCCACCTCTCCTCCACCAGCAGATTCAGAGCCTGCACCGACCCACCGGTGTCTCTGGCAGGAATGTACCCAGTCCTTTGGTGACCCAGAGCAGCTCTACAATCATCTTTGCAACGAGCACATTGGCCGCAAGAGCACAAATAACCTCTGTCTCACCTGCAAGTGGAAGGACTGCGGGACATCTTGCGCCAAACGGGACCATATTACCAGCCATCTTCGAGGTATGCTCAAAGCTTCTTGGTAACTTTCTCTGACCCTTGTTCGGCAGTGCATACCCCACTGAAGCCTCACTCGTGCGAGGTATGCTGCCCCCTTGCTTACTCATGCCCCACCTTCTCACAGCCTGCAGATATGCCAGAAATCTTTCAAGCGACCCCAGGATCTTAAGAAACACGAAAAGATTCATACGGAGGAGCACCATGCGCAGCACAAGCACTCAAAAGCAATCACTGTCGTTGACCCCATCTACGTCAGCAGGGTCCGTGGCGGTGAAGACCCGAAAAAGCAGCTCAGAGTGCCCAGTGCTCGCTCGACCTCCCACTCCTCTTCAGCCTCTGACGGTGGGTAGTTCATTACAGCGCATGTGATTTACTTACTGACTGCGCTACGTCCAGTCTCTCACTTTGGCCTCCTTCCCACTCCGTCTCCCGAACTGCCTCATCAGGTCGCCCACCATGTTTCGCCCTCAGACGACCTCCATATGCTGCACAATCAGCTGCCGTCGTGGGAGGTCTTGCGTACGGATGACCCGCCGGTATCAGCAGGTTCAAAGCGCTCCCATGACTACAATGTCGACGACTTCTTTACCGACATGAAAAAGAGGCGCGTAACTCCGTCGTATGACCCTCGCATGGCTGAGCGCCTCAACAACCTCAACTTCTCCGGACACAACTTTAATCCCCGCTCAGTGTCTGTTGAGATCCGCTCGCCAGAGGAGCTTGCAGCAGTCAACGAATTCCTGGTCACCCTCGGCAGGAATGTTTCCGGGCGTCCCCAACAGCAGTCCCCGCCCTCCGGCACCGCTGCCGCCGCTTTCCCGCCCGACTACTTTGATCCAGTCTCTCTTTCTCAACTCGGTCTTGCCGGGATGCCGGGAATGCCGCCTTCTCATACGCATTATTCCCCAGAGCCCGCACCATATCCGACCAATTCCCCGCCCCAGCAGTACGCCAACTACTCTAATCAGCGGTATCCGTCGCTTGCAGAGTACCCGCCCTCTACTGACTACCACCGTCGCACTTCATCCGTCTCTTCTGCGCGTTATATGTCCGGTGGCCCTTACCACCCGTCCCCACCTTCAGAGCACAGTACCACTCCACCTCTTGACTTTGACTACATCCGTGCTTCTCGCGGCCCCCCGCCTGCAGCAACGATTTCTCCTGTCGAGTATATGAACAAGGCTATGCGCCCTATGGTGCCGCTGAAATCGGTGCCTACTGCTTCCAAACCAAGTCCTGTCGAGCCCAAACTCTTGCAGGATGTGCATCGCGGGCCCCCCGCAAAGCTCACTTCTTCATCCTCTTCTTCCGCTCCCACATCTACGCCGTCTTCTCCGGGTAAAAAGAAGGGCTCTCTGTACCCTCTCCTTACGTCGGGTGATGCCCAATACAAACTAGCCCCACTCACGTCGTCGTCTTTGGAAAAGTCCCTTCCCGGAATCCGAAGCATAAGCGAAGACCTTTCCCGGATAGAAATTGGCGCAAAGCGCGAGGTTACACCCGAAGAGAGGCGGCATCATGCTGAACTTATCAAGGATCTGCTGGTTAGCATTAACACTGATTATAAGCGTCGCTACGGGACACCAAAAATGGTCAAGAAGGATCACATTATGGAACGCGATGTTGAGATGATTGCTGTCTAATGTGAAACGTGGTGAATGAAAGGACTCTTTGCTTATTATCTTTGCTTCGATCTGCGTATTATATGTGCAAATAACTTTTGGAATGTACATTACAATTCTATGTATAAGTTATCATGGAAGATCAAATCGTATCTGTCGATTGGCACCTTAGACTTGTCGTCGTTGAGGCTGCATGTCTTGCTGTGTGCAAACGTGTGTTGAAGATTGTGCAATAAAAATACAGTATGGTATAATATGATCGCCCACTATATCATGTACGTAAGTATCTCAGCTTCGATTCTTTATAGTAAACTTGATTTTCGGCTTAGAAGCCGCGGGCTCCTCTACGTCTTGGGCAGACGTACTGGTAGCCAAAGGCGACGGTGCAAAAGGTGTATTGAATCCGAGATTAGGCGTGTTGGTCGTCGGCGGTGGAGGGCTCCCTGCGGGTCCCGCTACTACAGGCGCCGCGCCACTATTGAACTCTGCCCATCGGGGACATTTCCTGTTTGTTTCTAGAAAAACGCCGGTCAGCATCACCAATCATCCAAGAATATATTAAAAACCCCACTCATATGCCCCATCTGTCCACAGTGTCCACATCTCCTCGTCGTATCGGGTTTCAAAGGCCTATTCAGAGTCATCGGCGTCCCACCCTCCTTCACAATCTTCGCGTTCTTCCTATGCAGCCGCCTCTCCTGGTTCTTCTTCATCCTGGCAATTTCCTCTTCCAGCCTCTTCTTCGCCCGTTTATCTTTATCTGCATCTCCTGTGGGGGCTAGGCTGTCAGCCATTGTGGCCTCCTCCTCCAATAGCTGCTTCCCTCGCACGTAAGCACGTATAACGCCCGGGTCTCGAATTATTTCTGTTTGCCACTCCCCATCCATCAATCGCTTGATCCTCAACACTCGCCGGCCGCCGTCGGGTCCCACACTCATGTCGCGCTCGACGGATGACGTTCGGCTGGGTCCGGGAGCGGGCGAGCCAGGAGCCGCAGATCCGTACGAGTTGTGCGCCTTTTTGGCTTGAGCTTCTTTTTCGTTCTCCTTGTATCTTCTCTTATCCTCCTCCGTCAACACCGGCTCGTCCTTCCGACTCAGGGAATCGAATTGAGCCTTCCATATCCGTTCAATCTCAGAACGATATATCTGTTGCTGCTCGGCGACGTTATAACGGTGGGCAGATTTTGGTCGGTTCTCAGCCTCGGCTGCAGTGGTAATTGAGTCGTGGAAAGGTAAAGAGACAAATGAGACATACCCATTTTCTGTTCGTAATCTTCCCCTGCCTTCACAAATATCTCCTTCATCGATATCCGGATAAAGCTAAAAGCTTCTCCTCTTCCAGAAGGGTCACCCTCGCCATGCAACCTCAGCATGGCCTTCGCCTGGGTAGCAAACAGGAAATTCTTTGTTGTGATCCAGGGCGCTAACTGCTGCTCGACCGAAAGATTCGATTCATCGCCATCCGCTGCGTCCGCAGTCTGACTATAGCCGGAGTCCTGCAGATGCCGTTGACCAACTTGCATACTCTCCGTAAGTACAACCTGCTCTGGTCCGACCATCTTCAGCATCTCAGCATCACTTGGTATGGATAAATTCGGCTTGAGCCTCCAAAATCCCTGATGCGGCCCTCGACGGTGATATTCCATGAACTCCTTCAGCCTTTGTCGCATCTGGAGCTCGTTTTGATCTGGGAAGTATTTCATCAGCCTCGATATCTTCAGTCGTTCCTCTTGACTCTTTCGGAGGAGCTTGAATGCGATGATCTGCAGTCTGTACTTGATCGTATTTGTGATTTTGCGAGAATGCGGGCCAGGAACTTCGGTGACAGGATACGTCTGCCCAACGACGAAGAGATTTTTGATTTCCCGAATGAAATATTTTGTATCGCCTTTGACAGTATGGCGGATGACGAGGAAATCGGTAGGGTAAGGTTTATGTCGGAAGAGAGGTGCCCGGAGTAGGTTATTGTACAATGCAGGCATTGTTTGTCCCGGGTAGACGTAACCAAATTTCATGAACGGAGAATCATCCTGAGGTTCAAGAACGAAGGGAACACCCAAGTCATACTTGGGAATATGTTCATCCTTCTCATCCTTCTTCCTGTAATAATTCACCAGCGCACTACCCATACCAAAGTTAGATATTATAGGGGGATGTTCTTCCTGCGTCCCAGGTTGATGAGGAAAATCTATGTGGCTGACAGACACAACTTACCGAATATTCCCAGAGTACAAAATTGCTCGTGTCTCTGAGGCTGAGATCACTTGTAGTATGCAGACCCTCTCCGACATTACCGCCTTTCCCGAGCCGCCGACCAGCTTTATCCTTCTTTTTCTTGGCAGTGCGAACCTTACTGAATCGTAATTCAACATTTGAAGGAAACTGCAATGCTGGGCGATGGAAAGAACGAGCCTCCTGTTTGGACAGTCGGGTCTTGTACTTCAGAAGAAGTCAGAGTTGAAAACCCTCGCTGAATACGAAACGTGAAGACATACAAATGGTAGCTGCAGTTTCTGTGCAGGATAGGCATGCTCTACTGACAGTTGGCCAAAGGTTTGACGAACACGATGGCGACCGTCCTTGGAAATCTCGTAGAAGTGGTCGTTCGATAGATTGAACTTGTCACGAATGCCTGCGTCAGTCCTGAGCCTCTTTCGAGGCCTAGCTGTTTCAGCTACAAAAAGTTTAATTGACTGTCACGTCAGGAGAGAGACAGTTAACAAACTTGTTCTATCTTCTGGGATAATATCATCCTCGTGGTTGAACTCCAGTTGGGTGAAATCACGGAATGGTGCGCGAGGGCTCCATATAATACTTTGCGTCCATGCACCAGATTCTAGGGACTTTGTTTGCTGGGGTCGTAAGGTTATTCTCTGGCAGGCTGGTGCTGCGCGAGAACATGTTCTCCGGTTCGTAGATAATTTGGTCCTCCCAGTTCGACAACAGGACGAGATCGAAGCTTCGATCATGAAGGGGTAACGATACAGGAACGTTCGTTTTGTCACGCTCCTAAGATAGGATGAGGGTGTCAAACGAGAAAAATGGTCCTGAAACACACCTCAAGGGCCTTGCGAAGATCGGTTTCTACACTTCCAGCAGAAACAACAGCTTCGACACGCTTATTCTCGACTTGCCGCTTCGTGTCGCCTACAACTGCTTCAAGAAATGCTTTGGGTACTTCTTTCCTTCGGGGATACACAGTTTCGACTGGCATGTACTCAGCAACTTCTTACATGCATGGTCTGGAGACTCACTATGGAAAGGTCTCTTGGCGAGCCTCGACTTGTTCACTGTGTACCCTTTGAATAGTTCACTGAAATCGAGTATCTTGTCTTTCTGGAACGCCGGAAATCGCTCATACACACTCTTGGGTCTCTCCACAAGTCGTTTCACTATCCGTACCCGCCTCTGCTTCTGCCTTATGGCGTCCGGGGACTGGAGCTCTGTCTTGACTACTGGGGCTTCCATGTCTTCATCCTGCATCTCTTGGTCAATTTGAGACTCCCAATCTTCACCCTGATCATTCCCAATGGCCTCATCATCTTCATCATAGTTCTCGTTGTAGATTTGACCAGAGTTCAAACTTGGCAAGCCGGAAATGCCAAGCTGGTTCGAGAGGCCCGAACCGCTAGGCAGGGACATGCCATCGAGAAGGTGATTGAGTGAGAATCCGGTGAGCGCAGATATCGCATCGTTTTCGTCCTTGTTATCTGCCATAGTGACGAGAGCCCGACGGCTACTGCGCCCTGTGAACGTTTGGTAGCAAGGTGGTTTGAAGCCCTTGGAAAACATATACAAGCATCCAAATGAGGAAGCCACTACGTCAACCTTGGCGCGTCGCGACTTTGTCACCTACTAGGACTATCATCTTCCGAACAGCATGGACAAGCAGCTCACCTCCGAAATAGAGGTCTGTCGCATTTTCAGGAAACCTGATATCTTTATTCCTTATGCTGGCGCTCTCAGAAATTCCGCGCGGGCCTCGCAAGTTCAGCAGAAGACATTGCTTTTCGAATATTTCCTTCCAAGGTATTATTTTACACGCTTCATCATCATCGTCATACAACCGGTTGAAGCGTCAATCCAGATTTTGTAAATTGTGGATATTTTGTCATTCTAGCGCTAAATCAAGAGCAGGGAGCTCCATGAGATGATCCAGTCATTCGATTTGTCTTCTTCGCCGTTCCATCCGTCACACGCTTCGACCACAACTGATGGAACAGTATATCCCCCTCCTGATGGCCATCCCTCTGAAGAACCTTCAAGCAAGAAACGTCGACTGGCTGATTCAATCGACAGCAACGCCGTACAGAATGGTCGCTTCGCCAGCGTAGTTGTAGCAAACAAACATATATCTGGTCTACACGCGATTGTCAAACGGGAGTCCGAACAGTTATCTTCCACAGTCGCATGTTACTTATCTTCTATCCATTGTGTACTTGCTAATTTGATGCGTTAGGATCAAGTGAAAATGTGGATAACTCTGACGATGCCAAAGTCCGTGGTATTTTAGTCCCTTCGTTATCGTCTTATTTCTGACGTTTATATACAGAATTGAAGAGTACGTGCTTTGTCTCTTGTTCGGCTTCAGATGAACCATACTTCCATTCTTCTAGTGGTGACAATTTTGGTCAGTGCTTATGTTCTGAATTTTACGGTGCATGCTCACGAAGTGTTAAGGGGTCCAAATTCAAGAAGGTTGTCTTGACATTTAGTGGTCACGCCGTTTTAACGCTGGTTGTCCAGAGGTTCTTTCCGAACTGCATCGTGCTCAAGAAAGCGCATACAATCTGCGTGACACCGCTCGCCAAGATCACATCACTAGGGCAAAGATATGCTCCAAGTTGATCAAGTATCCCAACCTGGAAGACTATATGGTATTGTAAACTCCTTCTGGATTCTTCAGAAACTCAATAATAGCACCAGTTGGCACTAAAGGAACATGATGAGAAACAAATTATTTTTCCCGTCAGCATATCATAGACATCCGCAATATGTACGCATCATTGATGGATCTCATACAAAAAAACATCACCAAGGTCGGCAATTTTTCGTATCCATAAACTCGATTGCTCAACCAAGTATGTGTAGATTCGTGTCCCGAAGGCAAACAACAATCGTGCACTCTATTAGACCGTTTCTCGCGCTCTGATCCAACTACGGTTCTAGACCCATTAAACAGAGATAGTCTTGTACACATCAAAGCCATCGGCGCCCGTACTGATAACACTTCCCGGTATCTGAGGATGCCAGTGTGCCTCTTTTACATTTTGCTGATGGTGAGAGAATAGCAGCTGGGGTGGTACATTTTGTTCGCCGGAAGAATCAGTTGCTCCCATTTCATCATCGTCTTGTTCGACTGCAAGGTCCCATAGTGTGACTTGATCATCGGCAGACGATGCTAAGAACATGGAATCCTCCGTCGGATGCCATTCGAGAGATGTTATGGGCGCCTTGTGCCAATTAAATGAAGCGATAGGCAAAGAAACCGGACCATTTATGCTACAATCAGATATCAGGCCCAATGCTGAAAAACGAGATATAGCTTACTCACCTTTTTTTCTTCATATTACGGAAATCCCAAACTTTTATTCCGCCTTCATCTCCACCACTGAGAAGAAGATAAGTTGTCGACTTGTTCCAGCTGACCACATTGACGTCGCCATCATGGGCTTCTTCGATGCCAGCAACACTTCGGCGTCCTTTGCTTCGTACATCCCAGACTTGGATTGTTTTGTCAGCCGAGCATGATGCAAATACCGTTGGCTCTGAAGGGCTCCATTGTATATCTTCGACACTCGATGTGTGCGATGTAAAAGGCTGTGAGAGAGCGTTGAAACCAGAAGGTGTAGATGTCGTCAAGTAAATTTTGGAGTGAATGTCGCCGGTTAATAGGCGCAACGAAGAAGGGCCTGAAGCGGCCCAGTCCAGTGCAAATCCTTCCGCCCTACCATGGGAATTTATGGTGAAGACGGGCGACTGTGTTCGATCTTTATTCCCTGTGTACCCAGGCACATCGAGGGATTCGATGAGTGGTCGAACATCCCATATGTGCACCTTACCCGTCTCTGCCCATGTTGCAACGTGATAAGGCTGAGAAACGGGAAGTAGAGGAGTAGATGGGGGAAGTGGTTGTGCCCGTATCCGGTTAACACCGCCGACGTGAGGCACAGATCGATATTCAAGCACTGGATCTTCATCAAGTCTGTCGTCATCGTCATCTTCTTCATCCTCTGAATCCGAGTCCGCTGTGTACAAGTCAGATAGCATAAAATGGTAGCCCATCATATGACGAACCGTTTTTCTGCGTTTTGTGCAACGAACTCAATTTGCAAACTCGAAGTTCGTTTTTTTTCATTGTTTCTCCCTGAGCTCCAGTTACGAAGTAAGATGTCGCGGGGAAATTTTGCCTCTCGTCGCCAAGGCTATCCCGTAGAATGTCGAACGACAGACTGGGATAATCAACGCCCATGGAATGCCGCATAAGATATACGGAATCATCAGCTTCTAATATTTCGTCTTCGCCCAGAGTATGGTATCCAGGAATAAAAACTCTGTCGGGCGGAGATTGCTCCTCGGCGTCTTCGACTGCAGGAGTGACTTCGTCGTCGATTTCCATTGCTGCTTCACCATGAACAAAGGTGCCTTAGTGAGAAAAGAGAAATTCTTCACCATTTTCATCGTCATTTTGTTGCTCATCAACTACATCTTCATCGCTTTCAATCTCATCTTCCCAAGCATCTTCAAATTCGCCCATCTCATCGGTGGGTGCCGTCCCTCGTTTCATTCGACTGCCGGAGGCTTTTGCAAAAGGGTGTCCATCGTTCTCGGCACTGGGCACCAGTTCGGTAGCGGTACGTTTTGACATTGGGGGCCGTAAGGAATAAATGAGATGCGGTTAGGTTGAGGCACTTGAAATTTCTCCAAAGGACTTCACGTGACAGAACACCGTAAGGAAAGGATTCGCAGTGCCGTCTCAGGTCGGTTCCCTACAACTCTCCCTCTTACCCTCACCCTGTCGTCACTGCTAACAGTACGCCCATCGTGGCCGTCGACGTCGACAATGCCGAAGGACTCCTCCCGACGGCCGCTTCCCGCATCCTCCGTCGACTTCGCCCTGCCCCCATCAGGCGTGGCATCGACGTCGTCCCACACACTGGATGAGTCAGTATTAATGCAAAGAATACGACGACCAAGTATACTCGCACCCAAAGCGGTCTTTCTAACTGAAACTCGTCTGTCGAGCCCGTTGGCCGCATCCTTCACGCTGCATTCCTCACCGAGGCACAGGGATACCCACCGCGACTCACCGTCGGACATGTCTGATAGCAGTAGCGGAGCAATGCGAACTGATAGTTCGTCCTCTGCAAGCTCTGGAGATACCACTCCTTCTATCGGTATAGAAGATGATGCCACCCAAGAAACCAAAATTTCCCGCCCTTACCTCCCCTCCCCTCGTAGGTTGTCTTCCTCAACAGCTGACGCCCAGGACTCTCGTCCTTATCCCCGACGCAGATTATCTTTTCCTGTATGCCGTTATCTACTTGATATATGTCCCGGGAGCCTGACCATTAATGCAGCCTAAACAACCCCGCATCATGAACCTGCTCGCTGAATCCCGGCCTGTCGAAAATGAGGTCAAGTCCGAGGCTGCCTTCCAGCGATTGGTGGCTTCCGGGGCCGAACTTCCTCTTCAACCCCACACCCCTCGTTCCGTATCTGATCGTGGTCGTTATCCTGAAGAAGCTGGTCATGATGATTTCCAGAGGGAAGACACGCCCAGCGATGATGAAGAGGAAGATGGTCCCTTCGCCTATACTCCTTCTGGTCACAGCGATCCAATCAACATTGTCAATCGTCGTAAGAATGCCAGTGGAGACGACCTTGACATAGCTGAGAACTCCAGTCTGATGGATATTGATGCTGTACGTGCGTTTTGTTTCTTGATGAACGTGTTACTCATCATGTTGATTAGCCTTCCTGTTCACCCATGTCAACATCATCGATGACTCAATGGAGGTACACACCCCCTCCTACGACAAGTGCTGTAAGGTCGGCGAAACGCAAATGTATGTACTTTGGCTATATCCTCACCATGTTGATCATAAAACTCTCCGTAGTTGATGATCGTTTCGACCCGTATCCTGCCTCAAAGCGCCGAGCAGTTTCGCCTTCAATTCCCCATCTTCGTGACTCGCATTCTACAGTAAGCTCCCCTCGAGGCAGTAATAGGATACCCGTCGCTATCCCTATCTCAATACCGGGATCGGCTGTTAATTCTGCTACATCGTCCCCGACAATATCCGGATCATACCCTCGTTCTATGAGCATAACATCTAGTCCCACATTACGAGCCTCGATGGGTTTGTCTAGTCCGATTATCAGACCTGTTCCTCGAACTCGGAGATTTGACGGCGAGGACAAGGAAGTGGATGGGGCGGGTGAAGCCGTCGGTGGTCTTAGTCTTGGATGAATAGCCCGAATTTTGGTATGTAAAAACATCGGCATCTTGCATTTTCAACACTTCTACATGTAGTATTTTGGAGCAATAACCTATCTGTATAGCAGCAGCTAGTTACATATGTATCATTATCAACGACATCATATCCACTTCTATCTTATATGCTTGTATCGTAACACACTATTGATCTCATACTCATCGTTGCCTTTCCCACTCACTGCTGTAGTGGTGCGAAACCGGTCGTCTCTATAGTACTAGTATAATTCATAGGCCGGAAAGTTGTCATCTTTTGAGTAGATATTTTGTAGCTTGTAAGTGGCCTCTTTTTAAACATCATAATTATCGTGATATACTGGGCTATTCGGTACTTGATTCCTACTGTACACTTTTCATTTACATATACAAGACATCCTTACAAAAAAGACCCAGACTGGGACTTCGTTGCTCTCAAGGCGGCGTCGACAATTTCTGCCATGCCGATGATAGCTTCTTCTTCAAGAGTTCTGCCCACGATCTGTACCGCTACAGGTGCATTTCTAAAGGTTTCAGGATTATCTATCAGCAGGATATCACTCTCGTCAGCCTCCTTGCGATTATACTAAGGTGCTGCTTACACTGATCATAATTCTTTCTGTCTCTCTCACTATAGAACCTGTGAGGAGGTTTCTTGACATCAAAGAATCCATCGACTTTTGAGACTGGTATGACGATAGCGGAGTAATCAAGGACGTTCCAAATCCTTGTGTAATCCGTTATTCTTGAAAACCAAGTCGATGATGAGTATCACTGCAGATGAACAGATTAACTTCTCACCGGTTGAGACCATGTGGAGGTGCAGCATAGGGTGCTACTGGTGCTATGATTGCATCGACGGGCCTACCAGTGCCCGTGATCTTCTCAGTTGCTTGCCAATATTCGAGATACTCCTGCCGTAAGTTCCTCTTTTCCTTTTGGACTTGCCACAGCTGATATGCCGATAAACCTCCGTTATGTGCTGATATATCCCCGTTATCTTCAGACTTTACATTCTCCGAATTTGCATCAGGACGCATAGTGGAAATTATAGGTTCCCCGGAAATCTGAGCGACTACACGATAGTCTTCGTCGCAACCCGCCCCCCAAATATCGTACTGATGACTTTAATGTTAACATTGTTATACCGTGGTAATGGTAGCCTTACGGAAGTTCTGGAAAGGGCATTATGCTTGAACGGCTCCCAATCGACAACTGGGGGAGGCAGGTCAGCGATGCTAACATGCCAGGATGCCGACTAGCGAACCTTTATGACCGGCAGCTAGTAATGCTTTCTTTGTCATCTCCAGCCCGCGAATTATGGGAGGATTCGGTACCACGGATCTATCGTCCCATAAAATACCGAAACACATCGATTTCCCGTTCCCGTGGTTGACAAGTTTATACTCTTCTTCACTCCATGCTTTAGGGATGACGAGAGCATCTCTGTACCAGGATTTCGCGTCTACCACGGCTTTCATCAAATGCTTGAGGCCACCAAGGCTATTGGACATTGGACCTAGAACGGACATAATAGAGTCCTGTCCCTCCATCGAGTTCACACAACCAGCATAAGGTACCCGGCCATGAGAAGGTCGTAATCCATAGATACCACAAAAAGACGACGGAATCCGGATGGACCTAGAAGGAAGGTTATACCGACGAACTAACGCGAGCTTTACCGTCTTCCTTACCCCCCGATATCGGAGCCAATACCTGATGTTCAAATCAGTAAGCATTCATTATGTTGTGACTAAATCAAGCACCTAGAGGGCTTCCTCTGAGTGCTACGGGTTTAATTTGGGTTATATGGCATCACAAACAACCATACAAATGCCGTACCGATTAAGGCACCTTCCCCACCAGAAGAACCCCCGCTTGTGAGAGATCTATTATGAGGGTTATAGGTACGTCCGAAGACGTTGTTAAAAGTTTCCCCCCACTATATTTCCAAGTGAGAAAATTTATTCACTTTTATGAAAAGCCAACTTGCCATCAAAGTTTGGGGAACATTTGTCTTGACGAAAGGAACGGCACCTAAGGATTCCAGCACGTCTACAAGGACGGCATTATGCTCCGCGAAGGTCCCAATCCAGGAAACATAACCTGCAGAAAGGCTTATCAGTGAACTTTCACATCCATACACTTCGTCTACCCATTGTGGACTCAGTTCCCTTGATATTGATTTGATCCTTCAAGGACACGGGCAGACCGTGAAGCGGTCCTAGCACTTTGCCTGTTTGCTTGAGGTAGGCGTCGCGTTCGGCAGCTTTAGCAAGCGCTTTTTCGACGAATATTTCCGTGAGGCAGTTGGTCTTCAATTCTGTCAGTATGTTATGAATGCGTTGATATAAGCCTACCAGTTGGTGCGCGATGATGGCACGTTTGTAGAACGCGGTAGTGACTTCGACAGATGTCCATTCACCCTTCGCGAGCCTGGACAAAAGGCCGTCGACCTCGGACTTAGTGATTTCGAGCTCTGTCGGGGTCAGTAGACCGCAAGAGTCTGGAAAGGCAGTGACGTCGAGATGATCTCTCGACAGTAGACTGGCTAAGGTCCACTCTTGGGGGATTGACGCCAGCTGCCTCTTCTGCTTTTCTGCAACTACCTCTTTCCAAGTCATTGAGGATAATCAGTGCGCAGTTGAGGAATCGGGGAAAGATACAAATAAAATCTCACGGACGCGGGCCACGGATAGTGGGGGTCACGCTTCCTGTGTCAGATAGATGACTATTTTTGATTTACGATAAGCTTGTGAGAAATACAAAAGAATGAGATTCCCTGGAAATACAGATGCAAATAACGTAGCCGTGGTTGAAATTTCTGCCACGGTAGTGGAAGAGGAAGAAAGAGGCTGTCCCCGAAAAGGCGCGTCTGTCACAGACAGCTGTGACATCCAACATTGAGTCTGTTGACCCTTTCCAGACACGTCCTTGACGCGTCCAGCGTCTTTTGTCCCACTGCGAGCACATGGACGCGAATACGAAGCCAATCGCGCACCAGCATATCCTTCGACCCCACCATGTTGTCCTGTTGACCCTCTTTATGCTCGTTTTTCGAGAGTACGACTCAAAGCTATTGCCTCAGCCTTTCCTGCTTCATATTTATCGGTTGCTAATGAACGAAGTCTCGGAGGTATGTGTATCCAATTCCGATTGTATGAGGGTATCCTACATGAGTCGTAACAGGTCGCTCAACCAAAGAAATGGAAACGGCTCCTCAAAGAAATTATCGCTGCCCCAAAATCACAGGAAGGAGAGGCGTTAAAATTAATACACTCATTCAGGAATGTCGTATGTCGGCTGATCACTTACCATTGTTTTTCCATCACCTTATTTCCAGCACGTCGAACTCTACGCGACAGACAGACTCTCGGCCTTTCTTCGAGGTGAGCACCTAGTTCTGTTACGAGACCTCTCTTTAAGTTATTGCCAGGTATCGCTATATTGTTCGATGAGAGAAGCGAAGACGTCAGTGTGAGCTTTGGAATTACACCGATGCCATGCTAAGTTCATGCTCCAGGATCCGCCGCCGGTCTTAGTACGCCTCTGACTCAAAACTTTCCGACCGAATATAATATTTTCTCCAGTCATCTCGCTCCCTTTTTGGATACTTCTGTCGACGGTGTCACATTAGTTACCTCAAATTATCCTGGGCTGGACTGGTTGCACTGCATGCTGACTACGTCGCTTGGTGCACTAGTGAACACTCTGGAAAATATGTTCGCATCCTCAACGATCCATTAAACTCTGGTAGGTGACAGCTCAATACAATCATCTGTATCACTAATTTACTATGCAAGTGGACCGGTTATTATTCAGGACACGAGGTGACCAAGTATCCTGGCCTCAGCCTGATCCCCATGAAGCGTGCGTCTTGTGGAATGGTCTGCTTAGTTCGCACAAGGCACAAAACTTATATATTTTAGAATGGAGAAGGCGCATGCAACAGGTGATGAACTGGCCATGGACGAGAATGCTAGGCGATACTTTGAGCAACAATTCACAGACGGGCCCGACTCGTAAGAACTATATTGATCTCTTCCTCAATATCGCATCTCACTTGAATCAAGCGGGTTACGACAGAATGTACTACTGAGTCTCATACGAATGCATTATCTTCGGCATGAGTTCACGGCTGTTCGAACAGTTAAGTCTTACTATATGGATAGGGTAGAATACTCACCTTCCAGCAGATCCTAACTGAAGCCATTGCTGTTTCTCGTATTGCCGGTGACAAGATCATTTTGCAACATTGTGCTACGTATTTAGAGTTCCATGCGCATAGAAATCATCGCCTCATCATCCCGCAGTATGCTCAACAGATTATCCCCCGACGGAGAGGGAAAGAAAGCACCATTGAATGAACTCCAACCTGACCTACATCCATCAGAAATCCTCTTTGATGTTAAGAAACTGCTCGACGTAAATAACGTGGGTCCGTGGGCCATTATCGATCAGTCGAAACTAACTTGAGCTCAGGAACAACCTTTAACTGCATCATTCACAAAAATGGTTCAAGCAATAGGGCTGTATGACTACTGGTCTGAAATACATCCAGAGGAAGAATATGAAGCCGGCCAATGGGGCCAACATGCAGTACAGAGTGTTGTGTGGAGTGCCACAGGTTCGTCAAATGTGCCAGTTCATAGACACCACATATTGAGATATAGAATCTTCTAGGATGTGAACAGCTTGCCCAAGTTGAAGAGAACATCGTTATTGCCTTCACAGAATACGGAGGCAGCAATGACAACCGTCTCACAGCAATTTTGAATAAGGCCTACAAAGTGCGGACCCTTCATCTACGCGGACAACATGATATTTACCCCTTGCAGCAAGCCCGTCAAGGAAAATATACCCAAGCCCTTGTATCGCTGTTAGAGCCTGATGTTTGGCGTGGATTGACAATTGATGACTACGCCTCTTGGGCCCAAGAAATATGGCATATTCTTGTTCTACAGGCTGTCCGTCGGTAAGTATTCTTCTACAGGTCTGCCCATCCGATTTGTTGACTGAGTGACGACCTAGGAAACAGAATCGGCTGTATTCCCGTTTTCTGCTGCCTAGAAAGCCCCCTGGTGATTTCAACCCTCGCTATTACACTCTTGATAGTCCGGCGAGACAGACATCTAAAATTTTCGATGGTCTGCATGAAGTCATACGAATGCGGGTACGGTTTTAAGCTAAATCCATTTGTCGTGTTTTATTATTATTATTAACTTCGTTTTAGGTTTGCGAACAGTCTCCAACCGCTGTCCATCACTTGTTGACTTCCCTCTGGCATTCAGAATTCCTGTTGCGCTTGAATTTGTACCGGACGAGTATCATTATGCTCGCTGACGTAGGTCTTGAGCTGGGGTTGACAAAGCGATCTCGACGTATGTTAGAAAGAATCATGCCCCAGGTGGGTTGATGATGGGGTACAAGGCACTATATGCTTATGGCTCTTGGCAGTTAATCACCGGGAACGACATGGAACAACGGGCCTTAGCTTCTTTCACGTTGGCCCGTTGCATTATAGCCGCGGAGGGGGCTACCGGTTCGTGTTAGCTCTCGCGGTATGGCTTCCTCCGTTACTGATGTTTATACTCTAGAGCAAAGCCTCCGTGAAGCAGGCACGTATTTGAAAGTGGCTGAAACAGATTTTGTCGCTTTGGAGATGTATCGAGCAGCGTCAGATGCCCAGTACTTGAGCTCGATTGTATTTCACAACCTAGGGGATGAGCGGATGCGGGATATCGCTGCTCGTAACAACAGCGTGTCAGCAGAAAAAGCGGTAGGGTTGGAGAAACAGTCGTATGACGAAGAGGTAGCCCAAATCCTAGATACAGTAGCGTTAGTGGGGGCCAGATTGGCGCTCCGTTAACATACGCCATTTTATTGGTCTACTGCAAGATCTGTTCGGTCGTTGGTTTCTTCCATGTAACAGAAAGGCGGTGTAACCTACAGTACAATAAATGAAATAATTATTAGGGTAGAAAGAGTGACAGTGCCTGCAACACTAAAGGGCGAAGTTTAGAAAAGAGCTTCGCAAGACCTGAGCTCGATGGACACTCCCAGATCTCTTAAAGATTCAGATGCGCGTTTGATGTCATCCTTCTTGACCTTGCCAGAGAACCATCGATCGGTAGTAGGATAGGACGATCTCTACTCGTGACAACATGGACTCCACCAGGTTCTCCTTATACATCGCCTCTCTACATTTGATTACATCCCTGACGACAAATATATTCTCGGTGGAGGTGGTAAACCCGATTTCTGCGAGATGTGGAAGACCCGGACCTTTTAGATATTGAAGGACCTCAGGCGATAGCCCTTTAATATACACCGTCAAAGAATCGTTTGGAGCATACATAAAGAGACGCTTCAACGATTGGTTTTGTTCCATCCGTAAGCACGGCAGTATGTCGTGTTCGATGTTATCGGAACGAGGCCTTCTGTTTGTATTGGGAGCCATGCGGAGGGTGATCAATGAACAAGCGGAGCGTGTGAGAAAATCCATGATATCTTTTGGAGGTACGAAACGATCATGTATTTCCAAGCTCTCTAACGCGGGTAACGTTAATTGGCGGAGCAGGTTCGGGATGGCAGTCAAGCTCGGAGGGGTCCCAGCGAATGTCAAGAACCTTCAAGCTCTGGTGAATAGTGGTGCTAGTAGGGGCTGTGGCATCGGGCATATGCCCGACATGCATTTCCTCAAGAAGGGGAAGCCCTTTGAGTGCACCCACGAACTGTTCGGGGTTCACCAGCGTACAGCGCAGTATCTTTAGAGTGTCCAATGATGCGTTACTAAGGACGGACGCAGGCCCATTGAAGTCAAGGTCTGTAAGATTGGGAAGTGCGGGAAAGAGTTGGGATGCCCAGGCTATCATACCAGCGTCGGCCCAACGGTCAGAATGAAAGTAGAGGGTCGTGAGCATAGGTGCGATAGGAAGAGTGAGCCAGGTGATTGATTCCAGCCTTTTGTGATGGAACTGGAACTCGAGGTTGAGCCTACGGCATCGGTGGATCTGGGATATAAGGCGGGTTGCTGTATAAGCAGGACTATCTTCATTATATGAAGCATATATATCCAAAGGCACCCGCCGAGACGAAGTGAGCCATAAATCCACCATCTCCTCGTTAAATGTTGGGTTATTCAACGGACTTTGACGAGAAAACAAGGGAAAGGCCGACCAAATGCGAGGTGTAGATAATGCGATGGTTCGCCACCTGCGGCAAACGTGAAGCAATTCTATGCGAGACTTCATAAGCGTATTACGGCGTCGATAATCCCAGTAGGAAAAATCTGGGAGGGGATAGAGATTGCAATACGCCTCAAAAATCTCCCCCAAAAGCTCTGGGAGTAGAGTCCTCATTGCGCTATTCTCCAGGAGCATACGGTGAGCATCGATGATGTCTCGCACTTTTCTAGCCGCGCTCTGTCTTGCATTTATAATTTGTTGAAACTCGGCGATCTCTGCCTGGAGAGCTTCGAGTTCCAACTGGTGGTCGTCTAAGGATCGTTCAATGACAGGACGCTCCTCCTCTGTGGGAACATGATTTGTGCCAAGGAGAGACATGACGTCCGTTTGGGTCATCTGGATGGGCTGTATGTTAGGACATAAATTCAATTAGTGCAGACTTTCTCACCTTGTGGGTATGTTGGGGTGATAGACCAGCTAGCTGGGGTATGACCTCTACAAAGGTATAAGTAGGTACTTGGGGGAATCAATAGGCAGACTGACCTTGAGCAGCCGCCGCAAGTTGACTGTCAAATCAAGCCGTAGACGACGAGCCTACTGCATAATCTAAGGCAGCGTCAGATATAAGTGAAAGGCGAAGGAAGCCTGGACCTACTTTACAGCAGAAATTGTGGTGACAGCGCGGTAGTAAGAGACAAATGGGCTCATCAGCATCTTGATCTGCCTTTCTGATCGCGTCAACCGGTCGGAACTCGGGACGCGTGTATGGCTATGCCAAAAATGTTGCCACTATTTATCAAAGCTTCCTTTCCTTCATTTCTCGATCATTTCTGTCGTACCTCTGCCAAAAAAACCCCAGTTTCGCCTCGATTTTTAATTTATCCTACCTTCGATCAGCGCAGTACCAACAAAAGCAACCCGCCCGCAATAATGTCTGCCCCTCAAAAGCTAACCAAGAAGCAGAAGAAGGCCATTGCTTTCCGTGAACGCAAGTCGGGCAAAAATGTTCACGGCCATGCGCATAGCATGGAGGCTGACGATGTTCCTGTCATGGAGGTCCAGGACGATGTTGATGGCTCGGGTGATCAGGTGGAGGATGAAGAGGTGGGTGAGGAGAAGAGTAAAAAGGCGGGCAGCAAAGGCAAGGCGAAAGCGAAGGATTATGACGGTGAAGGCGAAGCTCGGGATAGGAAAAAGAGGAAGCGGGAAGTGGAGGATGATGGGGAAGGAATAGAAGAAAAGACGAAGGACAAAGCGGGCCAAAATAAGAAGCAGAAGACCGCAACAGCAGATACCAAGCAACGGTTTCTTCTCTTCGTCGGCAAGTGCATTCACTCTCCTCCTGTGCCTGTTCTTACTGAACATGTTGTACAGGTAATCTCAAATATACAACGTCCTTGGATTCAATAAGGGCACACTTTGCTGCTTGCGGTCCGTAGTAACATTTCCTTACGCTTTCACTCATTAACGATGCGAATCAGACCCGCCGCCGAGCGTCCGTTTACTCACACCAAAAGCAACACTGGGAAAGACGATAACAAAATCCAAAGGTTGCGCATTTCTTGAATTCACTCATCGAAACGCATTGCAGCAGGCACTCAAACTACATCAATCTCAACTGGACGGTCGTTTGATTAATGTCGAGCTGACAGCAGGAGGTGGCGGAAAGGGAGACACCAGGATACAAAAGGTGAAAGATAGAAACAGAGAACTTCATGGTCAAAGAGTGGGTTCCTTCGTAACGTTTGTTCACTCCAGTGCTCAACTTGCGACAGAAAGAGAAGCTGGAAAAGCAAGCCAAAGATGGGGCACTTATATCGACAACAGCACGACCTCAACGGTATTCTGCAACATCCGGAGTGGATCAAGCGCCGTCGAAGAAACGAACCTGGACTATCGATGATACGATAGAGAATGAAGTACATCGTGGAGGTGTGAAGCACAGAAAGCCGCGAGGAGGAAAAGCTTGGGGTACTGGGGTCAATGCTATACCTGTTGGTTAGCCAGCGTCTGTTTAATGTGCTCTTGGGTATCATATTAATATAAGTGCATGTCTATCCATATCATGCATATAGGTGCATAATTTACTATCCATTGAAGGTACAGGTTCCCGCCCTGTGTAGTGCTCTTCATGACACCAGAATGAAGACCAGGAACTGTGAAAACAGTCAGTTATTTAGCAAATATTAACAGACAAAACCGCAGACGCACGAAGACAATGAGAACCCCAAATATTTTCAGCATCAACCACCGGTTACTTGAAATACTAGCGTAATATTTCAGGAGTTCTCGTTGCGCACCACTGACGTTTGATGCTATGTCCATGGTGTCAGCATCGATGCGCTGTACCGTTTCCCGCTGTTCGGCAACCATATTAGCCAACTGTGTGAATATTTGACCAAGCTCAGCAATGGTAGATTCAATTGACTCTATGGCAGTGGAGCGGGACTGAATGTAGGAGTCCTGTCAAAAAGATGAGATAGTGAACACCGAGATACCATGAGGGCTAAATACCTGTTGCTCAACTAGTTGCATCTGCATAAAAGCTCCACCATTCTGGGATGCAGTACCCTCTTCGGCGGCGTCCAGGTTCAGAGCGAGAACGTCCCCGTTTTGCAGGGAGCGATTTTTGCCCTTGGAATTAGACTCGAGACGACTTGGACTACCGTCACCCATGGGATCGCTCCGCTGTGTATTGAACAACACCGAACCTGACATGACGTGTAAAGATGATGTAGGTTGGAAGTAGCTGTGAGGCTTACTTGAAGGTGTCTGGTTGGCTGCAGAAGATGTGGAATACATGAACTGCTCGGTACGATCCTTGGTTTCCTTCATATTCTGACCATACCAGCTCAGAGTCGTGGCCAGAGAAAGACATAAGTGTCCACTCACCTGCGTCCGAACCTCCAAAACATCTTTGAACGTCATACTCGTATTTGCAAGTTTGCTCTGCAACAGCATAACCACATTGTGATTGTGCTCTTCAATCTGTTTTCCTGCGGCCGAGCCCGACGACTGAGCATTGCGTTGCTTGACGTAGGATTGTAATTGAGCAATCTGCTTGTTGATACTGGCAATGTCTTGCTTTATGATAAACGTGAGTTCCTGCATCACCCGAAAGTGTGAGTCAGTACCAACGACACCGGATAAATACATTCCCTACGCTAATCTCCACCGGCCTATCATCAAACAGGGTTTTCCGTTTGGCCACTGTATGAATGATGAGAACGTGTACACAAACCTAATAAAAGACCAGAACACGTACACTGGGCCAGCTTCCCAAGTTTTATCGTTGTACTACTAATATCCTTCCCAATAGTTGAAGCCATTCGTGTAAATTCGCTTTTGCTTCCATGTGCCCGGCTACCATCCTGCAACAGGCGCTGTTTGGCCTCACCGCCACGAGATGGTAGGGAAGATCTGCTCCGGATGGACTCGACACAGGAGCGAAATTCGTTGGTCCTATCTTGTATAGGCATGTATAATACGGAATTGATAAAGTCTAGGGAAGTAAAGGAAGACAATAAAGGAACTGATTTCGTGGTCGGGGTCGAAGGGTGATTGGCACGTGATATCTGACTTCATTCAGTTTCACGATCTGGGTTCGAAGCACGGACTGCTGGGGTGCCCCATCCTCGGATGCTACTACGGACCGCATTTAGAGTACAAATACCCCGCCTATCCTCAGTACCTTCGTCTCTCACGACGCCCTCTTCTCTGTTATTCCTTCTCTTCCTTTTCTTACTCCTCGGCACTCATGTCAAAGCAACAGCCCGAACAAGGATCCAAGGTGCTTGTGCTCGGTGCCGGTAACTTTGGGAGCTGCCTCGCGGACCATCTGGGGGACTCGGACCATGAGGTGTTTTTGTGGGCTCGCGAGGCGAACGTCGTGAAGCATTTTAACGAGCACCATTACAACCTGGAGTACCTCAAGGACCACAAGTTCTCGGATAATATCACCGCGGTCGGGCCTGAGTTCCCTGGTAAAGAACTGATCAACAAGATGGACGTTCTGTTGTTCGCTATTCCGACCCAGTTTCTCAGGTTCGTGTTGCCATATCCATGGTCAGACGAGCACCACTCATCCACCACCCAGGGAAAATCTAACTCGGCTTCGCCCCCATCTCGACCCCGGCAACTTTCCTCTTTTGATTTTCGTCAATAAGGGTATCGAAGTTGGAACACATGCCTTGACACTCGAAATCATCGCGGATTCTTGTGGTCCAGAATTCGCGAAAGCGGCGGCATTCATTGTATGTTCTCGTAATTCGTCGCGCGATATTTTTAACCTCAGCGTGCAGTCAGGACCATCGTTCGCGAAAGAAAGTACGGCACCGTGTTAAGGTTTGAACAAATATTGACTCCTCTGCTAGTCGTCCGACGACAACCAACATCCGTTTCGGTCGCATCTTTTACTGAAGCTGAAGCCAACAAAGCAGCTAACTTGTTCCATCAACCGCACTTCCGTTGGTAAGCTGAGACCCTTATTGGCGCTAGGGTTGCTGACCCATCCGTTCTAGCTACACGGGCAGTGATCCGATAGGTATCGAGCTCTCTGGGGCGCTGAAGAACGTCTATGCTATAGCTGCCGGCGCGGCCGACTGGCTTGGGGTACGAGAACAATACACGGGCTAGTGAGTTTGTAAAGTCTGAGTATGTCTTCCCACAAAGTGTAAATCCCCACAGTGATGATAACGCGGGGTTTAGCGGAAATGACCTGTATTGGCACCGCGTATGGGGCGTCACCATTGACATTCCTGGGCTTGGCCGGTGTTGGGGACCTCTTTTTGACCTGCAGTTCCTCTAACAGTCGTAACTACACGGTAGGATACCGACTTGGAAAGGGCGAATCACTAGATACCATCCTCAATACACTAGGAAGTGTGGCTGAAGGTGTGTCAACGACTAAGGGTGTCAAGACTGTGATAGATTCATTGGGAGTTCCTGCGCCCATTGCGAATTCCGTGAGTTACCCGCGCTATTTTCTACTTGGAATGAAACGTGGACCCAAGCTGACACCTGTGTTACAGATGTATGAGGTTTTATTCGAGCGTAAGCAATTGCCACATTTCATTTACAAATCGATGTGGCATTAATTATTAATTATATTACAGGGAAGGATATCCGGACTGCAGTGCGAGAACTGATGGAGCTTCCACCTTCCCGAGAGCTAGAATTACCTCCGACTGCTGGTGGACCTGCCCGCCAACTGATAGAGAAATTGGGATTACACACCAAGGATTAGAGTGAATTCTGGTAACAAAGCGACGACGGATCATTCAGGCAAAAAACGTAGAGCAGCTGACATATCGATTTTTTTAATCGGTGAGATCAAGCAGGATCAGGCCATCGGAGGGCGCTGGACATTACTTAAAATATGTATGGTTTAATGACATATCGATATCGACGGCCTCCGGCGTATTTTATCTTCGGAATCTGCGGAATAAAATAAGAGCGAGGCAGAGATAAAGAAGAAATTTTGGGGTGAGCCGGAAGGGAAAGGAGAGTAAGCCGAGGGAAGATGGATGGGGGCGCCAATAAATGAATCCGTTGGGATCCGGATCCGCCGACCAGAACGCGAGTCCCATGAGCCGGAGGTACGATCAGATTTAAAAGCGGCAAGGGAACTAATCACGTGCGAGTGAATTGATCGAAAAATTGTTTGCCCTCGAAGAACCCAAATTTCGTAGGACGGGTTTTCACGTCCGGTTTCGCGCTGCAGTCATCTTGTCCATCGTCGCTTGCCTCCTTACTGCCTCCCGCCATCCCGCCATCGCCACTCCTCGTCGTCGACAATGGTCTCTCCGCTCTGGAAAGCTGCTTCTGAGGGCAGTCTCACCAACCTCGACGATCTGCTCGCCAACGCCACCGTCGTCGACATTGAAGTAAAAGGTGCGTCCATCAATTTCGGTCCATGACTGTCTTTTTCACCGAGGCATTTGCAGACCATACTGGTGCTACTCCCCTCATCGAGGCGGTAAAAAATGGCCATGTCGAAGTAGTGTCGCTCCTTCTTGAGAAAGGTAGGCTTAGAGCCACATTCTTGCTCGGCGCCGGCGCCTCATTGCTTTTCATTTTTCAAGGCGCCGACCCAAACAACGCCTCCAGCCACGGGCCACCCCAGCAATACACGTCGGACCCAGCCATTCTTGAGCTGCTTTCTGCTGCGCAAGCCAAGGTCGCCTCCAAAACTGCCTACCAGGAGAACGAACATACCGAGGATGCCAACGGTGACGCTGCAACAGCCCCATACTATCCTTCCTCCTACCCGTACTATCCCACTCTCAATTCGGCTCCTCCCATGCCTGAAGGCACTCCGTATTACCCGCCACCACCATCGACTGCCGATGGTATGATTCCGGGCGGCCCGGCCAATCTACCCCCGCCAGACATCGCGCGCTTCATTCCGTGCAGGTACTTCCCGGCATGTCGGTACGGCTCCTCGTGTATGTTTTTACATCCCCAAGCTCCGTACTATCAGGGACCAGTCTCTTCGCCAGGGCAGTACCCCGCACCGTATGACCCCATGGCGCAGCAGCCCTACCAGCCAAACTACTATTCATTACCCCCACCTTTCCATCCCCCAAACGGTGTGCCGGTCAACACGCCACCTCCGATGAACCAAGGCCGTTCTCCTTCTGATATGGGCCCTGTCCCAGCACATTTCAGTCCCAATGGTGCGCCCCCTCCTTTACCATATGGTCCTATGTCTCCCATGATGTCTCCCTCGGCATATCCTCACCCAGGTCAGCTACCTGTGCCCATGTCTATTCCTGCCCTACCTCCTCTCCAGCATCCTTTACCCCCTGCCCCGGTGGGTCAGTCTCCTCACACAGTATATCCCGCTCTACCTCCAGCACACCCATTTGCGATGCGACCCGATGGGACACCTTTCCCGCCTCCGCCGGCTGGACCCGTTCATTTCCCTGATGTAAATGGCTCGGCAAAATCACCTTCTCTCAATCCCCAACCTGACTCGTATGGCCCCAGTCCAGCTCGTGAGAGCTTTGGACATCAAAGGCGCGGGAGTGCTCGCCGCGGATCTTTTGCAGGTCGTAAACCCCCATGCTTGTTCTTCCCATCCGGAAGATGTAAAAACGGGTATTTTTTTTCCTTTCGCCACCAATGACATGGCTTAATTTTTTTCCAGCGACGAATGTCGTTTCCCTCATGTATTACCTGATGCATCACAATATTTCTCGAGTTCACGAGGTGGCGGACCCCGGCCCCGGGGCGGCCATGGAGCGAATGGTTTCGCAACCATCGATGAGAAACTTGCCGGATTGTCTATTCGCGATGTACGGCATTAATTTGCTCCCTATCCCTTTTCTCTCATTGATTACGTCTATCAATAGGATCAGGCACCGCGTTATCAAAATGGCGAGAGCTCCAGTAAATCCCTGTCAGATGCTGGAAGCCGCCCCAAGTATTCTCAAGGGTGCAAGAACGGCACCAATGGTTTTCAAAATAATAAGCGTGTCTTCCAACAAGTAAAGCAGCGTCTTCCCAGCGCTGATGATTTCCCGGTGCTCGCTGGATCTACGACGCCACCTGTACGGAGCCCGAGTAACGGGTCGCCTTCAACAGGCATCGCAGGACCAACTGCTGCACAGGTACTACAGGCCCCAGCTCCCCTTCGTAGGGATGGTACAAAGGAAGCTTCACGCAACGTGACGCCTGACCCGGTTCACCCTACCAAGGTAGGGAGTTTGCACCGCCGTCAGCTGTGATCTCAGTTTTCGTTAGGATTCGGATTCGAGTCTTACGGAGACCTCTGAGTCCCCACTTGTACCAGCCACCAAACTTCCGATATCGTTCGCTGCTGTTATGACTGCTCCGGGCATTGCAAAGGAAGTACCTGTTTCGGCCTAAAACCATCGACGTGCGGTTTACAAACATCTTCGTCGATGGATGCTTCCAGCAAGCCTTTTTGTTTATTTCTCAAGTCGTTATTGTATTCTTGGGTTGCCTGGTACCTTTCTTCTCATTGTGCTTTCCCTTTCTCGCATCTATCCTCGTCAATGATCTGTCCTCCGCATACAGCACCTCACGCACAGTTTTGTTTTGCATCACCATCGGTTACTTTTATTTGTCGCACTGTGTAGATATATATTATCTGGCGCTATTTTCCTTCATCCTGTCTTTTATCATGTTTCTTTCACATCCTATATAACTGCCGCTCTCCCTGTCTACACGTACAACACAAAACTACTTACTACCGACCTACTACTATGTTGGACTGCACTCACCCCACCCTCGTAGATCCTCGTTCTTTGCATGCTGCCCAGTGCTTTTTTGGTTGTCCTTTTCCCTGTGCCTGTGAATTACACATCGGATGCTATGACCATACGTGCATGTTCTTCATCTCAACCCCCGGGCTTCCAGTGACTTCCCCTATCTGATAGACCTGAGCTTGGCCCATCTGTCGAATGGATTGAATAGCCATGTCAACATTTTGGGCGCTGACAACTACGATCATTCCTATTCCATTGTTAAAAGTCCTGGCCATCTCGAGCGGAGCGACCTGGCCCTGAGTCATGAGGAATCGAAACACAGGCGGTAGGTCCCATTTTGAAGCGTCAATGAAGCACCCAAGCGTCTTTGGAAGGACTCGAGGGATGTTTTCAATGAATCCACCACCAGTGATGTGAGACATGCCCTTGATCAAACCTGTTTGTGCTGCAGGGAGTAGTTGTTTAACGTAGATCCTTGTTGGCTCCAATAGGGCTCGACCGAGGGTCAATTGAGGATCCCACGGACATGGAGAGGAATAGGCGAGACCAGACACGGAAACGATCTTACGTATGAGTGAAAATCCATTGGAGTGTGGGCCCGAGGACGCGATTCCAAGTAGGATGTCCCCCGCTGAGATGTTTGTCTGCGGAAGAACCAGGTTCCGTTCAACCGCACCCACTGCAAACCCTGCTAGGTCATAGTCGCCTAGATAATTGTAGGAGTTCCGAAAGACAACGGGAAACAAGTCAGTAAAATTTCATGGTAGATTGGACGAACGAACCATCTTGATACATTCCCGGCATTTCCGCCGTCTCTCCACCAATCAAGGCGCAGTTTGCTTGGCTGACACCCTTCGGCAATGCCTTTGACTACCTGTGTGGCAACAGGAAACGTCTAGTTTACTGCACCCGAAATAGTCAAGGAAGTACAGCGGCTCCGCGCCCTGAACGAGGAGGTCGTTGACTGACATTGCGACGAGATCGATTCCTACGAGACTAAAGATATTCGGTGCATGTAATGGAAGGGAAGGACTCACCGACGAGGTCATGAGTACCTGCCTCAACAGCGACGCGTAATTTTGTGCCGACGCCGTCTGTTCCGCTGACGAGAACAGGATCGACATAACCAGTGGCTTTAAGGTCAAATATACCGCCGAAACCGCCGATTTCTGCATCTGCACCTGAACGACGCGTCGATCGCACATAGGGCTTGATAGCTTCAACCAACGCGTTCCCTGCATCAACTGACACGCCAGCTTGCGCGTAAGTGAGACCGGCGCTTGGGGTTGTTTCGACGCCGTTTAGGGCCCTGACACGTTTTTAGATATGAGATAGCAATACGTGGTAAGAACATACCGGTGTGCGATATCGCGTCTATACGTCTTGCCCTCAAAGGAAATCTTGTCTACACCTTTGTAAACCAGATCCACGGCGTTTTGGATACTTGATCCATAGGCTGCCACTGCTAGGACGCGTCCACCCGAGGTCAACACGTCTTTTCCGGACACCTGCGTGCCGGCATGGAACACAACAACGTCTACGAAGTGATAAATAACAAGGCGACGGGAATGACGATGGAGTAACGAACCAGACGGCATGTCCAATATCTCAATCTTCTTTCCTTTGGGATAATTTCCCGGATAGCCTTGGGAAGCTAGCACAACAGAGACAGCGAAACCGGGGCGAGTTTGTACCGAGACTGAATCGAGGCGATGCTCTGCACACGCCAATAAAATCTCAGCAAGATCGACGTCTTCATGCAGAAGGAGCATGAGTGCTTGCGTTTCCGGATCTCCGAATCTAACGTTGTACTCGAGAACTTTTGGCCCAGAGGGGGTAATCATAAAACCAGTGAAAAGAAGACCGACGAAAGGGAAACCTTCTCTGCGCATTCCATCGATAGTCGGTCTGAGTGACTCCTTCATGATTTGGTCCATGATGGCGGGAGTGGCAACCGGCGCTGGTGCATATGCACCCATACCCCCGGTGTTTAATCCCACATCTCCTTCGCCTATCCGTTTATGGTCCTGGGCAGCGGGGAGCGGAACGATGGTGTAGCCATCCGAAAAAGCAAGGACTGATATCTCGGGGCCGGTAAGCAGCTCTTCTATGACAACTTCGCTGCCTAGGGAATTATTGAAGTGGATACTACATGATATGAGGCGATGACTTACCTGCCGAACCGAAGACACCTGCAACCATGATATCTTTTAATCCTATGATAGCTTCCTCCTCTGTCTGGGGGATCAAGACACCTTTTCCACCAGCAAGCCCACTGGCCTTGAGAACAACCTGATGGCCGCATGTTTTGACGTACTGGATGGCCTCGTCGATCTGACCTGTTTGGAAGATCCTGTATTGGGCAGTGGGAATGGAATGGCGCGCCATGAAATCTTTGGAGAACGTTTTTGATCCTTCCATACGGGCAGCGAATTCGCTGGGTCCAAACACGGGTATTCCGACTGCATACGAATCTTAGACTTTGCAAGTATAATTGCTGAAGAATAAGCGCACCTTTGCGAAAATGCTTTTCTACGCCATCGACCAGAGGCTGTTCGGGACCGGGAACAACTAGATTGACCTGTAGTATCATCCGTAAGATGTCGAGATTAGATACAGAGGACTAACCTTGTTCTGAACAGCAAACTCGACAAGACGAAGGAAATCATTTGGTGGTAAGTCGACATTGACGGTCTTGGCTTCTCGGGAGGTACCACCATTGCCTGGACATACAAAGATGCAGTCAAGATGTTTTGACTGTGATAGTTTCCAGGTAAGAGAGTGCTCTCTGCCACCGTTTCCGATGATCAGAACGCGGATAGACATTGGTGAAAACGAAGAATGAAAATTGATCAATTCCAAAATGGGAACTTTTTCGAATAATAAATCACATTTTTATTACCATCGGTTTGAGAAAAGGACAGATCAGATTTAAACCGAGGATTATTATTGTGGTAGTGGGGAAGATGCGAATTGATGGAAAGCTATGTACATGTGAAGAAGCGAATAGAATAGAAAAACATGGGCGCTTGTAACATGTGTGATGACAGGAAGGACAGCATGACCAGGGAAGGAGGAGAAAAGGTTGGTACAGAATATCTGGCAATAGTAGTATGGCCTTAGCTAACCTTGGCTGACCTTATGCGCCACTACGTCTGTTGCGCAGCGAGTGGGCACGTGTCGGCGGTCCTTGGGATTGCAAGACATTCACAGCCCGGTCTGGTCTTACCTTCGTATTTCTTCTCCATATTCAGGTCGCCCCTTCGACGTGGCCCTTAGCGACCGGGTCCTTCACAACCATGGCGTTCTACGGCGCTGCCGCCCAGCCATATGAAGAGGTACTTTTCGGGCCTATTTCACATCTGCTCATGTGTCGCTGAAATGTCGTCTCCATCGTCAGCAACAGTCTCAGGGCAGCACCGAACCGCCACCGCCTGATGCCCTGAGGGCTTTTTATCAGGACATGGAGAGAAAGGAAATGGAGCGCAGGGCATCGAGGCGCAATACCAGTACTGGCACTTCAATTTGGTCCCGCAAGTCGGTTAAGCGATCAACACAACCCTCTTCCCAACCACGACAACCGCAGACTTCTTCGCAGTTCCCCGTCGCCGAAAAAGAAATTCTTCGCAGGAATGAAGACGAAAGGGAAATGGAAAATTTAGAGCAAAGGGAGCAACCAGACAGCCTACCAGCACTCGCCAGCACCCGTTCAATCATCCCAGATCCCCTGAAGGACCTCCCTGCCTGGTATTTGAAGGACGATCTTGCCTCTAATTCTGTAGCTCTGTACAAAATGCGCTTCAATATCCACAATCCAGTCGGCCCACGACGCTACTACAACCATCATCTCATCCCGCCGTCTCAAAAGTCGGCTTCACGACCACCATCCATTTTCTCGCCCTCGTTTCCGCCCATGGCCACCTCTTCCGTGCCGGAGCAGTCGGACGAATCCATGCGAATGCCTGGCCCCAGCCGTACGCCGTCAAACTCGCCCCTTCCGACGCCCAGTTCGTCACAGGTTCGCGTCGGCGACACCGGTGGCAAGCCTAGGTCGCGCAAAACCTCACAAACCGCCCACGACACCGTTGATCTCCTGGACGTTACGGATCCTTGGGGGACCAATTGGCACCACGAGTCACCATATGATGTGGGCCTCAACAATGGCGCCGTCTCTGTAGAGGCACAGGAGGTGAGTATATCGTCAGCCATGCTCTCATCAGTTCTCACCGTTGTAAACAGGGCCGTACCCGACACACCAGCCTGACGAACCGGGACAACCGGAGGCGCACTGTTACACCGTCCCCGCTTTCTCAATCAACCTCCGCAGTACATCTTCAGCCGCCAGATGCTGGTGGCGCCCACTTACCTCGCAAGCTCAGCAAGCGCAAACCCACCCTGGGCGGTTTTTTCGGACATTCAGATTCTAAGAAAGATCGCAACGCAATATCCTTGCCGTCAACGCCACTAGACGAGCCGTCCTCTGCTCGCTCATCTATGGTTTATCCACCCGCTACTCCGAAGCGGATGTCTACCGGTCCCGCAGCACCTCCTTCGGCCTTCAAGCCAGCTTCTTTAACCTCAAAGAAGGATCGGCGTGCGAGTGTGTTGGGCCGTCTAGTGAAGAGATTTTCCGTTCTGAAAAGACCAGCAACGGCGAATACCTTGGATACTAATTGGCATCATGTTGAGGCAGAGGAAAGGACTGAGAAGCGGTCATCCATGGTGGTAGCGCGTCAGCCTTCGCCGGAGAAAGTCCCCAAACGAGTACCTCCTCCTTCCGCAGATCCAGTTGTTACTCCTCCCTCGGTAGATGTTCCAAAGGAGAAACCCAAGGAAGACCGCGAGTCTGTGGATTCAATAGATCCGCCTTACTCCACAATGGGCAAACTAACTGTAGCTAACCCTGATGCGCCGAGTTCTGGTAGCACAACACCCCATCAACGGACTATTTCCTTACCGCAGGAAAGGCTCCCTTTTCTCTCTGACCCTCCTCCACAGCCGAAGCAGGGTGCCCAGCCGGCACAGGTGACTACTGCACAAGCTACTTTATCCCCTACGACGCATAGTTCGTCCTCCCATACCACCCAGGGCTCTTCATCTCTTGCCGTACCAGGTTCATCGTTCCCAGTTCAGGGTTCGTCGTCCCCGGTACCGGCGTCGTCAATGCAGGTGTTCTCAGAAAGTATGCAACCAGAGGTACGGTCGTTTGACAAGCCATCTGAGAAGCTTCAAACACCCACTCCTATACCCGTAGCTTCAAGCAGCCGCGCTAGACGATCGGATGCCGATGTAAAGCGTTCCTCTACCAGTGCCCCCGAAGTGTCGGCCCCAACCGCACTCGGGAGCCATAGTAGGAGACGATCGAATGACGCGAAGCCTAAAGTGAACGGTTTACCTGTGAGTCAGCCTACAGCATCTGGAGCGCCTAGTCCAGACGCTAGGAGGTCATCACGGTCACCGGAAAAGAAACCTGTTCCTCCTGTTTTATCTAAGTCTGTACCGACTGTTCCATTCCCAGCATCGGATTCCACACACGAGCATGCATATCTATCTGCAATGATTTCTACTTATCCTCACGATTTCGATAATTCTCCCATGTCTGCGTCATCTATTTTAGTCAATCCTCCCACACCACACACAAATTCTCACCTTCACATGGCCTCCCCTGCTCCGAGTACCGTCGCGCCTTCCTTACCGCCGAAACCTTCTGTAGAAGCCAAACATCGAGAATCATCGCCTAGTGTCAATTCTATGACTAGCAAGCAGACAGAGACGTTCAAGCTCGTTCGTAGTATGTCTGGAAATGTCTATTCTTCCAGTGAAACAATCCGGGCCGCCGGTCAGCAGTGGGAGGTGGTAGAGGACGTGAAAGGAAAAGGGAAGGAGACTTCGCGTTCTAAATCCAAGTCCCGGGATCGAGAGAATAGCAAGGAGAAGGACAAGTCTGATTCTGACCGAGAACATCGGAAGCACAGTCATAAATCGAGTCGACGTTCTGCTGACGTACCTCGAGCCTCCACTTCCAGCGCTCTGCCTAGGGCCAGCAGCTTGGACCGGAAAAGCCGTGTGCCTATTCCTGACTTTAAGAAGGAGAAGGAGGCGGAGCCTCACAAGCGAAGAGAGAGTCGAGGTCGGAAGTCATCAGACATCGCTCTAAACCTCAATAAACCTCAGCCTGCCCCTCCCCCGCCAACTCCAGGTCCTCCTGTCCCCCGTAAACTGGAGCGTAACCAATCATATACTGCGCGACCCACATCTGAGGTACCTCCTACTGCCGACTTGAACGCTATGAAGGGAAAAGAAGCATGGGAGATGGAGCGCCTCTTCAAGGCACGGAGTATGTACGGTCTCGAGCGTGAAGCCACAACTGCCGCTCCCGCTCCTACCTCGAATGGGAACGATGCAAATAGCCAAAATGCTCATGGATCAAGCCACACATCGTATACCGTGCAGAATGCCTTCCAGAATCACCAACCCGTCCATTCACACATATATCATTCCATGCCTCCAAGCCCTCCTGCCATTGTGTATTCGTCGGGATCACAAACACAGTCTCTCCCTCAGAACCTTAATCATGCTAACACGCCTCCTTCGTTTCATCACAGTCCCTCTTCATTCAACCAAAGTCCCTCTTCATTTCACAGCCCCTATACTGATTTCTTACCGCCGTCACGACCTAATCCTCTTCCTGAACCTCCGCGAGAATCATCTTACCGGCCGGCTCCTTTAGACGCACTTTTGGACTCTACTGCCACCTCTGAATATTGGACTAAATTTGCAGGGGTGACCACGGCACACTGATATGATACCCATCCTGCGTAGATAAGTTCTGCTTGCTTTCACGTTGTTAGGGCTCAGGCTTTTATATTTCTACTTCATTTTTATATTTCATCTGGACTAGCTGTATCGCATCGCTTATTATCTGCATTTCGGGACCTTCGCGCTCACTCTCAATAATCGTACATCTTCATGAAATGTTTGACTATTCGTTTGAATGCTAGCACTTACAATATATATTTTGCATCATAACTGAGCTTCACATTTACTTGACGTGTGAAAAATCGTACTTGAAGTTTCCTTTTTAACTGCTATTATGGACCGTTGCCCTCTACATTAGTAACTGCTATGCAACCAGTTTTAAGTACCACGGGTTATCTCACATGTTCGTTCCATATCAATCGGAACTTCTCTCAATTCTATCTTCTGAATTCCACACTGGCTAAATAGTATATCCGTCCCAGAACTCCATCGGCGCCTCTCAGAGGAACTAGGGCTCTTTATCAGACATCTTTTTGCAGGTCAGGTGTTCCTATTGCATTTATACGGGACCCACAAAGAAGAAACCTCTCGGGGGCTATGCATCTCATTTAAAGGAACCGGCTGGCTCGCGGCGGTTCCGTTTCACGGCATGGCATGCACAGTGGAGCTAGTGCTTATTCTTTCGAAACGAGCGCTCACTTTCAATGCTAACCCTCAGGCGGAAACCGGTTTTTCGTAGCTTTCTTCACGGCTCTCTTCTTCCTGAAAACACTAGCTAGTGAGGCCGTCTGCTCGAACACAGCGTACAACTGGGTACGCCTCTGATACCAACAGGACATCATCGACTTTGCTTGACTCTTACTGCAGGCTTTCAACTCTCTCTCCCAGTCTCCTTGCCAAATTGCCACAAACTTGGGTGAAGTATGCGACAACTGTGCATCAATCGTTACTCGGGTCGTATTACAAGGATCTGACCTAGCCTCTTTCTGGTAGCATTTTCTATCCCAGTATTGCCGTCTGATTCGGTATATCGAGGTCCGTCTGGGGGCGCAAGTCGTATGGAATGCAGGTGCAACACAGTGTATTACTCACTCTTGTCCGTGTGTGCCTACTGCCAGGGAGGTGGCATCACTATGTACGTCTAGCACGTTTAGTCTGTGAAGCCGAGGAAATTAACGATCGTCTAGATGGTCAATCTATAACCTCAATTGCACGACAATATACACTGTGTATGTGGGTTGACACACATTTATCTGCAAGTGTTCGCTCATATTCTGTAGATTTCCTCATGACATCCCGAGTGGTACCGCTGTGCCCCATTGGGCGTATCTCAGTCTCCTTGTAAGCGTCTTGTTCCTGTGGTGTATCACCGCGAGTGATGCCATCTGCACAGTCAAACGGTACTGTCGATATTGCAGACGCTGAAACCGATACTGGCGCGGAAGTCACTGCGACCGCAACAGCTTCGTCTGCATCGACCGCTACGTCGACCATAGCTTCTGGACCTGAAACAACTAGCGCGTCTTCGTCCGGATCTTCTAAAGGTGACACGGGCGGTATCGTTGGCGGCGTTGTTGGCGGCGTTCTCGGAGTAGGCGCCATTGTGATTGGGATCATTTTCTTCGTGCTTAGACGAAGGCAGAAACGACCGGGTCGGTCGCAATGCCCGGAGCCTATATTCGTCGCACCATCAAGCATGGGTCAGAAGCTCTACGTGAGCCTAGATTTTACTTGTTATCGGAAGTCATCGCACTGAAGTTACATACTAGGATCCTAATGACCCTTCGACGTTCCCCGTCTCGCATTCGCCTATGTCTTCGGGAGAATATTCGTATCTCGTACCGCCAGATCAGCGACCAGTGGACCGCCGAAGCCCTGCCGTGGCTTCCGACAGACCCTCCACACCCGGTCGAGGTTACAGAGGCGTCCCAGAGATTGATGCTGAGTCTTTCAATCCCCTTGTTCCCAGTAGGAATGCTTCTAGGTGACGGTCTGTACGCCACTCTCTTGTTACTTAAGGACTACGGATTCTACTGCTTGATACCCTTTCATTCTTACGATATAACTATGTTAATCACGCTCTGAGGGTAATCGGTTCGATTGTAAAATATAGTAATACAAGCATGATATGGCAGATGATAGGAAAGATGGTTATGAAATGCAAGTAACAAAACAAAACAACAGGAAGAGAAACGAGAGAGAATGGAGGAGACTATGATGTCGCCTGATGCTTCATCGGCTCCAATGGGAATGTCAGTTCTGGATAATCATCCCATACACCATCCCCATCCAAAAAACGTCTAAGGCGTGAAACTTGGGATGAAAGATACATAATGATGATCTGCATCTTCACATCCGTAAGCCTCAGCCTGAGTATCTCTTCGCACGTCTTCAGTGCTTGAGATCGGGTACTGACGAACATGTTACCGGCGAATCCCATCTCCTTGAGATTGTCGATGAGTTCACCAAATTCGGAACACCATGCCAAGACACCGAGCTGGAGAAATATATAAGTAAGTGGAAGGTGGCATCCTTTCTTTTGACTTGCCTGTCCGTATTGCTTGTATCTGGCGTACAATACATTGGGCGCAGCGCTGAGTGCGAATTCAAAGGCTTCATTCTGAGCTATGACGTCTGGATCAGGCACATACGGTGTTCCAACGCTTTGTGGCGCCTTATCATGTCAAAGAATTAGCAAGTGGCTGAGATACGAGAAGCATCAGGCGCACCGGTGTAGGTCTTTGTGGAGGAGGATCTTGGAACCATGCTGTTCCAGAATAATCGGCTTCACCACCAAAATCTACGACTTCTCCAGTCTTCCCGTAAAGATCCATATTCAAAAGGTGTCCTCTTGCTTCGGTAAAGACGCCTTTAAGAGCAGCGGTGAAGAGATCGGTGGGGTAATTGGTATCAGTATCAGGATGAGTTGCCGGAATAAAGATCTGACGGTCTTCAGCAAGAACGGAGTGCTTGAGAGAAAGTTGAGGCGAGAGTAGAGGGTGGATATGTGTGTGGATCGAGATTGAACAAAGGGTAGGGGAGGAACCAAGTTTCGCGCTTGCCGATGATTCGTGGGGGAGTGAAGGTGATGATCCGGAGGGCTTAAGTAGAAGACCTGAATGGTCCTGCAATGTGGCATTAGTCATATGATAGTTATTATGATCGACACGAGGTGGCCACGCTTACCTGAGACGAGTACAACTGGTTTTCCTTTTCACTAGCTGAGTATGTGAAGGAGGACTGCGCTGAAATAGATTTCACAGATGAGCGCCGAGATAGCGACCTGTAGTGATTCAAAGACGACGAAGAATTGTTCTTTGAAAACTTGAAGGATTCAAGGTGAGTGAGCCAGCTGGTGACTTCGAGCGGGGAGAGAGGGGGAGAATCTGTAGGGGAAAGGCGTGGGGGTATGGGGAGCGGTGGAGGTGACGCTGGAACCGCAGAATCCTCTGGATCAGTCGAATCGTGACTCGGCACTCTGTATGGTGCCGGAAGGTTTCGGCTCAACCAAGATGGCGAGGGAGGGATGAAAGATGTCCGTGCAGAAGGATCACAGAGGTCAAGGCCGATACACGGCGACGGGGATGCTGTCAACTCAACTGGGTTGACCAGACAATAGGTGATAACTGGGGGTACAGTCTTGTCAGACTCCTCGGTCGGGGTAGGTGGTAAGGGCTTCTCGATAGAAACCGGTAACTCGTGCAAAGGCGAGGGGATGGGCTGTCGACGTCTCCACTTTGCTCGCTTGGTTAGCGACTTGAAGCCTTCTGTGGAAAAGATATGTAGTTTCTTGGGTGCCTCTGAAGCAGTATCGACAGAGACGACAGAAGAGGTACTGCGTGGCACGAAATTGACTGCTGAGGTCGCACCAGTGGGAGTGGGAATATGAGTGGGAGGCTCAGGGAAGTCGTCGAGAATGTGATCCGAAGTATGACTGCCCTTCTTCGTAGGCAAGGGCAGGCGGTGCCTCAGTCGCTTCTGCGAAGGAAGGATAGAAACTCGTGAATAGTTTCTGAAGCGGTTGAGCACAGAAACGTTATTCACGACCGAAGGCGGCGAAGTGCTGCAAGGTGTCGCGGATAGGTCGTTAGGCTTGTCGCTGTTCCAGTTAAGTATCAGCTGCTGGGGACTGTCGAGACTGATGGGAAGGTCGGCAGCAGTCACGACGAAGAAGCTGCTGGCTGCGTCGTCGTCGTTGTCGGTGCCAGCGGCGAGTTGTATGAGACTCGGCCGACTGTTCCGGGGCGAGTTTCGCAAAGACCCGCGAGGGCGTCTAGCAAATCTCGACTGGATAGATTTGAGCGACGCCGTTGTGTCTCGTGAAGTCCGGTGAAAGGAACTTACAGGAACAAAAAATCCAGGTAAACCTTACCTTTTGACTTATTCTTGAGACTCCAACTCGTGCAGAACAGGCGGCGAATTCGTCGATAACTAAAAAATCCGCAATTGGCCGCCGCCTCGTGGCCGGTGTCGATCATGACACGCGGAACGGATACCGTACTTGCTAGTTCTTTACTCTCTCAGATTACTGACAGGAAATGAATGAATGACACTATGTGGAGTACAACGAAAGCAATCAGAAAGCTAGATAGAACGCAAGTGCCTCAGGCAATACTTTACAAATCCACTAGGTTCGGCGTCACTGTTTCCTTCCTTCTGGTGAGCAGCTTACCGAACCGACCAAATCTCTCTTTCACCCAGTCAACACGAAGGTTGCCTAAGCCCGGAGAGGGAATAAACATGGCAAATCCACCCGCAAACATGATTCCAATGAAAAGTGCAGCACTAGAATTCCCCATAACGCCATACGCCGTGCGTTTGTCGTTAAAAGGGTACTCAACGCCAATGCTACGCACCCAAGACCCTTCCCCAACTTGTGTAACTTCTGTTATCCCCCTACCGGATACGCCACTTACTCCGCCGTCACCCCCATCGCACCATAAAACCGTGCTGTCCAGTTCTGCCGCACGCCGCTTTGCTTGTTCCCACATGGCCAAACCTACTGTGGGCTCCCATGTTCTCGCAGGAGCTAGTATAAGCGCCGGCCTGCTTTCCAGCGCAGCCAAAGTTCCGGGGAAGGCAAAGTCGAGGCAAATGGAAGCCGTCAACGGAACGGGTCTCGTAAACGGAGGAGGTGCCCAATCCGGCCTCTTCACGTCCGACGGATTTTTCATGTCCATGGTATAAATGGTGGCGGGGGTAGTAGAATGTACCAAAGAAAATGATTCGGCAACTAGTAGGAAAAATTAACGCGTCAATGCCGAGTGAGGGGAGGAACAACGTACCGGGGACAAGGTGTCGTTTGTAGTATTCCAAATGAGGCGTCGAAGACTTGTTGGAGACGACAGCCATGCCATTTCGTCTCAACAGACTCCGACCAGTGATATCGGAAGGGTCACGAACAGACTCTTCAAAGGAGACTCCCACATGGGAACCCCGGATCGACTCCTGTACTTGTGCTAGAGCCGCAGCTCGCTCGGACTCGTCCCGAAAGGTGACTGCTCCTTCAGGCCACAGCAAAACTTGAGCCTTCCCATCAAGCCTCCTGGTCTCCTGCAGATAATCCTCAAATCTCAACTGGTGATCACGGCGCTTGGGAAGAATACACCCCACGCTGAACGGCGTGGTATCTGAAGAGTAGACAGGAAGCGCAATGTCGGAGACAATGAACGCGGGGATCGTCAAAGCTGCCAGGAGGGTGGTCAGACATACCACACAACGCCACGAAGGCATAGAAGATACTGCTGTCGCTTCTTCGTCTTCTGAACGAGGGATGTAATTGCCAAGTAACGGTTCCTCGTCCCCAAGGGACTTCGAACTCATAAGCCAGGCTCCGGCCATTTCTGAGAGGACGACCGCCCAAGCTGCGGCAATCCAGTCATCCATTACCGGCCCCGTCAATTTCAACATCCAACTATACCCCATGGTGTCAATGACCGGGGTCCATGAGGCGAGGTGTCCGATCGGACTGAGAGAAGATATCCCCCACCATACAGCAGCCCATAATGCCGGAAACAACATGATCTGGGACCATGGTGATGGCACCCGCGATCTGAGTTTGGTGTGAATGTACAGAGTAGCCAGAGTTATTGCAGAGGTGATTGATCCCCCAAGGAACAGGAGGGCAAGGGAAGAAGCGGGGGAGGAAAGGGCATGGATGGCAGGTGCGAGCAAGATGATGAATTTGGCCAAGGATAGGTTGAGCCACAAGGCCGCAGCCTGCTGGGCTGCATCCGGTCGATTTACGAGTAGCGGGCTGTAGATAAGAAGGGTAGAAAGGTGAAGCACGGTAGGAATGAGGGTAGCGGAAGAAGTCGCAAGGACTGCTGTGCCGAAAGTCAGAGCATTGAAAATCAAATGGGGATGGTCGATCAGAATGAGTCGGCGAGCCGACATGATTTACGATGTGTTGATAAAACTCTGTATGTGCACTTGGGTAGCGCAGAGAGCAAGGATGAAGCTATATGTGTGCGCAAGCGCTCGACAGTCACAAGTAGTGCTGGTGGCTGTCCAAGTGCCTTCTTGAAGGTAAGCGCTGCGAAGTTTGACTTATATATGTCTGGGAAATCTTATCTGATAAAATTAGGCGCCTGTCACCTGACCCGTACATTAAGTATCAGCTGAATCACCGCGTCGTTCAAAAAGCCAATTAGATGCTCTCGATATCCAGGACTGCGGGGTAACAATGCCATAATCACACCGGGGATACAGAAATTTGAGAAAGTCTGATCTTCTTACCTATGTATAAGATTTCGTGAGAAAAACAGGACTTGCTGATACCAGGACCCGTATCAAAGGTTCAAGAAAGTTTTGAATCATATCCGGAATGTAAGATATCAGATTTGAATCCGGACTGCCGTAATCGAGGTCTGAAAGCAAAGATTTAGGAATTCCCTGAAATAATTACGAAAGCCTCTGTTCAAGGCAAAATATTGCAACTTAAGGTTTGACGCTGTCCGGAACGAATGCCTAGACCATAATTTCTAGTGCCGACATCGCAGATACAAAAACTAGAATTTCGGACCATGTTCCGGCACAGTACGCCCGAAACTAAGCCCCAAACCTTAGTTTCGGTTTTCCCTAACAGGATGCCGAAATAGATGATTCTGGACTAGATTTCGGTATCAGTCATATCTTTGGTACTGATCCTGCCGAAATATGTACCGAAATGGGTGTACTCGGGAACAATTCAGGGTAGCTAGGAACAATTAGTTTCGGCTCGAGCACCGGATCGTTGTTATGCACTCCTGGTTTCTTTGATTTGGAATCGATTTCACGGCATCCTGGAACCTTTGGTATCGGACGGAATTCCAGTAAGTCTTATTCATGGTCCGAAAGCTTAGTTATAGGTACTATGATCAGGACGCCCTAAATTTCTGGATTTCTGGTGTGAATGGCCCACCATACCCGGCAAACCTTGCAGAAATGACCGTCAGAATTCGTAAGGAGAAACAACCTAAATCTAATCAGATTGATAAGGCTTCCAGACCACTCTGGATGTGATAAGAAATGATATAAAAGACAGAGAGGAGTCCTCGGGCCCCCATCAACTGTACATCCAGCTGCTCTTTGATAAGAAAACCTGACAATGGTAGGTGTCCGTTCTCATTACCGCGATAGCCCAGCTAACTCGACGATAGCCTGAATCTTGCTCTACGACCACCAAGGAGACCTGCTCGTACCCAAGCTGCGCCTGTGGTAACGACCCCACCAAGAACAGGTCCAACTGTGGCTCCACCGCCTGCTCTTGCTCATCGTATGTGATGGTTTAATCATCCTGCATTTTTTCTAGAATAACACTCTCTTTCAGTTGCAGCTGCAAGCCCGGCGAATGCAAGTGTTGAAAGAACGTGATGATCGAGATAAGATACAAAAAGTGTACAAGAAGAAAGACGTGTCTGCATTGAATGAATTAGCAGACTATATATGCATTTTAAGAGACGTTCTCACGTTAGTATCACTACTCGTTCATAGGCTCAGCGGCCGCAAACGGATCCACGGTATCATCCATCAGTGGTCCTCCCATGAGAGCGTCAGAAGGTTCCAACTGTGTCAAGTCGTGTGAACCTTCCAACCCCAGTCCGTCCGGCCCAAAACTAGACATGTCCAATTCCATCCCATCGTTCTCGACATTGAGTTTGTCTACATCCTCGAGACTGGTGTCAAGAGGCTTTAGCGACGCCTCAAGGACGTCAGCGGCGTCATCCATTGTCAGGTCGTCATTTGTGGATGGTTCCAGTGACAACTGGGCCGGGTCGGGTGAGGGAGGTTTGGTGGGCGGTTCTGTACTCTGGCTCTGTGTGGGAGCTTCTGGTATCTCGGACCCATTTTGTACTACTTCCGCATCGGCGGTATTGGGCTTGTCGTCCTGTTCGTCTTGTTCCCCTTCGTCATCGACGTCAACGGCCTCAGGTTCATCAGGCAGAGGTGCCAGAGGTTCATCAGCGTCATGGTCATCTTCATTGAATTGCTGAAGCGATGTCAGCAACTTGTACTAGCTGTAATGGAAAGGCCACGCACTTGTATTTTGTCCGTCTTGACCCATTTGAACACCTTCAACGTCGAATTGACGGACTGGCCCTCTGGAGTTACCCAGACTTTCTCCCAGCAAGGAACCGGCTGCATTAACTGACGACGGGCTGCTTCCGTCGTCGCATTGCTTACTCCAATCCGTCTTCGAGTGGACATAGGACGGGGCGATTTCGCGTCCGAGGGTTGGGCACTACGTTGAGTAGCTAGGAGAGGTCTATTTCGACCACGTGGCACCGGCTTCGAACTGGTTCACCGCGAAATGTTAGAATTGAATCGAATTATACATGAATACAAAATATAATATATTCCAGGTCAAATGACGTTCAAAGTTCCTCCGCCCAGCGGAGTACGTCTTCATTGCTCGGTCCATGCTCATCCTAAACAGCTTAGTCGCGCACAACGAAAACAAGAGGAAAAAACACGCACAGTTCGAATTCCCGAGGGCTTAACATCCGCGTGCTGAATCGCGGTGAGCGAGACATTTTCATTCATCTGAGACGAATTTTGCGCAGACGCCCTAAGTTCCGCTAGTTTGGTTTCAAGGGAGTCGCATTTCCTGTTTCCGAATGTCAAAGGTAGAAGGAACGGGAAAGAGCGATCGTACGCGTGAAGTGCAGCAGTTTCTTCTCTCCGAAGTTCTAGTTGTCGCTTCATGATGAGTTCTAGATTACCCCTCGCCTACAACCCTAGGTAACCAGTGTCAGATGATTTGAGGAGGTGATGTACCTGGACAGGCCGGAGGTCATTTGCAGCAGCTAGTATGTTTTGGCTTAAGATAGATATCCAGTCGACGTGACGCTTCCATTCGGGTTCCACGTTCTCACGAGAAGAGTTTGTCAGAGGTGGAGCGAGCAGAGCGGACGTGAGATAGGAATATGTCACGAGAAGGGAACGCAAGACGGATAGCAACGCCGGTCGTCGGTCTACGTGACGATGAGTAAATGCGATCATGAGAATAGGCCGAGAGAACGCACCAGCACTTGGATCGGAAGGGTATAGCTGTGTTATACCTGCCTCCGCCAGCGGGGGTATCGTTTCCTTGACCTGCCGAATACATAAGCGACGGTATAGATAGCGAAGAGGACGCTGTTCGCACCGACCAACGATCGCCAAACACATCGTAATAGGCGTCAGGCTCATCGAGAATCCAGTCAACGCGTGGTTTCTCAAGTTGCTTCAATGGCCAGTCTGGCACGTCCACCTGATCGGACAGGACCTCCTGTTGATTGGGGCTCTCCTCATCGGGCGCCCGTTCATTGAGCAGCGCCAGTAGCTTGAGATTGTGGGTCGTGTAGCGAGTATAATGCGACGGCGGCGAGGGAAAGGGATTTCGCAGTTCAGCCTCGTCGTCGTCCATTGCGAACCAGTACGGGTTTCCCACGAGCTTCACGGGCGGAGTTGAGCCAAGGAGTGATGATCGATCAGAATCTCAGTCATGGAAATTATACCCCAACAAACTAAGACAAGTTCCATCCGACTATAAAGAGTGCTGTAAAGCGCTTCAGCCATGTCCCTCTCTTTTTTCCCATCTTTTTTCTTCCTGCCTTTTTTGCCGGTATGTACACCCTCAGTATCCACTTCTTCGTACGTTTACCCGCGTCTGCAGTACTTCTACCATGGAATTCTCGGGTCCAGCGTTGAACGTTGACATTCCTAATCTCACCGTCCCTCAATTCGTTCTCGACTCGCCACACGAGTCGTGGCCTCACAGGAAGGGCGATATACCCTGGTTCATCGAAGATGGCTCTGGGCGTACGCTCTGTCACGCCGAGGTGGTTATCATCAACATGCCAATTTCAGGGGGCTCACGTGTGACAGGTCCACCACCGAACGCAAGGCCTGGCGAACGCCCTAAGTGTGAGATGGAGCTTGTGTAAGCCACCCTCACTCCCATATCAGCTATTTTTTTTGATCGCGAGTCTAGCTGAGGACGATGTTGGTACGTCGCGTCTGAGATCGGGCCGTCGCGTCAGGACTGATACCATCCAGTTTGTATCTTCAGCCCTAACCACATTTGTAACTGTCTTCTTTATGCGCGTCGAGCGGACTTTCTCATCATTTCCCCGCAGATTATCCTATCTCTATTTGGGCCGTCCACAGGGTGGGGGGTATAATAACGTAACACTATTCCGTCTCTAGAATTCAGCATTTCATGAAAGACGTTTTATAGACCCGCCAACCCAAGCTACACGGTCGAAGAACTCATACACCAGCTACACACGGCGAATGCCAATGCCATCATTGTATACTCTGCTTTCCTTTCCACCGCCCTCGAGGCAGCGCGCGCTGTCGGCATCCCAAAGGATCGTATCGTATTGATAGATGATCCAGGGAACCATGCCCATACCTCTATCGAAAGTCTGATGGAATACGGCAATAACAAGCCATTAAACTTCACCGAACGAAGACTAAGCCCCGGAGAATCAAAGACAAAACTCGCATTCCTCTCGTTCTCCAGTGGAACAACCGGTAAGTGTGCAGTAACTTCCGTTTGTGGTTCGAAATTGACTTCGTGTTCAGGAAAGGCCAAGGTGATCCAAGTTACCGTTTCATTGCGACCATTGCGTTGACCGACTGAAACGTGTAACAGGCTGTTGAAATACCTCATCGGTCTATTGTAGCGAATGTTCTGCAAAGCACGGCTCATATGAGCGGTGACAGAGATCCTCACAAGAGGATAACGCCTGGAGATGTTTCGTTAGGAGGTACGTTTGTACTATATTTGCGCGATTTATTGATTCCATGAATCTGCCAGTCCTTCCATTCTTCCGTGAGTTTCGATTGTACCTTAGAATTAAACTCTGTCTCACAAGGCACAGACATCTACGGACTTATTGTCACAGTGCGTAGTATACTTCACCCACCGGTGGTAAACTGACAGTCCATCCCAGCTCCATTACATGTTGTTCAACGGAGTAAGTTGATTTTTCGAATTAGTATGCTGGAGCCATGTTCATGAATGACAGCTATCTGTCGTTGTAATCCCGAAATTCAACTTCAAGGGACTCTTAAGGAGCATCAGTCGTTACCGAATCACCCATTTATTGTAAGACAAACGTATCATTCTTTTGATATTCCGAATGACTCTGCCTCAAGTGTTGTTCCTCCACAAGTTGTACTTCTATGCAAGGTGTGTTGCACCTCGACCGTTCAACTAGGCGCGTGTATGAATGCGGTTTGGTAGTATCCTGCTATTCGAGATCACGACTTCTCTCATGTCAAGTTTCTAATGTGTGGAGCCGCACCATTGTCCGGAGATCTATATGTGCAACTGGCAAAGGTTTTCCCGAATGCTATGATCGGCCAAGGATATGGTTTGTTGTTGTGCCGGGTTCACATCTGGCTCCCGGCTAATGATGATTGTAGGGCTTACGGAGACTGCTACGTCTGTTGTCGCAATGGACCCTACCAAATTGCACGGAACAATTGGGGCCGCAGGTCAACTTTTGCCTGGTATCGTCGCGCGAGTCGCTAAAGCAGATGGATCGTTGGCGCGAGAGGGCGAACAAGGAGAACTCATTGTTACAGGGCCTGCCATGGCGCTGAGGTACAGGAACAACGAAGAAGCGTAAGCCAAGCTGTTGGTTCTCATAATTCAGAAGCTCATGGCAGCAGGACGAAGAGTACTTTTGTCAACGGATGGGTCCACACTGGCGATGAAGTCATTATTCGAAACAATGAGGTTTTCGTCGTAGACAGGCTTAAGGTAGGATCTTGTTTACTGTCGGTCTATGGGTACTAACGTCCTGTGTGCAGGAAATGATGAAGGTATTAATAATACTTCGAAAACCGGAATGTTCTCATCCATGTGGTACCAGGTCAGGGGATTTCAAGTTGCGCCCGCCGAGCTTGAAGGCCACCTTTTGCTACATTCATCCGTGGCAGATTGCTGTGTCGTCCCAGTACCGGATGACTATAGCGGTGAATTGCCGATGGCGTTTGTAGTCTTGGAGCCGGGGCTACGAAACCGAATTGGTGTGAATCTGAATGAAATATCCAAGCTAAAAGGCGCTCTCATCAAGGCAAGAGCGATTTTGTTTCACTTATCAGATCTTGCTAACGGTATCACCAGCATGTTTCCGACTCAAAAGTGAAGTACAAATGGCTGGCTGGCGGGGTCGAATTTATCGACTGTATCCCCAAGAATCCTTCAGGAAAAATAGTATGTTTCAAATACTGTCACTAATTGCTATTCTCTAAATATGACAAACACCTCCAGCTTCGACGAGTGCTACGTGAACAGGCTAGGAAAAGGAAACCCGTAGAAGTACAAGCCAAACTGTAGACCCGCATGTATTGCTACGATGATCATTGTATATTTGTTCCGCTATGGCCGGATGCCGCCGGCATTACAAAAAAAATAAACCTTTGACGGAAACACCATGGTGCGCCGTATAGCGTCGCAAGTGCACCAGCAGGCGCTGCGTCTGATGAAGGGCAACCTCATCGACCAACCAGTATGGCTTGGCTCTGTTCTCCAGTACCCACCTTTGTCCCTTCCTCCGAAAGCTCCCCCTCCACGATCTTCTTTCGACTTGGCGTCGCCCAAACCAACCCGACTCACAGAGACTGCCCAGAAACTATGCGCACCAAAAAATAGGCCATCGTCTATTGTCTACATCGAGGATGAAGTCCGTCGCCGGTTCTTTTGCGACCATCCCTTTGAGGCCTTCCGACCTGTGACGTTGACCGAACGCGATGCTATACGGGAGCAGCGTCCTGTACAAGGTCGGGATTGGCAGAGACTGCGGCAGTGGGGACGGAATCCTTCACCAGAAGAGTACGCCTTTGCGCTTTCGTCGTCGTGTATGTGCTCACCATTCCCAGTGCCATACGATTTGCCGTCAACCTATACGAACACCACAATCTCCCTCTAACGTTCGCCTACGCCCGGGCGGTCGCCCAGTTCCGCGCCCTGCGCTCTGAACACCACGTTGCACGTCGATTTGCCGTGCTGGAAGTTGAGAGCTACGGGCGGGTGTTCAAAACGTCGCAAGTGCAACTTGGATTCGAGAAGGAAAAGAAGGCGCTGGATACTTGGGAGGAGGCCTCGAGTGTGGATGCAGGAGAGTTCGCCGCGAGGAAGAGGTGGAGGTCTATTGCGGCCAACTTTACTGGTGGTTCGCAGGAGTGGACGAGGGGTGAGCAGTACTCGGCATTGTGGAGGAAGGGTGCCAGGCCCACGTACGCCCCAGCACTTACGGAGGTCAAGTATCCGCCTATGCTGCCGCCAACGCCAGAGGCAGCGGCACAGATCGGAGCCCCACAGGCAGCGGGGGCAGCTCATGCACCAACACCAGCAGCACGGCCACAGCCTGTATACAATAGAACTGCCTAACAATGGATAATTCTCACTAAGGTCGCAGAAAATGAATATGTATAGGACGTGTCGCGATCATGATTTTACACGAGCCTGGGCTGCCTGTGCAGCGTTCATACCCATCCAGGCTTTCTCCACCAAGCCCAATAACTTCTGCATGTCTGAACTCCAGTCATTCATTACATCTTCCGGACTTCGTTGATTTCTAAAGTTGACGACCCCAGATGGTCGATCAATCCGCGCCCAGACTGTTTTTGAAACGACTAGTCGTGCAAGGGTTTCTTCCGTCTGCTTGGGTGTCAAGTCCAGAAGAGAGGTGAGTCTTTGCAAGGTTATCCGAGTATAATACTCGGCAACAACGCGGATGTTCTGTCGAATCAGTCAGCCTCAATCTTGCAGCGAACAAACGCAGCAACTAACGTGTTCAATGACTCGGGTGTGAAGGTCTTCCCACCGCTTCTCTTCAGAGAAGACTTGCGTTTGGCGGAGGAATTCACCGTATAACGTCTGAATACCAGGCCACCGCATTAGTTCGTGCGTCGTGAAGCATTTTACGAGGTTACTGTTGAGCCATTAATAGGTGGTACAGATGTGATTCCAGAACACTCACTAGTGAAGCTCCAGTTTCAACAAAGCGGGGTCATTGAACATCCGGTGCAGCATATCAGATTGTTCATTATTATGTGGAGCAAGGATGACATAGTAAATGATATGTTCGAGGGCCTGCCATACATGAGAAGTGCGCGCATTGCCAGCGGAAGGATCACGTACTGCTTTGCCTTTATCGTTGACGTCCTCCTTTATTGAAGGCGTTTCCCAAACCTTGTGATAGTAATTCGCTACATCAAGATAAGCGGTCTGATGTAACGCGTGTTGAATCATTAGGTCGTAGAATTTGAGTTTCAGGTCCTAGAGAGTTTGTGAGCATTTGTAAGCAGGTAGGTGAGTATAGAAATATCGTTCGAGTACCTCGTTTTCTTTTTCTTTCAAAAAGCCTTCGTTAACCTTCCGACCACCGACCCTGACCTTCACCCACTCTGATTCTCCACCATTGGGACTTTCTACGTCTTTCCGTCGCGCGACAGCAATGAGCAGTCGCATTTGTTCGAGGAGAAACTCTGTTTTCTCTCTCCGTTCCATGGACGAATAAGTCTCTACTTGCAAATCCGACAAAAGTTCGGACGCAGTTTCGAGGGACTTCTTGGACTCATCAGGATTTGTGGCCGCGATCGAAATACCTTCATGGTAGTGAGCGAGAAGGAGAGTTACTCTGGCCCGTGGTGTTTCCAAGAAGATCTATGAATGTACGAAGGTTATCATGAGTTTGGATAATAGCGAACTATCACGCACCTTTCCTTCAGTGACAGTCCTCAACGTTTCAACCAACTCGAGCCATTTCTCTATGCCTTGTCTCTTCTTCACGTCTTCAAGCCATTCCATGGCCTGCTCAACCATAGCCTGAACAGCTGCTTTGAGTTGGCCATGCTTCTTGCTCAGTAACAGGATGCTCGAGTTTAGCAGAGTAAAGTCCGTGGCCTGATAACAGTGTTCAAGGACCGCCTTCACAAGTCGCGTTGTTGATGCAAGGTCCGCTGCCTAGTGGAAATGAATAAAATGGGACAGAAGTATAGGGAAGAGCTTTTCACATTCCGTGTTTGCTTTTCAAGAACGAAGAGCTTGTCGAGCGCCGGCTGTAGTTGTCCAGCCTATACACGCATTGGTCACTTGCCGTATGAAACGATGAATTCAGGCTATGTCATACCTTTGCGAGTGACTCTGCCTCTGGAAGCAGAATGTCAACCTCTGGTGTGAAATCCTTTTCTTGCTTCTTGTTGTCGGACATGATGTACTTCCACGAAGCGGTCTGGTCCAAATGACGCGTCGCGCTGGTGTTTGCTTCTGTTGCTCTTGCAAGGCTTTGGGCCCAAGAAAGGACTGGCACCTCGGAATTTGCCGCCAGTAACTCAGCTCTTCGCTTTTCCTCGATATCGAGGTCCTTTGATAATGGTTCAGGTTTCTCTACGGGCTCAGCATTTTCATTATGAGTATCATATTCATAAGTGTCCTAATCGTGCATAATAACATATATGAGCATATAGACGGTCGTAGCAGCAAAATCATGAACGGACTTGAATCGTGTTCAGCGGAATATCGGTTGACGGCGACGCAGGGGTCTCCTCTTTTTTCTGGGCCTCTTTCCTCAAACGAGCTCTCTCAAGCGCCATATGGATGATCCTTGATGGGATCGTCAAAGGGAAGAATACGACCACTTTCCATGCCATGGAAACAACGTCAGAGAGATGGATGTTTGCCAAGCCGGAACGTATGGAACTCGAACGGATGGAGGGCGTTTTGTCCGTGGGCGTAGGTTCCTCGGTGAGGGCTTCGACTGATTTGGAGGAAGTCGGCACTGTGGCATCTACTGCATCCTCTATGGTGGACACAACGGCTTCCACAGACTGGTCTACTGTCGTGGGTAATGCCTGAATCGCAGAGTCGACCGTTTCTGGAATGGCACCGATAGAAATGGACCGCATCCGCGGCTTAGCATCTACCATACGATCGACCAAGACAGGCGAAAACTGAACAGCAGTTTCTGTGACGTCTGGCTGCACCTGTACCTCGCACTCCGTCGTTACAACCGTAGCGTTAATACCTTTGTCGGCGAACTCGCGTTGAAGCACCTGACTCTCAACCTTATCGATGGCCTGGGTAGCGAACAGTCGCTCTGATAAACGAACGTTTTGGAGATGAGGGAGGGCTTCTGCGACTCTTTCCCAACCTCGCGCATTTGCCTCGACATACCCAGGCCGGTTTTTCTCGTGGAACCACTTCAGCGTCTCGAGGTGGGGAGCAAGGTGGCTAAGCAGGATGGTGACGTGAAGGGTGTCTCCTACCCACGAATGGCCTACATGAAGACGCAGAAGCGATGCAGAAGATGTCTCACGCGAAGACAAAACTTCGCTCGTCCTTTGCTTGGCATTGACGACCACTGAAAGCGTATGGAGTCGTGGACAATTGGCCATCAAAGGTGCCAAATCTTCCAATGTGAGACTGGGTGGACCTGTGGCAACCGGGAAGCGGGCCAGTGGGCACAACCTGATTTCTTCCACCGTCGGACAGATCGTTGACACATGCCAGATGTCGTATTTGGTGAATAAAGTGGACTCTGGGAGATCGATATCTAACCGAAGGAGACATGGGAGTGAAGTGAAGTAGCCGAGGGGTAGACGTTTGGGAGCCTCTGCTCTTGCAGTAGACCTCACGAGCTCGCTATACCGTGACGATCCGCTGCCTGAAATACGTAATGACTGCAAGGTTATCCCGAATCGCTCTGAAATGAGCACCGACAAGTCCTGCCAGTCGGCCATATCTGGAGGATCCTCAATAACGAGGTCGAGCTGAGTAAGGGCGCTGCGCAGGTGCCTCAAAAATACTGCGATGTTTGAAACCTCTCCGGTCAATTGCAACTGCCGGACTGTTGCAAAGGATCCTTTGGACCGTAGATCCCCCGTCAACCGGAGCGCAGATTTTCGGTGGTCCGAAAAGTCCAGTTCTTCTCCCGAAAACACACCGCTGTCTGTGGTCATAACAGAACTTGGTGTCGAAACCCCCGACCGTGGCGACACCTCGTCAAAAAACCCTTCCACCGCAACAACACCTCTCCCAGAAAGATCCAGTTGCAGGACTTTAAGTTCCTCAAGAGAAGCAATCCATCGCCCAACTCCTGGTGACAACGCACCGGGAGCCATAAGGACAACTTTGCAGAGGCCCTTTTGCGGTGACAAAAGGTCTGTGAATGTGTCGGGCAAGGGCGCCGGAGAGACGTATGAAAATTCCTTCAACTTGGTGCGACTCGACATGTCGGCGAGGAACTTGTTCAACTCGGGGAACCGCGCTCCAATCTCGAGAGAGAGACTCTCGAGCTCGGGGTTGAGGAAGAGAGAGCAGCGTTCCAAACCAGCTGGGCTGTCGACTTTCCATACGAGCTGCTGAAGGTTGGGGAGGATGAATGGTCGTGGACGATGTTGTTCGAAAATAGGAAAGATGGAAACGGCGACGTTGTTTATTGTCTCGTTGTATGCGATGCGACGAACTCGCTCGCCATACTCTAGGATTTTTGACCAGTCTCCTTCTGCCGGATTCTTAGCCTGTTGGACATGGACAAACTTGTTAGTGTCTCTATCAGTTCATGCCGAAAGTTTGACTCACCAATCCTAGCCCTGGTCTCCTGGTCTTCTTCAATAGAGTCGACGGGAACAACCCGAGAATGGGTATCAAAGAGTCTAAATCTCTCCATAGTATGTTCAACGCCGGCTCACACATCGCCTTGCATGTCCTCGCCAATCTCGACACAGAGCGCCTCCCGCCTGGTGTGTCGAGGATAGCCTCAAGAAGCTTTTTCGTTACTTCTGGGTCTCGGAGAATGATGGGAGCCATTATCTGCTGGTAGACGGAGTACGAACGATATGAGGAGCTTCGACTGTGTTTCCCCTTCCCTTTCAATGAACCGTGGGTGCTAGCGATGGTGCGAATACTTTCACGGAGACTGGTACGGCGACGAAGGGATCCGAGACTGTGAAGGACGGATATCACTGAACCAGAAGGCATATAGGGGACGTCTCTGGGGCGTCAAGTTCTTAAGACGACGTGCGCATGAAGTACACGCACTGTGGGTCCTGTTTACTGCCGTTGCGCGCGCAGGAAGATGACGAGTCGATCGAGAACCTGCTGCAGTGGTTGATTTGTACGCGGCTTCGTGTGGCATTAGACACGAGGATCCAGGATGGATGCCGATGAGAAAGTTACGAATATTTGTAAATCAATCTACTCTCGACGTAACGGTCGAAACGCAACAACGTACGCAGTTAATTTGAGGGTAGCATTGTAGGTTTCAAAGATGACTCGCGGTTCAAGCCCTTAGAATAGTTAAACTTGGGCAAACTCATGTACTACGTGTGTTGCACTGCGATTAAACACGACTTTTAATATTGCGCAACGTGTTGATTGGGCGTATCTCTGAATACAACAAATCTTCCGGACAACTGAATGAAAGTATAGAAAGCACTACAATTCTCCGAGCTCCCATGGCACGGGTTCACCCTGCCAGTCGTCTTCTTCCTCTGCCACAGCCACCTGTCCATGCTCATCCTCCCCAACATCCCAAATTTCGCCACCTCTCGACGGATCGTAATGATCCACCCTACGTCCATATAACAGGCCTTCCACAACTAGGACCTCCTGATAGTCGCGCGTCCGGGTTTCATTCGGTGAAAACGCCAAAACATGACGAAATCTGTCGGGAAGATCGACATCAAATCTGCCGGTGTCCTGTCCATCACCCACATCCTCGATCTGCGTGTGCGAGGGGACATCAAAGGTATCATCTGCGTCGATGTCTGAGTTCCGGCCCAGCATGTCTTTACGAGGTGAACCATGAGTTCGGGGCACTACTTTAATCTTTTTGTTTGGCTCTTCATCGTCGTCGTCGTCAGAATCTGAGGTGGTAACGGCAAGTTTGGCCTTCTTCCGCCCATTGTTACTGGCTGCTTTGTCCTTGCCTTTGAAGGAGCCATAGCTTCGTTTGGAAGTATCAGGCAGAGGTGGGGAGGGAGGAATGAGGGAAGAGGCGCGGTTGTGAGATGAAGATTCGGCTGCATCTGCATCAGATAATACACGTTTCCGGGGCTTGGACACAGTGATGTTGACAGGCGCATGTGTGCTCTTCTTGACGGCTTCCCGATGCTTTTGATGAACATTAGAAGGAGCTGCAGAACGGGGGAAAGGCCTGTTATTGGCCTTGCTGTCATGATGATTTGTCTTGAGACTTTGCGACCCTTGCCAGTCCATCTCTTCGTCGAGTGATGAGAAGACATCCACGGAAGAGGGGGCCGTCTTGGTGCGGGCAAATAAAGATTTAGACCGTGTGGTGTCATCGAAAAGTAACTTGAATCCGTTCGAGCCTTTAACGGGAGAATCATCTACGAATGATATGTTACCGATGTGAGCATAGTCTTCATCACTATCGCCAGGTACGAAATCTTCTTTTTCTGAAAAAGAAAGAGTATGCTCAGGAGCTACGCGTCGACGCTTCTCTTTATTGGGAGAAGGAGAAACTGGTTCACCGCGCAAGCGTTTGCGCGCCCGGGTGACAGCACTCGTTGGCTCTGGAATAGCGCTTGCCGCAGGGAGTACCAACGGCTGGAAGGGAGCAGCAGGAAGCGGGGACACCTCTCGGGCAGGCGCTCGAGATTTAACTTTAGAGGGCGTCGCAAATGGATTCGACCGGAAATCCTTAATGGCCGGAAGCACCTCCTTCTGTTTCCCTTTATTTTTCTTTTGTGGAGAGAAGGGGTTGAAGGTAGACAAAGGCTCCGTGGTTTCACTGGCTCTGGCTTTGGGTAACAAACGTGATGGTTCGTGTTTGTGAGAATTCGATGGAGTGGTGGGTGTGTAGGATGTAGCGCGACCTTTCGCAGCAGAAGCCTTTCCCAACGCCTTGTACAACTTGTATTTGGCCTCTGTGTGACTTTGTCAGGTTCGATTTCACTCATGAGAGTCCCTGCGACGCACCAATATCCGGATGCTCCTTAATATCCTGCACCTGTGCTGACCGGCCTTGCTTTGCCTTAAAGTCTCGCTCCCATGCCTTGATTTCAGCCTTTACTGTTGCAAGGTCGGACATAGTGCAGGTGTGCTGTCAAGAAAATTGGGAGGGCAACGAACAATGGGCGATGGGCGGATCCGACGCGACGGTCACGTTACCTGTGCCCGAGTAAACAAGACCAAGCCGAACGCGGCGATTGGCTGGGTGGCGATGCACAAGTTGCAGAATTTCTTCACTCTCCTTGCGTATATCCTTGGCCTTTTCCTTCCTCTGTGCCTACTCAGCCATCATGAATCGCCCTAGAGAAAGCCTTCTCACTCTGTTCGACCCTCTGTTTGGTACCGTCTCTCAGCGGAATTGCGGCGATACTTCTGTTGAATTGGATGATTATGACTCAGAGAAGGAGAATAACATGCCGTTGGGAGATGTGTCGATGACATCGTTTTTCAGTGGATCCTTGAAACAGGCGTGCCCACAGCCTGTCCCACTAAGGCGTCGTCTTGTTGATGTTGGAGATGTCACCGTCGACAATACGTTGCTTATGAACGAGGTGTTGGAAGAGATGGGAGAGGGTGAAGAGTCAGACGACGAGAATAATACAGTCATGTTGGGACCAGTTGGTAAGACACCAAAGGTTCCAAGTAGCGTGAACATCGTTGCGACTCCACGTTTGAACCCTCGCACGCCGTTTGCAGACCTTCGAATGGAACGAGAGGTCACGCCCGTAGCCCACAAGCGGCTGCTGACTCGTCAGAAGCAGTGCACCAACTCCGCCACTGCCTGCGACTCTGCGACTCATCCGCAGTCTTCGCTTTCGACTCTGGTTGAGGCAGTTACTTCTGCTGGCGTTTCCTTCGCGGGATCGAAGTCGGCGTTCTCGGAGGCCCGGTCCCACGCTGACCCTGTTTTGCCAAAGGTGTCTGAAGTCGCTATCACATCTCCGCTTCAGACCTCTCCAGTGAATATCCCTCTTCCATCATCACCCATCGACATAAGCAACCTTGATGCCCCTACTCCTCGTCTAAGAAGACTGCCACCGCCTATACGCGCCCATGATCGCCAATCATTGGACCTACAATCTTCTTTTCAGCTCCAGTTCGACTCAGCAGAATCAAGTTTTGATCTGTTGACCGACAAAATATCATTCTTGTGTTCACGATCCCATGACTTTGACGTTACTTCGGGAGACGAAGACACGAATACGGGCATGACAAGTATACTAAAATCTGCAGGTAAAGTGACTCTTGTAGTCAGTCTGCAACCTCATCTGAACATCCTTTTAGGTGGAGATGACGTCGTCAACATCGCCGCTAATATCCCTTCGCCGTCCGAGGACAGCCCCCAGACCAGTAAGTCTGATTCGTTTTGACCTCTTTCACTCACTGACATTATGGCAGGGCCTCCCTACACGGCAACGCGTGCACAACCCCTCAATACTACTGATTCTCCACTGTCCGTCTTCACTGCAAAAACGTATACCCGTAAGTTGCAGCTGTCTCCAATGAGTCGTGCGTTTTGACAAGAACTTAGCTGCCGAAGCCATAATTTCCGAAGACTTGCTACAGAGTGACGATGCCCATGTCGTATTTCCCTCGACTAGAGATCCACTGATGACGCCAGCTTCATCCAAGAATCTTCATCCTGACGCACCACCTCCTATTCAGGCATTACGCATCGTCAAGCGAGCAAAGAATGCGGCTACAGTAGCGCCTCCTCCGGATCGTCGCTTGTCTACGCGACCTCCAACTCACGTCGAGAAGAAACTCTCGGTTCCAGCTCAATCAGGGATCCCTAATTCGGCACAGATTAACGAACCTAATCACCCTGCTCCTGCTGCTGCCAAACCGGTATCGTCCTCGGGACCTCGCCGTGTGCCGGTGGCTGAGAATAAGGAAGTGCTGCACAGGGCTGGGGGACTTGGGCACATACCAAAGAACAACAGACCCAAAAAAGTGCTGCTTTCTGACGCGGTTGCCCAGTGGGGTCACCTTCAGCCTGCAAAAACAGCCGATCTCAATGCTGTTCGGGATGCCCTCAAAGCTATCGGTACCGGGAAGCCCAAGGCACCAGCGAGGGAGGTAAAAAGCATTATTCGACCGACAGTTAGTACTCGTGTTGGACAAAAGGAGAGCCGACCAGCATCTACCATCCCACGTCCGATATCTAGTACCTCTAGGTTGCCTGCCCCTATTTTGGGTACAAATCGAGTAGGCGCTGCAGCTGGAAGGGTAGGAAAGCCAGGCACTGGGCTTGTGGGTCGGGTTGGTACTGGACTTTAACTACATCTCTCCACCGTGACCTTGTTCTTTGCCAGCATGTTATCGCTTTCGTGTGTTGTCGTCTTTGCAGGTCCTCCAATCCCAGATGATTCGCATATCTACTCACAGTCCCAACGTACTTATCCATCACTTGTAATATATATACACAACTGCATACAAACATTTTGGTCTTCAGCTTGACCAAGATCTGGTTCGGAGACTTTCGCGTAGTACTTTGATACGGTGCTCGACGAATCACTGGTACTAGTACTGATAATTAATAAAATTGGAAGCAAGTTAATCAACAGTCTATAGCGACTATTCCTTCTTCTTTGAATACAATCTCCATAGTAGACCGAGCACCCATGTTCTTGGCAGCCATTTGAACACCCAGAAGAGAAAAGCGTTTCCTCCGACAGAGATGTAGGAGGGAGGAGGCTTTGCCAACGCCTGGTCCACAATACGCTTGGAAAACTCCTCATTAGACATGGACGACTTGGTCTGGCTGGCATGCATTCTCTCCATAATGTTGGGAAGGAACGCGGCATACAGGCTGTTTACCGGCAAGCTGAACCATTTCTCCTGATTTTTGGCAAAGTTGGACGTGACAGAACCGGGAGCGATGTGCATAACATTTATTCCAAGCGGGCGACACTCCATCGAGAGCACTTCGCTGATATTATGGACTGCTGCTTTGGAAGACGAATATGCTCCGTGCCAGGGCGTCGGACTAGATGTGAAAATTAGCATGGATCCAATGGGTGGATACCAACTTACGTTTCTCCGACGATTGAACCTGTGATTTCAGTAAGAGCTGGAATATCTTCAGAGAATGCAGAATCCACCTATATTCACTATGAGTCCACTATGTCGCTTTGCCATGATGGGAATGACGGTTTTGCACATGCGTATCACTGAGAATGCATTGGTATCATAGGTGCGCTTGATAACATCCATGGACTGGTCGATCAAAGGACCTATTCTCCAAGGTGAGCAGGACAGCGTGAGTTATAAAAAAGTGCATACCAATAGCTGGGGTTGCTGCATTGTTGACCACTACGTCAACTCTACCCTCTGTGTTAGCTACATGCTGGAATAACTTGCTCAACGTTATCATCACTCGTCACATCCAAGGCAAGGACTTCAATGTTGGGATCCTTGAAGCCTTGTATAGTTTCCACACTTCGCGACGTAGCATATACTTTGCATCCCTGCTGAGCAAATTGTTCGCATCTTGAAAAGATTCATCAACGATAACACGAGTTAAAACTATCGACAAAAACCTACAATGCAAAACCTATTCCCCCAGTAGAGCACCCTGTTACGAGAACTACACGCTTTGCGGACATTTTACTGGGACAGTGGCCGCTGAAACGTCAAGCAGGGATCAGTTGGAGTAAGGTAAGGGTCCGCTGATACCGCATGCATTCAAGACCGCCGAACAAACAAGATGCCTGACGTAAAGAGCTCTTCGCTCGTTTGCGACGAAGTCCTTCGAACTCCAAGCTTAGTTCTCAAGTATGATCACATGCATCTCGGAGATAGTACTAGCGTTACTGTCGTGAAAAGAAGTGCACCCATGAATTACGATTTCATTATATGGGCTGCGAAATATATTATCGTTGGTACAGGCAAGCCTATTGGGCCAGACGGCGGCCATAGGAGTTAGCATTAATAGGAGGGTGACTGCAGTGGAGGTCGTATAAGAGATACGTCAGAGCTTGGCAAGGGCACCCCAGAAAAGACCCCGCCAAACAATGTACGACATTGACGTGGAACCCTACTGTCAGTATCGTACTCCTCGCCAACGAGCAGAATGCGCTCCGTCGGGCTCTTTGGGGCCCTATTCTTTGCCCTTCTAACCCCCGATACCCTCTCAGTAAAAACTAACGACTTCAAAACATGTTCCCAGTCCGGATTCTGTCGCCGAGGACGCGCTCTTTCAGCACGTGCAAAGGACGCCGCATCATCCTGGAAATCCCCATACTCCGTTGACGCATCGTCAGTTTCGATATCGCCTAGCGAGGCAGTGGTGACTGCTGCAGTCAAATCATCATTATACCCTGAAATCAAGTTCGAACTGGAAGTGCGAGTGCACGAAGATGGCGTTGTACGAGTCCGGATGGACGAGAAAGATGGTCTACGGAAGAGATACGATGAGGCCGCATCGTGGGCATTAGTGGCTGAGCCTGTGATCAGCAAAGATGTTCAGTGGACGGCGGGGAAGAAGGATGTACATGCTTTATACGGTGATCTGTCCGTCGTCGTTGCATACGAACCCCTGCGCGTGACTGCTGCTACGAAAGGGAAGGGAACAGGTCGTTCTAAATGGGCAAGGCCTCTTGCACATGGAGCATTTCCGTACCAAGGACTCTCCTCCCGAAGTGCAGGCAGACGAGGCCAGCGAGGAGGCTCAGGCTCCCATAAAGGCAGAGAATCTTCGCGCTTGGTTCGAAGGTGAAGAGGAAGATGCATTTTGGGACGAGAAATTCAATTCTTGGACGGATTCCAAGCCAAAAGGTGAGTTTATAACCATTTAGACATCGCGTCTTGCTGAATTATGTTAGGCCCTGAATCCCTTTCTTTGGACATCACGTTCCCTAACCACGGGACTGTGTATGGTATTCCCCAGCATGCTACTCGTTTGGCACTGCCTAGTACCACCGGGGATGACGCGACTTTTAGCGATCCCTATCGATTGTACAACGCCGACGTGTTCGAGTACCTTGCTTCATCTACTATGTCTCTCTACGGCTCCATTCCTGTCATGCATGCACACTCTGCAGACTCAACTGTTGCCATTTTCAATGCTGTAGCGTCTGAAACTTGGATTGACGTGCACCATCCCACCTCCAAGTCTTCACACTCCCACTGGATATCCGAATCTGGTATTATGGACGTGTTCATCCTTCCAGGGCCTACCCCCGGAGACGTGTTCGCTCAGTATGCTCGCCTCACAGGTACTACGCCATTACCTGCCCACTGGAGTCTTGGATACCATCAATGCAGATGGAACTATGTGAGCACTGACGATGTCCGCACAGTGCAGAAGCGCTTCGACGAGGAGGATATGCCTGTTGATGTTTTCTGGCTCGATATTGAATACGCTGAAGAACATAAGTACTTCATTTGGGACGAGAAGACTTTCCCAGATCCGGTTGAGATGACGAACAACGTAGCTGCGGTGGGAAGGAAGATGGTCGTCATCATTGATCCACACTTGAAGCGTACTTCCAACTATCCGGTTTATCAAGAGGCGTCTGATTTGGAAATTCTCGTTAAACCGAAGAGCGGTGAGGGTGAGTATGAGGGTTGGTGTTGGTCGGGTAGCAGCTCTTGGATTGATATGTTCAACCCCGGATCTTGGGAATGGTGGAAATCTATTTTCAAATTCCAGAGAGAGAATGGCTGGTCGTGGACTAATAGTACGGATGCTGTTCACATCTGGAACGACATGAACGAGGTAGCCTGTCTATCTTCTATTCCGAATATCTGTTAACCATTTTATAGCCATCAGTCTTTAATGGACCAGAAATTACGATGCCTAAAGACAACATTCATTATGGAGGATGGGAGCATCGCGATGTCCATAACATCAACGGAATGCTTTTCGTATGTGTCCTAACGCTGTCGCCACAACATAAACTCAAGCTAGTTGCAGCATAATCTTACTTCTCAAGGTGTTGCGGAGCGGACCACACCTCACAAGCGACCTTTTGTTTTGACCCGTTCATTCTATGCCGGCTCACAACGCTTTGGGGCCATGTGGACTGGCGACAATCTTGGTACTTGGGACCACATGACAGTCGGTGTACAGATGGTCCTGGCTAACTCCATAGCTGGGATGACTTTTTCGGGATGTACGTTGTATCCTTACTGTAAGAGATACACGAACTGACAACCTATAAAGCCGACTGTTGGCGGATTCTTCGGTAACCCAGAAGTGGATATGCTCGTTCGGTGGTATCAAGTTGGCATATTCTCCCCTTTCTTCCGTGCGCATGCACATATTGACACGAAGAGACGAGAACCATTCCTTCTTGACGAGCCTTACAAGGGGATGATAAAAGATATCCTACGTCTTCGTTACTCGATGTTACCGGTTTGGTACACCGCGTTCTGGGAATCTTCAAGGACGGGCATACCGGTTCTAAGGCAAGTGCCTCATCTGATTTTCCTTCGTTTTTTCATCCCATATACAGACCACACTATGTAATGTTCCCCAAGGACACAGCAGGTTTCGAGATCGATGATCAGTTCTTCGTCGGCTCCTCCGGATTACTTGTCAAGCCTGTTACAGAGAAAGACATCACGGAAACGACAGTATACCTTGCCGAAGATCAGGTGTATTACAACTACTTCACCGAAGCTCCATCGTACGGCTCCTCCAAAGGCAAGCAGATTACCGTTCCTCTCGAACTGTCCACTATTCCCCTATACATCCGTGGCGGTTCCATCGTACCTACGCGAGAGCGGCCTCGTCGATCCAGCCCGCTAATGGCCCACGATCCATTCACTCTACGTGTCGCTCTAGACAAAACGGGTTTCTCTGCCAAAGGAGATTTGTACCTCGACGACGGTGAGGGTTTGACCTACCAGACTGGTGATTATGCGTGGAGAGAGTTTGTTGCCGAGAAGAGCGGGAAGAAGGGAGTGAAACTGGCTAGCAGGAATCTATCTCCTGCGTCAGGAGATTATGAGAAAAGTATCAAAGATGTTAGAGTGGAAAAGGTGACCATTCTTGGGTTAGCGAATCAACCGAAGGAAGTGAAGGTTGTAGGGAGGCATGAGCCATTAGCGTGGATGTACAAGACGGTGGCTGCAGGTGACAAGGGTAAGGCGGTGGGGGTGTTGGTCATCAAAGATCCGGCTGTGCTTATTACCCAGGACTGGAAGATCGTTATAGATGTTTGAGTAGATGCCGTGCTGACGTCAAAGCAAAGTCCTAAAGCTGAAACTAAGACAGTGCATCCACAAAATAGCCTCCGAGCCGTAGCCCCTACTCATCATCGACTTTAGTATGGATTTCCGCTAACATACGTGTGGCTTGTTCTGGAATTTGATTGTGCAGATCTGCTTCCAAATATGGTGGCCAGGGCAGCGATCACTAGAAAATCGGCAACGTTGGTTGAACGGCTCAAAGGTCGAGGGCTGTACCTTTGTGGTAATTTAGCTTGTAGGCCAATTGTAAATGTTAATTGAATGAACAGGCATGCTGCGCGCCAAGTTGAGCGCCAGACGATGGAGCAGAGTACACTGGATACACGTGCCGCAGTGCACCCGAAAGCCTGGTATGTAATGTGCTTGGCTCCGTTTTTGATCACAGACCTTTGTTCTTTCCGGACAACATCCATCTGTCTCTCTCATTACTTACTTATTTCTATCCCCCTTACACATTCTATCCCCCTTTCATTCTTTACTCGCATCTAAACTTTTATCTCGGACATGCTCTCCTCTACTGAAGTTACTCGCGCAGGTCGCTTCTCTGTTGCTACTCTCTCATGCTTCCAATGCTGCCGCCACTCACCGTCGCGCCACGACGTGCAATGGCCACAGTCAGGTACGCGCCTCCTTTCTCCATTCTCTTCGAAGCTTCTCATGACTTCTGTAGCTCTGCGATGTGAGCTATGGCAATGTGTCGTTCGTAGGGGCCCACAATTCTTACGCTGTGGGGACCAATAACCGTGAGTACTGCGGGCTGTGCATATTCAGAGAGCTCATCATCTTTCCCTCCCACCGCAGTTGCCGTCAACCAGGATTATGATGGCACGTACTCTCGGCGCTCATGGTTTACTGCGGACTAAACGCAAAATTCTCGCAGTCACACAACAGCTGAACGATGGGATCAGACTGCTACAAATGCAAGCTCATAACAACAGCGGAACTATACAGCTTTGCCACACTAGTTGTGTACGTCCTGCGTATTCATTCTCTCAGAACCAGCTGAATGTTTCTTCCTAGTCATTATTCAATGGAGGGACATTGGAGGATTATCTTGGAAAAGGTATGAGGTGCCTGTGCTAAATTTAGCCATTTACTGATGCTGACGCGTCGCATTTTAGTCAGGACCTGGATGGAAAGCAACACACAAGATGGTGCATCGCCTCGTACCCCCTCATTATTACGTCCCACTAATCCGGATCTTGCATTCTAGTTGTGACACTGCTAATTGTGAACTCGGACAATTTCGTTGCAACTGAATACGACACCGTTTTCAAGGCGGCAAGCCTGGATACACTCTCCTACTCTCCGACTTCCTCTAATATGTCTAGGGACACTTGGCCGACTCTGAATACACTCATCGACGCGGGAACGCGCCTGGTAACCTTCTTGGACAACGGCGCAGATTTCGCAAGTGTTCCCTATCTTATTGATGGTGCGTGACGCGTGTTTCATGGATGTGCTAGCCGTCATTGACGCGGCCTTTTTTTAATTTAGAATTTACGAATATCTGGGAGACGGCGTACGATGTTACGGATACTACTTTCGACTGCGAAGTCAACAGGACCAATGGAGATACTTCCACTCAAATGTATCTGATCAATCACTTCCTGGACAGATATGTGTTGGGGCAGCCTGTTCCTTATGTCGATAAAGCAAACGAGACCAATGCTGCGAACGGAACAGGCTCGCTCGGTACCCAGGTCACAACATGCGAGGCTCAATATAGCCGAGCTCCGAATTTCTTGCTTGTCGACGTAGGTCTGCCCGTCCTTCTCTCTTTTCGCTTTCTTATCCACTTGTAGTTCTATGAATACGGTGGTGGTTCTGTATTCGAAGTCGCGGCAACCTATCAACGGTGTTGAGTACAGTCCAACTTCCGCCATCGCCACACCAAAGTCTACAACTAGCTCTACATCATCTAGCAACGCAGGATCATCGACTGTTACCCTTCTTCCTAGTCAAAAGCATTGGGTCGCTTTCGCAGCAGTGATCTCAAGTATCATTTACGGAGTATCTATCGTGATATAAGTAGTCAGGATCTTTGTATATCTAAAAGCACTTGGAGGACATCTCACAGACTATGCATTAAGTACCCAATTATAATAGCATTGCATTTTAATACCCTCGTAGTGAGATCTATTTCTTCCGTTCCCTCCGCCATTTATAAACACGGGGCGTATATGTTTTGGAAACAATGTGCGCGATTGGCTTGCCCTTTCGTGCATCAAGCTCATCTTGGTCTTCATCGTCATCATCTATACTCCCGTCCACCCTTTCGACACCCTTGCGCTTTTTACGTGCACCTTTACCCATCATCAGTCGTTGCATTTCGAACTCCCGTTCCGTATAGCGCAGCTGCTTGTCGCGTGCCAGTCGCGCCGCGAGATCCCGAAAGAGGCGTAGGCGGCTACGATGGGTTACTTCGAGACTGAAATCACCCTCCTCGATTTCCATCTCGACATCGTCTTCCGGGGACATTTTGGATTTCTTGGATCGTTTCTTCTCTGACGGTGTTTTCCACCCAAAATCTATAGGCTCCTCCTCTTGTACCCTTTCTTCATGAAGCGGTACCGACGACGATTCGGGTTTGTACTTTTGTACTTTGGAAGGAATAAGGTCTCGCCCAAAAATACCGAATCTAGTGGACGTACCTTCATCCTCATTTTCCACAAAAATTACATGCTTTGACTTCCGTCGACCTTTCTTGGACTTTGGGATAACTCCAGCCTCTTCCAATAATTTTGTTTGTCCATCACCAAGCTCTTCGTAATCTTCGGTGACTGCATCAATCATCCCGGAGAGCTGCGCCTTTATTTTATCGATTTTCTGCAGAAGGACATTCAGACGCAAAGGTTGCGTATGTAGACTTGAGAAAGCACCTTCAAGCCAGCTGCTCTCATTGTTCGGATGTAGTTTTCATCCTGGGTTTTTAGCACCTTCACCATGTCAATGGGTAGCGCGACATTTCCTCTCTCCTTGACATGGACTCCACCCTGTCCAACTGTCAGCTACCTCTGCAGAGAAGTAAAACGCCTCGTACCTTGGTCTTTTCCCTTGTCATCGAAAAATAAAACTCATCTTTATTCCTGTCTGCAGCCTTCTGCCTCAACCGGTTCAACTTGTCCTGCTTGGAGTGGTAGTCCCGTGCACGCTTGACATAGTCGGCATGTTTCTCTAGGATCCCGAGCTTTGCCCGATGGGCGAGCTGGGACCGCTCTTTGTGATTGCGACGATGTATCGAATTTCGCAGCGAGGAAGTCATAATTAAAGGTGGAAAAGCAGAATTGAGCTGAAAGTGTACAAATACGAACGTGACCAAAACGATGGATTTCCTTTTTTACAACCTTGTTTATCAAGATTTATCAAAGATCCATTCTAAAATGGATAGCTTACGTAATTTTCACCGGACTTTCGTTGCTTCTTTCGTTTCGATTTCACCCCCAAATCCACTGCAGTGCCTGTAGGTTAGCACGTCCGCTGCCTTTATCTACTATGAGCTTCCAGCATTTTCGACTCGGAGAGCTTGCCATGCACCAGCCGTTGCCGCCTCATCTCATGCAACCGCAGCCGGGAGCAAACGGAGAAGTGCAATTTCCTGGCCAAAGTTTTACTACCAATCCCAACAACGGTCACATTTTTTCATCCTCATCTGGTTCCAAACAGCCATATGGATCTGGCGACTCCGATGACGGGTACACTTTAGTCTTTCCTAATCTTGCTGCTTTCAATGAATGGCGTCAGAAGGAGGAGGAGACGCAGATGGTCGAGTTTGTCAAGGTATAACTGGTGCTTTGCCTGCATATATGCGTACTAATTCGGTTGATAAAGGGAGATACCCATGGAAGCAAAGCCGTTCCTCCTCGTTTCAAAGACCATACCAAGCTGGTCTGTGCTCGTCATTCGCGCAGCGGCAGGAAGAAATATGTCAAGAAACATCCTGATAGGGTGCGCAAGGTCCCCAGTCGAAAGGCGAGCACACAAAAGCTCCGGTGTACGTCATGATAACTGTATTACAGCTCGAGGGAGTTGGCTGTTCGGCTTCAATAAGCTTCAAAACTTACTTCAATACCGAGGAAGTACGCGCTTCATGTTGGTCATCCTCGCCTGCGTTTTAATCTTCGTTCTGATCTGTTTGTAGATAACTCGCAACATTCCCATGAAATCGGCCTTGCCAATCTGCCATACACGCGTCGAGGTCGCAAGGCTGCTGTCCAGCAAGAAAAAGAACGACCTCGCAAACATCCGAGGAAGGAAGAAAGTGCTTCATCACCCCCCATCAACTCTTCTCCGTCGGCGTCTATGCCTCCTCCACCCCCACCTGCGAATCAGTTTACTTCCACCGTGTCTATGATAGCACCCTTGCCTGGACAACCTCCTTACCCACAAGTACCTCAACCATATGGCTATGTTCCTCAGCCATACCCCATGCCTCCAGGCCCTGCCACCGCCGTATCCCAAGATCGATGGCAGAATATGTCAACGCTCTTCAACTCGATTCGCGAACACGCTCGAAACTTTGAATACCCATTTGCCAGTGTCGTTGCTCTTGAAAGTGTCCTGATTAGACTCTTTCTTGAAAGCCCCGTAGCGATGTCTCAACCCGGCATGATTCCCGTACCAGGCCCACTACCACCTCACATGCAACAGGCGCCACCGCCAGGGATTGACAATAATCAGTCTAGCGGTCCCTCGGCAAATACTGTGCAAGGAACTGAAAGCGAAGAGAGTGGAGGGGAGGATGATAGCTCATAGTATATAAATTATTCTCTTTGGATGGATAGAGATTGTGTAGGTTCGTTGTCTTATTGCTATTTATGTTAGGTTCACCCTCTTATTCCTAGCAGGAACTTGTACGATTGTTGGGAGGAATTACTGCTTACTGTTTCGTCTGTAATACTTATCGTTAAAAAGCACAAACTTTGTGATCAGTCTTTCAGGGCGCACATGACGTTTTACTTCCGATCATTCTCTTTTAGGAAGACTATTATCTAAATTCATGGTCTCTTCGTACTTCCAGCCGTCTTGAAAAGTGGCTCTCTGTGTGTGTATCCTTCGCTAATGTCTGCAATCAAGTTTGCCAGGGAAGCGTTTGGACGTGAAAAGCCCCATGTACGGCCCATATCTCTTCGATCTTTGCGATTTTCGCTCACAGTGCAGTCTTCCATCACCGATTGGGTCGAGATTCTGACGGCAAGCACCATTGCGGAGGAGGCTTATGATGGGTGCGTTAATGTATTGTGTCCAAGTTGTGTGATGGTGTCAATATGATGTCAACACAGGATCCCGGAGCTCGTCGACGCCATCAACCTCCAGCCAAATGCAGGGTATTGCCCGTTGTTCTTACTCCAGCGAATTCTCTGAATATCCCGCTCTAGTCCCACCGAGGCCTCCCGGGCGATACGCAAGAAACTGAAGCACGGCAGCCCGCATCAGCAGTACCGTGCTCTCGTGGTCAGCTGCGTCTCATATCACTCCGGCCTCGTCCCATCTCATTGGTATGTTCTAGATCCTCAAGGCATTGGTAGAGAACTGTGGAGATAAATTCAAAAGTGCGTTCTAGCGTCATTCATTCAAGATCACCATCTCATTTTAGCCATGTGAAGCTTCATTTGCTGATGGACAGCTAACCGACGCGCTCAAGCACCTCGCCAACGATAGTTACGCTGACAAGAGGGTGAAGAAGAAGTTGGTTCTCGTCCTTAAGTCATGGCACGAGCAGTTCCAATCCGACCCGTCCATGTCCATGTTCTCCAATCTCTACTCGCAAACTGTCCGTGATCGGCCGCACATCACGGATACCTATCTAGACCCCGAAGTGCAGCAGCGTAAAGTGGAAGAAGCCAAACGCAAAGCTCAGGAGAAAGCCGAGGCTAAAGAGCGCCAGAAACTGGAAGAAGAGAAGCGGAAAGAGGAGAAACGGAAAAAGAATCAGCCCAAGCCTAAACGCACCCCTTTTGACTTTGAGAAGGCGAGCAGCTTTTTCTATCATCCACTGCTGCGACAATAACATTACTACAGGAGAGACCGAAAGTACTGGCAAGTATTGTTGACGCGTCCCAGGCTTCCAGCAATCTCGTCAATGCTATCACCGTAGGACTTTACGGTCTCTTATCGTCAATCTCTCTGACGTCGATTTCAGCTTGTAAACAGGGAGACTGACAGTCTGCAAACTAACGAGCGCGTCCAAGAATGTCTGTCAAGGGCCAAACTGGCGCGAAAGCAGATAGTGCGCTACATACAGGTAATTTTTTCTGTCACTGATTGTAGCAATGTTGATCGGAAATTTTCAGCTTGTGGAGAATGAAGAACTAATAGGAACCCTTATCGAAACCAACGAACGGGTTATCAACGCATTGGAAACCTATGATAACGCCTTGAATGCGCCGACGAAGAAAGCAGACGATAGTGCTGACACTCTGTCGGCTTCCCTTGCGAAGATTCACTTAACGGGAGAAAGTGAAGTTATCAAATTGCAGGAGAAGCAGCGTGCTGCCGTCGAACGTGCCAAATATCGGAACGATAGCGGCACATATGCTGATCTGCAAGACATTAATTTTGGTTCGATTGGTGTTTCTTCGACGAACCTACAACCCCCTTTACGGCCTTCTACCTTAACTACGTATTCGGACGACAGTAACGAAGCCAGAGGCTCGTTGTCAGACTTCAGCGACTACGAATCATCAGATGAGGAGACTCACAATACTTCTCCGGGAACATGGAGAAGAGCGCAACAGCATCGTGTCGATGACGATTCAGATTCCGAGAGATTGGGTATTCGCAGCGCAAATAGGGAAGAGGGTGGTTCTAATGTTGCATTAGTCGATGTAGAGGATCCATTTGCGGACCCTTTCGCTGACGAGGTTGCAGTAGGACCATCGAAGAAATGGTAAGGGAGGTAGCAGTGGTCATAATGTACATATATGAATATATAGCGTTAGTTACATAAATATAGCGATAAATTGGAAGCTTGGGTTTTGGTCATATAATAAAATTGTACTGTTATATCACAATGACGAGCAAGCCCCGTTCATACCTCTGCCACAAAACTACTAAACCCACTGAATGATATTTTGTTGGGTAGGCTGACCGAGCCAGAATGGGCGAAGAACATCTGGTAGCCTCAGACCTGTGAGTTGACTATTTTCGTCAAATGTGGTGCCGTTTTCTAGAAGCGCGACAATTAGACGAGGGATAGCCGTAGCGGTGCCGTTAAGAGTGTGGACGTAGACGTTTTCGTGTGTTGAGGTACCCTGCTGATTCACGACAGGTCGCTGATATTTGATCGACAGCCGGCGGGCCTGATAGTCTGTGCAATTTGACAGTGAAGATATCTCACCCCAATTGCCGCGACCAGGCATCCAAGCTTCGATGTCGTATTTCCTATATGCGCTGGCGCCCAATTCCTCCGTTGGCATATCAAGGACCCTAAGTAATTTCAAGACGACATAGTATGAAAAAGTCAGCATAGATCACACACCTGAAAGATAATCCCAGGCCATCAAAGATAGCTATCTGTATATTTTTCATTTCCTCCATCATCCTGTCACTCTCGGTGTCCGCAGTGACGGCGAAAAGTTCCACCTTGGTGAACTGATGTACCCGATACAGGCCCCTTGTATCGGCACCACGCGCGCCAGCCTCCGAGCGGAAGGCGTGTCCGAGTCCGACCATTTTTAATGGCAAAGACGATCTGGGGTATAGCTGATTAGCACAGAGACCAGCAAGTGGTATTTCTGATGTCCCGGAAAGTATGAGTTTAGGCGAGGACGAAGAAAGATGGGAGTCAACATGATAAACCTGCGACTTGAGGGGATCTGATTGGTCCCGAGGTTGGAATCCACATCGTTTCGCTACGTCGCTTTTGACGACGTCTGGGGTCATAATAGGCGTAAACCCATGTTTCAGAGCTACAGACATGGCGTAGTTTGTTAGTGCCAGCTCCAAGAGGGCCGCTTCGTGTTTCAGGTAATACCAGGATGCGCCGGTCACAATACCAGCATTTTCGAAGTCCACGAGCCCGAGACTCTGAGATATTGCATAATGGTCTCGGTATAGTGATGCTGGTCCAGGACTAGGGCCGTGGGATGAGAGCGTAACGGCAGAGGATTCGGGACCTAGCGGTGAATTTGGATGTGTGTCGTTGGGAATAAGAAGGGCCGTGTCGAGGAGACTTTGTTCCAGTTCGGAAACAGTTTTCTCTAATTGCGATATCTCCTCCTTCAACGTCTTTGCCTCCTCCAAACAGGCGATTAGAGCCTCCTGGTTTTTTTCCTGACCGAACTTCTTTATCTTGTCGCCAATCATAGAGCGCGTGTTTCGTTTAGCATTGAGCGAAGAGGACAGGTCTTTCAATGACTTATAATCGCGAACGACGGACTGGATAGCGAGGGGGGTAATTGGAGATTTGCGGTTCATGGCATTGGACATTTTGTAGACCACGTTTTCTGAAACGTCGCGATAATTGAGGATAGGGCGCATGAGCACTGAAGACGTTCGAAGCGTCCTTGCGTTTGCGGCTGACGATATGAAGCATCGTTGGATGCCATCGCCTGGAAGGTTGTCAGATATATCTTCCAGCGAATTGAGAAATACTCACTGAACTGGCGATTCAGCCATACTCTACAGGGACTTCTAGCGCAACGAGCCAGAGAGGGCATCACGCTGCCGTGGGCGTAATAATCTTCCAATTATTATTCTTGTGGCTGACTTTTTGATCAACACGTCTAGTCACAGGACGTCACATAGCGTGACGGCGCGTTCTTTTCGTGCTTTTCGTGATCCATCATGGCTGCCTCTGCCTCAAAGTCAAAGAAAACAACTGGTGCTGCAGAAATTCTCTACGAGCTGCCGTGGTATGAACCATGCATCTCTGATATGACCGCTACTGATCTTGCTACAGGGTGGAAAAATACAGACCCCATGTTCTTGATGACGTCGTGGGAAATGCAGATACTATTGACCGACTAAAGGTCATTGCAAGGGACGGAAACTGTCCCCATATCATTATATCTGCACGTCGCTCTTTCTTTTATCAAGTCATATTGTTGATCCCGCCTTAGGGTATGCCAGGTATCGGCAAAACAACAAGCATCCATTGCCTAGCGCATCAACTTCTCGGTGACGCGTATAAAGAGGGAGTCTTGGAATTAAACGCCTCCGATGAACGGTACTTGTCATTTTATATCACTTCTGCCACTTTTCACCTGTTGTCAAAGAGGCATCGATGTCGTTCGAAATAAGATCAAATCATTCGCTCAAAAGAAAGTCACGCTGCCTCCTGGACGGCATAAGATTGTCATTCTCGACGAGGCCGACAGGTTCTTGCCCGTCTCGTTGTACTCCAAAGATAATCGGCTAATTCTGGACAGTATGACAGCAGGCGCCCAACAAGCCCTTCGACGGACAATGGAAATATTTTCGAACACGACACGTTTCTGTCTAGCATGCAACATGAGTAACAAGATCATCGAACCTATACAGAGTCGTTGTGCCATTCTTCGATACTCGAAGCTCAAGGATCAAGAAATTTTAAAACGCCTTCTCGAGATATGCGAATTGGAAAAGGTGCGATATAGTCACGGTGACGTTTGCCAGGTGCTGAGCTCTTCTTCGACAGGTCAAGCACAACGATGATGGCCTCACCGCTCTCATATTCACTTCGGAAGGTGACATGCGTCAAGCTATCAATAATCTCCAGTCTACACACTCCGGTTTCGGTTTCGTCTCGGGTGACAATGTCTTCAAAGTCTGCGATCAGCCACACCCCATTATCGTTCAGTCAATGATACGCTTTTGTCTCAAAGGAGACATCGGCCAGGCGATGGAAAAACTGAATGACCTTTGGGACCAAGGATATAGTGCTGTGGATATTGTCGTCACAATATTTCGTGTTGTGAAGACCTTTGACGAGCGAGTCGGCCTTCCTTTAATGTGTTTTTCTTTCTGATCGAATCTGTAGAATACCGGAATACACCAAATTGGAGTATATCAAGGCCAGTGTTCTGTCGCGTCATAGCTACTGCACGCTCAATCTGACAATAGGAGATCGGGTTCACACACATGCGGATATTGGAAGGGGTGGGCACTCTCATTCAACTAGCCGGACTCGTAGCTCGCCTTTGTAAAATGGTATGACTTAATGCTGCCCTGATTATAAGTAGCTGGAACTGATGTACTGATGTTTATGCAGAATGTTAAACCGGAATTGTTTAACGTATAGGACACTGGACCCTATATTTTGTATATATCTATGAGGTTTGCCCCCGCACTTAGGATGTACTTTTACCCCAGTACTTGACAGAATCGCCATCCTTTCTTTGCATACATGGAAAATAAATGGTTGAACATAAGAATTTAAGAAAGCTTAGCCAAGTGGCAAGTTGGCGCGTACATGACGGGGCCACGTGATGAACGCGTTGATCAGCTGCTGCTTCCGTAAGCAGCATTACCGTTGGTTCTGAATCGAGTCCAAAAGTGGAAATTTCATTCTAGCCCTCTCCTCAACTATGACCGTCACTCTGGATTTCGAGGCCGCAAAGGCGGACTCCTCGACCAGGCGTTCCCTTTCTGATCTCTCTCTCTCTGTTGCTAAGTGTAAGAGGATTGTTGTCGTTACAGGAGCCGGAATATCGTGTTCCTCAGGGATCCCAGTATGTTTGCTATGGCTACGTGAAAAGTCGAGTTCTATGCTAACTGTTCAATTCAGGATTTCCGCTCTTCGGATGGTTTGTACGCCCTCGTCAAGCAACGATACCCCAGTGTCGTTATGAAAGGTCGCGATCTGTTTGACGCGTCCCTATTCCGTGATACAACCTCCACATCTGTCTTCTACACGTTCATTTCTCAGCTCAAACAGTCTATTGATTCTGCGTCGCCTACTCCCACCCATCGCTTCATCAAAACGCTGGATACGAAGAAGAAACTCCTTCGCTCCTATACTCAAAACATAGATGGTCTCGAGGAACAGGTCGGTCTGCTAGGTAGTGGCAGTCAGGAAGCAAAGTCGTCTTCTCGGGGTAAATCCAAGATTAAGGTCAAAGAAGTTCGCAACGTACAGCTACACGGGGACATCCATCGTGTTCGATGTATGTCTTGCTCCGCGGAGTATCCTTGCACGTCGGAACACCTCTCTATATTCAACGAGGGCCTTTCTCCTGATTGTCCTGATTGCGTTCAGCGTTGTAAGCTACCACTACTTTGTTCCCAGATTTATAATACTCATAATCTCTTGTCTAGCCGCAGATCGTGTAGCTCGCTCTGCTCGTGCCACAAGAGTAGGCTCTCTCAGACCTGCCATTGTGCTCTACGATGAGCCTCACCCCCTAGGGGATGATATTGGATCCATACAAGCGAGTGATGTCAACCGAAAGCCAGATATGCTAATTATCATGGGAACATCACTCAAAGTTCACGGTTTGAAGAAGCTTGTGAAAGATTTTGCGAAAGCCGTTCATGCGCATTCGAGTACCTCGTCGACGGGCGCCGGTAAAACGAAACGGTGGGCTGGGAAGGTGGTCTTTGTGAATAGGACGGCACCAGGATCAGAATGGTCAGATGTCATTGATTACTACATTGCCGGAGAGACGGATGCTTGGGTTGACAAGGTCATTGAGGATTGGAAGAAGATGCGTCCGGTAGATTGGGAGGTTCAGCAGACTCTCGTGACAATCGACGGAGATGTTAGTATGGCGTCGCCCTTCAGATCTGTCAAGGATGTAGCACGCGCTTCTGGGGCCAAAGGCAGAACAAAAGGCGAGCATTCTCGTCTCCGATGTGTCTGACCTACTGATTTTATTTCATCAGAATACAAGAAATCCCGAGATGACGATGAGAATATTCCGCCGGTGCCATCCATGGACATGATGCTCAGCACACCCGATCTTTCTGGCTTAGCCATTACGAAGGGGACGTCACTAGCATCCCCTGGCTCACCAAGCAAACGACGGCAAGGTGCATCTCACTACAACGACAATGACTCAAGTCCATCGAAGCGTCGCATAAAGACGGACAAAGTAGGTTTAGCACCAGAGGAGCGAGGCCTGTTGTTTGGCAACAGCACAAACCAAGCCGTCGGCCTGGATGACTTCACAGAGATCAATGAAAGCTGCAAAGCTGATTTGTCGATGCAAGATCTGACCAGCCCTCCACGATCCAAGAACGTGATGAAAGGATGCTCAAAGACGGAGAGAGCTGGGAAAGCACAGCATTCAAAAACTGCGTCCGGAGAGCGTCCACAACGTCCACAAAATCACCTGAAGGTTGAAGTTGTTATTGGGCGACGTTTAGGCACAAAAGTAGCATGCACTTGATATTGCTTCATTTTGTTATACATACGCAGTAAATTATGATATTCCAAGAGGACTTGTTATACGGATCAACAGACTTAGCGAAAGCAAGGCCTGATACAGAAGATAAGTGCGACAAGATTTTAAGATTACAATCACCAATGCCTACTCTCTGTCAATCTGTAATTAGCTCCGACACACTCCAATCTTCAAAACTGCCATCAGGAAGATAACGTCGAATGATAAGGGGGATTTTGCGCTGCGACAGCTCCTTGATGGCGATTTGTAGCGCATCAGTTTCACCGTCGAGAGGTACGAGAACCGGGGCGTTCATACTATAAGGACGTTAAGTGCGATATTCCACTCTGAGCAATATTTCAAACCTGATTTGCAGTGCCCTCGTTCCCAGTATACGCGCTCGCTCGTATTTGGTCAGGTACGGCGTCGTGATTCGAACTTTGTTCGGTTGTCGCTCCCCCGCTAAACCTGCCCCAACAGCGACTGTCTCATCTTCCCCGGTAGCCATCCCCTGGTCTTGGTCTGCGCCGTTAACACCGTTCATCTGGTTGCCATCGTCTCCGGTGGCAGCCCCCTCGCCATCCTCGCCCAGGGTAGCACCTTCGCCGTCTTGGCCAACATTGAGCAGGTCGTAATCGTTGTCCTAAAAGTCCACATCACACACGATAGCGCCAATAAATATATTGAACAGAGAAATCTAGCAGTAGATGTACACACGAAAGTATCATCAGCGTAACTACAATCATCGTAAGAACGGCAAGAATATACGGTAGGCGCATAGCGTACCTCGGACCATCATAATCATAGTCATCCCCACCACCACCATAACCGTCGTCCGACATTTTTCAAGAGGAAAGGGATTGGCTGAATGTGGGATAAAGAGCGTCTGAAAAAAATTGTGGTGGATGACCAGAGGAAGGTGTCGGAGTTTGAATTGCGCCTAACTTGAAGACTACCTTTGCTTTACTTGGTCGTTTCCAATAAAGTGAAAGACCCTGCTTTTACCGGAGCTTCCCTTCTCCTTCAATGTCAAGAAACGTCTTCTTTGTGCTGCTGTGGGTCTTATTGGGCCTGAATTTCGCAGCAATATATCTGGAATTCTAGGTCTAAGCCATCGTCTGCGCTACGTTATCTCCATTGCAATGCCGGCTGTCTCGGGCCCAACCGTTTCTAGTCGCTAATCTGGCAGGACTACGCGTGGGCAAGGAATCATATATACTTAAATGGCCTGCCTGGTGATAGCAAATGATCCCTAAGAATTACTTGCAGATCTCATTTTCACCGGAAATCGAGGATTCTACAATCATGCGGCTGTTCTATATAGCTTCTTGATTTCTCAATCAAGAACCATGCCAAGGTGGATCACGGGGCCCCAAACCTAGAGGTCAGATAGACTACTTGTTTGCGCGGAGATTGTCAGTCTACCTTCTGTTTGAAGATCTTGCTGTGGCACATTGACTAGACACAGCGAAAAGCGAATATCGTCCCTGTTCCCGCCTCACTGCGGTACCGGTCCGTGGAAAGCCCTCAGGGATCGGGTGGGTGTACGATGGATCTCGAAGTTAATTGACATGACACTAGACATCTCTGTAGCGAGATCGTCGCTGCAGGTCGGGCATCGAGAAACGTTTCTTGCTGTACGCGAAGACTGGAGTTGAACTGTGAACGAGCTGTGATACTGTTGGAGGGTGTGATATTTGGAAAGTGGCTCAATATTTACTTCATTTATTATCTGAAAGCCGGCCGACGGTCACCGCCCTTTTCTGTCCCAATCATCTCTCTCCTCTGCACCATCATCGCCTTTCCACCCCCGGCCTCCAGCCTCCAGCCTTTCCGTTGTTCACTTTTCCCTACTCAGAACTATTCTTTCTATCCATATGCCAGCAAAGTCTTCGACTGCTTCACGCGCTTGGGGAACTCGTTTTGATTCGCTTCCTCCGACTTCGCCGCCATTGTCTCCGAGCTCTTTCGAACATTCCTTGCGTGACGTTGGAACTGCCAACAACGGCCAGGCTCCTTTCGACGCGTCAAACAAACAGAAAGAAGAGAAAATGCCTCACGACGCCAGCGTTTTTGTAGGAAGGTAACGAATTCCATTCGTCTTTCATGGCAGTTCTCATCGTTTGATCCAGTCTTCCCGGCAACATAGACCAGCCGGAATTGGCCCGCCTGTTGTCTCTGCACCTATCGGAACACGCCCAGGTCAAGAACGTCAAGGTAGTTCGCGACTCCAAAGGCGGTGTTTGCGCTTTTGTACAATGCGAGGTTTGTTGCCTTTCCCCCGCATATATGCGCCCTATTGTCTTCGCATTGCTGCGTTCGAGCCTTCTTTCTGATTTGCTTCGCCCTCCAGGACGCAGCTGCCGCGACTAGCCTTATACACACTCTTCATTCCACAGAGCCTAAGCCTTTCTTGGGTCGCCACTTGCGCTATGAGCCGGCAAGGGCTTTTAGGACCTTGTTGCTATCTTATCGGTTAGTTCATCAACATTGCTATCGGTCTCAAACTTACAGTCCGTTCCAAGCATACCGATGCAATTTATCCCTATCACGGACGGCGACGCTGTCTCCGGAGAACATAACAGGGGAAAACACGTAGAATTGGACCTCCCCTACGCCATGAGGCTGTGGAGGCCAAGAAATTCCAAGTTCAGCCGCCTTTTCATTTTGTCGCGCCAATCTAATACACTCGGCCAGATATCTAGCCCTTCTATACAACGCAGAAGCTGTCGAAGCTGAGAACCAAGCTTCTGCCTCCAAAAGCCGTTTCAGCGGCGACTCTTGTGGTGATCAAGTATTGCATCTACAGCCAGTTACGTGTGATGCTGAAGTGAGTAAACGTTCCTTTTTGCTCTTCCTTCCGGTAGTCGAAGGCACCCGCCGGTGACGAAGATTCTCTTCCTTCGCTTCCTTACCGTATGAATTTTCTCAAAACTAAATATGTTGCTCAGACTATCAAGAGGATTTGTTTTCATTTCGGTCCACTAGAGCTGTTCCGGCCATATAAGGCTGAAGATGCGACAGGTGACGCTACGCTCGATTGAAGTTTTATGAACCATTCTGACATCCTACATAGATTCTGAAGATGACAGTCTTCGAAAACCATTTCCTTATCCCCACGACGGTCCTCGGTCTCCTTCGATGGATACTCGCTGTTTTGAGGTGAAATGGGCGCACAGGGATGATTGCGTCAGCGCATTGATGGTAAGAATGCTCATCTTCGCGTCAGATCCGCTGCTAACGCTTCAAGAATTGCAGACTCTGCGTCGAGTCCCCCATCTGACGGTGACCTGGGCACACCAACCTACTTTTCATGGACGACAATCTCCTTATCAGAATCGCTCCCCTTCTTCCAACGCCGCCCTGTATCCGATGTATTTGCACGACCAGGGCCACATGAGAGGCGGTCCGCTCCCCGCATCTCTCTCCAGCGGATCTCGAAGAGACTCTGCAACAACTGAGGAATACAATTGTGCCACGAGGAGTGTGGGAGAGTGGAATGGCTTGCCTCAAAATACTCGTAACGGGGAATCAACTTTTGCCTTCATGGACTCCACTCTCGTTGATACTTCGATGCCTAATTTAGGATCATCACAGGGCGAGTGGAATGAAATGGACTTTCCTCCTCTTGTTGATGTTAAGGAACGCAAAACAGATTTCAGTGGCGTTTGGGGTGAAAAGAAGGCAGAAGACGAGAGAGTAGATAAAGGAGATACCAGAGAGATTGATGGGTGAGCGGTTCTCGGCCGTCAGAACTTGATCGTTACTAATAACGTGCTCGCGTTGCGGTCGAACCCTTAGGTTGGCATCTACCATGGGGGCCGTTTCCTTGCCTGACACGCCTCACGTCACGTACGATATGTCGGAAGAACCGTTCGCTGCCGAAAAAGAAGAGAATTCAACGGGGTACCAAGACATCGAGCAGGAGTTGGATATGCCCCCGACTCCTGGGTTGGGGATGTCTCCCATCACACCTCGGACCCCTGGAGTGATGTTTCCTGCGACACCCACCAGTACGATCGGTGATTTGCATGGCATAGTTTCGTTCAATGGGTATGACTCAAAGGACAAAGACGGTTATCCGGAGGAAAATACTCGCGAAGAGAGGTTACTGGATCCGACTACCTTATTCGTGGGGGGGTTGGAGATGTATGGTCCGGGCGCTTGGGATGAAGAGAAGGTCAGCAACTTCTTCCGCAAGTTTGGTGGGCTGGAGAGCGTCAAGGTGGTAAGGCCAGGTATGTTTTCGTACCCTGCGACAGTGGCACTCAAAACTTGGCTAATATTATGAAATTCAGTAAATGGTCGTGCTGCCTTTGCTTTCGTGAAATTCGACAACACCGAATCGCCTGCTCGTGCTGTTTTTGAGGAGGTTCAGCTATTCTTCTTCCGTGCTTGGCTATTTTTGCTGATTTTACCACGATAGCACAATCGAGTTTACGAAGGTCGTGCCATGCGTGTTCAACTTCGGGATTGTGACCCGCCCCGTAGCAGCTGGAAGTACGGCCGAGGGCGCGGACGTTTCCCTCATCATAACATCATGCCTCATCGGTCCTACGGTGAGACAAACGAGATGCACCACCATAGGGAGTACAGCCGAAGGACCGACATGGTAGCTCATGGGGAAACATCGGGAATGCCAACCGTCGATACTGACGCGCCGCCACCTTTCGATGTGGGTACTCGCCAAGATGCGGCGTCCAAGAGGAATTCGGAGGTTCCGAGCAACACGGAGACTGTATCGACCTCTGCCCATGATCAAGAAGCAGCAAAAATTCTTGGGACAACGGAGGCTCCGCCGCCAACCGAGAATTATCGCGAATGGTACGATGCTCTTGAACCGTCGCCTACAGAGACCTCGTCACCAGTTGCGCTTAATCCTATTGTGCCTTTTCCTGGAGCTGGCGGTGCGGGCGTTCAGTTCCCGATGCCAACTGGAACATATTATCCGCCTCCGCCTTGGGTTCAGCCTTATACTCCGCAAATGCAATACCCAGTTCCTTATTTCGCAGGCCCTGCCATTCAAACCGGATATGCTGTTCCCCATCCTTCTGCTCCGGGATATTCAAGCGCCACAGGTTCTGATGCCAATGGACCCGTGTCTACGCCCCAAAATCTATGGGCGATGGGCATGTATGGTGTACGTATTTGCAGGTCTCTTATCGTTGCGTTTATTGATAGCGTTTCAGGCATATATTCCCTACCCTGCCTTCCCATCGAGGCCAACTCATAACGCTGATTCGTCAGTGCCTCAACAACCACAGGTGCAACAACCTCCTGTGATACCTACGGGATTCATACAGAATGATCAAGGCACTCTCATCGCAGTCTACCAACCTGAGGCGATTGATCAATACATGACGGGCGGACAAGTTTCGACTCCGCCTAACAGCGGTCAAGCTCCAGCGACTATGAACAATTGGACTTCCTCTGCTCCCACCTTCGGAGTCCCTGGTCAAGTGCCCCCGAGGATGTCTATGCAAGCTCGTCAAATGCTAGCGCCTCCGGGAGGTATGGGTTGGATACCAGCCAGTCAATCCACTATCGCCTTCCCCGCTTCTGGATCTCATCAAGCGATGACTGCATCCGGCAGTATGCCTCTCCCGAGTGCAACGGCATTCCGTGCAAGCCATGATCTTAGTGCCAATCACCTTAATCCATCGTTGAGGCGAAACAACGGCCGTCGAGACCAGCAGTTCAATCCCAATAGGAACAGCAATCGGCCTCTGTCGAACCGCCACAGCCGACCGAACGGCAATAATGTGGGCCTAGGGTTCAACGAAGGTCAGCCACAGCGCACAATGCCTTTCCCCGTTCAATTCTAGGTGATATCTGCTGTGAACATCTTTCCTTTCGATTTCATCCGTCTCTCTTTTTCATTTCCTTCCATGATCTTCGCCCTTCCCGTTCATGATATCCGTTGTACATAAACCCAAAAAACACCTTATTTCGGACCGTTCATCTCTTTGATTTCTTATATCTCGTTATCCTTTCAGATTTCCTGTTCATATTTTGCACACGCCTACCACCACGATCCCTTCAGTCTATGTCTTATTCTGTTTTCTGTTTTCTTCCATGTTTGCATTTTCTTAATGTTCTTCCTTCGCCCTGTGCGAACAAAAGTTTGTCTATCCAAGTCATGTACTATGGATTGCATGTGCATATGTTTCTGTTACTGTACATATCATCTCGCATTTCAAGCTCATCACCTCCACTTTCATGCTCTTGTCAAGACGCTCTGTACTGTATCATATCTTCATTCCTCCACATCCTACATCGTGCACTCGCTTTCATTATCTGTATAGTATAATGTAGTATCATATTATGTCTGGTTGTCAACAGTACACGTTGGAACTATCTTGTTCATACGCTTATTTCCCGAGGCCTTCGGCCTCGTCAATCTTCCTTAGCCAGTCACCGACCTCTTCCCAGAACAGATTTTGACGGGGAGTAGACAACCACATAGGTACAACAGAAGCGTGAGTGGCGTCAGCGATTTCATGTGTTTGCCACACGCCAGGTTCCGGAACCGAAGGTTTCGAGTGTCGGTCCACGGAATAATGGCGACACCTCGTCATTCTAAGGTTTCAACGATGTCAATACACTGCTACATTGATGGTTCAGGAAGGTTTACTTACCCGCATGGTAGAGGATGCCACTGGGAAAATAGCGGTACCACGCCGTCATTTGCCCGACATTCATCCCCTATTTCTAAGGGCGAAAGTCTTCTCATGTACAACCCTGGCTCGCCAGGAGGGTCCATACTCGTATAGGCTATGTTCGGGGTCTGAACATGCATATTCTATATAGGCATCTCCACTAAGATCTTTTCCCTGCAAAAATGACGGTACCGGTAAGACGCTGCTCAAATCAAACCTCGCGATGAGTCGAGACATCAAGTACATGGGGAAAGCCGAAATCAAGTATTTGAAGGCTGGCGTATGAGTATTGCGGCCGGCGTCTTTCCCGGTCTTGAGTTATATAAAACACTTAGTTCTATGTCCTCTTCTCCGAGGAATGAATAAAAATACTTACCATGAATGCCGCAAAGCTCTTGTAGAATGTCCCTGGATTGGGTTCGCCTTCCATATTAGCCTCCCTCTCGTCTGCAGCCATGAAGGTAACATCAAATGGAGCTGCGTCTCGGCTCGTCGCCCAAGAGCTCTTCCTCAGTTCTCGGAGAAATCCAGAGAAGGGTATGTCGTAGAATGAAAGTGAACGGGATTCTGAATGTCAGATGTCGAGTGACTCTGGCAGAACTGGCTTGAGGTATACCATTATATGTACAACCTTTGCTATGAGATCCCCGACGGACCACGGGCGCACGGCGGGTGCGGCGTCTATGCGTTCGCCAAGAGTGTAGACGATAGGTGTGCCTCTGAAAGGAGAAGAAACTGAAAGCGCTGAGAAGGCTTTTCTCCGCTAAGCTTTTCATTTGGAAACTTACTGGTAGTGATTGACAGGATCATATCAGGATGATCGCGTCCTCCGAAATAGTCTTGTTTCAAAAGGTATTGAAGCTTGATTACTGTGGGGCCTCCCTAACACGAAGGTGATAATCATGCAAAGAGCGGCTAATTACATATAAATTACCATAGAGTGGCCGAAGAAATGGAGGGGATTATCTTTTGACCATTGCGGATATAGACCATTGCGATGTTTGTAGCCGTATCGACCGTGCCCATGGTCTTTGCTATGCTGTTCGCCGTAGTCCACTGTAGTATACGGCATTATGATTGTTACAGTCTCAAACTGAATAGTAGAGTACCTGTTCTGCCTATCAGCTGATAGTAAAGCTCACAGGCCCTGTCATGCAGAGAGCTCACGGGCCCTACGCTTTAAAAGAAGTGATGAGAAAATATATGACATGCCGTTATTCCTGTGCGAATACCTACCTGGCGAAGAAGACAGGACGCGTCTCCGAGCAAGAAGTGTTGAGATGTTGCTCGAATCTCCCCCATACAGAAGGCCCAGCTCCTCCAAGGAATCCCTCGACGATAACCAAGGGTATCATTTCTTGACGATACGGCGTGATATTTAGACGGTCGGGGTTAGAGTTGGACCGCCCAAGAAGAGCTGATGGACAGTAGTGATGAGCATGTGATGATGCATCTCCACACAGAGCCACGGACCTCCCTGCCAGCTTTGTAACGATCCATTGCCAGGGTTTTGCCTCCGTTCGATCGCGAGACCCAGTGACGTCAGTTAGCCCTTCTGTAAACAGCAAAAAGATTTCCCGTTTTATTCTAATTATTCGCACGATGAATATTATGACTTCGGCAAATCCGGCGCGGTGCCTCCCTTGCTTTACGACCATGAAACCCGTGCGCCGCTCGACCCGAAATGTAGCGAGGAAATCGTATGCCATCGCCTTGGATTCTGATGAGGATGATCCCCGCGACGTCACCTTCGACTTATCTATGAAGCGACCAGCTACTCCGTCTGCCAGCGATTATGGCCCAGTAACGAAGAAGAGACGAAATCTTCGGGGGTTTCTCCAAATGATCAAGGACGTCCCTCTAGATGTTGTATATGAAGTCAGCACATGCATCTTTGCCAGTTCAAACAATGCATTTTACCTTGAGCTATAGGTTTTTGGACACCTGGATCCCCTGGACTTGCTACAGCTATCAAGGACAAGCAAGCAACTCCGCCATCTGCTTCTACAAGACTCCGCTAGATCCGTCTGGAAGACCGCCCGGTCCAATATAGAGGGCTTGCCCGATATACCGGCGGATCTAAACGAGGCGCAGTACGCTCAACTGCTCTTTGGTACCTATTGTCAGTCCTGTCTGAAGCCTAGCCGACGAGCGCAATGGGAGACGCGTACCCGGCTTTGCAAGAAATGCTTCCTTGCTTCCCCAGAGTAGGTCTTTCTCTATCGTCTAGAGCACCTTACAATGTGCCATCCAGTTTCATAGACTGGATGAGTCCACAAATTGACTCACAATGGCGGCTTTACAATCCTCTCGTTTCTATGGATGACGGCAGAGCGAGTGAGTTTACTCATCTTCTTCTTGTCAGATTTTCACTGATGATGTAGTGTACTTTCGATACCATCGTCTGTACACTCAAAAACTGAAGCAATCTTACGAGGAAGTTAAAGATGACTCTGAGCAGCTGCAGAAGTGGCGTGAGAATGCTAAGATGGCCTATAAAAGTATCAAGGAGGTGCATCATCTTGGTCAATTACCCCCACTGTGACACGAGCTCATATTACTATCTAGCACGCAGAGAAATGCGAATGTTGGTATCAGAGCAGAGTTGAACGCCGTGGCAAGGAGCTTTTGGCTATACGTTTTAAAAGGCTCAAAGAGTGGGTTTTGAGAACCCTCCCTGAACGGATCCCTTGATTTTGATTTTGTAGTATATCAGATCGACTAAGAGCTCTTGGTTGGGCCGAGGAGATCGAGAAGACGGACCCTACTGCCCTGCTTTCGCACAAACTCATATGGCAACCAAGGCCATTGACTGATCGAAGTGTGTCCCGACTCTATCATACCATATCCCTAGCTTACATCACTTTTAGTCTGGGCTAGTATAGAAACATCCATGGTGGCGTATATGGAACAGCTAAAGGCCAGTCGTCTTCTCGCCGAGAGACTCCGAACTCTTGGTATTCGGGCCAAACTCTTTACAAGGCTCTACAAGGCATTCTTGGCCACTCAACCTTCGTCCGTGCCATATCCTAGTCCTGTCGATGCCCTAATCTCCGCCCCGTTCAAGACGATTATCGTCGACACCCCTGTTACCCAAGAGCTCACGGAAGCAAGCTTTTCGGATGCCTTCACTCACTTTTCAGATTTTTCCAAACAATGGAAGGAGGCCGCGGACGCAGAGATAGGTCTTCTGATGAGAGAGATCAATCAAGATGAATCTCACCTCCATCTCGCAACTACAATATTCCTCTGCCGTTCATGCAAGAAGTTTATCTCCTATCCTCGTATCCTATCGCATTCATGCACGACAGTGGGATGGCTAGTCCCAAACAGTTTAGATGACGACGAGACAGTCCTGCGACGGAGCGTTCTCCCCATTTTACCTTGGTCAACCCGTGCGGATATGGTGCCCCACCAATGGAGACACGCTTGTCAAGTCATCGAGTTGGTCTGTAATCGTAATCCAAGTACAACAACGACAGAGGACATGAATAAATGGGACCCCGTACTCACGTGTATTCTCTGCTCGAATGGCTGGGATGCACGACTATTCATGAGATGGGAGCAAGCCGTATGTATACCATTGTTTTGTGAGAATAAGCTCGAACTCTTTTACAGATCCTCCACACCCTCCATGCTGATACTCATGATTCCGTTGACACTGTTCTCAAGCTTGTCACAAACGAGAAAGAACTGAGGGTCTTCGAGGAACTAGAGTCCAAGGGAGCCTCAGAGAGGAAAATCGGCGTTCTTCAGCAGGAGGGGATATTGTCCGTTGTTCGGTTGCGTTGTAACCATTGCGACCTGATGTTTATGTCAAGAGAAATGCCAGACCACCTCAGAGAAGGGTATGCCTTTTTTTGGATTCTGCAATGATTTTAACTCATTTTTCGACAACTTCGTTCAGCCATGGCGTGCAAGTGCCCTCACCGAGCGATTTCAACTGGCACTTGGATGACAACCGTTTGATCCGCTCAGCTGTGAAGGTTCCGAACGCCTACGTTTGGTGACATGCTTGCCCGTAGACAGCTATACCCGCCCGCTACTGAAAGCCAACCCTAGTACTAGTGTACAGAAATTTCACAATATACAACCCACAAATCAGGAAGATGGATCCGTATCCTTCTTGCACAACTAGTATACAAATATGTACAGACGATCACGAACGAACTAAAACAACAAAACGAGATATGACTGTGGAAGGGTGGAAGGATGTGTATGTACTCGCAGTGTAAAAATCCATGCATCAAGAATGGGTGGTGCTACATTGAGTGGGATATGTGGGGATGCTGATGCAATGTTCGTTCACTGATTAGGCTGTATACTAGCTCATGGCTGACAGGCAGCGCATGAGAATAGGATAAATACGGACTCCGGGAATAGTGGCATATATAAGATGGCCTGCGATGAGTGTCAGTCAAAAAAGGGAGATAAAGACCTTGCAGACTCACGGCATAATTTGTTCGTCAGGCAGATTGCATAGAATGGGGCATAACTGATCATGAGATATGGTCGTTTTCTAAAGCAGGTCGTAGTCGAGATCCAATTAGATGCGAAGGGTAATCGGGGTAGGCTGCAGCACAAATGCTTCGAGGTACTGCATATTCCATTAGGGTTGTATGAGAGGCCATCTTGCTTCGAGGAGGCTTACCAAATCACGGGATATCAAGAGCAGAGATGTTGATCAACGCTTATTACCAGCGTACCATGACAGATTTACACTGCCGACGCCAACTATATACACCTTGGCTCGAAGGCGGCACACCTACCAAGGGAAGCTGCTCAGGAGGGACGGCCGCTTGAGATGACTCTGACTCACAGTGTCCGCAACCTTCTGCACTCCGAAAATATACATGGAGGTCACCATTTGGCATACGCATGATCTGGCTAACCTCGCCAAAAGACTGCAATACGGTCAGAAAAGAGGAGTTGCGGACAATACCCATGCTCACCTCGCACCAACGCTTCACGCCCTCGAATCTTCGCGTATCATCAGGCCCAATGCCGCTGACGATGAGTTTCTTCTTCTTTGAATTTCGGGTACTCAAAGAGGCGAAGGACACGCGAGGCATTGTACCTCCCTTTCCAGACGCCGAAAAGGCTACTTGAGGACTGGTAGGATTCACCTTTGGCAGGCGTGCGCCAAATTCTCCGATGTCATCTCCCTGGACTGAGATATTCGCATCTGCGATGTACCTAGTAGATAACGGCACCCTGATACTGCTGCGTGACTTCCGAAGCTTCTTGGGCTTAATAGGCTCCACGCCAAAATTGGAGCTACACGAGGACAGTGACTCTTTGTTAAGGCCATAGAACGCGCCGTGAGAACCTCCATGAAAACGGACAGAGTCGGCGAACGAAACTTGGGACACGGGGATGCTGAGATCGGAAGTAGAAGTGACGGTGGTAGTGACGGTGGACGAAAGACTCGGGCGAGAAGGGGCATAGACGGTGTTCTCCGAAGGGAGAACAGGAGACCTGGGAAGCAGCGGTCTGGGAAGAAAAGTGGCCGAGGACGCTTGGACGCCATTTGGAAGAGGGTGACCGGGGCACGGAACTGCTTATGGTGGACAGGCTTGAAGACCGTTTGTGCTGGCGAGAGGCCGAGCCAGTGCTCACACGAGACAGAAATGACGTACGAGTCGGCGTTGCTGACGGTGACGTTGGTGGTCGGGAAGAGAAGAGTGTTCGCGGGGCCTGGAAAAAGCGTGTGCTTCGTGGACTTGAGGGCGTCTTGGAAACGTCAGATACACCAGGTCGATAGTGTCCGATACTCACCTGGACCTCCGCTGGAATATCATCATCCTCCACAAAGTCGTACGTGTTGAGTGTGACCACCGATCCTGTCGCATCCAGATGCATTGGATCAAGGTACTGATGGGGAGATAAGGCAGGGATGGCAGACGACGATTCAGGTATCGGCGTATCAGGTATATCGTCAAGGGTGGAAGCATGTGTGTGCTGGTCCTGCAGCCATTTATCGAAGAGGTTTGAAGAATGGCGGTGGTGGGGCAGCATGGCCAAGGGCGTGATATTGAAAGGATCCTCCTCCGGCAGTGTATATGGTCGATCGTTCATAATGGGCTGGTTCATAAAACACCTGTTATTCGACTGTTCCCTGGCTAAAGCGAACACAAAGCGCACCTCGTTACCTATTCGTTCAGTCGTTACTCTCCAAGGTGGTACACTGGAATATGCCAAAGTCGTGAAATGGGGTCCTGGAAAACAAATTACAGAAAATAAGGGAGGTATGAAAGGCAAGAAGACAGCATGGAGAGAGTAAGGAGAAGAAGGGCAGGCGGCGTCGACGCGTTGTTTACCCAACTTCAACCACCTCCCTTTTCGGGTAATGTTCGGATGCAATTCCCGCAGCGTGCCAAACTTTATCGCACCTCGCCTCCACCCAGCCTAGACATGACACCAAATATTAATCCGTTACCAATCGACATCCAGCACGTATATTCACCCTGCGTTGCGGGCACACACCCTGAATGAGTATTCCGATGCCAGATCTACTAGTTCATGGCTATTGGCTGTGTCGCTCAACACGGAAATGAATATCAGAGGTTATCTCGCCACACCAGATTGCGCGTAGAAGACGATGCCGATAGATTTATTGATCCAAGTACAGGTGAGGCTTCCATACAGCAAAACGGGGGCAATTCAATACCTGCCAACCCCGCAAGGCATGCCTCATGCCGCTAGTACTCCGTCGCCTGTATCTTCCGAGCGTCTAAAAGGCTACAATGAGAATCTGTCAAAAAAATGTCATTCTAATTTCGGCGACATGCGGAATTTCTCTCACCATTACGGTCTAGCCGCAACTTTGGATTATTTTTTGAACAATAGACTCGAATATCTGAGCCGAGGGCGTGGATTTATACCGCTCCAAGACATGAAAACCTGGTGCACCGTCCGTCTGCACCGGTTCACTCGCATCAAGCAAAGTCACCAGCTCTGTGTCAACAGGCAAGCTTCCGAGAAAAGGTAGCCCTTCTCTTCTCGCCATATCCTCTCCTCCACCCGTGGAGAAAACGTTACTGATCTCTCCACAGCACGGACAGACATAGCCACTCATGTTTTCGATGAGACCCCACACCGGGAGATTCACAGCCCGGGTAAATGAAAGACACTTCATAACATCCATGAGTGCGACCGCCTGGGGGGTAGTTACGATGACGGACGACAGCTGAGAATGAACTGGCGCCATGTGTTCGAGGAGAGACAAATGCTCGTCCGAAGTCCCTAAGCACAGTTCAGCGAAGACAGGAAGGGAGAAGCTCTTGACATACCGGGAGGTGTATCGATGACAAGGTAATCCAGCTCCCCCCACCGGACGTCGCTCAGAAACTGACGGATCATCCCATTCTTCTTCGGCCCTCTCCAAACAACAGAATCTCCCTTGTTCTTAAGCAGGAATCCGACGCTCATACATGCTAGTCTGGCTTCACTACCATCGGCGTAAACAGGTACCCATCCATCAGTACTTTGGTGGACACCCTGTCCATCCAAACCTAGCATCCTCGGTATTGACGGCCCAGTCCAGATCGACATCCAGAATACCTACACGGGCTGTAGGTGAACTGGCATACAGACTAAGCGCCAGCTGAGCGGAAACCGACGATTTGCCTACGCCCCCTTTGCCAGACAGGACGATGATGATGTGCTTCACAGACCGGAGCCGCCTGGACACGGGAGTGTCTTGAGCCGCCATGAAATGAGTGATTTAATGTGAAGACTTGGAGGCGATCTGGTGTCGCTGACTTGCAGATGAAACAACATGAAAGCAGGAAAAAGAATTTTAGACGCTGACTCAGGGCATCGGTAAGCAAGCCTATTATAGTGACGATGTGCTAACACATATCGGTCCGACCTGCCCGCTCAACTTTCCTACCAACCAGTTCTGCGTACTTCATGTTCTGAGGATGGAGTACGCTCATAGTACCATATTGGCTCCTTCGAGCAGGACGACTTCGTCGTAGAATCTACTGCTTTGTATGTGCCATATTGTTCCTTCAACAGATATCATCAGAGGGCATGCCACAATCTTACTGTTCAAACATACCGTTCCGTAGACATGGTTGAAATACCACACCTCTGACAGAATAGTGGCGTTCGGCGAACACCCCAAGTAGGGAATCGCCCCCGTCTGCGTCGCGATCGCGGTCTGGATCTGGTCAAGCGTGTATGCCGTTCTGTTGGAGGGTACAATCCCGGCTCTGTCGTGGCATCAGTGTAGCCCGAATAGAAGCACGCAGTTCCTCCTTACGAAGCCAGGATATCAAAAGTGGGATAGTGGTGAAACCCTCTGACCACAGCGTCAAAAAAATTCACGACTTCCTCGTGACGCCGATAAGAAGCGCCATAGCAGGAAACGTCGAACGTCGACGTGCACGTCGCTGTGCTTGGAGAACTGCGTTGGAAAAAAATTGCGGGAGAATCCTCAATAAAATGGAGACAGGCATCAAACCTCATGAGCCCAAAAGTCGGCATTTGGCGCGCCCTGGTTGATCCAATAGGTGTTCACTGACATGATATCAATTCGTTGCTAAGCTGACGTTCGCGTAGAGATCCACCACTCACTAAAATCCAATAGATCATCCCTGCCAAACGACTCCACGAAGGTATTCACACCAGGCCCTTTGTACGCCGGTACGATAGTTCCGTCAGGCAGCGTCGACGGCGAGGGATCCGGGTCATATTGGCGCGAGAGATCGCAGTACTGCTCGAACGATCTGGGATGGGTGATGTCAGTTGGCATAACTCTAAAGAGAAGAACGCAATTCACACACACCCATCACAATTATCCGGCCATAACCCATGAATCGTCCAGCTTCCCTTGGGCAGCAACTGCCCTTGTTTCTCCAGCCCCGTATATCTGCTCCAGAATTGCGTAACGAGGACTAATCCGCCCGGAGTGGGAGAGCAACACGTATTGGCGATGACAGTAGAGTTTTCACAGGAAAATCCAGGCGTCTGCAAGGCACAGTTTGAGATGCTGGGATAGGTCGCGGGCACCTGAAATGCATTCACTGCCAAAGCCAGGGACGCGATGAACGGGAGGTAACCGTTCATCATCATGGGAACGTATCTACGAGCTGGACAACGCAACAAAAACCAGCCTATATATTGGTGGCGACCCGTATAAATTACAGACGAACGTGCTTATCGGAGCGTGCACCATGAGGACGCTGATTGAGCGCCGCTGGGGCCATCTGGCAAATGGCCGTCCATGCCATGCGGCTGGGTGCCGGGATATTGAACGAGCCCTGCACGGACGAAGAGCAGATCAACAGGTACAGAAGAAAATTCGTTGGCTTTCATTGGCAGAATGAATGATTAATGTACGATATGGCAAAGAGTGACCCAGTATCCAGGGAAATAGATTCTCTAACAGTCAGCAAGGTAATCAGTGAGATTGTCCTGATCAACACAGATCATAGTATTGGCTGACAGTCACACAGGCCTGGACGCATGTACAGACATAGCCGTCGAGGGGGATTCCGCCAGAGCAAGCGAAAAGTGTGGAACAATGGGCTTTCAAGGCCCTTATCGGCCGTAGCCTAGGGAAAGTTTATTAGAGAGTTCACCCGTTCGTCGTGCGTCCAGTATCTCGCAACCGAAGACCCGCGCTTAAAAAGCCACACTTAAAGGCAGCGCTGCAAGAGCTGATACTAGAGAGTTTACGTACTGTTTCCAGTGGAAGGGCGTGGTTCTGGATAGGAAAGCGTTCAGAATTGCCGAAATACAAGGCGTCATACTCAACACTCACAATGTCGGGACCACTACAACAGTGGCACTACATGCATAACCCTCTCTTTGCGTGCCTGTAGGACATCGAGTAAAAGGAAGAGAGGTGTTCTTATCTGCATGTGCCGTATTTGAGTGATATTCTTCGAGCACCGAGGCGATATCTATTGAATGAACAAAACGTCTTGCAGCGTAAACCAAAATGAGAGGTATGGAATCGTCATCATATTCATAGTGAATAGTTCCACATGTCTGCCAAAGGACGTGAGTTAGCCATACGAGAAACGTTTGAATAACGATGACACGGGCTCACCTTTATCCAAACAGTTTTTGCGGCCCCGATATCCTGCTGATCTTTGCCATTACGACGTACGCGGTCCTCAGGCTGCAAGGGAAATGATTCAATCTGTACATGCGGGGAATTAAGTACTGAAGTACTAAACGTTAGACCTTGATGCAATTTTGAATTCTGTCATTGATAAAGGGATACCTCCTATCCGAATTACTAACGGGGCAAAGGCGAGCCAGGAAGCTGGATATCCTTCCACTTTAGCGTAAAGCTAAAAGGCAGAGGGATATACTTTTCGTACTTTTCGTACCTCCAAGAATCTCCGAGATAACTCGGATTTCTGATTCGAGAGTCACAGAATAAGAAATAGGAAGATAGCTTGTCCGACAGAAAACACTGCATGATGTCCGTCTGGCGCCTTTGACGACTGAAGATTCGTGCACGACTAGAGCTCAGCAGCACAAGAATTGCGTTAATGTAAATATAGCATTCAAGCTGAAAATAAGGCTGGCGATGCTGATTCGTGGGTAAAAGGCAGGAACAGGGGTGGGTTTCCCTTTCAGGCTAAATATCGGGAATCGGACCGGGTGCCTAAGACATGAACATGAACTCAACTTTCTGCCTTTCCCCACAGGAAGCTGCCTAGGATCTGCTCCCTTTCAATTTGCATCCTCTATATCTACTGCTGGAATCGAAATCTTAAATAAAACTCAAGTCTTGCAGAGCTTGAAGCTTGAGGCTTCCGTAAGACTCGAGTCCCCCTGATCTGCATGTTGGACTAACGCATCGACTCATAGGCACGTCATCTAACAACTCTCGACGTTCAGAACTTCCAACTTCTAGACTTTTTTCATCTCGTGATGTCGAATACGAGCTTTTCTCGCTTTGAACCGGCGTCCGGTTGCCTCGTTCCTATCATCAATCCTTGCCCCGAGCCATTCACCCCGAATGACTTTACTCATTACGAGTACATGGCGCGGAGTTACATCGAGAGCACTGGACAAAATTGAATCTAATAGACATGTCCACGCTCTTTCTGAAGGGTTCCGGGACCCCTTCATCAAGGACTGGTTCATGGCGGATATGCACCACCTCTGTTCATTGAATGTGACCAATTTCCTTTTGGCGATGAGAATGGCATTTCTTCCGCGAAGCTGGGATAGGAAGCTCAGGGACGAAATACGCTCATCCTACCAAGGGAATGACGAATCCGTCGTAGAGTGGATGTCTCGCCTTCGCCAGACCAACACTCTTCTTCGACACACGCACTGTCATCTGTCCAATGACGACCTCCTCGAGCATTTTAAGTCTCACATTAATAAATCCCTCACTGCACACCGACGCTATCCAGAGGCAGCAAAGGAAGACGATCTCATGCAGTGGATATTTATTATCAAGGGCATCGAGGAATCTCAAGTCGTAGATGGAGGAAGCGAATCAGATGCTACGCAACATTCGCCAGTAATATTCAAGCCAACAGATCCTCGCCTCAAACGAAAACGTTCGAGCAGTAGTGAAGACGACGTTCCGTCCCAACGGCCCACCTTGAGCCCACTGCCTTTCACCTCCGCTTCTGTAGCTACAGCTCCCTTGACTCCAATTTCCTCCTCTGCCCCCTCTGCTACTCATTCTTCGAGAACATTGCTCCACGAGCGTGCTCACCCCTATCACATTCGACTCCCCAGCCTCACAGGTGAACAGCGGGAATGGATGAAGCAGAGGAAAGGATGTTACAGATGTCGTCGTATATGGGTATTCCATACCTCCCATTATTGTGGCATTGGGCCGTCCGATCCTGAAACATATCGAGGCATCATGGAGCAGGATGGGACCATTGCGTTGGATGCACCTAAACATTGTCCTGATTCACCTCCGTTATCTTATAACGACGAGGATAGACACTGGCTCCCGCTGGAGAATTGAGGTTGTAAAATTTATATTATCAAACAAGACGAAATTTTCGTTGTACGACCATTGTTTACTTGACCACTGATTCTTCTTCTATTTTCAACGCTACATTATGTCTCACCTATAGCTGTATGTACAATATTGGATACGAATGGGAAATTCATGGATGTATGAACAGTGGACACAAAAAGAGAGTATACGAAGAACATACCTCTTATCCTAGCGCATGCAACTTCACCCAGACAGCGCATCATCGTGCTCCTCTTTGAGTCTCTCAGCCAGCTGTGAGGACTCGTCCATACCATATTCGTCAAACGACTCTCCTAAGTCCTGTATGTCTTCAATCAGATTTCTACAGTTCGCAATATCCAGGCGCTCAAAGATTCGCTCTAACCCATTGCCAAAAGGAAGAGGACCTTATAGAACACATTTTCCAATTTCGCCACCTAGCAATAGAGTATCCGAAACGATGCTGATTAATCGTAGAGGCAGCGTTTTCGCAAGTTCCATGAGAGGCATCATCGTTGATATATATTGGAATCCTAGGTTTTGCGCAGGGTAGACTCCAGGCTGGTAAAGCCAGATGTAAATGAACTTGTATTCTACAGCTCCTACAGAGCTCATATTTAGTATACTACTTCTGTATTATATCTAGAATGTACTACGAGTTTCTCTTCCTCTCTTGCTTACTCAGCGACTCTCGGCATGATGCCGGATTACTCCTTCTAGAGCTTTCCAGCAAAATCCCAACAGTATAGAAGAGTATTTTTTCGATGATTTCATCTATACCTTCCAAGACCTAGGACAAAGATGAAATGTCGATGTTGGAAAGACAAGAGGTAACGACGGACTTGGTGCGAGCGATCATGTTGATAGCGCGGCCGTAGGTCATCAAGAGAGTGCAGCGCATTGTCAGAACTTCGCGAGAAAAAACCAGGATCATCTCAACATGCGCTTTTTTCGCCTTCGCAACCTCAGGATCGCGCGGGGCTGCTTACCCAAGGAGATCATGCGAAGAGCAGAAGTGTCTATCCGAGCACGTTTTGTTAGTCTTTCACCAAGTGCTTACACGGTCTGCCTGGATAACAGTTAGGGCATGTGCAAGAAGGTGCGTGATCGACTGTCACTTTCCACTTCTATTATTGTTTTCACTTATCCAACTTTTCGGATTGCGAGGTCATAGACGCACCATCCCGTGGGAGCCTAACATTACAAACGTGTCGCTTGTACCATCAGGAAACTGCCCCCTCTGTTCAACTTTCGTATCTTTCGCTCGTCCCATTCGGGAGGATATTTCGTATGTTATCAGACCTTTTTGTAGACTGCAAGTACTGATGGGGAAGTTGCTGTCTGAATACATAAACACCGAGCCGAGGAGTTACCAGGCCTCGGTCACCGCGGTTTAATCAGACGAGTTCACTATTGTAATTTAGAACACAGCAGGTACGTATTATATGAAACAAAACATCAAGACGGCAGAGGGAATTTGTTTCGATGGCATCGCAGAGCAGAAAGTCCGACCAGAGGCAGTAGAGATAATAAGAGACCATCAGACATCAGACCAGCCACCTTCATCTAGTTTGTACGAGGCTTCACTTTCAGGTCGGTCAGGACTGTCGACAAGTTTAGCTACACGTTCTTCAGCGCGTCCTTCAGAGTTCATTTAATTAGTAGGGATTTTACAATTCGCAGACAAAATGGGAACCTTTTCGAAGGAACATCCGCGTCGCAGAAGCGTGCGACAATATGTGTCCACCGATTGGCTTCAATGCCCCGCCAGCAACAAATGTCATTGTTGCCCCAGGGTCAGCTATTTTTATAAATTGGGATGTATGTCGACATAGAAGCCTGGATAACACTTACATTGCACTTGATTCGTGAGGAGGATTGCAATCTGCGCAGGAAATTATAAAAGAATGACCACAGAAGGTATCACACACGTTGTATTCCTCCGAAAGCTTGGTCAACCGTGATAGCATCTAAAAACGTTGTCAATTTTGATCGAGGTCTGAGATGACGCTCATCGCTGGACCTGGGCCAACTAGAAGGGTGAGATTAGTCCTGCTCCGATGTCCCATATTGGCGAGAAAGCAAACCTTTTGCTGTCTTTCGCTCAATTCTCCTCTCCCACTGTAGTCGACCCGGAAGAGGGCCATGATACTGTCAACAATCTAGAAGCGAATCAACAACGCATCAAGCCAACGCTAGCCTCGTACCAAGAGTCGGAAGTCTTTGTCCTCGGCAAAACGTAACGAACACTCGTTGATAAGTTCCATCTGAAGCATATTTTAGAAGACGAGTTTGCAAGAAACAAAAATCCTAACCTGATGTTCGCTGTTGAATGCACGAGCTATGGCCAGATTACTACGAGGAGAGGAACGAGTCGTAGCTATGTGGCCTACCATAAAGAATGTTTTCGAGGGCCATGTTGCCATCCACACCAAAACGATCAGCGATAGACTTGATGCGGTCAGGTCGAAAGGTCCCTAGTAAAAAAGAGCTTAACGCGTAGGTCGAAAAGTCGGTAGAATGAGATATATGCCTTCCGTGTCAATGTATGCTACCTAGTATGCTATTTCTCAGCAAATCACCGAAGGCCGAAAGATCTGGAGGACGCACCTTTCCGGACGCGCCACCTAGATCGGGAGGGAGCTGAGCCACGACACTCATCGTGTGTGCCAACTGAGTTTTTCCGGTCCGATATTCCCCGTATACTACAAGGAACTTTAGACGCATCAATTGGAATGGCTGTAAAGCATACCTTCCGACACAGATTGAGACATTATACCTCCTACTCCCAATGAAGACTTCATGGGAAAACCAGGGGAATAGGATAGAATCTTACCGCCTAAAATGCCGTCCACAGATTTACTCCCAGTACTGATAGTGAGGACCCTCCGTCGTTTGCCCTGGACTTCAATCCCAGTAGCAAATGAGGAGCCCTAGGGATGTTTCTTAGAAACCTTGTAACGGGAGGCTGCACCCTTCTTACCAGAATTTTATGGGCTGCCTCCTAATGGTATATACAGGGACCTGTTAATGTCAAGCGACGGAAGACATGTATGCGGGCTGACTTTAATCTTCTCGACTTTCGCTTCTGACATTCCCTGGCAGACGTCGAAACTAAGTATACTACGCTGGACCACTCATTACACGGTGGCATACCTTTATCTTAAGTAGGTTGCGCCTGGTTGTCATATTGACTCCAGATACGGTATTTATCGCCGCGGCCTTCAGTTTGAGAATGTCCTGCACGTTGATACCCTGCAGAGGCCCTGAGCAAAGCAAATCCAAAAGCATACATATGCACGTACCTGTTGTTGCAATTCATCCACACTATCGAAATACGGCGTCTGCTTGGTAACTGAGTAAGATATGCTTGGAAGGGCGCGAAAAGGTCTGTACGTCGTCTTCATCAGCACCGCCAGGGCTCCCTGGCCGTGAAGGAGGTGCTGATGCGTGAGATGGAGCACGTCGAGGAGGCATGATGACGATTGGTTGAAGGGAATGCGCAAAGGTGGATGTGAAGGGCGATGGACGGGAGGAGGAAGAAGAATGGAAACCCAAAAGTGGCGTGTGATTTTGTACGACGCGTTCTTTGTTCTTGTTATCTTCTGTGGCGTCCATCACCTGATCGGGAACAACCGCGATGATTTGCACTGTTGCAAATTGAAACTAGCGGTCGTCGGTCGACGACTCAGACCTTGCTTTGGCGGTCAAACTTTTGCAACGTCAGTCTCGACATTTTATCATCATCCATTTTCGCCATCCATTTTTTGTACTAATATTTACATTTTTTCCAATACCAGACATTTAAGATCAAAGCCCTTTAGACCCGACTCTTCTTGGGCTTAGGATGGACAGGCTCAGTCATTTTCCGCTTCACCCTTTCTCCGTCATCTGTGCTACAACCTTCTAAGGAGAAATCAGTTTTGGGACATGACAGCGGGGAACAACGTTGTGTTTGCGTGCGCATCTCTCCCTGAAAGCGTCTCGCAGTGATGCGTTGCAATTCGTTAAATAGTAGTACAGCATTCGACATTCACTTGCAATGATAGGACTAACCACCACCTACAAAGCGCCGGGTTCAGTTTATTCATGATTATGTCTGCAGTCACTTACATCAAACCTTCTCAGCAGTTCAATGATGTCAGGTAGGAGAATTCCTTCCAGGAGTGCATCCATGTCACTTCCGTCATGAAATTTAGACATTTGTGCGAGGTGAGAGCGAGTTGAATTAGACCTGGAGAGACCTTGGCAAGCTTGAAGCAAGGTAACATACAGCCGAGCTAGCAGACACAACGGCCTCCAAGCGGAAGTAGATCTAGGTGTTTACACTCATCACCGGGTAGCACCAATTAGAGTCAAGACTCAGATAAGTAGTGCCAAGAATTATTCCTCGAGCCGGCGTAGTACTGTTGTCGCAAACAAAGTTCCAGTACACGCTTGCGGTATTGTCAAAGATTCAACGTTCAACCTCGTTCACAAGATTCGAAATTTACTATGGAGCTTACCGACATATGAAAACTACTCCAGACCTTAATGATGCAATTAAGATTTTTGAACATTTTCTGTGCTGCTAGGACCCTAGAAGCTGGCCAGCACCCTGCAAGAAGTATTCAAGCACCGATATCCTGAGGAGATGGATTTTCCGTATGAACCCCAACCTGATATCCCCCCCCCCGGTTTACCGGCAACGAAATATCCATTATCAAAGGACGGATAGACGTGTGCGCCCCGCGTAAAGACCTCAAGGAAATTGTCTTGACAACAGGCGGAGAGAAAGTCTGAGATACGTGGAAATAGTAAGAAACCTCGCTTCTGCGCAGCAACGAGCACAGCGAGACACTGCGGAACCCCTTTAGGTGCACACGAAAGGCAAACGTAGAGCAAGAGCAAGAGGAGCTGAAAACTAATTCCAGGATGGCCTATGAGCGTGTTGGCAGAAGATGTGGCTCGAGGATCGTTGAGGCAGCTTACTAGACCATAGATTCACCGTTAGCTCCTTACAGAAGAAATTACTGGTACATCTGTCACATAATGCACGTAGATAGGTTTATTTGATGTGCTATATGGCGCGATACGCCAATTGGCAATCTGCACCCGTTAGCTGACTTGGTATTACCCTTCTTTCCCACTCTTTGAGCTACTGCGTCCATGGCTAAACCAAGTTTTGACCTTTTTGGAAAACCTGGTCTTCCCGGTTTTTGAGACTAAGGAGGGGATTCTTAGATTTCATGGAACGACGTAAAGAAATGAAGCAGAAGTTTACTATTCTGATCTTCCTCGACCTCCTTGTGGTTTAGCAATTCATTCGCAACAGCCGATGCTTGATTATTAGCGACTTTCGCCACTTCTCTCTCCTTCGCGCCCATGGCCTTCGACTCAGTAGCGTCGGGATATTCAGTTGCGGTTACAACAATCCGTGGTGGGCGATTGACAGGCTTCCATTCGCCCTCGAATACATTGCTGACCAGTCCGGCGTCCATGGCGGCATAGACCATTTCCGAATTGTTAGAGTTTGTATGTGCCATCACTGTGTTTAGTGTCGGTGTGCAGAACTGGATATGGCTATTCGTTGTATCAACAGACTCACAATAAGTGCATACGATACACCAGCCCACTGATTCCCCGGGGTAGTAAATCAGGACAGTCCCTTTAGCTTCAAGGGCTGAGTGTATGAACTGAGCAGCTTTGTATATCCGCTGCGTATCAATGACATGGAACTTGGAATCCATACTTAGACTGCGTTGCGAAACGGTTGTGAGCAGATGGGTAACCTTCATCTCCCTTATTTTTGCTTCAACTTCATCCTCATCAGGGAGGAAGGAACTTAAAACGAAGTGAGAACTCAGCGCCCGTGACGCATGAATAAACTTTTACTTACCCTCTCAAGTATATTCTGTCTAGAAAGCGATATGTTTCTGCACTCTTTTTTTGTTTGGACTTCCATGTGACATAGTTGGCATTGTCGGGACTGGGATTATGAGAGCATTCGTAAATTCGAAGTTGCCTTATGAAACCATCGTGAGGTATGGTCCATTCTCCTCCTAAAAGTCAGGTTAGCGAAGGGAACGTCACGGTATTTCTAGAAAGTAGGCGCCAACGTTGTCGGATATATGCCATCGCCTCATCTACTGTCATATTACGAGTGTGAACGACTTGTAGTAACCAATTTGAACAGATATGAATGACAGTGGGTAGACTGAGAGACGTACGATACGCCGCCACAATAATTGTGCCTCTCGGGGTGTCGAGGATACAATGAATAAGCACCTTTCCCTGCCTCATTAATGCGCTGTGGATGTAGTCGACCGCCTTATAGAAGTGCGAATAGAGGTCTTCATCAGCGTCTTGACGTACGACAAGAACAAGATCATGGCGTTGTTCAGGTTGGAAATAGGTGTTGCAAAGAGTAAGGACGTGCGTGATGCGATGCTTTTGGCGCAGGTCTTCGGACATGGACTCATCAAGACTAGAGACAAGTGAGAATCATGGTACTACGGTATGAATAACGACACACGTTCTGAGGAATATTTGCCCGTCTATCATCTCTTCCATTGACTTCGGTTCCGGATTCTTTGGTTCAGCGCTTTCGCAGCCGTTGGGATTGACATTATCATCGGAAATGCCAGTTGGGGACTCGACCACCTCAGTCTCAGAGCTTGTAACGTCCATGATACCGCGGGGAGTGACTTGATGAGGAAGAGGCGACTTTTTAGAGCACAGGATAGAAGATCAGGCCATGATGATCATTCCACCATCAAACTCTGTACGTTGATTGCCGCAGTAGGTTGTCTAGTAGCCAGCTGCCTTCGCACAGTAGCAAACAATGGTATTGACAAACATCGAAGATGGAGATACGAGAAAATGAGACAAAGACTAAATACTAATAGTGAATAGTGGAAAGCAGTTTGCCGCGTTAAATAATCACCGGCACCCCCGACGACCCGTCCTGGAACGGAAAATACCGGCGGCACTTCGCGCATATTTATGAGCAACTTTATCCCACAACCTGTGTTGTCGAGGTCTAGAAGGTTCATGGAGTGATCTCAAGACCAAAGACGTGACGGAGTACTCTGTCTCGATCCACCGTAAACCTTATAGTAGGTCAATATATTCCAACAAACCAGATTCGAGATTCGAGGTCGATTCAAAGAAGTTTGATTACTTAGAATAAGCGAGTCTGCTCATGAGGCCTGAGGAACTAAGGAACCCTAAACTATCAACTCAGTTTAAAAATTAACGTGATAAAATGGCCGATTTTGAAAGGCCCGAAACTTACACCTGAGTTTCAGGAGGAAGTTCAAGCCTTAAAAATAGGCTTTACATATCAATGAATAAAAAGAATAAGGTAGAATGAACCCTAGAAAGGCTCTAAGCTCACGCAGCGCACATTTCGAAACGGACGTTGCGCGTCTGCGCAAATTAGAACCCTGCAACTTTCCGACTTTCAAATGGGACGAATCGCTATAGATGACATCACCTCTACTTTTAGTCAAGAAACAATCGAATATATGACCCACCAGAGGGACCGATAGCAGCCATAAAACACAGCCAGATCGGAACGCAATTTTCCATCGTGCTTTCTACCACCACCACACCATCTGCTTTCTATCAATCTAACGTTCTCTATAAAACATCACTACTTCAATGCCATCCGTTACTACCATTCGTTTTTGTGATGTTCTTCAAAAGCCACCAGCAGATCGCCCACGAAAGGCGAGTCTGCATACTCTTGGACTCTCTGCAACGAAATCACTAATGGCGATTTCAGCCTGGAGCGGTGTACCCCATGGTAGCACAGCTCAAAGGCGGGTCGGACAGAAATTCGTTTGATTTACTCTGGGCGTGGGAGGTTTTGTCGGGGGCGCCTTTCGCATTGGAGATCCTAGAAACTGAAGAGAGCCAGACGGTAAGGGATGACACCGTATTAAGGGCGTCAGACTTACGACGAGCATGGTAGATTATGGCTAAGAAGACGCTGATGCCCTACCACCAGTCCGAGTCGCTGGTTGAGCAACTAGGCGAGAGAGCGTCAAGACTTCTGGGATCGTCAAAATTCGCTCATGGCGGCAACCACTTCATTGCTCCTTGTCCTCCGTTATGCACCATGCTGTCAAGCGCTTCTTCGTCGACTGTCACAGGTTCCGCATATTCGTCGTCCACCGACTCGGAGGACTGACCCGTTGGGAGACGTAGCATCAAAAAAAAATCGATCGAAGCTAGAACCGTAGATTTTGCAGCGACTATGTTCGTGTTTTATTGTACAAGTTTTCGGAAATGTCCTGTTATTGAATGCAATGGCACGCATATATCCACGGCACTGTTCCACGCGCAAAGCTAAGGTTGCTTGAGTGGTTTAATTATCGAGAGAGCAAGGTTTATGATGTCGCCATGTGCCGTGACCCAGATCATAGGGAGTTCCGATCTAAAACGAAGTTGAACAGTGATTAACTTGTCGAGATAAGGAAGTGAAGGGCGTACCTGAGCGAATTTATGCGGTTACAAATCCTAGATGTCGGATATCAGTCTTGATTCATCCAGTCGTCGACTACAATTATCGCGAGAGCGCTGAGAGGATAGAGAGGACCTTGTGGTAAGTTTGTGACAGTCGTCGACGGCGTGCTTCGTAGGTGGCACCGGAAAATCCAGTTTAGGAGTGACGGAGGACGGCAACGGCCCAGGAATTAAATCCAATCGTGGCAAAAAAGAATTATCGAATCCGGAAGCTTACCTGGAAGATATGTAACCAGAAAATAGGAGTAGTGGAGGGTCAACAGTCCGATAGCGACTGTCGTTGTCCAAGACAGTCTGTAAAAGGTACAAAAATCGAGATTAATTTTCGCATGGAAACGCTAGTGCATAGCAGAGTGCAGACCAAGCAAGAGGTTGCCCGGAAGAGCCATTGCGCATTTTGGGGTGCCCGGCAACAGAACAAGGGTAATCGGAAAGCGGCAGTTTGTTTGTGCGACATCCGTTGGACACAAAAATCAAACCACCATCATCCTTGCCTGCGTCGTCGAGACTGTGCTCCTGACATGGACATGCATCCAGTGTTGTACTAGCAAGGCTTCAGGGTAGTATCTTCGTCGTCTTGCAAAGAAATAGCAAAATGGCCAGTTTTCTCGAAATTTATTCTCGTAGTGCCTTTTTTCGCTTTTTGTGCAGCAGGTCTTGCGCTATCATAGGAATCGCCGTTCCGAAGCTTCTGAACAGCATCAAAATCTCTCACAAGCCTTCCGTTGCGCGGACGGTGGCATGGAACCAGAAATATGCCTTGAGTCGTCATTTTGCGAATCCGGGACGCCAAAATTGAAAACGGGTTTCTTGAACTTCGAGATATAACAGTTGTCTTCCTGGCTCGTTGTTGGGCCTTCCAGTCCTTAGTTCATCAAGTTTACCGTCATCCGCTCAGTAGGCTCAAGAGAATCAAGTTTCCTGAGACAGTCGCAACAGGGCAAAATGGTTGAATTGGGTTGGGGGCGTGGTGTCTGGATATCCTGTTGGCAGGTATGTCTTCAAGTTCTTCCGGTTCTCTTGAAGATTTGCTTTTGACTAGCCGGGCATCAGCGGTTCTTTGACGTCCACACCGGTCTTGTAACTATTGCTGGTCCTTGAAGTATTCTGAAGGCACACGGGGTTTACCTTAATCATGTTGTGGCAGCCATGGAGGACGGTACACAGGGCTGTTAGAAATTACAGTGAGCATGATGTGAGTCGTCGCGTTACGCGTTAGCAGGTTCCATGACTCACTCGCGGTCACAGACGTGACTGTTACGTAACGCGAGCAACGTCACATAATTGGTGGTCGATAACACCGAAATTTGCCTCCGTCGGTGTCATTCAGTCATTGGCGGCACAGAATTTGGAATATACGCGTATAACCAAGAGGGAGGCAGATGAGATGGCCAGAGAGCAGTCTGAACGACGGGAGAAGACCCGTCGTCGGTCGTCAAAGCCGTCAAAGCCGTCATTTGGCAAGTTTCCAGCAACTCGGTATACTGGTCCACAGTCTCGGGTTCAAAGATTTGTACCTGGAAATATGTGTCGCCATGTTCTAGGAATATTGGGGGCACGTTCCACTGTATGGCGGATAATCCATTTGGACTGGACCATTCTCGCTGGGCTTTTTGGAAAGCAGGCATGACACACTGTGAGAACACCTATTTGTGCTCCAAATTCCCGTTATGTCATTTCAATGTTTACGCCAAACATACTGGGTAACTCACTGGCTCAATACGGATTCGGTTCCCGACATCGAAGCTCAGGCGCACTTTAAAAGCTACGGAAGCCGACCAGGGTAGCTATATCTCTTCTTTTCTCTCTCACCACGCTCTTTCGTCTTTTTCATCCTCATGCCTCCATCCCGCATCCGTGACCGCCACTTCCCTTCTATGCATTCGGTATTCCTTCAAGCTGAGACTATCCCCACGAGTGCTACTATATACTATCAACACGTTCCTCTGCCATCACTTGTCTTTCGATACGAGCCTTATGGACATGCCTATGCTGCTAGAAACCATCCTTTAATGGTGAGCACGATTCCCCTGAACTTGGTTATTCTTAGCTAAAGTCATGCAGACCACTACTCGTGACGGCAATATTGATTGGGATGACCGCGTCTTTTTTACTGTAGCCCTCGTGAGTGATGATCCATTGGTGGATACGCTTGGTTTGATGGTCATTACAGCCTCACCCCACTGAGGAAGAAATAGCTCTCAATGAAGCCCTCCAAGCAAATCCGGAGCCTGGGGCTGTTCAGCCTCCTCGTGGTCGCGTTAGGCGTTTGTCGGTCCTAGTCATTGTTAGCCTGTTATCCATCTTTCTCGTGTCATATATGCTTATTGATCTGACTAGGAGCTAGCCCTTGCTGTAACCTCGCCGTCTTCGCCTCTCTCGTTTGGACTAAACCACATGTCTGTCCTCCCAAAAACTTCTTGCCCTCTAAAAATAATCGGGGACCAAAATACCTTATCGTACATTTTTCTTGGATTATGTCGTTGCCAAATGTATCGTTACATCTTGTCGTAGTTACCTGCTTTGCTAACCCTGTACATCTATTTCTCCAATGCACATAACTAATTCTTGCCAGTACCTATAGAACATAGATTGAGTCTCCCGACAATGTAAAATGAATCACTTGCCAGCCGAAGCGCTGATTAGCTATTGCGCCTGATGGCTTTGGCACCCCAAATCTCATGAGGATTAACAGTCCGAAGATTGGTACATGATGGAGATAGCTTAAATCAAACACCAACCACAGAACGTAAGGTATGGTTTAGTCGGCATCGACAACCATGCCGCCACGACCCCTTCTGATCCTATCCTCCAGACCACCCGAACCACCAAACACCTTCTTCGACTCTTGGCTCAAGAAGCCTCCCATGCCCTTCGACTTGGCCCTAGCCTGCTCCTCCGCAGCATGGTCAGCCTTCTCTTTCTCCAACATTTGCGCCAGACGCTCTTTCCGCTCACTACTCATAGTAGTGGCATCAGCGGTCATGGCAGCCAGTCGAGCCGCGCGGTCTTCAGCGCCACGGCCATCAGATGAACGGCCAGGGGGTGGGCTTGTGCGTATTCGTTTTGCAGGAATGTGATCATTGTATCTCTCCCTACTCAGACTGCGCGCACGCTTGCCATATTCTTCGGATCTATCATAAGACATGGATCGGCGTCTGTCGGTTCGAGAAGGTTCGTCATGGTGACGCCGACGCGAGTCGAGAGGGGGGCTATTGTGACGGCGGTGATACGACGGTGAAGGACTGCGGCCAGTATGACGTCGTGAAGGATATCCGTCTTCGCTGCCGCTTCGGTCATCGTAGCGAGAGCGTGAGGGCAATGGTGAGGGACGTCGATCAAAAGGACTTCGACTACGAGAGTGTCGGGAACGACTATAACGATTAGGAGAGCGAGACCTCGACCTGTAGCGATCGTCCAAGGAACTCGGTGAGCGGGAGTACTTGTTCTGTCTCTGCTTACGCTCCAGCTTCAATCGTTTCTTTTCCTCTTTCTCTAATTTCTTCCGCTTCTTGTCTTTCTTTGGCTTGATGCCATTGCGCTCCTGCATCTCCCTGAGGCGAAGAGGGTTAGCCATGAGCGCTTCATAAGCCGCTTGCTCCTGTTGTTTAATGGCAAGTAAAGGGTCTTCGCGAATTTTCGCAGCAATGTCGCGAGCATTATTGGCATTCTGGACGGCGATAAAGTTCTTGTGAGAGGCACCCAGCTATTCAAGGTGGTGAGATTACAGGCTCAGCAGCTGTGTGAAGTGTACGTACCTTGGCATTCTCGTCCGCCGTTAAAATCTTGTCCACCCTCTTCTTGCCAAGAAGATAATCTTCGAGATCATTTGGATTCTGACTGCTCCCCGTTGCCGGAGTCGTGTACATCCATTCAAGCTTCTCCGTTCGTTTCTTCCCTGTTTTCTCTTCTTGAAGTCGCTGTAGTTCTTGAAGTTGCCGCTCTTCTTCTTTTTCCTTGCGGAGTTGGTCTAACTTCTTCTTCTCTTCAAGCTAATATGGACGATGCTATGTCAGACTCGTCAACTAGCAAAATGCATGAAGTTGACTCACAGCCTTCTTTTCCTCAAGCCAGACCCGCTCCTGATTCTTCAACAGGAGCGGGTGCCAGGACTTCTTCATGTTCAAGTCGCCACCACCCATTTTTAGGAAATATTGGATGAATGAGTGTAAAATACGTTGTGTAGACGCAAGCCCTGAATGCGACAAAGGAGGAACCAACTAAGGGGTGCCTGTTGTTTGCATGTGCTTGTCAGAATCCTGCTCCTCCGCAATGCCGGCCCCCTTCATCGTTCCTTTCTCGACCTGACATTCACCATGTCTCCACCCGCGGACATACAGGACGATATCGAATACGAGGAAAATGATACATTTAATCGTGACGCCGATGATGTTAATACACCTTTGCGGCCTGAGTAAGCATACTGTCTCTTACTGTTGCTTGTCATGATCCAACAGCTATGCACAGGCCAACTCGTTCCATCTACGCTCTGACGCGCCAAGAAATAACAAAAGGACTGGCCAACAGATTTGTTCACTCACGAACATATATCATACTGTATCTTGGAATGGCCGCGTTGTCGGTGGCGACAGTGGTGCTTAGCCTCGTAGACGGGTGTCCCGGTCTCCCCTTCTATATTCTTGAAATTATCATCAACGTGGCGATGATACTTGAAGTCGGTGTACGATTTGTTGCATTTGGACGTGTAAGCATGATACATCTGTCTCCTAATGTGTGTAACTTACAAACATCATGATGCTAGCAATTCTGGAAATCGCCATTCAATGTTGTAGATCTCATTCTCACCGTCTTCTGCGCTCTTACTTTGCTAGTCCTCGCATTTGCCTCATCGTGTGGGTCTACTAGCAAAGAGGAAGAAATCCTAGACACGCTGCTACTCGTTGCTCGCAATGTTCTTCAATTCAGTCGTCTTGCTGCGGTCATGAGACAGTATGTTTATTGAAAATTCCATCATTTTGATACTGATGTCGTTCCTACCATAGATCGGGGCAGTCTATATTCTCGCGGCCGAAGCCCATTGACATCAATGCTGCACGACGTTACAACCTTGATATTGATATTGACAGTGATGAGGAGGAAGATGCTGAACTTGGCCGACCACTAGTGCGAAACCTTGTATTGTTTGATGCGGGTTCAGGGCAACGACCGCAAGGTAGCAATTCTACTATGTCTGCCATGCCTCGAGCTGCGGAAGCTGCACGAGATAGAGATACTGAAGATGTATGGGCGGAACTGGGTTAGAGGTTTGTACATGTACGATAAGTCTTTCGATAACGACTTATATATTTGACGCGGCACATAGCCGAGTCAGGGTGGCCCTTGGAGTTCCTTGCGGGATTTGCCAAGTTGGCGCGTATTCAACCTCAGCGATCATGCCGCTCCGATGGATTCAGGGCACGGACTATTATGTTTTCCCGAGAAAAGATGATGATAGTTCCACACACAGCCCCAGCCGGTGGGATAGATTATATTATTTGGGTATGATGGACACCGTGAGAAGAGGACTATAGACGAGTCAATTTGACGAAAATCGATAGAGGGAATCTTCTCAATATATATGTTTTCTGCCTCCGAGCTCGAGCAGCTTAGGGACCGCCGGACAGAATCCCGAATGATTCGCCTGATGGCCAGAAGGAGACGTAAAATTACCTTTTTCAGATGCGGACGTTTCCAGGAGACCGATTGCTTTTACGGCAGGATCAGAACGTGTTAGAAAACAATTCGACCAGTCCAGACGCTAAACTCTTTTTGCCAACGACGACGACGACACCGTCCATGTTCTGACTTGGCCGATATTTGTTCCTGTGCTCACAAGGCCAGGTCCGCCCTGTACACCCCCAGTCCTTCCCAGCATTTCCCTGCCTTGCTTTCATTGTTCCTATCTTTTATCCACCCTTAATCTTCCATGTCGTCCGCCATCTCGCGTCATGACCAGGCTTCACGAAGTTGGTGGTCCTCAAAGCATGCCAAATATCCTCCTCAGCCCAAGGACATTCCCCAGGATTTTACCCCGGGAAGCTCGACCTCTTCTACCAAATCTTCCATTAGCAAGTTTAATTCTCTGACTTCTGTTTTCAAGTCCAAGAAGCACCCTTCCTTGGCCATACAAGACCCTCCTTTACCCTCCTCCAGACCTGTTCTCTCTGCTGTCTCACCGTCGGATCTGGGACGATCAAAGTCTCAGAACGTCCAGTACACTCGGCCCCCTTCCAAATCTGTTTCGTCCACTCTCTCGCAGGCAGAATCATCAGAGCCCCGTACCCCAGTCGACAGCAATCGCGAAATGCACCACCAGTCATTACTGACCCTGTCAGACACAGATCCTTTTGCCTCCCATGGTATATCCATACCTCACTCTCCCTTAGACCCGAACCGTCTCTCGGTTTACTCAAATTCCTCCGTCATAGAATATTCCAAACGGAGTGACACGGGGATCAAGCGTGGATCTTACGCTTCGTCCTCATCTCAGTCGAACTACTACGGCGATTCACCGTCGTTTAGTCCAAGTTCTCGTACGGCGTCGTCGCCAGATATACCCACCCGGCGAAAACTTACGTCCAAGTACGTCTCACGCATCCTTCTCTCATTATACCTCGTGCTTATTTTTTACGTAGGAAATCGGGGGGTGATTTGCGTCGCAATGGAACCATGCCTTCGTCTATGATTCCTGCAGAAGTCACCCGGAATGTCAGGGACGCAGCATGGGAAACCCTGCCATCTTCCGGAATGCCAATCACCAAGAACTCTTCATCAGTCACTCTAACAGACAAAAACCGATTAAGCCAACCCGACGCTTCACATGTAACAAGACCTGCGCTTCGAGCTCGGGGCCTAACAGACAGCGGTGGCATTCATCCACCTAACTTCCTTCGCCGGGACTCTGCGCAGTCTCCAGATAAAGCTTCGGCTTCTTCTCCTCGTGTTATCGTACGTCAGGCCTCCATCCAGCGAATGGGATTGCCACCGAGCGCACCCCCTACTCAGCGACTGCCTCTTCCTCCTCCTGTGCCCATAGTTGATGATGATGCCGATGCAGTACTATCGCCTGATGTTTCAGAAGGTTCTGCATCTTCCTCTTTCACTTCTTCAACGAGGGAACCATACATGGCCAACCAACATTACATTCCGCGTGAGGATAGGTCGCACAAGGATACCTCCTCCGAGCTCGATAAATCCCCGTTGGCTTCACCTAAAGCAGGCCGTACCCTTAAGAAGTCGATATCTCATCAGTCCCTGACGAAGAGGGGCAGCTCCGGCGGGTCGCCAGCACCGCCCATTATTGCAGCTGACCCTGGGGTTGAGAAGGCACCACGGAAACAGAGATCATTCCATCATGCCCGCCTTCCCATGATCCCTCCACTGCCTTTGCCCCTCCGCCACAACAACTCAATTGCTCCTACTACTGCTTCAAACTCTGCAGGTGATGTCACTTCCATTTCCGATAAGCGTGCCAGTTCGAGCGCAGGATCCGCTACTGGTGGGAGAAAAAGGCTATTTTCGGGCTCACACTTTGGGAGGCATTCGGCGTCGCAGGCACTCTCGCCTGAAGAAGACAAACGATCTGTTTTCAGTCTTCCTGTCGAGTCTGATCGTGTCGGTGGCAGTAGTTTGTTGTCGCAAACGACTTTATCACCGTCGACCTCTTTTTGGGATGAAAGCACCCCAGACGTTCCCGGTAGTCCGAAGCACGAATACGTCCCTCAGTCGATACTGTCACCAGCCGAGCTCCTAGAAGTAGAGGCAAATATACAAGATGCCCTCAACTCCAGTAAACGGTCGCGACAGCGTGGTTACTCCGTGGTATCTTCTTCTACTGGTGCAGACGACGACGACTACAGTTCCATACCGGAAGGTCTTTCAGCGCCGTTCTCCCTTGACACCAGCCCAAATTTAGGCATATCCGTTCCATCTCTATATTCGCACCCATCGACACAACTCGCTCACCCTTCATCTATAACTTCGAATTCCTTTTTCTCACCTCCTTTACCATCTGATCCGCATCACATCAGTCTCTCTCCCCCACCTCGCCGCTCTCGCCCCCAAACTTCGCCTGCTCACCATGACAATGGAATCAAGCCCTTATCGCCCCCTCCGCGCACAAAGGTGCGCAGGAAGGTGTCGGCTGAGACCAATCTCCGGCGGAATATGATGATCAGGAAACCATCCTTTTTGGATATAGATGATGAATTCGACAGAGATCACCAGCGTGTCGCACAGCAGGAACCCCCACCAAAGGTGAAAGCGAAGCAACAATTTCACGATAGCTTCCTCGATCTTGCGCGAGAGTCATTTGACAGCTCGCATAGTGATGACCCATAGCGAAACCTTATTCTTTCTCAACGACGGATGTGTACAAATCCTATCTTTATGTTATTATTTGCTACATACGATACCTTAAGCGTGTGCTTTTTACCGTTTTCGTCTGCTTTCCATCCTATTGTGTTAATATAGCCGCAGCAACCCTTCCACGTTGCACGTTCGTACATCACCTTCCTTTACATTCCTTTTTGTATCTCCAACGGTTTTTTCTTATCATACATCCATGGCCGGTGCCTGGTACTGCACATTTTCCCTCCCACCTCAAGCAAAGTGTTCAAAAGTGATGGTATTCCGTGTTAGAAGTATTACATGTAAAAGATGTGGTACCTTGAGAAAACTTAATCAATCCGTCTCATCCGTATGATATCCTGCCCTTCTCATAGCGCCCAAACGATGTCTCGCCCCACCGAGCTCCTTCTCCAATTTGAGAATCTCCACCTGCTGTTCCATCTCCCGCCTCTTAAACTCCAAAACCGCCATATCCTTGTAGTTAACATCTTCTTGCTCTATCTGCTGAGCTGATACAGCTTTAACTTGACGGACAAGGGCCTTGCAAGCCTCAGTGACTGCTTTGGCGGCCAGTTCGAGACGCTCTTGGGTCTTTGACATCAGATTTGCTTTGACGCGAGAAGCTGCGACGAGCTGGGCAGTCGCAGCAGCCACCTCGTTGGAAGCAACGATAAGCTGTTCCAATGAATGCGTTCCCGAAAGTACACCATCGGCGCTTTCGATAAGGAGATTGGTCGCGAATGCAACAGCTTTAGCAGCAGAGATAAGGCCTTCGGTCCACCTGTTGTTCCGCTTGTAAAACTGTTGCGAAGTGCTCGACCCTTTACCCTGCGCTACGATCTCTTGCTGCGATTCAGTTGCGGCTCGGATGAGACGCGTAATCGCATTAGTGATGGCCATAGCAGCCGATAAGATGGAGTCGTGCACTTGTAAGTCAACGGCACTGAATCGGGAGGAATCACGAGGTCGGGCCATGAGCTCCTGTAAGCGCTGCGTCGCAAGCTCGATTGCTTTAGCCGCGCCCATCATTTCCTGCTCAACTATGTCTCCGATATCCCCTTTAGCAGGATCTAATGTGCCAATCTTCCCCTTGGGAATGAGTTTGTCGACAATTTCTGATAACTTCATGAGTGCTCCACGAGCCTCGCTGTTGTTGCGCATGACGACGTCTTTTCGTTGGTTAGGTTGCAGAAGATCAAGTTTGTAAGACTGCAGGTTCATGAAGAAACGAAGGCCAACATCTCCAGCGGCTTTGGCGACGTTAATGATCCTGTCGGATGCGTCATCATCGCTGGCCAGTCTTGTGATGCCTTTACTGTTTATCAAAACATCGGCAATAGATTGAGCAAGTTCGTTTGCGGTCTTGATAACTTCCACGTGTTCGCCCCCAGCTTCTTCTCCGAGGTACAGATTGTACACCGTCGCAAACTCCATGGCATTGTTGGTCGCCTTTTCAATCATGGACAGCGTATACTCCGGCGTTGAATTGAGGTTGCCTGCCTGTGTCGGGGACTCTAGCTCATAGATAGATTCATCCACCTTCGAGACGCAAGCTTTCAAGATAGAGTCTGAAGATAAACATTAGAACGGCGATCGGAGCGTTGAGAAGAGAAGCTAACCAATGATCTCGTTTAATTTCTTCCTGTTATCCAAAATCAAGGTGTCAATTTGGGCATCCAGACCCCGGCTGACTTCGCCCTGATCCTGTTATGACGTTAACGGTGTTCTAAAGGCACTGGAAGACTGGTAATATACCTGTTGCGCATCATTGAGTTGTTGAAGAGTGCTATCGACACTCTCCTGTAGGATCATAATCTCTTGATCCTTTTCCTCGCGTAAATGTTCAATGTCATCATTAGAATTTTGAAGTTTGGTTAGGAGGTCGTCAATTTGAATTTGTTTGCTCTGCGAAACATAAGTATATCTCAGGCACACATCGAAGAGTAAACCTACACGTAAGGAGTCTTCCAGCTCAGAAAGCTGCCTGTTATACTTAGCAAGAACGGAGGTGACTTCGGAATTCTTTAAACGCGACGCGTCCTCTGCGCGCTCATTCGCGAAATTGAGTTCGCGGCGCAAACGATCGATATCCTCCTTGGTTGATGACTTCGCGCGGTCCAACTCAAACCTCGCGCGGTCACGCTCACGCAGCATATCGGCCAACTCTAAATTCTTTGCCTTCAAATCTCTCTCCATGCGCTCCATGCGATCAACGGCTTCTTGAGCAGAATTCGCTTTCAATTGCAATTGCTTGAATTTGGAGAGCATGTCCAAATGCTCTGTGCGAAGTTGGCTATACAATTTTGCAAGTGCTTCGTACTTGTTGCGCCATAGAATAACTTGATCTTGCAGTTGTTTGATCAGTTCGTCCTTCGACGCCATCTGTGAGTTTATATTGGAAGTTACGCCATTCAACTCGGCTTCCAATGCTTTCACCCGCTAGAATCTGTTGTTAAATGTAGGACATAGCCAATAATGCAAGAACTTACCCGATCATACTGTTCCAAGAAGATCTGGTCTCGTTCATACTGACCTCTCATAGCAAGCAACTGGCGCTCTAGTTCACCCGCTTGCTGCGCAGCTTGACTATTGTACATCTGCTGTTGCTGAAGCATGAGCTGTTCCTGAGCTAAGCGTTGCGCTTCAGCCTGATCTCGCTGTCTCTGTTCAAATTCCAGGGCTTGTTGTTGTTCTAGCTCTTGGCGTCGGCGCTCCTCCGCCTCCCGAGCTGCTTGAAGGAGAGCTTGCTGCTCCTCGTACTGCTTGAGCATCTTGGCTTGCTCGTTCATGTCACTAGGTGATGGTGCGGCAGGAGGAGGTGAAGGAGATTTGGCAGCTGTCTTGGGACGAGCAGGGAGATCAGGAGCATCCCCGGTATCTAGCAGGTTGGGTGGTTCCTAAGATGTCATAGATGTTATGTGGTACAATGTGACAAAAAAAGTCAATACATACGTGGCCCAGTTTCGGCACGTTGATGAGACCGGTGAGATACTTGAGATTGGAACACTCGTAGTAAAACTTTCGTAGATTGTAATGTTGTTGGGTGTATCGTTCCTTAAGCGGTTCCAGAGCATCGACATCATTCGTTCCTAAACACAATGTTGAAAGCCCAGTGGAGAATTAAAACGGGAATCTCACGTCTATACATTGCTCGCATCATGCTTGTGATGAAACGATAGATACCCCAGCTCTCTTTGACCAGTGGTACCAAGGCGGATATGCGACATTCGTTGTTCGTTGAGTGGCGGAAATGCGAGAAAATCATTTTCTGGAAGGAATCGATTTGTTCCTGTAGACCCATTAAGTCGGAAATGGTTTCATAACTAAGAAAATCATTGAATGGACAAGTTGATAGTGAGGATTGATCACGCACCCTTCATTGGGATCATCGATGCCTTTCAGTGTGACGTATTCCTCGTACTCAAAGAGACCGTTGAATTCTGGTCGAAGTCGGTGGAAGCGCAATTTGGCCAGGATGAACTGAACGTAGGTTCTAATTAGCGGTCCGTATCCTGTTCCCTATGAGCGACAGTATAGTAACTTGTGGATGACATACCTCTCATTCCGTCATTACCAACGGTCCTAGAACACGTTTCCAACCAAGATGTTTGCCCATGCGCTTCTTTGATGGTCTGTGGTCATAAGGAACGTATACGCAAATGAAGACGAACTGCAGCTTACATTTGGATGTCCCTCTTGAAGAACTTTATGAACAGTTATAAGTGCTTTGAATGTCTGGACTTCGTCAGAAAGAATAGGTTGCACGCGCAGGCCGCTCCAAAACGAGATCGACGAATGATAGTCCCATGTGAACACAATGCATTCTAATCCTCCTGTAAGATCGTAGTCGTACGACTTGATAACACAGACGTACTTCGAACATGTTTCTGCTTTGGAGCAGTTTCTTCCGGGCTAGTTGCTTTCTTGATATTTACGACGAGTTCTTGTTCGGCCTTGTCTTTGTCAACAGGTCTAGTAGGATAATGTATCTCCTCCTCGATGTCGAACCCGCCCTGGCGGGAGTTTCGACCATACCTATGTTATACCATTAGAGTCTCATCTATAGGAGCGAATCTTATGAACGAACATTACTGCCGGATGATGGTTGCGGAAGGAAGAGATGCTGTGCTGGTCTGCTGCTGCGTGTGAACAGTCATGTTCCGCTCGTTTCGCCAATACGCCCGCTTCAGACCACCATCTTTCGCGTCGAGTTCTCAAGTACGATGGCTGTTTTCCGGATTATTTTTACGCAAGACCACATCAGTGCCTGCTCTGTATAAACCACGGAAGGAACGGTGGATCACACCCACGGTGGTTGTCGTCGGTTTTATTCCAGTCTTCTGTTTTGGTCTGGGGACATGGCAGATGCAGCGATTGCAGTGGAAAATCAATCTCATCGACGAACTGCAGGAGAAACTACAGCTACAGCCGTTGTCTTTACCGAAGAAAATCAAGTACGCGTTTCGCCCTTCATTTCGACAGCCACGTTTCAACTTCGCACTAGTTTGTCAGTCATTCCCGACTTTATCTGGCGCAGGGTAGTGGTTAGAGGCAAATGGGACCACCCTCACACTATGCTGTTCCCTCTTCGTGTCCGTGAGGGCGTAGTTGGTGTTCATCTAGTCACTCCCTTGATTCGTGAAGACGGGTCGACCATCTTAGTAAATCGTGGCTTCTTATCTCAGGAGCATGCAGAAAACCATTCGTGGGACCGTCCGGAGGATGAGGTAGAGGTCTTCGGAATGCTTCGTACCTCCCAACCTCGCAATGCGTTTACTCCCGACAACCACCCCGAGGAAGGAATATGGTACTGGTACGATGTGAATGCAATGACTGAATATGCAGGTGGCGAGCAAGCAAACGTGCAGCCTGTTTATTTGGAACAAATATTCGGTGTGCCGAACTGAACCTTATTCTATGTGCTCTACTAATTCTTATCAGAGGGACATGCAGGACAAGCTTCGTACTGCATTGACCATGGTATCCCTGTTGGGCGACCTCCGACAGTCGATCTCAGAAACTCTCATCTATCTTATGTGATAACTTGGTGTGTGATAGAAGTAATCACTTATACACTGCCTCCTAATCAACCCCTTCATTTTAGGTATTCACTGTCAGCGCTGACTGCGTTCATGTTCCTCCGTCTTCTTGCAAACAGGAAGAAGTCAAATGTTCGCAGGCTTCCTCGTTATGGTTAGGGATGTACGAAATAGACATCTCATTCACACCCTGCCAGTCGGATTTCTCTTCCCCCTCACCGGAATACAGGAAGTACAAAAACTTCATTTCATACAGATAAATGAAACCTTGACTTCTTTCGAGTACGGGACGCCTTTTGCGCGTGCATCTCTTCTGCTTACGTCCGTAGCCCGTGGGCTAGGTGTGCAGTACAATAGCCTCTCTGTCTTGACGTTGGCTTGTCCCGGTGCCTTTGTTGCAGCACAAAGAAGTCCCACATATATAACTCTTCACAAAGATTTGTCTGAGCAGAATTTGCTTGATTCGCTAGATTGCATTGTTATTTGTTTGTGTGGCAAGTCACTGAAGGTGGCATTTCTCGCGGTGGCAGGCTTGAAACTCATATAAATGAGGGCGGTTGAACACCTATTCTTCTTCACCACCATTGTAAAGATGTCCGTTTACTCTTCTTCCTCTATGCCCCCGCATGGTCGCTCTGCAGGTCAGACATACAGCAATCACTCTCCCCATCATGGCAGGGCACAGCGGCCTGGTTACAACGCTCCTTCGACACCCGGATCCACCTATCCCCAGTCCTTACTGTTCAGTGTCAATCCACAAGATATCCGTGAGTGCCACTTTGTTTATTCTGACTTGCGCGACTGTTTACGATGACTTCAGCCACCGAACCCCCCTGTGCTGGAAGCTTGAACATTAATCGGACATTGTATGATCACAGCCGCAACAGCGCCAGAGGCGATATCCACACATACCCCTCTAAGGTCCCGACAAGTCTTACTAGTCCATACCCCACGCCTAGAGGCCCCCCCGTACGCGACGTTGCATTCCCCTTTCAGTCTCTGGTTTAACTCTTGCATCTAGGGTAGTTCTAGTTCAGGCTTCATTTTCTGAAACACTCAACAGCTCTCAAGAGTGTAAGTAATACCTCGGTATCAGCGAGTGGACATTGAGCTAACCAATGCCCAATCGTCAGCTCGGATATTAGACTCTCGATTCCCTCAGTCCACCACTGAAGCTTCTGAAGGCCAGCTTCGACGCAAGCACCGTCCCAGCCCGCTCAACCTGACGCCCCAGAATAGCTCGGCGCGTGCGTCATACAATTCAAGCTACCGGGGGCCTCCCCTTGTACAGAATGCATACGTAGGGACTCCTGCCCAGTACATCGAGTCTTCAAGGAGGTCCCACCACTCAGCAAGTGTATCCCAAACGCACGGCCCAGCGGATGAGACTCCAGAAACACCGCGCACCCGCGCGAATATTCTGCGTAATGTTGCGCCTATATTTGCGATGATTAATCGTCGCGCAGCAGCCATCGGTGTGACAGCTACACTGGACGGGGACCATTTGATTTATCATAACAAGTGAATTGCATTACGCTGTTTTCCAGTCTGTATGTTCTATGTACTTAGTACCAATTACGCGTTGAGGGTATACTTTACTTGCAGCTCAAAATCAAATTAGGTAAATAAAATGATCTTCGAAGCGATGCATAGCCACGTGTGTTGCGGCGTACCCCAAATCAGCCTTATTCCAGCTCATAGCTACCGAGGCCTGGAATAGCTCACCACACACTTACACGACGAGGGTACAAGTTTTGCGTAGGCTAGGGTTGAATGGAAGACACAGAACAGACATCTCCTGCAGGGTCTTCTGGTCGTCCTTCACCCCCAGCTGGCTCTTTGAAGGACTCAACATCTCGTCATAATCGAATTCGGTTCTCAAGGGAGGAACAGGATCTTTTACCCCCGTTCGACCCTTCAAATCAACTTCCACGCCCCAAATCCCGTTCTATGCGACACCATCCTCCTCTTGCCCCTCCGAGAAAACCACTGGGCGATGTACGACAGCGGGGACATTCTATGGACATCGGAAATCCGTCTTCAAGTGCCTCACGGGCAAGGAGGACTGCGGCCTCCCAAAGGAATGGATTTTCTGCCTTTGACAGAGGACCTAGTTTAGATTCTAGTCATTTGGCAGTAAATGCCTTTTCGGACGAGTATGATTTATGTGCGTGCTTTATATATATTTCCATGAACGGCAATTTAACTGCAATGCATACATTAGCGCATGAGGGCAAGTAGCGTCTCAACAGAAATGAAAAGATTCTGACATTGTACATAGACCCACAAATTTTGCAGGATGTTCAGCGAGCAATGAAACTCAAAGCGCGGCGGGATGCCCGTATGAAGGAGAGCCCTGGGAGAGAACCCTTGCATCCCGCTAAAACTCCTTCCGGGTCTTCATGGTCCAGCTCCTCGACGCGCCCGTTTCCGGTCTCTCCGTCGTCCCATGGCCCCCCCTTTGTCGGCGGAACCTATGCCTCCGAGATCGACTTCAGTCCTTCAACGGGCAATACACGCGTCAATGTCGAGTCACACCCCATACCAATCTCTGTTGATAATGGCTCAACACTAGACTGGAGTGGATACAATCACGGTGAAGACAGGACAGACAGACGATGGACCCTTTCTATGAGCAAACGCAAAGGGAAGGAGAAAGAACCACCTATCTCTGTAAACGCCTTGGAAGCTCAAGAAAGTCAATACGCAGGTACGGTATCTATCTTTCTCTCCCTTATCTGGATTTGACATGTTCTCAGTCAAACTTTCACGCATAAAAACTGTCGCTTCTCCGCAGACCAAACGCAAACGAGACATTACTGCGAATCAGCTGGAGAGACAATACCGCCTGATATACAACTCCGTAGCTCCAGATTCACCTGCCGTTTCCTATGACATCCTGAAAGTTGCACGCTGGTGGGGAGATGTTAACGCCATGACACGCACCACCATAGAACAATCAGAACCATTTACCTGGCTTAGGCATCTCGACACGCGCAAAATACCGGTTCAGCAGCTTCACATGCCCTGGCATCTTACTGCTCTGATAATGGAGGAGTACGACTCGGCTACCAATCGTTTGTCGACTCCGCTCCCATCTACTATTCCAGAACCAAACTTTTCAATATCTACCATTCCCGAAGGCTCCACAGCCTTCTCTCCCTATTCATCACCTTCTCCTGGCCCAAGCGATACAGCGCTACCACTTTCTTCCCGCGCGTCTTCACATTATTCGTTAGGACCTTCTTTGACGAGAATCAAGTCCGCCGACGGTGGAATCTCCTTTGAGCCTCTCATGGAACCCGTTCGCGATTCTCTGGAAATAGCTTCTCGAAGGAGTGGAGAATCAGTTCTCAGCAGCCAGTATGGTCACGCCAGTCTTGATGCCATAGCCCAAAGTTCGGGCCCTTACCACTTGCGACAGCGCACGTACAACAAGCTCTCCCTCAATGACAGTGATGACGGGTCATCCGCTCGCAACTCTCTCTCTGGACAGTCGGACGACAACATGAAGAGGACAGTAATTCTTTCGCCGAAATTTGACCAGCCGGTACGGGATGTGTACACCAAGGAGCTAGGATTACCTTCAACGCCTTCACCAAATCCAGCAAGTTCAAAGACTATGTCCCTAGATGGAGCCTCCAGCATGCTGCAGAAGATTAGAACACCACAGATGCACTCACGCCGCTCTTCTACCACGAACATCACGCGCACTGGGCCTAAGACACGAGGCTCGTCAGCTTTACCGCTTCCCGAAGATTCCGATACAGATGGAAATAAGAAGCGTCAACAAGAGATAAATGACGCCCAATTAGCCTTTGAGTACAAGATGAAGTCCCAGTGAGCATACCTCAGTCTTCCATATCGACTAAGATCTTGAATAGTGACCACAGACTCTTGGAAGAAAGTATAGCTCAGAATTCGCGTATAAGACAGCTACTGAACCGTGTCGCGACTGGGGTCAAAGAGTACGACGTGACTCAAACTAGCCTCATGACGCTGTTAGGTACACCTTATAAAGGCCTGCCTCCGGAATTGCTTGACACGTTTGGTCATGACCCTTCAGCCGTCACTACGAAAACGGGTCGCTATCGAGGGTGGCGAGCAGTTGATGACATTTATCATCGCATCTTGCGCCAGCGTGAAATATTCGAAGACTTTTTGGCACGCAATGGGGACGACACAGGCTCTGTTGTTGAAGAGGATGTTTTGGAAAATCCCATACGCGTTCTAAGACAGACCTTGGATACCTTGGCAGTCAATAAGGCCACTGTAGCTTCCAGGGCTGATGAGGTGGCAGAGCTGTTGAAGTCGGTTCAGGAAACACATCAGAAAGTCAAAGATGATTATAAAGACACCGTTGCCCACACTTCGGTGGTATATCCTGAGGTATGCTCTATCTTCCGATCTTGTAGAACTTGCCCTAACGTACGCTCCTCAGTTGTCTCGTATTGTGGCGCTAGAAGAAAGCTACAAAGACCAGTATCAGCATTTCTGGGAAATTGGCATGGACGCCTTGACTTTCCTGCTTGACTCGGTCACTCCGTTTTGGAGGACATACGGAAGGACCATCGGAGATGACTTCAAAGACTTCCTAATCGTCCCTCTCTATCGGAATGAATTTACCGGAGAGTCCAAACGATACCCACTCACACACGTTCCTGTTCGATCCTTTAAGCATTGGATAGGATTAGTTGTCTTCTTTTACGGGACCATCGCTGTCACTATCCTTCAGACCCGCGCCGCCTTGACTTCGTCCCTTCACTGGGGTCTACAATGGATACAATTCGGCGGCCTTCGATGGATTGCCATACCCTTCTTTTGGGTAGGTATTATCATTCAATGGTGTGCTGTCCTATTGGAGCTGTTGCTTGTATTGACGCAGCTTGGATCGCTGGTATGGTGGCTAGGGTGGTCTGTAAAACTTTTCAATTAAGATTGATACACACAACACGAGGTTTCGGATTGCTTTGCATAATTTATCGATACGAGGAAATATACAAATATTATACAATAGTTAATGAATATGTGTTAGTTTATTGGTTCTTGAGGCTCACGCTGTCCTGGCGTAACAGTTGTGGTTGTACTTGGAGATGTGACTCGGCTTGTTCCGAGCGGGGAAGCCCTGTACGTGGACGAACTAGGTGGCACAAAAGGCTGCGGGGGATGCATTGATTGTTGATAATGGGCAGTAGGATAATACGAGCGGGACTGTGTCGGGTACCGCACAGAGGGAATCTCAAGATTGGCCTTTCCTCCATCAACGCAAGGCCGACAGAATCCTAGACGAAAGAGAGATATGAGAACCTTACTACAAGCAGCGAAGAACTGTTATGCTTACTTCCACCGAGAATGAGGGGTACATCGGTTTGACCACACGACATGCATCTAATTTGAGGAAGTTGTGCAACGGGCCTTGGTGTTGCTACGCGAGGCCGTTTTGGAGGCTTGGGTTGAGGCGCGGGCACGGGCGCAGGCAAAGAGGTCGGCGCAGGCGCAGGAGTTGGAGCGGAAGCTGATGACAGTGCAGGAACCGGAGGAGCAGTAGAAGGAGCGGATAACAAAGGATTGGGGTGTATTCCTTGCAGAGGTGAAACAGTTGAAGGAACTGCAGGCATCGTGACTGTAGAGGGTTTTCGCTGTGCAGGTTTGCGTCTTGGTCGGGGCCCTGATGACTGACCGGGCTTCAATAACTTCATCGCATATGGAGAGGTGTTCGCCTATGGACGCGATGGGAATTTCAATAACATTGCCCCTTAATCATCGTTGACACTTACGCTTTGTAACTGGGTTAACAGGGATCCTGGCGATAACTGGAGTCTGAGGTACGATCTATGGGGCTGGTTCTTCATCTGAGAGAGATCAGCGGACAAATTTTTAGTTCCAAGACAATGGCGCACTAATTGATCCAAAATAACTCGACTCTCCTTCATCTTTTCTTCGCCACCTACCCAGCGCGACACCATATCCCATACTGGCAAGGGTGCTTTTATCAGCCGAAATGTGACTACTTCTGCCTTGTCCTCAATGGGTGTCGCTGCTACCGTAGAATCCGACATAGGTGCTAGGCATGTCGTAATGATTATATCGTAGGCCGCATCTGTGACGCTGCTATCAATCAATCTTTCACAGAGTGCCGGACCTCTTGGTAGTATCCACCGTTCAGACGAAGTCTCCTGAAATTCGAAAACGAGATCGAATTCTTTTGTTGGGGCGGGAGGGTATGAGGGCGATGGCATGGCATTCTGCGACATAACAGCAGGCGAATGTGCCAGAGATTGAATTAGTAGGCCTAATGTCTGCAGTTGATCGGGACTGGCTTTTCCGGCGGCAGCTAGCTGAAGCAAGTTGGCGAGTGTTGGATTCGACGATGCAGCAGAATTGACTTGGTGTATCAAGGCCGGGGTTATAATTGTAACTGAACTCAAAGAGGACAATAAAGGCGCTGACGACTGGGAATCATTAGGCTGAGGAGGTGCTTGGGGCGCATTTGTAGAATAAGTATTGCCGTAAGATGTCCAAGACGAATTATTGCCAGAACTCGTTGATTGATACGGCTGGTATGATGGAAGAACCTGTGATGGAGGCTGAGAGGAGAGATAGTGGACTTCTGAAAATGTTGTTCCAGAAAAGATGTGTGGCCCAACTTCGAGGTCGCATCGTCCTCTGCTCTGGATGGTGTGTGCGGGTGGGCTAATGTCGGAGGACTTTCCACCGCGTGATCTGCTGGAGAATTTTGGGAAGAAAGATAGCCAACGATCTCGAGCTAGAATAAATTTCAGATACGTGGAATTTAGTGGAAAAGGTTGCGACGAACATTGCCGAAGCGACTGGCAGAGAACAAAACTACATCGTCATAGTGAGAAATTGGACGGGGTCAAAGATATTTGAAGGACCTTTCCGATACACTCTTTGAGTCTTCATCACCGTCTTGCTTCGAGGCTTCCCATCCTGGTTTGCTGCCAACGGGCAGATCAATGACAGGGACAAGACGATTCATGAAGAGGTTGCTTGTCTTTGTGTGCCAAAAGCGTCAAAGGGAGGCAACCCAACAAAGCAAATCGTCCTTTCGCTCCGAATGGTGTCCTGAAATGACGACCCGAGTTCGTGAGTGTCAACCTGCTCTGTGCTGCACCATTTATTCAAACTAGTACCGTAGAAAAAGGAGGGGCAATATTCAGACCCGCCGTAAAGGCCAGGGCGCGCTCTACAGTCTCCCTTGAACCTTCGAGTCAAAAGGATATTCGCGGTGTCACCAGAGAACCAGATGCCCCTGGACAGTCGTCCTTTGGATCAATACCTCCACCTCCGTTGGCTGCAGTAGCCCAGTCTAATCCACCATCTGTGAATCGCGAAGATTCACTTGACTTTGGTTCTGCACCAACACTTTACTCTCAATCGTCCCGCAGCTCTCAGGCACCTCCAGTCTTAGCTGTGTCCTCTACCACGACTCGTGTATCCTCTTCAATTCCTCCCATAGTTTCCTTCAGCCAATACAACCGACCTCCTTCCGTTCATGTCGGCAGTAGTCGGCCCATTTCTGTGAATCCGTCGGACGCCTTCTCTCCTTCCCAGCCTGTACCAGAATCGTTTTTGAATGCACAAGATCCGCCTACCTACATCGATCCAGCCTTGACCAGTACTTTTCCAGTTGCTCAAGTCGTTCCAATTCCCGAATTCGGCACATTTGACCAGCAGTTGACAACGTTTCAGCACATTCTACACAATTCTGGTACTGGTAATGTTCCACAACTGACTTTGGATGCCGAAATCGTAGTGAAACCACCACGACAATCTGCCAGACGGAACGCAGCCTCTGAAACTTCCGGAGCACTAGACTCACAAGAACCACCTCAAGACAAAGACGAGCCAAATGGCACTGTGCCCATAAAAACACGAGGAAAGCGTGCAAAGAAGATAGCTCAGACTGAGAGTGGGGAGCAGAAAGCGATTCGAAAGCGGAAGAAGTCACAGAAGGAAGGTACCACAGAACTTGACTTTGAACCCCCCGCCCCCAAACGACGGAGGAGTAGCTCGAGTGCCAAAACTCGCCCGCGAAGAAAGAGGTCGCCATCTTTACCTGCCTTCGACCCAGATGCTGATCCTGGCGAAGAGATCGATCCAACTGTTGTGACTATGGCTGTTCTTTGCCGGGATACAGGACTGGGACGTGTCAGCAGCAAAGCCGCCGAAATTCAGAGCAACCACGCAGCTTGGAAAGCTCAGAACAGGGAGAGACGGGCAAGAATGAAAACTCTGATGGAAAGGAAGAAGTATGGGCACCCGGAAAGTGACGAAGAGAGAGATTCGACGGAAGTCAATGCCGACAAGCAGGGTTCTGCAGAGCCGCCTTCTACCCCTACCGTCCCGGCTGCATCTTCATCGGCTGCGTTGGATGAGACCGGTAATGGTTTCGATTACTCTGAAGGTTTAACCGCCAGTCGTTACAATGTTCAAGTCCGAATTGGGCCAAACGGAGAAACCATTATCGACGAGGAATCGTTGACTGTCGACCGTGACGACAACGACGCAACGGAGAATTACACTCACGTCATAGAGTCGGATGCCACCAAATTCACAAACTCTGGTACATATGGAAAGCGATTTCGCGGCTCTCGGTGGAGTGCAGAAGAGACAGAATTATTCTATGACGTGACTTCAATTCATTCGTTCGTATCTTCATTGGTCTCATGCATTTTTCAGGCTCTTTCGCAATACGGGGAAAACTATGAACTCATTGCCTATGTTTTACCTGGACGCGACCGAAAGTCTTGCAAGAACAAGTTCAAGACGGAAGACAAAAAGAACCATGGTCGGATTAATTATTGCTTGAACCATAGCAAGCCGGTTGGTACGTTAATAGAATCGTATTGCTTCTACCCATGCTCAAATTTGTCCAGATATGGGAACGCTTTCACGTATGACTGGTAAAGATTTCTCTGGTCCCGTTCCAGAAATTTCTGCGCCTTCAACGCCAGCCATACCAATCGCCGAAAAGCAGAGTGCTCCTGATGCAACTACAGCGTCTGCAAATGCAACGCCAACTGTCAGAAAACGTAGTCAAAGTCGGAAACCAGTCATTACAGATGACATTCAAATCGTCGGTCAAGCGGATAGTTTTGACAATTCATAATGTGTCTTGCGTCAATAGCCCGGGACCTATATTTACTCATTAATATTATAGCCTACCAAGGTGTATCACAGTTTTTCAACGTAAGTAGTAAAGATATAGAAGATTGCACCCAATACGAATGTAGAACGTTCGGTATCAGACTAGCGGCAATCATTAAAAATGCCGACTGACGCATCGATGACGCTAACGTTCAACGTCCAGCTCTCGCTTTCTCTCCGATTCCTCTCATGGCTCAAAAAGTTGTCATTTGCGGGGCAGGGTTTATCGGTTCGTGAACCCTGTGTATTGTTATTCTTGATTTCATTCGTCTTGTTTCTTATAGGTAGACAGATTACCCGAACATTGACAAGGAATCAGAAGCACAACTTTCATGTGCAGCTGTCATCCCGTCACCCACAAAAGTCCTACGACCAGCTCAAGGAATCCACCCCGCACGGTGCGCTACTCTCGCCTGTCTCTGTCGATGTGCGAGATACGTCCTCGCTTGCAGCTGCTTTCAAAGGATCCAGTTTGGTCGTCTCTCTCGTTGGTATCATGCATGGCTCCCCCAAGGAATTTGAAGACATACAATGGAAGGGAGCTTCGAACATCGCCAAAGCCGCCCAATCAGTCGGAGCCAATCTGGTACACTTTAGCAGCATCGGCGCGGATCCTTCGAGCAGCATTCCATACACGAGGACCAAAGGACTCGGCGAGATTTCTGTCTTAGAGTATTGTCCAAGCGCAACTATCATTCGGCCAAGCCTCGTTTTCGGTCCAGAGGACGATTTCTTCAACGTGTGTCTTTCTGATAGAATGTAGTCCTTTCAGCTAACATATCCTCAACAGCGATTCTCGCGTTTATCTAAGTTTCTTCCATTTTTGCCCGTTTTTGGTGGAGGCACTAGCAAATTCCAGCCTGTATATGTCGAAGACCTGGCGCGCGCTGTCGAAATCATTGCGATTGCCGATGCTAAAGTCAAAAAGGAAGTCTCTGGTAAAATAATGGAGGCCGGAGGACCCGATAGTGAGCCATGTTGCTATCAGCTATAATCTTCCTAGACAGACTGTTTGCTCCAGTTTTCACTTACCGAGAACTAATGAGCCTTGTCCTCAAGTATAATGGCAGATATCGTCCTATCATTTCTCTGCCTTTCTTTGTTGGAAAAATGCAAGGTTTCTTCCTGGAACAATTGCCTATCAATATGTTTACGGTCACTCGCGCACAGGTAAAGCACTGGTGCTCAACCATCGGATATGTGATAGCCTGATTCTACCTTCCATCTAGATTGAACAGCTGAAATTTGACAATGTCGTCCAGGACGTGTCAGAATGTTCTCCGAATTTCGTTTCTTTTGAGAGGCTAGTAACAGCACAATATGGACCTCTACGATCCGTCCATGACGTATTGGCTGGCTATCTCCTAGACTGGTGACCGTCTGTTTATCCATTAGTCGTTGCAAGCAAAAAAAGCGAGCGTAGGTAAATTTGAATCCGAATTTGACAGGAAGCGCGGGTTTTGAGGCGTATGCTCCTCGGACCGACCAAGCCGTGTATTTTCTTAGTAAGCCATATGATGTGATCAATTTTTGGTTCTTGGGGAATTTGAAATGGTCATGGTATATTTTCAGAGCTAGCGCTGAACCTTGAATATGTTAAAGTTTTTCAATCATGCCTAGGCACTTCATATCGACAAGGATCACGATACCAATAGAGAGGCCTGCCACTGAAGCTGCCGATATCCAGTATCAAGCTCACATCGTCATAATCTTCATATATGTGCTAGCGTGAGACTCGGACCATCTTTTCCGATTCGCCGTTCGGCGTCCCTGTGGTCTTCGGCCGTCTAGGTGAGTATCTACCCCAGCCAGCAAGTGCTATGAACTTAAAAGTCCCTGGGGGCTTAGTCATTCACCCCTTCTTCCTTACACCACGATACAACAAGTTGACATGCAGACTGACCCTAGATCGATTGAAGGCACCAATCCCACAACGATTGGAATGCCTCGATCAGCGCTTGAAGGCCAGGTGGGCTCTCTAGGGGCACCACAAGAGACAGAGAAACCGTACAGCGTGTATTCTACAAAAGAGAAATGGTTCATCGTGGCACTAATCGCATTCGCTGGATTATTTAGGTCAGTATACTCACTAGGAACTCCAGGGAATTAATAACCTTCTCACTGCCATATCGTTGTTGCAGTCCGTTAACTGCCAATATCTATCTTCCAGCTATTCCAGTTTTGACTGTGGATTTCAACAAATCGACAGAGCTCATAAATATAACAGTTAGTTTCTTTCCGGCTGTGACGGTCTCTGATCACATATGGTTCTAGGTTACAGTGTACATGATCTTCCAGGGCTTGTGTGAGTTTTTATGCTACATGCCTTGACGCAATCTTAATCGAGGCCTAGCTCCTATGCTTTTTGGGACTATGGCTGATCAAGTTGGAAGACGACCAATGTTTGGAGCGTGCCTGTTGATACTGTCGCTATCTTGTATCGGTCTTGCCCTTGTTCCCACTTCTTCTTACTGGCTCCTTGTCGTGCTTCGGTGCCTGCAAGCTGCTGGCTCTGCTAGTACAATTGCCTTAGGTAAAATTATTCATATTTTCCAGTTGGTTGCCCGTTAATGGTGGCCAAAGGTGCGGGCAGCATCGGAGACATCGCAGCACCCCCAGAACGTGGGGGATTTTATGGGTTATATAATCTCGGACCTATGGTACGTACTGTGTTCATATTGTCGGCTTGACCCGATTATTTTTTAGTTTGGGCCATGCATCGGGCCAGTCATAGGTGGAGCTTTGTCAAATGGCTTAGGTTGGAGGTAAAGCAGCTTCCAGACAGCCATAACATAAAGAGCTCACCTATCGTTTGAGGTCTATATTTTGGTTCCTGTGCATCTCTTCTGCCACATGCTTCGTTTTCATTGTTTTGTGCGTCATCAGGCGGCACAACGTTTTACATTTCTGACCAGGCTAATGTAGATTTCTCCCCGAAACATTACGGTCTCTTGTAGGAGACGGAAGTGTGGTCCCTTCAAAGCTTTATCGGCCACTAATACCGGTTGTCGGGAAAACGACTTCAGATCCCTCCTTCGCAAGGCCACCACCAAAGCCTTTTCGTAATCCTCTTCGGATTTTGAATAATTTGGATATCGTCTTGGTTTTGGGCGTCAATGCAGTCATCAATTCCTTGTATTATGGCGTCACTGCATCCATGTCGACGCTTTTCAGCGAAGCGTACCCTTCCTTGAATCAAACACAAATCGGTCTCTGCTATTTGGCAATGGGGGGCGGTATGCTTTTTGGATCGTATGTGCTAGGCCGCTTGCTAGACCAGGAGTATGGGAAGTTGCGAATGTCGGTGATGACCGTTCAGGGACCAGGTAATACGGAGAAAGGCGAGACGGGTATCGACGACAACTTTCCTATCGAAAAGGTATAGTCCTTTTCTGTTCAACAACCGTAGCCACTAATGGCAATATCAAGGCCCGGCTTAGACTGGTTCCCTTCAGTATGCTAATTTTTGCGGCATGCTGCGCTGGATATGGCTGGTGCGTACAAGAGCGAGTGAATCTTTCAGGGCCGCTACTGCTTCAAGTAACCAGTGAGAATGACATCTGTTTCTATTTCCTTTTTTTTGTTGATAATACTAATATTTCTTTGAAGTCGGCTTCACAACAATGGGAATTATGACTTCGACGCAAACGCTCCTTGTGGATCTGATGCCTTCACAAAGTTCATCCATCACTGCTTGCGTAAGGAAAAACACGCATGCTTATGGATTATACCCACTGAATGAAAATTAATTCTCATCCAGAACAACTTCATTCGCTGTATCGCTGGAGCTGCCCTGGTTTCTGTGATGGATCTGATTCTCCGAGCGCTTGGTGCTGGGTGGACGTACATTCTGCTGGGGGGGATATGTGTGTTGACGATCCCCCTCATTTATTTGATTATGTACTTTGGTCCACCTCGACGTATCAAACGAAGACGGGCATCGGTTGCTCCACTGTAGACCAGAAATTTGTATTTAGAGAAACTTTCAACGAAATGACTGTGGTATGAATTCTAGCACATCTCTTAGCAGAGTAGACGTGCAGCAACGTGATATCGTGCATAACAATCCACTAGACGTAACAAACTTAGTCCTTGTTACTACGGGCCGGACAATCCGAGTGCACTTGTGACGTCAAATCCCAACCACAACCAACGACATCGCATCAATCACCTTCCTTCGTAATGTCCAAACGTCGTCTATCACCTGCATCTCCTGAAAATAAACGTAGAAAAGTCACCGACCAGGCCCAGATTGACTCTTTCTTCTCCCCAAAAAAATCAACCTTAAATCCGTCGAAGTCCCCTACTCCACCTGCAAAGCGAGGCTCGCGGAGTTCCATAACCAAGAGCAATAAACCGTCCTCGAGTCACTCGACGATCTCCTCTACTAGAAGAGAGGTTATTGATGTTGATTTATGGGATTCAGGTCCCATACGTTCTCAGGCTGCTGCCAGTGCGGAGTTCGATGCCGTAGGCCCTATACAAGATTCCTTGGCCGTTGCAAAACCTTCAGCCTTGCTGATAACTTTGAGCAAGAATGAAGAAGATTTCCGATGTCCACCCTATGAGACGCTGCCGCAGGATGTGTCGCTATTCAAGCCGGACCCGTCGTTATTCTTCCCCGCGGTTCATATCGAAACCAAAACATCTGCTGTACCGTATGCGTTTCTCGCTCACACACTTTCTGAAGTGTCTGGAACTCGCTCGCGCATTTCCATTATCAATGCGTTAACAAATTCATTCCGCATCGTTCTTATGTACGATCCTGCATCACTGCTTCCTGCTGTTTACCTGCTCTCCAACACTTTGTCCCCCCCTTACGTCCAGATTGAGCTAGGTTTAGGGCCATCTGCTGTCTCCCAGGCAATCCAACATGTCTCTGGTCTATCATCTTCCGCCCTTAGAAAGTTATACAATAAGACCGGCGATCCAGGAGATGTCGCAGTCGAGGCCAAATCGAACATGCGAACATTGTTGCCCCATCCTCCATTGCTTGTTCCATCTGTGTACGATGCTCTGTTGAAAATCTCAAAGAGTAAAGGTCAAGGAGCCTCCAAACAGAGGCAAAGCATTGCGGAGAAGCTCTTGGTGTCAGCAAAGGGGGAGGAAACGCGTTTCTTGGTCCGTACTTTGTGTCAAAATCTTCGCGTTGGGGCAGTGAGGACGTCGATTCTGACAGCCCTCGCAAGGGCCATCGTTCTGACTCCTCTCGATCCCCAGTTAAAGTTCAAGAACCCGGAGCACTCTACCTGGTACGCCACAAAGACATTACTGGACGCTGCCTGTCCTGTCATGGAAGGAAAGTCCAATCCATCTCGGGACACCCTGTATGCGATGTTCAAAAACGCCGAGTCTTTGATTCGCCGAGTCTTCTGCCAGCATCCCAATTATGAACATATAATAGCGGGGCTCTTCGAAGTTGGGCTCGATGGCCTTGCGGAGAAAGTGCCTCTGACTGTTGGTATGAGCTATCAACCTTTTTATTGACACGACCTGATAGTGTCAGGTGTGCCCTTGTATCACACCCTTGGTACTCCCATACGATCGTTGGATGAGATCTACGAGCGTCTAGGCGAACTCTCTTTCACGGCGGAATTCAAGTACGACGGGCAAAGGGCACAGATACATGCTTGGAAAACTACGGATGACCTTGTCAAGGTCAGCATATTTTCCCGTCATCTAGAAGAAATGACAAGTAAAGTAAGTTGATAACCGTGTCCATACAATATCCCTGATAGAGGTCTTTTTGTAGTATCCTGATGTTGTAGCTCTTGCCGAGCACATGTTGTCTTCGAATGCTCAGAATTTCATCATGGACTCAGAGATAGTTGCCATTGACCCTAGCGATGGAAGACTGAGGACTTTCCAAGAACTGTCTACTCGCGCACGCAAAGACGTCAACTTGACTGATGTCCAAGTTCCAGTGGGCGTTTTTGGATTCGATCTGATGTATCTGGATGGCAAGGTGTGTGTATGTCCTCATATGAGCAGATTGCCGCAATTATTTTTGTTGCATTTCCAGAAATTGCTTGAAACGGACTTTCGTCAACGACGTGCACTTCTGCAAACGCGGTTCCCCCCTCTGAACACAGGATCCAAGGAAATGGCTTGTTTCGATCACGTCGAACGATGCGATAGCGTCGATGGACGTTCTGCCGTTGAAACCTTTTGGGAGAAAGCTATGGACAGTCGTAGCGAGGGGTTAATGATCAAAGTCTGTCGGCCATATCTTTTGATTATCCTATGAGTAACATCTAACACGCTCTCTCACAGCTACTAGACACAGAAATACCCGAAAACAACTCGGATAAGGAGATTAGCTCTAGTAGGAAGCCTCTCTTTGCCACATACAATGCGGATAAACGTACGTATGCGTGGATGAAATTGAAGAAAGATTATGTCATGGAGGGTGGGGTCTCTGATTCTTTGGATCTCATTCCAATCGGTGCTTGGAATGGCAATGGTCGAAAAGCGAAGTTCTGGAGCCCCATTCTTCTTGGGATGTGGGATCCAAGTTCGGGGTGTCCTGTCGCGGTCTGCAAATGTATGTCAGGTATGTTGCCATACATCTATCTGGTTTGGCCAAGCTCATCGGCTTTCAGGATTCACTGACGTTTTTTATAAAGTACGTTCGGGGGTCATTTGTCACTTTCGGATTTATTGAAGGAGAACAAAGGATATCACTGAACGGTATGCTTTGACGGAAGATTCAGACGTCTGTTCACAAAAGCCCCGTTGGGATTGCGAGTTAGGCGGTAAGTCTGTCGTTGTGACATTCTTGCCTGGGTTGAAGTGATGCGTATAGGCTTTCGGCCTGAAGTTTACTTTAAACCACAAGAAGTATGGGAGATACGAGGGGCAGAGTGGGTTCTTTTGCTTAAATGCTTTAGCTACAACTCATAGTCCTGTCTAGCATTACCATCAGCCCCGTTTCTGTTGCAGCAAAAGGATTGGTCTCTAGCACGAAAGGCCTTAGTCTTCGATTCCCTCGTTTTATCAGAATCAGAGAAGATAAAGGAGTGTCACAAGCGAGCACACCTCAATTCCTTGCTGACATGTATACTAGTCAACAAGGAAGATCAGACAAGAAAGGGGGTAACGATGAAGGCGATTTAGTTGATGCCGATGTCAGTGACTCCGACGTTGAAGAAGAGGAGCGATAGTTGTCCACCTAGGGTCGTATTCTGGGATGCAAGTCTTGCATCAGGGATGAATATATGTTTGTGAAATCAGGATTATAGGGGGAAAAATTAAAGCATTAGGTGAAATAAAATAGAGTGCCACTAAGTTAAGCTATGATCCAATAAGAGTTTGGAGGACCTGTCCGAATTGACGACCTTCTTCGGATGTGCCTCCGAATGCACCTTCTAAATTGTCCTTATAAAACCCACCTACCCAATCCTGATCAAGCTCTTCTTCAGCACATTGACGCTGGAGCAAAGCGTATGCCTGCACAAGCTCGAACTGAATCCGGGGAATAGATACGGATGAAGATGCCGGTTTTAAACTCGCTAGGCGAGTAATTTCTTTGGCAGAGGGCAAGGCGATCTTCCTGGCAACGTGGGAGGTCATGGTCTCTGGGGTGGGCTCAGGGAGAGTAGTGGCGTTGGACACCCGAGGCCTTGGGGGGGCGCGCGCCTGAGGTTTAGGTCGCGCGGGTACATTACTGACATATCCGTCGTGGTTACGAAGGAAATGTTGACAGAGAGAGACTTTGAATCGGAGCATAGATGAAGACGGAGCGATGCTGAGCATCAAATACACAAACAAATCCGTTGATGTAGTGGATAATCTAGAGAAAACAGAAGAGACGAAAATTGAGTGATCGAGATGTATTGTGAGGGAGAGATTGATGAGCTGGAAACAGGCTGAGTTATAGGTCAAAAGTACAGCAAGGAAGCGCACCAATGCCATTAGACGCGCTCCTAGTTTGCGATAGTTGTCGTTCCTCTGCCGCAGACAACAAAACACGACATCGAGTGGAGCGCTCAGTTCCCATCGAGCTTTTCCATGTCTTGTGGGAGGTACCTGGGAAATCAGGAGTTTCGAAAAGGGAGCTGAGATCTGAGTCAGCGTAAATGCAGCTATATTTCATCAAGAAACGCACGTTGACCATTTTCAGTCATTGCCTCGTCCTGTTCAAAAATAGTGATGAACCACTCTAGTGTGGGCCATGCATTCTCGCCCACTGCAGAATCATCCTCCTCGTCATGCTGGGAGCGACGGCGTTTTGAGCCGCTGGACTGAGAAGCTGACGCCGAACTTTTGATGAACCCTGGTTTTAACAAACTCCAGCAATTTTTGCTTCGAGTGATGCACTGGGAGTCCCGAGCAAGAACAGAGTCATCATCACCTTCCGTAGAGGGAACTTCTTCATCATATCCTGGTACGGTGCGAAACAGGCCTTTTGGCGTATTGGTGAGGGCGAAAGACAGAAGAAGCCGCTGTGCAGACCGGATTGCTGTAGTCTTGAGGCGAAAAGGCACACCCTGTTTAATTTTTGAAGGAGATGCGGCGACATCTATCTCATTTATCTGAAATGAGGGTGGGTATAGCGCCATGTACAGAAGCTGTCGGATATGCGAACTTGTGCCAGTTCTCGTCAGCTAAAAGAATACATGAAGAGCACGTAACTCACTTTTTCGGCCGGCGTCGAGGGGAGCGAAGCTGGTCAAGAACGGAGATTCCAGCTTCATATTGGCTTTCCTCAAAGCAGTTGTCCACCAGCCCAGCTTGACTATAGTTCATCTCCACCTCGGTGACAGGCTTCGCTGCACTCGAGCTCGACATTTCCGTGTAAGGCACGGTAAATTTACCCTTGTTAGAGTTGTGTTGCTACTGATGAATCAGCAGGGCCGCCACTACGAGAGAAGCAGTGAGTCAAGAAAAAGTAATAAAGAGGAGCGCGTCAGCGGAGTTTAAATATCGCGTCGCGACCACGGTGGCTGTGTAACACTGTTCAAGTGAATGACTCTTTGAAACATTTCTGATGCAGCCAAGATGACCGCCAATTTCCCCTTAACATTTAATCGTGCGCGCTCAGCTATCCTGTGATATCCAACTTTCACTGAACAGTAATCAGAGACGGTGCAAGGAATCGCTGATTTTAGTACGTGCGAGCACAGGAACTCAATTGAATACGCTTCTGACGATCTAATTCGCAGTCGAAGTGGCCATACACACCATTCTATACGTACGCCAGATATATCCGGCGGATCTGTTTATTCGTCGCAAACGATACGACACGCCTGTCTTTCAATCTCGTCATCCAGCTCTTAATGAATACATCTCCGGCGCTGTCAAAGCTGTGATCGACGAACTGAGTCGCGTATGTTCCAGCATTTGGTATGGCCTTGGCGTGCTCATTTGGCTTAGGGGAATGTAGACAAAGTGGTCGTAGTTATCAAGAACAAGGAGCAACAACCCCTCGAGAGGTTTATCTTTGCTGTCGAAAATATGGTACAAGTTGAGGGTTTTAATAAGGACACAAGGTAACGTCACCTACGAAGGTTCCCGTCAGCAGCTCTTTGATGAAGCAGTATTGAAACTGCTATGACGACCGGAATGCTTGGGCAATATTTTAGGTCCTTCTTGGTTAAGCTTAATATGGTGGAGTCGCAGCTTGGACAATTGGGCTTGGGTGGTCAGGATATATATTTTCTACGTCTCATATTTACACAGACAGACGAACTTGCAGATAACGTTTCAGTTTGCTATTGTCATAGAACTCAAGGACAACAATGTCCCCTCGGCCATAACCAATGGCGTGCGTTTGTTTGCTTTCACACACTTGCATGTCGTTGTAGCTGATTTCTCGTTCAGGAACCTCCATCTTGGATGCCTGCTGAAATTCAACACACAACATACGGCGCATCGAAATCAGCCGAGCTCTCTCTGATTCGGGCTGTCAACACTGGCGTTATAAATGTGAGTCATGGTGCATTATTCTTTTGAAAGGTAATTCATCTGCCCCAGCTTTCTTTGGCAGTTCAAGAATCAGAAGAGAAGTTGAACAAAGAGAAAGAACTCTCGAAATGATTTCACGTCTGTATTCGATGTACTAGAAAAAAGATTTTCAAGATTAAAATTATCAACACAATTGCTATGATAATAAAATACAATGCAGCGATACTAGAAGAGTAGGTGATAAATTGTTCCGTTAAAATTTAAACGTCCACTCGAATCCGTTGAATGATTGGTATAATTCTCTCCCATTCCTCCATTGCCTGCATTAAAAGGCTGTTGGTAGACATAAAACCGGTTATAAAATGAAAGACTCACAGCCTTGTAGAACTCGATTTGACCTTCGGCAAGATTCCCCAGCATCTCTTTCATTTCGGATTCCTTCGCATATTGAAACACGGCCTGCTCCCGCAAAGTCTCATCGCTGAAGGCATCTGATGTCTCATGAGCAATCGTTACAGCGTCCTGGAGCTAAACAGGCATTAGGGCGAGTTATCACATCGTATAAACTTGAAGCAAACCAACCTCTTTGATTTTCACGTCCAATTTCTTCATCCTTTCTACCCTGGTTCGGTCATCGTCAGCACCACGAATTGCATCCACGCGATCCTTCAAGAATGCCCCAAGACCAAGACCAGTGCTGCCCGCGTGGCCGCTAATGACGGCAGCGAGCCTATCGCGTTCGGCCGTAACACCAGATAAGTAATCGGAGAGTTCCTCAAAATCAAGCTGTTTCTGATCTCGGAGTTTTAAGACAGCCCGATTGGCATGAGAATAGGTGAGAAGGGAATGCAAATGAATGAGGAAGGGATCGGTCGTCGTCTGTGTCTATACAGATGTGAGAAAGGGTCGCGGGTGTAGACAAAGGACCTGCTCACGGTATGACGTAATAGAGCTGAGAACTCCAACAACGTATTCGAGAAATGGTTGAGCGGGTCCGTGATACCTGATTCCAAAAATCCTAGACCTTGAACAGCAACTGCCAGATCATGGTAATCCGCTGTGAGGTCTTCAGCGGATTCCGGATTTCCGTCTCTTTCAGCTCAGATGTTTGACCAGATAGGAAGAGCTTAGAAGCCACAAAGAAACAACTCACCGCTTGTCCGACTCCGGACCCTGTTCCAAAGGCGCTCAGATGTGTTTAAGCCTTCCTCGAACTTGTCGACGTTTTCACGCATGGAAAGGAAACGCTCGTCAGGTTTTCGAACTCGCGAAAATGCATTAAGGAGGGTGTCGGAAATGTTGTCAATTATTCCGGGCGAGGGTTCTGGTCCAGGTGGGTGCGCGATATGCTGATGCATATGGACGTGCTGTTGGCCCATTAGCGCCAGTTCAAAGATCAGGAAGCCGGACCCACCCATTCCGTAGATTCAAAGAAGGCCCTAACTAGTGTACTTCGCTGTAGAGTTGGATGCCGAGATAGTCGTTGGAGAAACCGGTGAAGACTGTGACGAGTGAATAACTATCAAATAAGGGTCACAGAAGCTCTCTCACTCTAGACGTCTCCGCTCCATGAATTCCGGACTGAACCTGTCCCCCGTGATGTACTCTTCATAATTTATGAGAAAGATATCTGAGCCACAGGTCGCACGAGCGTACCTAGCCTATGTTTTCCCGGCAGTGCAGGTACTACACAAGCAGGAAAGTCCCTGACTAGGTTGTCACGTAGGAAAACAAAATCTTGAAATCGTCGACGAGATGAAGGGTTGGGTGTCGAAAATATCGGGAGATTCGTCTGTGAACACTGATGAAGCTAAGGTCTTTCACACATACCAGAAGTGCTACCTTTGCTGTAACCAGGTATGAGACATATGCGTCTTTTGTTTCTGCGAGCTCCTTCACCGGGTCCTTGACCGTCGTAATAAGATAGCCTTCCCACTTTGGGTCATGAGGCCCTTCGCTGCTATCTGCTGTGCTCTGCCTGAAACCAGGTCCTGATGGTGGGGCTTCTACATTGTAGGTGGGATCTGTAGGCGACTCCCAGGTCACGCTGTCGAAAACGTCCTCGTCGTCGCCAAGCATAACCGCGCGAATAGATGAGGCTGAGAGCAGGGATGATCACGGCCAGACGGGCTGATTGTGTCGTGAAGGGTCCGCGTCAGAGTGATGAAGTAAGGAGGCACAGGATACATAGCAGGCGTAAACAAACACGTTCTTACCTCCCGTCACGATGGCGGCTTTCAGCCATCCGTTTATTCTTCTTATTCCCTGGCTTTTTCTAACTACTTCCGTACTTTCTTATCAAGTTCCTGTCGTGGATACAGGTAAGGTTTTCGTACTGGTGTCCTTGAAGTTAGCTCAATTCAATCATTCATACCAGATTACTCCCGTCAAATATGTAGCGGTATGTGGGGAAGCCAATCGACGTATATTAACGGTGCGCGGCGTGGATAGCTTTGTTTCCTCCATCTAACCTTCATATCAAGTTAGCTTCGACGCTACTTCGCAAGGAAATGTAGCAATGGTTGTGTACGAATGGGCAGATGCTGAGTATCTTGGCAAAGTCACCTCCCCTGCAGATGCTCTATTGCCTGTGAGTGGTCGTATATGCATAACCAATGCAGTAAGACGTTATCTTGTGCTTAATAAAGCTGCATAGCAGAAAACGTACGTGTGCACCTCAAGCGCAGTCGTTGGTGGCTTTTGCACAACAAGCGAGCTGGGACGGTTTATACTTGACCTTCCTTCCGGGAAGTCAATAAACGATACCTCATTTTGGTCCGCGAGGGTCCAGTTACCTCGAACATCAGATACGAACTCGACCTCTACGTCCGAGGAATTTTGGGCAAATCCCCCAGGCGGATTACCTACACCTCCTCCTTCTGCCGACGATGAATACACACCCTGGCGGCGCCGCTCTCCAGAACTTGCTCCCCGGGATTCTTTCAATCCTAGTCCAAATGGGATCCATATGTATACGGAACCTATACAATACCTTGTACGAAAAACGGGTTACTACTGTGTTGGTGAGCAGCATTCTCTTGGTGTTACATCCACATCTTGTTCATTCATATTGCAAGCTATCGTTCCTGTCACTGTGAGAAATTCAGCCGGTAGCAGCTCCGCCAGAGCTCCTACGGATGTGCCTTACCATCCATCGTACAACGGCCTGGTATTTTTCCAAAACACCTTTGACGGTCAGCTGCCTGCAACGGACTATCCTAAAGTTAACGTCAGTTTTGAATACTAAGTGTTGCTGTCTGTGTCTGATTGCCTTGGAATTTTGTTATACAGTTTTATTTCGTCATGTTCCTGGTGTACACAACGTTCGCCTGTGCATGGGGATGGTTGTGTTATAAGCATGTCCAAGAGCTTCTGCCAATCCAGGTAGCCTATCTCACTACGCCGGTGGCAGCTGTAACTCACTTGTATTTCAGTACTATCTTTCTGGTTTGGTTGGGTTACTTGTCATCGAAATGGTTGCAAATTGGGGTAGGTGTTAAATCCTATATGTGCTTATCATCACTAATTCTCAATTCAGTTTACTATCGTTATCTCAACGCACACGGGAAAAGCACAGCTTCTACGGTATTTTTGATAGTTGGTCAGTCAATGTCTCCAGCAAATGATTGTTGCTAACGTCTTTCCGTTGGCCCTTCTATAGTCGCTATCCTGGATGCCGGAAGAAACTCCATGTCCTTCTTCATGCTGCTCGTGGTATCCTTGGGCCTAAGCGTGGTCCGCGAATCGTTAGGTCGAACAATGATCAAATGTCAAATACTCGCTGGTGCCCATTTCATATTTGGAAGTGCGTAGCGTCCGACTTCCTATACCGATTTTCAGGTTTCCTCATGTTTACAACAGTACTCTATGCCGTTGGAATTGTGGAACTCGAGTTGGAGTCAACCTCGGCGCTTGTTTTGCTACTCTTCGTAATTCCGTTGGCGTTTACTCTCAGCGGGTTCCTTTTGTGGATCATGTATTCCTTGAATGGTGGGAATCTCGTCAGCGTGGTCGTCTTCCACTGGTCTGACATTTTCGGTAGCAACGATTGCGCAGCTAAAGGCCCGCAAGCAACGCTACAAGCTGTCGATGTTCGAGCGTTTATACCGCATCCTCCTTCTAACAGTCCTTGTAATCGCCATATTCTTTGTCGTATCTTCCTTCTCTTTCTCTGGCAGGCTGGCCGAAGGTGATCTCAACTCGTTCATGTATACGTCTATCATCTCACCTAACACAATCTTGTCGCAGACTACGCTGCGAAGTCATGGAAAGTACGCTGGTGGCTTCTCGACGGCTGGCTGGCTTTACTTTACCTTGCCGCCTTTGTAACGATAGCGTACCTCTGGCGACCATCGGAAAACAACAGAAGATATGTATTACTTTTCTTTGTTTGGTACGCTCACTTATTGGATTGAAATATCTACGTTAGCGATGTCGGATGAAATTGCTCAAGACGAAGAAGATGCTGAAGACTATGATATGGAAGCTCTGGAAAGCCGCACCCGAGCTCGTGAGGACGACGAAGCAACACTAGTGGGTGGAACGCGAACAGTAGGCGGCGTTACAGAGGATAGTGTTGTCTTCGAGATCGGTGATGAAGAAGGAGGGAGCGATGATGAAGATTCACCGACCAAAAAGCGACGCTCAGAGCGGCATTCTACTGATAGCCATGGCGGAGAAGACGAGCGACGTGGTCTTATGAACGGAGGTGGCGAAACTAGGAATCGGGATGATTGATATTTCTCGTGTCCAGTTGATGCATTATTTGCCTTGTCGTACATAGGATGGTTTTCTCGTCTTGTATATTACATACAACGTCATATAAACATAGATAGCAAAGTAATCGACATTAATCCCGGATACGACCTGATGAAACTGTGTACAGGCGTGCAGCAATGTTCATGCTTTGTAATTCCTGTCACAAAGTCAGAATGTGGTCACATTTGGCCCATTTGTGACGAATCGTCACATACCTGGAAGAGTAACTTTGCAGCGTAAGGGATATAAAGCTGTGAACATGCAGTTTTGTTTTTGCATGCTCGACACTGAAGAGACGTTAATTGCGACGACAAAAGATACAAGTATGCTTACTTCAAAGGTTTGCTTTTTCTGGGTAACATGGGATATCAGAGACACGACCACGCGCAGGAGACATACGACTTACCAGGTTAGCGATGGCCGTTAGCCCGCATCTATTTTAAAGAAGATTAGCAATTATGCAGGCCACGACACAGAGTGGCTCACATGTCACAAACATGTAATCGATAAGCATCGCTAGCTTCAAACAAACGCTCCTTCAAGAAACCGGCAATACCATGAGAGATCATGCAATCACGTTCCATCTCTCCGAAACGCAGACCACCGTCTCGACTCCTACCCTCTACAGGTTGTCTAGTAAGGATTTGCACCGGCCCTCGAGCACGAGAGTGGATCTTGTCATCCACCATGTGCTTCAAACGTTGATAATATGTCGGTCCCAGATAAACTTGTGCTTGCAATTTACGTCCCGTATGTCCGTGGTACATCACTTCCAACCCCCGAGATTGATAACCCTTCTGCCTCAAGAAGGTCGAAACCGACTCGACAGTAAGGTCTGTGAAAGGAGTGGCGTCCCCTTCATTTCCGATGAGCGTGGCCACTTTGGAAAGCAGACATTCAACCAAATGCCCGATTGTCATACGAGACGGAATGGCGTGAGGGTTAATGATAATATCCGGTACAATGCCCTCACAAGTGAAGGGCATGTCTTCTTGTCGGTATGTGATACCAATAGTACCTTTCTGACCGTGCCGAGAAGCGAACTTGTCTCCAATCTGAGGGATACGCGTGGACCGAACTCGAACTTTGACGAACTTCTGACCCTCGTAGTTCGTAGTGACCAACACCTGATCGACAATGCCGCGCTCAGTGTTCTTGAGCGGAGTCGACACGTCTCGTCGTGTATGCATTCGGGTACGCTGACCAAGCTCCTCACTCTCAGGAGGAATCGGCGCGGTCTTCCCGATGATGATGTCCTCTCCAACCACACCGGTACCTGGGGCAATGAGACCATCATCTTCCAACTTGTCGTACGTGCCGTGCTTCATCCGAAGTGTACTTTCCCGCATGGGTTTCTCGAAAACCTCCATTGAGTGTATGCCGTTGTTCTTTTCAACGTCCATATAGCTTCGATAATAGATACTTCGGAATAATCCTCGGTCAATGGAGCTCTGGTTCATGATGACGGAATCTTCCTGATTATAGCCGCTATAGCACAAAATGGCCACAATGGCATTCTGTCCAGCCGGTAGCTCGCGGAATTTGAGATATTCCATGGATCGAGTAGTGGCGAGAGGTTTTTGAGGGTAGTACAGGATGTTGGCCATGGTATCCATGCGAATGAGGAAATTGGTGAGATATATACCCATCGCTTGCTTGCCCATAGCGGATTGGTATGTGTTACGAGGAGACTGAGATAAATGACTGTTGTAAGTAATATTAACAACAGCAGCATCCATAGTCACACACCTGATTGTGATCTGGGAATGGAATGATACTGGCACAAATACCTAGAATCATGCTAGGATGGATTTCACAGTGCGTCCATGTGTGTGCGTTAATGCCAGCCTTCAAACGAGCAGCAGGATCGAAGTCGCCATCGTTCGCATGGATGTCAACTCCACTCTGCTGTAACCTTGAATTCTCGAGGTCCTCTGGCGTCATGGAAATCATGACAGTCTCCTCTTCCTCTGCGTCCAACAGCTCGATAACACCTCCCTTTATCAGCTGCTCCCATTTATACTCCTCGCCGTCATCATTGGTTCCACGAACAAGCCATTTGATATGCTTCTTTTGCAAAACTAGCTGCTGGTTTTCGACAATGAACAATGGTCGACAAACTCGCCCCGCATCAGTGTACAATCGCAGTTCCTTCTCTCGAATATCCCGCACGACAGAAACTTCAGGACTGATATCATCTTTTCTCCGAAGTTTCTTGATCGTTTTAACCAAGTTTGCGGGGTCACGATGAACTCCCATCCAGACACCGTTGACAAACACTTTAGTACAAGGTGTGGCTGAATGAGCATTCTCTTCAAGAGTTTCCAGGCCCCATTCCTCCAGGAACTCGATGACGGGCGCGGAGTACGATCCGACGGAGATACACGACATCAGAGCCAAGTTTTTGACTAGACCACAAGCTTGACCTTCGGGTGTCTCGGCAGGGCAAACCATTCCCCAATGTGTATTGTGGAGTTGTCGAGGTTTAGCGATTTTTCCTTCACGTCCAAGCGGGGTGTTACATCGGCGAAGATGTGAGAGCGTTGATGCATACGTATAACGATTGAGTACCTGCGACACGCCAGCCTTTGATGACATTGATTTCTTCTGGTCACCCCAATTGCCGGTAGCAAGAGAGTACTTGAGGCCATTCGTGATTGTCTGGTGTTTGACACCCACGCTGACATTGAACTCCTTGTGTGTCTCCACACACTACCTGAAGGTCAGAAAACTCAACTGGAAATCATCCAGATGCATACCTTCTGGAGGTATCGGTACACGTCCCGATTGAATTTTCGGAACAGCATACGGAAAAGATTTGCAAGTAGCGGACCAGCCAGATCCAATCGTTTTTTTCCAAAGTGATCACGATCGTCAAGCTCTCGGCGCTCCAAGGCGGCCAGGAGGAGTCGATGGATCATATACCCAAAGAAGTATGCTTTTTTGGATTCTGAACCCTCCGACATCGACACATGCGGCAACATCTCTTTCTGCAAGATTTCCTGCGCGTACCGTATACGACGTTCACGCGAGAGACCAGTGGTAGTTCCACGATTGCCAATGAAATCCAACGCCACTTCACGATCCTGGATGACGAAACCATCGTCAATGCAGGGCTTGAGCATTTCAAGCATCTGCGCATCTTGCATGTCATAGCAGATATGTTCTAGGATATCACGATCCGAAATGACCCCAAGAGCACGAAAAACCACCCATATTGGAATGTCGACTTTGATGTACGGAATCGTAGCCTTCATCACATTTCCGAGCTAAGGCACTTATAAACATCATTCGGGGAAGACGCCACGCAGGTACTCACCGAACGCTCCTGGTGTCTATGGAACATCTTCACTTGGAACTGACTGATCGTCTTTCCACCCTTCTCCACCAAGCTACGAATTTCAGCAAGAAAATTGATAGGTGCTGGTTGTGCTTTGGCAAAAACGTAGACATGATTCGTGGCCATACGTTCTTGCGCAATCAACACTTTTTCAGACCCGTTGATGATGAAGTATCCTCCAGAATCGTACGGGCATTCGTTCAAATCATAAAGATCCTGGTCTTGAAGTCCACGGAGAATACAGAATGTCGACCGCAACATGATAGGTACCTGGTTCCCCATTAGTAAAACTGGCAGCGAAATGGGAGGAACAAAACCTACTTTGCCGATCCAAATTTTTGCGGTATCAGTATTGACATTCTCTGACTCCCATTGCATCTCTCCAGGCGCAGCATCTGGGTCCTCACGCCCAACCATGACTTTCTTCGTCATGTCGATATACAACGGCGCCGAATACGTCAGATTGCGCAACCTGGCCTCTTGTGGGAACACAGGTACCACTGCACCGTCGCCTTCCGTCACTGTGGGTCGAGAAAGATAAATCTGGCCGAACTTGATCTCATAGCGTCGCGTCATGTCACCGTCACGACCTGTGTGCTGATCGGATTGGTCGAGAATTAGGTCTGCATTCTCGTCGACCAATTCCTGCATAGTGTTTTGGACAAACTCATCGAACGAGTCGAGCTGCTGTCGCACGAGACCTTTTTGTTCGAAGAAACTTGATATGACGGTCCAGCAATCCTCCTGCGTTATCTCTTTGTAGTCGTCATCCTCCTCATCCTCTCCCATATCATAATTCGTGTCGTCATATGTATAAGGGTCTTCAGAATATTCGAATTCTTGAGCAAGCGTCAATAGGTGAAATTGTGGAATGTTAATTACACAGTAATACCTTGACTCATGTCCTAATTTCAGACGCCAAAAAAGTGGAGTCGAACTTCAGAGCTCAAATCGAATGCCACCGCGGTCTTCAGGTAGCTGAATGGAAGGATAGCCTTCGGAGAGAAAGTCGTGTAGCTTTGGAATACACGCGTTATAGAATACCTAGGCGGAACTGAGTAGATAATGGCCGTCGTAAACCAAGGAGGTTATTCAGCTAATGTTTACTTGTGTTGAGCTTGAATGGCCCGTTTATTTACATCTGTTGTGTAAAAACCTCGCCAGAAATTCTACAGCTCTCTCAGCAGCTCATCCATCTTTCCTTCTGCACTTGACGCGTAGCCTCCCTACATGTCTAATTTAGCGACAATTCAACGATATACTTGTATATCACTTACTCCGAACAAAACTGTGTGATTCAAATAATGAAAGAGCTCATACAAGTCACCTCGCTGCTCATACTGGTCGATAGGTTCGGTTTTGGGGAAATATTGGTGATATGCTACAAAGAATGAGTGAGGAATTCCACCGAATATTCTCCCGATAGCTAATCTGTTTGTGGTACGTATCAATATGTCATTCAGATAACTTACTCGTACTTACTCAGCTTCGTTATGTCCATAGAACGAAGATGGGTCAAATATTACCGGCTTTCCAGTTGACCTCTCGAGCCCAGTGTTTCCACTCTTATCGTATTCAGTATACATTCTCTAGTTTAGAACGACGGAATTCTTACCCACAAATCCCCGTGCAACAATGCCGGCTGGATCTTCAACGGACCTGTCTCTACTCTCAACATTCGACTCTCTCATAGAGAACAATAGCCGCACCTAGAAGTTTTGGAATCACGCTGTGCAATTGCATTATTATTTAAATGCTAATGTCACAGACTCTCAAACCACTCACCTCGCCCTGATTTCTTCTCCCTTCCGACACAGCTTGTCGTACCTCCTTCCCTTCCCCCTGAGCTGGCTAAGCAAGTCGCCTATCATCTCACTGTAGCATTCCTCCCAAGTGTCAAACCACCCGTTTTTCATGCGGGTTGCCCCACAAAACGTCGGCACATGAAATCCAAATCCGTGGTCTGAACTATACTGGTGCAACTCGGTGGCCAAACGCTTTCCTAGCTCCGCACCCGCGCTGTCCGACAAGCTTCCAAAGTCCTTATAGTCTGAGATGAAATATGGACGGCCATTGTCAATCCCAGACGCGAGGACCTTGGGCGCCAGGCCGGGCGCAGCGGCATCAATGGCTTTCAGTGACTCGACCTCCCCTTGATACTGTTCAGCTTCGCTTGGCCGGCCCACCTTGGCGAAATATGTGTCGCCCAGAGATGATTGAACTCGAGGAAGCGAACCAACAAATTCGGCTGCTGGATTAACTTTCTTGAGCTGCTCTAGGAGTATCTGAGGTATGGTCATGATCGACGGGTTCATCCACGATAGCGAATGATGTCATCATAATTGCACTCAATCATTTAGCCGGTTCGGCAGTTTGCTGAACGAATTGTAGGCACCAAAAAGATAAATAGAGGTAGGTAGCCCTAATTTCTTATGCGTAGTTTACTGAAGGATGATTATTTCATACTTTACGAGAAGCATCATCAGTGTCGCCAACTTTCGCCGTTGAACCTTGCCCTTGAAGACTATGCAAATAATCCTGTGCCGATCCTGTAGCTTTCTCCACCTGGGGTTGGGCCACAGCAACATAGTATTCTTTGGCAGTCTCCACCGCGGCAGTCGCACTTGCTTGAAGGTGAGTAGCAGCGTTTCCCACTGTAGAATCGGAGCTTTGTGATGCTCTAGGTGTCGTACTAGAATCGGAACCAGGGAGATATTGCTAATCGAATTGGTTATCAATGGACGCGTCTTAGAGGATTATTATCTCGAACAAACATGAACTGCGGAAACCGCGTTGCTAGCGAGTTCTTTCGCCTGATCAATGTATCCCGTTCCGGACGACTTGGCTGCTTCGATGTCCTGCTTCCCTTCGGCTACGGCAGCATTCGTAGTCTCTTGGGCTTGTCGTTGGAGAGTATCAAGAGGAGAGGGTGATTCCCCAGTTAATGCTGGGCCCTTAGCCTTCAAAAAACTGTTTGAATCCCGATGTACAGAGGTATGCGCGTTGAAAACTTACCTGGGCCGTTGCAGCCGCATTTTGAGCCGCCCCTTGAGCTATATCCACAGCGCCTTCTACCTGACGCGCAATATCAGACGTCGCGGCCGTTACTTGGGCCTTTGCGGCAGTGGTTTGTGCTCGGGTGAGTCTGCCAAGAATGAAATATTAGTAGAGTCCAGTATATCATTAGAACTGTCAGCCCACTCGGCGCCCTGCGATTCTTGAACGTTGAATATTACGTTTGATGAAGACATGGTGTGTTAAATTTCCGAGGAACGTCATATAATCCATGGCTTTATACAAGGCTGCAATCGACCGTTTATTAAGAGTGACGTCATACGCATCATCGTAAAAATAGGCATTTATGACGACAAGCGACCGCATACTTGAAATGAAATGTCAAGTATGGACATGCAAATGGGAAAGTATCAATGTGTGAGGTATAACGAGTCCTAGTAGGTGTACGTAGGAAACGGAGACAGAAAATCAGAGATAAGTACTCATGTAGAACTTTTGGCAACATACACAGTATCGAAAGGAATCATCGAAAGCAACCTTAAAAGAGAGCGGTTTCAGAAAAGAAATCCATATCCTTTTTGACTATTGATACAGCCTACTCCTCCCAGGAGCTCATCTTCAGGAAGCGGGCCAATACTTCTTCGGAACCGCGCTTGAACAGTTCCACGCCGCGAGCGGGATCGAACACACGGCCGGGTTTGCGGGGAGAGGTAACAGAGAAGGGCTGACTGTCCGGAGGGGACAGAGGGCCTACTGAAGACGGCGGAGATGCTAGTGAAGAACCGTCGTTTGAAAGCTGGCGTGCAATTCTGGGGCTTCCAGTCTCAGTCTGCCTTGGAGGAGGAGAGTCAGCCGACGTCACCTTCCCCATACGAGCAGTGCCTGGTGTATCAGGAAACACATGCTCTCGTGGAGAGCGCATGTCTCCAACAGGAGAGGGGTACGTCGTCGTCATCGACAGTTCGGGACCCCCGCTGACCTGGTGAGCGACAACAGGCGCTGATGGAGTAGCTACGCTCAACGGCGCCCATTGCCTTCGGGTACTACCGCGTTTCTCGGCGCAATGGGGAGAGGACTGCGAAATCGTATCAACTTGAACACCTTGACTGCGCATTTCAGGAGAAATGGTCTGAACGCCACGTACTCGATATTCTTTTTTTTTAGTTTTACTGACGTAGGTTGAGGATACGGAAGATCCCCGCGATCGAGCTTTAGAGGTATAGGTTTCATTGTCACTGTCTTCCGCCCAGAGTCCTTGAGTTTGTGGCTCGTCATCATCATCAGCGTTGTCCTCGTCATCTCCATCTCGGCTGCTAGCTTCAGTACGGTCATCCCAACTGCGCCCGCCACGTCGGCGCCAGTCGTCACTTTCAAAGGCAGGTGCTAAGGGCATCACAGGTGGACGTACTAATCTTGACGCATATTTTTGTATGCTGGGCACGTTGTCCCATGCATTGGCATATGTCAACGAGAACGGTAAACCCTGTAGAGGTGAAAGGGTCTGCGACCGAGATGAAAGAGGAGGCGAAAAAGGTGCTGTAGGAGGCAAGGGTTGCTCCGATTTCGAACTCAAGAACTGGGATGGAGAAGGTGCATCTGAGGCAGGAAACACGCGTCCAGGCATGTGACGCGGTTGCCCCTCCCATGGGAAGATAGGCTTAACTTTGGAACGATCAGGACTAGGCGACGATCCAAGGAGATCGTCTCCGGTAACTTGGCGATAGTGACCTTGTTTGCGTAGAGACTCTGGTATTTCAGGTGTAGGCGGGGGCTGGAAGAATGCACCGGAGTCTGGGGTAGGTGAAGATGGTTGCTGATGTGGAGCATGATACTGACGTGCTTGATCATGTAACTTGCTGGGATGCTGGTCCCAGACATTTGGGAAATACGTATCAGATGGGAAAACAGAAGATGTAGGTGCTGTGGTAGGAGGAGGTTCGATGGCAGGATTCCAAGCAACTCTAGGCGGAGAGGCAGGTCTAGGTGGTGGACGTAGTTCCACCTCTTGACTTGTTTTCTTCGGGGCTTCTCCGAGATAATGAGGTGATTCGACATGAGACGGCTCTTGGCCCTTTAGTTGCTCGTGATGCACTGGTAGTTGTGGAGGCTCGTGATACTTGATATCAGCTTGCGGTTGGACCGGTGGATGAGGACGCTCATGATGCGTGTTATCAGCTTGCAGTTGCGGTAGGGGGGTCGATGCAATTGGCTCCAAGGGTACGGGGTGGGGATGAGAACTGGGGCCCGGGGGAACGTTGTTTGGCATTGATATGGGTGGATGATACGCCGGGATGTCATCAGTCTGCACAGACATTGAAGGTCCGGCTTCTGCATCCGGTCCACGAGTAACACTTGTAGCCTCAGGTTGCACCTTGTCTTCAGGCTCTCGTTGAAGATGCATCAAGTCAACGCGTCCCTCCAATGGCATGCTTTTGTAATCGCCTTCTCCGGACCGATTGTCGGATGACACTGCGCTCATTCCGTCCAGAGCGAGTCGCTTCAAATCCTCCAACCCCAATACACCGCTTGGCGCTATTGAGCTGACACCGGATACGGCATCAGCTTCCGCACCAGACTGCTCATCCCATGCAGAAATATATCGCTTGACTTCGAACTCTGCTTCAGGGATAATGCACTGTGACCGATAGTATGTGTCATAAACATGGAACCAGCGATCCAAGAGAGATGTATAATCGTAAGCTTGGGAAACTTGTGTAACTGCGGAAGAATCTTGTTGGCCTGCGAATGGTGGGCGGTGGGGAATTGAATGCCAAGGTTTGTTCGGTCCGATGAAGTGGATAGCTTTAATTTGGGATCCAAAGCGTTCATAAGCTGGAGCATATCTGCAAGATTTCAGTAAGGAAGACCCGTAAATGTAACATGCAAGACTTACGTATATGCGGCCGTTGGAGTGGTATTGTACGTGAAGCTGAGCCGGTTCCAGTCTCCTCCTCTCCATTCGTTCAGCAGACCTTGATCTCCACCGTCCCATGACCCCTTCGATTTGAGTAGAGTGTTTAGTTCGTTGAACTTGTCCTCTCCGGGAGACAGCACCATGACACCTGAATTGAAAATATCGGGCCACCCAACATCGGGCACTGCTGAAAACTCGTGTGGAAGTGAAAATAAATGTGAAAGCGGCCGTATGGGCAAGACATCTGCATCCAGGAAGATAATTCTCGAGTACTGCGTAAGGCGGAAAACGTGAAGTTTCGTGAGGACCGTGTTCAAGTCAGGCCGACCTGTAATGAGGATGGACCCATGAGTAAATGAGACGCATATAAGGGGATGTCGCAAAGGGAATAAAGATATTCAGACAAAAGCGACGGAACATGCAGAACGCTGTACGGATCTTGAGCGCTCTGACGCGTCATGAGATGTCAGATCCGCATAACGTATGTGAAATGCCTGTGCAGCGGGGGTAACTGTGACGTCGACGCAAAGACGACGCGTCTGTGGATCGTCATAGACAGGGAAGGCAGACTCACCCAACAATCTGAGACCTTTATCATCCTCTTGAGCAATCACCTCGACACCAACTACAACATTGAATGCCTTGCGCAGCAATTTGATGGTGGAGACATCGACTGTCTCTGGCGTTACTAGGCAAACTGTCTGAAATTTCACCTCTGGCAGACTGGCAGGGGTGGGATGAACATCCTTGAGAGCCGCGGCGAGGGCGAGGGCACCAGGAAGGTAGAAATCAGACGTTAAGAGGGTGACGAACGCATATAGAGTTGCCATGGACAGTCCAAAGAATGGGAGGGGGATGGAAGTCAAGAGCAAAATCGCAATCTGCTAACAAGTGTAAATCTAGCCCTGATAAGGATTTGTCCCGCTAAACCTACCTCTGCTCCTTGCTTTGTCGAGGGGTTCGCCCTTACGTTGCCCTACGGTTTCACTCCGAAGGCACCAAAGGAAACTCTAAGGTCTGGTAGGATGCAGTGGGAATGAGAAGAACGTGACAAACAGAAGGGAGCTAGCCTTCTCCCTCGCTGGGTAAATTCTGCTTCGCTGTCCACTCTATGAACATTGAGGACCTTTCCAAGCCTTTCCATCAGACGGGAGATCAGGTGGTACCTAGCGAAGCCTTCCGTAACGCCAAAGAAAATATTTACTTCTAAGGTGTACCAAGTGTGCGCAACCCCTACATTCCGACGTAGAAACGTGGTTATCTCTTTGAAAATGAGTCTGCAGCTTCAAGGAACGTGAAGGATGGCAGGAACGGGCAGCTAAAAGGGAGGTGGCGTCAAGTCTGACGTCAGGTCCAAACCCGGCACCGCACCACGACCTCCTCCACCATCCCACCGCCATCGACAGTACTGGATGTCTATTAGTTCGCGACATTGGCGGTAGCTAGCAGCATACAGGCCAAATATGCTCTTCTGTCGAGCACGGTTTTCCGTACTCTTCACAAAAGGTCCGGTTCACTTGAGCAACTTTACGCCAAGGCACGCTTCAAATTGGTCACGGCATACAAAATTCCCTTCCTTCTTCGCTCGTACTCCCCTTCCTCGCTTTTCTCTGGGGCGTCGAGCACTATGGGTAATACCATTGGCGGGCGGGCTCACCCTTTATATGACTCCAGGACCGGAATCTTTACTTCCAGGTCTCTTTTCCTCTCCAACCTTAATCCCATGTCCTCCACAGAGGAACACGATTTCACCAACCATATTTTCACCTTCGGAGATGGATATGAATATAAGCTCTCGCATTATGTCCTTTATCCGCGATAAGATATGGGAGCCGCTACTCACAGCACGACGCTTCGTACATCTCCTTGTGCTTTTTATGCCGGTGCTCTTATCCGCGCCCATGCTTCTTGTCGGTCAGCCGGAGAAACGTTTGAATGGTGACAGATGGGGCGCCGTGTGGTGGTATGACTTCCTTGTCACAAAAATGGAGGCAGCTGGACCAACCTTCACTAAAGTGAGCGAGACAGCCCAACAATTTTAGAAGTCAAACCTAACATCCCACCAGCTTGCACAATGGGCTGGGTCTCGTGCTGATATCTTTCCTTCTCAGCTGTGCAAGAGATTCGGCCAACTCCATTCTCGCGGCACTCCCCATCCATTGGAACATACCAAGACGGTTATCGCCGACGCGTTCCGCAGACCCTTCAATGATGTATTCGAAGAGTTTGAAGAGAGCCCCATTGGAACAGGTGCCATTGCTCAGGTTTACCGAGCGACACTCAAGAGAGATCTCCTTCCCCCCTCATACCTTGGACCTCGCCGTCCTAGAAAGTCACACCCGGGTGCAATTGTCGCTCCCGCTCTCCTGCAAGACCCTCCTCCTTCTGTTCCTACGGCCGCAGTCGCAATCAAAGTCCTCCATCCTCGTGTGTCAAAGACAATCTCACGGGACCTCTCCATCATGACCTTCTTTGCAAAAGTCCTAACGCTTTTTCCCGGTATGCAATGGATATCTTTACCAGAAGAGGTCAAGGTCTTCGGCGATATGATGTTCCAACAATTGGACCTCCGTCATGAAGCAGAAAATCTTTTGACGTTTGAAAGCAATTTTTCACCTCGAAAAGTCCCAGTCACCTTTCCTCGGCCTCTGAAAATATGGTCCACGAAAGATCTATTGATTGAAGAGTTCCAGGACGCTCTGCCGATGGAATGGTTCTTGAAAAATGGGGGCGGTCCTTACGATGAGCAAGTAGCGACTGTAGGGCTAGATGCATTTTTGGTGAGCCCGCTATCCCTAAAAACTGGTCCAAAGCTTACCGAAGATCCAGAACATGCTTCTTCTGGACAACTTCGTGCACTCCGACCTCCATCCTGGAAACATCATGATCAAATTCTCAAAGCCAACAACAACGCGCCATCTCCTCAAAAACGCCTTTAATTCCATATGGGCGTCCCTCTCCTCCAAATCAGGCGCAGAAGCTCCCCCCGCCTCACCATCTGACCACTCGGATTCAATAGAAGTTGTGTCACGTCTGCGAAGCCTCGTTGGAAATCGGTCAGAATGGCTACTGGAGCTTTCTACTCTTTACAACGACGGCTATATTCCAGAGATAATTTTTATCGACGCTGGCCTCGTAACGACGCTTTCAGCCACCAACCGCACCAACTTCCTCGACTTGTTCCGCGCGATGGCAGAATTTGACGGATACCGGACGGGGCGGTTGATGGTGGAACGGTGTCGTACACCAGAATTGGCCATAGACACCGAGACGTTCGCGCTGAAAATGCAGCACCTCGTGCTCACTGTCAAGCGCAAGACGTTCTCCCTCGGTCAGATCAAGATATCTGACGTCCTGACAGACGTACTAAAGAGCGTTCGGGAACACCACGTAAAAATGGAGGGTGATTTTATTAATACGGTTATTTCGATATTATTGCTAGAGGGTATTGGGCGGCAGTTGGATCCCGGGTTGGACTTGTTCAAGAGCGCTCTTCCGATTCTCAGGCAGTTGGGCGGGCAGATGGCTTCGAGAGAGGCTAGGGCGAAAGATCTCCCACAAGGTGATTTGGGGGCGTTTTTGAAAGTGTGGGTTTGGTTAGAAGCTAGAGAGTTCATCGCGGCTACAATTATAAATGCTGATGATATGGTGAAATATGGCTGGTGAGTAGCATTTCTATATATCAACGGGGTTGGCAATGGTCTAATTTACGTTCTCAGGCTCGTTCCAAGCGTTTAGAGGACTTATTCTAGACTTTATACATAATAATCATTGTGGGTTCTTAAGACGACAGCAGCCGTTACCACCGGCCCAATTGCAAGTATCGAACTGTACTTGACTGGATCCGCTGAGGTCCATTTTCGACCTCTTTGTAAGAAGCTCTAGAGAAAAGCCCCGGGGTCCGTCTACCATTCGCAGCATGAGCTCGGGAGATATACATACGTCGGGGATATTTGAGGGAATGAAGGTTCTCGAACTTCTTATTTATTGCCAAAAATCAAGACCAGGGCATCCGCAATACATCTTAAAGATCATCTACTAATAACTGAGTACGATCCATCTACCAGTTTTCCAACAACGGACTCGATCTAAGTGGACCGTCTAGCAACGGGGACAATAGCGAGCGCGGAGGCATATCCAATTGTATACTGTTTAGAATTCTGTCATAGACAAGGTTCCATCCTATGACGGCACGAACAATGGGTCCCGAAATTCGAAGCCTTTCAGACGTGACATGGGAAAGAGGTTCGTTGGCACAACGAACATGGAAAATTGACCAATGTCGCTGGGCCACGGATAAGCCTTTTATATGCTTCGTACAAAACAAATGTACTTACAAGCAATGTTGACCAAGGATAAGTATCCCTGTCACCCATCATTACATCCTGGATTAGCCATCCGCTCACGCTCGCTCCCAACCATGATGTACAGGACCGGCCGATCTTTCCACATGAGCTCACCAGACACCGACGTTGCCTCCCCCTTGTCGTCCCGCTGAACTTTCCATCTCCACAGCGGACCTTGAATATACTTATCCCTAGCAACCGACAGGTACCAATCAAATTGCTCCAACAAGGGACATTGCTTCGCGAGATGCAACACCGCTGCAGCGACTGTGTTCCTGTTCACCTTTTCCCAGGCGGGAACGAGGTATAGACCAGCTGGTGGAACAAGCGCATGAGCGGGGCCTAGGATGTTGATGACTTCGGTGCGCAGGGCGTCTGCCAAATCTTGCGCCATGAAGTCTGGATAAGTGGCCTGTAGGGCCTCAAGTATCGTAACAATAGTTATTGGTCCACCAGTCAGGGAAGATATCGGTGGGAGGGTTTGCAACAATGGACTACCGTGTCGGAGAGCATCCAATACGGGGCGAGGGGGCCGACGTTGAAATTCTCCCCACACATGAAAAGCGGATGGAGAGGTGATATGGGCGGTAAATTTCTTTACTTTACGCCATTGTTTGAGATTTTCAGCCGTTTCAGTCTACGGATAAATTGGATTAGTAAGTGAAAGCATGAAATGAAGCACGCGTACCATGAACGCTGAAAACGACGCATAACGCGCCCATTCATCAAGTGCCTGCACAGTGAGTGTTTCAACGTCGTCAAAGAGTGGTACCTTCCCGCCTAGGCTTAGTACGTTCATGAAATGTGATCCCAACTGCCACGCAGCAGTATCCTCGGTCATGAGCGCCAGATCTTTAATGATATACCGAACATTGGGGTCAGCGTGTGCTTCTATGGGAATACGCTTGAAAGCCATTTCCTGAATGAGTATGCTGGCCCATAAGCATCCTGGTGGATCCTTAATGCCCGTGCCAAAATCCAATGTGTCTACCGACAGCGACATCCATTCTGAAGATCCCTGCATGACTTTTGTGATCGGATAAAGACGGGGGTTTTTAAAGGGTAGAAAAGTGACATTGACTTCCGCGAGGGATGGATGTTTATCAATGAAATGGTACACCGCTCGAGGGCGGCATGCATGGTCGAAACGCAGGACGCGTAGCTGGGGGAAGATGTATTCGTTGGCTATATCCAAGAGGCCGGCGTGGGATACGCGGGATATCACGAGCGTGGTGAGGTGGTTGAGGGTGACCCGGGGGTTCACATAGAGTCGGGGAATAACTCGGGTCGGATGATCGTGCGTAACCATGCGCAGACTCCGAAGCTGCGCGAACGCACGGATGTCGGGAAAGTGCTTCCTCCCGCCCCAGCTGATGTCCAGGTGCTCGAGACCAGGTGAGCCTGCTACTAACGCGTCGAGAAGTTGTTGTTTCCCGTGGACCAGCGCCGCTTCGAATTCACGAAGACATGTGAACTTCTTGAGACTGCGGATAGACGAGTTCCTGAAGCTCGTTCGCTCTGGAAAGTCGAATACCTGGAGATGGATTTTCAGAGAGCTTTAGGGGGTAAGTTTAGCTATCAGAGTCGGATAGACGAGACATACCACACGTATGAATAATATTCACGTGGTGAGTCATCAAGGAAATCGAGAAGGAGTTTGAAGAGCGATGGAGTAGTGACGTGTATGTGGCTGAAGAAAAGAGGTAGTGCAAAGTTCCTCAGGCGCCGGTTTGTCGCCATTAAGGCATTGAGCAGAGGTCCCTTCTCTTCGTCGTTGCATGTGTCCACGATTTCATGCAACAATTCAAACGGGAGATGGTTAAAACGAGAGGGCACAGGGACGCTTGACGTCGCTATACTTCGAACAACCCGTCGCGACATGGTCGTCTGATGCAAGAGATGAGTTTTCCAAAAAAGACGTTAAAACAAGGACTCACCAACCCGAAAACAGGCTGTGACCGAACGCGAGTGTGACCGATATATGAACGTCATAATTAGATGCCTATATTTAGCTACATTCAGTCGGCCGTAGCCTAAACCGTTTCTTGTCTGCGTCCATCATGGTAAGCAAGTTTCTACTTTCCTAGTAATCGCTTGGTCAGCTTCATTGCACAGGATAGCTTTATCAGTCTCGCTAAGAAAGGCTATGAGGCCTACAGTGAATCACAATGTGCGTGTCCGCTCTCGATCTCTAGGGGATCACAAAGACTGACCATTGTTCTGCTCCCAGCTGACGTCTCCAAGACGGGAGGACAAGAATACAATACCCCACATCACTCAGGCCCACCCACCGGTACCCCGTCTTGTTCGTAGTAGCTGTTATAAACGTCGCACCCTCCTAACAACAGCACAGTTGACGACGACGAGGTCGTGAGAACAGCAGAGAAACACGGATCGGCCGATTCGTCAGTATTTTCGTCTGCGTTGAGCTTTGTTAAGCAGAACGTCGTACGTGCTGATTAATTTCTGATATACGATTATCCTGATGGTGTCGTAGGGAGAGCACAACCAACCCATCGACGAAGATCACGTCACCAACGCACACAAGAAAGCCTACGAGGAGGGCTCTGCAAGCTCACTTAGCGCCAACTCTCTTGGCAGTGCAGCCGCTCTCCAGGTATGATCCGTCATCATATATCACCATCACACACTCACTCCCACTCCATCACCAAGGCTCTCAAGAAGTTCACCTCTGGAGGCAGCTCTAGCGGCGGGTCCGGGTCTCAAAGCCAGCTTATCAGTCTCGCGATGGCAGAGGCCACCAAGTTATTCGAAAAGTCTGGCGGCGCGGCTTCTGGGAACAAACAGGATGCTGTGAATGGCGCAGCTATGACTGTCATGAAGCTGTTCGTGCAATCAAAGATGGGTGGTTCGACTACCGGTGCTGGCAACTCTGGTGGCCTATCGGGGCTGCTCAGTCTTGTGAGTTCTTGATGGGGCATTGGTCGCTATCCGCTAACGTACATCTTACCAAGGCCTCCAACTTCTCCAAATAGTTGCCAAGAGGCATGTCAGGTGCTGCAGAAGTTCGTATTGATAAATGTATGTAAATGTAGTGGAAGGCTACCAAGATGCTGTGTTACAAAAACTCAGTAGTGGAATTCAGGATTGAGCATTGAATGATCACCGCCGACTGTTGTTCAGAAGACGATTACGCCTTTGGCTTTAACTGCCTTGGATCTCCGTCGTTGTTAACGCACAGTTAGTGATTTTTTTTTAAAATTACAGCCCAAGTACACTGGAATAGTGGCCGTGCACGAGATTCAGTTCGCGTTCTTTCAGAACTATCCAGAGAGCCTAGCATCCGAACCCTACCACAAGATTAGGTATACAAGACCTTTGATTAGCAATGAGCAAGTAGCAATACAGCAGATATAGCAAAGAGATATGCAACGAGAACAAGAGCGATGTGTGGGAGTGAATAACAAGATGATAGGAATGTGTGCAACGAGAAAACCAAAAAAACAATGAGGCAACAGTGAAAACTAATATCGATACAGTGAGTTGATAAATGCAATGTATAAAAGAAGAAATGCGAAAAGAAATTCAAATGTTATGACGGCATTAGCCAGTCCTCAGCAAGCTTCCAGGTCGACGAAGAAGAACTAAAGTCGACATCGGCAAAGTCTGTAGAAGCGTTGAACAGGTTGTTCCCTGAGAAGGAGAAGGTTTCTAGGAATGCGTCTAGATCGGAGAAATGGGTGGAGTCGGGTTGTTTTTCAGCTGCAGATGCGAGTTAGTAAAGAGGACGTGTAAGGTAGAATGAAGAGAGAGACATACCTGGAACAGCAGTAGGCATCAGACCTTCCAAGTCAAGACCTGATACGCTGAATTCGGGTGTGGAAATGCTGTCCAGGATCGATCCGTTGTTGAGTAACGTCACAGAAGGAGCGATGCCATCTATTGATGACTCGGCTGGCGTAATCGATCTTGGCGTCGAAGCTACAAGAAATCAGTTCATCACGATACCCGAGTAAGAAGATGATAACTCACGACCAGCCGACGACTCTGTCTCATCAGAGTACTGCGAGGATGGAGACATGGCAGAGTAGTTGAACACGTCCACCTCAGGGTCAGGAGGAAACTCGGCTGATGCCGTTTCGAACCATCCTTCGAGGTTCGGGGGAACGTAGAGTTCGACGGGACGACATTCAGTTTTCGTGCTCGTCGAGGAAGAAGGATCGGATACGGAGCGATGTGAGCCGTGTATGCCACGGTGGCGCTTGAAAGTACCGGCGCCGTCCGAATCGGATAGACGCCTCTTCCGCTTGGATGGTGAGGGCTGTGGGCGTGGAATCGCGTGAAGAGCCAGAAGCCTCGGTGTCGGTGGCGGAGGGGGAGAGTAGACCTGTAACAGCATATTCAACGTCGTCGGTTCTGCGTATAAACGTGAGATTTTGGAGCAAAAAAAGGGAAGGAAACATACCTTGATCGCTTCTTGGATCTGTGAGCATCGCTACCACCGTCCTCATCGTCATCTGAGCTGCGGCGTTTCCGAGAAGGGGTCGCCTCAGATGGCAATGAAGGATCGACAGAGCGACCAGGCGATCGCTCAGGCGACGGGTATGCCCTCCGCGCGTCGACCTGCCTCGCCTTTTCCATCCTAGCCTTCTTCGCTCTCTTCTCAGCCTCCCTCTGCTCTTCCCTCTTCTTCTTATTCGCCTGCTCCTGCGCCTGCAGCTCCGGCGTCATATTCTTCACCACACCGCCCAGCTTCCATCCAAGAGTGCTCTGCTCAAACTTGCCGGAATACAAGTCTGCGAGTGTCGACTCCATATCGGCGAAAGCGATGGATATGGGGATGGTATCGGTTGTCCTCTTCGCCGAAGAAGTAGGTGGTGGCGGCTTCGACGAGACGATCGCGGTTGCCGCCAAAGCTCTTGAGGAGGGTGTTCCAGCCGATGCGCCGCCGGGCGTTGGTAAACCAGTTGTCGAGTTCTCTGCTCCCGGCGTTGGTTTCGCGGCAGATTTTGCGACGGACCTCGCGAGTTGGGTAGGGATTGTGGAGGTTATCGACAAGCCAGCGTATGCGGGTTCGATGTACGCGGAGGTATGTGGTTTGGAAGAGTGGGACAACATAGGGCATTTCTAGACTGCACTGCGGAAGACAGCAACTTCTCAACCCTTTCCTTAATCGCAGTGGGGATCTCTCGTCCGATACTTGGATTTCGAGACAGGGTCTCGGCAGATGATATCGAGTGTGGTCTGCCACACTGTATGCGAGAAGTAGCGTCGGAAATATCAAAAAGATCCTTGTTATAGCTGTCGAAGGATATCATTGATGTAGCGCTTCGAACTCCAAGCGAATTAATCTAATCTAGAGATGCTTGGTCCATTTCCCCATCATGAGCGATGAAGAAATCATCGAGGGTACCAGATAGTCGATCGTGGATGCTGGGAAGCATTCTCGTCGTTGCGAGAGGCAAGCGAAAAATGGTATTCGTAGGATGGTTCTTACAAAGTCCGATTTCAATCTCCGCACTGGGCGGCTGATCGGCTCTATTGTGCGGACCAAAACGGTGTCCTTTCTACTTTCTCATCTCAGTACCTCGAAAGTATACCATGCCCGTTGCTCGTCATCATGAGCTCCTTCAGAGGTCCTCAGACATTGCCCAATTATTCAAGAAGGCTATTGGGAGTTCTCCCCCCGTATACCAGCATCCGCCTATACCTCCGCCTGTGATAGCGTTTCCGCTGCCTGACTATGTCAGAGCAGAGCTCGGGGACGCTAGTATTTCAGAAGAGCTTCGCAAAGCTCTGTCCGCTACAATTTCTGATGTGCAGCAGCAATACCGTCATGTCTTTGAAAAGACTTACGCTCGACCTCTGTTCTCGGATCAAACACGCCTGGCACTCAGCATATTGCACCTCTCTTTCAAGGACAGTTCTTGAGGCAGGGTCTCCCTGGCCTGATGCGTCACTACATGCAAGAGAAAGCGGTGCTAGCCCCCGCTGCTGTTACTTCCAATGCCCGCCCGGCGCCAAAGTTCAACACCGTCAGTCCTTTTCTCCTTCCCCGGATCCAAATACTCACCACCCTCCAGGCGTACATCCCATTCCTCAAAGCGTACTTTGACTACAACGCCTACCCCTCCCTCCACGACCGCGAAATGATCGCCAAAAAATCCATGATGACCTCGCGCCAAATCGAAGTCTGGGTGAGTCCCCCCCCCCCCCTCCTCACCTCGCCTCCCCCATCTAACCCCCCTCCGCCTCTCAGTTCCAGAACCACCGCCGCATAGAGAAGAAAGCGGGGCGGCCATGCGTGAAGCGCAAGGCGTCGGACGCGGGGCCGTCGCAGTCGCAGATCGACAAGATCGAGCAGGTGATGGGGATGTTCGGGGTGTCCAAGGAGGAGCGGGACGGGACGGACGCGGAGGAGGAGAAGTTGGAGTACGTGCAGGGGGAGAAGGGGCGGGGGTTCGCGGTATGCTTGTCCCTCTTTTTTATACAATAAAGGGAGAGTGGCTCATGGGTTTTTTCGGGGCAGTCGCTATCTGCACCTCGGTATCCGCCTGATGCCACTGCCACCGACGTGCTTGCCATGCCGGATAGGCCCATCCCGGCGTTCGTGCCCGGGTACACGCCCTTCCTCAGTAGGCGCGGCGCCCGCGGTGTCCTTTCCCGCGCCGACGTGGGCGCGCCGGCCCGCCACGCAGGCGCGCGCGCCCCCCGCGCAGCACCCGAGCTTCTCCGAGCTATCCGAGGCGTTCGCGACGACGCTGCGGATATACAGCGACATCGCGCGCGTGTCGGACAAGTCTGTGCCGCCCGCTGCGACGTGCGCGATCACGACGCGTCTCGAGCCGGGGCACCACCCTGCGCTGAAGACCACGCCCGCGGCGACGGAAGAGGAGGAGGAGGAGGAGGAGGAGGCGTCGCTGGGGCTGCAGAGACAGGTGTCGTGGTCGAGTGCGTCGTCTGGGTCGGAGGAGTCGTTGCCTGCGACGCCGCAGAGTACGAACGTGGATCTGGAGCTGGAGCCGGAGCCGTTTGATGATTTGTTCGATGAGGTGCCGGTGCACGACGAGGTGCCGTTGGATATCGAGGGCTTCGTGTATGCGGATTACCCAGCGCCTGATATCACTGTTGGGGGGAAGGCGAAGAAGAAGAAGAAGTCGCATTACAGGACGTGATTTATACACATTGGTTGGATTTGTATCATTATTTTGCTATCGCGTTGTGTACTGTATCAATTAGTTTTCTCGGATTTATATTTCTAGTGTTAATTCAATGTACTTGACTTGTTCGCTTGAGAGAAGGATGGAAGAGCAAGAACGTTTGCATGATATCTTTATACTTTATTCAAGGCCAAATCTATGGAAGGCCTGGTAAGAGTTCCACGATGCCCACATATTATTTCTGATCGAGCGAAAGTGAGATGACACAAGAAAATGTAGTTTCGAGTCTGGACGTCGTACATAGGGAAACCTAGCTCCGACTTTTAGCCGAGCTCTTGACACAAGAGGACGGATGATAAACGTGACCGTTCAAGGTATGCTATCTATTCTCGTGGTACAACAAGCGTCGGGTGTCCGGAATACCAGCAACGACGGACCGTAGAAGGCACGGTCATGGGTACCACCTCGGAGAAACCTCATCGAGGCCTTATCCTCATATAAACGCTCTCCTTGCAATCACCCTCCCCATGTCTTTTCTACTCCTCCTCCTCTCCCTCCCCCTGCTCACCCTCGCAGCGCGCTTCAAAAACCTGGTCACCTTCGGGGACAGCTACACGGACATCATCAACGTCGGGGACGGCGGCACCGCCTGGCCCGTCTACGCAGCGGGATACGCCGACCTCACCCTGCTCCCCTTTGCGCGCTCCGGGGCGACGTGCTCCAACCTCATTACGCCGCGGCCATTCCCGTCGATATTCGAGAGCCAGCTGCCGCTGTACTTTGCGGAGAAGCACTAACGGGACGATCAGGGTGGACGCGGGGGAGACGCTGTACACGCAGTGGATCGGGACGAACGACGTCGGGGTGTATTCGCTGGTGACGGGGAGCAACGGCGCGTCGATCGTGGATGTGGTGGGGTGCATGGTCGACTGGGTGAGGGTGCTGTACAAGGACGGGGCGAGGAACTTTTTGGTGCAGAATGTGGGTGGCGCTATGACGAGATGGAACCACCGCTGACGAGACGCAGATGGTGCCGCTGAACGAGGTGATCCTGTACGCGGCAGACTCGTACCCAAACAGGTACTTTAGCGACGCCCGGAACACGACGGAGTGGAGCGTGTTTATGCGCGAGCTGGTGCTGGCCTGGGAATGCGCTGTCCCGGGCCATGCTGCAGGCGCTCGGTGCCAGAGGTGCCGGGTGCTCATATCGGCATCTTTGACTCGCACGGGCTGTTCCAGGACATGCACGACAACCCGGCGGCGTACCTGCAACGGGACGGCGCCGCTGAACGTGACGGGTGCGGCGGTGTCGTGTGTGTTCACAGAGGGAGGCGGGAGCAGTGTCTGCACGACGGCCCAAGGCACAGACCGCGACAGTTTCCTGTGGTGCGTGTTTCCACATGTGGTAACTTGTCTGTCTGACAACCGATGCAGGTACGACGAGCTGCATCCGAGCGAGCAGGCAGACAGAGTCGTGGCAAGGGAGATTGCGCAGGTTGCCAGAGGGGAGCAGAACAGATGGACGACGTGGATTGTATGATAGTTATGCAACCGCGATGCCGAAATCTGAGCCAAAGTCGAACACTGCGTCTGTAAACAAGGGATCCGAGCCCCACGACGGGTTTTCCCCAAAGTCATAATCGGCAAGGCTAAAGTCGATGTTCGTGAAGCAAGTCTGTGACAGGCGTGTCAAACGCGGCCTGGAAGCTGTCCAAGTCTGACGTAATCGGCGGCGCTTCGAGGGGCGCAGGGAGCTCCACCTCGAGCTGGATGTTGCCCTCGGGGACCGGGTGCGCGTCGCCGAACCAGCTGTCGAGGTTGGGAGGCTCGTATGGCCGGAACGCTTTTGGCGGCCTCTCCTCCTTCCGCCGCTTCGAGCTCTGCTTCGGCTCCTCCTCGTCCCTCTTGCGCTTCAAACTGGCCAATTATCATCAGCAATCACCGAAAAGGACACGCAAAGTACGCTCACCTCGGCACCACCCCAAACAGCTTCACCACCTCCCCCGGCCCGCCCAGCCGCGGCCCATACACGTCCTCCAAGTTTTTCTCAATCAACGCAAACTCGACATCGATCGCGGGGTACTCCTCCCCCTCCCCTTCGCCCTTCCAGTAGTGCTTCGCCGCACTCACCACCCGCTCCCGCCCGCCTGCTACCCGCTTCACGAGCTCCGTCCATCCGATCCGCCGCCGCGCCGTTGTGAACCACCGCTCAACGTGCACGCCGCCTGATTCTCGGCACAGGTCACTCCGCACGGACGCGGGTGGGTACGGGTTGTGCAGGTTGTTGGACAGCCATGTGTAGAGGGGGGTGTAGTCGCGCTTGCGGAAGGGGGAGGATGAGCGTGAGGAGAGCAAGGAGGATGGAGGGGCTGACTCGGCAGTGGCCGTGCGCTTTGTGCGCTTTCGGCTTGTTGGGGGTTCAGGGGATGTCGACGCGTGCGTGCGCTTTCTAATTACGCGTGTAGGGGGCGGAGGTGGTGTCGGATTTGATTTCTCCAAGGCAGCCTCGAAAAAATTTTCTGATTCCAGTAATATCTTCGATGTCCCGACCTGCAAATTCATCAAAGTTTGGCATACGACCTCAACAGTCTTGGACACCGCATAAGCCAAGTCAGATGTAGACTCGGATAAAGTGCCAGATTGTTGTTCTTCATGAAGATCTCCCTGCAGGAGCGCCAATTCGGTATTAAATTTGTCCAAAGACGATGGGGATGCTCGATGGGCGGCAAAGAGATCATCGACAGCCGATAATAGTCTGTCCTGAAGGGAATCCGTGCTTTGAGCAATGTCAACCATAAAGACCAGAGGCAATAAGTAAAAGCGCCGAGGCTGTTCAGTGGCAAGACCGTGACCTTGGACCAATTATGATTGCCGTTGTTACATAGGTTCAAACTCCGCACTGTCCTTTCTCCCATTGTTCTCCCAAAAGAGACAAAGTACAGAGCCCGGCCAACGTGGTGAGCTTATTGTCATTATCCTTCTCTTGGTTCTACCGACAAATGACGGCTATTGATACTGGTATCCAGTACAGTCGGCTTCAAAATACCCTGCAAATTGCCCAGCACTTTACTCAGTCATCATATCTCTATTTCTATCCCGAACCCGCGTTCCCCATCCCGTCCGAATTCGAACTCGACTTTGATTTACAACTCCCCGAGGATGTCAAAATACGACTATCCAGTCCCAACATATCGCACGAGAGGCGGCGAATTATATCTACGACCATCTCGAACCTACAGACACAATACCGCAAAGCGTTCGAACGTGTGTATGAGCAATCGCCCCAGCGCTCAGCGGTCCCGCAGCTCAGAGCCCTGTTGAAAGATATGTTCTTCAACAGAGCTGTTCCTGATATCATGAAGCGATTCATTCCAATGAAACCAGCATCATGGAACGAAGAACCACGTCCTCAATTCAACGCCGTACGTCCCGCCCTCCCCGTCTCGCTATACCACTTACTAACCCGCCTCCCCAGAACCACACACCCCTCCTCCTAATGATCTACACCCACTATACCCCATACCCCACTGCCGCCGAGCGCTTCGCCGTTGCCGAATACACCCAAATGTCCGAGCGCCAAATCGAAGTTTGGGTGAGCACCCCCATACTTACCAGCAACGCTCAGCTGACTTGCCAGTAGTTCCAAAACCACCGCCGCATCCAGAAGAAAGCCGGCTTCCCGCCCTCACGCGTACGCGGACCAAGTGGAGGCGTCGAGGCGCTCCTCGCTTCGCTGCCTTCTCCTTCGTACTCCCAGCCGACGCCAGAACCGGAAAGACACCCGGATGAGGACTCAGAGAAAAAGTACTTCAGCTTGACGAGACCGGCGTTCCCGGGCCCGCCCTCCTCCGACTTCATACCCGTCCCTGCGCCCCCCGCCGACCTCAAAGGCAAAGGCAAAGGCAAGGAAGTCCCTCCCTCCTTCCTCCGCCCCGTCCCCTTCCCCGCCCACGCCTTCCACTTTGACGCCCCCTGGCCCCGCGCCGCCCCATCCACCCCCACTCCGAAACCTCCTGCGCCAACGATGGACGCCCTAACAGACCTGTTCGCCTGCATGAACGTCCACTCCCCAGCACAAGACTCCGAGGGCGAAGCCGCCACCGCGCGCTACACCACTGACCTCCGGGGGCGCTCCGCCGCGTATGTCGGGGAGGGCGCGTGGCAGAGCTGGAGCTGGAGCTGGCACGGGTGGGCGGGCCTCTTGAGCGTCGAGTGGGGGAAGAGCAGCTGGGGAACGAGGAGGAAATCGGCGAAGAGGACGAGTTGGAAGCCGTATTCGAAACCCCAGCCGCTGCCTCGTCGGGCACCTTCCTCCTCCGCTTTGTGCAGGGTCCCGAGCTCTCCCTCTTCCTCCTCCTCCTCCTCGTCGAGCCGAGTTCCGAGTTGGGGTTCACAGACGGAGGCTCCGCATTCCCCCGCTTCGTCATACACCTCGTATTCTCCTTCCCCTTCACCGCCGCCTGGTTTTGTCCTCGCCACATAACTGCGTGCGCTTTTGTCGATGCGGAATCACTACCAGCGGATATACAGCCAGGATCTCATCCACCGCCTAGATGTGTTGGCTCGCCAAGGCGTCGTGAAGAGGTTAGACGCGAGGACGATGCTACACACATTGAAGAGATATTTCGTTTCACAGCCTAGTCACGATCGCGATTGCGAGGTGATAGAAGGCCCCATTCCTATTTGTTTTTGTGGTTTGGTCATGTCGAGTACCAGCTATTTCATAGATGAAGCATACCCATTGTATTACCATTTCATTCTGAAGAGGTTCGTTCATTCTGTGTAATCGTTAGATTTACTGTATACATATCTGTAGCATAGTCACATTTAAAGTTAATATTTCGTGTATTGACCTTCGTCCTCACGGAGATTTTATGAAAATGAGTTTCGACTTCGATTCGTCATTCCAATGCAGGTTGACATGGACAACGTAAATACTGCGTTCACTTCTTGTCAATTCGGTTTGAGATTCTTTCTATTCAAATGCATTACATGTACAGGTCCACAAAGAGATATTACACTACATAGATACTGCCCTGATGTATCTGACAAAAATTATATGTGCAAAATGCGACGAAAGCAAGACTATAGCAAAGATACAGAGACATGATGGGAGGTATATAGCAACGTTACAACATGACAGAAAAGAAATCGTCACAGTCATCAAAAATCGACTCTTTTCTTGCTCAGCACCCTCTTTGGAACCTTATGTTTCTCTGCAGGCGCCTTCGGTCTCACAGACGCCTGCCTCGTAAACGCCGGCTCGACATAATCGATATTAGCCGCGAACGCCACCCCCGCCGCAGGCACCCGCGCGGCTACACTGCTTCCCTTCCTCAATATCTTCTGGTTCTCAGAAGGGAGCATCACCATGCCGAATCCATTCGAAGGAGCGGCACTCGGTCGGGCGGATGCATGGCGCACAGGGAGCTGGGACGATGGTTGATGTCGAGGATCGATGTGGTGTGGCTGAGGCATGGAAGATGTTTTGGAAGGGGCGTTTCGTAGAGGAGTAGGCATTACGAGATTGCTGGGAAGATGTTTTGGAGGTGGCCTGTTTTGATAAGCCGACGATGAAGATTGGATACTTGGTGCTGGTTGTCTAACGGGAGGAGGCCGTTGCTGGGGCGCCATTTGTTGATAAGCCATACGTGGAGTTGCCGTTGGAGGCGGTGCCATCTGTTGCGGTGGTATCGGCTGGGGTATACGCTGTGGAGGGGGTGGTATTGCCTGTGGCATACGCTGTGGTGGGAGTGGTATTGCCTGTGGCATTCGCTGTTGTTGTGGTGGTTGATTGCGCTGTTCCACAAATGGCTGTCGCATCCGGCTAGCTTCGTACCCTACAGGATCAAGTATTCTAGAATTGTTTCCGTACGGTGTCCCGTGAGGAGTGTAAGAAACATCAGGCCTTCCGTGGCCATCATAAGACGAGGGATGAGGATAAGGCGTTGCTTGAGGAAAGTCGACGTGCTCGGTCATGGCGTAATGATCGAGGGGAACATTATGACGCCGCGGAGTGACCGCAGTCTGCGAACGCTGTAGGTTCAAGCCAGATGTGACATTGGTAGCGGGTGGAGGCACAGGGGCGCTTTTGCGTTCTGGCCTGGGTATCATAGATGCCGGGGCCGGAGCGGGTACCTCTTCTTCTACTCCCCCATATGCATCTACTATACCCCCATACGCATCCTCATTGTCCTCGTAAACTGGAGTAACTGGTCGCGGACTTCTCCGTACAATATAGTCAGACCGAACGGGTTGAACAGCTTGGACGACAGGCAGAACTGGTTGATGAGATCGCGGAGGCTGGTGGGTTTGAGAATGGTGTACAGGGCTGTCGTGATGGTTAAACTGTACACCACCACGCTGATATTGATCTTGTTCAGCTGTTTGGTGAACTTGACGAGAGGATGAACGGCTTTGCGTGGGATGCGGTTGTACGTCGGCTGGTTCATACTGACGAGTTTGATATAATTCAAAGTTGGAAGCTTGCGGCCTCGGACGGGTCGAGGCTTGGCTTTGAAGAGGACGCGGTTGTACAACAGGCTGAAGATAAGGTTGGTAGTTGTGAGGGAGTACCTGTCCCGGAGTCAGGTTCAGAGGTGCACCGAAGGATGTAAATGGAGCGGGTGCTGCACTGGTCTGCAGATTCTCAACGGAAGACTACAAATTGTAATCAGTGAACCTATTTCTCCGAAGACGACTGGATAGCGACAAACATTGTCATGATTTCTCTGAGGACGATTCTGCGGGATGTAGTAAGTAATCGCAACCGGGGGCCTTCCACAAATAGAACACACTTGTTGTTCCTTGCTTTTGGACTTGACGACCTTCTGTATAGCCTCGTAAGGTCCGCCATGGTGTAACCTCATACCCAGTGGATTTGTTTGATCCATTTCATCAATAGGATCTAGCTGGTTCGTCCGACCGCGTTTGGCCTGAGCACGGGCCTGACGGTGTTCCTCAGCTGTGGGCTGAGGTTCTGGAGGAGGCTCATATCGAAGAATGAGTGGCGCGTTTCTGCGTATAGGCTGCGGCGCTTCTTCCTCGGGATGTGACTTCTCTGGTGTGGTGTGGCGAGAATTAGATGAGCGCTGTGGCTGCTGCTGCTGATATGGATACATCTGTTGGGGTATTTCCTGGATGGGTAACGGTTGTGGCCCGGGCGCTTGAGACTCTGCCACCAGGGCAGAGTGATTAGAGTGAGCCGACGAAGAAAATGAATGTGAGGGTGAGTGTGAACGTGGAGATGTTCGCTGAGATTGTGGAGGTGATTCCCGAGGTGGCGCAGCAGAGGGACCTGCTTCTGTAGAAGGCGAGTTGTTTACGCGATATTTCTCTGGGCCGCGCTTCTCATAGCGAAGGGGAATGCTCGTGCTTTCATCATAAGAGGGTGGATCATCGCTAGTGTACAGGTCAGGGTTATGAATGCGTAATTTATATGTTGCCGGCTGCTGTGGAGAACGTGGTCGTAGACGTGGTTCAGTGGCCAACGGTTGCGATGGTGGCATGGCGGCCGCGTGGTTTGACGATGAGGGAGTAGTCGTTACGGGGGATGGAGTTTGTACGAAAGACAGAGACGGCGTAGACACGGAATAAGAGGGACCAGCACTGACGAATGGGAATCGAGCCTCGGGAGCTTTGCTGTGGGAATCCGATGACTGTTCTGAATGGCGAGAGCTGACATCAACGGGCTGTTCGTGTTTCAAAGAGGATTGTCCGGGCACTGGTGCAGGTCCTAGAAAAGAATAGGAGTTTGAGAAGAGATGGGAACGCGGATCAGACGAGAAAGCTGGGTCGTTGTACAGTTCCGGCGAGACACTTCCAATTCTGGGTTCCCTAACGGTCTTCATGGAGGCCGATGTCGGCGGCGCCTTGGAGAGTTTTGCTCGACCGTCAGCCGATTTCCTAGGCTCCTTGGGTGACGACGACGAAGAGAACAAGCCCCACAGGAATGACCGGCGACTCTCTTTCTTGGGCGCATCACCAGATCCAGTAGCAGAGGGAACGCCGGTCTGCATCGCGGGTGTAGGTGGAAACGAGACCGACTGGCTCTTTCTTGCCATCTTGACAGTGCTGCACCCCGGGCTGTGTGAAGGATGAAAGGAAAAGAAAGAAAAGGAGGAAAGTAAGAGGACAAGAAAGAGATGGAGAAGGGAAACTTGGATCCTCGCGGTTCGAGGCCAAGACCTGACGTTAGATAATCAGGCTACCATTTCAACCACGGCACCCAAAGCAACTGAGCCTCTTTAGCACCTCTTCATGTGATTGGACCGTTGCGAAGAACAATATTCGTGTGACGCGGTCTGGGACGGCCAACGCGTCCTAAATTCATGTTCTTGCCTACTGAAGCACCTGGAAGGAAGGACGTAAGCAATTTCTATCAGTCGTCGGAACGGGACTTTATTGATCTCTAAGGATTCTGATGATAGCAACAATACTAGAAGCCTCTTCTCGTTATCCTCATGGCGTTTCTCAAAAGCTATGATAAGTCGAAAGTGCAGACGACCTACAAGCACGTCTTAAAAAATGTGGAAGCCGTTTTCGCACCTATGCCCAAAGTTGAATGGCCTTTCTTCATACGGATCGTGGAGTCTGGTTTACGAGACTATTTTCGCACCAGCCGCCAACTTGGGTCTATACAATAGTGCAATGTTACGATCCGTTTCCCCGCCCAACCCGAGCCCGAGCTGCCCAGATAACTTTCATTTGCCAACGCCGCCATCGCTATGGCCAACTGTCCGAGTCGCCCAAACCAAATGCAAGTTCCCAAGCAGTTCTAGCTAGACCCGAAGTCTTTCACACACGCACTGGAGTCTGGCTAACCGTGAAGATTGTGAAAGACTGGGAAAATAGATGGTCGTAGAATGAATTAATCCCTGCTATGGGACACCGCTGACTTGAATCTAACATGGATGCAACTCGAAGAAGCAATCGTCCATCTTGATGGAGATATGCGACACTGGATCCTAAGCGAGCAATACGACTGTCAACACATATTTGGGATCATCCTCTTTCATTCAATTTTTGTGCGAGCTTCTCTGTCTACCAATTTCATTGCTCATCATTGTAGTTCTATCACTGAAAAGAGCCGATTCTGGCACGGTCATCTGGACCGACATTCGCGCTTCCTTTACTTACACTATCACCGAGAACACGACAATTAACGGTCCGCCCGGTGCGTTAACGAGGTGATCACGATATGACAATCCATCCTCATAAACCCCCAATCCATGTCAGCCCTTCCCGATGCTTCTCCTCCTCTTCCTCGCCTTCCCCGTCCTATCCCTGGCCCTCGCTCCGGGCCAAATCAAGAACCTTGTCACATTCGGGGATAGCTATACGGACGTCGTTTCCGTCAGCGACGGCGGCATTCCCTGGCCCACTTATACGGCCCAGTACGCCAACCTTACTTTATATCCTTACGCGCGTTCCGGGGCTACGTGTTCAAATAACATCACGTACCGTCCCTCCCCCTCCGTATTCGAAAGCCAGTTGCCGCTGTATTTTTCCGAGAAGGACAATGACTCCATCATATTGGACCCCAGCGTGACGCTGTACACACAATGGATCGGGACAAATGATGTAGGCAGGTATTCAATCCTCACGGGGAGCAACGACGCGTCCGTCGTAGAAGTTGTGAGATGCATGGTTGATTGGGTGAGGATACTTTATCAAACCGGGGCTAGGAATTTCTTAGTTCAGAATGTACGGGAATTCTCAAGTATCCAAATTTTATTCAGTCACTTACCGAGTGCAGATGATCCCGTTGAATTCTACGATTCTCTATGCACCAGAATCATATCCCAACAGGTACTTCACCGACCCACGGAACACTACTGAATGGAGCGTGTTTATGCGCGAGCTGGTGCTGAGTGGGAACACGCTATTACGTTTGATGCTACATACTTTGATACCGGACGTTCCTGGGGCTCACATCGGTGCAGGATATCCACATATCACCGTCGGCAAAGGCTGATTGCTGTATAGGAATCTTTGACTCGCACGCCCTCTTCACAGACATGTACAATAACCCATCAAAATACCTCAACAGCACAGCGCCACTGAACGTGACAGGCGCGGTCGTATCATGTGTGTATCCAGAGGGAAGTGACAACTCCAGCGTGTGTACGACGGCCTATGGCTCTGATCGGGATAGTTTTCTCTGGTCAGCCCGTTTCACGATTTTGGTTAACACCAATCTAACGTTTGGTCATAGGTACGACGAGTTACATCCAACTGAACAAGCAGATAGAATTGTGGCGAGGGAGGTTGCGCAGGTAGCGAGAGGAGAGGAGAATCGATGGACTACATGGATTAGTTGAGAGGTCGAGGTGGAGAAGGTTGTTCAGCTATGGAATTCATCGTATCAGCTCAACATCTGCCATATCATCATTGTGCACACAAGATGAGCACGAACAATACGAAGACGGTGGATGTCGTCTTGACCAATAATCATCATGGAGATTTACCGTGGGGAAGATTGTGTCATCGTCCACTGATAAGACAGGATCCAGCTTTATCTGATCCTGATCGCCATCATGGACACCTTCAACTCCCTGCTCTCGCGGGAAAATGTTATCAAGACGGTGGAAATGCATACATCTGGGGAGGCACGTTTTTGGGCCTTTCAGACGTCACCATGTTCAGACTTACACCTGTTAGCCCACACGAATCATCATCTCCAGCTACCCACCTCTCCTCGGAACCACCCTCCTCGAAAAGCGACGTTACGCAAAGGAGCACCACGATGACATCAGGCAGCGGCTGATGCTCGAGCCCCGTGGGCACGCAGGGATGTACGGGGCTATCCTCGTGCAGGAAACTGAGCTCACGAAGAGCGGGGAGGCAGACATCGGGGTGCTATTTTGCCATAATGGTGCGTGGGCAGTGCGTCTGCATTCTCATCGACCTTGCTTACCCGAACAGAGGGCTACTCGACAATGTGCGGCCACGCTACGATCGCTTTGGGTCGGTTTCTAGTCGATACGCACGACTTGGCGGTGTTTCCCCGACGCGACGCACTTAGAACAGCGAATGGCACGACGGAGCTGAGAATCCACGCGCCCTGCGGGGTGATACGTGTTAGTGTCCCCTTTAACTCCGACGAAGTGACCTTCCTTGGCATACCGAGTTTTGTGAGCAAGCGTGGGTTGGTGGTGGACATCCCTCTAAGTGAGCGGGGTTGCATACCTAAAGAACGAGTGGTGGTGGACATCGCATATGGAGGAGCATTCTACGTGCTCGTCTCCATGCAAGAGCTTGGTGTGAAAGGTAATATTGCTGAGGCGGCAGCGACAATCGAGAGATTGGTCAACTTGAAAGCCACACAAGAGGAGATAATCAAGCACCCGACGGAACACGATCTCGAATTTCTATATGGTGTAATCGTTACCGACAAGACACAGGGAGGGTCGAGAGGAGAGTTGGGAGTATGTTTCTTTGCAGGCGGACAGGTCGATCGGAGTCCGACAGGGTCAGGTGTGCTGGCTAGGGTAGCGCTGGGTGTCGAGGAGGGGTGGTTAAGCGTCGGATCGGATGAGTGGTGGGGATACGAGTCCGTAGTCAGTTTGGGGAAGGAAACATTGGGCTTCCAAGGATCCGCAGTGGAAAGGCAAAAAGAGGGCGTCGTGGTTATGGTTAAGGGTAGGGCGAACTACATCGGAGCAAGCGCATTCGTGTGCGATGAGCGAGATCCACTGAAGGATGGCTTTGTTTTGAATTTGCCCGAGTAGTGCAAGGGGTATAGCTGTCGACAATTGGTTCCCGAGTATGTAGACCGAAGTCTTTGCCGTATATAGTAGTCGAATCGGTATTGGCAAACAATGAGAATATTCACACTTGTGTGAATGATGGCTAATGAACTTCGTTGTTACAGCGATACAGGGACTGTTGAGGGCATGCAGTGATGCCATACGAGAACAACGGTACCAACCCGGCAAATTGATCAGATACCAGTCAGTCTTGCGAGGTTTAGAATAAAAGAGCGAAATTATTCTCTGCAATAAATCGGCCTTGATTCCAGGTACCGAATATACAATAGCACTTCCGCTTAATACGTTCCCGTTTCACTCGTACCATTCCCCATGATCGCGACACCGGAAGAGCTATACGGATGTTAACAATGGCCTGACTAGCCAAGAAATATTCACTCACGTTCCAATCCGATCTGCCCCAGCCTCCAACATTTCCACGCACTTCTCGAAGCTCCTAATTCCAGCTGACGCCTTGACCTGCACACCTGGCATGAAAGCCACCGCCGTCCGCATAAGAGAAACATGCCTTGCAGTTGCCCCACCGCCCAGAAAGCCTGTGCACGTCTTCACGAACGTCGCTCCCGCATTAGCGGCTAGGTACGACGCTGCGATGATCTCCTCGTCTGTCAGGAAAACGGTTTCGAGAATGACTTTAAGCGGTATCGTCCCGCAAGCTAGGACAACGGCGCGGATGTCGGAGAATACGAGAGAATAATCCCCTGCTTTGAGGGCACCGACGTTGAGGACCATGTCGACCTCTTTTGCGCCATCTGATATGGCTTGGGAAGCTTCACTGGAAGAGATCTCAGTTGAAATTCGAAGATATGGCGAAAAACGCACAATGCCTTGACTTCCATTTTCGATGCACCAAGGGGGAACCCAATCACAGCGCAAGGAATCGTAGAGGTTCCAGCAAGACGAGCGGTAACCTGTGGGATATTTGCACCATTCACGCAGCAAGACTTGTATGCATTAGCAACGAAGATGGCGAAAGATAGATGTTACTAGGCACCTTGAACTTGAATTTGATAGCTTCATCACACAACACGTCGATTTGGGCAGGAGTCGCATCGGGCTTGAGAAGCGTATGGTCGATCGTGCGAGCAAATTCAGTGTTGGGGGAAGTAACATGTAAGGTTACTTTGGGCTTCCCTGCTTGCTGTACATCTGATACTTTGGTGGATATCAGGGCCGCCCACTCGTCGTTTGTTCGCATCATCTAGTCATCCGAGGTCAACTTTACTAGGGCATTTTGTTATACTTGTAAGCGTACTGTTCAAAACTGGACTAGGTCTTGACTGTAGAGGTGTAACCTAGATCAGTGATCGCCGGCCACCGTCATCCTAGGCCTGGTCAATCGTCATGTGGCGGTGTAACATGAAAAGAACTTGTCCATCATGATGCAATCCCCGAGCGGCATACTTACTGCTTGCACTGCCTCGCCACATCGCCGCATCGTAGCACAAAGGGCAAAGAAAAGTTTGAGTCGAGCCGACCGCGTCCAATCGGTCTCAAGCCAAGTATTATACTGTATATGGGTACCGGCAACTCCCGGTTCTGGAACGTGAGCTGAGTAAGCGCCTTTTTGAGCCTTCCGACGGCAAATCCCTTCCGCATTTGTCCATGACCGTCTGTACCCTTCGTTGGGGACCTGTACAGTGTATGTGTTGCATGCCTCCATTAAATAATATTACAGGGAGTCCTAATCATGCTAGTAATATTCTCTTTTTGTTACTATACATGGTGTTCTTATGATCACTGTCCCAAAGTGTCTGTATAACAACTCTCACTTGTTTACACCTTAAATAACATATTCAATGACAGCTGAACACCTTCAGTCAGGGCAAAATTGGTGCTAGGCAATTGTTTGTACATATTTGTACCTGGAAGTTATGCACCTTGTATAGGCTTCCACAGAGTCGAAGCAGCTCCAAAAAACACAGGAGACAAATTTCATAACTAGAATACATGTATTCTTCGAGACAAAAGTGATAAATTCATTGTGCAATCATGATAAATTTCACAGAAATTGAGGAAAATGATGTAAATCAAACAATGTGCCTCGAAGAATACATGTAGAATTTTATTCCGAGTAAATTACTCCAGCCAAACTAGGCCTGAATCTTGCTCCTTCGACCCACAGGAGGTGCATCCATAAAACTCGGGTATTCCGGTCCATTTTTGGTATCGCTCGGAGTGCGAATTTAGTAGGGAGTTGCTGGTACCCATACTCCGAGTATTGCTGATCACGTGAAGTCAACACAACGAATTGAAATTCCGTGAATCCAGGTCCCGTTCGATTTTCTTTGTACGATTTCTCACGTCTGAAAACGCAACAGTCCAAGGCGGTATCATAATCGCTTGAAACATGCATCGCCCTCATCAACAGCACGTTGTCGAAGGAGCAGGAGATTTCAGAAAGCTCGTTCTTGCTGCGGCACTAGTGCAAGACCCTTGAAGTTGTGTGTGCTTGTGCTGTGCCAGTGAACGGCTCTGATCATTCCGGTATCTGTGACGCCATAAGGTTGTATTCTAGATGCGAAGATTCAATTTGAACCTCACAGCTGACCATTTCACTTGTCAATGAACGGACAGAAGAGTCGGAGGTGTTTGACACTGAGAAGGGAATACGGACTATGAAAAAAGAAGCCCCCCGGACCAGAATTCGGCTGGATAACGACATCATACCAAACTCGCACACAAGGCATCCACGAAAGAGACCAGCTGTTGATGATCAACCTCTGACAGTGGGCCCTGCTGCATGTGCCTTATCCATTCACTGTTGGAGGTGCTGTTGGTGAAATTCTCACATACTTAGTGTCTCTTCGTCTGATACTTGACCATGGCTATACATGTTTGTGATTCCGTTCCAAGACTGTGCTCTAGCTTTTTTGTATTAGGTTCGAATACGGTACTTATAAGCTCGATCAAGAACTTACCATTTCGGGTGTAGATCCGAACTCCTCGCTCCTCCATCCAGCAATGCATCAGGCACTACACACACACATCCGGACACCGTCACTATTTTTATCCCGTCCGAATGAAGCACCGCCCTATTTCCCCAAGCTGGCTCTATATAAGGAACGATATAGAGCATAGCCCTGTCTTCGTTCTTCAATGACTGAATCTCAGGCTCAAATTCCGACGCATGAAATAACTCAACAACCACCTCGAAAGAGAGCTCTTCTCATAGGAATCAATAAACTATCCGATGAGAAGGGGAGACCACAGGGAGTTCCCTTGGTCGGACCACACGCCGATGTCGTGCACATGAAAGAACTGCTCATCAGTATGCTTCTCCATCGTCTTATCTTGTGCTAGCTCCTTACACTCCATCCAGGTAAATATGGGTACAAGACGGAGAATATCGTGACTCTCATGGACAATGAAGGATTAACTGAACTTCAACCGACGCGCGAGAACATTGTATGGACATGCTGTACCCCTCCTCCCTTCATGCCGATAACCACATGACTTCTCTAGCTTCGCCATATAACACGACTCGTCCATGAGCCCAAGGATGGGGAATATTTCTTCTTCCACTGTAAGCTTTTTGTCTCGTGGATGGTATGCAGTCGATGACCGGATACAGACTCGGGACATGGAACACAGATGAAGAACCTGGATGGAAGCGAAGAAGATGGTATGGATGAATGTAAGTCTGCGCACTTCCTGCTTGAACCCATGTTGCTTGGTTCTAACCATGATCAGGCTTGGTAGCTATGGACGGAGAGATTATCAAAGATGATGTGAGTAAGCTGAAAGCTTTTCCTTGCTTTATCCCAACACGTTTGGTAGGAACTTCGAGAGCATCTTATCGATAGTCTTCCGGCGACTTGCTATATGACGGTTCGTCTTCACCTATCGTCCCACTGTTTGTCCCTTAAATTTCCACAAGGCCGTCCTGGATGCATGTCATTCAGCGTCTTTGTTGGGTATGTTTTGATTGTTCCCTCGTCAACTTCTTCGAGTAACACATTAGTAGATTTAGAACACTTCCGCTGCAACCGGGACTCTAGACAGAGAAGGGATACAATCCGTTGGCACACCATGGGTAAGCAACATTATATTCAACGCCGGATGACAAGCCTCAATCCCTACTAGACATTAGCTCGCGTAGATCCACCTATCAGCTAACAGAGAAGAGGGGCATCGCTTCTCGCAAAACGTCCATCCAGCCTCTAATAAATGCGTCCTTCAACAATACCCCAAGAGTTCTAGTAAAATCGCCTTCCATAGGCTCTACACAGGCGAACAGAGCTTCGTGCCTTGGCACAATTGAGCAATGTGAATCTCCTGTACAAATCTCCAGCCTTGATTTTCCCGTGCGTGTGTGCAACGGGTTTTGTCCGATCCCTAGCGCGAAGAAGAGGAAAATGGCGAAGGTGGTAAGTTGGTCTCCTTCAGATCAGAATCCTGGACTAAGGGCTTATCTATTTATCATGGACAGGTGTGTATATCATCATGTAAGGACAATCAGCAAACATTGGAAGTTTCTGGTGGATTGTCCTTGACTCAGGTCAGTATAAATGAGGCTGTCTGAGAATATCTCTTGGCTTATCACTCATCTTCACCTAGACTTTGATAAAGAAGTGCAGTGCGTTTCTTCTGTGCTCTTCAAATATCAAATATACTTAATGAGACTGGCAATCGTGGCTAGGCAAAGACCCTTACCTTTTACTTGCTGATCTGATGATTCACCTCAAGTTCGTTTATTTCTCTCGTACTTCCTTTTTTTAAATTAAGGTAATTTTAGATCTGAAAACTACAAAAACTTTGGCAAAGCTTTCAAAGAGGTGCAGAAATACGTTAAGGCTTTTCGATCATGGCAAGAAGAATACAAGAAAAGGCACCGACTTAGGCCTATCCCACGCTGCGATTCTAGGTTTTCAGCCATAAAACTTCGCCAGGATCCGCAGGTATGCATCCTATACCATGACACCATATGCCATTTCACTGACCACCTTTCGTATCTTAAGTTGTCCAGCCCCGAGCCTCTTGTCAGCATTTCTTCTTGATTTACTCGGTATAAAACCACTGACGCTTCAGAATAGGATATGGAAGCTATCCGATGGAATCCATAGTCTGAGTCACTGGAAACAACCATCGTCGAAAACATTGCATGCAGCAATGATATCTTATCCCATATTTAATCAGCAGAGTATCACTGCCATTAAGAATCTCGGCGGATACGTTGCAAACTTGCATATACTGCCTCCTACGCGTTCTGTTGCAATTCAGGGTCTTAGTACTTCCGTGGATTACTACAGAAAAGACTACATGATACGTAGCGTGCTAACGATTTTTAATCTTTGTTTGCTAATTTACTGGACTGGCTTACTTACAATTATGATAATCCATTTTCTTCCTTGTGCTCCGGATACTCTCGACTCTTGGACATATGTAATTACCTTTAGTTTCAATTCCGATGACAAGAATTTGTTGATCGCCGGTGAGCATACGCGGCTACAGTCATACTGCCATTAACTCCCACAGTTCACTAGACCTGTGCGCCGAGGGTTGCGTGTATACGGCATAAGATTGCGATATAAGAGAAGCCATTATGTCTACCGTCGAAAACTCACAGTATTCAAGTAGCACTTATGTCCAAGACGATCTTCATCACCGGCACATCCTCTGGTATTGGCCTCGCCACTGCCCAGCTGTTTTATACAAAAGGTTGGAATGTCGTGAGCACCCTCCGCGATACCTCCCAAGAGAACCCGCTTAAATCTCTCGATCCTTCTCGCATGTTACTAGTCCAGATGGACGTCGCAGATCCAAGCTCCATTGACCCCGCCATCGCAGCAGCCATTAGCAAATTCTCGAAAGTAGACCTACTGGTAAATTCTGCTGGATATGGTCAAAGCGGGATCTTCGAGATGATCTCTCCCGAGCAGGCGAGGAGGCAGTTCGACGTTAATATCTTTGGTTCGTGTTCCCAATGAATTCCTGATATTCAATATACTTAAATTAAGATCTTGAGTCTAGGTGTGATGGACGTAACACGGGCTTTCCTACCTCACTTGCGCATCGAGGGAGGCGGAATAATAAACATCAGCTCTGGTGCTGGTATATTCACTCTCCCAATGCTCTCCATGTACTGTGCTTCCAAGTTTGCACTGGAAGGATTTACCGAAGCACTTTCATATGAGCTCGCGCCCCAGAAAATCTTCGTCAAGAGTATCATACCCCACGGGGGCGTCACGTCGACAAAGTTTGCTGCTACTTCGGCAGCAGTGACGCCTATGGATCTAACGAAGGTACCACTCAACGCCGATTTATTCTTTTATCCTGTGACAAGCATTTTCGCAGGCCGAGAGTACGCAGCGAAGACCATGAAAGCCTATGAAAGGATGTCTGCTGCCCGGACGACATCAGCGGACGAGGTTGCAGAGGTGATTTATGCTGCTGCGACAGACGGAACAGATAAGCTACGCTATTTTGTCGGGAACGATACGAGGGGTTTCATAAAGGCACGGTACGAGTCGACCAGCGATGACGAATACGTACAGTACATGAGGTCTTTCTTCGCGTGAGACGCGTGACCGCCAGAAGAGCTACCCCTTCCACCGCGTCTGTACAATTTAGCCTGGTGTCCTTGATGTTCAAAATCCATGCTTGATCGTCGTCTATTCTACAGCATCGCCTGATAATTTTAATGCCTATCAAACGATCCGACCTCGTCCTCAATCCTCCACTTTCCTACCTCTCTCATCGCTTCAGCATCTCCACTTTCTAACTCTGGTTTGCTAAGAATATTGGCAACCATCTTCCATGGGTCCTTGCCCCCTCCAGTACCGCAATACGTCACCCTTAAACTTCTCTCCTAATTCTCTCTGCAGTGGATTCGATGAAAAAACATTTCGCCAAACTCGTGAAGCAATTGCGCGATCGAACAAGTATGAGTAGTACGTTGCACCATAGCTAAAGAGATGCCCAAACTGTGTTTGGAATGACGTCCCCGGTACGTAAGGGATGAGCCCCCGTGTATTATGCAGACTGGCGTAAGCTTGGGTGGAATCAAAGGAGGGGTCAAGCGCGACGGGGGAATGATACGTCTGATCAAGCGCCGCGAGAAGTATTTGGGAGTATGTGTCGATGGCATGACAAGGATCTTCGTGGTGGTTTATTGATTGGCGAACGTTGGATGTAGCAGAGACATCGAAGAGAGAGAGGACGTCGCCTGAGTAGAGGAAGTGTTCCATGAGAATGGAAGGTAGCTCAACGAAATCCGTAGCACAACGCGTTCCAGATACGTTCTGGTATTCGGTGCGTCCCACCATAGCTGAGAATGAAGAGTATTGAGCAAATCAAAGGTGTCATGGAAATCGTTCTACTGACAATGCATGGCGTGTCCCATCTCGTGGAAGAGCGTCTTAACATCCTGCCATTCCAATTCTGTGGGGCCGCGAGATATCGTTGGCCTCGCAAATTCGCAGAGTAACACGACCAATGGGAGTTGATATACACCGTCTTGACCAGGCAGATGATGCCTCTTTATCGCTTCAAACTCTAGCGATTCCCGGACATCATATGCCGCCCCTTCGGGCATCTCATCGCTTGCTTCGTCGTCGTCGTCGGTACGTCGAGAACATCTCACCGTGTAATGAGCTGCTCCACTTGCCTTGCCACGCCTGGCAAACAGGTCTGCATAAATCCATCCAATGATACCCTTCTCCTCATCAATAACCTCTAGTTTGTGTACATCCGAGTGCCATACTTCACCTGCGGTGGTGTCCGCCGGACGAAGACTGATACCGTATAAATGACGGAATAATCGGGAAAGACCCATGAATACTGTGCCGACGGTGAGGGGAGGGAGTGTCATTGGCGGTGCTGGAGGTTCGGGAGGACAGTAAAAGTCGCGGTCCCATGCCTGAATAATAGGGAATGGAGACGTATCAAGGTGTTTCTGCTTTCGCAGACTAAGGGCCCGCAACGCGGATCGAGCATATGGTCTTGTATAATCCATGAGAGCATCGAGGAAGTGGTGGACATGATCTAAGAAGAGAGTTCATAAGTACACGAGAATAGTGACGATCTAGCGTGAGCCTTACCAGGAGTTTTTGCCATTTTGTTGTCGAGGGAAAGGTGGGCAAAGCTTTCGCGTCCCACGAGGCGCGCAAGCTCGGCTCGTGTACGGAGCAATCGTTCTAAGACAGAGACTTGCTCGGGGGTACTCGAATTAGCCGCAATATAGACGCGTCGACGGGGCTCCTCGGCTGGGGCAGAGCGCATGATCATCTGCGCCTGCAACGAACCAGGATATACCATGAGATCGCGCTGAGTAAATCGAGCTTGAAGCTGCAGTCTGACGCCCATTCCCTGATCCTTCAAACCCGCCAGCTCCGAGGGCCTAATGGCTGCAGGGGGACGAAGGGCCGTCACATCTTTTAAGAACCGTCGTCCGAGGACTAGAATTTCTGTTGATAATGAGACAAATTTATCTCGCTGGTCTGGTGGGAGATTGATAGCAGACTGTTCGAAGTCATGCCAGAATATGAGAGCGGTTTTATGTGCCTCTGGTGAGAGCGACTTGACAATGTCAGGATCGGAGAGAACAGATTTTAGCACCTAATTGATCCTATTGGCCAATAATAGACATGAAATGAATAAACGACGCACTTGGTAGAGACCGACATGAGTATTCAATACATTCATGAACTCACACAACGTTTCGTACGCCGTATTTGCCGCATCTACCCATGCCCTGTCCGGATGTGCGTTCCTAACAAGCTCTGCGAGGTCTATAACGCCGCAAAGCATATCACTCAGCCGATCAAGATTCTTCACCACTTTGAACATCTCGACTCTCGACTCCCGCGCCCGTAAAATACGGTTGGTAAGCACCTGGGCCCGTATATAAGTGGCATTGGCGAGTGATATCAGTCCTCGCGGCTGAGCCAAGGAAGGATGTCCGAAGAGGCCTGTCCGCGAAAATGGCGACAACTTGAATCCATCCCGGGGGTTGTCGAAGAGGGTCACCAAAGCTTTGTCGTCCGTCGATGCTGGGATCGTAGGATGAGGTGCATGAGTCGACAAGTTTCGCCGGGTCGTACAACGACGGAGAGATTCTTGTTTGGCAATGAGACAGCCTTGGAAGCGGAAGGGCTGGCTGGGGGAAGTCGTGAAAGCATTGCGGGTGGCTCTGCTGATCATGAATGTAGAAGAAGAAAAGGAAAGGCAGCGCCAAGAGGCGCGAGTCCGGAACTGACAAACGGACTCGTAAAGTCTGGCCTTTCCATCCACGTGTACCGACCAGTCTAATTGCGGAATTTGCCGCATCAGAGTAAAATTGCAGCCTCCCTATTCGTCGGAGAGGCAGGAGTAGTAAGCGCTTGAAGTACTCACCGGAGAAATTAAATTTGAATTTTGAGGCTCAAGCACTGTACAAGCATAGGTCATTTAATCTTCACCAGCTTCCACTCTCTGCTAGTGTGCGTCGCTTGATCGAAGAAGAATCCTGATCTTAACTCTTTCAGTCCAGCAGGATTCCTGTTATTTAACTTCGGTACCGGTCACGGTCCGGGATTCTGAAAATTGAAAAGTGAACAAAAAAGTCAGTACAGGTATGCTTAAGGAACACCAGCTATGTTGGGGTATGCATGAACAATGAATATGAGGCAATGTAAATACTTGTACTTTAGAATAATGTTTATGCAATAGGTTGTAATAGTTTGGCGTATATCGTTATGGCGATTCTATGGGTGACAAACTTCCTTCCATGCTCTTGGGATAGTCCGAGTCATCTTCCGCTCCGTTGAACGAGGGAGACATCGAGACATCACCATTACCATTACCATTACCATTACCATTACCATTCTCTGTTCCAATCGTTTCCATCACATTCGTTGTTGCTCGATTCTCAAGAGAAAGCGTTGAAGGCTCTACGGCGTACACCCAATACTTTGACCGCTTCTTTCCGGCAATCTGCTCTAGTGCCACTTCTGTGGGTTTCAGTGCCGCTGCGCCAGAAGCCTTGATTCCCAGCCCATTTTTGCTGTGCTGCGGTGGCGGATCTACCGGGGACATACGCACATCTCCAGAATTTGTGCTAGCACTGCTGTCTGCTGTCCGTGCTCGTTTGATTAGTGGTTCGGCGTCAAATTGAGTGTCTGCAGGTGCTCCAAGACGCGTCGAACGCCGTTCTCCCCGCCAGCCTCCCCAGGGGTCATCTGCAGACATTTCACGTTTGCCGTTGGACCTTGTGGATGTCCGAGTGGATCGTCGTGGTTCAACATTTGACACTCTGTGGCGTTTCTTCGACGGCTTGGAATCAGAATCCTGATCATTTGCAAAGTCGTCATCCTCGTCGTAGCCATCGTCTTGGTATTTGTACTCGTCGCCGTCGTTCTAAGACGAAAGGAAGGTCAGCTGGAGGACTACCGGGAACCAATGCGTTACTGACATCACTGTCAAGATCCTGAATGTTATACACGTAATCCGGCTTTCGGGTTTGCCGTCGCGTTCGAGTTTCCCTTAGGTCTGCTTGAGCATAAAGAGCTAGGCGTTGCTCCATTTTTCGGCGGGCCCTTTGCGCACGCTGTCCGAGAGGCTAATCAGTCAAAAGTCCGGCAATTCAAAGACAGTAAAATTCAAAGAAGGTAGTCTTTCCACAGTAGGATGTCTCCAAATGCGGAAGGCAAGGATATGAATGCAACTCACCGCTATTTCGGCGTCTATAGCTGGAACACGTTCCTCGAGTGATGAGATCAGAGCTGAATGTTGAGCCTCCCCTCGTTTAATATGGGCGACACGGGAAGACTTTTTAGGATTAGGTGCGGAGGCTTTGAGACGCTCGATTACAGCCATGTAATCTTCACGGGTGGATGCTAAAGTCTCAAAAGTAGAAGACATCTTCCAAGGATTGGTCGAAACGTAGATCCGAGGAGAATCTAGGATGCGCAAAGGTCATAGTCAGCAATCATAGATCATGATACAAGACGGCACAGGACACTATGAACAAAAATAAAACGACACATAAAGAAAAGGATGTCCGACAGGCAAATACACGCAAATATGTCTATTAAACGTGAAGGGAGAGTGCACGGACCATCTGCTATCCAGTAACGTTTGCGGTCTACATCTTGTCCGATGGGCAGGAGCTGAAGCCGGGTTCGACTGAAAGGGTCTTCCGCTTTGGGGCGTGATGGTTCGCTTTCCTTCTTCTTCTGCTTGTGTGGAGCGACTCCCCACGCGCGATCAAGTTTGGCTTTGATGTCGGCGCTGTGGACGAGTTGTAATTCAACGAGTTGACGCAAGACATTGAGCTGTAATGAATCCAAATATCAAAGGGTCAGGTTTGGAAGGACTGTGTAGATGCTAATTCACGCACTTTTAAATCCCAACTGGCGGCAAAGAACCCCCCTTCAAGGCCGGTAAGAGGATCCACGTTTCTTCGGAGATCCTCGTCCCAGAACACGGTTCTCTCATTAGTTTTGAAGAACTCGAGTAGGACATTAGCCACAGTGGAAGAAATCTGATCTATGCTGGCATTTTACGCGTACTATTAGAACAGATGCATGCTGATACAACGTGCCAGAACATGTTCTCACCCCAAATTACGCGTTTGTGGCCTGAGGTTCAATATAAACCGACTAAGCACTTGGCTTAATATGAGATTTGGCTCCTGCGACAAGAGGGCATTTTCCAGGCTGTGCACAATGAACCCGTCATGAAACCGTAAAACGAGCGCCATGGCGATGCAAAACCACAACTCACTCCATTGGAGTCTCAAGCCCATCGACCTTTCCCCGCAAATTGGTGAATTTGCAGATGAACGAGTAAACAAAAAGAGATTCCCAGCGGTCAGAAGGATGTGTAGCATTCGATGGGGGACAGATGTGGTCCTTGAAGTCAGGCTTTGAGGGAGCCATTGACGCAAGACAGACCGTTGTGGTGGTAGTTGTGAAAGGAGGTGTTAGCCCAACTTGATCTGTTACTGTCACACCCTCACAGATGCCTTTTACCTTTTTTAATTATCCCAACTGCATTACTGACACAAAAGTTCCATATATATTACAAAGTATCCACCGCTGCATGGTATACGCAACAAGACATCCCCAACCGCACGTATAAGTTGCAGGAGCGCAAATGCAAGCGATATCTTATCCTGGCCCAACCTGGAATTGGGGTCAGATAAGCAATTTCGAAGGGAGGTAATCGTACTTTTGGAATGTCATGGTGTTCGCTAAGCGATTCCAAGTGGGAATTGAACTCGCTGACGCGATCCTTGTGCGTCTTATTCGCCAACTTACTGACTCGTTTGGCCAGCTACAAAAACACAGCTTTCAACAGTGATCTCCTTTCAGAACGAAGGACACACGTACCCGCTCCTTCTGCACCTTTTCAAATCGCCGTTCTGCCTCTGTTTTGCGAGAACTGCTTCCGACCACCGCTGGAGAGTTCCGGCCACTGCCCGAGGCAGAACCAAGGTTCTCATCTTCCTGGACCAAACGTTCCCTGACGGATTCCCGTTCACTAAATCGGTCCGCATCGGTCTTTTCAGTCTTGGACTTTTTCTTCTTCCTATGAACAACTCATTATCTTCTGCTGTCTAAAAAGAAAAAATTGCTTACTTTTTCACGATACCACCATCTGTGACACCGCCCTTGAGTTTGAGCGAGCCACCGGGGCGGGCACTGTACTCCGACATCAAGTCCCAGTTCAAGTTGCAACGCCACGGCGCACGAGTACTTTTATGTTCCAAAAAAGGGATCCCACGTGGCTTCCGCGGCGCTGTCGCTGGGTTGCTCTCGTCCCTCCATCGTACTTGCTGACCCTCCATCCGCTGAATTTCTAAAGGCCGTAGAGAGCTGAAGTACTGACCTTGTCATGGCTGTTCTCTCATCGCCTCTCCTCTTTGTTTCGTCAATTCCTATCGTGACGCGGTCGTTTACTGCGGCGACTGTCATATTCTCCCTGTTGTACGCCTGGCTGCGATGGAAGGATGTCGGTTCAACGCCATATTTGACTCTCATTCCGGGGTCAAGCATATTTTATCCCTGGACATTCGTAACATCGGCTCTAGTTGAGACGACTATCTATGAGGTATGTTCGCTTCTTTTCGGCATGATGAATCGCTAAGAGCATAACCTAGTTTGTGGCTACAATAATCTTTGTGCCTGCGTCCTTGAGGTACCTAGAACGACTATGGGGAAGCATTGAGACCCTCAAATTTATCGTGGTTTCCGTGGGAGTGTCAAATATTATCGGGTTTGGGTTCAACTGGATAGAATTCGTCGCCACGAAGAACGCGGACGGCTTTCTGTGCGTATACCTACGTACACTTCAGTGTTGAACTCATGTTAATGCAGGTACGGAATGGAATATCATGGCCAGATGTCCTTGCAAATTGCGCTCCTCGTTGCGTTCACACAGCTGATACCTGAGCATCAGGTTCAAGTTATGGGTGTGCTTAAGACCCGTGTTAAGGTGGGGTATTACTGGATTGCTCAAAGATACTGCTAATAACGTTTTAAGAACCTTCCTATGGCCTACCTGACACTGTCCACCATTATGACCATTATCGGGTTCCAATGTCCCTGGATTATCATTCAATTTGGTTGGTATGTCAGTTGGGTGTACCTCCGCTTCTACAAGAAGAATATCAGCGATACCGTCGGTGGGACAGATACGTACGGTGATAGAAGTGAAACATTTTCCTTAGTGTCTTGGTTCCCTCCATTCCTGCAGTAAGATCTCCCTTCGTCCATCTTCGCTGGCTGCTTCTAATCTTTTTCTCCAGTTACCCACTTACTTTACTTGGAAACCTCGTGTTTTCTACAGCTAACCGGTTCCACCTTATACCTGCCACTCACGGAGACCTGGAAAGCGGGCTGTACAACCAAGTGCCTGGGAGTGCTAGAGCTGAAGCTGAGAGGAGACGGTATAGAACTTTCTCTTGGTTGTGATTGTTTAACTAAACACAATATCTCACAGTGCCATGGCCCTGAAGGCTCTGGATCAAAGACTAGCAAATACCTCCTCGCCAGTCGGCTCTACGTCTGCAAATGGAGTTGCGCTTCAGACTCCTCGCCCTCCTCCTGCTGCGGCTCTCTCCCGAGGGGACGGTGTTGCTATGCCCTCACCACCGTCAAAGGACCATTTAAATGGTAAAAAGAGTTTCGGTGAATCGGATATAGGTGATGCGAGCCAAACGGACAGTCGGTAGAGTTTTATGGATTCTTCCTTTCTCACTGTATATCTTCCAAAACGTTTTTACGCTAGCACACTTGTCTACGTTACCTATTTTATGCTCACGAACACGTATGAATATTCATCACTCCAAGCCCTAATCTGTAAGGGCGTGGCTTACGTAAATTACATTTATTCCGTGGCCACCATGTCCCGAAGACCCTCCATCCCTTCTGCCAGTAGCTCGTCAACGTCAGTGGCCAACGGGCACGCTCATAATGCGATACCTCCTTCTATAAGCCGTGGGGATTCCTCTAGATCATCCAAAAAGCTCTCTCTATCCAAGCTACCTCCAGCAGACGAATTGGATCCTGATGAACTGTTCACAAAATACACCATTTCTGAGGTTGTATTCGTCCGGCAACAGCTGAGGTATCTACGACCTGTCAATTCTGTTTCCCGAACATATGTTCATTTGAGATGAACTTGTTAGAGCCGATGCTGATGCCAAGCAGGAGGAATTGCGGTTGATGGTTGGGTACGTGTTCTTTGCATCTATCGCGTCTTATGGGCTATAACTGAAACTACAGAGAACGGTATCGCGACCTTCTGCAAGCTTCTTCTTCCATCGTTTCAATAGCCCGCTCGTCCAAACGTGTTATCGAGGCCCTGGGTGAAACGAGGACTGCCATTCTGGCCCAGGAAGAACCCCCGCTGCCACGAAAAGCATCCGTGAATGGAACCCAAGGTGATTTATGCACAATTTGGATCTACACGTAACTCAAGATTTTTCAGACACCCACTTCATACACGTTGCAGTTACTCTCTGCGCACATAAAGCTCCTGTTAGACGCACCAGAACATCTGTGGAGACTCATCGAGAGGAAAAAATACTTTACTGCTGCATGGCTGTTCCTTCTGTCGCGCGTTGTGCACCGTGCATTGATACAACACGACCAGCAAGAGGAAGATACTTGGACTAGTCAAGGACTGGATGCACTGGTATGTTCTGCATGCTAGGTCCTATTTTCTGCGCTCAAGTTCCGTCTTTTCAGGACCAATTTCCTCTCATACAACGACAATGGGATGCAGTGTCTCAGTTCCGTTCGCAGATTGTGCACAAGGCCACAATGTCCTTGCGAGAATATAACACGCCTTCGTTCGTACGTATCCTCCTCGTCTCCAATCTCAACATTTAGAAGCTGATCTATTGTTTGTAGGATACGTGCGCCACCCTACTGACTCTACATCTGTTGGACTCGCGTCCGCTTACAGAGACGTTGTCTGTTTTTTTGGAGCAACGGTCTAAATCGCTTCATACGGCCGTATTGTGGGGACAAAATGATTTTTTGACCTCTCCCTCTTCGGACCGAGCGAATGGACACGCTCCCGGAAAAAGCATGACTAGGCCTAAGCACACTTTGAAGCAAATCAAGGACGCAACTCAGGTAGCGTTAGACACTGTCACATTGACGGTCAAAACTGCTAGAGATATCTTCGAAGACAGAGATTCTGAGAAATCCATGGTCGCATCTGTAATGGAACACTTACAATCTGACTCTGCCCTGCCACCCACCCAAAATGCACTTCCCGTAGAACTTCAATTGACGACACAGGCTTTGTTGATGACCTTACCGTCATCCACCCATTTCATGCTCCTTCCCCAGAACTTGAAGTCTTATAAGCCTTACGTTGACCTCGATTCATCGTCATCACGCGTTTCTCCTTCACATCTTATTCAGAAAGTTGACGACTGGTTCAAAAAATCGGCACAAATTCTACAAGGCGCTCTTGATCACTGGTTTCTCGATGTTTCGTCTGTTAAGGACGTCTGGAGTATACGATCTGCAGTTCGCAAATGGATATATTCGTCCTCTGGTTTGAAAGAGCAGGAAATAGAAGACACAAATCTCATTTTTGATGATGTATGCTGCAGGAGAATTGCGGAAATCTGGAAAACCTCCTTAATCAGTGCCCAAGCATCCTTTAGCGCATCTTTGTCGGCAGCAGTACTATCCTTTGGTGAAAATGCAGATGTGCGGATAGGTACGCACGGTCACATTGTCTTAAAACCACTCGATCTAAGTTTTCTATACACACGACAGACAATTTGTTTCAAACGCCACCGTTGCCCATGACTTCTTCTTTGGGACCTATAGATGCTTCATTCCAGAAGTATAAGAGCACCCTGCGAAAGCAACTTTTGGGCAGGACGACATTATTGGATGACCTGCTTCGGATTCTTGAAAATTGTGCGCGGTCTATCCAGTATGACCTATCTCAAGTGTTGACCGGGAACAATTCAAAGTCAGTCCTTTCGTATAGCTTGTGCGTTCCAATATTGATTGACTTGGCTAGTGCTTTGGTTACCCGCCTTCGGAACGAGTATCAGCCACAAGCTGCTATCTTGTGTTCTGGAGTAGTTGACGCTCTTAACAGCGCCTCGGAAAGCATTGGTGACAAATCACGTCAGTTTCCGTCCTTAACCTTCTGTCTCTGCGGCTCAAAATCTTTTTGGGTGTCAGATATTACCGGTCTCGTATTTGTCGGCCAACTTGCAGACGAGCTCGCCACTTACTCGAGCTTTGTCACTGATGTATCTGCTGATGTCGGTGTGGAGAAAGGTTGGCTCTCATTTCCAAGGCGGTTTGTCTCAATAACGTGCGTTATTTCAGATTTTCGTGAAAAAGCGAAGTTGTGCCACGACAGTATCGTCGACCGTTGGCGCTCGTTTACCATTTCGAATATACTTTCTACCCCCCGACATCGGGCACTCTTTCCCGCACTCACTTGTATGGCCCCGCTCTTTTCTCTGTTCTTTCCAAACACGATGCTCATGGCGTCGGATTCTAGCCTCTCCCGTGTCAACTGTTCCGTCCCCGGATCTGATGAGCGCGTTGCTTTCATTAACATATGCAATGCAAGAACTAGGAATCTCTCGTGACCTAAGACGTCAAGGCAATCTCGTAGATCGCACTCTCGAAACATTCATTGAACAATTCCTCCGGAATCGGTTCGACGCCGGTGGCATCCAAATATTCTATGATCTCGCATTTCTACGGAAACTGATCGACGTCAGGATGGGAAGCGACTGGACAGATGTCCGTCAACTCTTGGATCAGAACGCTGTGCACATACGCGAGAAGGTGACAGCTCATCTCCCTATCTTTCTCATTATTGTGGCTCAACTTATTCACTTTAGATTCCCGATGGACAAACGTTACCGGATCAAGCAGATATCGAGCGCACTGTTTCCGATTATGTTGCTCGGACGCAAGTGCTATTTGGCATTCTTCTGAGGAACACTCCATCATCGCTGTCGCACAGCAACGACAAGCTTGCAGCGCTTCTTCCGTTTGGATCACCGCTTTTAGATCAACAGTTCCAACCTGCAATAGATATAGCGAAACCATCATCTCGCTTCGGTCTGCTTTTAGTAGGATGAGTAGGTACCCCTGTTGTTGTAGCTGGAGACTTGAAGCACGATTTGCAGCCAATGTCCTTGAGTGCTATCATGATATCAAAAGATTGTACCAGCCATGTAAGGGCGACGCTTGGCATCAATATGTTGATCAGGCCCAGATTATACGATATTATCTTGAGAATATGATGCGAACATTCCTGCAAACGTCGCCCATTTACCATCTCTACACATGATGCAAGGCACCGCATTTATCCAACAGATGTCTGGGCTTCTGCTCCTACCCTCTTGTCTATTGATGACTGCCCCTCACACCGCGGAGAGCGTTCAGAGCCTTCGGTGAAGTAAATGAGCATTTCGGTGGATTCTCAAAGTGAGTCCAAGTCTCTGTCTAACATATCGACCATCCTATTGACATCATTAATGTAGAGAATAGCAGCGTCGGCGACGCAAGCTTGAGGCAGGCTTTCATCGCCCTCCACATTGTGGGGGGTCAAGTTGGCCTCCCTATTATCCTTCTCACTTGGGCTTTCTCCAAAAGCGTCGTCCGCCATCCTACACTAGTCAATCTCTGGATTTCATTCATCGTCTATTCTATATCGTACTGCATACTGTGAGGTGCCTTAGTCTCTCCCCTCCAGGGTCCTCTCATGGGTGCTGCACAGATTATACAGCGGGCAAGTTGATACAGCGCCCGCTTCACCCAGCAATATATGTCTGGTACAAACTGCTATGATATATGGAGCGCCGCCTATGTGAGTTACTGCTTTTTGTACATCGAACGCGTAATAACCGGCGTCAATAGGTCGGCTGTGGCAGGACTTTTAGTTGTTTGTCAGGCGTGTAGTTTCTTCCGTTGTATATTTTCCTATCGTTCTGACCGTTAATGGTGATTTCCTCAGATTTGGCAAACATTCCAAGAGCCGTCCTTTAGTACTACTCCAACTAAATGGCCAAATAGTGTTAAGATCGTGAGTGCGCATACTCTTTACTGCAAAGCACCTCCTGACCTTCATTAGTTTCTGGTGCTACCTTATCTCGTGTTTTTCATATTTGCATTGGCGGCCGGTATTGTAAGTCGTTTTTCCCAATAAGAGCTGCCGAAATTGCTGAGAGTTTGAAGCTTGGAATACTTCACCCTGAGCACATCTACAACCTCAATGGTCTCTATTGCTCACTCCATAGCGCGAACTTGTACGTTTCATGCCTTATCCGTAAGGTGAAAATCTCAGCGTGCTCGAGCAGTAGTCGTTACGTTGTTCCAACCTTCTGTGTCGCTGTGATGTCGATGATGGCTATACTTGAAGGTGAGTGTTGAAGAAGGCATAGTTATCATTGACTAATCTATCATGTAAACAAGTGATTCTGGTCGTGAGATACTACAGAATGTGGGCACATACATCAAGGGTGTTTCCGTTAGCATCTCGGAGAACATCGCCATCCCTCTTGCTGCGGGTACTTCTTTTCGATGTATATTCCTTCGTTGTATTCAGGTCAGCACTTACCACTTAACAATAGTCTCAGGGGTTGATGGGCGAACTTGTCAACAGTGTAGCAATATTCTTCTTGTCTGATTTCCAAACCCACTGGCCATACATGGTTCAAGCATCAGGTAAGCGAAAACCTGATCACTTCTTATATTCTAACACCCTCTCAGTTCCTCTTACCGCTGTAGCGGTCTTTGGATCTCAAGCTGTACGTCTGTGTACCCATTTGAACTTTCGATACCGACCTAATGATCAGCCGTAGGACTTGTTCCAAGCTTGGTGTTTCTGGAGACCAGCGAACGTGTCTTCCCAAAACCTTCTAAACTCTGGATCCAGCACCCTTCACCTTACACGAATTCAGCGCTGTAATTCTTTTGTACCCTAGAAGATGTATAATCTTATGCTAGTATATTATATCCGAGGCGAAAGGAGAATATCGTCGGGCTTTCCGACCACACAAATCCGACCTTTATCCGAAAGTCTGATACAAGTAAAAGTTGAGAATTAAGCACCTCCGCTGCAGAATACTGTGAGTGCAGATAAAAGGTAAGAAGTAGTGAACATACACAAGAATATTGTTGCTAAGATGTTTATATGTAAGTAGGACAGGTCCCTAAGGAAAAGCAACGCACATTGGGATATGGATGAGCTTGACAAAGTACCCGATGAATCCCATGACGGCAAAGCCAACAGCAACAGCACGGCAAATTTGAACGAATTCTACGCAAAAGGAGTTGAGGAGAGGACGGGAGAGGGAGTGACGATCAGACCTTTCGACGAAGGTTTTGTGCAACGTGTAAGGAACTGTTTCAGGATGAACACAAGGAAATCACATATGTAGCAGGGAACACACCTGGTTCCCATCACGAGCAAATTGCTGAGGTATTTCAATGAATTCTCGTAGTTTTTCAGACATGACGGTGGTGGTAAGAAAGGAAGTGAAACGAGCGATCAAAAGATGATGTGGAGGAATGAGGTGTATTTTCTCACGCATTCCCTTTTGGCGTCGACTCTGCGGACTCGAATTGTCGACCTCGGTCAGTGCTCACGGTGCGACATCACTTTGTTGAGCTCCTTGAATGGAACGGTGACAATGATGCCTTTATCTAGACTGTCGATATCCCGCATGAATGTCCCTGCGCACCTCTTTGCGTCGAGCTGGAGGCGTTGTCCGGGTCCACGCTCCGAGACAACACTCGATTGGACGGAGATTCGTCCATAACGATGCAGACAATTCTGAGTACAAGCAGGCGCATGATGAATTTGCGAGGGACCAGATTGAAGGGTTTGCCAGGGCATTGAAGAAGTCGCGAAACAAACGCGACGATATTCTCACTTACTACCCCAGCGTAGCGTCCCGGGTGCGGTGGTCGTTGTCCAATAATCCCAAACCTATCGTCACAAAAGCACCTGCGACATATATCGAACACCTTCATACTGTGGTCGAAACCCTTGCAATGTCGGGTCAAGGATCCGACCTAAAATGTATTGAACAAATTCTGCAGGACCTACCCATCATTTTCCTCCTGGATCCATCCCCCGAAATACATACCACCATTATACGCGGTCTCGTGGAGAATGAAAACATGTTCAGCGCGCTTCTATGGCTGAAGACCATGTCAACCAAGCCTGGTCAGCTGCAATCCACTCTCGGCCAGTACCATCTCCTTCTAGAGTCGTGTATAACGTCGACTTCACCCCAAGTCTCCCTCAAATTCATGAAATCGGTGGTCAAAGCCATGCGCGACACTGACTGCCGGCCAACCCATGACACCTACACGATTCTCATACGTTACCTCTGGTCGAAGCCTGATGTGGTGCTCCCTCCTACGATCTTCGAGACGTTGATACAAGAGATGAGCGAAGACTACTTGCCTCTGAGTCAGCAGATTGCAGACCTACTGTATGAGGCATATGCGGATCGGGGATTGATGAAACTTGCCGACCAGATATTGCAGGCATATAGAAAGTCTGTTCCAACGACTTTAATCACCCCCGACCAAATCAGGGATGCCAGGTGGTTGGACGGTCTATCTAGAGAATCATTCCGGTTAGGTGTAAACGGAGCTCTGACTCTGTTCAAAGAACTGCAGAAGGACGGAGCGGTGGGCACCGCGGATGTCCTGAAAGCTTTGTTGCGAGGATCCACGACTACCGAGGATCTCATGAAGGCACAGAAAGCGACCGGGATTCAAGCTACTGCCATACATTGGTCTATGCTCACATCCAAAAACGCTCGGCGAGGGAGATTGCCCCACGCATTGTCCATTTACAAGGACAGCAGAGAAGCTGGGATTACCCCCACATTATCTGTGTTGGGCCCGTTGATCAGGGCCTTTTGTTTGGTTGGTACGGAAGATTCATTAGATGAAGCTTTTTCGCTGTACCAAGACCTCGCGGCTGCGAACGAGCCCGGCAGCCCCACCACTCAAAATATAGGACCTAATGTCGCCATCTATCAATCCCTGTTGAGCGGTCTTTCCCTGATTCCTAATTCAACAAAAGCCCTTGATATTACCAACATGCTCCTGACAAACATGAGCGCCAGAGACATCCCTCTCAATGGCATGGGCCACTATGTCATTTCAATTCGCATACGGAATACCTCCAATGAAGCGGAGGCTTACGACATTTACCAAGACCTGAAGCACACAGTCCAGGGTCTCGGTTTCGTCAAAGTTATAGATGAATTCTGCGCCCTGTCTCATCGCGGCGGATTGCATGTTCCATCCCTCGAAAAGATCTTCACAATCATTGGCGATATGAAACGCTCCGGACAGTCCATAAACCCATCCGTTTACACCATGTTATTGGGTCATTTCAACGCAATCGCCCTTCGGATAGACGAACAAAGCACGTCCTCGGAATTTGTTGATAGATATTGTGACATTGTCCGCCGTATACACGACCTTCTCGTTCTCGAATCATTTTCTCCGGAAGCTCCGTTGTGGAAGTTGCTCATGGACACGTACCGGCGTGTGGGACGGCATCACGATGTATACCGTGTTTGGGAGCAGATTTTCCTCTCGGGAAAGTATGATCACGAGAACGTCAATATCGTATTGGACTCGTGCGGTCTATCTCAAGACCTGTCTGCAGCGAAAAATGTTTACACACGATTAAATGAAGGGAGCTATACTTTCACCAAGGAGAATTGGGATTCATGGGTCGAGTGTCTCTGTCGCACGAACCAAGTCAATGAAGCGGTGAAGACCGTGTGTTTGGAGATGAGTCGGAGAGGCGTTCAACCTGATGAGACGACAGTTCGGGTGCTGTTGGATTTCACAGAAAAAAGTGGCTTAGCAAAAGAGGTAATGGTGCGCATAGAACGTCATTTGCCTCAAGTTTGGAGGAGCCTTCCTGTAGAACTAAAAGAAGCTGGCTCAAAATGACGTATTATTATGGATATACTGGAATATGTATGGTGGCAATATTGTACAAATGTCTATGAGAGGTTCGGTTGACCAACACTCTAGGCTCAGGGAGCCATTTAGAAGAATAGATAGCCCAAGGAGAACATTTGACAAACCTATCATTACGAAGCAACCTCCTCTACCGATGGACAGTCGCACTAGAAAAAGTTTCAGCGGGTTAGCACAAGCGTATTTGGATGTACCAAGCCGCTCACGATAAGATTAAGGTCACCGTAAGCTGCCGTTGAAGAGTGAGTGTTATTTGTGATCTCCAGAACGACTAGCTCACCATCGTCAATGCGCGACACTGTCGGCCAGAACTTCTTCTCTAAAAGCCAAGGAAGGGGATATACTGCTGTTCGACGAGAGTAAGGCCTAAAAATATGGTAATCAATGATTATTTTTTGAGACAAGAAGATAGCTGACCTGCTCCACTCTTCCTCAGCAAGCACGGAAACAGGATGGGGTGCATTCTTGAGAACGTTATTGTCTCGAGGCTGTTTTCCCGTTACAACATCTTCCGCTTCCCGACGTATCTGTATCATAGCATCGCAGAACCTAGGATGTTATGTTTGAGTGCATTCGGAGAGCTCCTAATTAACACGACATACCTATCTATCTCCTCTAAAGGCTCCGATTCGGTGGGCTCGATTAACATGCATGTAGATGTGGGCCAAGAGCAGGTCGGAGGGTGGAAACCATAATCTTGCAAACGTTTGGCAAAGTCGGTAACTTTCAATCCAACGGACTTGTCGAACTCCGCAAGATCAATCAGGAGCTCGTGAGCGACACGACCATGTTTGTTCGTGTACCGAACGTTGTAGTGCTCCGATAAGCGACTGGTCATGTAGTTGGCGTTGAGTAGCGCAACTTTGGAGGAATCGGCGAGTCCTTTACCACCGAGCATTTTGATATAAGCCCAGGAAATGAGGTGAATGGAGGCGCTGCCGAAAGGTGCGGCGGAGACTGCTTCTATGGCTTGAGAACCGGCAATCTGAGGTAGCGATCTGTGAGAAGGAAGGAATGGAGCTAGGTGTTCGGCGACACAGATCGGTCTAAAGTGAGCGTTGTTAGTCCGAGCAACCGGATCCTGAGAAAGGACCATACCCAACTCCAGGACCCCCTCCGCCATGTGGACTACGAAATGAGCTGATGTAAACACTAATCAAATATACCAACTCACATCGCAAATGTCTTGTGAAGATTCATGTGGCAGACATCTCCCCCACAAGTAGCCGGATTGGTTAGGCCGATTTGAGCGTTAAGATTAGCCCCTGGAACCGTATCAAATCGTGTCATTCTTAGCCATACCTGAAAGACGTACCGTCAAGATATACTTGGCCACCGTTGTCATGGATGATTTTGCAAGCCTGAGATGGTTGTCAGTCGTGGCAGGCTACTCCTGGGCTAGAAATACACACATCTTGGACACCATCTTCAAATACCCCAAAGGTTGAAGGATATGTGATCTTGATAGATGTTAGAGATCAATTTCGTTAGTAATGATGATTGGATCGTACCATAAACGCAGCAAGATTGTCCCTGTACTTTTCGGCCTTGGTTGTGAGGTCTTCCAGGTCCAGGCTACCATCTGATAAAGCCTTGACGGGTACGACTTTGAGCCCTGCCATAACTGCTGACTGTGATGTCGGTATGAGATGCACTCAATTACAATAAAAACCACCAGATACTTACCGCTGGATTCGTTCCATGGGCGCTTAAAGGAATCAAGCAGATATCCCGGTGTCCTTCTCCTCGAGATTCATGGTAAGCCCTGATCACGCAGAGTCCTGCATACTCTCCAGCTGCACCAGAGTTCGGCTGTAAGGAGGCAGCGTGAAAACCCGTTATTTTGCACAGATCATCTTCTAGTTCCTGGTTTGAGAATAAGCCTCCTTGCGATAAGGTCCTGCAAGTAAAGTATCACTCGCCTTGATGATACTCAGATATCCCTCCACTTGATCATGGGGTGCGAAGGGGTGCACGGCACTGAACTCTGGCCACGTCAGAGGAATCATGCTGCTAGTGCTGTTAAGCTTCATCGTGCAACTTCCAAGCGGGATCATGGAATGGACGAGGCCAAGGTCCTTGGAAGCGAGGTGGTTCATGTAACGGAGCATCTCCGTCTCGGAATGATGCTTGTTGAAAACTGGATGGCGCAGATATTCGGATGTACGCTGCAGAGACGAGGGAATAGATGATCCATCGGACGGTAAAACCAGCTGGCCTGGCGACTTGACTGCCGAAGCGAATATCGCTACAAGAGCCTCCAAGTCTGCTTGAGTAACGCTTTCGTCGAACGTGACACCAACATGCTGATCGTCAATATGACGAAGGTTGACGCTCGCACTTTTCGCGATGTCATGCACCGTCTGAGCGCCACCAGCAACCGATACGTCCAAAGTGATTGTGTCAAAAAAGGTAGAGTTCGACAGCTTGTATCCGAGATTTTCGATCGATGATTTGAAAATTTGAGCAAGAACATGGACCTTGTTTGCGATACGTTGTAGACCGACTGGACCGTGGTAGACTACATACATTGCCGCCATGTTGGCTAGCAGAGCTTGGCTGGTACAAACATTACTTGTCGCTCGTTCGCGTCGAATGTGCTGTTCACGGGCTATGAAAGTTAGATTATGATGCACTTAACACAAGCAATTGAAACTTACTCTGCAACGCTAGCCTGTAAGCGGGTGCACCTGTGGCATCTCGACTGCGACCAATCAAGCGACCAGGCATCTTCCGTTTGAGTTTGTCTGTTACAGCAAAGAATGCGGCATGCGGACCACCATATCCTGCAGGGACGCCGAATCGCGCCGAGTTTCCAAAAACGACATCAGCGCCCCATTCGCCTGGTGGCTTCAACATGGTTAAGGCCAACAGATCGGTAGCACAGACGACGAGGGCACCAGACGAATGCGCGGTTACCGCAAGTTCTCCGAAATCTTTGATGTTCCCATCTACGTCGGGATACTGAACCAGAACACCACATAGATCCGATTGCAGGCTTTGATCCTTAATAGCTACACTTGCATCCCCAACAACAATCTTGATACCGAAACCTTTGGCACGGGTTCGAAGCACGGAGATGGTCTGAGGTAAAACGCCAGAGTCGACCAGGAATGTTCGTTTCTTGGGTCCGGAGGAAACGAATGCCATAACCATGCCCTCCGCTGCTGCTGTTGCCTCATCAAGAAGCGAAGCATTGGCGATAGCCATTGAAGTAAGAGACGTTATCATCGTCTGGTAATTGACAAGAGATTCTAGCCGTCCCTGTGCGATTTCGGGTTGATACGGTGTGTAGGGGGTGTACCATTGAGGATTTTCCATCACCTATACGTGCCGTATGTCAGTTGTGAAGCAACGCCAGGTCACTAGAACTGTCGTACGTTACGCAGAATGACCGGAGGAACAACAGCACAGTGGTACCCCATCCCTATGTAACTCTTAAACGCGACGTTCTGTCCACCTAAAGCCTTAGCGCGAGCATGCAATTCCGATTCGCTGAACGAGGGTATAGTCTCGTTGCTGATGTTGGCGGTCGAAACGCGAATTTTAGGAGGGACGGTATCGGCTATGAACGCGTCCATGGAATCATAGCCCACTTGAGAGAGCATCTGAGAGACTTCATGCTCATTGGGACCGATGTGTCTCTCTTGGAAGGTATCCAGCGGAGCAAGAAGAGAGAGTTTTCTGGCAGTTGCGAGAGTAGGAGTCCCATGGCTTGAGCGGCAGGCGATTGTCTGGGAAATTCGATGGAAGCCAAGGGCATAGCGAGCGAACGCCATGGTCCTTGAGGATAGGAATCAAGACGCGAAGGAGGGAAAAAGCAGCGAAGCAAAAAAAATGGCAGAAGTATGTAATTAAAGCAAGATTCACCGAGCCATTCACCGAGTCAACAGGCTTATCGACACCTCTAGATAAGGGCTTTGACGGCGTTCGGCACGTGAAACCACGCGAAGGAGAGCTCCGACGGTAAGCGCAGTACCACTGAACATTTGCAAAATATCGGACATGATAAACTGGCAAGTTTATACTTACGGCCCACCCGATGGGAAATCTCTTACTTCGCCCTCGGACAAAAAATTTTTCTTCAGACTTCCCAGATTAAGATGGATTCTACCCATATATGGCAGTCGGAGTGGTTGTAATGGTTCCGAGTCGCTTACGAGAAACCTATAACCGGGTATCCCCTTGCTCGGGACTCCGCCGCCTTCTAGTCTATTTGCCGGAGTGCCAGGGTTTGATCGCAGAAATGACGCAGGTGGAAATAGGTACATTTGGTCCGCATTGGGAAGGCATTGTGGCGCACTACGGCATCAGTGCCATACCATCCATGCAAGCGTATCGCGAGAATGATAGAGCATCTTCTGTTCGTTGTCTATATTGAACTGTAAGAGAAATCCTCATGTCAAGGGAATCATGCACTGACGGAGGTTCGGGTTCGCAGCTGTCTGTCAGTCCGTACAGGCCGTTAGCCTCAATTTCTCGTGAAACAGCACGTAGTGCATCTTTGGCCGTTCGGGCTTGAGATTTAGTGACCTTTTGCTCATAAAATTGTGTGATGATGACAATTTTCATCAATAGATCGGAGGGTTGTTGGACTAGAGAGTGTCGCCGCGCTTTAGATTCGGGACCAGCAAGCCGTTTCAGTAATACAGCTTGACTTTGTAAGTCAGAGGCAGCGCGAACGAGCTCGTACTAATCATCTGAAATTAGTTTGCGACCTAAATGGCTACAAAACAACGTACAACAAAATCATGTAGGGCCTGAGGCGTAGGCAAAAAGGTCTCGCACTTGGAAAGACAGAGGCTGAGAAGAAATATGGTCTGCAAAGAGCGTGAAGAAATTCTATACAACTCAATTATTTGTCCCACCTCTCGTATCAGCTGTTCTACGCCGCCTGTGGTGACTAAATTGTCCAATTTGGCAGCTAGAAAGTGTAAGAGTCCCAGTATAGCAGACCAAAGCTCTTTCCATTCGTATTCTGTCGTTCTTTTAGGACAATATTGGGAACAAAACGCTGGGATACTTGCCTAGACGTAAACGAGCTTTCTGCAGGTAGAAGACAACTCTATGGCAGACCCAAATACATCGCCTGAAACGTTACGATCTAAAATGAGCCCCAAGCACGCGCTGTTTCGAAAGGTTCATACGTATATATGTACACTTCTAATCGCATGTGAAGATTGTGCCGCAGCCATAGAACACAGCAGTCAAGTAAAGCACATAACGGTGGACGTCCCGGACGTGGTATAGGTAGCACGGGTAACCTCTAGAAAGCATTCATGAGACACATGTAGGAAATAAAGGCTGTGAACCGACCTGCCGACACAAGCGTATTGGCACGTTATTTGGCTTGGAGAGCGCTACCAAGACGGCGTCGGTTTCTACGAGTGCTAGAAGACAATTGATACACAAATTTGCGTAAGCCACGGAGCGTGATTGTGAGGTTGATGTGGCGTGAGTCAATAGATAAGACGACAGAGTTAGTAAAGTTGATGACGGAGAGGGCATTGTACGGTCAGGTTCATTCGAGCCCAAAAACACCGAGGAGAATAGCACGTTGCCTCGAAGAAATTCGTACAGCGGTAATAGAATAACTGTGGCTTCGATTGGCCTGTCTAGTTTCAGATTGGCGACGTAGAGAAGAATGCGCCACGCACTGATTTTTATATAATTCACGAGGGGGATCCATTGGTGTGGTCGACAGGGCGCGATCGGGTCGTAATGATGCTATGAGAGTGCCGAAGGTCGACGCTAGAGCCGGAGAAACATCATCATCAGAGATTTCTTGATATCGCCTAGACAGTTCTCAATTCTAGAGACAAGTAACCTGTGATGCAAGGCGCGCACTTTATTGAAGCAACAAGCGCAAAGTTAGCAGCCCAACAGATTTTCTTCATTAGATCTATGTCTTTAGTCTCTTTAATTTGAGATAGATATGGGTTAAGCCTTGCTGCATCCGACTTGTGAAAATCTGCCAAAACAGCCAAGAACAGGACTGCTTCGAAGGTGTACTGCTCGGTGTCAGATCCCTTGATAAACTGGAAATAGTTGCAGAAAGAGTTAGCAAAGACCATTAGTTCGCTTAGATAGGTAAGCTACGAACAGCAACAACAGACGGAAATAGATTCCGACGAAGAAAATAGGCGCCCGGACTAAGCTGAGAAATACCGCACATGAAAGTTAGACCCAGCTGAAGAACTTGGTGACGAATTGCGGCTTGGATTTTCAGCAGTTGGCACTATGACGCAAGAAATACCACCGGTAGTAGACTCACCAGTTCGGCTGGCATTGGCCAAAGAATCATCGATGATCGCTACCAGATCCTAGCCAATTTTAGTGCTCGGTAATTAGAGCAGAAGGCCCAGCCCACACCATGAAAAAGGCGTCGCTATTCCCAGCTCCCCCTGCAAACACTTCCATGACTTCCCAGCCACTGAATCCCTTGGCCAGCAAGCACTTTGTGAAGATGCACAGTGTCTCTAATGCATGACTAGTCTCGAGGTCGTCCGAAGAAGCACCTTCTTGAACATGATGTAGATAGGATGAGAAAATATCGTTTAGAGACCTCTACTGGATGCAAAGCGGCGTTAGTCAAGGTCAGAGAGAAGGGGGTGATGGACCGACTGCACAACCTTCAAAGGCCCAAAACACACATCCTTCGGTATTGTACGCAGCTCCGCTTCGAGATAATCACGGTTGACGTCGATTACTAAGAGACTCGATATAAATCGACGTGAGTCCTCGTTAGGGCTGATAGTTGCAGCAGGTACTCCCTGGAGAAGCTGAGAATAGATTGATACGAATTTCGAGTGCGCGATCGAGCCATTTCGTCGACGAGTGTTCATAACGAGTTGCAACACCGTAACTTTTCCTACGAGTCTACAAGAATGATGATGGTGGTGAACAATGAATGTTAGCATTGATCAGGTTTGCAATCATAAGTCATGTAATCAACTACACGGACATCCGGTCAATCTCCGGTGTTCGTGTTCATTGTGCACTAGGCTCTGTATCTACTGTTGCCATTTCTGTTATCCATCCCATAAGGTTTTCATCTCGTATCCGCACGCCCTCCATCAGTTGTCGAACATTAATGAAAGCTCTCCTGCCTCGTCGTTCTCCCTCTTTCTCACGGTCTTTTGAAGCTCTATTGGCGATAACCACATCCTCAATATCCTCGACAACCTCTTCAACGATTCCGGGGAAACCAAAATGATCCTCGTCTATACGAGGAGCTTCATCAGCCGACGCAAACGACGTTCTGAAGAGGATGCGAATGCACAGTAAAGCGGTAAGAGAACTGGAAGGAGGGTCCACAAGTGGTCTTCGATAGTTGATCGTCGTACTACGAGGTGGAGGGGGCGTTCGCATGATTGGGTTGCCAGCTGGATAAGTGGGAGACGTGGTGCCTGCAGACAGTGTTATTGTATCACTCTGGGATGGATGCCGCTCCGGAGTATATTTTCGCGAAAGGTGAGTCAGGACGTGGGACCGAAGAGAGGCTTTTGGGACTGGAGGATTGGGACATGAAGACCACAAACACAGATACTCAGGACCTTCCGCAGTCTTTAAATGATCAAGGAGGTGCTCGTAAAGATCATTCAAAGAGATAAAAGGCGGCGTTGCGCATTGCGCATGGTCCCATTGGCATTTTAACTTTTCTGCAATTAAGGTGTCTTTGCGCCTGTCGACGCCTCGGACAATGAACCTTTGGACTGGATCCTGCAGGACCATGGCCTGCGCCTCTGGAAATACAAGATTTACATTTTTGATGACATCGGAGGCCACAAGGAGTGGATACTTGTCTTGATGAGGGGCGAAAACATCTTTGTACAGATTCCAAAAATCGACTTGTGTTAATTCACCGTCGGGTTTTCCAATGAACATTGTCTTCATCCTGGTGGTGACATTAGAGCTAGAAGGCCTCAGATGGAATGGACACGAACCATTCATAACATCTCTCGGGCTCTGGGAGGGGGAGTAGTTGCTCAAGTTCTTCTTGTGAAAGGTCGTGATCTTGGGTAGTCACGGATGCCTGAGAAGGAACAGTTCGAACTGCTCCAGTGATATCCATAGTGACAGTCTCCTCAACCTGTTCCTGAATGAGAAGGTTGATGAGGATGCGAAGAATGCTGGGCATGTCTGGGTGGAGCAAGAATGCTTTCGCCATCGCATAGTGTGAGAGATGGGCGTAGAGATAGTTTAGGCAGGTCTCTACCAGTGGCTTGTCCCCAAAAAGAGGCAAGAATCTGAGCGAAGCCACCAAGGCTGGTGAATCAGGAGATAGAAGTGTAGCGGTATGAGGATTCTCGATGAGCTGGCTCAACGTCGTTAAAGCTGTAATGATGGATGGCCGATTGGATGAGGTCGACGCTATGGTGCCAAGCGGAGACAAAACTGCCTTGGTTATAGAAACGACCGACGCTGGGGCGGTGTAATGGGCTGCAATCGAGTGGAGAAAATCGGTTGCATGAAGGAGGAATTCCGTATTGTCATCAGCCTGAGGATCCAGATTGTTCAACGCGCTGTATATGAGCGGTAGAGAATGAGAATGATGAACGAGCTCTTGGCAATCCTGCTCATGCAATGCACAATTTCGAAGGACGAACAAGGATTCGATGGCATGCCTTCGCTTTGCCTCCATGTCACGCGGAACGGCGAAGATGGTACTATTACTGTTGAAAAGCTTATGGCCCTCTAAAACGTACCATTCTGGCCAGATGAACAGCCCGTCGATTATTCCAGGAATCACTTTCAACTGAAATTGTTCATTATGACACAGACGGCAAAGTCGATCCAGCGCCCAGCCTACTTCCCCTTCGATGCCGGACTGCAGAGAGAGAGCCATTCGATTGTTAGGTACCTGCTCTGTATACCATCCTAACGCGACTATCAACAGAACGGTCAGTCCAAGTGAAAGAGACGCGTACGTTCGTAGTCATCGGTTACAATGGGAGCTCGCTGCATAGGGCTTTGAACAGTTGCATATGGTGGCCGATAAAACGAAGAAGCGACTGGTGTAGATCGGCTCGTGCTTGCATATGATGCCGACATCAGAAAATGAGAGAAGATTCAGGAAGCGGCAGAAGGCGAAAGGCAAGGAAGCTGGGACGGCAATTCCCGGGGGTAACGGTTCGCGTTCGTCACATTTATCACGTGATTGAATCATGATTTTCAAATTCCCCTGTTGTATTATTTAACGCGACCAAGTTGATCGCGACACATCAAAATGAAGTGCCCGAATTGCTTTTCATCATCCGTAATTCGCAGACGATAATTCAAAAGAGTAGAATTGGGTGATGAGACATAGGTACACAGAAGAATTCTCAGCCCGAAGAGTGCGCTGCCAACCAGTGTCGCGCTGCAACTTCATCTTCTGGATATGAGTGCAATACTTCAGGGCTAGGGACTAGATTGACCCGGTCGCCTGACATTGTGACAACGTCAGAGAAATAAATGGGGAAGGTGTGGGTGCTAGAAATAATTTCTGTGACCATCTCCGTCGTTGCAAGTTTTGGGTCGACGTTGTCTTCCGAAACATCTATGCCAGGTCCAATCAGCTGAACGGACGATATAGATCCGTTATTGCCTTACATCTCTCTAGGCCATCCTGTGAGAAACACAAGTAAAATGGCTGATTCCTCCCTCGCGGAAGGCTATCGATATTCATCTCTTTAATCCAGTCTTCATCCTTTTTGCAGGTGCTCTTTCAAAACAATGAGTATTGTTAGTCATCAATTGGACTGTCAATCTGATAAACTTACATCCCACCCGTGTATACAACAAATATATTTTCGCGTACGGTGACGGAACACCATCCCAACAAAATAAGACACGCCGGCGTTTTCTGGAGAAGAGCGGAGTTTGACAGTGGCCATGGCCCTGTGACGTTCGATGGTGGTTCGGCATTTGTCCTCTAGCGTTTCTCGAGCACCACTTCTTTCTGGAAACAAAGGTACCAATGTATTTGGTATTACCGTGACGCAGTCCAGTAGGCCAACATACATGGCCACCCTTGCCGCAAATTGTTCCCGTGACGTTAGGAGAAGATAAATGCAGAAGGCAATGTAAAGTGAAGTTTGTGCCAAACTACCAGACGAACGATGGTCCCCGTGAACCGATGATAAAATATTGCGACTCGTGCGGAGCAACATCGAGGGGCCAGCACAGGGGGAGGTGTATTGCACCATTGACTGTGGAGGAATTCCATGTTGCATTAAGAGGGCAGTGATATCTTCGCGAAGTGTGAGGATAGGTTTGATGCTCGAGCCATATACATCGACATAGAAATCATCGATGAGTGGATTCGGAGTGGAGACATGCACCAGAACGCGGGCCGGGAAATCAACTGGGGAAGCGTGCACCCCCAAAGCACGAGCAATGGCCACGAAAATGTGGACCAAAGAGATAGGTATTGTCTTCTTGTTACTTGTTAGATACGCATGGGGCAATATATTCTGCAGCGAATGAAAATTCTCGGCTTTTCCGTAGAGGTCACATGAGTGTCTTATACAACACTTGAAAGAGACGACTGACGATCAACAGCATCAAATCCTTCACTTCTCATGAAGTTACAGACGCCGATACACAACTCGACCAGATCGTATTTGGAATGGTCTGGGTTAAGGACGCAGTCTCTTTCCAAGAGATAAGCACGACACCGATTTATCAGGGGAAGAAAGATTTCGGACATCTGTATTCAAATTTTAAGTCGTACGATCATAATTGAATGGAAGAAAAAATACCTGTTTTGGTGATTTGCCCAGAAAGCAGGATAACGCAGAGAATGATTCCACAAACGACACAGAGTCATCGCCGCGTTCAGAACGCGTCCATAAATCAATGGCATAAGACCTTGAAATAGATTCCATGATAGAGCGAGCCCAATATCTTCGGGTTAATGCGTTGGGGGTTATGTTCTGCGTCTGTTCAGCATGATCGCCGTTCGCCCCCCGGAGCAGCACTGGGACGGGTTGTTCAGCCTCTGTCTGCATGACATCCCAGATGTCGAAAGACAGTTCGAAGATACTTCTGGCATGTTCGAGCTGTCCGCTTCTCTGACGAACTATCTCGTCTAAGTGTCGGAGCACCACGCCATCCAACTGACGCCTAGCCACGTACAACAGTCTCCAGTCCCCATTGGTCACGGACAGGCGTCGAGCCTCAGCTTGCTCATCGCAGTGGGTATATCGAGCACGATAGTGGGGCTCCCAGAGCAAGGAAACCATGGCAGCCTCTCGCAGGAGAGTACTCGCTTCAAGAAAGCCAACGAACGCGTATATAGGATCATCGCATCTACCCTTCGGAGAGGGGGGTAGTTGGGATAAGATGTGGATGAGAACGTCCAGAGGAAGAGAAGGTTTAGGTACCATCATCAGTAGCTCGTAGATGGCTGAAGCGCTGGAGGCCAAGAGCGTATCTGCCAGCGTTATAATGCCCTGAGCTCTTCCCGTGGTAGGTTACGGAAGAGTTTACGGACCGGGAGAAACTATTGTAGCATGAGCGGAACTATTTTCCGGACACGTGACTGTAATTTAACTTGGAGCGCGCGTATTACTTTCATGATTAAGCTTAGCACGATATACTGCGTGTGAGTGAGTGTGTACAGTATCTAAGTTGTGCTCTATCAACTGTGGCACGACACGTATCATACCAACCCAAAATAACTGGTTGATGACTGATATTCCCTGCCCTTCAAGTCTTTGTTCGACTTCTCCTGGGAGTCGTTGGCCAAGAATACTTCGTCAGTCAAATACGCATCTAGTCAAAACGCTGGAGGGGCGCGCGATGATTTCGTTGACGACAGTAGGAAGGATGTTTCATCTCAGTGACCAGAGTTTCGAGGTTACACAAGGAAGCTGGACTGGCACGTCTTGAATACTCGAACACACACAATGGTTTCATAATTTAGTACAAAACTGACTAGAAGAATGGTACCATGCGAGTCGCAATCAATTCAGTCACTGTCATTATCAGAGTCTCCTTCACCACCGTCTTTCCATATCTCGTACATCCTTCGTCGGTTCGATCCTCGAGTTTCTGAATCACTCGCCACTTCGAATATACGCCTCAGCAGTCTCTTTCGCAACATTGACAGGTCTATCCGACCAAGGTCTTTAGGACTCATGCAAGCGTGTGCTGTGAGATTTGGATAGGATTCAAGATCTTTGGATTCCAGACGTATGCGTTTCGCTTGCGGGGGGCCATCCGAAATAGTTGATGGCGAAAGTGCAGATAGAAGTGGATCTAGAAGCGCAGATTTGATCCGTTTATATGTGACCCCCGACGGCGTCTGAGCAGCGAGGATGAGGAAGGGTGAAAGAAGAGTATCAAGTGGGGCCGGTGGAATGGAAGATGACGAATCGAGGCTTGAGATGGCTTTATCGAGCTCTTCAATGTACACATCAGAAAGATGGTACGTTAGACTGGTGGGTACTTTGATATCAGAGGGACTAAGGGAGAGGAATATAAGTGCTATAACGATCTGTAAGTGTCGTGTGTACATACCACAGCGGGCCACCTTCTCGTGTCAATATCATATTGTATTGATCGCATGCATCCTTATCCCAGGCTGTCCGGATTAGCAGCCTGAAGGCTGCATTCACAAACCTTCGCACAAGCATATAATACTTGTCGAGTCTAGAGTCACCTCAGTCCAATAAAGTAAGTAAGTCTTGGAACACTGACCTAAGTCGATCAATTCCGTTCCATTCGCGAACTGTCGTTTCCCAAAATCCACTTAAAAAAGAAAGGGAAGCAGGCGTTGATGTGATAGTCAACACAAGTTCAGCAAGCTCGGTCGCAAGAGCTTGTTGTACCAAGGGCTTGTCAGACATCCAGAAGCCTAAAATTTTCAGGCAAAGTATTATTGTGGGCTAGCTTTGACTCACAATAAAATATTCCTTTCCACAACTTCGCCAACTCTAATGGCGGAAGAGCATCTTCGGAATTAGAAAGAAAGACGGATAGGTTTTTGATCGCTTTGTCGCGAACTTTCTTATCTACTCCTCATGTCAGCATACACATGTAGAAATCTGTCCCGTCTCACCTGTGGATGCGAGATATTTTCCGAGGGGAGGTACAGGCGACGACGAGGGGGCTGCCATGGTGGTTCAATAAAAAATTTAATGTCCGATCACAAGACAGTGACATCAGTTTGTCCGGACCGGGGTTCCGCTGTGTCCAATTGTACAGTGACACTGTATGGACTCGAAGTGAACGTCGAGGACTATCGGACATTGGTATTCTCAGTAAATAGTTACTTCTGCTACGAATATTATCCCACTGCAAATTTTTACACACCACCACAACGAAGATGGTTGCGAGTCAGACAGATCATGGCTCGAAGTACTTGGGAAACTTGGCAATTCAAGTAACCAGCTAATTCAACAGGTTCCCTCGGATTTAGCATTAATAACTCGATGGCCAACGGGGTACACTTGCTATATATATGGCCCGACATTCTCACAAATTCTTCCTTTGGCAAAGATAAAGGCGGTCCGGAGGTCCGTATCGCCGTCATTGATGATGGCACTCTCTTGAATTCCATTCTGACCGACGAATCGCTTTAGTGGTACTTATCGTTTAACGTCGATATTGATGTCAAGATCTCCTATCACTTGTCATAGTTCGCTTTGTCTTTTGTTCCAAGGAGCATCAACTTATTCGCCTTCATCAGTTCTCGATTCGTCGTCAGGAAAGCCTGTTCCGAATGTGGAGATCAGGCTGCAGCGCTATGAACCCGGAAAATCGGAGGACGAGCCAGATATCTTTTCTCCTTTGGCCAAGGGGTTCGTCGGGCTGTCATTCATTACGATACATCTAACACTATCCTTCTCAGTGTAACCAACTCGGACGGGAGATGCCAGGATCTTCTTCCGCCACTGGAGACCTCAGAAGAAACAAGGCGCCTGCTGACTGCCGGGTCTTATAAAGTAATCTTCAGGATCAAGGAGTACTTCGAGAGCAAGGGACAGAAATGCTTTTATCCGTGGGTCGAGGTGCGATGCTCGCATTCCATGGTTCTTTGCTTATTCACACACAACCCTCTAGATAACGTTCAACCTCGAGAATCCTGCAGAGCACTACCACATTCCTCTTCTCATCAGTCCCTACTCCTTTACAACATACCGCGGCAGCTGAACATGTCACGCTCATTATCTGCGCTCCGAGGTAGGCCCATAAATGAATGTACTGTATTACTAGGTTAGCCACAATGAATCAGTTCCTAAAAGTCGGAAAAGATATCTAAGCGCTTGTGTCTAATGATCACACCTAGGGAATGCAAAGGTAATACAGAAAAATGATGCGGAATGACTGGAGTAGATGTATGTACTAAATGCGTGGAAAACAGCGAGCGACAAAGAGGCGAGAAGGGAACTGAAATGATACATGATGGTGGGATAATTAACAATTATCGCGCAAGTACATTGGCGTACTGTATGCCCTTGATGTTGGCACCACGCATCGATGACTTGACATTGTTCAAAAACTGGTCCCGAGCTTTGCTCATTTCTACTGCGGCCTCTAATGAAGCGGAGTTGAGAAGAATTAAACCAAGAACAAGCTGAGGCGACTGTTCACAGTACCTTTGTTCAAAGGATCGTCTGCATTCGGCTCCAAGAACAGATATTGCAGACCAACCATGACCGAGTTCAAGTTGAGAACCGGCTTCCAATCTTCTCGAAGAATGTTGAGACAAACATTGCCCTCGAGATCGACGTTAGGGTGGTATATCTGCAAAAGCATCGATTAGCCAACGTTATCATTGAAATGAGAAGGGATGGACAGCTTACCGTCTGAGTACACTTCACTTTTGGGGGATCGTGAGGATAATTGGAGTTGATGGCAAAAGAGAACACGAAAGCGCCACCCTTGTACATGCCTGCATACACGATGATCAGGACCTCGTGTACATACTGCAGCGATGCCAACACGTTAAACATACCTTCATCGGGGGTGATGGTGAGCGTGAAGTTGAGGAGATCAGCGGGATCAGGGAAGTTCGTTTGCATAGTAGAGGGAAGGTCGAGCTCGGTCAGGTCTAAAGGAAGCAACGACCATCAATAGCCAATCCGCAAGTAGAGTGTATAAAACGCACCTTTCTGCACTCGTATTTGGGCAGCGCTGACCTTGGGCTTTTTCTTGGCTGCTGCATCCTCGTTCTTCTTCATGCTCCATATCTGACAGACGCTTCAGCGACGACATAACTTGGAGATACATAGCGAATACCTTGATCATCGTGGCAGGGGATGGTAGGTGTAAATGGCGAGGTGAGTCAGAGTGGTGGTGGTGGTCCTTCGGAGAGTCTACCTTGCGGAGGTGAATTTAGCTCTTATCCGAGCCGACACAGCCACCCAGCGCTGCGGCTCGTCGCGTGCCGTGTGGAATACGCTGGAATATTAGGAGCGCCTTGTGTATCTCTCGCTCTTGTCCCGTTATCAGTTGCTATTTCGCCAAATAAATATCTTCTTCTGCTGTCTTGTCCTTCGTCACCTTGTGACATGCCGCTCACCCTCGAACCGGCCTCAATGGATCTGCCTATCATAGATCTAGACCTTTTTCTTTCCCAGCCTAGGCATAAGGAGGTCGTGGTTAACGAATGCAAGAAAGTGAGTCTAAGCATGTAATTGGTCTCAATATTGGTTTCTTATTTCTTTGCTTCAGGTTGCGGATGCTCTGATTGTCTATGGCGCTCTGCTTTTACGCGACTCGCGTGTATCAGAAGCAGACAATAGTATCTTTCTCGACTTGTTGGAAGATTATTTCGCCCAACCCGAAGACATCCTTAAGAGTGACGAGAGACCGGAGCTCAGCTATCAGGTCGGCGCTACCCTTGAACTCACGGAAAAACCGAAATGTGCAGTGGATACAAGCTGCTTGCGTGTCATCGAGCGATTGGACCCTTCGGAGAGACCGTTGGATATCAGTGCCCACGATCCGGATCCAAAGTGTCGTTTCTTTTGGAAGATGGGAGATCCGGCACCATATCAGACGCAGTTTCCTAGTCTGAATGCTCCCAATGTCGTCCCTCAGGCTAAACATATCAGGGAACGCTGGCCACCAGTCATGGAAAAGTGGGGGACATCTATGAAGCAGGCGTAAGCTTTCTACTCTCACCTCACGGTTTCCATTTTGCTCATTAACACTCTTCATAGAGTGGAGAATCTAGCTGACATGGCATCCATCGGACTTGGTCTGCCCTGCAAAGATATTCCGCGAAGCAGGGAGATACGGGTAAGAGCAGCTACTTGCGCTGTCTTCCTTCTGAGTTCCGACCTTTCCGGAAGGCCTCATATCTTAGCGCCTACCGCTTCGGATCTTGTCAAATATGGACAGAAAGACACCACTCTCGCTGGTTTTCACACCGATCTCAACTTTTTGACGATCCACGGTCGTTCCAGATATCCTGGCTTACATATATGGGCCCGAAGCACTGGCAAACGTATCTCGGTCAAAATTCCAGACGGAAACTACTTGCTCGTTCAGGCTGGGAAACAATTAGAGCACATCAGTGGCGGTCTAATCAAAGCGGGTTACCATGAAGTCGTTGTTAACGATAGAACTCTCACGGTATAGCCCATTTTCATCTTATTGTTCATCGTCTGACACGCGTATCCAGGTCATCGAACAACGCAAAAGAGAACAGCCCTCGCGACCTCTGATCCGAATCTCGTCCACTTTCTTCTGGCATCTATCCTCTGATTATGATCTAGAGCCCATCCCTACTTTAGCAGAGCGCTCAAAAGGAATACGGGCAGCTCACATTAATCTAGGTAAGGATGATGATGGAGAAGCCGTAGTTTACAAACCAATGAAAGTTGGCCAGCAAGTCCAGAAGTAAGCGTCCACGTATTTTGATGTTCTTGGGGAAGCTCATCGCACGTCATTAGTGAGTTAAAACATATAGCACTCATGGCCTAAGGATGCATAAGAACCTATCAGATGTACTAGATACAAGGATGTTCGTGTAGACAACGTAATATGACATATAGATACAAATCGCAGAAAACAGATATATGGGTAAAAGCTAAAAAGAGAGTCTAGTGCATGTGTCAAGTAGCTAACTCTTACCAGGTGGGTCTGTTCGCATACGTTCAATAATCAAAGCAGAAAAGAGGATATCCTCGAAATAGTCGTGTCCATCCGGGGTGACCTCAAGTTTTGGGTACTGGATTGGTCTCCCATGCTTTCGCATCTGATTGCGTGGCGTGAACTTTGCGAGGAGGTTGGTCAGCGTCCTTTCCTTAGAGCGGAAGCACTGTAGATTTGCATCAACAAGGTGTTTGTTCTAAGCAAGAAGGTATCTTACAGTGATGGCACTTCCTCCATTGTTGTCATCCCAGTAAAGAGTGACGGGTCCATCGTATTCACTGACGGTTTTCCATGTCCAGTTCTGGAGGAGAGTCGTCATGAGTATCCCTTTACAACAAGCATTCTTTTCTTTGCCCACAGTATGAAACAATCGTGATGAAGGCGAGAGTATTTCGTTTATCGAGCATTCGTGTCCTCTTAGACACACGGTATTGGATATCCTTGCATGACTTGGACCAATCCTAGAAGTCATATTTCAGACGATGTTATTCCGCAAGCAAGGACCGGAACTGACTCGAAATCCCCGACAAATTCACCTTCAGATGATGATTTTCTGATTGTGGTGATATGGGACGAGGGTGTGAAACAATTCATGTTAACGCATATATGGTACGGCGTCCGTGCACCCTGGTCGACGCCAATGTCCGGTGGTGGGTACAGCAGCATCGAATTTGGATCCAAAGGAGACCGCGTGGGCGCAAAGTTGTACGTGATCGTTTCTCTCGGGCGTGGCGGAATGAAGTATCTAATAAGGGATTGCGGATACAAGGGCCGTTATTATTTGATAAACACGACTGCGCATTATAACACACTTTGGAGGAACGGGAGACGTAGATCCATATTGGATGCTGGGGTGGATCGGTGGGCGTGGCGGTGGTATAGGAATGCCGATCTGTAAACCGACCTTGGAGGTCTCACTACGACGAGAGAATCAGAGAGTCAACGTGATTATCAGGGCTTTGAAATGGACGCACATGGGGGACGGCAGAATCATTGGAGCAGTGAGGCCTTGAGGGTCAAGGAATGAGATCAGGTTTATGAGTGTGGCACTGTCACGGTTCCGACGTTCACGCGCACCAAGGCAGTGGGTTCTCTCGAAGGCCACTAAGCACCGGCTTCAAGTAAAATCACATATATCAAATCATAGCCAGGCATGCTGTATGCTGTTACGACGTTGAACATACATATCAGCATTTAAGAAGTTGATGCTGGTGCGAATATTTGGAAAAGGTGATTGATGAAGTTAAGACAACATGATACAGAAACTTGTATCCTGGTATTACAACTGGTAACCAGTGGTTAATTAAAAAGCTGTTTATGCTCGCCCGAAGCTGGTGTCAACCGCCACCGTTCGATAATCATGACAGACATTAAGATATCGTCGAAAAAGGGCTGTCCTTGGGGTGTCACTTCAAGCTGCGGTAATTCAGCTGGCGTATTAGGTTTGCGGAGGTTGATGACCGGCATGAATACGGCAAAAAGTGTTTTCCTGTCGATGGAAAAGCACTGAAGTTTATTTGAGTGTCTACCGAAACATGGGCATTGTTGCAGCATTACCTTTCGCGGATTCCTTTTACAATCCCAGAATAAACCCTGCATAGTAGCAATGAGTTGCACTTTCTTGGGTAGCTGTGTCGAAAGCACTAACATATTTAGCGAACTTCCAGTCCCATAACCCCTGCGCTGAGATGTTAGTACGACCTTATAGCACTCACTGTAACCGACAACTTACCCCGCGCCGGGGTCCTGATTTTCCAAGTACATCAGAAATTAGGAATTCTTTGCCTCGAATGAAAAACGTTGCGGGTTTGTCAGCGATACCCATTCTGTTGTGATCATTCCAGAAGTAGTCGATGTGCAAATTTTGAAACGCACTCAAAATCACCAACCGTCGCGCCTTCTTCGCGTTGCGCCTCGACGTATAGCTGTGTGAACTTCAATTACCGCCCAAGCATTCAGGAGAACATGTACAAACTTACTGGTGATATATGATGACGGAATGAAGCAATTCATTCTAACTGAGATGTGGTATTTCGGCCGTGTATCTGGAGCATTGGGTGAGGGTATTAAAATCATCGCATTATCACCAATGTCTGAGAATGAGTAGACAATGTTTGTCGTTGGCGTTCCAGCGATGACATAGCTAAAAGCCGGAGGTGCGACTAAGTTTTACAGAATTATGACCAAGCGCCGGTGACGCTCACCCTGGAGGTCTGCCAAATGGCTCCGGTGAATGGGAAGGCTGGGAATGTTGAGAAGACGACGATGAGGCAGTTATGTTCCTGGGGGCGTATGGATCATACAATTGCACGTCGGCCTCAGGAAGTGTGGGAGATGACCAACTCAGTACCACTGGGGCGGGATTTGGCAGGAGATGCGGAGAAGAAGACGCCGAACCTGGGTTAGACGTTGACGTTGAGGCCGCGGACCTGATTACAGCGATGTCCTCCGACGTGTCATAACTAGGTCGGGACCTTGAGAAGAAAGTCATGAACAGATGGAATATTGACGTACGGTGGTGGGCTGGATGATATGATCGATTCCGTCATTTCACAGTGGGTCGTTCAGGCAGCTGCAACAGAGAGCGTGTAAGGCGAGCACTGGTATCCTACTAGACTGTTTGTCGCTAGACAAGATTGCCACGTGCAGGAGGGCTCGACCATGATATCGTGACGAGTTGATGGTAAAGGGTCGGAATCGATCATGCTCAACAGGCTCTGAATCATACGGGTAGCGTTGCGATGGCGGCTGTAACCGATCAAGTATTTCGATTTGTATTTCAAATTTCAAATCCCCGCATGAATAATAATCACAGAATGAAGTTGAATTCAGAGAATGTGGTATGGATACAATGTACTATGCAAACAGTTGATGTCTAACCTGAAGTGTAATGTTATCCAGTCGTCTATATAGTGGTAAGTCAATTTGATAATAATAATAAATCAATAGTAGGCAGATCGGATGAAAGCCATCAGTCAAACGTCCTTAAAACACTCTGGAGTTTGACAACCATCTCGTCCCACTCCGCCTCGGGATCAGACAGAGCAGTTATAGCACCGCCAGCGCCGACTATCCATTCCTCATCAGTGGGTTGAACACTGGGACCATCATGTCGAAATGCGCTGCGTATCGTTACTGCCCAGTCTCCACCGCCTCCTACGCACCAGTACCCAAATACTCCTGAATACAAGCTCCGGTCTGATTCCTCAAGATCTTGCAAGATTTCCACGCTTCGCTTCTTCGGAGCGCCAGTCATGCTACCTGTTAATTTGAACCAAAATTCAGAGATGGCACCAACAGAAATATAGAAAGGACACACCAGGCGGTAAACTGCTCCGCAATACCTCCCAACCTCCTGATTCCTCAGAAGACGATTGCCCTTCAATAACGCTGACAAGCTGCCAGACAGTTTCGTATTCCTCTACTGCGCAGAACTGTTGCACAGTGACATCCTCGCCAACGACGCTGTGAAGATCATGCCTGATCAGGTCCACGATCATTAGATTTTCTGCGACCTCTTTGGGGCTTCCAGCTAGAGCCTTTTCCGCATACGCACGATCGATACCAGGGCCTTTCCGTATAGTGCCCTTGATTGGCCTTAATTGATAGATGGCATTTGGTGGTCGAGAGAAGGAGAGAAAACGTTCAGGGGAAGACGATAAGAAGGTGGTTGGAGATAAACGTAAGAAGGCGGAATGAGGAGCGGGGTTAGTTCGACGGAGCGCTTTGTAACGGCTCCAAGAAGACTTCGGAGACGTTTGAATCCGCGTATGGGCAGTGAGGCAGAGTTCGTAGGAGTTTCCACAGAACAAATGCTCCATGGCCTGCTTGATGTGGGAGATGTACAGGTTCTTATCAGGGAGGGTTACAGTAGCCTGAGAGATGGCTGCTTTGTCGTGTAAAGGTGAGCATTCCTGATGGACCGGGTCTGACAGCCTTTTGAATAAAATCGATGTTTCGAATAGCCAAGAATCGTCGTTGGGGATAATAGACTGGATGTATACTTTGCCAGTCAAATTGTCCACGACGACGCTCCTTTCAATGAAAGCAAAGTTGACATCCGGGTGAGGATGCTTGCGTTTAGTCTCTTTCGTAGATCGCGGAGAGACTCCCAAAGAGTAAACGCCTACTTCATAGCTCAGGAGTCCTATCAACCCGCCCCAGAAAGGAATCTCAGGCCTACCGCACCGTGCTCTTCGACTGTGCATGAAACTTGCTAGCCATGACCATATGTCATGATCCCCAAGTTTCTCCTGTGTGGTTGCGTTTCCGCGAGTCAGACCCACGAAAGGGTCGTCGATTTTATACATAATCTGGAGGTTTGTGGGAAGCATAGACGCTATGATTGAAAATCGGCCTGGACGAGCTGCGGAGTCCAAGAGAACGAAAGGCTGCTGCTCGTCGTCGACTCCAAGCATGTCACAGATGCTCGTCACGGATACCGTGGGTGCATCAATAACAATGGTATTAACAGATAGAGTGGGCTGGGAAGAACAACACGATTGGTGTAAGGGGGAAGCTTGAGGCCAAGAGGATCCGAAGACACGATAGGCGCTCTCACACCAAGAACTTGTAATCCTTCCGCGTTTCCGGGTCCATTGTTGTGCTAGACGCCAAAAGTTCGCAACAATCTCTGGTCCACCACCGACAGTGCGAGCGGATTCCGGATGATACTGGACTGCCCAAAATGGCCGGGTTCTGTGTTGAATAGCCATGAGGACTCTTCCATTCTCCGGTTCATCGTCTGCCCATGCTAGTGGTTCTATAGAGGCGCTTTCCGGTAAAGTGACGTGCAAGGAGTGATATCTCACAGCTTCCACATGGCCCACCCCTTCGAATAAACTACAGCCGGTATGCAGGATATGCGATATCTGTCCATGTTTTACGATGGGCAGGCGATGCAAGTCTGCACCATAAGCGAGTGCGAGACTTTGAAGGCCAAGGCAAACACCAAAGATGGGGAGGATATGCTGCTCCGAAATACTCCATAGATCCTTGAGGATCCCAATGTCATCAGCGTTGTCCGGTGAGCCAGGTCCAGGCCCCACGACAATGGCCGAAAAGTGCTTCAGATGGGGCAACAAATCGGATATCGTAAGTTTATCGTTCTTCAGGATGTGGATGGAACATCCGGGAATAGATTGTCGAAATAAGGACGCTAGACTTGAGCGAAAAGTTGTAATGGCGACGACATTAAGACAAATGACGGGCGTACTTGAAGGTAAACGAGTCGTAAGAATCAATGAATAGCAGCCTTGGAGGATCGAAAGTCATCTCGATGGCGTGTGGAGGTGATTAAAACGAGTTTTAGCTATTATGTCGGATGCCGTATATGAAGTATAGATAGAAGGATAAATGTTGGCGTGTACGTCCTGGGATTCCAGCTAGCAGAGAAGTAATGTGCAAGAGGGAGTGTGTCGGGAGTTGATTGTATTTTGGCTCTTTGACATTTTTTGTCGAGTCAGATCATGGAGGTAAAAAGCAAAATCCGGAATGCGGAGTTGGCCTGCCGCATCGGCCTGCCTTCACGTTGTACCCTCCCATTTCGTCCCGTCAACTCGCGACGCGTTGAACATGGGCGATTCTGAAGCTCAGTCGAAACGGATATTCCAGTCTGTACGTTGTCCTTCTTGCCAGATTACTCTTTCCTAAGCTTCTTCTAGCTAAAGGCAGTGTGTGTCCCATTGCTCGGGTCAGCCGTCTTGACACCTACCTCTATCCCGACGGCTTCGAAACTCTTGGGCGAGCTGATCCTTGCAGTGCGAACCATTAAATCCTCTGAGTTTGTCCTTTCGGAATCATTGATATCCTACACATTCTTTCCCGTCTCAACGATCCTCCAGCGCAATACATCTACCGTTATTCCGGACCAGATTCTGGAGAAGATATTTGTGGTGCTAGAAATTCTCTGCGATGATTGGTGGTGGTCCTGCGAGGTGTCGATTTGGCAGCAGATATTCATGTTGTCGGGGGCAGTCTTGGGAGGAATGGAAGGAAATGGGAAAGCAAAAGAACGAGACGACGAGACAAAGGAAGCAGCGGCGAGATGTCTCTTCACCCTTTTGAGAGTTCGGACTGAAGACGACGAACGTATTCACTCCAATTTTGCTGAGCCACAGCTCACTCTTTTCAAGAGCAGGCTCGCACGGAAAAATTTGTTCCAATTCTGGGGCAGACCTTGAACTCACTTCTCATAAACACGGAATCACGGACACTCTCCCTTCAGAAAGCTTGTTTGGATGTGGTGTATCTTCTCCTCTCAGCGTATTTTCCCGACAGTCTGTTTCCTTCGGTGCTCCCAGGAGTCGTCAGCACCACCACCAAGTTGGCATTGGGCACGACGCGTAAAGGTTGGGCCAACGGCGATCTTGTTTCGAGAGCTCTCGGAGTTCTTTCGGAGATTGTAGTACGTTCTATCGCAGACGATATCTGCACACAGGAGGGGGCAGTCACCTCAGTCGAAGATCTGGAGGACGTCATAAATCTGGTTCGTGATCCTGAAGCAAAAGGCCCACCAACATCAGTGCCGAAGACAAAGTATGCCACCCTACGCACACCTTCCTGGCTCCTGTGGAACATCATCTCAGTTGCACATCGCTCTTAATACGCTCACTCCACTCGTTAAACATCCGACTCCCTCTGCTCTCATTGCCCTATCTAAACTATCATCCACGATACTTCTAGCCACGTCGACAACACTACCTCAGACGCAACCACTCTTGATATCTTTTCTGCTCTCTCTTTCCATTTCCGACTTCCCCTCGGTTTCAAAGGAAGCCCATACCACCTTGCTGGGCCTTCTGTCTCCGTGGTCAAGGTCTCACCATGCGTTCACGCGAACCCTGATGCTACTCACGCGAGACAATCTAAATACTCTCCCAAGACTGCTCCCGCTTATGGCTGACGCGAAGGTTGAGCATATTGCAGGCCTCATTGAGGCGGTTTGCCGTCTGTCATCCGGCAAAGAGGGCCAAAAATTGTCGCAGAATCCAATATCTACCGAACTAGGTCGACTCCTCGGGCCTACGGGTAGTGTCGAAAAATGGGGCTGGAATTTACTATCTGTTATAGAGTTCGTCGATCCCCCTATCACTATCACAAAAACGTCAAGTGCCCTATTGATGCTTGAGCACAACTCCGAGCACAACCAATGGGTCGCATTTCCAGACACCATCTTCAGGAACATCTCATTGAGAAGCACCTATGATGCCCTGGTTAAAATGTTTCATGCCCTTGGACAGGCAGCCGGTGATGGCTGTCTGTTTACCATTGAATGGTTCGTCAGTGTAGGACAGAGTGGAACAGGCAGTAGGTCCGTCGCAGCCTTGTGGTGCGCTTGTAGACTACTTGAAGGAGCAGCAAGAATATCGCTCTCTTCGTCACCTCTCGAGTCTCCGAAATATGCAACGAGCAAGCGACTGGACAAGCTTGCTCGAGCACTTGCGAGGAGCACGAGTCAGATATGGGATCGGGCCGATGTTGATGCTATGGAAGCAGGGCCTCGCTCAAATGATCAAGAGGATGTCCAGGACGAAGTTCAACACCGTCAAGGTGTCATTCCGATCAACGAGACTCTGCATATTTTGCAGTCATATTCACCAGCTACAAAGCCTAGGACTGTTTCTCAGCCGATGCTTCACAGGGCAATGCTCCTTCAGCTTTTATCTATCACCTCAGGCATCCTCCAGGCTCGGTTTGCTGCTCTGTTCATACAAACTTTGTATCCCGTTCTTCACTCTTTGATGTCGCCTAATTCACACCTATCAAGTACCGCTCTTGCGGCTCTAAACTTCATAACAACCAACACCTCCTACGCCTCCCCCGCAAATTTACTACTTTCAAATTTTGACTATGTCTTGGACTCGGTCTCCCGCAGGCTAACACGTCGCTGGCTCGACGTGGAAGCTACAAAGGTGCTCGTTGTTATGATACAGCTAGTGGGTGATGGTGTTGTCGAAAAGGCGGGAGACTGTGGTTGAAGAGTGTTTTGATCGCCTTGATGAATACCATGGATATGAGGTACTCGTGGAAGGTCTGATTGAGGTTTTGTCGGAAGTGATGAAGGTTATAAAGATGGAAGAAATTGATGCTGCTGAGCACAAGCAGAAAAAAGGGGGCCTTCGTGATGATCGTGAACCGTTCAATAACCTTTTTGATTGGCTTGAACATCGGAATGATCCACCAGTAGAGGAAGAGGATGTTGATTACGGCCCAGCGCCTCGAGAGGCATGGGGAGATCAGAAGGGAAAGGGCGTGGAAGGTCAAGAACAGGCTGAAGATGCACCCGCTGCAACTGCAGATTCGACAGAAGAGCCACCTCCCACACCCATACAAGCGTTGACAAAGCAAATCGTCTCTCGGTCGCTATACTTTTTGACCCACCAATCTCCCATTATACGAGCTCGCATCCTGACACTCTTAGCATCATCAGTAGCCGTCCTACCCGAATCTGCCCTATTACCGTCGATACACTCTGCATGGCCTTTCATACTCAATCGACTCTCGGATTCGGAGTCTTTCGTCGTCAGTGCCGCGGCCTCACTGGTAGAAGCCTTGGCTACCTACGTCGGCCCTTTCATGTATAGACGTATTTGGGATGATATTTGGCCACGTTTTCGGACGATGATGGAGAAGTTGGACGTGGCGGATACATCGAGTGCGTTGTCTCGGAGGAGACAGGGGGCTGTGGGTACGGAATCGGCGTATACACACTCTCATCGTATTTATCGATGTCTGTTGAAGACAATCACTGCGTCAATGCGTGGCGTAGATCCCAAGGACACTTCTGTATGGGAAGTTATTTTGGCCTTCCGCCGATTTTTGGACTCGCGGGCGCATGAAGAACTCCAGGGTTGCGCAAGAGAGCTGTATATTGCCGCCGGCTACAACAACGCGGACGCTGTTTGGCTTGCATTGCAATCTACCTGTGCAGATGCATTGCCCACAATGAATTTTTTGAGGATGCCGAAGTGGGATATTGAAAATAATGTAGCCCTTGTATTCAAAGGTCTAGAATCATTCTAGCATGGTATAAGATACCGAGATTACACTTGTTCTACGCCGTTTATGTCGAAGGGGTGGCCATCTTGGCCTGGCAGGCGATGCCGCCGCAGTTGCACTCCTGCTTGCTTAAACAACTGTGCTGATGCTGCGTCTCTGGGAAAGAAATTTTAGTTTTCATTTTATCGCGATTTCCAGGACGACTGACACTTTATATGACAAATTATAAACAACTGCTGTTACACCGGTCTGGATAATTTTGATGGTACATTTCAAGCAAGGACACCTAAAGCGTACGGTAAGACAACATTTAACAGAAACGTTAAAAAAACCTCACGTATTGCAATACAACACCGATCCGATGCCAACTCGCTCCCGTCCGGCTTCTAGCAATGCGTTTTCTTCGGCATGAAGACATATACAATGATCCGTGTCGTCACTGAGTACAATTGTTCCGTTGCAATGAGAACATCCGCCTTCATTGCAGTTGAGCAAGTGTCTCGGGGTGCCGTTATATCTGGAGAATAGTTAGGAAGACGTAGCAATAACCAGCTTGTGATAAATCACCCAGTGGACAAGATGCGATTGTCTCTAACCAATATGGCACCCACCCTCCGTTTCATACAGTTCGATCGTTCAGCGGCTAGAGATGCCAAGGTCTACAGTAGGTTGAATGAAATAGTAGTTCATATCGTAGCATAAAGCACATACCATAAAATACGTGTCCCAGTCCGGCCTGAGATGGGACGGGTCAAGTATGTTAAGATCATTCAAATGTGAATGGAGAGCAGAAATAGTCCGGAAATCATTGATGATCTTAATATGAACCAGATCGCACATTCCCTTCAATGATTGCTTTGAATCCCGTGTACCTTGCCCAAAAACGTATTCATCATCTGCGCGCACAAAATCTTCTAGAGAGTTGCTAGAGAGGAGCTTAATAGGGTTCCTCGTCAAAATGGAGGACTTACCTATTTGATCGTCGAAACCTGTCAAGTATCGGCGCATCGACACTTAGAAACATGAAGAAGGGTCGCTTTATGAATCTCTGGATATGCTCCCTCGTACAAAGGTCAACCGTAACAAACCGCGTCCGCCAATTCCGTGTCACGTAGTCAAGCATGGCTGACGGGGTCTCAAAGGTCAAGGTCATATTGAGATTACTCTTATAACGATAAGAGCCTGGGGTATGAACTGGTGTAGGATCAAGTGAAAGGAAGGAAAGGTGTTTGTCCGATGAAGCAGAGGTGCTTGTGGGTACTGTCCCTTGCAGAAAACCAGATGAATAGGAAGATTCGAATGAACGAGCGTCTACTTGATCATATTCCGTGAGTTCCTAGTTCATTCTAGCACTTGAATGTAGTGAAATAGAATGAATACACACATCTGCATTTGTTCCTTTCGACAGCCTGATAGGTGTGAAGCCTTCCTTGGCTACGAGGTACTCTTCAACAGTGGACTTCCCTGCTGAAGCTGTACCTATTATCGCAATGAACATTGCAGGGATGAGACGGTTATATTCTGAAAAGAACAAAGGCGAAATGCGAGAATTGACGGGAGCCCTGGTAGAAGAACAAAGGCCTAGCCAATTCTGGCCAGCTTGTTGGCGGACAAAGTCGAAAGGAACGGCTACTTGTATGATCACCGGCCACTTTCTGTACACCCCCTCGTGACGACACCAGTTGAATAGTCCTACGCGTCCAGCGCGTCTGATTGCTATTATTACTTGAGTATTATACCTACGGCATATACACGACGTGATAGCCGCTTTCTGGTCAGAACTTCAAGAAGAAGGTATACCAAACGCTCTTTTCATCACCAAAGTTTTACTACCCACCATACCAATAAACAGAAATTCCAATAAGTAAGCCATCGCGACAATCTGTCGCATCTTCATAATCCGCCAACATGAACGCAGCTCCTTTGGGCAACGGCACAATTCTGATCGGCATGGCATCAAATGGCCTGCAGGAATTGAAATGAGAAACATGAGGAATTTTATCTTGGATGCCCACTGGACGATCGTCTGCTGGGCAGACGAATATTTGTATCAACGGTGGACGTCGATGGTAGTCTTTGTATGGAGTTAAACCTGGCCTCACGAAAGGAGTCACGTTTTTGGACTGCTTGATTTGAGATTCCAAGCGTTCCAGCACTGCTTCAACAGCAATGACAAGACCGGCGGTAGGTATGGAAGTCTTCCCAGGGGATGCACTGCCTGCCGCAATATCGTTGGCAGATCCCAGGGTATTATTTGACCCGGAAGCTAGCGAGGGCCAAGCACTAAGGCCGGGAATCGGGACAGAAATCTGACCATAGTGCCCCAAGACAGTCACTTCGTGTTGGTGATTTATCTCTGCGCTGGTATCAAGGTTAGCAGTTTCACCAGCGTCTGGATCGCTTGTAGATGCCACTGACGCCGTATCGATATACTCGGCTGTCCTCTGCCACTTGCTATCCAATCCGTTATCATGAGTTGAGCCTCTTTTCCTCTTCAAATGTTTCGGCAAGCTGGAAGTCATGTCGCCAGCATATCTGGCATCAGGCCTGCCCCCAAATGTACACGGAGTTGGAGGCGTAGACCGTTCTGCTATCCTTCGTCTTTTCCCAGTGCCCCGGTCATCCTCCGATATACGTTTTCGCTTAACATCGACTGCCGGGCCTCCAGATCGGACACTGGCCACTTCAGCAATGGATTCACCAGCTGCGGACATACTTAGTGTCGCGCGGTATATTTCGGCAACACCAGATATCCTCAGCGACCTTCCCCTATGATCCTGTTCATCTAAGACTGAAGTGTTAGCAGCCGACGGTCCAGCAGAGCAGATACTGATAGAGAAAGTCTCTGATGCCGATGTGACGATATGACCCCCCATTGTACGAGTTTCCTTGCAGTCCTGCAGGCTGAACAAGGGGGCACCGTTCGGGGGTCTGGGGCCACTTGTATTAGAGTTGACTGGTACAAATCCACCCGGCGATCCGACGGCGCCACCATGTCCTCCAGGGCCATGAAACCCAGTTGAACTAAGAACTTGGAGTGTCACGATCGAACGGCTCAGCTCTCCTTGTCGCCAATGTCAACTCGACACCAGAATCGCCTGTCCTTTGCGTTCTCTTGGCATCCTGGCAATTCCTCTGAGTTACCCTTCCGCTTGAGGTTTGCGGTGGGGTCCGCAGTAGCGGCAACATGTTTGCCCTGTGTAGGTCGCGAAGGCACAACGCCACCTGACACGGTCTTCTGCTTCGTCAATGGACCAAATCCTCTTCTGACACTCGTTTACGCTTGGATGCATCCATTGCGTTAGAAAGACTGCTACTAGATGCATGTGTAGTAGTAACAACTTTGGCGGGTGCCGGCAGAGCACTTTCCACCAGAGTTGGGCATTCGCACACCCCTCTGAGGTCTCGTGGAGACATCATCCAGAAGGGTCAAAAGTTTGGCCAGGATGTAATTTTGGAGGTTATCTCGGACAGACGGCCTGTAATTAGACTGAGGGATATACAAGACTGTACAACTTCGAGATGCTTTACAATAACCGCGCATTATCTTGACATGATCGTCTAGGCATAGATGTTCTTTTCGACTGTATGGACGGCTAGTTGTGGCGTCGATGTGAAGGTCAACGTAGACTTTTTGAGTTCGAACTGCAAGGCATCATTTCTTCAGGTACTTACATACGAGGAAGAAGTCCCTATTCGCTATCACCATTTCCAAAAAAAGGAAAGAACATGCGAACATGATTGGCGGTAATGAGGCCTGCTACCCAGTCAAATTTTGCAGAAGAGGGACTTCCCTCCGGATAATCATTGTCGAGAATGCTGGAAAGTAACAACTTGCAACATTACTTTCCGTCTCGTTTCCCATCTTTCCTCCGTTTCTGCTTGGCTGCAGCTCTCTTTTCCTTCGCTGCTTTCATGTCCTTGGGCGCAGAAGTGCGGACTTGTTTGATATGGGTTGGGACGATCTGCTTGTCGGATGCATATGATTGTGACACAAACCAGGAAGCAGAAATCACAGGCACGGCTTCTAAAATAGGAGAAAGCGCCGATAGACCCGCGGTCTCGTTCTGAACAGGATTGTTGAATATAGAAATAGAGGCCTGAGGTAAATTACGTACGTCAAAGGCAAACACGGCAATCCTTCGTATATTTAAGCTTTCTGCTAGGGAGAATTCGGCGCCCTTGGGTAACGGTATAAGCTTGATAGGTTCGGTTGGTTTACAAGAGTTGAAAGAAGCGACGAGATGCGGGATGTGGTCGATGAGGATGGGTGGATCCACATCAGTGCGACAGACGAAAATGTACTTGAGTGGTAGAGGCGGTTCGGAAGATTCCTTTGTCGAATCTGAGCTTGAAATAACGACTGTGTGTCGCGCAGCTTGAATTTGGCATTCAAGCCGTTTTGTAACTGCGTTGATTCCGACGACGAGATGTTTCAAAATGGGAGATGGAAGAGGAATATCGGCACGGTCAGAAATGTCCGCAGGAGAATCACCAGAGTCGCCAATGGAAAGTCCGGTGCTGTGTACATTCGTAGGGGGAACAAATGCATCTTCTGACGGAGTCGTCTTCTGCTTCTTCTCACTACGTTGCTCCTCCCCCTGCACCTCGCGCTTTCTCTTGGAGTTTACAGCTGACACAGGAGGATTAGCGACGCCAGAATCCACCTGGGTAGACGATGTTGTTGGGACAGAGATAGCACCATCTGCCTTTCGCTTTTTCTTCTCAGATCCCTGGTCGTCGCTTCCATCTCTTTTACGCTTGGGAACTGCAGCTGTGTCAATAATCACAGGCGCGGGTGCGATATCAGGATTGATTTCTGGAGAAGATACGGTGGAAGACTCTGCTGGCGCATTGTTGTCTGCCTTTGACTTTCGACTATATTTCTTGCGGTGAATACTGTCGCGTCTTTCGCGCGGTTTCTGTGCTGAAACGCCTTCCAAAATTAATAGAACTTGGGCTAATATCAGGTTTTGTAAGTTCACTGGAACTGAAGGCCTAAACACCATGTTTGCTGACATTGTTTCAATAAAGGACGAGGACGCACCATCGAACGCGAAACGGATTGTCCAAAACGCTTTTGAAGACTACCTTCCGCTCCTTCTCTTTCTCCTTTTGAGGATTTGCCCGATTGGAGACATGAGTATACGTTTTTGCCGTCCTCTCGGACATGAGGGTGAGAACAAGCTGTGCTGCTATTTGGTTTTGCTTGCTCCCTACGGTCACAAATGCTTGCACCCACAAGGTCCCACCGAGTGTTGGTTGGATCCAGACAACAAGAATCTGAACGTGACCGACCTGTTCGCGCAGCTCGTATCGCCCATTGGATACTATCCGACAGACAAGCCTACCTCATGATTCGAACTTGGTATTATCTGCAGAGGAAAACGCCCTGTCTCGACATGGCACCCTTCTCAGCGTTGGCGCTACTTCCGGACGGAATGCTGCGGAGCTCAGGTCTATCCTTGGCAATGCTAACTCTCGCCTCAAGCCTGGTGCTGCTCTGATCCCTTCATCCGCAAGGACTGGCCAGGGCGGCAAGACATCCCTGGAACAGGCAAAGCCGCGTGCGCGTGTAGAAGTCGATATCATTCTTTACAGTAAGACTTCGCGTTCAAGGCGGCTTTCTCAGAGGACAAGTAAAAATTCGGATTCGAAAACCAGGTAGAAAAGAGTCAGCTGTTTTGGTTTCTGGTGGCAAGATTAGAGTCGTCGGATTTGAATGCATCAATGGTGAAGACGATCGGCATACATTCTATCAAACATCTACTCTTCTTTCTGATGTTTGTAGCTCGTACGACGAGATGCTCGGAACTGTGCCGGACGATGAAGGTTTTGCCAAAATAAAGGACGGAGTTTTTGTCTTTCCTTTTTCCATGGCTCTACCTTTGGACGGCGACGTCGGTAACCCCAAAGGAATGTTACACCCACATTCCGGTATAACTGTACGCTATATTGCAATGTTGTGAGTGAACCTTGGTTATTCTGCCTCCATAAATCTGATCCTTCCATTTGAGTTCTATCAAGGTGAAAGAATCAGACACTGGCAAACGCTCCATTGCCCACTTCTATCGCGACTGCGAAATCTGGCCACGTCTCAATCCATCGACGATCCTAGCTCCTGCTCTAATTCCCCTTCAGACGCATGTCACGAAAAGTATTTTCATGGGTGGATGCGGAAAAGTGACATTATCCGCCTCGTTGCATCGACTCCACTGGGTTGCAGGCCAACAATGTTGCGTGAAAGCTGGTGTCACAAATCACACGAAGAAAACGATCAAGAGTCTGACCCTTTCACTTTTCCGCTCCACCGTGATCTTCAAGCCTCGACCTTACCTCGATGTTGAGGGTGTGAACTTGGAGCAGGATCCGGATGCATGTCAGACGACAACGGCAGAGAAACAAGTCGCAGAGAGCACGCTTCAGATGGGGCAGCATGGCTCGAGGGGTCATGCAAGCGCCAAAGGTTGGTGGACAGGTGTACCACCCGGTGATGAGCAAGAATTCTGCCATTTTATTCTGATACCTGTATGTGGACATACCCCGTCCTGGTGGTTTACCAAGCTGACAAAACATAGCCTGATGCTCTAACTATGCCCAGAGGGAGGCTCTTGGAAGAGGAATATACGCTACGAGTGTCTGTCAGTGCCGGTCCTCTTGGCTCAGACGTCCATGTGAAGCTACCTATTAAAATCATCAACTTCCTCTCCATCGATCCTCCACCCACATACCCTCTATCGACAAGGGACGATCCTATCGACGCGCAGCGACCAATCTCTGACTCCCATGAGCGTGATTCCAATACCCTGGACACACTGGATGAATACGAGGACGAAGTATATTCTGATGATCCTTCTGATTATGTCCCTAGTGACGAAGCAGCGATGGATTCAAACGACCCTTATGACGGTATCTCATCTAACGAACACCCGACGTCTGCCGTTACACAAGATGACAGGCTCCATGGAGGAAACCTCTCTATCTACGATGACACAGACGAGGTCGTACAACATGCTATCACCTCTGCGAGTATTGATTCCAGATATGCTGAACATGGCAACCGATTCGCAGATTTGTACTATGCTTCTATGCAAGAGGACTTGAATGCAGCCGCGCTCCACCCACTCGAAGAGGAAGTGATGGATCCTTACAGTGCAACACCCCGGCCTCCCGCAGAAGAACCGAAGCCTGAATTGACTAAGGGCCCTTCATCCTTTGCTCAGCGTGTAGAAGAGAAGCTACGTGTGGCTGGTGCAGAGGGCAGGCTCAACCGGCTCGATACATCCTTGTGCGATGAACCGCTAGAATCCGCGGAATCAGAACCTGCGACAGAAGATTCATCGACTCGTGACTGGTACTTCCGCCCTAGAACTGAGATCCTAGACGAAGTAGAGGAACGGAACTCTCAGCCGGCCCCGTCTCCTCTCGGTATACAGCGGCCGACATTCTCTCATTCTTCAGCGTCTGGTTCTGACTCGGACTGTAGTAATCGATCACCACAATCTAGTCAAACATCCTGTAGTTCTGCAGATGCGCCCAATGCAGAGAAACTGGTGCTCATAAGCGCTCAACCAATCTATGGCCCCGAGGACGGCTTGCATAATCTGTCTACGTCGGTGCCAGTCCCTAAAACGAGGGCAAGAGGTTCGACTGTTTCCCAAGTCGCTGCCCAAATTGAAAGGCAATTCAACAGCAACTCGTCAACGACTTCGCCCATCAATAAAGCTATGCCCGGAGAAGAGAATTTGAAATCAAGTACGGCTGCGAGACCTCTTCCTGTACCCCTAACCGATATGCACACTACTGCCTCTCCAAAGAAATTCGCTATTGGATCCGCAACGTCTGTGAAAGACAAAATTCGAGAGCTCGAACAGAAAGCGCGAGAGATGGACATGGAGTCAACGGGGCCGCCGTAATAGTCTTCACAGCTTGCTGGGGAACCTTCGTGACAATGAAACGTGATGGTATGCAATAATAATGGTAATAATGATGGGGCTCTTAATGATGTCCGAGAGAGTACATGTGTAGTACAAGAATGTATAACAACGTGAAAATATATATTTCAAATGACGTCTGAATAATAGAAAGGTGTCAAGCTTCCAGCGCTTCCAGAGCCGTTCTCAGCTCCTTTATAGCCTGCTCTCTATCCTCGTAATCCAGAGCACTGATGGCGAATCTAGCGTGTTTCTGCGCCTTCGTCACCATGGCAGGTGTGAGCTCTATCGGTACGGGTTCCGGTGGATGCATAGAAGAAAACCCAGGATGCCATGCTGAAGTAAGCGTATGCGATGAAGCCGAGACGGAGGAAGGAGGTGCAGGTGGTGCGGATGGAGTAAGGGAGGCATATGAGCCAGGCGCCTCAACAAGATATTGCCCTAGATGATCATGCACCGGAGGTTCAGAGTACGCTTGGTCGCTGAATTCGCTGACTTTAGGTGACGCTCTCGGAGATCCAGTTCCTGCAGACGATCCGTCAACCACAGATGACGAAAAATGCACATTCCTGGCCCCCGCACCATTTTGAAGATAGTCTTCAGATTCACGGAGTCTGCCTTTACCAAAGGTAGGAGAATCTGGCGTCGAATCTGGGTAATCCGATCTTGGTTCTACACCAGGAGTTGCCGCTGTACTCCAGCTCCCCGGTGTCACAACCTTTTCCTCCCATTCAGACCGTGGACGATCCACACCAAGGCGCGGCGGTACCATTGGAGGCGGAGTGTGTGGCACATCCTCAAGAGACATGTGTGGTGGTGGCGACGACGATGGCAACTTGATCTGAGGTGGAGAGTAGCCGTGTGGGGGTGATCCGGCTTGAGGCGCAGAGGTGCGAAGTGGTATTGACGTGGTGGTAGGTAAGTTGTCTTCGACCGGGAATGGGGCTGTAGTTTCTTCTTCGGATAAGCCGCCTGCGGGTCCGGGTGTAGGTTTACGACCTTCACGATAAGCTTTAGCTATATCTGCTGCCTTCCATTTGGCGTATCGGATCTTTTCCTCATTCTGGCAAATAGCATTAGCGCAATGCCTCCCATTTTGATCGCGAGAGTACGCACAGTATCTGACACCTCGCTTCTTGGAAACGTCTTTAACACGTCAAGAAAATGGGCAGCAGCCAAGAACTTCTTCGCTGTCGATCTGAGAATCATTTAGAGCACTGTAAAAGGTATATGGGGCGCACTAAACAGACCTGGTTGATTGGCCTTTTCTGTCTTCGTTGTCGGCAAGATTGAAAACTCTCAAAGCAAAGTTCTCGACATAGGCAGCGCTTGCAGCCTCTATGTCGATTGCGTCACTGGGCCCTATTTCTTGCTTCATTGATTCTAAAAGGCCTAAGAGTTCGAAGAGAAAATTGCGACAGGGAGTAGCTTTCGCTTTGAGACCTATGCCGACTTGCGCAGCATAGTATGCACCTAAGATAGATGAGCATATACGCGGAAGAAGTAAACATCGCAACAACACGCACACCAGTAAGCCATAACGGGTTCCTTCATCTTGAGCTCATCGGCGCGCTGAAGATATGGTGTCAAGGACTTGAGTTCTGGGGGTACAGGCGGTAAATTGAAAAGTTTTGGAGAAGTCATCGGTGAGCGGATTCAATGTGACCAAGAATTGAACTGTTTATATCGACAATTTCCCTCGGGAGCGCAGTATATCCGATTCAGAATAGCATGTATATTGCGTAGCCAAATACAGGGAAGGATTTCCAAGGTACTGACGGAATACCTTGCGACGTGCACAAGAAGTGGAGAAGATAGTTGGTAGTGGACAAATAGCGTGTTTGGTCATACTTCCATTTTCGGGCAGTTTGAAATTGTTGCCTGCCGGCCCTGCCTGCCCAAGTCGACCCAACGATGGCCCGTAGAATCGGAACTCTCCAAAGATCACTACTCAGGTCTGTTTGCTAAGGCATATTGTTGGTGTCCAACTCTGCATTGTCAGGCGGCCCTGAACTATTTCACTGTAACGCAACACGCCCAGCTGTCCAGAGTCGCAAACTTCCTCCATGATCTGAGATTAGGCTCGTACATGCCAACGTCGCTCTGCTTGACTTAGTGCCGTGTCTGTCTTGTACTGCCTGTCCTAGCGCCTGCGGTCTAGTGCTCGCCAGGCCTGCTTCATCTCGCTCCACACTTGGCCATGGGTATCATCTGTAAGTATAGCCTTGGAACTCTTTTGTGGAGCCCGCGAATTAAATATGCTGGAAGCCTCACCATTTCCACGTTGTTGACAGACTGAGGCTCATTTTCCTTCTCGCCTTGCTCCACAGCTCAGTGGAGGTCACATGAACAGGCCCGAATTTGCCTAAGCGTTGTGCGTGTGCCAAATTTTGGTCGTTGGTGATATGGGGCAAGTGTGGCGTTCGGATCAATCTTCTCGTTCTCATCTAACCCGAGATTCCATTCTACAGAATGAAAAGCTGCAAATCATCTGCCCTCATCGGAGATCACTCACATAGTGGCGGTGCCGTCAACTTTAAAGGTCCCTCAATATTGAATAGCTTTCATCGTTGTTGTCATTGAATGGTGAGAGTAATTTGGGGATTTCGGGTCCAAACCTGTCTCGCTTCGGATCGTGTGACATAATTAGTAGGCCTGATTCCCGCATCTTCTCGTTGATTTCAATTTACCCAACCGTGATCCCAAACCATTCTTATCTCTTCATTCAATCCCTTCTTCCGAATCTCCGAACTCGTGTATCCCGAGGCTCAGACCGGCATATCTTCTTTTTATGTCACCATGTCCTTCAGACGCAAGAGGTGAAAGACTTTGCTTTGAACCTTGGTCTAATACTGTGCGCTGGCAACGAGGGACTGGAAAATGGCTATCGCTATCTAAGGCATCCACTCTTCTGAGTGCTCATGTGGTGTTGACCCATACTACACAGGGACTCATTGATAATTGAGTAACTATTCTTGGCCTCACCTTTTAGGACTGAGGCATCTGTAGCGGCTTTTTCTGGCCTACGCACCTAGAGATAACCAGATATCGGACTCTCACATTGCCGAGCTCTGGGCAGTTCGCACTTATCTCCTTCCAAGTATTCCTTCTTATCTGTTCACGAGTACCTATATAACCGTGGTCATCAATCATTCTGAGTTTACAGGAACACTTTCTTCCCATTCCTTCTCTGGATGATGTCTTCCTTAGTCGACGGCGTGAATGGGCTGCCTCCGATTAACAAAGGGTCGGCCTCCTCTGACGACGAGAAAGCCTCTTTCAAAGACGAGAAGAGTTTCGAGAAGGGAGCCGGCGATAAAGTTTCTGTCTTAAGGGTCACAGATATTGGAGGTGTGTTCGAGGATGGACGCGCGATTGATATGGGTGAAGATGGTAAAGAACGACCAATTGGTTCGTGTTTTCAACTTCATACCTGTTTCTCGCGTCCTAATACTTGTGTTTACGCAGTGTCTGCGGAAGACTGGTCACTTCGCCTTATTTCGCTCGATGATGACCCTACTCTTCCCGTATGGACCTTCCGTCTATGGTTCTGCTCAATGGGCTTGTCGTGTTTCGGCGCCGTGTTAAGTCAGATATTTGTACGTAGCATTACATTCGCCGAGACTTCTTATTACAAACCCACTACTTGACCAGTCATTCCGCCCCCAAACTGTCTACGTCTCCCAACTCTTCCTCCAAACCGCTGCTTTCGGCCTAGGCAAGCTTCTGGAAGAAATTCTCCCGGGGCCTAACAATCGCCTCCCCTTTCTACGAACCTCGGACAGCGCCTTTTGGCGCTTTATCAATCCCGGACCGTTCAATATCAAGGAGCATGTGGGTATCCTCATCATGTCGGCGGCCGCCACGCACGGGGCCTTGGCTATCAGTATTTTCTCTGCAGATGACCTCTTCTATGGGTTCCAACCAAATCCAGCCATTGCTATTTTTACGCTACTTGGAAGCCAGTTATTGGGGTATGGACTAGCTGGTACGTAGTCGTATGATCAAGCTAGGCAATCCAAGCTGACGATCATTGTAGGAATGATGCGCTCGTTCCTCGTATACCCCACGTTCATTGTTTTCCCGAACTTAATCCCCACAATCCAAATGTTTGAGGTCCTGCATAATAACACCGAAAATTTCCTACAGAGAAAAAGGATTAAATTTTTCTGGATATTGTTCATCGGCGCATGTGGGTATCACGTTAAATTATTGTCACTTTGATCTTACATTTTATGATATGTTCAGTCGTCTGGGAATGGTTCCCGGAATATATTGCTCCCCTGCTTACGGGTGTCTCTATCATGTGTCTTGCCCGTCGGGATAGCGCGTGGGTTACTCGCATCTTTGGCGGTGCTGCTGGCAATGAGGGGCTTGGGCTTTTCTCACTTTGTTTCGACTGGAACTACGTAGGGTCGGGTGGATCGGCCTATGGTGCTCTGTTTCAACCCCTGGCAACCCAGCTGTCTTTGTTCGGTGGTGTATTAATTTGCATGTACGTGGAATGTGTTACACCTGCGCATATCTTGATACTGAACTTACTTACGGTAGATTGAGTTTTGTTGGCGTATACGCAAACAATGTGTGGAACTCCCAGAATTTTCCCTTCCTCACTCAGGTGTGTTTTGCAGTGCTACCTGTGCTCTAGAACTCATCCAGTGTGACTCCAGTTACTCTATTTTGAAAACGGCACAGAATATGACCAAACTCTTATCCTGGACACAGATTACTCTATCAACGCTACAAAGCTTGAGTTCGTTGGCCTTCCTTTCATGGCTGGTACACAAGTCATATCTAAGATTGGCGCGAGCTTGTCGTTTGGAGCTACTGTTACTCATATGATTCTCTGGAATGGCAAGCAGGTGTGGGATACTATTAAAATCGCTCGAGCCAATAAAATCGATGATGGTGAGCCTTCTTTTGCAACTACCGTGACAATGGATCGAATCGCAACCATTAGCCCATTATGAGAAAATGAAAGTCTACGACGAAGTCCCGATGTGGTGGTACTGCCGGAATGTTCGTGGTGTCTATAGCTATGGCACTTGCTACAAATTACACGGGAGAGGCGCTGTTACCTTGGTATGTTCCGGACTTAACACCCATCCGAATTACTGAAGGAGACTTCAGGTGGGCCTTCTTCATCGCCGTAGGCTTTGCTACGATTTTCTTGCCCATTATATCGACACTATATGCCGTTTTATGGTAGGCTCCAATTTGTGGTTGGCGCTTTTTCCATTCTTGACCAGTATGCAGTTACGTTCCGGGAACTGAAGACATCGCCCGAGTATGTGGCTTACTTTTTCTCAACTCATTTGGGTACTTGATATGTTGGATAGATGCTTGGTGCAGCATTAGTGCCCGGAAAGCCTCATGTACGGTGTCTCATTGTCATTTTCTTCTTTCCACAACCTGATTTAATCACTCGTGACTAGGCGAACATGTACTTCACGATGGTAAACGTCTTCGCACAATAGACCCTGACGAGGATTACTGATACATATCCTATCAGTACGCCTACAATTCCACCGAACAGGGCCGCTCAATGACACGGGACCTGAAGATGGGGCAATACACGAAACTCCCTCCCAGAGTGACGTTTACTATGTAGGCTCGTCTGTTTTGGTCTTTGGTAACTCTATTCAACGAATCCCAGGCAGTGTGGTGGTGCCATTATCGGCGCCATTCTCAATTATATCATCATGAAAGTAGTTATTAACGCCAATCGGGAAATCCTCCTCAGTATACAGGGCACCAACGTATGGTCAGGAGCGTCTATTCAATCTTTCAACAGGTATTCTGTCTTATTTCTCCTTTTATTTCCTTTTCCGAACTCTTTTTTCCCATCTTAGCGACGCAATTACATGGGGTGGCCTTGCGAAATACCTGTACCAACCTTCTGGACGATATGGCATAATCCCGATGTCAATACTCATTGGTCTCGTCGTTCCCATTCCATTCTGGCTTCTTCATAGGAAATATCCCAAGCTTCACTTCGACGGTGTTATTACCCCGATGATCTGCAGCGAAATTGGAGCTCTTTCAGGAGGCATCAACTCCGCCATCTTCAACACCTTTCTGCTATGTATGTTCAGCCAGTTCTACCTGAGAAGATATCACCCGAGATGGTTCAGGAAGTACAACTTTTTGTAAGACTTAGATTTAAAACCTGACTCTGTACAAGCTGACACTCAAGCTCAGGATGTCGGCGGCCCTGGATGGAGGGACAGAAGTCATGGTATTCGTCTATAGTTTTGCGGTAAGTTAAAATTTATGTTCGATCTCACCGGAGGTTTCTGATCATCTCGCAGGTTGGTGGTGCCGGGGGTCGCGTTGTCAACTTCCCTAACTGGGCGCTTAATCCTACTGGAAATCCCGACTATTGCAAGAGGCTGACATAGACTGTTTCTGAATTAGTTGTCAGTACAATGTTGCTGTAGAGAAATAACGGGTGGTCACACTCAAAACATGGACTTAAAGTTGATATCAGATCTATTCGTCTTACATGTACTCTGAACTGCCAGGCCCAATATTCAAGTGAAGAGTGACGGGGCCCGAAAGTTACTTCCCTTTATCATCGACCTTTGCTACTCGTCTCTATGAGAAATCTCTGATCACAACCGACATTCGTCCTATTCCGCCTCGTCCCAGTAGCAGATATGGGTCCAAGATTCCCCTAGTCGATGAATACTGTCATATACGCTGGCCAGTGGAGAGGCATAGACCCAGATGACTAAATGCAGAAAATGAGTTATGGCGTAAAGTGATGTTCAGCCAGTGAATCTGGGCTGTCGATGAAGTGTGACTGTGAATCTGGTTCAAGGGTGTTTACAATAAGATCAGCGACGCGCGGAATCGCGCGCGTCGGGGTAGCAGGGGGGACGATTGTCGAAACGCTTGTTGCTGGCGTTATTCTCTCTATGTCCGCTGAACTGGACGAGGTATCTGCCGGCGACACGCTATTGAGAGGTAAAGGGAAATCGATTTTGGGCTCCTGAAGGGCATGGAAGTCGGTGAGAGCCTTGGAAAGATCGTCGAGCTGAAGACGTCAGTCAATCAAGCAATAAACAGAGCTGGAGATACTTCACTTTGCTCATAACTTCCAAGATTCCCTCTTTTCTGCCTTCGAACTGATGAGAGAGTTTGGCAAATTCTGCTTCCCGCTCCCTGTTTTGCTTCTCCTCATCGGCCTCTGCACCGACGTCAACGCGTTCGTACTCTCCGACCTCTCCTGCATCATCAGCATCATGCTTCTCCTTGTCTTCCTTTCCTTCCCATGCATCATTGTTGTTTGCCCTGCCTTTGCCCTTTGCTTGGTCTCCCTGCTTCGTCCCAATGACCTCCATCCCGAGATGTAGTGCAGCTATCTCACTTTGCAATTGCAACACCTTGGACAAATGCGACCACAACAATTCATCTGTTTTGGGATCATAGTATGGGATTCGCATGTCAAGATGCAGGAGCGGATCGGCGGGTACGACCTGGCCGACGACAGATCCATCATATGGATCACGAAGAGGCTCTGTATGCCGCGATGGTACGTTAAAATAATGGCTCTTTGTCGCCTCCTCAGATTGCTCGACATATTCGCCATGAAGGTCGGCGAGAATGACATCATGTGGGGTGGGTAAATTTGAGGTCAAGGAGTGTACTGGGCCTAGAGGTGCTTCTATCGGCGTAGGAGGTTCGTCAAACACATTGCTTTCTTGCGAAGGATTTCCGAACCAGGATTCCAGCATTGGATGCTACGAATAAGTGAGGGAGGGGATAAGGTGATTCCTCAATTTGAATAAAGACCGGAGTTTACCGACACAGTCATGAGGCACTTAGCCCCATCTTATCTACCCTGATCCCAGCATCATATCTTGGCCCAATTTCGCCATGTCGTCGCTCGACAAGAAATTGGTGCATAGTCGGATTGCTCTACCTAGGCGGAGGCTAGTCACCCCTCTTGCCCGTGTTTCACTTCTTCTTCTTGCGCTGGTATTTTCTGCCTTGCTCTTCTTTGGTGACTTCAGTAATCCTGCCGACTCGACGACATATGCGATATGCTCTCATGGAAGCAACATTTACATCGTCGATGCCCTCAACTCGCGAACACCTTGTATAGTTGTAATTGGTTCCTTTATATCCGACGTAGGAGATCTTGGTGGGTTGAAACATATACCTGTGTGTCGTTCCAACTCAACCGTGAAATGCGTTAGACTCTATCCGTCGGAGAAGGAAGTCGACTGCACCTCTAGAGGTCAGATATATTCCTGACGGAGCTATGATCGTCCCAGGAATTAGCGGTACACAACATCTCATACTCTTCTTGTGAACCACCTTACAAAACTTGCCATGTGTAGAATCTCATGCCCACATCATGCATTATGGTTTATATCGTCAGATACCTCTAGAAGTGGGAAAAAATATATCTGAGACAGTCTCCTTTGTCGAAAATTACATCGTATCAAATCCAGATATCTACAACAACTTGTCCAGGGTCATCGAGGGATGGGGATGGGATCACACTGCCTGGCCAGAGTCGAGGTTTCCGACCTCAGTGCGCGCGTTTTGCTTATACCGTCCGTAACAGTGTTTTTGATGATACAGGCTGATCTCGATGCTAGTCCAATTATTCGCGGACGTTCTGTGATGTTGCGCAGTAAGGACGGGCATGGTACCTGGGTCTCCGGCCGTGTCCTCCAGGATATCCGACCCCTCCCACATGCCGTAGAGGGTGGAGTCATTGTTCGTGACAAGAAAGGGAAACCAATCGGTAAGAGCTTCAAATCGTTCGCTACTAGATTTAACATTGACGACGACGACGACGTTATAGGTGTATTCCTCGACAATGCTCAAGATTTACTGCCAATTCCAGAGCCAACTGACGAAGACTATGAGCGACGCTTTTCGACTACTGTACAAAGTGCCTTGGCCAATGGACTCACGTCCATCCATGATGCCAAACTAGACTTCCGGCAGCTGGAATTTTTCAAGAGGTATCTGCTTATAGTACACTGTAAACTCGATACTTATCTCATTCTAGAAAAGCTGCGGCTGGAGAACTGCCAGTACGCACAGCAATGTAATTGCTTAAATTGTACTATTCTTGCTGAGCCCGTTATGTAGATCCGTTTGTACGGAATGACGAACTACGACGAAGGTGAAGAATACTGGGGTAACATCACTAAACCACAGATGCTGTCAGATGACCACAGGTTCAGCGCGCGCAGCGTGAAGATCGTAGGAGATGGTGGGTCGTGATATTTTCCGTCAAAACCCAGATCATTTACACATATCGCAAGGTTCTATGAGAACAGGTGGAGCAGCAGTAGGCACTCCTGCCATATCTTCAGGGTTTCCCAGTGGACTGACAATTTCAGTTATATGAACCCTACACTGACAATCCCAACACAAACGGTTTTATGCGTGTGTCTGAGGCAACAATCAATAGGGTCATCCCGCTCTTCCTTCGCGATGGCTGGCAAGTCGTGAGTGCTCGACTCCCATGTTAAATACTTAATACCGTTTACTGTATAGAACGTCCATGCGATCGGAGATCGTGCCAATGGTATCGTCCTAGATGCTTTAGAGTCTGCTTTTGAGGATGTTGATGTTACCGCAATGCGGCCACGTCTTGAGCACGCTCAGATCATGACGAAGACTGATATCCAGCGTGCGGGGAAAATTGGTGGTAAGCTGATATACTCTATAGCACTGTTTTTGGTCCTATGCTCTACAGTCATTGCCAGCGTACAACCCACTCACGTCATTGATGATATGTGGTATGCGGAAGAACGCATCGTGAGTCTTTCTTGCTGCAGTAACACCTTTGAAGCAGCACTGACATACTCCGTAGGGTCGAAAGCGTATAAAAGGACTATACGCTTTCCGCAGCCTGCTCAATAGTGGTGCTAGAATAACTCTTGGATCCGACTTTCCTGTGGAGACAATGAATCCCCTTGCAGGGTTCTACGCTGCAATCACCAGATTATCGCTGGATGGACGATCCCCCCAAGGTCCAGGAGGATGGTAAGCCTGAGGTCGCTTGTATTGTTATTTAGTCGCTTACCTTCATACAGGTTCCCCGAACAACGACTAACTCGTCTGGAGGCATTGCGTGGTAAGCTTGTACACCATATTTTTTCATTCTTCTAAATACTAAAACACTGTGTTTGAGGCATGACCATCAATCCGGCGTATGCGTCATTTACTGAATCAGTTCTAGGCTCGCTAGAGCCTGGGAAGCGAGCGGACTTCGTCGTCCTGTCGCAGAATATCATGACGGTCCCAGTGTCCGAAATCATGAACACGACGTTCCTTGCAACTGTCATCGATGGTGTCGCTGTCCACGGAGAAATTTAGTTCTGTTCAACATCTAGAGACTGCGAGATGTGAAATCTTGTTTTTATATAAGGATTCGCCTTAGAAAGCCCAAGATATCAAGGACTATATTACATATAATAGAAACGTCACTAAGAGACCTTCGATCAGTAATAGGTGATATCCCAATGCGTTCCTTCATCCTATGCAAGACGAACAGTTAAGTAGGTGTTCGGTAACGAAAATCAAACCTACACAATAGATATTCCCGCTAGCGGCTTTCCATTGAGGATATCCGTCCCCTCTATCCGCAATTCGAGTAAATGTGGACTTGATGTAATTATCGACCACCGTCGCATGACGAACATCCACTGGACAATGTCAGATCGTGGTCTGGATATTAGGTGCGACTTGAAAAGAACAACCTTTGTAGCCATTGGCGTGGGAGTATGTTCCACTGGCATGACCTGTCTCGGTACCACCAGTAATGACCAACGAACTAGACCCCGAAGCCTTCTTCAACGTGATAACACCATTGACTGTCTCAGAAAGTATGCTATCGTACGATGTACATGTTGATCTAGTCCTGTTCCGAGTTTTATATTGACAGATCCAGTAGAAACTTGTTTAGCGAGGCTTACTTATCCGTACATCCCCCAGAGGAGTAGGCAGTAATCCCCGCAGGAATAAGAAGGGCTTCAGCTTCAGCTTGGGTCAAATGGGTCCCGCTGCGTGCCTGCATCGGTGACGGAACACCAGCAGCTACGTTCAAGCCGAAGAGAAGAAAAATAGAGAGTGGGAACACCAACATAATAACGTCGGAATTCAGATGAAGAAACGATGTATTGAACTATCCTCTGGTTCACAAAGCTTTTATACCACTGGCAAACAGGTACCGTCGCTCCGCCAAGGTAACCTCTGACAGATGCACCTGGACATGCTTCAATATGTGCATATGCTACGTGACAAGAATCTCTTAGAGGCATGCTTTCTATCACCGGGATGGAAGCAGATTTGTCTAGTTGGCCCCCAGACCTAGTTGAATGGCATGTAATACACCGGGTCGAACATTGCTTCGAGTGCTTGTTCCGTGTGTTTATATATAAATGTTGTATCTTGGCTTGCCCTTCGAACGCCAAGACAAACGGACATTGTGATTAGCACGGAGTAAGTACTTATTCAAATTCAAGTTACAAACAGCTATCTGCGATCACGTGTCAGTTCGTTATAGTAGTAGCACTAGTAGTCATCAGTGCACGTACTTGGAACAGCCTGTCCTGCAGAATTGGCATACAGCGCCAAGCCGCTATTACCGCAAATGAGTCCTCTCACAAATGCCTCCGCTACCACATTGGCGCCCTCTACTGATGTGTGGGTATGATCGAGAGGGTAATAATCATTCACAACGGTCTCCCCAAGAACCTCATAGGCCTGGGCCACGTAGGCGTAGTGATTTATGTACTCGGAACCAGTACGAGTCGCAGCCGTATTAGCATACGCGACAAAGCGAGGAGGATCAGTGATGACACCGTTGTCCCAATCATTGCTGGGAGTTTGCGCAGAGACGATTGGGATGGCGCCCTTGGCTTGGAGAGCAGTGACAGCATTCTGGATATAATACGGGAAGGTGTGAATGACTATGCTTTCACCGCTAAAAGGCAGCCGTTCAATGTTCATCCCTAAACGCTCACAGAGCTACTTGTAAGACTTACGTTGAGTTGGTCACTGTTGACGTCGTGTCGTATTCATCTCCTAAGAAGGATGTGTTTATAAGGATGTGAAAGAGACTGAGGGCATGTAGAAGCGTACCATAAGCATCCTGACGCCCATTATCTACAGCACCAGATAAACCATCATTATGACCAAACTCGATCACGACGTAGTCGCCGCTGGAGACTGTGTCGATGAGTGTGTCAAAACGACCTTCGTCGGTGTAGCTTCGTGCACTACGACCCGCAATGGCTTTGTTCACGACCGTGACTGACAGATACTGGCCTAAATATTGACCCCAACCTTTACAGTTTCATCACGACTAGGATCATACTCGGATAGCAGTATCCTTGACGATGTTATAGAACTCACCATCAGTTCCCGAGCCTCCACCCCCTAAAAAAATCAGCATATGAATCTACTTGGAGATCAGCGACATGCACCTTTGGCCATAGTTGAATCGCCAGCCAAGTATACGGTTGTTCCCAGTACATACGTGGCGAAGCTTAGCAACAACAACAATGTGGGGAAAAGCATGGCTCACGTTGAATTTACCCATGAGAAATTATCAGTTCTCATTTAAAAGCTTTCATAGATCTTGGCGCGGGGTTTCCATAACTATAGCAACGCATACTCTCGAACATCAGCAGATGAATGAGGAAGGTTTTCGAACACTGATTCTCGACGTACAGAATAATTTTCCGAGCACGGTAGCGCATGCATAACCGATCAATGTTGAGTCGTGTGATGTTCAACGGATCAGCTAGCGGTAAATCGCGGTCCGCACCGCGCATTGAAGGTACGAGAAAGCCTGGAGATTAGAAATCATATGCCCTTCGAGGAATCCTTAATGATCTCGTGAACGAGAAATAGGCGAACAGGAATAGATTTCAACACCAAAATCATATAGAGCGTATTTTTAGAGACAACCATCTGCATAAGGTTCTTCTCAACACAAGGTCGCGAAGAGAAAACAATGGCACTTACTCGGGACATCTTCTCCGGCGGAGTTGACACTATCGACCAACGAACTATCGCCGCACAACAGACCTCTTACAAACGCTTCAGCCACAACTAACGCGCCCTCGGGACTTGTGTGTAAATGGTCATTGGGGTAGAACGTCGTGACCTCAGTTTCTCCGAGAGCGTCGTACGCCTGGGCCACATAATCGTAGTGATCAACGTAAGCAATGCCTTTCCGCGTGCCAATGCTCTGGGCATAGGTAACAAATCGACCACCAGCGGCAATAGAATCACCGTCCCAAATATTGTCCGGGGTCACGGAGGAGATGATTGGAATCCCCCCCTTAGCCTGGATCTGGTCCACGGCGTTCTCGATATAATACGCAAAACTGTGGATGAGAATCTGTGTGCCGCTGAAAGTGCCTTCGATTCAGGATCTTGGAGGTACAATTCTGTATTTGGACCTTACCTCGACGTTGTGACAGTTGCCGTGATGTTGTAACCATCGCCTACGGCGTCCTGTTTCCCATTGTCAACTGATCCAGCTGACCCATCGTTATGACCGAACTCGATGATAACATAGTCTCCGCTCTCTACCTCTTCAACAAGAGAGTCGAAGAGGCCTTGTTCGCTAAATGTTCGGGCACTTTGGCCACCTACGGCTTTGTTGACCACAGAGAATGTGACAAATTGACCAAGATATTGACCCCAACCTGGTTATAAACTTAGCGAGACGAAGTTCACGAGAAATACCAGCTAACCGTCTGTTCCTGTTCCGGAGCCGCCGCCATTTTTGGCCATGGTAGAATCCCCAGCCAGGTAAATTGTTTGTGCGAGAGCACTTCCAGTAGCTGACAACAACAGGACGACAGGAAGCAAGTGCATTGTCGAAAAAAATCCAGATGCAGTACAGAGACAAACCTCTGGAGCCTTTTAAGCCAAACCATGTTCGCCTCACAATCCGCGTTGTCAAACTGGTTTTCCGAAAATCCTGAAAAAGAATTGAGGGAAAGCAACCGGACCGAGACCATGTCCACAAGGCCGTCTATGTCTGTCAGAGTCTGATGACTTGCGCAAGCGGTTGCTCCCCTGGCCTCAATCACACCAGACAGACGGAGAAATATTAGTGAATTGTCACGAGCCAAGCCTCTTAGCCCAACGGTCATCTACGGCGAACTTGAACCTCGGAAAAAGGCAAGGAGAAGCAAGGCGAGTATGGGCCGAGACATATTTTTTCTCTACGACTTCTCATCTGTAGCCGTGTCATCTGAGTCAACAAGTTCCAGTGCGGCAAACCGTCCTAGAACTCCCTTTATTAGTCCGTCATCATCATTAGATTCCGAGTCTTCACTAGGAGTCTCATTCTCCGGGTCTTCATCGGTCGATGAAGATTCGTCTTCGCTATAGGCGTCTGATGCTTCATCTTCATCATTCAGGTCGTCATTTCCAATAATCCAGATGCCCTTGCCCCCAGTTCGAGCATGAAGAACCTCATTTTCTTTGGTATCCGGAGGCCAGAATGCCCAAGTGACTCTGGCTTCTGCCACCGCCCTAAGGACTGGAAAGTATTAGGATATGATACTTTGAGAGAAATTACAACCTACTCGCGTTGCCAGCGCGGTTCACATCCATTCTCCCCGCTTTTGCAGTGACCCAGCCCCTTTGATCGGCATAAGTGCTCATCACTTCCATTGCAGTCCATTCAGTCGACCTTGCGACGACGCGCTTCTCACCATTGCGCCACGTTCGCTTATCTTCGATCATGGGCAACTTAGAATTCGGGTGTTCCTAGATGATATATTTCCTCGATAGGTAGGTGCTCGCCAACAAAGTGTATGCACGACGGTATTGATGAAATGCGCGAGATTGGAAGAATGCCGGAGAGTACCTGCAAGGTCCATCAGATGAAGAAGATTCGCAGCGACCGATATTACCTGCAGTTCCATGGGAATAAAGTTCGGCATGACAAGCCCGGGACAATCCACCAGCCGAACTTCTGGTGTCCAGAAGAGAGTCTGAAAATGTTTTGTCTATCAAGAAGATAAGAGTGGTTGAAAACATATATAGTTCGCCCGACAAAGCTGACCTTTCCGGGTGTTTTAGATGCATGGACTTTCTGAGTCCCAAATAGCGCATTCAGAAGGGAGGATTTGCCTACGTTAGGCTGACCTGCATTTCAAAGAACACCGTCAACACAATTATAATAACGCGGAGTAATACCAACCTATCAAGCCGATGGTCAAGATGTGAGATTCTATCTCTGGAGTGTTAGTACCGTCGTGCTCTTCTAAGGTCGCGCTTCGAGGAATAGCTGGACCCCCAATTGGCATTCCTGTTTTCCCTCCTCTTGCAATTTTGACCGCAGCCCAATCAATTTCCTGTTTGACCGATGGCTTCCAATCCTTTAACCATCGAGGGTTGACTTTCACCTTTTCTGGAGGATCAAGCATCTCGGCATGAACCTCTTGCAAAACTTGCACGAGCCTCTGCCTGAAACCATCCGGAAGATGAGGATCGAATCTCTTTCGACCTTGATGAACGGCACTGGGATCTCTTTCCGCGTATGTCTCGACTTCCACTATAGGAACACCGGGATAGTGATGGCGTAGATACCGCGTCCAAGCAAGTACACGCTCAGGACCGGTTATGTCCACTTTGGTTAGGACTAAGACGTGTTTGATGGTGGTCAGATAGTCGGACAACGAGGGCGGATAATGAAGAAGGGGACAACGTGAGTCGAGGAGAACAAGGATGATGTCTGAAATTTCTGTTACTCGCCAACTAATATCAAAATCAGCCCCATCCCAAATGTAGATCCATATCTTGGTACACACAGCTGACGCCAGACCTCTATGTTCCGCTCAAAATAGGTTGTTGAACGGGGCATTGAAGTAGGAAGAGATCGGATCTCCGGCTGCTCGTCGCTATCTTCCTCGTCTTTCGAGTTTTCAGGGCTCTTCTGCCATCTCTCCACTATCGCGTCAGTTTTACGAAGCCATGTTTTGAACAATCCCTCCTCGTTGCGCTCCACCTCTTCCTTGGACATCTCATAACGCCATTTCGGTCTCTTTGGACAGATCAGAGTGTCCGACGGCGCTGGAAAACAATACTCTTGTAAAGAGAGAATGGCAGAGCGAGTCGGAATTGGTCGAGGGAGCACAAGAGTAGCGGCAAGTGATTTCGCCCGTTCCAAAAATTCAGGGGGCAACTTCACGAATGCCGACTGCAGCTTTCTGGATGTTTCGGGAGGCGGTAGCGAACGACCAAGATGCGATTTTTTGCGGTTCGTCCGCTTTGGATTTGGGAGGCTGTTAGGCTCTACATCGCCGCGTTTTATTGCACGCCTTAGCTGCTGCTCTTGTTTCTTTTGGCGCGTCGAGGTTGGCTTGCGTCGAGGCATGAATGATGAGAACTTGCTGCTGCCACTCTGGTCCGATAGGGCAAAAACTATGATGTCATACTCATCAGGGTCCCGATCGAGCAAGTAGCGACTCTTTAGTACATACTACCGGTACAGGATGAATAAAATACAAGAATAAGCCATCGCTAATCTATAGTGTCCAGAAAGTGCATGCATAAGTAAATAATCCGAACTAAGCATTGTCATAGTTTATATCCAATGAGGGCCCTGATGGTTCGGCAAGGTATTTGTAGATCCTCAGCAGGCGCATGTTTTCGTGCTTCAAGCATAGCTTCTCGCATTCGCTCTTCTTCAATAAGTTCTGCCTTGGACAAAGGTTCTCGTGGTGGGAATGGCCATCCAATGTTGTTGAGCGAGCACCAAAGCGACACTCGTGCTTGCATATCACTGTAAGAGACTTGAGCACCCCATCAGAAAGGTAGATGATAAGAAATTTACCTTTCATATCTTTCGATGAGGATTTCAAATTTCCGTCTGGTCTGCAGTTCCTCCCAGTCTTCGTCATCCTCCCAACCAAAAGGCTTCAGTTCGTCTTTTCTGTTCCTTAGTCGATCATTCAGCTCTTCCCAGAGGGCTTCGCGACACGCCAGAACGGACTGATAAGCGCGATACAAGTGCATCGCAAGTGATCGCACACTGAGAGATGATAGTCGTTCCTTGGGAAACAGGGACGGAGGTATTGAAGCTACGGCCGTGGTTTCTGTCGATGAGGTGTCGAGCATATACGGGATAAAGGGAGGCGGAGGCGCAGTAATCTGATTCTCAGTAGGAGTCAGATTTAATGTCGCGATAGATGATGCTGGGCGCGACCTGCTTGACAGAGAAGCCACTTCTACCTTTGGTTGCTCGGACGAGGTGGAGGAAATTGAATCAGATTTTTCACGACCATTCATACTGAATAGCGTGGAAACCGTAGTTGAGGAATCAGGAGTAGACGACGTCACACCTGTACCAGACGAAATGGTAGAAGAGAAGCTCAGAGAAGTTGGTCGAGCGCCCGGTGTTGCGGTGGCTGACGATGCAGTCGTTCCTTCGGAAGACTGGGGGTAGACGGTCGAGACCCTTGGATCCAAGGTATCTGAGCCTGGTTCGATAGCGTACGTCGTTACTATTTGAGGAGGAAGAGGCTGGAGGGGTGGAACAGGTGGCATGGGGAAACTGATAACAGGGCCCAACGTAACGTGCCTGAAATATGTTGCAAAGTAACTTGGGAGGAGAGCTGAATTTGTTCAGTACTGTCAAGTACAGGGTCAAACGCGGAAGGATGTTCTCACCTGATGGCTTCATGTTTATGAATCGATGTTCAAACACGGATTTATACAGAGACTCAAGTAGAGCGTGGTCATGAGATGGCATGTCTTGAATGGGGGTATCTGGGGGTGAGGGGTATCTTCGCTGGGAACCATCAGGAAAATGAACAGAAGTTGATCGCCTTGGCCGAGCGCGGAGCGGAGCGGTAAACCATCGAGGGAGGTATGGGAATACAAGGTCTGACACAAGGATTGAGATCTACATTGATTGACGCGTTTACCACTTACCATCTTCAAGTATTTCAACGCAGCCTCCGGGTCGTAAAATACGGTTAATTTCCTGTAGGAGAATATGTTAAACATCGAAAGGTCAGCCAAAGCAGGCTTACATCAAATAACACGTCCCACTGGGTCATGCTGTCAGCTGAGGGCGTAGGAAGGCATTAGATACGACACACCTTGTTTTCGGGGACGCCTCGTGCAATGGATTGTATGTGTACATGGTCAAATTCGTCATCATCGAAAGGCAGTTTAGTCGTTAAACTAATTATGAATAATAAATTTTAGTAAATAGAGCAGCACGTTGCAACCCACAAGTTGCCGTGAACCCAGGTGATTCGGTCAGCTATTGATGGATCCAACAATTTGAGGGGTATTTGGATATTAACAAGGTCGAATCCAACCTGTGCCACAGTTAGCGAGGATACTCAATACAGCCTTGTATACACACAAATTCGCATTTTGGCCACTCCTTTGCCGCGTCAAGAGCCCATGTTCCCGTCTAGAGCACGTCAGAGAAATTTTGGTTGACCCATAGGAAATTGTCCCGCACCCCACAGCCAAGGTCCAATGATCGCTCTGGCGGTGGCTGCTCATCGCCGAAGTTGACAAAGGACACTGAACCACCCCTCAAGTGCTTGACGAAGCGATTATCCAGAGATTCCCTGGGGGAGATTTAGAGTTATGCAACGACGACCTAATGGAGCAGAACGAACAGTTCCAGTACATGTCGGTCGTAACACGATGGATACGGTGCCTTCTCGTTGTCGAACGAATGGTACCGTGAACCAAATTTGATCGTGAAGGAGCTTTCTTTGAGCCTGGGCTGTCGCTTTCCATCGCCGGTGGAGAATCTACCAGCTGCAGAAAGCGGTCGAGGTGGAGAAGTCGGCGGCGCTAGCGTGGTCGTCGTCGATGGGAGAGATTGCATTCGAGAGTGAAGTCTACAGTCAGGTCTTTCGACTGCTGCAATGACAACGGTGGAAGAAATGAAGAAAGATCAGTTGGGACGCATGTTCCGTAACGGGAGCCTGAGTGATCGGGGCAAGGCAAGCTTGGGTCATTCGAAATGATGAACAGAACTTTGATCAGGTCAAAATTCGATGTCAATGTATTATATTATTATTACGATACAAAACTTTCAGCAGAGCTGGCACTTTATCAATTGAATTGATATTACATTCTACGACGGCCTCTAGTCCCCCCGCGAACCGACATATGAGTTAAGTAGATACAAAGTTGAGGGAACCTGAAACCCAAAACACGGCGCCCACCTGTGATGCCAGGACAGAACAAGGAAACAAATAGGGCTGTGACGGCTAAGTCATAATCCGAAGGTGGTCTGGGATATGAGTACCTGGCCGCCAATACGATCGCCGGAGTCGGTCGATGTCGTCGCCCCAGGTTTCCGCCTGACACAAACCGAGGATGCCGATCTCACATGCCACGACGCCCAAACCTGGACCGAAATCCTACCGCAGCCTTGGTGAACGGCTATGCCGGTGTTATTGATAGTCCTCCAGCTGACAACGAACACGTCATGGGTGTGCGAACACCAATACCCGTGGTGCTAGAAAGGCGGTACTTTCCACCCTCCAACATGATCTGGAGCGATGATGCCCATGTTGAAACTTGTCATATGTCGCGAGTCGGCTGTGAGAAGTGCTTGCGATCTTTCTCAATTTCTAACAACCTGGACCCATCAGAATCCGATGTGGCACCCTTTACAGTTCCTATTATTCTGAGCAGTATTTCTTTTTACTGGCGGAGTTGGGATAGGTTAGTAGGTCGAAAATGGAGCAAACAGCAGACCCACTTCACCCCCACTCTTCGGGCTCGGCAATTAAGTAGCATACGAGCTCCGAGAGTGTAGATATTGTTTCTGGACTTCGCGCAATTTAATATCATGTTTGACATCTTCAAAAGCAAACCTTACCTCGATCACCCTGAAGAACTCCGAGTCGCGGGACCCACGCGTTTAATCTTCTTCGAATGTCGGCAGTGAGGGAAAAACGTTAACAGCGACACTATCCTGTACATAACACTGGTGAGACGAGCCCAAACCTAAGTGAAGGTCTAGTTGGCACGGCTGTCTTATCATTTGAAAAGAATAGAAAGGCTCTGAGCTTTCTCGGTTCTTCAGGTTGGGCTCGAGAGGCACTTTGCTTCCTGAGCCGTTCTAGGTCCCGATATGAGGTGACAAAAACGTTGGCTCGCCTTCTCGTCAATTGCGGTTGGCTAGAAGAGACACTGCGGGTTCGAGCTTTGTCCAGTTCACAGAAGGTAGGTATTATTCGGCTGGTCAACACAGAAGGCAGGGTCGAGAATTATTCGGGGGAAGAGATTGCATACGAAGGCCGAGATTCCTTGGGCGACAGAATGTTCGCATTCGATATTCAAAATTGATATTCAGAGTGAATAAAGTTGCGTTGGGCCTAGACTCGAGATTAGTTACTACTTGTTGATTAAGCAAACAACCGTGACGAGAGCAAGAGAAGTCAGAGACTTAGAGTACATGTAAGAATGCAATTGATGATCACCGGCACCGGTACCCGGGACGAGTCTTCCACTTGTTATGACTTGTTTACACCTGTCGATTTTTTCTACCTCCAACTAAAGGGCTTAGCTATAGGTGCAATGCCCGCCTCGACTTCCAAGGAGCCGCGGAACGTACCCCTGCCTCAAAGCCCTCCGCCTTTGAGTGCGAACCAATTACCCTCCTTGAAGAGGAAAGGGAAAGAGAAACAGGCTACGGGAGTCAAGCAGAAAAGACGCGTCGCTCCAAAGCCTGTCGACACCACGAACTCCCGGAATACCTCAGATGTCGACTTGGACTGGGATTGGATATCATTAGCAGACTCTTACACTAGTAAGGTACCACCTGTGTTCACCAAGGATGGAAGGTACGAGTTTCAGGTAATCAGTGTCCTCCACATACCGATTTCCTGACTGGGTCTCGGCATCGTAGTTATTTTTTTTCTTTGGTGGGACCGCACATCAAAATTTATTCAGTTGCGACTGGGCAGGCCGTCTCGACACTGTCTGCACCCCGGTCTACTTCTGAGGACGCTTCTTCGGACCTGCTCACATGCGCTATCCTTAATCCACATAATGCTTTCCAGCTAATCACTGGCTCGCTAAACGGTCGTATACACATATGGGACTTCTTGGATGCAAACCTGCTGAAGACCATCGACATATCCCAATCTATCTATCATCTATGCGCTCATGAGAAGTACAAGGACGCTGTATTTGTGGCCGTGGCTAGTCCAAGTAAACACAAAAGCAAAGGTGAACCCCGTCTATCTCTCCACTGCGTCTAGTGTCCTTATTAGTTTTCAGATGACAATGCTGTTGTTTTACGGGTATCTCTCAAGACTGCCTCAACTTCGAAACAATCATCTGTTCAGAGGTCCTCCGAAATTTCACCCATTGGAAAGACTCATTTCCCTACCGGTCTGGCTTTCTCGTCCAGTGGCGAATGGCTTGTGGCTACTGCTGGGCACAAGGCATATGTAACATCCCTCTCATCTCCCGACCCGCAATTTACCAAGTACGTTTCCCCCGAGCGACTTTGTTGTCTCGCATTCCATCCCTCCGAAGATTACTTCGCGACTGGAGACGGGAAGGGCAATATTCGTCTATGGTATTGTCTCAACGGTCAAGTAAATGTGAAGGCAGTAGGGGTTGAGAAAAAGACCCAAACTTCCAGTTTCCATTGGCATGCTCATCCCGTCTCGTCCCTTGTTTTTACATCCAACGGCGCGTATTTACTGAGTGGTGGGGAGGAGGCGGTATTGGTTATGTGGCAGCTGGAAACTGGGAAGAAAGAGTTCGTCCCTCGCGTTGGCGCACCCATCAGTACTGTGTCACTGTCAAAAGCTGGCAACGAAGAGGAATATCTACTGGGCCTTGTGGATGGCACGTATCTCTTCATTAGTGCTGCTTCGCTCAGGATATCAAGAAGTTATTCAAGGATACGACTGGGTGAGTGCTGAAAATTGGGAGTCGCCGAAAGGTCTAATCAAATTTCAGACCCTTCTGTCCTCCAAAGCGGGGCTTCAACCTCTAAAACAATAGCATCGCCTATAGTCGCGCATGCCGCCACATCGACACTCATTCTCCCCTCATCCCACCCATCATCTTTACAGATATATTCCCCGACATCATCTAAATTTATTTCTGAGCTAGAGGTATCTCCGTCAAACAGAGTAGCTCGGAAGGATGAAAAACCCTTGGAGCCAGCGAAGATAGAACGTACTGTGGTTAATTCTTCTGGCGAGTGGATGGCCACAATAGACAGACGTGAGGGTGACGTTAACTCTCACGGAGAAATTTATTTGAAGTTCTGGTGGTGGGACCGAAAAGCCGGCTTTTGGATATTAAACACTCGCATAGATCGTCCTCACGGACTAAGCAAGGTCACTGATATTGCATTCAGTCCTTCGCGGAATTCGGCGTCATTGTTACTTGCGACAACAGGTGAAGACAATAACATTAAAACGTGGAGCGTTAGGACGTCGAAGGATAAATCAGCCTCAGGTACTTTCTAGTCGTCTTCTTCCCTGAATTATGTTGATGTTTTCAGACTTTTGGGCGGTGCGTTCGACCTTTAGCTTTCGCTCGCAGACTCCAACATCTGTGTCTTGGGCTCCCGACGCCTCACTTTTGGCCGTCTCGTTAGGCATATACATTGTTCTCTACGACCCCGTTACATGTACATCTCAACGCATTCTCACAACCCCAGAGTGTCCCGAGGTCTCCTCAAATTATTTTGTTGGTACCTCCGGACGGTACTTGGCTGCCGTGGGTGGTCATGACGTCGCGCTTTGGGACCTCGTACTCCAGTCCGGTGTGTGGTATTAATTTTTAGTCATTGTTCGCAGTCCTAAAGAGTTACGATTATAGTCCGCTGGCATTACCGATGTCCTTCCCAAATAAAGAGTGTGCTCTGTCTGAAGGACTCTTTCGTCGTCTTGTCGGAAGCCGGTACAATCACGAATGCGCGCATCTTCTCACCGACATCCTCGGAACCTTCCCGCAGTCTCAACTTGCCGTTCACACTCCGCGGGTTTGCTCCTTACACTACCACAAACTTTGTGGGTATCACGCATGATTGGAGTGTGGTAATCTTTGGTGATAATGTGACGCCGATATCCGAGGAAGGCTCAACAGCACGCAATATCCCCATGTCCTCAGTTCCCCAGGCACGAACTCTCTTCCAAGACATCTTTGGAAAATCTGCTTTTGATCCTCAAAACGTCACGTCAAGCCTCTCCTCATCTGCCGCTACTTCAGCTCCGTCGAAGGTCCGGAGCCTGTTTGACGGACCATCATACCTCATGCCCCCACTAGAGAGTCTGTTTGATGATGTTATGGATGACTTCCTCAAGCCTCGTCAAGTGAAGATGACAAAACTTGCAGAGGATGACGTAGATGTGGACATGGACGTTGACGAGCCTGCAGATGTATCACCCGCAGCGGTCCGTAGGAAGCTGGTCATGAACGAGGAGGAGATGGGAGTGTTTGTGGACCTCTTCAAAGCACATTCCTTGAAAGGTAAGTTACTGTCTGGTTCCCTAACATGGCCTTGAGTCTGATGCATCTATTGGTACAGTCAAATCTCATCCACAATTCCCCCCCGCGCGTAAAGCTGCAACAAATGGCGTTTCTAAATTGAAGACGAACGGCCACTCCGCCCCAAAAAAGCCTCCAGTCAATGCTACTCCCAAAGTCATACTACAAGGCCCCACACCATCCAGTTCCCCGATTCCCGCCATGAATGGCAAAAAACGTAAAACGGTGTCCAATTGATGTTCAGATGTTTTGATTTCTTCCCTGACATGAGCATACTACACATCAATTTATAGCACTTGCATTATCTACATTGTTTTCTGTGAATAATAGTCGTTCCTACAAACTCGCACCTTGCCGGAAGTTGATTATTAAGTATGGTGTTCCTGACTGCAAGGCTGCAAGGTCCAATGGCATCCAAATCATGTATAATCATCAGGAAGCCTCTCATTCCAAAGTTGAACTTCAATGCACAACATAGTTCGCCATTTGGGCGCCTTTGGCGGAAATCCATGATTGCCGCAGGAGTCGTCTTTACTTCCCAAGTTGGACGTCAATGCGGGACATAGTTCTCCGTTTTGAGCAATTCTTGTTCCCCCGATTACCATGTTCCCCAAACCTAACAGTAGCCACCAGTGCGTAAAGGTGATGGGTTCAAATATTCGTAGTTGCAATTCAATACAGGCGCTATTCTACTTGAATTTTGGAAGAGGCAATAAGATGAAAAAAGAGGCTACATTTATATAAGATAAAAGATATCAAACCATTCAGGATACATTCCGTTAGATGAAAAAAGATTGTCCGGTGACCTCCCATTGCGAGTCCTGCAACATGTGCAATTACGACAACGATGTCTCCTCCTCTGGAGTCTTCTGCCCCGTACCGATGATGGCCAGTTTAGACACATAGGCACTCAAACGCGTGACATCTTCTTTTGTGTACTTGGACAGATCACCTTGGAGATACAGCGTGTGCAGCGGCAACCCCATAGCTTTCCTACAGGCAAGCCAGGCTTCCAGCCACTCCTTCTGAATAGACTGCACCTCCGCCACGGACAAATCCGGGAAGACGTAGGTCTTCGGTTGGGTCGTCTTCTTCTTCCTTCCTTCGTCTTCCGGAAGGTCCGTCAAGGTCATACGCGGGGCACCTGCGCTGCGGAAGAGGCCGCGCTCATACGACGGGAGACGATGAGGCGCCATAGTCTCCGGGTCATACAGGAATGTGCTCAAGCCGTACGCTTCCAGCAACGCTATACGAATATAACGAACCTCGGTCATAGAGCCGAGGAACTTGACCATCGCGGTGTGCCCCAAGCCTTTCGTCACTTGGAGCGTGTACAGAGTGAGGATGCGAACTTTGGGGTATCGTCCTGCCAGGAAGACGTACAACTCAGTGTACTCATGCCTAAAAAGGTTCATGATGGTCAAATCACGAACATTGGGTGCAGCGAAGTGCCCAGCGATGCCCTGCACGTAGCTCGGGGTGAAATTAGCAAGCACGAGGATCTTCAAATAGTTCAACTCGACAGGTGCTGCCTGATTCCGTCCCATAGGGGGCCCGTCGGGTCCAGCACCATCAAGCGCCAACTTCTCAAGACGGGGACAATTGATCAACATCGATCGGAAGACTGAGGATTCTAGTGCATGATCGAGCGGAAGCCGACGAATATCAAGCGTAGTAAGATCACGGATAATAGAGGCACGCCAGTCAAAGTGGATGGCATTCACTGAAATATAGGTCAGTCGTGGGACCAGAGGCCCGCTGACCATAGGGAACTTGGTGACCGGGTGACCGGCTGGAGTGAAGGCTGACCCTGGCCAGAGGTACGGGTCTCCGAGACGATGGAGCTCGAAGCGCTGGAGAAGCAGCGGCGTGCCCGCTCGTAATGCCTGATGGAGCCGTTCGAGGACTGTGAGAACGGGTTCCCACTTATAGCAGAGGATGATGAGCATTCGGATGGTGCCGACCTTTTGGAAGAGGCGGTCGAGGAGATACTTCATGTGGGCGTCGGTAAGGGCTTCAGCCTCGTTCGGATCGCTGACGCGAATGTCGAGCGGGGCTTGGCCAGCACGGTCGATGAAGGTGAGGGAACGGGTGTATGGGAACTTGTCGCGAAACCAGATCGCCGACCACAGGGTGTGATCTGCGATGGCGATGGCGCGCCATTGGCGACAAACATGGGTCAGGCCCACGCGAGTGTTGACGCTTTCGTCTGGGGTGTGGGTGGACCAGGCGACGAACCGGAAGATGTTGGTGATGATCTCGGCGGGGAGATCCCCCATGGCAAAGAAGAGAAAGTATTGCATGCTATGGATGATTTTCACCTGGAGAAGCATCTGGCGCAAACCTGGATCCGGCTGCGAGGTGGTCGGTTGTCGGGACCATGCATCCCACAGAGCCAGCAAGCTCTGTCGATTTTTCTTGTTGGCTTCGTAGGCTCTGCTGAGCACCGGCGGTCCCAGTGGATATACAGGCCACTTGCTGAGAAAATTCTTCTCTTGTTCCGCCTGTGTCCTTCGATCATTGGCAGTCAAATACAAAGGATGCATGTGTGGCTGTAAAATGATCAGCACAAGCGACAGCGGCGAGGGGCAGAAAATACGGACAGTGGAAATGGTAGTGGAGGTGGTGAGGAAGATGGAGGTCGAGCTGCAACTTCGCAGAATTTATAGGCGGCAAGAAAACAAGGGATCTGAAATTGAAAGGAAATGGTCGGGAGCGTGCAGTGGGAGCCGTGACTTGTCGAATATTTTGGTACCCGGACGCGACTTGTTTGGCTTTGTAGCTGCTCCTGTTCCCACTATTCCTCTCTTTTGGACAATGTTGTGCTGTCCGTCGGAAAAATAACAGCTCGCCGTCCCGTAGTCCCAGATGAATCGTGGAGCTTCGTGAGCAATATCCTGGCGAGGTAAGACTGATCTATGATGGACGTGGCGCCTCTTATATAGGCTGCATCACAATCCCTCTTTGGTCGACACCGTTGGTCCACCTGGAACCCGATTCCTGACGGCACGCTCTTTCGTGATTACCTTGTATGACAGCCTAGTCGCGGCCTTGGTAACAGCTCAGCCAGACAAAGGAACGTCCCCGAAATCCTTGCTTTATGTCGCCCAAAGAGGAAGTCAAATTTGCCTTCCCAGTCAGGTCCGCCTCGCCTCGCCTCGCCTACTTTGCTTCTGCCAGACACTGATTTCCGTTGCCTTTGTTCCGAACCGCCATGAGTCCTGGGATTTTGTGCCGTTTTTTCCTCAGCACTTCCCAGTCGTATTTCGCTTCCAGGTAGCATAATTCTAATCTCATTCGGAATCGATCGCCACGAGGTACTCCATCTGTTTCGTTTCAAATGCAGCTAATGGCCCAAGCATCCTAACAATGCAAGCCGGCATTCGCACCGGACATCCATCCAAGATAAAGGCCCAACCATCAGACGTATTAGGCACGAGGATCACGTCTCACGTGCGTGACCCTTCACAGATATCACATCTCTGCACCCTGGGGGAAAGGAGACTCGGGGACCGCCCTTCGTATGCGTGTTGGGAAAGCCTACGTTCACCCAGCGACAGGAAGCTTAATCTGGTGCTGGTAGTTGCAAGTCCCGTCATTACAAGTAGCCTCAATAGTCCCCAAACAGAAGAACGCGTCCTTAAGACCGCAAATGCAATCCTCCTTTCGTAGTGCAAGAGCATAGTAAGCCTCCACAAGCTGTACACAGGATAGAGCCTCGGAACAAAGACAAAGAGGAAGCCTTCTGTATTTTGGCCGGTGAGTCTTGATTAAGCCTTGAACAAAGGAGTCCCATTCACGAGAGACAGGCAGCTGGATAAAGGTCCCTGACCCTTTGCTAATACCGATGGTATCGCTCTTCGGCAAATCATCTAGAATGGAAGAACACACGAAAACCTGGATATGGTCGTGTTGAAAGAGTCATTGACGTTTTTGGACAGTAAAGAGTTGCTTGGTGGCTGACGATCGGCGGCACCTTCAAGACTCCTGACACCATCGTCGAGTACTCTTCCAACGCGCAATATTGTTTCCAGTCTTCGCTGGAACATAGCCTTTCTTCTCTCTCTTCTCTCGCCTTTCCTTTGTCTTTGGATAGGTGTCTTAACGTGTGATGGCTTCGCCTTCTCTTGCTGTCACGACGATCGTCTCGTATCCGCTGGATAGCTCATCATGTATCCGCCCCAAAAACTCATTTGGCAGGCCGGATAGATTCTCTGCTTCGCCATTTCTATGTTTCATCGTATTTGAACGGGCCGGAAGAAGGGGGGAAGGCGGAAAAGGCGATGGACAAAGGTAGACACGGTACGTTTCGACTTGCTTGCCCCGTATGTCTTGGGAACGAATCCAGTGCTGAGGTGAGTCAGACAGTATTTCAAAAAGGGCTTATTATGCTCACACTCGTGGCCGGAAGATATCATATTCAACGACTTCGCCGCCCCGCCACGCCCCATCCAGAATCTTCATTTTCTCAATGCGACCCCTGCATTTTATTCGATTAATGGAAAGAATAGATATGAGGGGATAAGGATATAAAATCCGGAGGCGGTACGCGAACATCTGCGCCCGGTACATCGATCGCAACGTGCTCACACTCCCTCCTTTGTCCGCCCGACTGGCACTGGTTTTATTTAGAAATTATGTTGTATTTCCTGAATCTATTCCCTATCATGGATATGCAAAACGCCGAAGATGTCGCACTTTCGTTAACCGCCTTAGCCTCATTGTGATATGTACGCGCCCATCCTTACTTTGTTCACGCCCATTATAAATTATTGGTTGTGTCAGTTGATATCAATATGACCGGTGATAAACGACAGGAACATAGATACTCGAACCCCAACATAAAGTCAACAAGAACGTCAGCAACATCCATCCCAAATTTCGTCTCATAACATTTGATCCAACGGTATAGCACTGCGCATCTGAACCAATTCCAGCAGTTGCGCCGTCCAAGGCACATATAACCTGTACTGCGAGGCCGTTTTAATGAGGTGTCCATTCAAATTTTGGATCTCCGTTGGTTTTCCGCCTCTAATATCTGCCAACATAGGTGAAATATGCCCTTTGGTATCCAGTACATACTTCAGGACATCTTCCTCCAACGAAAGCGGTTGTAATTTTGGCGGGAGACTGGCATACCAGGCACGCTCTTCGTCGTCGTTGTCGTCAGAGGAATTTGCCATACTGAGATGGGCATCTATCTCTGCAGCGAATACTCGAGAAGCCTCATTGGTGACCCGTCGTGTGATCGTGCGAAATGAAGGGGAGTGGAGAAGCTGACCGTTCCGACAGTTAAGCAGAGCGGTGAGGGGATCAACAACAGAACGCAAAGCAAGATTGCATCGCAAGGTTGTCTGAATCTCTGGGAAGGGATTTCCATGACGGATTAAGGCTCTTCATTTTCAGAAGTGTCTCCACAGTGTCCCGGAGTGTTTTGAGGCGATTATAGTAGGGATCAGAGGGAGAGGATATGATATCTGAGAGTCGACCTTTGCGGTCGAATAGAGGAACAGATTCATCGTGGAAACCAGCATCGAAATTTTTGTTCACATTCGGAACGATCCCGAAGGTGAGCTCGCCTGTGTGTGTATGGACGATATCAGCCAAATCGTTGTTGGTATATGCTTTGTGGGTGCTGGTTGCAAGGATAAAGTTGGGACGTTCTCGGGGGTCATGGAATATACGTTGTACCAGTTCTTCGTACACCCCCATACCGGTTTGGAGAAGTACAATAGTGGAAGCGGAGGTCAGACGCGAGGAAAGCATGCGCATCATAGGAAATGTGTGATATGTTTTCATGGTGACTATCAGTGAATCGATAACATCCTCTGGTGATTCCTGTGCAACCTTAGAATGTGAATGTGTGGGATTGGGTATCTGGCAAAAGTAACCTGTCGATACAGATGGTATCCCATGGTGTTCAACACGGATAGTATTTCCAAACAGTTCGCCAAATTCTCGAGCCTGTCTGTTGTTCCTACGAATGATAGTGACCGTGTCGGCAAGACCAATGCTGGATTTCAGGTGGTGGGTGATGAGAGACCCTATGGGACCAAGTCCTATGGTGTGGAACCTCATTTCGCTGAGGGGATAGACATGTCTAGATGAATTCTTTCATTCCAGTGCATCAAGGGAACGAAGTGACCTTACGAAAATGGCTTGGATGTCGTATTTGACGCTCGTCGCGTCGGGCAGGGAAGTTTTCGAAAGCTCACGTGACAATGTCGTCATTTATGTGTTCAATCGCCCATTTTGAATTTACCTTCAACCAATCCTAACTAATCAGCTTGTGCGCATTCGGTTGACGGGTTGAACAAACGATACGGAAGAATCCCCAGGAAATTATCCTTGCAGCTGTGATGCTCGTATTACCGATGATTCGGCAGCTTTCTCCATAGAATGGAGAAGGAGGTACAGTAACAGATCCGAGGGTCATCCGATGCAATGGTGATGCAATCGATAAGCAAGCGGCCATAGGGTACAATTGCGGGCCGTAGCGTGGGGGCGTATTCTCCTCTATAAAAGTCCAGAACGGGTGCGTTCGATTTCACATCGCCCTCTTCTGTCACCACCATCATGTCGACCGTCGTATTAAAGAGAACAAACCAAAAGGTAACCTATATCTCTTTCACTTTCACGCTGAAGATGCTAATCAGTTGTTAGATGCCGCTGGTTGGGTAAGTCGTTCTTCGTTTACCCGTGTAACGAACGTTCCTATCTGTACCAGCCTCGGTCTCTGGAAGGTAATACTCAACGTCTTGAATTCCTACTCGATTGTCTAACCTGTCTGCAGATACCCAAACCTTCGTGTGCAGATGTGAGAATTTGCATGTTTATGGTCCGCGACAGAAAGTGACCCTGCCCTTTTAGACCGTGTACAATGCCATCAAGGCTGGATACCGTCTATTTGATGGTGCCGGTGACTACGGCAACGAGAAAGAATCTGGCGAGGGTGTTCGCAGGGCCATTGCAGATGGGCTTGTTAAGCGAGAAGATCTTTGTGTGTCTTCGTTCTTTCCCCTCGATGTCTGTAGCTGAGACTCGTTCTAGTTATCACTTCCAAGGTCAGCAACCTTTTGGAAGATGTTTTGTCATAAAAGTGAACGTATATGATCGTTAGCTCTGGAATACCTTCCACGCCAAGGAACATGTGGGTGCAACCGATATATATATATCGCATGGTCTCACCAAAATTCGCGAATTTAGGTCCATGCCCTTGCTAAGAAGCAACTTGAACTGTGGGGGATCGATTACTTCGATCTCTTCCTCATCCACTTCCCGGTCGCTCTCCAGTATGTCGACCCCAACCACCGCTACCCCCCTGAATGGTGGGGCGACGATGGCAAAGTTTATCTCGGTAGGCTCGTCGTGTATGTATGGCGTCTTTGTTTTGCTAACCAAGGCGAACAGCGAATACGACCATTCAGGAGACTTGGACCGCTATGGAGGAGCTAGTTGATGCTGGTATCGCAAAGAACATTGGTATTAGGTGAATGAAGTTCAGCACAATGCGTGTCGGTTTGCGCTGAGACATCCCCCAAAGCAATTTCCAGTCGGGTTTGATCCTGGACCTCTTGAGGTACGCTCGATACGAGCCCCAGGTTCTTCAGGTTGAATTGCACCCCTACCTCAACCAACAACCACTTGTTGATTTCTGCAAAGCATGGGGAATTGCGGTTACTGCCTATTCTTCGTTTGGACCTCAAGGATACATCGAACTAGGCATGGACAAGTCTGCAGCTAGTCTCTTTAACAATGATACAGTCCAACAAGTTGCGGCTGCAACCAAGAAGAGTCAGTCATGTCACGAAATTCTCCTGTTTGTGTAAATGACTCATTTTTGCTTGACGTCAGCGCCTGGGCAGGTTATACTTCGATGGGCCACGCAACGCGGCATCGCGGTCATTCCCAAAAGTACCACTGACGCACGCCTTGCCGAGAACCTGGGAAATCTTGGGTTCGACTTGTCTGGCGAGCAGCTCAAGAGCATTAGCGGTCTCAATATTAATCTGAGGGTATGTTTCTAATTATATCAACATTTTATTGAGTCATTCTAAATTTACGTTTACTTCCAGTTAAACGATCCCATTCTCATTGACCCTCGCCTCTCTAGTCTTTGCATAAATAAACAGATCCTAAAGAAGGAAACTTGGCATGTATACTAGCAGAGTACAAATGAATCAGATGAATTATTGGTGATTCTCGAGTGTTCCTGCGCAGCATGGAATGCTGTGCTTGCGGGACCGATGGAGTCTGCGCAGCTTTATTGGGTAAGCGGGGTTTGAAATTGCCGAAATATATAAAAGCGGACCGGCGATGGCGACGCTTCATTACCCCATCTCACGATGACCATTCAGTTCAAACTTCGAAACGACCGTAGCGCTCAGACGCGTCGTATTTCTTTCCCCCACCAACCCGTTTGGGAGACTCTTGCGAGCAAGATCAGTGCGCTATACGACATACCGCTCGATAAGATTGCTGTGACTTATATTGACGCTGACGACGACAAGGTCACCCTCAGTACCCAGGATGAGCTGCAGGATTTCTTCCAGGCTACGCATAAGTCTGGAGAAGTCGTAAAGTTCACTGTGCAGGATACCAGGATGTCTAGGGTTGATCTCGATGACAAGTCTTTGCCCGAGACCCCCCGTGGTGGACCTACCAGCCATCGCGACACCTTTGGAGGTGATCCTAGTCTACCTTTCCATGTCGACGATGACTGGCAGAACATCCGTGTCAACAACTTCAACAATATGTTTATGCCTTCCGACCTCGAACCTCATGGATTTGTCGAATCAGTTGCCAGCCATGTCGACTCTTCTTCGGACGATGATAGCATGGCTCCAGCTCCTCTTGACAAGGGAAAGGGAAAGGCTTTTGACATCTCTTCGTCTGTTTCCACCGATAGCATCCCGCCTCCATTCCGCCCTTTCAGCACCGAGAGAGGTTCTCTGCCTCCCTTAAGCGCCCATTCCTACCCCTCGCTTCTCAAACATCGTCCCTTCTCCTCCCCAGAGCGACAAGCCTTCCTCGGTTGCTCCAATCATTGGTAACCAGAGCACCCCCAAGGGAGGTGTTTCGCAGGGTGTGAGTGTCCCCGCTGACTCCGAAGCGCTTAAAGCTAGTAATGAGTCAGTCGCCGGCGCCACAGAGACACTTGCAGCCGAAGATGATGATCCACCTCTTGCACCTCTTGAGGACGCCCGTCCCACCCCTTCTCTCACTCATGACATTGCGTCGCTCATTGACGCCTTCTCCAATGCCTTTGTAGCTCACCCAGAGTTGTCTGAGGGCTTCAGGAACCTTGTCAGGAACAGCAGCCGATGGCAGTTACTGGACCGCACATCGTGAAGCTCTGCACCAAGCCGCCACTGAATATACGCAGGTGGCTCAGACGGAACTTCAGAAAGCTGAAGAGGAAGCTGCCAATAGGGTGTCTTATGCTGTTGCTCATCTCGCTCGTACTGTTGCTCAAGCCGCAGGCGTTTCGGCGGATCCGCCAGCTGCAGGGTCTGGTGAACAGCCCGGGGAAGGAGCGCCGACATCTTCCCCCAGGGCTAGTTGGTTCCCCCCTTTCAATCCGTCACCTAGTGGTCGTGGTCGCGGAGGTTTCCGTGGTGGGCCCCGCCGTGGTGGAAGCCCGCCTTTTGGACATTATGGATGGATGTTCGGTCCACCTCACGGTGTTCGTCGCCCCGGACCGCCGCCGCCTGGTTCATTCCCTCGTCCTCCTATGCCTCCTCCTCCCATGGGACGCAATGGCCCTCCTGGCCCTCCACCCCATCATGTATACCCTGGTCACGAATTCCCACCCCCACCAATCCCTCATGATCACGGATTCGCGCCGCCGCCCGATCACGTCTACAATGCCCCGCTCCCACCTAATTGGTCTTGGAGAGCTCCCCCTCCACCCCCACCCGTTACCACTCTCGACAACCCTAAGTCGACCCCCCAGGAACTTAGGGCGCAAGTTGAAGCCGCAAAACTCTTGTATAAGGCCGAGAAGGAAAGGTATCGTCAGGATCGTGCAGAGCGACAGAGAGCGAAGATGTGGGGCCACCGTCTTGCTCCACCTCCACCACCTCCTCCTGAAATGTATGTATCCTCTTTTTTGCGTCTTCGGCCTTTGTCTCATCATATATCCAGATCTATGGAGGACAACATTGTCCCCAAGACGGAGGAAGTAGAACCCATTCTCCCTCCCACGCCGCCTTCCGCCAGTGTTCTTACTCCCCCTACTCCGCATCTTGTGAGCCAAGCGCGTGGTCGCTATCCCCAGCTCGAGATGACAGGTGTCCCGCGTCGCGCCAATACTTATCATGGACATACTGTTTCCCTCAGTCCCGCCGACCGAGCCGTGGGACGGATCGTCAAGAAACTTGGCGACATGGGATTTACGGAGAAAGGCCATCCTGACATGACTTCTACGATTCGCTCCCAGGTTCCTCCCGAAGGTGAGGTGACCAAGGAGCTAGAGGACAATATCGTTACTACGTTTATCGAAGAGCTGGATGTTGGTCATCAGACTCCACCCAAAGCCTCCGGTTCCAAAGATGTTCCTGGAGCTTGGAATTAACCTTAAGGATGTGTAGTTTGGTTGTACGAGTATGTTGATCTCTGCTGGGTCTTTGAAGAGGTAGTATATGTGTAATTCTTTATTAAGCAGCTCTTTATTCTAAGTAGTTAAAATAGCTTGAATTCAATACAAGGTAAGTGCAAAGAGGAATATCGTGTACACCAGCCATGTCGTGTAATATATAGTATGTACAAAATTGGTGCGGGTAACAATGTGACGTCTAGCTGGAACGGAATAGAGGGTGTTCTAAGTAAGACTCGAACCGCACAGCAAGGCCATGAATACTCAACACTAGAATTTGAGGGACGTACTGAGGTGTGTTTATGTCATGGCATGGCAGTATTCGCCTCTCATAACTTCTGAGGTTAAGATTTTTACATCGAACCCAGATGACGACACACCTTAATTGCGTGTGAAGGTCGCAAGGTACGACTGGTACGGTTACGACAACTTTGGAAATACGTTGGACCCCGACACCCCCCGACGCACCCCGACATGTCGATCTATCGTCGATCCAGAACCGTCGATCAGGTGGCGTACGGAGACCTTCATGATTGGTAGGTAACGAGGTTCACAACTCAAGGTTAGGAAGATGCATAGCTCAGTTGTTTATGCTTACTGGTCAGCGGGCCTTGGACCGTATGCGTCTGTTATCTTCGACTTCAGTTCAAACCGTGAAACACGCTTTACTGCCTCGAGGTTTCGGTCTTTCCCGCCCTACCGGGCATTCCACCCCAGTCGAACCTACTAGTAAGATATGAACCAACCAAAACTAACCGGGTTGAATTGATTCGGCTAAATGTCACCGATGGTGGATACTTGCTGCGGGTGAATGGCCCCGGTTATAATACACCGGTGACCTTAATTAAATACACATTGAAATAGCTTGAATTTCATGCATAGCCTGCATGCATGACACGAGTTTGAAAACACAGCTATCGATCGCGTGAATACCGTCAAGTACACGCTGAATTGAATGGTGGGTATAGGTAATTTGTCCGATAATGATAATATGCAAATAATGATAGCATCATGCGTCCAAGAATTCGTCCGTGCTCCGTAGCAAATTGTCCCAAAACTTGTCGACAGTCTCCTTCTCAAAGCCATTCTCATCGTACCCTAAGCTGATCCAGAGCTTACCAACAAAAGTGTACCCAAATAAGAGCATTCCCCCGGCGCGTTGACGAGATCCCGTGGTTAACGTATGCAGCTTAATGTCCCCAAAATTCGCATGTTTGTATATTCCATCAAGGTTCCCGAGCAGAGATAGCCCAATCAGCGCAGCTGAAGGCGCGCGCGCGGGTCCTTGTACTGCTGGTTTTGGTGGTGGGGGCACCCAAACGCCTCGCGCCTTCTCGTCGTCCTCCTTTCCCCAGGCTCGTGCCCGAACGCCTCGCTCACGAGCCATCTCGCGGCTTCGAGGAACGAGCATAGGGCTTTTAGCGGCCAAGGTACTCTGCTCCTTCGCTGAACGAGCGCGGTGCCAGAAGGTTTTGGTCACGTCACCGTTCTTAGGAAAGAAGGAAGGAAGGATAACATTGAAGTACCCAATGGCCAGGTACCAATACGAGTCATTTAGTGCTTTGTTGGCGTTGAGGTTGGGGCGGAGGTTGAGAGCAGAGTACATCATCCTGAGAAATTCAATTAATTCTAAAGAATGCTCAATGAATACCGAATACACTTACGAAGGAACTTCCCACTTCGAATCCGTGGTTCTCGCCCATGCAATGTTGCAGAGGGCGAAATATGCACTAGATATTGAAACCCCGTGCGCTTTGCACGTCTTCAGCATTTTCTTCGTCCTTTCTGCATCAATGGAGATAGTTGGGACAATGGTCCGCCGAGGCTGGCCAGACCTACGAGGGAACATATGCCCGCCCTTAATCAATCGACGTGAGGTAGCAAACCGGGTTATGAGCTGAAAACACGTACAATTAGTTTATCCTGGCACCGCTGGAAATCGACCCGACAGGCTGCATTGTAAAAGCGTCCAGTGGGGGCCGCGGGAAGCCTATCCTCCAGGGACGAAGGTAGAGTATGTTCCTAAAATATAACTTCGATTAGAAGGAACGGAGAGCCAATTAGGCACTGACATCATCAACTTTATTGCACCGGGCCTCCCATTCGGATCTCAGGACTCCCTCGAGTTCTTTCTCGTCCTTTGAGCTACCCAGGAGACTGAAGAAGTCATTGGCGAACTGATGGAGAGCCATACCGTCACCGAGGAAATGGGTTGCGCAGATGAGGATGTCATAGTTCACTCTTGCATCTGGGCCATGAGGTGCCGTAGTAGATGGAATGGGTGTAGACGGCGGACTGGGAAGCGAGGACCCCTCATCAACGGAGGATATAATCAAAAACGATAGACGATCCGCGGACAGAGTGCGAGGGCCGTTCAGGTATGAATCAATCAATTCTAAGGGGAGAAATAGTAAGCCTTCAGACGATCATCGAATGGGGAAGATGAACAAAAGCCTACCATCTTTGACTGCGCTACGAGTTTCTAAGTTGAGATCTGCATCATTGAGAGCTTCCTCAACTGATGCCGGGGCGATGTACCTGGATGTGACTTAGTTGGGTGTCCTCGCATAGGTGCATGATGGGAAAACATACACAAATCGAATGTCACCGTAGTCGTGCATCTGTACCCTCGAGGCGAGAAGGGGATGCCTCACACGAAGGATGGCCCAGACTAGCCTTACTCTCGAACGACGGACATATTGAGTGGGTGCATTGAAGCCCAAGTGCAGATACCTATTCAAGGCTAGCATCAGCAACCCATCTGAAAGAGACCAGACAACGAACATATCATTGACACCGCTCTCGCGTGAGGGGAGAAAGTACGACGCCTCGGTGTCTCCCAGTCGGCGCTCGTGGTGACGTGCAGGCAAGTCGGATGCCTGGACAGGCATATACCCTTGGTCGGAATGGGCGGAGACATCTGATAGAGCCGGGGAAGGGAGATGTTCGGTGTAGGTCGCCATGAAGATATCGTCGAGGGAGACGAGTACGAACTTGAAAGCCTTACGCAGGAAACGGGGAAGCGACACCGCGATGTGCTAATATAGATGAATGACTTTTTGGTGGAGCAATACTAAGTATAGCATCCCTTAGTATAGCATCCGTGCTGAGACACTGATCGCCCGCGCCTCTGGGCAATTGAACGGTGCATCATATAATATGGAACCGCCGGTGGGATCGAGGAGAGATCAGTCGCAGTTTGATCCAGGCAAACGACCTTTACACGTGCATCAGAACCAGTTCGTATCACCGCATGAGGCACACTTACCGTAATATTTCATCTGCATGATACAGAATGATACTCTAGCCTGGGGGGAATATGAATACCGGTCTTTTCAGCTTGACACTGACAGTGATTACTTACGAATCATTTCCAAACGGGGCACCCTGGCCTAATTTCATTAAAGTCATACGATAACACATACTTTCTGGAAAAGATGCATACTGCGAAGAGCTCGCGAATGAGGTGATCGGAACGCACTGTGGGCGGTTGCGTGGTTGCTTGGTCAGCTACGACTTGCGACAGTAGCTGCACGATCAGAAACCTTAATCGGGAAGCGGAAGCATCGGTGCATCCGATCTGGCGTCAGAAGATAAGCGCAGTACCAGCCTTCTAAGACAACCGCCAGTTGTCTATCCTTTCAATACATATGTTTCGCCTTTGTAAGTCAATTCTGAGCGTCCCCTGTGTATGCCACAAATAACGGCAACTAGCGCCTTCTTCGAGGACTTTGGACGGCCTCTGTAAAGCTGAAACTGTTTGTTCGTGAGGTGTATTTGAAGAAGGGTGTTTGTGACGGAAGTTCGGGTCACAATTATATACCCTTCGCCACATACGACATACGACGCCCGGAACTGTCATTCTCACTAAAAGTCCCAGTGAATTCGAAGTTGTGAACTTGGGGGAGTTGGGATCCAGGGCGGACTCGAAGTGGGGTTTGCACATTTGCCAATTAGGATCTGCAATCATCTTATCTGATGTCCCCATGAACGTCCCTGATCACAAGCAAAAAGTTCGGATATAGTCGCCTGTGCCAGTGCTATGTAGTAGTATGTACAATGTCCATCGGAGAAACTTAGCACGTTTCTTGCAACAGGTATTTGTCTATGAAGAGGATGCCTTCTCCTCCTTCTCAGGTATTTGCCACAGTACAACGCTCTCTTCGTCATCCTTCGGCACTCTATCCCCGCGTTCCAGAGTCTCAAGATCAACGTCCTGGCGCTGAGACTGGGATGGTATTGCCGGCCGCGGTGCCGATTCAGTTGACTTGACCCACGTATAGAACCTATTCAAAAAAGGTTGAGCTCGGAAGATGGAAAGGCGCGTTATCGATATCACATACATCGTTCCGCCAAGGATGACAAGAATGGACGAGGCACGGTTGCTAGAGTATGACTGTTAAGTAAAGATATTAAGGTCCATCAAAGGACATATCGCGTACACAGTGAGAAGGTCATTGAAGATCCAGACTCCCAGGATCGTTTGCAGTACAGAACGAGCGGCCTGCAGACACATCAGAACACATTTGAATAGCAATATCCGGATGCCCGGCAAAACTCACGCTTGAGAACATATGAGTGATAGGGCTCGTAACTTTGATACTGAGCAGACCGGCGACACAGAGTAAGAACCCGAAGATACCCGTTACCACACAACCCCACATAAACACGTTTCCGGTCCACTCGCTGTTTTGCATCAGCTCTTGGAGACGCCATGGCTCGCCATTTAGGATGACAAATGGGAATAGCATAACTGCAGACCCTACATTTGTCCACCAGGCAAGTTCGATCGTAGAATTATTGCAATGAGGCAAAGAACTCTTGATAAGGACGGCATGGAACGCGATGAACAGAGAGGAGAGGAAGCCGTAAAAGAGGGAAATCAGGGATGGAGCAGCCATCACAGGAACGGACTTGGAGGGGGCGACACCCAGAAAGAAGCCACCGGTCACGATCACGGCCGCCGTGATGACTTTCCTTGATGGAGTTGAACGAGTATTTACTGATGAAACAAGAATAGTCAAGGGAAGCTGAAGTCCCCGTGCTATCTACATTGACAGTTAGATTCTGACAAGACATACGACATAGAAAAATTTGAGTTTTACCTGGAAAAAAGACGCCTCCACATCCCGCAAGCATAGAGTGTTGAAAACGAGACCGATGATATTTATGGAGACAACCGGAATCAGCTTTTTGGCAATGATTAGGTCAAGCTTTGGTAATTGGACCTTGGTGGATGCTAGTGCAGAAACATGGAGTAATGCAACCGCAATGAGTAGCTGGATGAACAGGAAGAGCAGAGGCAAATCGGGTGAGCTATTTAATACGGCCTTGTTGCTATCGAAATCTTTCAATATTGGGTCGGGGAAAATGAGCCATCAAGCACATACACGAAGACCATCTAGAACACAGGGCAATTCAGTACTTGTGGTTCGAGAGCACGGATGAGACGTACCACTAGAGCTGCGGACATGTAAAAGCCGACGACGGCGGCAACCTTGAGGTTGCTGGCAATGGGAAGGGAGGCCATGGCTGGGAGGAGGGCACTGTTGGATAGCGGAACGATTTTATGTCGAGAGACGGCGGCAAGATGCCGAGACTGGGGCACTGAGATGAGATCTTGGATCTCGATCGCCCTGACGTACCTCGGCGACAATCCAGTCGAGCGAACTGCTCCCGGAATGTAACAAGAGTGGTTCACTTTGGTGAGTCGTGCCGATTCCTTTTATTACCCCTTCCCCCATGATCCTGTCCTCCTCCTTGCCCTCCCTCCTCCTATGAACGCCAAATATTCCCGTGCTCGTTCAGAGTCCCCCGTCTCAGATGACTCCCTCGACGCCTACCGCCCTGGCTTCAAGTCGCGCCGGCGTGTCTACATTAATGCTGCCGTGCTGCTCACATTCCTTTCCTTGATGGCTCTTGTTTCCTTTTCGTTCTGGACAGCGTCCCCCACTGTCAGTCGGACCACAGAACCCAGCCATGATTCTTCGAATTTGGATGCATTGCAACCTGATGTGCTCGATCCTTCGAACTATGTGCTAGGGGCATCTACTGAGCACTTCAGAGGTGAGTCTTGCTGTCGTCAGCGTCACAGCTTCGTTAATGCTGTCCAGATAACCTTCGTCCCGATGTGCAGTACATCACGTCTTGGATCTCTGCGGGTTGGAGTGAGTTATTTCGTTGACGAGCCGGGATGGACGACTGACCGCCAATACCCTACATAGCAAACGACGTGATGACTTATGTTCGTCAATCTCTGGCAAAATACCCATCAATATGGACTGAGCTTTTTTTCAGGTTAATTTGATCTATTTGGGAATGATCACTGACCGAGTGCCCGTCATTCCAATGTTTACGCCATCGCATATTGGTGGTTCCGTGCCCCCCATTGCTTTCGGTGATGTTTTTGATGTTCCGCGTCTTCGGAAAGCTTTAAACAAGCCGATCATCGAGTGGCGGGACGTCAAAGATCCGGGCAGTAACCAACTTGACAACCTGGGCTGTTGGAATGTTTGGGAATCTTCGCAGTTTTATGAACCACATCCGCGTGGGAGCCCCGTTCTATACCATCTTGGATTAGGTATGCAGAAACCCTGCTGTTCACGCACATGTACTGACCCACAAACCAGATATCTCGTACACCAAAATGCCCGGCTGGATCAAGCTGTATCAAGACTATGAACATGACTATGCCACGACTTTTTGGGCATTAGCGAGATTCGCATATCCCGAAACGAGAAATGCCAACCTTGTGACGCCACTACCCTCGCCTGCCACGAATGTCTCGCTGCCACCTGATGAGCAGATGCTTTGTTATGACTATTTATATTACGTCTGTGCACAACAGGTGGGTAAAAATACCGTCAGATAATAATGCGAAGCTGAGAATTACCCTAGTCAAACGAGTGGGAACTCGACTTCAGCCCTGCATGGCGCTTCGTCGCGCAGTATATGCATTGGGTTCCTTCACTGGAACGGCTGGCGAGCGTGTATATAAATCGGGCTCTCGGTTATGAAGATGATGAACCTACTCCGCTGGTATGAATCCTGCCACATAGTATTCTTCAGGTTAGCTAACACCCAACAGTACATCAGCGTCCACGTTCGCCATTACGATTTTGATCGCTATTGTGTCGATATGCCGCTAACAGATTGTTTTGCATCTATTCCTGTCATTGCTCGGCGGGTGCAGGAAGTCAAGGACGAATTGATGGCAACAAAAGGGCTGGACATCAAACATGTTGTAGTGACAAGTGATGAGAGAAACGCGAGTTGGTGGCAGGAGGTCGCAGAGCAGGGTTGGTTCGCACCTGATCATTCTCGCACAAAGGAACTGCTCGGAGACTGGTAAGTGCATTTGACTGATGTGCTCATACGTTGACATACTCATGCCACGATAGGTACCCTATCCTCATTGATGCGGCTATACAATCTGGCGGAGTAGGATTCGTTGGCACGGACAGGTCAACAATGTCACTCCTCGCTCGCCGACGAGTCGAGTCATGGCAAAATGGCGTTACTAGAACTGTAAGATGGGGGCATCCAGGCGCAGATGACCACTAAGGACCAACGCACTAACTTTATTCTCAATCATTTGGCATGGACGGGACGTTTCGTACATCGTTTACTGGTATCTGCATCAATGTAAATTATTATAATCTGTAGAACAATGCACGAACATCTGGAATCCGCTTCGGGGCGCTGTACGGGCCTGGATAATCAATTGTGGGTCAAATGGTGTGATGGTTGAACGTTTGAGGCGATGTTGTTCTCTTCGGCAAGCCTCGTGGGTGCAACGTAATCAATGCAATTTGTGTGGCCGGCCCGACACCCCGCTCCCGACGAACAACGACAACTGTCAACTAGATTAACTTGACTGCGCCGAGTTCCTAAAGTCCGACAAACTTGACCTCGGTTCCTACAAATTTCTCAGGTACACTGTTCATCACGAATTGTTGACGACCCTAATGGCCAGAGAGCTGTGATATGTACCCTGGTTATGTGGGCAGACGTATTCATTTTGCATGAGCCCGACCTCTTGGACTTCGTTGCGGTCTCTATGCGGTCGACTGGCTTATCTCTGGTACCTTTACACCGACCGTTCAGGGTAGTCTGAGGACCTCAAGATGTGTGGAGCTATGCACGTGCCGCACACCTTGATTGACGATCCTACAAGTTCCCTTCGACCACTCGGATGGTGCATTTCGAAGTTATTCATTTTGAACTACAATTGAAGGGCCTTCCCTTGCGTCGAAATTTGGATATTGAATGGCCTTGCATCAAGGTAGAAGAGCGGCTCGCTATTGTTGCCAGAAATTTTAAACTTTCCAAAATTCCTCTCCCCGTTTATCGCCACCTCGAATTCTTAATTTATTTGTCTCCCTTTTTCAATGTCGCTTTTAATGGCAAGACTGACAGCTAAGAATGTCGTGTCCAGGGCGGCGGGACCGATATCGCTTATGCCTAACGAGAAAAATTGTTACACTCCCTATCACCACCATTTACTGCTCAAAGCCGCCTTGTCTCTTGACTCCTTAGGCTGGTTCTTCTCCTTCTCGTTAATCTCGCACCCTGCATGAACCAACTCATCAGACGTGATTACGACAGGCGGGCCGCGCTGAAAGGAAGATAGGAAAGGCTGGCCGTGGTCTTTCGAAATTGTAATCAATCCCGTGCGTGCATGTACACATTGCGTCTTGATAACGGTCTTATATCAGAATGCTCCTTGTATTGAACAGGCTCCAATCGGTCTATACATTTCACATGTGAGCCGCGTCGCGGAGGAAGAGTTTACGGCTTTCTTTCCGGGGAGTACGGCTATACGGGACCATTCAATTCGTTCCTGCTTGCATACTTCCAAGCAGGGCGTCATCTCGCCTAACATGAAACCTGAGATCCTGGTCTATTCTGGGCTATCAGCAACAAGAGAACCGTCCGTGGTATCCTGGAGAATGGTGTGTTGTGCCCATCATCGTGGTAAGGAAACATTCTGTCTTGCTCATCAAGGGGCCCGGGCTTTTGTGATGGTCATTATTCTCCTTGTCAACAGGAAAGATAATTTCGATGATCATCGATCGACGATCACTAGCGTTCACAGGTCGCTAAAGTTCCAGTCGCAAATTTTCCCGCCGACGTTTCTGCGATGTATCGCTTGAAAAGGACAGAGAGTATTGTAGGTTATGAGGGCTCGGCCTGTTGACGTCGGGATCTGCCACAATGTCCTTAGCACCTTTATTATAATGAAGCTCTTAGCTGAGATGGTCGCCATTCCCAAAGGCGTTGGTGTGGTTGTGACATCGACTCAGGACTGCCCATCGCTCCTGCGGCAAGCAGGAAGTAAAATCACAAGGCCACTCTGGCCCTAATCACCTGCTTCAAGATTGAGCGCTAATATTTACTTCCAAAGTTCGCGGACACTTTCGGGGCTATTCAAAATTATAACCAAGATGCATGTGCCCAAGGATCTGGGTTGAATACTCAACTAATTCCCATACTTCAATCAACCCTGCGTCTTTTTATTATGCCTAAACATATAGTATCTCGCAAGCAAGGAACCCGGACAAGATGTCGAAGTTATCTCACAGACAATGATCTACGCCCTGGATACTGTCAAGTAACTAAGAAGTGCAGACTCTCACAGCGTCTAAAAGCAATTAGGATGAAAGAAAGACAAAGTACACATCCGAGGCACTCGTGAAAGAGGCTGAAAGTTCAACCTCGGCTTTTCAAGTGGTCTTATACGGACTGTGGCCGGACCTCGATCAGAATAACCTAACAAAAATCTTCTTCCCTCCTGACTTCTCTTTTGAGCATGTCCACATTGCCCTGCCCGGAGATTGTGGGAGAACACATATATTCATCCATGCTGAACGAAACTAAACCTTTGCAGACCTTAGCGCGACCGCCATCTTTATGTTTAGTACTATATAGATAGAAATAGGTACAATTACACGTAAGGGCCAATCACAAATCGGGCAGTTCGCGCTGTATCAACCGAGTCCAGGTACTCTCCTTCCACCAATCATCCATGCTGTCAATCCGATCCCAAAGGGTTTCTTCATCCACTCCGTATATTTCGTATTTCCCCCCATCAAGTTTCTGACCTTCCCGCGTGGCTACGTCAATAGCAGCTTTGTTTTCTCCCCTGTAGACATAAAGAAGACAGGGTTAATCACATATTTAGCTAATGATAAAGGATCAATACTTGAGAAGTTCTAAAAGCTCTTTTTTATCGGGGAAAAATAACCTCGGTTCCAGAACAGCGAGAATGCCCAAGGCGGCCCGATACAGAAACGAGTCTCCCTCGAGGATCAATACGTCCCATACGCGCGCGCATGCTTCAAATGGTAGGTGGTCGAGAAACAGCGGTATAAGCCAGTCGGGGAGATACGATGCGGGAGATATTTGATGTTGTTTAAAGTTAAAGTAGACTTGAATTCCACGAACATGTCAGTTCATGCCATCGTGTAAGTTAGAGAATGGAAGCATCATACTTTTCGGCATTCCATCCGCAAGTAAAGTATCGAATATTCTAAGTTGCAGCATCAGAGGCTTAAAAGAGCGGGAATATGCTATTATATACCTATAATAGGCCTCGACCTGGTTCAACTGTCAGCGCGAATGGTTCACCGTGATGGAGCAACGACTCACATCCTCTCTGGCTCCGTCTCCGCCGAAAAAACTTCGTAAACAATGGCGCTCTAATAGATTACGCATGACCACGAAGGCCTGCGGGAGAGGTACGTTGATCAACAACATCGCAGCAATTCTCGCCGCACCTAGGGTATATCCCAAACCCTCATCCGTCCGAGAGACTACCCAGGCAAAAAGCATGTCTTTCAAATCAGTATACATGGGCCCCTTTTCGTGATGGAAAATATGAAGCGCAGGAAGCGTAGTAGAAATATCCTTTTCTATGAGCTCGAGAGTTGCCTGAGGGAACGTCCCACCCGGTGAGAGCCCTTTTGGCGCGTGATAGGCACACGCGATAATTATCTATTTTACAGGTGCGATCCGTTAGAGAGATGTAATCGAATGTGAGGTAGGTCACCTTTATTCAGTGCCAAGGGGTTGCCAACGGCGCGTTCCCACATGGAAGCGCGTAGTTTTGAAGGTATACCTCGCCACCACATCCTTCGAAGAGCAGGATTCTTGTTGACAACTCGCCAATCTGGTATGATATCTCGTTCCCATAGATGTATAGATTCATCTATCTTCCTTTCACGAACGATCCGACGTTCTTCAAGAGCCTTTCTGCGTTTCTCAGCTAGTAGAATGCATTAAAAAGATGTGATAAACTGATAGTAGTTCTCTACCTGCGGCGCGACTCTGCTTCATCATAGACTGCCAGTCTGACATATGCTTTTTATCTTCCTGGCGGCTTTTTGGTGGCAAAAATGAAGGTCTTGTCTTGCTCATGACCTTTTCCAATATGCTAGGTCCGGCGGACCGAGTCTGCCTATGGCCATTTGATGTTTGAGGCAGTGCAAGATGGGAAGGCTGAGTATTAGGCAACGACGACGATGCAGTTATGGCACCGGGCGCAGAAACCGACGATGGTGAGATGGATGTCGAAAGCGCATCGCATCGCTCCGGCATTGATACAGGCAGTGACTGCGCAGACGCAGCGGAATGAGGAGGTGACATGTCAGAAGAAAGTCTGGGAGGTTGAGAATCCAATTGAAGTGTTTGGTGTTCGGTTGAGGCGCGAGAGTGATTAGAATCGATGGAAAGCGTCACTCTGTGTGAAGGCGGCTGGGATACGTCTATTTGGACGTTTGGATAGGTCGAAGTCTCTTCTTCGGTAGCTGCCACTTCCGTTTCAGGAGCCTCTTCATGCTGTTCTTCCTCGTCGTTGACCTCCGCACCAGAGGTAGAGCGTGACAACGATATTGACACAAACTGAGGAGAGCCATCCGGAGACATCGAGGGAGACGATGTGGACGGTACTGAAGATGCAGAGACGCCGGCACCATCCATGTCAAGAGTAGATACGGACGTATCATGTCCATGGAAGAATCCGTTGGACGTACTCTGTGGTTTTTCGTCCTCGTCCTCAATGAAGTCTCCATTAGACCTGGTTCGGACCATTTCTTCCCTGATTACATCTGGGGAGAATTCGAAGCCCACGTCGTCGCCGTCGGAGAAGGCATCGTCAAGGTCAAAGGTTGGGGCATTGACGACGGCAGGGTAATCTGTATCGTCCATTCCGTATGCGTTGCGGCGGCAGAGTAATACGTTCACGACATAAGACCGGAGCACAGCCACGGCACTTCGGAATTGATGACGGATATTCCGGGAACGTGACACAGTGTGACAAGCGCGTTTGCCAAGGGTTGCCAAGACTCTAGGAGCACGACCAAGTGAGCTTTCTCTTTACGTGCTCTGTGCGCTGAAGATCTTTTAGCTATGATTGCAGAGGTGTTTCTTATCCTTGCCGGATACGAGTCTTCCCTGTTTCCCACCGACCACAAGTTACACCCGGCGTTTCTCCCACTTCTTCACCCAGGCGAGCAACAGTGCCTCGAGTCCCTGGGCCAAACCTCATTTCGATACCGAAAACTGAAGAAATCATGCGTTACCCTCTCTCAGTCCCAATCGCGTTATATATGTGCGCTTTGTGTGACACTCAACCGCATACTCAAAGACGAGTACGAGGCCCTTGTCATCTCCACAGAAGAAAAAGTTCTTAAGCGCGATGCAAATCTAGTCGCCAGTGGATCATTTGTACCATTATCTTCCGTTCGTGCCATTTTCGCCGAGTGGGACGCGCCTTTCGTGGCCCTGCTTTCATTGATGGATGAAATCGAGGCAGTACCCCACTGGAAACCGGGACCTCTCATCGATCTGCTTCTCAAACGATCAAAAACAGGAGTCAGTAGAGTGGCCAGTATCCTATCTCGCCTATCTCTTGCAGTCCAAAGTGTCTGGAGAACACAACTCACCGCGTTCATTGTACACGGCTCCCTTGCTGCCGTGGACTCTCTCGCATCAGAAGCATATATCCTCCTCGATGGAAGTGTGCCGGCCTGTGTTTCTCCCCAGTCACGGGAATCCATCGCATATGTTGGACGCGCCATAGCGACTGTGAAAGCTGCTAGGTGGCAGAAACAACTCCCTCGTAACTTGGCACAAGAGCACACCTCTCTTCTTGAACAAGTCTTTCCGGAAGATCGCCACGCCTTTGATAATGTCATAGTGCATATTAGGACCAATGTTAGCGAATGGCTGTGGCTGAACGTCTTGACCCGTAAAGACGTTGATGATGCTGTCGACTCTCTGTACGACCCTTCCTTCTATTCTAGTTCATGTCGTTTAACATCAATTGACCAAAGTGCAAATTACTTCCTCTTGCGCAACGGAGAGTTCAGTTTATCCCTCATACGAGAGATTGAACAGGATGAAAGTTTCTCGATTAACCATGCATTCGGGCTCGGCAATGATTCGCGAGCAAGATCTAAACCTCGCCTTATTACGTGCATCACTCAGAACAACCGCGCAACACGACCCCTCCCTTTCTCACCTCCGTTTCTCTATGCCTGCCGGTCCTCTTCGACCGCTTCTACCTTCACTTGCAGCAGCACCTACTATTACGCCCAAACCAACTTCCCCATCCACTACGCATGCTTTCCCTGGGACCATTGATTCTGCGCTCTTCAATTCCGGCCTGCTGGGCACGCCCCTTGATCTCACTTACATTGTATCTTGGCCGCTAGACTTATTTCTCCATGCTTCCGATCTTGCTGCATATGGTACTCTTTTTGCTTATCTGTCTTCGCTAAGAAAGACCCATACGCGGATACATTCGTGCTGGACCTCCCTGTCAAACTCCCAACGCGCGAGGCGACGTTGGACAGGTCTAGGAGAGGGAGGCACCTTTGAGGACCTAAAGGCTAGGGAGGAGCTCCTGAGATGTGGGTGGGGTGTTGTTCGTGACATGGGCTGGTTTTTGGACACCTTTTTGGGTTATGTTATGATGGATGTCATCGACGTGGAATACGGTCGCCTGAAGAAAATGCTAGGACAGGAGGGTAACCGAGGGTTGGCGAACTCTAGCTCCATGCAGTCTCTTGTGACCACCCCAGGCCCGCTGCCGCCGTCAATCAGTACGGTCAGCCAGACTCTTGACTTTACAAGTCTCCGTGCCATCCATTCGATGTATCTCGATCGATTATTGACAGGATGCTTACTGACCAACTGTTCGCTTACTGCCATTCTTCTCCCCATATTTGAAGTCTGCGAACGCTTTGTTGCCCAGGTGGAGCGGTGGGGCGGCGACATTCTTCCCGCCCTCTTATTTGAAGGTAGTCTGAAGGGAGAGGATGAGGAGGTTGGTGCGATGGTGAAAGAACGCCATCAGATTGTTTTTGAGATCAAGGAGGTAATGCGCTATTTCCAAAGTCAATTTCTACGTACGACTGATTTGAGGAACGAAAACCAGACACTTCATGGTTTATTGGGCTCGTTCTATGATCAGCTGTCGTTATCAACGTCGCAACAGCCGTTTACGACCATGGACACATCAAAATCGGTACTCATGAACGGGAGCGTTGCTAATTATACGAACTATAACGTGTCGAAAATGGCGAAGGGATCGGAGGGTGTACCAACGGACGTTCGACGACACGTTGAACGGCTATTGCTGCGTTTAGATTTCAACAATGGCTTCTCAAATCCTCGTGTAAAGGAGAAGAAGGAAGCGGACATTCTTGTTCAAGGTGGTCTAGCGTAGATTAGATTTGTTTGGTTCAAAAGCTTTGTATTCCTGTGTCGAACAACGGCCGGAGTAAAGTGGCAGTCCGCGGCATCACTTGCAATTTTACTCGGTTATCTCAGGTAGATGTGGCCCAATGGTTCGTTACTCTGGGCGCTCTCTTCGATAACTAAGAAAGAGGTGGGTGGTATTTGGAAAATGTGCACATTGCGCCAGACATTGAGGAACATTCCAAATATCTCCTAGAATCTCCGGCGGATGGCCTCAAAGCCAAATACGGCAGAACGACTTGCACATCAACTCAGACTCCTTTCTTCCCAACCTCCACCAAGGATGACTTCCCGTGAGTACATTACCTATGTCCTTGCTTTTTCTCCCTCAAATTTACTGGAAATCTCAGAGTACACACCTCGTCTCATCGGTTCTGCGAACACGCTCGGTAGGCGCTTATTTCTTAACCCCCTGATAGTCGTGAACGTCGTTGTCGTCCAGAGCATCGCGTTTTTATCGAGCAAAATGGCTCGGTCGTATCTCCCTTCCACGATATCCCTCTCTTTGCAGACCAGAACTCGGGAATCTTCAACATGATCGTCGAGGTTCCTCGCTGGACCAACGCCAAGATGGAAATCTCGAAGGAAGAGCCCTTCAATCCTATCAAACAGGACATCAAGAAGGGCAGGTTGCGCTACGTGCGCAACTGTTTCCCGCACCATGGGTACATCTGGAACTACGGCGCGTTCCCCCAGGTAAGCGTCCCCGTCGCCCCAACCGTTTCATCGGTGATGATCAAATTTGATCTTGTAGACCTGGGAGGACCCTTCGCAGACCCACGCTGAGACCAAGGCCAAGGGTGACAACGATCCTCTCGATGTCTGTGAGATTGGCGAGCAGGTCGGCTACGTTGGCCAGGTCAAACAGGTCAAGGTTCTCGGCATCATGGCTCTCTTGGATGAAGGCGAGACCGACTGGAAGGTCATCGTCGTCGATGTCCAGGATCCTCTGGCTTCTAAGTTGAACGATATTGAGGACGTAGAGAGGCACCTGCCTGGCTTGATCAGGGCTACCAACGAGTGGTTCAGGTATGGCGCGCCACCTTTATTATCATGTTCAATCTTTTAAAATCGTTTGATAGGATCTACAAGATTCCCGATGGCAAACCCGAAAACACCTTCGCCTTCTCCGGAGAAGCGAAGAATAAGAAATATGCTACTGAAATTGTTCACGAGTGTCACGAAGCCTGGCGTCGTCTCATCACTGGCGAGAGCCCAGCCAAGACCGCCACTTACGATTTGTCCATGTAGGATCTACCCTTGCCTGCATCTTTCGTCTACTGACGTATGTTAGCCGCAACATTACGATTCAGAACTCCCCCGGATTCATCCGACGGGATGACCCCGCTTATACCAGCATTCCCCCTGACTCCAGGAAGGCCCCTGCGCCCATCGATCCATCTGGCAAGTGTTTACAATACCTGCTAAAGAGTATCTTCTCTAACGTAGGCTTTCCAGTCTCTAAATGGTTCTACATTTCCTCTGCGCAGGTTTAGAGGAGTCATGCCACGGTAGAGTGCGGGGCGAAGAAAATTGAAATGTATACCAAAACTTGATAAATGTGCAGCTGTTGAGTCTTTCTGATGCGTGAAGCAAATACTACAATGAGGGTATGATACAAATATGATAGCACTATGTAAAGATCGAACCAAAGTATATTCAGCGTTTTTGTTTCTCCGTTCCTGCATCAGGTTGAGATGCGGGGTAACGACAGTAGCGATCAGATATTGAAGTGACTGTCCATGTACCTGCGTAACATGTTTAGCTTGCTGACAAGGTAGAAGACGATGATATTCATTCACCTTCTAATGCAGAAAAAATTGAATACTCCTTCGAGTTTACTCGAGAGACAGTGTGGGTCTCGAGAACCTTTCCAGGTTTACCACCTTTCTTCGCGACCGGCTCAGACCTTTGGTAAGTGAACGTAAATGGCGGCTCGCCGATAAGGGTGAAAACGATCTCAGCCTGATCACCTGCATCATATAGTAAGGATCGCGACATCCTTAGACATTAGGAACAAAACAAATGCATGACGTACCCTCATGGATATCTTGATAGATTCTTTTTCCATGACCAACTTGAGCAGAAGGCAGTGGGTGTACGGTGAAGCGTAGATCGGTCACAACTGCTTTACACATCTTTTGTTGATGTGAAATGGAGGTGATAGTAAATTCTCCGGCCTGCTGCTGACTCAGTGAGAAAGGCGAAGTCGTAGCTTCCTGGGTGTAGGCGCGTCCATTGATGCGGTATCTAAGAAAGATACGTTTCAGCCACTGAGATCTCTATCTCAGGACAAAACTTACCCAATGGTCCAGGGTGGGATACCTTCAAGCTGGAATTGTGCCAGATCACCAATACAGTAGTCTTCACGCTTGTCAAAAGGAACGACAGCGGCCGTTTCTGCGACGTCAATCCAGATAGAACTCGCCAGAGGGTCCAATGCTGCGTGGTCGCAGCTTGACGCGTCGGACACGGAGTCAATAGTAACGAGATGAGCGCCGACACTCGTGAAATGATATGAAGGCAAATCAATCTTCCAGGCAGAACTGTATGTTTCGATTGTCTTCGTATCCACGAGGCTGGTAGCGACGTTTTTGATGGTCATCCGGAGTTTGAAAGGAGGAGTGCCCTGGAACAGAATCGTTCCATCGGATGACAGATGGTCCAGAGGTGTGAACGCGTCACTGAGGCAGTATGGAACCCGGTTGCGGTTCTTAAATTGGGCGGAGGGACGCATGGATACATGTTGCTCAAACAACAACCGTTCTGACCGGGGAATGACTGCATTCTGATGCTTCGCCAAAGGATACGATGAGTCACCAATCTGCTTGACTTCATAGTACACACGTCCAGGATTTGATGTCTGAAGCTGGAGACGCGTGTGGGGCTGTATGCTGTTGAACGTTGGTTGATCGATGAGCTTTGTTCCCCCCGTCTCACTATTTTGCGCGATGTTATACATGATCTCAAAGGGAGGACGTCCTGCGTTGAGGATTAGCATCGTCATGTAATTGGAGATCGATGGTAGAGTTCTTACCGCTAAGATCGAGGTCGACATTATCAGTCATACCTTCACAAATAGGCGGAAGAATGTAGGAGCCGTTGTAGGGCTCATACGTTGCCTCTGTGTTCTGAGAAAGTTTGGCAGACGGTCTGGGGATCCAGTCTACGCGATATGTCGAACCATCTTCAATAACAGAACCTAGACATTGGGAATCGGAGACCTATCCCGATATTATCAGGCAACGTACAGACAAGCAGAGGATACCACTTACTTCCAGAATCTCATATGTTCCTTTATCTGTGACACGAAGAAAATCATTTGGTGTTGTAAGAGTTGTTGTCAGGACTTGTTGTGGAACCTCCACACGACGATATTTCATCTTCCACGGCTGATTTGCGAGCATCAGGTCAACTATCCTACCTTATATGATATGATGTACTCACGCCATCCCCGGTTAGACGCAGAGGTAAGCTGGCTTTCTCCTTTTCTAGCACGGTAACATATCGTTTGTCGAGTTCACCGTAAAACTTCACGGTGGACTGCAACGCGAATATATGAGCGACCAGATCGTTAGATGCAGTCGTTTAGGCATACCTTGATTCTTTTGACGTTGACAGAAATGCCGGGCACAGATATGGGTCGTTTACATTTGTACTTGTCTTCTATACTGACTGTTATAGACGAGGCGTGTTAATTTGTATCGTTGAACATACAGAGCGAGATACTCGCCGAGGTCAATTTCAAACGTCCCGCCAGTCCTGTCGACTTGTTTTGGAACTGGTATATGGAGAGTTTTCCTTGAAGTCTCGATATCCGTGATTAGCAATGTATCCGAACTTTTAGGCCCGACAACTTGAACTTTGAGATTCCAAGGTCCAGAGCCCTAGGAGCAAAGATGAGTATCACAATAATATCTTGATAAATGAGTTTACCCGAAGTTCAACATCAATATCGACTGAACCACCTTCGCAGCTACTCATTTGCCTCTTGCTCCTTGTAGCACTTCGCTCCCCGCCAGCAAAATCAACCGATGCAGGAGGGTGAATTATTTGATCGATACTAGGGCCGTCCAATTTCACTTTCCTATAGTGGGCATCACTGATGTGAGTAAACGAGAACACATAATGTCCACTGCGTTCCGGCTGGATAGTCAGTTCTCCACGGGACGTTGCAAAGGTTTTTGTTATGTTGCGAGGCGGCTGATTATCTTGCTGGATGCGATAATAGACGTGGAATGGTGGCGTTCCGTGCAATACGAGCGCCGCAGAAACGCCGGTATCCCCAGAACTATGTGTAGGATTAACAGCGGGTCTTGAATACACTATCTGACCCACCATTCGTGAATTTTTTTCCAATCTATTTCAGCGGAGGGGAAAGGTCTTTCGACGACTTGGCAGATCTCCGGGGCAAGAACGTCGCCTTTACACCACTTTACGAGAGCGGGTGAGCATTATTCAATAAATCAATGAAGCTAATACCTTTCCTTTGATCTTCTCAATTGTATATTCACCAGGTGCACCGGCCTGGATATTGACATCCCTTCGGTTGCCCTTTGTCGACAACGTCTTCTTCCATGACTTGGAACGCTTCACATCAAGACTGTCGCTATCTGATTCCTGTGAGGGTTGGTATTCGACCGTAACTTCCAGAGGCAAGTCGAATGGATCCGCTTCGTTCGCCGATATGGTTAATGACGCTTGAGAACCAATGAGAAGGGGAGTCGGATTGCCAGGGCCGCAATGCTTGAATGACACCGCCGGGCGACGAAGTACCTGAAAGGAACGAGTGGTCGTAGTACTAAATGATTCGCCCTGCCCCGATGTCGATGATGGCAAATCAGAGCCGACGCGAACAACGTTGCCCACCGCGTCCATAACCTCATCTAGTGCATAAAGGTGTGTTCCCACCATATCAGATGATACCGAGAGTGGCACCTGTAGCTGTGAAGGTATCAACTGTCTTCGAGTCACCTCCATGCCTGTTCTTTCCGGTTCCGCATCATGGCTGCTCTCGATGCCCTCTACTAGAAAGCTCTCCTGTTTTCCATTTATCATCTTGAACCACCTCAGACTCAAGGGAGCGACACCACTGATGTCAATCATAAGCTGGTGGTCGGGATCTTCTCCTGCACAGCGAATGTCAAGGTTGTTGTCTCCAACGAACGCCACTCGTGGACATGGAACCACCATAACCTCTGCTGGATATACCAGTCGCGATTCGATACCAGATGCGTCAAGAATACGTTCTAAACGAACAGTACCTGGTTTTGTAAGTCGTATGTGCACCAGGGATTGGGTCTTCTGCAAAGACTGCTCGTCGTTGCGACCATCACTCTCGTCGTCGTCGTCATCGTATTCATCATATTCATCATCATCGATAGATAGGGCTGAAGGTTTGGCCACTTGTAGCGCATCTAAACGCGCTTGCTCAATAGCCTTCAACTCCTTCGACGACAAATCAAAATATTCCGCGCCGCTATCCCGAGACTGTCCCAAAGGCGTCAAAGAGTATCGCAGAGATGAAGGATTGGTGTTGTTAAGAAGAACGGGGACGAGTGCAACATCGCCAGGCGAGGATAAACAAAAGGTTAGGCCATTGGGGTTGAGGTTCGCTGTGCTTATGGGCGACATCCGAACAGTATGCTGACCGAGAAGATGTGAGTCTCCGGAGGCACTGTATGAGGATGAAAGCGCGCCGAAAAGGAAAGGTGCCAGGTAATCCAGATAGTTCCATGCTTGAGGCGTAGAAGGCAGATCTCCACGTCCTGAGGCGAGGCATCAGGAAAGGACCGAGAAAAGGAACTATTGGCACGCACCCGAGTATCCCTCCGACGATGAGCTGCTTTCGCCAACCCCCCTCGACACGTTTAAGCTGACGCCGCCAAACATGATCCCGTCAAAGAAACACAAACCAACAATTTGCAACACCACCACCGAAGTTGCGTAGTTTAGGCGAGGAATGCGTAGTCGTGAGAGTATTAGACAGGACAGGATATCTATGACCAGCCATTTTACACAGAAGCCTTGATTTTCATCGGACGACGCAATGTAGCGGAAGAAATCGAATAGCTTCACGGCCTGTAGGACAATGCATCATGAGTAAAAGATGCCACAATAATGAAGAATCCAGTATACCTGTATGAAGGCTCCCAGGCTCAGGCAGTATAGGCGCTGAGTGGGTACGTCCAGGAATGCCTCCGAAATCAATGGTTCTTTCCTCCTTGGAACTACCTGGGGTGGAGGGTTTGTTGGAGCTGCAGACATGGCAAGACTTCCCTCCGAGATCGAGGGACGCCTATACGTTCTAAAGCCGGATATTTGCAGAAACCGAGAGGTAAAAGGAAGCAACAGCCGAGAGCAACGTCGAGAGAAGAAAAGGGAGAAAAGCACAAGGAAGAGTTGTCACACTCCACGTGATCGTTATTCGACGCCCTGATTCCACCGTCGAATTTCACCTTATCCTCTCATCCCCCACTATTAAGTCTTATAAGTCTCTCACAGTTCCGTTGAACCCAAATTGACTGCTGGGCCTTCAGTTTCTTAGTTCAACTACTCTCTGCGGTAAGTGAACGATTCCGCGAGTTGGCTCCCTGCCATCCGTCGACTGGTCCTTCAACGCCGAGGCGCCTATTTTGTTTTACCCACGTGTTGACAACTCGCCGTGAAGCTGATTCTCAGCGCTAAAAGGGTTTTATATAATCTCGAACGCATCTCATATCTCTTCGTCTCTCCTGACAATGGATCCATCTCTCCCACCCCTCCCAATGATCAGCGGCGACTACAACATCATGCTCGATGTTTATACGCATAGTACTGCGAGGCCCACTGGAGGCGTGATGGATCCTGAATATGGCAACACCGAGCGCCTAGCAGAGCTAGGCAAGAGAATGCTTGACCTCGCGGCCACACATCATTACTTTCATGTGAAGCCGCATATGTCCGCAGGAGACATCGGGGTACGAAGTCCAATTCCTTTAGCCGTTCATGCTAATAAAATGGGCGGTGCTTCAGGATAGAAGACACGAAGCGTTATCAGATGAAGCCATCGTGCGATGGATCGATGGATACCAACTGAAAAACAAAATTCGAGCGTATCCCCACACTGTTTTGGATGACCCAAATGTAACCAAGATACTTGATCTCATGTTGATGGTTTCTGATTTTTTAACAGGAACTCCGTGTTTTCTTCCACACCTTCATCGGAGCGCTGTATATTCGTAATGGAATGAGAGAAGTACAGGATTGGATTTCTCACTTGATAGACCCCAACCAGGAGCCTGCCACTATGCCTAGTCCGCCACAGCAGCAACAGCATACACACAGCCCGCCGACACAACCCTCTCAACTACCACCCCCAATGCCTTTTAATTCGTCAATTCCGCCACCCATGAACCAGACTCCGACCATCAGTTCCCTCATTACGTTGCAACTTGTTAATCAAACGGCAGCTCAGAGAGGAATGACCGTCACATACAGTGCGGACAGTCAAGGCCCTCCCCACGCCCCCATATGGACTGTTCAGTGCCTCAGTGAGTAAAACTTTGGAATCACATCCGAAGCTACACAGACCTTCTCTTTAGTAAATGGCCAGGCCGTCGGAGCTGGGCAGGCCCGTAGCCAGAAATTGGCGAGGGAAGAGGCTGCGAGACAGGCGTGGAATGCCATGGGGTGGGGTCCTCAGGCATAGTGACGCTTTTGGTTCTCGTCCATCTATACCTAACTGTATTCCTACATACATTGAATCATCACGCAGAATGTACCTCGAACTTGGAAATATATCCGTACACCGAGCAATATCGGGCAATGTGTGAATATCGATGAACAAATAGAAGACCAAACTAATAACTGAGATACCAAAAAAAGAGATATGCTGCTATTAAAGCAAGGAACACCTTGGCTTGACGGTCAAGTCCTGGAGCCTGCGGACCGCCATGATAGGTGTCCTTGTGGGAGGATTTCGCAGGACCTCCGCCAAGGGTCTGACCCTTCCCAGAGAACGCTCCTGAACTAGAACCCGAAGATCCGGTTGAATGCTTCCGAACTGCATTCTCCAGTGCACTGGACACAAATGGTATCATTACGACGCAGTAAATGGCACAAGTTCTGCCTTACGTTCGATCAGCACCACGGACTTGATCAATTTTATCCGTGCCTTTGAGAAAGATGAATGTCGGCCTAGATATAAGTGATATGCTGAGCAGGTCTATGACTAAAGACGTGACCCACATTGCAGATACCCGGTATGCAGACGCCACGTCTTTGGCGGCATCCACGTCGCACTTGAGGAAATTAATGTTCTTGTATTTTCTTGAAAGATCTTCGTATGTAGGGGCGATGGCATGGCATGGTCCACACCTAGAGAACTAAACAAAAATCCATTGAAAGCACTATAATTACCAATAACGTACCAGTGGGCATGGAAATCGATCACCTATGCATTAAACCGGTCTCTACATTGTTCATGAAAACAAGGAATCTCTTACAGACACTTTCCCTTTGTCCTTTGTAAGAATACCATTGAGCTGAGAGACAGAAGTTATCTCGGTTATAGACATGATGCTGATGAATGGAGGCAAAGAACTTCGGGCGTGGCAGGGCCCAGAATATGACATCGGCACGTGATCTAGGTGATCGTCCTATTTGAGACGCGTGCTTTGTTTATTGGCTTTCAACAAGTTACCACCACCACCTCAGCAAGTTCGCTCCTCAAGACCTCTCTACCCTACTTCAATTTTTCATCAATATGTCTGGACGTGGAAAAGGTGGCAAGGTGAGCCCTTTCCCCATTTCTCCCGGCTTTCTCGTCCGTCGCGCTGGTGGCTTTGAGCTGACTGCTGTTCATCGTGTTCTTAGGGTCTCGGCAAAGGCGGTGCTAAACGTCACAGAAAGATCCTTCGTGACAATATTCAAGGTATTACGAAACCCGTGAGTCGAACTTGGTGTTGTGATCATACACGTTTGTTGACTTCATCTCCTAGGCTATTCGTCGTCTCGCACGTCGTGGTGGCGTCAAGCGTATCTCCGGTCTCATCTATGAAGAAACCCGCGGTGTCCTCAAGATCTTTTTGGAGAATGTTATCAGGGATTCCGTCACCTATACTGAGCATGCCAAACGGTTCGTGTCTTCATCAGCTTTTTTCGGTTGAGGCATGAATCTTTATGAATCATTTCTTGCCATCGGCACCTCTGAATTATCTGACTAGTATTTTTCTCACAGTAAAACCGTTACGGCTCTGGATGTAGTCTATGCACTTAAGCGCTCCGGACGCACTCTCTACGGTTTCGGCGCGTAGAAGCTATCATCATTTCCCACTTCTATGTTGTATGTGTACTGTATAGTATATGTAGATTTGTCTATCCATGCATTTTCCTATCTATCGATTGAGTCATGTGCGTACGCGGAGAGACAACGATGCGCTAAATTTTGATGGGGCCATGTTATGTTTAATAACTGGTGATGATAGTCGGGAGACGTTCCTTTCTAGTGGCACGTTGGTTAGAGGCCCGAACTGGATGTAACCATCTGCGTGTCTTCGCTGCCTTTCGCCCGCAGAGGAGGCTCGGCGACGACGCTGCATGATCCGCCCCGTATAATTTTCTTCATTCCCCTGGATCTGTCCATCCGTTTTTGAGGTAAGATGGCGTGACGAGCGTGGTATATGTAGGAGCCCTTCACTGGCTTCCACGTTCGGGCTGACCTGTGACTGCACCCGTCGATGCACGTTCCAGACGCGGGAAATTCCTGGATGAGCCTTTGGACTACCGATGTTCGGGTTGGACGATATCGTTGGCGATGGGGGTGCAGAAATACGACCACTGGGTGTCGGCTCTACCTTCTCAGCGACAAGCTTCGCGACAACACTTTTCTTGACAATATGCATAAGTCGAATCTTCTTGCCTTGAGAGGGATCGAGGAGCAACGGCGAGCATGAGAAAGTGAGAGGCGTCAGGGTCTTTTCTCCGTCAAGCACCCTTCCAGAGCCTTCGCCCTGCTTTCTAACGTCTACCATGTAATCAAATTTCCAACGCAATTTATGAGCCCCGGGTCCATCGTCGTGATAATTTGTGTATACAGAGGAAGTCTCGCTTCCGCGTATGGTGTACACGCCGTTGGATTTGAGGCTTAGCGTTGCCTGTCTCGAAATGTAGTCACGACCCTCCTCTCCGTTCACCGTTACTCGTCGCAGAATAGGCAGACCGTCGAAAAGGGCATAATGGAAATTGAACGCTTGTCGCTTGACGGGCATAAACTCAGCTACGCCTCCTTCAATCACGCCGCCTTGCGGATCTAGGGATCGAGTATGAGGGGAGTACCCAACAAACCTGAACGAGGGATGCACGGCACGGAAGCCCTCCTGGTCAATGAGCAGGCCAATGTTGACATCCCTGAGCCATGATAGAGACTCAGGAAGCTCGGATTTAGTAGAATCTCTGTGGTTGCTGGTACGGCGCACGCGAGGCTGCCGAGTTAGGGAAAGTTGACTAGAGGAGCTGTGAAGGCTCGACGGTGACCTGGGTACAGATGTGTAGGACACGAGACTTTCACTAGAGAGATATGCCTGAAATGAACGTGCGTCGTCTTCCTGCCATGGCTTAGGACTTGTATAACTATACGGTGACGGAGGACAGGATGATAGAGAATATGTAGAAGCAGAGGCGAGAAACTGTGCATAGAATGGAGAACGAGGTCCAAAAGTCAAGTGAGAGGGATGACTGTTGAGTACTGCACTTCCCGCTTCGTTGTTCACTTTGACATCCTGAGCTTCACCAACAGAGCGAAGAGACGATCTGGGTTCTAGGACAGATAGGGCGGTATGGAAACTGGCTAAAGATCTTTCAGAGATAGAACAAGCGTCGTTGTCAGCTGAAGGGAGTCTTGCTGGAGACGCAGGAGGGGTACTGTAAATAGAGTTGTAACTACTGGGGGCAGTAGTTATGGCCAGTCGTAAAAGGCGTTTCTTATCACGACGCCTAGGACCGAAAGTCCCGACAGTGCCCACACTCTCGCTGCTGTCGCTGGTAGAGATGGCAGGCTGTATGTCTTCGAGGACATCTGGTAGCAAGAAATCGACAGTAGATCCTGGACCGCTTTGAAATAGTATGATAGGAACATCGCCCGAGGTCCAAGACGTAGGTAGTTGGCTCGGAATAGGACTTGGAATAGGCGAGGGAGGTGTAAGATGGGACAATTCTTGAAGAACGGATGAAGACGGGTTCATACGAAAATGAAAGTCAATATCGCTGAACTCCATGCTTGTAACCAGACTAGCAATTCTGGAAAAAAGGTGCCCTCTTGGGAGTTAGGGTCCAAGATCGAAAGTTATTTACTGTTGTATTGATCCAAGTGACAACTGGCATGTCAACCAGTTGCGATCACTGTACACTTGCAAGTATTTTCAGTTAAGTAGTGTACATTTACTGAGTTTTATAAACGGACTTCTACTTTATCTATGAGAATGCGGTAAAGGAATGTATGGTAGCTCTATGTTTATGCTCCCTGAAAACTGGAATAAAGGTTGGGATTCCTCGGCGTTAATCAAAGGCAACAAGATGAGAACGATATAAAATACTATGCGACAGTGTAACGATTGGAATATGCGAACAAGAAAACATTGAAAGCGAAAAAACTGGGGGCTGTGACAACACAAAACAGGAGAACACGAGAACAGAATAGCCGGGCCATTGATACAGCGCAAAGTGGAAAGCCATTAAGACAAGTGTGAGAGATGTACGTGTACGATGTAGTGGGACAGCTAAGGCATTACACCTCTTTCTGCAGTCAGGGTGTTGAAAGAATCCTTTCCGTTACATTTATGTTGTGATCGACCGATAGTCTGGAGTCGGTCAGCGCCGTGTGTAGAAAGAGCGACCATAAGGAGAGATGCTGGTAAGCGAGGATATGAAAACAAGAAGATGAGTCGCGTGTTTCGGATAGCGACGAGGACCTGACAGATAGAAGATGAGAAGAATGATTTGGGCTACATAGTAGCGGTGGCCTTCTCCACATCGACCCGAATTCCTCGAATGCCACTATCCGAGAGACTCGGGACCCGGTGCGCCGATCTAAATCCCATCTCCAGCGCCCGATATGCCGGGATAGGGCTTCTCGAACTAAGGCTAAAATCCCCACTCTCGACGTCGTCATCCATCCGGTTTCGACCATCGTCGCGTATTGGTTCGCCGTCATCACCTCCAATAGCGGTGCTCAGGCTGCCCAACTCCAAGCCCAAGCCCAAACGGATATCATCCATCTCGGCGATGTCCTGTTCGAGACTCATGTCCATATCTGGTGGGATACTTCCGAGAGTACTGAGAACGATATTTGAGTCCACCGTGCGGGCATGGCGACTGCCGTCAAAGCCGTATCCACCTTTCGAACGATGAGGAGGGGTGAAAGGGGATGTCTGATTTTGAGTTATTGACTTAGTTGTGAAAGCCGCCATTCCGGTCCCTTCTGAATGTGATACCGTTTCTGAGCCGCGCTCACGCAGGTCAAGAATCTAAATATTGTGAGAACATTAAACCTACCGGACTCGCTCTACATGAACGTACCAGGCGACACGCTAACACAGGACCCATCATGACACTGAGAGGGATATTGATGGCAGAAATTACCTGCCGTGGCCTTAGTGGATATCAGCGTAAGACTCTCTAACACACATAGAAACTCACTGAAGATAAAATATGCCATTAATTAAATTGGCGATGGATATCAGAATATAATAAAAGACGCCTGATAAGAGCATGCATCAGATTATGTTGAGTTGGACTCTGAAACACTGACCTTCGCGAATGAAGGTTTGAATGAGTCTGCTGCTGGGTCCTCCGTTGCGTCTACGGATCATGAAGGCCTTCACGATCGTCATGAATGTCACTACCGTGTCAAACAGAAGCGGCGCGATCTATCACAGAATTTAGTGGACAAGAAGTGGACAGAGCATCAAGGACCTCACAAAGAAACCTAATTTAAGATGTGAATATGAGTCAGCAGCGGAGAACAGTGAAACATACCAAGAAGATGAGCAGAGTGGGGCTTGGACATAGGGAAACACGGTCCACGGTCCTATGCATGCGAAGTGTCAACAACGAACGTGCATATATGCGTCAAAATCTACTTGCATATGGAGGAGTCGTGAAGGGCAGGACTATGAGCATGTGTGAGCACATGCGGCTCATGAATGACGAGAAAAAACACATACGGAGCATTTGAGTAGTGTCGACGTAAAGCTGATAGGCGACAACGCCTCCAATAGCGCATATAAGCATCCATAGAATGTAGACGTTTCTGTTGAAGAACGCGTAGGTGCGAATAAGGAGGACCGCTGGGATATGCGTTGAGAACAGTACACCAGAAGGACTTAAACGAGACGTACATTCAGATCCGACTTGATTCCACATAGCCAGTGCCACGGGGATCTGAGATAGATTGTTAGTATGCCCATGTGATCGTGAGGGTGGTATACCTTGTAGATCTTCCGGCAAGTCTCGATAGAGTGGTCGACAACGAAACAGAAAAGAAGGTAAGGGACCACGATAATGACCCAGTATCTATCGAATGCAATGAATTGAAAAGGCGAGAAAGCTGCAACTCGGGTCTCATACCGGCAAAATAGATATGCGATCTTGACGGGCGTCCAGTGCGTCTTCCAGACCTTAAAAAGTAGGTCAGAGAGCAGGTGAAATAGACTGATCAGCGCTTACGAAGCGCCATTCTCTGGGAAGACTGATTAACCAATCCCAGAGAACTACTGCATCTAAGAGCAAAACGACGCGTCAAAAACCAACGGATGAGCCAGAACCCAGGAAATTTTACACATGGCTGTCGTGGAGATTAGCACGGTCTATGTCATCGAACAAGCTGCAGGACGAGCAGGACGTACCGCAGAAATAAATCTGAGTGACATATATGAAGTAATGCGCTGTCTCTGGAGTGTCCGACATTTTGGAGAAGGAGATGGTGGTGGTTTGGGAACAAGAGGGAAGGTCTAGTATATCCCGGGGCGGGTCGATCTGGACATTTGCTCAGCTCTGAAAGAAGCCGTGCATACATCCAGATCCCAAAATAGACACTGGCCATCGGACAACGGCCTCTTCAACTATGTACGTACTCGCTCGACTGTTAAAGTGTATTTCGCAGCCTATTTGGTGTCATTTCCTGTCCATATGGCTAGCTGGAGACCACGTTCCGACACAGAAGTACCGTATCCATCATCGGTAGCACCAGAAATCCCGATTTTACGTCTTGGTTGTCGACTTCCAAGCTTTTGGTCCTATAGTCTAGTCGGCTCCGGTATACATAGGCTTGAAACTGCACCATTTAATCCAGTATCCACTCTGAACGTGTTGTCTTATGGTCGATTTCGGATCTGTCCCTGAGTTGGATCGCGGAGTTTGTCAATACACGTGCGATTATTTGCAAATTTAAAACTCAACTTCTTTCGTTCGCGTCATGTCGGGGGCAGCTCAGACTATTCGACTGAGACGGCCACAGACAGATAATGCGACACCAAAGCCAAAGAAACAAGATAGGCATTCTGGTATTCTCCAGGATCAGCTGAGGAGGTGAGTTCCAATGATTTGGGTAGCATTTTTGTCGTGACAGGGCTTCAAGGTCTGACCGACCACCATGGAGTCCAAGCTTCAGCCTTGCATTCCGCACAATTCTCCTGATACGTGTCCTGGGTGCAATGTACTCAAATATTGATGACTGCGATGAAGGTAAACTCCCTTGATTATGCCACCTCATTATTTGTTTACACTTTATTAGTATTTAATTTCTGGGAACCTCTTCACTACTTCGACAAAGGATATGGCTTCCAGACTTGGGAAGTCTCACCTAGATATGCGATCCGTAGCTGGACATATGTCTTGCTGCACCTTCTTCCCACCCGTCTGGCTTCTTTCGTCGCAGAAAATGACAAAGTGAGCTCGATGTGCAACTCCAACCCTTAAATCATTCACACATACTTCTCAGCGGCCGTCATTTTTCGCTGTCCGAATTTTTCTCGCTGTTATAAGCACTTTCTCTGAAGTTATCCTTTATCGTCAAGTCTACGAAAAAGTCAATCAGAGAGTCGGACGGTACTTGTTTTTCATGCTAGCATTTAGCGCCGGGATGTGGAACGCATCGACAGGTAAGGAAGTTGCCACCGTCTTTTCGGATCCTGTTGAACTGCCCATAAGCTTTTCTTCCTTCCTCGTTTGCCATGTATACGTCGAGTGTAGCCTTTGCCTATTCCATCGCCCCTTCATCCGTAAAGGGTCATCGGAAGACTATTGTGTCAACGATCATGTTTGCTACTGGCGCCATCGTTGGATGGCCATTTGCTCTTGCTCTCGCAATACCATTTGTGCTTGAAGAACTCTTCATTTTCGGTGCTGATACAGTTCCTTCTGCCTCCTACGGACATTGGATATCAACGAGATGGAAACGCTTGTTCGGAACGGGCGTATTAGCCTCTTTCATATTCGTAAGCCTCCTCTAGCTAAGATCAACCTCACCATTATAAGCTTTGTATTAGATTCCCGTGGTAGCCATCGATAGCTTCGCGTATGGAAAGCTCTCCGTTGTACCCTGGAACATCGTTCGGTACAACGTCTTTTCGGATCGTGGGCCAAATCTGTATGGTACTGAGCCATGGAATTTCTATATTCTCAACCTCCTACTCAATTTCAATGTCCTCGCTCCATTTGCCTTACTCTCCTTGCCTGCACTCGCCATCACATATGGAATAGATCGCAAGCGTCTAGGATCCGTAAAGCGTAGCAAAGAAGAAAGTTCTCCCTTTACTCTTCTTGGTCTACGGCTCGCTCCCTTCTACCTGTGGTTGTCAATATTGAGCAAACAAGAACACAAGGAGGAGCGATTCATGTTCCCAGCGTATCCTATGTTGTGCTTTAATGCCGCAATTACCGTGTATTTGATTCGAGGCTGGCTAGAAACAGTCTTCATCAAACTGACGAAGTCGCCGTATCGAGTACGTAAATGGCACATATAATCGCGCCACATCTGACAACACTTTAGGCCTCCCACACCTCTATTTTCCGGTCGTTCACATCATCAGCTGTTTGCTGTTCCGTTCTTCTCTCTGTGTCCCGTATCTTAGCTCTCTGGAACTACTACCACGCTCCCATGACACTGATGTACGCCTTGGAATCCCAGGAAATCCCGACACTTCTCAACGACACAGGACTGCTCCCAACGCCACTTCCGCCCCTAGGAGCCCCAATAAATAAGAAAGTTCAACAGCCAAGAATCGACCTTAGCCCCGTCAAGGAACTTGATCTTACGCTTTGTATAGGAAAGGAATGGTACCGCTTCCCGGGACACTATCTTGTTCCGACGGGTGTGAATGTCGAGTTCATCAAGAGCGAGTTTGACGGTCTCCTTCCGGGGCATTTCAGGGAGAGCGTCAACGACACTTTGGGGTTGTGGCCAAGGCCTGAAACCAGGTACATCCCCAAAGACATGAACGACGTAAATCGAGAGGAACCGTCGCACTATGTAAGCTCTTCAACAAGCAATTCAGTTGCACACATACTTACTATTTATTGCTAGGTTCCTGTGTCAGGCTGCGATTATTTGATGGATCTCGACTTTCCGTCTCATCCTTCGTCCTCCCCATTAGAACCCAGATACAGCGCTCTTATTGATGTATGGGAGAAAACCTATTGCAGGCCTTTCCTTGATGCCCGTCATTCATTTCTGTTAAGCCGGGCTCTGTGGATGCCTGGCGAGAAGTGGAGTCAGCTCAATAGCTGGGGTGAAATTTGCTTACTGAAAAACAAGGCGCTTGTCGACGGTAAGGTGCAGGACGTTCGGGAGCGAAGAGGGAATAGGAAATAAAGAAGCATATCATTTAAATTGTAAAAACACAATAGACTCCTGGGAGACTTTTGTTAAGAGGGCGTTGTTTACTACTGGAAATCTAGTGTTACACTTGCCTTCAGTTTGACTGCTGTGTGACGCGTCTGACCGGCCCTCATGCATCATGGTTGGCACGTGGTACTACATTCATTTCGGTCTAGTCGTGGAAGCCGCTTCAAGCTGTATACCATGACGGCCTCCGTAGTTTCCACGGCCTGCATACCACGATGTACATCTGAAATGCACGTTGACAATATACCTCCCGAAATATTACTGCACATTCGTACGTTCATTCTCCAAAATTCATAACTTGATACGCGCAGCTGTGAACTGACACCTCTAGTTTCTTACCTTGACCTTCCGGATCTCGCTTCTGTCGCCCAGGTCTCTCCCCAATTTGCTTCGCTTGCTTCTGACGCGGTTTTGCACACAAATCGTCTCCGCGTCGTCGCTCCGTCGCGGGTGAAGCATGCTCTATTCGGGCAAAGTCCTGAAGGCATTGCACTGCGACCCTCCTTTTCAGACCTGGTTCACCGAGGTGTAATGCGGGGTCTGCATATTGAACGACGGTGGAGAATGGGTTTGTATGTGTATACCCTTGGTGTAAGTTCTGGTTCCCGAGTTGTTGCTTATCTAACGGCGTTCTTCTGCCAGTCTATCATTCAGTACGAATCAAGTTTGCGTCTTTCTCGGCGTCACGTTGGACGTGTCGTTTCGAAACATCTCCTGCGACGATCTTCCGCACCTGACAACGCCCCTCTAAAAGGGCTGTATCAGTCCCATGTATTACCGGATGTGGAATCGTCGTCGCTCACCGTGTCCCGGACCCTTCTCCCCATCATGCACAAGCTCAAATGGTCGTTCCAGAAAGACGAACTTGCCAAGATGGCAAGGAAGGGCAGTGTCTGGGCCGGTGGTTTTACTGACTTCTCACAATGGCTTGAAAATAGAGGCAAGGGCATCGTACCGGATAGCGAGAGGGTCAGGCTTGCGATTTGTCCGAATGTCAGAAAGATTGTTAATGTTTACGAACACCTCGCTCGCTGATGATGGTTAGAATGCTGGCATATCCTATGATAAGCTCTGCCTGTGTTTACGTTTATGTATCTACTTATGTGGGAATTGAAGCTTAAGACTTGCGAGAGTGTTCTTAAAAATGGTTTATATGTTGGATGTTCTCACACTCGTTTCCCTCATAGCTCAAACAATGGCTAGGTCAATTCGCAAACGGTAGGCGCGCATTTCTCTATCTGTCTACCGGCGCGCTGAACCATCCAGTCATCCTGCGATCACACGTCCACGTCGGGCCCTGTTGCGCCATGCCTTGCGAATCGGGCTTTCTCAGTTTTCAGTTTTGAAAGAGTTCGACGTGAGCAGAGGCACGCTCCGACGTGTCATAGATAATTTTTACGGTGACAACATTGAGGACGACGCGTGGTACCTGGATGGACGTGGTTCCAATATGACGTCGTACTACGAAGGGAGGAATATCGAGAATATCGTCCCGGGAAAGTCAACAGGCAAGACTAAGGCGCCATAATGGTATCAATGTCTATCGACTCACGCATGAACACCTATAGCCTCTCATGCGCAGCCCGTGCGGCAAACGAAGAAAAAGGTTGGGGGGGAAGCGGCTCGTGCTCAATCCCAAACGCGACGCGACGACCCAAGCCCACCAACTGTGCTAAGCACACCAGCGTATCACGACATCCCGGGCACTAGTTTATCCCATTCGCGTCCCTCCAATGTCGCGCCTATTCCACGAATTGCCACCATCAATGTTGCGTCGGCAACAGTTGATGCCGTCGTCCCTTTTTTGCGACAAATGGGCAGAGAGGACTTGAAAGCCAAGTTCGATAAGTTGGAGATACGATCCAGAAAGGATCTCCTTGTTCTTTCCGAGCATGTGAAGGACCCGATTTGCTCCCAGAGTCTTCAAGCATCATTCAAGTTGCCCATCACGGAGTGGATTGTGCTGGTCAAGGCGTTTTTGGACTACGCAGAGCCCGCCGGTCGTTGAAAGATTGGCATCATTATTCGTTCCAATTTCAAGTTTTCTTGCTACTTCCTCTTTTTGTGGCAGACTCCCATCTGGATTTTCTATTTACAAACTTGGTCCACTCAATAATTCTTGTGCTCACAATCACAACATGTAGCGATTGTAAAAGTACACTCAAATCACTTTTTGAGTACATATCATATTTTACTGCAGGACAGTCCTACCAGTCCGCGTCACGTACACCTATAACCAAAATTCAGAAGAAGCTTCCACCAGTCCATCAGTCATCTTCGTCACCACCGCCCACTTAGGTAAAAACGTCAGCACTTCCTCCAGTGCTGGAATCTTACCACCTGTACCAACACCAATGCTGCCGCTCTCGTACTCGTTCCACTCACAAGCCACTCTTCCTCCCATATCCGACGCACTGTCAACCCATTCCACATCAACAGTAAAGTTCCTATCCCAAGTACGACTCCATATTCGCAGTTCTTTGATTCCATCCTCCGGCACTTCGTACCGAGGTTGCATCCCCACGTTCCCTCCATGTAGTTCATATCGAGTGATAGGATTGGTGTCGAAATATATCCGGCATGACCGTGTATTTTGGCCTTGGACGGAGATGCGCGCTGATGTAGCCTCAAGGCGGGTAATATCCGTCTGAAGCCAAGTATCCGACGTAAGATGTCCACCGGGCGAAGGGATGAGGTCGGAGTTCCAACTGCAAGACTGTAAAGACAGCCTTGCCTGCGAGTGGTTACACAACACATCCTGACCAGATGCCGAAGGCAAGTGCGATATCAATTCCATGATATAGTCAGATGCTCCGGTGAGCGTCGTGACAGCTCGGGTTTCAAGTGTAGGGGAAAGAGTCAAGTTTTGGAGGAAGTATACCTTCAGTGGTTCTTCCTGCGAGAAGGGGAACGCAAACCAGGAATAAAGTGTTACAAGGATGAGGATGACCCCAAGAATGTAGGCTAGGAAACGATGTAATTTGAAGCTGAACGGGGCTATCGGGAGAACCGTCAAACATGCAAGAGAAGCCACGGCCCCGTACACTAAGGCGAAGTTGAGAAAGAATTTGAGGCTTAAATCTGCAAAAACGAACCTGTTACAGCGCTGCTTCCATCTGATAATGTCTGCGACATAGCCGACAGCGCAATTACAGCGATGTGGGAGACTAAAATCACTGGCCCAGGGACAACAATTAGCATCTGCAGTATCCACCATCCGATGGCCCCAGTTTCTTCTTGGCCTATGACATGGACGTCATGCCTGGTCCTCGGCATCAGCGGAGTATTTTCTGTCGGAACTTCCTCTACGTCTTGTTCTTCCTCAGCCATCGGAGTGGACTGCCTTATAAAAACGAGGAAAGGCGTCGTACCCTCGGCACCAAGCATCCCCTCAACACATCCGATGCAGCATGCTAAGAATACCAGTATGTTCCATCCTGTGATAAAGTAGAGACCTCCAATGCTAGCTTTATTAATAGCAATGGTAGCAAGAAGCAGAAGGACCCATGTCAAAAAGTAGGTCTGCAAGAGGATGGTTTGTTTCTGCTGTTCTGGTACCGACGCTTTCTGGAAAGGGATGGGAAGCTGTAGAATGGGAACGATGGACAGGTATGCCAGCGTGAAGAACGATAAGAACACCAGGTACGGCGATGAATGCACAATCTAGAGCGATCTGAGTGGACAAGACGAGAACAAAGACGCAAATACGTACGAAAGTATTGAGTTTTAAAAAGGAGAAGGCCAACAATACTTGTAGCCCCGCGGTCACCAATATGGCGAACCAGAATTTAGACCATCTCCAAAACCCGCTTAACCATCGTAATGAGACGACGGAGTTCCACAAGTGACCCCAGAGGTTGTCGTGACTACCAGGGGGCATTGCCGTTCTCGCCATTTCGTCTATTATGTCGAATAGCAGCTTCGCACGCCAAAAGCAAGATTAGAACTATGGGACCAACAGCCAACAATACAGTATTGAAAGTGAACAGAGAGCTCAAGGGAAAAAGGATAAGAGCAGCCCCGAACACTGTCCTTTAAGTTAATCTCTTGTGATCAATCTGATTTTGCAGACTCACAATCAAAGTACACGGCTGAACTCGAATCCTTACTATGCATTGGTCCGTCATTATCAACCAAAGCAACGCCGGATCCTCTTGCGGCTTCCAGCATCGACCAGAGAGCTCGCTTCTGCCCTACAGTATAGGGAATAGCGTCGAACTTGGTGTGATATTTACTTCGTCCCTTGTAGAACGCCAGGTCCAGTCCTTCGATATCTGCACCGGCGTAATATACTTCATAATCAGTGCCGGATCGGATGACGCCTCGTGCAAAGGCATCCTGCGATAGGACGTTGGCATGGGGGTGCGGAACGTGCGTGTTGAGGAACGAGAGCAATGGCGCGCTCGAGGTTGCACGAAAGAGGATCGGACGCCTTATTGTAACGATAAGACACGTTGCATCAGTGAAAAGAAACCGGCTTACCCTCCCGACGCTGCGCCTTCCAGGTTGAGAAATGTATCTGTGATATTAGACCAGGAATGAACCAGGAATCTGCGTGGCAACAAATCAGTGTCGGGGCAGAAGAGAATGGCATGCCATACGCGTGGGCACCGTTCAACCAGTCCTCCTCCCCGTTATTGATGTTGAAGACAGCAGTCCGCTTTGGCCTATTCTGGGCGAAGAGTTGTATAAGCTGAAGCAGTGTCGCTACACCCATTCCATCGTCTGTAGCACCAGGCGCAGTAGAGACAGAGTCGTAGTGCGCCGAGAACAAGACTCCGCCGTGTTCAGTGTACTCCTTCTCTGTGCCGTCAATTTTGACCAAGATGTTGGTGCCTTCAAAATACACTCCGTATGTCCCAGAAGCCCAGGAACCATTCGATACTAAGTCATCGACAACATGGACATGCCTGTGTTCAGCAGCTATGTCGTGAACACGTCCCAAAATATACGACCTGACCGCGTCGTTTGCATGAGAATTGTACGGATGCGGTTGTTCTGCAATCTTCGACAGTGTGAAATACATTTGAGAAGCAATAAAAATCGACAATCACTTTGTGAAGGTCCAAGTACGCCTGATCTAAATCCAGTCCCATCCTGTTCTTCGGCACTGCTGGTAGGTCATCTGTAACGAGCACTGAAATAAAGATAGCAAGGTAGATGAGAGACACGAGCACAGTTGTGGGAAGAGTTCGAAAAGCAAACACGGAGGAAATCTTCTGGACGAGGGTCATCTTGCCGGGTTCACTCCATGGAATCGCAAGGTCAACGTCGAGCTCGCACGCACCGATGACGTAGTGTTTATGTCTGTAGCTTCCTTCTTTGGACTCGTCATTTTCTACCGCGAACCACGGGCTCAGAGCTGATAGGCGTCTCATGGACAGTTTACAAGCAAGGACATTCTCTGTCACCCTCGAAGTCTGTGTAGATTCGGTTCAGTCCGCTAAAAAGTTGGTACCAGTTGGCAACTTTGTTCGACCTGTCTTGATATATTTCACCAGCGCTGTCCAGGCGGGGGCAGACCGGCTGGAGCTATGCAGCAACCTAGGGCTTGGAGGCGGCACAACACCGAGTCTGGGACTCCTCAAGGCAGTTTTGAGGGCTGCACCTAACGTCCCGGTCATGGTGGGTCGGATTCTTGTCAGATGTGGTTGATATAGTCCATCCCTTAGGCCATGATTCGCCCTAGAACTGGTGACTTTCTATATAGCGATGATGAGCTCGACGTCATGCTAGAAGATATTCGTGTTTTCAAACGATACCCTATCCGGGGTATCGTTATGGGGATTTTGACTCCAGAAGGCCGTGTTGACACTGAACGCACGAAATGGTAGGTAGATTAATATCTCAAAGCGCTTCTGTTGAAGCTTGATCGTGCACCTAGTATTGTTGATGCTGCTTTACCTTTAGAAGGTTTGTTGTCCTGTTGTCGGCCTTCCTGTTCTAACAACAGACAGTGTGCTTCCACCGCGCCTTTGACATGACAAGGAACCATATCGAAGGTATAGTCCAAACACTCCGTTGAACTAGTGGTTGATGCAACTCAATAGCTCTCCGGGATATAGTCAACATCGGCGGTATATCTCGCATACTGACAAGGTATATGGCATCTCTGCTAAATTGGACAATGGCTGACTTCTCCCAGCGGTCATGGAAAATCTGTTGTAGATTCTATTGACACTCTCGCTTCACTATTCCGTGCTGCTAAACGACTTGCGGGTGATTCGTGGCCTCTCACTATTCTCCCTGGTTCAGGTGTGAATGCTGACACCATCGACCCGATCCTCGTCTCATTGCTACCGCTGGGACTTGAAGAGCTCCATATGTCTGGTGGCTCTTGGCTGGATGGAGAGATGCAATACCGGGGGGAAGCCTTGGGTATGGGGGTCAGTATCGAGCGGGAATGGGCTATTTGGCAGACAGATGGTCTAAAGGTAAGAGAAGTCAGGGCTATCGTGGACATTGTATGCGAGAAACTTGCCAGGAAAGTATGAATATTGTGGAACAATTGACTACTAAATTTGAACTCGGCCGATCCTTTCTAGGCGCAGAAGGTTTGATGAAACCATACTGGTATGGTCCGCGGCATGCCTGTAGAGGATGGGTAACAGACGGTAGCCTGAGCGAGCGCGAGCGCTCAGCTGCGGCCCTCGAGGCAAAAAAGGAGTGGGCGATCCGAAAGCTATTTTTACTTTTGTCTCCTACCCCTTTGTTGCGGCGCAGCGACGTGTGGAAGACAGAAACAGGAGCGGGTTTTCCTCGTACTTACGAGACCAAAGGATTTACTTACCTTGGTCGATTGGGCAAGAAGCAACCCGACGCCTGCTCGAAATAGGAATTTCTTCCGGCCGGAAGAATCTTTCCCGTATATGATCGCGGTACATGCTTCACTAGCCGCCTCAGGTCCCAACGCGATCGAGATGACCTCAGCGACCTCAGAGCTATTACGTTACCATTAAAGCCCAGAGGTGATCCACGGGTGTCTCTGTCTCCTTTTCTATCTTGTCGACTACCATCATGGGAAGCGACGCCAAGGCCCCGACTGCTCCCAAAATCTGGTGGAGTAATGCCATTTTCTTCGTGTCCATCCATATCGCTGCCTTTATAGGAGTCTACTACTTCCCAATCTATGCCGTACATCGAGCCAGTCTCTTCTTTGCCTTCTTGGTCTGGCAGCTTGCGGATTTTGGGTATGTTCTCAGTCCATCAACAGAGACAGTTTCTAAGCAACCCACCCAGCATCACTATTGGATACCATAGATTGTATTCTCATCGCGCATTTCGCGCTAACACGACTGTGCGAACTGTCTTGGCAGCGCTCGGTTCAGCAGGGTTTCAAGGTTCTATTAAGGTTGGACGTCCCTCTACGTCCCCGAACTGTATTGACGCGCATTTAGTGGTGGTAAGAAGGTCCCTTAACCGTGTGAGAAGCAACTTTTACTCAGCGGGGTTTAAAGGTGTCTCCGACATCGGTTACATCATGTACGTTTGGAGAATCCCTCTCAGAATCCATTTGCTCACGTAGAAGGGCCTCAGAGGTTTACGGATGACCCCATGGATGACCCGTGAGCCATGTTCAACGTTTTCTGATGCGCGCCATTGTTGATTGTCGCCAAGATACGCTGCAACTCGAGGACTTCTCTACTCTCACATGGGATGGATATTCTTCAAGCCCACCTATCAGAAAATGGAGCTCGTAGATCGTGATGACCTCGACAGTGACCCTGGTAAGTCATGGACCGCATATTCACTAACCCATATCTTTAACAACCCGATATCAGTCGTGCGTTTCCAACATAAATATTATGGTAGGTTTTGAGCGTATGTTATCGACGTACAGGAGACTCACAATATGTTAACCCAGTACCAATCGCCTTATTTTTGGGTTTCGTTTTCCCCCCAATGATGGGGAATCTCTGGGGAGATCCGAAAGGAGCATTCATTTGGGCTGGATTGGTATCTAGGCTTGCTAGTATGTGCACCCTCTTTCCTCCACCGGCGATTCCTGAAGACGGCATATCAGTTTGGCATTGCACTTTTCTGGTCAACTCGTAAGTGCACAATAGATGCGAATGGTTTTCACCAAATCTCACGTTTTGATGTAAAGGCTTGCCCACTGGGACGGTCTCCAGCCTTACTCTGACGAAGACACTTCTAGAGGCAATCTGGTCAGTTATACATCACTATGCTATTCCGCACTCAATATGTTTAAAACAATACAGCTTTTAGCGCTCCTGACCGGCGGAGAAGGAAATCACAATTTTGTAAGTCTGATTACCCTTACATTGCATAAAGAATGACCCTCATGTCGTCAAAAACAGCATGTATGCACTACCAATTGTTGAAAAAGGGACCTTTCAATAATATGTTTCACTTCAGCACACGTTTCCCCACGACTTCCGCTCAGGACCCTCTCGGGCGGACTGGGACCCTTCAAAATGGATAATCATTGGCCTTCATAAGCTTGGATTTGCAACAGGTTTACGGCGGGCGAGAAAAGATGATATGTTAGAGGCAGTCGAGTACATGCAACACAAGTACGCGTACGGAGTTCCTCCGGCAGAGGATGACCATTGGGATGGGCCCCATTGGACCATCGACGACGTTCAGTCGTACACTCAAGGCTCCCTCAGGCGATGCGTACTCTTGATTGATGATTTCGTCATCGATACGACAAGCTATATGGGAGAGCATGTAGGATTCTTCTCACACTTTACATGCTTGAATAACTGACCTCCTCTCTAGCCTGGGGGTGCGGCAGTATTACGAAAGTATTCGTTTCATCAAGAGGGCATCTCGGATCCGAGAAAATGGAAAGAGGCGACCTGGGCTTTTGAGGGGGGATTGAACAAACATTCCAGGGCTGCCAGGCGGTTGATGTTAGAGAGCAGGATTGCTAGATTCTCGATGCCGCAGATCTGATGCGCTTTTAATATGATGGGTATGGGTATAGTTGAGTGTTCGAATTGCCATAGACCTGATACACTTCAAAGGAGTAATGTTTACACACGCATAGATACAATTTGGATTTAATCGTTACAGGTAGATATATTGTATACACGCTATGAATATCACATGTCTCGATGTACATGTATCGCTTCACTTCGTGAGCTCGCAGGGTCCAACACCACATGACGTGGGTGTCAGGTACTTCGAGTTTTGTCGCATCTCGATATATACAGAAGGTCCTTCTTTCCATAAAATATAGCGGAAGGTAAGCTACTTGAAGCTGCGGCTAACCACCAATTTGTGAACTACGAAGTTCGATTCAGCGAAACCTAGAATCGTGGGCTTGGGATGAGGGCTGCTGAAATTTGCGCCACTAAAATTAAACCAGTCCCCGATAAGTTGGTTACGTTCATAAGCCTTCAATTTACTCGATAATGATGGTTTTATCCACTCGCTCGGCCAAGCGTCCCTGAAGCTTCCGACTATCGAAACATAGTAGAACGGCATGCTGCATAACAGAAGCAGTGCTGGTCAAATACAGCCCGAAGGCCGGTTCGGGCGTAACATGATGCATGAGACCTCGAAGCAGGCACGAGACTGGAAGAGTTTCCGTTTGTGAGTCGAAAGAGACAGCCCGTTTCCGAGTCAGTCCAGCGCCAATAACAAGTCAATAATAGTTTTGTGCTTTTAAGCTTCCAATATTAGCTTCACTAGGGGAACCGGATTGTCGGCCGTACCGTTCTTCATACCAAATTTTGTTATCACGGAAATTGCAATCAGAAAATGAGGATTGGGTTCACTATCGAAGGGCTAGGGCTCAAAGAGGCAGATCGGAGCAGAATCGATCGCGGCTTGTTAGTACTTGTTTATTGACGCGTTTTGGAGTTTGGCGCGTCAACGATATCACGTGCCACGAACTTACATTGGCCCAAGGAGCTCAATATTTTGACCATTTTTCTACTCGTACCGCCTCCGAAGCCGTACCGCGCGTTGATTCCCAGCGACTAAGCCGAGAAATATCTCGCAACGAGCGGTGCCATGGGCAAACGAAATCATCCGGGGTCGTCGACAGTGGATGAAGGATCACGAGCCAAGCGACGGAAAGACCAGCCGTCATCTTCAGACGTCGATGTAACGATGTCGGATCCAGTCAATCCCATTTCCGAGGGCGAAGTGGCCAGCGAGGATGAGGTTAGAGAGCAAGGAATGAAGATATGGCAGACGGTGAAGGACGCAGTCAACAAAGAGTAAGTTGTGACGCACTCGGCCCATTTCCTATTCTAACCATTTTGGTGCTCTCTTTTCTTCACAACCATCATTCCTCACTTTCGACAATCTCAGCGGCAGGCCTCTGTCTACCCTTTTCATCACCAAGCCCCTCAAGCGACAATACCCCGATTATTTCGAGCTAATAAAGCAGCCAATTGCCCTCGACGACATCAAGAAAAAGCTCAATTCTCATGCCTATCCTAATCTTGAGGCCGTGAAGCTCGATTTCGACTTGTGTTTCACCAATGCAAAAAACTATAATCACCCCGAGAGCGTAATCTGGCAGGATGCTAAGGACTTGCAAGTGAGCGTGCGATGACCTTTGACTTTCTTGCCGTCTCAACTCTCTGCAGAAACTTGCTAGCAAGACGTACAAGGAACTAACTAGGACGGAAATCGGCGAAGATGGCAAGAAGAAAAGTAAACCTCCTAGTCTCAGTCGACTGGCAAAAGCAAGGCTCGAGAAGCTAATCAGCAAGACTGATGATACGTATGACCAACACTCTCTGCATATAACACCCCGGCTCATGTCAGCTATCTCTACAGCGGTCGAACCCTATCCGCTGAATTCATGGAACTGCCGTCTAAGAAGGACTGGGCGATCTATTATAAGGAAATCAAACATCCTCAGTGCCTGGAGAATATATTTGTGAGTGGATGATATCTCAATTTTGCTTATTCTAATTCTCATCTCTCAGAAACGTCTCAAGCGCAAGGAATATGCTACCGCCGATCAATTTGCAGACGATGTGGAACTCGTCTTTTCCAACGCTCTGGCTTTTAATCAAGAACACACCCTCATATGGGAGGATGCTCTTGCTCTTCGAGTGCGTTTCTACCTGATTTCAATAGCCTACTTCGGCCATTAACATCATTCAAAGAATGACTTTCGTCGATTAATGTCAGACTTGTCCCCTCCCTTCACAATCGAGAGGTACTCAAAGCCCACGACCACCAAGATCAAGATCAAGGTGCCCGGCGCTGCATCAAACATTTCAGGTTCTAAAGTTACTGCGTCTCAACCTGCTCCGCCAGCACCGGAACCCACGTTACCACACACTTCTACTATAGCTGTACGTGCCCCACCTGTGAAGGGTACTCCAGTGCTATCTCCTCCTCAGCCGACGCCGAAATCTGCTGTTCCGGCAGTCATTGCACGAGCTGCTGTACAAGCACCCGCTCCCCCAGCACCTGCATCAGTGGCAACTCCCGCATCATCAGCACACGTCCCTTCATCCTCATCGACTCCTCAACCTCAGCCTACGCCTGCTGTGCCGCCAGCTCACACAAATATTACCTTTTCGCAATATTCTAAACCAGTCAATCTGACAAAGCACAATGCAGTCGTTACACCAGGGCCGGCCCCATCAAAGGCCCTTGCCACTCCGGCTGCCAATCCTCAAGTCGCTGTCGTCGCTCAAACAGCCCAAGCACATTCAATGTCCAAATCACCCGCTCCAGTGCATTACGCTCATCAATTACGTCTTGTTTTGATCAAGACGGAGCCTCGGGGGAGGCAGTTCCATCTGGATTACCGGGAAGGTGTGAGGAGCTGGTCAATATTACTGGGACCAGAAGATAAGAGTCTCCGTGTTGAGGAGATAACCTTCATGGGTGACGAAGAGGAGAGCAGTGGCGGGGAAGAGGAGGTAGATGACGAGGACGCCATGGACGTGGATGCTGCGATGAAGAATGGAAAGAAAAAAGTCAAGCGGGGGCGAGGCCGACCGCCCAAAGTTCCGAAGGGTGGTGGTGGAGTCAAGGTCAAGCCCGTGCGCCCGACAAAGAAGAAGCCCAAACTTGGGGAGGTTCAAGTGAAGATCAATGGGTCGGTCGTTCAGGAACTGGAGGGGCACAGTAGCAAGTGGTCTGTAGATGTGCCTCTTGGAAGCAATACACTGGAAATGGGCGAGAAGGGAGGTCTGATATGGAAAGTGTACACTCAGAGGATGGCTTAATCATGTATTTGCATCGTACCTACTAGTAGTTCCTAGTAATTGTCTGTGCTCACTTGTATTTTGGTGGTGCATATTCCTCTTGACCGGGAAAGTCGTCCGTAGGCTCTAACAGATTATTACTATTAGCTACAGAAGTCCACAAGTTATCTTAACAGTAATCTATTATACACGTTACTACTGTTGTCTATTATTCGTCCGAACGGATTGTCCAATTGGTATATCATCGTCACTCTCTGACTCTGAACCAGGTTGGGGGATATATCTGTGGTATCGACCAGGTGTTTCCCCGATTTCCTGAAGGTAGCGATGCAACATGTCCTCTCTTCCTTGAGGTCGCACCTCGTATCCTTCCGATCCCCGTCTCACCAAAGCGCGGCCTTCGTCTGGAGACGATTCGTCCGAAGAATCATCTTCGTAGTCATATCCAGAGCTAACCCCCTCTTGATAATCTGGATGGTAAGGCGGGAGTGTCGACGTATGTCCGTTATTTGTTCGTCTCCGACTGGATTTTCGTGGTTGGGAATTAGACGGTTTGAGATCAGGATTCACCGACTCATTCCCGTATGTCCAGGGAGACTCCGGGAGATGGAATCCGTCAGGCCTGTCTTCGTATAGAGCTGCTGCTGGATCACGCGGAGGCCATATGTCCAGTTCCAGACCTTCTTCTGTGAAAGCAGAAGAAAGAGATCAGTCATAAATATTAATAAAGGTCACAGCAGCGGAATAACGAGGCGATGTGATGCAATGGCTACACAGGAGCTTGAGAATGAAAATATGAGCGCTTACTAGGCTGCAAAACTGTACGATTTGCTCACTGAATACCCCGCGTTCATGCTTCCCATCCAGATACCTCACTTCTCTCATATCGCTCCCGCGATTCCGTTAACTCAATCCACTTACCGCTCTCGTTAATGTCGTATTTGAGGCCGTTGCCTAACGTTCTTACAGGCCAGCACCAAAGTAGAGGACTTGGACCAAGGACAGATTCTATGTTGCGTCTTCGACCAAGATTCTGAACGGTGTAGAGTCAGCACGAAAATAAGTCCCATCCTCAAAATACACACGTAAGGAAATTTGATCTGCACCGGAAACTCAGTTGGTAATCAGATAGACAAGAGAGAGAAAGCCACACCTCGCGGATTTTGCCTCTTCTAACCATCGTTGCAACTTTGTCCTTCTCCCAACCTTCGATTGTGGTCGTGTTCGACATGAGGCTAAAAAAATGGAAGATACTGAAACCGATATTAGCATGAAATACGAGCAAACTTATAGTGAATAAACCTGAATGCTCCGACTGCTAGCAAGACGGGAACGCACGCGACGAAATTTAAGATGATAAACACTAGCTCAGTCGCCGTTATTGTGTTCTTGGGAGGAATGAGACTTGGATTGAATGCACACCGGTGAACAGGGCTAGATGCTCACCCAATACACAACAGTTGGACTTTCCATAGCGCGTCGAGTCATCATCACAAGGTGGTAGGAGCATGCCACATCAACGTAGAATAAAAATCGTATGAAATATCCGTAATTGAGGTGACCGACACAGTTATTGATCCAAGGACAGTGATGATCTAATAATCGTCAGATTGGAGTGTTTCAAACGCAAGAGGGGCTGTGGGCTGTACCCATGCGCAGTATACACCTGAAAGAGATTAGATTTGGCCGATGCGAGCAACGAGGGCATACCTCTTGCACTGACGACAGTGATGGGTTCGAGGGGGCTTATACTTTTCGCACACTCTACAATACCGGGGTCCCCCAGTCAATTTCTTGACTTCGTAGCCGTCCTCGTGAGTATCGGGTTTCTGCGCACCGTCAGGATGACAAACAAGAGGGGTCCGTGAGTTACGAACCCAGCCATCGGGCACACCACCGGGGTCAGTGAACACGGAAAGAAAGTAGTTCCATAAAAGCATTCCAACGAGAAGACTTGGGAAAAGTTGAGTACTGGGCGCGGTTACTGTAAGCGCGACTCACTTGAACGGAAGCAAAAGACAGATGAGGTCGACAGAAAGAGCACGGCCGTACCATGGCCAGATCACGAATATCTGGGAAGAATAGGCAATGAAGCAGATAAGGCAGAGGGTAAGATTGACGACCAGGCGACCAAGAAAACTTGAAGGATGCATACGAAGCAGAGTAAAGGCGAAAGACAACAAGGACAAACACAATCCTTCCCTTTTCGGCCCTATCGCGTCCTCCCGTTACGCCCAGTATCATGTTCGAATGGCGACCCAGTGCAGGCCCGGCTCTGCGCTGTCTCAAGACGCGATGCATACGCTTCAATTCTACAGATGCTGCTCCTAGCTCTGTTCCAGATCTGAATGCTAGGATTTTGGACAGGATAGGCGGGGGTGGGAAAAGGAGAATAGCGGAAGACCTTTATGGTATCAAAATTCGTGCGTATATCTGCGGTATATTGGCACGATACCTTGACATATACGTGTTTGGTTTAGCAACTAGAGCAGAAATAAAGATATACTCGAGGTATCCGCTGTCGGATCGCCTTATGAAGATCCATGCTGAAAAGCCTGCTGCCCGTCCATCTCCTTCTCCAGCTGCCCCTGTCCCTTCCGATGAACCTTCATCTTCTGCCTCCTCTTCTCCCAGCGAAGCTACTTCCTCTTCTGCTCCAAACGATGCCCCGGCTGCCCTTGCCCCCCGAGCCGGGGAGCGATTCCAAGAGCATTACAAGAACGTAGATTTGGATAATCTGACAGGTGCATCCGTCACAGCTGTCCACATCCCAACTCCTCAACAAACTGCTCGTGTCCGTACGCACAAAAAACATGCCGACAGTGTCGATTTTGATGCCTTGTTTGAACGGCCACAGTCAGCAGACTATCGTCGTGACAAGGCTCCGCGCCAGCCGAAGATAGATGTACGCGGTCGGGAGAAAGACGGGAAACAGCCCCCCACAGCCAATGCCCGCCCAGTGAGGGCACAGAGGGGAAATGCACCGTCCAGGAGATCACAGCCTTTGAAAAATACCGGGAATGCCAGACCTCGACGACCTCGCACCAGGAGAAACCAAAATAGCAGCCTTGAGATCGTATTAACCGGGGATGCCGAAATCGATGCCCACGTTCAAGCAGTTCTCGAGTCTGAAGAGAAACCTATTCCTGACCGAGAACCAAACGTGTCCTACTCGTATCTCCCTCATTCACGCGGCCCTGCAGTCGACTTCGCTCTGCCACAGGCAGAAGTGCTCCTTGAAGAAAGAAGGGGTCCTGGTATGGAGGATGAAACGAAGAGTGTAGCTTCTCCTCCTCAGGACCGACTGGGAAGCCTGTTTTCAGCATCCCAACGCCGATTTAAGGGCAACTATAAACGTCGACTACCAGGTGACGGGGTGTGGGCTACACCAGTCACAGAACTTCCTACGGTTGCGCATGCACAGATGGCATCGGGGCGTCAAAGTACAATTCACCTTGGAGGTCAGAAGGAGGTGCTGGAAGTTGTGAAGTTGTCACAATAGACCAGTGAATAATTTCGGCAGTGGAAATATAACCAATAAATTACTCGACTTAAAAAAATTTAGTTACAAGTTATCGATAATGAATATGGCTGGCGACATCAAAGGAGAAGATGGCTACAGAACAGCGCTGAGAAGAAGGAAGTTTGCTAGATTTCTGCGAAATCAAATGACTCAAGTCCAACTCTACGGACGAGCTTTGCGCCGACCAGAACCTTCAACGGGTTCAGGTGAAGGTTCATCAACATCCGGGCACTGCGCCTCAATTTTTGCCATAACTGTCGCAACAAGAGACTCCTCGCGTATTTCCCTCGGTATCTCATACTCTTTCTCCTCGCCTTTACGATCAGGCCCAAGTTTGACCCCCCAGGCCACGTAATGCCTGACGATAGTGCCGCGGGGATTGTTTTGGTTTCTCTTGAGGGCGGCAGATAGCAAGAAACCGGGTGCTTTGGGTTTGGGTACGGATGTGAACGAAGCGGAGGGCGATGCAGGAGCAGCTACTTCGGTTACGCGCGTCGCTGAGCGGCGCGGAGGCGGCGGTGCAGAGACCGACTCTTTGATCAAACTTTGCGCGGTAGAGTAGGTGTACGAGTGTCGAGGCCGCTTACGAGAACGCCTTCCTGTGCCTGTAGTGGCGGTATGAACCTCAGGTTCTTCCTCGGATTTGTCGACGATAAAGTCTGTGTCTGACGCAGGGGACGACACAGACTTGATACTTATATCAAGAGTCGCGATTTCGGGATTAGACAGAGTGGGAGTGACACTGATCGGTTCATCGAATAAGGGGATGGCTGGGGAGCCGGTGAGCTCATCAGGCCCAGTGATAGAGACTGGGCTCAGGGAACTCGATCCAGCGGTAGGTCCTGAAGATAGAGTGACTACCGGTGGGGGCGGGGATGGTAGGAAGGGTGAAGGGCGAGTTCCAGACCATGTTGGATGGGGAGGAGGGCTTCCTGCTGGAGTCGATGGAGTGAAATCTGGTTGTTTCCGTTTTCTGGGCAGTGGCGGAGAGTACTTGAGCGGTACTGCAGTTTTTAATGGCTGCGGCTGGTTTGTTGGAGTTACGGACTTCACTTCCGTTTTCGCCTTCGTAGATGATGCGAGCATTGCCGGGGGTGTCGGTGCCGGTGTTGGTGCAGTGGAGGCAACCCTGGGAGGGACCTTGATTGTGAGAGTCACTGATTTCTCCTTATACATGACTTCTTCCGGCAAGAACACATCGGCTCCTTCAGTCTCGTGCTGATTCTCCACTCCTTCTTCTACCTCGTTCTCCTCCCACTCGGACGGGACCTCTTCCGAAATGTGAATTTCAACGCTTTGAGGAGGAGTCTTCTTCTGACTCTCTTTATTACGCTTCTTGGGGTAACTCTTCTTGTCTGGAGGTAACAATATGCGATACCTTTCCTCTAATGTCGTGGCAGTATGGAGCATCTCCCTCCGGCGCCTCTCGCCCTCTCTATAGAGTGAAGGATTGTTGATATGAAATCCGCTGGCGGAAATGGATGGAAGTTCTGTGTCCTCTTCCTCCGACGGCTTTGGGGTGAATGACTCGGCTGGAAGAGTGAGAAAGGCCATGGCATCCATTCCACGAAGCTGCTCAATCCTCTCCTTGAGTTTATATTGCTCATACTTGAGTTGCTCCTTCTCTCGAAGGCGCTGGCGCTTTTCCATGGTCTCGTATTTGCGATGCCGCTTTTCGTAATAAGCATCTGAAGTGTCGTGTGTGGTCTGTGAGATGATATGGATACATAGAGAGGGAAAGCATATAATCATTCAGAGTATCAGTATTGAGCCGCAATTGTAAGAAATAACATCCACGAACGTCGTCGGAACCTCTAGGCCTGAACCGCCCCCCGACATAGGTCTGGGTTAATTCGGTAAAATCAGGCGTCTCGATGGATTGTTGCAACCTGTAACTTTCCATGACCTCTGGACGTTCAAAATAGCGTTCATTGGCATAAATGTTGAACATGGGTTGGCCGTCAGACGAGGAGGAGTTCTTAGGGAGTAGCTCCATATTAGTCGTCATGAAAAATAGCGTATTGGCAGGAATCAAAGGTTCATTCTCGACTGGACATTTACACCAGTGAGGCTTGAAATCTACGGCGGACGTGGAGAAAAATACGTACGCTGTCGCTTCTGTGTCTCCAATATGAGAGTGTCGGCCTCGCAGTTCCCTATTCCAGGACAACCCTTGCCAGAACGCGAGGGATTTACGCGTTTTTGACGAGTCTGTCTGCCCGACGTTGCTGCAGACGTTGAAGGGGACGAGGCCATTAGTGGCGCTGAACCCGTTATATGAGAGAGAGGGCGGTACAAGCAGCACCAATGTCCTCTGAGGCAATATTCTACTTCGATAAGGACGAAAAAGGAATGATGAGTACCGTACTGAGGAAACAGAGGCAGCGATGGTGGTAGAGGCAGAGGGGTGTCGACAGAATTCTGTCGCGCCCTCGGACAGATCCTCGCCTAAAATGGTGCTGCATCATTTTCTACCATCTACATCGACGGGACCTGGTGCCCTTTTGTTCAATCTATCATTATTGTACTACGAAATGAACGTCCAGCCATCTTTCTTCAATGCGCCCACCGCCACCTCCAGCTTATCTTTCGGCACGAGCACATAGTCGGTGTTCCTTGTCGTCAATGCAGTCGGTATCGTTCTCGGGCGATAGCAAAAATGGACCTACCAGGTGGACACAGCAAATACTGGGACTTGAGCCTCCCGCAGGGGCAACGTAAAACTGGCCAATATGCCTGTCAAATCTTGGAGGGCGAAGGTGAACATAACCACCCATGGCACAACGATTGGCTTACTGAATTCCATAGGACCGGCAATTCTTATGCAACGCCATCCAGAATTATTATGATATATCTTAGAGAGATTTTTGTGTATTTCCCCGACGACCGACACCTCTTCAACTGTCCGAGTCAACGAGAAGAACCTCTCCGGCGGTTGACTGGTTAGGTTGATCAAAACGTTATTATCGATTTCGTTGTGTTTGAGCTGCACAACGAAAAAGTCATTAGGGAGGACAGTTAAATGTAGCGAAGGATGGTCTGAGGGCGGTGGCATGGTGAGTGTTACACCTAAAGCTTGATCGCTGTTTTGATTTACGAATTCCTGCAGCAACTGCAATAATGGTCCTGCATATCCAGTAACTACGATAATTACTTCTCGAGTATCGACAGACTATAAACATTGCTGTGGCTCGAACCAGCAAAGACTGTGAACTGTTAAACATATCAGACCATGCCAGACATCACAGCCATTGGTCAACTTACTACTGTCGATCCACTTGGAGACCCGTCGCTGCTGAAGTTGGTCGCGCCGTTGAATGACAAGAGGAGCTCGCCGTTAGAGAGGACCTGAATCCGTCACACATCTATCACAGCCAATGACTTCGTCCACTTACTGTCGAGAACGTCGATAAGGACACCCCGCTGCCACATGCGAACACACCACTGCTAACGCCGCAGTTGCCTTTCGATGAGGTCATAGTGAAGCTATTGGCATTACCGGTTGTCGTAAAGGTCGCCAAGGTCTGCGTGGACCACGTTCCTAAAGAAAGTAGTCCTCCAATCTGTGACCCTGATTGTAAGGCCACGATGGTCGCCTTGGCAGGGAGTGTTCCTCCAGACGTCTAATCAAAATGATTTTGAATATTGTGCAGCCAGAACAAGATGGGGCGACATACGCCTAGTGGGGGAGGACTATATATATGGATCAACGTCGACAATAAGATGCTATGTGAGTTTTACTATTTTACGTACTGAAGTGGTCTAAAAGCATGATCAATAAAGGTCCTTCGTCCTGAATGGCCGCTTACAGTAGACGTTGGCGTGCTCGACCCTGACTTGGGTGGGTACTTGACCGTAGATCCACAAGTTCCCGCTGACGGCGCAGCTAAACAACATCGTGAGCGGATGGCAAGGGGATGATAGCGTTCCACGTACATATGGGGACGAAGTCGCCATCAACGACTGAGCCTCTCAAATGGAAGTACCAATAGATCTGGTTCAAGCTACCCCCATCGCAGTCCAAGGCGGGTGTGAAGCCCTACGAAGAAAAATATCTGTGGTAAACGAGAATGTTTTCATTCAAAGTTTTTTGCCGCTCACCCCAGACTCCGTTTTCAGGGCCGCTAATACTTTGGAAAGTGAATATGTGGCGGTACTTGACGGTGTAATTCCTTGATTAGCGAGCCAATCGTAGGTGGGGAGTGTCTGTCCGTCAAAGTGATCAGCAATGACAAGCGGTTCTGCCCTAAGACATACCTTGTACAATGCCACGACCGTTTGAAAGTAAGCAACAGCCTAAGGTCAAAAGGTGAGTCGAATAAAGAGGATACATATTTCCAATTTCTACCTCTTGTCCTTTGGTGATGCCTGAGAAACAGTCGAGCTCGAGAGTGCTACAGTTGTTCCGTCAGATATACCCAGACGCTCAGAAAAAGAATACTTACCTCATGCACGTTCCATGCTTGCTCCATTCATGCTTTGAAATTGCGTAAACAAACGGACCACCGCATGGCATGTATCCTCACCTCCCAGAACCCTTCATTATCACCATTGATGTCGACCCAATGCTACGGAGTTCAGACATTAGGACAATCACATTAGATCCTACAATGACGTACAGTTTGCATAAACGACAGCGTGTCGCTGGCACCATTGTTGGTCAACAACTGAAAGGGACGCTTAGCTTTCACAGATGCAACGTTGATGAGTTAAATACCGAAGCAATTCCCGTATACGCACGCGACGGATCGCAGCTTTGGTCAAAAGTGGAGTCACAACTGGCCGACGTCAATACGACCGAAGTTCGTCCCCAGCATCTTGTACTCACTGATCCGGCCAAAGTCCTGAATAACATACATAAATGAACATATAATGCACCATTTGCGAGAACTGACCGTGGATGGTCCAGCTATCACTTGGGCCAGTCGACGGATTAAAGTCCCAGAACTCCACGGCGAGAATTAAGCACTCGGTAGGTATGGGAGACAGAGACGCCATACCTGAGGCTGAACCAAGAGACCCTACGACAACTTAAGGTAATTTATTCGATAGAGAGCATGATTTCTTACCCCGGGGGATTCAAAGCAACAAAGGTCTTGACCGGAAGCAGAGGTTGAGCAGGACAAGGCACCAGAAGTTCCACATCCAGAGGACAGAGAAGCAGCTCTGTTCTGTAAAGTCGCATTGTGCGTCGGGCTCAACAAGGAATTAGCAGCTGAAAATCCGAAAAGAATGAAGGAAAATGCAACAGAAAGGCGCATGGCTGGTTACTTATAGTTAGAGGATTGGCACCGGTGGAGACGACCAAAAAACTGACCGTCGATACGGGGGTCTTATATATGCATCGTACACATGGTCTATATAGAAGACAAGTGCCTGTGGTTGGAATCAGGCCTTACACGAAGATAACGCACGTTGTTTGAGCGAATGATCCTAGTAACCTTGTGGGCGGAGAATAGTCCACATGTGAGTGTCACTGCCGTGGTCAAAAACATCGTGATCGTACCAAAAATAGCATCGTGTAGGGTCGTAAGAATAGATTTCATAGCACATTTACCGGTATTCTTGTATCCGGCCCCGTCACTGCCTGATGGCACCGTGCCGTACAAAGGTGAGATGAGATGCATATGGCTACCCGTGACGACCGAGGCAAACGGTGTAGGAGACGAATACAATATTGGCATCATGTGCAGAAATTCATAATAGCATTACATCCCGAGGACTCGGAGAGGGAAATATTACCGTAGTACAACTAGCTGCAGAACTCGAACGCGGGACAGCCAATAGCAGTTCCAAAGCCGCCTTCGGACTCTGTCAGACAAGCCAAGGGAAATTTGTGCAAACAACTCACTGCCGCCGTCAACGTTGGCAACCGCCAACAATGCCTGGAATACACCACCGAGGCCTTCTCCAGCAAGAAGTCCGGCCTAGGAAATTTGTGTTACAATGCTAAGACGAGAATTAGAAGATGATTGAAGTCTTACAGAAATTGCCTAGAGAAATGGGCGGTTAACTTATATAAGAGCGTAAGATAAATGGTGATACTTACAAACATGTACATGTCATAGCCCGCGGGGTTGCGCTTCTGCCAGAAGTAGTTGAACACGGATCCGGCACCCCTGCGTCTTTTGTGTAAGACAAGGGTACAAAGAGGATACGAGTACACGTACATGGCAATGGGGTAGTAGACTTGAGGAGTGACAAAAGCAAGACCGACGGCGTTCTGTCCATTCACTTTTGAGTTTGCAACGACCAACGGGATTGAGATTCTCTTACCCAGTTGGGGACATAGACCCAGTATTTCTTTGGGATCCACAGATGCTGTGGTGCAATCCATTAGAAGATGATAGCATCGATGTTGAATTAAACGCACTTTGACGACAACTGAAATCACGCTGAAGATGCTCAGTGCGATGGCCGTGTATCCGGACGAAGGAGGGATAGCTGAGATGTCGTGTCAACGTGTTGTCTCTAGAGATGAGAATCAGGCTTACGCAGATTTGGCGAGGCAACAGCAAGGGCGACCGCAGCCCACTGCAGAGACAGACGGGGCTCCATATGTACAAGAACCTTGAATGATCGTTGAAGACTTGGAGCACAAAATGAAAACAAAAGACTTACCGCCCTTTGGATCAGGATAGAGGATACAAGGCGTAGCCTTAGTGAAGAGGATGAACAAACCAGATGTCAAAAATACAGCGACAACGGAACCACAGAGTTGGGCAATGAACTGGTTTCGAGGCTTTGCACCCAGAAGATAACCAGTCTTCAGATCACCAGTCATGTCGGAAGCTTGAGCTGCAGATCCTGCGGAGACGACACCCGCCGCGAGATTGAGTGTCTCTGCGGGTCTAAGTTCCAAGTTCGAGCCCTTTCCAATACCACCAAAGATAAGTTGGGATGCCTGGCATAGGGTGAATGAGATAGGTGGACATGATTCAGACCTAAGAGTGTACAAACCTTCGCGACGGTTGATACTGGGTTGATGTCAGTCGCTCCAGAAGACTGGACACCAATGAATGAGAAGATAAATCCTAGAATGAGTGCCAAAATCGCCTCTCCCACGTTCATGTTGAAAAGCGTGGCCAGAATCGCACAAGACATAACAGTACTCAAAAAGAGACCGGTTGTCCACCATGCAAATGGAATTCTGTGCTCCATAGGAGTTTGGTCCTCGTCATCTGGATCGACCTCAGTCCGCTGTGTGAACAGTCCTTTGAAATCAATAGAGACTCCAGTCTTTCTCATTTCTGATCAACATTCAGGATTACAGTGCCCATGAATAGTGTTGCAGAATCTTACTTGCGAAAATCGGGATCAGGCTCATCATGACGTCCGCAAAAGAGTACACCAGCATCATCAACACGCCTGGTAAAATATAAATAAGCACCGAGTGTGAAGTTGGACTTAGACTGAACAAACCTGGCCAGAGTAGCCAATACCGTGGAGAAGGGGAGTTGACGTATCTACTAGTATCGTCGAAAGACATCGCCGTGTATGACCATATTTCTGGAAACTCATCCGGATAGGGTTGAACGCCCACCGCACGGCCGGTAGAAATAATAGAAGGCGCGACTTGACGTTTGCCGTCAGTTAACTAGTCACAGATATGGCTTGTTCCACTCACTGATTCCCCAAGCCAGAACGGCACCACCCACTAAGAACACATTAGCTCAGCCACAATGTGCCGACCATTGAATAAAATACATACAGAAACTCCAGCTGGCATTCAGACCGCTCAGCATGCCGGCACCAAAGAACGCGGGAGTGACTGTATAGCAATCAAGACGGGCTGCCATCATTTATACGAGAAAGCTTACATTCAACAATCCAGCCGTAATTTTCCAACCCAATGATGCTGGTGAAGCCGATCCGGGAAAGCGTCCAACCGATATGCCAATCGTAAATCTGGAAGAATGTGGATCAGCCTCATGCATAGTACTGATATCAGTAATGATGCTCACAACACCAGGCGCGTAACCAGTCATGACCTTGAACACAAAGGTTAGGGCAAAGGAAATCAAGAGTGACCAAGATTTCTTCTTGGCAACTTCTTCGCCTCTTTTTCCAAAATGGAGAGACCGAATCGTATATGCCTGTTCAAAATCTGTCAAGTACAGATTACTGAAGAAATCTCCAAAGCGTACTTACCGTGGCAGCAGGTGTCGGGAAGGTGAGCTTTTGATGAACGATGTAATACCTCCTTAGAGGAATGACGAAAAAGACACCAAAGAATCCTGCAGTGCAAGTCAGGGCGATCAATTTGCCTATGTCGTCTTGGGGGTTTTCAGAAAGTAAATGAAGTCGGTACATCGCCGGAATAGCGCTGACAAACAGAATACCGAGACCCCCAGAGGCTATCCTCCTAGGTCAGTACTTACAGACGAGGTGTGGCGCAATAAACATACCAGTAGCGGCACTGCAGAGACACAATTTGTCAGTACGAAGGAAGACCTTTCAATAAAGCCAAAAGTTATTACCTCTGAACAGTACAGTTCTCCTTGGGACCGAAAGGACCGCCAAAGAGCCATCCAAGGAGGCCGGACTCTGGAAGAGCTTTCGAGATAGGTTTCAAGATCGCGAACCCAAAGATGGCCTAGAGCATACTGAGCAACGGGACACAATAGACAGAACAGGTCCGCTGACCCCAAATAGCTGAGGACCGAACGTAAAGCCGGTCTTCAATCCAAGATAGATGTTGGAAGCTCCCACTGTCAGAATTTAGATGAACATCACGTCAGCCAGCGACAGCGGAGATGTTTACCAATGGCGCCTAGTACACAACCAACGAAGACAGCACTGGTGGCCGTGAGTCCTCTCGTCGAGCACCTTTTTTGCTTGTTACTTACCGGACAGTTAGCTGGTGTGTCTCTTCTGGCGCGTCAGGATCAGGAGGGAAGGGCCTTGACCTATGAAATGCAACTAAGTATCAATAGCCGGCCTTGGAAAGATAGGTGACCTACACATCATGGTCATCCATGAGCTCGATGACTGCATCTTCATTTTCAGCTGCATGCAATCCCGCTTTCTCGTTTTCTGAGCTCGAATACGTCGCGCGGTGGGCGAGCGATGCAGAGGGGACGGGGTCGATGTCAGTGGACATTATGAGGACAACGGTGGTCTCACGAGACGATAAAGTGATGGCTCAGTCCTTTAAATTACGCATTCCGTCGAGCGCATGGAACCATACAAGGTCATTACGCTTGGAGCTGCTTCGTATACAAAGCCACATGAGCAGGCACCATATGCATGATGAGCGTGTCCACATGGATTCGGTAGAGATAGCGAGCGCTTGATGCAATTCTCAGGGTCGGATATCATGGATCAACAAATTGTTGCACAGACTGAGAAAGAGATACAATGCATACAATTAATTAGTCCCTCGTGGTCGCACCGCGCTAGGACGACCCCGGCCCATATCCTCCTCCTGCGCCCCATCCTTGACTCCAGTATTGGTCTGGAGTCGCATAGGGATTCTGCCCTGGCGGGTATGTCATGCCAGCCATCCCAAACGCAAGCTGCAAACCGGGGATTGATGTGAGGCTGAACCATCGCGGCCTGTTGATATGGGTCGAACTCGGCGGGGCTGTATTGGAATGCATGGTCGGTGGGGACTTGTGGTGAGATAGCATCATACTGAGGTCTTTCGATGCGATTCTGTTGCCGCCGACCCCTTCCCTGTCCACGCCCCCGACGATCTCGATGGGGTGGTCTCAGCCCTGTGCTGGTACTAGGGGCCGTCCCAGGTGGAGTTTCACTTTGCCAATTGGAACTACCATGGGAGGAAGGCACAAGGGAAACATCGGCGTACGGATCTTCATCGTATGGCATTGGCTGTGGACGTGCCCCGGTAGAGGCAGAATAGTCTGGATCATACGGGCTATGGTCATCATAGGCGCTATTGCTGCCAAACGCGTCAGTCATCATATCTTGATCCCGCATACGCGTTGGGGTGCTGAATCTCGATGAGGAGGAGGCCACGGAACCCGCCCGGCTTCGACGTCTGCAGAGCATGCCGATAAGGACACTAAATCAAATGAACATACAAGGTGGACACTTGCCCATGTTTCAAGTTTCTTTTATGTGCAGCCTCTGCTTCGTCGTCTGAGAATTCTAGTTCGTAGACTGCTGGTTCTTCGTCATACAGATTGCTAGCGTCGCTTCCTTTTATTCTTGTCGAATCTACAGCCACAAAGCGGCTTCTCCCAGGGACATGGAACACCTGACGTGCTAGTTTGATCTTGTCGGTGTCCAAAGGGAATGTAGAATTGAATTTGACCTGATAGAGAGGCTGGGCGGTGGGGCCGAAAGTTTCGTAAATCTGCCAAGGATAAGAATGTAATTGCAATGGAATGCACATGAGCACGTACATAGCCTAATACCTTGCGATCGTCAAAGACCAGCAAAGTTTCAAAGTCGAGAACATGGTTGGTGTGACTGGAAGGAAGGCCCCTAATGATTACCGCTTGGTCCATAATGTTCACTATCTCGCCAAGTACCTCGATGTCCTCCTCAGCACCAATCTCTTCGATTTCGGGGACAGCAATATTGGAATCAACGATTTCATGCTGACTGGCGAAGTAGGCCTGGGATTCAGTGGACAATCCTGGTTCTCCATCTTCATCATCACATTCCTTCCGAAGTCGCACCTGCGGTTCGTCCTCTTCAGAAGAGCTTAAATCGTCTGATTCAGAGTCGGCGTCAGATTCCGAGTCTTTGGGTTCTATACTGGCATATATGTGAAAATAGGCCGAACCGACATGAAGAGACATACGGTGATGGTGCCCGCTCCAATTTCATCAACCCGTCGTTTTCGCTTCCATTCTGCATCTTCACTTCTTCATCCTCTTCTTTGACGATAAGCACATCCTCAATCTCATCCTCACTCGCGTATTCGCTCCCCGAACTGGCGATGTCCTCGTCGGAGTCGATTGGCGCTGACCTAGCCGGCGGTGATGAAACTTTGGAAGGACTAGAGGTAGTTCCAAGCAAGCTCTGGATGAGCAAGAGATCCTGCGACACAAAACTTGGCGTCTTGAAGGTATCCATTAGATGAGAGACTCGGAAATTTTAATTTCAAAATTCGGGGCAAAGGCGTGAGGTCACAAATGTGACACTGTCACGCTATGTCCTTTCTTTGCTACCAGAGAGCAACGCGACCTGCCTTCACGCCTTGCTTACGGCGACTGTACTCTACTCCAGGGCCGGCAAAGAAATCGAACATTCAGCTGATTGCTAAACTGCGAAAACTCACCGATGCACCCCTCACAAAAGCGCGCCTGGCACTGCAGGAATCTAATGGAGACTTAGAGGGCGCGAGGAAGTGGCTGGAAGCGGAACTAGTGGCGTCAGGTGCAGCCAAAGCAGCCAAGGTCGAGGGAAGAGCGGCAAACCAAGGTGTCGTCAGCCTCACCGTTGTAGATGGAGGATACGGACACCAAAAGGAACGCGACGGACGTATCAGGATAGGGCTGGTCGAAGTCAACTGCGAGTCTGACTTTGTCGCCAGAACCGACCAGTTCTCCCAGCTTGCGGCAGCTCTCTCGTCTGTCGTTGCTCAGGTACCGGCCCTATCCCATTCCGAAGACCCGTCTTTCGAGCCGCTTGACGTGCCCGAGCTTTTACAAGCTCAGTATGGGGATGGTGCCATGTCCGTTAAATCAGCCATTCAGAATATAATTGCGACAATTGGCGAGAATATATTTATACGGCGCGCCGCAGCAATATCATGGGCACCCCAGCCGGATCGTGCCGTTCGACTCGGTTGGTATACCCACAACTCCAATTTCCCCTTCCAAGGCCAGATAGTTGGACTATCCTTGCTGGATATGCGCGCGTCATCTATTGGGAAACTCCTCGAGCCAACAACAGAGGGCTCGCTATTGTCAGACAAGGCGGGACAGCTGTCGCATGCCCTCGCTCAGCAAGTTGTCGGTTTCAATCCTGTATCTATCACGGGTAGCGATGAAACGTGCTTGTACGAGCAGGGCTTTATGGCAGACCAAGGAACATTAGTCAAAGACTATCTCGCGAATTGGCGCCAAGAAAACAAACTCCAATCAGTGGACGTCGCTGGTTTCCTCAGATGGAAGGTTAGCGAACCGATTCCGGAGTAAGCCAGGTAAGCAGGTAAATCTATTATCCACGGCGTGGGTTTAATCCACACTCGTAACAGCGCCCTGGTCTATAAACATCCCCCGCTCATCAGTAAAAGTAATGTCAATAAATAATTGTCCCTTGGCCCTGACATCTCTTCAACAACAATGAAAACCCACCCTCGGACCCGAGATCTCAAAAAAAGATTTATGGTGCTTTGTGATAGGCATATTTTACTATGGGAAACCCGTAAGGATGCTGCATCGTATAGCTGCGGTGATCGTCCTTCATGCAAAGCGAACTGCAATGCCACGGTGAGACAAGGGACAACGATTTGTACGAAACGCTCACATATCTATAGAACAGTCAGGAAGACGTTCGGGTCAGAGAAAAACTTTGCTTACATGTAACACCGACCACCATAAAGTAGGTGCCTGTGCCCTATTACGCCGCATGAATAACGCGAACCGGGCCAAGAATGAGAAATTATTTTACCGTGAAGATGTGCCACCACGCGTGTCCTATCGGGCCATGTTAGCAATGCGAATAGCGAGCGGGAAGCTTTTGGCAATGCACACCTTCAAATAGGAATGCTAAAGGCCAGCCAACCGCAGTTTTCCAAGATGTTAGAGGATCGCAGAATACGTTGTCAAGGTTCCAGATGAAAAATCCAAAAACGAATAGTCCAGCTCCAGTACCAAAGACGCTTCCAATTTCTGCCTTCTTGTCGTCTGGAATACGGAACCTTTCTTCAGACCAATTCAGAAGGTAAGCGATTCGAACGCCGATGGCTGATGCGATAGTCCCGAACACAACTTGATGGTAGACTGGATTCCGATTGATGATGCTGGAAAATGATGGTGGGTAAAACAGGAGGAGCCGAATATAAATGTACGCACTAGCTCCAAGTGAATAGCGCGTCTAACGCGATAGTCATGAGAAGAGTGATCAGCGCGCGCCGGGTGTTGAAGCTGAAGCCCGGCGAGCGGTCATATAAAACCCAGCAGCCTAACGAGGCGACATAGACCATAGGTAATTCGTCGGCGAGTTGCCAATGAAATAAGAGCGTCGCGTGGAAGGCAAAACTACCGAGGCCGACGGTAGCAAAACCCTTTTCCAAAGATCAGACGGTGATCGACGTCCACAATGAAATGACACACAATAAATCCAATAGTGTAGACCGGCGGAAGAGATTGGCGTATGATGTTGAGGACACCGTATACGGCCAGTGCGATAGAGTAAAGATTAGAGAATGTGTTCACCAGTTCTGCGACATAGAACGAGAACTGGTAGTTGGCCTGTGTGTGGGGGAGATCAGCATGGTCCCCGTCGGGATCGATAGTGGAGACGCACTTCACACCAATCCAAGGTAGCGGTCGCAGGTCCGTAGAAGCCCTCAAAGTTTACAAGCGCTGTTGACGGAGGCCATGATGGGGGTATAGGAAAGGAACGGAGGGGGGCCCTTTGCGAGTGAAAGAGACGAATCCAGGAAGGCCCATTGCAGTATATATGTGCCGCAGTTGGTCGCGATAGATGCTCCAATGTCACCGCTCGTGACAAATTACGAGCATGTTTTCAGGCCGGCAGCCGGAGTGACTGGTTCGGAAACAAAGGCACTATAGGAGACAAGCTTAACATATGGACTGATGTGACAAGCGACAGAGAGTATGATGTGGAAGCCGAATGAGCTAGCTCGGACTCGGATTCACAAACAAATTGGAATAAACTGGATCAACTGGGGCTAATTTAGCTACTTGATCCATGCAAAGAAGGGATGCACAAGTTCAGCTTCCAGGCAGAAGACAAGAAGAAAGATCCAGGAAGAACCACTTTGGGTGGATTGCCAGTGATAAGCCGGAAGCGGAAATGCAAAGTTTGTCGGCGATCGCTGACGTCATCCAGCAGCCTTCTCTTTTGACCCATGCGCAAAGCCTGCTATTCCATCGCTCGTAATGCTCGTCGCAGCCAAATACGGAGACTCGCGACAACTGCGCCTGCTCCTCCTTCCGTCCAGATAACCACCCTTCCCAACAAAATACGGGTCGCTACAGAGTCCACCCCTGCTTACTTTTCCTCCGTCGGCCTCTATGTCGATGCTGGCTCGCGCTACGAGACGGACGACATTCTGGGGAGCACCCATTTCTTGGACAGGATGGCGTTCAAGGTGCGTCTCGCTTCACTTTCACTTTTTTTCTCTTCACTGACCATCTCAGTCTTCGCGATCCCGGTCGGACGAGGAGATGTCGGCAGCTGTACACTCACTCGGGGGCCAGATATTATGCTCATCGTCTCGGGAGGCCATCATGTACCAGTCCTCGCATTTTCACCAGGGGACACCACTCGCCACGGAGCTCATTGCAGACACCATTCTGAATCCTGAATTCCTTCCTGAGGAACTGGAGGCACAGCGGGATGCTGCTCGTTATGAGATCCGCGAACTCTCAGCGAAGCCTGAGATGATATTGCCTGAAATTCTTCACGGTGTAGCGTACAACCACAGAGGTCTCGGCAAGTCGCTTCTGTGTCCTGAGCATCGAATAGAGGCCATAGACGGACCGATACTGCGACGGGCGATGACCCACTGGTACCGGCCAGAGCGTATGGTCGTCGCCGGCTGCCGGTATGCCCCATGAGCAGCTCGTTGAACTTGCAGACAAGTACTTTTCGTCACTAAAAGCCATGCCTGCCCCCGGCCCGTCATTAACTTACCGACCAAACACCCCTCAACAGCAGGCCCCGACAAATTTGTTGTCTTCCTCTGCGCCTTCTGTGACAAAAACTTTGACGCGGGCTGCGTCTTACCTCTTCCCCGCCACACACAATGATGCTCCCGGGAGACTAAATCCGGGCTCCGATTACACTGGCGGTCATCTTTTCATCCCCAATGAAACTTCCGAATTCGATCATCTATATGTAGCATACGAAGGTGTGGGCATTCATCACGACGATGTCTACACCGTGGCCACCATGCAAGTACTTCTCGGTGGAGGTGGAAGCTTTTCTGCAGGTATGGTTTGATCTTGGGCATGCTTTACAAGTGCTAAACTCCACCTTTGCTCCATCAGGCGGTCCTGGAAAGGGCATGTACTCGCGGTTATACACCAGCATTCTGAACCACTTCCCCCAAGTGGACCATTGTGCTTCTTTCCACCATATCTACAGCGACTCTTCGTTGTTCGGCCTTTTCGCTTCCTTTGACTCCAAAGCGCGTGGAGGCAATACTCCGACTCAAATACTTCCTCATCTTATACATCAACTGAGCTTGCTCCTCTACACTCCGATCCCCGAGCAAGAGTTGTCGCGCGCCAAGAATCAACTCAAGTCAAGCTTAATGATGTCCTTGGAAAGCCAGGCCATCCAGGTAGAAGATCTAGGTAGACAGGTATGACGCTCTCTTCATTTATGTCTTTCTGTGACTGCTCTGACATGTGAATTCTTGACCTCAGGTCCTGGTTCAGGGTCGCAAAGTCCCGGTGTCAGAAATGGTGAAGAAAATAGATCTCATAACACCACAAGAAGTTCGTCGCGTGGCCTCGACGATATTCGGGCTTCAGTCTGGGGCAAAGCCAACTCTTGTCTGTATGGGACAAGACGATGTCGGCGACTACCACAAAGCCTTTAGAACGTATGGATTAGCGGCGTGATACATCTGTAAAACATTTACATTCGTGTATCCTTATTCTGCATACAATTTCGTCTCAAGATCCCATCAGTCGCCGCAGTGAGGTTGACGGTGATTCCTCCGTAAGTATTAGTACACGCGCGCGCAGAGAAGAAAAATGGAGCATGGAGCAAAAGATACCGGAACATCAACTTATCAAAGGTGTAAAATTAACTTCGCAGCTTCCTCCAACGAGTGTTGCGCGTTGTGCACATGTATATCTCGGCTCCCGGGGCACAGTCCATCCAAGCTGAACACTGGGTGGGCTGCAGATGCGTAACAAGACAGTGATCGCCAGGCTCGAAGGAACCCGCAGGCCTGCCTTCCGAAAGTGACACGTTCAGGACATCCCACACTGTGAGTTGGGCTACACGATTTCCGGGTCGCCGCTGCGTCCGCGCATCTTTCACGACAATGACCCTGAAATTACGGACATCCCTAGGAGGACAAATATCCTGGCGTCACGATTTCAGCGAATTCCTTTTCCGATTACGGAATGATAACTCACCGCTAGTTCTTTCTCGATCTCGTCCATGAGGTTCTCCTGGTCTTTTTCAAGCTGTTTCCTGATGCGCCGGACTAGCCAGCCCGCGTCCGTTGGTGATATTACCGATATGATCTTCTTGGCCTCTTCGGGTTCTTCGAGTTGGTCGTACAGGTCGTCGATGCGATCTGGTGGTCCGTCTTCACCCGGTCGGAACTGATTGCCTGCTTTGCGCTCCAGTCTATCAGCGTAACCGTGATATCGCCGCGTAATCTTGTCGAAGTCTTCGCGTAGCTTCGATTCCTCGAACTCTCTCCTTCGCTGTCATTATAGGAGTTAGCTGACTGGAGGGAAAACAGAGGAACCAAGAACGCCAACCTGCCATTCGTCACGAAGCGTCATTTCTTCCTTCTCGTTCAGAGGGCCGTTATTAACTCGCCCTTTCTCGGTGTGGATAAACTCGAAGTATGCGATAGGGTAAACCTAGAGGCGATTCTCAGCAAAGTGGCGCCACTAGAGATATCGATAACCACCTTGACAACAAGTAAGTTCATAGCAGCTATTATGCCCCCATCACGAGTCAAGCTATGCATTGTAGCAACTGGTAATTCTTTTTGAAAACCAAGTTTCGCGTGCCACGGAGCTAGATGTGTCGAATTCCCCGTCAATATCAGCTTGATGGAATTGTAAGCCTCAAGTATTTCCTGAGGATCTTTCCGCTCTGAGTCCAACTATGCCAGAACATCAGAAAGGGTTTGGTGCCGAGCGCTAAATGGAACTCACTCTGGCACCCACGATTGCAATCTTTCTGCCGATTGCTAGAGTTCCCTTACGAATGGCTCTCGTGAGTGGCGCGTCGACCTGTGCTCGAATCTTGTACCACCCATCGGTGAGCTCAAGTTCTGGACAACCGTGATACATCTCCCCGTTCTCCAAGAGCTTGTTCTCTAACCACTTGATTTCACTCAGGCATAGAACCATGGGTGACGTAGATGGCGCGTCCTGAGTTGCAATAAGTCGCAATGGCGGTCGAACTCCCTGGTTAATCTCGCGCTCGTATCTAGGAAGAACGGGTGAGTACCCACTATTCAGAAGCCATCGAGATAGACGCTTACCTATACAGCATTTGCCGATACACCTCTTCCCAACACCACCGTCTTTCCTTTTCATCCCACTCCTTCTCTGGTTCGAGGCAAGTCATACCAGCAAGTTTCCAGAGGATGAGGCCCCAGTGGTTATCGATCCAAGGCTTTGTAACCAGAGAGCACCCCGCTTCCTTGAGGTACTTGAAGGTCGCCAGTGGGTCCATAACAGCATCGGCATGAACTGTGTCGAAGGGTGGTGGATCATCATATTGTGTTGAAGGCACCTTCCTGTAAAATGAGTAGTAGGCCGTTATGCGCGGATGAATCTGCTCAAGTTCAGCCAATGTCCTGATATAACCAGTTAACGCGTGACGGTTGGACTATATATCCACACACATTCCAGGAAACTCGAGCTCTTCTGGAGTAAAGCGCTGGGGCACGAGACCAGAAGAAGCCAGTGTCTTGCGATTGGGTGGTTTGGCTATAAGAATGAATCAGCCGAAATCAAATCTGAGAAACAGCATTCATACTTAGATCGAAGAATTGATATGTTTTCGCTTTCTGGGCCGGAGAAGCCTGGGTCTTGGTCTGAACGGCATCGGGTTTCGAATTTTGTGATGGAGATAACACACGCTTCTTGTCTGCATCCTTTGTCTGCTGCACTAATTTCTCGCGACCGGGTTCTCCAGGTCTCATACCGGGTTTGAAAGGTGTCACAAATTTAGCAGGTGTGATTCGTGGTTTAGATTTGGGTGTAGAGAATCCGGTAGACAGTGGTGTGGATTTAGGTGTGCTGAGGGCTGTGGAAAGGGGAGACGACGCGAGAGGATGAGCACGAGAAATTTGATTGTCACTTTGAGAATCATTTTGCAGGTTTGCAAGCGGTGAGAGTGACTGCTTGAGAGGAGAGGGTTTCAGAAGCGGTGATCTAAACGCTAGTTGTTTCGTTTTGAGGCTCTCCACGGAGGTATTTGTAGGCCCTTTCGAAAGTGGTCGGGAGAATGGGGCGGGACTGGGTGTACCAGGTGTATCGGGGGTGTTTTGGACACTTCTCAATGCCGGACGCGTAGGGGGGGTGAATTTCGTCAGAGATGAAGCTGTGCGAAATAGATCCATGGCTTTCGGTTGTGTCGATTCCTCGGTAAGAGGCCCGTCAACGTCGTCCCCTTGCCACTCTTTCATCTTCTGACGCGCCTTCTCGAGGGCGGCTAAAGAAGGTGCTATAATTCCCTTAGACGCTGTTGAAAACCCGGAGGCATTTGCTGAACCAAACAAAGATGTAGCAGACACAAGACCTGCTGTTTGAAAGCCGCTTGTTCCACTCGGAAGTCCAGGAGCAAACCACGAAGAAAAATCCTGCTCCTGTATGGGAGAATTAGGCGAAGAAGATGGCTGAGATGGAGGGGAGAGATCCTTGTCCGCAGTAGAAGTAGAGGCTATAGCTGCTGCAGATGTGAATCCAAACACAGGGAAGATAGTTGAGGTCGAAGGATCTTGTTTGTTCGAATTTCGGGCATCGAATGGATTTTGAGATACGTCCTGTGCATGGGATAAACATTGTTCCAGCTGGCATAATTGGGGACTCACCTCATGCACGGCATCGCTTGACCCAGATTTGTCCGCCTCGTCATCGTCGGAAGATCGAGCCTTTTGGGAATAAGAGGTCTCTAGTCTGTCCAATACCTCAATATCATCTTGGCTGAGGTTCAATTCTTCATCGAAGTCAGGAGAAGATAAACGCTGTCGCTTGCGATTCGGAGACGGCTTCGGCGATAGACCTAGGTTTCCCTATCAGAATATTGGATAGAGAGCATGAAGAGCACGTACTTCTACGCATTATGGCTTGCTTGAAGGGAAATGATGGCAAGGCGCGTGAAGACGCGTGAATCGGTGTGATAGTGTACGATCCGGTCTGAATGCACTATGGTCGGACAACAAACCACAATAACGCGTCGAGTCACGTGCTCTCGTCTCAGTGACGTCAGCTGGCAGGTCCTGTCCAGCCTAATTAGAAGTGCCCTTAGTACTCACCGTGTTCCGGGATATATAAAAGCTCCATCATTGGGTCAGTATATCTTCCAATAAGTTATGTGAGTGCTACTTCCAGTATACTGGTATCATATCCTGTTTTTTTATAGCACAATTTTTCAGTTGTACTTTTAACTGGGATCCTTGTTCACAGGCAGCCTACCTATCACGTTTAATCAAGCGATGTCCCAGTAGTCTGGAGCTGATGAGCATTTCCTTCCCCACAACACAAATGCTTTCTCATACTTCTTAAAGAAGCTATTCCGAGCTTCAATCGGAAGAGACAGAACGCGACACCGAACACGCTGTCGCCTCGATTCTGCGATAGAATGGCAGGTTTTATCTGCTCAGCGAAAGGAATCCGGCTGAAATTTACAGATCAAAGCCATGCTATTGGACGAAGATGAGATCACGAGTTCATCCTACATCTTGCCTGAACCGCCACTAGATTCTCGACGGCCACTCTCGGCTACTACTGCGCTGCATCATCTGCTGATCGACAGACAGTATATAGCTTTACACTCTCATCCACCTTCCAACTGTTTTCACCCCCACAATGCGCGCATATTACTTTGACAATCTCCCTGGTGACCAACGTCTTCCCCATGATTCTGCTCGTCCGGTATCTTTAGACGTGCTGAAATCCTTGAATCTCCTGTATATGAACATCCCTGCGGATGGCTATGAAGACAGACTCGCAACTGTGGCAAAGGAAGGGGATTACAAGAACCATGATATCATCAGCATCTCTAAGGAGGGCCTGGGTGATGTAGGCTCTAGTTATTATCGGGGTATCTCCAGTGTCGTCTTACTTAATCTCGTTATAGCAATACGATGTCAAGATTAAGGCCTTCTATGAAGAGTGGATAGCCTTTTTTTCCGGTGGTAATGATTACTCATATATTATGCAGACATATGCATGAAGACGACGAACTTCGCTACCTCCTTGCCGGAAGTGGCTACTTCGACATTCGTAGTGCGTCTTGTTTCCGAAATTGTGGATTTTCTCCTACTAACCTTCACAGAATCCCCTGCGGATTCCTGGATTCGCCTGGCATTGACCGCAGGAGACCTCATCGCTCTGCCTGCTGGGATATATCACCGCTTCACTTTAGACACCGGCGACAACGTGAGAACTGTCCGATTGTTCAAAGTAAGCAGGGCCACTAGAGATTACCCGCAACTGATTCTGACGGGGCCGACAGGATGTTCCCAAGTGGACCGCTCTTAACCGTGGCCCGGAAACTGAAGTCCACCCTATTCGCCTCGCTTATTTAAAGAACCTGGAAACAGTGGTGACGATTTAGTGGGGAGCTAAAGGACTGGTGTAATCATGTATCATGTTTCAGCGTCAAATATACTTGTTAACCTACTCTGGGTGATCCTTGATCCATCTCTTCACGACACGAGGAAGCGGGCAAGCGGTAGACTCTCCCGTATCATTCGTCTCCTCATATAGTTTCTGACAGCAAATGTAAAGTTCCCGGAGATGCCGTTGGCAGTTTTCTGGCTTGTAGGTATTTTTATTCATGCAACTTTGAAGGTCGCATGCTGCTCCGATGGTGAGTATGAAGGTCAAAGGAATGTGGTCTGTTTGACCTTGGGCTTGACAGGGCGGAGATGGTGACTGCTATGAACGTCAAGTCAAGTTTACAGGTATATCGAAAAAACCCACCATGATAGTTCTCGGTCAAGTTACGACGTCACGGTCATGATTTTGTAAATAGTAGCCTACCCGAATTTTGACCCAAGTTTGTTTACATGACTAAACGAGAAAAAAACTCTCTTGTCAAGAATCACGACGGTAAAATTCTCCGCAGCCAACCGACGCAACGATATTTGTTTTCCTGGTCAAAAGGGCGAATAGCTGACGGGCCGTAACGACGACCGTGGACAAAGAGGGATAAAGCTCGATTTCGGCTCGACAACAGACCAACGCTTGCCACTACGCGACTTTTGAACCCTCCTAGGATTCACTCTGCCTCTCTGTCTGCCCTTCACTGTTCACGTTAGATCCTTGAAATCTTTTTTTCAAGGCATCATGAACGGTGCATCACAACCCAACGCTCAAAACGCGTCGACCAGAATGGCCAAACCGCCGCCTGCCGGTCCTGCACCCCCAGCTCCTGCTCCGGCCTCTGCTCCTCCAGCTCCACCCAATGCTGCTCGTACGGGCCCATCCACCTCCTAGCCATCCACCGGCGGTCAACGGCACCCATCATCATCACCACCAGCATCCACCTCCATCAAACACCAAGGGAAAGAAGAAGAATGACGCCCCTGTGGATCCTGCTGTCATGTATGAGAGCTTGAAGAACAGAATAGCGGCTTTGGAGGAGGAGGAGGTCCTGGAAGAGGAAGAGGAACGAAGATTTGGTGTGTGCTAAAACTTACTCTCAACGACGTATCGTTGAATCTTCCTCGTTCCAAAGCCGAAGAGGCCCAGAAATCAGTGAAGGGGTTAGAGGAAAATGTCATTCATGGGAAATACATTGAACTGGTACTATAACAATGTTTTCGCAGCCCCATCCGCTCATGTGGTTTCCAGTTTGCAGAACTCAAACGGCTGGAACGAGACCATGCGAAGGAGAAACAGAAACTCACTAAGGACAAGGACGCTGGTTCGTGCAGTGATGGCCTTTCGTTTTAATGACCACCTAACGTTCATGAAAGCGAAGAGCCAGCTAACTAAGGCTAACCAGACCAAGACCAAGATGGAAAATTTAGCCAGGGAACTGCAAAAGGTCTGGCGTACATTTCTACCATTGTCTGCATGTATTGACTCCATCGTCTAGGATAACAAACGGCTACGGGTAAGTGAGGTGCTACGCTGAACATTTCCCCTTCTTATAGACTGCAGGAAGATGGAAAACGTTTGGCTCAGTCTGTGGAGGATGCTCAGGATGAGGTATGTAGCGTTGTCCCTCACCCTCATTTCCAGGCCAAACCTCGGGTTTTAGCTCCTTCAGATGCGTAATGACGTCTCAAAACGCGCCGACAAGGCAAAAATACAAGACGTCAAATACCGAGAAATGCCCGATATTGTCGTCAAAGTCGTATGTCGGTACCGCGCCGAGCTATTCTTCAAGATATCTCGCAAAACGAAGCTTACGAAGCTGTTCAACGCCTGGACCGACCGTATGGAAAAAAACGGTGGGAAGAAGGAAGGCAAGGGTGGTGAGCCTATCAATGGTTCTGTGAAGACGGATGCGGCTAGCACATTCTCGTCGGGTTCATCTACGTCTGGTTCGACGATGCAGTTCATTTTCACCCACAACGGACGGACTGTCGAGGCTGAACAGACACCGGAGGAAGCAGGAATGGAAGACGGGGATGAGATCCTCGCAGTGGAACTGATGGACTTGACTGAGGGCTTTTCCGAGGATTTTGTGAGTAACCTTAACTTGAGCACACGTCGAAGTACGATAACCGCCTCCCAGGACGAGTTCTTGGAGCCGCAACGGCAAAAGTTGAAGAAGAATTGGACAGACGATCCACAGGAGCAAGTTACTTGACTTTTGAACCTAACATATTCTGATCTATGTCTTAGAGCCAAACGGACGTTGGAAGAAATATTTGATGGAGTGTATGTTTCCTTCTCCGTAGGCTGGTCAGAAAGCTTATTCATACGTGGTAGTGTACGAGAACGACTAAAGGAAGTACTCCGACAATACGAGCTACGAGAACGGCATTTCGAATGTGTCATACGATCAAAGGAGCTAGAGGTGCTTCTTTCACGAGCACGAGCCGCAGAGCAAAAGCAGCTGGCAGAAGGGGAAAAAGGACGCAGAGATAAACTGGACGAGGAGGTATGAGTTTGTCTGTGTGGACTTTTGACTGTCACTTGGGTTCGATTATAGTTCTTCTTCACCCGTACACAGATGCATCAGCTCCGAAAGGATTTGGAGGAAGCGCAGAATGGTCAGGCAATGCTCATTGACAAGCTGATACAGTGCTGCAAAGAGGTTAGCATGTTTACTTGACGTATTCCTCTGCGTCGTGACACTGATTCAGATCCGGAACGAAAAGCCTAACGCTGAACGAACCCAGCGACTATTTGCCTCCTTGCGAGAAGAGCTTGAGAAGAGAGTCCCGCGAACAGTACCTAACGCGACGCAGAAGAAGGTGCCAGATGAACATGTGCCTAGTTGACACTACTGAGATACATTACGGCTGCAAATGCAAAGTATAAAGTCCATGCGATAGTCCTGTCCAAGACAAAGGAATGAAAGTATATTATACCAACGCGTCCAACTCTTCAACTCCTTCAACAATACCTGACCTCGTGAAAGTTTTCCCCTTGACAGTCTCGAGACCTTCACCCGCGTAGCTGACCAAGGGTGAAATCTCAATCTCTACGCCATCCTGCACTGTAGCACCTGCCTTCTCCAAGAAGCGTCTGTGTTGGGAAAGCAAGTCACGGCGACTGGTCTCAGGGTCATCGGACCCTGTTCCAGGGGCATTCTTCAGTGGGCTGAAGTCTTCTCTGCGCTCAACCTCCAATACCGTGAACCGTTCCGTGTACGGGAAAACATCGAAGACAAACATCTCCAGTTTCATGCCGTTCACCTTGGAAGGCTTGGCGATCTCACCAGTCTCCATGTTGACATGAGGAATCTTCTTGCGCGCGATGTGGAATGCGAGCTCCTCTTCAAATGTCTCCACTGAGTTGAGGTATTGGGTTGTGTAGAAATGATTGGCAATGTTGCCAGCACGGAAAGCCAGCTCGCCGTTCTCATCCCTCTTTTCTGCCTGCTCCTTGGTGATTTCGGAATACTCGACAACACCGGGCTTGTTACCGCGGTGGGCGACTACTCCAACAGACTCGGTAGGCGAGGCCTTTGGGACGACCTTAGCGGCGCAATCAGCTTGCTTGGCGATGCTATAGCCGAGGAAGACGGGATCGGCAACCCTGACGAGACAGTTGTCGACGCAGTACGCATGCACATAGAGCACTTTGCGCTTGCACAGATCCGAAAGGACTGTATGTGATTTGTCTGCAGGAGATAGTGGGGCTCGCGTAGCCGCATAGAGACCACCGTTACCGTCTGGTGCGACAGCTACGTGAGAAGGGCTGTCAAGGATAACTTTGCCTTCCATGGTGAGACAAGGCAATGTACCTATACACATGGTGAGTTTATTTTGAACAAAAAGGTCTTATAGAGGGCCTACCCTGCTCGAAGAAGATGACATTCTCCGGTTTGAGACCAAAATACGAATGTTGAGTGAAGAAGGCTTCGGTATCCCGACGTGTAGGACCACTCGTCATGACATACCAAGGAATTACAACGCTACCAGCGGGTTTATTGAATTCTGTCTCCGCAACGGTCTGCAGCCTGGCAATGCGTTCGGCTTGGTATTGGAAGAGGGTTTTGTGAGAGGGAAGTCCGATATCGTAACACCCTTTGGGCGCACTGCTACCCAAACGTGTTCCCTGGCCACCAGCCATGAGGAGGACACCCACTTGTCCCCGCGAAACAGCCTCCAGACCTATTCTCCTCCACGCAAGGTCCTTGACTGCGTCGCCAACGGAGCCCGATGCTCCCTTTGGTAGCGGTTCAATGGCATCGGCTTGGGCGGTAACGTCGGCAGCTGCTGCCTCGCTGCTGATGGCTTTCTTGTAAATTCGATTAACGCGTTCAATGTCTAGATTTTCGAGCTGGGCGAGAAGTGACGCTCGCTCTTCCTGGGATAGCTTGGACCAGAATTTGAGGAGGTGACCTTGGCCAGCGGCTTCGTAACGAGAGCGGATACTGTCAAAGGACAGGTTGTCGAACGACATGATGGACGAAGGATGAAAAAAGATAATTTAACAGAAGAATCGATTGAACTTGAAGGGAATGGACAGGCGGAAAACTGATGGTAATGGCGTGGGGCTTGCGGAAGTAGCCCTAAGGCCTATTTCATGCGGTGGCTGTGCTGAGTGGTTGTACCGGTTCCATCCAACGAGCGCCCACCATGATACACAGCTTTGACACAGCTTTCCATGTAACGAAGTCGGTACGGGAACAAGGCGATGTCAACTGAAGGCTAAGCATCACTTCAATCTTCGGCTTGCCTGGACCCTTGCTTGTATCGTCACTAACATCCAAAGTAGTGTGCCTCTGGATCTGGCTGCTGGCAGTGTGGCGCTCAGTGACAACTGCAGGTCTGTTTGGGATACCTCGAGCTCAAGCCCTGCATCCTTTGGAAATCTTACAAGATGCTCGGAAACTGTAGTGAACCTCGGCTGCCACCACAGGTCTTGGGGTACCGTGGATCGCTCGACCCTCAACCTTGTCGTTTCTATGGCATTACATGAAACTCGCCCTCTTGAATTATTGAAATACTAGACTGCATGAGCAAACCCTCATTCCCTCGAGGTTTGGATAGCCCTGAATATCCGACCAAGCTGGTAGCTTCGATGTGAGCTGGTGTACAAGGGAGACTTGAGTCATACCAAATGCCCTTCAAGACCTTGATTTGCAGTTTTTCAAACCGCTGCTCCATGATACTCAGAGTGTAGACGTTGTTCTTCATCTTTTGGGACGAACTTTTGTGAGAAATTGAAATCTGCTTGGTGCGTCATCTAATGGTATCTCGTCGGCCCTCATACGTGCTTCAAACACAAACTTCTGTCCGACTCACGGCAATAAACTACAATGCGGATTCTGGGGACTTACTTATGCACTGCTACAACAGTAGTAATGGTGTCCCATCTTATGGGTTTTGACCGTTCTCGTCAGATGATTGTATACTATACGTCCGAAACACTCAGGTTCACAGGTTTCGCCGACCTCTTGTGCTTCTTTAACGGCAAGTACAAAAAAAGTTGAATCACGCATCTCAGGGCTTCTTCTGATCCTCTCATACAGGTATCCGGGTGTTCTGATCTACGCAGTGTTCACGCATTTGACAGACTCCTCAAGTAACACCGAGAAGCAAGAAAATCTAACTGGCATAGATACCAGATGACCCCGGGAGATTCACATTTCCGATCCTCTCCAAGTCCTTGATTGCTCTAACAAATTCCTGATTATCACCAATTACGACACATCGCACGTTCACTTTACAGGAAGACATGGCTATTTGGGGCCATCATGAATCCGCTTGCACGATGTTCTCGCACCTTTACTGTAAGATTTGAACATGTGTCGTCGGAGGCTGAAGGCGCAGACTCAGGCTCTCTGAGCGGCTGAAAAGAGGCCAGATGATCTCCCGTATTACGGCCAGCGTTCAGGTTGTCGCGGATAATGGCCACCCAACGTGGATGTTCCCTCTAAAGGCTGCCTCGAGCTGCATGTGATGATGAGATTCGTCGATGAAGGGAGTTTTAGGGACGACTTCATCATTTCAACCACCCGGTTTACATACCACAAGGACCTATGAACGGTATCGCGATATACCATGTCCCTCACGCGACGTCCAAAGGAAAGGTGAGTAGTACATGAGTCGATTGGAAGTGACAGGCTATTGCGTAAACACTATTCCTTGGCCGCATTCTTCGTCCGAGACCGCGAGGTAGCGCGCGCGTGACTTGACGAAGAACTGTAGTAAGCAGTGCACTTGGTTACGCGGACTGGGCGGAGCAATGAAGGCCGGTATTGCAGTTCTCTCTCTCTCTCTCTAAGCAGCGTCCCCTTCCAGGAAACCTGTATCTGGGAGAAAAGAAGGGTGAAAATATTTTAAACTGTACTTGGATCAGAGAAAATTGGCATAGGTGCGTCGTTAAAACATTCGGGGATTAGGGCGACTCACAGAGTCACACAAGGTCCATCGGACCTACTGACGAGCATATGAAAGCATCCTCTTTCGATGGTAACGTCGGTCGCCGATCTTCAAGCTGTCAAAGTCTATATCACCGCCGCCGCCTGGTGGTGATGAGCTATGATCCTCGCTGGATATGTGGGTAGCCTGAGGCAGTCTGGTGTTGGCAAAAGTTTGGTAATCGTTCCGGAAGAGGTATAGGGCCTGATTTTCAGGGTGCTAGCTGGATTCGACTCTAGGAGCGCGCGAAGGGCTCAACAAAAGATTACTCGGTCCCCCCGGAGTCTTTGTCCTGAATTCAAAAATACATTCAATACAAAACTCTGAGTGATTGCCTGAACTCTCCCGGCCTGTTTGATCTACCGGTTGCAAACGTTCGACGCTCGAATTCATGATATCGTTAATAAATCACAATCATTTTACAATTCTCCAAAATATCCTATTCTGGTTTAACAATTTGCCGTTGGATCCGCACAATTCACGAGGCTCTTCCAAACACTTCTGGGAGTTCTGGTGAGTTGGTAAATATAAAATCTGTCATTTCTCGTATACCCTGCTGCGCTTGCGCTTGGACGCAAACTTCTATTCGGTGGCATCCCGAAAGGCGGCACTGGCACGTACAGAGTGAATCAAAATGGAGGCCCCAACTCGTAAAAATCGGATTTAAATTCATGATGAGGCCGGCCCGAGACCGGAAGAAGCAACTCCATGATCTTGCTCTGCCCCCTTGTTAACGGCAGTAGATCCACATAAATCACCACGAATTGGCAACGTTGGCCCAAGTGAACAAGTACGGTCGTGTGACAACTGTCGATGGCCAAAAAAAGAAAACACCCCAGGCCCCTCTTCGGTCTTGAATTTATCGATCTGATTGTACTTTCTGTTGCGCCATGAAGAGGGTCAGCAGAGCTACCGGTGGAATGGGAAAGAAAGGCAACAATTGTGACGGAGCTGCCAAGTATGGCTGCTGCAAGTCTCCTGGATGGAGGCAGGTGCAACACGTGGATCGAATGGAGGTTGGCAGGACTTCAATTTGCGAGTTTGATCGATCACACTATTGCTGGTTCGCTGCTGTTCGCCGAATATAAAAGATGGCTTGCCAGGCGTTGGGCCAAGTATTCTTAGGCCTTCCTCCCCTTCCTTTCAATCCACCGACCATGGCCCTCTCTCTTTTACGCGCCGTGACAGTCGCTGTCTGCGGAGTATCCTTCCTTGATCCTGTATCCGCCATCTCGCCTGGATTTAATTATGGCTCGAGCAAAGTACGCGGAGTCAACCTCGGCGGATGGCTTGTCCTCGAAGTACGCACCTTCGTCGCGATTTCGTTCATGGGATTTCGTTAACGGCGGTTTCTAAGCCCTGGATTACCCCATCACTTTTCGACAATACAGGTGACTAGTACCGCATGGACTCACTTTCCGTGTTTTGATGCATTGCAGGTAACTCTGCTATTGTCGACGAGTGGACATTCGGGCAGTACCAGGACAAGGGCACCGCGACTGCCGCGTTGACCAATCATTGGAACACCTGGATTACTCAGTCCGATTTTCAGCAAATTGCTGCTGCGGGGTTCGTGATCGGTTCCTCACACGCTTGACTTCGGTGCTGACCACTAGCTCTCAGCTTAAACCACGTTCGCGTCCCGATCGGCTACTGGGCATTCGACGTGTCTGGCGGCGAACCGTTCATACAAGGCCAACTTCCATACTTGCAAAAGGCGATAGGTTGGGCTCAAACCTATGGCCTTAAAGTCATTGTTGATCTACATGGTGCGTCGGAACTCGTTTCATTCATTGTGTTAACCTCATGTCATGCTTTAGGAGCGCCTGGGAGCCAGAACGGGTCGGCGTGTTTTCAATAGAGTTCCCTCTACACCCGCTAATTTAAATGTTGCGGCAGCTTCGACAATTCTGGGCAGAAGATGTCGTATCCGTAAGTCTTGCATTTCAATGACTACTAGCACGTTTAACTAACTGAGCTGCCTGTCAGTGAATGGCAGTCGAGCCAATCAAATATCGACCGTACTAACGCCATTATCAAGACTCTGGCTTCAATGTTCGCGGGTCAGACCAACGTAGTACCAATCATTGCACCGTTAAATGAGTAGGACTCATGCGATGCTGTTGATGTTCTATTTTTAACCAAGACTCCAGGCCAGCCGGATTTTACGGCGATTCAGTATTAAGTGTTACGAGACAGGTACGTGGGTCTTGGCCCTTTTTCGCGGCCCGCCTCCTCATCTGCGCGTTTTCTTCATTAGTATTGGTATGATAGCTACGGAAATATTCGGTAATTGTGATGTGTTGACCATGCAGTCATCTCGAGCTCATACGTACCTTCCTAGCTATCCTTATGGGTCTTCGACGGAATCAAACACAGTTGTTCTGATCCATGATGCATTCCAAGACCTTAGTTACTGGAATGGCTTCATGACCTCTGGCTTTGATGGAGTGGCGATGGACACGCACATTTATCAGATGTTTTCTGACTGCGGTTCGTTCCCCTGATGGTCGTTAGAGCGCTGTGTACTGATCAGCCCTTAGGAGGTGGCAAGAAGTTACGACGAGCATATTTCGGTTGCATGCCAGAAAGGCAGTTCGTTGTCGTCATTTGACCTCTGGGTTATCGTGGGCGAATGGACACCAGCACCTACTGATTGTGCGACATATCTGAATGGTGGGTCTTTTCCTTTCGTACCGCTTCTTTACTCAAAGTGAGCTTGCTCAGGACGTGGCGTTGGCGCGCGCTATGATGGATCCTATTCTGGAGAGACACCCGTAGGCAGCTGCAACGGCAAATCAGGCTCTGCGTCTTCCTTCAGCTCTTCTTATAAGACATTCTTGAGGCAATATTGGGAAGCTCAGGTACGTACACCAGCCTTTTTAAGCTGAGGTCGGGCTAACACTCATGATATAGGTCATTACATACGAGAAGGGACAGGGGTGGATTCAATGGACATGGTGTGTTGGTTTCATTCTGTTTGCAGTAACCCCACTGAAACCGTCATACAGGAAAGCCGAGAACGCGGATGATTGGAGCTACCAGGCCGGTCTTGCAAATGGTTGGATCCCCCAAAACCCTACAAACCTCTTATACCCTTCTATTTGCGGATAGTGGTATACAACGTTTACCTTCCTATCTTTCATGTTTCTTTCTTGGCTTTGCACCCTGCTTTTCACGACCAACTTCTTCCTCCGAACATTTGCAACATTGCGATATCACTGCTGTAGCCATCATATACCCCATAACGAGCCACCTTCGTTTAGTGACGATCAAGGGAACATTTCCCAATATTTGGCATCCTAAACCTTGAGATATAGCTGAATTTCACTCGATAAGTGTCATATTGATTGACACGCTTGAATCGACATGATCTCCGCAACTATTTTCCTCGATTTTCATCAGCTGTCTGATGATTTATCCCCATCCAGACGAACGCAAAGAGCCTTGAAAGGCGTAGCACCACAGCTGCGCTCAAACTGGTACGCTATTACGCTGACATCCTCCAGCTACGATAGAAATATTGAATATCTATGAATTACGGTACTTGATAGACTTATAAAGGTTTATAATCAGGTCATTGGCCGTCAGAGTAACGATGCTGAAAGAGATGAGTATCTGCTTCTATTTGCCCGAAGGTCACTCACGTATGTGGCGCTATCCGTAAAAAGTGAGCCGTTGTGCCTTTGTACCATCCACGAACACCTTCAGTCTTGAAAGTCTTCCATAAACAATCGATAGGATTGCGATATAAGACCCCCACAACTTTTCCGGCCTCATTGCGCTTCGTAGGTTGGTTGTACATCCGGGTTAGAGCCTAAGTAAACGATGAAACGTGTAAGTAAAGCAAAAGATGACAAGATGCAACGTCATACGGTGTCAGCTGGCTGCATTGCCATGCACTTTATCCATGGTTAATGTTACGGAAAAGCGCAAAATGAAAATATCACGTACGACACACATCCCGGAAACAGTGCTACTTGCAAGGAATGTCCACGTACTGTTGTTTGGAAGAATCCCATGCTTTACTAGTTGGTTTTTTGTAAAGTTGTAACTAGGAAGTTGTACCTACATATCTAGTCAGGGACAGGCATCACGGCAAAGGAGGTACTTACTGAAGAGCCCATGGACGTTCGTAAAATTGCCGCATCTATGCCACGAACCAGACCTCGGAGCTTTTCTTGTCGATATATTGTTGAAAGGGCGTCAAAGGAGTTCTTGTAGTAGTGTTGCGCACCAACGGGAAGAGCTGGAGAATACGCCTACAAGGCTGTAAGCGATGCAGTAAAGCTCCCGACTAGCCATGTACGGACCTGCATCCGTGCTTTGATCAAGAATAATGGGTTACCCAATGAAGCTAAACAGACATGCTGAGAGGTAGGTCACATATATTTCTATGAATACTGACCCCCAACAGCACCGCTTGTTGCACCAGCTATGACGGATGTAATAGGTATTTGCTCATTGGGCGCACGACCGATGAAGTCATTGATAGCGTGTCGAAACGGCTCATAAAACCCTATCGGTTGGCTGAGTCAGTCTACAACAATGCCAGTAGGTGGTTGTTTCACCTAGACGACTTCCGTTGAGTAGTATCTAACAACTCAGCAAACTCCGTGGATTTGAACAACGAATCCTCTTACTTGGTAAGCGTACTGTACAACAATTAAGCATGCATCCTTCACAACAAAGCAGGGAAAGGCTCACTGCAGGGCCCAACCCGCGTTGCATCCCTCGAATTCCTTCATTTTTCCACGTCTTCGCAAACACGTCAAGTGCGCTTTTATAGACTTTCTTCTCCCCGCCCTTCGCCAACTCGCCTTGAAGTTGAAGTCGTGTCTTGGCAACTTCCGCGGGGTTAGAAATTGTCACCTACAGTGTACCACGTTCCGTGAGGCAGATCATCTCATACGAAGATAGTACGTACAGCGATACAGGCAGCAATGCCCCCGCATATGAAGCCTTCGGGCGTAGACAAACGCCCTTTTTCAGTGGACGACATAAGGCGCTACGGAGGGCTGCTGGTCACAGTCCAGTACGCGATGGTGATGGAAGAGGGAGAAAAGCCGCGTCTACATACAGCGGCCTTCATCGTAATTCGGATTTTCGGGATTCGGGTTACACCAAGTGTGAGTCCGGCACGTGATATCTTTGCCCCATTGAGGCATTCTCCAGCTCGAAATGGCTAGACATCGAACGACGACGAAGCCTTGCTCGCTGTACGGAACAATGAGCTCTGCGGAAAATGAGCTTCGCTAATGTCCAGACAGTCGTCTTGTTTGGGATTATTGCTGTTCTCCTTCCCATTGCCCTCCGCATAGTGTCCTCGCCCATCGTCCTACTGCTGCTGTCCCCACTCTTCCTCTTCGTCCTAGCTGTCGCTTTCTTAGCACTTCACGTCTATTTTGGACACTACATCGACACGAAGAGCCCTGCCACCCATCCGAGACTCTTCAATGCAGCGCGACCTTTTGCTTTCTCAACGCCGGCAGCATGGCAGGCAGTCTTGACCCGTTCGCAATGGTCCCAGAGCACGCCGCAGTCTTTCCCACCTCTGTATCCCGAGTCACCTCCAGTGTCAGAAGCGCTGAATGACATCATTATCAAAATTGTCAGAGATTTTGTCATGGTATGGTACCAGGAGATTTCGTCGTCGCCCGGATTTCCTATAGCGGTGTCTACAGTGATACACGATTCGGTAGAGAAGATGCTGGATAGATCAACAGGTATAGATTTTGCAGCCCTAGTGGTCAAGCGGATCCTTCCGAAAATCACCGCCCACATTGAATTGTTTCGACAGTCCGAGATTGCTCTTCGCGGCGCGGGTCTTGAACGTCGTTTGACACAGTCGGAAGAATTGGATCTTCTTCTTGCCAGTAGATATGCCGCAGGCATGGAATCGTCGAAACTGCATGATGCTGTGGACAACTTGTCCACTACCTTCACCAAGCAGACAGAAGAAATGCACCTTCGACACTTGGTCGACATGGTACTTCCCTACGTTCTTCCAGAAACCGAGGCTCGAAGCAAGGCCCTCAAAATGGTTGTTCGGGAGATAGCAGCTTGTTCTGTATTATATCCTGTCATGGAGATGGTGGCGGACCCCGATTTCTGGAATCGGGTTATTGACCAGATTGTGAGTCGCGAGTACCTGTCATAATGGCCTCTTCCTCAATGCTTTAGATAGGCGGGGGCTGCAATTCATCAGCAGTAGGTCTTCATTTCTCCGGCAGGCAGCAGAGTTTCACATGTCCACCAGGAAACTGATCACCAAAGTGCGCAATGTTTTGGAAGCACAGTCTCCGCGCCGTCAACACCACTACTCTTCAACCCCTTTAAGCTCTGCACCTAACGAGTTGATTACCATTCGTACTGATCCGCATCAGTTTGAATCATTCCTGCGCAGTATCAGTCGTTTTTCCTCTCTACTTGATGCACGGAGGCTGAAAAATGATGTTGTTGGCGAGATTAGAAGGACAAGGATGCTTCTTGGTTAGCTTCACCCCTAACCCTAAGACCTGATGCTCATTTCTGCATAGCGAATCATGAAAAGGATGATTGGATCAACGGGGAGAAAACTGAAGATGTCGTTGCCTTCCTGGACCGGCTTTATACGGCCAAGCGTAAAGTCGAAGAACGTATCGTCGTTCTTGGCGGAGAGGAAGATTCTGTATGTTCTATTTCATATTTCTGTTCACTAACATTCGCTGACAGTTTTTTTCTAGCGCCAGTCAGCATACCCAGAGACAGGCTCCAAATCTGGATTGGCCTTGCGAGATGTTCTTCGAAACCCAAGCTCACTCTCGTATCTCATGGAATTTATGGACAGAAGGCATCGATCACTTTTGGTTCAGTTCTGGTTGACAGTAGAGAGTTTCAAGAATCCTCTTGAGTCTGTTGACTCGGACACGGAAAATGAAGAGGATGAGGCAATACAAGATCCCACCACTGCCATCACTGTAAAGGAAGATATTTCTATGATCTACGAGCTCTATTTCTCCAGTCCCACGCCCCACCCTGCTCTATCTTGTATCTCTCAGAAGAATGCCGACATAATTCGCGACTTCGCTAGAAACGAGGTTACACCTTCGCTTGCAAGTCAAAAGAGAGTACGCCGAAGTGTAATGACAGCACAGAAACAAGTTGAGATGGAGATGGAGCAGGATTTTGAGGAATTTGAACGAACGGAGCTGTGGTTCCGCGTTGTTGAGGACGTCGACCTTTCTGGCAAAAAGACGGCGGTTGAGGAATATCCTCAAGATCAATATGCCTCTGCTAATCATTCGACAAATCAGGCGCCCTTCCAATCCAGAATCGGCTTGGGCCATATTCCCCCGTTCTTGCAGCGTTCGGAGTCCTCGCCTGGCTATCTCATGCGACGTACGGCTAGTTCAGGCTCGGGAAGCTCTTCTCGTAGCAGGCCTAGTTCTCCACCTCTTCGTGCGCCACCATCGAATATTGAAGTCTTAATGTCTCCCGTTGCCGATTCCTCAGAGACTAGTCGTGCGCCACTGTTCGACGGACCCGACGATCAGGAGCAAAAGGCAGAGGAAAAGAGGATGGATGCCATTCAGGCCGCTCTCACCGACATCATAGCTCTTGAGGGTGATGCAGAAAAATCTCCTGGTGTTGAACACCATGATGACGTATCAAGTTATCGAAGCATGCACTCTCCAACTAAACAGAAGCGAAGGGCAGTGTTTGATGATTATGATGAACTGGATGAAGTCGAGGATGACCATCATGATGACACTCGTGATGAACATCGGTCGTTCCAGCTTGCCGCTCCTGGTGACCTTCAGCTTTCCTACGAAATTTCTCGCCTGGGCGAAAAAATCACTAGTCTTCTGACACAGGATACTATGCTTGACAATCTTATCAAGAAAGCAGAATTAACGGGGGACACCCAGGAGTTAAGGCTTCTCATGAAATCAAAGTCTGCTATGAACCGGGAGCTTCGGGAACTTCAGTTTCAGAAATCTCAGTACGAGCAGCAAGAGTCAGCAAATCGCCTTCTCTCTGATCGTACAAAGGTCTCCATCGTGAGTTCTACGAACGGAGAAGAAGGGGGGAAAACGGTGGTGCGCTATCTGGTGGAAGTTCAACAACTCGCTCCTGATGGGACCTTCGCTTCCGGATGGGTTGTTGCGCGCCGTTATAACGAATTCTTAAACTATGCACAACAAGTTGCGGGAGAGGTATGGTTTGGTCAGGACTCTAGATTTTCCTGGAAAGTTGGTCCCTGCTCTGAGTGGTCACTTCATGGATGCTCGAAGAACAAGTTTGGAGAAGTACCTCCAGGTAAGCCGACACTTGGCAAATCGCGTCATTTCATCCTTATTGATATGCTTTCTCTAGAATGTCGTCGCGATACCCATCGTTTGTGAGAGCGATGAACTGAAGTCATTTTTATCTCGCGATTCGCCGTTTGTGGCGTCGCAAACTCAACCCTCCACTTCGAAGCCTCAAACTTTTTCCGGAACTGCGCTTGTTCGGAATGTTTATCGTACTGTTGCGGAGAGCATTGACGATATGTTCTTCGGACCATCCATGCTTGACGTTATGATTCAACGCCTTACCCGTCAAGCCGCTGAATTTGTCGGTATCGTTGGTTCCGGCGTTAACGACGAGGAACTGGTTGCTCAGGCTTTGGATGCAGCGGGAAAGAGTTCTTCCGAAGCCACGCTTTCACGCTTGTCGGCGGATCTTAAACCTTTAGACGGGGAAAGCAGCACTTCAACCTTCACAGCACCTATCTGTGATTTAATCCTTGCTATATTCGAGCTGAACAAGCAGAATAACTGGCTTCGTCGACAAGCTATCGTCATAATTCTACAGCAGGTTTTAGGAGGGACCATTGAGAGGTGAGCCTACTACTGACCAGAAGCTAGTTCACTAATACAATACTCAGAAAAATACGAGAAACCTTCAAGTTACTACTAGGAGAAACCCGTCTCATGTCTTATATCAATACCTTTCGGGATGGGCTGTGGCCTGGTGGCAAGTTGAAACCCCCTGGCATACCGCGAACATCAGAGGAGAGGCTGAGAACTCGAGATGAAGCAAATCGCAAACTATCTGCCCTTTTTCCTGGTAGGCTGTGCACTGGTAGCAACACGAACGTAATGGTTTTGACGATTCCATGTAGATCTTGCAGCCAACATCATGGGACGGTCGAATGCACGCCGAGGTGCCCGTCGGATATTTGCAGTCCTACAAAACCGCAGATTAAACCAGCATATAGCCTATACTGTTGTCGACGAGGTCAGTCTGACAGCATCTGCTCGTATGAGATCTTTTGATGATGACTTGATGTTTAGGTTGTCGCTGCTCTCTTTCCTGAAATAATACCACCGCCACCACCACCGAGCACCGCCTTGGATATGACCCTATAACGATACATCATGAACCGGATGGAACCTAATAATACCCCTATGATAGTGTACGGTCTTCACAGTAATCATTTATCAGTCATTTCGCTGTCCAGTAGGGCAGATTCTTTTTGGATTACTGCCTCAGACTGTTCTGTTTTAGCTTTCTTGTTCCTGTGACGGTGCGTTTCGACAGCTGAAGCCTCCGGATCATCGTATCTTAAAGCGACTCAGAGAGCAATATCCTCCAAGAAGAGAGTCGCCTACACTTTAATGGCATGCAATAAAAAGCCGCCTGTCCCAGACGTCATCATAGTTGGATGTGTGCGTCCTGGCAGTACCTGGACAATCAGCTTCAGTGCGGACCTTTTTGGCAGATGAAACCGAGATACCTGGTAGCGACGTAGCCATCCCTCCGTCACTGTAGGACAAAGAAAAGACGGCACTCCACGCATTTCATTTTGAAGGTCATCGAGGATTTGACAGTAGGGACTTTGTACCACGATCGACGCAGATCCAGAGATGTAGGGTGTCAACTTCTGAATAATCGGCCATGGGGCATAATCACTTGCGATGATTAATCTGTGGGAGGAAGTTTGGTAGGAGAATGCGCCAATCTGGAGGAATGTTGATGAGACCTACCCATCAAACTCCCCAGCAAATAATTCCTCGCGAGTGTCGGCCAGAGTATCGATGACGAGTTTTCGTTTCTTTAGACGAGTTTTCTGACGTTCCGACTTGATTTCTTCAGGAGGAACATCCGATGGAGGGAGAACTAAAAAATAGAAATAAAAGATGAATGAACATTTCAGCCGATATATCTAATCCTCCCGTACCAGGAGTGTAGTCCTCTTGCGCTGTAGCCCAATTCAAAGAAGAGAGTATGCTACTAACTGATTTAGGGTCAAAGTTCATTTGCGCCATGACTGGATATGCCGGAGGCGAATCCGTATCGCAAATAGTAATCAGACGTCCTTCGCCTGTATAGTTGAGTTAAAAATGAGGAAAAATATAAAGGCAACAAATCACGATTTACCTCCCATGCGAGACAAGATACCACATACTACAAGTCCGGATGCATCATCAACCGCAATATACCGACCTCCTGGCCTGATGTTGGCGTGGTTGAGAATCTGTGATAGAGTATCCATGCGAATATCGCGTATGCGGGTCTGGTCTTTGTTAAACCAGTAATCGCAGATATTAAATAGTGTAGGTTCTATAGTGGTGAACGTTTTAGAGTATCTGAAAAGTGTCAGACGCGTGAAGGACACATTCGAAGAAAAAAATCTGACTTCGCTTCTTTGCGCTTCTTATACTTCTCTTTGCTGTACTCTGTTTTGAGTGAGTAATTTGCATGCGCTTCAATCTGCATGTTGATAATATCCTGCGACCAGATCAGTCTGAGGGATGATAACAGCAAAAAGTTGCTCACAGATGAATGAACACCAGACTGCTTCAAGGCGTTAATTTCATCAATGGTTAATGGCTGCACAGATTCTCCGTCGTTGATCAGCTCGTTTGTGGCATCCGTGTCCTCTAAATTTATTCAGATTTTCCAAGGCCAAGACCATTAAAAGACATCCTACCGACTTCCTGCAATGTGCGAGGAGGTATTATTTTGAGATTTTTATCCATGATTTCATGGGTGAATCCATATGGTTGCCCTATCAGCTCATCGGCAAAGAAGGAGCCCAGGCGACCGACGGTTATCGTCCTACAAAGAGTCAGATATCATTTTGGAGGTGGTAGCAAAAAAGGGTCACTGTACGCGTCTTTGTCCACCTTCACACCACGAATATCGCCGTTGGGCAGCCTTAGAAGTACGTTGTTTCCTGACTGGATTGTCGGCAGTCGGTGAGTTGTCGAAGAACTCGAGGCTTCATTGTTGCTCATAACAACGTCGACGTCGGTCATGAAGTTTGTTGAGAGGAATAATTAAGCCAAATTGATCTTGCCGCCCAAATTCACCTCGCTTCCCGTATCGTTCTTCCTCTCTCCTCTCGGATATCCCATGGCATCCCCGGACAAGGATGCGCCGGGCTCCCTGGACACCATGCTGAAGAAGACAGCCAGTTCGATATCGATAGACCCATTGCTTCCTGACGAACTGACCTACCTCATATCTGCGTTTCTTCCATCCCGGTCTACCGATGACAGATCCAAGGCTTTCCTTGTTCTATCGGCCTTTTGTCAAGGTGTTCGGAAAGGACACACAGACAAAGGGCAGCAAATGGAGGCAGCAACAGAATCGCTAGCGAAAGTGTTTTTCCCGTTAATGCTACCTCATCTCGAGGAAACGGTAGAAAAGGACCTTCTGATTGGGATTTCATTTCTCACAGCATTATTCCAAGTGGATTGGCAACCCGCATCTTCTATATTCCAGCAGGATGGTGTACTCGAGTTGATTATGGACAGCGTTGACCTCAATCCATCCACCGAATTATCTCTTCATGTCGCACATCTTCTCAGTCAGGCCTGCGGGTACAAACCCTGTCGAACCATTTTCCCCCCCCAGACAACAAAATGGCTTGAATTCATGTCGGGTCCGTCACAAAGCACACCTGTCCGTGCTGCCGCTACCATTGCCCTCATCAAATTGTCCAGAGGCAGCAGCCTCAGACAATGTCGATGTAGCGGGAGAAAACAATTCTCATATTCACAAAAAGGATGATGAGCTTGCAGCTGTAATGAAAAACATGGTTATCTATGGTGGTGACCATTCTTCCATCGCAGACTCCGTCGAGGGATTGGCATATCTGAGCGTAGACTCTGTTGTCAAAGAAATGCTGTCGCAAGATTCAGATTTCTTAAAGGCACTCTTTGCGTCTGTACCTCGACGCAGACCTGATTATAGTGCAGAGACGCAATCTTCCCTCGTATACGGCGTCATAGTTGTCATATCCAACCTATGCGCGTATCGACCACATCTGACCGAAGAGCAGAGTCAGGTGGAGAAATTGAGACGTTTGGGGAAGGCCAGCTCTCAGTCGAATGGGGATTCTCCGCTGAACTCCGACGAAAAGGTCAAAGGGAGAATACAGAAATTGATGGCAAATGGCGTTTTGGAAGTTTTTCCAGCTGCTCTGGCCGCATCGGATAGTCCGGGAATACGCTTGGGCATCGGCAAGGCATTGCTCAGCATTGTGACCGACAAAGAGACGCGGAGGCATGTTCTTCGCGCTGGTGGTGCCAAGGTCCTACTGAAGATCATAAAGTCTTCGGTCTCCCGTGTCACATCAACTACTCAAACCGCGACACTGGATCCAGTCTACCTTGAATCCATACAAGCGCTGACCAAATTGGCCATCACTGCATCTCCCGTCCAGGTTTTTGGGCCTAACGACGGTGCAATATATGACATCATTCGTCCCTTCTCCCTCGCACTCCAGCACTCTTCCACTTTACTGTTACAGAGGTTCGAGATACTCATGGCTCTTACCAACCTGTCTTCGCACAGCGCAGAAGTTGCCTCTCGTATAGCCGATTCGGATGGATTGCTTAACAGGGTTGAGCTATTGCTTCTGGAAGACCATGTTTTAATACGGAGAGCATCTATGGAACTCATCTGCAATCTTATAGCGGGGTCCTGAGAAAGTCTTTAGGCGATATGGGGGTTCCGCGAGCGGCAATAGTGGTGTGAAGTCAAAGATCCAAGTCTTGCTCGCATTGTCAGATGTGGAAGATATTCCGACAAGATTGGCTGCTTCTGGTGCTCTTGCAACTGTCACGACAGAATCAGGAGCTTGTCAAGCACTTCTGGATCTGCAGCGAGAACGACATCGCGCAGTCCCGATTCTTGCGCAGCTTATCGATCCTTCGACGGACCCGGAGGCTGTGGATGCCGAGAGTCATCCAGGACTACTTCATCGTGGGGTCGTCTGCGCTCGCAATATTCTCGCCAACATAGACGATTCTAATGTTCTTACTGAGATTCTACAGGACGCAGGGACCGCAGGTTTGACGAAAGCGTTGGTGAATATTGTGAAGGCGAATTCAAATCCCCAAATCGTCCAGCCTGCTGCGGAAGCCTTGAAGTACTTGATCAAAAAATCATGATGATGTGTATTGTACATGACAAAAATACAATTGTTGTAGTTTTATTCCTACATTGTGAAGCTGCGGTGCTGTTACCGTGCTCTTCTCACGGCAGTTACCGCTTTTGGCCGAACACTAATTACCTTGTGCTCTGACATTTACACTCACTACGCCGTTACTATTCCCGTCTCTCACGCGCATTCGTGCTCTGAAGAGCCGCACACTACAAGGGAACGACTCATATGGTCCGCCGTTTCGCTATCCATCGCTCAATGTCTTCTCACCGTCGTTGCAGGCACCATCCAAGAAGGCGGGAAAGAAGGTAACCCCCGCCCCCAAGAAGGGTGGTGGCACGGGGAAGGTCGCCAAGGTGCTCATCATTATTATAGCATGCAGGCCCTCCATTGAAAACATCTACAGGCAGACTGGAAAGAAGGCTTCAAGAAGAAGCAGGTCGGTGTTTCCGACATGACACTGCTCACGACCATCAGCAATGAAAGCATCAATGAAAATCTTCAAAAACGATGGACGAATGCTGAGATTTATACCTATATTGGCGCAGTGCTGATCTCTGTCAATCCTTTCCGCGGTTGGGATAATTTCTCATCATTTCGACCGTTGTGACGTTACTAAAGCAACATTTCTGTCAGACCTTGGCATATACTCCGAAGACACGCTCCAAAAGTACAAGGGAAAGAACAGGCTTGAGGTTCCTCCCCATGTCTTTGGTATCGCCGAATCTGCCTACTACAATATGAATGCCTATCACGAGAATCAGTGTGTTATCATCTCAGGAGAATCCGGTGCTGGCAAGACAGAAGCAGCGAAACGCATCATGCAATACATCGCTGCTGTTTCCGGAGGACAGGACAGTAGTATTCAGGAGATCAAGGATATGGTGCTGGCTACGAATCCATTACTAGAAAGTTTTGGCTGCGCGAAGACGTTACGAAACAATAATTCAAGTCGCCATGTAAGTTGATCAATTCAATCAATGTGCTCCTGTTGATAATTTATCAGGGCAAATACCTGGAAATCATGTTCAACGCTCATGGAGAACCCATTGGTGCTCAGATCACCAATTATTTGTTAGAGAAAGGGCGTGTTGTTGGGCAAGTCGAGAACGAGAGGAACTTCCACATATTCTATCAGTTCACGAAAGCCGCCACAGATGACCAACGTGGTGAGTGGTTCGCTGTCTATCACAATCAACTATTGACCCTGCCTTAGAGGCTTTCGGTCTTCAAGGACCTGAAGCATATGCATACACAAGTCTCAGTAATTGTCTGGAGGTCCAGGACATTAATGATTCACACGACTACAGTGAAACTATTGTAGGTTTTGAAATTAAGCTTACGGCTGCCGGTAATCCAATGTCATTCTAGAAAGCTATGGACATTATTGGACTGGATGCAAATGAGCAGAACGAAATATTCCGTATGCTGGCTATCATCCTATGGCTCGGCAACGTTCAATTCGAAGAGAAAGATGACGGCAATTCACAAATTGCCGACACCAGCGTCACGGACTTCGTTGCATATCTGATGGACGTCGACGCCTCAAGCGTGGTCAAGGTCTTGACGAGCAAGATAGTCGAGACTCAACGTGGGGGACGCAGAGGCTCAGTATACGATGTACCACTCAATCCTGCTCAAGCCAGCTCTGGTCGAGACGCGCTTGCGAAAGCAATCTACAACAATCTCTTTGAGTGGATCGTGTCCAGGGTGAATGTGTCAATGAAACCTCGCTCGGCAACATCGCAAGTCATTGGCATTCTGGTACGTATTTGGTTTCGTAATCGAAGTACGTCTTACATTCTTGTTGCCATAGGATATCTTTGGGTTCGAGATCTTCGAGGTTTGCATCTTACAATACATCTCTTCCTAGCTTTCTGATTTTCTTCGACTACAGGACAACTCCTTTGAGCAGCTGTGCATCAACTACGTCAATGAGAAGCTACAGCAGATCTTCATTGAATTGACGTTGAAGACCGAGCAAGAGGAGTACGTTCGCGAGCAGATAAAATGGACACCTATCAAGTATTTCAACAACAAGATTGTGTGCGACCTTATCGAAGAACGTCGTCCCCCTGGCATTTTTGCTGCTCTTAATGATGCATGTGCCACCGCCCACGCGGATCCTGCTGCTGCGGACAACAGCTTTGTTCAGCGTACTTCCATGCTGTCGTCGAATCCTCATTTCGAAGCACGAGGCTCGCAGTTTTTGGTCCGCCACTACGCCGGTGATGTCATGTATAATGTGTCTGGCATGACAGACAAGAACAAGGATTCACTCGTCAAAGACTTGCTTGATCTGGTTGCTTCTAGCACCAATCAGTTCCTGCAGACACTATTCCCAGATCGCCCAGACCCAAACAGCAAGAAGCGACCCCCAACAGCCGGAGATAGAATCAAAGTAGGTCTATTCTTTACTCTTAAAAAATCATACTCAACTATAGCGCTAGGCTTCCGCTGGTGCACTTGTCGACAATCTGATGAAGGCGAAACCATCTTACATTCGAACGATCAAACCCAATCAGAATCGTAGCTCTTCAGAATATGACGTTAAGGCCATTTTGCACCAAATCAAATATCTTGGTTTGCAGGAAAACATTCGTGTTCGTCGGGCTGGTTTTGCATATCGTAACACATTTGAAAAAATGGTTGAACGATTCTATCTACTCTCCCCGAACACTTCATACGCTGGCGAGTATACCTGGCAAGGCGACTCGAAGTCTGGTTGTGAGCAGATTTTGAAAGATACCGGTATAGCCAAGGATGAATGGCAAATGGGAGTGACGAAAGCTTTTATCAAAAATCCTGAAACTGTAAGTCTGCTGGTTTCAGCCGTCTTCTTACGTGACTAACACGTCCTCTACTAGCTCTTCGCACTCGAGACGATGCGTGATAAGTACTGGCACAACATGGCCGCTCGTATTCAGCGTGCTTTCAGGAATTATATGCGCTATAAACATGAATGTGCACGACGTATACAACGCTTTTGGAAGAACAACAAGGAGGCTCTTGTTTATGCTCAAGTTCGGGATTATGGACATCAAATTCTTGGTGGAAGAAAGGAGCGACGACGGTTCAGTTTGTTGTCCTATCGGCGCTTTATGGGTGATTACCTCGGCATCAATGGCAGAAATGACCTTGGATTAGAGGTTGCGGCTCCTTGTAACATCGGTAGTAAGCGCGAGCTCTTAAGCACGACCTTCAGAAACATGCTAACTTGATTTTTTGAAGATGACGAAGTCACCTTCAGTGGCAGAATACATATACTTGTCTCAAAAATTGCCAGATCAAGTAAACCTAGCCCCCGCTTCATCGTCGTGGTAATTTACCATTTCCACCAGCATATAGCACGTACTGATCCATTGCATATAGACTCAGAAAGCTGTTCACATCGTTATCGCTCAGAATAAAGAGGGTCAAACACAGCAGACGCTAGAGCGCAAGATTCCACTTGTAACAATCAAGAGCATTGCGATGTCAAGTCTGAGAGATGACTGGATGGTAAAGGCTCTTCCTTTTATCTATCTGGATGATCTCATATATTCGAGCAGACATTGAACGTGAATGCTTCAGAAGAGGGCGATCCAGTTTTCAGTTGTTACTTCAAAACGGAGCTTGCAGCTAATCTAATGCAATTGACACACGGCAGTATTACTCTAAACATTGGACCAACGTGAGTTCTTTTTTGTGTCAAGTGTATGCGTGTTCTTCATGCCATTTTAGAATTGATTATGCTAAGAAAAAAGAGAAACGAGCACAGATTACTGTAGTCCGAGACGAGACCATCAAGAAGGACGACGTATACAAAAGCCACACTGTACGCGTGCCCTCGGGTGAACCGGCAGGCAGTCTGTCGCGACCTCCAGCCAAGCGAAAGGCAGGAGTTATTCGTCCTATCACCCAGGGCAAGCTGTTAAAGGCGGGAGGTCCATCCGTAAGTGCCAACTATTTCCTCCTCTCCCGACCACCCAATTTTCTCCCTAGAAACCTAGCGGCAACAGACCGAAACCTACTGTCCGAGCTTTACCCGGAAAGGTTGCTTCTCCTGTCTCTGTTGCTACGTCAACACCAACGCCAAAGCCCAAGCCCAAGCCAACGCCCTCTAGTGTGACATCGTCGAATGGCTCTCGGCCACCTCCCGCACCTCCCCGTAATGTCGCGCCTCCCCCACCCCCTCCGCCTCCACCTGCTGCCCCTGCGGTGCCTATGTATCGTGCTAAATTTGCATTCGAGGGACAAGAGGGTGAAATGTCGCTGAAGAAAGACGACCTCGTTGAACTAGTTGAGAAGGACGACAATGGATGGTGGCTAGTGAAGAAGGATGGCGTCGACGGCTGGGCGCCATACAATTACCTTGAATTAGAACCGCCCAAGGCTGCACCTGCACCACCCCCTCCCCCACGAGCCCGGGCACCACCCTCTGCTCCTGCTACAAAGCAAGCACCTGTTCCAATACCCAAGGCTTCATTGCATTCAGTAACAGCCAACGCCTCAGCCAAACCTGTTTCAGTCTTTCCCGGAATGGCAGCTTCAAACGGGTCAGCGACCCCGTGGAAGAAACAAGTATCGACTTCGTCTTCGACACCAGATGACTCGCCTGGAAATTCTCGGCCTTCAAGCGCATTAGCCGGCAGAGCACCGCCGCCCCTTGCCGCCAAACCCAAACCCCCGGTTGTAGCAGCAAAGCCTGCTCCGAAAATACCCGGAAGACCGCCAATTCCGACAGCTTCTAGACCCAATGTTGGTGCACCTCCTCCTGTGCGTTCGGGTGGTGTATCCCAGGCCCCGGCAGGCCAACTGGATTTAGCGGCAGCTGTACGTTCTTTTTCCCCTTGTCATTTCGTACCGTGCGCTGAGGACGTTTTCAACAGCTGGCTAAGCGAGCTCAGAGAATGACAGAGGGATGAGGAAATTTCTGTGGCATCTTTTACAACTCTGATGCCCAATACATACCCACATTATCGTACCATCATGGAATAGACAGTACTAGAATAGGCTTAACATGCATTCATTACATAACACATGTTGTAGGAAATTAGGGTCCTTCGCTCAGTGCCTCGTTTAAATTTTAAGAGGGTCATGGAATAATTCTACATGTCACTTGAGCGTTGCCCGGGAACTGTACAAGGTAGATGGGTCATAACATGCAAATAAATAACACGAAAACGTCTACTGAGGTCGTAAGTAAAGATGCTATATGGCAGGAAATCGTGGACTGGAAGGAGGCACACTGTGACTCTTTAAGGCGAACGAGTAACTAGAATAGGCGGCGGAGGGCTGGAAGAAGGTGAAGGCATCGTCAGAGCCTCCACCTCGTCCTCGGAATCGAACGTCTCATCGCCGATGGACGCACCGTCTCGACTTGGTGTATTGGCACCAGTCTTGACGTCGCCATCTCCGGGAGGGTCAACTTCGTGGTCTCGCCAATTCTCTACTTCCTCTGCGCTTAACACCTTTGCACCACTCCTGGTCTCAAAATCCGAAGGTTTCGTCTCCAGGGCTTGCTTGGCCGCCTGTAACAGATTATCCAGCAACAGTTTGACGTGCAAGTAAGTTTCGTCCCCTTCCTCTGGAGGAACATCTTCCCCGTCCTCTCCTTCGTCTTCATCTTCCTCGGTAGTATCGTCCTTGTCCATCACTTGCTTAAAAGCCTGCGGCGGAAGAATTAACCTCGACTCGCGAAGCTTTCTCTTCAGATCACGTATTTCCTTGGCCTGTCTATGCTTCGTAGCCTCCAGCGTAACATTGATAGCGAGTAAAGACCGATTGCTGATTTCCAAATCCTCAATCTGCCCCACAAACGTCAGTGGACAAATTACTGCTCCAAGAACCGGCGCACCTTTCTATTAGATTTAGCCTCGGCCCTGACTTTCCGTTCTGCTTGATGTTCGAGATCTGTCTCCTCGTCATAGCTATCGCCATCGGAGTCATCATCTGCAGCGGCGCCGAACTGCATCAAGGCTTCAATGCCACCACGCAGGTTGGCTCCATTCTGCTTAGTGGACGCGCTGTGCTGACTATCGGCAGATTCAGCGCGGGAAGACCGGGAGACTGAGGATCGCGAGGAAAATGACACCGCAGATGTGGGAGGTGATTGTGGTGGTAGAGGTATTGTCGTAGGATCAACCTTTGCATTAAACGTCGTCGTGCTGTAATTAATCTGCGAGTCATCCCTAGGAACGAATGGTTGGTAGTGGTGGTTGGGTGTGGATGATGGGATACGAACAGAGCCGTAACGGTAGGGGTTGGCAGCTGGGACTGCCGTTGTTATTGGGTATAATGAATAGTCCGGGGTAGTTGAAGACGTGTTTGTTGAACTCAGAGAGAGACCTGAGGACATTGACGGGGTACGGTTCCGGCCGTTAGCGGGACGCGATATGGGCTGAGGCGGGGATGGCGAGAGTAAATCATGCGGCTTGGCTAGCCTGGTGATTTTTGACTTTATCCTGGGCGCGCCATCGCCGCGCATCGCGTCAGCGTCGGCGAACGTATCTGATGAAGGGGAGCCGTAAGGAGTCTGCAGTGGAAGACTTAAAGTCGACCCGTTCTGTGTAAATAAGACTGCCGATGCAGACCGTCTGTGGGGACTGCCTCCGCTAGATACCGATGAGGGCTTGGTAGGGGGCTGGTAAGGTATGTTGGGTGTACTTGGCGTTGAGCTGGATTCCAGAGGTCGAATATTTGATCTGACGGCCGTTATCCTTGCTTTTGGCTGTCCGAGTGTGCTGCTACTTGGAGTCGGCCGTATTGCTGCTGGAGAGCCCACTCTGGAGGGCGTACTGAGCCCATTCGAGACGGTACTAATGATCTTGGGCTTGCGAACAAGTGAATTTGGAGTCGCCGAGCTGGTCACCTTGGCCTTTGGGCGCAATGGAGGTCTTGGAGACGCTGTCGGCTGGCTTCTGAGAGGCGAGGCCGAACGTATTGGGGTAGCAAATCTCGAGCTTGTCGATGGTTCGTTGCTGCCATTGTAAAGCTTTACTGTGACCTGGAAGAGGATAAGTACTGGAAAACGCCGTTGACAATGACAGACGTGCCTTTCTCTTTGCTTCACCATCCATGAAATTGACGGCGGCGGCGTCTAGGAGGAAGTAGGGCGCGGTGGTGGTGAAATGCAGAAACGGCTTGGTATGCGCAATTGCGGAAACGGTAATTTCCGCTGTCAACAATATTTGCTCCTCTTCGCTGTTTTGCTTTGCAATAAAATATCCATACGTATACAACACGTTTCTATTATTTAACTGATGCCCTTCTTTGCCAACACGTCTGCTATGACTTTCTCGATTAAAGGGCGCAACTGCCCGCCCTCTCCAGCAAGAGCAGCGGAGACACTCTTCTCGACGTATTTCCCAACCATGTCCACCTCAATATTCACCTTGGCTCCAATCATCTTCTTGCTAAGGGTGATCTTCTCCTGAGTGTGTTGAATGAGCATAACGCTGAACGATCTCTTGGAGTCATTTACGTCCGTCAACGTCAACGAAGTTCCGTCAATAGTAACGTAGCCCTTCGGAATCAAATATGGAAGCAAAGATGGCCGAGAATCAGAAGGCTCGGGGAGCTCGAAAGAGAGACGCAGCGAGTCTCCATCAGCTGAGCGGTCAACGATAGTCGCTGTCGTATCAACATGGCCCTAGAACAGTGTCAAATAGCACGGTAAACAAATGACGTATAGAACGCACCTGTACAAAATGACCACCAAATCTCACATGCGGCGCCATTGCACGCTCCAGGTTGAGCTGATCACCGACAAGGCGTTCACCTGTGCCCCACCAAGTCAACAACCGCGGGGTAGCGCCCAAATAGAACGCGTCCAGATTCACCTAGATCAGTTCGTTCCAACGTTTCATTTGCTAGCCAGACCTTGAAGTATCCTCCAGATGCCGTCTTGTCAAATTCTGTGACTGTTAAACAGGCTCCGTTGACAGCAATGGAGTCGCCAATGTTACAATCGACCAGAATGGGCAGCAGAGTCGGTCACTGTGAGCATGCATCCGCCAGCATCAACGACGATGTCGGAAACTGTCCCAAGGTGTTCAATCTACATGGTGGTTAGAAAGGAAGCATGAGGGTAGCCAGGGAAGCGTACAAGACCGGTGAACATGATGAAGTTGGGGCCGAGTAAAGCTCCCGGCAAACTGGCACAAACTGAGATTGTTTGTTTACCTTGTTCATGGCTAAAAAGGCGTCAAAGCCGAAGAGCAAGCCAGCAGCAGTGCAGGGTAGCCGGACGCTGCTGCAGTCCTACCTCAGTGCGCTCTTGTTCTGTCTCGTATGGACTCAGCTCATATTCTTGCAGACCTTCCTGCCAGTACCCGTCTTCGTCTGTCGCTGGGTTTTTTTGCCTTCGCCGGCGTAGGTCTTCTAGTATCAAACTGGCTGGAAGCACGAATTCCTCCACCTCCACGCGCCTCTCAACAGTAAATGCTGGATAGAGTGAGCTACATGATACATGACTGTGGAAGACATAATTGAATGCCGGATCCAGAATGTCTAATAGGGCGCTGTTTTGAAGTCAGGGATTGGCCGCCCGCTCGGTCGTCGAAACAAAGGGTCAAGGGGATGGCGGTCCTCAGATTGCGAGTAGGTCGCAGGCGGTACCGTAGGAGGAGCAAATGCTAATCTGTCTTCCTTCTCCGTCTCTTCTGGGAATCGCGGTCCAGAACTGTACTCCCATGTCTGCTTTTCCCAGTCTGGCTGCAAATCCTCCATGCCGCCACCTCTTTTCCTTCGTGTGAAGACCAACCGCACAAATCCCCACCAAGAGTCAAAGAACAACAGCAGATAAATCGCAGCGAGGGCAACAGTGATACAGAGAACGCTGATTCCAACTATCTTCCACTGTCTTCCGCCGTTAGACGAGTCTGCAGATTGCACGTTAGATTCTTTGGTAGTGCCTATGTGCGTTGGCGGCAGGCCGGTGCTAGTGACCTCGCTTTCGGGGGTAGTGCTTGTTGTACTAGTCGACGACTGGGTTTGTTGGATAGGTACAGATGACGTTGTAGTCGGTGAAGGCGACTTGTCGCTATTCTCGCGCGTAGGTGCAGAGTCTGCTGTCGTCGTTGGTTTCTGGTTCTCGCTCGCGGACGCAGAAGAAACGATGGAAATAGAACTCGCTCGCGTTACAGTATTCGTCTCAGCGGGTGTTGTAGAAGTGGTGAATTCTTTAGTTGGAATGAGGTCAAGACCGAAATCTCGAGCAGAGACAGTGTAGCTGGTTGTCGGGAAGGCAAAGACTTGAAGAATCAGGAAATGCGTCACAAGTATCTGGGTGAGCATCGAGGCCTCTTTGAAGATTTTGTTTCACGGCGGGCTCGATGTTGTGGTTGTCGAAGAAAGAATCTCTTCAGAGTCAGCTTGTGTCCAAACATCACGTGTTCGCTGAAATGCGTCTATATGGACCTGCAAGTGTCCATTCATGTACATCCTTGGGGTTACGAAACAAACACCTGAATCATTCTGCCAGTTTAACCAGCATAGGCCAATCCGGACTTCTCTTGCACATCTCTCTAAACGTACCCCCAACCCTCTGCAACAGTTCTTTCGGTTTCCCAAATTCAACGATCTCGCCTTGGTCTAGAACAAGGATACGATCATAATCTATGATTGTTTTCAGCCGGTGAGCGATAGTTATGACGATAGCGCTAGAAAGCTCTTCGCGAATCGTTCGCTGGATCTGTAAGAGTTTTTCCATTAGCCTCTACACTTCGCGTCCGCCAGTCGGACAGACCTGATCATCCAGATGCGAGTCAATCTGAGACGTTGCCTCGTCCATGATAATTACGTTGGTTCGCCTCAGCATCGCCCGGGCCAGTGCCACGAGCTGCCTTTCGCCCCCGCTCAAGGATCCTTGGCTAATGGGCATATCGAGGAAGTCAGTTGTGGTGTGGTGCAGAACGTCCATCATATGACATCTCCCCACAACTTCCATGCATTCCTGCAAAGCGTTCTGATCCAGAGGATCCAGATTACTGCGCAAAGTGCCAGAGAAGAGCGAGACGTCCTGGCTGACGATGGTCTAAGCGGATGACTTAAGAAGAGTACTAGGGTTCTCTGTAAACAAAGCTTACAATACGGGTCCTCAAGTCCTCGAGTCCAATCTTTGAGATATCAATGCCGTCTATGCTGAAAGGAGTATCGGATCATTGGGCGTATTCCTAAGCCAAGCAACGCACAATATTCTTCCGCCGGCCGGCTCGACCATACGCAAAAGCGAAAGGGCCAATGTAGACTTTCCTGGATAGAACATAAGCCTTAGATGGGCTCATGCAACCACAACGCACCAGACCCCGTTCTCCCAACCTAGTCTCATTATTAGCTACTCAAAGGCCCTATCAGAGTATAGACGTACCACGCCAATTTTCTCCGATGGGTTGATAATGAAAGAAAGACCCTTCAATACCGCAGGTAGGTCCGGCGCGTACTTGACAACAAGATCTTCGACAACAAGCGCTCCAGCATTCGATGGCCAGAACGCTGGGGGCCTCGACTTATCTATAATAGCAGGCGCCTCCTGCGGAACATCAAGGTACTCGACAACACGTTCCACGCTGTTAAAGTCTAATTCCAGCTGTGCCGCAACTCTACGAAGCAGTGATCAGTACTGTGGAACTCACGGCAGCCGTGATCACCCTACCTGACGAGCTGTCGACTAGCTTCGGCAAAGATGCCAGATTGGACTATGACGATGGCGGCAGCTCCGCTTCGTACTCCCATCCGTAGCGCAAAAACGGTTGTGGCGAAAACAACAACAGATCCTAAACCTATGGAGGGAATAAGTTTCTGAATGGATATTGATAGCAAGTGCATACAGTCGTATCTCCATCTGAGCCATCCACTTACTAGCCACTGGAAAAAAGAATGAGAATAAAATATCAAGAATACTCCAAGTTACTTACATATACGTGGTCAAAGGTTTGAAACCTGTCAACCTACAACCAAAAGTGTCAGCATACATTCACAGTACGCTAAATATAATCATCTCACCTTGGCGTAAAAGGCATTCTGATACCTTTGCTCCATCCCAAACGCTCTAACATGGGCTATCCCTCTCAAAAGTTCATCGAACCCTGCAAAGGCAGGCGAGAGCGACACTGACTCCAATCTTCTGAGATCACGCGACGCCCTGATATACGACGGCGCCAAGCGAATGTACAACCAAGCAATGAACAGTGCAAAGGGCGCAAACGTCGGGACAACCACCAGGACAACCAAGAACGATGCCACAAAGTCGAGGATCCCTGAGAGGCATTGCCTCGCAGAATTTTGTAAAGCTCCGTCGATGGTGTTGATATCGCTGGTGAATCGATTCAGTATTCGGCCTATGGGCGTGGTATCAAAGAAGCGTGACGGGGCGCGTGTGATTCGGCGGAGAAGCGATATGAAGAGCGAGCGGGAGGCTTGCAAGCTCGCGTAGTAACCTAGAGAAATGTAGGAAACGACGGAAAATGCTCCGGCCATTGAGATATAGAAGTATACCATGAGCCAAGGCTTTACATCGGTGTCTGGAGAAGGGAATCCGCTCCAAGGGTATTTCACGCTGGAGGTTATGATGCGGGTTATGGATGCAGTCAAGGTGGTGTGATCTTCGTACGCCTCTCCCCACGCCGAGAGGAAAACCTGATTGCCGATATTAATGGAGCGAATCAGGAGCATGAGAGATGCTGTTAAAATCCAGGAAATAATGCCTGCTGCTCGGATGTAAGTCAAATATGTTCTCAAGGAGACGCGGCCCTCGGCTCGAGCTTCCACTTGGATAAGTTTCCCGTTTCCAGACTTGAGCTGAGGTTTACGCGACTCAGAATCGTCATTGAGTTCATCCGCTTCGTTCACGGCTGTTGTCGCAGATGGTTCTGAGTTGTCATCAGAAGCAAATGGTTGGTCCTCCGTATCAATGACTTTGTGCAAAACGCCTCGGCCTTCGAGCTCCTGCACGGATCCTTGCTGCACGACTTTCCCGTGGGATAGCTCTATGATATAGGAAGTGATTGGAAGGCAAAGACCGATATGATGCGTCACTAGAATGATAGTACGACCCTTTGCGAGGTTTCCTGATAAGCAGTGTTGCACGAGATGTTGTGCGGTGTGCATATCCACGGCCGCAAGACTAAGAGGCCATTAAGCTTAACCAGATCATGTAAACGAGCGAAGACCTACGGATCATCAAGGAGAATACACTGAAATAAAGATTGTCAGTGATAGACTGTGCAATAAAGCAATGCAGACTTTAGCTTCCGAATACATAGCCCGAGCAAGGGCGATTCTCGCTCTTTGGCCTCCACTGAGTGTTATTCCCTTCTCCCCGATTTCTAAGAAAAGATGAAGCGTCGACGCGACATGAAAAAGTGATGCGATGTACCAGTCATATCACCAGCTTCGAGTATATCCAGGTCTTTCACCAAAGCACAGGCTTCCACAACGGCATTGTATCTCTCTTCGTCATAGCCAAAAGACGACCCAAATATGATATTGTCACGGATGGTAGCGTGCTCTAGCCCTGAGAAACAGTTTATAGCTTCGCTTGTTTTGAGTCTACGAAGAATAAAACATACATGGATTTTGGGCGCAGTAAGCCACTTGATGGAACTGTTTATTCAAGAATACCTTGCCAGACAAGCAATGCATTTCTGATAAACAAACAATAGATGAATAACTGCATAGTGATGGATTGTTTTAATGTACACTGACCTCCCAGCAGAGCAGATAACATCGCGCTTTTACCACTACCTGTTGATCCACTTATCACCGTCAGCTTGGCATTCGAGAAGACAACATTTAATGGGCCCAATTGAAACCGAGAGAAGGATGAGGTTGTCTTTGGAGCAGCTCCCCACTCGAAGATTGCCTCTGAAAATCCAACATGCTCCGCATTTCCAGAAGGAGAAGAGGCGCTGAACGCCAATGCCCACTCAGGCACCTCCTCTTCCTCCAAAAACTTTTCAATACGTTGCATGGACACATAAGCTGCTCGTACATTAGCCCACGAATGGAAAGCATATGTTCTGTTTACCGTGAAGTATAGCAAAAATCTGACCCGGTAGTGAAGTCATAGGTCCTTGAAGCTGCGAAAAAAGTGCAATGGCAGTGAATGCTTTCGAAACCGTCAGTCGTTCACCTGCTACTAAAGTGTAGCAAAGGAAAGTTGTCAGTGCAGTTGCCGAGGGCATCCATGTCCTATTCTCCGAGCACAACGTAAGGACTAGTGAAGTATAAATGCAGGACAACAGACCAAATAAAAGAAATCAAGGTGGCCACAATGTTTTCCTTGACACGCCATTGGAGTTCTGTTTCGCGTGCCTGTTCTGTCTTTGAAGACCAATGGTATTCTACACCAAGAGTTGGGTAATGATATCCTCAGGAAGAACAGTCTCCTACCCCATCCGTAAAACTTCAAGAATCTGATATTCTGCAGAAGCTCGTTTACGGTGCCCATCCTAGCGTCTTTTGCCTTCCAAGATGCTCTGGTGATCTAAGGGAAGAACAGAAAATAAGACATGAGAATCAGACAAGAATACGTTGAGGATGTTACCGATATGTTATAAGTAGCAAGCGGATAGTTAAACACGTATGCGACGAGGACAACGACGACGCCTGAAAGCGCCGCCCATCCCATAACACTGATCTTTCAGTTTGAGTCTGCTCTCATCTCCTGCAGAAAAGAGTATACTTATATAGGAACACGAGCGCAATGGTCAAACGAATCGGCGATGTGATCAAACGGGAGAACTCCCAAAATCTTTGAGACACAGCATACGCGTCGCCTCTGATGATGAAGTAAGTCTCGAATAGTATGATTCGAATCTGGGGGCTTACTGCATTAAATTAACTATTTTACCAAGATGTGCACCATCATCATTCTCGGAGCCTTCGTGCTTCACTTGACCTTCAATGTTCTGTCTTCTCAGTGATTTGTAATGCAAGGCACAGAATAGTTGTCCACGAGTGCGCTCGTAGCACCTTCTAGTATGCCAGCCTTGGAACAGGTCCAGTTGGGCAAAGGAAAGATGCGCCAGAAAAGTGACGGCAGCCCAGTAATATGCATCTTGTCTTGACTTTGGAGTATCTTCGGCTAAATCCGACAGTATCTCCTGAAGAGCATATGCCGGAAGGAAACCTAAGTCGCTCAGTTTTTATCTGTCTATCAGACATGGCAACTGACCAACAATAGCACTCCACAATTCCAGGACAACATCCAAAATTAGGTCAAGAGAATTGGAGACGAGCAAAAATCGGATCAACGAATGACTCGGATATCTGCAAGATCGTAATGTCGATGAAGGGTATAAGAAATACTGACAGTGACTGTACCGTTTGTGGTATTCAAGGTATTTGTTGAAGAGATTCTTGTGCCGAAAATAGGGCGATAAACTCCATACATCACTTTCATTCAAAGTTCGAGCATTGGCAAGGCTGAAGAGTGGCTCAATAAATGAAAAGGTGGACCAACTCCAGAGTGTCACATCATCTTCAGGCATGGACAGCGATATAGATGGCATCTGACATCGCACTTTCAAAAAGAATCCCTCAACACCAATTCAAGAAGCGTACATCTTTGTATTGAGCAATATTCAGGGCAGGACGCACTCGCTGCACAGGCAGAGTGCCCGCGATGTACACAAAAAGGCTTGCTGTAATCAAGCAGACGGAATTAAGCACTACTACTCTACCATCGTAAGTTTTGGCGAATTCCACGCTGAGCCTCGTGAGTGACGTGAAGGCCTGAAGAAAGGCGTAGAGGATTGAAAGATACGGTGGAGTAGCAGGAGGCAGGGCCAAAGTTCTGCACAGGATATAGCACTGAAAGCAAGGTAAGGACCTCGAATATTGATGATAGAGAATACTTACCCACGAAAAGGCGGCCAAAAGGGACGTTGAAGAAAGCGAAGCACCTTTGAGGACTAGGGCGTATACAAGGCAGCCCAGCCAACCAAAAGCTTGAAGACACGCGAGAACAGACAGAGCACGGGTCACCGGAACAGATGGTATTACAGGTTCCCCGATAGGATCCGCCAGATCCTCTAAGGTCAGGAAGTTTTTGAACGGGGCCACAAAACACCGGTATACTTTCCTAATGGTCTTGGGAAAGCGTAGTCTAGATCCGACATCGTAAGCAACCGCGTAAACGATAGCTGACGACAACAGTGTCTCCCAGGAAAACATCGACCTGCGGTGAAGATGGTCAGCAATGCCGCCTTGCCACGTAGCAACGAGGAAAAGACGAGCAAAGATCAGTCAACCCAGTGTATGATCTCATACGCAAGAGGCGTTCGTATAATAGGGAACTAGAGAATCATCGCAAGGAAAAGAGATACACGAATATCTGTACTTACCCCGAGTCCGTCGTGTGTGTTGGATGGAAGACAATGGAAAGAAAAAGAACGGGAAGATTAAGTAAGACGGATTCCAAACGCGTGACATCATGTGTGACATAACATGCTACTAATCAAGGCAGCGGCGCCAATATTCCGGCCTGAACACCTACCATCGTCATTACCCTCGCCCTGCTTCATTCCTGCTAGTTGCCAGGCAAAGGGCGACCAAGTCATCCGATATTCTTGCTCATAATGTCGCACAGAGAGCCTCTTTGGTTCTGCCATGAAGTATGTCCAATCATCATCGTAGCTGTCGTTCTTGGACTGAGTAATCGACACACAGTGTGGCGTGGAGACACGACCTTTAATGGTGAGAGATAGAATGCACACTCCAGTTCTTCTTCTTTAATGAATATAAGGTTCCGGACCCTGTATGTGCGTCGTGTCGTGGCTCGTTCGTCGAAAAGGTATCGATTAACACACCTGATTTCCCATTCACCCAAACACAAATATAATGTATATTATAGATGGATAATCCATCGGATGACCCACGAGAATTCGGACATCCTTTCGATACTGGGGATTTGGACTCAGAGGTTTATATTCGTCCGTTCATGTTTATCTTCACTGCGGGATGCGGCGCCTCAACTTGATACAGCTGCACTTCAAAGCATGCTCGGCATGCCTCCACCAAGGAATTTTGAAAGGGACCATCGGAGTTCCTTTGGTGGCCGCTCTGAAACCGGTTCTGTGAGTCGTGTCGCAAGGGTGTATATTTTCATATTTTAAACGTCTGTCAGGCCCCAAGTCTAAGTTTCTCGGTAAGAAATGATACCGGTGTAAGAACATACACGATTGGAGGAAGTAATACGCTGGGCGGCAGACCACCGACCATGTCAGAGTGAGGAGCCTGTATAAATTATGCTTGAACTGACACAAATGTATTTAGGTTTCATCGTAGAGATTTCGGTGCAGATCGTCACGATTCCGGCATCGATGGCTCGCTCATAGCTCAGTATCTAATGACGGTACTTGGTGGCCCAACGGGATCTCTGAACGAGATGTTAGCGCGTGGTTTTGGTGCAGAACATGGTCGGATGGGTGACTACGTCTTCAATCAAGAAGGTAAGTTTGTCAACAAGTTGAATATTTGCCTTCTGATTATTTTGTGTAGCATTGGATGAAATTATCACACAGTTGATGGAGGGCAACGCTCATCATCCCGTACCTGCCACTGAGCAAATAATGAAGGAACTCCCGAGGGAAGTTTTAGTATCAGGATGTACGTTCACCTCGAAGCTGTAATGGCGTGGCTCTACTGACGTATTACGAAAGCCTCAACTCTTCAGAAAGACTGCGCTGTATGCAAAGAGCAGTTCTCACTTGAGACTGAGGATCCTGACGAGCAGGTTGTCATGACTCTGCCTTGTAGTCATCCTTTCCACGAACCATGTATATTGCCGTGGCTCAAATCCAGTGGAACTTGTCCTGTATGCAGGTAAGCGCCTAGGTGCATCCGAGGTACACAAAGTGCTCACTTCGTGCAGGCATCAGTTGATCCCACAACCCGAACATCATTCACAGCCTGGTCCTACTCAGACCAGTGGCAACAACCCCAGGACTGCTTCGCGATCACGAGCTGCAGGTGGCGATCCCACTGGATTTTTACAGTCATTGTTTGGGTCGTCCATGCGTTTTGACCGCTCATCCGCAGGTGGTAACCCATCGTCGTCATCGGCACCTCCAGACCGGCGCAACAGCAGTTCAAGTCGAGGTGGAAATCATGTACCCGGGGGATGGGATGATCTCGATTAACTGAATAAAGGTAACCAGTACTAGCGGATAACTCTATCTCCGAGTAATTGTTTGACTATCGCTCTGTATTTCTGCGCATTTGTATAGACTCTTCTCCTCACTATGAATACATTAGAATCTCAAGACCGGATGGCAGAAAGTACACGGAAAAGTGCATAGACATCCTACACGCGGCTACGTCGGTTTGAGTCTTTCATGTACTTAATGTAAGTGGAGAACGTTCACGAGCAGTAAGTGGAAAGAACTGAATGAAGTGAATTCGTGAAAAAATTCCCATTAGAATTCACATAAGAGATTCTACGAATAATCAGATCTCGAAAGTAGCGAGTAAGTATGTGGATCTAATCAAAGTACTAGCCGCCATGGCAATTAACTGTTCTTCAATATGTGGAGGAAGCCGTTGCGGATGTTATGTATGTGTTCAACAATGTTATTGTTGGTTTCATCATGCTTACGCATAGCGGCACAACTGGAGATGTAATCCGAATACGTACACATGCGCTGGCCAAGACTTCATAGCTTGTCATTTTGGGTGTGCCACAGCGATACAAGCTGTACAAGTCGAAGCGCTTCCAAGTTCATATCGATAATAGATAGTATATCATTGAAGTGCCGGATCAAAGGGAGTAAGCGCAGGATTACATCAATGGACAGCGGTCCTTGGAAAAGCCAAGAAATCACTGGCAGTAGTAGTATCAGTCACATCCGAGAAGTTTCGACCGCAATTGGTACGCATCTACGGGTTTAGCGCTCAAGGCTGATCATGTACAGGAGATTTGGTGGTTTCCCACCACACGGTCTCTTAGACTCATGGTTCAGAATATTCTTAAAGGACGTGATAGCATTGTACTCCAGCGCCGGAAAGGATATAATGCCATTCAAGATTCAAGAAGTAAGCCTGCATGAACACGTACTGGTCAGTGAGTGTTCCATGGAATGGTCAAATGAGCTGGTGGTGCACCTCAGAACCACATTGTACAATGGACGATTCAGAACGAAACCGCGAGGCTACGGACAGCGAGGACGAAGCGATGCACGAGGCATTGTCGAATTCGTCCGAGGAAATTTCTTCCGGGAAAATGTGGGATAGTGGCCACCGTGTCTGTGGATTGAATAACCATCTGGCGGATTACTATCTACCGATGACTTGCTGGCTCGTTTACTTAGCGTCGAGACGGAGGCGAGTACAAGTAGGTTCCAGATTTTGTCGGATTTTGACGTGCCGTACTACCTATGAATGGATTTTATGCCAAACAAAGCTTGCACTAGTGGGACATAACTTCGCTGTGCGTTTATCGGCTTTCTCGAAAGCAGCTTTACATGCAATTTACATGCTGAAATTTCAGCATGTGGCTGTGTAGGGGAGCCAGATCCATTCGGAGATTACGATATCGCGATTTGAATTCCCCCTGCGGCTGGTTCTCTGACGCAGTTTTCTAGTTCTTGCTGTTCTCCGCTGCTCCCTGCCATGGTCTTCTCTTCTGGCCTATTGCGGCCTCCTTCCTCCTGGTAGCCGCACTTAAAGTTACCTTTTTGCTACGCAATCATCCGTGATGCAAGTTGAAGATGATTACGTCTGGTCGCGACACCCGGGTCTCGCGGCGGCGTTGTTCATGTCTACTGCCAGAGGGAAATATCGACCCCTTGGCGCTGTACTACCAGGAATCGTTGGGTGGAGAATGACGCTGCAGCGGCGGTTGCCAGCATGATTCCGAGTCAATAATCGTCGCCTAGGCCGCGGAAACTTCACGTCATGTCACTGTTCCCGAAAAGGCAATGGGCACAGCTTTTACTTTCTTCTCGCTCGCTGATTTAAATACAGCCAGTACTGAATCGAAATGTTCGGCCCTTTGCCCTCTTTTCTACGACTTTACCATGTCCCAGCCGTCGGTCGTCACCTCGCGGTCGACGTTGATGCACGCCTCCCTTGCCTATCTTTCAGATGAGATACGCACACTCGACTCGGTAATCACCTCACAGGCGCCTTTGCCGTCGTCCTGCTCGTCCCCTCTTGCGATGCCCACCGAAATCCTGCTTCTAATACGCTCTCACCTCCTTCTCGCGGTCACCACCGAACTAATCGACCGCTCAACTTCGGCACTGAAGCGATACGAATCTTCGCTGCGCGTCCTTTTGTGCTCGGATTGCATTGCATACAACCAGGACGTGTATGGGAAGGATATATGGGAATGGGAACAGTTCTCGGGAGCATGCTCGTGCGTTGACGCCGCGGCGCCTCGTATCCGCCATCTTCCCACAACTACCATCAACCCCAAACGATTTGTTGATCGCGTCCACTGGCTCGAGTATTACCTCTCCAGAAAATCACTTCGCCTCCTCCGCGGCCGCTCGACGTCGTCAACTAATTCACAAGATGTGATCTGGGAGGCCGTATCCGTCGTCCTGGAGAATTTTGGCTGCAAAGTCGTCATGGGGAGCTCGCGTTGCCGACGTTTCTTTCCGCTATTGCGCGACACAAGCGTTGTCGTCGTACCGGAAATGGAGTGCGAATCGTGGTGGTTGACCGGAGTCACGCTGAATCGGGTGGACAGAGACCTAGGCCTGTCCCTGCATCATCCCAATACTCTTGAAGATCCCGTTGATGGCGTCGTGCCCCTTCCCAGTGTTTCACGGTCGTTTCGCTACTCTCAACAGAAACAGACCTTCACTCCTCGATCTTCTATCCTTCGGCCAACCATCGTAAACATCAGCGACGCGCTCAGCGCGCTATTCGCTATTCCCATTGCCTTCGCGACATTTGTTCTCGCTATTCTTTGCTTTTATTCACGACCAGGTGCATTCAGAATTATGTGAGGCTGGTACATCCCCCACACTTCTACATGTACACTATCTCTTCTCACTCTCCACAAACATCTTTGCACGCATCTTTACCCCATCACCTTCAATAATGCTTCACTGGATCATCTTCGTCTTCTCGTTCATCCCGAAACTTGTATCATATTTGTATTCCTTCCGCCTTCACGCTGTTACCGTGTACATATCAACGACTGCATTATTATTACCTACCAACTAGAGCCTTCTCTGTCATGCCCGCTTCGGCTACTTTTTGGATTGGTTGAAACCCCGAGGTTTGAGGCACCACTTCCAATAGCCTCGGACGCTCGGCATAAACTTCAGAATTCGAAGTTTTACGCCAGTGTCGATCGAAATGTTCCTATAGAAGGTTACTTGTTTAGTTGCCGTGCGACATTGGCTCAAGCCGGTCAGCGTGTCTTGTGGTACCCGAGGCATTCAATAATAGGTTGGCGGAATCCTTGGAAGCCTGTCACCAGAACGATACTGCTAGAACAATCAGTACAAGTGATCAGCACACGGATTATAGGCTGAGATGTGAATGACTTTCGAATCACGCAAGCAGCTTTCAAGTGAATCGAAAATAACCACCTTTGGTCGTATTTCCCTGCGCATCTCCTAGATGGAGTGGGTATTACCCGCTAAACGACAGAGAAAGAGAAGCGAATAGATATTTCAAGGTCATATGCAGAAGACCTTAGCTGGGTCGGTTCATGAACAGTCAGTCCCACATGACACGGCCAGAGTACGAAACGTGCACGATATTGTCGGCACGACCAGTTCTGGATGATCTTCAGAGAAGAGGAAAGTTACGTTTCCCCTTCAGATCATGGTCTAGCTCTGTCGTAGTGAGGAAACCAAGTCGTTTCCAGAGTCTACTAGTGAAGCTATTGAAAAGATCACCTGCTCAGGAAATATCGGCAACTAAGCATGCTGACTCCAGATCCAAGGCCGCGATCAATGTTAATGAGTAAAAAAGCAATGATGCATCACTGCCTCAAGGCTCCCAACAGATGAAAACGGGATCATTTGACTTGCCACGTTCGTTCGAGGAAGAGATAAGGCGCTAGGCGATAAGACCAGATAAGTACTTCAACAATCACCGTATACAATCCTCGAGCTCCAGAAGATTGCCGCCGCAGAACAGTAGCGCCAACATGATTGACTGCGGGCCAGGAACAAATTTGAATTCAGTTTCACTATTTCGAACTAAATGGGGGTATCAAATATTAGAATAACATTTTATCATCCAACATCTAACCACCAGCACGAACGAGAGAGTATGGGGGCTACATATTGGTGAGTATAACACAGGATTGGAGGGAGACAATGATATCAATATCACACTGCAAGCGCAACAGAGTAGGGAGGTTATTGGACAGATGACATATGAGAGATGCAAAACGTTAACGAGAATTAGACAGAACGATACGATAACGAAGACGGTGTCGCAAGCCACCAAATGAGGTCCCGACGAAAAGTCGTGTTTTAATTGGATAAAAAATGCAGAGTGACTGTCTAGAAGGACATGCAGAGTTAGTACACATAACAGCAGACGAGAGACATCATACAATATTAATGCACATATTGTTGTTGGAAGCTGAGTAGGAGGAAGGCATCTTCCGCTTTAATACCGCTGGTAAATTTCATGGTAGCACGTTCGAGTTCGACGCAGTTGATCAGCGCATCAAGGGGCACAGCAAAAGGCTGTCGAGAGGGTGACGGCATCGTGCGAGGAGGAGGCGATGGTGATGGCGAAGGAGTAACAGCCTCCTGGATCTCCTCGTCGCTCCCGATGTCGTCAGAGTGACCGACAGTAGGATGGGGCTCCTCGTCGTAGTCCATGGCATCATCAGACGAGGACGAAGGAGATCCATAGCGTGACACCGAAGCGGAGTGCAGCTGCGAAGAATAAGGGAACCCATAGTCGTCGTCATCATCACCGCTTCCGCTCTTCTTTGCACGTCTCCGAGATGTCTGACGCAAGTTTCGGAACCAGTTGGTCACTTTACCGAGGTCCCTGGGAAAAACGGTTTGTCAATGCTTGGGGATCAGATGGGGAGTGGCTCACATTCCGATTTCGTGAGCAAGGATTGAGCGTTCTTCGATTGTTGGGGTGGGGTTCTTGTCGAATAAGCCTTTGAGGGCCTCCAATTGGTGCGGTTCGGGGCGGGCCCTCCGGAGACGGGAGCTCATGCTGTAAGGCGTTGCACTCCGCCTTGAAGAGGACCGTCTGGGAGGAGAATCATCCTGTGTCGAAGACTGTGCACTGGGGGACCGTCGACCCCGAGAAAGGGCGAGCGAAGGATGGTTGCTGGCAGGGGGGAGCGCCAGTGAAGGATGCCTGTTGGCAGGGGGGAAGGCCGAATAGGACCGACTTTCTGCAGAATAGTCGGCGTGCATAGGTGCCTCTGGGTCATCCTCTTTTCGTTTTTTAGCAAGACTGCGTTGATTTTGGAACCAGTTGGTGACGCTCTGGTAGCGCCTAAAATGGAAATCAGCTAAATCATCACGATCGTCAAAAATGAAGGACTCACATGCCAGTGCGCTCGGCTAGGGCCTGTCTCTGTTCGGTGGTAGGATGGGGATTGACGCTGTATGCCCTTTTGAGTTCATCGGCCTGGTCGGTGGTGGGGCGCAGTCGGAGACGCCTGGGCATGTTGTCGCTCTCTATATTGAAAGAAGGAGGCTCTGTGACTGAAGTCAGAGGTGTGAAAAAGTGATAAGGAAAGCTGAATGTACCAAGAAGATAATCGTCGTCCTGGTAGTCGCCGAGCTCTGAGGGCCGGGGGGTGGTCGATGCAGAAGACGAATTGGAGGTGAGCTGGGGGTTCATATTGGGGCTGTCGTAGGGAAGGCTGCGCTGGGCAACGGTTCGTTTCTTTGTGCTGGCCCGTTTGTTCTGGAACCAAGAGTTGACGGTCTTTGTCTCCCTGATGAGATGTCGATGGGTGTCGGTGGAAGCAGGAAAATAAAAGAAAGAAAGACATACATTCCCAGCTGCTCGGCCAAGGAAGTACGGACTTCGAGGGCAGGATGCTCGTCCCGTTCATAGAGCTCGTTGAGAGCAGCGAGCTGGTGGGGCGAATGGCGGTTGCGAGGTTTCTTTGGGCGGTCGGTCGTCGAGGGAGGCATCGCACAAACAAAGAGCAAGGTTTAAGAAAGAGCCGTGTTATGACAAACCATATTCAGTTATGATATGCCTACTTTCCATTAACTCCCGTGCGAACTTTTTTTTTTCTCTTCCTCTTTCATCCGTCGCTGCCTAGCTCTCATTTTCTTCTTGAGCATCCTCAGAGATTATGGTACTATAGTGTATATAGCATTCGCTGGCAGCTGCATCAGTCGATAGTCCCACTTTGTTCGCTTGCCTTCAATTGCTCCCACGAGGCTTTGCCATATCGAGCTAACAGTGCAATAATTAGATTTCTGTCATTTCTGCTGACCGGAGGGTGCGATATCGTCTCCTCAAACTTGATTTCGCATTTGATAAAATCCGGTACACATCTGCGGCACTCATCGGCCTTGCACTCACTCTTTTTCCGGTACATAACGCCGCTACTTTCCATCACGATTTACATGCCAAACACGAGGTAGCAGTATCCATTTACTTGGTGTTGTTTCAGCTTCTTCCGGCGCTGACTTGTCGGAATTGTTCACTTTATTAACTCCGCGTATTAGTGTGTATCATTGCCATCAGATAATGTAGGGTAACTGTTAAATACGGCAAACTACAAAGGTATCTTTCCTTCCTCAGGCATCTTCCGGGGTCATGTTCTTCAGCCAGGCTCCTATGGCTCCCCTGAAAATAGGTTAGAATATCGCGATACATAGATGTCCCTGAAATACCCACAAGAATCCTTCGTGACGTAGGAATAAGGCACGCTTCGTGCCCTTGCTCCAGAACCGGATCGCATAAGACAAGGTCATGATTGTAGCAGCATGTCCTGCACATGGAATCAGCTGAGATAACGGAAAAAAGGCAGTCGGCCTACCTCGAATGAAGCATCCCCCAAAGTAAATCCTCTCCAGGTTGTACTTTTCAGCATTCATGTACCTGCAAATCTCTTCAGCTATCAGATAAGTGGGCAAGGTACGGCCACGTACGCAATTTGTCCAATGTTATTCGAAACGCCGTATAGCAGACTTTTGCTGATATCTTCTGCTGTGAATTTTCCCTTTTCACCCCCCTTCTTAAACACTTTGCCAAATGAACTAGCAATCATCGTCGACTTTAGCCCAAGCTTGGAGTAGTCCTGTCCGTAGATGTCGCCGACCAGCATATCCACGGAGGCATTATCGCCATTCTCCGAGAACCTGAGCATTTCTGCAATCGCATAGGTCAGATCATCATCCCGTGTTCATTGACAGAGAAACATGCCATCGAATGTCGTCGCTGGTGTCAGCAGACTGAGCAGTCCCCACAATGTTCCGCCACCTAGACTGGTACCGCTGACACGTTCAAACTTGCCGTCCTCGTCCACCTTGATAATCGACACCCCAGAACCGATGTTCACCAGGAGGCACGGCAGCTGCGGTGTGGGATGCGACTCGAACGTTACAGAATACGACGGAGGATTGGGACTGGGCCGCTCATAGACGCCATTGTCGCCATTTTTGACGGGCGTGGAGTGGGACACGCTCTGGATGAGCTCGTCGGAGAAATAGTACACCTCGTCTGGGATGAGGGTGATAAACTTCAATCCCTCAATAAGACACTCCATCTCGTCCTCCCGCCGGACCTCGACGCACAGCTGATCCTTGAACAGCTCGTAGAACTTGTGCGCCCCGCCTCCGGTGGCCATGATCTTCACGCCCTTGCGCATGTCCTCTATCGACACCTCGTTCACCTGTGCCGAGCGCTCTATCAGCTCCTGGATGAACGCCACGCACTCGTGGATGTTGTCTGTCTCGAACCGCTCGAAATTGAGGGACCCGCCGGGGAAGTGCTGGGAGGTGCGCCGGAGCATGGAGTCGCGCAGGAGGCCATTGCTGTCCAAGATGGGAAGGTCGTGGTTTTGGGCATCGAGCACGAGCGGTGTGAGGGCACCGCTGAGCTTGACGTGGGAGGAGCCCGACGGGGACTGAGGAGGAGGGGGCGGCATCATTGGACGGGGAGAGGGAGCGGGGCGTCGAGATGGTGCTGGGCGAGCTGGACCCGTGTGTGGCGGCTATGGACGGCGACGAGGGCGGGTCCGGCGAGCGTGTAAAGTACACGACCTTGGCAAGCGAACCGCCAATCTGTGAGAAAAGACGGTGGTGAGTTCCGGTGGGGCATCCACGGAAACAGACGGCTCACGTCCACCGCGATGTGCGACACTGGCTCTATGTGGTTCGGAAGGTATATTCCACGGCTGTCCCGAGTCTGTTCGAGTCGTGTGAGCTGGGCACCACAGAGCGCGAGCACATTCTCACCTCAGGCGACTCTTCCGACAGGATCACTGCACCCCTCGTGTCGACATGGATGACCTTGGCCAACGGCAACGACGGGCTGCTCAAGGTATAGTTCGAGGGCATGGCGCGACGGCGGTGGTGGCAGCCTTGGACGGTCGCTGGTGGTCAGAATTCATTCTTTATCTTACGATTATGTATGAGACACATTTCTAATCAAGGCAACATACGGGTCTACTCCGACACCGAGTACCCATTTTGGTGTGTACAACAACTGTTCTCTACCCGGTGCTCAACAGATCCGAATCGTATGCCTCTAATCCACTTTTATTCACAGCAAACAGAAATATCGAACAGAAAGTTGTTAAATACGAATAGCCTCAGCCGCTCACTGCCGCCAGGACCAAGTTGCATGCTTCTTCTTTCTCCGCCCTCACCCCAAGTTCTAGAGTTACACCCTGGCCTCGGGAGAATGTCATTCGACAACGAACTAATACTTTACCGCCGCCGCCTGTTACCAGGCCAGACAGCTGGAGCGTATGCACCGATGTTGATTGTGGGACCTCCGTGCCGCCCAACGGCTCCATGTTGAGGATCTCGATAATTGAATCACAGGCGGCTAAAAGATGCTACCGTTAGCATCCGGGATCAAAAATACGCGCCGTCTCACCTTTAATGCTATCCATGGAGGACAAGGCAAATGTCTCAGTGACGCTGGGTCCTGTCCGGAGCCTATCCCACTCTGATCCAAACGTCGCGTAACTGGGAATGATGTAGTCTCCTCCAGCACTAAGTTCCACTTCCTCCAACTGATATTCATCCTCGTAACCTTCATCCTCCGGCTCCCCAGTTGACGGATCCAATTCTTTGCTAATAAATTTAAGAGTGCACGCAAAAGAGCCTACTGCGTAATCGTCGGGGGATTCACGAGTGAAAGAGACATAGACTATGCTTGGCGACGTTGATGCGCTCAAGCTGGGCACGGGAATTATGAAGTCTTCCGTTAGTCCTGTATCATCGGATTGAGGCTGCATAATGACCGAAACTTGTTCTAAAACCGTATCAGGCAGAGTATTCGACACGTTGTACTGCAATGTAACGTTAGTCGGATACGTATACAGCGCGTCATTGCAACTTGCCTGGAATACAACGTGTTCCTTGAAGATGTGCTTGACACAGGTGACCTGGTACTCGGTTTCGCTTTCCGTAAGTTGTGCAGGCTTCGCAGTACTGTTGAACACGGGTCCATAGGACGTGAATTCGGGAACTTCTGATAGCTGTTCAAGATAAGCAGATTGTTGTTCTGCTGCCGTGGGAGGAGGCGGTGAGTCGGAAGGTCTGTGGGTAGTCGGAACACCGATAATGTCCAAAGTGCTAGGGCCTATTCGGGAGGATCAGACGGTTGCTGTCACCATAAAATGAAGACCATACGAGCAGCTTCTTGAGCAGCTTGTGCACGGCTGATCCGAGGAACTGATGACACGTCGAGTGGCTGTGCCACAGCTTCAGGATCCTTCATATATGTCACCAACTTCGTTTCCAAGGCCGCCAAAGAAAAGACAGATTCTAGTGAAAATGAGACATGGGACAAATTCAGGACGAACATCGAGAACAACACACCTTCCTGCACAAAAGTCTGCGCCAAGGACTTCTCCTTGAACACCCTCAGATAGAGCGCAGCACGATCACGAACTTCATCATCAACATCATCCAGACACCTTGCAAACGATGAGGCCAGAATAACAATGGTGGGAATAAAGGGTACGCTACCGGTTAAGAAGGACGCCGATGCTGTTTTGGAAGCCAACATCAGATGAATTAACACCGAATTTCGCCAAGCTGGAGACAGCAGCGGCTCGAACAGTAGCATTCTCCAAGACAACCCGGTTATAGATAAACCTGATGAATTTGGCCGGTTGGGGTGATTTTGGACCCTCGCGACCCAGGAGATGTAGAATACGAACGGAAAGTTTCGTGAATTCACAATCTTCAATAAATTCACAAAGATGTGATAGAGCTTGCTCCTTGCAATCGGAGATGCGGTTGATCATGTCGAAGATAGCTTCAACAACAGCTCGCTTGAAGTCATAACCGCCTTCGTCCCGTAGGACACCGGAAAGGAAGGCAAGCATGGAAGCATGCTTTGTAGGGAACTTGGCGCAAAGAGAGCGGATAGCGTCGACAATGATTACTTTGAACTCATCACTGATCTCGGACATGAAGCCAGTGATTTGCTTGATGAGGCGATCGACAGAGGCTTCGTTGCCGGTCTGGAGACGTTATATGAGTTGTCCTTGAAGCATAATCAAAAACTTACCTTGAGCAAGGTCGTGATGGCATATGTCGCGACACTCCTGTTGGAATCTGTGATGAGGCTTTCGAGATCGACATTGCAGGCAGCGACGCTTGCTGGGTGCGTCAAGGCTAGTGTGGCAAGTGTACGAGTAGCAGCAAACTTCAATACGGCTTTCGGAGAAGACAAAAAGAGCTGCAAGACTTTAAAAACCACGTTAGAGCTAGAAACATGCGAGGTATCCAAAGATTCTTACCGGTTATGGATTTTGTAAGTTGCGTTGGAGTTACATTTCGTGTCTCACAGATTGCCCTGGCGGCCTCAAAGTTAACCATATCGCTCTTGTGACGCAACCATCCCTCCATCAAATCAAGCATCTGTTTCTGGACACTGAGGATGTATTAAGAGAAGCTCAGGACCGATATGTGAAAAACTCACTTGGGATCTTCCTCCATAACTTTCGCGGCATAACGAATGAGCATACACAGTGCCATTGGGTTCTTCAATGTAGTGCCGGCTCCGGATTTTCCACCGCCAAGTTGTTGTATCATTTTCGTCACGGCCATCCGATCCTGCTGTCGCATAAGATACAGCAAGCCCAACGCGTGATATTGGGCAATATAACTAGTCGAATGAATGGCTTGCTGCCCGCTATTCTGTGAAGAGGAGTTTGCAAACCCTAGATAACCACCAGAAGATCCACCAAAGAAAGACGAAGACGCCTTTGCATTGACGGCCTCTTGGGCTTCATTGACCCAGCGTTTGACGACGTCCTTCGCGAGAGGAAAGAGGTGATAGGAAGACACAAGAGCAGCTGAGGATATTGAGGGGTTGCGATCAACAATGGCGGCTTTGAAGAAACGCTCAACTCCTTGAGCCATTGAAGGCTACACGAAGGAGAAATGAGACGTGCATAGACGCGAGTCAAGACACGACATACATCTATGATGCGGCACAGTGCACGAATAGCATTTGGCCGGTATATAACCTCCGAGTTGGGCTGCATGTCCTTCATAATACTGCTGGTGACCATGATAACATCCTCGGCGGTTGTCGCGAGCTCCTTGATAGCAAGATAGACGGCTTGCCTCAGTGCACTCTGTCACTGCAATCAGCCCAAATTCTGGACAACAAGTCGCCGCTTACATCCTTGTGCTGGAAGAGCTTCGTGGTCCCAAAGAACAGGGTCGTTGCCTCCTGCGTGCCAAAGGTCTCGCCGACATAGAGTAGGTAGACTATTCGTGTTAGCAGTGCTCGACACTTTCTTGGGCTTATGGGGGATTCATTGAATACGCGGGCCTCCTGGATAATGGTGGTTTTGTTGTTGTAGTACGAGCTGAGCCCACTTTCGTCCTCCTTTTTTGTCTGCCAGGTGATGGCGAAGCTACCCATGTCGGTCGCGGTCGCTGTACGATGAACCTGGCGGTGTCCAAAAAGTGGACGTGTCGAGGGTTCGATGTGTCTCTGTTTGCCTGCGCCCTTACCTCCCTCTCTGTCTTAAATTAGGATGGCCCCGAAACCTCGTGGAGGCCGTAAGGCGTCGACGTCGTCCAGGGATGGCCCTTTGCTCACGCATATCGACAAGGACCTCAAGGCAATGCCGCCGCCTCCAGATCCAGTCGCACCCAAGTGCATACTGGAGCAAGAGATGGATGGGCTGAAGAGTTGCTTCAGGGTAAGCCCAATTTCTCTGGCAGTCTTTATCCTTTCGGTTAAGTCCAGTCAACAGAATACCATGGTCAAGACGGGTCAACTTTATGCTTTCTATGCTGATACCCGCAAACTGCAAGTCGCCGTGCTCTCTTCCTTGAAGCTCAATTGACACGTCTCTTTAGTGGTATTCGGAAGTATACACCTTATCCGCCCCGTTCTCTATCCGCGTCGTTAGGTCGGGAAATCGAGAACTACGATCAGCTTTGCGATACCATGGAATCTCACTTGGAAAGTCATATTCGGCTCATTACTCTCAACGACAAACTAAGACTGTACCATTAGCTTCGAGCAATTGCCGTCCTTGAAAGAGATCTCCGACGCGAAGAACAACGCATAAAGGAAGCCGAAGAGGCTGCTCTAGCCAGCCAAGCACATTTAGAAGAACCGGCGTTATCCCCTTCATCTAGTCGACTCACTCTCCCAATGCCACCACCTGACGCAGATTCAGCTTTGCCCTCTGCAGCTCCATCAAGCTCGCCACTAACGTCGACAATGATGCAAGGACGTAGACCTTCAGCGATATCTATCTCCTCACTACAGCGGCCTGCATTCCCACTTAAACTCGACCTATCCTCCTCGTCTCTTCGCATGTCCGCAGAAGAGGCGGCCTTCCTCTCCAATGGCCTCCATTCTCCTGTTACCCTCGCACCCAAGTCAGCACGACCACACGACTATCCTGTCGAACTGATGGCTGCCTTCACCTCTGACATCCCAACTGCACCTCCTCCACTCCAGGAGTCGGCAAACAACACTATCGACCTGACCATAGAAACTCCAGAACGCGAAGTGAACGTAAACCTAGATGGAGGTGTTGGCAGCTCAGCGGATAAGCCAATTGAGCTCGACCTCGGCGACATGGAGGTGGACATGAGCGACCTATTCGGCGACAACAGCTCCAACGATGCAGTTGACAGTCTCTTCTCGCCCACAGGCGCCAACCCTGAACTCGCAGCTGAGAATGTCAAACAGGAAGAGCAGCATTTCTTGAACCCGTTCGCTGCGAACGGAGGTGCAACTGAAGAAGAATTTTTTTCTTCCCTTAGCGCGAAACCGGAGAATGGGCAATCCAGCAGCTTGGAGATACCGTCAGGAGATAATGCCGGCCAAACAGCGCCTTCACCGGGTGCATTCCTCGCAAGTCTTACTGGATCGCAGCTCGAGAGTGGTAATGAAATGGCGACGGAAAGCGGTAGCTCCCTGTCTATGCCAGATGGTCAGTTCAGTATGGAGAACCTAGATTATGGTTTTTTCGCCAATGATCAAGACCCGGGGGTGAATTTGGACGCTCTTTTGGCGATGGGGAACGAAGGAGTTCCTATTCCTGATACGAAGACGGGGTCTTAGTGGTGTTGTTATGGCAGCCCGTATTCATTGTGTTGTAGTAGCCTTACATGTATTTTTACGCCCTCAAATTTAGCCTAACGGAGTATTTGGTTCAAACGGTCGTCGATGCTTATTCCGAAATCATGAGTGATGATCACCCGTTTTTCGTACAAAGACGTGAATGCATTCGTTACGTATATCTATGTATCAGCAGAAGGACAATCGTCCAATATATAATCGACACGACCTTTGCGCCAGGATGAATGGGAATAAAGAATGACCGCCACGACAGCAAAGATGCTGGCCTGTCATTGTGGCTAATGAATGATTCTTTGCCCATGACTTCCATATAATGACCTCCCATCAACACAGACGCGGCGCCCTCTCTCTCCGCTCGCCCTCCCGGTGATCCTGCGCATAACCGAAGAGGTGGGGATAAGAGGACAACAAATGTCAAGGATGCCGAAACTAACAAAAAAAAACACAACAGCAACCAAAGAAGAAAAGCGGGATGGAAAGAATGTGTACGTATCATGAATGGATACGGGAATGGTGATGATAGCACATGATTGGTGTTTATACGAGACGTAGAAATCCAGTACGGGCGCAAAGTGGTGATGGGGGAGGCAACTGTATGTACAGAATAAAAAAGGGAAAAAAGCAGCCAGCCAGGTCTTTCGCTATAGCGACAGCCCGTCCGGCCTGAAAAGAAAATAGCGTCCGTGTTGGGAGTAATGGGAAAGCACCTTGCACGCTTGGTTAAATGGTTGAGGTAGTATTGAATGGCCGCACGTCTTGATCGAAACCGCCAAAGATAGTGCGAGCACAAACAATGACGAACGGAGACGATGGCGGCGGATGGATGGATGAATAGAAGCCACATGCTCGGTGACTTGCGTAACCGGACGTGCCCCGACCGATAATAATCTCCGCCTGCCTACACTCCTCGAAGCAACCTCAACAACGAGCGTCTATGAGTTAACTCAATGACGACCCGAAACCCCAAACCAGACCATATGACACCTGAGCAAAACACTAATACACCTGCCTTCCTCCCCCAATCTGCTCAGCTCACCGGGATCCAAAGCACCGAAGGACAATGGAGAGCTCATTTACCAAAGTTCGGCGTCACGTCCACGGCGTTGTTGCCCTACAGCTCCAGGCGCACCAGACTGCTGCGCCTGACGGGTATGGGAGCGCAGCCTGAAATCAAGTCTAAGTTTCAGTCGATCGTTGCCGCATGACGCCTCCACTCACATTCTGTCGCTCGCGCGGTGCTCATCTTCTTCCTGGACAACCTTCCTTCTTCCAGCGCCAGCCTTGGACGTCCCAGCCGAGTTGTCGTCCTGAGCTCCCCTCTGGACGCTCCAATCAAAGACGTAATCGTACTGATAACCTTCACGGACAAAGAGGTCACGGAAGAGCTTGCGAAGGTAAGAGTAATCGGGTTTGTCGTCGAAACGGAGGGCGCGGGTGTAATTCAAGAAGATGCCGAACTCATTAGGGAATCCGCGGCACAGTAAATCGGTAGGCGTAGTCATCTTCTTCTCCATGATGCGGTCGTACTTCTGCTTCTTAGTGGCGGCCTTTAAACCTTGCCAAGGAAGGGCCCCACGAAGGAAGTACATGAGGACATAGGCGAGGGATTCCAGGTCGTCTCGACGAGCCTGTTCTACTCCCAAGTGGGTGTTGATAGATGTGTAACGGGCGGTACCCGTCAAGTTCTTGTTCTCGCGATAGGGAATGTGCAGATGGGTTTTAGGGTCTCTGAACTTCTTGGCTAGACCGAAATCGATGACGTTCACCTGATTTCCCCGCTTACCAATTCCCATGAGGAAATTGTCGGGCTTGATGTCACGGTGAATGAAGTTGCGCGAGTGGATGTATTCAATGCGCGATATCTGCGATGTAAGATTAGCGAGACCGCCGTAAAGGACAGACCTGTGCGAGAACCTACCAGCTGATCAGCGAGCAGAAGGACAGTCTTCAAACTGAACTTGCGGTTGCAGAAGTTGAAAAGATCTTCCAGAGAAGGCCCAAGAAGATCGAGAACCATGGCGTTATAATCACATTCGGTGCCGAACCATCTGACGAATGGAACACCGACACCGCCCGCGAGGGTCTTGTACACCTTGGATTCATATTCAAGCTGGGGATGCTTGGCCTTGACTGACTCAAGCTTGATGGCAACCTCCTCTCCTGAAATAATGTTGATCCCAAGATAAATGTCCCCTAAAGCAAAAGTATGAAGAAAAAAGACAGAGGTACAGGGCGCAACGCACCAAATGAGCCGGAACCGATCTTTTTGCCTAGCCTGTACTTCCCGCCGACCCGAAGGTCAAGTCTATGAGATCCTGCGTCTGCCATCGTAAATCGTAGTTGAGACAATCACTGAGAGAGGAAAATGAGCAAAGTTGTTGGAAGAGGAAAGAAAGGAGGCTGATAGAGGAAGGATGACGAATTGCCACTAGCTGAAAAGGTGGCGGGTGAAAGATGAAAGATGGTCGATTAACCGTGCCACCTGCCCCCTTTATACCACCGATGCAACCTGTGTAGCTGTAATGCCTGCCTCATCGGGCGAGGAAGAGGTGAGGTGACCACGAGGTTGACAAAGGTGGTTCGACGGCTTGTTCCCCGGCGAAACGAGACTAGAACAGACCAGTAAATACAGCAAGACGACTTACCAGATAGAAAGAGAAAATTAAAAAGGGAATCACAGGGCGTAAAATGGGAGGATGTAGGACGTGAGATGGGGAGACGTTGGACAAGAGGGTACAGCCTCACACGCTCCTCTCACCAACATTTCGGAGGTTGAAATATTCAAGCCCCGATTGGTGGAAGCCTTTATCCGAGTCGGTTTCTCATCATTCCATTCCGTGATAGTTCGGACGCATCTCTGTAGTAATTGTCGTGCTCATCGAATTCTCTCATTTCCTGAGAAGCTGAAAACGGTCAAATGATGCTTCCCTGCTTTTCCCTCAAAATACGTTCCGGTACTGGGTATTGTCCGTATCCGGCGTTTTCTCCTTTGTCGGCGAATCCATTTTCTCACCGTTCCCAAGTTCTGATGTAAGGTGCCACGGCATAATGTCTCCAGGTCCACTGGTTCGACCATGCTGGATCTCGCTGTAGATTCTGATAGCGGCGCACTAACGTTTCAGGGGCATCTTCGCCAAGCAGCTCAATCAAGGCTGCTATGTAGCGCCCCGGATGTACGCTATCAGCATGGTACCAGACTGATCTCCTTAATATAACGTTGTCAACCCCGTTGCAGGCATGGGACTCGATGTGATACACGGAATCCTCACGTACGCTACTTTCACTAGCGCTTGACACGGTGCATGCAGGACGCTGCGGCGTTCCACTATTCATGTACTCTGTCGGATCATGACCGTGCAATTGGAGCCTCGACGTCACCACAATCAATCTGGGGTTGACGTGGAGTGATGGTCATCGGATATGCTTGCTGGTGAGGCGGATACCTTGGGAAGCGGCGAGGAGCCCCAAAATCAGCGCACGGTACAGGCTCTGATATATCAGGATCCGATGACCGAGGATAGGTCCTTTTCGCCGCAATATCTCTACTAGTACCGGCTCCAGCCTTTGCAACAGCGTCAGCCATTGACGCCTCTTCTGCCACGTCTCATGCTTCCCCCGGAACACCAAGAAGCGAGTACGATACTTGGACAGAGTTCTGTTAATAGCTATCATTAACCATCTGCCAATCTGCCTGGAGCTCAAGCCTGGACACTTCAACCAAGAGGGGCTTCATGTTCTGCGCAGTTCGCGCCAGAGCGGTTTTGCCGAATTCGATCTAAGGATCGCGACAATTCAAATGTAGCCAATATTATTTCGAAATCCAGCGTCTGGCAACGCAGATCCTTTACGTCTCGTAGCTGAATCTTCCAGCGCAACTGTTGAATAGACATGTTTTCAGAGAAGTAGAGTGTAGATACTTTGAGCTATGCCTCAGACCTCTGCAAACTCAACTTGTAAACGATTGGAATCCGATCGTATAGCAGAGGCCACGTGGAGTTGGGAAATTATCGCCTTGGTATCTGGTCGCATCTTTCATTTTTTCCTCATCACCAGCACGCCACCGCCTCACCATTTCACCGCCCTCCCCCACTTTCTTTGCAGGTCAATAGCTGGCCGTCCGTTCCCTTCTGCACCGCTGCGTCTCTTCTTTTAACGTTCAGCGTTTCCTTCGGCTTCAGGTTCATCTTTGGAAATGGCTTATCGTCAAAACCACGATCCCTATTATTCTCACACAACCGACACTTACAACCAATACAGCAACACTGGTGTTGTTGACTATCCGCCGGCGCAGGGATACAACGAATATGATACCCAAAACAACTGGGACAGCAAGTCTACCAAGTCCTTCCAGAGCAGCCATGCTGGCTCACAAGTCCATCTGAACCCTTACGAGATGAGCCAAGTCTCGCCTCCTCCAGTACCCCCCATGCCTTACCAGCAGCAGCAAAACTATCCTCCAATGCATCGGCCTGGGATGTACCACCAGACCAGCAGCGCTGGGTATTCAGTCGCTAGGGAGAAGATGCTTAAACGGCGTTCTGTTCGACAGGTCGAGCTTTTCCAAGGCAATCTTGTCCTCGACATGGACGTCCCCACTCGACTTGTTCCTCCAGGCAAGGAGCATGAAGAGGAGATGACCAAAATGCGCTATACCGCCGCTACCTGCGATCCCGATGATTTTATGAAGTCGCGCTATTCACTCCGACCATACTTGTACGGCCGACAAACGGAGCTTTTCATTGTAATGACTATGTACAATGAGGATGAGATACTGTTTGTGAAGACTATGAATGCGTAAGTTATTCCCGAGGATCGGAAATGGAAGACTTACGTCGTGCCACAGCGTGCTCAAAAATATTGCACACCTTTGCTGGACGCAGCAGGTCAAGCACATGGGGTCCTGAAGGCTGGAAAAAGGTCGTGGTCTGCGTTGTTTCAGACGGTCGGAACAAGGTCAACAAGCGAACTTTGCAAGTCCTCAGCCTGGTCAGTCGCATTCATATGAATTTTCATTCTCCACTGATACATGTTTCAAATTCAAAAGATGGGGGTTTATCAAGAAGGTATTGCAAAAGATTCAGTCGCAGGCAAAGATGTCACCGCACACATCTTCGAGTACACGACAAATGCTATCGTCACACCTACTGGTGAGGTGTCGCAGGGTCCTTGTCCCGTCCAGATCTTGTTCTGCCTCAAGGAGAAAAATAAGAAGAAGCTCAATAGTCACCGGTGGTTTTTTAATGCGTTTGGACCACTCATCAAGCCCAACGGTACGCGGTTTTACAGAGTTTTTTTTTCAGATAGGGTCTTACCTCACATTTTCAGTCTGTGTGCTTCTGGATGTCGGAACGAAGCCGACGGGGACTTCCATCTATGAGCTCTGGAAGTGTTTCGACAAGCACGAATACGTAGGTGGAGCCTGCGGAGAGTACGTTTGTCCGTTCTGCTCGCTCTGAACGCCGTAGCTCATATTCAGTTAGGATATGCGTAGACACTGGGAGAGGCTGTTCGCTTCTACTGACAAATCCCCTAGCAGCCTCTCAGAATTTTGAATACAAAATGTCCTAACATTCTCGATAAGCCTCTCGAGGTCTGACGCTGACCCCACTATTTTCGCGTAAATTTCTGATACACTTTCCATAGAGCATTTTCGGTTACATTAGCGTCCTTCCTGGCGCCTTCAGTGCATACAGATACAAAGCACTTCTCAACGGCCCCGATGGCAAGGGTCCTCTTGCTTCGTATTTCAAAGGTGAATCCATGCACGGTGGAGGTAGTAATGCCGGTCTGTTTGAAAGGAACATGTATCTTGCCGAAGATCGTATCCTCTGTTTTGAGATCGTCACCAAGAAACGTGAAGGCTGGACGTAAGTCACTTGCTGATCACAATTTTGCACCCGACCGACCAAATGATTTTTCAGATTGAAGTATGTGAAGAGCGCGAAGGCAGCCACTGATGTTCCCACTACTGTCAGTCCGGAAGCGGAAGTCAATTGAATGAGTCACTGATGGAATCCCTTTGTATCAGGTTCCGGAGTTCATCTCGCAACGCCGGCGTTGGTTGAACGGTTCATTGTTTGCTTCGATCCATGCAACAGTGTTCTTTTGGAGGATATTCACATCTGGACAGAACTTCATCAGGAAGTTTGTTTTACTTGTTAGCGGCTTTGTTCTCTTCTGGGATCAATTCTGATCGACCCATGATAGCTGGAGTTCATCTATAACGCCGTTCAGCTTGTCTTTACTTGGACATCGTTGGCCAATTTCTACCTAGCTTTCTTCTTTGTACGTTTTTTACTGTCTTTGCTCGGACATCTGCGTTGATCGCATTTGTAGTTGGTCTCATCAGCAACATCGAACACATCGACAGATGCGTTCAACTTCCTCGGTGGCAACGCTGGGAAAACCGTGTTTGAAGTTTTCTTAAAATTGTACATCGCTCTTCTATTCGTAGTTTTGGTTTGTTCCCTGGGTAATCGGCCACAGGTGAGCACTCATCTCACTATAGGTGTTGACCCAACCTGAAAACGCGCCTAGGGCTCGAAATGGACGTATACATTGGCTATCTTGCTTTTCGGACTTTGTAATGTCATCACAGTGTGGTGTGCTGCTTGGACAGTGTACCTTGCCGTTCCGCACACCGTCGAAGGTTGGAAAAATTTCCCAGAGTATGTTTTCGTCAAGGCTGTCCGTTTTTATTCCACTGAATGGTGTGGTAGATTGGTGAAAAACACGCCTGCTCTCCAAGACATCGTTATCTCTTTAGCAGCGACTTACGGGCTGTATTTCATCAGTTCATTCATGCACTTTGAGCCATGGCACATGTTCACGAGTTTCATTCAGTACATGTTTCTCCTTCCGTCTTGTACGTTACATCCACTCCTGTTATCTGCTTACTGATGGAGGTTTCCATTCCTTGTTAGATGTCAACATTCTCAGTAAGACTTCTCGTTTTATTTCCTTCATGTCTACCACGTTTACTTTTACTATCTAGTGATGTACGCCATGTGCAACCTTCACGATGTTACCTGGGGTACCAAAGGTGACGATGGCTCACACAAGGACCTTGGCGGCGCCAAGAAAGTGAAAGGTGAAGGCGGAAAGGAGATGATGGAAGTGGAGATTCCCACCGCTCGGGAAGACGTCGATCAGCTGTGGATGGCGGCGAAGAACTCGTTGAAGATCAAACCGCAGGATGAGAAAGAACACCGGGATGCGACGACAAAACAAGCCGACCACGATAGGAACAGCAGAACTAATGTCGTACTTGCCTGGGTAGGCTCGAACATGTAAGCGATACATCCGCACAGAGAGTTTAACCACTGATTGTGTCCAGGGTCATGATTGTTGTGTTCACTTCGACGGCGTTCACGAGCTGGGTTGCGGAACACGTCGAGATAGAGAACAACGCCGCATTCAATCCGTATCTGACATTCTTATTCATTGCGCTGTGAGTTTTCTTTCATTCTAGAGGGAATTCGCTTATTTATCTGCGGACTCGGATTCTACACAGGGCTGGTCTGTCCGCTGTACGTTTCACAGGATCCCTTTTATACCTCATATTTCGCCTGTTTGGGCATTAGTCCTACTTTTGTTTCGTTTTGTTACGCAGACTGCTACTGGACGGGGCTTTCATGCATGTACTTGTCGTTCGTATCTTGGAAAGGAATGTTTTGTGTACAACTACAAATATACCCTTTACTTTGTAGCGGTTCGCCTTAAGGCGGGACGGGCCCCCTTTTCTCCCCTGGATAATTTAGTTTCTATGGTGATCCATTTCAATTTTGGCGCGCGACACTTGCAGATCTAGTGTCATGTCGTAAGTACTTAAGTATTAGTTCTACATGTACCAGGGCAAAATCGCACAGCGTGTCGACTGTCGATGTTGGACAAGGCACCGGTCTGTATGATAAACTATTTAGGATGCCATTGTATTTAGTTCTGGATTGATGGTGTGATGTCATTCCCACGGTATCTTTCCTATGTCCAGGAAGTGGGCGGAGGCCAAGACACCCTTGTCCCCCGACCGCCTCGCTAAGATCGCCAATGCGCTCGGTGTATTGACCCCCGTTCCCTCGTCGTCGTCCTCGTCGCCCAGGACGCCGCCCTCGACGAGCAAGTACCTTATTCACGTCGTCCCCCCTCTCAATCTACCTCACCTCAATACCAGCCTCAGCTCGCCGCCGCCGCCTTCCGCCTCTGGATATCATACCCATTTTCGACGAGGGACGTTGCTGCCAGTGCATCCGACGTTGCAGCTGCAGCTCACCGCCATTGCACGCGAATATGCCTTGCCGTCAACTGCGGGTGTCATTCTGTATCTTGTCAATGCCGACGAGGACCCTGGCCCCCGTATATCCGACGACATCTGGAAGCACTTGTGGTCGCGCGTCTGGAAGGCAGAGTTTGCCCCAGATGCACCCGAAAAATTACCTGTACTCACCCTCGCGAGTCCCCGCACTGACGAGCCCGCTCCACCCACTGCCTCTGCTTCCCCTCAGTCCATTCCAATCATAGCAAAGGTCGAATTTGATATCGACCTTCGTTCTGCGTCGTGGTTTAATCCATGGATAACAAGCAGGAACTTAAACCATAATAAACGGGTTGAGAATAAAAACTCACCTGTTCCATTGTTTTTGCCAAAATCGCCCCAGTCCGAGTCACAGCTCGACGAGGAGGATATTACTCTTCGAATGGCACCTACTATGCATAGAAAAAATATTCCGTCACCCCTAGTACTGGAAACTTTAATTACCAACGCGACCAACTCGTCTTCCAGTCTACCGAGTAGCGGCACCAGCCTACCTTATCTTCGACATCAAGACGAGTCTGACGATGATACCGAAATAGACGACGACAGTGTGCCTACCAGCGGAAAACGCGGAGGGGGTGTTTATGATGACCTTGAGCTCGACTTCGACGAGTCATTCGAGGAAGATACGAAAGAAAGCCAGTATCTTTTGACAGCTAAATTGGACGAAATTGAGAAGGTACGCCAACGAAATGTTTTGTCAATTATTCATCATAAACATGATATCTAGAATCTCGCTCAATTCTCCCCTCGGGTACTGCAACTTGAGCTCGAAGAAGACCAAGTCAAAACACCATTGCGAACGTGTGTAATGATCAAATCCATCCCCGTTTCGTTCTAACAGTATGCTTCCACAGCGAAGTATCCATTGCGAGTCCGATCCAACCATCTGGGGCATGGCCATCTGTTCCCTTCCAATCTTTGCACTCGGCCATCACTACACAACCATCCAATGATACTAATCCTTCACCTCCCCGGCTCGCCGTAAACGGTGTCACCACGTCCACGCCTCAACCCTTTAATCTCGCACATTCATCTACGGGGACAGAGCCTTCAGAAACAACACTAAGAAAACAGATGGAGGAAGAAGAGGCAAAACAGATTGTACCGGAACAATATCCTCGACATACACCCCAGATTAATGGGAGCTTCAAAGACGGCGTAATACCACTGTCTCCGGATCCATTCGGGCGATATCCATCAACGCCTACACCCTCTGCAGATAGCAGAGGGTCGGCCTATTGGGATGATAACAGTACAGCTGTGGACGAGTCCAAGACTACTTCTAGTAGATTTTCGGCGGATTCAGCAAAAGACAATACCCCAACCAACAGAGCTACTATGATGAGCGTAAAAAGCATCAAAAAGCTTTGGCGGCGAAGTAACAAGCAGAGCGTTAGCTCCATTAACGTGCCTCAGTCGCCGTCTGTGCAGCAGGGACGTATATCGCCGCAGGTGCCCGGATCAGCAGGATTTTCTACCCAATCTGCTGGTGCTTCCTCTTCGATCCCCAATGGAGCTTCAACACACCGACAAAGTGACAGTAGCAGTCGAAGTAGTGTGGGTGCCGTCCGACCGCCTCCCATTCGCATGTCTACTTCTCAAACTTCAACGTCTACATCCTCATCGATACCTCCCTCTCGCCCAGCACGACCATCTCGTTCCCCGTCACTCCACAACTTTGATATCCCTGGCATGTCAGACCCTACACCTACCATGTTTCCACAGCACACTATCAGCCTCGACCGACTAAGATTCGATCAGGAGAGCCCCTACCCCAATCCGACGAGGCGGGCTCGATCCCAATTGAGTGGGAATGGCAAAGTTTCACCGACACTTACGTCAGGAAAATCGACACCGATAAGTCAGTCGGGGAAAAACTCTCCTACGCTTCCTCCCCACAGTGAACCGCAGCGAAACAGCGTTCGGAAGAGTATACTTAAATGGAAGAACGCAGCAGCAGGTGGAGGGTTGGGCGCAAGACGGCCAAGTGTCAGCATGCTGAATGTTAACGTAGAATCGCGACCGGGCATTGAGAAGATGCCTCCGAGTCCTAGGATACCAGACGAATTCTTGCAGCACCAGCAGCACTCAAGACTACCAAGCGTGGCAAAATCGGTGATGAGCGTTGCCCCTAGTATGACGAAGAGTTTCTCGAGCCGAAGTTCAAGGTACTCTGATGACGAGGGACGGGGACCGAGTATAGACGACCAGTTTGAGATCGTCTCGCCGAAGATGACACCTGGCAGCCTGACATACCCGTATACCACTTTGGATGAGCAAGACACATTGCGGTCATGATAACGAGACAAAGATATATACCAGCTACTTTACATTATATCACGCTGATTTTTAAACATTTGATACTCACGCCTGACGACGCTTTCTTTATATTTACTTGTAGTCTTTTTTGTAATATATACTTTAATTCGTTGGTTAGGAATTACGGCCGTAGCCCGTAACTTGGGAAACGAGGCTACGCATGAAGCTAGCGGGCGTCCGTGGAGCCCCTGTGGCTGTGATGTCATATCGATTACTGCCAAGCCCACGCCAAGCCTCGATCCAGCCTCGATCAATTGCGATCCGTCCTTCACTTGTCTTTCCTAACTACCACCATGCCTCCCTCCAACACAATTAACATACTCTTGGCTGCTACAATTCTTCTCGTTGCTCTTCCTGGTGCCTATGCATTTGGTGCCGGAGACATTCCAGATTTCGCCTACCTCAATGACAAGGCGTTCCGACATGGTGACATCGAGAACATTTTAGAGACAGGTTTGTGTCGGTTCACTTGGAGATTCAATACTGGCTGATCCTCTGATCTGTCTGATCAGTCGTTAAATCCGCTGGTCGTGCCGCCGCTGGAGGCGGGATACTTGGTTTTGCCAAGAAAGTCATGGACAATGCCTCTGGAGGCTCAAAATTCAACAAAGGAGATATCAAGAAAGTTTACTTTGTACGTATGAGATCCTCAACATCTTTAGAGCTTTGTCTTACATTCCGATAGGGTAACTGGCTCAGGGATTACTCTCAGGCGATGGATATCGCTGGCCTCAGCAAACTCAGCGCGGATACACTTGTTCTCGTTGTCTCTGTTCTTGGTTTCATGGTGAGCGGTCCCCTGACTTATGCTGGTCCTGGCTCACTTCATTATAAGGCATTTGGCTTCGCCACTAGAGAATTCGAGGTCACCCCCGATCGTCTTGGTGTCTACCTGCCCGTTGTATGTTATTTATTCTCCTTTTCCGTTGGTGATAATTGATCACCCAAAAACAAAATCAAGGAACATATCGACAACCCAAAGTGCGCCATTTCCACCCTGACCCCGTTCGATGCTTACTTTCTTACAGAGGTTATGCTGAGAAAGAAGGCGATGCTCGTCAATTTCATCCCAAACTTCGTCCGCCTGTTGATCCTCGCGAACTTGAAGTCGATGAGCGAACTGGTATGAAGAACTATATGGCAACTGAAGATCGAGGCTGGGATTCGTCCACAGCCCATATCCGTCGCACCTTCCGAGCATGCATCGAATACGGTCGCAGGGCGTCCGGACAAGAAGGTGCCGATTTGTATGAAGCTTTTCGCCTGCTTGGTACGGGTCTTCACACGATGGAAGATCTCCTCGCGCATAGCAACTGGTGCGAGATTGGCCTACGCAAGCTGGGATATGAAGATGTTTTTTGTCACGTCGGTGATAATGTTTACGTGCAGGCACCCTCCGGTGAAAGAGTTCCACCTCTTGTCACTGGTACATTCGGCAGTGCCGACTTCATGCATTCGATGCTGGGGGAAGCGACTGATCATATCAGTCAGGCTAGTGTCACAGCCTTGAATGATCAGATGGCGCAGACTTCAAACAATGACACCGCTGAAAAATTGTCTGCTCTCAAGAAAATCCTCAGCAAAGTCGGTGGAGGGGATGACAAGATCAGCCAAGGAGAGCAGCTGCAAGCGCAATCTCAAGCGTACCACTTCGACCCCGATAACGTTGCACCGCCAGAGGTCCAGAAGCAGCTACTGGATCTGCTCAAATGGCGCGACGATGTCTATCGGGATATCATTGCCAAGATCGAGATGGTCCCCGGCTTGAGCGACTTGATTGATGAGCTGAGCAATGCGCTCACTGCATGTGGGTTTTCCGCCTCTGTTGTCCCATTTGAATCTAATGTCCTTGACTCTAGATGTGTACACCGTTATTGCACCTTGGCTCACGCCTATCCTTACCCAAGCTACCAGTGCCCTTGGCGAAGGAAGCAAGGCTGTTATCGACTCCGATGACCAATATGAAGTTTTTAACAACCCGGATGCGTCTGACCCATCGCACAGTCTCTTATCCAAAGACCACTTTGGTCTAATTCTCAACGAGCCTGCAGGGAAGATCGCTCAGATTGTGGTCGTCAATAGTGTCCAACTCATTGTTGAGGCTTGGTCGAATAATAGCGACCCCGATGATGTTATCAGCAGGGTTCGTTGATCACCTTTGTATCAGCAAGAAATATTTGTTCATTCATGTTCAGATCCTCGAAGCCTTCCACCACCCCTACTACACAAATGGCAACAGCCAAATTCAGCGCCAGATGTACGATGAGCTTGAGAAGTGGGTGGGTGCTATGGGTGAGGAAGCACGCGACACTATTGGCAAGCTGACGAAAGATGCCGTTCGCGAGGGAAAGAACAAGAGAGAGGGAGACGGAAGTGTCGAACCTGGCTATGGCGGCTGTGGACATGGAAGCAGCGCGAGCTACGGCCGTAAGACTCAGAACAGTGGCTACCAGGGCCAAAGCTTGCACCAGGGTTCCGGCGGATATGGGGGTGGCCAGTCCTATGGCAGCAGTCAGCAATCATCGTATGGCGGCCGTAATGAATCCACCTACGGCGGCCAGAATGAATACTCTGGCCGGACCGAGTCCACATACGGTAGACACTCTGAATCAACAGGAAGAACCGACGATTCTTCATACGGGGGACGCAATGACTCTGGATCCACTTACGGAAGGAACACGGAGTCTTCGTATGGTCGCACAGATGAGTCTTCACATGGGGGACGCAACGAATCCGCTTACGGAAGGAATACGGAGTCTTCGTATGGCAGTACAAATGAATCCTCTTACGGAGGACGCAACGAGACCAGCTATGGAAGAAACACCGAGTCTTCGTATGGTGGCAACAACGAATCTTCGTATGGAGGAAGGACCAAACCCTCCTACGGTGGACGTGACGAGTCTACTTATGGTCGACAAGACGAGTCCTCCTACGGCAGACAGGATGAATCATATGGGGGTAGACAGCAAACGACTTACGGCCGCGACGATTCATCCTATGCTAGTCCTGAGGTTTCCTATGGAGGCAGAACTGAGCCGTCGTACGGTAGGAACCAATCCTCATATGGCGGTCGAAATGAATCCAGCGGTGGCTATGGAGAACGGACTGAATCCTCTGGATATGGTCAACAAACTGAAAGCTATGGAGGCGGCCATGGCCGCCGTCATGAGGAAGAGGGATATGGCGGTGGTGGTGCTCCTCGTCAAGAATATGGTGGCGACGGAGGTGAATATGGTGGCCGAGGCGGTTACAGCGGAGGTAGTGATGAATACGGTCGGCCTCCTCCCCCCCAAGAATTCGGAGGTGCCCGAGGTGGAGGGTATAACCCCAGCTATGGCGGATCGGACGATACGTTTGGCGCTGAAAGAATGAATATTCGGGATGATGACGATGAAGGCGGCCACAAACGTCGCCACGGCCACCATGGACATCATGAAGAAAGGCGAGAATACGATTACTGAAGGATAATAAGATACTTATTACTGTATAATTACGATCAGTACGAATGTCACATGTCCGGAGGCCTCATTTGTATTCGTAAAATGGCCACCTGTCACGCGTCCGAGAGCCTCATTCGGGTAGGTTTGGGGGTCACAAGCATCAATAAATGCTATTTTCGCTCCAAAAGTGCCAAAAATCTGAATTTTCTCCTCCATTACTTAACATTCTGGTACTACATCCTTAATATATGTTGATATTCTGTTGCGAATGGGTCAAAATTTCTATTCGGATAAGGGAATTATTCGGATGTCGTACGAATGTCACAGTCCCATGCCCCGCATTCGTTCATTCGGTGAGGTCCCAGAGTGTCACGGGTCACAGGCCATTCGCTCTGAACGTAATTATACAGTACGTAGAAGAATTTGAAATAGGACAATTGAAAGCAAGTCGATACAATGTAGTATAAGCAAGTACATATGCATGAACAGAATGTGCAAGTGCAAAAAGTCAGCATTTGACCTTTGGGAGCAAAGTGACCAGATCGCTTGAGTGGATATGCGGCTGTGATCGTCCAAAATTCAAGATTGTAGATAAATAGAGGGTCTACGGTCGCATTGAGATGCATATAGTTGGAAGTCGTCGGAGAGCATCTTGATAAAACGGAAGAATTACCGCGACGATCATGAATATCGTACTTGGACGACATATTTACGCTGGACTTTGCATAGAATCCTGGACATTACGGTTTGGACAATATAACGATCAATATATACCACGACCATGTTGACCGTGGACATGTCCGGTGACTAGTAAGTCCCCATGACTGCTGACTCTCTGTATAGTTGTCTAGTCGGGGTATTGGAGCTGCAGGTTAAGCGTGAACCCGATATGGCACAGAGAATTGGTCCTTATCAAATCAAGATAAGATCTCGATAATTTTGCGGCGATTTAACCTTCTGACTCGAATTTCCACTCTGCAACTAGGGAGAATTCTCTCCCGGATCGTGTTATACCTTCAATTCGAATAGATATGTCCGCCTCACTCGTCCCAGCACCTGCGGTTGAGAAGCTAGAATCTTCACCAGGGGGTACATCTCTCAAAGAGTACGTGGTCCACCAACGTCATCTCCCCAATCCAATCTGAATTCAGATCAGTCCAGCACTAGAAGGAACGAAAAGCACTGATGTGCAAATCTCCTCACACGACCAAGTCGTTACACCATGGGACGTCCAAGGAAGCGTATCTTCCGATGGAAAGCAGCAGGCGATCGATTACGACAAGCTCATTGTCCAATTTGGTACCCGAAAAATAGACGAGGCAATGTTACAGAGATTCGAAAAATTGACAGGGAAGAAACCCCATGTCCTCCTGAGACGTGGACTGTTTTTCTCGCATAGGTGCGTCTCCCCCATAGATTTCTGGTCGAATACTAATCGCTAGTGACAGAGATTTTGACAAGCTTCTAGACCGATATGAGCAGGGAAAGCCCTTTTTCTTGTACACAGGACGTGGCCCCAGTAGCGATAGTATGCATCTTGGCCACATGATTCCGTTCGTATTTACAAAGTGAGAGATTCTAGTATGATCCCATTTCTGTCCGCTCAATTGCTGCTAGATGGTTACAAGATGTCTTTGATGTCCCGCTGGTGGTACAACTTACAGGTAAACATCTGACACAGGCTTGCTTGAATATGCATCTGATCGCCGCCTAGATGACGAAAAATTCCTATTCAAACAGTCGCTAAAGCCGGAGCAGACCAAAGCATTTGGAAGGCAGAACGCACGAGATATCATCGCTGTTGGCTTTGACCTTTCAAAAACATTCATATTTAGCGACTACGACTACATCTCGGGTCCCTTTTATGAGAACATCTCGAAAATCTCCCGGCAGATCACTTACAGCCAAGCCAAGGCTACGTTTGGGTTTACCGACTCGGATAACATCGGTCGAATCCATTTCGCTGCCGTTCAAGCTGCTCCATCCTTCTCCAATTCCTTCCCGCAGATATATGGCACGATCTCTAACATCCCCTGCCTTATTCCTTCTGCGATCGACCAGGACCCGTATTTCCGTCTAACAAGAGACGTCGCGCAGAAACTCAAGTATCCGAAACCGATGACACTGTATTCCAAATTCTTCCCGGCACTGCAAGGAGCTCAGACGAAGATGAGCGCCAGCGATCCCAATAGCAGTATCTACATGACCGATAAACCGGCACAGATCAAGAACAAGATAAACAAGCACGGCTTTTCAGGTGGCCAGGAGACGGAAGAGGAACACCGTCGACTGGGAGGCAACACAGATGTGGATGTTAGCTATCAATATCTAACATGTCTGTTGGAGGATGATGACGAAATAGTAAAGATCGGAGAGGTTGGTTCCATCTCCTCCGAAAGTTTGAGCATCTTTGAACTACATTGATAGGACTATCGGGCGGGACGATTGTTGACAGGGCAGCTAAAAGCGAAGTGCATTGAGGCCTTGCAAAAGTTTGTCAGGGATTTCCAGGAGAAGCGGGCAAAGGTCACGGAAGAGACTGTCTCGGCGTTCATGGACGCCAACAGGAACATAGCTCCTACGCTGGGGAAAGCGCAGACCGCGAATTAGAAATGGATTAGGAAGAATACACAAATATTGTAAACCAATTTCATTGAACACTGGATGCCTATCCGGATTATCGGCGCGTAAGGCCGGAAGTGCAAAAAGACTACTATAAGAAAGAACAATGACGAACGTCGCGTATTTTGTTTGTACCTGCTTTGGGTTACGGTATAAATACAAACAGTAACCACCATGATAAACTTTGTACTTCTTAGCTTCTTATTTATACCATCTCCACCATGCCCAAGCGAGCTCCCACCCCGCCTCTTCTCGACGATGACGCCGACTACTACTCCGTCTATCGACCCTACCCACTCAACTTTGACTGGGACATCCATACGGATGTTCTAAAGCACGTCCGTTGGATCGCTGCCTGCGTCGGTATTGAGCCCTTCTATGCGTTCCATTACAAACCGAAGGTATGCATTTTCTGTTGCTTTGACTTTGTATCCTCAGGATGTTATAAGGCACCCTCGATGGTTATCGTTGAGATCGAAAAGAATAACCAAAATGCGAAAACTCGCTTTCTCGGTGAACACCGCTGGAGGGAGATCTTGCGGGGACCAACTCTGGAAGAACAAGAACGGTTCACTCAGGTTTTTCCTTGTTTCCACACAAATAATCGCTCGGTTGTCAAAGACGGTATGCGAGCGGCTTTACCTATTCTCGCCTTGTTCTGATTGCGATAGGTTGGCACAGAATTGCAGTCAAAGATGATTGGTTTAAGGGATGGTCGGCCACTCAAGAGTGAGTGAAAACCTCCAACTTACGGTATACCATCTCACGCGACTAGTCAAGTTTCGTCGAGCCATATCCTCCAACTTATCATTGTTACAGACCTACTGGGGACCATACCAACACGTCTTTGTGTCGACCAATTCCCACAGTGATCAAACGAGCACCTCCACCTCCAGCTAAGTCGGGTATAGTCAACTTTTCTCAGTAGTTGATCGTAGCTGATTTTCCTGTAGTCGTGGGCTCCACTACTTGGGTGAATGCAAAGACCGGCACGGGTCCTAGCACAGGTCCCGTTCTTCAAGGTGCATGGAGTCGTGGCCGCGGAGGAATAAATCTTTCGACTAGGACCAGTGGTACAAATCCCAAGGCTCCACCTTCGCGTTGTAAGTGCCCTCATGTAGTCCTTCGTAGGTTTTCAGTATTCGAGGTATTACAGGGAATCAGCCGACTGTTCAGAACAACAAAGTCTCATCTCCTGCTGCTTGTATGCTCCGACTTCTTCTGAATTCTGGTGTCATACTTCTGATGGCTTGTAGGGAACAATCGCCCACACCAAGTATCCGGCGAGCATTGTGGGTAGCAATCTTGTGCTAGCGAAAGTGATTTGGTTGATTAGTATCATCTTAGCTCAGGAGGTATCGTCTGGTAACACGTTGGCAGTTGTCTCTAGAGGACCAGCTCCAGCCCGTCCGCCAGGTCTTCCAGCTAACCCGTGGAAAATTCCTGCTCCTCCTGGTGTTATGCAGACTGGCCCAGACACTTCCGTTAGTAACGCAATGCAAGAGGGTTCTCTCGATAAACAAGTCGCGCGTATTTCCTTGACTGAAAATCGTGAAGGGGGTGTTTACACTTTGGGTGACGGACTAGACGACGAGGATCCCGTTGATGCAATGTTCATTCCTCGATATGAGGTCACCGAAGCTGCTGTCTCGGCTGTCGACGGCGCTAGCGCAGGAAAACCTGTGGCCAGCAGCGGATGATACATCTGCTGCTAGCGTACCTTTATGTCCTCTTCATGGCCGGCCGAACTGTAAACCGGGAATTTGCAGAGAAGCAGACAGGCTGAGGAAGCTAGAGCAAGCTGAGCAGCGGAAGAGAGAGGCGGAACAAGCGCGCGCTTTCAACAGGGAAGTTGGGAAAGGTCGTGGTCGCGGTCGCGGTCGTGGCGGAAGTGCAGGCAACAATCAAAACCCAAGTCTTGATCCCTGGTCCTGATAAGCCGCTTTCAAGAATGTCAGCCAGTATCCCATTTTTGTATCCGAATAGTAGCCTTTCTATCTCCGCTAAGTTTCCCAGAAATATCGTCGACAATTTGTCTGTTCTGTCTTGTTTTGTATCACGAAGTATAGCAGTACACCGAGAATTGTATTCCAATACCGCTCAATACCAATGTGACTGCAAGTTGAATCGTGTCATCGTGAGCGAAGGAAGATCTCCATCTCTAATGATTAACAATATTTTCCCAGCCTCATGATGGGCCTGTCATTATTAATGTCTGGGCGCGTGCTTGCCTACAAGCAACGATCATGGCCGATGCAGATTACTTCACCGTCAGCAAGCCATATCCACTCCACTTCGAGTGGGATCAGGATAAAGACATTATCAAACATGTACGCTGGATTGCCGCATGCATAGACTCTCAAGAACAGTTTTATGCATTTCATTACAAGCCTAGTGTAGGTTATCTATTACTTCAAGATCCTAGGCTAATCGCATTCCAAGGCCCCTTCGATGATCATCATAGAGATCGAGAAGAATTGCTCAAAGAAGAAAGAAACTCTCTTGGGCGAGCACCGCTGGAAAGAGTTCCTGCTGACTCCATCTGAGGAAGAACGAGAATTTATCTCGCAAATCTTCCCATGCTTGCACTCCGCACCCCTTGAGTTGAGGAATGACGGTTTGTATTGATGTTTATCTGTGATTCCACCGTCAGTGATATTGTCTGGGTAGGGTGGCACAGAGTCTCGATAAGAGGCGTCTGGTTCAAAGGATGGTCTCCCGCTCGATGCAAGGAGTAAGTTATTAAGCATAATTAACAATGGCATAAGGATTGATAGGTTTCATCCAAGTATGATGTACCCATATCCAACTACTCATCACTGCAACCCACCCATTGAGGATCGGACAAACCGAGCACTTTGTCGTCCCCTTCCCAACTCTTTTCTCAAGTTTAGGATGATGCAGAAGTTGGGTTAGTCACAGTTGCACACCCAGATAGTATACTCACTGATTTTCATCCACTCGTCTTAGGTACCAAGGCTACTTCTGGAGCAAGTATTCCCAAAGCTCAAGGAGAGCGGGCTCAGGATCGCGGCAATCCAAAGTCTCCCAACGACCCGTCTGGCCTCCGCCCTCAAGACGACACAAATGCTGGTGAAGCACCTGAGCAATACGAAGATGATTATGATGAAGCTGTCGAGAATATATGGGAACAAAACACGAAGCCTGTTCAGACAGCACCCATTTGCCCGACGCATAACCGCGTTTGCAAGAAGGCTATCTGCGCTACATATGACAAGCTGTTGAGGAGTATCGAGAGAGAGAAGAAAGATGCAAAAAAGGTGGCTGAGAAGAAGGAGAAGAAGAAAGAGAAGGAGAAGGAGAAGAAGAATAATAACCGGCCTCAAAAGAGACAATCGCAAGAGGACGGAAGGGACGAGAACAAGAAGACTGATGATAAGGGCAGTAATAGCAACAATAAAACGCCTGCCACTTCCAACATTCAACCCTGGGGAAAGGATGACGATTGGAAAGGTGATTGGGGTCAAAGTGATGGAAATAAAAAAAAGTTCACTGCTTCGAGCGGTCAATCTTGGGCAGACGAGGTTGAACAACAGTGGGGGGACGGGGCGGTCGGAGGCGAAGGCGATAAAAGTGATGGAATGGTCAACGCATCACTGGCTGACGACAGCAAATCGCCCAGTTCAGATCCGCCTGTCACCGCTGAACTTGAAGACGAAGAGGATCCATGGGCTTGAAAGGTTCACCCATATTGTACCCAAGTTTTGAATGACTGTAAAAATACTGATGATGTACAACTTACTACAAAGAATTTATCGAACAACGGTACTGTGTCCTTTTTCGAGACGTAGCTTCTTAACCCCATCTTGAACACCCCATGGGACCTCATCTTCCCAATGGGTGATGACAATAGCAGCTTGGTCCTTAGTGACGCCTCCTTCTCGAAGATATTTCTTCGCCGCACTGACCATACCTTCATCCATTCCGCTCCAGACCTCGTCAAGAAGGACCAGCTGCGGTCGTCCAACCAGCGCGCGCATAAGCAACACCATTCTCTGCTCACCGACCGAAAGTTCGACAAAATCTCTGCCGCGGAATTTTGCCGCGTCCTCGCTAGAATGCTCACCGCCCCATACTCCGGGACCTAGAGCGGCGATTACTTCTTCGCACCTAGTTAATCTCCACTGCACGTCGCCGTCGGTAAGTTCTTGCATTATACCCGTTCCAACGTTATGTTTCCCGCGCGGTACGAATGTACCGTCAAAACCTGTCCCGACGACATCCCAGACGGACATTCCGGGCCTACGGGGGAAGGCGTCAAACATTTCTGGAGAGAGTACGCCAATAAGGGATTGAAGATGCGGTGTTGGTATACGCGAGCGGGGCCGTCCAAAGAGATGGAGATGAGAAGACCGAGAGGCGAGTTGAGTGTAGGACTGTGGATGATCACCGGTAATCATCGAAAGTAAGGTGGTTTTTCCCGAACCTGTGTTTGTTCTCTCTGTAAGCCCATGATGTAAGAGGCAGAAAACAAGACATGCCGTTTTCGCCTTGCAAGTGCCATCGTTCACCCTGGCGAATTTGCCAATTGATGTCACGCAGAACGACGCGACTGTCGTACTGAACTCTTACATTTTTTAGGTCCGCGACGACGGCACCGGTTTCGTTGGTGACAATTTGAGCAGCCGTTGTCGCGGTTGCATGCTTTGACCGAAGAGCTTCTTCATGTAGAATGATATCTTTTGGGCCTGTGACGACTTTTCTCCCTCTCAACAGCGCGACATGTGTAATCCAGTCAGGAACAGGGTCGTGGGCTCTCAGTCCCAAGATGACGCGAGGAGAGCGGGACTGGTGCAGAGAATGCAACAGATTTAAAAGGTTGGGGCGATTTTGGACGTCCAATCCAGCTGCAGACAATTAAGGCAAGGTCAAATTTCATAACAAGGAGCATTCACACACTAAGAGGCTCATCTAGGAGAAGGAGCTCCGGCTGAGTCCATATAGCTTTGAGGATACGCGCCCGACGCGTTTGACCATTGCTTAGCGCAATGAGGGGAAGATCCAAGAATTTCTTGAGGCCCATCTGGTCTACAAGGTTATCGAAGAGCTGTTGCTTTTCGGGCGAGAGCTGGACCTGAACCTGAGCTTCGCTGGAAGGGTCACGAAGTTCGGGAGGGACTACGTCAACGTTCAGTGTTTCCGGGAACATGTGTTGACGGAGAGTTACGCGGTCCTCTTCCTGGACGGCACCATAGCGGGCCGTGTAGTCGTAGAAGGCGCCTCCACCGCCGGGGCGTCGGTTGCCAAACGAGACCACGGATACATGCGCCTGTGCGTCTCGAGGAAAGAGGAAAGGAAAGAGACCTCCAGGCAGTGGCGGATAAGGCGATATCCTGAGGTTTCCCAGAAGCATCTGAAGGTATTTGAATAATAGAATGGACGGTGAAAACGATATTCACACCTGGAAGAAGTCGTGTTTTTCGTGCGAAGCCGAGCCAACGACGGCCCAGCTCTCTCCCTCCTTCACAGTCCAATCCAAGTCGCGAAAGACAGGTGTAGATGTCGCATTTGCGTCTCCAAAGCGGTATACATCGGCCTTTGGGATGCTGACGACGGTCGCAGAGCCAAGGTAACGTCGAAAACTGCGTGTTGCCCTTCCGGCGGCTCTACCTCCAAGGAGAAGGGGCATGTTGATATTTTACGTGGACCTTTCTTTCATGCACGAGTTGTCGTCAAAGGGTATGGTAAGGTCGGAGTCAACGTGACTTGAGTCGGCCGCTCTACTTTCTCTTCTTGACCACGATGTCGGCCGACCCACCATCCCAGCCTGACACCGCTACCACCGACATCGACCCCATATGGACCACCAGTCGTACAGCTAGACAAATATATGCTCTTGGCCAGGTCGAAAAGGTCAGCACTCGTCGTTACTATGTAATGATGTCTTACAACTATAATTTTCAGGATGTCGGCCGTCTTCTCTCCCTTGCCGCATCCTCAATTTCACTCCTTACCTTACCACAAGCTGATGGTCCCAATGACAATCTTCCTCAGGGAGAAGAGCGCTCCGAACAGTTTGTATTGGAGGCAAACGAATACTTTGAAATACTTGATGTATGTCGATGTTTCCTCATCGGAACATAATTGTAACCCTCGTCTCTAGTCTATCCAAGTATCCATCCGTTCATCACTGGCCCACATCCGTCACTCGCGGATAGCGCCTAGCGCGATCAACGCCCCGCCACTGGGTTCCATTCCACCTAGTTTGGGGGTTGTTCTTCCCGAAAGTGAAGGCGGAGGAGCAAGCTGGGGGTTACAAGAGACAAGGGTAGAGAAGGACGCATGGAACGGTATCCTGGACGCATTGACGCGCATGAAGAGCGCCATGGAGGAAAATTTCAGGGACGTCGAGACGTAACACGTCCGGGGATAATTCTTGAAGGATATATTATCGTAAGTTTCTTGTTGCTATCCGTGTACGCATCAACGTGTTTTGACGGAAAGCAACAGATTTCTACGAACCGCGGTCCTTTCCATTTCGCACACGAATCAGCTGGCGGCCTTGAAAGCGGGCAACGAGTTACGAGAGATCAATTGCCTTCAATTGACCTTATTCCTTCCATCGACCCACCGAAATCGGTCCCGGCATATCAAAGCTAAATTGTGGCGTAGCGAGTCTGACGACCCTTTCCCATCGCTATCCATCCCCACACGATACGTATGGATACGCCGGTCCCACTGATAGTCCGGTGACTAGATTGTATGGCATGCAGACTTCCGGAGAAAGGTCGGAATGTCGACCCTGAAGATATACATTCCAACCATGAGCTTTGTAGGTGGGTATCCCGGAAGAGAACGATGTAAACAGTATTTCGGGCAGGTCTGTCCATAAATGTGACATGTATCCTCTTCAAAAGTCCGTATCAATCCATAGTGATATCTGTGTAGCAACTGAGGCAACGCATCATAAAATTAGAGGTTGAAATTGTTCAGGATAACACTTTGTTACCGTACGAAATAGAACAAAAAAACCTTTGAACTCCAGCGTTGAAACTTAGTACTGGTGGGACCTTGTACCAAAACGGACGTGTACGGACCGAGATGACCGAACGGCCTTTTAGCCTCCGATGATATGGAAGATTAGAAAATAATGTGTCAGTGCGGCGAGATATATACACTGTTCCTTTAGAAAGGGAGTAATCGTAAATGACAGTATTTCTTGTCACTTGATACGCCGGGGGGGAACCTGAAAACCAGAGAAAGATTAGACGGAACCTGATCCAGACTGTGTGGCGTTGGCAGTCGCTATCTTCGGCGAGCGCACTAATACTTACTAGTAGTTTGAATTTTCAAAATCACGGTTCGACCGCGGTCGAAGGCCTTCGTATATTACTGATCGGGTGGCGACGGGTCAGAAAAAAGGAATTACATTCAAACATCCCAACTTCAAAGGCTATCCGTCTCAAACTCCTTTCCTTCTTTGAATACGTTCTCGGCATTGAGCAGTTCCGGGACCTCAGCAAGCTCAGGACGTTGCTTGGCAGCGATCTGTTGGAGATGTGATGTCAAGGAGAGGGAAAGAAGGGAGAAGGCATACTATGAGATCTCCAAGGTCGTCTGCGGCTTTTGCCAACCGCGTTGCAGAGTCATGGATCATTCTCTCGGATTCGTCAAGGACCTTTTTCTTTGGCGACGTTTGAGATGGATTGATATGCACGACAGGGAGGCGTGGGGTGCTTACGGCGTTCTTGAGATCCCATTCATCGTCCGGAACCCCTTCTGCGATGAGCTTGGCTACTTTCCGTTGCTGGTCCTCGGTTTCTTTACGATAGAGGATATGTTCTTTTATTAGGCTTCCGGGGCGTCAGAGAGGACGGTAAAAAGGAATTGGAGGGAATACCGCTTGGCAGCCCCTGCTCTAATCTTGAGTTGCCGTTGGATAGCTTGAATTTCCGACATAGAATAAGGCGGCTGCAAAAGGATACCAACAATGAAAGCTATTATTGCCAGGCTATTGTGCTGGATTTGTGCTGGCTTTGTACGGGAATGGCGTACAAAGCCGGTATACAAACAAGGTGACACGGTCTAGGGTCGCGAGAATATTTGATTAAACAAATTCGGAAGGCGGCTCTGGTTGGCCAACCGCTCTCGTCCTTTTCCTTCCAGGACGTTGTGGTTCATTGTACATCTCTGTCCCCTGGCCCCTTGTTCCGTTTTCTTTTCTTTTCCTTCACGACTACCCACGACCGCACGACTCCCAGCCACGCATCCAGAGTATTTCAGCGACTGAACTTCTCTCTTCACGCCAAAAACCACAAAAGGAATGGAGCAGCAGCACGTTATGAACGATCCAGCATCGTATACGAGCTTTTACCCACCAGAGCAGGACCCTGGGTACAACATTTCGTATGCGACGCCGCAGATGAGCCCTTATCAAGTTGTGCACAACGGCCCTCAAACGCGTGGGTACCATTGCTTTTGTGCTGTTTGCCGCATGTCCATCTGATAGCTTGCTTGCGATGCTTTGCAGGCCAGCAGCACGTAGCCCAGGGAATGCCCATCTCAGAGCTGCAGCAGTCGCCAATGCCCTCGTACCACACCATGCCGCTTATGTCCCATCAATATCAAGCCTACCCCTCTTCCGAGCCGCCGCATGTCCTTCCTACTTCTCCTCCTCCGCCCTCGCCTGACCTTTACGACCCTTTGTCTCCCCCCGTATCCGGATCAGACACCTCTGCTGACGGAATCTACCACCACCACACCAGCAGCACCAACTCGCCCTCGTCGTCTCGGGCCAACAGCCTAGTCCACCGCTCCAACGTCCGTTACAATCCCACTCCGTCCCCGACCAGCTCTTCCGGTCGACGCAGTCGCGGCTCTCGTTCCCAGGACTCAGACGACGAAGACATGGGTGTCCTCTTTGCAGAGAACCTTGCCCACTCCAGGAAGGAGGCTACCAGGCGCCAGCGTATCGAGGCAGAGCAGCGGAGGCGCGATGAGCTTCGTGATGGCTATGCCAAGCTCAAGGACGTCCTTCCGGTGTCCAACCAGAAGAGTAGCAAGGTTTCACTCTTAGATCGAGGTAAGCCGCCTCTCCGTCAGTCAGTGGCTCATCGATTAACTCCCTTCGACAGCCACCCAGTATATCTCTTCCCTCGAAAAGACCAACCAAGATCTCCAAGCTCGGATCACCCAGCTGGAGCAGGAGATGCAGAGGCTGCGGTCTCTCAACGAGAAAATGTCCCTTGGTGACACCCCGTCTCCGGGTGTATTTGATGCTAGGCCATTGTCACCCCCGCCTGACGTTCCCATTGCTGCACACGCTCTGAACAATGTCCGGGCTCAGGACCCTTCATCGGGAGAGTCAAGTCCGTCCGCATCAGACGACAATGCCTACTGACACTGCGTCGGGTCCATTCCTATTGTTTACATCCCCTGCTTCTTCTTCCCCTTTCATTTCCATTTACTCGCTCATTGCACGGGCATCGTCTTTTAAAATCATATTTTCTTCATTTCAGCTGCATTTACAGGTATCGTGTATTATTTCGAGAGACAGAGACCAAAAGACTCAGAAAAGACTGCTCCTGCATGTCGTTTTTTGAGGATTGAGAATGGCCGCGCCGTGCGCACCCAGGTCCATTTTTGTTCCTACTCTCCTCGGCTCCTATCTCGACCCTTCCACCTCGTCCTTAAGAGATTCCCATCTCTTTCTGCCGCTTGATGTCGCAGAATTCGTGGCCCTTTTCATGCGAACCGAGGTTGCAACGTGTTGATCCCAATTGACATCTCGTTGATCGATGATCGAGCTACCTCTTCTGCATGCGCAGCCCCGTCTTTTTTCTTCTAGTGCTCAGTTGCTGGGCTTCCTGGAGAATCCGACGGACAATACACTCGAATCCAATGCGCTGGGATGTGTCCCGTAACCATTGCTCACATCCTTCTAAAACCAAATATTATCCCAAAACACCAACCCTTCACACCGTTCCTTCCCGAATTATCTCCCACTATCCGACTCTCTTGACTTTTTCCCTTCCCCTTCCCGCTGTATATATGTCTTCTCTACCCCCAAACCGTGTAACGATGAATGCCCACAGAATATTTTTCCTTAGCGGAGGAATATTTTACACGCTCGCAATGATTCTTGACGAATATACGAAATTGATATATCTTTATCCGAGGGTGCAACGGGCAGGATGGCGGTGACATTGAAGGGGATCCTCTTGACCTCCTTGCATTCGACAATTACCCGCAAAGTCAAAACTTCGTCCGTACTGGAGTACGTGTACGAAGTCGTGGCATTGAATGTCGCGCCTGCGGTGCATGATTCATTGATTGACTCGCATAGGATCTAGGACGGTCGAGGTCACTTCTTTTTTTCTTGGGACATTAGCCGTTTCTTGTTATGTTACACCCTCCTTCAATTTTTTAGGTACGAAGAGACGAATATCATTGTACATAGCTAGTGGAATGCACTGCTTGGATTAGAATGTTCTATAATACTAAGCACTGATGCCAATTAAGAAAGAACATGCGGTGGTGGCGGCCTATGAGGACCTGCCATTTTCACGCAAATAGTCAGAAATTCCTTCATCTGATTGTGAGAAACTATCGAACTCAGCGAATATGCTGTAGAAGGCACTTCATCTACCACGTTCATTCCGGAAGGTCCAACAACTATCCCTGTGTGTGTGCATCAGATTAGACGTAGTGTTTTGGAAAGCTCAACCGTTCCTTCGGACTGGAGAGTAGGAGTTTCAGGGTGACGTCCTTCTGTAACATACCTCTAGCGCATGTTCGTGTGAAACGAGGCGCAAGGGTGAGTCAAAATCAACTTGGAATCGTTTAGCTCCAGTCAATTCGATGGACGCACCCACCGCGGCCGGTTCCTAGAGGGTGGGTATCACATTAACAAGTAGTATATCGACAGCCGCTTTGCTGGAGCTGAAGACTCCCCTCTCTAACAAAGTTTACCGGCAGGAGAGGCTAAAGCTACTAATGTTATCGCATCATCATATCTCCATATCTCCCCAACCATCGTTTAATCATGCTCATCTTCAGGAAGTCCGAGCTGCACAAGTTGGCTCGATCGTGATGATCAGAAAAACATCCTTTTTCGGATGCTTGTCTATATTTATCTGCACCCTGGGCGAACTTTAACAAAGGGCACACTTCCTAAACTAAGAGACTACGTTCGACCTCGAGGCAAGTCCGTAGACCGCTTTACAAGGACCAACGGCTCCGGATCGATGCATAGCTTTCTGTTCCGGGGGGCGGTTTGTCGACGTGCTGCTACGATTTGTTTCGTTACGTTGAATTTGTTACCTTTGCTTTCTTCTCAAGCTGCTGCGCGCCGCTCCCGAGAGGCTCATAATGGTTCGTTGCGGTTGAATAAGGCTGTTTCTAGGTTGTTATTCTGGTGATCCTCCGTCGCTTGATGTGCCGTTCTTCGGGAGGTGCGGGTGGAATTCATCTTGCTCGGCGAAATGCGAAGTCTTGTGGACGTTGTCCTATGTGTGGCGTTGTACTTGTCCCAATATTATCTACCGGGCATTACTCCCCGTTTACTGGCTGTTACGATACACCCTGGTGGTTTACAGAATCTCTCCCGCTTTCCTGGGTCCCGCCTTTATTCGACGATTGCTCTTCAGCACCAAAGCCCCGGCGTTTCCACAGCAAAAACGAGCGAATATTGCTCGTCTCAGTATCTCCCCGCTGCCCATGCGTAGTGGCTAGTATGATCCGTGCGTTTCACGGAGTAGACCGACTCGGCATGATCCCACTTCTCGCGGAGGGAAGAGTTGTGTGAACGTAGAGGTCCCTGTGTTTGCCTTTCTGCGAGGCAGGAGGTGATTTCAAAAGATAGTGCTAGCTGTCACAGCAAGGACAACTTCCGCTGTTACAGCTATTAACTTAAGTCCGTTAAGCACGAACCACTCGAAACGCCCGTTAGGATGGAAGTTGGAACTTCCGGAGAGGATATTATTGTCTCTTCATCGATCCCAGACCAGCTCGCAAAAGACCCTAAAAAACAGAGCTGAATCACCAGTTACCTATTGACCAGATCCGGAATCTCTTGGCTCGTACGGGGACGTACGTATGTAGGCGATTTGAAAGTCTGAGTCACTCTAAATGCATGTAATTAACGTTCATTACTGTCGCTGAAAATCATTTTCGCATATGGTGCACCCTGACAGAATTCTCTGTTCCGGCGCTTAATGGAATTAGCTGGGCATACGCTAACGCCGGGTTCCAAGGGTCGGAAGCCTGGAATTATGATGCTTCAAGTATCACAAGACGACACCGACAGAACAATAGTTCAGAATATGAGCGCGAGTTTTCATCACCGGCACTTGGAGGTTCCGCGCCATCGCTTCAGCCGAAGTAACCCCCGTATTGACTCCGAAGGTCAGAAAAAGAGCATCTTGAACTAGAAGACATGGAGAACCTGGAAGTGTCCCGGCGGGGGAAGAAAAGTACATAATGGTAGACTTGTATACATCAACCGAGCAGGGTCACCAGGAAGCCAGCGGATGACATCAAGTATTAAGCAGCTACGAAATGCGACCAATGTGACCTCATCAAACACGCCTTTGCATGAATTGGGTCGACAAGTTCTCCATATATATTCCGTTCGGTCCCGCAAACCCCAGTGAATCCGAACGGTTCACTTGGATAGAAATAATAAAGCGCCATTTAAGCGAGATAACACCCCAACCGAAGTAAACAGGACTTGCTACCGACCAGATATCTGACAGGGAAAACAAGCATAAGGACCAGCAGCAGAATTTGGTATATCGGAAACAGTAGAGCAGGGTGTCGTGATCGGGCATCTCAAGCGCACCGTTGCAGAGATTGAGTTTGGGAAGAGGAGATGGGAAAAGGGCGAGGTAGAACCAAATGCCTGGAACGCGGATGAGAATAACTGTTTCGGTGCTGATTTGCACCCAAGTCGAATCAACCAGCGTGAGTGTGGAAGTTCGCCTGTAATGCAGATCCTCGACCAATATGGCGGTGAGTCGCCGTTCGGTTGATGAGGTACTGAACCATCGATTTGACGGTGGCACACTGCTATCACGGGAGAAATACATCTGAATCCCCGAAAGGGAAGGGAGCTGGGTATGTGATAGCCTTTCCGTATTCGTCAACACAAAGTCGGAAATAACGAATCCATTATCCCTCACCTTTCCTCTCAGCGATAAGTTTTTACGGCTCCCTGTCCGTCGTCATCGCTAAGCGAGCAACGTCGGAAAACGGACAAACGCCCGACGAACGTTTCGGGCTCAACGTGCCTGGTCGCCGAGCCTACTTTCCCACCCCCTCCGGATGACAGCTTGGCGGAAAATGGTCACACATCCCTTTGTCTCGGGCCCCCATCTTCCACTCTACCGACGACCAGCGACCTCCCCTTGACGATTTCACGACCACACCGAAGATCAGGATATCTGCTTATTGACCCGATAACACCGTTCTCCCCGATTCAAGATGTGGTGCGCGCTCATGATGATTTTACCGTCATTTTGATATTGATCCCCAATCCAGGTGTGATAACTGTTTATTGTTACTTCCATTGGTGAGAGCAAGCCGTTCGGCGGTTCGTAAGGCAGGCATTGATTGGCTTATGCTTCGTGTGTCTTTAGAGGGGTGGGGCTATCGCTTGGGCTGTCGTTATCGCGGTGCGCAACAGAGCTCCGCGGTTCGTGGATCCGTGGACTAATATTGACTCCTTCCCTTTGTCTAGGCGTATAGCATCGCTGGCGGTGTCTTCCTCTTAATTGACGGTCAATATATGTTCTTCACTTATCCTGAATGGTACGCTGTACGGACTGGAGTGCAACTCCGCCGCTAACTCCAGTGTTTGCGCTTGCGTAGGTACATTTACGGTGGTATTGGCTTGGGTGTTGCTGCTGTCGCCATCATTAACATGTTCGCGCTCTCCAATGTACGTCGAATTTTGGAGTTCTAATGTGTGCGGCATTAATATCTGCCGCTTCTTTTCTAGCGATCGTACATCTGGACTAGGGTCTGCAAGTTCCTGTGGCCCTTCATCATCGTCATAAGTGCCGTACGGGCTATCCTGATGATCGTTGAGCTTGAGCGAGGGTAGGTGCCAATCTGAATTCCTGCACATGCCACTTCTGCGCCGCACGCATCTGTTTCTGTGCTGTGATGACTCAGTCATCTGCTTGTTTGGGTCCTTCCTGAGGGGCTAGTTGCTGATGTTTCCTCTTCTTCGTTCTATAGTAAGGACAAGATCCAATGGGAATGTGACAATGGCGGCCAATTATGGACTGCGTCTGCTGCTGCGGGATATTCGACGTCGACTTCGTTCCCGAGTACATTTTGCTCCTCGGGATTCTCGAGCTTGTATACAGCGTTCATAATCTCACTTCTCGCGGATCTTGGGTGCCAGGTCAGTTTCTGGTGTCGAATGGATGCAAAATTTCGGATCTAATGCTCAGGCTAGATGTACATGTTTTTTTTGAACTGGCGCTTTTCGAAGCGGTTAGAGCACTACTCGAATATGAAGGGTCCATTCCATGGCGGTGAGCTATTTTAAACCACGGTGATGCATGGAGTTGAAGCTGATTCATTGTCGCAAGGTTATTACAACGCCTAGGTGATGTAGGTCCCAAATGTTCCTTCCATTTGGGCTGCGTGCCAGCGTTCGTCATCTCATCTCGTTCTCTTACCCGGACCTATATATCATTAACGTTTATTCTTCTTTATACTCACGAACCTTACGATACTGTAATGAATCACGACTGGGACGGCTTTGCTGTTCACTTGCACGACTTTGATGACAACTTTGCTGTAGTATATTGTTTCGCCTGTAGTGTTAGCTATTGCGCATGCAATGTGAACACACTTGGCACGGGGCTTTTGAGAAAGCTGTCAGAGAGGAATGAATGTTTGGGATAGCGCTCCATTGATGTATTGATAGTGCGTCCCTTAATGGCTAATGATAGGAATAGACTGGCAACAGTTGGACCAAGATGATCTATTACGGGACTCGATGGAGGTGTATCAGTGTTGCGAACTTGCAAAGGCTCAGATTACCGCTGATCGGTGTGTGCACAGGCCAGGCTACGGAGGGCGAAACAATGAAAAGGATAAGAGGATTACAATTTGATATGGATGTACACAAGCGCTAGGTACAGCTGGGGTACCTTGAGATTAAAACAACGTTTCACACTAGAATGGACTGAAATGGATCCGTACATGAGGTCGCTCTAGGGCTCTGTGAGAACGGGCTTTCAGATCACCAGGACCATATGTAGTAAGCTGTGGCGTTGTGACAAGGCTCTCGAATTCCGCGAATTCCCTGCCCCGAATTCCTAGTGTGACTTGACGGGGACTAGACATTGGATTCGTTTCCAAAGCCGGCGACGGGGAAAGCAAGCTGTAGGGGCAGTCGGAGACCGGATCTTGATCTGATGTGACGCTTGTAATATCGATGTTCATACGGATCAAACGGGCGATTTGTGACATGGGCTGCCCGACGTCTGTGCTACGCGAGAGTAGGCGACGTCATTGGTCTGAGCCCTGCCGAGAGCCGAACCTGACGGCATTCCTGATGTGGGCAGGAACGAGCCGCTGGTTTGGTTCACCGCCGGCTCGCCGTCCGAAAAGGCAACTCAGCCCTGCGTCTCCCTATAAGAAGATAGTCCCGCGGCACCTTTCTCCTATCTCTCCCCTCTTTCTCTCTCTGCCAACCGCGCCCCCCTTCCCTCTCTCCCGCCATTTTCTTTGCGGCCGTCACCAGCAGCACTTGATCCCTGTTGCTGCCGTGCTCCTGTGTGTATTTCTTCACTCCCCCCAGCGCCCAGCTCATCTTGCGCCACAGCTATCCTTATTGCCCTCCCCTTATTTTACATCTCTAGACACTTTTTTGCTTTCAATGTCTGTAGACTTCGAACCAATGCTCGCTCGCTCTTCTTCGTTCATGGAGCATCCCATGGAAAGCCCCTTCCTGATGGACAACATCGAGAGCGCAATGGACTACCTCCAGTATCCTCCTTCGCCTTCAGCCCCCCTTCGGCTCTTCCTTGAATGGTAGGTCTTTTCCACATTTCTTACGGCACTGCGCTCAATTTGGTATCTCAGCATCCGCGTCTTCTGGTGGCGAATACGACAACGTCAGCCTTTCCCATCCCATGGGAGGCGACTACACCTACACTGCTTCGCCCTTCTCCAACACCTCGCCCCAGCCCTACATGCCTGAGGACCTCGGGATCTCACCCCGCGCTATGACCTACGCCGGCGATGAGGACCGAACTTTGTCTGGAAGACGCAGCCGCGCGTCCAATGGCTCTCCTCCGCCCTCCATTCCTTACGCAGCAACCGTCCCCCGCTCGCACCGTCATGACCCTATTGGTGCCGCTACGCGGAGAAACTCGACTGCGAGGAAGGTCCAGAAGGCAAGGAAGAGGAAGGCTAGTGACGAATCCGATGATGACGACTGACGAATACCAGGTTTCTCCTTCCGCAGGAGGACCTATGGACAAGTGAGTCTTTGATAAAACTACACCAAGCTGCTCCTAACAATGTAATTTCAGTCGTCGAGAATCTGTCCGTCAACAGCGAATCGAGTCTGAGCAGAAGCGTCGCGATGAGCTCCGCCGCAACTATGATCTCTTACGAGACGTTTTACCCCCAACCCAGCAGAGAACAAGCAAGGTTCATCTGCTGTCAAGGGGTGAGTCATATCTAAATTAAGCCCTGGTATCTGATCTGACTAATGTTTTCAGCGAGCGAGTACATTCGGGAACTCGAGACCACTCAATCGGAGTCTCGTTCGAGACTGCAGGCTTTCGAGACCGAAGTTAAGCGCCTCCGCGAGATCAACGACGCCTTGATGATGGGTACCGCCCGTGCATTGGGCAAGTCTACCTTGGGCATCTCTCCGCACATGACGATGTCAAATTTCTGAAGCGCTCTCTGGCCTCAGAATAAGCAAATTCCAAAATTGTGTCGGATGTCAAAGGGCGTAAACCCGGTGACACTGCTTTGATTATGAACGGACTATTTCTATCACATTCGTATTTTATGTGCATCTACCTCACCATTCCCTTTCCCAACGACGTGGAGCATTGATTTGCCCTCACTAACGATCCATTCAGGCAGATGATTGTACAGCTGCGCCGTGACTTCGTCGACTTCGGAGTCGGAAATGTTGGACCGCGAGCCGTTTGCGGATGACGATGGACCTTTCAGATAATGGCTGATGCTTGAGGACGACGACACCCACACAAGACACCAGATTATCGCTTGAGGCGTTGTCACTACTCTCTACGGATGAGCGGTGTGCGCGCTTCGCATATCTGGTGCCCTTTCTTGTACGACTTCTTTGAATCCTGTCGCTTTCGTCTCAGCATTGCATCTTATCTCGAATACCACTCCATCAGTACGCTCGTAGGCGGACCACTTAGATGTGGTTCCGTGCCTCGCGTGCCGCCGATACACTGGCATCATACTCCGCATTCGTGTCTACCGCCAACCACTTTCCCCAATCATTTCTACCTTTCGGATCAATGTGACTCAACACAGGCAAACGTTCACAATGGCTCTCGTCCATGGGTTCCACTATCGAGCAATATTTATCGCCTGATTTATGTTTGCCCCCCAACGCCAAGAATCGAAACTCAGGAACGCCTGATCAACGTCCCCGCTTTTTGATTCCCCCTTCGTACCATCTTCCCGTTCCCCACAGACATTCCTATGGCACCTCCCCTATAATCTGATCCCGTCCAACATATCTCGCTCGGACGAGCTCGCACAGCTACTGGATTGATGTGTTCCGCATCGCGTCGATCACTTCAGCATAGCTAGCTATACGGTGGATATCTGATCGGTGTCTAGTACACTTGACTCGGATGTGAGCCTGGCAAAGAGGCAGGTTGGTTTACAGAGTTCTTTCTCCAGTTCGCACGAGCACGTATGGATTGCGCTTCCTTTGACGGGCGGCATCTTGTCTTCTCCCGCTTCATGAGCCGGTGATTGAAGATGTTTTGCTGTCGTCGTCGTAAGTCGAAGAGAGTGGCCGGTAGCTCGAAGTTGCTGGCTGCTTGTACGCGTCCGTGTATCATTTAAGCGCTCTATGGCTAGTCCTATTTGCCGCCTTCTTTGGTGTGCTCTTCCCCGGACTACGAATGATAACTCGTTGCTTTGTAACCTCGCCCGATATGCTCTTTCCCGAAATCCACCTTCATGCATCGCTACCCCTTCACACGCACCTTGTCCATATAGTAAATGTCGTGGAATCATTTCCGTTCCGTTCTTCTCGAGCGCCTGCGCATCGCCGAAGATCCATTCCATTGTTCGTTTGCTAACTCCGTCTTACTATGTTCTGTTTTGTGCCGTTACTTCTTTACACGTCGGTATTCGACTCTGTTTCCGCCGATTGTCAAATGACTACGTTGTGTAATTCTTGTACCTGTAGTTACCATGTAGTTTACGATGTGTATATGACGAATGACAACGAAACGATTATGTTCTTATCCTTGACCATGAGTGTGGCACGAGTTGCGGACCGACAACGCACAATATGACGTGTCAAGTTTTTGCTTATGAACAGAAGAACTTCTATGATGATAAATTCTTCAAAGGTGTCAACGGGGACTACAGATGAAACGTAAAACAAGGAATTTCATAGTTTCCTCAAGGCTTTTTCACCGGCGGTAGTGACATTCTTCACTTGTACCTTGAACTCGCTGCCGAACTCTTCTTTGGTAACCTTCTTTTCCGCACGCCTCACGGCGCGGTTGACTTTGACTGCTGCTTTACGAGCCTTTTTTGACTCGGGCGATTCATTCCGCGATCGTGTGACTGTTGCTTGACGAGGAGCTGAGGACATGAATCAGTACGAATCAAAGCAGGAAGCAACGGGGATGTATTCCATACTTCTTTTCAAATCGAGCTCTGGACTCTGAGCTCGAAGTTTGGCTTGCTTAGGTTCGACAATGGAAGGTAGTCCGGTTTTCGGATCCAACGTTATCTTTGGAGGTCGCTTGGTATCGCGGGCCCGGATAAGACGAGGGTGGTTTTCAAGGTTGGTGTAAGTTGCTATAGATGTTTGTGAATTCCGGTAATCAACAAAGAGCAGCGTCACTCACTGAGAATGGTTTCGCAGTCCCACCTCTCCTTCTTGTCTTCCTCAAGCTCTAAGAAAAGATCCTCCTCGGGGGTATCATCGTCATCACTATAGGACTCCTTGACGCGCTGATCTTGTCCCATAGCTCTCCGCAACGTCTCCAGCTTCTCCGCCCCACTATCGCCTTCAAGTTTGGGTTTCATCTTTCGGCCAAGGATTTCGTAGTCATTAAGAAACTCGTCCATCATGGATGAGAAGTCATCGCGAGCCGTGATAAGTTCCGGGGCCTCATCAGAATCGGAATCGCCGGGCATTGAAACGTGCTCGTCGTCGTCATCGTCTTCATTGTACTGTTTAAGCATTACCTGCAATGAATGACCCGTTTAATACAGGAAATGGCTATATGAACGTAGGGAGTACTCCACCTGATCAAATCTCTCGTCAAGAGTTTGCAATGCCTCATTTCGATACATGCTGGAGCTGCTCATGCTGTACCCAGAAGCGTCGCTACCACCTTTCCGCCTCTTCTTGCCCCCAATAACGCTTATTGTTGGAAGACCGGCGATGGTGTCTCCACCGTCAGATTCGTCCTCTCCATCGTCGCTCTTGCCGGCCGATGTATTCTGCTGTGACTTTTTAAATCGAGCGAAGCGCGCCTCCCAGCCCTCATCATCTTCCTTCCCAGATCCGAGACCGGAACTGGATAAATCCTGCTCCTCCGAATCTTCAACAGCGCCATCTTCAAAGAAGGGAAAATCGACTTCTTCGTCACCACCTCGTTCGCCATCTGTCACTAGCTCTCCAAAGAAGTCATCTTCGAGGTTGTCATCTATAAATGCTTCATCTTCCAGGGCCTCGAGAACTTGGCGTAAGTGGGGATCCATATCAGGCTGGAAGCCGGATATACTGTCGGGGATGGCTTGCTGGGATTCAAAAGTTCGGGGTAGCTCAGATTTAGATGGTAAAACGCCGTCTGGCAAATCTCTAAGGGAAAGACCGGGACCATCCTTGGGTGGTTTTTGTTTTCCAGACTTCTTGGAAGAGGAAGGAGCCTCAATGAGTATGCTGTCAACGCCGTCCTCTTGTACGCCAACTTCTCGGAGATGTTGCATATAGTCGTATTCTGTATCATCGTAGTAAATTCCAAAGAGCGCAGCGGTCCCTGGTTTCGTGTCTGATTCCGTCTGAGCATCGTGTATGGACAAAAGAGCCTCGAGCTCAGCTCTAGACTTCCCCTGGAGGTAATATTAACAGACAACGTGAAGGATAGCAGTAAGCATGCCTTTTTGTCGTTTTCACGCACAACAGGCTTCAAAACATGGAGCGCAGCATCCGGATCATGAATTAGAGGGTCTCTTTGTGATCTGTGCACAAGTTGGAAATGTTTTGCACCTGGCTGACGAAATATTGACTTGGGTGCCATGAGCAAAGTAGAGGAAAAATCAATTCCAAAAACGGAAATGACCATTCGACGGATTACTATGATATTACATAAGCAATCTCGGGTTGAAAGCAACCCTCAGTCTCACTGTTCCCTTTTGTTCCTCTAGTGTCCTGCCATCATCGACAATTGTGGCTCTGCACACTATACAAGCGACAATATGCCAGGGGAAGTAGACTGGCATCAGTCCCGACCAACCATGGACAACCGTTCGCGCGAACAGTCCCGCAGAGGTTTCTCCATATACGTCTTTTTCACCCCAGTTCTCGCAGCCATGTACTGACATTTCGTTTGTGATATCTACTAGTCACCAAAAGGTTGTTTTGGAGATTGATTTCTCGGGGAGTCTCTGGGTATGCAAGCTTACCAGTTGTGGTCAATAGGCGCTCAACTCGTCATTTACAGGGATACACAGAGATCACCATTGTTCCCACAAGTAGTGAGCTTAGGACTATATATCTCAATTCTCGACAATGTAGTGCGTGTTTGGTGGCTTCACTGGGCAATGCTGTCTGCTTACGCATGCCAATGCCAGCTATTCATTCAGTGACTGTCGGATCCTACGACGCGGAATTTGCATGCTCTGACCCTTTGGCGAATATCAACCTCGGATCCTCTCCAAATGATGCTCAAGATTGCCATCGGCACTTGGAGTTGAAGAGGAAGCTTTATTCTGCACTTCAAGAGGGCGACGACGGGGAGTTGGCAATTGGCATCCCTAGGGATGTTTCGCTGAAGTATTCGGGAAGTATGGCATCGTTGGGCATACCTAGCGAAAGTGCGTTGCTATAACGCCTTGTAACTATCTTCTAATTTGTTGTTGTAGCTGCAACTCCCGAGCCCCAGACACCGGGCGTGTCTCAAGCGCAGAATGGCCACACTGCTCCAGAGTTTTCTCCCATCGTTGTCAAGATCTCATATAGTCTTCGTAACCCAGTCGATGGCTTCGAATTCGTCCTTCCCGACGACTCTCATCCCTATGTAGGTCAAGCTTTATTTAGCACGTATCATCTGTTGGGTTAACTGTATGGCCCAGCGCGTACCTCACGCGTACACATCTCCGTCATGCCCAGATGCTTCAAGATGCTGGGTGCCGTGTGCTGATAGCGTAAATGAGAAATGTACATGGGAATTTGAGTTTGTCGTGCCTCGCTATCTGGAGGAGCTAGACCCCCTCCAGGATGAAGAGGCGAACGAATTGTCACCAACACTCGTAGTCTGTAGCGGTGAGCTTGTGGAACAGGTACGCCTCCACAGTGCGAGATTTCTATCAGGTCTGACTCGATACCCAAAATAGGTGGCGCATCCATACAACTCGAACAAAACCATATTCATCTTTTCACAAGCCGTTCTTACGTCAGTCCAGCAGATCGCTTTTGCAGCCGGTCCTTTCCACATCCTCACCATACCGCCCGAGGGCATGTCTGATGACGCCACGACCACCTCACAACAGCCAGGGATGTACGCCTTTTGTCTTCCTGGACAGGAAGCGTATCTTTCCACTTCAACCTCTGCTCTCCGTTCCGCAATGTCTTTCTATGCAACCGAGTTTGGCTCTTACCCATTCGGCTCATACAAAGTTGTATTTGTCGACGAGCTTCCAGTTGAAAGATTTGACAGCTCCACTCTCTGCCTTGTAACTGTCGATCTACTGCATGGGGATGACGCTATAGAGCAAGCTATCGAAGTTCGCCAGATACTTAGCCATGCTTTAGCTTGCCAATGGGCTGGTATAAATATCCAACCCAAAACTTGGTCTGATATATGGCTAGTCAATGGCTTGGCGCTATATATCAATGGCCTGTTCCTACGCAAGCTTTTTGGCAACAACGAGTACCGCTTTCGGCTCAAGAAAGATATGCATCGCGTCTTGGAGAGAGACAACGGTACAATGCCGCCAATCTGCCAGCCGCAGGTCCTCGATCCTCCGGATTCTAGTGTTCTCCCTTTCATTAACCTAAAGGCACCGCTAGTCCTCCATATACTCGATCGACGACTTGGTAAGTCAGGAACTTCCCTGGGTCTGAGTCGTGTCCTTCCCAAGGTCTTTTTATCCGCTATCAGTGGAGAAATGCCGAACAATATGCTGTCTACTCATGCTTTTCTGAGGACTTGCAGAAAGGTCAGCGGAGTGGATTTGCGGGGCTTTGCCGAGCAATGGATTTACGGGAGCGGCTGTCCTGCGTTTGGGGTGTCTGCAACTTTCAATCGAAAGAAGATGGCAGTTGAGATCACCATGCGCCAAGAAAGTCCAGCGTACAAGGTCCACGAGAACAGTGAAGTGCATAAGCAAATGCTTAAACCCGTACCATTCTTTGAGGTGAGCTAAATGCCCTGTATTGCAGAAAGGCTATAATAATTTGGAACTAGGGTACAATGACAATTCGTATTCACGAAGCCGATGGGACGCCTTACGAGCATGTTCTTGACATCCGGTCTCCCTTCAAGCGATACGAAGTACCCTTTAATACGAAGTATAAGCGTGTTCGTCGCAATACAAAACGCTATCTCGCTCGTCAGGCTGCCGCACAAGCTGCTGCTGAAGGTGACACGGAAGCAGCTGAGGCGATGGGAATGGTCGACATGGGCTTCGGTCTGGATATTTGGGAGAAAGAGAAAGAGCGAGAGAACTGGAAGGTGGCTGACTGGACGGAGGAGGATGAAGGATTGATGAGTGGAGCGACGTACGAATGGATACGGATGGATGCCGATTTCGAATGGATCGCGAACTTGAATTTTGAACAACCTGATTTCATGTGGGTGTCACAGCTGCAGAGGGATAGGGACGTCGTTGCTCAATTAGAGGTATACTCGGTCTTAACTGGCAAACCTAATCACCGACACATTTCATTTTAGGCCGTGCATGCTCTCGCAAAACAACCTACAGCGATAGTTTCTAGCACCCTTACGAAGACAGTGTTAGTATCTAACTATCATTACCGGATTCGGACTGAAGCCGCAAGTGCCCTGGTTAATGTGAGTACTCTACAGACGCCTCACGAACGTCTGAAGTTAAAGTAATGTAGTGTGCCATCCGCCGGCTCGATTTTCTCGGTCTATTCCATCTATTCAAACTCTTCCTACGATATTGTTACGAACCAGAAGATCCAAATCAAGACCTGTTTAGTCCATACATATGTTCCGAAGCCGAACGATTTTTCAGACTTGTCAGAATATTTTGTCCGGAAGGTATGTCCTAGGTCGTGATCAGCGTGCTCTTCTCTAATCGCCTTGAACAGACACTCATAACAGCCATCTCAAGAATTCGGTTCGAAAATGGTAAATCACCATCCGTCGTGCGACAATTCTTGATCGATCAACTCAAATATAACGACAACACTGTAAATTCCGTAAGAGTCAAGAGTGTATTCGATCGTTTCATTGGACATTCCTGACGACAATATTAGTACTCTGATGGATTTTATATATGTACCATCATATCTGCGGCAGCCTGTGCTACGATATCAATGGCAGCTCCTGAACGTGGCGAGCTTTTACCGACCGAAGTCCGGTCGGAACATAATGCAGAAGATCAACAGCTTCTCAAGGGAATTGTCGCTGAAGTTGATAGGTATCGTAGTATGGACAGGCTGATCCCCTCTGCCCATAACATCGTCACCATTGCGGCTTTGGAGGCAAGTCCGCATTCAGTTTCAGTCTGTTATAACGTAACTGATTATTTTCCTAGTTTTATATGGTTCTCGGTGTGGCAAATCTCATCCCAAATTATCAGGCAGTCTTCTTCCTTACTGCTAGGTACAGTAAGATTTTACCAATCTGTGAAATGTTGCTCATACTCCGTGCAGAGATGGGAACTATACACCTGTGCGGATTGCCGCTTTCGACGGTCTCTTCCTTACCAAGTGGTACACCCCAGCCATCATGCGCTATGTCCTCGCCGTTATGGCTAACGATCCATCGCGAGTTATTCGCAGGCATGTTGCCCGGAATGCGTGCTATAGCTTGGCTCTCCTCGTGCAAATGGGCGAGCTGAAGTCAGGTTCTAAGGATAACGACACTCTGCTCATCGAGGAGGATGGCAATAATCCCGAGAAGACTAAAGAGTCGAAGAAAAGCGAGATGGATGCTATGATCAAAGTCCTTAGGAAGGATCGGGAAGTGGGCAAGAATGAAGTCCTCAGGGAGTTCCTAATGGCTATTGCACTGTGAGTAGCTTCGTTTAAGCCTTAATTGTCTGCTGAATGGTGGGCAGTGCTCCCGATGTCGATCATGAGGTCCGATGGTGCATCCTCAAGCTGGCAGATCTTCTCATCCGCCCTGTGGATGAGGTGCCCCCGAAGCTTTCACTACATCTACCGCCCAAGACCCCGATCATCGAAACACCACCATCCCTTCCTGTCCCCAAAGTTTCCATTAAGCCTCAACGAAAACCAAGCGTGGTGGCCAATGTGAAGAGCCCACTTACTCCCTTTCATGTGCCAGCAAAGTTGAAGTTATCCAATGGTGGAATTACCCGAGATCTTACTCCCAAGCCGCCTCCGCCTCCTCAAAGCATAGCTCCGGTGTTATCTCCCAAGAAAACCGGTTCATTTTCCGTTCCACCAGCGTCTGTTAAAGGCAAGCCTAAAGGAAGGCTACCTAACAAGAACCCGAAACGGACGCAGGTCCCGAAAGCTCATTCTAGTGGCATGAGCCTAGCTGACCTCACAGCTACGCGGAACGCTTTGAAGAAAATCAGGGACCACAAGCACGCTAGATGGTTTCTGCAACCTGTGGACCCTGTACGGGACAAGGCATTGAAGTATGCACGTCTAGCAGCTCACCTTGGCCATGTTTACTGACGGGTTCTAGTTACTTTGATATCATTAAGGAGCCTATGGATCTTGGTACTATGGGTGCACGATTGGAAGCAGGACTGTACAAGGATAGGTTTGCCTTCAGAGATGACTTCCGGGTAATGATCGCCAACGCCAAGCATTATAATATGCCTGGGAGTCCCGTGCACGATGCCGCTATAGCACTTGAGGTCGCATTTGAGAAGCGTAAGCTGTTTGATTCTCTTTCTTGACCCTTTTTTCCCTAACATAATTGACAGTGTGGTCTATCATGAGTAAAACCCTTGAAGCAGCAGACAACAGGGCCCAGGCTGCCGCTGCCGCTGCCGCTGCCGCTGCCGCTGCCTCCGCCTCCGCCGCCGTACCGCTACCGCCCAAATCGAGACCCCCGGTTCCTACCCCCAAGTTCTCACCACCACCGAGTGTACGAGATCATGTTCCTCGGAGTACTACCCCAGCCACCGAAAGCACCTCACGTCCAACGATCAAGCTAAGAGTGGCCTCTCAGCCCAAGACCGATGAGCCTCCGAAACGGCGAGTCCTAAAGGTCAAAGCGCCTCAGGCTGCTGAAATTGATGCCCCACCGCCACCATATATTGATGACGGGTCGGCTGATATTTTAGCGGAAGTGCTCGCTATTGAGCGCGAGAAGGATGAGCAGAAACAGCGCTCAGCACAAGCAAAATCTGCCACAATCGGGGCTCCCAACAAGCGTAAGGCGTTGAGCGATGAGGCTGACGATATCCTAGCTTTGGCATCTCCGTCAAAGAAGGAAAAGCCTACACCTATCGCAGCTGCGCCGACGCCTTCTGGATCTTCCTTGACGAGAATCGTTGTTCCAGGCTTCTCACAAGCCCACTCCAGTCAAGCCCAAGAAAGACAAAGTTGAGGCTCCCAGTGTTCCCCGACCATCAGCGAAAGGAAAGGAAAAGGAAATACTTCCCACACCGGAGGCTTCGTCGTCGAAAGCCAAGCGCCCGGCCGGGGAGCTAACGTCGACTCCCTTGAACCAGAAGAAAGTAAAGGCATTACTGACGGCAGTCAAACTCCTTCCGGAAGCTCGTATCTTCAATCGACCTGTTGATCCCATACTGGACGGGTGCCCGAGGTGAGTAGAGCGCACAGATTTCTTTCAATTGTCTGAATATATGTCAAGCTATCTCGAGGAGATTGCTCAACCCATGGACTTTGGCACAATGTCCGAGAAACTCGCGCAGAATCAGTATCAGAGCATGGAAGATTTCCGAGCCGATTTCGAACTGGTCATCAGCAATTGTCGTCAGTTCAATCCTATCAAAACCTATCCTCACGATTGCGCGGCTGTCCTGGAGAAATATTTCCGAAAAGAGTGGCCCAAACTAGTAGAGCGAAGACTGACCTTTGCCGAGAAACGAGGACTTCTTGGAGTGATGACAAGCATAGTGAAAGATAACGTGTGAGTACATTAGATATGTTATGCTTTCTTCCTCTCATTATTTTCAGTTCCTGGATCTTTCGAGAACCTGTCGATCCTGAATTGCTTGGCATTCCGACATACTTCCAAGTTATACCTCGCAAAGATGCTCGGGACTTGAGGACCATCAGAACCAAACTTGAGACTGACAAGTATGATACCGTCGAAGCGTTTGAGGCAGATATCGCCTTGATGATACATAACGCCATCACCTTTAACGGTTTGGACTCTGAAGTTGGTCCCCTGGCAATTGCTTGTCGAGATAAGATTCAAAGTTTGATAAACGCTTGGAGAGCGTCACAGGACAAGAAGAGAAAGGACGTCGAGAAGGGGAGCTCCCAGCCTAGTAAGAAAGCTAAGCTAGGTTAGATTGTATTATTACGGGATTATGTGGATCGTACTGTCTGGTATGCTAGAGTTCTTGCAATCGATAATTACAGCAACTACAAAACATGCACTATACACTGGAACTAGAAAGGTACACGAGTGGTCTACATCTAAGTTGGGGTCATATGGTATCAGTGATCAATGGTATATAACGTTACAAGAAATACGTTCAGCCTTTTGTCTACCAGTCAGGCCACAGTTCTACCAAGCTGTTGTTGCAATCTTCCTCTGGAGTGTCATTTTGCTTCATCCAACGATCAGGAATCTTAGGAGAGATCAGTGAGTTATTTCAGTTGTAAGGGTTCATTCGTACTAAAGGAAAATAACGTTCCATTGCGCTGATGAACCGCTGTCGATACTGTTTGGGAGTAACGATGGTAGGTTCGCCCCGCCCTGCTCCGCCGAGAAAGGCAGACTCTTTGACCCAACTTTCTAACTTCTTGTCCCAAGTGTAGGTCCGAATATAGTCTAGTCAATATACCAATTAGGGAGACGAGATGATGGTAAAACATATTTGCTGACCGACTATGCCTACGACTAGTTCGTTGTTCTGACTATCAACCTATATTATCATAACTCAGTTCTCGTTTTGTAACAAGTAAAAGAATGACACTAACACCGCACACTAAAGAATAATCCATGACGTTGATGTCGGCCAAGAATTTGCTATCATTGTAGAGAGCGCCCCGCAGAACCCTCTTTGAATGCTCGCGCAGATAAAATGGAGCCAAATGAGCAGCTATTTTCATAAAGTCAGCAGGCAGACCAGAACTTTTTCATATAAATGTCATACTTTGAACTAAATTCTCGTCAAGAAGGACTTCATTTTCCCTGCCGGTGGACTGGACGTGGCGATTCCGAGTGGAGCCTTTTAGATCATATATCTATATAATATTTATAAATCGGCTATTTCTGAAGATTAGGTATGCACACCTTCGAGAATCGACGATTGTAAAACAGATTTTCCATCACCAGGAGGTTCATTTGCGTTGACTTGACTTTCCCAGGACCTTTGTCATTCGTCTTCCTAAAAGTAAGCTTGTAGCAGCCAAAGACTTTGGCGAGAAGGGTCGGGCGCTAGACAGACTCTAAGCTCGGGGCGTGCGAAAAGAGAGATATGACCTTACGTCAGCGGACACAGCAGAAGACATATAGTCGAAGTACGCAGGTGCGAACGTTTCCATCGTTTGTAACTCAGGTCTGGATAGTTCTTTGGCAATGAACCGATCATCTTTAAATAATATCAATCTCTGAATACATACGCAAGACAATCGTACGCGCACCTCGAGTTTTCAGGAATGCCGATCCCGATTTGCCGCCGCTTGCATCCCACTTAACACATCGTGCTAGTGATTCAACCATGCTCCTTTCACAGTCGTATGTACGACGCAGAGCATCGAATTGCTCCGGATAAAGTACAGTACAACTTATGGTCAAGCCACCACTTTCGAAAGCTATAGATGGGAATGATTGAGCTTGCAGTTGCGACAAAGCAGATGAAATTTTTACAGATAGCCCAAGGCAGTTTAGATGAAGGTACTTTGAGATCTTCGGTAGGGTCGGCCAGTTCGGAGGCGTCCACGTTAACAACTCCCCACGTTGAAGTCGATTCAGCAACAGAACGATCATCCGGCATGAAGGCTTCGCCGTCCGTCAAACGAGGTTCGCGAGCTGTACGTTTCTCAACACGGGATTTGGTAAGCATTTCACGATATTGAGGTGAGCTGTAGGTGCGTCAGTCACGAACCATCGTAGACATATGTCACTGACTTCAAGGCTAGCGCAATGATGGAGGTCGGCTCGTCAGTGCGAACAACCATGGAAGAATCTCGAAATATGTGCTCTGGATCACTCATAGGATCATCCCCTTCAAAGGCGCTACGAGATGCCGGAGTAGGTTGCCATAATCCTGTCAAAGTTTTGAAAATGGAGCTCCGCTCTGTCCCTGCTTCGATGTCTGAGTGTGGCGGAGTCAACGACATATTATGGTCCATCTTCACTGATGACAGGAATGGTGAAGGCGGAAGGGAAATAGGCCCCGGAGGAGCAGGTTTCGTTCGGTCATCCAGAATTTTGTCATTAGTGTCTGATGAATCGGCGGGAAAAGTGGTAGGTATGAGAGGTGCAGTGTGAGGGACAACGTCTTCCTTTGGTGATTCATCGCTTAGTGTTTCAGTTTGCTTCATGAGCTCCACAACAGAAGGTTCTTCGTTGCCGTCTCCTTCGTCGTCAGCTTCACTACTTGAATCCGAACTTTCAGACTCATCATTTATGGCGTCTTTTACACTGTCCAGCACCTCGACACGAGCCCGTGCCGAACCAACAGGCCGAGCACGCCGTCCTCGAATAACGTTGTAACGACTTTTGGATCGCTCAGCATCACGGCCCAAACGCTCAAAATGCTTAGCAATGTTAGAAACCTTTCCCCCAGGAGTCCCCACCGGCCTGCGAAACGTGGACTTAGTCCCGGTGCTAGGTGCCGATCGGGCTGAATTCTTATCTTTCGGCCGGTTCAATAGCCTTGATCGTCCGCTTTTAAGTCCGAGAGGCGCAGGCGATACAACTTTGAGGTTGGAAGGTGATGAGGGGCGGTTCAGCCTTAGTTCCTTGCCTCTACCACTGACAGTACGTTTTTCCGGTGAAGGACGTCGAGATGAATCACGTGACTCCTGGTGAATCGGTCCCGGTATACGAGTGCCTTGACCAAGCGACCTTCTTGTGCGAGTAAGATAACGAGGTGCAATATTTGCTGCATAGCTCTGTTCAAAATCAGACGTAGAAGGTTTCTTTGCAAGGGGGCGATGTCTACTCTTTGCGCGAGTGACGTTCCGAGGGACAACGGGGACGATATACTCTTGATCACTTTCGGAAACAACGATATGAGGCGCCAGTGCAGTTTTTGTCAGGTCCTGTACGCCCTGAGCTGGCAAGTAATCTTGGTATTTCTTGACTAACTCTGCAACACTGGGTTGGCGGTCCGGTCTCCTAGGTAGTCTGGACATGCGTTGTGCACGAGACTCTCCCTACAATGGTGTTAGCTGTTTGATACGTAAAGCTTGGCTCTTGGGACTGACAATTTGAGGCATGGAAGATTCAGGAGAAATGGCCTCATCTCTAGCAGCACCAATAGTAGAATCCGAATCAGGATCGGACTTATGCTTGTCGTCGGAAGTTTTAGGAGGACTGACGTTGTCTGCAGTAAGGGTATTCTGCCTACTCAAAGTATCTGTGCTTGGTTGGTCTATTGTCTCGACCGGCTCCGCAGAAGTCTCGGGTTCGGAGGCTTCAGATGCAGAAGATGTGAGGGAATCGCCAGTAACTCGCCGCATCTTAAGCAAGCCCTCCTCCGCCTCCGACACACTCGATGAAGGTAGATGCGGCGTGTCAAACGTTCCGGACAACTCGTACCGCCTTGGCCACATCGCACGAACAGACCCAAAAGCCGATGCTCTGCGATTGGACCTATCCACAGCAGGCGGGGGCCGTGGTTTGGGAAGCCGATCGAAGTCCTGCTGCCAAGCGACAATCTTATCCTGTCGGTACGAACGCACTTGGTTGAGTGCAAGAGTATCCGTAGGCGTTGACTCCTTATATACACGATTGATGAGCCTGCTAATATCCTCCCTTTCGGCCTCTGCCCTAGCGATCAACATGTTGATATCAGCTAAAAGTTTAGCATCACCATCCTCGTCTCCAGTAGCAGCATCAATACTGATAAGCTTGAGATCATCGATCAAGCCTGTGTACCAGTACAGGTTACTCTGATGCAAACGATTGAAGTCGTTGTTCTTCAACTCAAGCTGGGTTTCCGGTCGGACGCGAATGCGGAAGGGAGGATACACCACTTCATGTAAGGTTACCGGATCGGCCTGGAAGCGCACAGTCATGCCCTTGCACGCAAAGTAGCGAACGTGGTGCTGATAGATGTTATGCTGACAGCCGGCACCCTGAACCAGCTTCACATCCGTAGGATAGAAATAATGTTCAAGAAATTTGGCAAAGGAATATCTTTGCATTTCCTCTGAAACCGGAATAAAGGGTGTAGCAGCTCCGCAGATTCGACAGGCGCTCCATGTTGTTATAAGTTCAGGAGCAGCCGAGAGGTTCGACCTTCCGGCGATCTGTCCATCCCACTGTTCAACGGCAACAAATACCTTGGTCTCGTTGTGAACGAAGACCTTGCAGTGGCGTGCCAAAGGTTGGTCGCATCCTTTGCCAGTGCATATCGCTTTAGGATCTAGGAACTGAACGAGTGTCTCCGTGACCGATTCCTCGACGTACTGGCCCAGTGTGCAATCGTTTTCTCCGTAGAATGTGATATAGCTGAATTGGGGGGCAAAGCAAGCACGATGAAACCCGAAATCGGCAATGGGGACAGTATACTCCAACAACCTTATGCACTGATACTTCTCGACGACAAAATCGTCGTAGTTCTTCCGCAAGTACCACTCCCATATACGTCGATGCTCTTCATGTTTACACTTGACAAGACTATATTGGCTTTCCAAGGCAATATCGGCTGGGGTTTTCAGCGGTTCCATTGGTTCTTCGGCGGGGCTGGTAGCGGTCGACGCGAAGGCAGAAGCGTTAGCAGGAAAGTAACTGTCCTGATCTTTGCCAGGAGACATAGGGGTGTATGTGTTGGGAGTCATGGTCAAAGGAATTGCAGGAAGCGCTTCAATTTGTGCTTTGATATCGTCTTGTTCAGAAATATCGACCTGTTCCGTTTCCTCATTGTTACCAATATGTGTGGTCGCCATACTGCTCGATGTTATCGTCGGCTCGTGCTCATGTTTGACTTCATGTTTCTCCTCTAACCGGATTACTTCGTCTTCCCAAGCCCTTTTCACAGCAAGCAATTCAACGTCCAACTCTTTCATACGTTGTATAGGAAAGGGAGGTGGGAAACGAAGCGTCGCAGAGACTGATATGAAAGTGGTTGTGTATGGCTCCAGTGACTCATCAATACGCCGTGATAGTTTGAGCTGTTCTGCGTCATCACCAGGAAGATCATCGTCTTCAAACAGATGCCTGTCTGGAACGACTGTTTCCGGTCTAGACAAGCTAAGCTCGACGGTCGGTGATGCCCCTCGCGGAGTAGACGTGGATGATGCCAAGGTCAGGAAAGAAGTAACGGAAAAATTGGAGGCTGCATGGCGAGTACTTGGGGATGACGGGACAGTCTCAGTGTTAAGTGGAGGAAGTGTGATAACGGAATCTTTCCATAAATGTGTCTCCAGCTTTAAGTTCCTCACTATGAAGATGAGAAAGCGGGTAACCTTCTTGATTCGCCGGAGAACACTGATATCGTCTCCACGCAAGATGATTGTGCAGCCCATGTCATGGTTGCATCCCTCAAATCGCATGTACGATTTGCGGCGCCCGGGTATTAGCGGATGGTCGAACGTCTGTATACGATACCGCTGACAGTGACCCAAGCGAGGTTCCAGCGCCAACTTATCCATGGACGAGAAAACGTCACCCTGAGTCATTCGCGCCACCAACTGGATCGCAGACGGCTTCACAGCGCGAGCGACTGCAATGTTGTATCCCGCAAGGGCCTCCAAAGCAAGACGAGAAACGGACTTCTCCACGAGCACAACGTGAGGCCGAAGCGCGGCAATCCGTGTGGCCAAATTTCCCAGGTACTCTTTCTCTTGACGCACAATTTGCCCAAAGTGCATGTATTGTCCTTCGACGCGTGAAAATTCGAGAGGAAACGTTACGAGCATAACGCGAGGATTACGTTGCGCCCGCAACATGTGTTTGTGTGCAACGTTTTTCGTTATGACAGCACCATCAACATATTCAGAGTCCTGTGGAGTGCCCCCCGGGATCTTTTTGATCTTGACGTACCGCCTAACATCCATATCTTGACCCTGTCGATGAGGAAGAGAGGTAAATGTCAAATCACGGGCGATTCGGAGGGCTAATTTGAGAAGTGTCTCTTCCCACTCTTTCATGTTAGGGATCTGTTCGCTGGAAAGCATTTGTCGAAGCATAATCTTTAGATGGTGCATCGAGGTCAGGTTGAGCTCTTGCGCATACCTAAAAATTGTGAGATAAAAGTGTTCATCATGATGATACATTCACTTACGCAGTGCTCTCCCTTCGGGCACGCCAGCCTGGCTCACCACTCCCAATGTTATCTAATCGACTTTGAACCCGACTACGAATGAAAGGCGTTGATGCGGTCAACGAGTTTAATCGCGACCTCATCCTGCTTGCGGGCCACGGACTATCCTGACCACCATGTTCTGGAGACCCCATTGGAAACTGAATCGAGCTAGTCAGTGGGTCCACATCAGGCATTGTAGGAAACTCGATTGGTGTCTGCGACGGAGGAAACCCAGTAGACTCAAAGACATCACGCTCCTTCTCCTCATCAGACACTCCCCTACGGAATGGTGCAGAAGTCTCCTCGGGAGACTCCCACATGCCATCATCACGCTCCCGAAGTTGCGGAGTAATTGGTCGAGACGCAAACCCGCTCTCGTCGGAGCCCGAAATACGCCTCTTAGTCTCGGCGATGGAATAAAGGTTGAAAGGTTCATCGGTACGCCCAAACAATTGGGATGCGGCAAAGGGTGACTGAGGATGGTGGGCTAACGTCATGGTTTCTCCCACTTGATGAGCTGGAAATGACATTACAGACGACACTACGGAACGCCTATCGTCGTCGTCAGAGTCGTCGACCTTGGCAAGTTTCTCTAAACACAAATTGCACACGCGGACCATCCCATCGTGTCCAAATCGTGAGCCCTTGATAATGTTGGAGGCACAACGGGAACAGAATATTTGACCTACCAGCTGTCAGATGGTAACGAGAGGATAAATGAGGGTAACATACCGCATATACGGCAATGGTGCTTTCTTCGCCAGGTTGTAAATATGCTCTTGCAGTCATAACACTCCTTGCAATTTTCGTCATCCATCCAATAGTCCCGAGACAGACCTGCAACACGGTCAGTACATTGGTCTTATGAACTTACATGAATCATCCGCATTCCATTGCTCTCCATGGCATTGGAATGTGAAGAAGGATGCGTGGTGGAAAGGTCTCACCTTCACCCCGTATCCGCCGTATAACCTTCGACACCGAGCCTGACCTATGCAGGCTGGCCGAGGTCTTAACGCTTCTTGCATCATCCTGTATTGGAAACCCCGGGATAGTGGTTCCAAATATTCCGCCATCGGTGGAGTCGTAAACAGGAGAGTAGAACATTCCCCGGGAAGGAGATCTGTCATACTCTGTATTGTAGACCGGAAGCTCGGACTGAGCTGGTGTGAGGGATACCAATGGTGGGGCCGGAATAGATTGGTTGGGGGCTAGAGGGTTGGGGCGCTCGCTCGTCGAGCCTCGCGAGGAATAACTGGATTGAGTATTCAGGGTGTACGATGGACGCCTGGGCTCCGCATTGACAGTAGTTCCATTTACGTTGCCAGTATGCGCCACTGTTGTTGTGACAGCGGATAGAGGAGTAGAGAAGGAGTTCTTAACCTTTGAAAAAAGGGAGGTAACCAATGTATAAGATGATTGATCATTCTCGTCTTCTTCCGAGAAGGGATTGAAAGTGGTAAGACTGGTGACGTCGGCGTCGACAAGCTTTGTGCTACTTCTAGAGCGAGATACTGGACCAGAAAAGGTTGGATGAACGGGGGAGACAACCTGAGACGATGCCATGGTGCAATGGAGAGAAGGACGCGTTCATGGACTGATGGTAGCCACGGACAAACTCAATTGATATCACGTGCAACCCCATTCTTTGTGGGTCCAAGCCTACTTTCACACCTCCTTCGCTACTACATTTTAACATGGACGACGACGATGCCGACTATATGCAAGGAAGCGATGACGAAGTACGCGTCTATCTCTACGTCGATTGGCCACCCGTAACCACCTCTATCACAGGACTACGGCTTTGACTATTCCGACGGAGACGACGCTGACGAGTCAGGTAGCGCGGATGTTGAAAATTTGTACTACAAAGCGAAATGTACGTGCTAAAATGGCATGTCTGGATGGAACTCTGACCATTCATTGCAGCAAAAAAGGAGGAAAATCCGGAGATAGCGTTGAAGGAGTTTAAGGCCATTGTGGATCAGGAAACGGAGCAAGGCGATTGGTGAGCATATACAGATCCTTGTCGTTCTTCTCTGATGGTGTCCAAGGGGTTTCAAAGCGCTTAAGCAGTCGACGAAGCTCCTTTATCTCACATTACGTCGCCCCAACGATGCCCTCCAGACGTATACGCAGTTACTGACTTACACCAAATCTGCTGTTACACGTAACTACTCAGAAAAGACGATAAATGGAATCCTTGACTATGTAGGTGGCGGAAAAGGTGGACCTGTCGAGGTGGATGTTTTGGAAAAGTTCTATCAAGCCACTAAGAAGGCTTTAGTAGATGCCAAAAACGAGGTTCGTAAACATCAACACTTAGAGGATCTAGTCGTCTAATCCGCGATACAGCGTCTGTCAGCAAAGACGAATCTGAAACTTGCCAAATTATGGCTTGATAGGAAAGAGTACAATCGCTTGTCTAGGGTATGCGTTCCGTGGCAGTACCTGAATGTCTCCCTGATAAATATTCAGCTCATTCGTGATCTACATATCGCAACCGGCAGTGGCGATGGCGAAGATCAATCTCAGCGAGGCACCCAACTGCTTGAAATCTACGCACTCGAGATTCAAATGTATAATGAAACCCGCAATTTTAAGAAATTGAAGGTAAAGCCTGAATACTCAGATCAAAGAATACTTCTGATATTGAGCAGGAAATCTACAATGCTACCAACAATGTTCGTTCTGCGATCCCCCATCCCCGCATCATGGGTGTTATCAAGGAGTGTGGCGGGAAGATGTGGATGGGAGAGCGTTCGTTTTCTTTCTGATTTAGCATAGTGTATTAGTCTGACACGCTTTTTAGGGCAATGGAATCGAGCCAGTGAAGATTTCTTCGAGTCATTCCGGAATTATGACGAGGCTGGGTCTCCTCAAAGGATACAAGTTCTCAAATATCTTGTGCTAGCTAATATGTTGACGGGGAGTGAAGTCAATCCATTTGATAGTCAGGAGACGAAACCGTGCGTTACCGATTTTTTTCTCCGCTCGTACCACTTGAATGACGTTCGTATAGATACAAGAGCGATCCGCAGATCAAAGCAATGACCGACTTGGTAGACGCATACCAACGACGTGAAGTGCATTCGGCTGAGAAGATCCTCCGAGGTCTGCCCACCGACTTCATTGTTACTACTTGCTGACAGTTGTGATAGACAATCGTTCGACAATCATGGAAGACTCCTTCATCCGATCATATATTGGCGAGCTACTGCGTAGCTTGCGCACCCAGTATTTGATTGACCTCATCAAGCCCTATACACGCCTGGAGCTGTCATTCCTGGCCAAGGTAAATTGCAAACTATCTCCGATATTACCAGCTTGATTGACAGCTCTTTCAGCAACTGAATGTCGACACCCAGGAAGTTGAAGAGTTACTCATCGGTCTGATCCTTGAAGGTAAAGTTGAAGGTCGAATTGATCAGGTTGGGATGCGGCTCGAATTGGACCGAAAGTAAGGATGTTTGATTAGTATTGTCCATAATTCCCGGCTGAACCCAACTGTTTCTATAGGCAAAGTTTAGAGAAGAAGCGTTACACCGCCTTGAAACAGTGGACGGAAACCATTGAGTCGGTACACAACGCTGTCATAGGGAAGACAAGCACAGGTGGCAGGGGTGACATGGGCAGTATGGGATCAGATACAATGCCTATGCGAGACGACCGATGGTAATTTTGTGCTCAGTGACACTCCCATCTGTACTTTCTAGCAAATTTTATTCCCAAACCTCTCCAATGTATAACATATCAGCAACTCCTTTGAATAACATGAGCGACGCATCAGAGATGGCAGAGATGTCAGACACACCTAAAGTGGCCTGGGGAAGGGTTTCCACTCGTAGTTCCAGCCATTACGCGAAGGTGTGTCCGTCGGTATTCGCATCTCACGAGGAAATAGACCATGTATCCTCGCATCCAAGGCCTTTCAACTCCGAAGCCTTCATACCAACCGCTACCTCGGCCTCTGCACGACTCCTCTCCCTCAAATCCTCCGTTTTGTTTGCCTCATAATAAAGATGAGGGTCGACCTCTGCCAACTCCTCCATCGCTTGCCTCATACACTCAAACTTCCTCGCTAGCTCTGCATCCCTCTGCTTTCTAACGTGCCTCTTGTGCAGCAGCCACGCGCGCTCAATGGTTTCGTGAGCCGGTACAGATGGTATCGCGTGTTGAATAGCCCGGCCAACATCACTACGCCATCCTCCAGTTGGCGTAGCGCGGTTTCGGAGGTTGGAAGGGTACATGGCTCGACGAATGGCCTCCTTTTTGGGGTCGCTGGTTTCTTCCATTTTTCGAGCATAGCCGCGAACGCACCCTTTGACGAACGGTGGGATGCATGCACGCTTACTGGACCCCAGTACCGAGACCGACATGTTCGTGCTAAGAAAGCTGAAAAACCTGCGAAATTCCCACGCTGAGCTCCCTCATCTCATCCCGCCCGCTCACCCGTAATTGTCCGAGTGCATTCATGAAAATTGCTACCGCTAAAATTGGTGGTACAGTACTTTTATACTACACAATGGCTAAGGACGCGGCAATGTCTGAGCAAAGTGTTAGAGACGGGTGCTAAATTCTGATGGGTAAGGAATATCACTTACAAGGGTCATACAGGCGGAGATATCCTTTCGTGAATAAAAGTGGACAGCAAAGGAATTACATCCACGCCTCGAGTGCCAATGACGGTATCGGTACTCTTAATCGCATCCTTGGACTTGGTCAATAACGACTGCAAGTCCGCCGCCATTTCTCCAGTCATCCCACGTCTCATGCGATCGGCTAACGTCAGAGACGAACGAGGTGCCCTTCGCTCTTTTTCCTGCCTGGGGGTTTCGGGTTCGTCCATGTCCACATCGTTGGTATTGACTTCGAAGTCCGGCTTTGAAAGCCACATAGCAAGCTGGGTGCCTGCGTAAATCAAAATCCCTTCAAGATTGCGTCGCGCCGTGGTAACCCCTTGTCGGACATCTAGGGTGCTTCCATACCTGCTTGATAGGACAGCACCCATGGCAACAAGGCTCTGGCCAGGTGGGAGTCCGGCTAATTCTTTCAGTAGATCCAAGGTAGAGTTGCCTAGCTCTAGCAGGGTTCCCAAAGATGCAGGTTCGCCCAACACTACTTTCGAGTGCTGTAAATCGATTCAGTCACTTAAGAGAATGATATTAGAGTGTACGGACCGGTACAACGAAAGCTTCTTGGACAGGCCAGTCGTCTTGTTCCCCTGACAATACAATGAATGCTTGACTAATGCTAATCAATGTCGAGATGATGTTGCTCGATAGTCGATAAAGTCGGTGCACGAGGTGTACGACGAGCGGTCGCTTCAAAGGTTCAGAAGCGGGAGGTTCCTTGTCGACCAACGTTTGCTCTTCTTTCGTCACAGCCTCAAATAGGCTAGCCAACTGGTTGGGATGTGTGATGGCGTAGTTGAGCTGTTGCATCAGATGTAGTGCATGGTGTGTGAATAGCCTCAGAGTTTTTTCAACCATAGTGTTTTGATTGGGGGTCGGAGGACTGCTTTCTGCAATAGAGTAGAAAAGATGAACGACCTGTTCAATTTCTTCGAGAAGAGGAAGAGAGATGACATCTCCGATACTCCATGATAGCGCGCGAGTGATTTGGTCGCTATACAGCTGTACCAATCCGCATGCTTCAGCGTCGAAATAGTGACTATTGCTTCCCAATGCACCTATCACACCCGACACTACCGCTAGCATAGAGCAGTACACATAGTGAGCAGGACTGCGCTCCCCGGTCAGCTCTGCTATATCGACATCAATTGATCCGGCACTTATAGCTGGGCTGATCATGTTGTTGCTGTAGGCGGCAAGTACACCGTCGCTAGCTAGTCTCTCCGCAGCCGAAGGAATGCTCGCAAGCGCCATGTGGAATAAGAGCAGGTGTGGAACGTAGAGTGGAGCATGTCGGGTGATTAGAAGCGGTAAGTCTGAGAGACCGACAAGGTCGATACGCGCGAAAAGCTGCAAACTGGCTGCAATGACATTTGTTTCTTGGCATTTGGCTAACCATATAGAGGGTGAAGGGTTGATGTCGGGCCGTGAACACTCTTCGAATACAGAGACCAACAGTTCAAGGTCTCGATCCAGTTCCACGTCAGCTCTGCTTCTGGCCGTAGTCAGCACTACACGCATCGCGTCTATAACAGTGTTCAAGGACGCCTCGATCATCTGGGAAATCGTCAATCGTTGACTTGCGTTCAGAAGCTTTGGCCGTCGAACAAGCGTTCTAGAGTTTTTAGCGCAAAAATATAATATCTGCAAAAGTGTACGATGGAATGCAACTGTGAGGGATCCGATAAAAGATGCCGACGGGAGTTGAGATTCATTTAGGATGATTCCTCGTACATTATCGACCAACTCAACGAACAATTTCACGTCAGCCGCCTTCTCTGGCGTGGAGAACCATGCCACTTCCAAAATGGCCAGGAGTAGCGACAAACGCTTTCCATGAATGGTAGCTACCATGTCACCGAGGCGGGCCTCACGTGCCAGATCATAGGAGATGGACGAAGCAATTGAAATTAGAATTGGCCTGGCTGCCGCGTCGCCACGAAGGTAGGGACTAACTTGGCTCAGTAGGAACCGAGCACTCTCCGTGAGCCGCATTTGGCTGTGTGACAAGGACTGATTCAGGTTGATTGAAAGAAGTTGTTGTTCGGCCTTTTCAACAGGGTCAACCATGGCGTCCGCGTTGTGATACCCTTTGAGCCGACTGCGGAGTAGAGACGTCGATAAAGCAAAGTCATCTCCATATTCACGATCCTCTAAAGGATCCTGCGATTGAAGCTGGGCAATTGAGAGACCAGGGAAGTCGTTCTTCAGCATTTCCTCCAAGCCATCGAATAGCTCTGGTCGATACGAACTTGCCACGGCCTCCGATAGAAGATCGGTAAGCTCGTCTTCTGACCTAAATCGATCTTCCATGCTCTTGAAGCTTGCGGACTTCTTCGATGGTGTATCCTTGCTATATGACTGGCCGATGTCGAGGCCGAGAATATGAAGAGAGTATGCTTTAGCAGCGAATGCGGTACGAGTGTGATGATACGGTTTCATGCATGGTAGAATGTCGAATGCCGTCGATATATACGTATTCCTCTGCATCGAATACTGGAAGTGGTCCAAGATCCGAACACGCCACCGATGCAACTTGGGACCAAAACTCTGTATCGTCGCGGAATCGTGAGTCCAAAATCAGCTTATGTTCTAATCCATGCTGCCAGGTAACGTCGAGGAAACGAAGAATAGAGGAGAGTAGTTGAGGATTGTGTTCCCATAGCCCTTGCCAGTTTTCAACCATGTCACGGGCAACATCAATTGCACTTGTAACCAGGGGAGCTTTAGCATCAGTCTCCTTTCCTTTGCCTTTGATGTCACCTGGAGTGCGGAACTGGCCCACAACAAACACCTTGGCTAAGGCCGGCTCTGTGTTCATTGCCAAAGCAATGAAGTTCCAGACTTGAAATCGCAATGACAAGTCTTCGTAGGGATGCTGCACGATGTGCACGAGGGATGCCGCTGTTGCCTCGGGATCTGCCAAATGCCCAACGATAGCTGGTACCGAGGTTTGAGAGGATAGAGAGTCACAGAGGCAAGACATAATGCGAATGGCTTCGATAGGGACGAGACTGCCGATGTCGCGGTCTTTGACATATGACGCTAAAACGTCGATGGGTTCTACTCTTGACTGATAGGGATCGGAAGCGGCGCCATCGGTAACTCGAGAGCAGAGAACTTGTTCTAACAAGCACAGTCTGGACGAATCACTAAACGTACGCTTCCGATTCAGAACCAAGCGCGTCAGTCGAAGCTGGGATTCCAGGAGAAGGATGACTCTTTTGGCATCAGCCTTCCGACGAGACGCATATAGGCTTTGAAGCATATGTCTGCTAGCGGTGATGGACGAAACCAGAGGGGTAATAGTAGAGTTTGTTGCTTTGCCCAGGACCAAATCCAAGACTGCGCAGGCTTAGGTCAACGAACGGACCTTCTTCTGGTGCCTCTGGTGTGTGCTCCAGGACTTTGACGAACAGAGACGCCACATGCCTGCCGATGTCGAAGCGATCACCGACGCGGGCATATCGCCATCCAAGATGCTCTACCCATATCTCATTATGAATGAATTCGGTGGCTCGAAGAAGTACTTCAGCCTTCAACTTGCGAACATGTAGATCCTCTGGGATGACCAAGGTTGTGGCATCGTGGAAGAGCTGCTGGGAAAGCTGCAACAGAGCGAGGGTGACTGTATAACGACCAGTGGTTCGTTCTGCAGGCCAAAGCCACGGTCATTGTCCCCAACGACCGTCCTGCACCGAAAAGGACCGATGTTGACCTCATATAGATCCAGACACGAGTAGAATAGCGAGGAATTGCGAGAATGGCTGCAAGCACACTCATGGCCGATGTTATGAGTTGCGTCGGAAGAGCAGATTTAGGACGCTGATTGATGCTTGTGAAGGTCTCCTCGAGAATCGTCATGGTGAGCTGTACTAGGTCAGGGGGACCCGAATCAGACATGGTCTTTGAGACTGGAACGTCAGCTTCCAGAGATTGTAAAAGCTGCTCTGCCTGGATAGGATTGTCTTGGATGAGACTTCGTATAAGGTTCAAAATATCCGTAACAAGAGCTTCATCAATTCCACCATCCATTTCTATGCCAGAGTCCTCGATGGTTAGAGGAAATGGAGAATGTCGATCAGATAGTGGCGGACGTGGAACTTTTCTAGCACCCAGGTAGGCATTTCGGCGTTTGACATACTGAGCCAGTATGTCGAGCATCAGCTTCCAACCAGAATGTTGATGACTCCAACAAACCGCAAGCAACTCGCCCCCATCACCACTGAGAACTCGGCCTATAGATCCGGGCGGCAGTATGCTGCCACCAGGTAGGATGATAGGCCTCGAATTGGTGTAAGACAGGCCTAATGACGATGAGGACCCATATCTCTCTGGGACCCTTTCGTACATGGCATGAGAGCCAATGCAGGCATGCAATGGAATGACCTGAGAGTACGTCGGCAGGTTTTCGAGGAAGAAAAAGACGTGACGATCGCATAGGTCTCTGTCTCCTGTGAGCCCCAAAACAGCCTGTGTTTCATCCGGTGTACAAAGTGGGTCAGTATCCAAGAAGCCTGAAGCAGTCATCGCTCTGGCCAACCGAACCAGAGTCCTGACTTGGATTGGAAATCGGGAGCGGGCTACGTCAAATATAGCACGACGCGCCGGCCCATACGCCCAGTCAAACTGCCAGTACTGGCTGCATATACCAGCAACCGATCTGCTCTCACTTCGGCCAAATAGTGCTATCCACACCTCAACGAAAGAGTCAAAGTCCGGAATGTTTTCCACGGAGGTGAGGTCAAGCAAAGCAATGATAAGCCCTGATCATGAATTTAGCCGATATGTGTATGTATAGTGTCAGATGACGCTTACCCTTGAAAACAGACCTGAATGCAATAACGTTCGTGTCCGTGACTGACGAGTCTGTCTTCATGGCAATGGAGGTGACGAACAAAGGCATTGCAGTGAGCAAATTTAGCATAAGTCGGAATAGACCAGTATTGGGTGACAAGCATGTCTTTAACATCATGATGTGTGTTGGTTCACGGTCCTTGGAATAACGATTCGTTTGGGGTACCAGGGAATCTAAAAATGGACGATAAGAGTCTGGGACCTCTTTAACTTCAGCTGCCACTGCCGATATACGAGAGACGACGGACGTCCACGCCAGATAGGTGCATGCGAATTGAACGCCGCTATTGGACATGACAAGGTCATGGATTCGCTTAAGTGATGTAGGGGATGAGGTGTACAAGTCAGTCCGTGAAGGAGTATCGGATATTTCAATGACGCCGGGATCTGCTAACGTCTCCAGTTCGAGAACTTCGACTGTGATGAGGACCCAAAGAGACGTGATATCTTGTTGCAGCTGGAGTGCATCCTCGTCTAGTAATAACGTGGCATTCTGCTGCGAGGTACCGAGATTCGTCGTGTAAGCAGCGGTGAAAATCTTCTCGACTGTTGCGCCATCACAAGCAACTGACCCCCACATCGTCCAAAACAAGACCTCCAACATGACAAGTTGCTCCTTCATATTCTGTTTCGCCCATTTCGACGCTGTCTTTGGGTCTGTCGCCACTTTTTCATCAAGTTTCTCCTTCATTTTACGAGTATACTCCGTTAGAAGAGACTCGACAAACTTCGGGCCGTCAGAAATTATCTTGCTCAGGAATGTGCGTGAAATCTCGAATGCTGGGTCGGTAGGGTCTTCTTTGGCGCGGAAAAGAGGTATAAGAACGCGGAAAATGGCGATACGTTCCGAAAGATAGAACGGAGTGATGGCCTCAACGCATGCTTCCACCAAGAACTCGTCCATGTCCGTGGCAGGTAGTCCTTGGTTGTACATGAATGACCGTAAAAGGACAAATGCGCTGACCTCGTCCATTTTGAACGCATCGCTGATTCCAAGAATGTAATCCTTGTCAGAATCCTCCAAATGGAACACCACGCCGTCGCTCAAAGTCACCGCCCCACTCTGAATCCGTTTCCGCGATGCTTCGGAGGGTTTTCCAAAAGGATCTTTGAGCAGCTTCAGCTGGTCCACCCTTGGTGCCAGGTATGCCTTGACCTGTTCTGGAGACGTGCCCTCAAGGCGCCCGGACAAGGAATCGTGCAGTTGAGAGTACGACCTAGAGTGGCAAACTGTGTCAGATATTAAAGACGCGAATTATAGAAAAGCATACTTACACATCAATGAGGTCAGACCGTTCTAACGTCTTGCCAGACATCGTGCAGCTCTGGCCGCGTCGAGTCCGTGAAGATGATAGGCCAAAGTTTGAAAGATGTTGCACGTGGCCAATATATTTGAAATTCAAACCAGGTCGCAAAATTTCTCGGAATTTTCTGCGGTGTGCCACTGCACAGAATAGAAATGCCTTAAGATGACTTCATCTGAGTTGACTGTCTGTCTTGGAATGACCATCCTGATATATCATTGTTGCGGCATAAATGCTTCATCCGTCGTATCAAGTACTTATATCTACTTCTCAATCTCGTACATCGTTATTGTCAAATTTGTAGTTCTTCCTTAGACTTGTTTCGCATTGATGATATCGACAAATTCGGGCTTCAAAGAAGCACCACCAACAAGGAACCCATCGACGTCGGGTTTCGTAGCTGCAGGGATATTGTCAGCCAGCGATGAACATTTGTATGTAGAAAACATACCGAGTTCCTTGCTGTTTGCAGCAGTTACACTGCCTCCGTAGATGATCCTCGTAGTTTCGGCGACAGCAGGAGATACTGCCTTGGCCAAGTAAGCACGAATGTCTGCATGAGCTTCCTGAGCTTGGGCAGATGAGGCTACTTTTCCTGTACCGATGGCCCAGACGGGCTCATATGCAATGACAATTTTGCTAGCTAATATTCCAGACATATACAAGATGTTAGGCGAGGAAGCTTACCTCCAATCTGACTCGTTCAGAACTTCGACGACGGCCTTCAATTGGGCCTGGCATACCTGAGCGGTTTGGTCCGCTTCGCGCTGTTGGAGAGTCTCCCCGATGCAGAGAATAACACTGAGAGAGGAGTCAAGTGCCGCACGCGTCTTGGTTGCTACTAGCTCCGACGTTTCGTGAAAGAGCGTGCGGCGTTCCGAGTGGCCTTACAGTTATATTCAGTACCTACTCAATGCACTGCCGTTGGTTACAGAGAACTCACCAAGAATCACATAGGGTATCTCAGAGTCTACCAGTTGCTTGGGGCTATGCAATGGCGACGTCACAGATAAGTTCAATCAGAATGAAATGCGGATACAGACCTGATTTCACCGGTGAAGGCTCCGGAATCTTTGAAGTAGCAATTCTGTGCAGATACTTTGACATCCTTCCTGAGGATGTCCTTCAAAGACAAAAGATATAACGCCGGGGGGGCCACGACGACCTCTGTGGGCAATCAGTTGCATCCCGGGTTACAGGGGAAGATGGCAACGGTACCAGTAGCTGGGTCAAGGCTTGCCTTGTTGAGAGTTTCAGCAAGAGCAGCCTTGGCCTGCTTAGAGACAGGGTTCATCTTGAAGTTGCCACCGACGAAAAACTGACGAGCCATGATGTTGATGGAAGTGAAGAGGAAGAATCGGAATATGCGGAATGGGCTTTCGAGTATCGATCGTGTCTAAATCGGGCAATCACCCTAAGCAAGGGACTCGTCTAGGTGTGAGTATTAATACAAATGCCCAGGCACGTTGGCAACAGCATCGCAGTTAAGCCCACTCTGGGCGGCTCTACTCGTCCCCAAACATAATCTTCAGATTCTCCATGCTCTCTTTCTCTGCTCCTGTACCGCTTCCTCTAAATGCTTCCTTCACGATGGCAGTTTTTCGTTTCTGGATTTGTAGAATCCTGCCTTCGATCGTATTCGATACGATAAAGTGCTTGACATAAACAGTTTTCTGTTGTCCTAAACGATGGACGCGGTCGATGGCTGGACCCAGAGCGTGAAGTGTTAAGAATCAGCTACAAGGTTGATGCATACCTTGGTTTTCGGTAGCTGCATTCCACCAGCAGTCCATCTAAAGCGAGACGATCAAATAGTCAATGTAAGCAGAAGTTTGACCATAAAACGGGGTACGTACCATGAAAACATGGTTAGCGTTCGTCAGCTGGGACATAGACATGAGTTTTGCACGCGATTAAAATATGTTTGCAAGTTACATTCAAACCGACGCCTCCTGCTTTGAGGCTCACTACAAGCACCTTCGGTGTTCTTGACGTTGACTTGAAGTCATTTAGAGCCGCAGTCCTCTTCTTCACATCCATAGAACCATCAAAACGATAAAAGTCGAACCGGTCACGTTTGAGTGCCTTTTCAATCAGATCGAGGAACGAAGTGAATTGGGAGAAAACGACAGCACGAAAGCAAGGGTCCTGGTCACGGAGTCGTGCTGTACTGATTAATCAATCCTCGTCATAGCAGATAAGAGAAACAAACCAACATAAGTTCTGCAGCAAGGCGTCAAGTTTGGTAGAAGACTGGAAGTTATTCTTTCGGAGTACGACTTGGGTTCCATGTTTAACCGCAGTTTCAGGGATTACTGAATTTTGTGCTTTTACTACTTCTATGAGTTCGTTTATCTGTATAAAATCAAGCGAGTAAATCAGAGCAATAAATGAAGCCCATGCCCTACCTTGATCGGACGACGGGAGCAGGTCGGACAGCCAGGTTCTTGTCCCTTTTCTTCACACGTTGCTAAAAACATGTTTATACAGTCTTTGCAACTTTGAGCGAAATGTCTTCATTAGTGTGGATTGATATGACAAGATTGGTCGCTTACCACTTGTGCATGCATTCTGGAATAAGCATAGGTTTCTCCATGACATCCATACAGATGGGACATTCTGACGTGTCTTCGCCCAGATTGGCAAGGGCATTTTGAGCGAAGATATTGCTTCCTGAACTACTTCCTTCATCCTCCCGGAATGCACCGAGGATGTCTTTAATCTCTATGAAGCCATCGCCGGACGGAGACAATGCGCGATCTTCCTCGGGTGAAAGGACAAGACTTGGATGAAGCACAGCACGACGCAACCTTGTACCCAAGTTAGAGATCTCTTAAACTATTGAGTTAAACGGCAAACCTCATCAACATCGCCAAGATGTGTGTATAGTTTTTTCCAATCAAGCCTTTGGCGCTGAGCTGATCGAAGTTCCTCTTTATCGAATTATAGATCGAATCATACAACTTCCTCTCGGCCATTGAAAATTCCAGGTTCTCGACAACCACCTAAGAAAGAATTCATGTTATCTTCTGTCCATATGACACGTACATTTACTTACCTCCTTGGAGGGTAAATCTACGATTTTCTTACCATTTACATCGCACATGTTCTTCTCACGCCGCAATAATACTGACTCCAGGATCACCTGAACAACCTCAATGGCTTTGGGATCATGGGCGAGGAAGGGAACCGTGATGAACCTATAAATGTTGAAAGACTTCGCTACATATGACTCAGAAAACTCACGATCGAAAGAAGGAAAAATCGGACCATGGCTTGAAGTCCAAAAATCGCCTAAAGAAAATTAGATTGGCTACATTTGATAGCGAACAGTGTCTTACAGAAGGGAAAAGAGATCCTCTAATTTGTTCACTATAGGTGTGCCTATCGTGGGCGATTAACCTAGAAGAGGTCGTCCATTATAGTAAGAACCTACCGGTAACAGCCCACCTTCTTCTGGCCCGCAGAGCGTACACTGCCTTGGCGGTTTTACTGGTCCGTGATTTACAGGCATGTGCTTCGTCTAACACTACCCGCAGCCACTCGGCTACAAATAGCACTGTGAACAAGACAGTCCGACATTGAGGGGAAGCATCTCTCACTTTCAAAAATAGGAGAATTCCAATGACTGGACTTCTCAGACTTGGCATGCTCGGACACCAGCACACCATAGGAAGTAACGATGACCTTGATCGATGTATCGCCTTTGTTATCTTCTACGGCTGTGTCCAAATCGAGGCGATTTTGGCCATGCCAAACCTGAACTTTGACTGTACCTGGTTTACTTGACCTCTCCATCTCATCGGCCCATTGCCCAAGTAGAGATGTGGGGGCGACGATTAGTGTTGCACTAGGAGGTTTAGAGGGTTTCCTCCGAGCAGCGGGCTTGAACGCAGCGTCCAGCCTGAGTTGCTTGCTTTTTGTGGAGGTTGTAGCAACTTCAGACACATCTTCATCAGACGCTAAGTGGGTATGGATGAGGGACGACAGCATGATCCTATCGGGAGCAGTCAGACAAGGGTCCAAGTTCGGAACATAGTCCATACTTACGTTTTTCCCATGCCCACTGATTGGAAGTGTTAGACCAGTAAGTGTTTTACGCACAATTGCACTTACTTTCTGGCCGACAGACAGAATTATTGAGAGAATCATGAGAGACAGAAATAATAGGTGCACTCAAAACGCGTACCGTCCCTACCAAAAGTCAATGGCGACTCATACCGGTATAGATTGCAAACGTACGCAAGGATCCCACCCCGGCAATTTCTCTCTGTCTTGGGAAAAGTCAACCTCAGTTCACCCGAGTACGGATTGAAATAGAACGGCTTCTCATCTGCCGTCAAATCTACTATTTCAGAGTCTGTTTTGATCGGGAATACGTACCTAGAGTGCATGAGAATGGACCAGGTGGAAGATAAATTGTAGCTTACTGGCACCAGAGCGGGTGCATTGAAGTCGCCTCTCGTGCATCGCTTTTACCCGACTCTAGAGATTGCATCCAACTACAAAGGTCAGGGACAGGAATATTGAGTACCTGTGTGCAACCTACAATAACGCTTGTTTTTGATAACCTCGTAACGATAAGTTGAATGTGTCAGCTGGCTCCATTTCTCCCATTGTACGGTCGCCTTGCTGAGCTCTGGAATGGGTATGAACTTGCATAAACGAGAGCAGTGCAGGAAGACGCACTTTTGGTATATCATGTCGAGATCATTCTTAGAGAGACTTTCCTCCTCTTCGACCTCAATCTCTTCACCATCACCGACGATTTCCTTAGCCTTGACCTTTTGTTTACCAAGCTGCATAGGTACATTCTGGTGAAGCTCTCTTTCCTGTCTTTCCCTTCTCTGTATCGCTTCAGCTTGGGGCTTCAAGCCAAGGACGTCAAACATTTTAAGAAGAGCACTCTTTCTTTCGCGAAGGTTCAGTTCCCCTTGTGTCTCGGAACCTTCGTCAAAATGTAATGTTGACCGATCTTCACTTGTGCGACCAACAGGAACGAATGCCGTCGGGAGCATATAAACATCAATGGTAACGATGAGACTCGCTCCGGTTGATAGTCTCTCAGGGCAGTCAGTCATCTTTCCGCGAAGCTGAACAATGCCTGGAAATACATGAAGATCACCTCACAATATACACTGTAAACATACCAAGATCAAGAAGCTTAGCAATCCAGGAAGAAACGTCTTGAGGAAGACGCCCAAACTCTACAAAATCAGAACAGAAAAAAGAAGGGGGGCGGAAAAGGACATACCGAACCCGCGACTGTTAAGCAAACGAACAATGCTATCTGCTTTCCTTTTAGATGGCTGCACAGATTGAGGCTTGAACATCGTCGCGATCGACAGTTGTTTCTTGCCATTCCCTTTCGTGTTTGACTTCCCCCGCTTCTCGCTGGAGCTGGACTGCGACCTATCCTTCTGATCGCGTTCTATGCGTACAATATCATTGCGCTTTATATATTTCCCAGAGACATTACTCCAGGCGTTTGGGACGACGAATTCGCCAATGTAAGTGGCTGTAAACAGAGTGACATCCAGTTCGACGGTGGGTAAGCCGGGAGGATGAGAAAGTTTTTGCTTCTTTAGTGGAGGCTTCTCCGGAGACGTCTTTTCTTCCTTCTTCTTAGTGATGGGTGGAGGTGAAACAGAGACCCGATCTGAGAAAGAACTGGCGCTCGACGCTCGAGGAACATCTGCAACAGAACTGACCTCAATATCGCTGTCGTACAGTTCCTCTGTAATAGGGCGTTTGCCCTTTGACGAGGAAGAGGGAGCAACAGGATACGAGGGGTCGTCGTCTTCACTATCCTCCAAAAACAGAGGCTCCGAACGCGACCTTTGCGTCACGTCGCGAGTCTCTTCATCCAGATCCATAGATACTTTGCTTGCGCTGGGATCATCGCCAGAATCCTCGTTAAGCAGAAAAAGGGGCTCCGAATTTCGTCTTTGAGGTAAGTGTACGACCTCTTCGACATTCATAGGAGCACCCCCAGAAGCGGACTCATCATCGGAGCCGGCAAAAAAAAGGTCTTCTGTGTTTCCTTCAGCAGCGTTTGATCCCATTGCAGCTATCTGGAACCGTCAAGAAGAGAACCAAGGAGAAAGCGAACGGGGCGCGTCACGAGAACGCGTTCAGGAAATTTCTGCTGAATCAGACAAGCACCTGTAAACAACTTTTCCTTCTCTCCTCACTACTCTTCAAAAATGCAGCGTGGTCTCCCCATGGTTCGTCTGAAAATTAGTGCATGATCTCTTCTCTAATTTTCTATTCAGCAACCGACTGTCGTCCTTCTTCGTGAGGGTACAGACACATCGCAAGGAAATCCTCAGCTGCTCTCCAACATTTCTGCATGCCTGGCTGTCGCGGAAACATTGTCCAGTACCCTCGGTCCTCGAGGAATGGACAAACTCATCGTTTCAGAGCGCGGTGAGGCCCAGATAACGAACGATGGCGCAACCATCCTTAAACTCCTGGACATCGTACATCCCGCTGCTCGAACTCTGGTCGACATTGCTCGCGCCCAGGATGCTGAAGTGGGAGATGGAACGACAAGTGTGGTGCTACTCGCAGCACAATTGTTAAAAGAAGTCAGAGGTTACATTGAAGAAGGTGTCAGTCCACATATAATCATGAAAGGCTTCAGGAAAGCTTCCCAGATCGTACGTTTCTAGTACTATACGGTTGGAGCATTTAACGTATGTCCGACACAGGCTATAGAGCGAATCAAATCGATACAAATCACAGTGGATAGATCTGATCCAGAGTATGTAAATGCCCAACTATGGTTGTAACACTAACTAAATTGAATTCTTGCAGGCGATTCCGTTCTCTACTTCTAAAATGTGCATCGACGTCCATGTCTTCAAAACTCATTCACTCCGAAAAGCCCTTCTTTTCCAACATGGTTGTAGACGCTGTTCAATGTCTCGATCAAGACGAGTTGGACGAGTCTCTTGTCGGGGTAAAAAAGATCGCGGGTGGTGGGATGCAGGACTCTCTTCTCATCAAAGGAGTTTCATTCAAGAAAACATTCACGTACGCTGGTGCGGAGCAACAACCCAAATCTTTCCACGATCCCCTTATTCTATGTCTTAACGTCGAGTTGGAACTTAAGGCCGAGAAGGATAACGCTGAAGTGCGGGTTGAGGCTGTTTCTGACTACCAGGCCATCGTAGACGCTGAATGGGAGATTATCTATCGAAAGTTGGAGGCTATCGAGAACACAGGCGCTAAGGTTGTTCTTAGCAAACTTCCAATCGGCGATCTGGCAACTCAGTACTTTGCGGATCGAGACATATTCTGCGCTGGTCGTGTTGCTGCGGGCGATCTTCGCCGAGTAGTGCAGGCGGTGGGCGGTTCCATCCAGTCAACCTGTTCTGACATCACACGGGAGCACCTTGGAACATGTGGGCGCTTTGATGAGAGACAGATAGGCGGTGAAAGGTTCAACGTATTTGAAGACTGCCCTAAAGCAAAGACTTGTACTCTTCTTCTTCGTGGTGGAGCCGAGCAGTTCATTGAAGAAGTGGAGAGAAGTCTACACGACGCAATTATGGTAGTGAAGCGTGCTATTCGAAATGGGGATGTTGTAGCGGGAGGGGGAGCAATCGAGGTATTGTGTTGTCCACCTGGTATTGAAGATTGCTGACGAAATGCTGACAGATGGACTTGTCTGCCCATATCCGAAAACACGCGCTCTCCATTCCAGGGAAGCAGCAGCTGATAATGACTGCATTCGCAAAAGCATTAGAGATTATCCCCCGTCAAATCTGTGACAATGCAGGTCTCGATTCCACCGATGTCCTCAACAAACTGCGGATGAAGCATGCGAACGGTGACAAATGGGTCGGTGTTGATGTCGATGGAGTCACTGGCGTCCGGGACAACATGGATGCATTTGTGTGGGAACCCAGTCTTGTCAAGCTTAACGCAATTAGCAGTGCTACTGAGGCAGCCTGTTTGATATTGAGTGTCGATGAGACCGTAAGGAATCCACAGAGCGAACAGGTATGCCACGTACTCTAGATTTCTATTTACATTGTTGACCATGGAATTTAGCAAAACACCGGCCCAAAAGCGCCGCCGGGTACTGCACAAAGAGCCTTGAGGGGACGGGGAAGGGGTATGGGCCCTCGTCGGTAAAGTGTAGTTCCAGGTGATGCTATCTGCTCATCTTTGTTGCTGTAATTCGATGAAATACACTCTGTAGAAATATTATCCTGACCTGGACGTAGGAGAATGTCGGCCCTAGGCGAACTTTGTGGGGCCTACTTTGTGAAGGCTTCGTCACAGCCCGACAGCCGAGCCTAAGAAATCAAAGTCCCTGGTGATGGTACTTTTGCCTAAATTAGTGACTCCACATCCAAATGTAGAAATACTCACCACTTGCTGGTACAATCGCGCAATCCTCGATATCAAGATCGCAATACCAGGCATGCAACTGCCATGTATTTCGCCATTCTATGTCTATATAGAGAGCCCATATGTGCTTTTAACAGAAACGTCATCAATTCCTCCTGTCAGTCAAGTCATGTCTACTACGACCTTGCCCAAAGACGCGTCTTACCCCTCTGATCATGACAATTTTGTGGACGATCAAGATGATGACGCATCGCTGTCGGAGAAATCTACTAGTCAGGAGAAGGCACCCCCTCTAGGTGCTCCCATAGATAATACTCACACCGGTATATGGAAGTGGCTGGGGAGCCGCCGGGTCGCTCGCGACTTGGACGCAATTGCTACTCAACCTTCAGTATTCGATGACCCCGCCACCCTTGAGGCTTATCGCCCTCCACCTCAATACGAAAATACTCACCGTTTTGACCCAAAGGCACGGTGGACTTGGCGGGAAGAAAAGGTTAGTTCTCTACTCTTCATGCACGACTTCAGTCGGCTTATTTCATCAGAGTATTGTGCGAAAAATTGATCTTCGTATCATGATATGGGCTGCAACTATGTTCTTTGCGTTGGATTTGGATCGATCGAATATTTCCCAAGCCAACACAGACAACTTTTTGGAAGATCTCAACTTGACGACTAATGACTACAACTTGGGAAATACACTATTTCGTCTCTCTTTCCTCATTGCTGGTACGTGTTCCGAAGTATCTTAACACTCGGAATTGAAGGTTTCCATAGAACTCCCATCCCAACTCATCTCCAAACGGGTAGGACCGGATGTATGGGTTCCGTCCCAGGTACGAGACATCACTAGTGAAGTATAATGCTTGCCCTTCATGTCTTCTGTAGATGGTTCTATGGAGCACTGTCGCATTCAGTCAATTCTGGTTATCGGGACGAGCTTCCTTTCTTACCACGCGGTCAGTCTTTCCATTTATTTAAAATTATTCGGCATATCTCATTCCCACGCGATATATATTTAGATTCCTTCTTGGTTTTCTGCAGGGAGGTTTTATTCCTGACATCGTCCTGTACCTCTCATACTTCTATACGAAAACCGAGTGTATGTCAAACCATTTCTTTATGTACGATGCCTCGAGACCTATGACTGTTACAGTACCAATCAGACTTGCATTTTTTTGGGTGTCCAACTACTTGTCGGACATCATCAGTGCTTTCCTGGCTACCGGTATTCTTCAATTGCGTGGAGCTGGAAATAAAGCCGGATGGCGATATCTGTTCCTTATCGAAGGATTAATCACTTTGGGTTGCGGACTACTTTCGTTCCTGTTCATGCCACCCGGCCCGACACAGACTAAGGCGTGGTTCCGCCCAAAAGGGTGGTTTACAGACCGGTACGTGGCCGTTATACTTCTAATCGAACTCTTCACCTTATTCTATACCTTCTCAGCGAAGAAGTCATTATGGTGAACCGGTCAGCACTCTTCGTATATTCAAGCCGCGGCTTCTCAAGCGAATTCTAACGCGACGAATGCAGGGTTCTCCGGGACGATCCATCTAAATCAGACATGCACAACCGAGAAGGTCTCAGCATCAAGAACATCTTCAATGCCCTACAAGATTGGAGAATGTGGCCTCTATATTCGCTAGGGCTTACGCACATGAGTAAGATCCGGCCTTACTCATTCCTGCAGTGCTTCTAACCTGGGATACAGTGCCTGTTGGACCTCCCCAGACATACCTTACTTTGTCTTTGCGTAACCTTGGCTTCGATACCACCGAGTCCAACCTTCTTTCTATTCCATCGACTGTCATTGGGATTATCATGTTATTATTCACATCTTTCTTGAGTGAATCTATCAACAGTCGCGTTATCGCTACCGTCGTGTTGCAACTATGGGCGTTGCCGCTCCTCATTGCTTTGTACACGTTCAATAGCAAAACATCGGAATGGGTGTACTTTGCCGTCGTCACTCTGATCACTGGGTTTCCTTATGTCCACCCAATTCGTGAGTTTGGCCAGCGATTACATCATGATTAATTCTAACGTCGGGTCTAGAGGTTGCTTGGGCCTCGAGGAACTCGAACAGTGTGCGAACAAGGTTGATGATGAAGTTAATTTTCTTCAGACCAACAGCTCATCGTATTTTTTAGGACTGTATCAGCCAGTGTCTATAATATGTTTGTCCAGGCGGGCGCTATTACATATGTAAGTTGTGGGCATTGTTGATTGTTGATTGTTGAGTAACTCACATCACACTTTACAGGCCAACATTTACCGTAAAGACGACAAGCCTCTTTGTAAGAACAACTGTCATTTCGCATACTGCACGGTGCTCATGTAATTACCAGACAAACGCGGCAATCGCGCCTTGATAGGCATATGTTGCATGAACATCGTCCTATACATCTTGACGTACATTTTCTATCGCTATATCAACGCGCGCCGGGACAAGATATGGAACTCATGGACCAAAGAGGTAAACTCTTGTCGAGCATTGGAGTGTACAAGTCTGAAAAGATATACCAGGAGCAAGAAAACTACATCGACACCACAACAGATCAAGGAAATGCACGATTAGATTTCAGATTTGCATACTGACTAGTCTATGTTAAATAAAAGTTGCAGAACGTACTCAAAAATATTAACTCATAACTTAGAACTTACTCCTCTGATTTCCGTGGCCCTCTGCCAGATCTAGACATCTTACAATGCGCTTGCTTATGCGCATAAACAGTGGAGCTCCATAATATTCATTTCAAGGCAGAGAAATTATCATCGTCGGCCCCTCCCAATGTGCACATCTCGATCATATAGATATGACTGTAGGAATAATTTAATGGAATGCACAATTACGAGGTAAGCCCACGCTTCTCTCTCCGCTTCGCCGACCTTCGCTCTGACGCCTTATACCTCTTCAACAGACTGCGTTGATCAATAAACTTACTACCAACATCCACGAACTTCAGGTCCGGTCTAGATGACCTCGATACTACCTGTATTTTCTCCTTGGGTTTCTTCACATAGCGAGGTATTTTGACCCGTGGCGTTATTCTTGGGTCGTCAGTATGAAGATAATCAGAGGCGGTCTTCTTCATAGCCAAAGCTTTTGAGTGCTTGAGAGACATGGGAACGACCGATTCCTGCAGTCGCGGCACGTAAACGGTCGTGGTAACATGCTTCAAAGAAGACACTCATACCGCATCTTCCAGTAGAGACTCCCAGAAGTGTCGTTCATATCGGTCTCGTGCAGCCTGACGTCCAGGCTCTTCCTCAATTTCATCAGCTTCGTTGGCGTCTTCTCTGCTTGTTACGCGTCGCCTGCTGTCCCGTACGGATACGAGCTTTTCCATGCCTTTACGAAAACCGGTCTGAAGTGTTTTACCCTGAAACTAACGGTCAGCGCCGTTCAAAGACCAAAAGAAAAGAAAATAATCGGATGGGGTTGAAATTATATAACCATTGACTGGGCGATGTAAGGCACCACAGCCGGTCTTGAATTTCGCAAATGAATAGAAGTCTCATCATCGACGAGAGTGGTATGGGACGTACTCACTTCCTAGAAACACAGTAAGAAGTTTGATGTCAGTACGAGAAGACAGGCATAAGCAATCCCTTCACCTAAAGCAACAGTAAGCAATGGTGGTCATAGTAAGAAGAATAGGTTTCAGGAAGAATGAAAAAATGTAACCATATAGGTGTCTTAAAGACTAATCGTTGAAGCATCATATATCTGCTGGAGCAGAACAACGAAAACGAGGATACATACCTTCACCCAGGCATGTTCCATTCCCCTTCAACCTCAGAATTGCGTCGACACGACCCAAACTAAGGTGATGGCGCTGTGCCAGCTCTCTCACGTTGTTCTTCGCAGGGTCTCTCATGTACTCCTCGTAGATGATTGACCTATGACTATCCGAAAGAGGCGGAGGAGGTTTGAAGGACCGATTCATCGGGAATGGCTGCAAATACGAATGTTAGCATTCACGAAAGTGTAAATGGAAGAGCAACACAACGATGTCTCCGCCAAGCCACTTTGGCTCGTTGGCTACTTTAAACCGCCCTCCAATTTTCTCCATGAACGCCGCGTACGACTTTGGTTGGCCGGATTGCCTTTCATCCTCCTGTGACTCTCCCTCGAATCCATCAGCCTCCTCCGTTACTGTTTCCGCAGCTTCCTCAGACTGTTCAGCCAGGGCATCCTCAGACTGGGTGCCTTCCTCGTCTGCCTCCAGCATTAAACGTTCCTCTTCAGACATTGAAGACAGATCAGCATCTTCATCGACGTCGGCGAGTGTCTTTACGGTTTCAGCTGAGTCGGGAGTATTGCCTGAGCCAATATCTACAAAACGGATAGCAGAAGACGACAGGTTATGCCGCAGACTAGGCCGTGCATGGACAAGAGACGATCTTGCGCATCGAAAGACGAGATGTCGATATAGGTTCAACATGTTTAAAAATTTTCTTCAATTTGAAGAAAGTTTATCTCATCACGTGCTAACTTTAGGGTAGGTCGTTGGTAGGTCGACGTCGTTACTTCAACTACTAAGGCACCTTCATTCAATGTCGGAGACATATGCTGATCCCCAGCTTTTCACTGTTCTACAACAATATGCCGCAATTGTTCCAGCATCCCGAATGCAGTTTCCTCACACCATTTCCAAAGAAACTTTACACGAATTTCTTCTTCAATCTATTATTCTTGACCCGCATTTCTCCAAGTACTCCCCTTCTAAGCAATATCAAAAGTCTTTCTGGAAATGGGTCATCCAACACTTGGAGCTGGTATGTTCTTGTGTACAATCTCTGCTCGTCAAAAGTCAATATACGGAATAATGAAGGACGTCGAGATCGATATGCGAATATTAAGTATCTTGACAGAAACATCCGCCCCGTATGTTTTTCTGTGAAGTCTAAACATTAAATAATGCTGAGTTTGTGACGGGTATGTAGTACATCTCTACGCGGTATCTCAGCCCCAGCACCTCCTTCCCCATCCTACGTTACATACTACTGGAGACTTGAAGTACCACCCCATAGTAACAGAACATCGGTCCCTATTGAGTACTTCAGGACTACTCTTCTTGAATCCGGGACCATGATAGAAAGTGGTACGACAGGATTTCGAACATGGCTCGCTAGCTTGCATCTCGCTAACTATATTATATCACACCCTGGTCTGTGTCATTTCTCCATTCGTAATGCCCAAACTGACTACTGACCTCACTAGATTGGGTTCGTGATGCCCGTGTCTTAGAACTAGGGTCGGGGATTGGGTTTCTAGGAATGATCATTGGGAGCGTGCAGATGCCCGCCGGCTCATCCGCAGATATACCACAGAGAGGCACACTGATACCCATGCTGCATTTGACCGACGTAGACAGCGAGGTCATCGCCAGATGTATCAGCAACATCAAATTACCTTGCAGCAAGTGTGTATCGCTTCCGCCGGTTGCACCATTGACCAAGACGTCTTCAGATATGACCGCTAGTGTTCGCCATCGTGATAACATTAGAGTGAGTAAGCTGGATTGGTCGGATGCACTGCGTCCAGATTTTTCAGCCTTCAAAGCAAGAATCCAGGAAGAAATCAATGCCGATTTGATAATCGGGGCAGATATTGTATGGCCCCCTATTGCTCTTACTGTGCTACTCTGAAAGGCTGCCAGGTCTTTGATCCCAGTCTAATCCCGGCTTTAGTGGCCACCCTTTCACTCGCATTAGACCCTGGACCCGAATTAGGTCGAAAAGTAGCTCTCATTGCACTGACAATACGCAACGAAGACACGTATGCTACCTTTCGTGCAACGGCCCAACGTGAGTGCCAGGTTAGAGCCCTTTCAACAGCTAATGATATGCAAAGAATATAACCTTGTCATCTCCGACCTCGAGCACCCTAGAACAAGCAGTTTCTTCTTCGATGTCGTCGATCGACGTGTCGATCTTGAAAAGCAAGATGTGAAGATCATGAAAATTACTGTACAATAATGTTGTTTCTACCTTGCATGGTGTTGTACAGTGTGAGAAAATACTGGGAACGTATCTTACAAGGCGAGACGCTCAGCTATGAGTCTTTACTTGACCGCAAAAAGAGCACATCCAAAAATCATGAGCCATCCCTCCTTGACCGCATGCAAGGCATGTCCAACCATCACTGGGTCGAGGAGTCAAGCAGGCGTCGCATTGGAACGCCATGGGTGCGTTAAATAGCGTACACACGGCGCACGGCCACTGACCAGATTTTGTAAAGCCAGTAGAGCGGCGCTTCACAGAGCTACTGCTTTCCTTAGGACTTGATGACGGTCTAGTCCGCGTAGTTATAGGCTTCTTGGACGGACCGGGCTCACGAGAGTCTGACACAATGATGACCTCCGGATCCCAACCCTCATCATAGTCGTCGCTAGTGAGGTCAATAACGACGCTCTCCTTGGCTGCTTTCTCGGCTTCTCGCTCAACATGCGTACCAAGCCCACAGGCTTTCTCGTCGTGTGCTCTCCGCTCAGCGGCCTAATTTTAAATAATCAGCTATAGCACTACGACTAAAATCCAGGAGAAAAGCATACCATAGCAGCTAATTCTCGCAGCGACTTTCCGTTTCTCATGCCAGAAGAACTGGCGCCTACTCGTCTCCCACCTCCACCTAGGATCTGGGATGCTCGTCTTCTCTTCTCTGCAGCCTCAAGAGCCTTCGCGCGGCTCATATACTGGGGCACACTACGCGATACATCGCCCCCCAACTGGTGACCCTTGGAAAAGAATCCTTCTCCAGCATAACCAGTTCGCACGAGTTGCTCGTACTCATCCTGGAGGCCAGAAAGGAACTTGTAAAACTTGTCATCATGCGGGCCGTGAACGTTATGCGTCAACTGATAGATGTGTAGTCAAGCCCCTGAATATTGAAAGGACTCGGATGCATACCTCGTGTAACATAGTCTGGACCACTTCCTCAATATTTAAGAATGATTCGGGAGAATAGGCAGGTCGTAGTCTGAGCAAGATCTTTTGACCCATATTGACATCTGGGGACCAAGAGTGTGTATCAACTAATACGCGAGCATATTCGGTGCTTACTCATTCCTGTCGGGAACTTAGCATTGCTTCAAGGTATCCACGAAACTAGCAAGCGCACCAAGTAAATTTGACTGGTCCGGAAAGAATTCTGCCAATGTAGGAAGAATCCACTGATGCGTTCGCATGATAGGCTTGACCATTGATGCCACTTTCCGTAGCATCTGCATAGCCTGGTCAGCTTTCGGCCGCCCTGTGAGATGAGTAAATGACTTTATGAAGATATCGGTCGACATTGTGGTTGGGATGGACAAGAAACGTAGGGCACCACGGTTGAGGTGTGAGGTTGTGGAAGTTTCGAGAAGAGACGCGCGTCTGGGCTGATTAACGCGTTGCGGCTTTCCGGCTCTGCCGGTCCGATTTACAGGGAAAGGGAGAGAAAACAAACCGAGTGCCGGTTCGCATTTCTCAAACTTGGCATACATCCATACGTCTCGCTGGCAGACTTTGCGCTGAATACAAGCGAAGAGTACGTCCAGCCTCAACAAAAAACGTCACCAACACCGTAGCCATTCAATTACCGTCCTTTTTATCTCATATTGCCTCTTGATTGTGTCCTCTTATATGTAACCATACTTACAATGAGCTACCGAGGTACACTAGTTTGCGCTTATTTACCTGAGGTAGCCAATCAATACAGTTGGGCCTGGCCTCAGTTTCGCACTATCCGTCACGGTCATCTGACATTGACTACCCTGCAATACCCTGCCCACTCACCTCAGTGGTTGGCTACCCTGCCCCTCAGTGGGGCAGCGAAGTACTTACTGAGTGGGGCTGGCCTCCACTCACAGCCCCAGCTCCTGACTCACATCAGACAAATGGTTCATGTCTTCTTTACTTCGCGACTTTTACACTTTGATGAACTTACTGTAACATTGATAGCCTATAATACAAAATACAAAGAGTATACCATGTATGCGATGCGATGTGAGAAGGCGATATAACGATAGTATCCATGAAAACGTGAGGGAAAGGGGGATATGTCGAGGGGTCATGAGATAAACTTCGAAAGGAAGAGTGTCGTCGCCTCATATGGCGTTGTAGGGGTAGCGATGTACAGTAAACCAAAATGCAGAAGAGCGTTCTAAATGCAGTGACAATAACCAGAAGTGATGTGAGAGCAGATGAAAGCGACGTGACAAGGGAGGTGTGTGGTTACCCTAGACATAAATCCGGCCACATGATACAAAAAGCAAGGTGAAGGGAAGATATATGATGAGAACGAAAGGGCGGCTTCATCTTCATTGAGCAGATGGCGGCCGTGATGATTTAGACTTGATACCCTCGAAAACGCGGATGGTGCGAACATGGGTCAACTCGCTTTGACCATAAGGATACTCCAACGTTTTGTCAGTACCATCCGGACCGCTGGACGTTGTCGACTTCAGGGGAAGCTCAATGTTGTCGGTAGGGACAGGCTTCGAGCTAGGCAGTCCAGTATGCCAGTTGAACCGACACCGCCGGAAACTAACCACAGAACACACATCAGTAAACGAAACGATCATTGCAGACTAAATAGGAACCTACCATTCGTATGACCAAATGGCGTCCTCAAACTCGGCTCTGCTGACGACTCTCTCGCCAGCCTCATCAACGAAACCCTCTATCCAGTCCGCCAAAGCAGCCTTGCATCCAAGGAGCGTATGTATGTTCATGCAACAATGCATTTCTAAGTCAGCAGGCGAGAAAGGAAGGAAGGTGCGTGGCCAAAGGATCAGTCCTCCAGGCTGCCCAGATCGGTCGAGGTCTGAAATCGGCAAATCTAAATTCGACGCAGGCAGTCTCGCAGATGCTTCCTTGGAAGCGGCGCTAACCTCGGTCATCGATATGCCTAGCATACTGGCAGCCTTGGCACTGATAGTCTCCTGCCCACTGTCGGAGGAAGATACACAGGTGTCGCAGCTCGTTCGGCTTTCCGATCCACTATCCTCCTCCAAAGTATTCCGTCGTGGTCGAGTGCCTTTCTTCTCCCTGTCCCCCCACTCGATATTAAGCGACAGCTTCTTAAGGATATCCATAGGTATGATGTTGGATTTCTTCTTCTCCGCAAAGAGCTCCGTCGGGGCCACCTTGAGATGCATGCTTTTCATCTTGCCAGCAAGCCTCGTCCCAAAAATACCTTTCATGAGGTCAAGGATAAACTCTGCAGGACGCGGATGGATTCCATGCCGGCTCGCAAGCATTTTCTCGTACTCCATTTCCAGATTCCGGGACTCAGCGGCAGCGACACTCCAAGGTTTAGATGGCTCCGGAGAATCTTGAAGGATACAAGAGGCCTTTGACGAAGGACAGTCACGAGGCGACAGATCCACAGAGCCATGAGAACTGGGGGAATGTTCCTTCAAAGATGATGATGAGGACAGTGAGTCGTCGTCTCCGACAAGAGTCTCGGCTGGGTCAGATCCCAAATCTGAGCTCAGGCTAATCGGACTATGCTCCTCGGAAGCGCTCTCTCCTGACTCTTCGTCATCTTCGTCATCGAGGTCAATAAATGAGCTTTGCTGAGGCTTCCTCGACGCATGTTGGGAGATTGATGTGGGAAATGGGGACGGGGGTTCCCCATAAGGGAAGAATAATTGATCATCTATGAGCTCGAGACGGCCTCCCACCGTTAGAACGCGATAGACTTCGGACAGAACAAACTCCCATTTCGAGTAAGGTATGCATAACGAGAGGTTGGCCATTCTAACCATGTCGAAGGAGCCATCAGGAAACGGGAGAGGATACGCAACACTGATATATGCGTCAAATAATATCAAGGTAGGGTAGAAATAATACGCACAAGTTGCCACGGACAAATTGTACATTCTCCGTCTTTTGGAAGTCTCGCTGGAGGACATCCACAAGGTCAAATCCGACAAATCTGGTGTGCTTCCATGCGGGCGCTGCCTCCATGATCCAAAAGCCTGGTCCGCAGCCCAAGTCAATTACAGAACGGGGAGGTGCATTGCCGTAATCACGGAAGCTCGGAGAATTCTTAGGTTGAAGGCGCTGTAATAGCTGGTTGTTCAACATATCACTGGGTGACGGTCAGGAAAGACTAGAATGGGCATGATACCACCGAAAACTCACACATCAAGGTCGATGGAATCGTACGCCCGCATATATGGTGTCTCATTCCGGTAAGGATGAAGTTTGACGCCAAAGTCATTTCTGGACCAAGTATCCTTCTTTCTGTATTTGGGCGGTTTGGCGGAATCCTCGCCGTCATCGTCGTCCTCAGGCTCTGCGATCGCCGGCGGGGTTCTGGGTGATTTTTCTTCGGTTGGTGACGCCGGCGATGAAGACGGAGAGCTGTTGGTTGGCAGCAAGACTGTCGGTGTGTGTGGCATCACAGTCACGTCCGAGGCGAGCGAATGAGCAATGGACCTCTTCTTCCTGAGCGTCTTGGGGATCTTAAAACGCGTTGAAGACGTGAGGTCGGAGTCCTTGCGAGGACGCGATGCCGGTGAGCTGGGACGAGGCGGGTCCTTGTCCTTGTCCTTGAGTTTGAACACCATATTTCCGAAAGACGAAAGCCCAGTGGCAGAAGAGACAAAGACACTGGAGCGACGACGTTTTAGAGGATGATGAGGCTCTTCCGTGCCGGGGTGGTAGTGTGTGGAAAAGGGACGATAGTGAGAGGTTACTGATGTGCGAGAGGTAGCTGTGGTGCGGGGTCGAGCAACGATGAAAGAGGGCTCCGGGACGGAGGTGGAGGAGGGTGGTGATGGTGCGAAGTAAGAAGTGGGCCGGGGGGCAGTAGTCGATCCCATTATGACAGTAGGCCCTAAGTAGGCACAGACAGGGCCGAAGTTGGGAGTGCCACTGGCGGTAAAATAATGGACAAGGTAACTTGTTCATTGTTCAGTCCTTTGTCCACCCACGTCGAAGCACGAACTCACCGGCAGCAGTAAACAATAGGTCTTTGTCACCCAACTTTCACCTCAAATATATATATCTCCAAGCAGTGACTAATTCGCCGGCTTGGTTGCGATGGCTGGCTTCTGGTGGGTCCCTCGAAAAAAAAGTCAGAAGGCCGGGTGGCAGCGAGGAAGGTACATGGGAAGGCAGCAGATGGTAGAAGAAGAAGAGATGTGGGAGGCGCCCGTTTGGCGATATACCCAATACGTTGATGCCAGGATTCCGAGTGATGCCCATTTGGTGGTAGCGTCCGGTCAAACAACGAGCCAAGAATGGGGTCCTTATGTCATCGTTCTGCATCCGTGGCCACAAATTCCGATCACTCAGCGGTTTCCGGTCATCGGAACACCACGTCCATCCGACGGTGGAAGTACCTTGGTCCTCAATGACTGAATACGAACGCACATCCAATGCGTCTCTATTTATTTACACACTAATATTTCCTAATCATCATCTTTCCGGGGAGGCGGTCCGCATGGCTGCAACATTCGCTGAAATACTTCGTTTCAGCTATATGCGATCTCAGCTATCAAATTTGACACTTGCCTCGGTCATTTCAAACCTGACGCGTCCCGTTGCTTCTCCGTCCGCAATAGCAAGGTATGAAGTCAGGGTAGAGTGTCCTACTATGGACGACAGTGTATCTCGGTGCTGATGCGTCAGCCAGTCACTACAAGGGAATTTAGTCTACTCGGCAGCTCTAGAACGGCGACAGCGCCCTTACTATTTCGTCAAGTCCGCATGCCCTAATAGCAGGGGGTGTTAGAGGCTAATCCAGACAGATGAAACAGCACCGACCAGTTCCCGTATATCGAGCATGCACTGTACAGGATGTCGATTAAAAAAAGCCAGAGCAGTATATGACTCACTCACAATGCTCTAGCTGTGTGTTGGCTGTATATCTCAGTTCAGAAGACTGTAGAAAGGTGTTAGGCTGGGCAGATATCCAACAACATGACTGACCATGTTCAAGCTGCTGTTTACGTGTGTTTCTTTCAAAGCGCAAAACCAGACTCACGCGCACGTGGACTCTACCCGAGGACGCGAACGACCATGACTACCGAAACGGCCAAGGCAAAATCGAAACTAGCGATTCTTTCATCGTCCCTTTCAGAGCTAGAATCTCAATTCGAGCCACTGTTTACCCAGACCCTACCCGAAACTCTTCTGTCCTTGGAGCCCATCGAACAAGCTAAACTGCAAACACTTCTTACCTATGTTACCTATGACCTAGTGTTCAGTGCGTCTTCAACTCTTCTGTGCCATCCATCTCATCATATTCAATATAGTTTACCTCAAGTCCAGGGGAATTGATCCAAAAACTCACCCCGTAGTATCAGAGCTAGTAAGACCCTCTCTAGTCGCTCGGTTCCCAACTACACCTCAAACAGGACAGAATAAAAGGATACTTTGACAAGATTGACAAAGCCGAAAAGCCAGAAACCAGTACGTGTAATTCCCCTTTGCTTATCGGTATCACTCACCAGACTCTAGGGCATATCGAAATCGACAAAGCCGCTGCCGGACGATTCATCAAACATGCCATCACCCAAGCCAAGCTGGGTCGACCTCCCGGCGAAACGCCTGCGGAGCCGACACCTGGTCCGTCCAACGTTCGCATTCCAGTCAAGGTTACGGGAAAAATGCTCGAGCGACAGCAGTACGAGAAGGAGATGAAGGAGCGTGATGCCGCAGCAGGCAGCGAAGAAAGCGATTTGGAAGTGTTTGACGACGAGAAGATGGATGAGGACGATGACGAAAAGGCTGTTGACGTCAAAGGTAAGGGAAAGGCTAAGGAACAGAACGATGAAGGAAAATTGTCTGTCGATGCTTCTGCAACCCCTGGTACGAAACGAAGAAGAGCTACTGTAGATCCTTTCGCCGGTCAGTTTCCCTTTCGTACTTTACTCCATGGAACTTGACAACGTCTCTATAGGATACGGAGATGATGCCTCTTCGGCAAATCAGCTTACTGAAGCGTCAAGTAAAGACTCTGTTCAGCAGACTAAACCAAAAAAGAAGCAGAAGAGCAAAGAATCGACTCCCAAAGCGAAAACGGGGAAGAAGGCGAAAAAGAAGGGTAGTAGTACATAAGACTCGTGTGTTTTACTATAGCATCCCTGGTTTCGTGTATCGATCTAGAAACTGGAGTGTATATCTAGTAATTGAACTGCGACGAGGATCGTAATAGTCTCGTCAAAAAAGGCGCAAAGGGATACATACAACAGGGTACAAAATAATGTCTGTTAGTACAATATGAGTACAAAATGTACATGTAGCTGTAAATGTGATGTGCGATATCAAGCAGAGAAGAAGAGAGAAAAACCGTGAAAAAATAATCTTACATGATTCTACACGTATCGCGTCCCACATCAGTTGGGCTATTGGCACCAGATCTTCGGCCTCCAGGAGACCACCACCTCGTAGTATGTCCTATATCATCAACATCGCCGGCACTACTCCCGGAGCCGTTCGCTCCCCTCCGACCAGAACTAGACTTCCGGCGCTTCTCCCGACTGGTCTTGACCGAATCCACGGTCTGCCACGAATAGAAAGTCTTCACCACCACCCTCTTATCGTCGCACTCGTCCTGCCCTACTTTCAAATCCTCTAAATCGCCGTCCCGGCCATCGAGATACTTCAATTTTCTCGAATCATAGGCTCGCCAGCCCAGCCGGGGTCTTGTGGTGGAAGCCATTTCCTTAACCACATGTTCGCCGATCGTACGACAGTCTACAGCTACGATTTTGCTGTCAGACATCTCTCGGCCGCGGCACAGCCTAATGAACTCCCTGAACACTCTTGGTCCTATTCGAGTGTTGTCAGCCTCCAGGACTTTCAAGCGCGTACAAGCGCGTATCAAACTCAGCAACGCGTCCTCCGTGACGTTGCTGGCGTAGGAAATTACGAGATGGTCTAGGGCGTGCCCTGCTTCTCGTACATCCCGGTCATTCGAGGAAGCTTCGTCCTCCGCCTTAACAGACGGGGTGATGGCCGAAATGACTGCATCAGTGATTTGAGCAGCATCTTCAAGATCCAATCGCCGGATCATTGGGGTCGTATTCAGGAGCCTGATTAGCCCTTCATCTGCAAGGTCATCACCGATACCCGCGAGTTCGAGGAATTCCAAGCGAGGAACCGAATGGGCAAGATTCGAACAGGCGATGTCGGTTAAAAGGAAGCAGAACGAGAGGGAAATATGGCGGAGCTGTGTGATGCGACGTCGATACTTATTATTATTGTCTCCAGCATCCCGCCCAACTTGGCGAGCATTAAGAACGACCGTCTCAACGCCGAGATTCTCGTCCTCGCCACATGCAACAAATGCCTCCAAGGCTGAGTTGTGCAACTGACGGCAATAACTGAGATCCAACACCTCTAGATCAGGGCATGCGTTCCCCACGGCCGCCATCGTCTTATCGTCAACATGTTTCAATCCTGAGAGACGAAGTACCCTTAGTAATAAAGTCTGCTTTCGAGAGATCGCAGCTTGACATAAATTATAAATTCCATCGGCGTCCATGCCAGGGCATCGGCTCATGTTCAAGTTTGTGAGTCGTGGGCAGCTTGCTGTCAGCACTTCACAAGTCGCGTTCGTCACTATGTGGAGACCCTTCACGTCCAGCTTCTCCAGTGCCGGAGAGCATCCGAGAAGGTAGTGCAAGGACTGTATGGTCAACATGGTGCACCCTCGAAAACTGAGGGCGGTCAATTGTGTGAAGGGTACCCCATTAGAACTGGTCCTTTGGACACAAAGATGATCCGTAACGTCGGTGAGTGTCGTCGAAAGTAGGAAGACATGTCCAGCAAAGTTTAAGCTGGTGATGAACGGACCCGCCACTGATGTTAGCCGAAGGATAAGTGTTTTGGGAACATTGCAGAACGATCGGAGATCAAGTCTCCGCCATAATTGACCGTCAGACAGCAGCATCTGCCATGATTTCGACACCTAGACGTCTATCAGCAATATATAATGGAGAAGAACAAAAGACGTTACTCTGCTCAGTTTCACCAACTCTCGCATGGCTCGGTCCCTGCCGACCCATTTATTCTTCGACGAGGAAGCTTTCATGACCGTCCACTGACCCTGGATGAGGTCCTTCTCGTGGTCTTCCTCGTGTACATCAAGGAATGCAAGTAACACTCGCAAGCGTAGTTCTCTGGGTAGGGCTTCGAAGTGGCTGGTCGGAATTGTCAACGATAGTGGTACGAAATGGTCTGTGGTCGAACCAGTGGTGGCTAGATCTAATATAGAAATTGGGAATGGAGAGGAATTCGAGCGCGATTTACCCTTCAAGGTGGTCGAGGGGAAACTCTGTGACCCGTCCATACTAGAGATTGTATACGAGAGGGATACATCCTTGAATTGCTCCTCAAGTATCTGGCAACTGGCATGACTCAACGGGCCAGACTGGGTAGGCGCCTCAAGCAGGAGTATCATCTGTAGCAGGAATGCCAGATTTCCGGAGAAGTTTCCTTGTAAGATTGCCTGCAGTCCCAGAGAATGTTTTGCCTCTGAGCTTGGACAACGACAAAGTGCTAACGGAGGAAGTAGAACGAATGGAACCATTAGACACCGTGCGCCGGCGGACATGAGTCGGGTTAGGTGATGGATTAGATTGACTCGAATTTGGGAGATTAGTAGCGTCAAATGAAAGACTAGAGCTCGGCGAATTCGGGGAATCAAAACGTGGGGACCCGTAGGAAGATGCTTCCACAGAATCTGTGACAGACGAAGAAGGCCATGCAATGTGGCTGTAGCTGAATTCGGGACGGGAGAAGGCGAGGGGCGGCAGACACGGGGGTAAGTCTGTCGTCTTGCCCTTGCCCTTTCCGTATACCGTTCCTTCGGACGGCCCAATCAAAGATTCCGGAGGACTGCTAGCATTGCTTGGGGAACAGCAGGACGAGGACGGGCCCCAACTACTATGGACATCCCTCTGGGGGTAATTAACGAACACCGATAACGAAGGCGAGGATCCGGGATGGCTCGACGGCTGCAGGTCACTAAACACATCCTCCTCACGCAGAAGGGAGCCAGATGGAATGGGCATCGGTATTGAAACACCTTTACCTTTACCTCTGTCTGTCTCTGGGCCTATACATTCTACGAACCTCTCGCCTTCTGCAATCCCCGACGATGAAGACGCAGGATCTGGAGTCGCAGGACGCGATATACCGTGAGTTAGAGCCGCTACGTCCGATTCCTCAGGGAAATCGAAGTGGAAAACGGTGTCGCCGTTATCGATTACTGTAGGGTTCAACATCCGACTACCCAAGACAATGACGGAATTCTAGATCACGTAGTAGATGAGTAAGATGTGAGGAAAAGCCAAAAGGTACAGTGCGGTATAGTACGAGAGCTGAGATAATGGCCGACGAATGAAGTTATCGTCGAGGGAGGAGATGAGGAAAGAGATAACGCATAGCGCTGAATCACATATCGCTTTGGCTGCCTCCGGTAAAGTGACGGTCGCGATAGATCACGGGAAACAGGGGCTTATGTTTCTCACGTTTCGGACCTTACTAAATGCAATTTGTTTTGCAAATATGTAGTCATCACCGTCGTGGTTTACAAAGTTGGGAGATTGTAGTGGGGAAATGGAGAGAACTGGGAGAGAATAGAATGTTTCGCTGGTGTTCCATCTTGGAATATTAGAATCAAATACTTACTTCCGCTATGGGCGCCCTTTTTTCCCACCGCCAACCTCTGTAATGCACGCGTATCAAACATGACCCACGGCGATGTGAACAAAATACGAGGTCCGCCCTGAATAAGTCTCGCTCTTGTTGACCCGAACCTCGCCCGACGGATCTTGGCTATTTTTCCAGTACCGAAGGAGGAGGTTAACAAGCATCCTACGGGATCTTCGGCGAACTTCGAACCGCCTGTTGCCACCCCATGGGAACTTACCCAGACTGCGTTGGGTGGCGGCCTTTATGTGTGACGAGACTCGTAGCACAAAAATCTACACTGAATAGTTGATCGACGTCTGATAGCACAGATATAACCTAAAGCCAAGAATGTCACCAAAGTCAATCCTAATAATCAAAAGTAGCCTGGTATGAAGGATTAGATGATCAAAGAATACAAATTTATCACAGCAGAAACGGCAAGGACAGCATTACGGACAGGGATACAGTGGGCTCAAGGAACGAGGTTGATGGAATATCATGAAGTGCTCGGCTTGGGATTTTCTGGGGCATTCTTCCAGTTAGTAGTTGCGAGTTTGAACCTTGTGATAATCTAAGCGCACTGGTGAATAACAGAGTCTCCAGACACACCTCTCTTGGTGCGATATCTCTGGCTGAGTCTCTTTGAGACGAGCCATTTCCGTTTGCTGATAGGGTATAGTTTAGTTGGGTCTAGTCCAGGCGGGAGGTGTCGCACCATAAATTTATTAAACGCCGTTAGCTTCTTCTTCTTGGCGCCCCCAGAGCTTGAGGATTTGGCTACGAGAAGTCAGCAACCTTGAAAAACCTAGCAGAAGAAGTGCACACTTTTTTTCGGGGGTTTCTCAGGCTGGGCGGACGTGCTAGCTGATCGAGGTGCCATGATAAATTTGTGACGAATAAAAGGGCACAAGGAAGACTCGGCGGGAGCTCTGCGATAACGAAGAAAGACGGAAACCATTGAAGTACATTGTATACGATACAATGACCTTTGGCTCACCTGAGACTCAAATTCACAAGGGATGGCAGTGATAGAACTTGTCAGATGTGAGACTCTGCAAATGCAGAGGAAAAAAGGGAGCAAAGGGGAGTATTCTTTTCTGGTTGCGGTATTTATAAAAGGCGTCCACTGTGACAGCTTCGATTGTTGATTTCAGCCTGATTTCAGAATAAATTGAAGAGCCCCCAGCCACCTATAGGCGCATGTTTGTGTTCCATCGGATTCATTTTGAACAGTCTAGCCATTCCCAGCGTAAAAAGATATTACGGCACGCACACCCGTATGCTCGGCGAGCCCAAAATCAGATGCATGTGTCGCCCAAAGTATTATTTGTCCTTGAAGATTGCGTTGATTCACGCAAAACTTGATTTAAAGAACAGGTGCACAGCAAAGATCGACTCTCCAAAAAAGGATACACTGTTTCTTAAAAGACCAGGTCAATCTCTGGTCTGCCTGTGGTCCAAGGGTGTCTGGAGTTCAAGCACCCAGGCATCAGTAGGCAGATCATCCAAACAGACGCGTCGCGTAAGGCATGGCGCGTTATTTCTTGGAACAGACGGTCACAGGGGGCTATCTTTCATTGATTGAATGTGCCCAAAGTACAGACTCGGCCATGTGCTTGGTGGAAGAAGAAGCAGTACGTTTCTTCACCTAGTCTTACTTAATAGTCTCATGCTTGGCCTTCGAGAACATAGTAGCACATGCCTAAATGCCAGCATCCTTAGATGATGATCCTCCCGTCTTCCGTGTACCAGCAATCCCGTCAATGATGCTGGATGCACTCACGATGCCTGTTGTAGCAATTAAAAATCTACGCCCTGGTATTGTTATGAGTGCCAGGCTACTATCGACTTAGGAATAGTAACACAGTTACCTCGGTTTTGCCGACCAACCCACCGTAACGCGGCGATCTCAGTATATGTGCAGCCACCAAGGAAAAATACGACAGTTGTCGTGGTGGTTTCCATGGGCCGGCCTGGAACGACGTTGAGACAGACAGACAACCGGATCCATGGCAGACCTTACCTAATGACGGCGAGGCGGAAGTACGACCAACACCTGATTGAAGGATATCCACCGTTTCGCCAGGTGTTGTAGCTAGAACATCTTCAAACCCTTTCCAGCCATTGATTGCATGGGCTTGGACCTTGCCCTCTGGGACACCATTGTTGTCGCCTTGTCGCGCAGCTTTATCTCTGTCAGCTGGATTACTCAGGACCCCACCCCTTTGAGCAACACACTGCACGAGACGGATGCTAATTGGGGCGTAACCAGAATAGACAAAGCTAATGTCATTCTCGATCTCATCCAAGGCCTCTGGATTATCGTCAATCAAGAGCCGAAGTGACTTTCTGAGTGACGTATACGAGAACTTCGGACAGGGTCGCTGGGAGCCGATGCTGGAAGAGGATTGGGTAGTAAAATTGCAAGCGGAGGCGATGCTAGCGATAGTAGTAATGGAAGATTATGATAGCCATAGGTCTGAACGATGCATGTCATTAACGTAAGATAAAAACGCAATCGGGAGATCAGACCTGTAATATTTCGCGCTTAATGTTTTCCAAAGTCTTTGCCCTGATGCCCCCTGAAGTAATGCTTGCAAGACAGAGTAGTCTGATTATTAACTCGATTTCAGCGCCTTGCGCAATGAGTTCTTCAATAGCGGATATCTGTTCAACGACCTTATAGGACGCCAGAAGGTCTTGGGGTGCGCATTAATCGAATGCATTGGTAATTGTCAATGCTGCTACTTACCTTGTTGGATTTCCAGAGACTTGTTGAAATGGTCAGTGCGAGTTATGGGAACTAGGAGCTCAGAAAGACCGGTATCTGCCTAATATTAGTTTTTGCAGCGAGAACACGACACAACAGCCTACTTACGCAGCCGCAATGCTTGATGCTCGCTCTGTAAACCGCCCAGCTTGCCCACAACATCCCTAAGCTGGGGAATGGTTTTGGCCTGCCGGCTCGCCTGGGAAAAAATTAAGGGCACTGTATACACACGCACCAGAAAGTGTACCTTATAATCATCTTCTAGCCGACGCGCCACTTTGTTCAGTCTGCGACCCACAGCAGAGAAATTTAAGTCTCTCAGTTCAACAAAGAGAGTATCAGACGACGAAAGATGGTATTTCTTCTTGTTTTCTTTCCTCAGAGTGCCAGAGGACGTTGACGGCGTAGCTGCCGCAGGGCCAGCCGTTTCAGCGGCCGGCGGAGATACAAGTGATGTTGGCAATTCGACGTGGGCTACACGATCTCGCGTCAATGCACGGTTCATTCCGGGCTTTCGGAAACTTACAGTTTTTGATACCAATAAGCTCATCGATAAGACCTTCGTAGGTTAGTTGGGTAAGCAGGGGTGTTATCATGTCGACGCGCCGATCCAGGACAATTAAGGCATCGATTTTATCCGAGGACTGGAAAAGGGTGTCAGGTGCTGAGGATGTCCTTGCTTGGGCAAGAGAACTGGTCAGAAGAACCGAAAGTCTCTAAATCCGGAGTTTCAATCTTAGCGCAAGGATAAAGATCATATCGCCGTACCGCAGCCTTGTCACCTTTGCCGATAACGCGAGGAAACAGACCATACAGTTTCTGAAGCGTGATCAAGGCCTGAGCAGAATCATAGATTGCCGTCTCGTCGCCATCCTTCGATAGTACAATTGAAGATTGATAAGAGAGATCAACAAGAGATGGATTAACTGGACATACCACCCATATGTCCTTGAATACACTCTCGTATTCGAGGGAAACGACGTCTTCTTCGATTGGAATGAATTGAAGGTTGTATGATGAGATGGAAACGTCGCCTAGGACCCCCTCCTCCTCGAGTATTCGTGTCACTAAAGTTGAAACACGTGGAACCAGGAGTAAGGTATAGGTATGTTTTGCCGCGTCTTTGGCGTGTCGTTTGATCTGTTCTTCCGAAAGATCAAGATCGTGCATAACTGCAGATATGCAGAGCATACCGGCAATGACCTTGACGTGGGCTATGAGAGGCCGACAAAGATATACGATGTTTGACGTGGTAGATGTCAGGGGACCAGCTTCCAGCCAAAACATCTTATCAACACCATGGTGCTACGGAAAATGGATGGAATACCAGATAAGAGGGAGAAATGTGCGGCTCACTTTCAATAACGCGACCTCCGTCACGAGTCCCAGTGGACCTGCTAATGATGGATCTAGTACCAAGGTCTTCGCGCCATTCACCTATGTGGACTGATGATTAATGCGTTGGCCAGCCGTGACAGCAAGTGTGACGAACAGAGTTCAATGAGTCCACAAGAGCCTTTCGAGCTATTTCCTTGAGGAGATTCGTGTCCAGAGGGATGTCAGTGTCTTCAGAGAATGCTGGATCGCGAGAGGCCATTGGGACAGGGAGGTCGGGACCAAATTCCATATTAAGGACCGATTTCCTGAAAAGTAAATCGATGACGTCGCTTCTTCTTTTGGCCGACTACGCTGAACCGTGTATGCACATGCGTCGAGTACTGTCCTCCACGACAACAATCTCTTTCGACATAATATAGGATGGAACCAGTCGCTGAGCCAGTCGATCCCCATCCGCTGGTATCCTTGGTGTCAGCATGCTTCTGGGTGATACGTGAGTGCATAGATCACATTTGCGACCAGGAACGTTCATGAAGTCAAACAGTGTGGCTGTTGTCTTGGGTGAAGGCTTTGGTGGCATTCTCGACAATAACAGTACCACGACTCATATATGCTATCCTATCCTACTCCATGACACTGACGGTCTGTCACAAGTCATTATATGCACGTATTCAACACTGATCGCCTCGTCGTAGCTCAACTTCTGGTCATTTGCGATCATGTTTGCACTTTCTGCCGTGGCACTGAACTATTGGATCCGATTTCGATATCTCAATGATTATACTCAGCTCAAAGAACCCCCGCTGGTGAAGCCAGATGCAACGGAGTTGCATCCTGACGTGAATACAGGTGTGTGTAACAAGCTAGCACCAACATTACGTTATTGATATCCTTAAGATCCGGCGCCTACATTCCATAATTATCTTGATGATTTCCTACAAGCTGTACGCGTCTTTGGTTTCGTGAGTAGTTCATGCGCAAGTTACTTACGATTCATGACTAACATAGGTTCCATAGCTCGAAAAGCCCGTGCGTTCGTCTTTATATATGGAGATGCGTTGTATCTTTAATATGATACATCCAGGTTTTCCATGAATTGGCTCGGCACCTTCAGACTCGACGTCTAATAGCAGGGGACAGCATGTCACTGGAGCAGGACAAGAGCTTCTACTGTGTCGTGGATGGCATGGTTCAGGTTTTTGCACATACTGGTCAGCCTGATCAAGGACAGCAAGGGTTATGGGACCATGAAGACATGAACGGATATCAGTTACTCAATGAAGTGGGAAGCGGAGGCACCCTTTCTAGCTTATTTACTATTCTCAGCCTTTTTACTGAGGACGTCAAAATGAGTTGGCAGAATGATCACGACGAAAGTTCCAGCGTCGCTGAAGCCTTTTCTGTTCCCCGGAAATCACAGCGCGACAATGCAGACGTTTCTCGTTTCGACTTAGGGCAAGACGTGCGCACACGGCGCTCATCAATCTCCTCCACGGCCTCGACCGTTCATCCCTTTCAAGATGGAATACCCAACCATCCGGAATACACAAGGCCTATGTCACCTATTCCCGACGACGATGACGAAACCACTGCATCATTACCACGGTCTCATAATTCTCATACTCAACATACTCGGATACACGAAGGGGTGGTTGCTCGTGCCAGTGAGGATAGTACTCTAGCCGTCATACCGGCTGAGGCATTCCGCCGTTTAACTAAGAAGTATCCAAAGGCTACTGGTCATATTGTCCAAGGTGGTTCACAACTTTCCTCCGAGATTATCTCGCTAATACAGACAACCTAGTCATTTTGACGCGATTTTCACGGGTCACATTCAATGCTGCCCACAGATATCTTGGTCTCACAAGCGAAGTTCTTCGTACTGAGAAAGCTATCAATGATATCGCGTGCCACCCACTGCCTCCATCCTTCTATGAGGGCGGTGGTTTACAATATCTTCGACAACGGTTTGATGGTGCCAGCACTACTGACAGCGGTACCGATTATCTCAACACCTCAGAATCCACCACTACATTATCAGGGAAGACTCTTTCCGAATCTCCTAGATCATCGAAAGTCCAATTGAACGATCCGCCTCGTGCCACCCGGCTCGCATCTTCTACGTCACAGACGTTTAAAGCACACGGGAGGAACAGCGTTCAAGCTGGGGATCTCCTCAGTTCTACAACCCACGCCGGCGACTTCTACAGACCGATCAGTGGTTCTATTAGTACACCACGCGTACCGAAAGGTGTTAAGCCTCTGGAGAGTCGTAGAATTGCTAATCTATCGGGGGACGAGTTTGATTTGCGAGAGGAAGTAATGTCCTGTATAGCAAAGTCCATTGGTTTACTTCAACCTCCTTTGAGCGGCACCGAATCTGTTGAGGCCTCACCTGCAATCTCCCCGTCTGACGGTCGACGTTCCTCAGGACTATTTACTCCATCTTTCAGTTCTCTATCACTTCTGGATATAGGTGACGACGCTTCTAGTGTCACGGGAGGGGCATCATCCAGCCAATCTATCGATGGTTACATGAGTGGCCTTGATAACGAGGTGGAGATGCTGTTCTTCGCCGCTGGCACAACCCTAGTAAAAGCAGGAGAGGTTAACACTGGTAGCTATGTATCTTTCATGTTCCGGTACGCGTATTTATGGCATTGCAGGATTGTTTTACGTTATTGAAGGATTCTTGGATATCCTTTTACCCACGGACGATCTCCAGCCTTTTACGGAGCAACGGCTGGGTTCTGAAGAACCCCGGTCATCTGGTCCCAAGGCCCAGCGGCCCGAGCAGAAACTGTTGTTTACAGTCAAACCTGGCGGTATCGCTGGCTATCTCGGTGAGTTTTTATACCATAGACAACACGATAATATTTAATATTTAATTAGCTTCCCTCTGCAACACTGCATCTTATGTCGACATCAAGGCGAAGACTGATACGTATGTGGGGTTCCTACCCTCGTACGCCCTCGAGCGCCTACTCGAAAAGCGCCCGATCGTCCTGCTCACTCTTGCCAAGCGCCTGATTAGCCTTTTGTCACCTCTAGGTATGTCCCATTCCTTTAATTCGTACTGTGCAATGACTGACCGTGACCGCTTTCAACAGTGCTTCACATTGACGCGTCTTTGGATTGGATGCAAGTAAATGCTGGTCAGGTACTTTGGCGGCCTCAGGATATTAGCGACAGCTTCTACATTGTCATCAATGGCCGTCTGCGCGCTATCTCTGAGTCGGAAGACGGAAGCGTTTCAATTGTTGGGGAGTACGGCCAAGGGGATACGGTGGGAGAGGTCGATGTCATCACCAGCTCCCTTCGTCGAAACACCTTGCACGCTATACGAGACACTGAACTGATTAGAATGCCGCAAACGCTGTTCAACGCGATATCTGCTCGGTACGAACCTGGAAGTACGCTATAGGCCTTATAACTCATACACTTGTCATAGGAATCCCCAGATAACAGCCCAGTACGTCTACGAGTCTGCAATTTTCTCGTGTACCTCAATTTTACGCCCCTGTGCTTTTCCCACAGGATATTGCGAATGATCGCGACGCGAGTAAGGGTCGAATTAGACTCAAAATCTACCAAGTCAAGAAGTGTGCTGTCAGAACCGGGATACAATAATAATCTTAAAACCGTGGCCGTGCTCCCGGTGTCACGTAGCGTTCCCATTGATGCTTTCTCGCGAAAGCTTCAGACTGCACTGGAGGGTATAGGCGCCACTACGTCTTACCTCAACCAAGCTTCGATATCCAATCAACTGGGTCGACATGCGTTTACTAGGATGGGCAAACTCAAGGCAGCCGGATGGCTGGCCGACCAAGAACAAAGATATAGAACAGTTCTCTACGTTGCCGATTCACCCGTAAATAGCCCCTGGACTCAAACATGCATCAGACAGGTGAGCCTTTTATGTTCCTTCTTGTTTTCTCTAAATGCTTCTGTTATGTAGGCGGACTGCATAATGGTCGTTGGCATGGGAGAAGACCCGTCCATCGGTGAGTATGAGCGGTTATTGCTCTCAATGAAAACGACCGCCCGCAAGGAGCTCGTTCTCTTGCATCCCGATCGATCTGTCATGCCGGGGTCTACGAGAGAGTGGCTGAAGGTATAATTAATCCCCGAAGCAATCACATCTGCCTATTGAATGCTGAAAAACCAGAATCGACCGTGGGTTCATCAGCATATACATGTGGAGCTTCCGGTACGCAGTTGCACATGAAGGAATCATGATAGCTGACATTTCCTCAGGGTCTAGTGCTTCCGATTCCCAAAGTCACCGTCATTTCCAAAGGACCAGATGCGGTAACTGCATTAAAGAATTTAAAGGTCAAAGTTCAGAATGAGATTCAAAAGTATCGCGGTGGACATATTGATCCCCGGCCTCAGCGTTCCCCTAGAGTAAACGACTTCTCCAGACTTGCCCGTAGAATATGTGGAAGGTCTATCGGCTTAATACTGGGGGGTGGTGGGGCTCGTGGCATCGCACATTTGGTAACTTGAAAGTTCCTTAGCCTTACCATCTCTAACAGAGGATCCAGGGGTTGATACGGGCACTTGAGGAGTACGGTATACCCATTGACCACGTCGGAGGTACGTTGAGTTTTGGGATCAGGGCTTAAGGGTCTGACACCACATTCAGGGACCAGCATCGGGGCTCTCATTGGTGGCTTATACGCAAGAGAAGGCGATATCCTGTACAGTGCTGGGCGCGCCAAGCAGTTCAGCAGTCGCATGGGAAACATCTGGAGGATGCTATCCGATGTAACCTACCCAATCGTAGCATATACAACAGTAAACCTTCCGCTGTGTCATTTTATGTTTATTGATGCCGTACCACAGGGACACGAATTCAATCGGTCTTTGTACAAGGTAGACTGCTTGTCGTCGTGTGGTAAAAGCTCTTCTAAGTTTGTCAATTCGCAGGCTTTCTACGACCTCCACATTGAAGACATGTGGCTGCCTTTTTTCTGCAACACAACGAATATAAATACGTCAGAAATGGAGATCCATGAAACAGGCTACGCATGGAGGTTTATCCGTATGTTGTCTACCGGTTTGCTGCTGTCCAAAGTTGATCTTCCTCAGGCGCTTCCATGACCTTGGTTGGTTTACTTCCTCCTCTTTGCGACAATGGTCACATGCATGTCGATGGCGGCTATAGTGAGTCTCTCGTTTTCTATGCAGAGCTCATGCTAAGAAATTTCAAGTTGATAACTTACCGGTGCGCGATGTGACACCTCAGAAGCCAGTATGATGAAGGCTGACTTTGTGTCCAAGGTATCCGCCATGTTCTCGATGGGCACTAATATCGTTTTTGCCTGCGACGTAGGATCCGTGAGTGTCGATGCTTAGTTGCTGTATAATAATCATAATTTCAACAGCTTGATGACAATTCGCCGCGAAACTTCGGGGATCACGTATCTGGATGGTGGCTGCTACTCAATCGGTGGAACCCGTTTTCAAATGCCAGAAACGTCCCTGCTATTACTGAAATCCAGAGCCGTCTTGCCTAGTGAGCTCACCTGATGCCTCTTTTTGATCTCCCCTGACATCGACTGTTTTTGTTCAGTGTCTCGAGCGTAAAGACACTGGAAGATGCCAAGGTTGCGCCTGGATGCTTTTATATTGCGATGCCCGTACATGAGGTTTGTCTACCCGCTGCACGGTTAATTCATCGTTACTGAAGATTAATACGATAGTACGGAACCTTGCAGTTCGGAAAGTTCGAAGAGATCCAGAAACTAGGTTATCATGCAGCTATGAAAACACTGGAAAAATTAGATGAAGAAGGTCGACTCCCGTCTGCGCTGATTGATGGTAAGGATAGTGTAATTAATGCGAAGCGGAAGGGACAAAGTGCGCGTCGAAATTCAATATAATACTATTTTACGTTAGTATGATGTACTATCTCTTGTGTATCTATTGGCGCCGAGTCATTTTGCTTTCATCTGACTGGAATGATGGGTCTGAAACATTTAAATATCTTATATCAGAGGCGGATTCGTTACCACTGATCACTGTCATGGAGAACCGCCAGTTGTATCCCTTAGAGGTTAACTCTCATGGAGAGCCCTTTCTTCGCCTGAAAGCACACCCAAACATTATATTGACACCTCCACGTCTTACGGACGCGTCTGCGCTGATGGAGGTATTGAACGATGAGAGCGTTTGCCGGTGGCTCAGTGAACCCCCGTATCCCTATCTTAAAGGTACGCATGCAGTTGAACACGGACAATACTGGTCTTCGATTAACCTCCCTCATCAAGAACACGCCGACTATTGGCTTTCGCATGTCAAGTTACTATCAGATAAGATACTTAAGGAGCTAGATTCTGCAAGAGACGAGGCTCCACTCCGAATCGTCGACGACTGCCCAGTAAGATACATACGCGAGGTTAAGGAAGATGGGACGGACGTATTCATCGGGGATGTAGCCGTCATTAGGTGCACGATGATGGATTTAACGACTTCCTCGGAAATTAGCCGAGAAGAAAAAGATCGTCTGCTGTTGGAAAATATCTCGAGGCCCGCTGGGGACCCCAAGATCGTTTGGACTATAGGAAGTACGTTCATTTGGGTTCATTTCGCTGGCCAGAGTATGATTCTTAATTAATTTCTGCGTCTAGACTATCTTTCGTCCAGTCATCACGGAAGAGGTATAATGACTGACGTTTACGCAACACTCCTCGAGAACTGGGTAATACCAAGGATGGGAGTCCGTCGAATGATTGGCACCGCTTTTGAAGGCAACCAAGGAAGCGTTAGAGTATTTGAGAAAAACGGGTTTGTTATGAGGAAGACGGTTCCCAACTACAGGGAGGTAAAGGGTGTTATGAGAAGTCTGCATGTATTAGATGGGGACTTTGCGGACAATGATTGAATGTACATGAGATGGCAACGCTACAGGACCGGGCATACAAATAAGTCCGCGCAAATACAAGGAGTAGGGTGTAGATAGGTAAAAGTAAAAGGAGCATAACCAGATCAAATGGTATAATATTACATCTCGATATCCTTCCATTCAGTGTCCAATAATTTGACACCTCTTCGCGCCAACCGGCGTCGCCATTCCCTCATCTCACCTTGCACACCGGCCTCCTGGGCCCGGGTATTCATCCCTTTCCGGAGCCACCGAACATCCCTGATCCTTACAGCACGTAAATTAGGTAGCTGTCGGAGGAGACGAACAAGTAGTTCCCACGAAGGGCCACTTGGACGGGGTATAGATAGATACTGCAGCTGATGGGGCTCTGTCGTAAGAAGGGACGGCAGCGGATGTTCCAGTGATAGATGTCGTAGTTTCGGACATGCTAATAACAGTGTCCGAGGAGAAGGGTGTAGTCTCGTAGGCCACGACTTTGGGGTGAATAACAACAACGAACGAAGATTAGGCCCATGGGTTTCGATGAACTGTGACACCAGGGAGTTTGGGTACGGGATATCATCGTACGGAGTAATGGTTACCTTGCAGAGAGCGGGGAGTGGCGAGAGAAGTAATGCATGCAGAAGAGAAGCTGAATGAATTGATAGTAATGTCAAAATGCGAAGGTTAGGTAACGATAAGGGCCTGAATGACTGCAAAACGGATAACTCCGTCGGCTCGAACGCCCAGTCCAATTCCGAAGGGTCAAGGCCTCCGCCGACAACCTCGAGCTCTTGTAAGGCCGGGCAATTTCGAAGGAGCTTGACGATGGGTTCCTCCTCGGTGAGGGATTGAGCCAGAGACGCGGTAGGAACATGACTTATTCCTTCTAGCGACTTGATGTTGACAGCGCCTTCTCTGTCCCCCAGAGCCGTCAATGCACGACGACTGAGGGTAAAAGCAGGGTTGATGGAAAAGTGGGATAGAAACGGCGTCAAGGGGAATAACTGAGTGAGCAACGAGTCCAGAAGCAATGTCTGCGCGTGCCCTGTAAACGTCAAATTGGAAAGATCAAGTAACTGGACCCATCGTCCAGGTGCCGAGTAGGGAATTCTACGAATGGAGTCCCATTTCTGGTCTGCAGAATACAATGTAGTGTAGAATCTTTCTAGTTTGGAGACAGTGGATATCTGGACGCGCTGATACGCGAGAGGAAGCGCAGATTCCTAAAAATAAATCGAGTGAGAAGTTATGCCAAGCTTCACTGTGACTCAGCAACTGACCATGAAGCCTCTGCTTGTCTTCACGAGTGTCCACAGCAAGGCTGCCCCATCTTCCTGTTCCAATACGCATTTGAAGACTTCGTCCCATATCTCAGCTGGGAGAACTTTTCTGGGTTTTGGGCTGGGGAGTAATGGTACCAGGATAAATGAGCCTGCGAGATTGGCGTAGGGCCTGGGGGTGAGTAGAATAGTGGATGTTGTACTCATGAGAGTTCGAGTCAGATAAGTGAATCCTGCAACATGGTAGTGCTTTATACACTCTGGGTCAGCCGAGCCAAAGCCGGCCCGGCAAGATAATATCACTGCGCCCTTTAAGTCCGATACGTATCCGATCTTCACATGCATTCAATTCGTTGCAGCTACGTACAAATTTCATGTACAAGTATCTACTATGGCCCCAATATATCCCCCATCTCTTCAACAAACTTCTCGTAGTCGTCCCTCGTCTTTGTCGCAGTGCTCTTTCCTTTGCTGGACGGTGCAGCTGGTGGATTACTCGTCGGGGCGGGCCCAAACTGACCCTTTAGAGCGCTGAGCAAATCAGGCCGGGCCGAAACCTCTCCGTCAGCGTCACCAACACCAGGCGCAGCATTGATCCTCCCAGATGCCGATGCACTGGCAACCTTTTTGCGTTTTAGCGATGTAGGTACAAATGATGTAGCTTCCTTCTTCAAGTCACGCAGTTGAGGCTCAGCCGACACTATTGCAGATGGAGAAGCTTCTGGTCGAGGTTTCGGGGGCAGCGATGGATGCGGGGGCGCCAATACCTGAGCGCGATAGCCTTGGAATGTCTGATGCGGAATAGATGACAGTGGATCCTGCAAGGCTGCAGTAGACTGCTGCCGATGAGGAAAGAAACCTGGAGGTGGGGGAGGCATAGCAAAATTAGGTGGTGGAGGAGGTAAGCCTGGAGGAGCCATATAACCAGGGAACCCTGTGGGAGGAAAAGGAGGGAAGGGAATCGACATAGGTGGTGGCGGCATTGGTGGAAGTGGAGGGTTGACAGGGACTTCATCAGATGTACCCTGTTCGGGCAACTCTTGACCTGGTGGTGGACCTTCTGGCATGGGTATATCATCATCACTGTCAACTGCATCCTCTGGTTTTGGAGGTGGGCCCTCTGGCATAATAACGTCATCGTCATCTGCAAGTTTCATGAGTGTATGCACTTTTGCACGGAAGAAATTTAAACCACCTTCCGAGTTGTCAGCCTCACTATCGACTTCACCGGGTATTAGGTCTAGCTAAGGAATTAAATTAAGTACCACGGAGCATAGTAAGATACTTGCCTCGTTCACGGTAAGGCATACCCGGTGGAGGGACACCGAAGGGGTTCATAACTGGGTCATAGTATATACTCCGTTCCGGGTGTCGAGGAAGTCCATTCGCTTTGAAGAGATTTCGAGTGGGCAGGACGAGCTCCTCTTCAGGCTTTTCGGAATCCGTCTGCTGTCTCCGAGGCCGATAGACAAGTCGACGGTGTTCGGGGTGCTCCTTGACATATTCTTCTTTCTTCTGATTAATCTTCTCTAGTTCAGCCTTGGCTTCCGTTAGTCGAGCCTTTTCGGACGATGAAGGAGTAGGGTGAGCCTCCAGGCTAGCTATTTCATCCTCGAGATCTGGCTAAGGCGTCAGCTGTGCTGTTGGATGGAAAGCATGGATACTGACCAAAAGTATCTTTCTTGACCAAGGCAAAGTCACGCTTTTTGCTTCTATCGGCCTTGTTCTACTGCATGCCAGACTGTTTAGTCCATTGAAAACAAGACAGGACTATTTGACCTGCCTTTTTCAGCTCTTTTTTGCGCTGAGCCTTGCCTGCAATTTGCAGCAATGAGTAGACAGAAATAATGGTCAAGTGCGACTTACGATAAGCGTCAGCAGGATTGACGCTCTTGCCTTTTGCCATGGTGAACAGTAATAATTGGTTGACTCTGCTAATACATGGTGGTTGAAAGAGAGTGGATTTGCTCTTGTTTGTCATGCGTCGAGATTCCCAAAAACGCTGGCTACCTGACATTGAGCCATTGCTCGTTGGGTCTCAAAAAATATTACTATGAATCAGAAAAGTACAGTTGCAGCAATAATAAATGAAAATCCTGAGAAACAGAAGAAATGAGTACTGAGACAGTCCACGGTGCCGACACGCACGTGGTTACTAGATATGGAGTCATCCCTGCCGAAGAAGCTCTAGGTGGCTAACTCCCACTGCAGGGAGCCTGCAACCACCGACGCTCACCGATAACAACAGCGACCGACAGCGACAACGACAGCGACGCAGGCGTTCTCCATGACCAGCCTCTCTGCATCCCAGGCCACACCTCCCAAGCGAGCCTCCAAGATGGCTTCCCAGGTCAATCTGAATCACCTCCTCAACTTCACTCTCCCTCCGAGGGAGTCCCAGACTCCGTCGAGTGCACCAAGGAGGAGCAGAAGGACTGGTGGCACTCGCCACGGCGTCTGGAACAAGGAACGTACGTGCATCAGGTTCTATTTGTCCACCGATGACTTAGATTCTCCCAGGATTCGTTAATGCTCAGTATCGTTTCGTGATGAATCCTATGGGAGATTACACGGTTCATTTTGCTGATCCAGACATGTCAGTTCTGTGCTTGCAGTGGTTATCCAGGAGGCTAATGCCGCCTTAGTTTCTTCCAATGGAATGATATTGCACAGGTTATCATTCCTCGATCATCTGCGCTTGCAGCTGCCGCATCTGGCGGTGAGGGCTCTGGTCAGAGCGGCGAAGGACATACGACGTGCCCTATATGTCTATCTCCACCGACAGCTTCACGTATGACAAAATGCGGCCATGTACGACGGTTTCCATTCCTGTGAATCTCGCTGACAACAACATAGGTCTTCTGTTACCCCTGCATTCTTCACTATCTCAGTACATCTGAGAACAAGTGGGCGCGATGCCCCATTTGCTTTGATTCCGTCGATGACAAGCAATTGAAGAGTGTCAAGTGGTTTGATGGCCCGTCCATTGAGCCTGCAGAAGATAACGGCGGAGCATCTTCGTCTGCGTCCTCGTCTTCCATTATAGACAACCCGTTCGAAGCACCGCGCACTGGCTCGACGATGCGACTCCGGCTAATGCAGCGGCCTCAAATCACAACCTTCGCATTGCCCCGTTCACCCACCTGGCCATCAGAGCTTATTCCTCCACATCAAGCCCCCTTCCATTTTCTGCCTGACATCTTTAATTACTCGAAGTTCATGCTTGCGACCCCAGATTATCTCGTCTCAGATCTGACTAAAGATCTAGATGAGCTGGCAATGGAGCGGCGAACATTAGCGGGTATGAATGATGACCTGGGCGTGTCCTTCATTGACGGTGCCGAGCTCAAGGTGAAGAATCAGATTGCGAGAGTGATGACTATGGACAACCCCATCCTTCGAGAGCAGATAGATAAAGCGCGCACTGGACTACGGGAGCTCGAGGAGCGACACGACATTCAAGCGCGTCGCCAAACTGAGCAGGCAAACACACCGCTTGACTCAGCTGTCCCCGAAGAGCTGTTGGCCTTGAGGTCAAACTTCCCAATGACTTCTTCCGCACCAGCCCTAGACACTCACAGGTCCAAGACCGTTCCCAAGCAACGGCGCAATGTGAACCCACCACCACCTTCGACTTCGACGTACTACTATTACCAGGCTGCGTCCGGACTCCCATTATTCCTTCATCCCCTAGACATAAGGATCTTACTTTCCCATTTTAAGAGTTACTCATCGTTCCTCGACACCATCGACATTCGCGTAGAAGCCTTGTCGGAGGGCTCCGTCAACGACGACCTGCGAAAACGATGCAAATACCTCGCCCACCTGCCCGAAGGCGCGGACGTTGTCTTCATCGAAGCTGATCTACAGGGCGTCGTCGGCTCGGAAGGTCTGAAGAACTTTGCGGGTGCATTGGGAATGCGCACGTCACGAAGGAAGGAGAGAATTAAGAAGGATGATCGCGCACGAGCTCGTGCCGAAGAGAGGGAGCGAGACAGGCGAATGCATCATTCATTTACCACTTGGACGAGTCCTCCATCTATATCTTCGACTGTCATTACTGTTGAACCATCGTCGCCAGAGCATCATGAGGCACCGTTACCACCACAAGAACCGGCAGCTCCGGGGGCATGGGGTTCTCGGAGCTTTGCGTCTGCTGTCCATTCGAGCCCTTCACAAGACCTTGGTGGACAGCATCATACCCGGACGGACGAAGAGGATGAATGGGATTTCGATGTGGCTTGGCATGAGCTAGAGCAGAGGAATAATGGAGGCACCGGTGGAAGGAGGAAGAAGAGCAACAAACTTGTCATACTTGGCGGCGGCGGCAGAAGACGATGATTACCGTATTTATTCTAATATAATACTATGGTATAACAGAGAAGCCGAATCTTGTATCATTGAGCAACAGACATAATGTTATGTATTTTTTCCCACGAAGGATCTCGCCATCATTGTTACGAGTGCTACATGTCGCTGTTTCCATGAAAAAACGGATAGGGTGAATGATATCTCAATAGATAAACAAAAAAGTAGAGCACAACAAAATCAGCGATACGAGATCAGCGGTACAAAATGTGGAAGACGGCGCTTTACACATTAAAAAGAAAGTAGGAGAAGAGAGGAGCACACAGCATAGGAACGTTCTCCGAGAAATTACATAGGATCATGCATGTAGGATGTGGGCATAACAACAGACAGATCGTATAGAACGTGACGAGGCGGTGAAATCATTATATGACCTGCAGATAGTTTGATGGGGCGACTGAAAAAGCGACATCAGAAAGGAGAACGGAAAGTGAGAAAGCGCGACACACTTCCTGTTATACCATCTGCTCTTCGGGCTTGCCACCATTTGCCCTGCTTATCAAGGACGTCGAGAATTTCCCCTTTGGAGAAAGATAGCTCATTTGGATCGTCGGGAGATTGGGTATCTGGAATCCAGTCAGTATATTGAGATCCTAGGTGTGCGATAAACCTACACGCATAGAGCGCCTTGGCTTTTATAGCAGCTGCTTCTGAGGGCTCGGTGGGCGGAGGTCCGCTAAGACTGCCAGCACCAACACCAGCCATGAGGGGCGAATTGGGACCGTTGTTATCTCCTCCGCCTATGGAACCTGGTGCAGCAGTGCTAGTAACGCCAGTAATGCTTCCTCCTCCTCCAATGCTCTTTCCTCCTCCCTCCGTGGGAGCGGTGAAACTATGTTGACTCCTAACACCTGCGGTAAAGTTACCGCTTCCTGCACCACTTGCAGTCTTGTAAACATCATGGGACCCAATACCGCCTCCAGAGGCGTAGTTGGTCGCATATCCGTTGGCTGTAGACATGTTGTGCACGGAATTCTGGGTGCGAGTGCGGCGCCGTCGCGATGGTGGAGTAAGGCCGCCCGTGCCTAGGGAGTTAAAGATATGCAAGGCCAAGGAATCTTCTTCAGAGGTGAAATAGAGGACCCAGAGGATATCGACTATTGCGAGGATGAGCCAGCCGGCACCCATGGCATCTAAAGAGCCGGCCCCAGAGAAGATTCCCTTTTGCACGCCTTCAACAGCATACACTATGGCAATTGCACCGAAGACAGAAATCTGGAAACGATGCATGGCGAGCGAGTCACTGGCGAGGGTGTACAGGACGCCCACTATCAAAAAAAGTTGGAGGAATATTCCGAACCATTGAGTGTTGGCAGGATTGCCGGAAACTGTCGTCCGTTAAGAGCTTGCCGAGATACCACGAGATCCAACACTCACTTTGCGCGGTTGCTATACATTGTCCGATAAATGCGACAAACCATGCAATCTACGAATATCGGAATTCTCAGGATGCAAACATCAACGAAAAAAGAGAGACATACAATGGACAAGACGGAGGTGAAGAGAAAAAGATAATGGGTAAGGATGGGGGTGAAATCTAATCCTTCGTTTCCGCGTGGAGGCATGGCTGAAGCGAACGAAGGGGGGATGGAACAAGGTAAGGTTGTCCCGACGCCAGGCTGTTCTCCGCGGCACGTGATCAGTTTCAGCGTCATGTCACGGTCACGGTTCCGTCTCGAGCCCACCTTGCCCTCGATTTCCTCCCTTTCGCCGCCATCGTGATGGTTCAAATTTTTCTTGAATTTTATCTGTCGCGAGAATACGACAACCGATGGGCGAAAATGACAGCTCCTGCCAGTAATGGATCGGATGACAATCTTGGTTGCTGCGGCATCACCTAAGTTGGCTGAATGTGGCGGTGAAAGTTAAACACCCTGCAATTCCTACTGCGCATTGAATCCTGTGATATGGCTCACAGCAGCAGCAATTCAATGTTAAGGCATATGCGGATTAAACTTACTACATAGCAACGAGGCTCAACCGGCGATAAAGGCCCCTGCTGATTACACGTAGTAATTGTTACTCGGGCCGTCCAAGCGACGCTTTGAAGGCGATGCATGAAAGTCAACCTACAGGCAGTTAATTCTTCTTCAATTTGAAGTAATTTCGTAACTGATAAGATCACCGTCAGCCATGACTAGTCAAACATTTCTGTTGACTCATTCATCAAAGACCACCTTCTCACTTTTCTTTAGACAAAAAGATGACCCACTCTTTCCCGTTCTATCTCGTGTCTGCCTTCTCGAACGATGCCTTCGGCGGAAATCCCGCGGCCGTTATCTTTCTTGACAAACTGGATATCACCGATGATTTTCTATTGAAAATCGCAGACAATCTCAACCAGCCTGCCGCCGTCTTCCTCTTTCCCGCACCGCCCTCTACGGATCCGAAAGTATTCAGATTCAAAATACGTTACATCGTAGGACCGGGAACGGAAGTACCCTTCTGCGGTCACGCAACCATCGCTGCCGCACAAATCGCTTTCAACCTGCGGCGCGAACTTGTTTCTGGCGAGGTTGAAGTGCTTGAATTTGAGACACCGGCCAGCGGTGTAATACGAGCTTTCAAAATGGGAGATGGGTTCAACGAGATCCAGCTTCCACTAGCAGTCGTGGAAGAAGTTGGAGCAGATGAGAGAGAGAGATTGACAAAGTTGGTGAACAATGCCTTTGGTAGAGAAGTCAAGATCAAGTTCATCGGCAAGGGAGGCGAGGGTTTCCGGAATTCTTTGCTTGTCGAGTTGGATGCTAAGGAAGACCTCAAGACGTCCAGTATCAATGCGAATCCATTGGTCCGTCCTTCCTTCCTCGCTATAACACTTTTGATGTGATACCATCGCAGAAAGAGACTGGCTTTTCAACGAATATACTCACTACCGAGTCTTTGACTGGAGAGGAGGTCTTCATTTCACGGATGTTCGCGCCGACCATCCTCAGTTCTGGAGAAGATCACGTCTGCGGTGCTGCTCACTGCTTGCTGACACCATATTGGTTTAGCAAGAAGAACATCACAGAGGGACTGGCAGCGGCTACACAAGTTAGCAAACGAGGGGGAATACTCAAAGTTGGGAAAGGCGAAGGAGTTGTTCGCATTCAAGGGCAGGCATGCGTATTCTCATCTGCGACAATGTATCTCTGAACAATCTAAGCCAGTTGAAGGTCAGACATTCTAAGGTCATGGGTGACTGCTTAAATCCGATGTTCAAGACCACCATAAGCTTTGTCTGTCTAGAGGCTCGCATTTTCGACGAGCTTCCTGGTTACCGATATGTTCAGTTCCTGTTGTCCTTTCTTCTCGCGCAAAATCTCGGTCTCGGTGGCCTTTCTCGCTATATCTCTTTTCAGAGGATCGAGGTACTGTTCACCATCAAGTGACAATGGACCTTTCAATTGTCGAGAACAGTGGGTACAATGTTTCCAACCAAGGCAATGGTTCTTGTCAACGCCACTGGAATACTTGGCCACTTTGACTATCCTGTTTCAGCTGCTTTTCTTCATTGATGCTCCTTTCTACTTGTCCTGACCGTACGGCATTTCGACATCGGTTCACAGATCTTCTCAGTGCCATCATCGAACGCCTTCATTGTATGTTGTTCGTTCTGCAAGTTTGGTGTACTTCAATGGGATTCCTGGCGGCGACAAAGAGCAAGATGCCCAGTGGCATTTCGCCGAGAGACGCGTATATAACCAAGTCCTGTTGGACTATTTCTCACTACTCATCCATTCCACGAGCACCTACTCTCATCATGCCTCTACTTTCATCAGCCAGCATCATCGAAGTCATTTACGACCATAAGCACATCTCCAGACTGTGGTCCTGGGATGCCGCTAACGGAATCAACGGTCCCGATACCCCTCCTCATTTCACGATTCGTTGCTGCGAGCCTCTCCGACAACGTGTCTTTCGCGCCTCTATGGGTCCATACGGAGGCCAACCTACCACTCCGGTCATTATCAAAGTGGCGCGCACTGAGAAGGAGTTCTCTTTCCTCCAGTGGGAAGAGAAGGTGTATAATCAGTACTTGAGAGGTTTGCAAGGCACTGTCGTCCCCAAGTGTCATGGACTATTCGGAACTAAGAACCGCGGTCGGAAGACCGGCTGTCTCGTGTTGGAGTACTGTACCACTGCAAACAACATCAGGCATCCCGACTATTGGTATGTATCTTGTCTGTTACTGGGAGTGACAGCTGTACTGAAACCTTATTCCAGTCGAAAAGTCATGGTTGCGATGATCAAAATTCACCAAGCTGGGATCATCCACGGTGATGTCAGGCGCTCATCTCACATCCTGAGCACACCGGACGGAGTCCGCATCATCGACTTTTCCAACGCGAAGATTCATGAGTGCCCGAATGCCAAGCCGCGTCTGATGGATCCAAGATACGCTCCTGAACCTGAAACGCAGTGCAACGAGTTGATGATTTTAGAGGACGGATACGGGATGGCGGATGGCCAGCATTTAGACGGTATGCTCCAAACGAACATGCCATCGTCTTTACCTGCCGTGCATATGCATCCATACCAGAGCCAATACGCTGACCTAAAACGGTCCCATAAGCCTCACCGTTTCTAGTTCGCAGAGATCTTTACTTATCACTAGTTCACATTACTTTGTATTGCTACCGCCATAGAGAAGTTGTATTAATAGGCAACCACTGCTGCATATATAGTTCTTTACCCAACCTGCACATGCGTTGAAACTATCTTTATCGCTCTGTTAACATCCGCATCGAGATCGTGGTGCCAGATTGGGTCCCATTGATTGGCTAATTTCTCCGCCTTCTCCGCCTCCATACCGGGTTCGTATGATTCATAGACTCGTAGCGCTTGATTGGTTCGCTCGAGCACCCAATTCGCACGCGGTGACCTAACCTCTGAATATGCTTGAAGTGCGTCCTTGAAGGCACTTGTTATTATAGCATGATATCATGGAATTTGCATACCTTACCTCGATATTTGATTTAGTGACTATATCGTTATTGAGTAATTCGCAAAGCAAGAATACATCCTCAAATCCCTGGCCAGCGCCTGCCCCAAGATGAGGACCCATAGCGTGTGCCTATGCTTATAGTCAGAGGAGAAACAAAGTAAGGGTACATTGGAATACTCGCTGCGTCGCCAACTAGTACCACCCTATTGCGAGAGTAGCTTCCAAGTGGAGGGTTCAACGCGTGTATAAACCATTTACTGGATGCTCCCATATGGTCTACGATTATGCGAGCGTCGCGGCTCCATTCTTTGAAGTGGTCCTGAAGCTCTCCGTCCGAGGTTGCTGCTACCCACGCAGACGGAAGCGGAGGCTGTGGAGGGATATCGCTCTTGGACACGAAAACCACCACGTTAATCTAAAATGCGTTCAACTTGCTGGTTTACAACGATTTGATTAACTTACTCTTTTATCACCATGAATAGGAAAGATAACGAAATGCTCAAGGTGCGATGAGTATGCAAGACAGTAAATAAATATAGCTCGAAACACACTTTGTTCAATCCGGCAAACACGACGAGACGCGTTGAAAGGTCCGTCTGTAACCCCGCTTCCTTTAGGTCTTCGAGCGATATGAGACCTCTGTACGCGATTGTATTAGTGTATACCATATGCTTCTGTGCGCTCTCTCCAACCACATAATTTCTTGTTACACTTCGGACACCATCAGCTCCGATTACCACGTCGGCCTCGTGCTTTGTTCCATCCGTAAAATTGATCACGGTGGTAGTTTCCGTAGAAGTGATGGACACACAACGCTTGTTGAAGTGGACAGTACTGGGATCTAAAAGACCAACCACCGCATCCAAGAATACAGGTCTGTATATAGCGAGTCCCAAGTCATCCGGGGACATTGGAGGGTACTGAATCATATTAGCGTAGTAGCTTTACCAGACGTGTAGAGGCTTTACTTACATCGTACACGACCTTACTTTCATCCACTCCAGATAAGAATAGGCACTCTCTGTGGCCAGGACCCGGAGCTTTCGAGTGAGATAAGATAGTTTCGTATAATCCCAACCCTTTGAGAGCTCGTAACGCGTTGGGACCTTAGCAGTGTCAATAGAGCAGCATTTTAAGGGACAATACCGGATAGAATATTCACCTAATCCAACTCCTGCCCCTACTTCTTCGAATTTTGACTGTGGTAGATCAACATCAGTTATGTGGACGATACTGAGTTGCTGTTGCAGCGTACACTTGCTTCGAATATATCAACATGAAAACCAGACCTCGATAACGCAACCGCGCAGGCGAGTCCACACATTCCACCTCCAACGATAGCGACAGTCAAGTCCTTTGTCATGGTGGGAAAATGGGGCGCAAACTTCAGTGAATTCCACGCAACTTCCAGGCTTTTGACTGTCTGTCACACGAAGGTCATGGGTGACGCTGACTCGCCTGAGATGAAGTTGGAGTGAGGAAATTCCCATAGTTCTATTGCCAGAGAATCCGTTTTGCCGATTGCATCCAGAACTATACTTGGAGAACTTCGAAAGCAGCTTGAGCTATGCCGATGATCGGGAGGGCGGTCCGTCGGCAAGTCCCGAGGGAATTTCGTCCACAACCATCACTCTTCCACTTTCTTCCTGCTATTTCTGCTACAAGACGCGCCAATGAGCACTTCCTTACTTTTCTCGACGATTGAAGTGACGAGACAAGCCTTCTACCGGTCTTCACTCTCTTTTGCTATTGTAAATTTGAAGCCCATCGTTCCAGGACGTGAGCTGGCACCATCTTTTGGCATTACGGCGTCAAACTTACAGGCGTCTTAGATGTGCTCGTTATACCCAATAGAGTTGTCCATCGACTTACGGATCTCAATGGTACTCGAGGCACATTCATCCAAAATAGTCGTTGAATCCTGGTTTCAGATGCGGAATTATCTTCACTCATGATCTCAGTACAACGCGTCGGACGCGTGATAGAACGCGTCTATGGTGGTGATTCACTGACTGTAGCCTGCCAGGTATGTAATATTCCCAGGCAAGGCCGTGTCTCGGTTGACCAGCTCGGTTCCCAGGACGGAAAGGCTGCGGGACAGAGTGTCCGGCATGTCCATTTTCATGTCATGCCGCGAAAAACTCACGGTGACCGATTCTCAGAAAACAGGGATGAAATATACCCAGAGCTAGAGCGTGCAGAAGCATCTTTGGCTTCAGATCTCAAGCAAACACAACTTGAGTCCCAATCCTTGCGGGTTGATGCAGATGAAAATCGACCTCCTCGTACCATGGAGGATATGGAGAAAGAGGCAAATTGGTTGAAAACATTCTTTTCATAGCACATTCGTCAATGAATGGAAGGAATATATACAGATCCACAAGTCTATCTATTAGTGAAAACTCCGCGAGGGATAGGAACATCCTTCTCTCTAAATAACCTCTATAAGTAATCTATCCGTGAGTACTAAAAACCAGCAGTCCCAATCTAATGTATGTATGCATAGGTGATCGTGAGCAAATATTTATCAAAGCAAAAAAGCGTCATAGGAATCAAGATCGTAAGCAGGAAGAATAGGTAAGCACCGAAATCAAAGGTCAACGTAGCAGCCGCGATCTATCAAAGCGTGATAGAGATGATGGAAGCGAGGTTGTTCCATGATTTCGCTCCAATCACCGAACAAACGAACTGTCTGAAGCGAAGGGAGAGAATGACCGAGAAGCAAGTCGAAGTGCTTTTCAAGGTGCTCCCATATATCAAAGTGGTCCATGGCCATGTTATGAGCGGCGTGGAGACTAACGGTGTGAACGTTCTGGTGAACGCCGGTGAAATGGGGAGGAGCAGTGAAGAAGAGGTAGTAGTTGATCTCTTCTAAGCGAGGGCAGTGTTCGAGACAAAGGCTTATCTCGTCACCCAACATGAAACGGAGATGTCGGCCCAGCTCGACAGATTCGATGGTTTCACCATGAGATTCCCAGAGACCTTCTAGATCACCGTTGTTCAACACGTTGTCAACGACAACGTGCGACAACGCCGGGAGCGTCAAACGGTTGCAGATTTGATGGAGGAGGAAGCCGCCGACGGCGAAGAGGCGCAGTGTCTCCAACGCAGGAAGGCAGAGCAGGTGTCGAGTCAAGCATGATAGAACTCATACCCGATGCACCCCCAATGAAGAGGTACGAGATGTTGGGCGAGCTCCGCAGAACGGCAGCAAGGGAATTGATACCCCCTGAACGCTCAGCTTCGCTGTTATGCCACCACTCGAGGCGCTTCAATGAAGGAAGCGCGACGGAATCGGCGTCGAACTCGAATGTGAGGGTGCGCATGGCATACTGGACGGTCCGTGGCCTTATGAGGACCTCGAGACGACTGCAGAGCTTGAGGATCTCGACAGACGGTGAAGGTTCTCTTGTCCAGTGGTCGGTGACGGTGCTGTCATAGGGTAACACGGCGCGACGGACCTGAGCCGCATCAATACGCTGTGTGCGGTCGCTGCCATAGAGTGACTCACCATCTTCCCATATCCTGGGTCATTTTGGTGGGGACAAAGGACGCTCTTCAGGGCGTTCTGGCCACGGTTGATGAGAACGTCCTTGTACAAGAGCTCCGTGGTCATTGCATGCCAGTCCCTGCAGACCATGGACAGCTTCGAGGCGAGCGCCTTGACTTCGAGGTCGACACCGCGGTCGTCACGGGCCGGCGACTCGCGGAAGGGTTTGTAGTTGCATTCGTAGGGAGTAGTGCCCTCTGGCATGGTGGCCCAGGAGAATATTTCAAGCCAGAGTTCGGGTGGTAAGACAGACATTGTGAGGTGCGAATTTTGGTAGGATTCTAAGGACATTATCGGCGGTCGCTGCTTTATATATAGTGTCGAGGAATTATGGTGGTTGATGTCGGTTGGTCCCGAGCTCCAAAGAATTGCCGAGGCGAGGTCTAGGGTGGGCGTTATCTTCGCACCGAAGGCGTTCGAGGGTAAGAAAATGAAAGGGATGTCGGCAAGATGTCGGGTACAAGTTCCTCCATCCGCTCATTTATACATGCCGGTCTCGCTTCCTGTATTTTCCGAGCCTCGTTCCGACCCGCCCCGTTGAAATGTTTTTTTCTCGCTAGTAACACACAGCTTTGACTCATGTCTACGTATCGTAGTCCGATCGTACCACTCAAGATTGCACAGATCCGAAGCCTAACGCGCAATTTTCTTTTGCGATACTCGCCGATCCGCTCCGAATGTAACAGATTTTCGCCTTAATGCAAGCATCGTTGCAGCTCCCCGTTTGTACTGATGTTTTACCTTGTAACGTGTGAAAAGTCTGTCGTAGTGACGTGAGTTTAGATTTGTTCCAGCCATAAGTACGGCATGGAGAACCTACCGTAACAAGCGAGGAGTCGGCTTCCATCGCTATCAACGATCATTTAAGACTTCATTCTGTGGCTCTTAGAACCAAGGACGAACCTTCCGTAACAAGATGCCACCACGTCGCGTTTAATGGGTCACTCTGGCCCCAAGGTATGCTTGCACCGTACACTGCCCGAGTGCTGTATTCATATCTATGACGCAAGATTAGGTTTTCATGCTCCTCTGACACTCCACAATTGTGCGAAGACCCACAGATAAGTTGGACCCTCATCGGTCTGATTGTCAAGGGCAGGGAATTGGCTGACATCGCTTCTCCACCTATAGCATTCAATAATAAGTCCAAGTCCCCGAGTCCAAGCAAGAAGAGATCTGACGTATGAGCGTCGACAATGTCAAATGTCTAACCGTCTCCTATCAATATCCAATCCAGTAGACGGCGGTCACCACTCACAGCAGAGTCCACTTCATACATGCGGAAGCCAGAGTTTAGGTTTGTGATAGGGACAATTGATGGTCCTATCCACGCCATCGTGCCAGCTGTCTCTGCACTTGCATTCGTTGCATTGTTGGCATAGAAAATCTTTTTTTCCGAGTACAGTCAACCAATGCACGAGGCGGGGCATGATTCACATACCGAAACCTGATCTTCGTGGGTATGGCCAAAAAAGATATCTGTACGGTGTCTGTCAGGGAGGGGTAACAATCTACGGAAACGACAGACTGGCAATGACATGAGGCGTAAACCGATCGACGCTAAGATAAAGAAAATCAATATGAAAACTGAATAGTTAGCAAAACAAGTTATATCACATTTGATAGAAAAGGTTGGTTGGATTTTCCAAAGGGTTCGACCCATCCCAACCAGTCAGAACGTGCCCTATAATCCATACTACGGAACGGAAAGATAAGCCCGTTTACCGATGATCGACCATCATGATCAATACACGGACGTACCTCGATCACCAGCGTCTTCGGCATCCTGTAACTCGTCAGTTAGGAATCTCAACATCCCACTGACATCCGGATTGGTGAGGTTGATATAATTGAAATAATTGGCTCTACCGAAATAGGTCAAGGTCTCGACGCAGATGCGAAGATAGAAGAATGACTGACTTGTACCCTAGAACGAGCAAGTTGTATTTTTAGAGCGGTCTAGATACAGAACTTGGAGACAAAAGACTCACACAAATCCGTGTTCAAAGAGATTATCCTTAACCCGTCGTGCCGATTGACCATGTACGCCGAATAATGTGCCCGTGAAAGGCTGGCGGTTTCGGATGATATCCAGCCTTCATGTTCCCACAAACTCGCAACGTGGTCATAATTCCTGAAGTAAACACATATGAGAACAGGGACGAGGCACGATAACCTGTGATACTCGCCAGCTAAATTGCTCCGCGAGACCTTGGCCGATCGCATGAGGTGCATCTTGTGCTCTGGCAAGTTTACATCAGTCAGAAATTGAATCGTCTTCAACGCATGTATGACTGACTGGTTGTAACTATCATGGTTACCAAGTGCTGCGTAGACTGCTCCATTGCCCAACATTCGCTTGAACAAGTCATACACCGTTGCCTATCCAACCTGATTACGGTCATCCGCCACTTAATGAAGACGCTGCTGCATACCTCGGTCCATTTTGTGTAGTCACTGAACAAAAATAACCAGTTAAAATTGGCATCCGATAACGAAAAGCTGTCATTTACCGGGACAACTGGTTATCACTATCATGCGAAACGAGGTCGCCAGTATACAAAGAAAAAGCGAAACCGGTGCCTTCGGTTTCCGTGAGAACTGGAATGGCTTCAAGAGCGGCCATGGCAAGCGCGAATGGAGAATCGCTAACGGAAATAGTCTGCCACGGCCTTCTTGAGAAAAATAAGCCTCGGCTTACCACTTGTAAGCGCCATAACGAGGAGCAGGGAACAGCGGTGCTTGACCAACAGCGTTCGGATTATCTGCGCGACAGCAGAGGCCCGATGTACAACTGGCCTCAGACCCCGTTGCATACCCTGATAGTGGCCTAGAATGAGCAGTAACTGGGGATAAAGATTTCAATACTGACGAGGGTCCAGATGCAAGTCAGAGATATGGAGTACTTTCAAGCGTTTTCCACTGGGCTGTTTGGGGGTCGGCAGAGGGTCTGGTTTCGGCTTCGCAAACCAATTCGTCAAGTTTAAGGCCGACGTTGGTGGAAGATCACAGAGGCCCAAGAAGTTCGAGCAAAGCATCTTTTTTTAGAATGATGTTGAGCACTTGTATAAATAGCGTGGTCTTCGGGTGCACATACCTGTCCATCGTAGCCCCCCACGTCTGCGTTCGCAATGACCTGGGTAATCACTGACCCTAATCCCTGGATATTGTACGTGGAAGAGCAAGAGGTGGTGAAATCGAAGGCTTCACAGAGCTCAACAGCCAAGGCGGGACCTTCCTCTGGTGCAGCTAGAGCAAGAAACTTTGCTACTTCCAAGCTAGCCTGGCATCGTGCACATTTGTTGTCTCCGAAGATGGGATTCACAGCAATAGACTGTATTTGGGCGAAAGCCTGAGCGTGTAACCTGGAGGGGGGCGCGACGGGGGGCAGCGGATGCGGATCTACTGTGTTCTCGACCGGAATCGTGTCAGGACTCGTCAGACGGAGCGGGTAAACTTCGTCCTAACATCGTTTCAATAGTGTATCGTGAACACATGACATTTCTGAACTCACGGTGACGGCGTCAGATATGACCGGCTGGACTTGGGCGGACGTCGCTGTCGGATTGTTGTAATATTTCGAGTACAGCGAGGTTGGAAACGCCCCTGGAGCGGCGAAGACCGCTGTTGTCTGATCCAACGCCCCGGCGCAGACCTTTGAAATTATTGCCAGAAGAGACAGTTCGAGCAAAGGCGAGCCTGAAAGCATTGCAACCATTGAGCAGAGCACAATTAGCCTGTCAGCGCTTCAGTGCCCGCGATGCCCAAGTTAAATAACTTTCCCACGGTAAATGCTCCGTGTCGAAGTATGACGCTAAACTATATTAGTGGCAACGTGATAGATGGGACGGCGCATGATTCAATCATCAGCAGGAGACGCGAACGTTCGTAAATTGGATTGTTCGATCCGAATCAAGGCCATCAACACTGATATTGTTTGAACGAACGTGGGAGTCGCATTTAAATTGCCAGCCAGACCAAGGCTCTCGCCGGCGGGTATTAGTAGGTGCCGCAGACGGCAGATGCGTTCGTGGCAGTTGAGAAGCCTAGGCAACCGTGCTGAAGAAATAGTAGAGAAATCTTGCGATACTTTCTCGCTAGAAAATGATAAAAACATGGTGGAGTCGTTTCAGTGTCCGCGGCAGCGCGAAGCCGCGGGGAGTACCTCTATGACGTCATACGACAGCTTCAGTATTGGTAATTCGGCCTTCATTTTACTGCAAGTTTATTGCTCACGTTCTGTGTTCACTCACACACGAGACGCTCACCAATAAGCAACATGGAGTCCTATTTATCTGTGGTTATTCCTACCCTCCACGGATCCTGGAACCACATGCACTGGCGTTCAGAACTATACTCTCGTTAGACTTTACGTGTTCTCTAGTAGACGAGATGCATGCCTCGGTACAAGTATTCTCGGGTCGTATTCAGCCGGCAGAACTAGATCTAACGTCAATTAAAACGTTGAGGTTGAACGTTGAATGATAAACATTAAACGTGTCGGTTAAACTTTGAGTCGACGGGCAATCTTCATTTCCATCTGGTCAGATAATGAAAGTTGGTCCAGATGGAACCGCCAGCACGAGGGATCTTCGCTACGCGTGACGATGCAGTGTGGTCATCCCACTTTTCGTATCCGACCTGAAAGAATATGCGGCTAGGCAATTAACGGATCAGACGTACACGTATAACTTTTGGCTGGCTCCAGCCTGGGCTACTTGTGGTCGCTTTCTCGCAGCTTATCGTGCCCGTACAGGACCTCTCACGAAAGAACGTGAAGGTCCAGACGATCATCCAACACGTCCAGAGTCCATGTCTGACTACGATCAAGTTCCAAGCGCCGTGGAAACGCCGGCAAAGATGTTCTATAGCAAAAAATAACAATGCAAAACGTCTAGGGAAAACTGCTGGCGATAGTAATGCGATTTGGGCATGGCGATCAGGTGTAAGAGATACAGGGTACAGGGCCGAGGATGACGCGTCATGCAGGGCAAATGAGTACAGAGGATGGGCAAATGTCAGCGTGATAACGGCAAAGCAAATATAGACTGAATGGCTTGTGTTAACTCCATGGAGACCAGGAACCCGGAAGGCTAGACCTACCGACATAATGATGATGACTGTGGACACATGTTGAGATGCTGTCCGTACCGTCGGAACGGAAATTCAGTTCACTTTTTCTCCTTGTCCTTCAAAGTCATCGATGTTGTAGATGATGGCGAAAATAAAGGCGAGGACTGAGAATGTGTTGAAACACCCTTGCAAGCCTTCGCTGATTGGCCCTCAGCTTCCCTCAACATCTCAGCCCGCTGAGCCTCCTCCTCCACGACCCGTCTCGACTCTGTCCATAGATGAAGGGTGTAATCACGTAAAGAGCGAGAATAGAGTATGAAAGGGTCGACGTCGATGCTACGACCAGATGGCTTCGAGGAAAGCATAGTGAGGGGGGAGGGGAAAGCAGCCAGGCCGATGGGATGCAGAGAAAGAGACGTTGGGCGAAAGTTGAACCTTTTGTAGCTGATTCGGATCATAGGCCGTCGAGAGCTCCATGCATTTTCCCAGCTTGGCGTTTAAGCATCTCCGTGAAAGCCACTGGAGCAAATAATTCTCAAACACGAGAAGGAAAACCCGGTCCCCAGTTATTACGGCAAAAGAGAGGGCTTCTATCGAAACGCCCGAAGGCGTGGAGGCCGTCACGGGCTGCTATCTGGTGGAGTTCATACGCGACGGATGGTCACGCCTCGAATTTCGCGTGGACACATCCCCGAACGGCGAAGCGCCAATCTAGCGGGTATTATAGGCGGCCTCTTTCCCAGGCATATATCAGGAAAAAAGCTTTTTCGTACAAAAAATTCAGAGCAAACGTTTGCCCGAGTCGCATTCTCGACAACCTAGGAGGAGGTGTTTAAGCGTCCAGGAAAAAGATCAAGCAAAGAAGCGCAGGTACGACACGCTGATCCTGAAACACCTCTATATGACCACACGTACTTATTTCGGACACTCTAAGGTTATCGTACAGTATGAGCTTTTATCGATAGGCAAGAAAGTTGGGAGTGTGCATAGATAAATACGTGTAACTATAGCAGGCGTTATATTGAAGTCCTATATTCTCCGGAATGTAGTTCGTGCTACCATTGTCCCCGTAACGGTGTTGGCCGCTGAAGCATGACATCGTCTGTCACTCGAGCATCAAGAGTAACCCGTAAGTCATGGTACTTTTGCAAGTCTACAGCCTCCGAGCGCGCCACGCCAGCGGAGTCGTTCGGAAGCCAGATTATCGGCGGTGGAGCTATTAGCTCGGGAGCATATAATAATCCCGCCGTGTCCTCCTCGTGATCAGAAAATGATAACGGAGGGAGGCGAGGAGGAGCTTCCGGATGTGTTCTAGCAGCGCGCTCCGTGGCCGTGAGGTCATTCAAGTTCTCCGTTTCTATTTGGCAGCAAGTTAGTCTACTTGGAGTGTCCAAAATCAGAGTAAACGAAATACTTACGCAAGGGAACAGGCCCTCTCGTGGTAGAAGACGACGGCATGACAGCAAGGGTCAGGCTCATCATCTCCAATACAGATGCCATCGAGCTTCGTGTCCGACGTACTCCACTACTACTGTGATGGCTCGATTCTTCATCCACAACCAGGCGCCTTGTCTGGGAGGCACGAGAAATGAAGGTGTCCAGTGAATTCTGGGTGACGACGCCTAGGGATCTTCTCCCCGGTTGCCGCGTCCGCCAGGTCGTATAGGCTTCCACGAACAGTATGACTACCACTCCAGTTCCGATCAAAACGCCCCCCTCAATCCAGATCTCATTAGCAAGGAAAATGAGACCGAGGAGAATAGGTTGAAACGCCAACAAGGTACCAAAACGGCGGAGGAGCCATATTTGGATCAGGCCCCCAGTCTGGGACAGTGTGCGACCATAAACATAACCAACAAGGAAGCGATGCGCTAAGAGTTTCATCAGCGTCGATCCTCAAAAATTGATGTTGGAGTTTCCCACCAATCAGCGTCAAGAACAACAGAAGTACAACAGCAGGTCCGACGAGCGGGAATATCAGGGAAAACGTTGAGGCAAATATAATGCCCAGGATACACGCGCCTGTGGCAATTGTGGGATCATAGGGTTGTGGATACAGAGCTTGCGTGATGCAGATTAATGACTGACAGATGACTTGGAGTCGTTAATAACAACGTACCTCTAAAATGTTGCCGGGGCGTAATAGCATGCCTTTCATTGCGCATGAGACGCCATAAGCGCAGCGGCTGCAGCAAAAGAAGACCCGGGAAAATAATTGCAATCTGCAAAATGATTGAAAGTGCAAATACAGTCATATACACGGAGCCCTTGGCAACTGTGGTCGCCTTGTTCAAGTCGTTGCTAAATGCTTGCAGCGCGAAAAGCAATGCACCAATAGTAAGAATCCATATAGTTGCCACAGAGACAAGAATGTAGAAGGTGATCTTGAACGTCATGAATTGTCCGCCCTGTGTATGAAACTGACCCTTGAACATTGGAAACCCCTGCAAAGAGTCAGTAATGGATTACTAATAATTAAAAGGTACGCACAGTGAACAAGCCCGATAGTAAGGGATATGAAGATGGTAGCTACGACAGCGGGAATCCATACAGTTATAATCCCAGAAGGAAGAGCGTTAGCAGTCGTGACCGGTTGCAGGAAGGTAATGTAGTGAGCAAAGTCCGGTGCGTTAGAAAGAGCCAGTCCGGAGGCCGCAGTCACTACAACATATTGTCAGCACACATGGATACGGAAACCAAAATAAATATTTATACATCCAGCCGCCAGCAAAATCACAGCGATGATTATAGTGGCTCTCATCACCCATGTATCCAGATTGGTCCTTTCGTTTTGTAGAACATCCCATCGTACATCTTCCTTCGCTCGACCTTCGATAATTTGCATTCCTGGTATATGTCGCAAGCCTCTTCCTACCATAAGCCATCCTTTGATTTGAGCACCACCGGCAATATCTTCGTAGCACGTATATTGGGCACCAGTAATTTGGGTGTTGATATCCTTCAGTTTTGTGCGCCACTCTGTGATATCGCTATATATTTCACCCAAGTAATCAAAATCGATCCCATCCTGGGGCCGGACAAAAGGCCCCGAAGACTGGATCCGCAGATGAGGGGGCGGGATATCCAGCTTCTCAGTGTTGTCTTTCTTTCTGAACGGAAAGGTTTCGCGTTTTCCAGCAGAAACAGGTTGCTCTCGCTTGGGACGATGCCCGAAAGTCGAAGGGCCTGCAGCAGAGTCTCCGTTGGGTTCGCTTGCTATGTATTTTCCTGGCTGTTCTTGAAGGACATCGACCCATTCTTCTTCCACCGGAGGCAAAGGCTTATCGACGTCGTACGAATCCTTGTCTGAGGAATCAAGCCAATTAGGTCCGTACTTTCGCGGGTCAGGAGGCTCGGGAATAGGGGATAACATCGACAGCTCGTCACGGGACCGTATCATCCCTAGTTCGTCGGATCTATTAGAGCGGAAGTAGCTGCTCATTCCAAAGAAGCTTGATCCCTGAGACCGTCTATTTTGTTCCAGGAATCGATCACCAGAGGTAATAGAATTGGAGAACGCTGCATGGTCTTCCTTGATGTCTGAAAACCGGCCTCCACTGATACCGTGGACACCGCGAAGTTTGTAATAAGTCGACGGCGCTACAAAGGACGTAGGCGCAAGTGAAGAGGCAGCAAAGGCGGGGTTTCGTCGGCGCTGCAAGGTCATAGAATAAATTAAGGCACGCTAGAAGGACTCTGTGCAACTTACCGAACCGAGCAATGGACGTGGACGACTGATATGAGGACGAGTTGGATCCTCAGCGGAAGGTGGAACCCAGTCAGCAAGTGAGGGGTCAGGGGTGGTTAGACGGAAACACGTTATATACTGTGTTTCCGCAATTTCTAGGTTCCCTAGGATTTCATCTCGCGTTTGGATTAGGCCCGCAAGAGCCTGCGTGTCACTGCGGGAATGATAGTAGTAGCACAAAAAAACGATGCAGCCAGCGCACTTACGTGATAGAGAATAGTGACTCAATATCCACGTCCGGACGTCCGTCATGATTCGCGTTCAGAGGCTCATTTTCCCCGCTTCTTCGCCTCCTAGCAGAACCGCGAATCCTAGTCGCATTACGATCCCTTGAGGAATCGTTCTGATCAAAGGACAAACTCAGTCCTGTCTTCACTATAAAATCTTTCAGCCTCTGTTCTCCCCAACCTACAAACCCAGGGGCATATCTTGCGCTCAACCAGCCGATATCCTTTCCTTCGCACATTGTATCCAGCCACCTTTCTCGATACGCCACAAGACGATTGAACTCGCGTAAAATCTTCCAAAGCGCAGGAAGGAGAGCAAGTCCCAACGTCAAAGCGGTCAATACAATGATCCTGACTCTAAAGTTTTGGCTGTCCGTCGCGTCTGCACGCTTCAGCATAGTGGCAAGATTAGCTGTACTTATGTTTCCGGCATCTAATAGTCGCAGGAGACGCGACAGGCTGAGATCTTGCAGCATGTTATATCCACCCCCGTAAAGTGATGGGGAAGGCAGTTCGGAGTGGCAAGGGGCAGATACGAGATACAATGGCAACGCCCCCGCAAGACCGAGGAAAGTCCAACCCAGACATATGAGAAAGCATGTCCACAGCGTGCGCTGGCTAAGCTGATCATCGGAAGGGAAAAGTGCAGCATCTGCTCGTATAGATTTTCCTGCATCGGAAACGTTGGAGGGGATTGAGGGGACCAGAGGAACACGGGGGAATAGGAAGGCAAAGAGCGATTCGCTTAGTGGTTTTGGACGAAGACTATGGTCAACATGAGTACCAAAGCGGGCCGGTCGAGTCAAAAAAACGTACTCCTGGTGTACGAACCACTCTCTGAGCCCGTACACTTGCCTAAAACGCGGTCGTAAGACTGCAAATATCAACTACAGTTCAATTAGCATCATTAGTCGGAAAAGAATACAGCGCCTCGCACCCATATTATGAGGCCGACTGCGCTTGGAAGCACCAAAGACGCTAACAACCCATCCGCCGCAGCGTCCAACCCATCCCCTACGCATGTTGGATTTATCTGCGACGACGCGGCGAATTGCACCGACGGCGTTGATTCGCCGGACAGAACGGTACCAGAAGGGAAGGACCCCAGGAGTGAGTTTGTAAAAGTTTTTGTAGCAATGGAATCTGAGAAGGATGTGAATGTTGTTGTCGAATTCGTGATCGTCGTGACGGGGAAGGCGCTAGTGAACACTGTCGTACTGACATCAGCACTGCTTCCCATAGCATATGGTCCTGAGTAGGATGAGGATGGATCCATATCCGATACCTGGGTGACCAGAGAGGCTGCTGGTGAGACCTCTGAAGCTAGTCCTGAACCCGAGGAAATTGATGTGGGTCCATCGCTCGTCGTCCCCCAGTTGGTTTCTGTCGTGCCAAAAGTCATGATGAGTGCCCTCCAAGGGCAGGTCGTGTAGTAGTAGAGAAAAGTCGAAGAAATGAAATGTCCTGGGCCACGGTCACTGAGAGCACATGCAGAAATGTTCGCGACAAATTTGGTTCCGAAGTTGAAGTTCGATCGATGTTTGGTAGCAACGGCCTAGCCAAGCACATCAACGATCTCCGATCAAGAAAAGGCTTACCGCGTCTTTAGTCGCCATGACGTGTAAGTCAAGGTCATTGAAACGCGTTGAAACTACAAGTATATGTACGCCGTCACTACGTACAGAAAATGGCGCATCATTCGTATATGACGTGATTATAAGTTGATTCTCGGAAATTTTCATATCGCTACATCGTCTAAATATATTCGCTCGGCAGGTCGTCAGGGAACATTCTCTCGTGTACAAATCAGGCGCAAATGCGCAGCACAGGGTGTTTTTAGCTGAGAAGTGATACAAATCTCCTGAGAATCGATTGAGACCGAACGTCTTCAATGATTCACTTGTATTTTGGACATGAGAATACACAGGAATTTTTGAGTTGATGACTGGAGAAGCGTTGAGCAAGGCGCCGTCAGATACGTTAAACAGACCTGCAATTCACCTATTGTCATCCGATGGCAGTCACAGTGCCATCCTTCAAAACCCATCGTCCCTTCTTTGTTGTCCATGGAGCGGCTTCGGAGCAATCCTGGACCGGTGAAGGAAGCTGTTCGCGCGTGAGGTTTTCAATGCTTTTTGTAGACACCTTCGGGTCAGGCCTTCCAGCGCTAGTCTCGGTTTCTCCGGTCATTTTTTTACTTGATACACAACCCATGGTGGGTGCCTAGAACCTAAGGAGTTGAATAGGATCCATAGGCTACGGCCCCAGCTTGTACTTACAGAAACCTGGTAGTTGAAGGGAGTAGGGAAAAGAGCGGGAGACACCAATCCTATACTTAAGTAATGCTACCGTTAGATTGGGTTACGAGGGTAATATGATGGAAGATAGAGCAGGTGATGTCAAAACTCTGTGCCTTGTTCGCATCGGGTAACTGCGTCGAGCGCCGGGAGGTTGAAGATGGCAAAGTTGAAATCTTGATGATGTTACTAGTAGTACTTTTGACCATATGATAGTATCAGTAGTCATTTGGTCCTACTTCGTGGCAGTAGTGAGTACTCACAGCTATAGAGCCTTGACTCTATTGACTGACTTCCCTATCAGTGTCGGGTTTCAGCGACCTAAATTCAAGGCGCCCAAAGAATGCGTCATTGCTATGGTATGATAAAAACTCAAAGTCAGAGCGGATCGTAAACTAATTATCGTAAACCAATTTGCTGACCGCTTGCACTTGAAAAGTTAGACTTGAAGCGACTAGCTGGGAACATTATTCAAATAACATCGTTTTGTGACTTCGCCTGAGATCACTCAACTGTGGCTGTGCAGGTGCCAAATTGGGGGCACCTCCACGTGGACAAACTTGGACAAGTCGGTGAAGGCCAGGGTAGCGCTTAAATAGCTTTCTTGACCTGTCTCCATCGAGCGATGGCCAACTCGGCCTTGAAACAGGTAAATAATGCTGTCAACTTATCTTCCAGACTTCCCGTTTATTCTTTGGTGCAGGCTACCTCGCTGCCTACATTGCAACAAGCACAGACAACAGCTTTGTTAAACCTTCTCAACCTCAACAATTCTCAGGACAGTAATCCGTCGACTTCAACAAAATCCAGTTCAACAACCAAATCTCCTGCTCCTGCAGGACCTCCTGTTTGGAAAATACTAGTATTGGACCAGCAGACAAAGGATGTACTGGCAACGGTCCTACGTGTTCAAGACCTACGCGACGTTGGGGTGACACTGCACGTGTAAGTACTGCTTATTATCACGTTGAAAGGATTATAGCGAATCATTATGGCAGTCAGCTTCATTCGATGAGACCGCCACTACCGGACGTTCCAGCCGTGTATTTCGTTTCGCCGACCCTAGCAAACGTCCGACGGATAGCAGAGGACCTCGAAAAGTCCTTGTACGAATCCTTCAATCTCAACTTCGTCGAGCCTCTTCCTCGTTCTTTACTCGAGGAGCTGGCAGCATCAGTTGCGCGAGATGGAACAGGAGACATAGTTGAGCAAGTGAGTGCTCGTTTCAGTATACGAGCCTTTTATTGAGCTTCTTCACAGGTCATGGACCAGTATCTGTCTTTTATTGCACCTTCTCCATCACTCTTCTCTCTTCTTCCACCACCGGCACCGCCAGCATCTTCAGCATCAACCGTACCGCCGGTACCACAGCCCACATACGCCATTCTCAATTCGCCATCGTCAACAGAACAACAAATAGAGGCAGAGATTGAACGGGTGGCCAGCGGGATATTTAGTGCCATCTCCACCATGGGTGAGCTTCTCGTTTCCTCAATCTTTCGTTCTTCATTGACACCAGGTCTAAGGACACGTCCCTTTCATCCGCTCACCTAGAGGGAACGCTGCGGAGATGGTAGCCAAGAAGCTCGAAACGAAAATACGCGATGCCCTCATAACTGCTTCCAGATCACATTCATCCACTGGCATGTTTGCGCAGGATGCAACCGGTCTGTCAAATCTTCAGCGTCCTCGTAGGTTTTCTTCGAATATATGTATTTTTTTTGTACCTCATCCATTCAAATGTACAGTTCTGCTTATCCTGGATCGCAATATTGACATGGTGTCGATGGTCTCTCACGGTTGGACATATCAAGCACTGGTTTCCGACTGCCTTGAAATTAAGCTCAACCGTGTTGTCGTATCGCAGCCTCAGAAACGCTCCTACGACTTGGACGCCAAGGATTTCTTCTGGGCTCGCAATGCAGCAAATCCGTTCCCTCAGGTCGCAGAGGAGATCGATAATGAACTGAACAAGTACAAACAAGATGCAGCAGAAATAACCAGAAGTACCGGAGTCAGCGATGTCAATGATATCTCACAGTTGTAAGGTTTACTTTGTTGCAATTTCTGCATCGACTCACAACATTTTCTAGGGATATATCAACGAATGCTGCACATTTGAAAACCGCTATCACCCAACTCCCTGAATTGACGGCAAGGAAAGCCACCCTCGATACTCACATGAATATTGCCACGGCGTTGCTTGAGGAGATTAAAAAGCGCGGTATGGACGAGCTTTTCAGCACTGAGGAGGCCATCAACAAACATGTACGCTCTATGATGTTGACTTTGTTCCAAATCCTGAATCTTTCGACAGACGGTAGCTTCTGTCCTTGAAATTCTCCGAGCAACAAGACCGGATGGCGCTTTCACTCCACAAGATAAACTTCGCCTCGTCATTGTATTCTATCTCTCTTCACCGGACAATGCTATCACAAAGGATGATATCGCTGAGTTAGAGAAGGAACTCAAATCTGCTGGGGCTGATGTGTCTGCTTTTGATTACGTTCGACGAACGAGAGAAATTTCCAAGATGACGGTGCCGAATCTGGGAAGCTCCACACCAACTATGGGGTCCGTCGCGCAAGGTGGAGAGCTCTTCAGAGGGTTTAGTGCCTTGGGAAATAGGGTAATGCACTTGCTACGTTTCCTTTGTTTCGTAAAACGTGAGATTAATGACTTATCTTAGCTGACCGATAGCCTGCGAGATAGAGGTCTCGAGAACATCATCTCCGGCGTCAAGAACTTCCTTCCGGGGAACAAATTGCTCCCTGTAACACGCCTTACAGAGGCGTTAATGGATTCGTCTGCGGCTTCGAATCAATCCTTGCAGGAAACAGACGATTTCCTCTTCCTCGATCCACGCGCGGCTAAACATGCAAATACCGGAATAACCGGAGGTGTAGGCGGTAGTGGTGTCAATCGGGGACGGCGCATGGCATTTGCTGAAAGCGTGGTGTTCATGGTCGGCGGTGCTGGCTACGTCGAGTATGGAAATCTTGAGGAATGGGCTGGGAGGACAGGGAAGAGGGTTACCTATGGTGGCACTGAAATTCTGGATCCTGGAGGTTTCGTCGAAATTCTTGAAACTCTCGGGAAGGCCGGAAGTGTCTGATGGTATCCAATACACTAGTAGTTCGTACATTCATATTACCTTTGGCACGGGCGGAGCATGTTTTAATTATATTTCATTTTCAATTACATGAGTCAGGCGGTAGATACATTTGATAAATGATGGCAAGTAAGATACAATGAAGTTCCATAAAGCCCGTATTTACTTTCTGTTATTCTGCATGGACAAAATCTGGACAAGTCGGATACTAAAGGAAACATCAGAACGATAGTTAGAGAAAGCAAGTTGATGCACACACAATATGTTGATCATGTCCAACTCAAGGCCAAGTGCCTCATTTATGGGATCAGCTCTCATTCTTCCTTGTTCAGCCATGCGGGCGTGGAGGAGAATCTTCTGTGTGCTAAAGACGTTGTCAGAGCGGTATTCGAGAGTTGTTGAATATGGCTTACTCATAGAGCACGAAACCGCCGAACAGCGCCAATCCACCATAAAGAGAGATAGCTTCAGTCACGGCGAGACCACGCATACCAAGGGGCAGAGCCATAGGTGCCAAAGAGCTGAGTGCGACAACAGTGATACCGGCTAGGAGAGGGCCACCCATATTTAAATACTTGTCATTTCTAAAAGGAGAGTGAGAAGTGTAGATAGGAATGATTGAAAAAGCTTACGTCGCAGTAGCCCCAACATAAGATAGGGAGCCGACAATTCCGCAAGTGTACAACGCCGCTCTGGACAGAATGGCAGGGGCGAAGAAGAACATGGGACTAAGAGTAGCGGCTTGACAAAGGTTGAAGGCCTAGGATATACTATGAATACGGTCTTTTATTCATTAGGAAGGAGACCAACCCCCCAGAGAAGATGTTTCTGAACTGTGTTTTCCGGTGATGTGTACATGGTGCCCATCATGGTTCCAATGCCTCCGACCAAACTGACTCCCAACACCAGCCCTGCTGTGCGGTCAGAAAGTGACTCAAACAAAGACAGTTGAAAGACGAACAAGGATTAGCAGTCATCAATCGAATGGCAAAGCCTGATTTGAACATAGCCCTAGCAGCGAGGGCGGTGAGGACGAGTCCCCCGCCTGTATATTTGAAGCTGTCATGGAGCAGCGCCTGTTCTCCTGCTGACAACCCATCGCGGGTCTCTCGATTCAAAACGCCTTCAATAACGACGACGGCTCCGGCGACTCCAGCCTAGCATGGATCAGAAAAGCAGATTGAGACGTTCGGGAAAAACCTACCGCCGTTAAGGCGAATCTCCGCCATGAAAAGGCTTTTGAAGTCTGAATTATCGGTGTTTCCGACATGTAGGAGCGCGAGGATGAAAACACGCTCCCTCGCGTGAAGGGGTTGGAGCGCTTCTGGAAAGTCTGAAGCAGGCCATTAGCCCTGAAGCTGCTGAATTGACGAGCTGCAGGCTGGATTTGTTGGCGAGTTTGCCGAGCAAAATTCGTTGTGAGAAAGGGGCGAGCGGGGGAGGAGAAACTGACACGCAACATGGTGGTGGCGGTAGAAACTTGAAACAGCGAGGACCTTGATGACAGTCTAAGTAGAAATTTGGACGGAAAGTTCAAGAACGTTGCCGACGGACGTGCGTCATTACTGCCGGATATTTCCGGCCGATCTCGTAATCAGTAGCGTCATCAATATATTTAAATATATTTAACTACGGATTAATGCGCGTTTAGTGCATCGATCCTATTTACATCAAACACAACCATCCTATGCGATTCAAGGGATACTGCCACATGGTCAATTTTACCCTGCTCGTAACTCTGCCAATCTATGTCGAATATTCCCGGTCTGTCGAATCCTGAATACCAAGACCACTTCTTCTCTTGATCCTGTTCAACCAATGAGTTTTTCTGGAAAACGTAAGGACAAAGATGAAAGTACGGACTCGAACATCGTATATATTCATCCAGCCATCGCCACCTCCAGCAGCAAATAACGGTCTGCCTGGAGCAGCAGTAATCACATACACAGGTCGACGCCAGTCTGAAAACACTTTCAGACAGTCACCGGTATCTGGATCCCACAATCGCGTGGAACAATCGAATGAACCACTAAAATAACTGAATCATTGAAAAAAGCCCGAAATTTCAACGACTCACGTGGCCACGTATACGCGCGACAACTTCTCCTCAATCCAAGCCATAGTGGTTACAGCGTGTCTGTGACCATTAAGTATAACAACCTGGTCGGAGGTTCCCAAGCCAGGAATACTGTCCGTCGATAGATTTGTCATGTTCCATAGTCGGCCCGTTTTGTCGTCTGAACATGACGCTAGACGGGTCCCGGAAGAGTTCACCACTATCTGGTTAATTTCATTGGTATGCCCACTGATAGTAGCGTGAGGAGAAGATATAGAAAAGTAAGACGACGAAGACATACGTGAGGGTCTTTATTGGCATAGGGTCATCGACACTTAATACTTGTATATTCTTATCAGCTCCACAACTTGCAAACATGGCGTCGTTGATCCATTCAACATCAAGGACACAGTCTAATATGGCTATTAGAATGTAAAATCAACAACCAATGAATCTCACCTTTATGGCATCGATATTCTCTTATCAATTTCCTTTTCTCAACGTCCCATAGGCACGATGATCCATCAAGGCTTGCAGATAACAAATACCGACCAGATGGAGAAAATCGAACTGTGAATATAGGATCCTAGCAATAAGACCGGGAAGTTAATATATTAGATAAATGGTCTATATGCACGCACGGTGTGCTTTTCCAGAGTAGCGTAAGTTTCTCCTGTGGGCTTTAATATTCGAAGGACAGAGTCATAGCTGCCAACGGCAAGGTATGTCCCATCTTTATTCCAGTGCATGGATGTAAGGTCGCCTTGTCCTCCCTTCGGAGTGAAGACAGCGCTGCGTGGTATACTTGGACGGGGGTCATCGATAGGCTCCGGAACATGCCATAAATTAACAGTAGCGTCTTTGGATCTAGATAACGATACAAAAGAAACTTAGTGAAATAAACCGGTACAATCTGCACAACACTTACCCTGAGGCTAGCATATATGGTTTCGCCGGGTTGAAAGCGCAAACGAAAACCTACACGGGAATAAATACAAAGAGCTGTCACTCCATGGATGCTCACCTCAGATTTATGGCCCTCCATCGTACGAATTGCATTGGCAGGTTGCCCATCTTCATCGGGATCATAATATGGATTACGTTTCATGTTTATTGCCTTTCCGGTGATGGGGGCAAGGACAGATTCGCTTGGTGTGACTTCCACCTTTGGAACTAGAGTCGGTTTAGACCACTGCTGCCAAAAGAACACTGTCAAGAACGCACGTTGGCTAGGTTCATCGATATCCATATCATCCGATTCTTTCAAGCCTTTCTCGGTGTTCTCTGAGGCCAAAGTGGGTGTTAGCGTCACCTTTGGCTTTCCAGCCGGTAGGCCTTTCTCGACGGGTTTGGGAGTGGCAGTGGTGATATTTTCCTTGACAGCTGAAGGCAGAAGTGTTGGCACAAGTATTGTCGTCACGACCTGCTGAGGTGGATCGGAGGAGCAAACGTGGTTTTCGAGTAGCGAAAATCGAGCCTTGCAGTTTGCGGCAGCCTCTCCGCCTCTTATGTGGGATTCAATGGCGGTGTAAAACAGAGCCTTCGAAAGAAGTTCTGCGAGCTCTCCACGAGGAATATGCTTCTTGAAGTTGGGTGAACGCTCGAGTTGTCCTTCTTGGCAGATAGTGAAGGCGGAATGGGTGAAACCTAACGCTGTGAGTTGAGCCACTCAGCACATAGAGAAGATGCATGTTACGCACCGCAATCCAGAAAATAAGAATAAATCAAACAATTAATCTCGTCTGCCTGGATAGCGATGTTTGAAGGTAGCGGGACCGGCATTGCTTAGAGTTCCAACTTGAAAGTTAAATACAAGATTGTAATGTGGCTGTGCACTGACTGAGTGGCGTTCTCACGGCTGTTGAATATCCGTGCTTTCTTCCACCCCTTCCAGATGCAGAACAATGGAAACGATGTTATCGTTTAGAGATTGGTGTCATCGCGTAAAGATATAATACGGAAGTCCTGTATCAACGATCTTCCGTCCACTCGGCAGCACAATATTTTTCAAGTATGATATTCGTCGAGATAGGTCGAAATTTCATGTCAAAAATCATGCGTGCACGAGACTCAAATTGATAATAACGAGTTATCATCAACGGAGCGCTCATCGCTGATCGGGCCGGCATGACGATCTTTGCCGGCTACCTTACAAATGCTATCTCACCGCTTGATACTCGGCTTCTACCCTCAACGTCGCAGCTCCCCGAACCATAATGCAGCGAGAACAGCCTGATTCCGACGAGGAGATGACCCCAGTTGGCTCGCCGCAGCTAAACTTGGGCGTACTGGGCAGTATGTGCCAGTGAAGCGGCCTTTGCAGTGGATTGTCTGCTCACTTTATCGCAGGATTCTTCCAGTTGCATCGTGGAACCCTAAGAACTAATGCACAGCTGCTTCGTTTGCTTCAGACTTCGCTGAATGAAGAAGAAGAAGACCTCGACGACGATGACGACGACTATGGTGACTACGAACCAGCGGATCTCAATCAAGAGTGCTTACAGAGCGAGCCTGCTACGGAGCCTCAAGAAGCCGGAGTGGAATTGATAAACGGCGGAGAATACGGCCGTGTAGCTCCTAAGATTCGCTCCAGGAGAGGCGAGCGGAACATTGTCAAGGCTATCACCAATCGGTTCGCTGGGCATCGGTCGACCTTATTCAAGGAAGACCTAGCGACTGTAAGTGCAAAACACTGCAGACGTGATCTGAATGTTCTAAGTATCTTAGAATCTTGTTCCTAATTCTAATGGATCAGCGACGGCGTCATACAACTCAAATATCTATACGGCACAGTATTCCACAGGTACCGTATCTTGTTCTGGCAATTTGTATCTGTCTCATATCTGCTAGACTCGTCATTCTACTATACCTGTTCTCAAGACTTTCGACTATACATATACGACACATCGTCACCGCCGTTCTCGCCAGCGGATCGCCAGGCAGCGCTTTCTGACACCTCTGTTCAGACTACAATGAATGTCAGGCGCAGAATCCTTGGACACCCTGGCAGATGGACGATCACAGATGCGAATCTATCTCCTGACAATCAAAGGATGATTTACTCGTCATTAGTGAGTCCAGTGAATAATGCATATATCAGTCCCAGCTGACAGTTAACTAGACTTCTACGGTGTACATGACTAGCACCGTCGATAACAATCCCACCCAAGTTCCGATTCCTTTTGGGAACGCACGAAACCGGCACCGTCATCTATGGAATTACGATGACGAGTTCAATATCTATGCTTGTCGGTTTTCCGCCGATGGTAATGAGGTTATTGCTGGGGGCGGCAGGTTCATCTCTGTGTATGACCTGTTGGCCAACCGTCGAATTGTTCAGATAGCGGCCCACAGCGATGATGTTAACAGCTGCTGCTGGGCAGATACAGCTTCCGGAAATGTTCTTGTCAGTGCATCTGATGACAGGTCTCTGAAAGTCTGGGATCGTCGCTCTTTAGGAGCGACGCCAAAACCTTCAGGTGTTCTCATGGGGCACCTTCAAGGAATCACCTATGTTTCGGCTAAAGGGGACGGAAGATATGTTATATCCAATGGCAAAGATCAGGCACTGCGATTATGGGACTTGCGCAAAATGCGAAGTAGTTCCGACTATGAAAGTGCTGGGCGACACTCCTACGGTCCCGACTTTGACTACAGGTAGGTCTGCCACTCCATTGGTGTCAGTAGACATTATTCATGCGGTTAAGATATCCACCTTATCCCAAGACGAAGCGTCAAGCGCATCCTATGGACTGCAGCGTAATGACCTACCGAGGGCACAGCGTTCTAAGAACGCTCATCCGATGCCACTTCAGCCCTGCGGAGACGACAGGCTCTCAGTACATCTATTCAGGTTCAGCAGATGGCAAAATACATGTAGGTGTCTGGACACTAGTCACGTATCTTACTCAAGTGTCATTAGATCTGGTCGCTGGATGGTACTGTTGTACAAACACTTGACCGTAATCGGGTGCTACTCATGGGTCACGATCCATCAGCACCTGAAAGGTTGAATGCACATCACAACACCAATCGCCGTGTCTGTGTCCGCGACGTCAGCTGGCATTCACAGGTAGGGTTTGACGATATTTCATCTTTATCTTTTGTTAAAACACCTACTAGGAGCCTGTCATGATGAGCGCTGGATGGGATTCAGGACACGGCGGTAGCATCTTGGCGAGGCACGAATGGAAGGGATTGTCCAAAATGAACGGATCGTTGGAAGATTGGGTGACAAGAGAAGAATCCGAAAGGCATGCAACGGAGAACGTCCGGCGGTCCTCTAGGCTTGCGACACAGCGGCGAAGAGATTTCACTCTAATTCCAGGAAGCTACCTGGACGAAGATGAAGATGACGAAGATGGGTGGTATTAGGATGTCTTCATTACATGGTCATGTTAGTTGTAGTCACATTGGATGTAGCATATGTATACATACAAGATGCATCAGGCTTGAGAAGCGTATCGCCACTCTTGTAGTTGCATAGCCACAAGAAACCGCATCTCTCACAGCTCCACCATGACCGCCAACTCGAAAACGAATGGCTTTCCCGACGGCTACTTCATCATTCGGTCTGCTGCGACAAAGCGCCTATTGGACGTAGCGTGTGATGATATTGAGGATGGAACCGAACTTCTGTTGTTCCCCGAGAAGGAGAAGTCGTTAGTCGAAAGTAGGCGTTGAGGGCGTCAGTGTGGCTTGTCAATGCATTTCTAACGACATTCCTAGGTCGAAGGAACCCAGACGCTAACAACCAGGCATGCATCTGTCGTTGACATTGAAGCGACACTAATATGTGCTATTGTTTCACCCGCTAGGTGTTTTACATCGACACATCCGGCGCGCTGTGTTCAAGGTCCTCTGGACATGCTCTTGATATCGAAGGTACGGGCTTAATATACTTACAAGGTGTTGCTCACGTTCGCTATCCTAAAGGTGACCGTCTGGTTTTGCGCCATCGCCGACCTATCTCTTTTCCATTTCCTAATTCATACTCTCATCCTCTCCCGAAATTCTCGTACGATCTTCAAACTAAAGAAATCCACCTGAACTTTTCTTGTGACCCAGCGTACCCTCCGCCCTCAGCTTTCCATTCAAATGCGTGGAAAGAGAAGACTTACCTTTTGGCCGCTATCCCTTTGCGCAAGCCCCGAACGATCATTGATGATGCCTCACAGTTCATTCATTCTGCTCTGACCTCATCGCTTTCGCTGTTCCAGACAACGAGCCCCACGCATTCTACTCCCGAAGATGTGTACAAGAGTGGAGTAGACCTTGGCGAAGATGAAGTAGTAGAGGAAGAGCGCGGAGAAGAGGGTGAGGTTGACGATTCCCAAGAGCCTAGCAGGAAAGTTAGGATGCTCTCTGTCGTCAGTGCGACAATGGAAGACGAGAGTTTGGTAGAGAAAGCGAGGAATCGTCGGAGATGGCAGATTGAGCCACTTAGAATTGCGAACAAACGCACTACCGCGTGAGTTTACTCTTCATGGTTGGCTTTGGTGTACTTACTACTATAATCCGTGTAATATTTGTTCTCTTTCTGAATTTCATGGTCGTTGCCCTCGGTCCCTCGGTCCGCCTCGAGCCGGATGAGCCGGAACGAAGCTGCCTGCCTGTCCCGAACGAAGACGTGATCAATAACTTAAGTTTCGAGATAAGAGGACTACTAGATAGCTGGATCCATTCTCTCGACTACCACGATGGCCTTGATAGCAGCACTTGTAATGGCTCTAGCTGCCTTAGTCTCAGCTCACCAGATACCTTTGGCAGACCATAGCGCAGAGTCGGACAAGGCCTTATCCTGGATGGAGAAATACGGGAAGCCCATTGATCAACCGTTTTCGGGACCTCTCTCGTTCTCGCGCTTGCCATACACGCTCTGTCTAGAAAACGAGGACGCGACATTTGACATTGCAATTCTCGGGATGCCTTTTGACACGGGAGTATCCTACAGACCAGGGTGATTTCGGTCTATCTCTCTAAACGAATTACTTTATGTATACAAAGTTTGTGGACCACAGGGCGCGGTTCGGACCTTATGCTATCAGATCTGGGAGTCGGCGTCAGCGAGAAGCTCGTGGATACACCATGTCTTGGGGAAACAACCCTTATAATCATGGCGCGAAGATCATAGATTGCGGGGACGTACGTGGTTCCCATTCGCGTCAATGTCGTCCTTAATAATTACAAGTTTCGCGGATTAGGTTCCTGTTAGCCCATTCGACAATGCCCTAGCTGTAGACCAAATGGAGGTCGCATACTCCACTCTCTTGAAACGGCCGGCGCCCAGCTCGACTGAACCGAATCCTCGTCCCCCTCGCATAGTGAGGTTTGTGTGACAAACACCTTCTTCGAATTCGAATTGACCAATAGTTCACAAGCTTGGGAGGGGATCATACCATTGTGCGATGCATGTATTTTCGATTCAACAAGGGCTGAATTCATTTAGGTCCTCCCTATTCTTCGGGCTCTGCACAAAGTTCACGGACCGGTATCTGTGATCCATTTCGATGCTCACTTGGTATGTTTAATAAGCGTATATAGTCTACTTTATGGATAACAATATGCCAGGACACCTGGGCGAGCTATGCCGGACAGACGTCCGACCAATCGCGCGTAACTCATGGAACATTCTTCTATATTGCCCAAGAGGAGGGATTGATGGGAAATAATAGCATCCATGCGGGTATTCGCTGCAAGTTGGGCGTGAGTAGCGGTGACCATCAATATACCTCAGCTAACGAATTAACGTAAAAGGGCGTGGAAGATCTACAGAACGATGAGGAAGTAGGGTTCCGTGTCATATCTACTGACGACATCGACGATATCGGTATTTCTGAAATTATCAAGCGCATTCGAACTCGAATTGGAGACAGTCCAGTGTATTTAAGGTCAGGGGTGCACACCGCCTATTCCAATTGCTTACATTACGGATGTCTTTAGCTTGGATATCGATGTAATAGGTATGGATCAACGTCTTGAGTATTTGTCTTCAAACTTGATTTAATCAGACACGACGTAGATCCTGGTCTCGCACCCGCAAGTAAGTCTATATGCTGAATTTACCTTGCGGACTTCCTCACTAATATTCACTTTGCTAGCGGGTACACCCGAGGCGGGAGGATGGACGACACGCGAAGTAAAGCGCATTCTCCGAGGCTTAGCTGGTTTAAATTTTGTGTCAGCACCATCCATCTTCTGGAGAGTTCCTACCCTAATTCATTATAGCGGCGCTGACATCGTCGAAGTTGCTCCTTCATATGACCACGGTCAGTCTGCATATCTGATGTATTATTTATCCTTGTGCCAATGTCCTCCTAGCCGACATCACTGGCATCGCTGCCGCGGATCTCGTTCATGACTTCCTGTCGATGTTGATATCCACCGAGCCTCCCAGATCCACCCACAGGAAACACCCCAGAGACGAGCTGTGATAAATGACTAGGTCCTGTATTCGCAGAAGTACATCCACCGTTTATTCATTACAGATCATCACAATGAGGGTATGTATGCACGTCATGCAGATGAATCAGAAAATAGATGTGCAGTAAAAACAAGCGTCTGTGGCGAATAAAAATATCATATTTTCAACGTCTAATTCTTTCCACTCCATCCTCCAGGGATTACTGCAGGTCCAGCCTCATAACCGGGCGGGGGAGTGTCATCGTATTGTTGTGGTGACAGTGACCTATGCGCCCGAGGTCCCATTGGACTTGTTTGCCTTTCTGCTGCTGCAGGTACAGCGGTATTTATATGGGGCGTCTGAGGCGTTGGCCCGGCATACGACAGATATGAATGTTCTTGCGTGTGTTCAGGAAGAGGAGGTAGAGTATTCTGCCCATACCCAACTCCTCCTAACGTGTAGTTTCGCTCTTGCACTGAAGGATCAGCTACTTGCGCAGGATGAATAGGCGGAAGATTGGGGTTGTGATGACATCGGTGGTGGGCTTGTTGTGTAGCTCCGAATGCCGTAAGGATCATTATACTGCGACTGAGCCTGGGGGTGGGCTTGAGAAACGTCATATGCATCATATTGCGAGTATGCGGATGGATACTGTTGGTGGGAAGCAGCTGAATGGTCTAACTATCGTCAGAAGATAAATAGCGGTGATTCTACTAGAACTCACAAGTTGTCCCTCCCGATGTATGCCCATAACCACCAACAGGCGAGCTATGGCGATCAGGGTATTGTTGGGGATTCGTGGAAAGATATTGATTGTTAATAGGTGGGTTGTGTGTGGGCGATGAAGGCTCAGGAGCCGCATACGTATAGGTCGATGCTGCATACGACGAAGGAGCATAGCCCGTAGTTGTGCTACCTTGTCGTCGCGGTTGAGGTTGGGGCGGATACGACGTGGATTGGGTGGGATTGTAATATTCGTCAACAGCTCGAGAACCGGCAGGCGCCTGAACATAACCACCCCCAACGTATCCACCTCCCTGCACCGGCCTGCCGCCGTATCCGCCTGACTGGAGGTTGTTAGCCGTGCTAGGTGCAGACTGGTCACGGTATGGGCGCTCGATGATTACATTGTCACCGTCGACGCGAGCGGTCAGAGGTTGCGCCTCTGGTAGAGGTGATAACCCGACTTCTTTGTTTTGCATGGCCTTCCTGTCAGCCTCTGCTTTGACTGCATCCAAACGCATCTGGTCGTAGTCACCATTCTCGCGGTCTTGACGTCTGCCCCATTGGTCCCTAGGCTTGCGCTTTGAGATACAACAGCGACCGACGGTATAGAAGCATCCGCTGAAGAAGAGGAGTAACCATGCGGCTAGTGTCAACCAAATGGCGGTCCCCATTGAAGCTGTTCCGACAGAATTGATACGTGCTTTAGCGACGAAGAAAAGGACGAGGTCGAAAATGAATGCAATAAGCGCGACGGCGGCGGCGAAGCCCGACACACAGGTGCTGCAACAAGTCATGGACATTTCCCGTACATGTGCAAGGAGGCCAAAGAACGCTGAAACGGCGGCAAGACCTAGGGCAACGATGTGAAGGACGAGGGCGTATGTTATCCACTTGACAGCGACATTGGGAATACTGATGGGCAGGTCATTGCCAACAAGACTGTTGATATCTTGGATGCAAAATATTGGTCCCAGAAAATTAGGGTGTACTGTAATGTCTCACCAAGTTCATACCCAACCGATGGCTTTGAGCAGGTTGTGCCGTTCGACAACTCCAGACAATATCCCAGTGTACCAAATGTGATGGTGCCGTTGTATCCGCCTTCCGATATGCTTGCCTTGAGAAAGTATACAGACTTCAAATACGGCACACAGAATGAGACGACCGCGAGCAGGATTGTCGCAACGAGAGTGCAGATGAAACCTGGTGTTGCAGGGCGCAAGATACCCATCTTTGTCGACGACGAATGGAAAGATTAAGAAGGCGATAGGCGAATATGCGTAAAACAGAAAAGATGGAAGGAGAATTGGCTGGCAGTGAAGGTGGTGACCAAGTCAACCAACGCTCTATGAAGGCGGTAATCTAGCACCGCCCTGCACCCGCCCTCGCCAAGATGGCAGTTGCCGGATATGCCGAGTCCGAGTATGGCAACACGGCAAGACTGTCTTGTGTTTGCTCTCTCATCCTCAAAGGCGCAGTCAACGCTGTGCTCCATACCTAGCACAGCGAAAGCTGTTGGAAAGTCGATGCAGTTGTTGCATGGAGCAGGAGTCGTCTATTCAAACTTGGCCTTTGTTTAAATAATCACTGATATCAGTGTTGCAGACACCACCGACGGAATGTCCGTAAGCGGAATCATTAATTGCTCCGACTCGCATCATCTAGACGCCTCTAGGATCTTTGTTCGTCTTTTCTGGCTAGCTTCGAGGGTCTCCTGGCGTCGTGCATGTGTCTCTAACAAGCAATTCATTACCTCGGCCCCCGGTTACATCACACAAAAGTCAAGTCATAGCCTGTGTCCACCATTGATTCTGCCTTGCAGGTCTTCCGATAAACAGACAATGGATCACCGGATAAATCATGATCTCTTAATTTTTGACATAACACCCGAAAGTTGCATCTTCCGATCGGGTTGCGAATCCGGGTAGCACACCAAAAATAACTAGCAGCGGCCAACGAAGGCGTCGAGGACTTGCGACCTCCGGATATCAATCTTACTGTCCGATGCCCTTTAGCCACTACTACTTAGGACAACCCCCGATAGTCGCTCTCGTTCTTGCCCAAAATCGATGTGAAGCACTCTAGCGTTAATGGCGTCAATCACACCGAAGGCCTCTATACGTGTTGCCTGCTTCATTTTGGCTTTATGGGGAGTTTATCTGGTGCGTCAACCATTTCGATTTCAAGGAGATATCTCAGTCAATATACTCTTCAGAGCACTACGGCGCTGTTCTTAACAGCTATAATACCTTCTTCTTTGCGCCCACACTCTCATCTTGTTCACTCGTTGAAGGGCCACCTACGCAAACGTCGTCTTCGCGATCGGCGTCGCCGATGTTACAAGAAACGCTCGGGTGACGCCTCCTCAGATCATACTCTGGTTGAAGAGGTGACGAGCAAACCACACGATGAAGATTTGACTCTAGCCTCCATTCCTCGCCACGTACGAGCTGGGTCTATACAATCACGATCGTCATTGCACACCACCTCCACCGACGACACATTCTTCACTTCTACAAACACCTCATCAGAACACCTCTCTCATCGCCGTGTATTCAGCATAAAGCACGCCTGTTGCAGAAAGGATTTACAAGACCACTGTCCTCCATGCCGCAGTGGTTCTCTACCCCGGTCCCCTTATACCAGATTCAAATCATTGTTCAAACATGACAACCCCAAGTCCTACATTGAAGGTATGAACACGCACAGTGAAGAGTCCGTAGTTCTGATCAGGTTTTAGTAAATACTAAGCCACGGTCACTTCTGTCGTTCCAGATTTCTGACAGGTGTCCCGACAGGCCCAGCAGCCCATTTAAAGACCCTGAATCGGTACGGGTAGAAATGGCTCGGAGCCATAGCTTTCCTTTGTCGGACCCAACGAAGACCAGGTCTAAACGGCGATGGAAGCTATTTCCTTAAGCAATCGACTCTGGAGACGAAATGTCACGACCTCCTACAAACTTGTCATGCTCTGCGTTTATTCATCGAGTTACATTATATTCCGAATTCACATCCAATTGTACACTTATTATGAATAATATTCACAAAGCGCTCACGCGCGGATCAAGTCGCGACGTGAAATGTACTACTAAGGAAGTGAGACATTGACGACACCCCTCTGTTCGCACACAGCGCGTCGTGATTTGAAGCCGTACGCGCGGCCATCCTGATTAATGATTGATAATCATGATGACATCTTGCGAGGAGAACACTTGGTCTTCCCTACAGGCCAATATGCTCAAAGCCTCTCTATGCACCTTGGGTTAAGATCTGACACCTTGCACGCAGGCATAGGCGGGTGGAATGGTCGACGTAATCTCGGTAACGTACACAAATTTATGCGGGCGGCTGGGGGCGGGAAGACCCGTCGTATCACAGTGACATCACGTAAGATGTCCGGAATGGAGAACTCAAAATACATAAATTGATCGCGGCAAACCTAGTTGTTTCATTTCCCACATCGTACTTTTCAAACCAACCACAGTCACCACCATGATCTATTCCCACTGCACCTACTAGTATCTGCGACGGGCGCATAATATTCACACACACCTTCGTTCTTTCGCCACTTCTATTTTCCAGGTCGCCATTGGCAATGCCCATTTATCTTCCCCGCAGTGATATGGAATCTATATTTCGAAAGGCGGTCATGCTGACCGTCAGTTTCCTAATGGCCTCAGTTGGTTTTTCTTTGGTGAGTAACAATCTCCTGAGGACCAAGGCAGCTGCTGACTGCATCGTTACAGAGCCTGATCGCATCCCTACTAGGCATCTTCTTCCCGGATATACAGGAGCGACCCCCACGTCGTCAGGACCCAATACGCGTCTCAAAAGGGAAAAAACTGCACCGACATCAAGTTCGTGACACGTTCAGGTCTCGAGATCAACATGGTCTTGTTGCAGCTGTTGCAGAGGAACCGCGGCCCGTTTTCAATCTTCTCGTACAACCTATTAGCAATGCCACCCATGACTCCGATGGCTTCGTTGTCACTGAATCCATGGAGCAGGGGGAGCGAGGGCGTAGTCAAACTTTAACAAGTGACGCCCCCAACCTGGGGTCACCGCCACCTTCACAGCATTCCCGCGCCTCCATGTCACCGTCAGAATACTCAGAGCGCTCAGAATGGAGCGCTCAGACGTATGATTTCCCTACAGCCTCGAGTGAGGAATCATCCCCTCGTAATTCGCATGTGCACGGTTTCCGGATCGGACGTGCATGGAAGAAATCAAAAACTTCCCTGCCTTCTCCGACGGAGGAGACGGTTTCTACACACCCGCCACCAATTAAGAAATCAAAAACATTCAACAAACGCCCCAGCACGGAGAAAAGAGGTAAAGCGGCATTCCTATCCGGATGACTTTACAATTCTGACATATATCTCTAGGCATCTGCAAGGCTAGGTCATTCTGTGTTATGGAAAGAGAAAAGACTCCGAAAGTGCCATCCCCTCGTCCTCGTACACAACCATATGAGGCACCGTATTTTACACCACTGCCAGGTTCGGGGCCCGTTTTATCTGTGCCTAAGGCCAAGCCAGTTCGTAGTAGTACGTTACCGCCTCCATCATATCGCCGGGCTGCCACGACTCCCCCACCACTTTCATCAGTACGAGCTGCTTAATATTCCAAGAATGTCACCATCGTTTGCCGGAATTTCTCTTCATAATTGCTAGTTTCGTTCATTATTATTTATTCCCATCTCATTATTATTTTTCCGAAAATTTGTCTCTTATTTTATTTGGCATCGACAGTCTTACATTCGTTGCATAAAAATGTACTTGTATCTGAGTAGAGTTTGTATCAATATTAGCATGTTTTCGAATCCGAAGAGCAGATGAATGCTTTCGCTAAATGGGGATAACTGAATACAGCCACATCTTATCTCTTGTTGATAAGATCAACAATCGAAGAGTTGATCATCCTCATTTTCGCTGGTTACACTCTAACGCCCACTACCCCGTTGCCTCGCAATGGATGCGCCCACCGATCCTCCGTTAAAAGCACCTTTCCCTCAACGACCTGGCTCTCGAATTGGTGACATGGACATCGATACCAAGCCCGTTGCTGGACCGTCGTCGGCGGCGCCCAGACCAACTCCTCCTCTTCCTCATCCTGGGCAGACCGACAGCCCCCCACCGAAACCAAACATTCCAACACATGCTAGCGAAGAGGCTTCTCTTCCCTCGCGTGTTACCCCTGGTCCAAAAGTAAAATCTGGGACACCGAAGCCAGTGACGCCGACCCCGCGTCCGGGTGAGGCCCCTGCTGGCCCTCCCTCTGAGCTGAAAACGCCAGAGACCGGAAGACCGTTAAATGTCACAGATGCGCTGAGCTACCTGGATGCAGTTAAGGTCCAGTTCCAAGACAAACCGGAAGTTTACAATCGTTTTTTGGATATTATGAAGGATTTCAAAAGCCAAGTGTGCGTCGTGGTATTGTTTGATTCTAGCATGCTCATTAATCTTATTCCTCAGCATCGATACTCCAGGCGTCATACAGCGGGTATCACGACTGTTCCACGGAAACCCTACGCTCATCGGAGGGTTCAACACGTTTCTTCCAGTTGGGTATCGCATAGACGTATCTGCAGACCCTCTTGATCCAAACACAATCACCGTCACTACCCCGCAGGGAACAACGACACAAAGCACCAACAATTTTGGAATTGCCAGAATACAGCCACCCCGCGACATTCCGGGGTTTGGCCCTAACCTCGCACATCCACTTCCATATCCTCCTGGTATCCCCCCGCCTCTATTGCCTCCGCTCGGCTCTCGTTCGATGACCCCACAAGCCTACCACCTCTCCCATGTTCCTCCACAGTTCGATCCTAATTTTTCTCCAGGGTTTCACCAAAATACGCAGACGAATGCCGCCGCCTCTCTTCTCGGGAACTTAAACAACAAGAATGCCGTCGAGAAGCAGCCGCCAGGAGAGTTCAACCACGCGATCCAGTACTTGAACAAGATAAAGGCGAGATTTTCGGATGTCCCTAACACGTACAAACAATTTCTTGACATCCTCCAAACGTACCAGAAAGAGCAAAAACATACCCAAGAGGTGGGCGTGTATTCTTTGTATATCTTTCTGATCAAGGACTTGAGCATGGTTTTAGGTTTACTCCCAGGTCCGGGTCTTGTTCAAGGATGCTCCCGACTTGTTGGCGGAATTCAAAGACTTTCTTCCCGAGGTAGTTCCTCCTCAGAACGGAATGGTGATCGTTCCTCAACCATCTGGGAGTCAGACGATGTCGGCGTCACAAGCGTGGAATCCCCCCGATGCTTCATCCAGCTCGCCCGATAAAGCTGTAAAGAAACCTGGCCAGCCTCTGAAAAGAAAGAAACGTGTGGCAGAGAAAGATACGACTCCTGTCCCTCCAACAAAGATAGCTTCAACCAGGGTTTGTCCTATTCTTCTTTCATAGATTGGATGGATTAATTTTATGTATTATGTAGGCCAAGAAACCTAAACATCACCATAAAGACACTGGCTCTCCGTCATTCTCTCCATATATGGGCCCGTCGTCGCCTCAACCTACTCATGCTCATTCACATGTACATCCACCAAACCCTCAATTACCTCCGCCTCCTGTACCTCATTCTCACCCTATGCAACCCCCAATATCTACGCATCCCATTTCGATGTCGTCCGCCCCCGGATCTGCAGATCGCCTTTTATTCTTTGATCGTGCGAAGAAGGCCCTGGAAGGTCGAGAAATATACGAAGAATTTTTGAAGCTCCTCAAATTGTTTTCGAGCGAGATCATCGACGTCAAAATGTTGATTGACCGAAGCCGGGCCTTTTTAGGTGATGGAGATCTGATGGCTGAGTTTAAGGAATTGGTTGGGTGGGATCCTCGACAAGAGAATGTTGAAAATGGGCCCCCCGGGAGTATCCGAACAGGACCTCCAGAGGCACTATCAGCACTGCCTGTTGACGATGGAGAAGGTCCGAGTTATCGGAAACTTCCTGACAGCGTGAGTCCCACGTAGCTTCTGCAAGTCCTAATATTGATTACCATAATTCTACAGGAGGTACGCCTGGCATGTTCCGGTCGTGACGAACTTTGCCGGTCTGTCCTCAATGACGAATGGGTTTCGCATCCAACATGGGCTTCCGAGGAAGCCGGTTTCCTGACTCACAAGAAGAACTCCTTTGAGGAAGCCCTTCACAAGAGTGAAGAGGAGCGACATGAATATCATGTTCAACTACAGGCTCTCACGGCGACCATCGCAGTTTTGGAACCCCTTTACGCTCGAATTGAAGACATGACCAGCGAGGAACGGTCGATGTTCAGGCTCAAGCCTAATCTTGGTGGATCGGGACGGTGCTTATACGAGCGTATCATCAAGAAGATCTACGGTCGCGACAATGGCATGGAAATTATGAGAGCGCTGCAGGAGAATCCCGGTGTTGCAGTACCTGTTGTGCTTACCCGACTTAAGCTGAAGGACGAGGAGTGGAGACGGGCGCAACGCGAATGGAGTCGGACTTGGCGCGAGGTTGATTCGAAGAACTTCTATAAGTCTCTGGATCATCAAGGCATCAGCTTCAAAGCGAATGACAAAAAAAACATCACCGCGAAGCACTTCGTTGCCGACATCGAAGCAATTAAAGCTCAGCAGATTGCTGCCGGGTCACAAGACCAGATCCCCTCATTCGCTGCAGGCTCCGTTGGGCCACAGCTTGAATATTCTTTCGAAGATACTGTCGTCTTACACGACTCCCTGAAAATGATCTTTTCGTTTTTAGACCGCTCTCAGGGCCAGTACAGTCAGCCTGAGCGAAGGAGCGTGGAGAAGTTTCTCCTGGACTTTTGTGCCAGTCCTGTGTATGTATCCTTTGGCCGAGTTCAACGACGCATGTGGACCTCCAGACGGGATTCTTGACGATGCCCATGAACATGGGGACGGGAGCAGAGGTGGGAGGAGGTCAACAGGCAGTATCTACTCTGTCTACTCGAATGGGATCGTTGCGGAAGACCTGCGGAAGAAACTTCTTCGAACCGTGCAGGAGAGGACACCTAGAGGATCAATGTCAGTGGTAGGATCCCGTGCCCCCTCACCTCCTTCGGGTCGTCGTTCACCCTCTGTTCGGCAAGATGAGCAGATCAGTCGGGCACCGCCTGAAGATATCTGGATCAGAGAGACTGCTGCAAGTGGTCTAGCCTCTGATCACATCGTTAATGGCGGTGAATCGGATCGGCCTTTTTTTGCGAACACAACGTTTTATACATTAATGCGTCTATTGCAGGTGAGGCGCCCGTTCTATTATTTGGTAACCCATGTGATTGAGTTACTCAATGGCACCGTTTTTATCCAGCTGTTGTACTCTCGCCTCCTGATGTGTAAGGAAGTTGGACAACAGCTTATAGCAGACAAGCATGCGCAGCTGAAGGCTAATCCCGTAGCTGTTCAGCTGGGCCTGGATGATCCGAATGGTCCTGCGACATTACTCACACAAACTCAGGACGTTCTGAACGCCCGAGAGGACGCTAATGTCGCTTACATGTATCTTTTGGATGCATGCGACAAAGTATTTTCCGGTGAGCTGGACCAAATCACATTCGAAGAGCACATGAGATGGTTTTTCGGAAAGAAGGTGGGTGAACATTCAGCTCCGCGCTTAAGGTGCTCAAGCGAGGCACTTATTTTTGTAGGCCTATCACTTGTTTACAATGGACAAGCTGATTACCGCCTTGGTGAAACAGGTGCGTGGTGTATTTATGGACGTGACGAGGTTGTCAATGAAAACTGATCTATTATTGTATCTAGGTCCAGACGATTATTGGTGATGTCAAGTGCCAGGAGCTATGGTCGCTGTTGCAAAGTGCCCAGCACACGAACTCGATAACCAACCAGGATGTTATTCGATATCGAAGGGAGGCAGAGAGACATGTCGGTCAAGACGACCATCTATATCGAATCCAATGGGTGAGTCTATATTTGGCGCAGTCTATTCTTGGACTGATTTCAATATGACGGGCAGGTGCGAGGGACGAAAATGATTCGTGTACAGCTCATGTCGGCCGAAGACCCGAGTGTCGAGGGGGGCAAGGATGCTGTATCCCGCTGGCGCGAGTATGTGAACACATATGTGATGCGCCATCCCACGGAATGGATACCCATGGAAAAAGAGACAAACAGCAGAGTGTTTCTCGCAAGGTCAGACCACCAACATCGCGCCTCGTGATTGATAGTGACACACGGATTAAATATAGGTCGATCCGGCATTCGGCAGATGGCACAGCCGTTTCAGGAGAAGGGCTGATGAGTGTACGGATTAGTGTACCGACATACAAAATCGTGTATGAGGGAGGGTCGGAAGAGGCACTATTTGCCTGTTCGACGAGTAGCTCGCTGATAGAGCGGGCACGCGTCAGGGAGGAGGAACGGAGGAAGAGTCCATGGCTACAATGAGTGCCGTATAGGAGAAGCTATTTATAGGTATTAAACGACAGAAAAGGAATTTAATCGATGGGTGTAACTCCAGGATAATAATCGGAAATGACCAGATAAGGGCAAAAGGGTTAGTTTTCGAGGAAATTGGAGGGACCGATTTTGCGCTGTTGTCGATTCGTCCTTTCATATACTTGCCTCCCCCCGTGCTGGGTGAGCCAAGACCAAGGCCCCACAAACACCCATCGTGCTTGGCGCTAGATCTCTGCTATCCTGTCTACGTACTGTCTGAGCCTGGCTTGGCGAAGACATTCATAATGTCAGGTGTTGCTGGCTGCGCTCCTTCGGACTACCATCGACCAAACACCCCTCGTCGTCGTCGTCCACGACGTCCTCGACGCCCCGTCCATCATACCCCAGCTCCCTCCTCTTCTCTTCTGTCCCTCCTGGCCACCGTGGTCGCATCACTCCCGGCCGTTGACGCCAGTCCCATACCTCTCTCTTTTCTCTGCCCACGATACCGCCAAGATTTCGCGGCAGTCGAAGAAACGTGTCGTCGCGACCTTTCCGACTCTTCTACTGTCCCATCACCCCCAGTTCGTAAGCAGTTTGGCAGTCGAACGGTTCCTATAAAGTATGAGCAGGGCTCAGACGGCCAGTGGAGACGGGTGGATACATACACGCTTTATGGTTCAACGATGTGCCCAGTGAGCAGTCCCGCCTCGTATAATCTGATTGTCTCTTCTTACAGTCCGTAGTCGTGTTCCGCTTCCAGTTACCAAGCTTCGTCGGGCACGTCCGAAGACAGTATTGCCGCATCAGCCTCGGCTTCCCCATCTGAGGGCGACATTCTCGACTCTCTTCCTAACGGCTGGAGACCGCAAAATCACGAGCCGCGTACTACACTCATAGTCACTCTTTCCCTTGTGCTTGCTTTCGTCATATGCTTGCTTATTATCGGCTGCCTTTACTGGCGCAACAGACGACGACGCAAGCCCAAGGAAGATATAGAGATGCACACTTACAAAAGGAGGAAACAGTCGGTCGCTGACGACGAAGAGGCATTATCTCAGGGTGGTACTAAGAAGAAGAAGAAGATATGGGCTAGGGCTACTGCGAGATGGAAGGCTAATGCCCGCCATTCTGCCAGGCAGCGTAGGGGAAAGAAGGTTTTCGGCGTCAACCGATCCCCTCTACGACCTGAAGCTGCCCCTGTGCGCGACGCAGAGGACGCTTCTTCTGGAACTGTGTCTCCCTCATGGTCCAGACGTTCATCACGTTGCTCTTCAGTCATCTCAGTGGAGGGTACACAGCCAGTCATAATAGCCCCTCCGAACCACTTTTCAAACGTTTCCCGTCCAGTTCCTCCAGATCCAATAGCTGTCTCGGATCCACCACCTTCATCTCCTCCTGCATATCATCATCCCTCTCGTTTATCTGTGCCTCAGATTCATACTTGCACCCCAGGTCTCGCATCGCCTTCGGACGGACTTGTATCCTCCGTTGCTTCCCCTCTAACTCCATACCATTCCAGACAACCGTCCCAGTCCTCAGGTGGGTATCTGTCTTCTAATGAGGATTCAGAAGAGTTAGATTACTCGCCATCTGCCCATGCGGCGCATGTGGCCACTGATGACAAGGCGCTTCTTCAAAGGCTCAATCAATTCGCCAGTTCACCTCCCCAAGATGGCAATATCCTGGGACATAATCAAGAGTCTTCAGCGCCTATTTGGCAAGATGAGCCATTGGATGCCTTTACGGAGGTGCACAGTTTTACCGGTGATGTTCCCTCTCCAACGCCGAGCAGTTCACTCTTCCCTGCTCCACCGGTCCCTTTGTCATCCAAAGGAAAAGCTGTTTCGGAGTATTACGGATATGACTACGCAACTTTCGAAGATATACAGTCTCTCGAACCAGAACTCGGGCCCTCTGCGCCTCCTTTCGAAGCGGTCACTAGTGATCCTCCACTAGAGTTGCACGAGCTGGTTCCCTCTGCCCCACCCCCGGAGATCGATGTGGATGGTGCTGAGGACATGACTGCGGAACTGCATGAAGATGGAGCGTCTCTGTACGAGCATCAGGGCGTGCCCGGGGAGACTCTGCCGCCGCAAAATGCTGATGAAGGACCTTCCCTGCTTCCTCCGCACTACCAATCTTGATTTTTTTTCATCCGGGTTTGGATGCACGCCACTTAGTTACCATCGATTGTATACTTAAGGTCATTATCTGTGGACGTATTGGGGGAGTTATATTGGCATAGTATCTTTTAGCGACATATGTAGTTTTAGCACGCAATACAGTACATGCGACGACGAAGTAATTCGAAAGGAAATAAAAATGTTTAGAACCGATTTGGTGACATCTGAACATTCGCATGCGGTCGAGACGTAAATTGTTCCTTTCATGTTGTCAAGTCTTGCGAGACTGGGTGTTGAGTAACAGCGACCGGGATGACAGGGATGGGAAAATAGAAAAAAAAAAACCTGGTGTGTGGCTTGCGACGACTGCGGACCCGTCCATCGTGCGTAGTAGCAAGGTGCTTAAGTTTAGACTACGATCTGGAGTCAGCAAGGTTCGAACGTTCCTGGGACCTGCACTATTACGAGCTTCAGCTCTTAATACTAGTTCCGCAGAGTCGCAGTTACACCGCGTAGAGAACACTAATACACAAAAGAGTACTCTGCGGTCGTGCCCATTAGGATTCACATCAGATGCGTCAGAAAATGAACGGTGACAGGACAGCCGTTCGCGTAGTTGTGCAGGATTTGGTTCCGGCATTGGTAACCTGCCAGTCGGTACTGGAACGAGATCCTCACGGCCCCGAGGTGACAACGGCGCCAAGATAAATTCAAGAGACACGGTGTGCTCTCGGAACTCCAGCTCCGACGCACAGTGTGGTCCCGTAGCTTCCGGACACAGGTGGTCTGACTCAGAGGATCGAGTCATCAGACTGACACAAACTCGACGAGAGAAATGTCCTAGAAACTTGTTGGAACGGTTCAGATATTTTCAGAACGCTGTCCAATGAAGACACCGTGTCCGCATTTGGTTTGCCCCGCCGGTCAGGTCCTCAGTGGCGGTGCACTCGTGCCGTGGGAAGATACTGCCTGATCTTATCCCAGAAAATTTTGCGCTCACCTCCAGCACTCATCATGGGCAAATCACAGAAACAACGCGCAATGCGGCGGCACAATCCAATGCGAGTGCCAGACTCACATCTACCTCATGGTCTCGCACACGCTTCCTCGACGTCTTCAAAAACAGAGGCCATTTTGCCAATCATTCAAAAGGTTATTACAAGTGCTGTTCTGCCGTTACTGCAGCTGATGGTCTTCGAGGCCAGATGGAGAGTGCTGATTCCTCAGAACGGAAATGGGCTTGCGTAGCGGTGTCGAATCTGATCCAGAATGATCCCTCGACAAGGCGATTGCTTCAAGGAAAAAATGTCATCGGTGCATTGATAACGCGATTGACTGACAATGAGGAGGAAGTTGTCATTGAAGCCATGGGGTCCCTCCGGTGCGTGCCTCTGGTGTCACATCTTCATTCTGCGTACTGATGCGGCGAGCAGTAACTTGTGCATCGATGGCGGTTACGACATATGTGCGGAAATGTACAACAAAAGTATCCTAGTGCCCTTGAAGACCTTCATTCCCAAGGTTTGTTCCATCGGTTTACAGTCAAGTCATGTATTGATCCTTCGTGACAGATATCGTCGACCCTTGAACAGTTTCTGCAAACACCCAAATCTGCACCAGAAAATGCGGTAAAGGTGGTATATGAGTTTGCGGACAACGTCATCACAACTCTGTGGTGCCTATCGTACGTGTTTCTTCCGTTAATATTCCTTTTTTGCTGATCTCTATGCCAGAGAAACGTCAAATAAAGCCCTGAATGCAATCAATGGCATACGTTTGGCCCCATTTTTGATGTCTTTCCTTGCGTCTCGCGAAAAACTTCCCATTGCTCCCGTTGTAGCTGCCGGTATGTTAGCTCTGTCCATTCTGCTTTCTAATATGTTTTGAACTTATACTTATCGTTACCACCAGCCCAGTGCCTATACGTGTTGACCGATGACAACGACCCAGCTATAAGCGATATCAGAGCCGATGCCGGGTATATCTCTTGTCTTTTTGACATTGCGCGTTCTGTTCAAGATGGTACAAAAATCAACGGCAAGTCGAAAGAGTCAGATCAACGTTCCATAACTCTTGGTGTTTTAGCCGCAGGTAGGTTTTTTACTTGCATACGTAGATACGCAGGATTTTATGTTCTTTCAGGTATTCTCCGGAATATTTCGCCGCTACCCCCACCTGCGGCAGCCTCTTTCGTTGATATTGACAAAGACGTTGTTCTGCCCTTGCTACAGCCTGTCATCATGTCGATTTCTCTACCAGATATTTCCAATAATGTACAGACCCTTGTTTCCCAACAGGTTCGCTCTTTCTCTCACTCAGCTGTATTGTCGCGGTGTCTAATTCGGTCTAGGCCAATACACCACAAATCGACAAGCTCTCCTTGAAGAACACACCAAAGTCCTGATCATAAATCCCCGATAGAGGCTGAACTTGAGCGCCTGGAGATCCGCCTTCGAACGGTTCAACTGGCTCTTGAAATATTGACAGGAACCTGCGCGACTCTGCCAGACCCGAATCTGAACGTCGACGAGGAAAAGACTAATAATGATGAAAATGATGACGATGAAGATGAGGCCGAAGGTAAGGCTATAGTAAAACAATCAGTCTAGCTAATCAAAGAAAATACAGTGATGGAGGATATGGATATGGATATGTCTGCCATCAACAAAGACAAACCTGCTTCAGAACAGTCGGAGACTCTGTCGCTGCTTCCCTCGCTGGTTCCGGCTCTGTTGGCCCTCGCTCAGCCGACCTCACTTTCATTCCCGCCTCTTGCATCCGTATCTGTACACCCCCCGACGACATCTGCTCTTAGTGGCATACACACCAGTGCGCTTGAGTGTTTGAATAACATTTTCCTGTCTTTGGCTAGAGTCCCGAACACCTCCATCTCTTCTGACAAGGATGCCGGCCAAAAAGTATGGAAAGATGTGTGGACGGCTCTGAGTGTTGTTGGCCCTGAATTCGGCGTGGGTCAGGAGCGAAGACGAGAAATGTGGGAGATCTCCGTCGGCGTTCTATGGGGGATTGGCAATGTTTGGAAGGGCTCCTTGGTTGGTGCTTCCCTTGACGGTGGCAGTAACGGTGTTGACCCTAACTGGATAGGCTCCCGACGTGGATGAGGTCAATCTCCTTATCCAATTCTGCAATGCGAACTCCGACGCGCAGACACGCGTCAAGTGCATCGGAACGCTGGAGTGTTTGGCCCAACAACCTGATTCTATCGATGGCAATCGAGTATGTCTTTGGAACATCCTCTTTCTATGTATCATCCTCATCACCTATTCTCAGATAATATCAGAACACTTGTTGTCGTTTCTTCCGACTGGTACCTCGCCAGATGCCGGTGTCGAACCCGTTCTCCAATCGGTATCAGCGATAATCGATATATACTCCGACGAAATGCTACCGTACGATACAAACTTCCGTCAAGGAGGATATCTGGGTCGACTGGCGACGAGTATAGATGGTATGAAAAAGCTGGTGAAAACGATTGACCGGCGGAAACCAGGTGGCCGGGTGTTGAGGTTGAGGGGAGAAGAGGTCCGCGACAATCTCATTGCGTTTGTGCAATACCGGAAAAATCTGAAGCTGTAGGCTGCTTTTAGACACCACCTTTTTTTATATCTTTCCAATTGGTTTTATGGCTCCGCAGCAACTCGGATGTACGGGGAGACTTCCGCCGAGGCTAACATGAAGAGTTGCGTATTGATTCCTATCAAGAGCTAATTATAATGTGAAGACATCCATCAGTGTTCACCATTTTTGGATGCGTTAGTGAGTGTGAAAATCTTCGTTTTCGGCACGTTCCGTCTATTTGTTGGATCCGTTGTTATTTCTGACGACTAAATACATGTCTGAGTAATACTGCACAGTGATTTATTTGTAGGTTCAGAGCAAACCATGTTTTGTACATTGATCCGTTGACGCAAATATCACGATCACCCGCAGCAGAAGCATTAATTACCCTTGATCATCTTACGACGCCTATGAAGGCTGGCAATGCAGCTCTTCGGAGGTACAAATACGCCAGGTACGTAATGTGTACTACTTCCTTCATTTTATCATTTCTGTAGGTAGAATGCTTTACGCGGTAATCGAGAGCACAAACTCTGCGTACAATTTAAACCGAGAATTATGCAGCTGACAGGCAGAAAGGGATTACGAGTAGAGTACTCTATTACTCCCGCGTCTTCTCCCAGGAGATGTTATATACGTATACTATGCATAGGAAAACATATCATACAGAAATAGAACATTGCGTAACAGTTCGTAACGGTTATAAACAACATAGTTGCTCATAGTTGCATCGATGCTGCGCTCAATGCCATTTGGTAGGTTGAAATATGGAGGTTTTTCTGAAGCGGTGAGAACTCCGGTACTTGTTATGACATACAATTGGGTACGTTACACGGTTATACATACATTCCGTAGGTTCTTGAGCAGCGTCAACTCTACGCGGACTCTCATAAACACTTTACTCCTCTCTTACGACGGCCGTGTGCTATCACGGTGAATTGAGTTGCAAATCATAATGCGATTTGAAGCGGATCTGACCTTCGAACTATCAAAAGCGTCCAGGCCGGCGGCTACCCTGGTGCCTGCGATAATGGCACTCCAGTCCAGGGGGTCGAAAACATCATTGCCTTCTGCTTTCATTGTGTTATTGATGGCGCGAGCCGTGATCAGATGCTGGTAGGCAATATCGGCAAGAGGCATCGGCGTATTATGCTCATGTGTGAGGCGGCGAATGTGGCTGGCAAGTATTGTTGATAGGTTGGAAATACCATTGACATAACGAAGTGGATATGAGGACCCACCTGGCATCTTTGATACCACCGTCAATGGTAAATCCAACTGATCCATCGAAATGGTCGTTCTTCATTTTCTCCGAATAACCGATAAACCTGGAGAATCATCAGGAAAGGACATTAATAGTAAGAAGGGAAAAGCTGAACGGAGGAGCGGGGAATATGTCTAAGTACAGTAGGTCAGTAAGCCTGATGAGTGGATCTGTGGATGAGAGACCCACCTTTAACGATACTATCAACGTTCTCGGCTCCAATGCCCGATTTCTCTGCGAGTGTGTAAGCCTCCGCAAGGATTTCCAGACTTCCGAGAACCATAGAATTCGCAATCAACTTGCAGGTGGGTGCTGAGCGGAATTGAAGATGTTGTACGGAAGTGAAGGAGGATATGGATACCTTTCTCAAGATTTTCTCCGAGGTCGATGACCCTCCGCCCGACTGCAGGTACAAGCAGATAGGCGACATCTTTCTTTGACCTATAATCGCCGCTCATGACTGAGAGACTATGAAGTTCTGAAGAGGTGAATTCAGAGACGAACATACCGATGAGAAGCTGCCTGGCATCAGCTGCCTTGGGAAGCACCGATGACGGGACACGTTACTAGTTTGGAATGGGGGATTGCAGATACAAGGCTATCAAGTTCTCCTAGAACGTGGGTTAGAAGACATGCTTTTGCAGTGCCCATGCGGCTATTGATTACCAGCGAGAGTGGGATATGTCTGTCATCGCATTGAGTGAAAGGTGGAGTAATAACCAACGCTAAAAACACGAACTGTGCTCGTTTCCACAAAGATCTTGTGTTTCACGGGTGGTGTATGCTGTATCAATTACTTCTGTTGGAGTTCACGAGGTCCTCTAGTCAAGATGACGTACCGAAAGGGCCTTTGTCAACTGTTCGTAGACCGACTTGACTACCGAGTCGTTCGCCAACGAGGTAAAGATGATATCACACTCTGTTGCGATCTGTTCCAGATTCTGGGCAACGCGAACGTTCTCTGCTCCAGCCTCTGCTTGTAGCTTTTGAACTTTTGGCTGCGATCGATTCCATACCAACAAAGGTGGAGCATTTTGAGCCCGACGGGTAGCCAGATTTCTGGCCATATAGAATCCCATGGACCCGATACCGACAAATCCCACCTGTAGTGCGGATGCACCCGGTGTCTGAGGTCGTGAGTATGGTATTCCAGCAGAAGAAGGGGTATAGGAGAAGACCGGACATGGTGGACGCGTAGTGGATGAAAGTAAGTATCGATGACCTCTTTATATGATCGGCCTCATGATCGCCTAAAGCGGTAATAACCACGTGAGCAACACGAACACTGCTTCGTACTGTTAGCAGTGCTACTGCGAGAGCTACCACTAAACGAATCTGGCCCATGCCCATCTCTTCCCTGCTCCTATCCTCCTAGATCGCGCATCCTTACATCTGCAGGAAGCATTCCTTGAATACGGTGACAATTGTCTTTCATGGCGACGACGGCAACGCTGGTCCCTGGCCAAAATATCGCAGTCAACAAGTACAATGTTCAAGTGGAGCGATATCTTTCACAAGGTGCGTTGTATTACCTTTTGTTTGAGGAAACCATCCCTCAGACCACCATCAGGCGGGTTTGCCCATGTCTATCTCGTACGGACTGCCACACCAGTGTACAACACGACACATCATGTTCTCAAACGCATCGCTGTTCCTAATGAAGGCATGTTGTCCGAAGTAAAGCAGGAAGTGGATGTAATGGCAAGTTCAATCAGTCGCGGATTCTTCTGGTGCTTCATCATTCGCACAGAGACTGCTGAAGGGCCATCCGAATATTGTTCACCTCATCGACGCTGCCTGGCATAGGCTGCCGAATGGAACATATGAAGTATTTATTCTCATGGAATTCTGTCCTGGTACGCACTGGCTGTTAGTGCACTGTGCATTCGTGTTTGACCTGTCGATGTAGGAGGTGGAATAATCGACATGATGAACAGACGACTGCGCGAGCGCTTGACTGAGGCGGAGATCCTGACTATATTTGTCGATGTCTGCGAAGGCGTAGCCCACATGCATAACTCACGACCCCCACTTTTACATCGCGATCTCAAGGTTGAAAACATTCTCCAGGCGTCAGCGACCTCTTACAAACTCTGTGACTTCGGTTCTGCGGCCACAGTCTCCAAAGCCCCAAATAATACACAGGAACTGCGTGCTCTGGAAGCTGATCTCAACAGGCATACCACGTTACAATACAGAGCCCCTGAAATGGTGGATCTGTACCTTCGTAGACCGGTTGACGAGAAGAGCGATGTCTGGGCACTTGGCGTCCTGCTATACAAGCTTTGTTACTACACAACACCATTCGAGGAGCATGGTCCCTTGGCTATTCTCAATGTGTCTTATAAAATACCTCCATATCCCGTCTATTCGCTCCAAATGAATGCTTTGATTGGTGCGTGATTTGGTAACCATTGTCCATATAGCTCATGGAGTCCGTAGCATCCATGCTTCGAGAGCATGGGACCCACCGGCCTTCTGTCTTTGAACTTCTTACCAATGTTCATCGATTGCGTGGAACTGTCTCTTCATATCATTACAATCATAATCCCACTCCTCAACCACTGTCACCACGCGTTCAGTCCTCGCGGAAGCCGGTACCATCCCCACACCTCTTAGACAGCACAATTTCTTATCGTGCTGTACCGCAAGTTGCTCTTGGTGCAAAGTCCTTTTCTCCCTCTCCGTCTCCTTCGACAAACTGCTGGCCTCCAAGCGCGAGACAAAGTATTGGAAGCTATAGCCCCTATGCGGCGAGGGCGTCCGATACGTGATCAGGACTCAGGATCGACATCGCCTAAGGAGCAGTGGCTAAATGATGATTTTGGAGCTGAGGAAGAGAAGGCATGGAAGTCGGCTGTCAAGACTGCCACTCCAAGAAAAAATTCAAAAGATGATGCATGGGCGATCTCGTCACAGTCAAAAAATCCGGCAAGTTTGTCCAAAGGATTCGGTGATGATTTTGCAGCTAAACTCTGGGACGAGTTCGAATCCGGACCTGCCAAACCTCCACCTCAGCTTTCATCTCCTCGTCCGTATGATGCTACACCCAAACTGCCAGCTCGTCGGCAGCCTACGGCTGGTTCAACAACAGGACATTCTAAGCTGAACTCAAGTGTTCGGAGCAAAGATGCTTTTGAAGGTCTTGGGTTATCCATCTCCGACAAGAAACCGACGCCGACCCTTGGGGAAGCTCGAAAGTTGCGAACTGGTCTGGCCGTCGTGAGCCCAGTGTCCCATAGTTTTGCGTCTGACTTCTACAATGGTGCTATTCGACCATCTATATCTCCTCGTCCATCATACCTTGCTTTACCCAACCCAGCCCCGCTTAAACCGTCCAGTTCCGGCTCTTCATGGAGCTCCCAGCCGCCATCTTCTCGGCCCCCATCTCAGATAGACTCGGCAGCAGAAGCAAGGTTCCCATCGCTAGAGGAACTGGATGCCAAGTTTGGTGGTACCAGTGGCTCAGATTCCAGACCATTACCTGTTCCACCGGGACGACAGTCTCCAATACCACCGCGAATAGGTGACTTATCATCGCGCGAGGGACCTACCCTTGACAGGCGAGTGTCTACTACTAGGATACCCCAGCCTGCAACGCAGTCGTATAGTCAGAACAAAGTTCGGTCTGAGCAGGTCATGAGCGCTACTATGCAGGAAGCCTTGAAGGGTGTTGGTGATAGAGGTGGCCAGGTTGAAAGGGAGACAGGCAAGGTTAACGGCGAGACATCGTCATCCAAGCCAACTGAAAGCTCCTTCAAACGTCCAGGGACGATAAGGAAACGCCGCAGTTCAGTGACTAAGAAACATTCGGAAACTAATGACCTGCTAGGATCACCGAGTCGCGGTGGCAGAATAATCACTGGCACATCACCATCACCATCGGGAGTGAATACGCCTCGTCTTCCCCCAAGACCATCTCCCAAGCCGTCTCCTAACTCAACTCAAAGTAAGGACTGGTTGACGGGTGACGATGAATCAGAATTAATACAATCTCACTTCACAACATCTACACCTGTGGATACCTCTCATCCTGTGCTTCGTCGATCCCCGAGTAAACGGGCGTCTTTCATTGAGAAGAGTGGGTTCTCCATACCCGAGGCTGTCGTTGCGCAGACTCACACCGTCCTACCTCCGCTTCAAATGGACTCTCCGACGTCCTCCACTGCCAGCGGTGCTCCATCTACTCTGTCATTATCCCGCGCCAATCGGGTATTCCCGCCTTTAGATACATCCACACCCGAACCTCCTCGTGATGGGGGATTGACTGACAACTGGAGTCCGGTTGCCCCCAAGATGCAGCAGAGCAGGGAGGTGGATTCATCTTCAAGTACAGATGAAGAACCCGAGGAAGCAAATCGTTACATTCCAGATTCAACTCCCCAAACGCCCGATCAGAGGGAGAGACGGTCTAGGAAGGGAAGGCAAAGCTCCGTTCATGATCTGGTGGACTTGTGGGGTGGTGGCACCGCTAAAGAGCGCGAGAAAGAGAGGGAGTCTACGCGGGTTACCATTACACCCAAGGTGCCGGTATCATCTGGTTCGGACTCGAAGACGCCACAGCGCAGACTGATAACAGGGCCTTCTCGCGTCACGGAGACTAAGAGTGACAAACCGACACCATCTGGTTCACCTGCACCACCACTTTTCCTTTCTGATTCTCTCGGACAAATTGCCCGGTCACCTTCGATGTCGAGAACAGCGTCGTCACAACATACAAAGCAAACATCTGCTGTATCCGCAACATCGCCTACATCATCACGTAGTCGACCTCAGTCCATGTTCGTCTTTCCATCGAAGGCTCCGGAATCACCTTCACCCTCTTCCGTGGCACCCTCTGGATTATCGATACCAGAAGAGCGCACACCACGACCGATTCGTCGAACATCTATCACCGACATGGTTCAGAAGTACGAGAACATCGACGCGAACGCGAAGGTGTTTTTGACGAAGTCTTCCGGTCTGAAGACACCTTCGCAATCTGTGGATGGTGGGAGGAATCCACCATCGACCGGAACCCCGCGAAACGATTATCTTAATGGAAAGACACCATTGCCGATCCCAGATGAGTCAACGCCTAGTCGAACTTCCCCAGTCGGACTTTCTTCTCATACCTCGACAATAAAATTCCCTTCACGGTCATCTCCGACGCCAATGCCCGGTGAGAAAGAGGAGTGTGTGTCTGCTCCTCCTCTTCGATCACGACAGGCGTCTCTGAAACCTGCAACTCCAGCCGACCCTACAAGGAAGTCGACTGTGGATGATACAACGTCGCGCAGCGGTGAGAAGCGGACACCGTCCCCAGATAAGCCATATCAGGGTGTAGGGAGGCTCATTGATCAATGGCAGCGGAAGGCAGAAAGTGATGCTACACACACGCCTGTTAAGAGAAGTGGGTTTGTACCCAAACGAGCGGGTCTGGTTAGTGGTGGTGTTGGTAGAAGTCACTGAGGCATTGTTTTTGGATTCAACTTTACTGTACTGATGATCATGACTGGAGATTACATTATTGCATTGACCACTAAATACATGAAACTGACACGACAAACAAGAAAGCGAGAACAGTTAGACTACGCGGAAAAACAGAGATGGTCAAGAATTGTCAGATTCCGAGTCTGATGGTGAGCCAACATGGAAGGAAGACTGGCGCTGTGGCTCTCCTCGGGTTCGAGGTTGTCCCATGAGTGCTCTAGCGCCTTCCCTGCCTTTACCCATCTCCCACGCGGCAGCCTCTTGGGTATACATGTTTCCCCGCATCCTTTCTGTGTTGCCGCCTATGCCCATTTCAAAAGCAGCGGCGTCTGCGCGAGCGAGATTGGATTGGTTGGGATGGATGAAGATATGGTTGGGCTTAGATTTTGAACGAGGGCGTGAATGATTGGGCATGGAGGAAACGTGTGTGTCGTTATATAGCAATGGCTCTTCCACCAATGAGTAGGAACTATATGGAAACATTGAACACCACATAGAGCACCGATAGACTAGCGCCTACTCTTTTTCGTGCGATAAATGCTTAGGGGTATCTTGGTACTCGATGAAGAATTGGGCGATGGACAGCGTGACGACCTATATTGCGAGAGATAAGCAAGCTACCTCGACGCTGAGAGGGCTGCTCACTGTCATCACTATCAGTCTGGTTACGCACGGACGTCAGTTCATCACGTTTAGCGCGACCGGAAGGAAGCCTATACTCACCCAACATGGAACGACATAGCGATCAGCATGTATGCTCTACAGGGATGGTCAGCCAACAGAGCCATTGGCCGCCAAAAGAATAAGACTCACAGGCGAAGCAGTGTCGCAATGCCGTATAACAACGCCTTCCAAAACGCATGTCTCCATCGTATATTCCCAGCCCAGGCGGGACACCATTCGTTATTGGAAGCAAAGGTGACCAGCCTAAAAGTAGAAAAATAAGATGATAGGAAATGTCAAGGAATCCACCCACCTCTCTGTCAAGCACACAACAACAGTCAAGACCGAAGCCACCAAAAATTTCACGAATGAGTCAAGATAAATTCCAGAGAAAAGAACATGAGATCCTTTGAACGACCAGTGCAAGTAGTCTTGCCACTCGGAATCCATGTCGGAGGTAGTCAAAATGTTTTGGCAGGAAGGAAGGAAAGAGGTATAGCGAAATCAAGATCGCCACAAGCGAGTAATGGGGAAGTGCAAAAAACTTGAGCTATGATGGTTGTGCTGCGCCGTAAGTCCTCAGTTGGATACCAAGACCGTTCAAGGAAATCAGCGGTAGCTTAGGTGTCCCTATGACGATCCAGAGCAGGCACTGTTCCGGTGATTCAGATTCAGAATAGTAAATAAGGATATCGACAACACAGCTACAAGTATAGATAAGGTTAGACACTGTACAAGCAATTTATTCATGGCGGTGGCGACACCGACTGGCACGGCGCTCAGCGGCTTGACGTTCGATCTCTGCAGCCTTTTTTCTCCTCCACTCGCAATCGGTCATATATTCGCATGAACTGGTTTCCATAAGCTCTAGGCAGCGGCGAATGTAGAACGACTCACTTGCACCGCCTTGTCTGGGTCTCGCTGACTCCTCTTGGGGGTCTACGGCCCATCCACCAGTCTAATACACTGGTAAGGTAATCGTTCAAGAGGTCGTCGTCGAGATTGAATTCTTAATATCAATGGACCTTGTGCAAATCATCGGCCTTGGGACGTTGATGCTGATGGTTCAAATAATGGAGGTATTGGATCTAATTTCAGGAAAATGCTCAATTATATAATTTGTAGATACCACAAAGACCGCACCGTTAGAACCCTCCTTCCCGGATATCTCGTTCGAGGTGCTTTAACTGTGATTCCTGTAGCACCCATAACAACTCAGCAGATCTCTCCTCCATACCGAGATCAAATACTTGGTTAAGGATCAATGGTTGTTGGCGACGATAGATTAACTGAAGACGGGGATCAATGCCGGGGATATCTAATTTCGAAGCGGTATTTCTCCACAGAGCAGTCAGATCATCGAGACAAGTAAATGCGGGGTGGGAGATCCCCGGCACTGCTTGAGTCAGGAATCTCTCAGAAAACTGCCACGTCGGATCAACATTAGTCTGTTCCCAGAGTCTTATGAAGTCAAAGGGGTTTTCAGTTGATATCAGCGAGGATAAGAGTCGATGGTATAGCATGAGTTGTAGACGCGAAGAAAGTGCATCTTCGTCGGAGGGCAAAGATTCACTGCGCCGTGTCTTGGTGTCTATCAAACGTAGGGTGTGCTGATAGAAGCGAGGAGTTGTTGGGCCTTCTGTCTTGATCTCCTCGTCGACCGTTAAATCGATGATTGTGTAGTCAGATGAAGGGGCAAAATCTATTATGAGACTCTGCCCTTCGCTTAGCTTGAATACTTGACGTCGCTTTTTGCGTTTGCGCGGGGTTGACGCCGGACTTCGAAGGCGTTTTGGACCGTCCGGAGACCCAGCATTTTCTCTGACTAGTTCATCCTATGTCGAAATTATTGATACACGAAGTGGCCGGGAACGGTTTGACTTACAATTATCCCAGTAACAATAACTCCTTCGACAAAACCAAAGACAGGCATTTCCCGCTTCATTTCTGACGTTAAATATGTTCACTCTAATCATGATGTACGTACCGTACATCCTTCGGCGAGCAGAGTGTGTATCGATAACAACATATTGACAATACTGTCAAGCACGTAAGTAGCGATTATTCAAAAGAAGGTCAATCTTACCGTAATCCCCAATACTCTTCGTCAGTAGTGGGTTGGACATAGACTTTCTCCGGATTCAGTTCCAGCTCCAATTTTTTGTGTACAAACTACGTAACAGTAAGCGTGGAATAATATCAACAGAACAGTAAGCATCAACCCACCGTTCCTCTCTTCTGTACTTCGTCATTGACAGCAGCGACATCTTTCTTGACGGACATTTCTTTCCCATTCCGAGAGACGAATGACGTTGGCCTATGCTCCAGAGGCCTCGAGCGCTTTTGCAACAAGCCGTATTCAAATTGTACTTCGCACCTTGTATTCCATAAGCTAGTTTCCTTGTGCCGTGACCAGACACTTACCAGGCTGGGCCGACGAGATCAGAGACTGATAGTCTCTGGTATAAACGAAAGCGTGTATACATGCTACGCTCATCCTCCTGTGCTTCAGGAAGGACGTCCTCATCCTCCACCACGATTTCAACCTTGGGACCCCCCTCTAGCGTTGTTTCGCTGGAAAATGCAGTGTTGCTGGCGGCGTCGATTTTCGCGTAATCTGCCTCGGGTGAAACTATCAAAGCCTCCATCTGAAAAGTCACTACTATCCGACCGCAAAAAGCATCCCCTTGGAACAGAAGAGTCGCCAGACAAAAAAATGCAATCCTGGCGGTAAGCAGTGATTGTTTGTCTCAGTCTGATCTGAGCGTGACACACGCGACGGTCACATGATATTGATCTGAGAAAGTCGGACCCGGTCGGACCGGATATCCAGCACAGCCATCGAAGGCGCTGTTGGCGGTTGAGGCATCATCCAACTCATTTCCCTCTCAACCTCTTACTACTTGGCTGAAGCAAGGGGACTGACCATTACGTGATACTTTTTTTCCCAGGTTTCCTGACGCAAGGCGGTGCAATCCTAGCTGCCACATGCACAGACGGACTACCAGTGATCCTATGATTCCTATCCGTTTGCATAGCCTTCGAAACACCTTGGCACACTATAAAAGACCGTTACAGGCGTTGTATACAGGGTCAAATAAAGTACTCAAACCATTGATCGCGCTGGTGCAGAAACAGGGGTAAATTCACGCTTTCCAGGATCCTGATAAACATCTGATCTTTACTCCATCAATTTTCACATACAGCTCCACAGCTTTCTTCACGAGTTTAAATACATTCGCAGCAGCTAAGCACCGCAATATCTGGATTTCTGTCTTACCGCCCTTATTTTCGCTCACGGGCATGTCTGACAATAGCACGCTCCCTGACGGCTACGGTATAATTTCTGTTTTGTGTGTTGACTGTGTGTTGACCATTATGACTCTTAGTGGACGGTAGTTATTGGTATTACGCACCTAATAAAGGTGCCCCGATTGCCCTTGCGATACTCTTCGGTATCTCTGGGATAGTCCACGTCTACCAGTGCTTGTGAGTTTTACTTTCTGTTCGACTGGTCTCCTCTCACAGTCCATGTAGCAAGTACCATTGCTGGAAAGTTGGTGGCTTACTTCCTTGGGCTGCGACCCTTTTTGTAGGGGCGTTCGTGGCACGAGAAATAGGAGCCTACAACTATAACAACCTTGGTGTTTTTATCGCTAGCACTGTATTATTTCTAATTGCCGCGTATGTTGATTCCCGCCTCTTCATCGACTCGCGTTTGTCCTAATTCCTGTGTTTTTCCAGCCCTGTGTATGAGGGTGCCAATTACTTTCTTCTGGGACGGATCTTATATTACGTCCCATACAACTCCCCACTTCATCCCGGGCGTGTCGTGTCTACTTTTGTTGGAATCGACCTCGTTATTGGAACGCTTACCGGAGTTGGTGCCCCGCGTGTCGCCAATTCATCTCTTTCTCAAAGCGACATTGATTTGGGAAAGAACCTATTGAAGGCCGCGCTTTTACTCCAGATTGCGTCCATGTGTACTTTTGTCGCTATCACTGCGCGGTATCACTACAGATGCTACAAGACGGGAACGCTTCCAAATAACCTACGTACGGTTCTCATCGTTCTTTACATCAGCTGCACCCTCATTACTGTCCGCACCATATACCGCACCGTGGAGTACTTTGAAGCCGCCAGCTTAAACGTTTACTCCGACGTCCTCCACATTAGTCCGCTGCTAAAGCACGAGTTTTACTTCTGGGTATTCGAAGCGATGTTCATGTTCTTGAACACAGTGCTTCTAAATTCATTCCATCCTTCACGCTTCCTACCCGTTAACAACAAGATATACCTCGCCCAAGATGGCGTTACAGAGATCGAAGGTCCAGGATACGAGGATAAAAGACATTTCCTTTTGACTCTTTTTGATCCTTTCGACATCGTTGGAATTATTACTCAAAGGGACAAGAAAGAGATGTTCTGGGAGAAGGATGGCAAGGAAGAGAAAGTCGAGGCCTGAGTGAGGCTGTTACTCTACTATACCACTTATTATCGTTTTTCCATAAGAACATGCCGCCTCCTCAGTGGCTTCTCATCATGGATAGTCCCTCTAGCGTATAGTGCTTGCCAGCAGTCTGGCTTGATTTCTGTCTTCCAACCAGACGCGTAGTGAATGCTTCTGCACCATCCTAATGAAGCCGCCATTGCGGTCCGGCTTGGGCCGGTAACTTCAACGCCAACGACAAAACCACCACAAGGTGATCCGAGCTTCTGGAGACGGAGATATCTTGACAAGAGTCTTTCCTCGATAGAGACGATCTGTCCCACGAAGTAGATCCCTTCCACAATACTCACCTTTCGGCCGAAGGCTGAGTCCAGACCTTAAAGAATGTCTATCGCCGCACGGTGGGATAGGTAATGCATGTGCTAGCGAGCCACTTGATCACCATACATACACCATGCATCATGACTGGTATTCCCGAACAAACGCTGGGCGAGTAAAATTCTACCCTTCTCTCTCTACGCTTACTCATAAAGTGTCAGAAACGTAGATTCAAATGTCAGAACACGATGTTTGCCACCAGAAGCTCCCATTCATCCATGAATATGCATGCGTACCTGGGCCTTCTCATTTCTTGATGATTCTTGGATCTGGGTTATTGGACAATTCAGCTGATGACAGTATGATGCTACAAGTAGTCTTCTGGCTCCCAGGACTCGTATTTTTGGACCAAGGGACATCTCTAGAACAAAAAGAGATAGACTCATGGATGAGGTGATTAGCGATCTGGACTAGGAGCGACCTACCGCTAATATTCCGGCGATGCTTGTTAGGTTTCCTCATTGCAGATGGCAGAATATTCATGAGGACGCTATCGATGTCCGTCCTGGACTGTAAAAAATCGCAATCGGTGAACTGCTAATCCCATCGTGATTGGGGAAACCCTCGGAGGGATCTTTCAGCTCCTATGTCACTACGACGACTTTGGTATTCTAGTTCCCTGACCTATAGGCTAGCTTTCCGTGCCGTGCAGCCTGATTCATTCAAGTGTGTCCTCCTGGACTAGCTGTTAGTCATGATAGGACAAGAACCAGGTGGTGATATTGTATTGGTACTCCAGCGACCGCATTGTCGAAGCTCACCAGCGGAGCTCCACCTCTAGGAGAAGGCGGTCTATGCCGTCAAGTCAGGAACATGAGGGCAAAGGAATGCTGGCCATCTCTTCGTTAACGGCAGCGTCGCCAGTTATGAAGAAGGGGTCCACATTCAATGGAATATAGTTGAGGCTGGGTGGGTATGAGAGAGTACGATGATGTGGTCATTTGTCTCTGCCGAACACCCTCTAACGACTAGAGAAGATGGAAATTTCCCTCTTTGCGCGACATCTGCAACGGAATGAGTCATGGACGCCGTCGATATTTTCAGCGGTGCCTGATCTGTATGTACTTCGATTTCGCGACTGTGTGCTGGGCCGATCGCGACGTGCCCTCTGACGCCCCAGGGCCCAACTCTGAAGAACGCCCTTGCTGTCATTTTACCGTGGTTTTTGCCTAACACAATATGTCACTACGTTTCATGAACCTCTTCAGGAAACGCGATGTACACGCAGGAATGACGATCTTTCTTGTAAAGGTAAATCAACCGACACGCTAATTCGGCAGAAATGCCGCAGGTCTATCTGCTATGCTCACGGGATCGTGATGGATAATTTACGGCTTCATCTCAGGATATTTTTGGACGTTGACATTGAAGGATGAGGCATATGCAGCGGAAGATGCCAATGACTTAGGAAACTCTTGGGGTCCCAGTGGTAATACATCTACCTCTTTTTCTGCCGTGATTATGCCGACTTCGACGCCGCTATTATTATCGCCTTGTCAGTCCTGCTGGCATCGCGGGGCTGGTTGGTCTTGGAAGAGTATAAAAGAAGCCCACTTTACTGAATCACTCCCCAACTCACTCGGCAGCTCCAGTCCCTTGAACAAAAAGTCTTCGAGTCACTAAAATATGCAGTTCACACACTTCACCTCCTTCGCCGTCCTCTTTGCCAGTCTTTTGGTCGGACAGGGTGCAGCGCTACCAACGTCAAGCGCCACTTCTAACGTTTGCGATCTCGTGCCATACCGGTTACTCCTGCTTATACTTTTTTCTCATCGCAGGCTTGCGTCTTGTCCCCTGACGTCCCCCGAAGTAAGCATCCTCTATGTATTAACTTAAAAGCGCTAAGTCCTTGTGAATTACAGGTGACTACGTCGCCAACCCTGTATGACAGTACGATTCGCCCTTAAAGCGCAAGTACTAACATAACTATTCAGCCCGTGCGTCAAGACGTTACTGATGGACAAGTGTATGTCTTTTCCCTTAAAAAATCAATGACTTTCCTGACCACAATTGAAGTGGGCTCGCATTCACACTCGATATCACCGTTATGGATGTGACTACTTGCAATCCCTTCTCCAACGCAATGGTTGAACTCTGGTCTGGTGAGCTAGCTTGTTCAAGCCCGCCCTCGGATCCAGCCTGACCGACTTTGAAATTGCAGCTAACGCCGTGGGAGAATACGGCGATTTCCTTCGTGGAGCTTTCACTACGGCATCGAACGGCGTTGCTCAATTCCAGGTGCGCCCCTCAAGGCCGCGATCATGCTAGCACTCATGCATTCGTCGTGTAGACTATCTTCCCTGGATATACTTCCGATGGCGCCAATCATATGAATATCGCGGTCCACCAGACTTCAGACATCTCTTCTCCCATTATCCACACTGGAGAGTTGTTTTTCACTGACCCTTGGACTAATATTATCGCCATGTCGACTCCCTACAACCAGAATACCAACGCCCGCATTATGGACGCTCAGGACGCAGACTATGCCACGGCTAACAGTAATGGAAACAATGCCATCATCAGGTGTGTACTATCCGCAAAGGTGTCGCTAGAACGCACTGATGGTCGTTCTTAGCGTGTTGTCCATCCAAGATGACTGGCCCACAGGTGAATATATACTTTGGTATTCGGGTCGTTCCTCGCTGATTAAGATCACCAATCCACAGGCATTATTGGAACAATCAGTACGCTTTCCGTTCCCTCCTGAGATGCATTGCTGACTGAGTCTAGCGGTCGGAGTGAACCCGTCCAAGTAGTTTATAATCCAAAATGAATTTGTAAAAGTAAATGAATTGAAATTGACGCGACGCGTACTCACATGGCAATGACGGCACGGCGGCGACCGCGATGATGAGTCACCGGGGTGACGTGAACAAAAAAGTGGTCTCATCTGGAATACCCAATTGAAGATTGTCCGTGTGAATTACAAATTGAATGGTCCAGCGCTCTCGCCATCGCTCTTTCGACCGTCCATGCATCGTCGTCCCACTGCAAGTCGTGCCACTGCCTGACTTTTATACTGACTGTTCCTTTTCTTGTGTTCGGTCAAGGCCCCCTTTCCTCCCTTCGATCGCGACGACGTCCGACCTGTCCTTGACATTCCGGACTCCGGAGAGATAATGCTTGATTCTTTTCCTGTTTTCTTATCCTAGTCTATTGGTTCATTTATCTATTCCAACGAAACGACAACGACATGCCTATTATGACCACCTCCTCACCTTCCCGGTCCTTTTTCGTTACTTTCATCGCCGGCGCACTCAGCTCCATTGGCCTCGGAGTGGTACGTAGCTGCCTCCTTAAACAAAGTTAATCAGCTTCTGACTGAGGATTTAGAGCGTAGCTGCTATATGGTTTATCTGGCTTGTGCCCATTGCAAAGCCCGTTGCCCCCGAGTTGGCGAAAAAAACCTCCCGTAAAGCTCGCCGACGTTCTGCACCCCCTGCCCTGCCCTCTTCTTCACGTCGGCAAGCATCCATCCTTCGTCGCCGAAGTCGAGCAGCCCTCAGCTCGGAGCCTTCCACTCCAGACAGTACTGCCACCCGACATGTTTCCTTCTTAGACTCTCAGATAAGGTCTGGGAACTCTGGACGGTTTTCGGTCCCTACTGAGGAAGTAAAGCATGAGTCCGATGAGAATCTACCGTCTCAATATGACTCCAGTCCTCGGTCATCCTCATCGACACTCGTTTCCACACAGGTTCCTATTAAACTTATTCTGACACTGTCCTCTGGCGGTACGGAAAGCGGAGAGGGCTCAGCAGAGTCCGACTCTTCAACTCGCCGATCATCCCTGTTGTCGTCTCGCTTGCCAAAGATGAGAAATCCTTTGGGAAGCAAGAAACGAACTCATGAAGCAAGAACTTCACTCGGTGCGTCCACCCACTTACCGTGCTCGATAATCCTTTTGACTCTTAGCATCATAGATTCAATAGAACGCCCTAAACCTATTCGGGCGTCTAGCCTGTCCACTTCATGGCAGCGTTGTAGACAACAAACTGCATCAGACACCATTAATACCCCTTCACCTCCCGAATCGGCTGCACGCCCTCCATTTCGCCGCTTGTCAGGCTCGCGTGTAGTATCTTCGCCAACTTCGTCTGCGGGCTCATCACCCACAGCAAATTCATATTTTTCTTTTAAGACATCACGGAAATCATCGAATCCTACACCAGTACCGCGTACCCAACCTTATCAGTATCCCTATTTTGCTACCCCTCCTACGGGCGCTAAGATTATTCTTAAAGCGCTACCGCAGTCTGAAGGTGGTAGCACCAGCAGTTCAAGCAGTGTTGACTTCGCCGCAGTTGCGACGCCGGAGTCCACCCGGAGTATTGAACGCACAGAGGCCAATGCGCAGGACACAAGCCTCCCTTGGCTACGGGAGACGTCCTACTCCTAAACAGTAGAGCGATGAGCGAGAGCTGGACAACCGGCGCGCCCCCGTAGCAAGGTTTTAAAAATTACAAATGCATTATTTTATAATTTTGTACGTCTTATCTTTCTCACTCTTTATCCTGGGCGCTCAAACTACTATTTTCAGATTCAGGGCATAACAGGTCACCGTCAGGATAGAGCAGTAACGATTTATAATGCAACGATGTATTTCATAGTCACGCACATACCGAATAATCGATACCAAACATTTGTTCGAGCGAGAGTTAGTCGATAGAACGTGGATCTTCCTTGAATTATTGATCCTCGATCTTTTGTGATCGTCCGTAGCCGAAAGTGCTTCCGTGCTTGTCTCGGTTAAATCACGCTCACTGGGTGCGGCTTTTATATTCCCGAGTCAGATGGGTGCCGACTCGGACACCCCTCTAGAGACGCGTTTAACCGGTTATCTGAGACCGGCTCAACGTGTCGAAATACTTATAGCAAATGTCTTTGCTCACTCAGTTTCCACCATGTCCGTAGGCGGCGCCTTTGCCAGAATAGCCCATCCAACTCTAAGGCTTCAGTCACCCTCGACTGTATCACTTCCTGGTACTGCCAGGTCCCTAAAGCCATCCTCGTCTCCCACTGCTTCGCACGTATGCTCCCGACCGAGAACGTGAGTACTCATGTTTGATCCGCTTGGTCACTAAGTACTGACAGCACCACAGTAGCGGCACCTCCCCCTTTGTGGAGTGGGATCTAGGGTCTTGGAGAAGCCAGAGTAATGCAGCGGTCATGTTGATCGCCGCACACCTCCAGTCTCGCGCGCGATGATCTACTTTTTCAACTTTTATTTTGGGTTTTATGATGGTCAGTAACAACACCCCAGGACACCTCATCCTACACACTGACATGGGCCTCTCAGATCTCGGGTGAAAGCACGCAACCGCTATGATTTCTTCTTCTCTATAAAATGTATCATGCATGTCCGTTATTCGTAGAGTCGAACCAGTCCCAGTTGGAGCAACTTTGCATTATATCACAACCTACACAGCCTTATTACTCAGTTAGACCGTCATGTAACAGCAGTGCAAGCATTGCTTCAACGACGGGATTGTTAGGCCCTTGTCCCACAATCGTACTTTCCTCGATGCTACAAAGTAGCTGCGCGTCAAGGAGACGACTACGATTGGCGTCAGTGTGCAACAACCCGATATTGATGTAACTTGCCGCAAGTGATTAACAAGGATGCCTATCCGTGGCCATCCTTTGAGCTTCACTACACCATCCCTCCCATCGATGCTTATTCCACCTGAAATTTGATTAACTGACACGGTTCCGCCGAATAAAAGCATTGCATATAACGGAACCTGGAGTATTATTTTAGTCAACGAATCGCCACTCAAATCGATCTTTAAAATACCTCGGTCGCGTCCCTCAAAAAGATCTTACTTGTCTTAACCTTCGTAAAGAACACCACATATTGAGATCTCCATGCTGCGAAATCGAAAAGAACACTAGCAGGATGTAGAAACACCCTTTCGTTCCTGAGATCAAAGATTTTGAATTCCTTGGCTTTGTTTTCCCGCTGGACGGTGCCGCCTTGAACCTTGTCGTACTTCCTTGCCGACAGAGGTAAATTGACACGCGCGACTCTGGGCCACAAGCCACCTAAAATGACTGCTTTGAGGAGGCTGATATTCTCGCTGTTGACATTGATGGATGGTGACGATGATTTGGAGTGCAGCGGGATAAAACCGATAGATATAAGGGATGAAAGAAAATCGTTTCGAAGGTTGGATATTTCGCGAACAGTGCTCGCCGAGATGAAATTCTGAGGGAAAAATGTATGTACCATTGAGAAATTGGAGTACACAACACACGGTTACACACTTCTTCGCAAAATCGACGAATTTCGCCGGGTGATTTTCTTTCGGTCTGGAGCCGCATACACTCATCATAGGCTTTGAGATCTGTCAGAAGATCACTAGTTCCTTCGGAAAAGCGGGCCCGAGCCCTGATACAAGGTCAGCTACACTTTTCTGTATATTGAATGCTCCAAAACGTACATCGAGGCTTCTTTTCTTTTCTCCAGTGGGCTAACAAACAATGGCTTCGATGATAAACATGCAGCGATAGTGAGTACGGGACTGAGGCACCGAAAGATTGTGCCGAGAACAAGCATCTAAATGGTCGCGTTGGTTCAAAAAAACTTCGGATGAGAACAGAATTACTTTGGCTAATCGCAGATCTACCGGAAGTAGTGACTAAAAGATGTCAGCAAAGACTAGATCGGAGAAAGATAGACGTACAAGATGTCGTCCAAGTGCTGTCAGCCTTCCTTGTCTATCCACGGCCCCAAGGTTTTCTAATGTCGTCCAAGCCGTATCCATTGAAGAGACGTCAGGAGGAGAGATGGCTTTGCCTAGGAAGTGCTTCAAAAAGGAGGTGAGTGTCCCATGCCTAGTAGACAAAAAAAAAGGTACTGACCTTAACATCTTCGTCCTCCCTTGTTACTTTGACGGCAAGCGAAATATTTTCGAGCGGAACGCGTAATATCTCTGGTACAACGAACTTTCCCATTTTCGATTCGTGCTTCCTGGTGTACAGCTTATAGCATATACCGGGCTGTGTTCGACCAGCGCGACCTCGACGCTGCCTTGCCTCTGCCAACGTAACCCATGTCTCTACCAAACGAGAAATACCTGACTCTGCATCGTACTGTGTCTGCTTGACCTTTCCCGAGTCCACAACATATATCACGTCATCGATAGTGATAGAGGTCTGTGGTAGTAAACGTTCAGTAAGTCTATACGGTACATTGGCTTGGAGACAACTGACTTCCGCGACGTTGGTGGCAGCTATGATTTTCCACTTGGTTGTCTTGACGAATACCCGCCTCTGTTCCTCGCTTGACAGATTTGCATGCAGAGGCAAAATGTCGGCGGGAGCACTTGACGGCAACACTCCTTGTGTCATGTCCATACATTGTCGAATTTCTTGCACACCCGGAAGGAAGATGAGGATACCTCCACGAGTTTTTGAGGTGGTGATTATGTGCTTCACTACTGCGGCAAGCATCTGGAGATCACGAATAAGCAAAGAGCGCTTCTCCTTGACAGCATCTGACCTTGTAATCGATGGTGTTCGCCCGAGTGAAATTCTGCAGAGCAGTGATGCATTCGTCATTCAAACCACTGGAGGCATACCCAGTACGGAACGCTTCCTGTTCTTCTCGAGTCTCCTTTTGCGCCGGCTTGACCGCTGGTGGGCGATACTCTATCAATGAGATAACGTCCTCCAAGTACCTGTAAATCATTGCATAAAGACGGATAATATGGGTATGGATAAACACTCACAGATCGGTTACTGGATGGGTGAACCCGGGGATGGTCAGCAAGGGTGCGCCACCAAAGTACCTGATAAAAGTTTCATGGTTGATAGTGGCAGACATGAGGACGACCTTGAGAGTCTTATTTTCTGTCAAGAGTTCCTTCAGTTCCAAAAGCAAGAAGTCCCCATCGACTGATCGTTCGTGCACCTAATTACCATGTCTGAGTGCGAGTCAAAACGAATTCAATCGTACTATACCTCGTCCACAATAATATGCGAAACGTCTTTCAGCTTGTCCCCGGAGCTGAGGCGTCTGAGCACCACACCTGTGGTGCAGAACAAGAGCTTGGTCTCTGGTTTTCTAGTACTTTCGCCACGAATGGCATATCCTACTGAACCATCGTCAAGGCGTTCATTGGATACGCGCGATGCTACACCGATCGCGGATATACGCCTGGGCTGGGTAACGACAATCGAAGTGGTTTTCCCCCGGTTAGAGTCGATGAGAGAGTCCAAAATGAATTGTGGTACTAGGTAAAATCAGCTTTTTAAGTTGTTGATTGGTTATTCTTTACCTACGTTGCGTAGTCTTTCCACAACCTGGGGGGTAGCTGATCAGAGAGAAATAAAAAGACGGCAGTTGTAATGCTGACCTGTTTCCCCCACTACGACAACGACGCGATTATCTTCCAGCTTTTTGAGGAACTCATGTTTAGAGGCAAAAGCTGGCAACTTTTGTTGGGCAGCCATGATGTCATCATATTGTGCTTTCTTCGTTCTCCGCAGACGTTCGTATTCTTCCTTGATTTGCTGGTCCGTCCTCCGGTCCTGAGAATAATAATTGCCTCTTCTCCGACCGGTAGCTTGTGTGAGGGTAACGTCCTCTAGCTCCAAATTCGATACGACTTGTGAGCGACGCGAAAAGTGCTGGAAAACAATAGATATGCTGGGTGGTCCGTTGGCCTCTATTTTAGCCCATTCTTCATCCAGAATTGATAATGCCGTTATGCAGAAGCCTCCACCGGCATCTAACAGCTCGTCTGACCGCAAGAGTTGAGATAGCATATGAAGGCGAACATAAGCGGGGACTTTGGAGGATGTCAGATACATCGGCGTGTAATCTTCAAAAGGAGTGAACTGTAGTCGGTTAGCTAAAATATAGTAAATACCTCGTCGAGGAAAATTTTTAGCAGAGTACAGAATGTGCAACTGAATCGGTGCAGTGAAGAGAGGTATGATGAGCTGATGCTCTTCGACATGGCCGCCGAGACCCTCTACATCTTTTGTGTCGATCTCGTATGGTGATAATATCTTACTTTCGTCCAATAAAGAAGTGACATCTTCGCCGATGAGTCTCTGACACAAAGTAGCAACAAGAAGATCCCAGGAAATTGTCAGCCTCGAATCCAAGAGACACTCTCGAACGACGTGAACAGGCCAACCAGCCTCTTTGGTCGCCTTCTCTATGACCCACCGCGTTTTTAAATCGTCAGTTCCAACATGCACTGAAGTGATAAAAGAGTTGGAGGAGTTGACTTCCGGTAGAAAACGTTCAGGAAGATCGCATTCTGGTACGTGGAGAACCAGATATTCTATGCATGCTTCCAGGAAACCTTGAGACGCCAGGAGAGTTGCTGAAATGGTAGAAGGTTCGGAGACAAAATCAACTGCCTTCCGGGCTTGGATAGGCGTGAATCCCAGATGTTGGAGCTTCTGAGTTCCCGCCTGTATCTCCTCCTCAGATATATCCTTGGGCACTGCAGCTTGAGCACCTTCAGGAAGTGAGGCCCAGCCCTATCAATTATTGAGTAGGGGATCTCAAACAAGCAAAGCGGCAGACCTGCTTAACAGCATCCTCAACCTGGTTGCGTAGCTCGTTGGACATCCTGACCTCAGGCCAGTTTTGGAAACCAAGAGAAGCATTAGAACTGCCAGTGTGCGAGCCTGTTTTAGGCTCAGGTTCAGTACGTTTCTCCGCTGCCTTGGCTTGTCGCTGTTCCACCATTTTACGTGCGGCGAAAGGATCAGCGTCATACATCCACTTGAGGTGTTCTGGCGCGTTTTTGTGCTCTGCCGCAAGTTGCATCCAATATGATCGTGGTCCTTCTGGTAATACCAGGTTGAGCTGAATTTTGTTGCAAAACTGCGGAGACGGTTCATAAGGAGACAAAGCATTGTTTAAGCCGTAGTAGACGAACACGGTACAAGGCATATGTGGCACCCCAATGACGAGCTTCCAGGGCGCTAGACATCAGGTATGGGGGATGTGGGGTTAAGCGAACAGACTCTTTCCCGGAGCTCTTCTTGTTTATCCGACTCAAGATGACGGTAAATGTCCAGTCGGCGCCTACTTGGCGCTATCAAGATTGGAGGTACATCAGCAATCTGGCCAAGAGGGGACGGACCTTACCGTCTCAACAATAGGCTTCTCCCATCCATTCTTTTGGCACCTGAAATTGGATTGATTTTGATGTTTGTTTCCGAACAAATGATTGATGGTCACCTTTCATGTAGTAGACTTAAAGGATATTTGGACCCCGGAGGAAACAGAGCTCTTTCTCGGTCTGTCGAGTCACTCGGTTTATCCGGCTGTTTAGAAGAGTTCCCCGCATTTCCAGATTTTACGATTCCGCTGCGGGGAGGCATAACTGTGAGGGGGTGAAGATGAATGGTCGGGGTGCACAGCCACTGGTTCCCGTTTCAACAAACTGACTACACATCACAATGAAAAGTTTTTTATCATCCAATACATAGAATACAAGTACACGGCATTTTTTCGATGAACAACTGGATTATACAGGCAAAAGCGTATACGAAACTCATAGGATAACAGGGAAAAAGCGACAGACAAGCTGCAGGCAGCAGGACCGAAAAAGCAAGAGCCAGAGATCTAAGCAGGTTCCCAGTAGTAGAAGTAGTCCATCAACGTCTGAGGGTCTGCAGGGGTTGCGTCCACGAGAGTTGGCATCGTTCGCATTTTCTTCGTTGGCACTTCCCGAGCCTGAAAGAGGGTTAGCATCGGCAATGGCACGTAAGATGTGATATGCATGCATGCAAGTCCACGATGATATCTCTCTTTCTTTTGGTTGCCTTTCCCTGGGAAGAACTCGGAGATGACTGTCATGAACAAATCCATATGCGACTGACGTACGGGGCCCTGCAACTTGGGTAGCCCTTTCACGGTACTGACCCAGCTCTGCCCAGCTTTTGGTAACAGCGATAAGAATTCCCTCCAGTTGGGCTTGCTTCTTCTCCAGGTTCTTGGTGGTAACTTTCACCTTGTCCTCCTGTCAGCATTCTGAGCATATATCAAAAGCAATTTGCGTACAGGATGCAGATCCTTGGCTTCTGCATCGGCGAGTTTCTTGATGTCATCCAAAGACATGGGCAAGGGTGCGCTGGCAGCCATGGAGGTCGAACAAAGAAAAGCTTAGCATATTGATGTCATTTTCGAGGCTTACATAACACACCCGCTCTTTCCTTTCTACCATCTGCATGGCGAATTCTGACATCTACAACCTCGAATTACTCTCACTTGTCGCTAAAATAACCCAGGAAATTACCAACTACACCAATCTCAATGATAAAACTCTTGCAGAATTCGTCATCGCCCTCCACGAACAGTCCAACAAAAGTCTACCTGCATTCAAACAAAAACTGAAGGATGTCGGGGCAGAATTTCCTGACTCATTTGTCGAAAATGTCGACCGCCTTATTCTCAGCATGCATCCAAAACATAAACAGAAACACAAGCCATCGGCAAACGGAGATACTAAGGTTGCGGCGACAGAGGGCGAGCTGACAGAGCAGGAGAAGAAGAAGCGGTTGTTTCCTGGACTTGCTCTCAAGGACAGTGAGGTCCAAAGCTCCCGTCGCAGATGATGTTTTCTTGCAGGAGATAGGCGACCTGGTATCTGGCCGGAAAGTGAGGGAGAGGCCTTGGGAAGACGATCGAGAGCCGAAACGCCAACGAAGAGAAAGCCCACGGTCTCCTAGTCCTCCTCGCGGAAGGGACTACGGCTCCCGCGACAGACGGGGCGGCTATAGTAGCCGTGGCCCAGTAGACGATCGGCCTGTGCTGTTCAAGATTTACAACGGACGGGTGACAGGGTTGAAGGAGTTCGGTGCTTTCGTCACATTAGAGGGTGTGGCCGGACGGGTAGAAGGTGTGTATACTTGGTCGAAAAGTGATTGTCATCACTGACGTCAGTAAGGTATGGTTCATGTATCCAACATCCAAACTGGTATGCGAGCAAATTCGGCTATGGATCTCCTCAGTCGCGGACAGAATGTCAAGGTCAAGGTTGTAAGTGTCGCCGGTAGCAGGATTGGTCTTTCCATGAAGGATGTGGATCAAGCGTCTGGTCGCGACTTGACGCCTCATCTTCGTATCAAGTCCGAGGCGGAAATGGAAGAGGAACGAGTAAAGTCAATACGGAATGCGTCTTCCGGAGCAAACGCGCTACCGTTGCGGTCCAAAAATGACCCTCCCGTTCGATCTGCGAAGCGGCTAACCTCTCCGGAGCGCTGGGAAATTAAACAGTTGATTTCGTCGGGAGCCATTGATGCATCAGAGTATCCTGACCTCGATGACGAGATGAATAATCCTATGGTGCATGCCGAAATTGAAGAGGAACTTGATGTCGAGATCCGGGAGGACGAGCCGCCTTTCTTGGCTGGCCAGACCAAGCGCACCCTTGATCTCAGTCCAGTGAAGGTTGTCAAGGCTCCAGACGGTTCTCTGAATCGAGCAGCCTTGGCTGGAGCGTCCCTTGCAAAGGAAAGACGAGAGCTCAGGCAACAGGAGGCAAATGAACAGGTGGATTCCGAGGCAAGAGATTTCAGTCAGCCGTGGTTAGACCCAATGGCCAAAGAATCGGATCGGACATTTGCCCAGGATATGAGAGGGAATTTGAAAGGCCAGAAGGCTGGAGAAGTGCCCAAGTGGAAGGAGCAGACGTTCAATAAGGCCACGACGTTCGGAGAGATCACGACGCTCAGCATCCAGGACCAACGGAAGAGTTTGCCCATTTACAAGCTACGCGATCCTCTACTTCAAGCTATCGAACAGGTGTGTACGCTCTGCCTGTCTCTAGTTGAGGTCCATTAACTTACCTTTTTAGCATCAAGTTCTCATCGTCGTCGGTGACACCGGTTCCGGAAAGACGACGCAGATGGTCCAATACCTGGCTGAAGCAGGTTTTGCTGATCGTGGTAGGATAGGTTGCACACAACCTCGACGTGTTGCCGCAATGTCTGTCGCTAAGCGTGTCTCCGAGGAAGTTGGTTGTCGACTGGGACAAGAAGTTGGGTATACCATTCGTTTTGAAGACTGTACCAGCCCAGAGACGCGGATAAAGTACATGACGGACGGTATGCTTCAGCGAGAATGCTTGATCGATCCGTTGTGTAGTTCATATTCGGTCATCATGTTGGACGAAGCTCACGAGAGAACGATCGCCACTGACGTTCTTTTCGGTTTAATGAAGAGTACGTTTTTGTTTCTTTTATCTTCCAGAAGGGATATCTAAACCCTTTTTCCAGAGGCCGTCAAACGTCGACCCGACCTTAAACTCATCGTAACGTCCGCCACACTTGATGCAGAGAAGTTTTCAAAATACTTCTTTGGATGTCCTATCTTCACCATTCCTGGTCGAACTTTCCCTGTCGAAATCCTTTACACCAAGGAGCCGGAAAGTGACTATCTTGACGCCTCCCTTATCACCGTCATGCAGATCCACCTTTCCGAGCCACCTGGTGACATTCTTCTCTTCCTGACTGGACAAGAAGAGATCGACACAGCTTGTGAAATTCTCTTTGAGCGTATGAAAGCTCTCGGTCCCAAAGTCCCCGAACTCATTATCCTTCCCATCTATTCCGCCCTTCCCTCCGAAGTACAATCCAGGGTCTTTGAACCTACACCGCCTGGAGCTCGCAAAGTCGTTATTGCTACTAACGTTGCCGAGACGAGTTTGACAATTCCTGGTATCTACTATGTTATCGATCCGGGATTTTCAAAACAGAACGCATATGATCCTCGATTGGGCATGGACTCTCTCGTTGTGATGCCCATATCGCAAGCGCAGGCTCGGCAGCGCTCTGGTCGTGCCGGTCGCACAGGGCCTGGTAAATGTTATCGACTGTATACCGAGGCGGCATACCGCAACGAGATGTTACCCAATTCCATTCCGGATATCCAGCGAACCAACCTTGCGTCAACCATCCTGCAATTGAAGGCTATGGGCATTAACGATTTGTTGAGTTTCGATTTTATGGACCCACCCCCAGCGCAGACTATGCTTACCGCGCTGGAATCATTGTATGCATTATCAGCATTGGATGACGAAGGGTTGTTGACGCGACTGGGGAGAAAGATGGCTGACTTCCCTATGGAGCCGCCACTAGCGAAGATGTTAATTGCCTCGGTAGAGCTAGGATGCTCAGAGGAGATCTTGTCCATCGTGGCTATGCTATCCGTCCAAACTGTGTTTTATCGTCCGAAAGAGAAGCAAGGTCAAGCCGATTCTAAAAAAGCCAAGTTCCACCAGCCCGAGGGAGACCATCTTACTCTTCTGACGGTGTACAACGGCTGGAAGGCTGCGAACTTCTCCAACCCGTGGTGCTACGAAAATTTCATCCAGGCTAGGAGTATGCGGCGGGCGCAAGACGTGCGGAAACAATTGCTTGGTATTATGGATCGGTATGTCTACCTCGCTTCGCGGAGTTTATTTTCTCGGTACTAACGAATATGATTACAGGTATAAACATGATATTCTGTCGGCGGGTCGTGATTATAACCGCGTTCGCATGGCAATCGCTTCGGGCTTCTTCCGAAATGCTGCCAAGAAAGATCCGCAAGAAGGATACAAGACTCTTGTCGAGGGTACACCCGTCTACATTCACCCATCTTCTGCGCTCTTCAATCGGAACCCTGAATGGGTTGTATATCACGAATTAGTCCTTACCACGAGGGAATACTGCCACAACGTGACTGCAGTAGAACCTAAGTGGCTCGTTGAAGTTGCGCCCCAGTTCTTCAAGGTTGCGGACGCCAACAAAATTAGTAAACGAAAGAAGCAGGAGAAGATTGAACCCCTCTATAACAAGTATGAGAAGGCGGACGAATGGCGTCTTTCGAAAGTCAAAAGGAGTGCAAGATCTGTAAGTTCAATTTTTTCCTCGCCTATCTTTTATTCTCACGATCACTTTTCAGAGTCAAACATTTGGATGATATGTTTTAGGTATTCCGTTGTATGCTGTGTAATGATAATTTAGATTTGAGAGGCGAGCATTAATTAAAAGCTTCTAACTAGAGAGAAACGAGGAATAAGGGAACTTAAGAGATACAGTCGATGATATGGGGTATGATACAATACTATATTTTTGAGAAGTAGGTGGAGTCCATGCCCATGAGCATTGGAAAAACGATACAAATATGCTGGGGGAAGCGATGAGATGTCGCCAGGATCAAAGTTAATAGTACTTACCGTAGTATTTAACCAACAAATCTTAGCGCATCAGCGCTAATGTAATACTTTCCAACCTCTCCTGCTTTCGTAGCCGCGGCCATGGCGTCAGGGACTAGCAAAAACGTCTGGGAAAAGACGCGACCGTGGCCGTCTATCGTCCTCGCTCCAGTAGTATGTGGGTTGCCAGCCGGCCCGCGTCCATGAACAACATTCCCCGAAACCGTGATAAGAAGCGATGGAGGTGATGTGCCTGTAAAGAATTTGACAGTGAGTTGCAAGACTTCTTCGAGGCACCAAAATGAAGCCTACCAGGTATGGGGTGACAGTCAAATGATTGCATATCATGCTTCGTTGGAGGCATCTTCGTAATGAGCTCCTTCAGACCATCTAACCCTTGTTTCGTCGTCCCGTTCCAGGATAAGGACGACGAAGACCGGTAGAAGCTGGGTAGGTCCGCCACCCGAGTGGAAGAGTCATAAGTGTTGTAATAGAGGCGAGTGAAGCTATCTGCTGCACGAGTAGCGATAGCAATACTGCAGAGAAGTAGAGTTGAGTCAAAGGGAAGAATCTGAACGATGAAGGACGCACTCGTCGCGGGTGAAGGGAGTTCGAGGGGTGGCGGTGGTCATAGTTGCTGGGAAAAGAGGTGAGGTCACGGTGTGACTACATGAAGAGGCGCACAGCCTCAGTGCACAGCCACGTCTTTTGCTGCTTCTGTCCATGGTGGAGACCCAGCTTCGAGTTCTGACGCTAAATTGCTGGTCCAGTAATTTGTTTTTTCATCGTTGCAAGCTCACTGACACGTGGCATGTAGGGGCCTAAAGTATGTCTCCAAGAATCGCCTTGAACGTATCCGAGCTATTGCCAATGAGCTCAGCAATGCCGACTACGACGTTATAACGCTGCAAGAGCTCTGGGTATTCTCCGACTACGTGCATGTCAGGGAATCCGTATCGAAGCGACTGCCTCACTCCAAATTTTTCTATAGGTATACTTCTTGTGTATGTATATGGACGCGTGCTTATGTCGTGTTCACTAGCGGAGCTCTTGGTTCTGGTCTGGCCATATTCACTCGGTTTCCTATCATTGCGACCTCAGTACATCCTTATTCCTTGAACGGTGCCCCCATAGACGTTATTGCTGGCGACTGGTTCGTTGGCAAGGCTGCCACAAGCGTGGTCATTTTACATCCGGTCTTGGGCCAGGTTCAGATATTTAATACACATGTCAGTCGACTTTCTTCTATTTCTGGAAAGCTCACCCAACCCCGCTGGCGTTTAGCTTTTCGCAAAGGGGGGAGAAGAGGGACCTGAGCATAACAGAGCCCACAGGCTCGTTAATGCGTGGGAATTTGCCAAACTTGCACGTCAGGCTGCCGAACTCGGACGCTACGTGGTTGCGGTACGGTGACCGCCGCAGTGAATGACCCGTATACTCATATCTTGTTCAGGCAGGCGATTTCAACAGCATTCCGACGACATTACCTATGACTATCATTCGAGATCACGCCTCACTCCATGATTCATGGGCTGTGACACACCCCAGCCTTCCGTCTTCGAGTATTATACCTCCACCGCATGAAGCCATCACCAAATTTGGTGTAACTGCCGACTCACCCATGAATTCCTACTCGGCAGGAAAGCCTCTCGATCCGTACGCTCGCAGATTCTGGGGCAAAAGGCTGGATTACATATTCTACCGTCAACCTATACGGCCGTCATCAATTCCTCAGTTGAAATGTACCGATTGCAAAGTTGTCCTCACTCACAAGGTTCCTGGAACCCCTCATTCCTTCTCGGATCACTTTGGCCTTGAAGCCACTTTAGAAATTCAGCAGGAGGATGCTGCGCCTGTTGAGTCTGATTCACATGGAGCAAACAACGACGTTTCATCTTCATCTGTTCCTGCTCCGCCGTTTAGGCATTCAACCGAACTTTCTAACGCGGCAATAACGACTACCATTCAGGCCTTGGGCGCATGTTATCACTTTTCACGCTATCGCGCACGTCGCGAGCTATATGTATTCGGCTTGTGTCTGGTTATTCTCATCGCCATCGTCATAGGTTCATCGTGGCTGCCGCATCCCTGGATCAACCCCATATTCTTAGTCTTTACTATCTTCATTGCCTGGTTGGCGACGACAATGCTCTATGAAGGATTTTTGTATGGCCAATGGGAGTGCAACGCGCTTATGAACGTTGTAGAAGAGTTGGAGATATACAAAAAAGGGTTAGAAATACGACTTGGGGCACAGTCGTAGTACTTTTCTTCAGGATAGATGCAAATTTATTTCCAGACACCATACTACGGAGCGGATGTATAATATAACTGGATGGGATTGTTTGACTAGAATGCAACTTGATAAATAGTGACGCATGTTATCTGCTGACTCAGTGTCATCGTTCGTCCATCAGAAATATCGACCATCTAAACTTTCCCATAGCCCGATAAGACTAGTACAGGTATGTGGACACGCCACCTGATCTTTGGCCAATAGCAACGCGCACGATTCTCATTCAGTTACAGCTCGCTCTCTTTCAATATGACCTCCGCGGTGACTGCAGAACACCCTGCATCCGGCAAGGAAGAACCCGAAGTCGATGAAAATGAGATGGAGGAGGGGGAAGAAGATCATAACGGCGCCGCGAACGGTGCGTTGTGCGAAATCCTTGCGTTGGCGCTCGCCGTTTACTTTGCATCTTGCTCTTGACCAGGAGACGCAAAGAAGAAAAAGAAAAAGAAGAAATCTAAGAAGAAAAAAATAGAACAGAGCGATCCTCCTCGTATTGGGCTCTCAAAGTTTTACCCAGACGGTATTTATCCCGAGGGCGAACTCCAGCCGTATAAGGATGAGTGCGTGTCGTTTATGCTTCACTGGGGATGATCTGATTTTGCTTTAGTAACACCTGGAGAATTACGTCCGAGGAGAAACGATATGAGGAGAGAATGATCAACGAAGATCCAGAGGCAAAGTATCAAAATATTCGAAGAGCAGCTCAAGTGCATCGACTCGTCCGCAATCATGCTCGGAAATACATTCGTCCTGGAATGACTATGACAGAAATCGTCGAAAATATCGAAGACGGAACCCGGGCACTCGTGGAAGAAAACGGGCTTGAATCTGGAGTTGGTTTCCCAACAGGTGTCAGCTTGAACAATTGCGCAGCTCATTACACCCCCAATGCTGGGGACACTAGAGGTATGTTCGTCAGCTTCTTTCTTACGGCAACGTCAACGGGCTCATCTCCGCCAACGAAGTGCTCCAGCAAGGTGACGTTCTAAAAGTGGACTTCGGTGTACATGTGAAAGGACGAATACTCGACTCTGCCTTCACGATGACCTTCGATCATACTTATGACAAGCTGCTCGAAGCTGTCAAAGCTGCTACCGACACTGGTGTTAGAGTAAGTCCCGCGCCTTGCTTCAATCATGTTGTCCAGATCCGATTATTCTCTAGGAAGCAGGCATCGACGTTCGCCTTGGGGAGCTTGCCGGAGCTATTCAGGAAACTATGGAATCGTATGAGGTTGAAGTCGGAGGCAAGGTTTACCCTGGTGCGTCCTATCTGTGATTTCATGATTCTTTTCTAAAAGACTCAAGTTAAACCAATCGAGAATTTGAGCGGACATTCTATCAACCCTTATCAGATCCACGGAGGGAAGTCAATTATGCTAGTCAAGAATGATGATCAGACCAAGATGGAAGAGGGCGAGTACTTTGCGATTGAGACATTTGGCTCTACGGGCCGCGGTCGGATTATCGAAAGCGTAAGTCTCGCATCTCTATCGGTCTTCATCTGTGTTGACGAACTTACCAAAGGGAGATTGTTCTCATTATGCGAGGGTGTATGATGCGCCACATGTGCCATTGAGGTTGGTTTCATGTTTCTCATCACACGCAATCGCTTCATTTCGATCAGATTAACTTCTGCAAAGTCACTGTTGAAGACGATCAACAAGAATTTCGGAACTTTACCGTTTTGTCGTCGCTACTTGGACCGCATTGGCGAGAGTAAATATTTGCTAGCGGTGCGTTCTTTGTGTGTCGATGTTCGCGGAGTCTTACTTTCCGTTTTACAGCTGAACCACCTAGTGTCACAAGGTGTGGTGCAGGACTATCCTCCTCTATGTGATCAGCTTGGATCAATGACAGCCCAATTTGTGCGCCCCAACTTTTGTGAACCCGTGCTGTATTCATCTTATTTCAGGAACACACGATCTTACTCCGGCCGACGGTGAAGGAAGTTGTAAGTCGGGGAGAGGACTACTGATATGCGCCGAGTGGTACAAGTACAAGAAAGCTTTCTGTGCGTCACGTATGCGAATCGGAGTCCATTGTTCTTCAATAACCACTTTTCTGCTGATCGGAGCTTTTTTTTCTGCTGAACACGCGCATCAACAGATGATCCCGGTGCTCATGATCCGATTGGTGGAACACTAGCAGCGGCTCAGAACAGAAAAAAAGGTTTGACCCAGCGGAAATCACCTGAAAGTTCGCATAGGGACAATGACGCCGTAACCCGATCCGGCACGGCTATACTATTAGGGGCTATTGCTCCTCCACATCTGTGTATGTTTCCCCCTGCCGCTTTGCTTCTAATAAAACACTGCAATCAATCTTCCTTGGCCTCTCCTTCTGTCGCCTGCGCCAGTCGAGCACGGTCTTTCACCCCTTTCTTTTGCCTACCGCAGTACCTCTTTGCTCATGTCTTTCATCTCGAGTCCTCGGATTGGTGAAACATGCAATAGTTCTTGTGCGACTCACTGTATCATCCACGAAGCTGCGCGAAAGCAATTACACGCCTTGATTGATCACTATGCGACACCAGGAGTTGCACCGCCTTCCGCACGCATGTCACCTCGACTGAAGATTCAGGACAAACCATCGCTCAGACTCTGGGATTGGTGGAAGTACGGCTGGTTTGTGGCGACTAAAGGTAAGTGTCATCGTTTTTTTTTTATACCTCTTTACTTACTTTGTTCGATAGCAACTCAAATGACTGGAGATGTACTAACTCATGCGTTCTGGGGACCCCGCAAGAAGTCGTGGGGTATCGAAATGACTTTGATATCAGGTTTAATGCGTGGCGCTGGACGCCATACCGCACTCATGGATCTTGTAGGCACAACCCCTCATATTCACGTCTGGATATTGACAATGATTTAGCCTTCCATTCGTCTTTTCATGGGTTTAGGAGGACTCGCTCCTCTCCCTTCTGATGCGCTTGTTACTCCTGTTACCTTCCGCGTTCGCAAACGGAGGTTGCGTGGCATCCTTGCGGATTTCGATAGCAAAGAAACCGGGCAGCGGGAACTATCCGGAGAATGGGTCGTTGCGAAGAAGACTTGGCACAGACTACAGTCAGAATGGAAGGCCTCTCAAAACAGTCGCAAAGGGCCCGGTCAGTCTCCTAGGCCAGGGAAGAAGACTGAACGGGTTGTATTATATATCCACGGAGGTATTTGCTGAATCTCTCTTACATGTGAAATTTGGATCTCACCTCTTGAAAGGCGCCTACTACGTCGGGAGTCCCGCATCGCAAAGGCAAATTTCTGTCCCCTTGGCCCAACACACTGATGCACGTGTTTTCGGTAAGTCTGTCCTGTCCCTGGTCGACTGATCTAGCCCTTTAATACAATCTTAATCTTGTAGCCCTTGATTATCGGCTTGCACCTGAGAGTCAATTTCCTGGCCCTCTTCATGATGCCGTAAGCGGTTATCTGAGGTTGGTCGAAGATCTCAACATCCCGCCAGGCAATATCATAATCAGTGGCGATAGTGCAGGCGGTGGATTGTCGCTTGCATTGTTGTTGTACTTGAGGGATAACGATTATCCAATGCCTGGCGGGGCTATTCTAATGTCTCCATGGGTTGGTGGGTACACTGCTTTCACGTCTTGACTTCGCTGAATGGGTTTATCTATAGATCTAACCATGAGCTGCGAATCATGGGATTCGAATGCGGGGTTTGATGTCATCCCCGTGTTCTCCCCCGCAGATTATATGAATCCTGTGGCTCAATATCTAGGCCCACACGTAGAAAGGTACCTGACTCATCCATACGCAAGTCCGTTGTTTGGCGACCTCAGAGGGCTACCTCCTCTTCTCATCCAGTCTGGTGACTCAGAAGTCTTAAGAGATGAGATAACTTTGTTTGCGCACAAAGCTACCCTGGCTGGTGTCGAAGTACGTCATGAACTCTATGAGGATGCGGTTAGTTTTTTTGTTATACATCTGCGCTCAGATATTCATATCTATATGCAGGTCCATGTTTTCCAACTCTTTCCTTTCCTCGAAGTTTGTGCTCGTGCATTTATGTCGATGGACGTATTTGTCCATCAGGTCCTTCCCAACTTTGAGAGCCGATCGCCTCAAGTCATTGCTCCTAAGGCGGAAGGAGTCATGGCGGTTGAAATCAACAACGACAACGCCGTTGTCCTCGACTGTGAAGGAATCGCCACTCCCATTGTAGCTGAAGGGTTCAAAGAAAGGCTAGAACGTTGTTCGGATGACGACTGTATCGCAGCTACTACTCCATCGGTCTCCAACGACGGAACGAAGCGAAGACCACCCACTCTCTCACTTAACAAGCCAGCTGGGCAGCGCCCGAAGTCATTCCATGGTACCGTACCTGAGAAACGCAATGGAAACACGGCCCGGTATATCATACCTCATCCTGAATGGGAAAGTGTACCCGGTCAAGCTCCTTCTCCCTCGCTTCGCCGTTCTTTCAAGCGGACGAATAGCTATACCGATATCTCCCGTCTGATTGAGAATTGGACTCATTCCGGTCCAGCCAATCAGACGCTGGTGTACAAACACCCAGAACCGTAAATTCTCTGGCATTTATTGGGTTTGCTTTTAATTCACAAGCAGAATAATCATTGTAATCATATCCATCTGCTTCTTCACATAGTATTGACATAGTATATAATTGATGTATATCGTTCCGGTACGATTCACAATACGAAAATTGTTTAGCTATTCCTTGATGGGTTTTTTAATAGACGTCTACAATGTTCATAGTCTCAAGTACGGCGGTCGGTTTGTCAGGCTACTCACTTTCAAGTTGTATGGGTACATTTCATCTCAATTACCTGGGAGCATTGGACGCGATCGTCAGAATGTTTGCGGTGATCCGGTGGAGAACGGTACAAGCCGCTTGGCGCTTGACCCCGTGTCTCCGGGAAAAGACGTCGGATATATTCTTTGGCAGACAAAGACACTTCAAAGAAAAAGTACGGTACGTATATTTTGCCTTCTCTGCCGAGCTGGGGGTCAATCGGTCGACTTTCAGGACACATAATCCAAGTTTTGAGTGACTACTAAGAATCAAAAATGGTTCCCGAAGTGAGTATGCCTCTGCTACGAAGTCCTTACTCCATAGAAGATCTTTTGCGTGAAACTGTTGTTTGATATCTATCAGGACCAAAATACTCTAAATCCGACGCAACGCATAAATTAGTGTCTGATACAAGCCAGATAAATTATTCAGGAACAGAAAGAATCACTCGAACAGTTTCTCGAATCTGCGTATGCACGATTGAGGACGGTAATCTGTCCCAATGAAGGTGAGTAAGCATGGACGACTCCGCAGCTTCGAAACTTTTACCTATGTTTTCGCCAACAGTACAATCGCAGTTCATCTTCTCCCTATCGTCGCCTGTAGGACAGTGTTGGAAAGGTTCGTGCCGATATCCGATGTCACGGAAGAAATGTAGCTTTTCTTTTGGTGAGAAAAGCGCTGCTGCGATGGAGTGGACGGGAGCGTCGCCCCATCTCTGGTATGAAGGCATTAGAAACCCCCTTTGATATACAGTATACAGCATACCTCGTAATAAAACCCGCCTTTGGATTCTAAATAGTCAAAGAATTTTTGATACGCCTCACCCCGCCAAAAATCCATGTCGGCAATCTCGAAGTTACTCCAGACTTCGAGTGGTATGAGATGAGTTATACACTGGAAGGATCTTGGGCAACGTACAGTGACATAGGTTGTATGATTTCCCATTGTTATCACTGAGGAAATCCATTGCATTCGACTCTGAGATGTATTGAGGGTAACGCTTCATAAATTCTAAAATCATACACATCAAAGTTGGAGTAGGGAAAATGAGCAGCATGATAACTTACCCTTCACAGTGGACCATAGAGTGGGAATCGTCTTTTCCCATTCCAGGAACGATATTGTAAAGCCTAAGGTTGTCGTAAGAAGTTAGTATTCCCGATAGCGGTCTGGTTCTCACCATATATTTTGTTGTTATCCTTCATGAATTCGAAGGGATCGTACGTGACATCGCAGAGGATTTTGACATCAGGTCTATTTATAACTTGTCAATCAAAAACACACATCTTGAACCATTTACTCACTCCACTCGCCAGTAGTAACGATACGGTTGAAGCAGTGGATGGCGGAAAAAGAACTTCCCCTTCCAATCAGTCGAATAAATAGTAAGGTATTGTTAAAGACCCACTCCAGAGTTAAATCTGCACATATTTCGATATGGTACGCTGTCTGCGTTGTGTAAGAAGTAGACCCGGTTTGCAAGGGTACAGAGACACGTACCAGCATAGATAATATTTGCAGCAGCCATTTTTTTCCTCCCCGCAGCAGCTAGGGTCTCATCAATCCAATGTGGTTGGTACCAGTGTTCTTTGGGGATCAACCCAAACGAAACAGGCGCAGAAATAGCTGCCGATATCCGACTTGAGAAATGGTCAAGTACGTCGAGATCACAGAGGTGAGAAAACATACCTTTTAAACTCGTCCGTAAACTCCTCCTCGTTCAAAAACACCCAGGGGTACCCAAAACGGTGATTGAAGCGATTTTCCACGAACCCAATGCTTGAAAGAGCACCATCGATATCTGAGTTTCGGCATAACATGACCATCGTAGCGTTCTCTCTGCCCTCCCCACTAGGTCGCGGTGGCGGTGGGATAGATGGGAGGTCGGTCATTTCAGAAGGTACACCTACTTTGACGGCAGTGGGATTTGGAATCTCGACGTCAATTATGTCGGTGTTCATTGAAGCTCCCAAACCGTGATAATCTCCAAGCAGGTAGGTCACGTATATGACAGCAACCTACATAAGATCAAAGGGTGGCCAGCAAGGACGAGACTGCTGCTTACCACGGCGGCGCTAATGAATCCATAGCGCTTGCGGCCTGGAAGAACCGTAGGTATCCTCATACCGCCTAAATCGCGGGGTCACAGTAAGTTGTCTTTGGAGAAAAGGACTGTGCGAATTTCCCGGCCACCATCACCTGCGCACGTATATATATATATATATAGCGAGGCTGCGCAGTTGCAGATATATTTCAGGGTTGCTGATGTAGTAATTTCGAATGATTACGGACCAGACTGCAGCACAGCACCGGCCAACATCCGCCAGAGGTTAAGGTACAGATCAGCAAGAAATTCGACGGACAGCAGGATTATTAGTGTATAGTGGAATCGAATCCGCGAAACTTCCGCTTGTATGTCCTCATTGTGGAAAGGCGAGGCTGGTATCGGACCGATGGTCCGCCAGTTCAAGAATAACTGACGGCTATCCCTGGCCACTACCCCTTACCTAATGGGGCTCGGTATCTATTGGTACTCAATTCCACAACTTTACACAACTTCGATACATTCATTCACTGCTGATTGCTTCGCCACAAACGCTTCCAGATAGACAACTTCTATTCCGACAGCAGGTTGACCACCCACTGAACAGAACTTGAAGAGAATTGAGAATAACCGGCACCGATGTCCCCAACTGACGAGGACAAAACTGTGTCTTGGAAAATCCTGAGGTCCATACAACGGTGCAAGGGGAATGGTGGCGAGGACTGTCCGCCGTCTCTCGCCTCAGTGTTCAGTACAGTTTATCTTCGGGTCAGTTTAAAGAGCCTGGCTACTTTGATTTTCTGAGTTTAAAATTTTCTTGGACATTCCAGAGTACCGTTGGTAACTGGCTAATGCATGTGGCTCACAATGAGGGTTCAAATTCCAACATTCAATTGCAGCGTTGAACCACATATCAACAGGATAGGGCTCTGACATCATGATTATGACTAATAATTTAAAAAATTTCTGGCGAGTTCGCCGCGTCGTCACTGACGCTTCCATGTCTCTACTCGAAATTAGAACAGTTCTGCGACGTGTTTCTGTGTCCTGTCATCTTGGGCCTTACTGGCGGACAACTTTATCGCTGCGGGGGCTACATAACAGCCCCTTAGATCGAGAGGCCAAATATGCCGAAAAATTACGCCTCCGCGCTGAGCAGTAAGGTGAATTTATCTGCACGTCGCTGCGTCTCTCAATATGCATATCAATCCTTCACAGGGCTGGGCTGAGTGTAGAAGAGCTCAAAGTGAAAGCGAAGGAAACTTTGGCCTGAGCAGAAGCTCTGTGAACGTCAAGAACTATTGGCATCCCGGCCTCCACCGAAATTGACGCCCAATGAACAAGTGCCGGGCACCCAGTGCAAACCAAAGCTTGAGGTGCGCAAAGATAGTCCTCCAGTCAAGGTGTGTATTTGCCTCATGTCGAATTGGGTGTCTCGGGGCCTAATCAACTTCTCTATCAGCCGCTGTCGGATATTTTGAATCTTCCGCGTATCTTGAAGACTACACCGGAGCAACTCTCTGCATTATGGACGGCTTATCATGCTTCACGATCGGATGGCACAGGTCGCGGGTTTCTGTGTGCAGCCATTCCTTTCTCCCTCTACAGGAAGATGACGGCCGTGGCCACGAAGTACCCCTCGTTCATCATTCCCTTGCCTCGACCAGACATTGACAGTCCCGCGGACGAAAGTAAAATGAGTTACGAATTCTTCTTCATGCAATGGAACTTCCATCATTCTCCCCCAAGTCCCACTCGTGCCGACGATCCATTTCAAGCATCTGCACCGGACGCACCCTCGAATCCACCCATATCGACTGTTCTGTTCACGCCCCTTCAAGAATACAAACATCGTACATCCTTTGCCACCCCATACCTTGTTTTGACACACTACACCGATCTGGTGAACACCCATGATGTCGTTCTTTTGAGGGGAGAAATAACGCCATCGGCAGCAGGCGGAGAGGCAAGATACATGTTGGGTCAAGAGGACGCTCAATTACTGGCTGTAGGGATCCAGAAATTCTATCTTTGGGGAGAGAAGGATGCTGGGCCTGACGGCGAACGGTTGCTCAGGTCCTTCCATGACAATCCAGGGGAGTTCAAATGGGAGGAGCTTCTCAAGTTGTATAGCCAGACCCCCTGATCTCGTATTTGCCCATTATGATGGAAATAGGATTAAATATACACAAAAATACGAGGCCATCTATCGCCCAAACCGACGAGGCTGCCCATATTCCCCGCTCGCAATCCGTCTTTCTGTTGCTGCAGTGACCATATCTATCTGTTCCTCGGTTACAACAGGATTTTTACCAAGGAGCCTGTGAGGAATGAGATGGATGTAGTATAGCGAACTATGTGATCCTACCGCTTCTTCTTTGGTTTGGTCGCTTTCTGTGTTACAGCCACTACTACCGGCGAGTTGCTCCTTCCTACTGGCATATTTGGTATTTTATATTTAAGGATCGATGCACGGCGGGAGCTTACCTTTAGCCGATGGAGACTTTGGGCGTGAGTTGTCAAAGTCACTTTCATCGCTATCCAAGCTTGTCAGATCGGAATCCTCATTGGGTGAAATCAAACCGCCACGGTCAGCATTCTGCATAAAAAATAAACGCCTCTCATCGTCAAGCAAACTAGTCACTCACATCACGTAGCTGACTGCCACCGGTGGGATAGAGCCTGTCTTGCTTCACGGGGCTAAATAAGCCTGCTTGATGAAGCATGTCTATCTTCGCATCTGTTTTAAGGTTATTCTGGTCGATCTACAAGGCAAAATCATCAGAAAAATGAGGTGCGTAGGGAGCAAAAAGTCGGACCTCATTCCGTAGCCTCCGTTCGTACATATTCTCAACCTTCCTCATGCGTTCTTCCATCTCTGCCATTACTTCCTCTCGGGTATCGGCCTCTATATCAGCACAGCGAAGCTCCGCTTCGTAAAGCTGTTAACTAGTCTTTAACTCTCGGTATAATTTTAAGACAGAACTACTTGCCTGAAGCCGCAGGTGGTCAATTTCTTCAAACAAAGCATCGACGAGGGGATTTGCAGGATATTCATCTTCTCCATCTCCGTTATCGCTGCCCTCAGGTTCGTCAACTATAAAATCTCATTAGGTATAAGTGCAAGCAAGACAAAGTAATCAAGGCGCACCTTCCAGCACTTCAAGAACAGCTTCTTTCACCTTCTTCCCACTCCCGAGTCCACCGGTCGAAATCATAACTTTTCGTCGCATCGGCTTCGGCACAATGTCGGGGTCTCGCATTGTCAGAGGCCCAAGTCGTTTGATGACATTACCTGTGCTCTTTCCGGGGCCAATGTTCAGCATTGGAGGAATTTGCTGCACAGGTGCTGGTGCAGGCGTGACATACACCTCTCTAGCTAAAGCAGCGAACTTCATGACGTGGGAGTTTTCGTCGTAACCTGTGTCGAAAGGGTTGACGTTGACAATCATGACCTTGACGTGGTATCATCAGCCAAAGCAGCCAGAAACTTTTTGTATACATACAGTTCTACCATCGCCCACGAAATAATCCATCAAAGTTTCCGTGAGTTTGCTGTGTCTGAACGGCACAATCGCTAAAGTTTTCTTGACATCTCGCGTATCCATCCGCATCTGTGTTCCAGCACCTTCTTGGCCAAGGCTCATAGCCAATTTCCTCTGGTTTGACCGCAGAACTTCGAGGCATTGGCCAAGGACCATTAATGACTTGTTGATGTTGCCCGCTTCTCTGAGCCGATCACCTGTTGTATGAGTATGTTTCGTTCGTTCAGAACCTGCCAAGTCTACAAGTGTCAAGCGCGATATCTGTAGGCTCGTTGGATCCTAAAACAAGGGCCACTGAATGAATCGCAAAATACGGGAAATAAAAATTTCTCACATTCTTTTCGCCTCGATGACCCCTCATGATCTTTATGATAACCATACCGTGACTACGACTGCTTTCCGCATTTGCGAGGGTCCCAAACACGCGCCGATGTAGCTGACCGAGCTTCACAAGGGCTTTCGCTTGTGCTGCAGAGTCGACGCGGAATTGTCTGAGCCCTGAGATGTACTTCCCTTTGGCGTCTGAGTGAGCGTCGTCAGAAGGCGGTGATGCTTTCAAGGTGAGGGCTTTTCGTGTAAGCAAAAGTGCTTTCGAGCTTCCAGACCGAGGCAAGGGTTGTGTAGCAGACTCCTCTTTGACTGAATCCAGAAGATCGTATATCTTTTCGTTATAGACCTCGGCATACGAGAGCCATATACTGTACTCATAGTTTCGGTCAAGGTTGAGTACAGTCGGATCGATGTCTGTGTCGAATGAGGTATCGACAGGATGTCCAAGAACTTCTGCTACAGAAGGCTCTGGATGTAAGGCGAGAGGAGCGGCGTCCTGAGCATCAGACAGTTCAACACCATGGAGGCGTACAGGCCGGTACTGTATGAATGGGTTATAGAGAGCGGTGAAGACGATGCTGGTTAAGTGCATACCTTTGCCTTTCCCCGAAGACCCTCTGTACTGTTGAATAAGACGTCCAAGCTTCTCGGCAATATGCCAGCACTGTCATCTTGGGTTCCACCCTGAATGGTGTATGTCTTGCCGGAGTTTGTAGCACCGTACGCAAACAGCAAGGCGTTTTGACCTTGCAATGCATCGCGAACCAATGGAAGTGTGGTGTTTTGAAAGAAGTCAAACTGAGTGGTGTCGGGAGTAAACACGTGGGAGAAAGTGTACGTAGATGAAGGCATGACACTAGCCCGATACCTCATTTGCTGGTCATTCAGGTCTGCCATACGAACAGTTGTGTCGGAGAGGCAAGTGAGATATGGAGTGCTGACTTCGTCATCGCTAAGGTGTGGTCGAATCCTGAGATATGCCTGTTGAAAGCATAATGAGCAGGAAATTTTTCAAAGTGACAAAAACAGACCATTATTGGTTCTTGTTCAACACTAGGCTCAGAAGGAAGTGCTTTGATTTTGTGAAGAGATTCCGACTTCGATGGAGGTTTTGTAGAGGTAACATTCTTCGCTGTGAGAGGCCTTCGGGTCGTCTTTTTGATAGCTGGTTCAGCTGCTGCTGCTGCCTTGGTAGTAGTGGTTGTCGTCGCCGGCGTAGCCTTTGAACGGGTAGATCGCGTGGTAGGCGGTACCAGTGCTGGTGTCCTTGTTCTTGTGGATGCTCGAGTAGCTTGCTTAGCTCCGTCGGACATTATGGACGAGGACTAAGTAAGCGAGGAACTTATGGTGTCACTGTCAGTTAGAGAAGTCTTATCATCACGTGTCAGACGCGAGCGCGTCCTTGTCACATCATGTGATGAGTCACAGTCAACCAAGCAGAAGCAGCCGTCGAGCTGTATACTTGTGTAATACTACTCGCCGTCGTCACACCTGCCTCCACTATTTTCCGCCTCCCATTTCGTTTCATTTTGTTTTGTTCCTGTGCACTCTGAATTTTGTCAACCAAGTTCATTCTATTGTTTCCCCACCTTTACGATCATGGGCATCAAAGACGCAGCGAACAGGCGGAAATCCATTGCAGTTTCCAGCCATAGGACTGGCAGCATTGCTCAAAAGAGTCGTCGGAGAGCTCACAGTGCAGTTCCCAGTGAATTGAGCCCATTCGCACGGTCTCGGTTATCGACGGTGCGGGACATGTTTTCTTAGACGATGGAAGCCTTATGAAATTTCTTCCAGGGTCCAGCCAAAGGCATCCTCAAAGCCTCTTCTTTGAGGACATCGCTACAAGATGACTCTCATCTTACGAACCAAGGGAGTTCACAACTACACGCCGGATTCCCTTCCTCAGCGCCCGATGCCGACGATTCCAATGCCACGCAGTCCATGGACATGACCCAGGATTTTCAAACAAGAATACATGATAATTTTACCCGAAAATCTATGGGTCGTCGCGTCAGCTTCAGCGAACACGCGTATGTTCGCGTTTTCGAAAAGAACACAGACAACACCAACAGCACAGGAACACCTCAATCATCACCAGGAACGCCTTCGTCAGAGAGCGATGTCCTGCCTGCTCCTGTCAACGATGAGAACGCCTACCCCGGTGCATTCTGTCGTCGAAGTTCACTTCGACAATCATCTGCTAGCGAAGGGTCTGACATGGACCTTACTACAATAGATGGTGCATCGGCACTTTTGGATGAAGATTTCGACGATTTCGACGATGATATGGAGATAACGGAGGTTTTGAACCAAAATATTCTGCGAAAGCGTTCTATGTCGACTGCTGAACGTACACCTTTGTCCCGACAAACATCCCTATTCCATATCAGAGCCCCACGATGCTGATTCGTTTTCAGAAGAACAGTCGATGTCCTTCTCAGAAGATCTGTCACAGTCGGATGCTGGACATACACAGCCTATGGAGTTCACGATTCCTCTCGCACAAGCGCTGCGCCCAGCAAACGAAGACCCTGCCTGGCTAGAACTTCAAAAGGCCACGCACGCTGGCACATCCTCTGTCCCTTATACAGAGGACGACGATGATGTCTTCGACCATCTAGGGATGGGCGGTACAGAAGAGATGGAAATCGACGACGCTTTAGAAAGGTTGCAAGCGAGCTCGAGAGTCCTTGGGTATAAACGTCGGCAGGAGATTCTTTCTCTAGTGTGGAGAGTGAGGATAATGCTGACGATGAAAATCGGACTATGAACTTCAGCAAACTTTTCGGGAGACCCAGCGTTGCGTTCATTGATGAAACCGAGACCTCCGTCCAAGGATCGCCGGCGGCCGAGCCTCAGCCAACACCTTCAATATACCCTTCCATCCCTTCCCCCGTCCAATCTCAGCCAAATTTGACCTGTTTTCCATCCTCCCACAGAGCCTACGTCAGGCATAACTAACCCTGCGACATCCCGACAAGGAAATACATCCTCAGCGTCGAAACCAAGCATCTTTAGCTCCTCTAGCGTAACCAATGTGCCATCTCCATTAAAAAGATCACCTTCTAAACTTGGCCCAAAAACGTTCACTGCTGCATTCGCCCCCCCAGTCGCTCGTTCCTCTCCGAAGCAACCCCCAAAGTCCCCTCAGAGCTCAAAGCGCACTCATTCTCAGAGATCAAATGATGAAAATTCGGAGGATAGTCCAAGTCCAGCCAAACGATTAGCTGTCACTTCACATCGGCTTGCGCATGACAATGACCCCCCGTCGGCCTCCTCGGCTACTCCAACCCCCCGGCCGCTATCGCCTAGCAAGAAGGCACGTTTCGAGAACATAGGAACGAAGGATTCCACACAGAAGAAACCCGCTGCCAAACGCCCTTCCGGTTATTTTGCTCGGCGACGTAGCATCGCAACAGGATGGGCTGGTACCCCTTCAGATGTGGAACTTGCTCCGGTAGTCACCCGAACGTCTCTCCCAGAAGAAAGCAGGTCCTTGGATTGGGCCGAGCGAGCATGGGGTCTGGCCCTACGGATGCATGGAAGCGATTCAATATGGATGCAGGTAGCAGGTCTCGCAAATCAAGGAACCGATATAGCAGAAAAAGATCCAGAAGTCCCTGTACAATGTAGCACACCGCAATAGTTCCTTCTCCTGATCGTTCAGCACCTCCAGAAACATCTAGCTCGCCTTCGCCTACTCCACCATCTCCCATCGTCGATGACGATCTCTTCCCCGTTTTGGATCCTCGAAGTCCTGAAAATCGGGAAGTTCGGATAGATGTTAACTTGCAAGCCACTCAAGCCACTGAACAGTGGCGACAAGACTGTTGAGCTAGACCTTGATGAAGACGAAGGAGTGAGTGCTATAGCTGAGTATGAACGGAATCTAGTCTTAACCGACTTCTTCTAGCCACCCATTTCGATCCAGCAGTTCTTCGAAATGACGAACATCAAATTCATGGATGATCTGACTGCTCCCAGACGATCAATGCATCCCTCGCAGCTCGCATCCAGGCAACCTCGAAATCCCGCAGACATACGCCAAGCGGAGTATACCATCGCTGTGGCTATCGACATCCCCCAACTCTTACTGTATTCACGCGTATCGAATGATCTTCATGCATGGATGCAACAGAGTAAGAGCGTCTTCGTTGAAGCGGAGGAAGAAGCCGCGAAGATGACACCCGAGTTATTCATTGAGTTCTCTCGGGCGGACGAGGAAGGTCAAGCTGAGTTACTGGTATGTCATCCAGCATATTGTTTTAAATTTTGTTATCAAACATCACGTTAGCACCAACTCAATCTCATCCGCACCAATACAAGAGCCCAAGCAAAATCGGATTGGTATGAATGGAAATTACAATGGATTGAGGGCTTACGGGTGACGGCAGAACAAGCCTTGAGTGAACTTGAGACGGTGAGCGATGCAGACATCAATCACTGCCTCACAACTAACGTGGTTCATTTGTAGGACGCGAAAACTCTCGTGGATTTGCGAGCTCACGCAGATGTTATTGTCCCTGCCCTACAACAGGAGTATGATAGCATTATGCGAGAGTTGCAACAAGAGCAAGCGGAAGTCGCTGAGATTGAACAATGCGACCAGGATTACCTCAATGAGCTCAAGGCCTCGATCGCTGAGCAAAAGTACGTCTGTTAATACTTTTACATGTCCACGCATTTTAACTTTAAACCAGTCTTGAAGTCGACGCCCTGAAAAACGAAGTGTCTGAAGGGAATGAACAGTTAAAGTGGCTAGGTGAACGCCTTAAAGAAATCGAGCTTCAACGACGCCAAGCGAATACCGCGATATCGGAAGCAAATCGCATTTTGCATATGCAGACACATAGTACAGAAGCCGAGGTCTTCAGGCTACGAAGTCAGCTCTTTTTTCTTGTACGCTCTTATTTCTCTGACCTCCATCTTCAGGCGAGCTTGAGGCCCTAGAAGACATGCACATGCTTCATGTTGCTAAAGTCAACTCTCAGCTTTTTGAATACGTTTATGCCTCACAGTTCCGCGTGTCCATACCATGTGTCAACTTCTTACCGATCGTCCAGAAAGTAGAGGTTCAGACGCTAGATACCGTTCGCTTCAAGTTTAAGGACGACTTCCCTCGTCTCAGTAAATTTTTGGTGTCGGCGGCCAATCATCTCGTTCACAACACCGATGCAGTGACGACTCGACAGGTCAGTACCCTCTAGCCTGATGTAGCTGTCCTCGGTATTGATCCGTCACCAGATTATCCACCTTCTTCGCGACTACTGGTCATCCTGTTCCCAGCTACGCTTTCAAATGTCGTACATATCCATAAAGTTCCCTGTGGATATAGCAATTTCTACTTCGGAGAACCCGTCCTTCACTGCAGTCGTGAACATGATGTTTCCTTCAAAGAAAGCGAAGGTTTTGATCTCATTTCACTTCGATTTGGATGTGTTCTCCAAGTGGCCTTGTTCTGTTGCATATATCCAATACGGAGTAGAGGTTGCCTATGGCAGCATCGAGTGCGTCCTTTTCTGCGTTTCTTCGATTATGTTGCTCAAACCTTGTCTATAGCCCCTCCCCCATCTCTGCTGCTGTAGCCCAGCGACTGCGAGAGGCGACTCCCGCTGATAGCTACGCGTGTTTGTTGGATGCATGCATAGATGCACATGAAACTTGTCGATGATATCTTTTTATGAGAAGCATATGCTATTTATGTGGTCTACTTATTTTCCTACTTTCTTGTATCATCACATTATCATCATTATGTTCGTAAATTCATCATAGGTCTACAGTGCGAGAGAAGAGCGAAGACGTGTCGGGGTAGCGAGAGTGCACAATTCGAAAAGGAATCCTAAAAGTAACCTGTAAAAACGGAAAAGAGCAAACAGAAACCCTCCATCAACTAATGACTTCCAGTGGTCTCGTAAGCTTTCCGCTAAGGCGACGAGGGATGGCGATCCACACGTCTCGCTTCGCTCCTCAGCTTGTTGTCCTGCAAGATCCAATACCGGCTTCAGGGGAGAGCTCCACAGAAACATGAGAAAAAGGTGCCAGGGACGAAACGGGTGATCGCAATGGCGGGAAACGAGTTGAAGCGGCTTCAATGAACGGTGCCGGGACGATAACCTCCTGCGAGATGCTGCAGCACCAACGGTCCATGCCCAAGCGCTGACGAAAATGAAGCTCAACAAGTTCAGTTTGGAGGCAGGTGCGGTAGCAGTGAGATTAGTGTCGACCGAAGGGCAGATATCTTGACCAGACTTCTTGTAGATGATAGAGGACCTCGCCTTTCTTTTTCTGTCTTTGGAACGATTCGACTTGTTGTTCGCGACATCCATGGAATTTCTTCGGCTCGAGGTTTCAGAGAGCAAAGGCGACTCATTAGCTGATCCGGAGGATACGCTGTCATAACTGTAGCGCTTGGAGCGTAGGTCAACTGAGATTCGTTGCGGGCGAGATAGGCTGGGAGGATAGATAGGATCGCGAGTAGGTTCGTCTGCGGGCACTATCCCGAGTGCACTCCACGGATACTACGCAGATTTAGAACAAATCGCACCAATAAGATGCTCAATTTACCGATGTATCCCAGTCTTTGCAGTCAAAATGTGGGATGCAAACATTTTCAAAGCAAAACTGTTCAAAGCGTTCAGACATAGACGATAGCGGTGGTACTGGGACAAGGGACACATTCTGAGATTCGGGCTTATTACACAACTCGGATAAACAAGTGTACATAGTTCCGCCGCAAAGTATTACAAACTCGAAAACTCATGCCCATTGGCCATTAGATAAGGTCACTGAAAATTATGTATCAGTATTACTGCTACAGGGAAAAAGTGAAATTGACGCACGCGACGTTGAGCGGCATCTCATCAATCTGAGTGGAATAGAACTCTGTTGGGAAACAATTGTCAGCATGAAGAAAGCCGCGACACTTCTTGCTCACTTTCAATATCCCTCAGCATAGCCACATCATTGCTGGTGACAAAGTTGATAGCAACGCCCTTTCTGCCAAAGCGACCGCCACGGCCGATGCGGTGGATATAATTCTCTCGGTTGGTAGGCAGGTCATAATTGATCACTAAGGAGACCTGTTGTACGTCAATCCCACGAGCAAGTAGATCCGTCGTGATGAGTACACGAGAGGCTCCCGTACGGAATTCCTTCATGAGATTCTTTCGCTCTTGTTGGTCCATGTCAGCCGTGCTGTAGTGTCTTTTCAATCAAAAAGCCTTTCACGCAGCTAAATGATGCATACCATAGCCGACACCGTGAATTCGCGGCTCTGCATCTGCTCCTGTCAGAATATCGACTTTCCTCCTGGTGTTGCAGAAAATGACAGCCTGGGTTATGTTGACAGTGTCATAAATGTCGCAGAGGGTATCGAGCTTCCAGCCCTCCTTCTCCACAGCAATGTAAAACTGTTTAATACCTTCCAAGGTCAGCTCGTCCTTTTTGACGAGGATTCTAATGGGATCGCGCATGAACTTGGACGTAACATCCAGCACCTCCGCAGGCATGGTAGCAGAGAACAAGGCTACCTGGATATCGCTCGGCAAGAGTTGGAATGTATCGTAAATCTGTGTAGTGAATCCCTGCGAAAGCATCTCATCTGCTTCGTCGATGCAGAGGACCTTTACTACGCTTGGTTTTGAGCAATCCGCGCCGGATGATGTCGAGGACACGACCAGGAGTGCCGACGACAATCTGAACGCCATCACGGAGCTTGGACATATCATCGCGGATACTAGTGCCACCCACACACGCCAGGCTGGTTACATCTGTGTAGTCTCCAAGAGCGACAACAACTGCGTGGATCTGTGTGGCGAGCTCGCGGGTAGGGGCCAGGATAATCGCTTGTGTCTCTTGGAGGCTGACATCGACTTTCTGCAAAAGCGACACAGCAAAAGCAGCAGTCTTTCCTGTGCCAGACTGGGCCTGAGCTATGACATCCTTGCCATTTGCGACCGGGGTGATAGCACGTTGCTGGATCGCAGAGGGTCTTTCGAATCTTGAAAGAACATTAGGAAGTAGATACTGTAAGATTTGATTCGAACGAACCCGTATGCATAGATACCACGGAGTAATTCCGGCTTTAGTTGCATGTCATCGAAACTATAACGCGAAATCGTCAGAGAAAAGAAAAGCCACAGAGATACGACAGGCACCTGTCGACAGCTTGGTCGAAGTTTGATTGAATCTCTTCTACGGCGGCATGTTGTTCTTCGCTGGGTGACGGTCAATATGTCTCACTCTGAAAACCTGCAAGGCTCACCTTTTCATACAATTGTGTCAGAGGAAGGGGAGTTTGAAAGATAAACTGCCTTCTGAATGGTTGGTTTGTTACTGTTGAGTAGAGTTGGGGGTTGATAATTGAGTTGATTACCGTGGTGCATCTTTCTAGGTCCGCTAAATAGTGAAACTGCAAATCGCATCGGTCCCGTCGGTGTCTCAGGAGTCAGGCCTCAGGACTAGACTCGGTTTGAGTCAGGCCTCGGATCTTACTCTAGGCCCTCCCTCCAGCGGAGTGGTAAGGTACTTGTCGACACCTTTTCAAAGTGCTGGACATGCAAGCCTGAGGCTGCACCACAGTTCCAGGACGCTGTTGGGGGTCGGCATTGAATATTGAAGGCGGGTGTCGGGCTGTGTCCGGCATGATCGGTCCGCCTAAGAGTGACGTGACTTTTCCGGCGCACTTTCCGCCCTTTCCTGGTCTTCCATCCGTTTTCAAAGCTGTCTCGTCCTTGTTATGTGTTCATGACCTTCTTTTACACAGGATGCAAGAGAAAGGTACCAGTCGAGCATGGACACAGGAAGAGGACGACCTCCTCGTGCAAGTCATGAATCGCAACGGCGGCTTTGAAAACTGGAAGGAAGTTGCTACCTTGATCCCTGGCAGGACGAACAAGGCCTGTAGGAAGGTCTGTCTCTCCGCCGTCCTTTTCGTTGGACCCTATTCACACTTTCCTGCCAGCGATGGCTCCATTCTCTTTCTCCGGATCTTAGGAAATCTGCCTGGACGCCCAAGGAAGACGCGCTGTTGGTGGCTCTACACAATAGGCACAAGAATAAATGGTCAACGATTGCTCGATTTATCCCTGGCCGGACAGACGACGCATGCTCTAAGCGATTCAGAGAAGCATTGGACCCGAGACTAAAGAAGGACCCATGGACGCCAGCAGAGGACACCAAACTCTTACAGCTGTACAGTCAGTTAGGTCCCAAGTGGAAAGAAGTTGGCGAGGAGATGCTGCGTAGTGGTTTAGGGTGTCGTAACAGGTACAGTTCTTTCGGAATTGCCCTGTCAAGTAACCGCAAGTAATGTTGAATCGTTCTTTCCAGATTGAGACTTCTTGAACGAAGAACCTCGGCTCGTGTTCATCGGGAAGAGTCACCATCAGACGAGGCCCAAAGTACTGACGTTGAAGAATCGAATGCAGACTCTGCTGTCTCTTCGACGCCTGGTTCAAAGACTTCTACCTCTATGCAAGAGCCTCACCGGGAACCTCCGTTGCCATTTCCTCCACTCGAAGGTCATGGGTTCACCACAGCCGAGGAACAAATGGCGTTCACCGACTCCATGATCTTTAATCCTCAAGCCATGCCTCTCGAGAACGCAGTTCTACATTATAATCCTTCATCATTTCCCACCGCATCATCTACCGGCAGAGCGCAGCAGTTTGTCCCTTCCCAGGATGACACAGCTCTTGGGGACACGGAATTACCTCAGTCTCAGGATTATTCCACGTTGTTCTCACCGTACAATGATTTCTCGACTTTTGGAGACTTTTTCATGAGCACCCCATACCCGGATAGTGATGCTTCACCCAACTTGGGTGTCCTTGACCTACAGTCCCCACACTCATCGCGCTCTTCTCCTATGCCCGAGGGAAACAGGGCGACTTCTCAGCATGACCTGGAATCATTTTTCTACCTCCCGAGATTTACAGATCCCATGATCCACTGTACAACCAGTCTACCTTTTGATGATAGTTTGTTGTCCTCGAGTTTAGTCGACCAAACCGCTTCCATCACAATTACTTCAAATATCGATACACCGGTGCCCAACCAGGTGACTATTGATTCACTTACGACACCTCTCTCCCCATCTCGGCATTATCGTCATTCAGCGATGCGACCTAGACCCAGAAGGAGGATGCCGCCATCTAACGACACCCGAGTTTCCTCCGTGAGACCAGCCGCTTCTGAGTAAGGATGTTTTTCGAATACGTTAGTTTCTCCTACTAAATTGTTCAACTCAAGTCCAAATATTCTCCCTTATGCTTGCGGCTATCGTAGCTGTTGGCCCCGAGAACGCTTTGCGACATCAAGAGAATTACTGTACCATAGTAAAACCCATGAAGATGAAGATGAAGAGTCAGATGACGGCACAGACCGGATTTTCAGGTGCGCGTTAGAGGGATGTGGGAAATCTTGGAAGGCAAGGTCCAAAATATTCATGCTGATATAGACTCACCTTCCACCTGCAGACTATAAACGGTCTTCAATACCACCTTCAAGTGTGAGCCTCTGTCTGTCAAGCCAATGTACTTTGATACTACTTCGATACAGATCCCCAGCACATTTTACGAAAGCATTGTCCTCCAAGCTGCAGGCTACCACTAATGAATCAGAATCCTTTCGATGTCCCAAGCCTGGATGTCATAAGGCTTACAAGCAACACGGCGGTTTGCGATATCACTTGAAGCATGTACGTATGCAATTTGGGACCACTGTCGTCCGAAATAACCGTCATATTCTTAGGGCCATCCAAAGCGAACACCTGAACAACTCACTGATGTCCCGCATACTGTGGGAAAGTCGAAACGACTATGTCAAAGACAAGAAAGGGGAGAAGGAACCTCGTGATGATCTGATAATATTCGTTGAGCCTGGAGCGAACATGAAAGAAGTAGATAACGATGAGAGTAGAACGTTTACGTCGTCCATAGTACTTTGTTACTTCCGCAGTTCACTGAAGCATTGGTTCTTGAAATTTGTTGAATTTTTTATGTTGGGCACCTTTCGAGTCACGGAGCGCAACACCGACGTTGCCCCATACACGCACTAGGTGTTGCTGTGAACTTCTGCCCTGATATTGGTACATTACTCGTAACAACTCTCAATCTTCATTCGTATTGTATCTCAACTGCATGAGAAGCGTCTTCCAGCTCTTCGTGCCTCGTTGTGCGTGTTCCCTCGGCACCTCCTTACCAGGTTCGCTCATCGTTCGAGAAAATACTTCCATCGATATCCACCCGCGATAACCAATTTCTTCAAACAAGACCTTTGCGACTTCATCCACAGGAAGATAGCCACCCTTATCAGATTCACAGGGAAACAATCGAGCGTTACGCGACCACGTCATCTGTGGTTTCTGAGCTGGATCGAAGAACAGGTGGGTAGGAGGAAAGTGGGGGGCTCATGAACTCAGCGTCCGAGAGTTGGACATAGAATAGCTTAGGCAGAAGAGCGGGTGCCACAGCAACCATCTCTTTGAGGGACGCTGCGAGGGTTTCTTCGGCGTCAATTTGCTTTCTGGTTGCAAAAGTAGGATCGCCTGTAGATTCGTCCCAGGATCTGAGCACACACTCAGAACGACCTTCTTGGAACCCAAATGTATATAATATACCTGGTAGGTGTCCAGAACTTGGGATCGATTAAAATGATAGTACATCCCTTCACGAACGACATACCAGTGCCAACATTAGGTAGGTCAACTTTAGTAACAACGGCCCATGCTTGCTGCTACCTACATTATATATTCAGCTGTGTAATCATTAGCCAAGAGAATGGCCTACAAGTCAAGATGTGCCCCCCCCCCCCCCCCAGGCAAGAGCCTCGTACGCAAACCGAACGGGTGGGTCTTCCTTCAATCCCAGCTCGCCAATTTCTCGAATGTCCGCGACGATTTTATCAAAGTTACCAGTGGTTCCTTCCAAATTCATCTTCCCAGGAAATCAGTTCCCCATCTTTCGCAGACAGCGACACATACTTACTTGCGAAGGTACTTGTATTAAATCTGTTCCGAGGATCTTAGCAACCTTGAACCACAGCTTTAACTTGTTATATGTTCTTGATGTTTAGTCTCGTCGAGTAGCCCATCGTAGTTCAAGAACGGCTGCAGGACCATGACTACCAGTCCATTTTTGTCGCAGTTCTTTCACGTATCTTGTAGCCTGCAGCATTGCCGCCTCATCCTTCTCCGTCGAGGTCGGACTTATTTTCTTTGCAGCATAAACGAGATCTTCCCAGAAGACTTCGAGGCCTTGAAACCCTGCGTTCTTTGCTTCGGCTATCTTGACGTCAAGGTCATGGACCCACGCTCTGCCTACGGGATAACCACTTGATTAACAAGAGTTTCATTGGTAGAAAAGCCTTATACCAAGGGTCATGGTTGGTACAGCGACCGGGAGGGAGGCTACTGGTGTTGACATTCTGATCCTGACCGGTCGAAACAGTAGAAAAAGAGAATGATGGAAAGCTCAATGAGACAGTTGCGATTCTAATTTGTATGATGTGGGGTAAACGACTCCGCGTACAAGTCGGAATGTAATTCCGGCAGGCAACTGAGATTTTTCCGTTCGCATAAACCATGATCAGAATTCTTACAACTGTTTTCGATTACTTAGCTCTCCTAATAGTCATGTCCGGAACGTATGTTGTATCACTGACCCTGTCCCTGACCCATACCAAATTGTTCCGGCACTAGAGTTCGAGTCGTGAGTACAGAGGGAGTAAGATGGTAGAGAATCGACTTACAGCTGTCTAAGAGAGGGATTCGCCATCAGTTCCTCCATAGAAGGCATATTACCTGATTGCACTCGGCTCATCTAAACTTCATTCAGAAAGAAAGTCTGGAGAAGAGAATGTACACAGACCATGTCTGCCAATGCAGGGTTTTGCATTAGGTTGGCCAGCCCTCCATTAGCTGCCATTTGCTGAGCCATCGCCATCATTTGAGGGTTGTTCATTATGCTGGAAAGGTCCGGCATCCCACCACCACCACCACCACCACCTCCGCCCATATTCCGGAACATGTCTGCCATACCGCCTAAGCCGCCAGTGCCGCCATCCGTACTACGAGTGGAATCGGTATCGCGAGTAAGTGGCGGCGGGCCGTCGTCGTCGTCGTCACCGTCAACAATGCGTGACTTTGAACTCTGCAAACCAGTTGTTAGGGATACGTTGTTTGGCTCAATCTTAAGGCCCCTCTCGAAAGCATCGGCGGCTGCCTTATAATCGAGAAGAGCGTATTGCGCGTGTCTGTATTAATTAGTAGGACAGTGGATGGGATTGAAGGACACGCACCCCAGCCGATGATATGACTTGACATATTTAGGGTCGACAGAGATGGCCTTTTCTGCATCACCGACGGCCGAAAGATGATCCCCTTTGCTGGAGTGAGCGGCGGCACGATTTGAATAGTAAATCGGGTTGACTGGATCGAAAGCGATGGCCTCAGTGTAGGAAGCGATGGCTTCATCATACTTCTTTGCAGTCATTTGCGAGTTACCAGCCTGCTTCAGCTTCTCTGCCTTGGCCTTATCGTCAGCCGTAGGTGGCTTGGGTTGCGAAGTGGAAGCGCCGGCGGAAGCAGATGTGCCCTGTGAGGCGGCGCCAACTTTGTTCATGGTCTTGAGATAAACATCAAAGATGTTCTGCAGCGTTGCAGGCTTGACAGTCAGGCGTTCCACCTGTTGCTTGTTGAGAGGGTCGACTCCAAAGGCTTCCCCGATGCATTGGACTGTAGTATATCAGATGTGCCCTTGTTGGACGAGAGAGAATGAACCGACTCGCAATATCCAAGGACTCCTTGTCGTCAGCCTTGACGGTGCCATCTGTGATAGACTGGTTCAGAAAGTCGATAATGGAAAGAACGAGACGTTGCTGTTTTTCTGCCATCTGATGCTGGACGATGAACTGACGCAGGACCTTCCAGAACAAATTGTGGCAAACACCGGTTCATTTTCTTTTCATCACCGACGACGAACACGAAGGCAGCAGGTGCCTACTATACAACCTTCCTACCGCGCTCGTTTCGTAATGTTTTTCTGTGCGATATCTGGAGAGGTTCCCCAGGATCCTGTCGTGTCTTCCAAGTCTGGCAAGGTGTACGAGCGACGCCTCATCATCAAGTATATTACAGAGAACGGCACCGACCCCATCACTGGCGACAAGTTGGAGGAGTCAGATCTAATTACGATCAAGGCCTGTGCGTAGTTCTCTCGTTTTCCTTTGCTCTTGCTGTACTAAGGCTGGACGCGTCAGCTCCAAGCAATGTACCTCCGCGACCGCCCACGCAAACTTCCATCCCAGCCTTGCTGCATAGCCTGCAAAACGAATGGGATGCAGTCATGCTCGAGACCTGGGCACTGAAGCAACAGTATACCAACGTGCGGCAGGAACTCAGCCATGCGCTTTACCGTGACGATGCTGCGACTCGCGTTGTTGCGCGTCTTATTCGAGAACGAGATGCGGCTAGAGAGTGCGCAGGCTCTGTCTTTCTTCCTATGTTTCAGCTAATTCTCTATCAGGGCTCTCGCTAACGTCCAAGCAAGCATGGGTATCTCAGCGCCGACTGACAATGCAGCGGAGGACGTTGAGATGACTGAGAGCGGTGCTGAAAATGGAATGCCCAAGGCTATCGTTGACCAAATCACCGAGACTTACCAGGCCTTATCGTCCACGCGTAAAAAACGAAAGGCGCCTACGGGTTACTGTCTCACCTGCCGATGTCAAAGCATTCACTGCCAAGCACACCATTCCTTCCCTTCATTCAGCCTCTCCCGCAGGTATCACTACTCTGGCCTGTGTCCCGTCTGTCACCTTCCCAGTTCCTGACCGGAGGGAATGATAAAATCGTTCAGCTCTATGACAGGAGCACCGACAAAGTGCTGGCTTCCTTGAAAGGCCACACTAAAAAGATCACCCACGTCGCGTTCCGAGAGCGTGAAGGGGACCCTACCATGCTACTCTCAGCCGGTGTCGACAAGATTGCCAAAATCTGGGCGTACGATGCTGCGTCACAAGAATACATCCCCAAGTCGACGATTCGCACCCACAAAGGAGAGCTAACAGGCTTGTCTGTGCATCCAACCTCCACCCTCGTCGCTCTCTCCTCGACGGACAAAACGTTCTCTATCTATGACCTTACAAACTTTACCCAAGTCTATCGCTCCTTGAGCGCCGATGAGGGATTCACGTCGCTGTCCATACACCCTGACGGAACTCTCATTGGTTTGGGTACGGCCACGTCGACCATTCAAATATATGACATCCGTGTGGGCGCCATTGCTGCAACACTGACTCCCAGCAATTCAGTCCCCTTCACCATCAACACCCTCACATTCTCTGAGAATGGATATCACCTTGCAGCTCCGAATGCCTCCTCGTCGGTCGGGATTTGGGATTTGCGTAAACAGAAAGTTACGCAAAGCATTGCTTTGGAAGATGACTTCAAAATCAACAAACTGCAATACGATACCAGCGCACAATTCTTGGGTGTTGCAGGAAGTGCTGGAGGTAGAATTTACGCACATAAATCGTGGGAGGAATTGGTTCGACTTGAGGAAGGAGGGGAGATCTCGGACTTTACCTTTGGCGAGATGGGTACTGAAATTTGGGGGGCGACCGGTCGGGAAGTCCGCGTTTGGGGTCTACCTGCTTAGACTGTATAAGTCGTCGTTATTTACATGCTGTAATTTCATGTCACCTAAGTTAGTTGTATGGTTTTAGCAGAGACGTGTGCCTGGCGACTCGCGAGCAATGGAACAACAGGAGAACAATATGTTAAAAACAGTATTACAATGCCGAATGCAGCATTCTTGTACGCATCGAATTCAACCATCCAAAGATCACACATACTTTCATCATGGACTTATCGTCATTTATAGCGTTTTGTGTACAAGGCCAGGTACAAATATACAAATACAGGCAACCTTCGGAGATGAAAGAATGTAAAGTGGAATAAATCAGGTAATGCAGATAAAAAGAATGGCCGTTACGAAGAAGATAAGTAGGTATCGCGAAAGTCAAAAGTCTGGATATTGCGTCAATCATATTATGCATGAGTTACGTTGGTCTAAACCGAAAAATCCACGGGAAAAGGGAACTGAAGCCTGGTCCTTTATGACCAGGTCGACGGTCCAAATATTTCGCCAGGATTTAGTGTCTTGAGAGGCAGGCCCATGGCGTCGGCAGTGTTTTGCCAAACAGTATTTCCCCACCAATTTAGTGTGATACCACCCTTGGGGAGTTGTAGGCAGAGGAAGATGAGAATGATGGCGAACGCTGTTCCAGCGTCCAGTGCCGCAGAGAGTATGTAGTTGTATCGCATCCACCACCGGAAGTGGAAACGGCGGATGTACCAATTGAAAATGAACCCGACGAGAGCCCAAGAGGCGTAGTTGATTCCCGAGGCCGGGGGGATAGCGAGAACACCAGCGAGGAAGACGGGAACGTTGGCGAATCGCCAATTAGAGTGAGGATAACGGCGGGCGAGGAGGTAGAATGGAATTGGGAGGATTGCACCGATGAGGAAAAACCAGAGCAAGGGATTGTAACTGCAAGGAAAATCAGTTATTGATAATCTCCAAGAGAACATCTGTCAACTTACGTTGCACCTCTGCCAAACATCCGGGTAGGGCCGATACCACCCCAAATCAATGAAGCAGTGGCGAAGATGTTGGTCGTAGGGCATATGAAACCATCTTTTTGAGTGGATAAACACATGTCTTCAACGTTCGCAAACATCCAAGCCTGTGTTCCAACGGCCACAAAACATGTAACAAAGACGGCCACCATTTGGATGCTGAACATCGTCCGTGGGGGAATCTTCATGTAGTGGCCCAACTTCAGGTCACCAGCAAAAGTCGCAGCTTGAGTGGAACCCATGATACCCATAGCTTTGAAGATAACGTTGGCAACGGGTTTACCAGGGAGCATGAATCCGCCAATGAGTTCGTACATGACGGAGAATGCAATCTGGGTGTTGGAAATAGCTTGGAGCATGGCCAACGGGAGAGCAGTGAGGGCCGACAGGCCAAATGCTATGAATGCCGCCCAAACAGGTAGTTGAGTTGGGAAGATCTCGATAGCAATGACAACGAGCAGGAAGGAGATGATGCCGACGAGACCGTACCACCAGCTCGGAACCTCACGGTAGGCTTGCATCAGACGCGAGTGAACATCACGCTCGTCCCTCAAGGACGTGCGGAAGCGACGAACAAGATCCCGGCGGAACCACACTAGATAAGATGTCAGCAATGTGCTCGTAATTGACGGGGAGTGCACTCACGGAAAGTATGGACAATGACAGCCGGGAAGATGGCGAAGCTGAGTCCATACGCGAGGGAGAGCGTAGCAGGTACAAAGACCGGTGAGTACGCCCTGTACTTCTCAACGTCGAACTGACCGTCCGTCACAACCTGGCTGACATCGTAACTGACACCAGTGTTGTCGAAGGAATAGTATGATGAGATGGGCATGAAAGCGGAGTTGAAAGTGTTTGTGACTGATAACGCCGCAATGAGGATGATAGATGGCATGAAAAGAGAGCGAACTCACAGTAGATGATGGGAGCAATGATCCAGAACCAGAACACAAATGACACGATGACATTAGCCTCTGACCACCACTGGAAAGAAAGTGAGCAAATACAACACACGTAGATGCAGAAAAATAAATACCGGAGTGACCAGAGGACTGCTGATATAGGAAATCATCGACCAGTCGAATGTCAAAAGACTCATTCCAAGACCGGAAGAGCCAAAGAGTGCGTTCACCGTAACATTAGTCGGAGCGATCCAGCAAACCCAGTTGAACACGCTGAGAGCAGTGAACAGGTAGCCCGGTAAAAAGTAATAAAACATGCTGCCAATGACGACGAGGAAGAAGAATTTTTCGCGTGTCATGTGTCCCCGCTCACGCTTGCCATAGCCTTTGTGTAGCGTGTTGAAAAGCGCCGAGTTGACAATGGCACCAGGCCAAATCATGCTTGACGGCCAGACTACATATCGTCGCAGAATACCAGCTAGCGAAAAGCCGAACACTTGAATACCAAGAACGAGGAGTATTTGGTATGCGAATGATAGCTGTTGACCGTAAAAGAGTCGCTGGGCGACAAGGATATCGGTCGCGTAACCACCAGGGTACGCAATGTTGGCCATGACCGTGATGCAGACATGCTCCTTGATGTTGAAGGGTCCGGGGTTCAACGACCAAACAAATCCGAATGTGTTAAACCTCGTGGTAGGAAGGATCTTCTCCATGCTCTTGCCTATGGGGAGCGAGAGCAACTGGATGACGAGACCGGTGATGTAAAGTGAAGGGTCTAAAGAAGCACAGTTAGGATCGCACGACCCAGTCGAGAATAGTATAGCGTACACCGCATGCCCAAGACTTGGTTTAATCCAGGTAGAAAGAACGTGAAGAACAGGCCGATGGTCCACCTAGATATGCTTGCGTTAACTGGAAGGTTGATACCAAGCTAAAGCGTCACGTACATTCTGAACGTATTCACTGGCATACTCGGATCGTCAACGCTAGATACTGCAGCTCGAACTTCCGGGTAAGGAGACTCGCTAGAGACAGGATATCAATACAGGAGAGCACTAAATGAGAGAATACGTACTCGTCGAAATCTTCCACTGCGCTAGAATTCCGAGATTCTGCACGCGATGTGGAGTATCGGTCAAAGTGGGAGTCGGTGTCACCATCTGACTGACGCGTAGGAGGGAAGTTTCTTGCTCTCAAGTTCCCAAGCTTTCACCGATGGGCGGAGGCCCTTGATATCCAAGTTGGGATCATTCAAGTGCTCAACGGCGAAGTCGACGTCCTCTGGTACATCGGGAATGCCGCGAGCTCGCATATGGGGCGACTGGTAAGCAAGTTGCTCGGTCGAGGTGGTATAGGGCTTGGCTTCTTCCATTGCGAAAGTAGACCAGAGGAAGAGAGTGGCAGAGAGGACGGAGGGGGAACCAAGTGAGGGAGGATGGAACGAGCCAATTGTCGCTCTTTTCTAGTCAGATCGACATTTGCCATCTGGAAAATAGTGTGCTGTCGTAGTCCCGGTAAGGAATCACAGAACAATTAGACAATAGGTGAACGAGGACAACTTGAGACAAAAAGAATGCCACCGAACTGCCGACATGATGTAATGACAATAGCGACCCATCTGGACGGTCGTTAGCTCCGTCCTTCGCTGATGGCCGCTTTGAAATGATTTTCGGCTTTCATACCGTTGACTGAGTTAAGTACCAGGAAAATACCTTGCCTAGGAGCAGAAAACAGAGACGACGAGGCTATTATGAACCCCTCAACAACTCTGGATGCCTAGGCACCGTATAGGGGATGTAGGGTGCCCTGCGGTTGCTTATTGTTGTGCTTAGACCCGTGGTGGCGATTGATTGGCAAGTGACGAGAGAACAAAAAGCGCTGCCCGATCAGATCTGGATGTGCTCCCGCTTTGCCAACTGAGAGAGGTGATCCGTAGCCAGTTATCAGTACTAAGTCGCAACTTCACTTCAAACATAAATTAATTGCTAGCAACTGAAGTTGAACTGATTTGATACAATAATTCCCGTGTCTTACTATGGATAATATCGGTTGTCTGTCAAAATTGCACTTGGGTTGCCATCTTCCGACGATGGTGATTGCTCATAATACTAAGTAAACCCAGGAAAATATCTAGTGTTCGTTACCAAGCGCAAGCGGGATATACCATTATATCATGCACAGAGGGTGTCTAGAAGCGTCGCTACAGCAGCCAGCTAACCACCACATAGCCTAGTCAAACCATGACAAGACAGAAAACTTTAATTTGACAAAATAGTACAGATGGCCGTGGATTGTTGAATGTGCTATGTATGCGAAACGTAACTTGTAAGTGTTATAAACAGGCTGTTTGTAAAGGGGTTCCATCTAAGACCAAAAAATGATTCCGGTTATATGCAAGCTTGAAGTAAACCATCCACCGCCTCGGTGACGCCAAACCTAGCGGCTAATCCCACATTTCACCTACCTGACACTCCTCGATAGCTGAAACAGGCTGTACCGCACTAAGAGCATCATAATCGTGTATGCTCCCGGCCCCATTTGCCATCGCCAAACTAAGAGCAGCTAAAGCCTTCTCCGAGCGCGAGGCGGGTAAAGTCAACGGGCGGGGTGATAGTATATGAGGAAAAAGTCCCAGAGTAGGGGGAGGGAGTGATGCAATTGAAGAACTGTTAGACGATGTAGTAAAAGACAGGGCAGGGGTGAAAGGCTGAGAATGGAGACCGCTGTCGGTGAATTGATCTGTCATACTGAATTTTGCTTCGTCGTCTGACGCGTATACTGAAGACGGCGCAGGAGACGAACAACGTTCGCTGCTGCTAGGCATAGACCGGGAAGACCCGTCGCACTGGAACATAGCTCCCTTGGAGTCTAATGACGACGCCCGCTGGTCATGACTATATTTACCTGCGAAAACGCCTGATACCTCTCCAGAAAAAATCTGGATGTCATCGTCATCGTCGTCGTCCGCATCAGAGCCGTCGGCCGGTGCAACTGATTTTCGAGGAGAAACAATCAGGGACGATTTCTTTCGTCCACGCCTGTGCGCCTCCTTTGCCTTTGAATATGCATCCGCTCTAGAGCGCGTATGCTCGTAATCCCGCATTCGCCGCACAAATCCCTCTCCATTATCAGCAACACTTCTGTGAAGTTCCCAAAAGGCAGCAGCGCGCAGACTCGTCAAGCCGGCTTGACTGGTCAGATCTTGGCTTGGAGAAAAGTCAGGCTGGGAAGATGGATTATGGGACGCCCTTCGTATCCGGTTGTTATTCCGTTCACGGTTAGGGAAAAGATGGAATTCAGCCGATGTTGTAGCAAAGGTAGGCCGGGTTGTATGAGAGGAATGGGAGAAGACGGTTTCATCCATGCTATCGCTGGACGGCTGCAAGTAAATCAGACAAACCTGGACCACGGTTAATAATAAAACATACTGAATAGTCTCGTCGTCGTCGTTTACTTCTTGGGTCCTGAACATTCCACCTGTAAGGCGAGTATAAATCTGGGCTGACTGTGCTACATGGATGGTGTGGCTGGGATCTCTTGGTGGCGGATCTCCATGAGTCGTCGGTGAGGTGACGATGAGAGGGTGAGGACGCTGTCGAGGCCGACTGGGAACGCCGGCGGTGGTTGGTAGCCCTTAACAGAGACATGGCGAGCACTGGTGATGGGCGGTGACGAAGATTGTACTGGTATACGTTTGGAGGCAAGCGTTATTTGTGTCCGCGCTGACGATGGGTTACATAACCCTCGCCTTTTCCATTCTGGGCAAGACCGCCGACGCCGGCCAGACCCGGGTCACTCAAGGGTCAACTGGTCACTGTCAGACCCTTCCTGACTCCTGCGCGCTTCAAACACAGGTTCTTCTTTGTCTGCGTTTCATTCTACACCCCCGCTTTACCCCGCTTCCGGTTTGGCATCCAGACTTCAATTTCAATGAATCAATTCAAACTGGCTAGCCTAAATACATACTTTCTCTTGGCTATCTATCTCCGTGGTTTGCGCGACAATCCAGTAATTGAGGATATTCTCCTCTTCCGAGGAATAGCCTCCGAGTATACTTAATTCTTTCGTGGCGTCTGAGCTCGTGATTCTTTTTTCCGAAATACTTGCACTCCAAGTTCCTCTTAAGAACGCGATGGCCCCAGCCACTCGTTACCCTCTCAGCTATGAGGGCTGTTTTCATTTTGATCCTTATTGCCGTGTGCTGCTCTTCCACTATTCTTTGGGACGGAAGATTCAACAACTATTCGTATGGCGTTTTTATACCTCCGCAGAGGAGAAATCATCTCATGTCTTCGCTACATAGGACGGCGGCTGATTTCAACGAGTGGAGCTGGAGCAATCAAGTGGGTCAATATCAGACCTACATCTACGTACGCGTCTCTCTTCTTCCTTGATATCGATCACTGAAGACAGAATTAGGGTAATCTTAAAATGAAGATGCTACATCATACGGCGTACCCTATACCGTCGTTGATAAATGTTTCTAGGGAGAGACCGCCTCGTCTTGGCTCGAGCTGGGATCCACTTACATGAATCCAGCTAGTGGGTACCTGTCTCTTTCAATCAACATAACCTGGCTTATTCCTATGCTATCCAGCGACTGGAGAGAAGCAAGGGGTCAAAGTGAAACTGACAGCTTCGTCTCTATGGAACAGCGGCCCAATGCTCAGAACAGAACTCCTTCCGCAAACTTCTAACTCGCTGACAGGAAATCTGTGAGCAACCTGTATCGTCAATCGTCCTCTACATAATTTATCAGAGATAATGTCTAGATTTTTTCACGTGTCCTTGCAGATACCTGCCACGAATTCACCCAGTGAGCGTCAATGAATGGTACTATGAAACAACCTGTATTCTGAATTCCGGAAGATCCGGCTTACGAACATCAGGTTAGTACTGATCGCTCTTTGCATGTAGTTCTTTGAGTACCCACCACCGGTAGATCGTATTTTGGGAAGGTGAACGTCATCATGGCCCGTCACGGCATGGTCCTGATGTATATTAGGCCACTACGCCGACATCAAGTATGGTCAACTTTCTGGACCAAACGGGGTAGCAGATACCCTGCAGGTCATTATGGGGGGAAAATCCATTTGGTCGGTGACTCCGGTGAAAGGAACATGGGTAGAGCCTAAATCCCGAGTCGACTCTAACTCCAATTGACTAACCCACATCCTAGTACAACTTTATTCTGGGCACAGGAAGTCCCGGAGGGCTGTGGGTTTCTACTGGAAGTAACACGCTTCAAAAGGTTTACAGCGGGTCCCTGAATGGCAACGGTGGGACTGATTGGCACATAGGTCAGTGTATTCCTATCGGAATTCATACGGATCTATTAAATTGATGTTCTTCTCAGGAGCATTGAGGCTCCCTCTGGACGGTACCACACAAGTTATATCCGAAGAAGATTTCTATTACAGCGGCATATATGTGGAGGATTCCGGGCCCACTATGCACGTCTGATCTCTTTGAACCTTTTTATTCCGCCGGAACCAAGACAAGGCGGGCATCGGGCTTCCCACCGGAGCAGACAATCAGTCTTGATTCGAATTTGAGGACATCCTGTATGATCATTTATATGAAATATGCCTTGGCACCTTTCTGCAATCGTACCTTACTGGCTTTATCCCTCGAAACTTTCTGACTGAGTTTTTCTTGTATCTAGTATAGTTAGCAGGCGCCACGACTTTCAAGCGGATGACCTACTTCTTCCATAAGGGCTTTTCCTACTACACCTATCCTTTCCCGAAGAACCCGGCGATAGTCGTCATGCGCCGGTGCGTCCCCGTCCACCAACATTTTTAGATCCATATTGAGTGTCATGGTCCAAGGCGAAGACGCAATAAAGCGGACTAAAGGATCAAGAACTATTCAGAGTTTCAGAGATACACATAATATGACCGACCTATCGGACCACTTTTGTTCAAGAATTGACGGAGAACCATACAGAGTACAGGGCTCAGAAGAAGCGAGAGAGGTTCATCCTCCCCACAGAAATGCCTGCGAAAGATGAGCAACAAGACGTCCCTGAAATAGTCCCATGCTTCCGCGCACAATACTTGATCCGGTAGTCGTTCGGTGGTGAGCATATAGTAGGCGAAGCCAGCTTGAATCGGACCTGGTCACAACGAGCCAAATATAATCAAAAGGCACTCACAAGCGACATGAAGATCAGAAGTCCCAGCAACAAGGGCGACCTTCCATAGAATTTCCTGCTTTTGATTCTTAAACACAAAACGAGGATCACTTTCCAGGATTGAAAAGATCGTAAGGGCCGCCCCACGAAGCAGCGTCACGTTCTGTCCGGTGTTGTCGTCGTAAAGACAGTCAATGATAGAGGACAACACAGATGAGATGGTGTTGTAAAGAGTATTTCCCAACGCTTTGCAATGGCATAGAATACTAAGAAACTCTAGCGTCAGTTTTATTTCATTCATGTTTCCGGCCGTTTTCTCAGCCGTCCATAGACTGTGGAATTGGGTTTGTAAATTGAAAATTAGCCTGCCGAGGGATTCTGACTCACTGATGGCAGCGGGTTATCACTAAGAAAAGTCTTCAGTACAAGCAGATATTATACTACGAAGCGACATACGCTGACCCAACTTTGTCATGAAATCGGATCCATTATCCTGATGTGTGTCCTTCAAAGTTTGTCTTAAGATTGTTATGCTGAATAGGGTCAAGGCTTCGAGAATGGCACTTCTGACTTCCGGGGCAAAGTTAGTGATTTAATAACTCCAAACGAGATGCCTCACTAGTCAATGTACGCTCCTGGGCATCGATGATAGCGAAAAGACTAAACATCATCTTGCAGAGGTCCTCTCTAAGGCTGACCTGATTGCTGGAGTATAGAATGTCGTCATGCAAAAAATGGACAACCATTCTGCATGCCTTCGACATGAGAGAGTAAAGCGACAAAGACTGCCCTTCGGACAGCCCGGCTTGATCGGTAATGAACAGTCGACAGTGGTGCAGAACATTCTGCAGAGGTTCTGGTTAGTGACCCGATGGAAGAAGGCATTACGTTTACCAATATTGCGCTACTCGCTGAAAAATAGTTCAGCGTTGTACACGGCGACTGGCATGACACCCCGGTAACGCGAACGTCTAGAGATTCGTCGAACTTATTTATCCAAACCGCCGTCTAGATGCTACCATACGTCACCAAACGAATCAATTTGGTTACCTGCCCTTACCAGAAAGACGATAACTTCTGTGTTAGCTAGTCGCGAGTCGTCATAAGTCTCCCAGCTCCAAAAGATGGTATCACCCCATCGAACGAGTATTGTTTGTGCAACATCCAAGTCAATGGGAGGCGTGACGATGGATGAAGTAGCGACGGCCTCGTCCGGATGCATTACTACCTGTATGAGGTCCAACAGGTAGCCTAGAGTAAGCGGACGCGATAGCAATCGCTTCTCCTTCTGTTCCATCTCTGCAGCCTATTGCAGGGATTAGTCTCCAGCCAACAATTCAAAGGTGTCACAAACAGCATAGAGAGACACCAGCATGGAGAAGTTGATTCGCTCCAGTTCAACGGTGGGATCTGAAGAATAGTTCGCTGTAAATCCACTCATAACCGTTTGGTGTATACATGTCCGTATAATATCCAGAAAGTCCTCGGACTGTGTCATCCTATATACGTGTAAAAACGATATTGTCGACAAAATCAAGGCAGAGGCAGACCTCATGTCATTGTAGGCTCCTAATGAAGGCAAAATAATGCAAACACCAAAGATTAGGCGAAGCGCGAGCCGCCTCGCTGCTGGCGATGCTTGCTTAGATGTGAGGACACGCTTTACAGAGTCCCATTGTGCTGAATGTCATTGTTACGATTGTTACGACAGTTTGAAAGGTCATGCACCTGGACACTTACACGGCAGTTGGGAAGCGGCGCGTAGATTGTCGTCTTCGCGTTGTAGGTGCCATTCCTCGGAATGTTGTACGCCGGATATGTGGCTCCCATTCCCAGCGACCACTATAATCGCATCTGCTAGCTTCGATAGTAGGACATCCACCCAGCAAACTATTGTCGAGGTAACGTGTACAGTAGAACTAGCGGCAATAACGTGAAAAACCATCCGATGAGCGAATAAGGTGTGCAGAAAAGAGGGTTGCACTGAAAAGGGCTTCAGTGCTGAATACGCTGCGGTTGTGGGCAAGCTTACAAACAAGCGTGAGATGTAGATACGTCTCATGAATATTCTTTTGGCAACCCTTGATTTCATCCAAGAAGCACAGCATGATGTTCGACGCGTGCGCGATGACTTCGTGCAGATTTTCGTCCTGCTAGAATATCAGAACAAGCAGTTAATGCAACGTCCTCTTGGACTCACATCTGCAGATATTAGGCTGACGTCGATTGCCTGCAGAACCGCTATCGCGTCTGGAACGCTTTGCTCCTCGCCGTCGTCTGTGAGCGACCTAGCATCGGCTACATCGACGACGGCGAGGCGCGAGGCGCGAGGCGACGGCGAACGACTCGAAAGATACGTCTCCCCATCCAAGTCAAGGTCAGTGTCACTTCCCGTCTGCATGTCGGTGTGGATGAAGATAAGGAAGGGTCGTGACAAAGGCGAGTGTGACTTTTTCAACGACAGGTGTTAAGCTTCTAGAGAAGCTGTCAATCCCTAAACTCTGCCAGTGGCAAAGCCCGGACGATAGAATCCAAATCAGAGTCCTCGTATATTGTTTAAAAATGCTGTTACATCCGTACGACATTCCAGTTCATCGTTGCAGTGCGAAAATACGCCCTCAAACGCGTCCTCAGCATCCTGAGTCTACATAAAATCAGGACGGTGTAAGAGTAGAGGAATGAACCACAACATACTGCAACATCGTTGTAATGCAAATCTTCCCAGGATTCATCTTCCTCTGCCCTGATAGCCTGCAACATCTCGCGTCTGACCGTCGAAAGTCCTCCTTGGAATGGCTGCATTCCCCCCTTATCATCAGCTTTTCGCGCCGATACTTGCACTTCTTTCGCTTCGCCTGAAGCTTTTTTCTCTTTCTTGACGGGTGCAACAGGGCCTGGATCGTCAGGATCTGGAGGTGGTCCATCGTCAGAGTCAGAGTCAGAGCCCATTCCTCCGCGGCGGCGGTTCTTTTGGAAAATAAAGTCCAAGTATGTCAACGTAGGCCTAAATTGATGTGTTTCGGAAAGTGGATGAAGATGGAGCTCGCCTAGCACAACTTCAGCTTGTTCGCTTTCCATGGCAAGCAACAGAAAGACTCACCGTCTCTAACGATTCCCAGCATGTGTACACCGTTCTGAGGAACCTGTTCGCTCTGCAAGCGGATTTCTGAGAGCCGCGGTTCTTCCTCTTCCTTGCCCTTTGGTCCCTGATTTTTTTCACGGTCATCTTCACGTTGTGCTACACCAAGGTCCCGTCCTCGATCACTATTCCAAACGTCTGGTCGTGTATCGGCAGGTACGTGAACTTCCAGGCGATGAACAGAGGGCTTTATGCGGGCCTTGATTCGCTTTCCGCTAGCGATAGCAGAGGGTGGTGGCTGGAGCGGTCGAGAAAGCAAAGGAAACTGATGGATCTGCAACGAAAGCCTGTCGGAAAATCGAATAGGAAGACTGCTAATGAGTTCATCTTCGACCTCCATGGTGGTGGGAGCAGAAATCAAGGCCGATGAGTCATCGATCAGCTTGGAAATTCAAAATCTGGTTGTCCGTCTTGTGATCGAGTAAAAATACAGTACATGGGTCCAACAATAATTCAACAACCGTATGCACGGTAACGAAGGTCACTATCCTATTCGTCTCTCCGGGACAGGCACCTCCTCAGGTACACTTGACACCCTGTATTAGAGCGTTTGAGCTCTCGAAAGCGATAACGGGGGTTGTTCGACCCGACGTCGGAAAATCTCCAACTGTTGGCGACGGCAAGGTCACGGAAGACTTCCGAGGGGGTGATTTCTGGTAAAAGGACTGGACCAACACGAGAGGAGATGGTAGCGATTCCGCCGATGAAACCGTTAAGCCTGAATTCCACGAGTTCCTCGACTGATTCAACCCCCGCGTCTCGCTATAGAGACTCCCTTGATCTTCAGAATCTGCAAATCTCCGAGTACGCCGATGGGAAACGTAACTCATTTGAGATGACAATTGTCTCCGCGCCGTTCCCGGATGGTTTCCATCACCTGGGTTTTTCCATGCCCAGGTCCGCGGATTTTGTATCAATGTCTCTCTCTCATGTCGCCGGACCACTCTTCCAAAACTATGAATAGTTAACAGTGAGAAAACAGCCCCTGGATATTCCATCATTAATCAAGCAGCGAACTGTGAATTAGTGATCTACTCACAGCTGATAGATGTGCAGACCGTCATTGTCGGACCATGGACAAGATTAGTACTGATGACAGCCAGAACCGCAGCGACTACGCAGACAGAGGTAATGGCCGTTGTAAAACAGAGCTATGGAAACGTCAGCCGTGCGACACTGGACAATTACGAAAAACTTTGCCTCATCCTTCATCACCTCCCGGAACAACTCCATCCTAGGCATATAACGACTCAATCGGCTGTAAGACGACGGAGCAGGAGACATTCTGTTGGAAGAACTTGAGAACCTCTCTGAAGGATCGTTTGACGGTCGTTCAGGCAATGCTTCCGAGATGGCAACCACAGAAGGACGAGGGGGTTGGGGTATGGGGAAATCGCTGGGTATAGATGTTTTTCGGGCAGGACGAGTGAGAGTACGAGGCTCAGAGTTTGATATAATACTTTTGAATTTGTTGTAGAATGAACGAGTGAAGTTGTTGTTGTGTTCAGTAGTGGGAAAAGAGGCTGCTGCTTCTGTCTTAGGGACATAATCCCACCATCCGCGACACGCCGTCTCTGGATTAGAAGTATCTGATTCGGCGCAATCATCCATAGAGAGTTGTATGGATATTCTTCCACGAGCGAGGGGTGAACCACGGGACTTCCAAACGGCCCACAGAACTAGATGTCGGACATGAGGTTGGAGCTGCGGAAGAGATGGAAAACTTACAGCACGTCCAAATGAAAAGTACCTCTGATAGCTGGAGTAAAAGATAGGCGCGTATGAGTGGTAAATCATTGCTGAGGTAGCATGTTCCTACGATGATAGGACGTCAACCGGGTTACACGACTAGTCGTAGGGACACTCGTACCCGAGAGACTTCTTTGTCCTTTAACATGCACGAGACCGACGATAGCCGTTGCGGTCATTGAAGTCTGAAAACATAACAATACTGCGCCAACCAAGCGAGAGTTATTCAAGCATTTGTATGCCTTATATCCGAGGATACAGAGCTAAAGCGTAGTGAATTAAGAATGAGAATGATACGGCACATAATATCACTTGCCAGCAAGGTAAGCGATGTTCCAAACAATATATACGAAATAATAACCGACCTAACTCAACGATAAGATATTCAAAGATCGCTATCGAAATGAAGACTCACAATGTGCACTCAAACGCTGAATCAAACTCCGAAATAATGAAAGGAACGAGCGTGAAAGCGCCGAGAACTTGGCTGACGAAAAGAGTGTAGAATAGAATTTTGTTTTTAACTTGGGCGCGACGCATATAGTCGCCTGACACGAAAACATTTCTGGTGAAAAGAGCTGTGAGCATCCCAGCCACCAGCGTTCCAACGAAACTGAGATGGAGGTCGTCGATCAATGGTTGGGAAACGAGAGATCCATCACCAAGGGCTCGATAACTAGGTGTGAACTGAGCGATGGGCGCGTCGTAATATCGCGCGTAGTCGGGAATGATGAGGGTAGTGGTCAATGCGATTACCACCTCATTGGGAGTGCAGCAGGAAGAAGCCGCTGTGATACGGGGAAGGAGGGCACGAGAGCCGGAGGGGGGAGGGGTCGGAGCAGGAGCAAATTCATGACGCGATGACACATGGGGAATTGAGGGAAGCATGGAGAGCTAGCAGGCACCGTCAGATCAAAAAGCTGACTAGAGGACCATGTCAACGGGGAAGTAAGCTGAAGAAAATGAAGACGAAGGCGAAGGACAGAATGGGAGTTGCGAGAGGAATATGTTGCGATACTGCGAATGGAGCGACAAAAATCAAGAGAGAGACTGAATCCTGAGCGATCGAACACCCTCAAACGAGACGCATGTTGCCACGACATGTGCAATCAATTATGTATATGGTTGGTGTGAACCTGTGTGAACACCTGAAATCGGAGAAATCCCAGATTCGTGATGGGAGCCTGTCAGCAGTTGGTCCCTTAAACGAACCTGCCGGGATGCCGGAACGCTCTTATGGGTCATTACCGGTCCGGCCCGTTCAATTTTCTGATCTCCAGATCTCTGCTGTTCTGTTGCTACCGTTCCTCTATGAATTGCATAGTTCGTCGATTCATTCTAATCTGGGCTTGATCCATCTTCAATCTGTTGTCTAGAAATGTCATTAGAAAAACAGTCACCTGTGATCATCATCACTGGCACTCCAGGGACTGGAAAATCTACCCACGCCCAGCTCCTCGCCAACGAATCTCCCGTACCTCTGCAGCATATCAACATCAGTGATTGGGTCAAAGAGAAGGGTCTTTACGAGGACTATGATCCTGAATGGCAGACCTATAATGTCGATGAAGACAAGGTACGATCAAGTATTTTTTCTACTTTTTCATTGCTCGAGATCGCTAGGACCGCAGCTTCTAGATGAATTGGAACCTCTCGCGTCGACAGGAGGTATCATTCTTGACTGGCACACATGTGAAGCCTTCCCTGAACGATGGGCTGACTTGGTAGTCGTACTACGGTGCGACCACTCGCGATTATGGGATCGTCTGGAACAGAGGTGCGCTTATCAATCTTCCAATCCTCCAGATACCCTGAACCTGTTTCCGTAGAGGTTACTCCCTTAAAAAAATACAGGAAAATAACGAGGCCGAGATTATGCAAGTCGTCCTTGATGAGGCTCGGTCATCGTACGCAGCGGAGATAGTGGTTGAACTCAACAGTGGAAGTACTGAAGACCTGGAGGCCAACGTCGCACGCATAGTGGAGTGGATTAAGGCCTGGAGAAGGGATAGAGGCTTGGAAGCGAATTAAATTACTGCATCTGCCTGTACTACTCATCGTCCGGTAATTACCCATCCCCGCGCGCGCTCCAACGGATAGCCATGGGGTAACTCTGCCTCATGTCTGATTCGAGTGGGTGTTTTCTTTTTGCCTTCTGCAATACGAATTTTTTCGAAATAAACATAACTGCGACTTGGTCAGCGATATATCATATAAGCGTTTCGTTGTCTATGTCACGCACGCTGCATAGTAGGTCCCGTTAGAAGCCCCGCCGGTTCTTCCTTTTTCTTTCACTATTGTACATAGTATCAGTATGCGTTACACAACTTATCAGTACAAAAATACGTACTGAATCGTGAATACGAATTGTTGTTAATTCCACCAATGTCCCTGAGCCACTGGGTGACCTAGGTACCATTACTATCAACGACGATGCATGAAACAATCTGCTTAACCACTGACCTTCCATCCAGGCGTCTTCTGCAAGAGACCGATTTTCCGTCGAATTTCCGCGCAATCGTCGCTAAGCAGAAAGTCAGCCAAACTCAGAAGAATCTACCAAAAGACGGGTCGTACTAGACCGGAACGGTTCCCTAGATGCGTATAAGTTGACAACACCCGCACAGAGATTAGGAACAAAAAACCTACATCTTCGTCCTCATCCTCGAGCTTGATATCCTGCCAGCGGACCGGCTCTTTGCTTTCCTTCGCCTTTCCTTTGGTCAAAGATGGAGTTTTCTCCGAGGCTCCAGAAGTACGCGCTTTCTTGATTTTTGGCTCGTACAACGCGTCGTTCTCCTTCACAAAACTCGACGCGTCCAATTTGTATTCATCAAGGTCAGCAGCATCGGATTTGCGTTTGGGAGGCATGGTTCCGTTGGCTCGAACGTAGTAATAGGTGATGTGGATCCTGCTGAAGTAGTGGTTAGCTGTAAAGAGGTAGAGGCTGCTGATTAGCTTTTTATACCGTAAAAAAGCGGAATCTGAATTTTGCATGAAAACATGGACAATTATTTAAACAGCTTGACGCGTGACGTCATGGTGATTAGCTCAAGTGATGTGGCCCTCGAACTCGTGAGGCAGTTATATATTCATTGGGGTATATATACCAATGGCCGTGCACGAAAGGCTAGCACAGCTGGATCAAGGCACCACACAGAACGCCATATGCCAAGGTCCAAGACGGCAAAATCCCATGCCCATCATTGACGGGGACAAATCCTGATAGATCTGAAGGTTGCATGACCGCTGTTGTCGACCATATCTCTGTGGACCTAGGCATCATGAGAGCCATCTGGGTAAGGCTATGTTTGACCGATATCTATCCACTCACGTCATTGTAATGGTACTTTGATGATTGTCAGTTGTAACTATTGTCGTTACGGATTCGGAGACAACTACAACTGTAGTAGGTGTCTGGGTCGGTGTCACCGTTATGGTCGTAGGGAACGTGAAACTGACGCCGACGGACACGGTGATTGTAGACAATGGAGGGGTAGCGACAGATGAATCCGACGTTTCGCCAGCGGATAACGGAGCCTCCGGTGGTGCACTAAACACCTGGGGCTGGTCTTGCAGGGTGTTCAGACCGTCGGTACAAGCGGAGCCGGACGGACTGCTGTTCTCAATCGGTAGCGGCACAGGAGTGATGATAAAAAACGGTTGGCCCTCGACTTGAGAAGTTTCATAAAATGACAGCTAGCGATAGAGGACTTTGAATTTAAAGTCCCATAGTTTGTTAAGGATCGCTCACGTTGTAAGCCCCTGCTTTGATACAAGTTGGAATCATAAAGTTTTCATGTCGAACACTGCCCGACTCTTGATTGAGGAAGTCTGTTCCCGACACCACTGTTAGATTAATGTTTGTTTCTGAGGAGACGAGATATATCTCCAGTAAGCTGAAAAAAGAATCGTCGGGTAGTTTCCCATCTCCAGAAACCTTAAAGCGCAGGTTAGCGTATCCCGGTTGATTCGAAATAACCCTTGCTGACATCAATAGAAATGGGAAGGGTGCTGCCAGCATGCCCTGGACTGAAAACATTCAAACATTTACACGCGGTTCGGAGCAAGGAGTAAAGATCGCACCTATTTGGACTGGGAGAATTTATAATTGACAGACCACTTGTAAAATACTGGCCTGCCTCGGCACATTGGAGGTGCATAAACGCGAAAAGATTGATGAGAATGTATGTAAGCGCGGTCGAGAACAATTGACGGCGGTGAACCAGCACCATTGTCTGTATGATGCTTAGCAACAGAGGGTATAACAGGTGCTGGGTAAATATATGGCTGCGAAGCCTTAAAAAAGAATGTGTGAGAGCGGTCGCAATAAACGCTGAAAGCGCTTCGAGGTTAAGTATGAACCATCGTGAGAACTCTGTACCGAAGGTTGGGTAACCGGCGATCGAACCCCGTGGGAACAAATTTGGTACTTTGCCATGTCCAGTGACTCTCATCCAGTTACCAAGAAATCAATATACGAAGGGAGCACCCAATTCAAGAATTGGAGATACTCTCCTGAAACATTGGCGCAAGTACGTTCATCGTTGAACCAAGCAGCTGTTGCTGTTATCCAACGGACATTCGAGGCATATGAGGTACAGTCTTTCGTGAATTGGTGACGCGATACTCATTGAATATAGCCAGGCTCATCTGCAAATGTACTTTTTCTGACTGCAGACGAGGAACTTCTGCTGGTCAAACACTATATCGCTACCATAACACAACTATGTGGTCTCTTTCGTTTTCCTGAGGAAGTTGAAGCTACGGCAATCAGCTACTTCAAGCGCTTTTACCTCAAGAACACGGTCATGGATTGGCACCCTAAAAATGTTATGTACGGATATCATAACCCTCCATAAATTAAATGCTGATGCTTTAGCATACTATATCAGGCTAACAACATTGTTTTTGGCCACCAAGACGACAAATAACCCGATTTCCTTAGAGACTTATACAACACACATCAAAAGCACTACCGCATCCGATGTCCTGGACCTTGAGTTTCTCGTAGCGCAAAGCCTTGGCTTTGAGTTTTCTGTGTGGCATGCTCATCGAGCACTTTGGGGCGTATGGCTGGACTTCCAGGCGCGTGTATTTTTTCAATCAGGTCGTATGGTCGCCAACATCGACTTTAGAGCCTTCCCGATACAACGTCAGACTGGCCTCAGGCCCATCGGGATGCCTATGAAAGCGCGTTAGGTTATGTCCGCGCTTCACGATTCACGGACGTTGAATTCATCTACACCCCTTCTCAAATAGCTCTCGCTGCCATGTCTCTTGCTCTCCCGGAAGAATCGTACAAATGGCTGAAATCCAAATACCCCTCATCTGACGCTGTCGAAGCCACGGTTAATAAAGTGAAAGCTATCATTCAAAGCTCGAGTCGACCACCCGACGTGGAGTCTGTGCGTGAAGTTGATCGTCGGCTCCGCTTGTGCAAAAACCCAGAGAAGGTTGTAGGAAGCAAAGCATATTTGGCTAGGAAGGCGGAGCAGGAAAAGAAAGCAGAAGAGAAGAGGAACAGGAAAGCGGCGGTAGTAGGGGACGACGATGACCCTTTTGGTATTGAATTGGGCAGGCCAAAAGTTGTGGATGATGATGATGATGACGACGACGATTAATGATTGCTAATTCTATTGTATGTATTTGCAAGACAGCATATTATATATCTTTGCTACCTAATGTTTTGACACTTAAATACTGTATTCCTTGTAACCAATGATGGTTCCTGTAGCCTTCCGAAGATAATCTCTGGTAGGAATAGAAAAAGGAAAATATTGATTTTGGCTACCTTTTGACCTCGACAAATCAATGCAGTGACTGCTCTTTGCGAGGCTTCGAAGGAGCCAAACAGATGGAAGAGCCAGCACGGGGAGTCAACGAGGTATACCGATTTCATTCAAAAGCCTGGTTCACGGAGTCAATGCTATAAAGGAACCACGGTTCGGATGAAAGTACTCACAGCAGTCACAGTCAAAAGGGCACAACGGGGTATCTGAGATAGTTCAGACGAAGACAAAGCTTCGCATATGACAGACGCACCTCCTCCTTCATTGGTCATTCCAAGCTCGTCTTCTTTGTATACCGACCAACCTTCTTCGGTTTTGCGTCCTAGAGAAAAAGCGAAGTTGGATTGCGCATTAAGAAAATAAAAGAAGACGCACGAGGGCCAGAACCTCTAGAGTCTTTGAAGCGCTCCTCGGTGTCTTTGGAGTCCTTTTTGGTTGGCTTGATCTTTGATCTATCACTACCCTTGGTCTGCTTTATGCGCTTCGGGGCAGATACGATGGAAGAAGAAGAATCGATGATAGTCTCGGGAACACGTTTCTTGGGGGGTGGTTCATGGTTGTCGTGAGTAGAGTCTGTAGTATGGTCTCTTCGGCGCTTTTTGCTCTTCTTCATGGTCGGCGAGGACGATGAGGAAGTAGCAGGAAGGGTCGGCTTCGCCTTTGCTGCAAAGATATCGTCAATTTCAGATACCGGCATAGATGGTGGTGGTTAAAGAAAAAAAAACAAAGTCACATGGGCTGAAAAAGGCAAGTTGACAGTGCGACGGCAACAGAGTACAACAGAGAAACGGTGCAGACAGTGACCCGCAAAGAAAGTGCTCAATGTTGTAAGTCACTTTATTTTGCATGACTGTAGTTTCCGTGTGTTCCATTACTTACCACCGTCAAGACCGCAGAATGGCCTCCCCCTTCGGTCGCAGCAGCCCCAACAAGGACCACACCCTTCGCTTATGTCGTCGAATCCTTCGGGATTTGATCCTTCATTTTTCAATCTAGATGCTTCCCAGGCTGCCAAGCAAATGGCAGCCCTTTCTGCTGCGAGCAATGCGAGAATGGCAAACAGTCGTTCCGCGTCAGTGGGCGGAACAAGTTCGGGGTCATATCTCGGTGGAATTACCTCTGGGATGCATTCGACGGTCAGTCATGACCAGCCTGTTTCTGCTGGAGGCCACTCAAATTTTCAAATGCCGAACTCCCAACCGCCAAACTCGGCCAATGCCCCTTTCCTCGATCCCACCATGTCCAATCCTGCTGCTCCTCGTTCCGGCCCTTCCTCTGCCCAGTACAGGCAGCGGCACCAAGGTTTCCTCGCCGGGCTCGCCAACATCATGGCAAAACGGAACACGCCGCTTCCACCTGCTCTCACCGGCATTTCGACCCCAAATTACGATCCCAACACTTCCCAGTTCAAAATGATCGAACCCTCTCCAACAGAGACCGGCTGTTTTCGCCTGGCAGGCAGGGATATTGATCTCTTCAAGCTCTGGGGTCTGACGATACAGCAGGGAGGAGGCTCCGTGGTATGTCCTCGCGCTGACGTACCACCCCCACAATACTTATCTGCTTCAGATTGGAAACCCTGGTACTTGGGCTGCAATCGCGTCCCAATTCGATTTGCCGGAAGATCTGCCTCAGCCTCATGCAAGCGGCACCACGTCAAGCGCTCATGCTCTTCAGGCATGCTATATGCTTATTCTGGCACCCTTTGAAGACTTGTACAAAAAGAACGTTCATGATCAGCAACGGAAGGCACAGCTGTCCTCAAGGCAGGGCAATGTCATGAATCAGCGTCCCGGCACGCCCACCAGACCAGGCCAGGGCGTAGCAAACGGAATGCAGTCTGGGTTCCCTAACCAGATGCAGAGGGCTCAGCCGGGTTTCCCATCTGCCAACGTTGTCGCGCCTCAAACACCACACCAAAGCGGCACTTCGACAACTATGCCACAGCCCAGCACGAGCACCACACATATGTCAGCTCCCCAGCCTATTGACGCGTCTAATGTCAGAGAAGGACAGTCATCAGACACAAATGTTCTTGAGGACATTCAAGGGGGGATAAAGCGGAAGCTTGACAGTGATGACGGAGAGGGCAAACGAGCGCGACAAAAGACCGGTCGGTTTCTATTTTTTCTATTTAGTACGTCTCATTCAAATTGCTGTCAGGTTCGGAGCTACCTGATGCTGATACGGTGGGCCTGTGTTCACTTTTGGCTAGTGTGCTTTTGCTAATAAATTCCGTTTAAGCCGGTAGCTCCAGCGCCTAACTCTGTTCCTTCCCAGCCATTGCCCACCATGACAGGTCCAACGCGGACACGGTCGCAGCCTCTTCGTCGCAAAATTGAGTACGTTCCGTACGCACGCGAGGTCGAAACGTATGGTGGCCGGGATCTTAAAAGTATCGAAGCAGAACTGGGTCCACACCGCGAGCGTCCATTACGAGACATCAATGACTGGGGGACCGTAGACATCGAGGCCATAACTTTGTCTATTAGCTCCAGGATTTCGACGGAGCTGTCATACGCGTTAACGACACTCACGATACTCTCAACAATGAAAGGCCAAAATCCCGGTTCAGGTTTCCCTCTACATCAGTGCGGTGACCTTTTCGATGAACTGCTTGACCTCATGGAGGAACTTGCCTTGGAAGGTGTCCAGATCCAAGACACATTTCAGCCCAGTACAACGGAAATAGACATACCGACACATCGAGAATTGGTGAATGCGGTGTACGAGGTGGACGCCATGCCTTTTGCTGGACTTGAACGACGACAAGGGAGTGCTGATCCAAGCTGTGGTTTGCGCCAGAGACCAGGGGATACGATTCTCATGGTTCTCGTTATCATTCGCAACCTCACGATGGTCGGCGAAAACATTGATTTCATATCCCAACAACACCGGCTTGTTGATTTGCTACTCCGACTGTGTGTAGTGGTGAGGGAGGGTGCTAGTCTTCACTCGTTTGCGCCAGCTCTGTCTCTCAGCGATTTGATCGCTATCCGCAAAGACACTATGGTTATTTTGAGCTGTATTGCCGGTCATATATTCTTCTCCAACCCAAGTAGTCCATCGAAGGGAACGCTGAAGACGGCTACTAGACTCTTTCAGTTATGCGCATCATACATCATCGATCCTGCTGAAGCAGTGTCCCCAACGGCTTATGTCCAACTGAAGGGAACATCAAATCATGCCCCTCCTTCTTTGGCTGATTTGTCTTTGGAGGTGTTTACCCGGTTAAGCCAACTAGACTCGAATCGTCAAGTATTCGCCAAGGCGATACCCTCGGCATCCATCTCCGTCCTCTTCTCATCACTTGTTCATCGACTGCCAATATCCGACATCGATTTTCAGGTGATCGGCCGCGAGTCGTGGTTAAGCTACTTGGAAAGAGTAGTCATGGCCATCTACTCGCTCGCATTTCTTGCGTCCCCGTCGCTGAAGAATAAATTGAAGGGAGATAGGACGATAGGTTTCAAGGGCGTCATGCTTCGCATGATACAGAAGTTTTTGATGCACTCAAATCCAGATGCGCGGAGCCATTACATGGTCTGCGCTAGAAGGGCAATTGAAGCCATGAAAGTGCTGGATGATGGCGAGGATTCGTTCGATACATCCAAGTCGGTGGCGCCAACAATGTCGTTCGGCATGGGGTGGGGAGAGGTTGGAGATGCTAACTCGGAGCAAGGAACAGGGCTTCTCGGTGGGCATCGCACGTTGGCTTGGGATTTACTGATGCAACGAGAAGTGTTTGGTGACGAGGTGATGTTTGGAGAGCTGGAGAGCCTGGCGCGAGTCGAGTGCTGAGGGCTGACTGGATCCGTATATATTTGGATTGAATAGCGATTGCTGTGTATTCGTATGTAAATTGCTACGCTAATTATCAGGGTTGTTTTAGCACGACCACACGTGGCTCGTCGTCTTTCTGAAACTGATAGCTGTTAAGGACACTGCTCGTCCAATATCCATCCTGCTTCTCTACCACCATGTCGGAGCACCTTCCACCTCCGATATATTCGCAGCAGGATCCGACAGAAGTCCACCTTGATATCTCTCGAGAACCACAGATCCTCATTACACCCACCGTTGATGCTCTTAATTTCCAGAAAGGCTTTCTGGGTGCTGAGGAAGAACGCGCTGCCATCGAAGGAGAACTGCAGATCAAGGGAGCAGAGCCTGGTCGATGGCATCGAATGTACGTATCGTAGATGCTGTTCTGTGGGGGATGTATACTGATATCCAAAACAGAACCATGTCCCTACGTACTGTCGAGAAGGCATACAGCCAGGAGATTGAACTAGGGATGTCGGAAACAGTGCTGTTTTCCAGTTCTGTGGAGTCCGTCACGGCTCTTCCGTCTTCCGTGCTATTCTCTTTGCCGCTCATGCCCGATACCCCCCAAGCTGTCATCACACCACACTCGTCGCTTTCACATACCTTGACGGCCACATTGCACCCTACGATTGCTTCGACGCCACCGGTTACAAAGAGCATGGCTGTTCACACCAGGCGATACAGTTCCCATGCCGATTCTCTCCCCATATCACCCGAAACTCACGCTCTGGATCAACCAACGCGTTTTGAAGTCCAGGTCCCTCGTACAACCTTCAAGGCCGGCGAGCAAGTCCCCGTCTATGTAACGATCCCGCCACCTGCCAAGGAGGTCGTGGTTGACCAGGGATTGAGGCTGCGCAACGTCAAGGTTGAATTTGTGCGCATTGTCCAAGTCAAACGCGACAACAATGACGGGGAATCTGTTGGCCTGGAAGGACCTCCATCAAGTGATGATGACGAGCCGTCCGTAGGTCCATCATCTACTACCACCCAGGAGAAACGCGCATCGACATATAAGTGGCCCGTGTCGCCTTTTGCTGTGGGGTCCTCCTTCAAGACAGTGTTAGCACGATCTGGCGCGTCTTGTCGCTTTCATGCCTCAAGGCCGGTAAAGTTACGATTTGTTCTGCATCAAACGTCGCCTTCAGGTTCACCTGCGGATAATCAACTGAGTCTACCAGCATCAGATTACGTGCATCTGGATAGTGATGCAGAATGCCCATCGATTACCCAGTCAACGCTTCTCCATTCTATATCATTCAAGCTCAATGTCTACGTCTCCTTTGTCGATACAGCCAGTCACACGGAGCGCATCTATACCATATCCATTCCAATCTCGGTGCTCCCTCCACCGGCGCCACTTCCCGAGGTTGCAGAATCGATAGACGCGGCTTATCAGAAGAAACATGACCGCCCGCCTGTGAAGACAAACAGGGTCGAGGATACAGACCTTTCCGTGCCGCATTATTCTGAAGGGGAGGCAGGACCTAGCGCGCTTGGTGCCCCACCGCCGTTTGAAGAACGAGACGCTCCTCCGCCATTCTTCCCCTGCGCTTCAGAGGCCTCCACTTCCACACGACTACCTACATTCTTGGAATCGGAGACGGAAATTATCATTCCTTCGCATGATGAATGCATGACACTACCTGTACCATTGTCTACGGTCCTTGTTGGAGAAGGCTTTACATTTGGCTTCCTTCCGACAGATCAGTTTGATGGGCATGATATGCAACGGTCTTCTACTCCACCGCCTACGCTTGAAATGGCATCGAGGGACACTGATGTCACACAACTTGCTGAAATACCCACTACAAGCCAGTCAATCGAAGCTTTGGGCATCGTATTTGATCAACAACAGGAATCAGAACAAGAACCTCCCCCTCCACCACCTCCTGCAATGGATGATCCATCCGATCCTCCACCTTCGATTGACTCTGACTTTCGTATACCGCATCATCAGCGTTCTAATCCATCATCTATCTCTGAGCCGCCGAGGTTACACTCACCGCCACCAACACCCTCCCAAGACCAAGTGGCCCACAGCCATGCGCCACCTCCATACAGAATACCTGCTAACCACAGGGACCAGGAGCATGTTGCAACGCCGCCACCATACGTAGACTAATTGTGCTTACAGTGACGACAGACAATTCGCAGAATCAGATACGTCCTCAATGTAAAATAAAAACCAGAATACATGTACGTGTGAAGTGTAAAGCAGTGTAGGCATATAAGATGGATGACGTAAACTTCATAAAAAACCACGGCGACTACGCAAGGATGTAGGTAGGTAGTCTAACGCATTAACAATTGCAAGCATCCTTCGGTTTCGGACCTTCTTCCAAATTCACACCACCTTCTTGTCGTGAGGCACCTGCTCGGTTTGCGCCTGCCCCAGCTCTACCTGCGCCGCGGGTAGAAGCCAAAATATGCTCGATAGGAATCTTTCTCGCTACAGGATAACATGAGCGGTTCTGCAGGTAAAAGATGAAGAGGCACCTACCAATTTCCGTGAATAGATCAACGATACCCTCACCAGTCTTGGCGCTAGTCTCAAAAAAGAGTAAACCAGCTTCCGAAGCATACGCCTGCGCTTCCTCGCTGGGAACCTGCCTCAGACTTTCGGATTCACCAGACGATGGTGCCTCTCCCGGAGTGGCTGTGGCATCATCAGCCTCGTCTTCAGATTCTGATGTATTTCCAGACGATGAGGCTGACGGTTGTACGAGATCAACCTTGTTGCCAGCTAATGCGATAACGATATTAGGATTGGCTTGTCGCTGAAGCTCCTTGACCCATGACTTGGCCTTCTCGAGACTCGTGGCCTTTGTTACGTCGTAGACGACTACGGCTGCTTGAGCATTTCGGTAGTACATAGGCTTGAGCTGGATGTCAGGGTTCCGCAATGATGGCATGACGGCAGCGCTTACCGCTAGTGAGTGGAATCTTTCCTGTCCAGCTGTATCCCATATCTCGTATCTTAGCACCCTATCTTCCAAACGACACTTCTGAGTCAAAAAAGCGGCGCCAATGGTGGGCTCCTTATTGGCTTGGAATTCGTTGGAAACCTAGTATGACACATGAGGGCATGATCATCGCTTTGCGAGATGGAGAGACGCACAAAGCGAAGCACAACGGATGACTTTCCGACGGCAGCTTCACCTACGGAAATGTGTAAGAATATCATGAATCACCAATGTAAGCGCCGGGCAATTTCCCGCCGACGAACGGTTGCTGCAGCAGTCGAAACTCACCAAGAAGGACAAGCTTGACCTGAACGGACTTGTCAGCGGGAGCAGACCCAGATTCTGCCATCTCTACGATTATATGGAATGTGAAACGAGGACTCGGAGATGATTGTGAATGACTGTTAGTCGAAAGGTGCACTGTTGATACCTGTTTGTAACCTGCCTTCGGAACCTCCTCGTGCCCTGGTAAGTAACGTTGACACTCGACACATCCATGAAGAAACGAACAAGAGCAGAGTCCGCAGTAAGTATAGAGTGTATTCATTATTTAACGATAAAGCTGCGTTAATAAAGCGGCATTAAATCAACACAATGTACAAAAAACCCGTCCTCCAACTCAACAGCACTGTCTGCTTGCTTGAAGACCGCAGGACACTCATGTTCACCAAACAAGTTGTTAGGCGTCTCCTCTCTCCTCCATTCGACTGATCGTTTCTTCTGAGAGGATCCGACAAGTGCCCCCGGCTGATCATAGAACCAATAGGATTTAGAACGATAGTTCGGGTCCGTCTCGTCCAAGTATTTCTGGTATTTGCCAGTAGGATCACCATAAGCCTGTATAATCGTTGCAACATGTGGGGCAACCAGGCCTCGATTTTCTCCTTTCGAGTCTGCAGACATGGCGAAGTTGACTGCGTCTTGTATTGTGGCGCCACGTTTCGACTTCTTGGTCCAGAAATTTTGCCCAAGTTGATCTCCAATTTTGGCATTAGTCTAGAGACTCGGTCGGTGGGAGAAAAAGACACGACAGGAGAATGACATACTATCATCGCCTCAAGATTGAAACACCGATAGTGGAATGGTCGCGTGCGTATGGCTTCAAAGGGCTGCTCTCCAGACGCTGCGATTTGGTCCATGAACGGTCCATCGAAGTAGCTGTGCAGAGCCTGGATGGCTTCATCCAAATGTCCCAGATATACCTCTATGGCAGCTACCTGAGAGAAGTAGAAGGTGCCGTGATTGCTATTTGAGACAAGGCATAAGTCATGAAATTGGGCCAAGAATTGTGGAAATCATACTTAGGTCGACTGGCAGTCTTCTTCCCGATAGGATTAGTTTTGAGCCAATTCAAGTACGCAGACATCCAATTCATCATCTCTTGATCTCGACGATCTGTCCAATCAGGATTCTCGAGAGCCTTCATTATCACAATCCCATTGATCACCTTGACGTGCCCTCTCCCGTCTAAGATACCGGTGAAAGTCCCGCCTTGAGAATCCGGTCCTCGGGCTACCTGACCGTAGTTCATGTTGGGATTCATTCTAGACTCAGAATTCAGATAGAAATGTTCGAGCCCAGCCACGAAATTCTTCGAATATAACGAGGATCTTGTGAAAGCCCAGGAAAGAGCATTGTTGATTGAGTTTTGAGAAACGCCATTGATCGCGCCAGGTCCAGGAAGCTTTCTGACATCAGGGTTGACTCGACCATCCCGAATCTTATAAGGGCAAGTAGTCCAGGCTGGATACGAGGCAACGATTAGACAGGCTTCAGCATGAAACTATACGGTCTCACTGGCACTTGGAGGCATAGAAGTTGTCGGAGATGGCGTGCACGACGCAGAGGCACTGGGCTTGGCGGCAGCTTGAGCAGGAGTGTGTGACCCAACGACAGCATCACTAGTTGACTGAGAGACAAGATCAAGGGTCTTGGTACTAGGCTGAGAATCCAAATTCGGTGTTGAGGTGGGTAACATGTCTAACGCAGCCTGAACAAGATCGCGGCGTGTCAATGTAGGTGTTGGTGTTGGCGAGACGAGAGAATGTAAATCTTCGCGGCGCCTTCGGATCATTCGTTTATGGTTGCGAGACGAGAGAACATTATCATGACGCCGGTTTACAGATCCAGAGAATTGAGTCGTGCTGTCCGAATCGTATTGGAAGTCGTCGTCGTCGTTACAAACGTCTCGGCTGTCACAATCGTCTTCGTCGCCGTCGTCCGACGTGTCATTCTGATTACCGCCTAGGTAGGTCCGTCCTTTTCCAGCGCACCAGTTACAGTAAGGCCAATGGCTAAAGCAGGAAGGTGTGTCAGGTTCATCTAAGCACATTGCGACGGCAACGAGCAACTCACTAAGGAGCCCAACTAAGGTAGTCATGAGGATCACCGCTGGGCGCAGTCATATTACGATTGATGACCGCTAGCAATGAATATGTTAAAGGCGAGACCGAGGATCCAAGGGATTCTCTCACAGAAAAGATGGTTTTGAGCGCCGCGTTCTATGTAATTTTCTGCGTCACGGGTATTCGGATTGGGACCTAATGTGCACCGGTTGACAACATAGGCTGGATTTATCCAGTCGTTCTGGTCAGCTGCAGAAAGGAGGTTCAAATCGCGCAAGGGATATAGAATCTTTGAGATTACCGACCTAGGGCCCCGGAGCGAAGGAAAACGAACAGGGGAATAAACGAGACTAGAACTGTAGGCATTATAGAGATGTAGATAACAGCTGCAGTAGATAGAATGTAGAAGAGGATAGAGAGCAACCAAGAGCCGGCTTGGATGGATAGAATGTGGTATCTGGTAGAGAGCAATGCCAAGCAGGGCCACTGACGGTGGCTTGATGCGTTTTGGGCACGTGAAGGACAAACAGGAACCGATCAACGCTACTTCCCCGCATTTTGACCCCGGATGACGGGTCTGAGCATAACCGGCTCAGATTACAAGCTCTTGGGCTCATATATGTTCCTGTTATCCGAGTAATAGTTTTCTATCCCCCAGCTTCCCCCCATCTTTCTATTGCTGATAAGCAATCTTGGCTCTGCCCTACACGTTTCCCCAGCTTTCCGCGCGTTTACTATGGCATTCCGTGCGCAACGTGTTTATTGTTCACTCTCTTCATAAATCTTACGATAGCTCTAAGGCCCTACAACACCGACTCCAGAGAGTATCCCTCCGGCCGACGTCAACCTCAGACTGAATCCTCCCAGTGCGAAGGATGGTCCGACCTACCTTCATCCGTTGGTTAGTGCTTACTACTATTTCTAACTCTTTGCCGCTAGTAATAATGTAAACCATGCCTCAGAATCCCCTCCTGTTCTTGCTGCGAGCAGCCCAAATCTACCCGGATAAGGTTGCTCTAGCCCATCCTGACGTGAAATATCCTGTCGTCTACACTTTTGCAGTATGGTCAGTATCATTGCCACTATAATAGATGATGTGTCTTTCATACTCCTTGTAGGGCCCAGAGAATCCAGAACTTCGCCTATGGCTTGATACGTGCAGGGATCAAACCTGGTGACAGAGTGGCAGTGATTGCCCCGAATTCGTATGTTCCAAGTCCCAGGTTTCCAGCCCTTACATTGAAACAATCCGTTGCATGACTAGCCCCATGATAGCTGGTATGTGCCAAGAGTTTGCCGTTTGGTTAGACCGTGCTTGAGCTCGAGACAGATGCATGCCATGGTGTCCTGGCTGCGCGCGCCATCCTGACGCCCATCAACACGCGGCTCAGGCCACAGGAGGTTGATTATATTCTAGGCTAGGCTTTCCATCTTTCAGAAAGCCAGATACTAATGCCAATTCAGATCACAGTGGTGCCAGTCTCATCCTCATCGACGAAGAGTTGCTGCCGCTTATAGCTGGGTCCAAGCTCCCCCGGATTGTCTGCAAGGACACGGGTAGGAGTGATGACCCATACGAAGAATTCTTGAGCGAGGGCCGACGTTATAGTCAAGAGAGAGGTTGGGCCGGCTTAGATGTGGAGCCGGACGAAAACGCAGGGGCTTTGCTCTGTTATACGTGAGTTACCGTTGGTCGGAATCATTTCATCGTGAAATAACAGAAAGTGTAGGTCTGGTACTACCGGAAGAGTATGTATTATTTTTCATACTGCTCTGCAATATTACTGACATCGTGTCAGCCCAAAGGTGCCCTCACAACATTGAGAGGTATGTAACTGTGATTCGCTGTTTGCTCTTAAGCTTCATGCACTCTCCTAGGTACTTACTTAGCTGCCATTGGTAATGCTTTTGAAGGACAGTGAGTTCATACGCTTCGCCCACTCTTAAAAGATCGGCAGCCTGACGGTGACTGATTTGCAGAATTGACAAAGAATCCACGTACCTTTGGTAAGATTTTTCGAGCCGTCGTACCAACCCGATGTCACTTCCAATTCAGGATTCTCCCCATGTTTCATGCCGGAGGGTGGACATTTCCATGGAGTAGTACTTTCGCATTTGCAACACAAGTAAGCAGGGATCGAAAGGACCTGGCCTCATTTTCATGATTCCTGGCACGATTTAGATCACCCTACGAACTGTCAACTACCCACAGATTTGGAACCACTTTTTAAATTCTAAAGTGACTCACTACTGTGGTGCACCGACTGTGCAGGTACTACCTGAATCATATGAAGGCATATCTTGTCGCTGATGCTATTTCATAGATCGGTATCGTGAATGATCCATCTGCTAGAAAATTGGCGAGACGCATTTCTGCTATTATTGCTGGTGCGTTTGACAATCGGGAAAGTAAATATTCAGCCTGACCCTCCTCAGGTGCGGCGCCCACTGCGCATCTCCTAGGAGCGCTCGAAAAAATCGGAATCAAGCCCATCCATGTTTATGGCTTAACGTAAGTCATTTCCGTATCTGATTGTATGCAGAGTAAATGTATTAACCTTTGCTTATCATCTCAGAGAGGTACTAATTTTCTCAACGTTGTCTTCTATTCTTTCTGAGACCTACCGTAGACATACGGCCCGTTTACTAGAGGCTATGATCAACAGTTCTGGGCCGAAATAAGTCTCGAGCAACGGTCGAAACTAATCGCTCGGCAAGGTCACAGTTTTGCCACCGCAGAAGGCGTTCGTGTAGCGGAGATGCGGGACGACGAGGAGACTATAGATGTTCCTCGAGATGGGAAAACTGTGGGCGAGATTGTTACTAGAGGCAATCTTGTGATGAAGGAATACTTCCGGGATCCTGAAGCCACCAGGAAAGCCTTCCGTGGAGGGTATTTCCATTCGGGAGATTTAGCCGTCATGCATCCTGACGGGTCGATCGCCGTGGTCGATAGAAGCAAGGATATCATTATATCTGGCGGAGAGGTTGTTTCCATAAATCTTTTCAATCCTCATCACTCACTTGTTCTACCAGAATGCCTCTAGTCTCGCTATTGAGCAAGGAAAGTTCGGCTGTGTATCTATATTGGTTCCATTCTTAATCATTTGGCATCCTTTTTAGAGTTATCAAGCCATCCCCATGTGCTGGAAGTTTCCGTCGTTGCTCGAGCTCACCCGCTATGGGGCGAACGTCCAATGGCTTTCGTTAGATTTGTGGATTCACGGTTCAAATTGGGGAAAACTGATTGGTCCCATAGGTTATAATCCACCCAGAACACGTGGCTCGATGGTCTGGACGTGTCGACGAATTCGTCAAGGACCTCATGGAGCACGCAAAGGCGAGGCTTCCTGGATTCGCCCGTCCGGATTGGGTGGAAGTCGTGCCTGAGCTTCCAGTGAGTAAGATTTCGTTTAAGCCACTGTCAGCGAAGCTCACCACTGGATAGAAAACCTCCACTGGAAAGATTTTAAAGACAGAATTGAGAAAGAGGGTAGCGAAACTGTAAATAGGATGCACTCATTTCTAGAGGTACTAAAATAAATGCATGATATGGTTTAAAGTTACAATGGCTGGACTTCCTTATATTCTGCCCTCATTCCAAAACTTTACCTGGATTCATTATACCTCGAGGATCGAACAGCTCCTTGATCTTCTTCATCCAGGCAATGCTCACGGCACTCTTGGAGTAATGTAGGGCATGAGTTTTCATAGCACCAATACCATGTTCCGCGGACACGGAACCCCGATGTGACGCTGGTATGTGTGATCAGTGCACAAGGTCTCACAAATAGCATTGAAAGCTACACACCTACGAGCTCATATATAAACGGCTCCAAGGCGTCTTGAATCTCGGAAGAGTATGTATCTGCAACCACATTCAAATGCAGGTTTCCTGGAGGTCTCAAAGTCAGCACATTGGTATGTAAATAGAAGTAGATACCTACCGTCACCAACATGGCCGTATCCTATGACATGCCTGACTGCACCCTCACGCATCAATCCCTTAGATCTCAGATGTTCACGGGTGATATCAACGCATTCTTTGAAAGTTGACAGCGGAACCGAGATGTCATATTTATATGCTTTTCCCTCTTTCGAAACAGCTTCAGTGACGCCCTCTCGAAGGGCCCATAGAGATGAAAATTGAGCAGGAGATTGTGCCAGAACACCCGTATTGATTAAAGGCTTGTCGGCCTCGAGTAATGTCTCCAGCAAAGTTGTCAGTTTCTATAGTCGGAGGTTAGCAGAAGCACGCCAGGGGAGAAAACTATTCCACCTCTTCGTCATGTTCCCTTCGACCACCACTTGTCTCGACGAGAACGAAACATTGGGCACCATCGACATCCTCGTCACTAAGCGCTCGTCCTTGTCCGTGTTTAACAGCCAAATCATAGGCAGTGCGGTCTATAAATTCAAATGCAGAAAGAATTTCTGATAGCTGGCGCTTCACCAGCTGATAGAGAGGCAACACGTTGTCGAAATGGGGGAGGGCAAAGATGACGTTGTTTGATGCTTGAGGAGAAGGCGGTGTAAGAATGGATACGCCCGTTATTATTCCAAGAGTGCCTTCTGCGCCAATAAAAAGTTGTTTGAGGTCATATCCTGTGAAATGTAAGTACTAGGTATAGGTAAGTATTCCGATTACGGACCAGTGTTGTCTTTCCGTAGGGAAGTAAGTTGATCCAGGACTGTCCCATCAGGAAGCACGACTTCCAGACCCAGGATAGATCCATGCAGTGACCCATAGCGCAGTAACCGTAGACCACCCGCGTTCGTGGCAACATTTCCACCAATCTGGCAGCTGTACAAACCATAAATCATAGACAAGGTGGTTTGCACGCGCTACACACCTACCCTTTGCCCCGAGATCAAGCGGCATGACATGATGGTGCGGAGCAACATAATCTGTGAGCGATTGAAGGATACACCCTGCGTCTGCAACCAAGATACCTTGACCGGAGGTCAGGACAGATAACATTGACGAACTTGTCACAAACCAGATATTGGGTCAAACGACCGTACTTGATTCATGTTCGCCAGAGAAATTACGACCTCATCATTAGCCGGGACACTTCCTCCTACAAGGCCTGTATTTCCACCTTGCGGAACTATACCGATGCGCTTCTCGTGACACCATTTCACGATATCACTGACTTCCTGGGTTGTTTTTGGTTTCAGAACAGTGGTCGCATTTCCATGATACTTTCCCATCCAATCATTATTGTAAATGTCGAGTTCTGTTGCTGTTAGTGAGAATGGAGCCAGGGTTGACAAAATTGACGTAGGCGGTAAAATCTTCGCAAAGTGATCGACGTCTTGGGCCGTAACAGAGTTGAGACGAGATAAAGAATGACTGGCACGACAGGTCGTCGATGCAGCAGAATACCTAGAGAAGGATGGAAGGGCAAAACGTCGCCACGACGAAGACAGCATCACAGCGTCAACAAGTCCAATACGGTGCAGTCGGAGGAAGATGATCGCGAGGACAGGAACCGTGGCGTGGGAATTTACTTTCAAAACCAGGAACTGCAGCGGCCATTTGCCCCGAATGTCTCGTCAGCCGCGTCTTGCCTTTTTCCTCTTCCTCAAGGTTCCTCCGCTCCCTTCATGACCAGTCCATTCTCTTGCATCCGTCCCGTTACATTCTCCTGACCGTCCTGCTTGTACTGGAAACGTCCTTCTATTTCACTGCCAGAACCCAACATGTCCCCGGTTGAAGATGATCAATACAGCGATGCTCCCGACACGTTTGAGGACGAACGATACGATGATCTTCCACGAGGCATCGAGGAGGTTGAGGTTCGCAATGTAGAATCGCCTCACAAAGCGATTACGGACGTTATTACTGCTGAAGAGGACAAGGAAGAAACCAGGCCTTTGCTTGAATCTAGTCGTGGTGCTTCTCTGTCCACTAACAGGGAGGTAGAGCAGACTTCGGATGCAACTAGCGCCCATAGCGTTCCTGCTGTCCAGGTAACACAACATCCAGACCCTCCTGAAACACAGCGTCGGCTACAGACGGCGACGCCATCATCTGCCAGGTCTGCTCGCGCGCCTCCGCCTTCACCCGCACGTAGCCATCACTCTGTGCGTCCTAGTACAGCTTCGGACGATCGCAGGGTACGACGTCGGTCAATAACTGAGGTATTCGAACTCATTCAAATTTCTTTCGTGTTTTTCAACTACCCTTTTCCTTTTTCAGGTTCGCACTTCAAACCGTTTATCGGGCTTTTTCAACAACCTCATGCATCGCCGTGAGCCTCTTGCCCACGCTGACGACTCCATCTGCGAAGAACGGCCTTCCGCCCTTCATGGTAAAAATATTGATACTTCACGTCCACCAACTCCTCCCGGACGGTCAACAACACCTCCCCCCGATCTCCCTCCCCCTTCTCTCCAAGAGCTTGGGCTCTCTTTGTCTGTGCTCACTTCCGATCTTTCTCCTTCACACTTCAGCACACCTCCTGCCAGTGGCGCATTTCTTTCTCCCCACTATCTCCTCCTTTGCCACGCGCAAGGATTAGACGTCCTTCCTCTCATTTCACCTCCAGCGCCACAGCCGTATGCACTCGTTCGTCGAGTGAGCTTTAAGAGTGTCGTCGTCATGGAGCAGCGCGGAGTGTTGGTTGCTATAGCTGGTCGCCGGGATGGTGTGAGGGTTTATGCCCTGGAAGAAGTAAAGCGGGCAGTCGAATGGCGCATTGAGGTGGAGTTGCGCAGGGAACGTGAGAAGCAACGTAGGGAAACAACCAAAAAATTTCCCTCAGGCGTTCGTGAAGCACCGGAGCATCGTGATTCTGCTGAGAAACTTCGCAGGCCCTTTTCATCTACACCCCCACCGGGAGATGGTCAGTCAGCAAAAGTATCAAATGGATCTTTTACATCCTCATCTCCTGCGGTCCCACTTATACCTCGTACCCCAACTACTTACCGACGTCAGAGGGTGCGAACGCCAGCTGCATCCTCCCCGGTGCCATCTGGCCATCCTCCACCTTACACTTCTCCATCACCGGAGCGACTAACCAGTCAAGTCGCCAATCTATCTCCTCCCCGTGCTCGTTCACGGGGTACATCTGTTTCTGAAGTTTTGACAACCGGTTCTATTCGGCGCAACACAAATGCCACAGTCCGACCCGAGGATCCGGATACCAAAGCTGACTGGGTCGAGTCAAGCGATGATGAAGCCATCAGTTTAGTAGCTGCCGGCTCCAGTGGCAGTCAGGCCCTCGATGAACGCACGAGTGCTGCTGCTCAGACTTCGTCGACTATCCCCTTGCATACGACCCCTGCGCCACCCCCGTCCAATGTCTATGTCACGAAGTAATCGACCTGCAAATCTGGATTTAAGTCTGTCCCGTTCAAATACAGTGGTGCCTCCCGAACCTTCTCCTGCTCCCACCCTTCTAACTTTGCGACAGGCTCTGTCCCATTCACCGTCCAGAGAACCCCACGCCCGCCTGCCTAGCACACCACTAGGCGATGATGATGATGACGATGCCGATGGAATCAGTCTGAGCCAAGTGCTACAAGAGAGTCGTATACCCGATCTCCCCCCTCCAGGATCCAGGCAACCCCAGCAACCTATATTGATCTCTTCATCCCATCCTGTCACTGCAGGAGATGATGAACCTTCTAGTCCCCGAACATCTGATGCTCACTCTTCGGTCTCTGTTAGAAGTCTCAATGATAGGTCGCTGTCTGGACCTCGACGCCGGTGGTCGGTAATTATGAATCAGTCGAATGAGTCAGACTTGGCCAATGAACAGCAGCCTTCCATGACACCGTCCATGAGAGAGCGCCGGCCAAACCTCCTAACGCGGTCCACATCTTTTCGTTCCACTCGGTCCGCTTCAGGGATGAGACCATCTTCATCTCCCAACGATGCGTCATCTCTTCCTACTCTTACACCACCCCCAATGCCTGATTCAGCGCCCTCTGTGATATCTTCTCACTCTTCGCGGACGTCCCGTTTCATTCCCAGAATACTTAGCAGCGCTTTTCATCATAGACGATCAGACGAGAGGCCATCGTCACCATCAGGAATTCCCGACGAGAGTTCCAAGCGGGCACAGGGAGCACCTTTAGTAGCCCAATCACCGCCTCCCAAATTAGAATATGTCAAACTTCCCGGCACTAAAGGTGCTCTATTAGTCAAAGCCGTAGAGACTGCTAAGAAAAGGTGTGTGTGCCGCATGATTGATGTCTGTTAACTTCTTCTCACCATCTTGCAGTTTTCTGGCGATACTATGCGGAGACAACGGTGAACGAGTTGAACTATTTGCTGGGACATATCGCACTGCCTTGGGTCTATCCAGGACCTTCATACTCCCTGATTCTCCTCGATCGCTGGAACTTCAGCTACAGGGCGATGACTTGGTTGAGGTATTCCTAGTTTTCTCGCAAAACGTTTTTGGTTTGGAGCCGGCAACTGTTCGGGTTCGAGAGGTTCGTATTGGGCGCGCTGAGCGGCGAGCGGCTAGGCGGCGAGCCCGTGAAGTGCGAGCAATTGATGCGGGGGCCAATGAATCTGAACCTCAACTCGGGGAAGAAGATACCAATGTCAATGTCAGCATCGGCGTCTCAGTAGCTGTTGGCTCTACCGTCGTCGCCACGGGTTCTGGTCCTGATGGTCAACAGACTCCTCCTCTTGTCGCAAGCCAGCATCCCGTAGATAGACGAACAGCTTCAGAGTCAGCGACGGAACGGCCGTCGACTCCTCCTGAAACAACCACTACTTCAACTGTCGCACATCCCGAGGAGATTGTCGCTCTTGCAACTGCACAAATGGGTCCGTACACGACGTTTCAACAATTGTCGTTTGCACCGAAGTTTCCACTTGCATCCATTGCGGACGAATACGTTATCCCTCCGACATATCCAGATTTCATTGATTATCGCAATGAACACGAGCCAGAAATGGGGAGTGGGTCCGACCTCTCACAAGTTCAATTCTCTCCACCCGGTTTGCCAATTCCAACACCGTCCGCTCCTTCGAAATGGTACTATCGAGATCCGAAGAACAATGTTCATGGTAAGCCTGCAAACTCTATTGAGTTGCTGTGTCTGATACCCTGTAAAGGACCATGGAAGGCCTCACTAATGCAAGCATGGTACAAGGATGGACTATTACCTCCTGATTTGCCAGTTCGTCGAGAAGAAGACTCCGATTTTATGCTCCTCAAGGACTTGAGATTACAGAGCATTGATCCTACTCATCCGTTCCGGACCGTCCCTCCTCAAATACAGGATATTTCACCTCCTCCCTTATTCCAGCCTTCTGATAAGCCTCTGCTGAAACCTATATCCCTTCTTTCACAACCCCGCCATTTCGGTCCTCCTGCACTCTTCTTTTCTTCACGGGGTGGGCATAGCACTACAATCGTTGATAATCGCGGGCGATCTGTCTTGAAGGGGCGCTTTGTCTGGAGCAAGGATGCTCAGGAGGACTCAAGGCACGCGGTGCCATCTAGAATGGGTGACGTGAAACGCCTGGAAGCTTTCGATGTCAAAGACCGTTCCGTACTTGTGGCCATGCGTCAAGGTGGGCTCGAAGCAGTCGATCTCAGCGATGCCTTGCTGAAACCTGGGGATGAGTCGCGGACGGCCTTGCCCCAATACAACCCTTCGCCATCCAATTTTAACCGGCGGGGGCCTTTTGTTTGGAAGATTGGCACGCCCATTTCAGGATCTTCATCAGCAGTGTTACCGTTGAAACCTAAAACCTCCCACAGCCACTACACATCAGGGAAGAAGTCCAGTTCTGGTCCTTCCAAGTCACCGGCTGGGCGAACGGAGTTCAATGTTGGGCATGTGGAGAGTGAGATGAACGATGAGGTTCTGTTTCTGGGTAGAAAAGATGACGAGATTTATATTTGTGAACGAAATGCGGGTTCTTTCCGAATCCTACGACTTTGTCCTAACGTCTAATTAGCGGACATGGAGCACACACTCAGTATATTACTAGCATTTCATTTTGTATGATTATTTTCTTCATTTTTTACAACAGAATCGTTTATAATTTCCGCATTTGGATAAAATGTGTCACGTGTGCCGTTACTAAGTAAATCCTAAGCTGGGTTCCGAGCTAAACCTCAACCTTATTCTTGGGTTCAGTTGTGCTATGGTGCATGTGTTTCCTTCTTTGCTCCTTTTTCAATACCTATCTTTTCTCCTAACAGGCCATATTCCAAGACAGTAACGGCGCCCCGTTGAAATTCTTCATTCAGAGTGATCTGCCGAAGGAGATTCAAGCAGAACTATGCGAAACCATTACAGTAAGTTATTACCCACTTGTGACTTCAGAGGCTCGACTTCAGCGATGCTTATTACTATAATCCCAAGATTTTGGGCGGCCGCGTTGAAACTAAAATACCTCGAGATGGCTTTATTTTGATTTCGCCCGGGAGCTCAGAGGAAGATCGACTCCGCCTGTGCTGGACCAATCCTGAAAGACTTGGTCGCTTTTTCGTCCCGTATACCTTCGTCGAAGCTTGCAAGATGGCAGGCAGGCTTTTTGAAACAGATATTTGTCGAGAATGGAAACCCCATGGCGATGCATATTCACTCTAGTGTCGCAAATATCAACGCTCGGACAACGCTCAGTGAGCGTATTTCAGTGAGTCAGAAACCTTCACCAAATTGGCACATTGACATGAATCTTACTTCAGCACTCTGGGGGCAATCCACACGCAGCGGAGCATTCTTCTCGCGTCATACTCGCAGACCCTAACACTGAAGCCTTTCAACTCCTGGTCAAGGCCTATCAAGATACGCCTGGAGTCTATGTAGAATCGTACTTGTGGGTCAAGAAGTGCATTGAAAAGGGAACTGTGACCTTTACGCCCGTTGTATTCAAGAACCCAGGTGGGAGACGACCGGGCGAAGAGTATGCTTCTGTTCACTGAAACTATCACTAGCTTACATTGTCACTTTTCAGGCGAATGTCATTTACCGACAAAGATGAAGAACTACTTGCCCATTGGATTGCCGCGAAAATACCTTTCAAAGAAATTGGCGGGCGAACTGGGAACCGACTGTACCAGCAATTATGCGATATGGTACGACTTCTCCATCAGTATCATTTGGTCTGGTCCATTGACGATGAGGCTGTAGCATTCCGACCCCGAATATGCATGGGTTACCCGTCACACATGGCAGTCATGGCGAGAGAGATATAAGAAGAATGCTGCCCGGTTCGATGACATGATTGCTGCTATCGTTGCCGAAACTAAACCGACACTGGGACAGAAAGGGCAGTATGGATATGTCCGTCAACCAGAAAGGCGGAAACGCGCGAGAAAGGGTGTTCCAAAGGATGAAGAGTTTGATGAAGACCTTAAACCGCTTGTTGCCAAAATGGAGACGATACCTGATTCTCAGCCGATCGCAGGGCCTTCAAACATCGATTTCCCGCACGCCAGCCCTACGCAAGGAGGGTTAGGGATAATGTCAGCAGTACGGGGTGGCCCTATTGAAGAAGAGCTTGACGACACTGAAAGTGATTGGGCCATTCGAGTTGGGAACGCACCACCCCCGGGTTGGGCGAAACGTCGAGCATCCAATGACCTTCACAATGGACAGCATCTGAAGAAACAGAGACAAGAGTGAGTGTGCTACAGGGTCGTTTTGTTTGGTGTTCATTTTCTGCTCAGTGGACCTCTCCCAGCAGATCAAGGTTCTATACCGCCTCAAACTGTTGTTGAAATTGCCAATATGCATGTCATCGATTCGAACATCAGGGACATAGCGAAGAAATACAGATTTACCATTGAAGAGGTGCAGGAATATTACGACAAGTGTGGGGATATGAGCCAGACACACTCACGGTTCCAGAAAATGCGTGAAATGTTAACTAACCATTTTCCCGACGATACCATCCCTCCTTCACAGTAGTACATCCTAGTTGTAGCTACGATACAGTCATTAGTCCTGGTTATGACTATAGTGGAGGACTAGCTAAGCCTACGCAACATCGAACTCCATCGAAAACTTATTATTTGCGGCTCGCACTGGTGCAGATGGGCTGTTAAACAATTTCTGTTTCCTGCAAGTGATAATGGGAATCTGTAGCCAGCCTCTACGAATATCAAATTGAAAGCTTACTTTTCGCCAGCAGCTGCAGACGGAAATGAACCAAAAAGATCGGGATGCTTTGGTAGCGGTGATTCTCTGCATGGCAAGGGTTCAACAAGGGACCTCGCTTGAAGAAACCTGACTTACTTGAAGTAGGGATGATCAAGTGCTTCTGAAGCTGCTATTCTCTGTTCCGGGTCATACAATAAGAGAGACATTATTAAATCAAGGCCAGCCGATGTCAGATACTGGAATTTCTGTCGAAACTGCGGCGGCTGAGGGGAAGGAAGATTGATTGTCTTGGCCAAAGGGAGAGAAAAGTATTCGGGCCAAGAGTTATGAGTGGGTGGTCCAAGTAGTTTGAATATCATCGACAGAAGCTCCATCTCCGATTTCGCTTGGAACAAGGGTTCTTTGAGCAGGAGTTCAGCAAAGATGCACCCGACAGACCACATATCCACAGCAGTGGAATACGACGTTGCACCGAGCAGAATTTCAGGAGCGCTATGGCAATCATTGCATCCGAAATACTATGAGCAATGTAAGGACACACCGGTACCAAAGAGTGACGACGAGCTGTGTCAGGCCGCCGACGCCAACAGGATCGCCGTACCGCCGTGCCAAACCAAAGTCGGCGACTTTGATCGTCCCTCGGTTATTCATGAGGAGATTGCTTGTTTTCAGGTCGCGGTGAAGGATCCAGTTCGAATGGCAATGGTCCACGGCAGATAATAACTGGAGCATGAGTGTTTTGATCTCGGATTGGAGGAAGGGAGCTGGCATCAGGGTGAGCAGAGACTTCAAGTCATGTTCGATGAAGTCCATGACAACAAAAACCCTGGTAATGCTCGAATAAGCGGCGTGGCCGTGGACCAAACGCAGAAACACGCACTGCGTCAATGTGTCTCCGACAACGACCTCGCGAACACGGACGACATTCTCATGATGACAAGACATCAGCGCGTTGACTTCTCGGAGTGCTGTTATAGGGAATCCGTTCTTTTCTTCGTCGAGCTTCAGCTTTTTCAATGCGACGATGTCCCCGGTCTGTTTGTCTCTGGCACGAAAGACGACCCCGTAGGACCCTTCTTCTATTTGGTTGAGGCGCTCATAGCAGTAGACAGACCTGGATGGAAGGATGGAGGGATGTTGGGTCCGTAGGGGAACGTAGACGCTGTGTGAAGGTCTCGTTGGACGAGCGACCGCGACGGACGGGGGTGGTGACAGCCGGGGGACCACCGTGGCCGACTTTACGCGACGCTTTGACCGTAGATGTGACTGAAAATCTTCAGCTTGCTCGTCGTCTTCGTCGTCCCACTTGGACCGTTTCCTGGACGGCGTCAAGGGTCCAGTTGACATCGAAGTTGAAAGTAACCAAATTTAGATGCCCTGCTGATTTCATATATGCCTCACTCGCGAAAAAAAAAGTATTGTATAGAAATTTTCTATAATCTAAGCGCGAACTTGTTCGTCTAGACATTTTAACAAGCCATAACGAAACTCTCCGACCGGCCACGTCTCGTCTTCACGTTTTGCAAAGAAAGGCTGCACACAAACCCGCCCGATGGACACAAACAAATCCTCAAGTATCCAGGACAGTCGGGGACCAGTTAATTCAATCGCGGGCTCGGAATTAATCTCGAGTAGCTGGATCTGGAAAGGAGCACCCGACGATGATTGATGAGAGACCAAGAAGTCCACTCCGAAAAGCTCAAAGGCGTTCGGCAAGGCCTTGAGAAACCATTAATCAGGCATAGGACACAAGTTCAAGTCACTGACCTGGAAATGAACAGGGTTCTTGAGTCCAGCTTGGAACGTCTCAGCTAGTACTAAGCTTATTTGTTCAATCAAGTCAGTCACATGTGCTTCAGATAGGTGGATGTTGGTGCCATCAACGCCAGACTGTATGTGACATCCGACAAGTTCGTCGAGCAGCCGAACTCCCTCCTCGCCACGATGGGTTTGAAGCGAGGTGTTTGTAAGGTGGGGTGTTAAATCAACCGACTCATTCTCTCCTCGTTCGGGTGGTGCGTAGGGAAGCGCAGAGAATAAGGCCAGGATCTGCTTGTAGACGTAGAGTTGGAGAGCTCCTGACGCAACGCAATATACCCTGAGATGAAACTGTCAAAGGAATGGCCATCACCACACTTCGTCCTCGTCTAAAGGTGGTAGCTGACTTTGTGGCCCTGCAGTTCCTTTGGCACAGGCGAACCATCTATGGAGACTTCTTCTGGGTCAATTAACAATGGATTGGGAAGATATTCCTAATGTTATTAGTAACGCAACATGCGATACAAGCAAGTTCTCACCTGGATAACAAAGTGGCGAAGTTGAGATGTGATAACCGCCGTATCATCCTCGTCCTCATCCTCAGACTGTTCGCCCTCAAAACTTTCAAAGATCTGCAGCAATGAACTTTTGCTATTGAATAGTCTGATTCCATTTCCGCGATCCGTCATACCACTGGGCAAATTTGAGCCTTGGATGACACGGTAGGAGAGAAAGGTGCTCAACGGCTTCAAAATCCACCATCTACATGGATCGGCGTCAAGAATGACACTAAGATCCCAGAGATCATCGGCCAAAATCTCGTCCAGCTCGTCAGCAAAGGATATCTCGAGCTCAAAAGTCTTTGGCACTGCCCGCCCAAGGATGGAGTCTGGATTTTTCGTGAGGTAAGAGTGGATGGTGCGCGACAAGAAGTGTTTTCGCGTCAGGGCCTTGCGGAATGTGTAAGCAGAGGACAGGACGTCGCCGTGATGGTCATGAGAATTCGTGAGCTCGTGGTCGATTTCGTCGTATGTTGCCCATTGCAATACGCCGTGTTTTGTTGAATTGGGTAGGTGCTGAACGATGACGGGAGAAGGGTCGAGCGACGACAACGACTTTTGTACGAGCGACGCCGTCAGGGGAGCACTGGGCCAGGAAACGAAGGCGGTAAAGGTATCCATTAACTGCCGGTTGTTTGCTCGTGCGTCGCGTCTACAACTGATCGTCCCTTCAGCGTCCCTTTAGGGTCTCTTTCACTTCGTCGACGTCGCCATCTGCCAGCCGGCATGAGCAGCAACTATGTCTTTTCCCTGCAACCCACCTTTACGCAGGGATTGATATTTGGCCAACTCTCTATCCTGGTTCTCTTTGCTCTTATCCTAAAGTACCTCTTTCTCGATTCGACAGAATACCCATTCGAAACCTCGTCTTATCATCCACGGGCCAATAGCGATATCGGGCTCAGAGGCCACAAAATAAGGTCCTACGACGCGAAGGAACAGGCTCAGAACCAACAAGAGGAGTCGGCAGAGTGGTTTAACATTTTGTTGCAACAAGTTACGCTTTATCTTGCTATCTTAGGACCAGTTCCGTGACGTTTGCTCCAGATTGTAGAAGTCTACCGCTCCAAAATAAAGAACGACCTTACTGGTGCTGAAGGCGACGAGGTCGCGAGACAGCGTGTTGAAGAGTACGCGAACAGAATACGACCTGTCGGATTTTTGGTGAGTAGCATTCAAGCTTGATAGCGATCCATGGCTAACCATCCAGTGTCGTAGGACTATATAAAGGTCCACTCTGTCGACCTTGGGTCCTCGGCGCCTCACCTTTACAATGGACGAAGAAAGTTGACGAGCACCTCGGCAGTGAGTTCTATTACAAAATACGTCAGCGGCTTCTCAATGAGATCTAGGAAACCGAATTCGATGTCAGCTACGAGGATTCAATATCAGTGTCGTTATCGACATCGTATCTATTCAACTACCCTATGGCTTCATTCGCTCGTCTCCCTGTATTCCTGACGATATCTCTCTCAATTTTCAAATCATCAGTAAGATTTCTGTCCGGAATCATGTGAAATAGCAGCTGAATGTCGGGTTGCAGCTAACTATCACACCTCCCTCACCCACTTCGCCGGTTCCCGAGTTGCTCATCTCATTTTCTCCGAACTTCACGCTGGACCTTACTACCACATCACTGATGGGTAGCCGGGCCAAGTTGGCTAACGTCCCAAAACTGCATGAACTTATACAGCATCAAGTCCGTCGGGTCTTTGCGTCGCGTGCAAAATGGCCCATCCCTCTGCCAGGCTTGGGACGCGTAGCTGACCCCATTGTTAAAGAGATAAAGAAAGAGATGGCTGAGGTGATGCAACCTTGACATTAAGCCCAAAGCCGGTTTCAAACATACACGAGGACTTTCTGTGGGGGGTAACGCCAACTGTAGATGCATTTGTATCCTATTGTATTGTCTAATTACATGAACTCACGCCATAGTTTCATATGCCCAGAGTATCAAACCAGCGCTCGATGCCATTGAAAGCATCGTGTCCGTCAACATCAGATGCAACAATCGTTTCGACACCTGGACTCCGGGCAAGCCTATTTTTGGCCCGAAGACGTTCCATCTCGGCTGGCTCAGAGACGATCGCGATCGGAAAATGAGGCTCAAAGTTGAATTCCTCTAGCGGGGTAGGTAACAGGGCTTGGGGAACCTCGGCATTAGATGCAGGAGGCGACAAGAGCACGATACCGGAAGCGGGATTGGAAGAGATGTATGTCTGGACAATAAGTGAGGCCGCATGGCGAGCAAAGAAGACAGGCGGAAAAGGAATCATCGACAGTCGCATGGTGCCTTGCAGTTCTTGGACAAGATGAAAGGGTGCGAACAAGGAACTTGACAGTCACTCACCGGCCTCGAAATAATTCATGAGATTTGTTGAACTCTGAGGGGGCTCGGGCGGGGGTATATCAACTTCGATACATGTGAAACCCTTGTCGAGAAAGAATGAAGCGTGAACAGGCATGCTAGATCAAGTCAGCCCTTGATACTTACTACGAGCCATGGGAATATTACCGCAGTGCTCGGGGGTCCCATTTTGATGCAGAAACAAAGACGAGGGGAGTCGGAGCAATTCGCGACGAATGCGAAGGAGGCTCTCTGATCCTGCACGTTGAGAGCGACCGACGAACAAACTTGAACATGACCGTGACGTCACAAGTCACATCCTTCCTCCCATCATGGCGTCTGTAGCGTCCAATGTCGTCTTCGATGATATATTCACCATAAGCTCCATAGACAAGGAGGGCAAAAAGTTTGACAGAGGTCAGATGCTCCAGCTTCCCCGCCCTGCACTCATTCACGACTATTCCCAGTGTCGCGTCTTCAGGCTCACTCCAAGAACTACGACATGGATATGACTCTCGACTACAATATTGAACTCTTTCCCCTCGAGACGGGCCAGCACTTTGCTCTTGCCCTCGCTTCGTCACTTGCCCGTGGGGGACAGAGAAGCAACACGACCGATGGTGCCGCAGAGGAAGAAGAGCATGTTTGGAGGCCGGACGGCAAAGGGCAGAGAGGGTTGGAGGAAGACTACGACTACGTGATGTATGGCAAGGTCTGTTCTGCCTGCTCGCTACGCGTCCTTGATCTCATTGTATCAGGTGTATAAATTCGATGGCGGCACTGCTGAAATTGTGTACGCGCTCATTGGCCGCATAGTCTAACCAACTTAATATTTTCTAGAACGGCTTACGCGTCATTTGGGGGGCTCCTCATGTCATTAACAGGCTCGTTTCGACATATGACGGGCATCGTCCTCGGAGATCCCATCTATCTCTTAATGCGACTGTAGTGACGCATGTAAAAAGTAGCAGCTAGTTTACAACGAAACAACAAAATGATATATTACCGTGTGAACTGACATATCGAGCATAAACCTCTCAATTCACGCTGCCTTTAGGCAACGCAACTTATCGATGACATCTGCCATGTCTGCCTCCCGCGTCGTGTATCCCCCATCAAATCCCCAAAATCTACGGCCAGTTACCTGTACATCAACTTGTACATGATCGTGGGTAGGGCGCTCCTCTATCGGAGAAGCTATCGTGGGTACTACAGAGGAGGACACATCCTGGCAGGCAACGCCAAAAAAGCGAGATAATTTAGCAGCACGGCGCCTGCGCTCCCGGAACGCTGATGTAAATGTGGAATCGTCAGCATCGGATGAGTCGGTGGGAATATTATTATTATTATTGTCGAAGCGGTCCAAGGGGTGAGGCAGCATTCGCTCTTCCTCAGGACTTGAAGAAGGGCTGTGCATCAGAGCAGGGGTAGGAGGCACGATGCTGTGTGTAGAAGCGTTGGAAGAGAAGGAATGTCGTCTGGATGAAGGCCGTGCATCATCTATAAGTATTAATTCTGAAGGTGGATCCTCTCCGAAGACCTGTCATTCACATTAATGTCATGCAAGCTATGAAAATGCCCTGGCTTACCTGTGCCATCTTTCTGGCCCGCTTGACGTTCAGTAGCCTCTGCTGCGGTGATATCTCACCCTCCTCCCCAAAATTGCGGTCATATCGCCGGCGAAAATCAAGCGATTCTTCTGAAGTTCCTGCGCGCCCTTGCTTGTGGGTAAACAGGGAGCGGGACCTCGTGAGTTTGGCTTTGGAACCGTCTGCTTGACGATCCGAACCCGCGGTAAAATCGAAGCTGCGCATTCTAGCAGCTTTACGCCGGCCTGCTTCTCTGGAGCGTCCTGGGCGAGGGATGGGGGGTACTGGGGGCTGCTGATCAGCTGTTATGTGCTTCGACCGCTCAATCGTTGCGGCCGCAGAGCCCAGGGAGGATACGGAATCGTTAGGGAAAGTGTCCGTGCGAAGGGACACCGACGACGGACTGCCCGGCGGTACATCAAGTCCATCCCGATGCGGTCTCGTTAATCTGGGGCAGGGGAGGAGCCTCTGCCTGCCTCAAGTCAGGTTGAGAGGTATATCTCTTGCTTGATGTTGGGCTGCCCGACGAGGCGGAAGCAGAAGACGCAGAGCGCCTGTGCCGAAACAGCTTTGAGGGACCCTGGTCCAACGACGGCATTTCGCCAAACACTCTGCTCAGCTTCCTCGCAAGCGTCGCTTTGCCGTCCACTTCATCTGGGGTCCGTGGGACCGGCCCGTGGGATTGGGAACCATTGGCATTCATACAAACGGGAGAAGAACCAGGGCGGGGCACAGCGGGGCGTACGGGTGGAAGAACTTGGAGTCGGCGATGACAGCAGGAAAGACGAGTCAAAGGCAGCGGTCGGCGGATGAGGCCGCGGTAGACCGCCAGTGTTACTCCTTATACTTCGATGGGATTTACGCGCTGAAAGATGATGTACGAAAGAGAGTCGTTTACGACCGGTGCCGGAGCCATTACCACCACTCTGGGTGCTTAATGTGTTCATTCAGATCGTTGCCAACTGAATGGGGTTTTTGAAATCCCTGTTCCTTGACTGGTTGCCAGGTGCCAGAGCGCTCCAGAGAAAAAGCGTGCGCGATGGTGAGTGCAGCTACCAGACAGTCCAAGTCCTAGAGCCAAGAGGTGCCAGCAGAGACAATTGTCGGCCATAGTGATATCCTACAAGTCCTGTAGGTGAAAACATAGTCCCATAGTCCCTAGTCAGCAAATACTTCGTGGTGTACAGCACTGTATAGTAAGCAATCTGGCGCAACTTCCACATATAGCCGCTTTTTGTCACACTCATATATTGGACCGCTGCGCTTCCGGCATATTGCGTTTCAGAAATTGAATGGTAACTAGGTCCACTTATGAGTAATCCACACTATCTTACAATACTAGAGTAGCGTATGTGTAATAAACACTATAAATTTATTGCGATAAATTCAATCCCTATGGGGAACACCCCTTTCGTATCTCAAAACAATGGTCGAAGGAAGACGGACCAGAGACACACGCTGAGCACACTTGGTTTTATCCCACTCCTCTGCTTCCTCCACGGCGGTGTAGTACTTTTCGTGTGTATGTATTTCCTCACTAACACGAGGCGACGGTCCATCATTTCTTGATACTAAAGAGGTCGAGGTGCTGACATCGGGGAAAGGGTATGAGACCGGTTCTGAGGGTGATGCCTTCGGGGAATCGTACACCTGAGAAGAGCTCAGAAAATTGGATGAAGTTAATTCATCAGACGACGGCCATTCGGGACCAAAATCTAATGCAGAATGGAAAGATTCGCATGTCGATTCAGGTCGATGCGTCGATGACGCGCGCCTGGATATGGACTCTGGTGGTGCTGCCTGATCTTCTGAGTCATGGAATGATACAGTCATCGTAGGAATCGCAGCTTCCCGTGCTTGCTGGCTTTGGAGCATCTCTGCAGCAGCCTTCAACGCAATCTGCTTGGCTCGGTTCCATTCACGACCCTCTGCTGCAAGATCCCGAGAGAGAACTGTTCGGTGGCAGGCCAACTTGGTGAATTCCAGACGTTCCTGCATAATGCGTTTGGAAACGCCTTGGACAGCGAGAAGAAGGCGATAACGGGTATGCCGCTGGAATGGGGTGAGGGTGGCAATGTTGCGAATGAAACGAAGGTCAGAGTCCAGCTGCGACTGTGAAGCAGAGATCCTAGCGTCTAAATCACGTATCTTGGACAAACTGACGTTGGAACGTGAAGGAAGACCTGAGATATCACTTTGTGCAGAATCCGATGGAGTCGAAGTCTGGTTCGGGTCCAGCTCGTCGGGGAGTACCAGATTATAACTCCATCGGCCAGCAGAAAGATCGGCCTTCACCTGGTCAAAGGTGGCCTTGAACTGATCAGCTCCTTCGACTTCAGGTGCCACGGGAACGTTCTGCTCTACGGCGTCATGATCGTTCATAAACATTACTTTCTGCTGCATAGGTCTCATCATTGGCAAATCTCGTTCACCGGTAAGAGGACTTGAGGGCTCGAGAGATCCACTACCACCCCACTTCCGTAATACAGGCGTAGCTTGATTTATATGTCGCAAGTCGTGTAAGTGTGAGGTAGCAGCAGCTACACCGGTCAGCTTCACGTCTTTCCTCGACATCCCCATCGGTCTTATACGGACCCCGGCAGATTTGAAGGAGCTGGCATAGTTTATACGGGATATCCATCCGTTGAGATCTTTGTCATCCAAGGCTTGAAGTAGGAATTGGCGACCGTCTTGCATAACGAAACGGAAAACATTGCTATGCTAATAATGATGTGAGATACAGATCAACGAGAGCAGAATAAGAAGGGTATCACTTTGGTATATGATTCATCCCAAACGGCAATGCAATCTTTGACGGAGATAGACTCATCGGGGTTAAAGACAGTTGCTTGGGGATAGATGACTTGGTTGCCAGATGATGAATTGGAACTAAAGGCTAGGGTGTTTGCCCAAGTCAAATCACGGAAAAAGAGGAGTTGGGAACCGGTCAAGATGACGCTCATCGGTCTCCATTTCCGATGTGTCGATTTTTTTCCGCCTTCGAGTGTATCGTCTTTCCTAGAGAGTACACCTGCTTTGGATACCCGGAGAGTATAGATCTCCCCCATCAGAGACGGGGAATCTGGCAGGCCACCAAGAGGTCCAATTAATGGACTAGGTGGACTACCCATACCGAAAAACGGGGAGGTCAATCGATTATCCAGGACAATTTCGACGGCAGCTGCATTAGCAAATACTGACCGCAATTCGTCGTCATCCCAGCGACCGTTTGTGCCTTCCCAAAAGTACGGATGAGATGAAGGTATGTATCTTTCAACATCGACACGGAGGGCACCGAGAAGGTTCTACAAAAGGAAGGCGTGAGCGGGAGGTTGCGTGGCAATATAGACTTTACATTAGATATCAGGTAGTAAGGATCAACCTTGTTTCCCTTCCCCAGAAGGCCAGACCCTGAGCCATTGGAGCCAGTGGCCGAAACAGACGCGTTGATTCTGGATCCCTCTGAAACGAACCCCCGTTGCCCATTGATATCCAAAGGATCTTCTACAAAAATGAACGGCGCAAATACAATGTTATCGTAAAAGCACTGTTACATGTGCTGAGAGATGGTTGAACAAGATGATCTGATACGACTCACGTCCAGGACTTCAGAAGATACGCCCGGCAGTCTGGTATTTTTAATGTAATCTGCTTTCGTCATTTTGCGTTTGTTCGATTTGTTAAAAGCATCCGTATGAAGCATAATCAAACTGAAGGCTAAAATATACGGATGATCTAGATGGCACGTTAAGAACAAATTACGAGGAATGACTATTACGGCTACCTTCAGACGTAAACAGATTCGGATGACAACTAACGTATTGATGCGCAAAGGCCTCCATGACGCGGTCAATTTGTTGAGTCTCTCGCGGAAGGCCGACATCCATTAGTAGCCTCCGGAGCGCAACATCCAAGGGGTCATTTGCAAAATTAAACCTGCTGATGTAGGCACGAAGCGCCTGTACATGGAAAATGTCCGCACTGAGAATATTTAGTCAGGTCCACAACGTGAAGTACAGACCGCACCTTGATGCGAGAACACCTGCTACTTCAGCTTTGCTAACAACCGCGCAGAGCCGATCCAGATAGACTTCAGGCGATTCGTCATCCACGCGAGGTCTTGGGATGTCGACAGTTTTATGAAGGGAAGGACGGGGGGAGTTATTATTGCTAATGACAGGTGACGAGCTCGATGATGATGCAGAGGCTAAGCGATTAGAAACCAAGGTGAAAGGTGAGGAAGGTTGAGAAGGACCGGAGAACAATAATGATAATGATAACCGATGAAGTAATGGAGGGTTTGTTTGAGCACGCGGTCTACGGTTTTGATTGTAAAATTCTGGAGGCTCGAGATCATGCCGCTGGGGTAATGGAGGAGGTGGAGGGGTATCGGACAGAGGTGATGACGTGAAACGAGCGGACTCAGTAAACAACGAACCGACTACATGGGAAGAATTTAATGGATCTGCAGTTGCCGGGCGGCGCGTAGGTCGACGTGCCTTTGGAGGCACTAGAGATGAGGTTGAGGGTGATTGTTCAGGCAATGCGGAACGTCCTTTTGCAAAGCGCTCCGAATGACTCCTGGATAAACCTCGGGTATGGGAAGTGCTGGCAGACTGGTGGTTTGAAGCAGCTGAACGAGGAGTATCCAAGTTCATGAAGAAAGGTGAACCGGGTTGAACGGATGGTAGAGGCGTATATAGATTATTGGAATGGGGTGGAGCCTTGGGCGGAGCGGGAGGGTCAGGTATTAGCGTCTTTTTACGCGTCCAAAATGATGCTCGACGAGACAAAGTCTTCGGGGGAACTTCTTCTTCCACTTCCTTGGCTTTCCCCTTCCCTTTGGAATCTGATATACTAAAACTGAGGAATGTCGACGCATTCAAAGACAGCCCTCTCGTTCTCCGACGTTCTCCGTAGGACCCATCGCGCGTGTCTGAAGCAGCTCTGAGTTTATGAGAGCTTTTTGATTGTCGAAGTGCTGGACGGCTTGCGGGTATCGATGAAGTCGTGAACGCAACAGTGTTCACTTCAGAAAATGGAGACGAAGAGGATGACCGGGAAATGACGTGTGGCAAGCCGACGCCCAATGAAGCTTGTGCCAACGCTGCTGTTGACGATTGCGGTATGGGTAAAGTTTCGGGACAGGCTCTGCCGTCAGGAGAAGGGAATAAGGACGGGAGCATACTCTCCGCCATGATCTCCTCCGCCGAGTCTCGCCGCGACGAGGAGCTTGATGGTATATCATCATCGTCCGTAGGTATTGGAGGGAGATCCTTTTCTACTCGCAAAGGTCCGCGTTGTGAAGGAAGCATGTCATAAGACCGTGCAGAAGCAGTGGGACGGTCCGTTACAATGGGAGCGACGTGCTTTCTCCACAAAGGAGAGGAGAAAAGATGCGTTGTGGTCTGGGTGGTAGTGGTGGTGACCACCTCGGTGGTCGTTGTCGTCGTCTCCTCCGAATAAACGACAGAATGAGCAGTTGATTCCTCGTACGGAGGTGGCGGCTGGTGCTGGTGCTGGATAGAAGGAGGCACGTCTGCGACTGGTCGGTTCTTAGTAAAGGGTATTCGTGGAACCATGAAGGAAGTCGAAGGTGGCCGAGAAATATTCAGTCGAAGTGTGTACGGAAAAAGACATTGACAGTAAGCAAGTTCCGCTCAGTAAAGACCGCTGCCCAAATGCAGCTAAATCCTCTGCGGCCTGGATATCGGCGTTTCGCTGCGTTATGGTGGGAGAAAGGGTCAGTAAGCGAAACGCATACCAAAATCAGGAAATTGGAAATTCCCGTGGTACCTTGGCGTATTCCGTCACGTTACACGCATCACGTATATCATCAGAGTTCGAAAACATACTAGTACGAAGATAGAGCAAAGGTAAAGTACAGAATACCGGGGAAAGCGCTGCAACAGCCTACTATGTCTTGCCCTGCTTTCGCTTTTCTTTTTGTATACCTTTCTTTTTTGCTTCTAGAGTGGACCGCTGCATCAAATAATTAGTAGGCACTCAACTGCGAGCACATTACATACCTCCAGGGCCTTCTTTTGTTGACCATACTTCATCTTCTCGTAAAGCTTTTTCTGCCGGTTACTCATCATCATCTTGTTCATGTCAGACTCGTCGTCGGCCTCATTCGTCGTCATCTTTTTCCGCGATTTCTGCACCTCCTTTTCGAACGCACTTGGATCTACACCCGCGACTTCTGCAGCCAATTCTGCAGCCCGCAAAGCAGTCTCGTCTTCAGCTGCTGCAGCTGCAACAACCTCCAGTGCTCGTCTATTGGACCTTTCTTCCGGAGCTTCCTCGGCCTCATCGACTTCAATGTTATCCTCGGATTCTGATTCGCTTTCTTCCGCAGCGACTTCCTGTGCTCCAATTCCAACTGTAGGATCATAGGCGCCTTCATATTCGCCAAAGGGACTGAGATGCGGCGGGAGGGTTTTCCCCTGTGCATACGGCTCCTCCAGTAGAATTTTTCCTGCGTTGATACAATCGACAGCCCACTGAGGTTGTACGTACTTTCTCCGAAGCCGTCTTTGCCGTTCTTCGGATGTTTCATCTGTTCGTTCAACCACCGGCCTGTCGATGATGACGTGTGTGATGGAATCATCGGAGAAAGTAAGAGGCGACCCATCTCCAGAAGAGGATTCCCATCCAATTCGCCCGCCGAACGACCGTACAAGGAATTCAAATATAGGTCTCGAAGTCTCGCGAGATAGGAAAAATGTATACGGTGCGAAAAGAGAGGGTGCCGAAGATTGGGGAAGGGCCTCCAGCGATTTGAGAGTCGGTAGCGACGCTGCAGGAAGGGTATCCGAAGCCGAAACATGAGGTATGAAATCTTCATCGGTGTCTTGAGGCATCTCCTCGAGACTTGACATGATCACATCAGCTCCCTCACCAGAGCCATCTGTAGTCATGCTTTTGATGGTTTGTCGGACGTCCTTAGTCGAGATTTTGCGACCATCAACGTCCACAACTTTGAGACTCGGCCGCGCTGGTTCACCTTTTTGAACTATTTCTTGGAGGCCGAAGGCCCCCACTCCAGCGCCAGCATCATATTTCTTCATGTCTAGTGGCGGAGGGTATACGAGTCCAGCGTCTGTATAAAGCTTGAAGAAGACAAATCCAAGAAGAGTCTGATAAAGTTCTAGGAATGTCAGCATAACTCGCACATCCACATCGGTGGGAATCTGTAAAGATAGTTGAACAAGAGTTTCTCAAGAAAAGGAAATGGGCCCAACATTTTGGCTGAACTGATATGGAACCAACCAGGTCACAGTCTGGTCCATGACCTCTACCTGGTAGTAGACGCCCTTTATTGAGAAAAAGGCTTTCCGTAGGGACCTGGAGCGCATAGTGTAGAGCTGCCATTCAGCTGACAGACGGGAACAGTTCTCTATTAGAGACGGCGGTATGCGGGGATTGGAGGGTAGATTTGCAAACAGAGAAATCATGCACAGAGCATCGTCTATGTCTCTCAAAGCATCGATGAATGAAGGATACCTGGACAGATATGAGGCTGAAGCTCAATAGTATTGCCGAAGGAACACGCACCTCTCCTTGATGATATGGTCTAGCCGATACACTGGCTTATTTTCTTCTAGACTTTTTGCGTCGCTCCACTCCCCTCTACCAAGTGCACGAGACAGCTTTTTGGCAAAAGCCTTGTGCTCCCGTAATTTCTTCAGAACAGGTTCATGCGCCAGGAAGGCTATATCCTTCGCATAATAGAATGTAGTTGGAGCAGAGGACCCTTTGTTGGCGCGTTTTCTGCTGCGAGGCTCACGAGGAAATATTCCTTCAAGGAAAAAGGTATTAGATCTGGTCATAAGTGCGAAAGTCAAGCTTACCTTTCAGTATACATAGTCGTCGGAAATCAGCCAGCGAACACTGAAGACGTTTGACTGCTGAAGAACGAGTTACATAGGCTTTTGCGGCGCCGGCCTTGCCTTTTTGCCTCAAACGACCCATTTTAGTTGGAGATGGAGGTAATTGAGGAAAAAATGGGACTTCCCAAAATGGACGAACGGCGAACCTTGTTTGCAAACATGTAAACAACCAAGCTTGCTTCCCTTTTCACCAACTCTGACCTCGAACACGATGAGGTGAGTCAAATTCTTTCCTCTTCGATTTGCTTCTCATTGTTTCTTGCAGTCAATACGTTCATGTACCAAAATCTGAATTAGACGAAGTACAACTTCGTCAGCTCGAGGAACACGAAATATCGCAGGGCCCGCTGTCAGTTCTTCAGCAAGCTGTCCGAAACCATGCGCAGGTCCTTATATCCCTACGGAATGACAAAAAACTTCTTGCCCGAGTAAAGGCCTTTGATCGTCATAGCAACATGGTACGTCCTCACTTAGCAGTCTTCTTCGAAAGCGACCTCAACCACCTCCCTTCAGGTACTGGAAAACGTTAAAGAGGTATGCCACATCATTGTGTTAGTGCCAACTATAGCCGACTGATTCTATAGATGTGGACGGAAATTCCGAAAGGGAAGAACAAAAAGCCTGTAAACAAAGATAGGTTTATTAGCAAAATGTTCTTGCGGTGAGTTGTTCCTTTTAGTCCACGAAACTTGCGGCAATTAATATATTTGTCACAGGGGTGATTCCGTCATTCTCAGTTGGTCTTTTCTCGGTTTTCTAACTAACACTGAGCTAATACATTATCCCTAGTTCTGCGTAATCAAGCATAGGCGATGGTGGCGGTGGTGATGGTTATTTCGTACGGTGTGAATGTATTGTATGATATGTTTTCTCATCTGAATCTGTTAGTGCGACTTGGCATTCACCTTGATTAGTATCAGTACCCTCTGTTCCTCAGATCTTCCCTCACCCTGTCTTCAATTTCTCTGATAGATTCGAAAATCGATCCCAGGGCAACCAACCCAAAACTCTGAGCCCCAAATGACTTCTGCTCGGTCAGTGACAGCTTCCAAGCTAACCATCCCCTTTGCAGCGCCTCTTCAAGAGGTACATCTTCGTCTCCTCCCAGCTCTTCTCGGACGCCGCGTACCAAAAGATCCGTCTGCTCACGGAGTTTAGCCGTAAGGTCTTTTCTTTTGCGAGGCTGTGATGTCTTCTGCGTAATGGCACCAATAACAACCTCCTCCTCCGACAGCATCCCACCACGATGCGAAAGGGTATAGCTCGCGCAGATGCCCTGAAGCTCTGCTTGGTAGCGACCAAAGATCCGGACCAGATACTCCAGCTCTTCTTGAGATGCCCCCGTAGTTTTAATAAATTGCGAAACACGGTCTTCGATTTCTGCGAGGACTGGGTCGTCATCAAAATCAAGGTTCGAGAGTGCGTCAGAAATTTGGTCCAAGTCTTGATGCTCTGTGTTTATGTTTCGCCCACCGCTTCCTCTTGAGCCACGTTTGCGATTAGGCTTGGCTTCAATGGCAGGAAGTTCTATTGCACGAAAGAGTCGACCAATGGCTCGAGTGCTCTGATAGTAGTTGCTAGAGGAAGACCCGACGGTCTCGGGCGCGTTCCAGTCAGGTTTGGCGCGAAATTTTAGCTTCGGTATAGCATTAAGAGCGACGGGTTGACCTGATTTGGGATAGTCGACGGCATCGCTGTGTAGAGCAGACAGCCTTATGCAATCTGGGTCCAAAATTCCTTGAGGGCTTTGGTCTGCAATTATAAGCCAGTTGATCGCAATGATACCGAGGACCTGGAAAACTCGTCAGATGTTGATAGAAATTGGTACTGAACGAAACTCACATCACTGTTGATGTATTCCATCACAAATTCCGCAACATCCGCCTATTGTACTAGGACGGTCAAGTAAACGTCTGGGAGCCGGATCATACTGGGCGGGATCGTGAGTTCTAGTGGGGCAGAACATTGGCATAGAATTCAAAGGAATAAGATTGTATAAATCTCCGTCAAGGTCGCCTCCACCCAACATACTCGGAACGGGTCGTAGACCTGTGAATGAATCGGTACATACTTCGGATGGGGGAAAAAGGCACTCACCTGAGGTTGAGAAGACAACGGTGTTAGGAAGTGGCTCTGCAGCAAATGGCGAACCCTCCGGGGGTGCTCCGATGGCGTTAACGACCCTCACGTCCCCGGGATGGATGGTGGGAGAACGGGAAATAAGCACGGGGCCTTCAAGGTATATCCGTCTGGTCGAATCCTGTGGCTTGATATATGCAAAGATCTCTCCCTCTTGCAAAGCGTGATGTATGTCCGCAACACCCACGAGTGTCCAGGCACCAGGTATAGGAATTCGGGCGTGATTTCTGAGAAGACGAAGGACATCATACGTGGCCACTGTCATCATCTTCTGATAGAATTCACTGTTAAACATGTTGTCGACACCGAGTCTGTGAAGACCGAGGAGTACCGAAGTGATTCGGTATGAGGTGCCAAGACCAAAGCTTTCTAGCATACGTGCGGCTTTCTCCAGGGTTTCCCTAGCTTCGTGGACCTCCTGAACGGCTTTGTCCTGATACTCTTTGAAAGCTTCGTAAGGAACGCCGAGCCCCTCCAAAAGCATGATCAACGGCCTATTTAAATAATATAGACCGGGTTTGTCGAAGGCCCTTGCGATTTCAACGTTCCTAGACTCGGTCCCTTCAAATTTTATCATCGAGGGGCGCAAACAGACTGTTTTCCCTTGGAGTTTGTAGTCGACAGAGAGCATTCCCTTAGAGCCCATGAATCGTACTTGGAAGGCGCGCGGCTGTGCTCTGTTCTTCCGTCTTCGCTGCTTCAATGATTTCAAATCTGACCAAATTTCGCGCGCCATCTCTAAGGAAAGCGTACCAACACCATCCGTGAAACAATATTTGTCGTTTTCAATATCAGGAATTCGGATGATTTCTTCGATCTCAGTTACCGTCGCATCGGTCGCAGTAAAGGCTTGTGATAATCTGGCCGCATACCGCGCTGGACAACGCATAAGCTCCCCATCAAACGTTCCGAGACTGTTGATGATGGTAGCAGCAGCTACTACAGCATCCTTTTCTTTGAAAGGCCTGACGAACCTAGATAGGTCATGAGTTAGGGACAATGTATGCGTGGTTGTGCTCACCAGACAGAATGCTCTTTGAGAGCTGACTGAGAGTATGCAAGAAAAGTGAACTGCCGGTGTGCGATGTGCAGACCATCTAGGAGAAAAGTGCCCACTCTAAGACGAATGAGAGCGGGGCCGTCCACTTCTCTGTCAAATCTATACTGAAGCCGATCTTCTTCGGCAAAACTGACCCGCAGAAAAGATTCGTGGTTAGCTAGGCTATAGGTGCGAATAACACGATTTGAGCGTTCTGGATAAGGACCATCCAAGATCATTCTAGTTGGAGTAATAAGGATGTGGAGGGAATCGAACAGACTTCCGTCGGTAGGCTTCAAAGAAGGAGCTTTGGCCTGCGCCTTATAATCCTGCTCGGCAAGCAAGAAGCACTGGTGAACTAGGTCATCTGTCTCTGCGGGCGTCTCATCATAGAGCAATGCCTCAGCGCGGGGGCGGAAATAACGAAGAAACGATGCAGTGTAATCCTTCCCTTCCACCAAAAATATTCGCTGTATGTCTGGCATCAAACCGAGCATCTCCTTAATATCTAGCGTCAAATTTCGGACAAGAGCTTCGATTTGGAAAGCGATGCTCCAGTGGAAGTATCTCTGCCATCGCACAAGATTGTCCAACAAGTGGGAAGAAAATAATCCTCGCCTATCGGCGGGATATTCCTTGTTACTGATGTTGTGAAATTGAGCAGTTTGGCTCAGATCGCGAAACTTTTGAAGTTCACCAACATCGTCACAAAGAAGACGAAGAGAATGGGAAATGAAAGGAGCAACGGTGTGATGGTCGTCGATGGGAAGTGCATGTAGGCGCCGCCGGGGTTTGTACTCCTCCTCGAACGATGGTGGTACCACGAAGGAGAAGAAGATTACGTTGAAAGTCAGGTACTGGTGTACGGAAACCTCTGTAATGTTTGATAATCGCGTTACGATCGCTAGAGGCGGTGAAGTGTCTGCGATCCTGATTTGGATCTCCCGGCGTTCGTTGTCGAATGAAAGGGTACAACACGAGGTAAGAAAAGTTTTTTCCCACTCTATGGAAAAGATGTAGTCGCGACAATCCCATCCGAACTGAAGGGTCCTGATAAGAACAGATTCTCTTTGGAGTTTACTTGTACGCCAATTCTGCTCTTCTATGGCCCTGGGGTCGAGATACGGTGTTCGCATGATGCTTTCCACGATATCTGATCGTGGACCGCGCTTGCTAACGCAGAACTTGACTTGTCGAGACCCCACAGAGAATTTCTTGGGTCCCCGTTCCCCATATTCACGCAGGAACTCGTCACCGACACTCGTTGTCGGAAGAGTTAACGATCCTGAACCACCATGCTTCTTTGTCCCCCTCTTGTCCTTGTGTAAACGAACGTGGAAGTTTAGCGGCGTTTCAGAAAATGTGGTGTAGTTCGGGCCATGCAGGATTTCTGCGAGGCCGATAATGATATCGTTTGTTGTCGAGGAGAAATTGATGTTTCGCATGATGAATTCCATCGTGGAGGATAATGTGAAGACACTGACCGCCGCGATAGATGCTGTTGATGAGGCTGTTCACGGCTTATATATGATATTAGCTACTCCAAAGATAACTTGAACAGCTGATTGAAAGGAAGAGCTTATAGAGCGGTCAGGACCAGACCTCCTAATCAGATCCCTTGATCACTTCCACGTGTCGAGTCTGGTCACTGCACGGGCCATGCTGGATGTTGAACATTAAACCAGCACTGGGAGGCGACGAAGACGACAAGCAGCCGCAGGGAAGCCCAAAATCATCGAGTGCTGGGGAGTATTTGACTAATTTCTCGTCGGCCAAGCCTGAGCTGTTCTTCAATGGTGACCTACGGGTTCGTGCATCACTCAAATAGGGCTACAAATATTGTTCCAGGGAGTACTTACAACATCCGTAAGATGTCGATTCCGTTCGAATTCGCTTCTTATCCAAGTAATTGTTTCTCGTCGGGTGGCAGGGTCTGCTATGGCTGAGACAAGTCGGTCAAATATCAGGTTGCTGAGAAAACAAAGGACCTTTGGAGGAGCGTAGAGCACGTCTGTACAATGCCAGGACTTTTTGTCGCAGAAGAAAATGTTTTAGAGTAGGCTGGTGCATGGGACAATTAAAATGTGGTGAGCGTGAACGTGATCGTTTGAAGGCCCGTGGTGCGCTTTGACCACTTTGACTGTCTCTGCTTTGGGCCGCCCACCAGCTGGTACCGACAGCACCGTCTCCCTTCCTTTCCGTCATGGCTTCACCCACCACTGATGACTCTCCCACCGACACAGAAATCCCAACAACCTTGGACACGACACTTGCCGACGCCCGTTGCTGTTTCTCTCGAAGGCACAAAACTTCAAGACGAAGACAAGTCAACAGAACAAGATGTCACCCCCACTCCTCAACCTTCCCAGCGTCCATTGAGAATCTATACCAGAGCTCAGATACTGGCTCTGTCTAAATCACCGCTGGTTGCGCCTCCAACGAACATGCCTGAACTGAAGGATTGGTTTGGGTGTGTTGTGCCTTTTTTTATGTTCATCTTTTCTTGACATTCTTGCAGAGCTGAAAATGAACAGAACCTGAACAAGAAAGATCATGACTCGACTCCTCCTAATAGTGCTCGGGAGCGACGGTGAGCCACTGGAACAAACTCGTCATTTCCTGTTTTTGAGTTGACTATTCATAGATTCCGACGAGACGTCGACGATAACGGTAAAATTTTACAAGATTCTTGTGTTCCAGATACTCACGCCAGTACAGATGCATCGTCGCGGCCCTCTTTTCGATCTACTCTTTCACAGCCTTCACAAATGGGAAACTTCAAACACCAATCTTTGCGCGACAGAGATGGCGATAAAGACAGGGACCTAAGAGATAAAGAGGGACAGGAGAGACTAAGAAATGTAAAGCATTGTGTCTTTTATCCCTTTCTGCCTACTAAAACAAGTCGCAATTCAGCTTTCTGATAAATTCGACCGGGACCGTTTAGCGCTTCCTTTGTCCAATCTAAGGGGCAAGGACAGGGAACCTGTGTCTCATCTAGGACCTGGATCGAGCCGAACATCTGGGCAACCTCAGCTTGCCGGTGTCGCTGCGCGACGAGGCGAAGGCAGGGAAAACGGCAAAAAGAAGGCAGGCGAAACTCACGAGGATTGGCGACGAGGTATGACACTCGTTTCACTAATATGATCACGTCGGGCCTGATACATTTTAAGGTGGCGAGCCTCGCCGGCTGGGAAGGGATGAACGTGAGTAACGTCTCGTTTGAGCTTTGATTTTGTACTAATGAAGTAGTAGGCTCTGACACTCGAGGAGATCGTGATGAGCGGGAACGTCCTCGTTCTCGCGTTCGAGATTCTTCTAGGTCAAGAAGGGATCCTTCCGCGTCCAAGCGAGACCGTGAGGATAGAGACCGTCGCGACCGGGACAGAGAAGAAAATCGCAGGGACGGTGATCGAGACGACTACCGTCGCGGAAGGGACCGTGATACGGATAGAGATAACGATGACCCCCGACGCTGGCGAGACGACGGTAAGAGAGATGAACGTATGGCAATGCGGCGAGAGCGGGACAGGGAACGTGAGCGTGATCGGCGTGATAAGCCTGGTCATGATCAAGCATGGGACTCCTCGAATGATCGTCGGTGGGCGCCTGGAGATGATCGGTCGAAGAAAGTCACTGGCAGAGATAGGAAGAATGGCATCGACGATGGCAAAGACGACCGACGTGGTGAGCGCGAGAGGGAGAAGGAACCTGCGTGGATGGATACGTATATTCCTACTTCACCAAGCACGGGAATTTTGGGTGGCAAAGGTGCCGATGGAGAACTGGATGGCATCCAAGCTTGGAAGAAGGTCATGAAGGAGAAGGAACAAAGGGAGAACAAGGCTGATCAACCGTTGGAGGATGTGAAGGATACCAGCGATCAGACTTCTCCGCCTGAAAAGCAACTGGATGAGATTCAGATCTTCAAGATGCTGATGAAACGAGAGCAAGAGCAAAAGCAGTTGGATCAATCTGGTGACGTCTCTCCCGAACTCCAAAGTCAAGATAAAGCAGCGACTGGTAAGTCCCAGTTTCGTCTTCGACTATCACTATCTTACGATTTCGGAAGGTGCTAGCTCCGAATCTTCGAGTGGTAAAACGACGGGTTGGGGTGCCGAAAACGCTTACGTTCCTCCTTCTATAAACACCGCTTCCACCGTACAAGCAGTACCCAATGTGACTGCTGACCCTTCAGTCTCCCTGTTGTCGATGTTTGTCTCAGGGGAACAGTCCAAACAACAAAGTCATCCTGACCGAGAGAGTTCCAAAACTCCAACTTCTTCCAGGCTTTTCCCCCGACCTATCAACCAAGATGGGGCTCAAGCAGATCGTTCTTCCGTCGACCCTTTGCAGCCTCAACCCACTACTGTTTTCAATCCCCCTCAGGGTTCTCGTCTTCTAGCCTTCGGCTCTCGAGCACCTACAAAGCCACAAACATCTGCTTCCATCTCTCCGAACGGTGCCGGGACGCTACAACCTCAAACAAAACCTTCTTTGGCGCAACTCAATCTTCCTTCGAATGTTTTGCCGCTCGAAAGCTCGAAAGTAGAATCTCATCGTACACCAAATTCATTTTCACCCTTTGAGGAACACGATCCAAGTTTGTCATCGGGCACAGCAGCAGAGTCTGCGCGTCGCGAGCGTCAGTCAATATCGTCAGAATCCGGTCCTTGGGTTGATTCTGGTACTGAAGGTTCTGCTCTTGGGCAAGCGCCTGGGAAGGGTAGTCGGTTTGCGAAGTTCTTCGACGGTAAAACGCGAGAAGGGTTGACGTACGGTTCTAAAACGCAGACTCCTGTGGGCTTCATGTCATCCTCTCCAACGCCTGGTCAGCGACCCGAGGGCGCATATAATGGGAATCCTGACCTCAGAAATATGGACGACATCTATGCTATGTTGAACAATTCTTCACGGGTGCGTTTCGGATGGTTTATGTGCACTATTGCTTACGTATTGACAAGGCACAGCAGTCTAATAATATGAATCCTCCAAATTCTGCCCCTACGATCGGCGGCATCCCTTTCGGACAACACGCGCAAGCCCAATTACACATGCTTCAGCAGCAGCAGCAGCAGCAATTGCAGTCTCAGTCACACCATTTGCAGAATAACCGCCTCGAGCCGTTATATGAGAGCCGTCTCGATAACCGCAACTTCATGCCGGATGGACTGGTACCTGGCTTACGTTCCGCCCCTCCCCCGCGGAATCGTGAAAACGGTGGAATGTTTTCAGATCCCCTGGATGAGGCTATCCATCTGAGTGCCCAACGCATTCCTCCTATGCCACAACGTGGAATTGATCATCTTTACTCTGGCCCAGTCCCTTATTCCCAGCAGGCTGGGCGACATGCAGCGGTACCTCTCCAACAGTACCGTGGTGGACCCTCACCCATTTCCAGCCAGAACCCGTTAGCGTCCCAACATCAGCGCATTCCCCCAGGTTTAGCAAATCTTGGAGGACGTCCACCCCATGAACCTAATCAGTTTGTTGGCATCCCAAGTGTCCATGGTGGACCCGTAAATGGCCCTCAGCCCTTTACTACCTTTGCTCCTGGCGGAAACCTAGGATATGGAGGCCCTCCTCGGGCTCCGCCTCAGCAACTCCAAAGCACCGTCTCGCAGCATCCACTGGGAGGTCTGGGACATCTAAATGGACTGGATTTACGGAACGCCAATCAATCCCAACTCTTGAACATTGGAGCGCTTGGCGGTAGTGTCCGAGGCATGGGCACCAACGTGTATCCCGGGCAGAATCATAACGCACAAGCATCGCTTCATGCTATGCGTCAGCCGCAGCAACAGCTTCCCCCCCATCTCGCTCCTCATATGCTACCCCATCTTCAACAACAGGTCCCACCAAATGCTCAATCGGCTGATCTCATGGCACTTCTGTTGGGCGGTCAACGCAGAGAGTAGAACAAGATCCAAACTCGATCTGATAAATCTTCTGTTGCATTGTCTTACAGTTTCACATTGTCAATAGTTATCACCTGCTACGACAGATTCTGCTATACCTTGACATGTTACCACCGGCGCAGTGTTAGGTCCCAGATGGTGGCGGTGAGTTCACTAGACGACATCGTTCTATTGACGAACGGCGTAGAAATGCATCAGATAACACATAACGACAACAATTGAATCATGGGGAGTAAAATTCCCTGCGTCTCTCCTTTATATCGTTGTTATCATCGCTATCATCAAGTCACACACTGACGATACATCTTTGATTTCCGTGAACCATTGATTCGTTCTCGTTACTGACCCAAGTAGGCATGGTGACGAGGTTCACCATCGGGTGTGTGGTCATGATATTTATGTGAGACTGAGTTGGGGCTAACGATATTTGTAGTGCTCACCTGTTCTGCGTCCTATCGGATCTTAGGTCATCGTCCACCAAGGAGATGTTTGGGAACGAGATGAAAGAAATATACCCTTTCTAATGGAAACGCTGACATCTGTCCTTTATGATCTTCCTGCTACCCAGTCTAACTCAGTCCGACCTATATAACCACTGAGAGGAGTTATCATGTCTCCGATAGGTGCTCTTCAGGTATCTTTCTGCAATTTTCGGGGCCGACCAAGTTTATGTGACAATCATCATAGGCGCCGATTTAAAGGCTAGATGACATTAAAAGTGGCATTTAACGCTCTTGACTTTGCAGACAATAGAGTTGTGAAACTAGCTGCTGAAACGACAGTAAGTACAAAACTGTCAGCAATAGTGTCGGGGACGTTTGGATGGTTCCATCACTGACTAGGTGAAAACGCTTGCCCCTGGAGGTCTCGGAGGTCCGACACTCAGGACGTTCGTGCCGCCCATACATCTGTCCAGAGGTGTTATGTGACATTTGACCGTCTAGACTCTTTTCGAAGTGTCTCCAAAAACGCGCTCCTTCACCCAGCGCAAAGATCTCTCGATAGAGTACAAGAAGGAACCTGCCGATTTTTTGTGTATCAAAGCAGGTTGCCTTAATTTTGTTGGAACAGGTTGATGTTTTCTTACAGATATCACGAGCAGCATGTCAGGTCCAGTTCCATTGTCCGGATTACCAGCTGGGCTGTCCGTCAGTGGGATCTCAAGTAGGTTAGTCAGGTCACTCAATATCACGTCTAGTAGCCGTCGTATCTCAGCCAGCAGATAATAAATTGCAACCAGACTTCGACAATCAGTGATTCGTCGAGATCCATCCCAGAGTTCTCTCCTTTGACGAATCAAGGAAATACGTCCGGGAGAAACTATCCAGGACATGCATACACCATTTTGTGGTGTACGTCTTGCCCCATCGCGGCATTGCGCACTGTCATAACTTACGGAATTCCTTAAATACCGGGGCTCGCCACACCTCTATTGCAAGTGGCTATAACATCATACGGCCCTGGTCGGTGGCGTCAAGTTCCGGGTTTCAGCCTGCATACTCCTGCATATCGCGATTCTGTTGCGGAACTTACAAGGCACGAATATTTTCGAAACCATTTTCCGTCCCATACTGAATGCATATCATTGTATCTTTATGCGCTTCAGAGGCGTCCCCGCATGGCTATTTCGTCCCTCACGTTATTTGTGTATTTAGCTTTGCCCATCTAAGATCGCTCTGTGATATCAGCCTCTCACAGCCTTGATAAACTATGACGTTGGTAACCGTGTGGCCCCGTATGGTGGCGACGAGGACTATATATCGTATTTCAAAAGTAAGGGGACGATCATGGAAAGCAATGATAAGTTGTTTCAAGGTCAGCTGCATTATCAGTGCGATCCTAATATCACAACTGATTCTAATCCCTAAAGCAATCGTACCTTTTTTCCAGTACGTTCCCAGGTACTTCTGACCGGCCATGAATCTCTATATTGGCCATCATGTCTATGGTACATCAGATGCTATTTCTCCCCACATATATTGCTCGGAATCCATTAATCTCTACACAAGATTTCGGCACTTCGGCAATATTGAGGGCGTGCCGACGCGGATGAGGAGCCTCTGTTGTTTCGGGACAAATATGCTGAATTTGGATCAAAGTAAGGACCCCATCTCAGATCTGGCCACCTGCCGGGCCCGACACACCCTCCAAGGGTACTTCGTACTTTCCACTGATTCAAAACTCAATGACTGATGGCAATGCATCGTAAGGTATTGTAGTACTGGAGCTCCTTCGGAACAACAAAGCAAGGTACTACGTTCTCAGCCTCTATGTTTGCTCGTATCTCCGTTGGAGGAATCAGATCTAACCGTGGACCGTGGTACGCTAGTTCAATCTCCCGCCTTTTCAAACCTGAAATAGAGCTGACGCCAAAGGTGCGTAAATTGCGTTGCTTCAAACGCAAAATTTTCACTGAACTAGAAGAGGAAATTTTCCCGAGGCGGAGAAATAATAATTAAAAGTCCAGGTTGTTGTGGACGTCAGTTCGGTCGACATCCAAGGCGACTTAGCGCCCTGGGGGTGGGCATACACTTTACCGAGATCAATGACATTGCTTGTCATTGCAGTGCAGTGGTTCTAGCGCGCGGAATTCTACAGCGCTCTAATTGTATTTATGTACATTGTTTTTGAAACGGCTCAGCGCTAGGAGTCACAGCAACCGGCGTTCTTAATTCACAGGACTTCATAATGCATGCGATTTTCAACGTAAACTGTAAAGGTCTTCGAGAAGTGGTACGCTCTCGCTGATCTTTATATGGTACCTTGTTAGGTTACTTACAGGGACCTGAGGTACAAAGGGTACTCTTGTTGTGGCAAAACGAAACCCACGCTGGGATTCTGTTACGCATGGGGTGGCCCATGATGACATACTATTTTGATTCTGCGAAATATCGGCCTTCGATCCGACTTGCATGATCGCGGTAACAAAAGTCAAGGGAATGTGCGGATGGAAGGTCCTCCATTCTTCCTTCCCTGATTCTGTCATATCTTTCACTCGGTACGGCGTAGGAAGTTATTGACATTCTAGGTTGGGCCATATTTGAGATACCTCACACAGTAAATCATAGTCTCACTGATCTGCTCATGCATCACGTCGCCGTGCTCTTTGGGGCTACGTGTCAAGACTGCCAAGATGCAGAGCTTAAATATGTAAATCGCAACTGCCTCGCTTCAGATTCAAGGTACATGTAAACCAGATAATTAAAAGGTTTATTTATTTAATGTTGAAGGCCGGCGGTCTTTTGACGTGCAGAATTTATGGCCACGTCGCTTTCGAGTATCTATCTATTCGGAACCTGAGGCGCAGCACCGGCGAGGGATGTCGCACAGATGATCTAGGTGATTTGTATACGTGAGATTGGAGGAAGGAAAGGGTACGGTGTGGCATATGATGGGCGATAAGTGTGACTGATGAGAGGGGAAACCTGGAGATACTAGGTGGACAATGATGCACGGGTCTCACGGTCCAGCAGGTAGACAGCTCGTTATAGAAATACAAACCTTCGTATTTAATTTTGTTAATGGGCGGTAGTTAGATTGAGACTACGGCGTACTTAGCGGAAGAGGATGTCGGAACTAATGCACGGTGGGGACAGTGGCTCATTACGTGATTACGGCTTACCTAAATAGAGCCGCGCAGGAAAGTGTCAAGTTGAAGACGAATTCTCTGCCTGCAGGCAGAAAACGTGGTGCATTTCCATACAAATGGGTCTTCATCCGATACGAATCACAGATGAATGAGATGAACATCAAGGGTTTCTTATCACCGAACAGGCGAATAGTCCGATTTCGCCCTGCACTGCGAGGCGTATAAGCGGAACACGCGTTAAACGCATTGCCAAAGCTCGCCCTTCAAAAACTACTGGCTTCGAAGCCGACAATCTTTTCAGCCATCACTCTGCCGCGTACTCGTCGAGTTCGTCGCACTATCATTCTGGCCCAACGATAGCTCCTGCAACATCGCGTCGTTGTCTACATTCTCGGAGTCACCCATCTCAACTCACCACAGTCATTCTTTTCGTCGCTTTTTTTCTCGGTTCTGTTGTCGTCATACAAAGTGCAAGTATAATCTCTTTTTCTAATTCAAGCAGGATCCCTGCTTTTCAAACAAGTGTTCCCCTACTCCGCATTGTGAGTGGTTGCCTCGGGCGGGTGATTGGGAGACTAATACGGCGAACAGACGGTGCGATATTCGCGTTGAAATCTAGTACGTGTACAGTCCTGACAGAGAGGCTCAGTACTGACGGACACGGACAGAACTGTTACTGAGGTGGGTTTTCGTTACGTCGATACGTCATGTCGAGGTGGCTGTAAAACGTGGGCCGTGGGAATGACCGCGGACGATCCCAAAATCTGGCTCGGCGGACTACAGTTTCCGTCTTGTTTTTCGAGTCTTGTTTGCTAGACATTTTTCCGGCAGGTTTATTTTCTGCGTCGCTGCCCCCTTGTCACTTGCATTTCGTCGACTTGTGCAGCGTTACAGGTTACCCTGTTATCGCAGGGAATGTGCGGCACTTAGGTGTCGTAAGATGGCAGGAGGTGTCAGGGCACGATTGAGCGCTGATAATCGACGACTTCTGACACCGCAACCGGCAGCATTTTCCCGATTGATCTGGACTTTTCATCCTATTTCACATATTTCAACCGAATCTTGCAATTTCATCAATTCTTTATTTATTTCTATTTTAGTTATTTCTATCCGATTCGAGTATTTCGCACTTTATATACTCCCTGGCCTCGGCCTCGCTTCTTCTCTTCGTCGTCGACGTTGTCGACCCTCCCTTCTGCCCTCTTCACGACCCTCCACGCTGACCACGACTCTTATTTCCTCTAGTGTATCTGCCTTCGCTCCTCAAGACCTGCACACGCTTCGCTGTCGTTGTCGCTGTCCCCATCGCATGAATAGCAGTCACACACTGGTGAGTCGTCACTTTTGTTATGTTTTCGATCGTCTTGTTCGTCGAGTCTGTGTGTCGCTGTTACTCGATCGCGTGGCTGGTCCATTGGCTTGCCCCAATATTCACCATTTAAGGCATTTTATAATTGCTGGCTTGGCTCTGTACGACCACCACGCGCTGGGTCTGTCACTTGTACTCTGCAGACGCGCCGCTACGGCCTTGATTTTCTCGCCAGACCTCCTCTCTCCTTCCCACCATCATCATGTCCTCACGCACTTACCCGCCTTCTCTTGCCAGTCCTCAAGACATGAAAGATCTTTCGAACAAGCATACCCGACCCTCTCTTATCTACCCAAAGAAGCGGCCATCTCCTCATGGCGTTTCCAAGAAGACACCATTGCTCCCTGCATATGGCCCGTCTCGCCGGCTACCTCGCTCAGCCAAGTCTGCTCTCATTCTGCAACGGCAACGCGATGTGCACACTCTCGCCCTTCGGCGAGAAGGCGTCTTACTGGAGGACGAGTATCGCGACGAAATAAGAGTCTATATGCATGAAATGGAGGTATGTGTCTCGCCCATCCTAGCGTGTACGCATATACCCAATTTCCTATCACTTGTCTAGCTCTTCACTATGTCCTCGACCCAATCCATGGATCAGCAACCCGAGATTAGGTGGCATATGCGACCATGTCTCGTCGATTTTCTCGTAGAAGTGCATTTCAGCTTCCGACTACGCCCAGAGACGCTGTATCTCGCCCTCAATATCGTTGATCGTTACGTCTCTCGGCGGATCGTGTATATCAAACATTACCAGCTCGTCGGCTGTGCTGCTTTATGGATTGCTGCAAAGTTTGAAGATGCCAAGGACCGCGTCCCTACGGTCCAAGATCTCATGCAGATGTGTCACGATGCATATGAAGAGTCAGCCTTCATCCAGATGGAAGGGCATGTTCTATCCACCATTCAATGGACCCTTGGACATCCGACGGCCGAAGCTTGGCTTCGACTGATGTGCTGCGGTCCTTGCCTCGAAGAAGCCAAAGTGCAGCATGTCGCCCGTTTTCTCATGGAGATAACCCTCTTCTATCGTGAATTTGTCAGGTTTACTCCTTCGTCGATCGCTTTGGCTGCCCTCACTTTGTCGAGGTTCCTTTGCGGTAAACCGCGCCGTTTATGGGAGGAATCAGACGAGTGTTTGGAAGTTGTCGATCTCCTAGATTCGCGTCTCGGAATGCACGTCAACGACTTGTCGGAGACTCTGGTGAAGAAATACTCGTATGCTTTCTATTCAAAAGCCGCTACATTTGTCGTGCAATACTATTTGAAGGGAGGTCGCTTCGCTGGACAGACGTACTCGCCATTCCCCGTGACTCCGACCCGTTCTATCGCACTATCCGCTGTCAGCACTCCCATGAGTGCAACAACATCGGTGTCGGACACGTCTGATGATTTCCCCCTTACACCAACGACGCCCGCCGTGCTATCCAGCGAGCCTTATATTACGAGTGAATCCTTCATGGATTATAACTCTGATGACAAGGAGAATGTGCCGACAACTTTTGAGCCTGTTGTCGGTAAACACAGACCGGACAGCCCTCTGGATCAATATCTTCCGCATGATTTTGTGACCTGTCGACCAGTGCTGCAGAATCGCAATGGGTCGCCAAGATTCGCATTTCCATAGCAGTCTCCTTCAAAATCGCAACCGCGCCTGTATTTCTCATCATTACTTTCCCATCTTGTCTCCCTGTTCCTGTCCAAAAGTTTTCAGTACCGCAAAATGTAATACCATACATGTCGCCTCGCACCCGACAATCCACAATCCGCAATCCTGTTCTCTACAATATCAATATCAATCATCCATGCATCACTTTCTCTCGCAATTGTTACCAACTTTCCATTCATCCATCCCACTATCATCCCGCATCCATCATTATCGTCACCGCTATCATACATTGGCAGGCTTACAACCTATACAATGGGTCGTGAAGATTGTCCCCATTTATTTGACGTACTTTGGTTGAAGGGCGCCGAGTCGAGACGAAAGACAGATTCGCTCAGTTTAGCGTTTCTTGGACTGCAATATCTAAAGCCTCCCCTCGCCTCATTAACTTGTGGAGAGGTCACCTATCCGTTTGCCTGTGATTACATCTACTCTGCTATTCTGCCGCACATCTCATTTGCGACATTACATTCATTCCGAACCCTGTCCCTCTATGCATATGGTCACCATCACCTCTCTCCCATTCACTTCATTCACATTACCCACTGCATGCATTCGCTTGCAAATTACTCTATTTTTTTCTCAAGAACGCATTGTTTTACTTTATTCTTCAACTTATCGTTCATTTTATTTCCTCTCTCCTCATCGCCGACCAGCCTGGCATTCATTACACGCCAGTTCCATATATTTTTTGGTCTCCTGCGCCTAGACACCTCATTGTTGTACCTCACAAGTGCAATATCGCATCGGCATTCCATAGCATTCCCCTTCACTGCACATTACACTTTTAACCTTTTACTTATATTTTTGAAGTCCTCCGTCGCACATCGTCCTGTTGCACTCGCGTTCCTTAACAAGCAAATCAATCTGTCGTCTTTACGGTATCTGGCTGTCTGAAAGTTTCCCAGTTTTTAGCGATGGTGGATGGTCAAAGATTGATTTCTCCCGTCTGATGGTGGCTCAAACATCAGTCGTTTTGTCAGGAATCTATGATCGTGCTCCCTCACTATCGCCCCATAAGCCGAGTTAGCTCAAATCGATGGAGTACACCGAGACACTAAGTGCCGAGCATGGACTTGAAGAACAGTCGAACCGGGATCGGTACAACGAGACACTCAAAATCCAGGCTAGATCCTCATCAGCTATTATGAACATGAGAAGGAAATTTCACTGATCCTTCCGCGGGTGACAATTGTTGGTCGTATGATATGGCGCAGGGTCCTTTGACAGCATATGACGATGCCCGGCACCTTGGGAAGATCGGCCTATTATAACTATGTCCTTGTAAGGGGCGTCTCGTTGTAAAGGACCGAGTGAAATAGGTTTTAGTGATTCTGTCTGACATTGTACATGCCGTTGCGATCAACTTGTACATTGATGGATACAACTACCGACTACTTAAAGCAAAGACTCCACTCAGAAGGTTAGATAGTACCATCACGGTGTTCGAATTCAAGTACGTAATAGTTATATCCTTATTTTGACACGGCCCTTTCATCGCAGCCGGTTGATATTGTTGATATACAGATGCAATAGAAACTTCTTACCACATGCTAACAAACCTTGGGTGAAGAGTTCTGCAGTTCCAACACCCAGAAGAACTTCTTTCACTGCAAAACCCAAGTGTCCCCATCTTTTTTAATACCTACCGGTCGCTTCTCGTCAAGACTCATGCGACCGGCATTCAAGATAGCAGTTGTGAGCACGGTGTTTGCGATTGTCGGAAGGCCGTGTAAATCGTAGTCCGCAGGCTGGGTTAATCCTGCATTGACACTGCGCGCCGCGTCGACAAATTTCTCGATAGAAACATAGCCGTACCCCCGTTGTCCGTCAAAATGCCCGCTTTCGGAAGGTGAATATTTCATACTATAAGAGTACGTTGCATTATGAGACATCAGTGGCTGGCTGTGGAGATGAAGACTCACTAGAAGGGGTTATACCATGACTTGCCAGTGTCGTCAACAGTCACATCATAGCCACGATGGGCTTGGTCAACTGTAATATCACCCTGAGGCGAATCCCGCAAAGGTCGGCTTTCTTGTTCAATAGAGCTTACAGCCTTACATACCTTCTCCCCCATGTAATACCAATGCTGAGCAGAATGAACACCGGATTTTAACGGTGCTGTCCAACTTGCAGTGTAGACTCCTGTACCTCGGTGCTTCGGGCTCTTAATTGACTGCCAATCAACCATGAGCGTAATAGTATCTTCAGTTTGGGGGACACAGTTGTAAGGTTCGCTAGTGGCAATACCGGTGGCAGCGCTCGCCACCACCCGCGTCGGAATTGCAATATCCTGAAGGATCCAGCAGCAGATATCGATGTGATGCGATGAAAGGTAGTAGCTAGAATATTGTATCCGCTGAGCATTGAGAGCAAAAAACCGTAGATGAGAGCGCACACCTGATATCAGAATCTTTACCAGCCCATGCACGGAAAGTCTCAAGCTGACTTTTTGGTTGGCTCATCCATGCGCTGAAAAAGTTAAACTCCCCCAAGCTTGCGGCCTTGGATTTGGCATCGCTGTATGCAGGATCGAATCTAGGTTCAAGATTAATATACCGGCGCCACGGTAAATATGAAAATGTTGTAAGGCCAGCTCACCTCTTATGATGCTCAACGAAACAAACAACATTGTGCTTCTTCGCAGCCGCAATTAATTTGTTGTGGTCCGACAGTAATTTGACGGCAGGTTTGGTGACGAGGACGTGAATTCCGCGTTCAATCGCGTACATGGCAATATTGTAGTGCGTAGCTGATCCACAGATGAGCAAATTAGATAGATCTAATAGGTATAAAACCATACTATCCGGTGTGAAAATGATAGCCGCGTCACCGGGCCTCATTTTGTCCATAGCAGCCTTGTCTAAACGTATGTATAGTAAGTGTGGTTTCGGTATTTTCTGACACTAACAAGCTTCTGGATCGATCTTATCCACGTCCGGGAAAGAATCAAACCTAAAGAATGTCTATGAGTAATCCAGTATTACAAGGAAAGAAACAATGCCCACGTCGTATCCATATCCTTATAAACACCCCCGATGTTTTGAGCCAAATGTTCTCTGATGGCGGGAAACTTGGGGCCGGTGACACCAGCCATTCCAAGCTTATCGACTTTTCCCAGCCTTCGAAGATCAAAGCATGTTAAGGCAACAACCTTTCACTGCGTAAGACGATATGGCAAAGTTGCAGTCGGGGACAGGCGACATACCCCGATCTATATCGAATACATCAGGTCCCCATAAACGTTGGAATCATAACCAAAAAAGGTCTAAATACCTTCTTGTCTGACTTGGACGCCCCAGATCCTGTCCATCCGGTAGTGTACTCGCCCTAGGATGGTTTGATGAAGTGGAAAGTTACTTGAAAGATAAAATCCATACAGCACCGCCTGCTGGAGTATCAATTGGAAGCTGCTGATGTTAATAGACCCACGCACACATAAGAATATTCAGTTTGTCCATATTCGCCATTGGAACAAGGAAGGGGAAGATAAGAGGTGTCGTGGGCAGAATGTGCTCCAGAGCATCTTTTAAGGGAACTAAAGGAACACGGTCCGAGAAGGCAGAGGAGCATCGGCCCGCCGGCCCGCCACAATTTTGACCCTAACCTTAAGCCACGTGTCTCGGCCAGGAACATTCTGCCGCCACAAGTGGGTTCAGGACAGAGTGACGATTTACTTACGAAAGAAGCATAGTTGGCTTCGTTCACTTTCTCTTCCTTGCGGCGTCATGTCCAACTCAAGTTCTCCTCAGGATTCGTTCATACCTAGGCGAGAATTCATTCGTGAACAAAAGCACACTCCAAACACATTTTCGCTACTTGCTATTGCCAGTTCCAACTGCATCAGACTCTACTCCTTTCCCCTGCCAGTTATCTCACACCTTCATCGGTTTTTCGACCAACGCTCGCTTGTCTCTGCTTTTCGCGAAGATGTCTCACACGGGCTCTACGAATTCGCACTTGAGGGCAAGCCATGGACGAATGCAAAAAGCGCAGCTACCGAGAGGCTTTTGATGGAAATTCTGAGCATAATATATCAGCACGGCTATTCTTTTCTATCTAGCATTGATTATGGCCGTGAAATCGACGACCGTCTCGCCATGGCCTTTTCCAAACCATCTGCTACCCCATCACCTCGTTCTGATTCACCCTTGCCTGAAGGTTCAAAGATTTCTCACTCGGACAAATCCAAGGTCAAGGTCCCTTTTGCTTTGTCCTTTCCATCTGCTACCACTCTCCGTGTTATATGTCCCCCACTGGACACCACGCCAGCTATTCTCCAGGCCGTACGCGGCTCGTGGCCTCGCGGCGTCGTTTCAGAAAGAAAAATTGGTGATCATTCTTTCGAGTTCAAATTAAAGGGCTACAAATGTACCGTCCTTTCCATTCCCTCACAACGATTACTGCAGCGGTCTGACGTCACCATTAGGGTTTCAAGAGGATACATTTGCTACCGATTCTCTGCAACATATCCTTTCCCTTTTGACGTCGCTTGATGCTCATTCATTCACCCTTCTTACTTCACTATCCCTAACAAATCGTTCGCGAGTCAAAGATCTTTGGATATTCACTGGGCTTACCCTTCCATCTGATGATATGGTTCTCCCGGATTCACCAGTTCCATCACTTTTGAACTCTTCCCAGTCTGACGTTAAACGCGCATTCCATAATATCGAATCCCTCCCTCATAACTCCTCCGCTCTTCACCGGAAACTCCCTACAGAACCCAGCGCCATTCCACGATCACCGTCACCTCTACATCATCGTGCCCTTACGGACAGCCCGTACCGTCCACACGGGGGCTCTCCACTAAATCATCATCCACCTCCTGCATCGTCTCCGGTGAGCTCTGGGCCATCTAATCCTCTTCGAAAGCCGGCACCTCGAGCACAGGTACCTGTGTCCGTTCATGATGATGCCGAGGGCGAAGGATATCGCGCAAATCTTCCTAGTACGGTGCCTTCCAGTGTTGAAAATATGACCGGTGTCGGTGCATTGACGACGCCTGGGGTTTTTTACTCCACGCCGCCATTTCAGGCCGAGATGAGTCCTCGTATCTCTCCCGCAGCATCGGGATACCCTGCTAGCCCTCCAATATCCGACCCCGTTTTGCGACCCAACACACCACCACATGTCTCGGCTCTTCCTCAGACACGGGATTTGTCGCCCCATCTAGAAACTCAAGCAGACACCGTTGTCAAGTCAAATTCTTCTAATGCGGCTGGAACACCCCCGCTCTTGAGCCCTGGGGTATTTCGAGATTCAGCATTCTCGTCTAACACAGAGATTAGCACCGAGGTCCCCATTAAATGGACGGGAAAAATTATGGAAGCAATGGCGGCCGAAACAGAGACTCCTCCTTCTGCTTCCCCAAAAATTCCAGGCGGCTGGCAGACAACTCCGATAGAAGAAAAGGACGAGGTGGCCAGTATAACCTCTGGGGTCATGCCTGAGCATAACATACCGCAGGAGCAGCCTATTCAGGATGTTCTTCATCGAGTTGCCTCACCCGTTTTCAGTGAGCCTGATGAAGAATTGCGCAAAAGTGAAGCAGGTATGCTTGGATGCATGTCTCCGAGTCCGACGGTATCTCCTAAAGGCAAAGAGAAGGACAGCAAGTCGGGTAAACAGGGATGGGTCCTGGTCAATGTAGAAGGTGGACCCGCATCCTCGCCGATGGCCGCTCAGACCGATAGACAATTGGACGAGACTGGTTCTCAGGGACCACGGCATGTCGCACAACAGGGTAGCAACGCCGATGGTATGACGATGCCTATTTCAGGACAACCGACGACATCTCCAGCGGCCAAAGCTATCGCTATGATTGATGCAGTGGAAGCAAAGCACAGACATAAGACGACGTCGGGTAAAGGGGATATAGCGTCTGAGTCTCCATCGAGGATAAAAAGGTTTTTCTCCTTATCCAGAAAAGATAGTGTGCGTGTTGTCCTCTCTTCCTATTCCATGGACTGACGAAAGTACAGAAGAAGGCCGCCGATCACGCCATCGAGGAAGACAAAAAGGCCAAGGAAAAGTTCGCCAAGAGGGTGGGTCTAGAGAACCGAAATCGCGCAGGGACTCCAGAGGCATCAGAAACCTTCACGGCGTCGAAGTATCGATGGATAACATTTTTACTTATAGATACATACTCTTCATGGATACGGGAACACTTGGACTATTGTATGTACCTCTGTTCATTCGTTTGGGACTGCAACCTATTTGTAGAACAGTTTACCCTATCATAAGTAATAACTCTGCCCTAGCAGACTATTCAGAGTCACGGCTCGCTTTGCTTTTTGCGTCATATAGTTCTTCGGTATATACTGTTACCCAAGGGCATCTACTAGCTTTACGATCATCATGATTTATTACGAATACAGTGTGTAGTTTATTGTTGTAAAACGCGTCGGGTGAACGAGGAATGGTTGACGCGTCCAGCGAGCACGTGATGCAAGCAGGGATCCCGAGTCCACTACGTGAGGACTCGGAGCAATGCATCGACAACAGGTGAATGGCGCTGAGCCCTTGAGAAATGGGATCGAGAACGCATGTGTAGATGGAGTACACTGATATCTGTTCGAGTTCCCAAAAAGAACTGCAGCACGAACCTGACTACAAGTGGACGAGTGACAGGATGAAAATGTCACACTGCCTGAATCTGCTAGCAAGCCATCTCGATGAAGGTAGAATATCTGACATCAAGGCCCGGACTTGTCGCTGGGAAGGAATGGGGGAGGGATTGCAAAACAAATAAGAGGCAGACAGACGGCAGGAGGTAGAGAAAGCAAAGGCCGAGGCGCCGTGACTTTTTGGTGACCTTTGAGGGAGAGTGCCAGCTCTTCAGCCACACCTGGCCGTTACCGAATTCCCATCATCCGTTTCGACCTCTTCCCCTCGTCCACTTGCCAGGCGTCGTCCAGCACCCGCTCCTCATCGTTCCCGCCGCCGCCGCCGCCTCACCCAGCCAGCCCTCGTGCCGCTGCCCCCGCCACGGCCGCTCCCTGCTCGCTGCGCCTGTATTTTCGTCAGCACAGCTCCCATGCCGACATGTCGACGCAAGCGGGTCGTTCTCACCCAGCCATCCGATGAACTCCTACAGTCTGTCAAGACCGACCCTGCTAGAGAAGTCTTCTATCTGAGGCATACTGGCGAGATCTTCGAAACATACGAGTACGTGCTCGCTCCCCTATGTCGTCCTTGACCCACTCTTACCTCCCCCAAGGGCTTATGCTGCACGTATGTCCTTCTACAGATTGAAGCAGTTCCAGTGCGAGGTCACCGGAAAAAGTGGTCTCGACTATTTTCAGGCTCTCGAAAGTGAACGGCAAGAAGCTCGAACTTTACACGCACGATTCTCCGCGCCGCTCAAGCCAGCCATCCTGAAAGCTGTCCAATGGCGTACGTGGTCGCGTTCAAACACATCGTAGCCTTCAAACTGATGTCCTATACAGAGGTTGTAGGACGCCTTGATCATCTTGTTGAAGCAGTGTATGAACGCTTCAAGGACCGCTACTTTAGGGGAGAAAGTACGTACCCCTTGTCCTCATATCTGACTGTCTTGCCAATGATCTTTCCTATTCTCCAGGGGTGCTTGTCGATCTACAAGGAACCAAGTAAAAATCTTGCTGTTTCGGTTTTTTGTTCTTGTGTCTCATCCCCTTGGTACAGGTACTATGGCACAGTTGATACAGTCTACCCTCCAAAGTTTTATCAAGATCAGGATGCTCGCGACGCGCGCAAAGAGAACAGAGGGTCCTCGCCCAAGGCCGAATTAGACGAGCCACATCTTATCACCGGCGACTTGAAGATACCAGCGGTAGAGGTCAACGCTCAAGACAGGCCAGAGAGATACTTTTACTGGGTTCAAATTACCGAGCCAGAGAAGGAAAAGGCTCACGACAAGGCCAAAAATGCGAAAAAACAAGATGAAGATACGGTCGGAAGTTTGATGGAAGTTACATGCCAGTTAATGAGGTATCTAAGTCACGTTGCTTTATGCGTGATATCCGAGCTAACCTCACTAGTCGAGATCGCCTTTCCTTCTCTAAATCTATACTACGTCGATTCATCCGCGACTGCGTTGATCGTGATGCCGCGGTCGCTTCACCTTGGACCGTAAAGCCTGCTATTGCCAAACGGTATGGCGTTGACTCCGTGATGCCTGAAGAGACTCGCAAAGACGTCGAGTCAATTAAGAAAGGTGAAATCGACAAACGCAAGAAAGTCTGGGAGGATAAAGATGGGCCACCTTCTAAAAGGCAGAAAAAGCTGACTGCAGCGCAAGAGGAAAGAGGTCGGTTTACGGTTTTACCTCTCCGTTCTGTACTGAACTTGAACACGTTGACAGCCGAGAAACGCGAGCGCGAAGCTCGTGAGAAAGCCGAGAAACAAAGACTAGCGAAAGAGGAGGCAGAGAGAATCGCAGCGGAAAAGAAGAAGAAGAAACCGGTTCGTTATCCAACTGAAGACTTGGATGTGAGGCTAGCGGACAAGGACAAAAAGGCTGGCATGAAAGTCCAGAAACCAATACCAAGTCGCACTTCGCTTCCTTTCAATGATTCTCCTAGCACCTTTGAAGCATTTTTGATGAGCTGGAACTTCTTAATTGTGTATGGGTACGTTGCATCGAACATATCGATTCTTTTGGAAGACTTATATGTCCACAGTCAACCACTTCATCTCTCAACCTTCACTCTGGACGAGTATGAACATGCCATCCGTCACTCCGTTGAAGACCCGCCATGTCCTTTACTTGCCGAAATACATTCTATCCTCATCTATAATCTGCGGACTGTTCCATTCCATCGGCATAGTGCGGTTGTGTCACTTATCGAGGTGGAGGCGTCTGATAGTGATGATATACTGTTGGGCCAGTCTATATCCAACCTTACAGCTGCAATGGCTGATATTGGTAACAATTGGGAAAGGGTCCCGTTACGGCATGCAGAGGGCAGACAAGGTTGGGAGGATGCGCTGGTCGGTTGCTTGAAGGATGTACGTTTCTTTTTTCCCCTCCTGACCGTCCTGTACTCATACCTCATAACAGCACGCTAATATGACTAATTTTCCTCGTCTGCGAGAAATATTGACCAAGTTATTGTTTGCCCCGGAAGAGGCTAATGAGCCCTCCACGTCTTCAAGTGCATCTAGCTCACGTTCGCCTGCCCCTCAGTCCTCACTATACACTGTATCATCATCTCCCGCCGAACGGTATCATTCTTTGCCTCCAGCGGATCGCATAGCGATCCTGTCCTTCCTGACCAACCTTGCTGTCTCCAGCAAAGCAATACACGCTCACATGGAATCGTGTGAGGAACAGCTGACTGCTCTTCGCAAGGAGAAAATTGAAGTTAACCGTTCCAAAAAGCAACTGTGAATCTTTTGACCAAAATCTTCTATTGATGATTTCTTACTTCTTTTGTTGCAGTGCTGAAGAAATGAACACTCTTCTCGGAGAGACCAAAGACCGTTCCATACCCGTTGATGAAGACATTTCTATGCAGGAGGCCAGTGACTCTGAAGTAGCTGCTTCTGATGCTGCTTCTGACTCTCTGTCGACGTCAAAGAAAGGATCTTCCCGCCAGAAGGATCTTCGTCAGAAGATGCAAACTCAAGCCAAACAACGTGAAGCTGCACGTGCTAAGCAAGCCTCTGTCAAGCAAGCCATGGCGGAACACCGGAGGCTCGACGAAGAGGTTAACAAGATCGAACGGAGACTTGAAGGCATTGAACGCGAGTTCAGGAAATTATTGGGCGGCGTCAGAGTGAAGCCGCTGGGACGGGATAGATTTTACAACCGTATTTGGTGGTTTGACGGCTTGGGATCGGCGTCGTTAGTGGGGAGTGGCGGCGTAGCGCAATACGGGACAGGCAGGATTTTTATTCAGGGTCCCAGCGAGACAGATATGGAGCTTTTGAGGCTTCGGCAAGTAGAAGATGATATTGATGGTCGCAGAAAAGAAGAAGAGGGAGAAGATGGTGTCCTCGGACCTGGAGAGTGGGCCGCCTACTCCGAGTTGGAAGAGGTTTGTGGTTTCTCATTGACCAATGCAGCACCTTCACTTACCATTGGGATCCAGCTTGACGAGTTTGTAGCATGGCTGAATCCCAAAGGCCACAGGGAAGTCGCTCTCAAGGCGGGACTCACGAAGTGGTGGATTCACATAACTTCTGGTATTAGAAAGCGAACAGCGGTCAGTGTTACTGATCATACATGATTTTCTGTACTCATATATAATTCCAGGACGTTCAGGTCAATGCCAAACTCCCTGAAGCAAGGCGTAGCACCCGGACAAAGGCTCACGCCGGCTACGATATATCCAGAGAGCCTTACATGATGTGGACGAATCGTCGAGCAGTGAATAACTCCTAGCCATCCCCCTAGCTGTGATTTCTTATCGTGTCGTTTCCACACGAACTCTTGCATCTGTGTTCCAGGCCATCACTTGATTATTATAGACATCGCGATCCTTCACTTGCAACATTGCAATTACTTCCAGTATCTGTGTTATTGACTCTTGCCTACACTAAATTACTACGTGCCACAGTTATTTAACATTTGGTGTATAAAAAAGTATAAGAGCACACGTTGCCAATGTTGTAACCAAATTTAGCTCGCAACGCGCTCTTTCGTGAAGCTTGTCACGTTCCCTCCCAAATACCTATTCGCCTGTTCATGCTCCGGGTTCTGTGCACATGCAGGCTGCTTAACTACTGACAGAAGCCGAAGATGTCATCCTATTCCGATCCAGATAGCAGACTTTCCGGGGACGCTGATAGGGAGCGGAATTGGATATCGATAAGCACCGGCTGATATCTCTCACCCAGTTTTCTCGGCCACCTGGGAGTCAAAAAAACAACTCTGGATGTCTCTGCCAACCACTGGGTTTGTCTTTGGGTCTGCCTCGAGTGCTAGCGCTCAGAGTGTACGGGATGTCATTGCTTCTTGTACGTGGTTACCCAAAGAATGCCTTGTGATACTAACTCTTTCCAGACCGTCGAGCACAATTTTTGGTTGTAGAATCGACCTTGCCATCTTCTCCGGATCTTACGGACTCCTTTGACGAAGAGTCGGGCAGCATTATCGAGGAAGAGGACGAGTCGGATGACGACTCGTTCACGCCAGCACAACATCCAGACGATGACTTTGTTGGTCAATTTGAATGGGACTCACTAAATCCCGGGTCTACTTCTCCTAGGGTCCCGCCATCGGCGCTTTTCGTACCTTCGTCTCCTCGGAGTCCATTCCTTAGTTCCCCTGTGAGCGTATCTCCACCACCACCCCGAGCGGATGAAGAGACACCACTGCTCCGCAGGGTATCCTTCTCAGCGGGAAGCTATCCTCGCCGCCCTATTGCTCGTCCTGACTATCTGGCCTCCTCAAATGTTGTTGAAGAACTACCAAGGCGGCCTGTGGCTCGTCGGCCTTCGAAAGCTTCAGTCTCATCTGCTGCCCCAAAGTACAAGTTTGGAGGAGCAAGCACCTTCGGACAAACTGTACGAATACCCTCGCTCCAGTGTATCGCTGATAGCTGAAGCTACCCTTTTCAGCTCTTCAATTCCATAGCTATTTTATTGGGGATTGGAATGCTCTCGACCCCTCTGGCCTTCGCCTACGCGGGGTGGATACCTGGGACTATACTCATTGCTTTTTACGGATTTGTTAGCTGTCACACGTACGTCTGCGCTGCCCATTCGATGGCTCGAGCTGACGGTCAGAGCATAGTGCGAAAATTTTGGCACAGATAATAAGGTCTGATCCGCGGCTGAGGTCCTATACCGATATTGGACGGAAAGCCTTTGGTCCACGGTCAACGGGCATAATTAGTGCTATCTTTTGTCTTGAACTATTCTCTGTCAGGTGTGTACATCAGCTCCAACAACTAGTGCTATTTTAAGCGTTCATACAGTGTGATCCTCGTAACGCTGTACGCAGATTCTTTGCATGCAATCATACCCTACTATTCATCCAACACATATAAATTATGTGGTTTATTAATGTGGGCATGTTAGTAGCGAAACCAATCTTTGTGCTGACCACAGCGCTTCGCTGAACGACAGATTAATACCCACAGTTTTCTTACCTTTATCCCTGCTCTCATATACCTCTATTTTGGGCATTGTATCAACTATTCTGATGATAGCCGTGATTCTCATTGACGGCGCTACCAAAAAAGACCAGCCCGGAAGCTTGTGGTCCCCAGCTGAGACGTCTTTAGGCATTGAGAGCTGGAGGCACCTTGGAATAGCTTATGGATTATTCATGGCTGGAGTACGTTGGTTTCCTTCCTGTCCAACGAATGCCTGACCGAATCGTACAGTTTTCTGGTCATGCTGTTATTCCTTCTCTTGTTCGCGACATGGAAGATCCGTCACAGTTCGATAAAATGATCACCTGGGCGTTTGTGGGTCTCATCAACACATCAACATCTTATCATAGCTCACCTTCATATGGATTCCCAGGTCGTCGCAACATTCATCTATGGACTAATTGGATACGCAGGATACATTATGTTTGGAATATCAGTCAGCGAAGAAGTAAGTCTTAGATATCATTGTTCCCATGACATCGACCCAACGTATTCTACCTAGATCAGCATGGACCTGCTTAGGACACCTGGGTACAACCCAGCGTTGAATAAAGCTTGCCTCTGGATGTTGGTTATAAGTCCAATGTAAGTATTCAGAGCACACTAGGAGTGTACTTACGAAGTATTATTTTTATACAGGTCCAAATTTGCGTTGGCCACGCAGCCAGTAAGCGCTCTTCTAACTGATCGTCGCATATCCCTGATCATCCCTCAGCTCAACGCCACAATAGAGATTCTACTCGGGATCGATCTGCCACCAACAACACACGAAGATGTTGCCAGAAGGCTTGCTGAACCATCACATGGTACATCAAGGAAACGCATATTGGGCATGATTCAGCGAGTAGCTCTCACTCTACTCTCTGTGGGCGTTTCTGTTCTCGTACCCGACTTCAGCGCCGTGATGGCATTTTTAGGCTCATTTTCTGCCTTCCTGATAGTTGTAATTGGGCCCATTGGTGCCCATATAGCTCTAAAAGGTTCTTGTGGCGTATTCGACGCGGTTGCCGTAGGTCTGGCTGTTGTGATGGCGGTTTGGGGAACGGTAGCAGCATTCCTATCTGCTTGAACCTTGTCATACCTTAAGTCGTATATGATGGACAATGACTTAGATAGCACTACGAGATATCTCATAGAGAACGCTACAGCAACACACGGAAAGAAATGCTAACGGTCTGTGCGTCAAGCTTTTGCCGAGTGAGATATGACTTTGATGAGTTCTACGAACCATGAGTGTCGGAGAAAGAAGATTAAAAATTCATCACGTACGAGGTAGTTTGATACTTTCTTGGACGACCGTAGCCTCGATCTGATTGTCTGGATTGGGGGGGATATTGACCACAGTACCAGATTCGTCAACCGACCAGCCCAGGTTTTCAACATAGACTTGTAGCTCGGACCCTAAAGCCCAGTCAGATATCTGTAAAGGAGGCGTTAAAGGAACCTTACCCTCCAGATCGAGATACTGCCCCAGCCGCTCGGTTCCTATCCTAGTGAAAGTCGCCTTGACCGCACGCACGACTACTTCCCTGACAGCATCCTCGAAGCCGACGTATTCTACGGTGTAATTGTCCCGGAGGTTTTCAAGTTCATTTGAGTGGTATACTGCCCAGAACTTGGGGAACCGACAGCGGTCCAGCAGCTCGTGGAGCCCTTGTATGACGGGAAGGAGAGAAGGGAGCGGGTCGGGTTCATCGAGGGTGGCATTGATTGGTTTGTCTTCGAGAAGCGACAAGCAGAGGTTGAAGTCTGGTAGGGGGGACGCCGTGAGGGATTTCATGAGAATGTTAATGATGACATCTGGGTTGTACAGGTCCGGGTTGAATTGGTACCTTGGCGAGTAAGTTTGAGCAGGAGACATTGAAGACACGGAGACAAAACCTACAGCTTGAGGATAGCCAAATTCGCCAAGCAGTCGTACTCCTGATTTCTGATCTGTTGGTAGAGGTAGTCCTCGAGAATGGTGACATTCGATGGGTTGTACCGGTCTTGTAACGCAGTTAGTATACAGTATTGATAGAGAAAATACGACGCACCAACTCCAGATACCAGGTAATCAATGTTTTCTGGGCGCGTCGGGGGCGATATCCAAGCTGAAGCCATTGTATACGTTGAAGCAAAGTAGAAACTTTTCCAGCCTGAGCCACGTGCTTCAGATTTTTTCGTCGACAATTTGAATTTCCAATAATTAACGTTAACGGCCTACCACTAATGAAAGACGAGCCTCTCTCTTCTGCATCCAGCTCCCAGCAGCCAGTTCCTTTCTATCCTCGGCTGTCATTGAATGGACACGCCAAGTCTATCTCATCTCTCAAGTTTAGTCCTGATGGGACCATCCTAGCTTCGTCGGGTATGCCCCTCGAGCCGTCTCTTGAATCTTATATCTTTACAAAATATCGTGAAGGACAGGCGCCGACAGGGTCATCAAGCTGTGGGATGCATACACGGGCGAAATATTACGCACGCTCTCTGGTCATGACCAAGGTATCTCCGACATTGCTTGGTCGCACGACGGCGACTTTCTAGCATCCGCATCCGATGACAAGACCATAAAGATATGGAGCATGGATCAGGTGTGCCGTTGTATTTTACAGGTATCCGCTATCCTGTCTTACTGTCTTGAGCTAGGGTGTAGAAGTCAAGACTCTGACTGGCCATACAAACTTCGTCTTCGCCGTCAACTACAATCCTCACTCAAATCTTCTTGTGTCTGGTGGATTCGATGAGACCGTTCGCGTGTGGGATGTTGCCAGAGGTGCCGTTACATTGCTATGGAGTGTCGAAAAGCACTGACAGCTCTGTAGGAACATGTATGAAGGTTCTCCCGGCCCATTCAGATCCTGTCACTTCTGTTAGCTTCAACCATGATGGAACCTTGATCGTTTCTTGCGCCATGGATGGTCTCATGTCGGTGCTTTGGCTCGTTTTGTTCTTCTAGTGGTAATAACATCACACAGACGTATATGGGATGTCGATTCTGGCCAGTGTCTGAAGACATTGGTTGATGATGACAACCCTATATGGTGTGTCGATCTCGTTTGATTTGAGGCATTATTAATGCGTTGGCAGCTCTCACGTTGAATTCTCTCCCAATTCCAAATTTGTCCTTGTGTCAACTCAAGATTCGACTATACGACTATGGAATTACCAGACATCTCGTTGTGTAAAAACATATTCCGGCCACGTCAACAGAACATACTGCCTGTTTTCGTGTTTTAGTCGTACCAAGCACAAATACATCGTCAGCGGAAGTGAAGATCACAAGGCGTATATTTGGGATCTGCAAACGCGACAGGTCTTGCAAACCCTAGAAGGACATCGAGGTGAGTCGAACACATTTGCGTATCCGCCTTTAACTCAACTTTTATCATAGACGTTGTACTTGCCGTAGCTGTACGTGATACAACTTCCCCGGCAAATGCAGTTGTTGAGTTTTCACTTACGTTTATAGGTACATCCCACAAAAGACATAATTGCAACTTCGTCCATGGAGAAGGACTTGGCTATCAGGCTTTGGTTTCGAAAAGATGAAGATGCTGACATGAATGAATCTCAACAATGAAGCTTCAATGAGCATAGTTGTCATATGTAATGTGTACAGAATGCGGTATTAATCTACATCGACGTCTTCGACTGAATCAGTTGCCACCACGAAGGCGAAGGACTATCAAAAGACGATTAGGCTCAGTCATATTAACAACAGAGAAACATCAGCTTACCCAAGTGAAGGGTACTCTCCTTCTGGATATTGTAATCCGACAACGTGCGACCGTCTTCCAGCTGTTTGCCGGCAAAAATAAGTCGTTGCTGATCGGGAGGAATACCTTCCTTGTCCTGTATCTTGGCCTTCACATTGTCAATGGTATCCGAAGATTCCACCTCGAGGGTGATCGTCTTGCCAGTGAGCGTCTTGACGAAGATTTGCATACCACCACGGAGACGAAGGACAAGGTGAAGTGTGGATTCCTTCTGAATGTTGTAGTCAGAGAGGGTCCGGCCATCCTCCAACTGTTTGCCAGCAAAAATGAGACGCTGCTGGTCGGGAGGAATGCCTTCTTTGTCCTGAATCTTGGCCTTCACGTTATCAATGGTATCCGACGATTCAACCTCCAGCGTAATGGTCTTCCCCGTCAATGTCTTGACGAAGATCTGCATTCCACCTCGCAGACGAAGCACAAGATGAAGCGTGGACTCTTTCTGGATGTTGTAATCGGAGAGCGTACGGCCATCTTCCAACTGCTTCCCAGCAAAGATGAGACGCTGCTGGTCCGGGGGAATGCTATAAATGAACAATGAGCGATATGTTAGATCTCATAAAGCGACAATGACTTACCCTTCCTTATCCTGAATCTTGGCCTTAACATTGTCGATGGTATCGGAAGACTCCACCTCGAGGGTGATTGTCTTCCCAGTCAAAGTCTTGACAAAAATTTGCATGCCACCACGGAGACGAAGGACAAGGTGAAGAGTAGACTCTTTCTGGATGTTATAGTCCGACAAAGTGCGACCATCCTCCAGCTGCTTGCCGGCGAAGATGAGTCGTTGTTGATCAGGGGGGATGCTGTCAGTGCCATGAGAATGACGTAGAGCTCCCGAATGCAATGGAAACGTACCCTTCCTTGTCCTGGATCTTGGCCTTGACGTTGTCGATGGTATCGGACGATTCGACCTCGAGCGTGATGGTCTTGCCGGTCAAGGTCTTCACAAAGATCTGCATTCCTCCACGCAGACGCAAGACGAGATGAAGGGTCGACTCCTTCTGGATGTTGTAATCGGAAAGAGTACGGCCGTCCTCGAGCTGCTTTCCGGCGAAGATGAGTCGCTGTTGGTCAGGAGGGATACTAATATCATTGCGATCAGCCACTGTGAACACGGCTCAGCGCGAACAGCTTACCCCTCCTTATCTTGGATCTTGGCCTTTACGTTGTCAATGGTATCAGAGGACTCAACCTCGAGAGTGATGGTCTTTCCGGTGAGGGTCTTGACGAAAATTTGCATGATGAACTAGAGGGGTGTGGTGGGTGGTGATTGTGGTAGCTAAGCTGAGGATTGCAACAGCGGCGAGCCCCTTTATATTGTCGGAATCAGCGGAGTTTGAACTGATCACAGCCCTTTGTCATGAGTCGGATATGCCGCTTTCGGAACTGCGTCGAAATTTGGAGAACGTTCAAGGATTTACAATGGAATATTATAGATTACATTTCTAAGCCTTTTTGACGGATTCAGACTGGTCGTGCCACATAATGAATCGATTCAGTATAATAACACAAGATTGTGACGTCCGTTGTGAGCACTATCGCGAGTGTTCGGATGAACAGACCCGGGTCTAGGATACGCCACTGAACATAGAATCGTTAGACAAAGTATAGTATCAGTCTTGGTCTTCATGCAAATCTTCAACGGCCTTTCTTCTCCGCTTCCTCTTCCTGCCCGAACGTACAGCACTCTCCGGTTGTGGATCCTCATCCTCGTCTTCATTCCGCTTCCTCTTCTTCTCTGTGGGATCGTCGTGGGTCCTTCTACTGGTATTTTTGCCTGTTGTCGGCAGAATCTCAATCTTTTTCTTCTTCACGCTCAAAGGATTAGGCCCTTTTGGTCCCTTTCGTTTCTTTGGTGTTGGATCTGACGATGGACCCACTAACGCGATGTCAGGAGCTGTTGGGTGCAGAGCCTCTTCTTCAGTCTATGTTTAATTCACCATTAGATACCAATCTCGGACGAGCGACGAAGATGTAACGCGCCTTATGTTTAGATGCTAGTGTAGTATCACTAGGCGGTTCAAGGACCATTACAGAACGGTTGATATGAACAAGAGGCACAGCTGGAATGCTTCGCATTTTTGAACGAAGCGGTTGCGACTGGGATGCTACAACGTAGCGATGCTTGTTGGTATCCCCTACGAACACAAATTTAACAATGCAAGAGATAGCTCTAGCGTTAAACGTACCAACGACGCTTTTAAGACAATCATCACCCGGTATTGGTTCCCTGTGGTTACATCTTCGTCTTTCAAATGTCTTGGCAATATCGACAGCATTTTGGCGAGACTTTCCCTGGAGGTAGAGTTCATGTATGCAACATTGAGTTATCACTAAAACGGTGCTTTTTCATTAAGTTTTTAGCTCCCACTGGGAAATTTACCGAAGGTGTACTCACTGGGCTTTGTTTCTCCATGTAGGACAGCAGCTATTTGCTTCACTAATTCGATGTTTGTATCCGCGGCCAACTTGCACATTTCAGAGTCGACTGGAGTCTTTGAATGAGCGCATAGTCCAATAGTTGGGGAAATCTTCTTACTGAGAACTTGGTATGGCCGACGGAAACCAAAGGTCATGGAATACAGCTCCATGAGTTTCCTATACGTCTTGGATCTCTTTTGCCGCATTGTAGGATAAAGCCTCTTCGATGGATGATTGTGGGAGGAAACTCGGAGGACAGTTTGGTCATATTTGATTACCGCTTCTTCTCTACCTGACGGCGTCTACAACGCCATGATACCTTTTTTTCTTCATCTTTTCGGCATTCTGAGGTCTGTCGAATAGCGTCAATCGTAATTCACGACTGACTGTATCCAGCCTGTTAATTCCCGTTCACGCTGTTGATCTCACTGGCCGTTTACAATGGAATGACGTGTGCCCAGGTGCGCCTTCATCGCAGAAACAAGTTTCCAGCTCTATATCCCTGTTTAGGTCTTCGTGAGCTGGGTCCGTCGAAGGTAGTCCTGGATAATGGACGAAGGAGCGGGGGTGTAGTTCAGGATGGTTCCTTTACGATGTCCGTTGTCCCGCCTGCGTCGATGCTCATACTGACGCGACCATTCCAGACATGATGTCCCGGCTGGAACCTATATTCTCTCTGTATTAACACATGATTTTGTCTTTGACCAGGTATGCGCATTTCTTGGTATATTTCAGCAACAATTTTATAGGTCTTAGCTGCGAATAGATGTCCTTCAGGATGCCACAGTAGAGGCACGACCGTACCCACCCGCTACGCCATTAAACCCACCCGTCCCAAATCTTCTGACGTACCCGTTGACTCTCACTCCGCGAACAAAGCATAATTACTTCGTGCCGCCCGATTCATTCAACATGCTTGGCATGCTCAAGAGTCCTATGGTGTTGATGATGGTCTTCACCGGCATGATGGTGCTGGCTATGCCTTATCTCATGGTGCGTTCATGACTGGTTGCCCCGTTGACAGTAAATAACTGGCACTCCAGAAAAACATGGACCCCGAAGCACTGGAAGACTTCAAGGAACAGCAGGCCAAAGTGGCCAAGATGCAAAGTGCGGTCACGAATGGCGACTTCAAATCTGGGTAAGCACTGTGTTTATCCGCCAGTGCAGGTCGTCTAATGAAATTGGAACCAGCTTCTCCGCGTTGTTGTCCGCTGGTGACGAAGTGCCGAAAGAGACCCAGCCATCTTCCACTTCAACCGGCCCATCCAAGGGCGGCTCACAAGGCAACAAAGGTCGCGGAAAGAAACGGAGATAGATGAAGCAGTGTGTACATGATATACATTATTTAATTGTCCTTTCCGGGGCTTGCACTCAACAAATGAGCTCAACCATCTGATCGTAACGGCGAATTTCTTGTCGGAGACAAGTTGGTCGTGCTGCCTGCCTTTGAAGTCTCCGGGTAGACAAGGCCGCGTCGTAAGATGGCATTTCTAATATAAAGTGAGATGATCATCCTCAAGATTGAGACTAAGGACATACTTGTGCTTGAACTCGGATAGAACGGCGTGAGGAGACTTGTCCTCGTGATCTGCATTTCTGAGCGCCTGTTGATTGGGGAATTGCGTGAATAACTAGTCAGACACACCTGTTCTCCAGCACGGTAGTTTCGATGATGAACATCTTCTCGGCTCGTTTGGTGCCTCCTTCATCGACCGCCGCCACGCCTGGTGCGTCCTCTATCTTGAGACCAGTGACAGACATGTTCTTGGAGATGCTCTTCACTGTGGGCGGTGCGCTCGAGGAAGGGTCGTAATCCAACAGAAGGACGTGTTCTTGAGGGTGTTGCGGGAGCAATGACAGAGGAGAATCGTCTGCATAGTGATACTGAATTGTAGGATGGCCCAAGGTTGCCGAGGGAGCTGGAGATAGCGAAGAATTCGAAAAGAGGATGTAATACGGTGGTGGTTTATTGGAGGCCATTGAATTGGCAATTAAACGCGCTCGATCTTACCGCTACGGTGTCGCCTAAATTTATCCAGCTGTCTTTTCTGCCTCAACACCCGTTGATTTTTATCCCTCCTTTTGTTGGTGGTGGGTAAGCGTACCGTCGTCAAGGCAAACCAAATCAATCCAGCGGGATGTGCTCTATATAAATGTGCCGAGGTTCCTGAGGACCTTGCAACAGTTCTCGTCAAGTCGTTCTTTTTCCATCTTCTTCTCGTTGGTCCTGGTTGACGTATTCTTTCCTTATCACCTTCTTTTTCTGCCAGAATGGCTCGTTCGCCTGTTTTGTTCTTCCATCTGACTGTCTTGCTCTGTTTCTTCGCTCGGGGGCGTGCAGCTGGTCCCGCCTGTTCGAGGAGACACCGTGGCGCACCATTCTGTGAGTCGCGTCAATATCTGTAACAAGGCTGTCTCATCTGAGGCATATTTCTCAAGTGAATACTTCAACAGTCCCCACGTCTTTTGATACGCCTCCAACCACCTCAATAGCAATCGAGACATTCGTCACCCCATCGATATCCTCGTCCTCTTTCTCTTCCGCGGACCTTGCTCAGCCCAGCCTTTCTTTTCCTACCATAAACACGCCGACGCTGGAGACATCTTCGACGACTTCGTCGACATTTTCATCTGCTCCTGCATCTTCGCCGTCAGCCTCATCAGATACAAGCTCATCAAGTTCCACGTCAAGCAGTGATATCAGCGCTTATCTCGAAGGGCATAACACCTTCCGTGCCCAATACGGAGCGGCTGATTTGACTTGGAGCGATGAACTAGCAGGAAAGGCCCAGCAATGGGCGAATGGGTGTGTGTTTAAGCATTCGGGCGGCTCCCTCGGTAGTTTCGGAGGTACCCTCTTCCCGCTTGTGCCTTGGGCGTGCTTGTAATATGCCTTAACAGAGAACCTTGCGGCTGGCACTGGTAGTGGCTATACTATTAGCTCTGCGATCAAGTCATGGACGGACGAAGCTTGTAAGTGTACCAAGCAGCCTCCTTTCATGGCGAAAACTGAGGTCTGTCACAGCCAGTTACGATCCTAATAATCCGGTCGCGTCTCATTTCACCCAGGGTAAGCGAAGGTTTTCATCATGAGCGCTTGTCCTATAATTCATTTTTGTAGTTGTTTGGAAGGCTACGAGCCAGGTTGGATGTGCCGTCCAGTCCTGCGATGGAATATTTGATGCCTCTTATGGGGTACGTCTAGCCGGAAATGATTCGCCCTTGAGGTCCTGACTGAGTATGCAAATATGTCTATAGAAAGCCAGCTACTACGTTTGCGAATATTCCCCTGCAGGAAACGTCATTGGCCAATTTGCGTTAGTACACCGCCCATTCAAGAATACTTGGAGTTTCGTTAACCCCTGCTTTTACAGTGAGAACGTTCAGGCCTAAAAGCATTAATACCAAGGTCATACAGTTGATACCCGTGGTCATAACATTTAGAATGTCTCCTCCAATCAAACACGGTCTTGTGGTTGACCCACTATTGAACACCGCTTCTTTTTCCACCCATCTCGGAGACCGAAAGAAAACCCCACTGTAAAGAATGAATTGGTATGTAATCTCTGCGCAACCCAGCCACAGACTACGCCAACAGAGCGCAAATTATAATGTTAATCCCCGTGTCGATGTCCGATGAAACTTAAAGGACGGTCGTACAGCCACAAGGAATATGGCATGATGGCATGCTGTAAACGGTAGTGTACCTTTCATGACTGCGCTTTGACTTGATCCTCTTCCACATGACGAGCACTGACCCCAGTTTGCCGTTTGGTTCTAGACGACCTTGTATGTCACCCTCAGGTTCGTTGTTGCCATCGGTACTTACCGGTTCGTTGACCTTTCATATTCAAGTTCAGATCACACGTCATTCCTATGATCTCGTCCCTTTGTCGCTCAGGCCCATTTGTGGTCAATCTCCTTTCTTGCCCATGTTCTATCCCAGTACATTCCGTGAATATTCTCGGGAACTAACAACCAACGGGACTACACTCTGCGTTCTATCGTTCAAACCGCTTGCACTCCTCATGCGCCCAATTCACCGACCATTTTCCTGATCATCGCTGCGATCTGATTATTTCAATGCTACTCCACTTGCTCGATATCAAATAGACTCGTGCCCATGGAGATCACTATATACCACTTACTCTCTTGAAAGCAGACTCGGACTCTGCTTCAGAACTTCAAGAGCCCTACTTACCTGCGTACCTGGCCCTGAGAAGGAGGATTTGGATTGTGACACGACGGGGAACATATTTACTACATAATGCCTGTCGAATTTCCGTTTTGTAACTAGAGACCGTTGTCTCCCAGTCGCCAAGTCAAGTACGTCCCTGGAGACGCGCGTCGTAGGGTAATGCCCATCCGCATGCATATTCTGGGCGGATACAGTACCTGCACGATATATAATCCAGTCCTTCTGGTGTCGCCACACTAATTCATTCTGTCCCTTCTCCACCCACTGCGAGTCCTTGTCCTTCATTCTCTAAGCACATTCCTTTAAACCGCAATGATTCGTTCGCCCGTGATCCTTTCCGTCCTGTTTGTTGCTGCCAGTGGGGCGTTGGCTGGTCCGACCCCGGCAAAGAAGCATTGGTCGCCATGCAGCCGGGAGGTCCATGAACGCGACCAGCCTTGGTGGATCTTTGCCTCGGGCTCCTGGGGATCATTCCCATCTCAGGCTTGTGAGACTGGGTGCGTCGTCCTTTTTGTTGACGTGATTGCTGAATCTAAACTCCTGGTAGTGTCCCTAGCGCGACGGACAGCGCTTCGGGGTCGTCTGCTACGGACACCGTATACACTTCCAGTGAGGTCTCCTCTGTAACCCAGGAGAGTTCTACCCTGGAGTCCACCAGCCAAGCTACGGCGACGGAATCTGCCATCGAAACACAAACATTGGTGGAAGCAGAAAGCACCGCGACTGCGACTGCGACTGCTACCTCTTCTACCTCTGCGTCCAGCTCCTCGTCGTCGGCGTCTTCAAGCGACATCGACGCGTGGTTGACTGCTCATAACACGGTCCGCCAGGACCATGGTGCCAACAACTTGACATGGAGCGACGAAGTCGCTTCAACCGCTCAGGCGTATGCTGATCAGTGCAACTTTGAGCATTCCGGCACGTCTTATGGAGGTTGGTGGACATCTTTACGTTGTAAGCCAAGGCTAATGGTTTTGGCAAAAAAGAAAATTTGGCTGAAGCTTCTGGGGATCCGGATATCGCGGCTGCCGTACAGCTGTGGGCTAGTGAAGCTTGTGAGTTGGAATGTTCACTTCTCTTAATGGTGCTGACGAGATGGGATGGGCAGCGGAATACGATGCTAGCAACCCGACGTACTCGCATTTCACGCAAATGGTTTGGAAATCTACGACGGAGCTGGGGTGTGGTTACGCCAAGTGCTCCAATATTTATGCTGATTATGGAGTGGGTGTTTTGTGTGCGCTATGGAAAGAGACTGCTCATGAAATTGTGCTTAGGGCGGAGTACTTTATGTCTGCAACTACAATCCTGCTGGGAACGTTGAAGGAGAATTTGCGTGAGTACCTACCAACCCACTCAGTGGAGACGATACTGATGACCATTCAGCGACAACGTGCAGGCTTAGAAATATGTGGCAGGGCTACTATGTACATGATACCTATTTCGAGTTATTTACAATGTATCGATATGTACGCGTGTGGTTGATCCACTTTGAATTATTGATCGAAGCCTCGTGGCGCTGTTCTTTCATGGGCTCCTTCCGCCTGCTGTCCTCGCTGACGTATCTGCTCCTCGTCATCCTCACGGTATGCGCCGTCCTGCTCTCCTGCGTTGCCCTGCTCTCCCAAGCCGTCCGGACCTCCCCAAGCCAGTCCTGGTCGGGCAACATCAACGCCCTCATCATCGGCGCCAGCTACATCCTCGTCGTACGTCCCATCCAGTGCTATCTCAGTCTCCATCTGACTCGTGGCAAGTTCTTCACTTCCCTCTTCTTCTGTGCAAAACGCCGCATCGCCGTCCGCCTCAAGCTGCAGAGGATCTCGAAGAACTACAGGCCTATTGGGAAGGGCGACGTGCCGAATGTGTGTTGTGTTTTCGATTGGTGCCATCATCATTAATGGCTTGTTAGACTGTGCACGAGTACATCACGAGGGAGTACCTCCGTGCGTGTCTTGTGTCGTATGAATCCGAGCCCAAGGAGGCGTTTCATCCCGGCTGGGGACGACCGGGGACCAAATACGCTGGAGTCAGATTTCGGAGGGCTCTGTTGGATACCGTCGCTGAGATAGGTGTGCCGGGTTCTGCTTCTGAAACACCTTGCCCTTACCCCTCCAGATGGCCTGGCACATGTGGTGATCCCAGCTCACCCAGTGCTTAAACCACATGCACGGATGATACATCATTTTCGTTTCATTGTTCCCCTGCTTGACGATCCGGTCGTGTTGCGCGTGTATGATTCTGCGATCCAGCTCGCGAGGAACTCGGAAGCCGAGCCGACGGAGGAAGAGTTTGAGGTTGGATGGGATGCGGCAGAGGAGATCAAACGGATGTCAGTTGATTGTCTCTTTGTCGCGTTGGTGCTCATGTCTGTTAGATTGGACGAGTGCAGGATGGAGATGATGCAAGGCAGCATGACCCAGCTCAATGTGTCGGATATTCAGTGCGTTCATGGGCTATTATCACAGTATACAACTAACTAGTTTACAGATTGAGTGTTTAGGTTACTACAGTCTAGTGCAATCCTTCGGCGTACACCTTCTTCCAGCTGTCCCTTGCGATCCATCCTTGGGTGTATCTTTTCACAGACTCTGGAAGGGGTGCGCCAAAGCTCTTCTCCAACGACTCGACGGCATCGGTGGCGCCGGTGGCACCAGACGTGGCTGCGATACGCGTCAACCACGCCGCGACGTGAAAGTCAGCCTCGCCAGGCGTGGGTCCGGCAATGAATCCTTCGGCAGGAACGACAGTTGGGAGAATAGCGTAGAGATATGTCTTGAGGCTGTCAAAATGTGCCTGAGACTGAGCATAAAAGGCAGCGGGGTCCTTGTTGGCGCCGGTGTAAATGTCAAGGAGCGCGCCGTTGCCAGCGAGCTTTGCGCTGTAGAAAGACGCATGGCGGGAGTTTGCAGGGTCTTGGGAATGCTTCAAAAGAGCATTTTGACCTGGAAAGAGGTTAGAAGAGATTGTTTGAGGAAGAGAAAGGACGCACGGTTCTCGACAAAGGTCTTGGGCAGAGCAGCGGCCTTTGCGACGCGCTCAGACTCGTCGCGAACGAGAAGCAAGGCAAAGTTGGGGTCGTACTGGTCTTCGTGGACTTTGTCAATAATGGCCTTGTGGGATGCGGGGGTGGATAGGGGTTTGGGGGCGTGGGCGACGAGGTACGAGATGACGTCGGCGGTCGACTTGTATGCCTTGCCGCCTGAAGTCAGAGTGGGAAGGGTGGCATTGGGATTGATGTCGATGAAGGCAGGATCAAAGTTTTCGCCATTGACGAGGTTGATGGTTTTTGTGGCGACGGCGTCGACTGGGTATAGTTCAGCGCTGTAGATTGTTAGTACGCGCCTGTGACAGGGTCGAGTAATTCTTACATGGCGAGCTCGGGAGCTGCAGACCAGACGGAACCAGCAAAGGTGTAGAGTGTAGGAGACATTGTTGATGATGCTTGACAGTAAATTTTGAGGTTAAATAGCAGTCTTATTCAGGGCACCCGTGACTGTTTGATAATCAATTTGAAAGCATCCCGACTCGCTGACGCCTGACATGCCCGAGTACATACGCAATTACTCTAATTTTCTACGTCTAAAAGACAAAGACCTGTTGATGATTGATGAGCGATAGAGTGTGATCCCGAGATGCGGAGACATACCTGATCGACAAGCTTGCTGACAGTGCGAGGAGCGGGGTATTTCAGGTCATCAAGGTGTTTCCTAGGACATGTTAACGGGGGTAGGGACAGGGCAGAGAAAACTTACTTCATAGCAGTGATCATGGGAGGAGGGCCACACATGAGGACCTTGGAGTGCAACTCGGGGCCGGGCAAGTGTTCAGCAATCTGGTCCTTGGAGACGAAGCCGACACCGCCGCTCCAGGTGGTAGGGGGGTTGTTGAGAACGTAGTAGACCTTGAAGCGGGTGCGGGGGTGCTGGGCCTGGAGGTCGTCGAGCTCCTTCTTGCAGAGGATATCTTCGTGGTTGACGTTGGCGTAAATGAGCGAGAGGACGGTGCGATCTGCTGGATTCTTGAGGGCGGCACGGATGATCTGTATCATGGGGGTGATACCGGTGCCTCCAGCGATCATGCCGATGTGGGCGACGAGGTCGGGGGTATAAGTGAACTGGCCCCTGGGACCCTTGACACGGATGGTGTCGCCAATCTTGAGAGTCGCGAAATGACGGGAGATGTTACCCTTTTCGTAAGACTTGATGAGGAGCTCAAAGTGGCCACGGTCGTCGTCGGACGAGACGGGGGTGTAGGACCGCATAATGTCCTTGCCGTTGATCTCGGCAGAGATGGAGATGTGCTGGCCAATGGGGAGGCCGAGAATATCGTTGGGGTGGGGCAGGCTGAACCGGTAACTGGACGAGGAGAGTTAATTTGGGCTGAAACGAGTGGTGGACATATTACACTGCGGTGTTGGGCGACACCTGGGTCTTTTTGACGAGGGGGAACTCTTGCCAGGTGCTGGGGTCGAGTACCTTGGATCTGCCTGGGGGCTGTGAGGCGAACGACGCGACGGGCGACGCGAAGGACGTACCCTTGGGGAAGAGCGCCATGAGCGCAAAGCCACCCAGGACGACGGCAGCGGTGATGAGAGCCGTCGACGAGAGCAGGTCGACGGTGCCCAGCAACGGGAGATCAACGGCGCTCAGCTGGGATTGCAGGTCTGCAAATGAGTAGGTCGCCCATTTCTGGATGCTGTGGGTCCTTGGGAAGGCCGATAAGGATGAGGTGAGAGAAATGAAAGCCGGCCCTGTCGAGGCTGGCGACGAGGACGCGAGAGACAAGGACGAGACAGGAAAAGGGAAGCAGGAGGGAGAGCAGGAAAAGGAACTGGGGTTTGTTCATGTGGGGCAAGTTACTCTGGGCGGGTCTGGCCAATCGTACGAGGGAATTAAATAATAATAAATTAATTGTTGGTGGACGACTACGACGACAGCGTGCGGACGCCAGGCCCGCCGCCTTTCTTTCTTTTAATTCTCGGTTGCTGCTTCTTCTTCTCCACGCTGGGCGTGAATTTCAGGCTGCAACCCCCACCATGCCTGCTGACCCGCCCCGCAAAAGGGGTCCTCCTCCAGGCCTCCGCATACACACCCCCACCCTCGCCCCGTCCAGGAACATGAACAAGCTCGCCCTCACCCTCCCCGCCCCCCTCGACGCCGCCCCCGCCCCCGTCCCGCCGCGCCCCCGCCGTCCCTCCGTCATCTCCCTCCCCGCCCCCACCCCCGCCGCCCTCCTCGCCCGCAGCGAAGAGCACGACCCCGACGTCCCCTACGCCGACGGGCCCCTCCAGATCATCCCCGGCATCTGGCTTGGCTCCGAGGACAACGCCCGCGACTGGCCCCAGCTCCGCGAACGAGGCATCAAGGCCGTCCTCAATGTCGCCAAGGAAATCGCCTCCCCCTTCGACGCCTCCCAGCCCCTGCGCGCCTTCGCCTCTACCCCCAACCTCAAGCGCCCCCACCCGGAGCTCCCCGACACCTTCTACCCCGCCCACCATGCCTCCGGACGCCCCGCGATGCACTATCTCAAACTCATGTGGTCCCACGGCCAGCAGGATCTCGTCGCTTCTGGGTTCCCCGCCGCAATGGCATTCACAGACGCCGCCCTCGAACGCGGCGAGGGCGTCCTCATCCACTGCCAGTGTGGCATTTCTCGCTCAGCTACCATGGTAATCGCCCTCGTCATGCGCGCGGCCGCCGAGCGCTCTCCCAACGTCCCACCGGAGATATGGGCCCTCAAGGGCATGCAGCCCGCTTATGATTTCGTAAAACAGAAAAGCAAATGGATAGGCCCCAATATGTCGTGCGTTTCAGTATCCCCCCTTGCCTTGGTTTTTTATTCACTACTTGCAGCTTAATATACCAGCTACTGGACTATGAACGTAAACTGAATGGTTCCCCGTCCAATTCTGAACGCTCTTCAATCGTTGATGAGGAAGAGGAGTGGGGTAGGAGGAGACGACTACTTGATGAGGCTCCATCAGAACCGGAGGATGAAGAAAACACATTTGTCATGCAGGAGGCCAAGGCACTCGACAAGGCTATGGAAGACCGTATCGTCGCACGGAAATCATCGGCGTCGTCAACGTCCTCGATGGCGTCCTCCACATCTGGCGTCGGCATGGGCGCCGCATGGAGAAGTCGCTATGGCGCCCGCAAGCGCACTGGATCAGTAGCGAGCAGTATCTTTAGCGAAGAGTTGGTGGAGGAAGACGAGGAGCGCAGTCTGCTGGGTCTTGGTGGTGGGTTTGATGAGACGAGCAGTTTTGAACGCGACACGTCGTCGTCGTCGACCAACTCGCCTGATGATGTGGACTATAGACGGAGTACAACGTCGCGGCCGCCTCCGTCTGCCCCGATATGGAAAACATCGTTCACCTTTGCGCCGCCCCCGTCAGCGACGCGTGCGACGTTTGATATCACACCCAAGGTCAAGCGGCGGACCTGTACCGCTCCTCCCTCCCGTTCCGCCGTCGCCAACCAATGTCATTGTCAATAGTTCTCCTCCAAAAGCGCCCAAACACCATCCTTCACCGTCGACGTCTCCGTCGCCCCGCCCCCATAAACTGTCCCTGCGGATGCGTACCGAGTCGCGCAAACCGGCGCCCCCGCCTCTTCACCTGCGGCATTCTGTTCTGAACCAGGCGCGGCCACAGACGAGCCATGCTGCTACGCCGAGCCAGACGCTGTTTGTGTTCCCGCCCAGTCCGACGATGGGCAGGACGCCTGCGACGATGACGCTGACGAGTGAAAGGGTGCCGTGGCCTGCGATCACGCCTCGAGTGTCAACGTTCCGGTCGCATGGACGGACGAGGAGTTTTATCGGGATCGCGGCGCCGCCTACACCGACGACGGCGTTTAGCAAGGTGGATGCGAGGGGGTATGTCGGGTTGGAAAGCAGTATGTTGTAAGCCTATGTCTATGCCGTCTATGCTGCTCGTATGCTTTCCGTCACTGGGTTTTGGGTTCGGTCAGTATTCTTCAATTTTTATTTACACTTGCATTTGAACTCTTCAACGCACAACACCCATCGACTTTTTTGACTTTTTGACTTTTTTTTGATTATTTGATTATTTCATGTACCACCAGAGTTTTGTCGACGTTCGTTTTACGCCTAGTGACAGTCGTTTAGTCTTGTTTTTCGATGCACATACGTTTTTGATTGTTTATTCGACCTCTAAGGGAGGTATATATTATATATTGTAGCACTACGGAAGAATAAAAAGTGGTTGCGATACAGTCTACTTGAATATCCTGCCTACAGACTGTTTGACGGCGCCGGTGAGGAGGGAGCCGGTGATACCGCCGATGCCCCATGAGGAGGAGAGACTGTTGGCCCAGCGCTGCTTGGCGTCGCGGTCTGCGTAGGTGAAGCCGATGGCGTTGGTGACGTTGAAGACGATAGCGAGGATGACGATGGGCACGAACCTAAGAAGAGTGAGATATGGTATGTAAAACACGGAATAGACGCACGATATGCTAAGCTTGAGAAGGGATACAATGAAGAGGGCGCCCCATAGACAAGGAAAGACATATAGTGCTATCCAGAACATCTTGGAGTCTATAGGATTAGGCGGGTGGGAGGGATCACGGCTCTCAAAGACCCAAAAGCTCTCGCCATCATCGTCAACCTGGTTCCAGAAGCGCAAGCCGACGAGGGTACGGCCGGACACGTTGCGGCAGTTCCAAAAGTCCATTGCGAGAAGGACGACGACTACGACGGTCTGCGTGGAGGTTAGGAAATGACTGGTGGGCAAGAAGGAGACGTACGGATAAGACGTAGTTGTCGGTGAAGAAGCCACAGAGGATGTATACGGTGATTGCTGCTATTCGGAAGAGGAAGAGGAAGAAGAGGGCGAGGGGGTGGGCTGATTGGCGGAATATGCCTGCTATGCCTGGGTGGATCGTGAGTGGTTATTGGAGGGGCGAGCGAGAAGAAGTGTACCAGATTCAGCGTCGCTGTCGTTGGTGGCTCGGGCGAGATTTCCATTTGTGGGGGTCAGGACGACGGGCGGGCGGGATTGCTTTTGGGAGGGAGTGATGTTTCCGGCGGGGACGTCGTCGGGCTCGATGGTTTCGTCGAGGAGGGGCGTCGCCACGCTCATCGTGGAAGGGAGGCAAGTGTGGCACGTGATGTGCGCATTCTGATCATGGACGAAACGACGCCGCTGTTGGCGCTGCCTGGGATTGTGGCTACGGCTGAGGCGCTGGGTGATGTTCCCAAGGTGTCGTCGGACCGCACAGTGCAGACGCAGTTCTCGCTGTTGGTTCTGCTGTACGCTCGCAAGAATGCCAAGGGGGCGCCTAGTGGGACGCCCTGGGAAGCGATGCAGCAGACGAAGAAAAGGCTGAAGATGGAGGAGAGCACAGAGGCTGAGTGTATGGCGGTGTGGAGCGAGTTCTGCGAGGAGGAGGAGGATGTGGACTCGGTGCTGTTTGGCGAGATGGACGGGATGCGCGTCGTTGATCTGCTGGATGCTGCGCCCGATGCGCTCCTCGACGACGAGCTGCTCTACGCGACGATGACGAGTGTCTGGACGAAGCGCGCCCGCGTCCTCCACATGCTCGACTTTGCGGCGAGGCTGGCGACGTACGGGTTGTTGCTGAGCTACGTGATGCACCCGCCTGACCGCCCGACGATCTACGCTAGCAGCGAATACATGGGCGGGCGGGAGTGGGCGCTGTTGGTGCTGTCGTTGTCGACGGGGTCGGTGCTTGTGCTATTGGCGTTTGTGTTGGCGACGCCGCCGTTCCCTGAGGACACGTCGTTTGGGCTGCTGCTCGTGGCGGTGTTCATCTACACATTCCAGCTTCAGCCCGTTCCCGCCGTCCCGCTCTTCGTTGGTCTGAGGCGGAGAGTCGCAGAGACCGTGTTCCCCGTCGTCGCGCTGTTCCTCCCCGCCCTGCTCCTCACGTGTTTCCTGCTCTCCGCCTCTCTCAATGACGTCTTTCTCACTGCCGCCGTCCCGATGGAGACGCGCTCCTTGCTCCTCTTGCTCCTCTTTTCTATCGTTCTCGCAGTCATTTTCTCCGTTATCCTCGCTCCGAGCCCCGTTCATTTTGGGAACGATAAATGGAAACGATACGGCCCGGCTGTCTGTCGCGAAGCCAGGTTGACTTACTACCGAACTGTCGTCACCTACTCGAATCCGTGCTACTTTCCTCCCCCGTTCAATCTACTCGACCTCGTTCTCTTCCGTCCCTTGTCATTTCTCGGCGTCCCCATGCAACCTACCCGAACAATGTTCTGGCGCCTCACCGTCGGCGTGATCGTGTACATCATCAACCGTCTCATCATAGGCGACCAGCCACACTACCCGATTCCTGTGTAGATATATATCACTTTGACGACCTGCTGGTTGGTTCTCTTTTCTTACTAGTCGGCTGGCCCGCCCATGAGAGCATCCTTCATCCTTCTCTTTGTGATAGTATTCACAATGGACTCTACCTCTACCAGATGACAAGACTGATGACAAGGCAGACGACAAAACTGATGACAAGACAGACAAACCTAACGATAAACCTGCAAAAGATACGTCCAAAGCAGACACCGCAAACTCCACGTCCAAAACAAACACCACCACCATCCAATCTGCTCTCACACCGATGCTCCTCCAAATTGACCCCAAAGCACCCGACCGCTTCGTCATCGCCAGCCCCATCGGCCCCACCACATTCGGCACTGCAGACCAAATCCAGTCCAACTACGCCCTCGCCCACATTGCCGACCGCCCTTTTGCGCAGACCAAGTACTCCACCTGGGGTGCGACCTACACCGCCTTTCTCCTCGAGACCGGCACAGACGACCTGCCCTCGTATGCAGCCCAGAGCTCCCTCCTGGTGCGCTACTACAACATCCTCGGCCGGCTCGCAGTGTACCAGACCAAGCTGATGAAGGCGTACCAGGAAGATGTGGGGGGCGAGACGACGAATATCGGGATCAGCGCGGACGCGGGTGTCATTCCCGCGGACCCGGTCAGCCTGCGGAAGATGGAGGAGTGGGCGCGGGGAGAGATTGTCAAGGCCGAGCTGGAGGGATGCGAGGACGACTTGGTGTTTACCGAAGCCGACTGGAACGCGTACCTGAGACTGAACGCGACCTTGACCCAGATCCAGCCTGATTATGATGACCAGACTCTTGCTAATCTCGTGAGCTTCGTCCTACTCTTCGTTTGGCTTTTTCTGATTGGATAGATTGCCTCTGAAGGGTACGTGGACGAGAGATTGCTGTATAGCTATCCTGGGATGGTGAACCGGACGATGGTGGTGGGCGGAGAGCAGGGCAGTCCACAGGCTTCGTACGTCCCTGCATGGACTGCAACTATCATCAACGCGACCAGGATCGATGGCGCGTCGGTAAAGGAGATTACCAGCAATTTCGAGAACGCAGCAAGGAGGGAAGAGAAGGATGACCCGACTCCCGACACCGATTCTCAGTCTTCCAACTCTACCGACTCTACAGGATGCAAACCCAAGAAAAAACGAAGCCCTCAGAAGAAAATGTCTTCAGCATTTCGCGCCGTGGCAGCAGTATCCTCCTCCTCCTCCTCCTCCTCCTCCTCCTCTCCACTCCAAATCAATGGTCACGATATAATCAGCCACCAAGTTGCTTCCTCTTCATCCGGTGCAACCACCCTCTCCTCGCCGCTCACCTCCCACAGCAACCTCATCCTCGTGTCCCTCCAAGAAGGCAACTGGGCGGACAAGCGCGCCGAGTTTATCCAGTACGCGTGGGAGGAGCAGCCCGAGATCGCGGAGGTCTATCTGGGGCGGCGGGGGGAGGGCCCGATTGGGCGGCGCTGGAGCCATGTGGTGTTGTTGGCGGAGGGCGAGGGCGACGTCGAGATTATTTGGTTGTTGGGCATGGTTTGGGAGGCTTTGCCTGGGCCTAAGGTTGAGGGTGATGCCAGTTTTTGAATAATAAGCTACTGTGTCTGATTGATTGTATAGTAGACTCTTTATTGGTCGACTTTGTTAAGCTCGTGCGAACGGCCCGAATGACTCTCGTGATACTGATGAACGGAGAAACATCCGTCGTCGTCAAACGGTGCTTTCATTTTACCACGATCCAATGAACAGAAAAGTCATCTATCTCGTAAGGGTCGCCGCTGTTCGACGCGTCCATAGACTGAATGACAGTACTTGTTCGCCATCATCTGGATTCTACTTCGCCTCAGATGGCGCAAATATCGTCGACTTCCGAGCTTCATCCTTCCTCACATCACCTTCTGAACCTCATAATTGAGTCAGTTTCGGTCCATCTCTCCTCTGCTCCTCCACCGCAGCGAACCGCTAGATTTTCGGACCCCTACCCATGTCCCGACGCATAATGTTCGGATCTCCAGTGTTTTTAAGATGGAGGAGAAGCTGCTCCCTAATCCTCGCGCCCAGATGAAAACACTCCTCCTTTCCCTTTTGTCTGGTATCCCTTTCAGTGCTGTCGCGCAGTATACATGGAAAAATGTGAAGATCGGGGGTGGAGGGGGCTTCGTCCCCGGCATCGTGTTTAATCCCTCGGAGGAGGTGAGTGCGTTTTCGTCTTATTCCCCTCTCCCCTCACCTCCCCATCGTTAGGGCTTGGCATACGTACGAACGGATATCGGCGGTGCGTATAGGCTTAACGCTGACGATACCTGGACGCCCTTGACCGACTGGGTGGACAATGATCGGTGGAATATGTGGGGCGTCGACGCGCTCGCTACGGATCCTGTGGAGACGAATCGGTTGTATTTGGTGGGTTTTCCCGAGGTTTGAAAGTTGCGCGTTTTTGACGCGTGGTAGGCCACTGGGATGTATACCAATTCATGGGACCCGGACAATGGTCATATTTTAGTTTCGGAGGATTACGGAGGGTCGTTTAGGCAGGTCGATCTGCCGTTCAAGGTTGGCGGGAATATGCCTGGGAGAGGAGTGTGAGTGTTTTTAGTTTTTTTCGACTTGTTTGAGGTGTGCTGATGGATAGGTAGGGGGGAGGTGATTTGTGTGTGCTCGTGAAGGCAAACGCGTTAACGGCTGGCTTTCTAGCGTCTTGCGGTCGATCCGAATAGCAACAACATCCTGTTCTTCGGTGCTAGGAGTGGGAACGGACTGTATAAATCGACGGATTATGGTAGCTCTTGGACTCAAGTGAGCAGCTTGCCTGACGTCGGTTCGTCATTTGCGTAAATCTTTCTGTTTCTTCCTATAAAATTTCGGTAGGAACCTACGTCGTCGATGCTACAGATACTAGTGGCTATAATAGCGACCCACTTGGTTCGTGCATCCATCCTCTCCTTTCCCGACATTGCATTGACGTGTATCTCCCCAGGTATCGCCTTCGTCACCTTTGACTCTACCTCTGGACCATCTGGCTCGCCTACGCCCCGTATCTTCGTCGGCGTCGCCAGTAACGGAACCGACAACATCTTCGTATCTGAAGACGCCGGCGACACATGTAAGCCTACTACTCTACTTAACCCCCAATCTAACCGAACTCGAAGGGACGGCCCTCGTCGGCCAACAACAAACCTACTTCCCCCACAAAGGCGTTCTCTCACCCGCCGAAGGGCTGTTGTACATCAGCTACAGCGACGGCACGGGGCCCTACGACGGTACACTCGGAGCGGTGCACAAGTACGATATCGCCAACGCCACATGGACGGACATCACCCCCGTCTCTGGGAGCGATCTCTCGTTCGGTTTTGGCGGGCTTGCGGTGGATGTGAAGAACCCCGGGACGCTGATGGTGGCTGCGCTCAATTTGTGGTGGCCCGATGGGCAGATTTATAGATCTACGGATAGGTATGTATGCCTAGCGACTCTGAGGAGGTGCGTTGGCTGATGTCGTTTCTTAGTGGTGTGACGTGGTCTACGTTCTGGACTTGGGGCGCGTACCCCGAGATTAATAAGTATTATAGTTACAGCGATAGTCTCGCGCCGTGGCTGGGAGTCGACTATGTTGATACGACTTTGGGGGATAAACAGATTGGGTGGATGATGGAGGGTTCGTTGTGCCTTTCTTTCACCTTTCTGCTTCCCTGATAATCGATATCTCCGGTGTTAGCACTGAGTATTGATCCCTTCGATTCGGACCACTTTTTGTATGGAACGGGTGCGACGATTTATGGCAGTCGGGATTTGACCTTGGTATGCCGTTGGTGCTAGGCTTCGATGCACGATGTGTTGATTGTGTTTCTGTAGTGGGACAGCGTACACAACATCTCGCTGTCGTCTATGGCGGATGGTATTGAAGAAACCGCTGTCCAGGCGCTGATCTCTCCTCCCGGAGGCCCCAGTTTGATTTCTGGCGTTTCCGATATCCAAGGTTCGTGCATTTGACACGTGTACACGGACTTTGAGTTGACAATAAAGCAGGCTTCGTGCACACGGACTTGGGTACCCCAACTACGTCGTTCTCTTCCCCGGTGTGGACTGCGGTTGTCGATCTTGACTATGCTGGAAACGCGCCGACGAATATTGTGCGTTTCTCTCGCTATTATAATCCGTGGTCTTTTTTTAAAAGATTTTTTGAACAGGTCAGGCTGGGAAATGGAGACAGGTGCGTGAGGTTTGATTAGTTATTGAGGACGTTGCTGATTCCTGGACAGTTCCACGGGCAAACAAGTCGCCATCTCTACGGACTCGGGTGCGACATGGTCGCAGGACTCTGGTGCTCCAGATAATGTATCCGGTCTGTTCCCTTACGTTCCGCGTGTCCATCTCCCGCCTGACCTCCAAACAGGTGGAAAGATCGCCATTTCCGCTGACGGCGACTACCCTCCTCTGGCGCACCAGCTCGAACGGCGTCCTCGTCTCCCAAAACACCAGCGCATTCACCCCCGTCTCCACCCTACCCGCTTCAGCTGTCATCGCCTCCGACAAAACGGACAACTCTGTATTCTATGGCGCGGAGTCGTCGTCGTTCTATGTCTCTAGGGACACTGGGGTGACCTTTAACGCAGTCGGTACCCTGGGGAACTCGACGAGCCCTGTGAAGATTGTGGTCAACCCGGATGTTGCTGGAGATGTGTGGGTCTCGACTGATGTGGGACTCTTCCATTCGACGGATTATGGATCGACTTTTACGGCTATTGAGGGTGTTTCTCAGGCCTGGGCTATAGCTCTTGGTGCTGCTTCCACGGTTTGTGGGATCCTGACTTTTTGCTGTTTATTTGATTGTTACAATTTTTTAGGACGGGGGATACCCTGTTGTGTTTGCAGCAGCGAATATTGGTGGTGTTGGGTATTACCGCTCGGACGACAAGGGTGCGACGTGGACACAGATTAACGATTCGAGTTCAGGCTTTGGTTCTGTCTCTGCTTAATGTTATGGCTGCGGATCCTCAAGTTTATGGCCGGTATGTTGTCGAGGGGAAGACGTGTGGATCGCTGCTTATCGTGTTTTGTTTAGAGTGTACGTCGGCACCAACGGTCGGGGTATCTTCTATGGCGATGTCTCCTCAACGAGCGGTACATCCACAAGCTCTACTGTGGGCCCATCGTCGTCTGCGACTTCGGCTGCTGTGACTTCTTCTCTTCAAGCGTCGTCCTCGGCGGTGGTGTCAGCTACGATGTCGTCCAGCACTTCATCAACAACGGCAGTGGTAGTCAGCGCTTACGGCCAGTGTGGAGGTGAGAAATGGCGCAGTCTTTCTTCAAATAATAGCAAAACCTAACAATCAATGTAGGGTTGAACTGGTCGGGAGCTACTGCGTGTATATCTGGATTCGCTTGCTCGTATTACAATGATTGTGAGCTCGCGGCCTTGATCGGAGTGAATTGTGGATCTCATGATATTTTGTCAGATTATTCGCAGTGTGTTCCATCATGAGTCAGGTGTTCTTGGACTGCTTACTGAGTAGTTAGAAAAGTACTTATTGGAAATTGGAATCGGTTCAAAGTGATGTCATCTTTGATGGCGGTGTGAAATTTCTTTCTCTTTAACTATCACACACAGCAGTCTTTGCGTCTTGTTAGGAATGTCTAGACACCCAAACAAAAAACACCGGACCGCTGGACCCATGTTTGGTGCACCTTCAGAAGCGGACAACCCTTCTGCACAGCTCAATTATCCATCGTCTGCCGCCTCTTCTACGCGCGCGCTGCCTGTATACACTGTTCCCAGCCTTGTCACACTATGCGCAAGAGTTTTCACTGCTAAATTCGTTCAGCTTCATAACAACGAAATCATCTGGAAAGTCACGTCCCAGCATTTGCAAGTCGTCCCAGGGGAATTGAAGGGCAGGATCTTTGGGATGCTGACTACTGCATGGCCGACCTACCTATCTCACGAGATTATAGTCACTGTGCGATGAATCCCTCTTGCGAGCTCCCTCATGTACAGTTCGCTCACCGTGTACCTAGTATTTCTTGAATGGATCGTCTGTTACTTTATCCAGTAACCTCCCTGGGGTCAACAGGAATACTATCTCTTCTATCAAGAGGTTCGGTGCAAGCTTTCGGGAACTCCGTTTAACAGGATTTGAGAAGATCGCCGATGAGGCCTTTGCATCCGTCCTTCCAAGCGCACTCCAGCTGAGAGTGCTCGTGCTCAGGTGCGTTCCCACCTCTCCTGGTGGCGATATCGCTTATGAGAGTGAACCATCTCCAGTGGATGCTCTAAAGTGGGCGGTAAAACTGTCTTGGCAGCGTCCAAATGTACGCAGCTCAGGGTAGCCAATTTCAACTATACCTCTGCAACTCCAATTTCATTGGCCGCGTTGCTGGTAGCATGCTCAGAGTTAGAGGTGCTCAAGCTCGCAAAGATATCCAACTGGGTTCGTCTTTTTACCCATCCAGCTTTCTTCAGCGGTATAACTGAGCCTCTTATTAGACAGATACAACATTCTCAAAATTCTTGTCTGGTGTGGATGAGACTTTCAGGCATGTAAACCTTCGTAATCTAAAGCTTCGTCAAACTGCGGTATCCGACCATTCTATGATGACCCTCACGACCATATGTCCAAATCTCAGACGACTTGATGTCTCCTTCACTGGCATTCGCAAGCCCTCCCTATGGGTGGACCAATCTCCCCATCTGGAAAAGCTGTGTTTGACGTCTACCGCTATATCTTCCGGAGAATTGTGTAATACAATTCGGAACCTGTCGAAATTGAAAACACTAGTAATAGGAGCGCTTGGGTGTTGGAACAAGTCCGAATACAACAATCAACAACACCTCGTCGATGACGTTAAACGACCATGACTTGATACTCGTCAGTGACTTGCTGGCTGAACACGGAGGACTAGAGTCACTAAGTCTTGTATCCAATACCAAGCTGAGCTTAACAAGGAGGGAATCAAGCGCCTTGTGCCATATGATATCTCGTGTTGGCCGCAAATGCAAGGTTCGGTCATACCCTTCCTTCCCCCTGCCAAATGCTGATACCATTTTTGTTGCAGTATCTCAACCTGTCAAGCATACCATCTCTGCGTTCTTCAGACCTGACTGGTTTAATGCCCACGTTTGAAGACGACGAGCCTTCTGCTCTCCAGACCTTGATGCTGAACAACACTGGCGTGGATGACGACGTCGCGCCCTTCATTTCATGTTGTCCGGAACTTGCGACATTGGAACTTGCAGGGACGAAAATAACCGGTAAGTGACATCGATGACAGATGTCGCTAGTCAATTGAAGTAGCGTATAGATGACGGTCTTTTTCCAATTATCGATGCTTGTCCAAAGCTTGTCAATCTGGATCTCACAAGTTGCCGAGGTATAAAGGTAGTTGACCGCCGCCGCTTTTTTGAAGTGAGTTGTATATTATTTTTAGACATCTTTACTAAAGGATCACCAGGTCTGGGAGCAGGGCGGGTAGAGATATGCACACATTCTCACACGTACATTCCCACTGATAAGTCACTGTGATAGGAGGGAGATCTCATGCGGGAACACATTGCGAATAGTCTGCGAATATCAGTGATGAGGCATCCCATAACGACGATGAAATAAGACTCACAGTCATTCAAATATGTGCAAGTATAACCTGCAACACACGCGGTAGCGCCTGTCCAATTGATACCTGAAGCAAAGCTGGCTTTAGGCTAACGGAAAAAGGAAATAGTCATCCATTCTTACCACCGCACTGCCCATAAGCTCCCGAGACTGACGTCGTCGTCGGAGTACTAGCTGACGTTGTAGTTGTTGTGGTGGCTGGTTTTGTGGTAGTTGTACTCGTCGTTGTAGACACTGCTTTTGTGGTAGTTGTCGATGTTGTGGTGGACACGGAGCCGGATACATCGCCATAGAATATACCCCGACCATTTGTGCCGATGTACACCCTAAAATATTACTGTCAGCATAAGATTAGCCGAAACTCCACCTCAAAACCTGTACCGTCCGTAAATACGAGGATCAGCTGCGAGACAATTCGCTGATGCAGAGCCAAACCCATGACTTGCATCGTTGATTTTTACCCAGTTTACGCCGGCATCGTCGGACCTGAAGTACCCAATTCCTCCGTAGTTGGCAGCAGCGAACACAGCGGGATAGCCACCAGTCTATCTTGACGTGAGCACCTGACCTAGAGAATGTAGGATCACACGCACGGAAGCTGGAGCGCCCAAAGCGACCGCCCATGCTTGTGACATACCGGAGATTGCAGAAAATGATGCGCCCAGGTTGGTAGAATGGAATAGTCCCTTGTCAGTAGAGACCCACACATCGCCGGTAACACTGGGGTTGACAACAATCTTTACCGGAGAGGTAGACGAACCTAAGGAACCCTTCGCTGAAAAAGTTTTGCCGCCGTCAGTTGATAGGTAGAATGATGAAGAAGCCGCTCCATAGAATATGGAGTTGTTTAATTTATCCGATGCTATCGCAGCTGTCGACGGAAGAGAGGACACCGTGGTGAAACCGTTTGTGAACTGTGAGACTTGGACACCATTCGAACCTGTACGCCAGAGAACGGTATCGCCGTCTGCAGAAAATGCTACTTTGCCACCTGAAATATTTGTGAGCCACTTGCGACCTGGGAGTTTAAATTTTTGGCATACCTGACACATTGTCGGCAGCACCATAATCCTGAGACCTGGTTCAAGGGCTGTAGGTTAGAAGACTTGTCAACTACTGGAAGTAGCATACCAGGTGGCACCAGAATCAGTCGATATGGCAACCTGTTTGCCTGTAGTACTGCGAAGACCTTTAGAGAAGCTGACGACTAATGAGAGAATAGTGATAGGCAGTTACCTGTCTCCGGTGCCTATCAAAAGAAGATGAACATTCAGAAGAACAGTGGGACCATGAACGCCGTACCGATGCGAACAATGTTCGTGGGTTTATTACCAGCATAATCAATATCTGCAGATGTTGTCCACGTTGGATTTGTGTAATAATTGCTCGGCGCTACGTTCAAATCGTTGTGGACGAAACCTGTCGATAAGATTAAACATTATTTGGCGAGAAGTATTCCGGAAGGGATAGTCACCCTCAATGTCCCCAACAGCAGAAAGTAAGTGAGGGCCGCTCGGTGGCGAAATCAGTGCTTGGACAGACGTCTCCTCAATACCATCTGCTAATGACTGGAGAGTAATATTGTGGGTAGTATCCCACTTTGTAAATAGACATCTAGTTAGCGGCTTTACTATCTGTTCGTAAAGGGCGTGCGTACTTTGGCCAAATCATGGCTGCCATATATAGTTGCACCAGTACCGTAGAGGAAATGATTTGAATCGAACGGGTCGATACTGAGAGCTGTGATTTGTATTGTCAGCTGGTGAGATCGTAAAGGATACTAGATGAGGTGCGTACATTCCATCATCCATCCAATCTGTTTGTCACCAAGAACGGTATCCACATAATTGGGCCCAAGCCATGGTGCAAGACTATCCGAATAGGTATAGTACTTGTTAATGCTGGGATATCCATTCCACGCCCAGAAAGGAGTCCAGGTTGCGCCGCTAGAAACATAGACGGTCAAGAAGAAGACCAGGGATCCAAGAGATTTATAAACCTATCCGTTGACCGGTAGATCTGCCCATCGGGCCACCATGAATTCAGTGCCGCGACCATAAGGGTACCAGGTTTTTGAAGGTCGACAGAAAGACCACCAAAACCGAAATACAAATCTGACCCTGTGGCAGGAGTTATGTCCGTCCCTTTCAAGCTGTTAACACACTGATCACCCGATTTCAAGCTGCACTTACAAGTAGAGGAGGAGATATTGTACTTGTAAACGCTCCCAAGAGTACCATCGTATGGGCCGGCACCATTACTATAGCTGATGTAAAGGACATGCTCTTTGGGTGAGAGGACGCCCTTGTGAGGGATATAGGTAGTGTTTTGTCCAGCAACGGCAGACCCTTAGCACGCATAATTATGAAGTGACTGAAAAAAAACGATCACAGCACTTACATATGCTTCCACCATTCTCAGAGACGAAAATGTTGTTGGAACCTTGATTCGCAACGCCCACAAAGATCCGTGGCGTAGCAGATCCTGATGATCCTGACGTTGAGTCGAAGGTAACCCAAGAAACTCCTAATCGACGTTTGGTATCTTGCTAAACTGTGTCTGTCAATTTGGAGGACGGACCTATAATATCAGAGTTGTAGCCGCTAGTGTCGGAGGCGTCAGGGACGTATGTTCCTGTCTCGTGGTTAAACACAACGAGAGTAGGAAGGCAAGGGACCACATACCTGTACTAGGCAGACTGCTGACTTTAGACCAAGTAGAGCCATAGTTGGTAGATTTATAGAGCCCGTTTCCGCTTCTTGCGCCGAAGAACAGGATAGCATTGTTGTTTGGGTCAACAACCAGGCGCTGAAATGAAACGAGCTCATCGTCGCAGTTCATTTTAATGCCAGTCAACGCACCTCTCCCCTGAACAAGGACTAAATTAGCACCAGAGAAAGGCATTATCAAACAGGTAGCAATCCTTACATTCCGCGACCAGGCATGTTTCCACCGACTTTGAACGAAAGATTAGAGGTAGTGAAAGTTGAGCCATAATCAGTCGATATTAGTATTTGGCCATTGTTGGGGTCCCAAGAGTTGGTGTACATCCCGGTCGCCTGATCAGTGTGTTAGTTAGCCCCATTAGAATTCCACAATGGCTTACCAGATAAAGGCGATTGGTCTCGACGGGGTCTGTAGCCAAGGCATCGACACCCCAGTAGTTCCATCTTGCGTCATCGGCAAAATCTAACAAGGGGGTCCAAGTATCATCAGAGTTGAGCTTATAGGCGCCTCCAATATCGGTTCGAGCATAGGCTAAACCCTAATGTGCATGTTGGCGGATGTATGGAAGATAGAACAGCGTTAAATTACCTTCTCAGAGGGGTTGAAGACAATACCCGGGACAAAACCACCACCGCCGCCAATTTTGACATTTTTCCAATTGTAAGTTTGCGAAGATGCTGCGAGAGCCGGAGAAGCGAAGAGCGTGGCAGTGACAATTAAAGAAAATGCCTTAAGGTCAAGCATCTTGAGCAGACTGCCGTCTCTCATGGAGAGATTTACTGACCTTTTAAGAGCCCTGCCAGCAAAATTTTAAGCAATGAGGTACCCGAAATATACGCGGATGAAGGTATGCCACACCCGAATATCAAGCGGTTCCCATCGTTTGGGAGCAACATTCTGGCACTGTGTTCACGTTCCTATTGGGAGGCCGGAAGTCGAACGGCAAAATTTGCCTGGAAAGGCTGAAAAATAAGATGTGGCAACGAGGTTCAATTACGACATTGGTTCGATCTACGCGTCAGAATATCAGATTCGGGTGTGTGCCTCGCGATAACAAGGTCACAAGAGGACGACATGACTCCAAATATGAGTATTTTGTGGGTTATATTCGGCACTGATACGTGGCGGAGGTATAACGGAAATCATATGCGTGATTGCTTTGAGCAGCTGCAGGCCTAGTCGACTAGTTCAACGTCGTCGTGACAGTGAATGCGATCAACGATCGGGCCGCACCGGACAGCACCGGACAGTTGATCGACAGACGAATGGGAGTTGCCTTCTATTCGCCCACCGTGACCGTTATGTGACACCTCGAAATGGAAATAAAAAAATGAACTGGCTCGCAAGTATCGCGTGCCACGTGGCAGTTCGCGTGAAGTGTCTGGGTGGCATGCCAAAGAGAAATTTGACTAAGTCCTCATGCACTTTGCTTACAGGGAAAATTAAAGTTAAAAAGCAGTAAAAATTGTCTATTCAAACACTACAGCTAGGAATGTGCTGTTCCTATGCTGTACCCATATACCAACTAACTACATACACATTGTATATTCTCCTCCAAAGCAAACATCACCTCCTCCAGGCCCTAAAGCAGTGGCACCAGCAAAAAGACGCCCCAGGAATAGTTGCTGTCACCAGTATAGTCGATAATCACACCGTCGCCTGCCGGCCTTGATGTACGGGAGCTTGACTACTGTAATGAACGGCATAGTGGCTGGTGGCGGCATTCAGCTAACGAGCGAGAGGGGAGAGGTAGCGCTAATCGTGTCGTGTCGTCGTCGTCGTCGGTGGTGGTGAGTGGTGGCAAGAATAATGTGGGTACCGGCAACTCCCGGTTCTGGAACGTGAGCTGAGTAAGCGCCTTTTTGGGCCTTCCGGCGGCAAATCCCGTCCGCATTTGTCCATGACCGTCTGTACCCTTCGTTGGGGACCTGTACAGCGTATGTGTTGCATGCCTCCATTAAATAATATTACAGGGAGTCCTAATCATGCTAGTAATATTCTCTTTTTGTTACTATACATGGTGTTCTTATGATCACTGTCCCTCTCTCTCATAGCTTGGAGAACAAGGCTGCTATGTATATTGTCATATTTCTTTAACCTTAATGTCCTAAAGTGTCTGTATAACAACTCTCACTTGTTCACACCTTAAATAACATGTTCAATGACAGCTGAACACCTTCAGTCAGGGCAAAATTGGTACTAGGCAATTGCTTGTACATATTTGTACCTGGAAGTTATGCACCTTGTATAGGCTTTCACAGAGTCGAAGCAGCTCCAAAAAACACAGGAGACAAATTTCATAACTAGAATACATGTATTCTTCGAGACAAAAGTGATAAATTTCACAGAAATTGAGGAAAATGATGTAAATCAAACAATGTGCCTCGAAGAATACACGTAGAATTTTATTCCGAGTAAATTACTCCAGCTAAACTAGGCCTGAATCTTGCTCCTTCGACCCACAGGAGGTGCATCCATAAAACTCGGGTATTCCGGTCCATTTTTGGTATCGCTCGGAGTGCGAATTTAGTAGGGAGTTGCCGGTACCCAAATAATGGTGATTTGTTGAGTTGAGCTGACTTGTAGTCATGTGGCAGTTCGTTCGAGAACTTCCTCTTTAGGACTCACGTGGCGGCTGTGCTGGTGGGCGAATATTCAAAAACTACGAAAGGGATACATCGCACGTGGCTGTGTGGTTGAGTGACAGTCTCCTCGTGTTGCTTATTCCGCTTTACATACCCATACCCTGGTTTTGTCTGCTTCTTCCTTGCCCGTTCTCGATACTTTACGACTTCTATCACGAAGCACCGTCGCGGCCGTGCAGCTTACGTTCCTTCAGCTTTGTCAACGTCTTCAACCGCGCCTAATATTCTTTCTTGCCTTGCCTTGTCCTCGTCTTTAGTTCCATGTCACCGCGTGGCCGAACTAGTCTTGAACCTGCATTTCTTCACGCCAGTCACGAAAACAGATGCCCATCCCGTCCCCCAACTTCACACTCTGCAATATCTAGACATAATGTCAGTGAACGACGGTCTACTCCTCGCTCTCCGCTTGTCGACAAAGCGTTTGACCTCAATGAAGTGAGTTGTGATCCCGTTTCTTCGCCTTCTTTGCTAACACCAACCAGGATGTCTTCAGTAGATTCATCGACAGTCCTACCATTCCTCTGGGGAGCAAGAACGATGCCAGTTCCGTTAATCACAAGCTTTCAGAGCCATCAACATTCCATCCCCTACCCCCTCTCCCTCCATCTTCTTCTCTTCAGCTGTCGACTCTACTCGATATCACCTTCCAGCCCTTTGCTTTTTCGACAGGATTTCCGATGTCAATCCCTCCCGTAGAATCATCGCCACCCATCTCATCATCTCCGGGGAACCGAAGAAACAACACGCCTGCTACAGATGAATCACTTTTTCACATGCCTGTCCTAAGTCACCCTAACAGTCCATATGTTCCTTGGGAGTCTCCCGTTCGTCGCGAGATCCTACGGCCATTAACACCCTCTTCCTTTGTATCACATTATTCCCGTCCTCTTTCACGGAGCGGCGCCCGAGCGCCTGAGCCACCTGAAACTGAGGAGGAGCCTTCGCGACAACGCCCAACACGCAAATTGCAAAAAGTATCCAAAAGCATTCTAAATTTACGGCAGGCCGTAAGGAGTGTTGCTCAAGTAACTAGAAGATTCAAGTTCGCCCAAAAGCGACAGTCTATTGATCAGCCCGATCTTCCGCAACTCCCAAAGACGCATTGGCAGTCTGACCCTCTGCTTATTGCTCGACATCGGCCTCGATTGCCCCCTCCTTCACCTTCGTCTGCGTCATTTGACTCCACAAATACTAACTCGCTAGCCGCGTGGTTAGCTGCACGCCAATGCGAAGCGAAAGAGTGGAACCTGGAGGCCCAGAGGGGTGTTGCATTGGAAGAATATGATCGAGCCGGTAGCTGGATCAACTTACCTGCCCTGAGCGTATCAGATGATTCGCCTTCAAGCCCGACGTATGGAACACTGGAATCCAGTATTTGGCGGCCATTGGAATTCGATATGTCTCCTCTCCTATCAACATGTCAGCTGCCACACATTACTCCACCATGTGAGCTCCTGCAGTCACCTACACTATCTCGACGTCCAACACCTTCGCAAACACGACCTTCGACTGCCGGAAGAAAGGTCGACGATGGGGACGGAATATCGGGGGATGGGCCTTCGGACCTTAACTATATGATTGGGACATTCAAGCTATAATGATTATCACTAGGATTGGTCTAGGAGCAGCTTAATCACTTGTATGTCGTCATGCAATTAAAAGAATCTGGTTGTAACATGTAGACATCCATTGGCAGCGGCGCTAGCGGTTTATCTCTTCATGACCCGCCCCCTTGACATGAACGCTGCACTAGTAGGTAAATCAAATGCTTTAATTTCTGGTTGTGTGCGGCCATTGATTTGGACGATGCTATGTGAGCAGTGTAATACTGAGTGCAGGCCGTGGCAGGCCCTCCAGATTCTAGAAAAGATCTGAGCTGTCATAGAAGTCGGGGCTTGACGACCCAGGGCTTCCCTGCGACTCCCGCTATCCCCCCACTCAAAGCTTGGCGCACAATTTATTCGGTGCTCTGATTGTGGGCTGGGCGAGAACATGCTTATCTTTCGGTGTGGCGGATCATCTTTTATGCAATCGATCGTATCCTTTTTCTAACTAAATTTCATATCCGGTCATTAAGAATGAGAGTACCGCTACTACTCATTAACTCGTGCATGCATGCAGTATTGGCATTGGACTGTTCGCTCTGGTCAGTTGCGGTGATTTGTATGGCATCAATGTCGATGAAAGCTAATCAGTAATTTCTGAGTAGTATAACGATTTCTCTGTTACATGCGGATAGTAACGATAAAATTAGAATCGGGATACTAAATGAGGTAGCCCCTGGCGAAGTGGTGCTACGAGCATATGCAGCGCTGGTACTTATCGCCATGCGGGTTCCTTGAGCGCGTTTCAGGCCCGACATCGGCCTGGGTAAGGTACTATTTTTGTCCGGACACCCGGAGCAGCTTCTTTTCCATAAAAGCACGATCTCACAGCTTCTTCGGCTATCTTCCTGCGCCATCATCCTTTCGACAGTATGTCCGACAAGATGTCAAACGAGAAAAATGGCTCAGAGTCGAAGGTTCATGCCTCTTCCGACGTTGAATCTGCTCACGAACTATCTCATGGCGGGTACACTGGCGGCCAGCAGACCCTCGTTCGTCAACTCAAGAACCGACACATTGCTATGATTAGGTGCGTTTAACTCATTCTCCCAGGGCGTTCTTGGAACTGATTTCTATCTACAGTATTGGAGGTTCGTTTCGTACTTATTTTTCCTTGTTCAACTCCAACATTGTATCACAGGTGTTATTGGTACCGGGTTGTTTTTGGGTACGTGAGCTGGCATTCCACACGGCGTGAAGCTTAACTAAGTTCTTCACCAGGAACTGCAACATCTTTGAGGCATGGCGGGCCAGTTGGTACTTGACTCTATTTTGTCGATCATTTATCATCTCGTCTAATTGTCGTTGAAAGGTCTTCTACTTGGCTACATCACGGTCGGAACAATATGTTGGAGCGTCATGGTCCGTTCAACCCCCGTCTTGTCTCAAAAAAGGACCCCTTCTGACTACACCGCAGGTCTCTCTAGGCGAGATGGTAGCTTACTTGCCAATTCCTGGTGGTCATATCAAATTGGCCGAGCGTTTCGTTGACCCCGCATTGAGTTTCACAATGGGTTGGAATTACTGGTATGTCCACACATGGCAACCCCGCCGTCAAATGCTCACTATCACCATGTGGTCAGGTACAACTGGACAATTATCCTACCCGCGGAACTGAGTGCCGCGGCAATCCTGATTAACTACTGGAACCAGTCCGTCAACAATTCAGCGTGGATAACAATATGTTTGGTTGTCGTCGTCACTATCAATATGTTTGGCGCCGGAGTGTATGGCGAAGCAGAATTTATCTTTGCGTATGTACTGTTTCTCCATCATTCTTCGGCCTCTGACGATTTGCTAGTTCGATCAAAGTTATCACGATCACGGGTCTTATAATTCTTGGCATTGTTCTCGACCTCGGCGGTAAGGCATTCTCTGTTCTCGCGACAACCCTCTCTTGACTCGTAAGAATAGGTGGTCCTAGCCATGACCGACTTGGATTCAGGTATTGGAAACACCCTGGTCCATTCGCACAATATGCAGACATTAGTGGGGCGGAAGGCCGATTTTTGGGATGGTATAATTTTCTTTTACTCCTGTGTCTGAGTATTCGCTGACATTTATCTCAGGTGGTCTGTCATGACCCAGGCAGCCTTTTCCTTCATTGGTACCGAGATTGTAGCCGTAAGTGTCATCCATTACCTTGCGTTTACGCCGGTTCTGACCTAAACATTCACAGATCGCCGCTGGTGAAGCCAAGAACCCCAGGTAATTACAAGTCAGTCATTCACTGTTTATCATCTAACACGCTTTACAGACGTAACTTACCCAAGGCCATCAGAAGAGTTTATATCCGTATTCTTCTGTTCTACATCGGAGGTAAGAAACCAAAAGAAATGTGCTTCTTGACTTACTGAACTATTAATCAGGTACCGCTGTCATCGGCCTCCTCGTGCCATCGACTGATCCAAGACTGAATCTGAGCGATGGTACTGCCGCCTCGTCGCCCTTCGTCATCGCTATTAAGAATGCAGGCATTGGAGGTCTTCCATCCGTAAGTTTACGTTGCGGGCATTTGCACTTCGTATTTACATTATCCGCAGGTGATTAATGCTGCTCTCTTGACGTCAGCCTGGTCTGCGGCTTCCAGTGATCTGTACACTAGTTCGCGTGCTCTCTGTGAGTTGAACGTGTGTTGAAAAACTTCACGATCTTATCTCCCTCTAGACGGTCTCGCTGCTTCCGGAAATGCTCCCAAGGTCTTCTTGCGCACGACTCGCAAAGGTCTTCCTTATGTTTCTATCATCTTCTGCTCCCTTTTCGCCACTCTCTCTTATATGGGTGTCAACGAGGGATCTGGCAAAGTGTTTGGATGGTTCTCCAACATGACTGCTGTAAGTGTACCCCGCATTCCATCCTGGCGGTGACGAAACTCAAAGATATATCAGGTTGCCGGTCTGATGACTTGGTTCGGTATCTGCCTCACTTATATTCGGTTCTACCAGGGTCTTAAAGCCCAGGGCTACGACCGAAGCAAAATGCCGTTCGCAGTCAGATTCCAACCTTTCCCCGCATGGTACGGCATGATCGCCTCTCTCATTATTTGCTTCGTGAGTTTCAAGTATTCTTCGATGTTGCGTTCCCGTTTCATGTTATCTTTAGTTGAGCGGATGGAATGTATTCCTCAAAGGCGCATGGGCACAAGACACTTTCGTGACGAATTACTTCCCTTTAATGCTCTTCCCCGTACTTTATCTCGGCGCCAAATTTTACTACAAAGTGCCTTACGTTAAGGCCAAAGATATGGACTTCGTGACGAATATCGCCGAAATTGAGGCTGAGACGTACGTCTCCCGACATTTTTCTTATGGAATCGATCCTGACTAGCCTTCAGTTACGACGAACCTGCACCGAGGAATAAGGTGGAAGCTTTCTGGCAGTGGCTTGTGAGTTATTTCTCATCTTTCTTTATCGGCGTGGACTAACAAATCGTTCAGATGTGATTACGGAGATGTTATGATTATAATTACTTTGATACTTAGTGTAGATGCTATTCTTAAAATAATCTGTGCATTTACATCCTTCCATGTTGTATTTTCCAAATTGAATTTTGCAAGAGCAGATGCTAGTAAACAGCCAGACATAAGTTGGATTGAAATAGTGTAGAACGATGATTTGCAATACAGAGCAGGAATAATAAAGTCGATCATCAGGCTATTGAATAGTGTGGAAGGGAAATCACTTGAGATGTGAATGAACAACAGAGTCTATGTAAACGATGATATGCAATTATGTATAGAAAAGAGATATCAAAAGTAGGTACCATACGACCTGTCTATGTTTTGGAGGCTGGGATGTGGAGGTTGATCGCTAATAGTTGAACATCAGCTTCGATAGTTTCAAGCAGTAAAGATGAGATACAAACCTCGATACCAATTCAAGGCATCGGATGAAGATGGAGCGTCGAAATAAAGTATCGCTTTGTTATCCACCAGCCGGAGAGCTATGAATGTCAAGTCAGGACGATACACCACAAGATCGCGGATAGAATGACCGACCGTTTCCGTGAACAATACTAGCAGGTTGCGGCAATGTTTGCATCCTTAGAACCGCCCAAAGATCGACAGAAGATGAAGGGTCTTGTCCATCGGAAGGATCTCGACAGAGAACCAAGAGATCGTTACAGAGAATGCCGACGAGAGGTCGTGGAGTTAACTCGGGCGCTAAGCAGTCAACTTGAACGGTAGAGGCGTCTCCTTGCGAATTTATAGCTTCGAAGGATACGACGGCTTTCCGAACAACCCGCGTCAATAATAAAGGACCGTCCATTATGAGCCGCCTTCATAGATCGAACTTGTTAGCCAGTGCGAACTCGTCGATGTGATAGACATACCGGTGTGGTTGCACCAACGGACTGGGGAATTTGCCTCGTATTCTTGCCTGCCATTGCACTAGCTTTCGTCTCGACTCGGACTCGCGTTTGCCTTCATTCATGTTATTGGCCAGAAGGGATATCTCGGATAAGGCGCGATCAAGGGGATCTTCCATAAAGTCGTAGCTAGGTGGGGTGCTTCGAAGTAATTCTTCTAGCTGTGAGAGATATGTCAATAAAGGAGCATCGCCGACTGTGAAGAGAACCCACAAGCAACCGATACCGGGGTATACGCTGCACTGGGAGGAGGAGATACCCTTCTAGATTCAGTTGCGAATGTCGGGGACTCATCCTACATCTCTTCAGATACGATCGTATCCGCTTCCGTTGACTACTTGAGAGATTTGGCAATCCAGCTGGACCCGAACTACTTTCGACGACAGTCGGCGATGAAACGGCAGACATTGTCAGGCCAAGACCAACCAACTGGGCTGTACTTGACGATGGTGACATGGTTGACCCAGGACTAGAGCTCCCAGATGCATTACGATCTGATGTCCAGTACTTGACACGCTGAACGGAGTGGTCGAAATTGCTATGGTTACAGTTCAGTGCAGCGAAAAAGAAAAATATCATGACGATGGGAAACGCACTTGATATAACTTGAATACATTTTCATGAAGGCAGCGTGCTTGACGAAAATATTACCAACAGCCTTAGCCACATTCAACGAGAGTTGTCCGTCCGCGTCCGCATCTTGATCCGCTTTAGGCTTCATGAGTGGCGCTGCTGCGACTTCTAGTGACGGTAAAAAGCTCTCTTTGTGGAAAGAGAATAGTGCATCCACTCCGTTGAAAACGACTTTTCGCTCGGAAGGAGGAACAATCGTTTCCTTGCTGGAGCCGCCAGTGAGCATATTAACGGGGGCGCAACCTGGCTTGATGTAGATATCCATGAGCTCCTGCAAGCCCCTCACATAAGTCCGCTCCGTACTACGCATATCCGTCAGTCAGAAAATCCGCAACGAAACAGAAAATATAACACACGCGACAATTTCGCGAACGACCATTGCTCGTTTGCCCTTGTCATCCTTATACACGCGTTCTTCGGATGACCCGCTATCTGTTGTTGCCACACTCAGCGTCTGTGCCGCACCCCCACTTCGAATCCCTGCTATCGACTCGCTTGACCGCAGCTGGCTCGAATCCGACGAGACAACCGTAGTTCCACTTAGCGCCATAGAAACTTCCCTTTCCACAATAGTAGGGCGTCGTGACCGAAGAATGGTTTCTTCAGAGCCTGGGATATTCGTCACCATAGACTGCTGTACGGATCCCAGATCATTCATGTCTTTCAGATATGCCATGACTGAACGAAGAGCTCTCATGTACGCCTCCCGTGCCCTTTCTTCTTCGCGCCGCAGAAGCTTCTCGTGATCGATGACAGGACTGGGGGTCCTTATCCGCGTTTCCGGATCGTCGTCGTTTGTGGCTGTCACCCCGGGAACGAATGATGACGGCTCTGGGATAGTGAGGGAGATCGGAGTGTCAAATGGGAGGAAGCTTCGGCGCTTGCTAGATCGTGGGGCGGGGGAAGGTAGCGCCAGAAGGGTAGACGAGGACGCCAGAGAAGGTGGTGCCAATTTGCTTGTTGAAGGTAATTCGGGGGTGGGAGGTTCAAAAGATGGGGAGGATGTCGATATAGATGGAGGGGTGAAAGCATCCAAATTTCCCGTCGTTGAGAACCGCACATCAATTTGAGGGGATTTGCTGGTGCGATGGAATAAGGGTTGCATGCCGTTGGAAGGTCTAGGCATTACTCCGGAACTGGAATGTGCGGTGAGGGGGCGTGATGGAGAATCGATCTTCATTTTCCCCATCGACATTTTCTTCAAGAACCCCCATCGACTCCCTTTCTCTTTGCTATCTTTAGGAGGGCGCGGTCTAACGGTGGCTTTACCATTCAGGTCGTCGTTTGCGAGTTTGGGTGATGACGTGCCATCCGGGACAAAAGACACCCGATTATGTGGGTCATAAGGTTGGTCATCATCCTCTGAAATGTTGTCCCAAAGTGATGCAGTAAGAGCGGGTCTTGAGCCATTCGACGCGTTGCGTGGGGGACTTCCTAGAGTTGTTGAGGCTCCAAGACTGGCAAAGCGCTTCGTGATAGGACGTTCGGAAGGGCCGGGCTTCGCCAAGAGGTTGTTACTCGATACCGATGTAGCGTAATGAGTCAAGGGTGGCCTTGTTAACGTATTCGCAGGGAGTTCTGGATTAAATGAAGGGGTAGCGGACGCCCCCCTGCGAAGGTCCCCTGCACTTTTCATCTTCCGGATTTCGTGATCACCAAAGTACCCTGCATCATCTGACTGCGCAGGCAGCTCAGCACTCGGAGATTCTTCCAATGCGGGACCTGTACTTCTGGCTCGGTTTTGACTGTGAAAAGAACGATTGGGTGTTGTCCGCGTTCTCACCAAAGGCCGCTGAGAATCACCAGTAATGGAGGGCAAGGAGGCTGAGTTAGCATGAGCCAGGAAGGGTGCTTTAGCAGAAGTAATCGTCTGCTCCTCTTCCTCCGGTAACAAATTAAATGCTGCGGGAGAGACTGCGTTCGGTGAACCAGAGAAATCATCAGGGTCTGTGCCGTCCGTTTCTGTACCACTCTGGGTGCTAGCTGAGGATAATGGAAACATCGGGGTAGAAAGCGGGTATACGGGCGTCATTGGAGTCTTCGCCAGTAACGGTTCAACGAGTGCTTTCCATGGACCTTGGAAAGGATTTCCATCAACACAAAGGGTCTGCAATGCTGGCAATAGACAAAGCCAACTAGGAAGCGCGTGCATCTTATTTCTGCGGACGCTGATGGTATGCAATTTATCGAGGTCCCCAAGTGTTTCTGGGAGAGTACTTATGCCAGTCGAATCAGCGATGAGGACTCGAAGATTTAACAAGTCCGCTAGAAAGACCGGTAAAACGCGCAGTGGATTGGATGCAATGTTAAGTTCTTCCAGACTTGCACATAGCGCGAGAACTGGAGGCAATGCCCCAAGGAAATTGGCTGAGATATCCAAGGCCAAAAGGGAGTTGTAAATTTGGGGAATATTGTTGGTCAGGAAAGCAGGCATGGCATTCGGATTACCAGACGATCCGATGAGAAGATGGGTAGTCCCTAGAGTATGTTAATTGAACAAGGTCTCTGGATTGCCACAGGAAGACAAACCTGGTTGGACCGATAGCTGCGCAAGAGGGACGTTGTCGCCATGGACAATTAATCCACGACCTTCATCAGCAATTACCGCAGCCGACGTCCTTTCTTCCTTGTCATCTTCGTCATACTCGTCGTCAAGGGCCTGATCATCATCTGTGTCTTCCTCGCTCATGCCTATCTCGTCCCTTTCGTCGACAGTATGCCAGCCCATGTCGTAACTAGGTTTCTCATGCAGCCTGGGAACGAAATGGTCGTGACTGTGGAAGGACATGTTGTTGCCAACGGAGGAGGAACGGGATCTAAAACTGCCCTCAGACCACCTTGTTGAGCGCTCTACAGGTGCTACAGGAACGCGAGGATGCATTCCTGGGGAAGCTGTAGATAGAATTATGTCGCTGCCCAGCAGCTGCAGGACAGAATCAGACGTTCCCGCGGCACTTTCATCATCCCCTGACGCGACGTGAACAAAATCACCTGAGAGCAGCGTACTTCCTGAACTCGTGTAGCCCGATGATCGGGTTGACGAAGAAGAATCTGGGGAGGGTTAGTATAGAGTAAAGCGAGGCATTTGAGTGCCGGAGACACACCAGAAAGGCCTGGGGGCGGAGAAACGAAATGGTGATGGGGTGGGCGAAACGGATATGGGTCGGGAAATTGGGAAGGATCTGGTAGAAACAAGGACTTTGAAGAGCGCGAACGAGTTGAATCCGAAGCGAATGAGGGCTCTCCGTCCGAGATAGAATGAGTGAGAGATTGGTGAAAAGATTGACCAGAAAAGCTGGGAGATGCTGGTGAATTAAGAGATACTATTGATTGTGAAATTGGGTCTGAGAAATTAGTAGATTGTGAGATATTTGAACGGAGATTCGGGGACCAGTCCGGTTCGACAGGAGAGGAAGCAGTTGGAGCCCTTCGTACATTCGAGCTCAGCGAGGGTGTGGACGAGGGAGCGAGAAGATAATCATCAATGTCTGGATGAACAAGATTGAGCGGCGAGGATAACATGAGGGAAGGAGGAAGAGAAGAGAATGTAGGGCGAGGCAGGGGCGAGGACCAAAATTGGAAAAGAGCAGCGTCGCAATGGATCAGTTGGCATCAGTCTTTGGCTCGCTTTGCTCTGCTTTGCCTCTCTAGGCTTCATCCGGGTGTCCCCAGAATGCTTGATGCCGAATACGAGCACTTACCTCGTTTGCCGGTCTCGTCTTCTCTATCCGTTTCCATCCACGACCCTCGGAACGATTCCTCTTTCTGCCCTTCCAAGGGCATCGGTGGCAGCGGCTTGTCCAGTTTAAGTATCCGCGCTTTCGCGTCCGTCGCTTCGGCAGGTGGGGCCAGTGCAGGCGGTAGACGGTGCCAGTGTTCGCTTGTCCTGTCGTCAATGTTTTCTTTCGAATTCTGGAATCCCCACGCCGAGTTATTTCCTTTTTCTGCCGCCGGATCCATTTTCCGGCTTCACGTCGGTTCTGGTCGTGCGCTAGCTGCAGGGGACGTTTAAACCGCGGAAGGCGTCAATAGCCTTGTGCTAAACCGATGCCAAGGATCAACTAAGCAGGCCTTGCTTTGCCATCTTTTGCCTTCCGTTTGTTTAGCCGTATCCCTTCTCCCGGCCTGTACATAACCCTTACTGAATCCTTTTCTATAACATGCCGTCAAACTTCCGATTCGTCGTCATGAAATGCCGAAGCCCTCTCGAACCTAAACCCAAACATCTACATAAGGGGTGCCTGTCAGAGATCCAACTGTCGAGACTCCTCGTTTGGCAGTACTTTCGTTGCCTCCCCGGGCCGGAGGCATTTCATTATATCTTCGACCTCCTAGATCGCGGTCATTCTGATGAGTATCATACATCTGTTTGCCATTGATTCATCAATTATCCACCCCCACCCCCTGCATATGTGTTTTATAAGATAACGGCATAATAATAGTGGGCGTGGGGTCCGCCTTGCAGCACCTTACCGCGTATTTTATTCAGGGTCCGAATACTTCCGTTGACACATTCAAATATTCAGAAACCATTGGTTAAGTGCACTCTCGAGTTGTGCCTGATGAACATTGATGGTTACCGGCAATATTCTGGCAGTAATTCCGTATACTGCGGATGCCCGACATGAGATGAGCTTAAAAGTCATACAAGTCTGGTCGATCTGACTGGAACGCAACCCGTTTTTTTGGCTTCTTCACCTTCGCAGACGTCTCCCCGCTCATTGGATTCGGCACATCCATCATTGATGAATTCTGTGCCATTGCCACCGTGAAACCTTCCATCTGAACTGTGGACGTGATTGAAGAGGGGTCCTTCAGATCTTCCTCCAAGTGTACCTCCACGGCTGCTACTGCCGTTCTCGTAAGTGGAGGCTGGTCACGCGTATCATGGTCAGTGACACCTAGCATGACTGTTCCGGCGGAGGGCGTTGTCCGCCGTTCCCCGACGCCTCCTTCAACATCAAGATGCAATGTTTCGAATACCAGTCGCTTCCTGGTGCACTTAAATGCGAGGTTATTCTCACCGCCACCGCCGGAAGACATAGTGGATGATGATAGCCCACGTAATGTGGAAAATTTGTCACTGGGTGAAAGTAACGTATGTGGCGCCGGTAGTCTGCGGATCTCAACGAGGCCGTGGTGAGAAGGAGAGAGCGCAGTCATCGCTGGATTGGCTACAAGGAATATCGAATTTGATACAATGAAATATGTTGAGGAGAGACGTAGCTTACCACTAAACGCGGACAAAGCAATTGAACAGTCAACGAACCATCCAAGCCTTTGGGACCAGCCTGGACCATCCCAGAAAGGCCTCGAAACATGACATGGGAGGCTGATTGAGGCACACGTATTGGGATGTTGTCTCAAAAGTGTCCGAAAACGATGCAAAAATCGTAATATATCCTAAGAAAGCTGGTTAAAAGGTCGAAGAATTCAAGTGACATAGTTGAGCATTTACTCTACTATTCACATCCCCCCATTCGGGAGACCCTAGAGCTGGAATACATATCCGGAGAGGAGTTGACGGAGATCCTGCCCTAATCACTTTCTCGATCTGGCGGAGTACAAAGGTAGAGTATGGGGTTGACACATCGTCCATGCCGACGGTGCCTACATCGAACAAGGAAAGCTGCCTTGATTGCAGAGCGCTGTTGATAATTGAATTCGGCATGCGACAAGTCAGATCAAACGTCGAACAGTATTCTTCGGTACCAGATCTGTACCATGAAAAATTAGTCTCACATTCAGTCAGTCACTCCAAAAAACTCACATACAGACTGGACGATGGCACCGTAGTTTGAAATTGTTTCATCTGCTCATATCTCCAGGCAATTTTGATTTTTTCGTCTGTAGATTGGCCTGTATCTTCGTCGTCATTCAGGTTGATTGTATTTACGGGCTCTGTAGAGTTATATTGAGAGTTCGGCAGCCACATGCAACCCTTGACAAGATTCAACGCGTCCTCCGAAATTATGCAAACATTTTGGCGAGTAGCAAGACCCTGTGCGATGAAGTACTTCTGCACCAATTCTCCGTAGGAAGAATGGGGATCGGACGTTTGGACGAGGAGGGAACACGACAAGGGCAAGCCACCGCCTAGAAGGTCGTCTAATGAAGGAATGCCAGTAGATGTGATGATGGTAGACGTGGATCCAGGCGACAGGCGTGTGCCAGGCAAGGCGATGTGCTTGGACGAGACCTTTTTCTTGAAGGAAGACATCAGTGTGCCCGTGGGAATATATCGCAGGCATGCATTTGCAATTGCTATGTTGGGATTCTCACTTTCCCCTCACTACCCTCAGCTTAACTGTGCTACTCACCTTATGTCTCCATGCAATTTCTCAAGAATTTTTTCTTGAGTAGCTACCACGATTATCGGGTTCGTTATTATCATTTCAGGTCCCGTAGCCCGTCGTACCAAAGAAAAGTCGTCGCGACAGGACTCTTGTATGTAAGTATAGACATATCCTACGCGTCGCTTGCAACTAATGAGTCAGGTTTTTAACACTTACTGTGCAACGCACTTGTTCTTCGACTATGTTGGCCGTCCCTCAGTTGTATGTTCATGGCATTGTTATGTATCACCTTTCTGATTCGTTTTTGCAGACAGGTGGTCCATCGATGCTGCCGACCTTGGCCATCGACGGTGATTGGATTCTAGAAGATCGTTTATCCCTGCGATTCACTGAACTTTCTCGCGGCGACCTGGTAACAGCCAAATCCCCGTTAGACCCGCTTCGCATTGTCTGCAAACGAATAATTGGGCTTCCTGGGGATGTCATATGTGTTGATCCCACCGGGCAGACAGCTGCATCGACCGAGCATGTCGTTGTTCCCAGCGGTCATGTCTGGCTTAGTGGAGACAATTTTTCTTATTCGCGCGATTCGCGGCTTTACGGACCTGTTCCAATAGCCTTGATACAGGGCAAGGTGCGAGCCAAGGCAAGTCTGTCGATCATAGGGCGTTTTCTCTTTATAATGCTCCACGTGCAGATCAAGCCACTGAGAGGCTTTACGATATACCACAACCCTGTAACGTATCTAGATTGAGATTCTTCCACTCTGCGTCAGGGCTTATCCTAGCTCATGGAGTCTAAGCTTCTGATACAGGGTTTACGACGGCCGGCGCGCGCTAGGCTTACTCGCCTCGTTTTGAGCAACAAAGCATCCGTCCTAGTGAAGTAAACGATTCCATAACCACGAACAACACGCGCCCAAACTCTACAATTAAGCCATTAATAGTGTACATGCTCACGAGTACCTTCCCACAATATGACGGGCCAGTCATCTTGAAAAGTTCATGTTATATCCACCTTGTCCGTTGGGGACAAACTGGAAATTGTCAGTTGATAGACCGAACTTTCCTTTAGTTCAAGTCTTAGTACAGCAGCTACCATCATAGTCTGGCGCACCTAGGACACTGTTGCCAAGCCCTTTAAGCTTGTCCAGCATTTCTGCTGTTTCTCGCTTTTGCGTGTCATCTAGTCTGGGTTTCAGACGCTGCAGGCTTCGCTCCGTTTCTTTCATCTGTGGTGAATTCGGCGGCAAGAGCTTGAGTAGTGCATTATAATCTGTTGGAGAATATCGTCGAAGTGCTGAGTTTCTAAATTTTAAGTTTCATACCTTCTTGAGCAGAGGCAAGGGAGGCCCAAGAACCGATTTGGTCATTAGAGGCGGCGCGTCGTTGAAGTACCTTTACATATTGTGGGTCATCGATGAGAGCTGAAGTAATGGGTATCAGTGACGACCTTCATTGAAAAAAGCATCGGAAGATTTACCTTCAGAACAAGCCTCGACAGCTTGCTTAAGTTCGTTCTAACATCGTCCTTACGCGTGAGCTAGATCTTGGTCAAAATCGTGAAGAACGCACCAATTTCACAAAACATGCTCCTATATTTGCATTCAATACGGACCGCACTTTAGCACACTCTTTGTCCGTCTCTGTCTCCACCTTGTTGTTGTTGGGAGTCGCAGCTGGCTCCACAGAGTCACTGGTTTCCCCATCTTCATCTGCGTCTAGACGTGATAAGCGATCTGCTGGTGATTCAGAAATTTTCTTCGGCTTGCGCTTTGGAAGATGACCGAGCCCAGATTGATAGGCAACGAGGGCTTCATTCCATCGGCGCTGTCGGAAGTGGTCGTTTCCCTCAAGCTTCAGTTCCTCCGCGTATCGAAGACATTTCTGCAAGCAAGTATGGGGAGAGTGATGATTGCGTAAGTAAGTCAACAAACTTCGATATCATCGGTTTCTTGTTGTATGCTTGAAGCTGTATCTGTGCTAGACGATGGAGTCGAGGTGAAGTCAGCCATCGGAGGTTGCCGATGACATCGATGATTCTAGACCATAATAGGGCGACGCGTCGCGTGGCAAAACACAAATTCATGAAAAATTAAGATAGATCGAGTCATAGTTCTTCCCCAACCGTCCACCATCTTACACCATCTTATCCAAAATGTCTAAGCCCAGGCTCTGGCTCCGTTGCGAAAAGAAAGAGTTCGAACGCCGAGCTGCACTGACGCCGACAACCTCCAAAAAGCTCATCGATGCCGGTTTCGAAATCTTTGTCGAACGAGACGACCAGCGTATCTTTGATGATTCTGAATATGAAGCGTTAGTGTAGATATTGTATTTTGTTTCCTCGTCACTCATTGCTATGATAGTGTTGGATGCAAGCTCGTGGATAACAATACTTGGCCATCAGCACCAGTGGACATACCAATTATTGGATTGAAAGAACTCCCCGAGTCTACCGACCCTCTCCCGCATACTCACATCCAGTTCGCTCACTGTTACAAGAAACAAGCTGGGTGGGTCGATGTATTGTCTCGTTTCCAACGAGGCGGAGGAACATTGTACGACCTAGAATTCCTGAATGATGCCAACGGCCGACGGGTCGCAGCGTTTGGTTACCATGCTGGCTTCGCAGGGGCTGCTGCTGGCGCTCTTGCGGTGGCGTCGCAGAGAAAGGGCGAAAAGCTTGGTCTTCTCAAGCCTTTCGAAAATGAAGACGCGATGATAAGCGCTGTCAAGACCGCTTTGGGCGGTAGCGGTAAAGGCTTCAAGGCTCTGGTCATTGGCGCCCTGGGACGATGCGGACGCGGCGCAGTTGACCTCTTCAGAAAGATTGGTTTAGACGAGTATGCATATCTCTAAGGTTCTGTCGCCATGACTCACCTTCTCATCAAGGGACGATATTCTCAAGTGGGACATGGAGGAAACCGCCAAGGGCGGTCCGTTCGCTGAGATCCTTGACGTCGACATTTTCGTCAACTGCATCTATCTCAGCTCCAAGATTCCCTCGTTCTTGACTCGTGAACAAACCATCTCTGCCGGAAAAGGACGACGGTTGTCGACAGTTGTCGATGTCAGCTGTGATACTACGAATCCCTTCAACCCAATTCCCATATACACGATTAACACAACATTCTCTGCACCCACAGTACCAGTCGACGTTGGGTGAGTGATATGGATACGTCCACGAGACTATGGTATCCTGACCTCAAACTTTCCCTAGGACTGAGAATCCACCTCTGTCCGTGATATCTATTGATCATCTGCCTACCTTGCTTCCACGAGAAGCTTCGGAGCAGTTCAGTTCGGACCTCCTTCCCTCCTTGCTCGAGTTTCCCAACCGTGAGACCACGCGAGTTTGGACTGAAGCTAAGGGACTTTTTGACAAGAAAGTCGCGGAGGCCGTCCAGGCGGCTTAGATGCATAAAGCAGTCTTAGAAGGCTTTAAAATAGTAAATTTGCTTGAAATTGTTGAAAAATGAGCAGATAAAAATGTGAACGATGCCAAGACATAAACGTTCTGATATCTGATGGTTGTCACCGACACCATTGCCACGATGAGGTTCATTTAGTGCAAGCAGTGCTCATATATGCCAGCAGTTCGGAGATCAGGATATGTAGACCACAAGGATCAGATTGAATCCAAGCACCGGTCTAGGTAGTTGCAAGGGGGATGGTTATATTGGTGAGATATAGTGCGGGGAGAAGGTTGCTAGGGAGGACGTGCCGATGATAAATAATGACAGCTCAACTTGGAAATTGTTTTGTTCGCAGCCAGCCTGCGTGCGTGCAGTTTGATATCTTTCCCTTCTTGCTCTTTTGTCCTCTGAGGGCGATCTTTTCCTCTCCTTCCTTCGCCAGTGAAATTCTCTAGAAGATTACCGGTGCTGGTCGCCTACCTTTGTATTCAAGCAGACTTGTACGCTCTTTTGTCATGGCTATCGCTGTACCCCTTCCACAGATATCCATCTCTCCTGCACCGCCGCAGGAGGTATCCGAAGAGCCTTTCTCTCCCTTCGCATGGGCCGTAGCACCCTCAGACGGTGAGAAAGAGAGCTTTAGACCCATTCATCTCAGCCCGCCCCCGGTCAACAGTCGTTTTGTCAGGCAATTGTCCCCACTTCGTCCTCCGGAGGCGCCAGTGTCGGGAAAGGGTCTGGAGCGTGGTCGCTTTGAAGCATTGCTAAGGGCATCGAGGGAGAGGAACACGGCCGCCAGTATGAAGAAGACTGACCTTCGCAAGGAGGTCGCCCTTAAAGCGCATAGGAACAAACAATGCATGTCTTATCGCGTCGCTGGAGATTTTCCAACGGACTAACTGTACTTTCTAGTTGAACGCCGGGCGCTCTTTCTGTCTAAAATTCTTGCGCCGCCGTCGCCTACGGCAACATGTCTTCCAAAGACACCACCAGAGTCTCCTGCCATTTTCCATTATACACTCCCTTCTCCCGGTCTTGTATCACCTCTTGCACTCTTTGATTCCCTAAATAATGATAAATCCGGGACTGGTCCCTTGACGTATCCAAGAGAACCTTGGATTGAACAGGTGGATTTCCGACTTCCGAGCCCACCCAAAGACGCCCTCACGAGCAGCGCACCTGCCATGAATGCTATTCACGAACCCCAGCCCCCGAAGCCTTTACCGTCTTTGGATCAGATTTCGGCTCGTCTCAGCACTCAGAGGCTTCCCAGCTCTGAGGGTAATTCCAACGCTCGTGCTACCAGACTCCCAGCCTTTTTGACCCAGCCACGTCAACCTCCTATTGGCACCGACCGCCCCACGCTGTCTGTTGGCAGACTTCAGATGCCAGTTAACACGTCCCGACTATCGTTCACTGAGCCAAAGCATTCACTACCACCTCCCGCCCTCGAAATCAAGACCATTCGGGTTCCACGCACAGCACGCGTGTCCCAACTGTCCGAGTCCAATCTTCTTGCTTTGGATTCGCGTGAGCGTCGAGCGAAGGACATGCTTTCCACGCTTCGCCGTCGAACGCTACCAACGGAGATTTCTCTCAGTGCGCAAGAGATGGATTCAGAAAGAAAGTGGAGACGCCACAGTGCTCCCGCTGATCTGACTCCATGCAAACCCAGATCTGGTTTCGAACATCCAGTTCTCCTTTTGCCAGGCGGATTCTAGGCCTCTTCAGACTACCACATTCATTATGTCACTTTTATCTTCGTTCTTTGGGATTTCTCGTGCACACCTTTGTTTCCTTTTTCTTCTCTATTCGCACACTGTATAATATTAGCCCCCTCTTCGTTGTTGTGTTTCTACGTACTCTTTTATTTTATATCACTTGTGATGAGCTTGTATCCTCTCGCAATCGGACATTCGTTACCTCCTTTATCGATCGATGACACGTGGACAGGACTGTTATTCATGTTACCTGGTACTTAGCAGGCCGCGGCGCCTATGTACTGCTGAACTGGTGTTGTGCTAGTTTACGGGCAGGTCCTAGTATTATTAATACAGAATAGAATTGTCCAAAGCAACATGATGTTTCTACACTCGTCAATCCTGGTTTTTAGATCGTCCATTCATGCCATACAACATACGATTTACAGTGCATATGCGTAGTGATGATTGCAATATAAATACACGTGTTTATGGGAGCCTTGCACTGTAAAAGTGCTGTTCTTGCGGTGGAATTGGATCAGGCGTGGGAGGCCTTCCTCTTATGCGTGTGAGGACGTCAAGTCGCCGTCCTAGACAATTCGTTTATCAATGATGGCAATGTCACGATCAAAGGGAGGAAAACGCACGATAGTCTACCCGGAGGTTGTCGTCCGCGTTCTCTTCATCCGAGTCTAGCAGAGGATCGGAGTTTAGAGCCATATGGAAGGCCTCTGTATTACATCAATACGATTGCGATTGCCAGGTGGCTCCATCACTTACGCTCAACTATTGATCGACCTTCTTCTTGCCGCGAAATAGGTGCACTATAGGTACGAGTATGGGACCGGGGCATGATGGGAATCGTGTGATGTCGTGGCAGTTGTTGCTGCTGGGATGGCTGACGATGTCGAATATACTGTGGTGGGGCCGCCGGAGGCTGGTTTTGTTGGCGATGTTCGGTTTGATGTCGACGACTCTGACGGGGGTCTAGGAGTAACATTGGGGTTTCTGTGAGAAGCGTATAATCACTTAGTGTGCAAACGGACGTGATAGACCTCACCTTGCTCATTTACCTCGCGCGATGGCGTCGGTTCACGCCCTGGAACGTAAAACATGAACGGGGCTTCGTCCCGGGAGGGATCTTGACCGGTTCGATGTCCCACCGAGGGCGTCGCCTCGGGTGCGGCTGCGGACACCAAGGTCAGCTCAAAGCTCAGTGCGGAAAAAAGCGAAATATCACCAGGAACAAAGTGTGGTGCCGCAGGCTTGGCCTTTTTATCACTTTCCATCGATGAGACTAATTTGTGAAGAAAAATGTTCCGTTGGTTCGACATCATGTTTCCCCATATGATCTCGTCCTCGGTGTCCACATTCTCTCTTGCAGCTTCTCTTTGGGTCAAAGGTCGCAGATATGGTGCCATGTTGGGGTGCTTCCGCGAATAATCGTCATCGAAAGGATTGGACCCCGCTGGATTTTCGAGATAGTGATACATAAACCACAGAAAAGCTCTAGCTCGATCCGCAGAGGCCAACGGCTTGGGCAGAAAGAAATCTAGGAAATTAACCGTTCCGTCGAAGTGAACGCGGGCTAAAGGCTGGGCGACACAGAATGAACATATATTCTAGAACAAAGAAATCTAACGCACGGCTGCGTGGTTGGAAAGAACAAAGACCAAGTTTACGACACTTGTCGGAGGTCGTTTCCCCGATCGCTAAACAAAATCAGTGAATCAGCAACCGAAGGCTTGTTTGAGCTTAAAACAACGACGGACCAGTTTGAGAAGAATCTCGTCCGGGCTGGAAGGAGGCAGAGTTTTGAGTTCTGATGGGAGTAACGCGGCCTTGAGACAATTCTTGATACGGGGTGCATCTTGAGCATTCCCGTCGGTCTTTTGAAGTGAGGGGACAGGATGGTATGTTCGCAAAGCGGTCTTCATCTCTGGAAAGACTACGACACACATACAGTCAGATCAATTCAGATCAAAGATGGTAGTGGAAGTCTTACAGGCCATTGTGGTGTTTATTCTTCCTACATTAGTGAGGAGGCATATCTTGGCGAATTCGAGGGCGAAGGCGGGGGTCTCGACCATCTTCTCTTTAAGAACCTTTGAGCATTTGCTCGAATTGTAGAGGGCATTGATATAGAGCTCTTTGAAGGGGAGCTTGGTGGTCTTTCCAGGAGTCTGGGGAGTGAAAACGGCAGTCTGGTCGGAGAAAATATGATTGAGGAGATCGAACTGCACGTCCTCGCGCGTGAGAGACTCTGCGTCATTACGTTTAATGGGAAGGGCCTTCCGACTAAGGTAACCAACGCTACGATGGGAGGAGTGAGCCGAAAAATACGGAAGGAAAGGAAACAAAAATAAAGGACATACGGAGGGATTGGATCTGGGGGCCAAGAAGATGAGGAGGATGGAGGAGGAGCAGATGTGGATGCCATGAAGAAAGAACAGAGATGTGACACGAGGCAAGAAGGCACACGCGGCAGATGAGAATACAAAGTTTGGGCCGTAAAGATGGACGGTGAGAGAAGCCTCACGTGTAAGAGGCAAGGGAGATGCGCAGGGGCCGGAATTGGATGAAGAAGGCCTCCGACGATGGCCTCGACGAGCTATAAAGCAAAAAGAAAGGCAGTAAAGCGACGACGACGACGAGAAGGGGGGAAATCGAATTGACAGAGGCTGAACGGTGGCAGCGCGGCTACGAGACCAAGAACGCGCATTGGGCCATGCAGCGACGAGTAATAAGGATTTCTAGGTGGACCTTTGCTGAAGAACCAGACTGTACCCTAAAGGCAGCTAAAGCGCTAACCAGCCTGGGACGACGGCCTAACCTGTTCGACCGGTTTCCGAGATAATCTACTAAAATTGTCTTTTCGTTGATCACTCGGATCTGGAAAAGCGGAGGCAAATTTGCACAATGACTAAGCAATTGCCCGAATGATCAATTGCAATTCACCGGCACTGCCACAACTCATGGCTGACTCTGCCTTTGATGCCGCCACAAGGGTATGCCTTTTTTCTCTCATTGCCTTGTTCTGCCCACCTTGTTTTTTTTTGCAGCGCGAACTAGATGCCTTCCTGACTAGGGAACAAGCGAATGCAAAGCTCCATACCACAATCCACAACCTTACGACCATGTGCTGGGACAAGTAATATTAATGCCCGTTTTCTTCCATGTTTCCTATCTAACCCTATCTTCAGGTGCATCACTTCCACGCCGTCCAACAAGTTTTCCTCCGCCGAGGCTTCGTGTCTGACCAATTGCGTCGATCGGTTCTTGGACACCAGTCTCTTCTTAATCAAAAGTCTCCAAAATAGACGAGAATCCGAGTAGCTTTCCAAACCTCGGTACACTTATGCTACATCTAGTATATTGTATCCCTCGTCTTACGTTTAATATGTCTTGCACTTCCCCCATGCCCATCCTGCGGCCGCCGGTAAGAAGAAACAGAATGCGTCAAGCATTTCACGCTTCCGCCGCAGCTTAAGAGGAATTTCTACCTGCGCCGCTTTCTCACGAGCAAACGAGTTCGCCTCGTAAAACATTCCTATTGAGTCGTCCTTCTCCTTCCAGAGCCCCTTCAGCCATTCATCGAATCCTTTCTTTTCTTTCTCGGGTATATCCACCTCGACCATAGGCTCCGTCTTCGGGGACGCCTCCGAAGGATTGCTCCCCGATAGATCGCCAATCGGTACCTCCCGCGAGACGTCAAACATCCGCAAGTGCATGTGAATCACGGGAGGTGGGATACCGTCGAAAAACACAGAACGTAGGGTATAAAAGTCTTGTCCATAATGTAGCGGGGGTATACCTGCTAGGACATCGTTTGCCTGCGCTCGCATTCACCGCAACAGCCACGTACCTGGGTATACCACTGTGACGTCGATCAAACGGAGGTCCGGAATGCGCGGTGATAACGAACGCAGACTGTAGTGTAATCCAGTCGACCTGGGCAGCAGCGTGTGGGTCATATCAGCCTAAGGCAGATACCAGTTAGTTTCGGGCCGCATCTCAGCGAGGAACACCTTCACAATTCCCATTTTATCAGCGAACTTTTTGCTAATAGGTCTTGTGTCTTGACTAACAAGTGTTCCTTCTGGATACAGAATGAACGCGAGCGGATTATCCTGCGTTTCAGCTTCAGATCCTAATGTGGACAGGCTGGCGGATAGCTGTACTCGGTCGGATGCCCACGACCTCGCCAGAAAGATGAAATTGAAGAATTGCATGCCCTGTGTTTTTAATAACCCACAAGAACCAGACTATAAATGACGTACCCATCCGACGATTGGAACCCACTGAAGACTCTTCTTCAATGTAATGTACACATAAGCGGTGAACCCCTTGGAGCCCAATAAAATACAATAAACACCATTCATACAACCAGTCCAAGTAAATCTTGTAATTCTCGTCAGAAAGAAAGAAGGCCGAGCAGGCCACTGCGCACCTGGTGGTTCGCTATCATGACGAACTTGGTCGGAAGGTTCAAGGACACAACATCACCCCTCTTGTCCTTTACGATGATACGATCTATGTCCTCCGGGGTGAAGGAGCCCTGTCCTGCTGTCTCGAATGACACAACGAGTTTAGTCGGGGCAAACCACTGGCATATCAGGACTTGGGGTACGCTAAGCGCCAAAATGGATTGGAGATGGTGATTAGGGGACGTACTGAGGAGGCACCCGAATGCGCCCTTAGTATACCGGATGCCATCCACGTACAGCGCTCTGGACCACTTAAAAGGGAGGAGCCGAAGAGGTAGTAGAAACACGAATTGTGAGGCGTTGATCATCAGGCAGCCGACATTGAATACAAGAAAGAATAATACAGCAGAAAAGGTGCGACGCCATGGTTGTCGAGGTCGCTCAGAGATGGGAACAGTGTGCAAGGGCGCCACGGCGGTCATCGCTGTTCAGTTCAGCTCAGTACTACGCGGAGGGGTACTGCCTTGAAGCATGTGTTAAATGGCCAGGTGGACTCCAGGTCACATGCCGCAACTAATGAATTACGCGTCCCCACGCGTTGTCAATTTCAACTCCCCTAAATATACATTCTTGTTCCCTATGTATGGATAGTACAATGCATAGGGGGGAACGAGAACAACAGAGTGGCGTAACACAGATGCTTGAACCAGGGAAGGCTGGACCATTATTTATCATCAAATTCTTAAGGAATCGATGTAGATGAACCGTCGTGGCCATGGAAATCAAGCCAATATCAAGGCACTGGAAAGATGAGTTCGCAGGGTCGCTAGAAACCATGGGGCTACGGGCGGTTGCTATTCCATGACCTTGACAGTGCCCGGCACTATTATCATATAAAGCTAGTACTCAAATGCGGCACTGATATTGTTGCCAGATTTAGACCAGAAGACAATGATATGATCAGAAAAGGACCATGGTACTGTAAAGCGTCGTTCGTACATCTGTGTCAGAGTAAATAAACCATAGAAGCTTGCAAGAATATGGTTGACCTACTTCTAACTCGATTACGGAAGAGAGACACTGTCGTGAAATAATTGGGCAGCTAGGCATCAGATGGCTATCGGTAGCCTGAAAACAACGCTTATCTCTACAAATGATGTCTCCCCCAGTTCCCAGTCCATGGTTCCCAGAACACGATCTGCCAACTACCCCGACATCGCCATAATTCAGTAGTGTGATCATCAAGCGGCGGATTGAAGTATAGAAACCGAACGATGATGCCGACTTGAACATCATGAAAGACGATCAGGGAAATGAATAAATGCACCAGGTGTGGTTGTTGACAGCCTCCAAAATCCAAAATAGTAAGCGTAAAGCTTGTATAGCAAATGCAATACAATGGTCGGAGATTTGTAGGAAGTCCATCTCTGTGAGACTCTTGCAAAGTGGAATCCCGTTTCACTCTGAGCAGCGGTCCCAGTTTCCTCGTTAATGGGGATTGAACTCAAAAAGTGTTGACCTACGCCGCCATGGTGATCGCCAACGGACCGATTGTTCCGGTCACAAGACCGCATAGATCAAGGAGTGATCATTCTCGCCATTCCTCCCGTCAGGTTCACTGCCGTAACTTTCAAGGTGGAACAATTGTGGACTGCCTCTCCGTTCCGTATAACTCCCACTATCTAACCATTTAGATGTCCACCATCCTTGAGCGTGGTCAGCGCCCACGACTTGTGGACGATCTCATCCCTGTCATTCTCGAGAATAGTAATGGTTGGTGGCCCCAGGACCTCCTTTCACTCTCCACCGTATCCTTCTCTTGGTTGCATGCCATCAGGAAGAGACTCTATGCCGTCCCCGTCCTCCTGTCCTATCGTTCTTGCGCACTCCTCGCTGAAACGCTTCAAAGAAATGACCACCTGCTTGGCATGGTCAAAGGGATCGATATTCGCCCACTTCGCAACGGCTGGCCTGAATGTGGGAGACCATCCATGAAGCAGATGGCCAGCGTCAGGTTCATTTTGGGTCTGGAGGGTCTGGAATGTGTAACACTGGGCGGGGAATTGGCGGTCTCGGCGCACAGGTACCTCAATGCAATGTCGCATCCTCATTGCGTTAGACGACTGTGGGTCGACGGAAGTTTGCAGAAGGAATCGCTGCATTCACCTCCATCATTGGAGTGGGATGAAGTCCTTGCATTCAAGTTTGCTAGGCTGGAGAGCCTACAACTTTCGAACCTTGACCTCGATATCGTATTTCCCTCCGTTCCCTATCCTCTGCAGGTCACATCCCTCATCTTGGATACTGTCCGTATAACCAACGGTCATTTGATCCACCTCATTCACGAAACTTCTTCGTTGACACAACTCTGGGTAACGACTGAAAGAAGTGATGATTTCCACGAGCAGATCCGGCCAATGCTGGACTTGCATCCTATTGCAGAGTTGCATTACGAGATGCAGTGCGATGACCCTCTTCCTTTCGATCCCTCGTCTTTCGAAAGTCCAGTCCACATTTCATTATCACGACTTTGTCTTATCAATACACCCGTTTGCCCTGCAACGTTGCAGTCAATAGAACGGTGCTTTCCAACATTGGAGGAACTCGTTGTTACTGGGAGAAGTAGTCGAATCACGGCAGAAGAGTGGGCTATGTTCGTGAGCTCGACAAAATTGTCTACTCTTCGGGAGCTTGGTCTGCCCAACGGAACGAATTACCCTCCGTTTCGGCGGTGGTCAGCTTTGACAGAAATACCGGTGCGAAGAGAATCATCTCTTCGAGGCATTCATTTGTCGTTCACTGGGTAAATGGAATTCGAAGCTTCTCCGCATGTCACGGCCGTTTTTTTAATACGTTTCGATAGATCATATCCTTCCATGCTTTCCAAGTTACAGACTGCATTCTTGATGTTATCATATACCCACCTCTTGTATTTCATATCGATTTCAAGCAGATATACAGCAATATCGGCTAGACACAAACCTGCTGGCGCACGGTCACTTACATTATAAGAAGATAGATCATCAATGAAAAGATAGACTATTACTGCCGTATCGCCCAAATAGGAAAGACATTATTGGAGCAAAATTGAGCCGTTGCCATTTCTCTCAAGGTGGCCATTGTCGGGGCCGCATCGACCAGACCTCTTCTCTCACCCCTTCGACCTTGCGTTATCTCTCTTCTTTTGAAAAGAAGAGAACGAAGCGCTCCTCTTTGACGTGCAGACTCTTTCTTCGCGATGCACACCGTTCTATCACGTCCTCAGCCATTGGAATCAGGGACTGGTTCGTCTCACCGCCTACCTCGCAAAAGCGCATCTTTCCTGTCTCTAAGGCGCGAAAAGGAAAAGACAAACGTTCATTCCGACCCGTACAACACTAATTTCGACCCCTCTGGTTCGTCGCATTCACGACCCTCGTACTTTGAAGCATATCCAAGACCAAAGACAGCTCAGCCACGCTTGTCCAAATCAAGAGGCCGTGAAGCCTACTCCTCCGTACCACAGTCAGCTATCTCTCCAGCAGATGGCGTTTTCTCTGATCAGACTGTTCGGGAGAAGAAAGGCACCAGGCCACCGGTCAAGGTAGAACAGTCTTCGTATTCCTTTCCCAGCACCGAAATTTCCGATTTCCCATTATACCCTTCTCAAGATACCCAATCCCCTTCAATATCCCATTCAAGAATCCGTTCCAGGACCGGGCCATCCCGTCAGACCTCCAACTGGGCTGATCCAACTCCTGCTCATCGCTTTTCCGGTTCTTCTACGCAACATACGGAGACACCGCCGGACACGCCTACAGACAACGTTTCGTTCCGAGAATTCTCCGTCATGGTTGCCGCCCCCGTCTCAACGGTCGAGGCAATGGATGCCTTGGTAGATAACATGAATGGAGGGGAAGACATCATTAGCGCCAGTCTTTCCTCAAGTCGTGCCAGGTTCGGAATACCGGGCCACCATCCACTCTATCAACCGCCACTCCCTACTCCACCGCCGGGTATCGTCCTCGGTGGGGGCAAGGCTCGAAGACCCAAAAAGACCTCAAAGACATCTGTCCATAGATCCAGTTATTCGGGGGATGAGGAAGATGAGACGTTGGTACTGCATCCCCCTTTGCACAAGCGACGTCCAAAGAGATTGGCACCTAGTCGTAGCAACTCTACCGCAACTATCACCCTATCTATTCCTGCGACACCTTCACCTCCTCTCGAGGATGAATCTCGAGCCCCATCACCTGTACCACCTGTCAGGCCTACCTCTCCTGACTCGGTCGGTGGAACGTCTTTATCACATCAGGAACGTCCCAAAAGCATAGCGCCTTCCATATCCGACATCATTCGCGCGTACGCGCCTCCTGAAGCACAGATGCGGTCTCGGGCGTCCCTAACGCGTACATCTTCATATGCGCACAGTCATGGTCATTGCACTCTAGTAGAAGAATCTGAGCCAGATCCTGAACCACTGACCGTTGAGGAAGAGGCGGAGCTTTTATCCCGATCTTCCATCGATAGTGTCGCTGACGAAGTTCAGAGAACTCTCCGGAACCAGACCGCCATGAAGCCTACGCCCACCCCTCCACCTCCACCACCCTCTTCCTACTTGAAACGGCAGTCAACGATATCCGCAGACAGCACCAGTATCTATTCTCCCCGATCGGATGGAGGAACGGCATCAATCTACTCCATGTCCTTGACCTCAAGCCATCCTCCAACTTCCTTTGAAACTACTGATCTACTGGCGTCTTTATCCAAACCGTCGCCAGCTCAAGCTGTTGCTCAGTATTTGCGTTCAGCGCGACTTACGACACTACTGAAATTAACCCGGTCGCCTCATGCGTCTTCAGACAATCCTTTGACTGTCAGTCTTTCGGATCTGGGAAATCCCACAGGGATCCCAGTCGTTGTGTTCCTAGGTTTGGGATGCGTACGCCATATCATGGGTTTGTATGACGAGATGGCAGAATGCATGGGATTGAGGCTTATCACGATCGACCGGTAATTATCTTCTGTTCTCACACCATATGTCGGCTAATATGTATCACTAACAGATGGGGTCTTGGTCGGACAGAACCACGCGCAAAATCTGCAAAAGGCATCATGCAGTGGGCATCTGTCGTAGAAGAAGTCCTTGATCTGCTTCACATAGATCAATGTAGCGTTATGGCCCACTCAGCTGGTGCGCCTTACGCCTTGTCGTTCGCCAATAAGCTGTCAAAGCGTATACGCGGTGACATTTGCTTACTTGCACCATGGGTTGGAGGCAACGAAAGCGGTGAGCATGCCTCCAAAAGTCATTCATTCGTCTCATTTCTGTTTCCAGGAGGCTATAAATGGCTCAAATACGTACCCAACGGGATATTAAAGACCGCACAAGCAGCAGACTGGAAACTGCAGGCGTGGATGATTGGTAAACCTCCAACCATAGCCTATGAAGGCATCGGCTATGACTTCCGATCATCCTCAAAGGGCACCCTGATGAGCGGTTCGCCGCCGACAGCACATGGTAACATGAGCCCTATTTATTCCTCCTCCATCGATAATCATCCAAGGCCAAGCATGACTTCGAGCACATTTAGCGAGTATGACGATCTCGGGGATTTTGATGGTCGGTTCGAGAGCCGCAGCACGCTTGGCTTAGATCTACGACCGACTCGGCAAGAAGCCTCTACGAAAAGGAAGAATTCGAGGAGCTTTTTAGACCGTTTCAAAGGGCCATCCTATTCTCAACCGCAGTCTCCCACGGAGGACGACAAGGCGCCGTCGGGGCGACGTCTTAAAGCATTGCGCTCGATGGGGTCCTTGAAGTCCAAGCCATCGAAAGCATCGGAGCATCTAAGCCCTCAGCTTCCTCCCGCTCTCAAGTTCGAAGTTGGACTAGGTTTTGATGATCTCAATTGGACCAAGGCCATTGAATCGTCCCAGACATTGCTGGTCCGGGGAGACCGATCGCTGACGCCATCACCAGATAAGTTCTCGACGACAGGCTATCCGCGTGCAAATGGACGACGGTCTCTTTCCTTCAATACCTCGCGTGGGGCAACATCACTGCCTACATCCCCCGTTACAAGCGTGCAGGAAACCTTTTCCTCTAATGCGTCATTCACCACCAGAAACGGTTCGAATCATGGCTACCAAGCAACGCTAGCCAATGCTCTGATCGCTGCGTCCCACTCTGAATCTGCAAAAGGGACACACAATGATCTGTTGCAGATTCTAAATCATGACAATCATCCATGGGGATTCGCTTACACTTCTTATCCACATAAAGTCAATGTGTGGTATGGTGACAAGGACGAGAAGATTGCGGAACATGCTGTGCGATGGATGGAGAGAAACATGGGGGAGGGTAAATGTACTGTTAAGGTTGTGAAAGGGGCGGACCATGGATTGATGTATAAGAGCAGCGTGGTGATCGAAGTTTTAGAACATGTGTTGAGTTATTGGCAACCCGGTACGTGTCTTTCGTAAAGTTACGATTCACTCTAGCTCACGATTATAGAAGAACACTTGTGAAGCTTCGTATGACAACGAAGGAGATCTTCATTTTGTCCCTCAGCATGATTGTTGAATTTATCTCATTTCCCCTTCGTTCTTTCTCTATTAACTGCGGATTTGATCGGATTCATTCACTTGTACTTCATATCATCGACTTCTCATCATTCACCCCTTCAACGCCTAATTATACTCTATCGTTATCGACCTATTACTTTAAGAATTTCCTCTTGCCAGTATGTTTGTTGTAGAAGCAGAATTCACAGCGGAATACGTCCTAAAAGCCATCATGTTCATTGCATAAATAACACTGATAAGGATACAATATACAGTAAGTAGCGAAGATCTGACCATTATTCTGGCTACGAGTTTCACATCAAGTTTAACCCTTTAAACCCGATAGATGTGATTCCCGTCTGGTCTTGTAGACGGCACATCTCGACTTGGTCTGTTTGATGGCGTAGGGTTGTTTATGTGCCCGCTATTGGCTCCTGGCCACTGCCCCACCACCACATTGGCATACGATGTAACGTTTCTCCGGGGAGGCGGTTCACGCCCGGCAGCGGCGAGAGGCCCCATATTATCTAAACCTTCTACCATCGGCAACTCAGGTGGTCCGGTCATCCGCCTATCTGCAAACGACAGCGGCTCAGATAGTCTTCTGTGCATCTGACGTTTCCTCTGCCGGAAGAAAAGGAAAAGGCCTAAGACAAGCGAGAGCACAGCGACAGAGCTTAAAGTGACAATCACCGCGATTAGCGATCTGTTCACTGAAAACGGTGTAAGGTCGCTGTTATTATTGTCATTACCCGAGATTACTGAAGGTTCCGCTGAGGTACTGCTAGGCGTAGAAGCAATAGGTGATGATGATGAATATGATGGCGGCGTATACTGTGACGAAGGGGAAGGAGGGTCAGATGGAACGTCGGAAGTTTGGGAAGAAGCGGATGAATATGAAGCAGGCGGCGATGTCCTTTCTTTCTCGGAACTCGATACAATAGCAGATGAAGTTGGAGCTGCTGATGTCTCCATACTGCTCCCTGAGGAAGAAATTAGTAGCTGAAAATGTACATGTGGTTCTGAACAACCGACATGGAGAAAGGACGTGTGAGGGGGTGCTCGATACACCAGCTACGGTAGATGACGCAGAGGAGTTGATAGAGACTATCTCGGCGTTTCAAAATTCAGCCTTCTTGTACACAAACATTGGTGAACGTACGTGGATTAGAATCTCCATCGCCTGAAAAGTGAAAGGTTGTAAGTGGCCACACAAACAAACAAAATCACTACTAACCATCTTCGATTGTGACTACCAGGGAGCTAAAAGTGACCTGACTAAAATTATCGAATCTGATGTCGGGAAGGTTGAAAATGGCTTAAAACATGGTTGTGACTTGGATCGAGAGGGGAAGAAAAAATAATGTCCTATCCGGCGGGTAGTAATGAGATGGTTGGAGACCAATGGAGCATTTAAAAAGCTTACTGATTTTGCAAGATTGTTGTTCGAAAGAGTAGGGTCATGTCCATCTACTATAATGATGGACCCGACATTGGTCTGAGCATCACAGTCGATGCAGAAGCCATAGGCAGACCCCCCAGATCGCTTGAGTCCGATAAAGAACACACGGGATGTTGCATCTGCGTGTGAACGTGAATGAGAAGTAACAGCTGGAGTATTTTTGGACCTACTCGGCAATGATGCCATGAGCACGGTTCCGAGTTCATTGATGAATAGGAATTGCTGGCCAGCAGAGTTCTGTGAGATATTCCAACCAGAGGAAAAATGAAGTGACGTGTCTGTCGCATTAATGGTGATATTGTGAGAGGCTTCGGAGTAAAATACACATAGAGCCAGGAATAGAAGGAAAGACACTGTCATGAGAGAAGAAAGGAATCGGAGAGGTTCAAGGGGATGCCCCGCATACCCCAGCACTGAGCAGCAAGCACGGACAAGATGACAGAACAAGAACAAGAGCTCTGGACCAGGGAGACAATATAAGTCATCAGAAGGCTGTTGTGTTAGAGACGGTCGGCGAAGTACAGGGGTACGGGAAGGTTCGGACCGAATCAGTTGACCGGTTGCCGGCTGGTTTGCCGACATCAGTGGATCACAGACTGGTCGCCGTGGGAATCCTTGAGAACGCCACCAGCTTCGTCTCTCCATGACGAGCTGACAATGTCGCGCAAGCAGAGCCCGTTCCCCAAGAAACCTCTCGCCATCAAGCGCGCCGACGGCGACCCTCTGACGCGCGTCGACCTCCAATATGACTTCCTCCTCAACATCTTCAGCGATGACCAGCGTGTCTTCACCGATCCCTTATCCCTCTGCCTTCGGAGGCCCTTCTGGCGGCAAGGTCTCTTTTCGTGACCTCTATGTGAATGCAATCATGCATTCGACGAAGGCTACCAAGGCGCTCAAAGACTCCATGTCGGCTTCTGCCATCTTCGCCACCGATTTCGCAATGCTGGCTTTGTTGGCAAATGTAGGCAGGGTGAATACAACAATGAGTTGTGAGTAACTCATTCACTTCATCTCGCCTCTTTTCATGGTTTCACTTAGTCTTCGCGGAGAAGAAAACGGCGGTTCGAACATACCACCCGATACCTGCTCTACAAAGGGCCGATGGTAATCTCCAAGATGCGCCCAGAATCAAAGGTTTACTCAAGGCCTGTACGGTGCCGGATGAAGACCCAAAGTCTATTCCGACGACTCCCGGCGACATTCTTGCCCGTGCAGTACGTTCTTGGCCGTTCGCTTAGATATATCCCGATATTTATGACGTGTCCTTAAAACAGACAAACGGAAAGGTACCGCCCACTAGCATCGCCACTATCATTTTCATTCTTTCCAATTATTCACCTGTGCGTGTCACAGTGGCTTCTGCCCCATTATGCTAACCCCCGTCTGGTTAGGCCATCGGCCAAGAACATTTCTTAAATGAGCTTGAATTCATCGACCTCTTTCTTCCTGTTGAAGTCTCTAGTGCATCTCGCGCTCGGGCTTTTCTATGGCTCTGCTATCATTTTCACGAAGCGACGTCTGCCGTTAATGAAGACGACTACGACACCGAGGTCCTCAGTGTCAATCCATTCTGTGACAGTCACCGGCCAGGAAAGGCGCCTGCCTTTGTAATGATAACCCGCGCCGAGGCTGAGAAAGAGAATGTGGACACCGAGGAAGAGGTAGCTCGTGCGGAAAAGTCCGTTAGTCATAGAAACGACATCATCAACAAGGCCTCCACTACGTCTGCTTCTAAGCCCGTCCATAACGACGAGGGCAATGTTCCAGAAGTCAAACCCAAAGGGAAGCGCAACACCGGTGTCCCCATGACGCTCAAGGAGAAGAAGGAAAGGAAGGCGCTTTGGGATAAACAGTATCGAGAGCGAGTCAAGAATAAGGCGATGCAGGAGAAGAATAAGGAAACTAAGCGAAAGGAAAGCAAACAGAGGGAGGTTCAGCCCCCCAAGCTAGACCTGTCCGCCGATGTTGCCGAATTTGGGCGTCAGTTCAGGTTTTACTTGCCAGTTGTCACGGTCTCACATTTCTCTAGCGTTGTCCCGAGGCCGTGAATCCCTGTACACAGCTCCCGGGCATCGGCGTTCTAGCCCCGACATGAATTCAATGCACCAGCATCGGTATGCGCCATATAGGTTCGGGACTGTAGGCGACCCTACTTGGTCTTCTCGCCACGCCTCGCATTCGAAAGGCGTTGGAAGTTCCCACAAATCCATGCTCGAACGTATGTCGGTGTACACATTTTAATCCGCAGGCCTTGATGACTGTTGCTTAGACGCCTGGCATGTTATCAATTGTACAGATCCCCTTCTGGATTCTGATGATGAGGCGGACGACCATGTACATCGCGATTATTGTAAGGTCTGCCTTCCTATAGAGAATTTCGCATCTTACCTACTTTCAGCTAAGCGACTGCGAATCATTGCTCGTGTCCGCGGTAAAGATCCTACGCCAGAGCCAGAGCCGTATCCAGTCGCTCCTCAGCCACATACGTCCACTTGAGTACGTCGTTCACTGATTCATGCTGTAATATTAGTCGTACCGCACACTTCCCATCTGTTTATTCCTTAATGTTATCCAAGTAAATACTTTCGTCCTCTTAACTATTTAGCCTTAGTTTTCAGTAACCTTAGTGCTCCATCGGTATCCCTGTAATTGTGTGCATTACTACGTAGTTTAAATTTCATTTACATATTGACAAAGTGTGGTAGGTAAGTAAAGCTTCTACGACTAGGATCTTACATGTTCTGCTCAAAATATTTGGATACGTGCAAAGAAAACAGAAAGTTAGCGGGAACGAACGGAACAAAGGAAGGAAATAAAGACAAGTAGCAAAAGTAAACTAGTAAAGGCATGTACAAGACACGTATAAAATACAGGATAATACCACAATGCACCCCAGCACTACCCAGACCAGACAATTTCCGGTAATACAATATGCGGGCACAGATAATAAGTGGGACGAAAGGTCAAATAATGATCCATTCTGGGTGTAATTGACAGACCCAGGTCAAGTATATCAGGAGAGGGTCTAAACAGAAGGGCAAATTCTGTAGCAGCACACTGTTATTCTGCTAGCCACTTTTCACACTTCTTTGCGTATTTGTCCAGAAGTTGAGATAAATCGCGGATGACGAATGTGAGCACAACACTGGCGAAAAATTCCGACGACCGCCTTAGCTTTATGTCAGCAGCAGCGCGGATATCAGCTGGGAAGGCCGCATATGCAGGCGCCACAGGTTGACAGCTGATGGCTTTAGTGTGCTCGTCGAGTAGCTGCGCATGAAGGAACAATTTCCGCAACCCTTGCACATATGCAGCGGGTGAATCCAAACTAGGAAAAGAATAACGTTAGAAGCTAGACCACGCATCGACGCATAGAAGGAAATACCGACTTCTTGCCATTGATATATTTGTCAAAACGCCGGCCAAGTTTATCCCCCCAAGTAGTTTTCTTTAACACAAAACCCTCTCCAACACCAAGTTTCTTCCCAAAGTTTGCCACGACGCCGTCACACATGGTGGAAAAGTCTTCTAGCTTCGATATCCAGGCTTCACCCTCCTTCCTACCTATGCTCCCGATTCCTAGAGCCATCCCACTGCTTACATTCCCCGCACCAAAGTGTTCGGAGCTGCTATTTTGTAGATCCTCCAAGGCTGAACATAGAATGCCGACTACGCGCACCTTCTCGGGAAGGTTACTCAATTTGGCACCACCCTGAGACCAAACTTCCTGTGGAACATGTAAACGACGCGTGATATATCCGCCTGTGGTGGAAGTCATTGTTGTACGAAGTAAATTCATGAGGTGGTAAGGCTTCCTTAATGGATCCGCCTGGCGCTGCAGCAGGTAAAGGTGATATAGGCGTGATGGGGAGAACACTAGAAATGACGGCGGGAGGAGGCAAAAGGGGAGGATTAATAGCCATGGAAGGGAGATCGGTTTGTACTGTTAATTGAATCTGAGCATTCGGGTTCAGTTTGGAGGGAAATGATGCCTTTCGCGGAGCAGGCCCAGCACCATTTGCGATAGTAGTTGAAGGAAGGGGAGGTCGCTGTTCTGGAGGTGATATTCGCCCGCCTACCAAGGGCGGGCGTCGGCCGGGTTGAGACGAAGATCGTATTCTCCCTACGCCACTGAGCGACACTCCTGAGCTTGGCAATGAGGAAGCTACAGACTGGGGATGGGAACCGACAGAGACGACCGACTCCGACGGGGAAGAAGGTCTCGGCGTAGGTGGTGCCGAGGTCTTGAAGCGCCGCAGCGAGATTGTACCCTGATGAATGGTGGGGTTAATTACAACGACCTCAGGTCGAGGTGCTTGAGAGGAGCCTCTCTGCCGCGGAATGAAAACACTGTTGGGAATTTGAGGTGACGAGTTGTTACGGGGCGTGCCAGGTGAACCTAATGCAGGAGAAGGCAAGGCTGGCAGAGGAGGAGACTCGTTTTTGGCCGTGCGCGTGTCCACGACGAAAGTAAGCCGAGTTCCTGTTCGTAGTTCAGTTTCTGATATTTCAGCCTCTGTATGCTCATATTTTTCACTTTCCTCCTCCAGTGCGGTTAGTTTACTACCCGAGCTTGTTCGTCTATGTGCAACGGAGTCACCTCGCTGTCTGGTAGCGGCATCATGAAATTGACGAGAGCTATGCAGGGGCAGATCAGGCGGTACCTCATTGGGAATTGTGGGAACCAGAGGAGGAGAATTGAGAGGCGGCGGCAAGGCTGGAGGCAAGGCTGTCGATGATGCTCTTGATCGTCGAAGCTGTACAGATATCCGGTTTGAGGTGGGGGATTGTGTTGAAAGAGGTGTTGTAACGGCGTGGGGTGTAGGTGGATCATACTGTGTGTTGGCATATGGGTGGGATGAAGAAATGGGAAGACCTGATATCGTAGATCTAACCGGGCTCGCTAGGTCCATGAACATAGCAGCACCGATAGCCTCAATACCTTCGTGGGCATTCACGTGCTTCGACAAGGAGATGCCTGGGGCGATCTGGGGATCATTGTCTTCAACGTAGGTATCATTCACGGTATAATCAACTTGTGGTATCGGGTCTGAGGTTTCGGACACGGGGGAAACGGAGCTAGTCGGAGAATTCGGTTGTGTGGAATCGGCAGAGACTGGCGAATATATAGATGCTGTTGTATAGGGTAAAGGAGGGATGCTGTAAACAACACTGAGGATATTCATGCGATCAGCATACGTGTCATGCTGGTGAAACAGATAGGTCAATCTTAAGCGTAATATATGTTGAAGATACGCACAATTTTTTGCAGCCTTCGAACCTCCTCTTCTTGCGCAACACTACTTCTACGTCTTCCATTCCGTCGTTTGGGCTCCGTGGTATCCTCACCTCTGCGGACGCGTTCCATAACTTCACTGAGAAGTGCAACACTTCTGCCATATGCCATGACCGCGCCTTGGGGGTTATTGTTGTTGGAATCTAGCTGTACGGCCTCACGAGCAAGCTCCAACGCCCTTGTCAGTGCCCGTCGAGACGATGGTGGGCGATGCCCTGAGCGGGTTTCTGTTGGAGGCATTAAGTGATCAGCGTCCGCGTCTGGAGGCAATGGCGGCGCCTGTAAACGTGAGGAGGATGGGGGCAGTATTGATGGGGGAGGGGAGTCGGACAGATCGTCAACGGACGACGATGCTGACGGCTGTGCTGAGAAACTTGAGTGATGGGGGAAAGCAGCAACTGCCGCTAGCGAAGGTGATGCACCCTGTCTTGCAAAAGAGGCTGAGCGTGTGCCGCGGTTGACACCGTTCGTGTATGGCTGGGAATCATCTGATCCCGTTGAAGAGCGTGATACAGTAGAAGAAGAATGACTTGGATGGTCGTTGGTGGTGTCAGGAAGACTGGGAATCGGAAGATTTGGAGGTGGGCCGGCAGGGCGAGTATGGGCAGCTAAGGAGCGACGCCGCTGGGAAAAGGTCGTGGTCGTGGGCAACATGGACGGCCCTGCTGTAGGCTGTGGATTCTGCCAGTCACGAACCATGTTATACGGTGCAAGACGGACCCGTTCCTCCATTAAAGCGACGATAAAGGACGATAGGGATGACTGGAATGGATAGGTCCCGACCCCTGGGTACACGGAGGCTCGCCGCAACGGTCTAAGGTCCGAAGAGCAAAAGTAACCGTTATTTTCCTGAACAATATGGAGCACAATAAGGGAAGGGAGAAACGAACGCTGAAAGGAGCCCTTGAGGCAGAGTTCGGACACGGTTGCCCTCAGGCTGGGCTGACGGTGACCGAGATGATTTGTCTGTTACAAAAATGGGCCCACGAAACAACCAGATCAATCACCACGAAAGATCCTGATACTCCGTATTCATGCCCTATCTACCCGTCACTGTCGCTGTCTAGAGTTACAAAATAGCGTCGAGGTCGGCGGATAATTAGTCCTTGGCCTTTTTAGGCTTTCTTGAAATATTAATTGTTTCCCCAGCCTAGCCTTCCTTACCCACGCCACTCAGCCATCTCGCGCAACGCCTTAGTGGTATGCACTGATGTCACGTAGAAGGTATTTAAGGAGGCAGTAAGAAAGCGAGCGAGTCATTAGTAGGTACTAGACACAATCAAATCCTCGAGAGAGAGACACTAGGACTAAGGAAAAAAATTATCCGTTGTGAAAAACAAAAACTAGACGAGTACGGTGAAGAACGACTGGACTGAATTCCTGGAACGAACTGTTCAATGGGGTATACCTTGCGTGCAGCTGTGAATCTACTCTCGGAATTCTGATTGAGAGCCTTGAGCGGCGAGTCGACTTTCCAAGTTGCTATAGAGCAATGTCAGTACAGGAGAAAATAATTCCAAGTCGGCATCGCTGACCGCAACGATTCTTCCTTGGCAAGTAGCTCCTGCCTCTTTTCGTTGATCTCCCTCTGGACCTTGAGCTCGATCTCGCGCAACTGTAGCAAGACATGTCAGCTTCTTCCACGGTGTCATCTTTCACCACATTCACCTTTTCTTCCTCCCGTCGTAGTTGTTCCTCCTTGAGACGCACGCTTTGAGATGCAAGCTCTTCCGGTAAGATGGACGAGTCGCTTTATGAAAGACAGATTGAATGAACTAAAATTAGTAGGGACGCCCAGAGTACGTACTTGGTCTCTGCGTGAACGGTCCTGGAAAGCTTTTCCGTACGGTAGGTCTCATAGAGGACGTCATGAGTCAAAGACTTGAGGTCCGCAAGGTGAGAGCTAAAATGATGTCCGTCAGACTAGCATAAATTTACTGAGCTTTCAGGACGTACTTCAAAAGAGCACTCCTCAACCTACTGAAGTCAGAATGCCTCGGGTTATCGACTTCGGCAATGCCCCAAGGATAGATACGGGCGCGAACAGGTTGGCCGTCGATCTCAATCTCCTCTTCCGAGCCGATGACAGCAAAAGGTAGAAGGGCCTAGTGTTATCACGTAAAAAATGTCGCAGTGAAATGAATGTCAAAACACTGACGCGCAGTTCGCTGTTGTCCTGAATGGTATCCTCGTCATCTTCTTCGATATCGAAAGGGAAGTTGTAAACAGGAATATCATAGTGTTCTATGTCCTCCATGATCTGAGAAGTCGGTTTAGTGCCGTTCTAAAATCTCGAAGCATATTTTTTTACCCGCTTCTTGAAACCTCGGAGTTCAGACGGGGTCAAAGAATCCGCCTTACCCACAACAGGGATGACATTCGCACGTGGAGAGAGGCGACGCATCAACTCGATATCCATCTCTCGCAGACTGAAAAAGGTTAAGGCACTGTTCAGCAAATGATCCCGTAACATACGCGTGTCCAGTGGGAGGGATAAAGTACAACAAGGCATGAACCCTGTTGTCTCTGAAGCGAGGGTTACGCTTAATGCGAGACTCTTCGGCCAAAATATCATCATATTGGCGTTCGAGGTATCCAACAATCTCTTGAAACCTGGATGGAAGGTGAGAGGGGGGGGGGGGGGGGGATTGATAGTGCTTGAAAAGCTTACGCAAATTCATTGTCGATGTTGTCGCCAAATCCAGGAGTGTCAACGATAGTCAGAGCGATGCGAACACCGTCCTCTTCAAGTTCTGGAGAACAGAGATGGATACATAGTTATGCCAGGAACAGTGCATACACTAACCAACGTTAACGGGCTTAATTCGAATGCCCTCTTCAACATGAGCAGTCTCCGGGTTGTCGGAGACCTTGTGGGCCAAAACTTCGGACTCGCAGAGGGTATTCACGAATGTGGTACGTCCAGTGCCAGAGGCACCTAGAGGGAAAGTGTAGGTCGCAACGAAACGAAGACAACAACGAAGCTCACCAACGACCATAAGGGTGAACTGAACGCCCTTTTTGACTTTGTTTCCCCGGCGTCTTCCCGCAAACGACATTTAGAAAAAGAGAGTAGTGGAAGGGTGACTGACGACAGAAGTTGTGAGCCCAGTTGGCGGAGTTTAAAATCTTGTGGCGTGACCTTGTACTGGCCTTTCATTCTAACTCCACTGATTTTACTTTTTGCCTCCATTTGAGTGGCCAGACCGTCCGCGACTGTCTTGCCGTGGATGGTACTTCTTCCGGCAGCCGTTCGCTGTTTACACCGCGTTCCTCTCTGCGCAAGTCGTGTTTCTGTCCACGCAGCACGCGCCTTTGCCTCGCGGGCTCGAGACCAAGACGCGTCCGGAGAGCCCACGACCTTAAAAACGAAAAAGAAATATTCGGACTTACCGTTGGCACGAGTTCTGCCTGATGGATCTGTCGCACCTTCATTGCCCGAATGGATAAGTGACCAAGTTAAACCAAGTGGGCTCGTCATCTACCACTTTATAACAACTGACCACGTATTTCAGTACGGAAAGCTCGCAGTCGTGCCTTGACACCATTTGAAGTAATCCACTCCGACGATATTGTTGACACCGACCCGACAAAGTGTACCAAACGAAAGTCTAGCACTGTCGATTCCGAAGATTCTGAACTGATTGGTAGGGTGTTGACTCGCAATATAACTTGCATTCGCTTAGATGGCTTAGTTGTAGCTCCTCGTAAGCGACTGCTCCAAAAAGGCTGAAGCAGAGGACCCAATCAAAGGTATTTAAAAATATCACTCCAGTGATGAATTCTGAAATGATAACGATTAGCCGACACCAAGCCTCGTAGACGTGTACAGACTGCTGCTGCTGATGACTCCGAAGAATCCAAGCCCTGTAAACGCGTGAAAGAGGCTACTGCCAAACAAAATGAGGATGAGGACGCGCCACCCAAACATACTAGAAAAAAAACTTCAGTCACTGATGAGGAGGTTCCCAAACCCCGTAGACGATCCAAGAAATCAGATGCGCTTGACGAAATTGATGAAACAGCCAAATCTCGTAAACGTACCAAGAAGCCACCAAAGGAAACTGGAACCGAGAGCACGCTTGGGAGGCGCTCCAAGAAAGCAGCTGAAGACGAAAATAACGAAAACCGACCTCGTAGACGGACGAAAAAGGTAGCTGGAGTGGAAAGTGACAAAGCGATTGGTTAGTTTTCTTCTCAATTGCCCTGGATTACTTTGTGATGAGGCCATGACAGCCGCTGCGGCGCAACCTAAAGCTCTCTTCGAGGAAGTACAGGAAAATCTGTACAAGTTTCCACATTGTGTTCTCTTAACACGCGTAGGCCAGTTTTACGAAGTAAGTCGATATTTTGTGTTGCCATGCAAGATCTTACATAGAACATCAGTCTTACTTCGATCAAGCAATCGAAGTTTCGCGTCTACTGAATATCAAATTGACGACACGCAAATGGAATAAGCAATTTATTCCAATGTGTGGATTCCCTCTCGTCCATATTGACAAGCACCTCAAAGTCTTAGTGCAGCAAAACCAGCGATTCGTGGCCATGTGCGAGGAATTTCCTCGTTACCGTAGTTCTGGGGAAAAGGACTTCGATCGCCGGGTAGTACGCGTTATCACACCCGGTACTCTCATCGACGAGTCATTTCTGAACCAGTATGAGAACAACTATCTCCTTGCTATAAACGCCCCTATCGATGTGCCATTGGATGATAGCGTTGAACCGCAACAGTATCCTATTGGCCTTGCATGGATCGACGTCTCTACTGGGGAGTTCTTCTCCAAATATTCAGACAGCGAGAGTCTGCGCGATGACATAACACGTATTGGCCCCCGCGAGGTCGTTCTCCATAAAACCTTTGACGGTCAGGTACACACACCCTATATTCTTGGCTCTGGGGGAAGAAAGAAACCTCATTTCTTATGCCGCGCCTTCCGACAAGTCTACGCGTTTGAGCCCAGTCGCCTCAACACAAGATGCCTCCGGTACAGATGAAGAGATTGTTGCTGATGACATGACAGACGTGATAGATGTTACCGATGAGGTTTTGGAACCAGCCAGAAGGTCCGCGGTTTATACCGCTGAGGAGGGATCAGCTATCACTTTACTGACAGCATACCTCGAAGCAAACTTGCTAGAGCATATGCCAGCCCTGTCATACCCTGATCAGGATAACGGAGGTAATCGTATGTATATGGATTCTCATACGATCAAGGCTTTGGAGATTCGCGAAAACATCACGGAAGGAGGCACGACCGGAAGCCTGCTAAGCGTCATTAAGCGGACTGTTACTTCCAGCGGTACACGACTGCTTGCACGATGGCTATGTACCTTCCCTTTCGTCGCTGATAGTTACAGGGACTGATCATTACTCAGGTTCGCCGAGCACTTCAATCCCTGAGATTGGAGCTCGCCAATCGCTTGTCGAATTTTTCTGCGCACGACCTTACTTCCGTGAAGACCTTGTGGGAACCTTGGCAAAGCTCGAAGATGCAAGTCGAATTGTGCAAAAGTTTCTTCTCGGTCGAGGCGATACCTCTGACTTGCTTGCCGTACACACTACGATAAAAACTTGGTCCCATCTGAAGCTCCGAATTGAACGTGAAAAGCTCCTGGAAGCTCAAGAACGAGAAGAGAATTTTAGTCCTGTTGAATGGTCCAGTTTGGACTCGCTGATGACCCGTTTTTCTGACCTCGACGAGTTAGGCCGTAGGATTGGGTCAGCAGTGGAAAAGACTGATGTTGATGTCGATGAACCTGGTGAACCTGTGTTGGAAGACGAAGTAGAAGATGCTGAGCCTGCTTTCTTCAAATGGCGATATGGACCTAGTAAATGGGTCATCAAAGCAGAGTGATTGAAGTCCCTTTCTTTCCACATCTACTTATCGCCCATGTAGATTCTCCGAAACGCTCCAAACGCTCCACACCAATCTACGCCGGCTGCTTCGGGAAAAGGAGGATCTCGAAGCCAGACTGCAAATCGATTATGGTGCGCCATGACTTGTTTCCACTTGGCGTAACTGCACACCTGCTGTAGATGCTCCCTCACTGGGGCTTCGTTCTTCTCCCGGTTTTGGCATGCACGTTCATCTGGCTAGAGCCAAAAGAGATCATCGTCGCATCAACGAAGATCCTAATTTCGTCGCAATCAATACAACAACCACGACAAGAAGTTACGTCTATCAAGTAGGTATCATGTTTTGACCAGGTCTCGTCATTCTGACATGTCAGTGTAGGACTGGTCTCTTCTTGGGTCCCAGATCTTCGAAACTTCTATGGCCCTTCTTGCCGCAGAAAAGGAGGCATTTGAAACGCTGCGAAGCGAAGTATGATGTTGTGTTCTGTTAATTGAGCCCCCGTTAAGCTGTCGTATAGGTTAACGGGCATGCTGCATCACTGAGACGCAATGCGCGTATTATGGATGAACTTGACGTCACATTGGCTTTTGCCAACCTTGCTACAGAGATGAAGTTTGTCAAGCCTACGTTCAGTGAAGAGTCAGTTGTTCCACAGGTATCGATCCTAGTTAACTGAAGATATTGATACCTCCCAGGACTGTATTCGATGTTACCCACGGACGTCACCCTACAGTTGAACTTGGTTTGCTCACCAGTGGAAAAGTCTTCACTCCTAATTCCTTGGAAATGAACTCTTCTACTCGTCTTCACATCATAACGGGACCAAATATGGCTGGAAAATCTACACTACTTCGGCAAACAGCGCTTATAGCGGTGCTTGCCCAGACTGGCTCCTTTGTCCCCGCTGATTCGGCAAACCTGGGCATCGTAGACAAGCTATTTTCGCGTGTAGGCGCTAAGGATGACCTATTCCACAACCGAAGTACTTTCATGGTGGAAATGCTAGAGACAGCGGAGATCCTTCGGCGGGCCACGCCCAAGAGCCTTGTAGGTGACAATTGACATACTACATGTCTTGGCTGATGTGTGTGTGTTATCCCTAGGTTATTATGGACGAAGTTGGCCGTGGAACAACAGTCAATGACGGTCTCGCGATAGCTTATGCAACTGTACATCATCTTGTTACTCAAAACCAATGTCGAGCTCTTTTCGCGACGCATTTCCACGAGTTATCTGATATGCTGGGATATTCAGAGCAAACGTCGCTATCTAGCACACTTGAATCCGTGTCTTTTCTATGCACAGATGTGGATGAAACAGAGGTATCTGTTTTCTCGATTTGCATGCCATGTCCTCTAAACAAACTCTAGGCTGGACGATTTACCTATTCTTATCGTGTTAGACCTGGTGTCAATCGCGATAGCCATGGTCTCAAAGTAGCCCTTCTGGCAGGGATGCCTCAACAGGCGTTGATTGTTGCCGAGAATGCGCTAGAAATACTCAAAAGTAGGAGGGGCGAAGACTTGAGTCCTTCTCAGTTCCAGACCTAGATTATACATCGTAGTATTTCCAGTTGCATATTTTGGTATTGTATCATTATTATTTCTGTAATTATAATACTTTTCTTGCGTTAGACCGTCACAGATCGGATATGATTTAGCGCAGACCCAGCTCGAAGCCACTTGAGTTGATCCACTGACATGGTGTGTCTAGTCAATATCGTGAAAGGTTCACCATTCCGTGGGGTGACCTTGATCTCTATAACGTTCCTGTTTCCACCCTGCAGAAGATCCGATAGACCGACGGTCTCGACGATATCACCAGACCCGATACGGAAGTAGTCCGCCTTGTCAGCGAACCACAGAGGCAAGACACCTTGTTTCTGTGTAAAGTTAGAATCGTATCCGAAACCGAAGGCTAAGATTTTACCTTCAGATTTGTTTCATGGATACGTGCAAACGACCTCGCGATGATCATGGCACATCCTAGAAAGCGTGTCACCAGCAATTAACAGCGACACTAGAACTATATTACTGACCATAGAAACGTGGCTGAAGAGCAGCATGCTCCCGAGCGCTACCTTCTCCATAGTTGTCGTCTACCACGAGTGCCCATGGTTGGTCCCTGGCTTTGAACCGCTTAGCAACACCAGGGATGGTGTCAGTGGGTGATTCGGTAAGCGCGTGGTCATGATCAAACGCCACATTTACGTCTCCGCCTTCATCGTTGACAGCCTTAGGAGATAAGTGGAAGAATCAGAGGGATTATCCATCAAAGGGTAGAAGTCTGCGTACAGTTATGACTGTGAAAGGGAAACAAGAAGTTAACAGCGTACTAGACAACTTATAACGACCTACGGAGATTTTCCGATATATTAGTCAGATGCCCTTTGTATTTCAACCAAGGTCCCTTGAGAATGTAGTTTAGGCACTTGAGCTTCAAAATCCAACGAGGAAAGCCATACAGCAGCTGATATGTGATCAGTTGTACATTTTCCCCGAACCCTCATCAGGATCTTCAGCGACGGGAGTTCTAGATCGCGCGAGTTCGATGTCTCTTCTGGGAAATAGCTTGTGAAAGGTTCAAGTAGCTCCAAACGCTGCGAATCCTGGCCGATCACTACTTGTGTTTCAGGGCGCGGTTCGGGAATAGGCGAAGGGTAGAAGCTAAGGTCACCCGGGGTGAATCCGTTAGCAGGCAGATCTTGGCCGACGGGAGGCTCGAATTTGAACGATTTGCCTGAGGGCAAAGGCAAAGAATCCGTCAAGGGGTTGAACGATAACTTTCCAGAAAATGCCATAGCAGTCACGATGGTCGGTGAGGCGAGGAAGTTCATGGTCAATCGGTTACCATCGTTGCGCGACTTGAAATTCCTGTTGAAGCTTGTCAAAATCGCTGCCAGGGAATAAAGTACATTAGAAGCTGGAATTCATAACACAAGACTGCAGCTTGCCGTTCTCTTCGTCCTTTTTGTCGTCTCGCGCCCATTGGCCAATGCAAGGTCCACATGCGTTTGCTAGGACGACAGCACCAACGTCTTGTAAAGTTGAAGTCACCTCGTCACGTTCAATGGTTGCACGGATTTGCTCCGATCCTGGTGTGCACAGGAAAGGAACCTAAATGTAGTTGTTTTATGGAAGTCCGTAATAATGACTACATGTTCTTACCTTGGTGATTAGGCCTGCCTTCTTGGCTTGTCGAGCAAGATCCGCGACACTCGTCTAGAAATCTGGGATAACGGTACAAGGCCAACAGAGTCAACGTCACACGTACCATATCTTCGTACGAGCTGTTCGTACATGAGCCAATGAGACCTGCCGAGAGTTCATCTTTCCATCCCTGCTCCTTTACGAAAGCCCCAAATTTCGATATGGGTGTAGCAAGATCAGGCGTGAAAGGTCCATTAATAGTAGGTTCTAAATCCGACAAATTCTATAAAACATTTCTTTGAATTAGGACGCGGCAAACAAAGAAAGATAAACATACAACTGAGATGACCTCGTCATACTCAGCTCCCTCATCAGCGCACAGATATTGCGTAGCCACCTCGTCGGCAGCTCTAGCAACAGGCGAACGACCAGTCGCATTGAGATAGGCGCGCATATTTGGTGTATACGGGAAAGTGGATGTTGTGGCACCCACTTCAGCCCCCATATTCGCGATGGTAGCCAAACCTGACGACGCATGAAAACCAGGTTTAAATGGCAACAGACGGCCGTACTTACCAGTACACGACTGACTGAAGACCCCAGGACCGAAGTATTCCAAGATCCTTCCAGTGCCTCCCTAGAGCTCATATTAAGGTCTTGTAAGAAACGGATTTTCTATGCACGTACACGAACGGAAAGTTTCCCGGCGATGTGAAGAATCAAATCCTTGGGGGAGGTCCAACCATTAAGCTTGCCAGTTAGATGTACGCCTGAGAGGAATGATAAACAGCACAAAAGACTTGGGAGAGAAAAGCTGACCAACTATCTGGGGCGCCTTGAGCTCCCACGGAGTACCCGTCATCGCATCGACCGCATCAGCACCACCGACACCAATAGCTAATAGCCCCAGACCACCGGCATTAGGTGTGTGCGAGTCTAGTGGAGTTGCAAATCAGACACAGTTGCATATCACGTCAAGTTATATAACCTGTTCCCAACCTATATATCCAGATTGAGCAAAACGACGCGCTTAGGAAAAGAAATAAAAACCCACATAAGCATCCCTGGTGCCGCATAGTTCTCCAGCACGATCTGATGAATGATTCCAGAACCAGGTTTCCAAAATTCGATACCGTACTTGCGAGCGGCGCTTTCCAGGAAGTCGAATACCTCCTTGTTCGACTCTATAGAGCGCTGTAACAAACATTGTGAGTTGAGATTGACGGTCATACATGTATATCTTGCCTCTAAATCAAACTTGGCACCCTGCGATGCCTGAATGAGATGATCGCAGTGTATGCTAGTAGGCACGGCGGTCCGAGAGAGTCCGGCGCTCATAAACTGAAGTCTTCAATCCAAGATATGAGCATTTATTGAAGTGAAGTGCACGAGAACCTCACAGGGCCATTCTAATGAGCAGATGAGTCATGTAGAACCCAGTAAACAAACAATTTAGACACACTGTGCTGAAGCATCCTGCATCGCGACCCTCTGAGGATTGAGTTGCAGATATGTTTCCCCTCTAGTCAACCCATTCTGGAACGCATTCTGAGGGTCACTGAGATGGCTGTAGAGAATCTTTTCTGCGAGCGTGAGTGGACGCTTGAGAGCATTTCGCGCGTGTTCGAGCTTTTGAAGCAGTACAGGATATGGGGGCGTGATTGAAGCGCAGTCCTTTTCAGCTATCGTAGTGTGTGTTGCAAACAATCTACGAGCTGCAACGCCCCGAAGCATGGTTCGCGGATCGCCGCGACAAGAAACGGTCGAAATTTTGGGAACCAATCACGAAAGGGAAAATAGAGATAGCTTCCAGATCAAACATGTGTACATAACGAGACAGTAATATTTCTCTTTCTGTCGTGGGTTCTATCAGTCCCAGCAGCTATTCCATACCTTCCCCTGGTTCTTAAATTCTCTCAACAAATTATGGATGACTCTAACACCCAGCTGCCCTTTGAGTTTGTCGAGATTATCATATCCGAGTTTTGGCACTCTGAACATGCATCTGATGACCGTATCGCCTTTATGACTGCATGCCCACTCATCAACAGCCTCTGGAGGGACATCTATGCCAATATCACATCCAGGGATATCTACGTTCCAACAGTGCCATATCTATTCTATCTCTGCTCTACCATCGATTCTCAAAAATCATCCATCCACCGCCCTTTTCTTTCGAAATCCACCCGTCCCATCACCTGTCATGTCAATCTCCTCAAATCAAACCGTGACTCCGCCATGACCTCATACTTACTCTTCTGCCACCTACCCAACTCAACCGGCTTTCGCAAATACTTTCCCAACATCCAGAACATTCACCTCAAAACCAAACTCCTCCCTGAACCGTACTGTGGGCCGCGGAAGTTGTGCCACTGACTCATCCGAACCCGAGTCTCCGTACGACTTGATCAAGCGACAACACAACTTGGTGACCTACCCATAGATTGGTGTATCACCGTTGATGATCCTCCGGATCTCCATGAAGTCCATCCCAGTCTATTCGAGATATCATGGATGACTTTCCTTTGCGAAGTGATTTGTGATATAACTCAGCACAGCTGGATGTTAAGATGCATGTTTGATACATCAACCCATTTATCCGCAGTGAAAAGCTCGACGTGCTCCGGCAGTGCTCGTAGTTTTCATGGTCGCACCTGCTATGAAGAACGAAACAAAGACTTGTGGGTCTGAACCATCGTTTCCGGGAGGCGGGCAGAATTTCCACGAGTGGGACTCGAAAATGTATTTCCTCTTTGATTTTCCGTGCTTAACTTCTTTTTATGATCAGCTTTGAAGACGTTTTTTCTGACTTGTACGACGAGTCGTGCACGGATGATTTTTGGGAGGTTAAGCTTCCCTTGTGGAAACGCACCTTTGGTGTGGACCGAGTGTTGGATGAACTGGGAAGATTTCTTACCACAAAACAGGGTTTTGTAGTCCTGCTATGAAGGAGAATCATGTATGTGTATCCATTTTAGCTGCACATCATTTTTTTTGTGGTAACAATTCCGAGTAGACATAGAAAGTGAAAGTGAAACAGTTATCTCCGCGGGGATCAGCGGAGTCAACCAATGGCTGGTTTTTGAGAGACATCGAGGCAACTCTCTCACATTTCTTCATCCTTTGATCCAAGGTGAGCTGAGCTGAACTCACTTGCCCATTCACACATTTGCCGAGTGTTCACCTATGCAGGCGGCACGTAAGCTTCGCTTATTTATCTAAAGTTTAAGAGTTTATAATCATTTTCGTGCACCTGGTGAGGCTCCCCTCTACCTTAGGGTTTTCTTACCATAGTATTTCAGTCCCTTAATCCCCAGAGTGAGAAATCCGCTATATTTTTCGTCTCCCCTTGTACTAGTTCCAATTTGTTCTGTAGCGTACTTGTACTGTACTTTTTAGCCTATCGCACCCCGCAATGTGATGGGAACTTGGTTTTCAAGCTGGCGATTCGCGCTATACTCGTGCAAAAGGCAGAGGCAGAGGGCCAAATGGAAGCACAATAGAGCGCTATCAAGATTCAAAAACCCACTACCAAGGTAGGGGAATAGAGATGGCTTTCCAGATCAAACATGTGTACATAACGCGACACGCATAACCGCATAACGACTCCGCATAACAAATACAAAATAAAGAATTATAAACGTGCGCTACTCCCCGGCCCAGCTCCACCAAGTTCTGGGAACAACGCGATGATAATCCGGTCTAGAATCATCATGACCAGGTGTACATTGCATGAGGTACTCGTCAATGGGTCGATGGCAGATTTGAGCGTTACCGAAGGATCTGACCCCAACAGTATTGGAATGAGATGTGCTGATGGTATCCATGAGAATAACGACAAGACATTCAAAATCTGACACTCACATAGAGCGCCCCTGCCGCGCCAGGCAATCAACTTTGCGTAGATTTCGGCTTGTTCCTCTGGCGTAGGATCTACTGGAGGAGGCGTGGGGTACCCATTCGGAAATAGAGTCCGCTTTCCTATACGCACAATGTTAAGGAGTAGTGCAGGGGATAGTATACTATCAAGAAGGTAGGGAAAGAGACTGAGGCAAAGTGAGAAACGGTTAGCTGGTAGCAAAACGAGTTCCGTACCAATCGAGGAACGGGGTGAAAAAGGACGCCAGCATGCTGATGGTAGTTATGATTACACTTGACGCGTAACGATCGGGCATGGAGAATATCTCCGAAATCATGAGGATGGGTCCATGGGCATAAAATTCGTGAAGACGTTCACATCGGTTTGTGGAAATCGACGGAGGTGCAGGAAAATCAGAGGGGGAAAGAGGTACCTTAGGAAGGGAGGAAGTGGATGATGACTCGGATGGCGTGCGAGAAAGCGATGGAGAAATTGCTTCAGTAAGTATGGGACTCGAAGCTTGTGCGGTCTTCAGGGATGGAGGTCGGTGGAAAGACTTGGACGGCGACTGGTTCACAAGTTTAATGGTATTAACTGCATGTTTGTAAGTATGTATCAGTGCGAGACATGCTCCTGAGATAGACTGTATTGCAGAGAGGAAGACGATGAGGATGGTATGGAAGGAGAAAGTCTGGCCTGATGGTGAGGGCGGCGGTGATTCTGAAATCTGCACAACAATTTAAACAAAGAACTCAATGGGATGGAGCACGACTTACGGAAATACTACCGGCGAGACCGGGCTGAGGTCCAAGGAGATCTAGAATAGTCTTCTGAATGAACCAGGGCTGAACAATTTTTGGAATCACGTCCTTGACCACAATCTTGAGGAGAATTTCTCTGACAATGAGTCTTTCCGCCTCTGGCTCAAAGTCTTCTGGAGGTAGGCAGGCCTTGAGAATATGATCAAGGATTTGGCGAATGTAGTCGCGATCTATTTGACCATCAGGGGACAGGGCCATATGTGGTTGAAACTGATGGAAGAGTTGGTCAATGGAAAGGGCACCGCCCGCGGCATATGCAGTGGCAATTTTGGAAGAGGCATTACGGTAGTCGGTGTAATGTTGTGTGAGAATTACGGGAATGTCACGACAAATGACAGACGGGAAATCGGTTGCAAGAACGCGTTCCTCAAGATCCCGGACGACGACGGTGAGGATACGGGTGATGTCTGGAAGAAATTCCTTGTCGTAGCGAGTGATCTTGGTCCACCACGGGTTCACAAAAGCACGAAGAGCAAGAGCGATGAAGTCGTAGAGCTCTGCTGTAAGTTCCGGTGGCACGGGAGAAACGAGAAGAAGGGGTAGGTCATTATTTGACAGAGACGGGAAGAGCAGACGCCTTGCCAGCGACACGGGCTGCTGCTGTCGCTGTGTATTTGAACGATTTGACTGGAGCGAGGCCAGCGGCTTGCGGGACATAAGGCCGCCAGCAAGAGACCTGGGTCTAATTTCAAATCAGCACCTGGCTCCTCGGCCCATGTTCGGCCACCAATTTGATCTGGATCAGAGCTGGATGCATCACGAAACCATTTTCTCTCTCTTCGTTCGTCACCGTCGTCGTCCTGCACGTCTTCGCCGGCAACTCGTCGTTGCCGTCGTCGTCGCCCTCACGTGTTCGTGTTAATTATCCTGGATCCTAGTCGCTCATTCTCCACCACTCTCATTTATGCACGTCGACCTACATCTTACAGCCCGCGCCTCAGACGACAAGGGAATCTCCAGACAGACCATTATCATCATCGCTGTCTGTGCCGCCGTCGGTGGTCTCATTGTTCTCGCAGTCGTCGTTCGTATCATTCGTTCTGCATACGCACGTTCTGCTGCGCAAACGGCCCCACTGCCTCCAGTACAACCACTTGCTCACCACAGAGAACATCAGCTCGCCAAGTTCTACAGGGAGAATACAAGCAGGCCAAGCACCACGTATGATCCTTCCAACCTCACAGCGCCCCGTCCATTTGCTTCCGATGCCTCTTCCATCCGAACAAGTAAAGCCTCGCTGCTCGTTCCGGACAGCCCAGGTGCAAGCAGCCCTTCCCGGCACGCCAGCTCACTCAATGCGTGTGACGCGGCAGAGGAGATCTCACTCAACAATGCCCCCATGGAGTTGGATGTCCCAAGTCCCTCCTTCCAAGTCTCCACCAGAGCAAGCTCCAGCACTATCGGCTCAAGCGAAAATAGTCATACTTCCCCCGAAACGCCTCCGTTGCAAAGCTCTGCCAGCATTTCACGTTTGCCCCATCACCAGACGCGACCAACGTCGTCTGCAAGACCATCATCTGCTCGTAGACCCCGCCCGCTGTCACTAGCATCATCCACACACACTGTCGCTTCCAAATCAAGTAGAAGCAACCTACGAACTGGGGTGCCTCATGGACCTCACAATCAAGTCCAGATTGTATTGCCTGCGCCATTGGCGCCTAATGTCTATCCTAACGATGATATCAGTCCATACAAACACGTTGATGATGGTGGTTATGGCCGTCTCAGTGTTGTTGATCAATGGGCGCCTCGGACATATCGTTCAGAGGGTTCCTTGACTGGCGAAAGCCGTCGTTCATTCGGCAGCAGTATGTTTATCCTTCTGTCCGTCTTTTTGGCGTCCTCATTTTCTTTGCAGCGGAACCTCGACCATCGTCATCTTCTTCTCAAGCCAGCGCTCATTCACAGTCCCTCCCCTCACGACATCCTCGCAGAATCAATTCAAACCTTTCCTCAAATTCTTCGCATCCTACGTTACCAGCTACGCCTCCAACATCTTCATCCCCCACATACCATTCCCCGCCTCCGGTACCAAGGATACCTTCCATGTACAACAACATTGGTGCAGGTGACTTAGAAGCCCCGCCATCAAGAGGCCGGTCAAGGGATATCAATATACCCGCCGCAGTTCCTAGCAGGGATATATATTTACCAGACCCCGACGACGCAGAGAGATCAACGACGTACTCTGATCCACCAAAGTACCGTACGTTATCTAAAAAGAATGCAAATTCTCGTGGACGGACTTAGTCCTGACTCTGCTGGGATAGCGTAGAACATTTTATATGCTCATATCATACAAGTCGTTTTACACAACCACTATATTTATAGTTATCACTTTGAAGTTTACACGTCAGGCGACAAGGTCCGAGATAATGTTTGGTCACATGGCCAAGTTGCCGACGAAAGGCCACACGTTAGCTTGCTCTCATCGAGTCACCGTCTAACCATGAGCCTCGCTCGTCTTTGTATTTTCCGACCACGGACATCGCTCGTTGCCAACATAGCATGCAGGAACATACCACGGCGCGGCTACGCCTCCCAGACGCCTAGTCTGGATCCAATGACTGGTGAAATGATGGTTTTGCCCGACATACAGGTGCGCGTAATACTCCCAGACGGCGTGTCCTTCCATTCACAGAAATTCATTCAAGCCAAATCTACTGCAAATCTCGAGAAATACGAAACCAAGCCCACCTCCACCCTCGAAATCATTAGTCTTTGGTCACACCTTTGTTCGTTTCCTCTATAATGTCAACGTCAAATCCTGCTTACACATATATACAGACTGATCATATGTTGACGGTGCCATGGAGCGCGATTTCCGGTTGGAGCGCACCTCAGATCGAACCATGTAAGTAGTCAAGCAAATTTAATCTGTTTGATTTTCCAACGGTATCATTATAGACGGCCCGCTTCGTCTCGAACCCAGTTCAACTGTCCTGCATTATGCCCAGACTATATTTGAAGGCATGAAAGCATATCGTGATGATACCGGAAAAGTTACGCTCTTCCGCCCCGACATGAATATGAAACGGATGAACAGCAGTGCTACTCGAGTTGCATTACCTGTGAGGGCATACTTCAGCGTGGTTTCCAAGATAATTGATTAACATTCGCATAGAATTTCAATGGCGATGCACTCTTGGAACTCATCAAAGAACTCATTCGGATCGACAAGCACTGGATTCCTAAAGAGCCAGGTCACAGTCTGTATGTCCGGCCCACACTTAGTCCGTAACTTTATCTCGTTACTGGCATTTGTCAGCTTACCTCGTTCATGTAGTCGGAACCCAAAAAGCCGTCGGCATTGGTCCTCCTAATGAGGCGCTTCTTTTCGTGATATGTAGTCCTGTGGGTCCCTATTATCCTAATGGATTCAAGCCGATTGCGCTGTACGGAACCACAGAGTACGTCCGTGCAGCTCCCGGAGGTAACGCAAGCATACCTGTATCTTGGATAAGACGTTTGAGCTCATGTTGCTCACAGGAACTGGTGCATACAAACTAGGTGCCAACTACGCCCCTGGTGTTCTGCCTCAAAAGTTCGCTGCTCATAAGGGATATCAACAAAACCTTTGGTTACACGGTCCGGAGCACTATCTCACTGAGGTATTCAGGCACGAAACCCTTTTTCTACACTAAGTTAACTGATAGAAACTACTAGGTCGGAACAATGAACATGTTCGTCGTTTTCAAGAAAGAGGACGGATGTGAGTCGATTTTTTTCAATCCCACAATCCTGTCTGATGATGTTCAGCCATAGAATTGGTGACACCGCCTCTGGATGGCATGATTCTTCCAGGAATAACGAGAGACTCCGTCCTTGCCCTTGCCCGAGAACATGTGTCCGGCAAAAAGAAACTTGCCCACTTGAGCGACAAATTGATTATCTCTGAGCGGCCAGTAACGATGAGCGAAGTCAAATCTGCGTCTCTCTCGGGTTCGCTTGTCGAACTTTTTGGATCAGGTATGACAATGTATTGGGGTTTATAGCTACAGAATCTGACGCTGATAATAATACAGGTACGGCCGCTGTCATCAGTCCTGTGGACCGGATTGGATATCTTGGTGAGGATATTTTGATACCTACTGAAGAGGATGGGATGGGCTCCATTTCGAGACCTATCTGGAAAGAATTAGTGGGCAGGCAGATGGGTACGATTGAGAGTGACTGGAGTGTGCCTGTCACTCAATAGACTAGGAGAACTTTCTACTACAGTTTTCAACGAAAGGGATCCTAATGTATGTAAGGACATCGCCAAACGGTCAAAAGAGCATACTCGTGGTCGGCGAAAGTGATGGCCGGTGCCTTATTTGGCACAGCGTGGTACTCGGGTCTTATCACAAAAAATTCTAATTGTGCTATCTACCATCACCATCGTTCCAAATGTACCAACTATTCATTCTCTAAAACCGCGTGTGACCCCCATTTGCCTTGAGAACAGCCTTGACTCGATCCGACATGGTCTCAATATGCTTATCAATATCCTTCAAAGGCATCAAGACCCACTCCTGCAAAACCACTTCCCGCAGTGCCTTGGTGCTCGTCGGATGCCTTGGGAGTGCACGGAGACGCTTCTTGAGCTCATGCCAGACTGGTTCGATGGGGTTAAGATCAGGAGAATTTGGTGGATGAGGAAAGAGAGGGATGTTATTTTGTGCAAGCCAGCATTTGGTGGTCTTGGCTGTATGGCTTGGTGCGCCGTCTTGCTGGAAGGTGAGTCCTGGCTGGGCTTTGTCCAAATCCTTCCAAAACACCTTCAACTGACCCTCTAGCACCTGCTCTTGATAGCAAGCTGCTGTCATTCCTCCGCCTTTTCCACCAGGATACTCGAGAACAACTAATGGCCCCTTCCACCCCAATGCAACACATCCCCACACCATCACGTGCACGGGAGACTGCTTAAAGGTTGGCACTATGCAGTCTTCATCCAACTCTTCATCAGCACGCCGTGTCACAAAAATCCGACCCGTCTTATCATCAAGATGGATGTAACATTCATCTGACCAAACCACCTTCCTCCAATCCTGCTCCTTGTGATCCTTCGCCCATTGTTTTCACACCTTCTTTTGGTTTGCAGAGAGAAAGGGACGTTTCCGTGCAACACGTCGATGCAATCCGTGGTCATCCAAGGCCTTGGCAATAACCTTCTCGCTCACATCAATACTGACTTCATTCCTGAGGTCTCTGAGTGGCAGTCGGCGGCTTTTTACAGCTGCACGAGCAAGACGACGTGAGGTACGCTCATCAATCTTCTTTGGACGTCCACTACGGGGTAGATTTTCGACAGAACCGCACTCCCTGTACTTCCGCCAGATTTTTCGTGCCGTCTCATATGGAATGCCAGTGAGAAGGGCACTTTCGTTTAATTTCTGTGTAGCGAGCATAGCACCAATGAACTGGTTTTTTGCTGCCTCGTCGTGTTCATGTCGCACCATGTCTTTGGGCATCAGAAAAAGAAGCGGAATGACATTGGCAAAGTAGCTACACAAACAAAAAACTAATGATCGGCTGTGCAGCGGCCATCACTTTCGCCGACCACGAGTATAAGAGCATAGGTAAGCAATTAATACTAATAACATATCACAACCACCTCTCGCGTTTTTTTATCCTTTTTCTCGGCACTGATATGTTTAAAGCAATCTTTGAACACTCCAACTTGGCTGTCGCGGTCATTGACGAACCGGTAGAGGTAAACGGTTTGACACGCGGGGCTGCCAGGCCTTCCTCTGATTTGTCCCAGACGCTGCTCAGAATATCAACCGTCATCTCCCCAACAGAATCTTCTATCGTAATCTTGAATTGCCCGCTCACTGATCAAGCGAAGTCCTCCCGACGTCGATGAAGACGATGAAGAGACAGACCCTGCAAACGTCATCATTCATCGTCATCGCAGTGACTCTCCGCCTGTTGACCCTTCATCTCGATACAGTTCAAGAGGATCCACTTGAGCATCACTTCAGAACAAGACGAGCGACAATCTTGTGGTTCTCGAATCAGCAAAGGAAAATCGGCCATCGGGCGTTGTAATAAATGTAACGGTCTGGCGGCTGCCGTGCTGTCAATTTTACCTGAATCGTTAATGTCCTCACTACGTTGTGGTACTATTTTAGCAGGTAGTCAGGTTAGTTCATGTTTTCACCTTCTTTCGAGTTCAATCGTAGATGAAGTAATATCATATCACCAAAGGACGGCCGACGACGTGGTAATTTTTGGCCAGTGCTAGGAAGGTACGTGCGCTTTCAAGTAAAATAAATATACCACATTTAATATACTATTTGAAGATGAAGAGCCCGCTTTGACACTGACTCTGAAGAGTGTGCCAAAGGTCATGGTGGCCGCCGAAGGTTCTATCACATGATGCAGCAATTCTCGTTTATCTAGAGTGAAAAGCTCGACGTGCTCCAGCAGTGCTCGTAGTTTTCATGGTCGCGCCTGCTATGAAGAACGAAAAAAAGACTTGTGGGTCTCAACCACCGTTTCCGGAAGGCGGGCAGAATTTCCATGAGTGGGACTCGAAAATGTATTTCCTTTGTTTTTGCATGCTCAACTTCTTATTGTGATCAGGTTTGAAGACGTTATTTCTGACTTGTACAACAAGTTGTGCAGGGATGGTTCTCGGGAGGTTAAGCTTTCCTTGTGGAAACGCGCATCTGGTGTGGACCAAGCGCTGGATGATTGGCGAAGCTTTTTTACCGCGAAACATGGCGCCGTAGTCTTGCTATGAAGGAGAACCATGTATGTATGTCCCTTTTAACTGCGCTCCATCTCACAATTCCGAGTAGACATAGAAAGCAGGCCGGACTGTGACTAGTGTTGGCCTTACAGTGTTACACCAGCCAGTGAGACAGCACCGGCCAGTGAGACGACAGGCTCGGAATGGACCATTTGAACCCAAATGCCCTCAGACTTTTCCCTGAATAGAACATATTGAGTGTAGGCATCTTTGTCAGAACATCCGGTGCTATGAAGGTATCATAGCGTTGGTCTGTATGGCAGATTACAGTAAAATAGCTGAAAATGAAATATATTCTAACATTTCTGGACTTGGTAACACTTCCGGAGCTGTGAATTTTTTGGCATACCATGGAATTGTATATGTGAATCAGATGAGGCACAATTGGGCAGCTTAACAATGACCACAAGCGAAAGAATTGAGATGAAGTCAAAGAGCCACTGAAAGTGGCGCACTTTGTTGTCACATCACACCGCTTCCAAATCTAGAGTCGGCTGATTCTGACCCTAATGTGTCTGATGCGTGTTGATTATCAGTGATTACCTTCCCAATTTGGTTTATCATGCGTGATGTGACGTGTCTCACTGGCTTGTAAATTACTGATCTTGCACTTTTGGTACTGATAAGCTTGGATATGGGTAGAACCTTCTCCAATGCAATAATTTTAGTAGGGAATAATGTACACCGATGGTCACGCCTTTAGTGTCCTGGCTCCGATCATCTGCCTTGTACCGTTTAAGGCAACTCCGAGGGTGCTTTTGATTTCGGTGTCTCACTGGCCGGTGTAACACTGTACTACGTACTTCATGAATGAACAAAAACAAATTTGGCACCTCTTACTAGAGCTCTTGCCTTGAACGACGAGTTAGTGGCCGGAGGCTTAACTCAGCACGGGTGCACGGGACGGCCTCAGTACTCAAGTACTCAGGCCTCAGACCCTGTTTCCGATGGCCTGAATTAGTAGGTAGACCGTTAATGGTTAGGGGAGCTACAATTTTCAGCGAAAGGGTTATTAAGTACAGTAAGGATATCGCCAAATGGTCAGAATCGCACATCATCGGTAAGTAATGAATACAAATAACATATTACAAACACCTCTCGTTCCTATCCTTTGTCTCAGCTCTGATTAAAGTTTGAAAGCAGTCTTTGGATACTCCAACTTTGCTGCCGCAAGGTCATCGACGAACCAGTAAAGACGTCCTGGGTAAACGGGTTCGACACGCGAGGCTGGCAGGCCTTCCTCTGGTTTGTCCAATATGCTGCTCAGAATATCAACTTTTCCTTCTCCGGCAGCATAGAAGGCAACCCTTGCAGCGTGATTTATCACAGGGTAGGTGAATGTGATGCGTTTTGCGGGGGGTTTTGGCGAGTCCTCTAGATATGCCACCCAGCGATCATCCTCTGCCAACAGTTCGTGGCCGGGGAACAGGGACACGGTGTGTCCATCTGGACCCATGCCGAGAAGAATGAGGTCAAATACAGGGAAACGGGCGGAGTCCCCCCTGGCAAATTCCTTGATGAGCTCCTTCTCATACGCGTCGGAAAGTTCCTCCAGGTCATCGAGAAGGGAAGTATCGAGAGTATGAATGTGGCTGGCAGGGATGGAGACCTTCGAGAACAGTATTTCCATGCACGCAAGATGGTTTGAATCAGGATTATCGAGGGGAACAACACGCTCGTCCGCGTAAAAGACCTGCCTGGATGTCGGTCAGCTACGTAGTGTGATAAGCCCAGGCAGACTGACCATTTGTCCCATTTCACGCCAGGATGTCCAATTAACCCCTTCAACACGTTAGGCAGAGATCCCCCCGACAAGGCGATGGTAAATCTCCCTTTCTTGTCGATGGATTCCCGCTGGGCCTTGATGATGAACTCCGCGAACGAGCTGACGAGGTTGTCGACGGATGGGAAGGAGTACACGATGGGCGGGTTGGGTGAGTGATGGACGGTAGCCATTTTCGCTATTACGGGTGTGACTGGATGAACACACAATGTCGAAAGTAGCTCCAAGTAAAGGCTGCAATTGGTCGGGATGTCTCGTTCGAACTAATGCATGACGTCATCATATCATTTATTTCGTTTGCTCCGCTTTAATGGCTTAACTACAACGCCAAAGTACCAGTCAGTCGGATATCTCTACTACTGCCGCCTACAGATATCTTCGAGGTTCCAGACGGGATACTCCATCTCTGGGCTTCCACATCCCAGATGGCGAAAGAGTATCTCGAAAGCTCCATCGAAACCGTCGTGCTTTCTCCGGGCTCAAGGTAAATGCTGTCAAACCCTTTCAAACCCTGCGGTGGCGAATTTGCAGAGGTAGGCAATGAAATGTACAATTGAGGGATCTGAAACAATCACGTTCAGCTGCGTCTAGTTCTGTATTTGAACCCATACCTCATGTCCCGCAACACTCCCAACATTCTTGAGGGTGAACCCGACGTTTACCACGGATTCGTGTAGCCTTTTTATGTATTTTCAAAAAGTCTAAATACAAAGGAGCAGAGAAAACTCACGAAGGATCAATAGAGGAGCCAGGCCCACTAGCGATATCCCCCGCAGTGGATCCGGAGATAGATAGATCAGAGTATTCAAAGGTGGTGAACGACAGCCCAAAACCGAACTCGAACCGAGGTTTGATTCCTTGCGCATCGAAATGGCGATAATCAACGAAGAGCCCCTCGTTGTACGGGATATCAAGGATTGAGGTGCTGGAACTGTAAATGACCGCTGCCGAGTAATCGCTGGCACTATGAGCAATCGTGTACGGAAGACGGCCGCTAAAGGTAACATAAATCGAATAATCCGACTGAATAGCGGAATATGACGAACCTTGGGTTATAGACACCGTAAAGAACGTCGGTTACAGCGTTGCCAGCCTCTTGCCCAGGAAGTCCACTCCAGAGCTTTACCTGTTTTTAGTCAGGGTACGAATGAAGGACAGTAGAACTTACTACTGCGGTCACTAGAGAATGTGTGGTTTTAAGTCGAGTTGAATGATATCGAGGTAGCAATGCAGAGCTACGTACCATTCTCGTTGTCGATCCAGTTCTCCATTATGATGGGACCAACGCTGTTTACTGCAACCATAGTATTGGGGTTGACGCTTGCTACTTTTTGCACCAGCGCATCCTATGATAATTTTCTAGGTGTCAAAGACGGTATACCACGTCTAACTAATCACTTACTCCGCCATGCCAAGCAAGAAGATCATTTCGGTCCCCAAAATTCCCTTCAGGATAAGTCAATGCGAGGGAAGTGCACTAATACGTTTGTTGCTGACCTTCCACCGTAATGTAGCCCTCTCCAGAATCAGCTAATTAATAAAAGAATATCACTTGTTCGTTCAGGTCCTCATCTTCGATATCAGTAACTCACCGGTTATGAATACAATCGCGACGTCCTTTCCAGCTGCCGCATTGGCTGCCGCGTTGAGATCGGTATCGCTCGTTGAAGAAGAGACTTTCGTTCCAGTAGCAGAAGCCTTCGCAGTGAGTGCGTCCAATGGCTGTGTATTAAAAGATGCTCATATGAGTGCCATGAAGGATGGTAGAAGCTGGACACTCACCGCGACGAGATACGGGAAATCTGCGGTACCGCTTCCCCACCCTATGGATAACTGAATACCAATGCTATAACAATATTGGCTAGTGAGATACATACCCATCGCTAGCACGCCATCGTTTCCTCCGCGATCCGAGTATCTATGTACCGTCAGTCATTCAATTAGCTGTGGAGATGGTACACTTACCCATTGGGTCCCAATGTACTATTGCGAGCGCCACTTCCTATGATCGCTAAAGTACGCGGGGCACTCAACGGAAGTGCACCCTGCGAATTCTTAAGCAAAACGGTCGAAGCTTGGCCAATGGCGCGAATGATACTAAATTTATGTCAGAGATGATACTCGTAAGTATGAGGAGGGATTTCCAACTTCTTGTGGTCGCTCTGGACGTCGACATGACTGTTTCCCGCAGCATTGTTATTCCAAGCGTTAAAGTTGACACTTGGATATCCGGAATCTTGTCCAAGGAGGTACCTGTCGAAAATTTGTAACTGTTATATATGACAAGCACAAGATGGGAATGCTTACCATGCAGCTAGAATACGCGTTGCCATATCCTTACATTCCATTAAGTAAGTAAAAACGAAGAAAGCAGTAAGACCTACATCTATCCGAGCTTCTGGCACAGTTCCTTGGTTTACCGCACTTACCAGTGCGGGTCCAAAATATCTTCACGTCATTTTTTTAGACTATGAGATCACAGAGAACAGCTTTGGAGACTCACGAAACTCCTGAACCGAAGAAGGTATCACCGGGCATAGTCATCTGGAGAGCAAAGACTTAGGTCCAAAGTCGAATCGTACTAACATAGGACTCACGTCCAATCCCTGGTTGATTGACCCCGTAGAATGTGTCGCTTGCCAGTCTAGGGACCGTCAGACGACAATTAAGGGTCAAGATCTCTTGTAAGATGAAGAAGTACCTGACATGACGTCTGAAGGTTTTATTAGCAGCAACAAAGATCCGCTGGTATTTCAGTACTCACAGCCTGGGAACCCGAACTCGGTTTTCAATATACCATTCAGCGTCTTGTCGTTTTCACAAGCAAAGCTTCCATTGACTGAAGAGGCATCAGTATTTCCTGGCTAATGTAACTGAGAGCTACCGACTTTGATCTAGAAGTAAGAGTACTCAGAAACTCGGTCTTTACATCAGGAACGGCATGAACTCAACTGTAGCTGCACATAACTGAGGCAACATTTGCTTGCACAGAACGGAGAAACTTGATCAAAAAAATTTAGCGTTTCAGTTGGAACTTACAAGAAGACACCCACAGGATGAGCGTATATTTCGTGTTGCTTCAAGATATCTCGTCAGTATGTTTCCACAAAGCTAGGGATCAGGTCGTACAGTTCTAGTCTAGCAGTCAGCGATACGACTGACACAGAAGAAACAAAAGGTTTACCTATCATCGACATCTGAGGAGCTGGTATCTCGGAAGTGTTCTTGCTCGTTGTTGATATAATGCTTGGCGGTGGCTTCAAATTTACTAAGCTAGGATTGCGCAAAGAAAGAGAATCGACTTACCTTGTACGCCGGCTGATTGTACTCCCATGACAGTTTCGTATGCCCCCTCTCCAGACAGGAAGGGATCCCCTCCGAATCTAGGCAGCAATTGATTAGCACTAGGCTCATGCAAATACTTGTCACTAGCGTACCCTTCCCAGTTTCGGCCGGCCGCTGGAGCACGCATAGTGTTCATCATAGGCCCTAGAGCAACATGTACACCTTTGCCACGGAACTCTTCCCCCATTGCCACGCCACGTTGCCGAATTAGAGTCCGATTGAATGTGGCTGCTGCATTAATCGCGCTACAATACGTCAACTGGTTGTTCTATCGACAAATCTTCTTACTTACGCCGGGAAAGCGGAAACGTTGTCGGCATCCCGTACACCTAGAGGAGAATCTAGAGCCACTGATAAGAAAACTTTCAATGAAAACACTTCCACTTCACTAGCCTTCCAGACACAGGCCCGGGAACGAGATACTAGGTACTGCCGGGGTATTCCCAACACAGTTTCCTGGCATTATTTTATCAGCTTCTTGACCGTAGAACCCCGATTGTAACGAGGTAACCTACCATTCATCCAGCCAACGCCTGTAAACATGTATCAAAGTCATCTGGGGTGCAAAGGTGCGAATTAAAGAGTGCACCTGTGGCTAAATCAACCTTCTCCTGCAATGACAGTTTTGCCACTGATGCCTCAGCCTGCAACACCAATGTCAATGACAAAAGTGATTTAACCATCAACGGACCAGACAACCTTTTTGTAGGCGGCTTGCCATTCTGGCGACATATTGGTAGCTGTAATCGACGTGCATCAATATGTCGCCGTTTTAACGCATATACGAAAAGCACCTTTAGGGATCGAGACTGAAGAGGTGCTTGTAGCACTCGAAGTACTGGTCGAAGCGGCCTTAGACGTCGTCGAAGCGGCCGTGGATGTCGTTGAAACGGCCGTGGATGTCGCCGACGATGATGCCGCCGAAGGCAGACACTGAGAGTAGTCTGTGGTGCATACGAAATTTAGCAAAATGCCACCGTGGTCACCCCAGGATGGCCTTACAGTCATTGAGTACGACACAGGCCGAACCACTACTACAGGCGGTTGACCCGGTCCTATTGAGTGTTGTATAAGTAGGTGTGTATGCCCTGAAAAGATCAGCTACGGACCATCCAATTCCGCCGCATTGTTGATAGACTTGCTGCTGGGCGACAACAAGAGTTACGAGAGAAGAAAACGCAAAAGCACTAGCAAGCCGCAGAAGTGCCATGCCTAACAAGCAGCTTCTTGGGACGTCTATCCTTTGAATAGCTGGGTTTTAAGCGGTCGCATAATTGAGCTCGAGGAAATCTCGGACAGCCGAAATTCAAGCCCAAGAGCCTCAGAAGAACGGCAAAACCGCGGGTCTACTAACAAGCCGCCCAAAGCTTTATAGGGAATGGTCAGGCGATATAGCGTGCATGTGTGAAATGCTCTTGAAAATATTAAGGCGACGTACATTTATTGATGATACAGACCACATGAGGATCTCTTGGAACGCCCGGAACGGAAATTTGCTTAGGCCTTGGGAAACAAAACAATAGGGATTCGAGACGCAATTTGTTCCGAGTAATCACTATGTTGTTGTTATTCAGCGAATCCTAACGTACTCTATGCCAGATGATTAGTATTAGGAGTATCGTACACCCACGGGTATTGTTGATGTGGTCATACCAAGCGAATACGTAGCACATCACCAGAGAGGTTGAACTTCTGTCTCCTTCCAGCCCTTCGCTCTAGCTTCCCAATATCCACCAATATAGATCCATTCATCTCCGACTTGCTTGAACCACCGTGGTTGCCGTTCTTCTCCTCTGCGCCTCCGGTCCCGCTGTAACTCCTCGACATGTACCTTCTCCTGCTCGGCTAGGTCCAAATCACCTTTCTCAAGCGCTCGGACGTCACGTCGGTAGCGGGAATCGGTCGGGGGTAAACAATTAACAATGTCGTCCGTGATTTCGTTTAACGTGATACTATAAGACGTAAAGCCATAGTATTGGTGGGTGTCTATGGGCCATGGCGTGACCCTCCACAATATACGCAAGTGAGAGGAGTCCACTGTTTCAGCAAGCTGTTCGTCCCATTTACCTTCGAGTTGTGACACGATATCGCCCGATGGAGAATATAAGGTACCAGAGACAACGTTGGATACTGCCCAATACCCGCTTTGCTTGAAATCAAGAACACAGCGACTTGAGTCGCGTATGTTTTCGATAGTGAGTTTGCCACAATGCTCTAAGTATTTTGTTCCAACCATGAGATTTCTCATGAAAGAGGAAGGTTTTTTCCTGAACGTTATTGTCAAAATCCTATCCTGAGAAATCGCATGCACGCACCATTGAAAGTGATCATCTCCGATCTTGACATGTGTTGTGCCCAGCGGGATAATCTCCAAGCTTTTACCTATGTCAAAGAAGATAAGGTTACGGGCTTTCCTCGGCTAGAAGCAGGTACAAACCCCAAAATTTGGTCTTGCCGGAAGATGTGGCATACAATTTCCAGTTCTTCCCCTCGGCATGATACGCCATTTCTAGCGGGTTATGGCAGACTTTCTCTGCGATAAATTTCATCCGCACATCTTCAAAGGTTTCGGCGAGCATTGGATTACTAACTCGAATTAGCAGGAAGCCTAAATGAGGATGAGAGCCTTACAATCCTTTCCTGCCTGACCGATGCCTAGTGTGCGCATAGCTGGCAACCGCAAATGCCGCAATATAACGCAACCGATCCACTGAATCCGCTGTATCAGCGGCTTGATTGAGAAGATCATAATATTCCACTTCTTCAGCAGCCCTTTGGAGAAGCGTCAAAGGCTCATTGAAGGTTACAGGGAAAGCTATTGTTGAGAGATCCTGGAAGCAATGAGTTTGCGGACGAATAGACCGGATAGGTCTTACCTTCCCAACATTCTTCTTCAGCATGGAGAAGAGACTGCCTTCATCGCCAACGGGAGGCGCGGGCAAACGGGTCCGCCGAACAATTTGGAGAGCATAAGTAGATGTATCGGGTTGAGTCACTTCTTCGCTAGGTAACCTGGTAGAGCCTAGTTCTTGTGCTATGTCAGTATCGACACTAGAGTCTTCTCCATGATCCAAACTGCTCCTGCTATCGTTACTCAGCATTCGACTCGGTTGCTCAGTACCATCTGGGAAGGCATGGTCATCCAATACAAACTCTTGGGCACCCTCGTTGAAACCGTCTGGGGCGTCAAACCACTCATTGAGGCTATCAGTGATAGTGGTGGCGATCGACGCGCGCTTTGAAGGCTTAAATGAAATGCTGGGGCTGTGGGGGGCAACCATGTGTTCTTCTTCTTCAGTGATTGGAGGAGGTGATACATGAGTGGAGGTGACACCCTCAGCCTGAGTAGACGCCTGAAGAGCTCTAAGTAAGGCCGTATGTTGGCTTTTCAACGTGTCCAAAGCTAGAAGGACGCGCTGGAAAGAATTCAAGGACATGTCTAAATTTGCACTGCATTCTGAATGGATGCTATCGGAGCCAACACCTGCGGGAACATGTGGCGCTAATACAATATTTAGTCGCGTTGAGGTTGCTGGCGGTAGAATCACCTTTTTTGAACAGTCCAAACATGGACGCGGAGTCTTTCTTTTCCTTCTCGTTCTTATGTTTGTGGTGTTTTTTCGGGTTGACGTCGGCCTTGAGTGAATCCAAAGCATCCTCCAGCTGACATATGGTCTTAACAAGGAGCCGTTAGAACGTGCAATATGTGTCTGTTATAACTTACCGTGCTCATGTCGTCGGCGATGGCACCTGATCTACTTAATTTGAAGTTGCCTTGTTGTCGCGATGCTAATCTTATGCTATTTGATTTACGAACTTCTGCACCTGCGACAACGAATTTCCTGGAGAAGAGCAATTCAGGACGATGCTGCGAACGTTGGTCAAGAAGGTTGACCTAAACGCAGCCATCCATTGATTAAAGTCGTCCGCGTTTAAACACTTAATGTGGAATGTGGCCGTATTTGAGTCCAAGTGAATATCCTTTCGTCCTGGGGCCGTGGAAATAGCAGCGTGATGCAATGAAATCTGGTCTCGAGTAGGTTGTCCGGGCTCAAAGGAATATGAAAGCAGGCCAGATTGATATAATGTGAAGTAGCGGCGAGCAAACCCTATGTCAGAGTGAGCGGTACCTCGGTTTGGAGTATGAAGAAAATGACCTTGCATCCTTTTGCGGCGCTTCTTCAGAACCCATCCTTCATGAACGACGACACGACTGGAAAGGCTATTAGGGATTCCGGAGTAAGGCATGCCCAAGGACAGCGAAGCTCGTGCAGCAGCACTGTGGGATGCCATGTAGGAAGGGGAAAGAGGAAAAAGTGGCAAGATAGGAGACAAACGACAGTCCTCTAAATGAAATGAGCGCTGTAGCAACCCACACCAGGCCGCACCGACTATCCCAGACTATCCCGAGGCACTGCCGCTGCCAGGCGCTGGTCCCCAAAGTGTTGCAAGGTGCCTAACCCCGAGTGCCAAATAAACCTTGATTAATATTATTGCTCTGGCGAATCTGATTCGAGGACAGTAAAGCTCCCTTTTTGAACCGGTATGTGAGCATTCGCAGGAGTGCATGGCCAGTGCAGCATTACCTTACCGAATTGTGGAATTATTCAGTCACGGTATCGAGGAGGAGGATGAATAAGCGGAGCAACGGCCCGGTGATGACCGGCGATCGATTCGACACGGTGACCAGGGTGCCAGCACTTTTCTTTCCACCACCATCACTCATCCTTCACACATCAGAAATGGCTACGTATGTCCTCTTCTCTCTCCAGTATTCTGCCTCATTCATTAATTTTCTGCATCAGAGGAGACATTGGACTCATCGGCTTGGCCGTTATGGTCAGATTACTAACCGTCGCGTAGACATCCAGTTTCACTAACTTTTGTACAGGGTCAGAACTTGATACTGAACATGAACGACAAGGGCTTCACTGTCGTAGCCTACAATCGTACCGTCGAGAAAGTGGATCATTTCCTGGCGAACGAAGCGAAAGGTACTACGCGATTCAGTAATCTCTGCATATCTGCTCACGTTTTCGCATCGCAGGGACTAACATTCAAGGCGCTCATTCTATTGAAGAACTCTGCGCGAAGCTGAAGACGCCCCGCAAAATCATTTTGTTGGTTAAAGCTGGCGCAGCGGTTGACTCCTTTATTCAACAGCTCATTCCCCATCTTGAGCCTGGTGACATCATCATCGATGGCGGAAATTCCCACTACCCTGATTCTATTCGTCGCACAAAGGAGCTTGAAGCCAAAGGCTTCCTATTCGTCGGCTCTGGCGTTTCGGGTGGTGAGGAAGGTGCTAGATATGGACCATCTCTCATGCCTGGAGGTTCGCCCGCTGCTTGGCCTGCTATCAAAGAGATATTCCAGAAAACAGCAGCCCAGGCGTATGGCGAACCTTGCTGCGACTGGGTCGGTGAGACTGGTTCAGGCCACTACGTGAAGATGGTTCACAATGGTAATGAATTCATGTCATCATAGGTGACGATCTACTTACATTATATCAGGCATTGAATACGGAGACATGCAGCTGATTGCCGAAGCATATGACATCCTCAAACGAGGTTTAGGTCTTTCCGAAGACGAAATTGCTGATATCTTTGAAAAATGGAACAAGGGTGTCCTTGATTCATTCCTCATTGATATCACGACCAACATTCTCAAGTTCAAGGATGATGACGGTGAACCGGTAGTCACCAAAATCTTGGACAAGGCTGGTCAGAAAGGCACCGGAAAATGGACTGCCATCGCGGCTCTGGATGCTGGAATGGCCGGTCAGTGCTTTCGTTTGTTTGTCTGTCGGTCCGGTTGACAAATATATGAATCTAGTCACTCTTATTGGCGAAGCCGTATTTGCTCGTTGCCTCTCCGCTATCAAGGATGAGCGTGTGCGCGCAAGCAAGACTATTTCCGGACCTCAAAGGGAGCCCTTCCGTGGAGACAAGCAATTGTTCATCGACGATCTCGAGCAAGCCCTGTATGCTTCCAAGATTATTTCTTACACTCAAGGATTCATGCTCATGCGAGAGACCGCGAAGGAGGTGAGCATCTTCCCGACCTTTCACATATACAACTAATCTTTTTGCTTATTTAAGCTCAACTGGAATTTGAACTACGCCGGCATCGCCAGCATGTGGCGTGGTGGCTGTATCATCAAAGTACGTCTTAAGTTCTATCCCACTATGTGTCGCTAAGGGCCACCGCTTTGTTAGAGCGTATTCTTGAAGGATATCACCTCCGCATATCACAAGGACCCTAAGCTGGAGTCCCTTCTCTTTGATGACTTCTTCAACAAAGGTACTTTGGATAATGTCCGACGTCTTCGCATGTGCTGATCATGTCCTAGCTGTCCACAAGGCTCAGCCAGGATGGAGACGTGTCATTGCTCAAGCCGTGCTCTGGGGTATCCCCACTCCCGCTTTCAGCACTGCATTGGCTTTCTTCGATGGTTACAGGAGTGAAATCGTTCCTGCGAACTTGTTGCAAGCTCAGGTATGATCGCCTATTCAACATTCCTGTCAAGGAATTTCTTACACAGTGTTTAGCGTGATTACTTCGGAGCTCACACATTTCATGTTCTTCCTGGCAAGGAAAATGATAAGTTCAAGACGGGCGAGGATATCCGTAAGCTTTCCCATCCCACCTTCTACCCCGTTGACAACTCACTCTTCTTGACTTCAGACGTCAACTGGACTGGTCGTGGCGGCAACGTTTCCGCGTCTACCTACAACACATAGGGTCACAGGCTATCGACCATTAGAGCTGCGTATGCCTGGAGGATATTGTACCCCAGAAAGCCATGTACACTATTGAAAGGAAATATATAGAGAAAATGTACTTGTCCTGTTTCTACTTTCCGCGTTGAGCGATCGGCCCGGCTGTGATCAAATTGTGCTTACATTCACTCACTTTATGTGTGGCATATTCGTCTGTGCCCGACGGTTACAAGGCGACCCTCAGACCTTCGATACCGCTGACTCGTCTTTTGAGAAGCTATGTATCAGTTTAAGGCATGCAAATGCTGCACGTGGTACGTGATGGCTTGCAAACTCAAACACAAAGTTTTTACTAGTCACCGCTTAATCAGGGCCTGATGCCCAACGAAGCCACAGAGTGAGCTTCAGGGCCCCAACGTCCGATGCCAGCACGGTCAATCTAGATTTTTTTGCGTCTGAACTCTGTCTACGAGGTTCCCGGCCTGTCGTGCAACCTCACATCCGAGACGGTGATATTTTGTGCTGGAATGGAGAGGTTCATCACGTTGCTTGTTCAATCCTTATACTGGCTGATACCAAAGTAGATCTTTGAAGGACTAGATGTTAGTGATCTTATGTTCTGATGCTGTGGCTGAGAGCTAAATATCAAGCTTTAGATGGGGCCGGGTGAAAACGACGGTGTCAAGTTATTTGAAAGTAGCAAGGATCTCAAGTCACCAGTACAAATACGAGACCTCTTCGCGTCAGTAGAAGGCCCGTAAGTGTTTTCCTGCGTTCGTTATGTAACAGACGACTGAAGATCAACATAGCTATGCTTTTGTCTTTCACCATGTAAGTCGTGATGCTCCCAGCCATTTATCTATTCTTAATCAGTGCCACTTGTAGGAGGAGTCTGGAAGCCTCGTATTTGCGCGCGATCCTCTGGGTCGTCGGTCTCTATTGATCCATAAGCCATCCCCATCGCATCCATATCTCATCTTGACTTCGGTGACTTCTGGCGCCGATGCAGGATGTTCTTTCGAGGAGCTGTCCACAGATCACATCTTTTATCTCAACTTGAAAGATCTCGCTCAACTGAACGACGTAGGCCATATTATCAGCAATCAATTGCCCATGCAAACACTTATTTTTATAGCCGATGGCGTTCGAGGATCATCTTAAGGCCTTAACTCGATGGCCTTCTCAACCCACTGTATTTGACTATGTAAGTACTGATTTATCGAGGGAGTAGTGATAATACTTCATGCTTTGACAGGCAGAGCTTCCGAAAGTGAATCCCTCGATTCCACCGGATACCTGGCCACGTTTAGCTTCACTCGATGAAATACCTAGTTATCTCCTGGCTTCCGTAGATGCATTGATTTCACACCTAGATTGTAGTGTTATGCTCCGCGTTCACAACATACCCCACCGAAGGTCTGTTTTATCTCCGAATATTATGCCATGCTAAATGCAAACCATTACTTGTACAGTTCTGCACCAACACAGTCCAGAGTTGCTGTTCTCTTTAGTGGAGGAATAGATTCAACAGTCATTGCGTACCTCGCCCACAAGTTTGTTTATGTGACCTAGCGTTCGAACTTAGTACGGTCTCATGCAGTTTTTAGGCATATACCTCTAGAAGAATCGATAGACCTCCTCAACGTCGCTTTTGAGAACCCTAGAAAGATCCGGATGGAGACGGAAGGCAACTTTGGGGGAGTATCAAAGCGCCATAAGAAGAAGGATAAAAAACCACCCGAGGGCGACCCTGTCAGAGTGTCGTATATGGTTCCCGATAGAAAGACAGGGCTTCAGGAAGTGGAAGAACTCAGGCAACTGTGTCCCGGGCGCACTTGGAATTTTGTATGCCCTTTATAAAGCTTGCCCCTTTTGTGTTAACGAGTCCAACAGGTAGAAATTAATGTTCCTTATCATGTTTGTCTTCTTCCCCGTCCAAGTTGAAATCACTCCTATGGGGTACATAAAACAGGAATCGCAAGGGGTACGCTCTATAGTCGAAGCATTGATGCTGCCCAGCCGTACAGTCATGGATTTCGTGAGTGCTGTACAGATTGAACATACTCTCGAATCATGAATGATAAACTTACAAACAGAGTCTGGCTATTGCCTTATACTTCGCCTCTCGTGGGGTGGGTCATGTACGTGCGTATCTGGGTGCAGAACCTGTAGCATATACTAGCTCAGCCCGCGTGCTACTAAACGGCCTTGGATCTGATGAGCTGCTGGGAGGTTATGGAAGGCATCGATCCGCATTCAACTCAGGCGGCTGGCAAGCAGTAATCAGCGAAGTAGGACATTCTCTTATTCAAAGGAGCGCCGCATTCATCACACATTTGTCCTCAAATAGCTCCAGCTAGAAATCCAGCGCATTCCGGTTCGAAATCTGGGTCGGGACGATCGCATCTGGCAAGTTATCTCTGGTGATCGGTTTTGTAAAACGTGGTGGTAATAATATTTCCAGCTCATCTCACGGAAAAGAAACAAGACATCCCTTTCTATCATTTGGAGTGGTCTCATTTTTGGCCAATCTGCCAGTTCAGCACAAAATGGACCCCCGTTTAGAAGTTGGCCTTGGAGATAAGATGCTATTGAGATTAGCTGCCCAAAAAATGGGATTAATTGAGGCGAGCAGACGAAAGAAACGGGCCATGCAGTTTGGTAGTCACTCTGCCAGGATGGAAGGAGATGCTAAAGGAGATGTTATATTGGATCAGTAGTAGTAAACGTCGCATTAGACACTTGGTCGCCATCGCGCTGCAATGAGCTCTGACTAAATGACAGTGACTAAGCCAGAAAAATACGCGTCGTTGATGTGTGTTTGACACTTTCACTGATACAATCATGGCGTTCGCCCAGAATGCTTCAAGGGTCATTGGCAAGTGCCCTCTACTTTAAAGTTTTTTCGTGGGACTAATCTATGTGTATGCACGGCTAGTTCCTATCGCTCTTGCAGCCGTTGCGGTCAGAGCAAGCCTGTACGATGTTCCGGGTGGGTACCGAGCAGTCATGTTCGACAGGTTTTCAGGCGTTAAGAGCACGGTGTGTAGCTTCAAAGAACATTGCTGATACTACCTCTTATCTTTCTTTGCATCTCAGGCTGCACCTGAGGGCACCCATTTCATGATCCCATGGCTTCAGCGAGTAATTCTATATGACTGCCGAATAAAGCCTCGGGCAAGTAAAAAGCTGCTTCAGTGTACACTCTATCTGATACGGGTCGCACGCAGAATATATCAACAACAACTGGGTCGAAGGATCTGCAAATGGTGTCTATTACCCTCCGAGTTCTCTCCCGACCCGACATAGAGCACCTTTCCAAAATCTATCAAAGTCTAGGCTTGGACTACGACGAAAGGGTGCTTCCTTCTATAGGCAATGAGGTCCTGAAAAGCATCGTCGCCCAATTCGACGCGGCGGAGTTGATTACACAGCGAGAAGTAGTAAGTGTCAAGCTGCATTGTGACTATTGTGATGCTCATTGGCCTTAGGTGTCATCTAGAATAAGGGCGGACCTTTTGCAGCGTGCTGGAGAATTCAACATCGTGTTGGAAGATGTTTCTATAACACATCTGACATTCGGAAAGGTGGGAACGACTATTGTAGGTCTCGTTATGATCAGGGTTCTGACCTCCCCTCTAGGAATTCACGCAAGCAGTAGAAGCAAAACAAATTGCACAGCAAGGCATGTTTAGCATGGTCTTCTCTTCTATTTACTGATAGTTGCCGTGAAGATGCTGAGAGGGCGAAATTCGTTGTTGAAAAGGCGAGCTCATTGATTCTTACCAGTGGTATCGGACTAAACACCTTGTCAGGCTGAGCAAGAGCGTCAAGCAGCTGTTATCCGAGCCGAGGGTGAAGCCGCAGCAGCCACTATCATCTCGCAAGCACTGGGGAAAGCTGGTGACGCCTTTGTCACATTCCGCAAAATCGAAACATCCAAGGCCATCGCCAATTCGCTCGCCTCCAATCCCAATGTATCATACATTCCTAGCGGTGGGGGAAACATTTTGTTGAACGTTCCAACCGACAAGTAGGACATGTTAAATAGTGCAGTTGTGTAATTAATCATATCTTGCCCATCTCAATTGTTGAATCCGTGTCAGCGCATCTGCATTGTGCGCTGTTTACGTATGCTTAGACTGCCCGGCGCTGACTCATCCTCAGTCTCTCTTCACCCGCACCAGGTTGATCGTGTCGCTAAATATCTCTTTTCTTCTCTTTTTCTCTCTCTCGTCTCTATCATCTCTCTCGTCTCTATCATTTCTCCTCTCTGACGGACTTGTCTATCATATAGTGCCTGTTTTTTCAGTCTTTCGTGCGCATTGTTGTAATTTTTCTGATACCCCTGGCTGAACCAACTACAGATCTCATTTCTTTTCAGTACTCTTAAATCATGAATCCAATGGGAATGGGAGGTCCGGCTGAGGCTCCGGTGAGTTTTTCTTGCTTGTTCTGCATCCTCAGATGTCTGATCTATCTTTTCGTCCCCCTTTTACCTTCCGCCGGGTTTTTAGAGGCGTGCTCATCTTTACGTCGGAAACTTGAGCCCTCGTGTGACAGAGTACATGCTCACAGAGATTTTCGCTGTCGCCGGCCCTGTTCAACATGTTAAAATAATCCCGGACAGGAACTACCAGCATGGAGGACTCAATTACGGCTTCGTCGAGTACATGGACATGCGCGCCGCGGAGACGGCCCTGCAGACTCTGAATGGTCGCAAGATTTTCGACACGGAGATCCGCGTCAACTGGGCCTACCAAGGTCAACAAAATAAGGAGGATACCACTGGTCACTACCATGTCTTCGTCGGTGACCTGAGCCCCGAAGTGAACGATGAGGTCCTCGCCAAGGCATTCAGTGCCTTTGGCACCATGTCGGATGCTCGAGTCATGTGGGATATGAACTCAGGAAAGTCTCGTGGATATGGTTTCTTGGCATTCCGAGACAAGACAGATGCCGAGCAGGCCATCGCGACGATGAACGGCGAATGGTTGGGTTCGCGAGCTATCCGTGTCAACTGGGCCAATCAGAAAACGCAAGGCGCTCCAGCGGCTTCTACATCTCCTCGTCCCGGCAGCACAGGCAGTGCGCCCGCTCCGATGAATTTCCAAGGCGGTCCCCTGTCCTATGAGTCCGTTGTCCAGCAAACTCCCGCATATAATTCTACTGTCTATGTCGGCAACCTCGTCCCTTATTGCACGCAAGCGGATCTCATTCCTTTGTTCCAATCCATTGGCTATCTATCCGAAATTCGCATGCAAGCTGATCGTGGGTTTGCTTTCGTCAAGCTTGATACTCATGAGCACGCTGCTCTGGCTATAGTTCAGCTTCAGGGTCAAATGGTGCATGGCAGGTCAATCAAATGCAGTTGGGGCAAAGATAGGGCAGATGGCGCGGCCCCTCAGCCCCTCAGCCCCACCGCCAGTCCTGCAGCTCCCTACGGAAACATGGTATGTGTTGTACACGGTTCCGATAGATACTCTTCTTGACCCCTTTGCGTAGCCTATGTATGGTATGCCCCAGCCAGCGTCTTACGGGCAGTACGGGTTTGGCGGATACACTGGATTTCCGAATCAAACTGCAGGCGCGCCTGGTGGTGCTGTTCCTGGGTCCCCAGGCATGCCCCAGCCTACAAACGCTGCTCCAGGCGCTCTTGGTCTAACCGGTGCACAGCAGCCGGGCGCGGATCCTACGGCGGCAGCAGCGGGTCAAGGCGGGCAAGCCCAGTGGGGCGGCGATCCGAATTATTATTCCAATTACTGGAGTGGTAAGCAGCAATGACATATTTAAGTTCCTTTCTGATTCACATCCTCTCAGGATACTATGGACAACAGCAGCCTGATGCTCAGATGCAAGGCGCTCCTTAGATTGCCAGCCGATCATTCCTTTCCTTCAGATGTATGTAGCCCCCTTCTCTATGCGTAATGCGCCCCGCCATTTGCAATAATGTCTATATAGCCTATTGTCTCGAGTGCACGATTATCGACTTTTCTTTTCGTCGAATTTTTCTCCTTTCCATACATCGTATATAAGAGTGTTTTAACATGTTTCTTGCCACTTCAGCTTCATCGTATGTATCCAAACACTACAGTCATCGACATTGACAGGTTTCTTAGTTCTGTTCAAATCCTTTATCTCATACCTGCTGCACTAAGTACAAGTCTTCGACTCATCCCCCCCCCTGATAATGAAAACTCGCGAGATTACTTGGGCACCGTCAATAATACAGCCCTTCCGATTTTAAACTTAGCTTTGAACAAAATGAAGGTATATCAGTAGACATGGGTATGGGTACGCAACAGAAACCAAAAAGTATTAGAACGAGAAATTGAATAAAATTTATTCATCGACAATCAACCATTCGGACTCGGATCCATGCCCTTCTCCGTGGGAGATAGTATCCCATCCTTCATCTCCGTCTCCTCCGTCTCCTCGTTCAGGTCCCCGTTTCCCGACTCGGATGGTTGTGATGATGAATCGGCTCCGTTGCTCACCGCAGCAGGCGCGCTGGCACCAAGAGTTTCATCGCGCCAGGTTGTCACATTCTGTTGTCGAGAGCGCATGTTCTCATAAAATTCATTTGCTTCATTCATCTTATTGGCTTCGGCTTGCTTCGCATCTAACCATCGCTGTAACAATTTGGCGTTGTCTTTTATCAGGGTTTGGTTTCGTTCCTCGATCTGGCCAAGTTCAAGCTGAAGGGTGCTTATCTCGTCGTGAAGGATCTATGAAGGCCAGTCAGATTGTAGTCGACGAACTGCATTCTTGTGACCTTCCGCACCTGGACAGTACGGTCCTTCTCAGCCATTAACTCGTTATGTTGGTCGACCTTCCGGCGTAGGACGGCGAGCTCATCTCGCGCCTTTCTGAGGTTCTCGTCGCCGATCCTCGAAACTTCCTCCTTTTCACGTAGCGTTTCTGTCATAGCCAACAGTCTCTGAGTATTTTGAGTCTGAGATTTGTAGGCGCCTGCAATTTCGTCCCGCAGTGACGATATCTGGGATTCTAACGAAGCGGTGTAGGCAGACATGACTGGATTCCTGAAACATATTCACATATAAGACCATTGTGTGGTGATGGGACCAAATAACGTACTCTTCACTGGTCCCCGGCACGAAGACGGTAGAGCTGCTTGGATTGTTGCCTCGAACAGACTGTGCAGCACGAAGAAATTGAATGTTTCGTTCCTTTAGAAACTTTGTCTGCTGTGCTAACCGTCGGTCTGTAACGGTAATCATGAGCCCAATCTGCGAAGGAAGTATAATAGATGAGGTTACATTGCTCGATGACAGACGAAAACGCGGACTCCTTTGCATTCCGTTCCTGGAGACGAGCACGAAGAATCTCTTGCCAAGCAGGCTCGGCCATCGCGACGGAGAGAGCAAGACAGACGTAGAGAACAGATACGGCGATGATATTTTAGATGACGGTGCTGAAGCGTGACGGGCTAGCAACACCTGTCACAAGTGTGACCACCCTCTTCCGTGACTCTATTTGAGGTTGTAAAGCGCCTGTAGCACTCGTTCGATACACCTCACGACCTGAACCACTCCAACTTTTCTACATTCTCTCCTTAGTTATCTTCCAATCTCACAATGGGTCGTGTTTTACTTAAAGTATGTTTCTTATCTTCCATCCCCTCTTGTCTGACATTGGTCAAGGTTATCATCCTTGGCGACAGTGGGTGCGACCGCTCCACCCTTTCCTGTTTCTCCAGCGGCCTGCTCATACTTCCTTCTATGCATTTCTCAGCGTCGGCAAGACTTCACTCATGAACCAATATGTCAATAAGCGGTTCAGCAATCAATACAAGGCCACTATCGGTGCTGACTTGTGCGTTACATCACTCCGAGTTTGCGTATTAGCCACTGTCTGACCAACCGGCAGCCTCACCAAGGAAGTTATGGTAGACGACCGGTTAGTTACTATGCAGGTATGCAGTGCCGGTTCAAGTCGAATATCTTCTGACCTGTCTTCTTAGCTATGGGACACCGCCGGCCAGGAACGCTTTCAATCACTAGGAGTTGCATTCTATCGAGGTGCTGATTGTTGCGTCCTCGTGTACGACGTGAACAGCGCCAAGTCATTTGAGACCTTGGATAGCTGGCGCGACGAGTTTCTGATTCAGGCCAGCCCTCATGATCCGGAGAACTTTCCCTTCGTTGTCCTAGGCAATAAGATTGATGTTGAAGAGAACAAGAGACAGGTATGACCGAAATAGCAACATTGTTGATATTGCGCCACTCATGTACATTGCCAGGTTACTCAGAAGCGCGCCATGACGTGGTGTCAGTCCAAAGGGAACATTCCTTATTTTGAAACGTCAGCCAAGGAGGCCATCAACGTCGAGCAAGCATTTCAGACGGTCGCTAAGAATGCTCTGCAACAAGAGGCGGAAGAGCAATTGTCAGATATCCGAGCTTCATCATAAACTCAGAGATTTTCTGACTTCGTTTTGCAGGTATGTCGACTACCCGGATCCAATCCAACTCGATTCGGAAAGTTCGCAAAGTTATGGATGCAACTGTTAATGACCCGGAATACCCTTTCATGCCTAAACATATTTCTCACTTGTTATTACGGCGGCTTCATTCCTACTTGCGACCCTAATATTCATACATGTGTCTCCATCTCTTTTTTGCTCCTCGCGTAATGTCATCCTATATTCTGGACGCTGTGGACGCTATATCGCGCATATCACATGTATATTTTATGACGTACATGCGAGCTTCTCCACCGGGAAGACGATATTTGCGCACCGGGATGACGCGCAATTATCGTCTTCCCCGAGTTACATCCGCGGCCGCGCCTTCCCCCCGTTTTCAAGATTATTCGTTACTCCGTCTTCCTGGGATCAACCACTCAAGAATTTGTGGTAAATTGTCAGCCGCCGACTTTGCTGAGTAATTAAATCTGCATGTGTCAACTGGCAGACGATTTGAATGGTTTCTTTTCTGTTTTTCTCTCTCTTCCTGGTGGAGACCAAAAGCAGTGGTGGTCCATTGATACTGTCACTTCCAACGGGCGGCCTAGTAGTTACCAGAAGATTTATTTAAACCAAGCAGATGTAGTTAGCATTTCGTGCAGGAGAATGAAAGTTGTTTTACCACAAGGAAATGTGGTATGTACTGAGGACGAATCAGATGGCTGGGCTAATACCTCTGTCCATTTCGCACCGACCCCATGTTTACCTTGCTCTATGCTTTCTTCTTGATCAAATCATCGAGATGCATTTTCGACGGTGCATCCAAACCTACTACGGGCATCTGCTCAAGTCGCAATAACAGTCTCACGAGTTCGTGCTGTCAGGTTGTCCTCATAAACGTAGGCCGAGACCCACCCAATGTTTCAAGGACATAAAGCAGTAAATGCCACATCATGATACCGCAGTCATACAAAACTAAAACATGCCCATGCCGTCCTCGCCATCACCGCCCCAACCACTGGCGATTACTTCCTCCTCCTGCGCGTTGGGAGAACCCTTCGACTCTGTATCGGGTTCCGGAGCCGGCGAGTGTGCATCCCTGGGGGCTGATGTCTCTTGCAATGGTGTATTTGATTCAACAGCTGGTGCAATTGTTGCTGCTGATGATGGCGGAAGTGTCTCAGTATGCCATGATAAGTGGACATCACCGACGGTCGGTATACTGCTTCCCTTAGCAAGTCCCTTCGTCAATGTTAGTCTAGGGTCTCGCATATGAGATGTATGTCAAACCTGTTCTGCTGCTGCTCGCGTTCTGAACGATACCACAACATCACCGTCTTCCACAGTAGATATTGAGTCAACCTGATCATTTGCCTGAGAGATGAATCAGCATCATGCAGAGGACGCATAGGATACGAAGGCCTTACCTCGTACCAGTCCTTGAGCGCTTGCATTTTCTCACTGGAAACGCCCCGAACAAGAAGTCTTTTGGGCCGATTATCAAGCTTCATACTTGGTCGACCAACGCCGCGCGCTGCCCCCCTGTAATAACTACGAGGAGCTCCACGTCCTCTGCCCCGATACGGTCTGTGTGATCCGCTGTAGTGAGGTTCTGTGTCTGACAAACCCAGGCTAGCGGCCTTTGTACTCAGTGAGTTTCTGTTTTACACATAAGATCGAATGCAACAACATACCTCAGCTTTCAGGCGCTCGAGCTTGGCCTTAAGATCCTCGGCTGTCTCTCCTTCGCCCTCTACGGCAGTTACAGCACTGTGGAATTCCAGCTCTTTATCCAGACGTGCACGCTCCTTCTGTTGTCGTTCATCGACAGTTTGGGTTGGATTTGAGGGTGGCTTCACCAGTGTTGAACTCGACTTGGCAGATGATGAGCCCACAGTCATCTCGTCACCCAGTTTTCTGAGCCGAGCCATGATAGCTTTCTTCTCTTCTCCTGAGGCAGAGGCAAGAGAGGCCATGAGCGTTTTCTGCTCAGCGATCTGCTGCTCCAAGTCGTCGCTGTTTTTCCGCGAGCGCTGTCGCACTCGATGAAGACGGTATTGAGGATTTCCGTGCAGCGGTCTGAGGGCTAGTGACAGGCGCTGCTGGTGAGGCTGCGGAAACTGCTTTGGCTGAGATATTGGCAACGATAGGAGCCGAAGCTGCCAGCATGCGTGCTCCGATCTGGCCATGTCCTTCCATCGGTCTATGCCAGAACACTTTAACAAAACGGTTGTTAAAAACTGCGTCTTGCGATCTCCATGCCGCGTATGCTTCTCTGTGTTCCTCAAAGCTGACGAGAGCTTTTCCGTGCGGTCGATCAATGGCAACATTGGTGACTTTGCCAAATTTTTTGAACCAATCGTTAACCTGCTCTAAGGACAGCTTATCGTCAGGTATCTTTTCGACAACCAGTGTTTTGTCATTCCTCTTTTCCGGACGGATGCCTGGAACATCACCGAAGGTACCCCGACCTCGACCAGTAGGCCCGCGTATGCCACTGGAATAGCCGCCATTCTGAGATAAGGCTGGCGCTGGAGTCATTTCAACGTCTTCATTATATTTTGCTTGCTGGCCATTTGCCACATCGTCATTTATATCGGGTAGGTGAGGGTGTTGTATTCGTGACGAAGAGGGATGTTGGGGTGACAATGGCTGAGAGACGCCAGCTTCCGAGGAGGGGTTAGGTGTAACGTCGTTATGGGGGATATTTGGGGTGAGATCTTGAATGACAGGTAGTTCGCCAGAGGCATGGACTGTCTGTCCATCATCAGCTCTGGGAAGAAAAGCAGGCCGCATCTGTGATCGTCCGTTACCCATTCTCATGTCCATACGGGACTCGTGAGGGTCATAAGCTGCTACAGGCCCGTTTTGCATCCCAAACCCTTGGTTAAACATGGGCATGAATGGCATTCCAGCACCTGCCATGCCAGCACCATTCATGGGGAACATTTGGCTTGGAACGACGGCATCATCTCCATGGCTGAATTTACAGAAAGCGCCGCGGGCACAATAGCCATTGTCTAAGAATGCGTGAGATTTCAAGAACCAGAAATTGGGGATGAAACATACTATGGTAGTCTCTGCATATCCCTCGTTTCATGTCCGGCGGCTGATATGCCTGCGGTCGCCTGCCATTCATTTGCCCCAATGCATGCCCAATACCAGTACCCCTCGGTTGAGAACTATCCCGGTAACCATTTGCAGGCTTGTCCGCCCTTGAGTTCCAACCTCCCGTCGACCGCGATTCCATACCGCCTCTGCTATCACTGTAACGCGAAAACTGGCCATCGTCACTTAAACGGGGTCCCTTTGCAGGTCGACCATCCCTATCATCCTCGAGAGTTCTTTTGCGGATGCGGTCAGGTGGAGAAGGTATGGAAGGGGAAACGAGACCGTCAAGGGGGATGGGAATGCCAGTGTCGAGCGTTTTGTCGGGAAAGGAGGGCGTCGAGGGCGTTGCAGAATACGGTAAATAAGACTTGGTGCGTAGAACGGTGAATAATGTGTCGAGAAACGGTTGGCACTCTAGTCAAATCTAGCTGATCAGCATAGGTTAACATAGCCGCCACAGGATTCTGACTGACCTTTCTCGAGAAATTCATCCAGTTGAACAGCCAGCTCCTTTCGCATCTCACTCTCGGGCACATTATGTTTAAGAAGGGCTAGAATGTATTCAGCCAGTGCTCCAGGTTCAGCATCGCATCTGCAAGAACAGAGTTCATCAGTAATTCCAGCACAGAAACGGTTACGAACATTGGTTCTAGTGTTCTAACGAGCCACGGCTTGAGATGATGAGAGTTGTTAGGGTCAAAAACCATAAGAATAAATGATAATGAGCAACGGGTTTCTGCTGGAGTAGCGCAAGCAGAAGATAGAGCAAAATGAGCACGGAAGACCAGCAAGAGGTAGGGATTGAAAGATTAGTCATCATCCCCCGCCTAACCCTAACCTCATGTAACCGTTGCGCTACTTTATTCATCTTGTATTCATTTACGAATGGAATAACGAAAAAGAAACTTAGAGCTGAAGTGGAAAATACAGCTATCGCACGTTGAATACCCCCTTTTATAATAGTATCAATTACGTCCAACATAAATTTTCTCGGACTAAAAACACTGAAGATGTCGGCGTGCATAGTGTCACGTGCGGAGCGCGTCGCGGTCAACGCTGCTCGTTCCGTCCCCCTTTTAGTTCTCACCTCTAGCGGCGACGCGACTTAGTCCTGATGAGCTCCGATGGCTTCTTTGACGACGACGATATCAACGATGCATTCTTGGAGGAGCTTAACGCCATCGAAGCCGCCCACTTGTCCCCTCCCAAAGCGGCTCGACCAGTTGTGCCACCGACCGTCGACGAGGATGACTCATTCGATCTCACCTTTGATTTTGATGAAGAAGACCTCAAGAAAGTTGACCAAGCTGTCATGGAGAGCTATCAAAGTCAATCTTCTGCCATGACATCCACCAGAAAGTCGTCATCCTCGGGTCATCTGCAAACAACGCTTTTTGGAGAAATCCTGCCACGAAGTGCCTCATCTTCCAAGCCCAAGACTGCGCCGCAAAGGGTCCAATCTACGTCCAAGAATCCCTTTGGCCAGCAGGCCCCCAAGACCAAACATTGGGACCACACCGAGTTCGCCAAGTCCGGGCTCAAGTCCAGCAAGAATAAGGATAAAGGGAAGGCCGAAAGCGTCGTTTGATTTTCCGGAAGACGAGGGCTCTGATGAGAGTCTTGAATTCGAACAATTTCCGGCTCCGTTTATATCTGGTGCGCGATGCAGTTCCTGGGCAAACTAGCCAGCCATATTCACATTTCGACAGTAGGGTAAGAGTTCGCTTTAGAGATTTGAAAGCACACACATTACATGAGACCAATTGTTGCATTTCTAGACCTGTACGTTCTTTTCTTCACTTTCCAACGTGTCTTGATCTTTAAAGTTGATCCCTAGCCTCCTCCGATGAAGCTGTCGCCCGACTTGCTTGAAGCCAAGCACTGGATTTATCCTTTGAATCGGCCGAAACGAGATTACCAGTTTAATATTGTCAAACATTGTCTGTTCGACAATACTATCGTAGCGCTTCCGACAGGTCTCGGAAAGACGTTTATCGCAGGGGTTGTGATGCTTAATTGTAAGTTCAATGCTATTTAGACGTCATTGTACTAAAAACTTTCCAGTCTATCGCTGGTTCCCAGAGGGAAAGGTCGTCTTCGTGGCACCAACTAAGCCTCTCGTCGCACAGCAGATAGATGCTTGCCACAAGACCTGTGGAATCCCTGGAGGCGACGCCATCGAGCTAACCGGACAGAACCCTAAGCCTATGAGGCATCGAGCGGTGTGTATTTTGCTTGCGTTTGAACGCCTTTAGTTGATGGTAAGCGTTTTAGTGGAAAGAAAAAAGAGTCTTTTACATGACTCCTCAAACGCTCATCAACGACTTGACGTCAGAGACTTGCGACGCGCGAGATATCATTCTAATTGTAGTCGGTATGAAAGCCGCCTTTTCTGTCTTCCATTCTCTCTAATACCATTCTTAGATGAGGCGCATAGAGCAACAGGCGATTACGCCTACAACCAGGTTGTACGTTTCTTGATGGCGAAAAACCCTCATTTTCGACTCCTTGCATTGACTGCTACTCCGGGGGGGACTCCTGACGCTGTCCAATCCTTAATTGACGGTCTTCATATCAGCCGTATTGAGATTCGTGACGAGAATAGTTTGGATTTAAAGGCATATATTCATGAAAAGGTCTGTGCTCATGCATATGGACGTTTTGGATTAACCGTCTCTCTCTCTACCCTAGCGAGTAGAACAGCATATAGTTCCCATGAGTGAGGATATTGTTAGGATCCGAGGACTCTTGGCCCAGTTAATGGAGGCAAGTCCCTCATGCATAAGCAGCCAATAAGCTATTCACATGGCGTCAAGATATATTTCAAACCACTGGTGACAGGAGGCTTGTTCCACGGAGGGAACGGTCATGAATATGCATCCTTACACTTTTCAAGTTCGTATGAGGGATGTTCAGCAAGGTCAAAAATGGGCATATGGACTTCTGTCGATGCTCAACTCTTTGGCACGCATTATGGGTTATCTGGTAAACTGTGCGTTTAAGCCGCCCTTCCAGCCGATCTCATTTTTCGCAGGTTGAGGGCACCACAGCAATGTGCTACAACGCTATGGTAGAGCTTGCATCGGGAGCCGACAACGATGTTGGCGCGAAGAAGTCAAAGGCGGCTTCTTCTAAAGCGAAAAAACTGGGCGATGAACCTATCTTTCATTCCCTCATGCGAGAACTGAAAGCCCAAAAGGCTCGCGGGTTTTCGATGCATCCAAAAATGGAACTCTTGAAAGGAATCATCGTTCAATATTTCGGAGAGAAACTCCCGGATGACACTGCAGATGAACCACCCGAGAAGAGCAAAGTGATGGTCTTCGCTACTAATCGCGATTCCGTGGACGAGATTGTCTCGGTTCTCAATGCAGAAAGACCTCTGATACGTGCGAGCAGGTTCATTGGACAGGGCACTGATAAGCAAGGACGAAAGGGATTCTCACAACGTGAACAGTTAGAGGTGTGCCTCAATTGTCGTCAGTCCAATTAAACTGGTGTTAATTCGCTTAGGTCATCAAACGATTCAAAGACGACGAGTTCAACGTCCTTGTTGCTACTTCCATTGGAGAAGAAGGTTTAGACATTGGTGAAGTAGATCTCATTGTTTGCTATGACGCCCAGAAGACTCCCATTCGCATGGTCAGTCGACCCTTGTATATTGCCTTTTTGGTGTCACTGATATACTCTTCATGTAATTCAGTTACAACGACTTGGCAGGACTGGGCGTAAACGTGCTGGTGTGGTTCATGTCTTGCTCTCTGAAGGGAGAGAGGAAGCCAACTTGGATAAAGCCAAGGACACCTACAAAAATGTCCAGAAAACCATCTGGCGAGGTGACCAGCTTGAACTGTACGCTGACGTCGAAAGGTTGCTCCCAGATCATATTACTCCCCAATGTCTAGAAAAGACGATGGAGATCCAGGAATACATTCGGGTCGATGGGCGAAAGAAGTCACTGGGCGACGGTCCCCAGAAAGGTATCAAGCGCAAACGTAACGACGACATTCAGCGAAATATACCTCCAGGAGCCAGTACAGGGTTCGTTCCTGTCCGGGACCTCGTCGTCAAAGGTTCCAAAAAGAAGATCAAGAGAGTGGTACTTTCTCAGGATTTGGAGACTGCGGGACAAGACGATGACACCGATCGAGAGCTCGAACTTGGGATGTTGGCCCTCAAGCGTTCGAAATCCACAGTCGAGGCTTCCGTTTCAGGGTCTACCAAGGGTCAGGGGAGGCTACGGAAAGCCAAAACCATGGAGGACGGACAGAAACGCAAAAGACTGAAGAAGGTGGCAGAACCAGCACTGAGTCAGGGTGTGGATGATTCGGATGACATGGACATTGAACAGGGTCTGAACTTTTTACCGCCTTCGAAACCAACATTTCCTTCCTTGCCATATCCAAAGACTACTTCGGACAGCGTCATCGATCTAACCGACTCCGACTCCGAAGATCCCAAACCTGGTGTGTCCCCAGATCTTTCTCAAAGTTGACCGTTTTCTCATAAGAATAGATGTAGCCCATGTTCATTGGTCGCATTCCCCCAAATCAGCTCCTCCCAACCCGGTATCCTCAAATCAAGATCGAGATATGAGTTGGTTGGTGGATGACGATGACGACGTTGCATTTGACATCGTCAGCTCTTCTCCTGTTCAAAGCACTCTGAAACGTACACCCGAGCGTTTCTCAGACGATTCCGTGGAAATTGTCGATTCGGAGGCCGATGGACACACGCTAGCCAGCGACGTGGATGAATCTGTTCAAATCATTGAACTGAAGTCACCGCCCAGGAACCACCAACGCAGGCGGACGAAGGGTATTTCTGGAGAAGGTGTTCACCTTGATGATCATATACGTTTGTCCGATCTTGTGGTACCCTCGAGTAGCCCCATCTCATCGGTAATGGCAACAAAGGCTCATGGGATGATGGCGCCGCCTCCTGTTCCCAGTCGTATCCTCAGCTCATCGTTTGGTGCCAATTCTCCCCAATCCTCTTCCCCCGTACGTCCTCGCATGAACAAAGGTAAAAAGAGAGCACGGATTGCGATTGACTCTCCTGAAATAGAGCTGCCGCCTCTATCCCAACGAAGACTTCACAAACGCGACAAGGCAGTCAAGAAATTGAAATCTGACAGGTCACGTCCATTGCTTGAGGGTGTATGGGATATGGACGCTGTGCATTCCGGCGATGAAGTCAGTGAGGGCTCATCGCATAGCGAAGACGACGTGGAAAGTGAATCCGACCGCCGTTTTCTTGAAGAGTTGCCTGAAACCCAGCTCTCGCAGTCGTATGACCAAAGTTTGGCATATCGAGAGAGCCTGTTGTCACAGGCACCTGTTGCAGGACCAGGACCAGTTTTTGCCCATCGTCCTATGAGACGAGGGCCATTTGGGGGTGGAAGAAGTATCAGTGTGGCAGAGCGACGAGCTATGTTATCAAGTTCTCCCTCCAGGGACGAGGAACCAGACGAGTATGAGATGGGTAGTTTCGTAGTTGATGACGATGCCGAAATACTGTATGATTAATTTCAGTAGATATAGTGGTTCCATCGCATCGCAGGATTTCGCATGGGTACCTGATATGACGTCATATCCTCCCGACTTGTCCTGGACTGTGATGCCTCTGAGGCTATCTCGCTCTCGCTCTCTGTTTGGATCGCGTTTTCTGGGTCACATGTACTTGAGGAATTCATATGCCACAATTTCTCCAACCATTTTACCACAGCCCCGAACGCTTGATTCCGATAAGTCGGCGCTGCCTTCGAGCTTGGACAAGAACATCTTAGCACATCTATCAACATCATCTGACGCTACGTCTCTTCACGAGCTTATTCGCCAATATGAGGCAAATTCTGGACACATATTCCACTGTTCGCTGCCCTACGAGTCACGACCTTCTGAAAGTAGACAACGTCCTGGTATCCCGAACACATCTGGGGACTCCAATATTGTCATGATTGCGCACTGCGTCAAGGCGGATGGCGATCACAAAGTGTCACTTTCTTCTGGGTTCGCGTTAGAAGCACCGTCAGCCAGTCCGGGGGACACCCTCATCTTGACCTGTGCTCATACGTTAGAAGAGGCAAGATAATTTTCAAGTCTTCATGTTAATCTAGTCTCAACAGTATGGTTTTGCAGATGCGTAGATCCCCTTTGTTATTTTCCAATGCGGATTCTAGTTCTCGGAATAGTGATGGAACTAGAGGGATCGCCCAAAAATCCGGAACGTTTGTGATTTCTGGATCACCAGGGCATCAGCAGATTCATCCTATCTCGTCCATTCTATCTGCGCTTCCGCGTTCGGATTTATTGGCATTGGCATGTTCAAAGAAGATTCCGATACAGACGCTGCCAGTGTCCCCATATCCAGTCCAACCCGGCGCTTCTATCAGAGCGCACTTTGTGTCCCATTCGAGTTCACCGCCTATGGAGCCTGGGTGGGTTCCTTGGGTTGGAGGTACTTGGAGCAAATGGGTTCGCGGAACGGTGTTAGGATACCGAGATTTCGCGGGACGGGAGACCATGGTAATTATTTGAAGCACCGTTTGATTGCGTCTGTTCACTGTCAGTTTTCAAAGCCTGGAACATATGACGCCCTGTCTCATCTCTTGTTCACACCTCTGCCCACGATGGGGTCGAGCGGCGGACCGATAATAGACGATGAAAGCGGCGCAGTTGTTGGAGTTATGCTGGGCACACGAATGGATAATCGTGTAGAGGGTGTCCGGGGATGGGGCGTTCCTTCCGAAACGATATTTGAGGTACAAATCGTTTTCTCAATCTTCGGCGAGACTCACCAGCTTTTCAGATGTTCAGTCTTCCTGGATTGGAGGGCAAACGTTGAATAGATCCAATCTAGACTAGTTTTGTCTAATCTAAGCCATGGCGGGAAAAATGCCTCATATGGTGATCGGGGTCCTTGAGCGGCGCAGCCAATAGCAAAATGCCGCGAGCTTGGGCTGAGGCATTTTCCCCGATCTGGATCGTCGGCAAATTGCGACCTTTATAAGCCCTTGGAATGTCCGCAGTTTCCCTTTCTTTCCTCACCCCCATGTTTCCTTCTCCTCACAACCTCTTCGTTCCTCATCTATTTCCTTCCTCCTTCTGATATCCATCTGTCTCTGGTAGTGATGTACCTCGATGTCAGTCTTATCGGGATCCGACTTCGTCGAATGTTGCAGACTGGTACGTCGTTATCTTTCCAGCTTCCCGTCGGTCGCTGATCGTTTCCTTTACATAGGCGATCCAAACATGCACTAGAATTCTAATTCATTGTACGGGATGTTATTCGATTCGACTGCCGGTTGGAACTACACCTCCTTTGGCAACGCCTGCTGGTCACACTCGTATTTATTCACCTCTTCACTGATGCCGACGTCAGCAAGTTTACTCTTCCAGCGTACCACGTCATCGTTCTTACGCTATACCTGCTCCGGCACCGTCTCATATATCGGCCACTCCTTTATTTCGGCAATGTCAGGCGTCACCTCTTCTTGGCTATGCCGTGGCCGTGATCACAAGGAGCAGAGTTCCCGAGTAATTTAGGCACGATCTGTGACTCGGGAATCCGCATCTGAAGCGCCATGCTGGCAATCTGTTACTCGGGAATCCGAATCTCTTGGGACGTGGATATTCTGTTTTAAGGGCTTCTTCACGTCGGATTTGCCATGACTATGGGTCTTTTACTGCATAAGGAAGACAAATTACTTTCTCATACTTGTGCGAATGGCTTCGTTGTTTGGGGAAAATGTAGTCTCCGTTTTTTATCACTGTTGCTGTTTTTATGTACACAATACATTCATTTGTGAAAGCGAACAATCTTTTTGAATAAGTGTCAATCGCACCCGATCTGCCGGTTGTTAGATGGTGCGGATTGGGCTAGAGAATTCCCACGTAATAATTTAATGTCTTTCCGACTAACCTCCCGTTCCCTCAGTTTGTTGACGCGGCAATGTGCTCTTTTTGAAACGCGACCATCGATTTCCTTATGCCTACCACACATCGTGCGAACACGGATGCTCCAAGGGATCTCTTCCTTTAGCATATCCCGTCCGTTCAGTACTCAGCCTCCACCTCAATACTATGGTAATTCAAAGACTCCTCCGCCTCAGTGGATACATCGCGGGTCAGCCTTTTCGCACGTATTCTCTGGATGTGACTCTCACGGTCGCTCATACAGAGACCTTGCAACGGATCGTTATCATGAGGTCTCCGACCATGCGATGGAAGCCTTGCTAGACCAACTGGAAAATCTGTTAGACAGCGAAGCTCAAAGTAACCCTGACTATGAGGTCGAATACTCTGTGCGTATATCAACATGTCGCCCTTTTTGCCTGCGTATTAACTTATGTATGATGTAGAGCGGTGTGCTCACATTAAAGCTGGGAGAGCATGGAACATATGTGATCAACAAACAACCTCCGAACAAGCAGATATGGCTTTCATCGCCCCAGAGGTACGATGCTGTCATCACAGTTATTTGGATGGTATTGTTCAACTCTTCCATTAGCGGGCCAAAACGTTACGACTACAGCGAATTCGACAGCAAGTGGTGGTACTGGCGTGACGAAAAGACACTGAGTGACTTGTTGAACGAGGAGCTGCAGGTGATTCTTGGTAAGAAGCCTGGCATTGCCTTATAAGTATCAGCGTGATGGTATCCTGTGAAATCATATTGGATGAACAGACATAACGAGTGCTAGGATGGTATTGTACAATGGTGAGAATGCTGATGCGATGCGGATAGAAAAAAGAGCACGATTGAGTTTCTTTTCTGCCATGAATCAAGAATGCCTCTCTGGATTGTCCTTGAATACATACCTTCGCTATTTGTCTTCTAATTCTTTTCGTCGTGACAGAAACAGCACACCTAGACGCCTGCGACAGATAAGTCGCACAACGAAAAAAGGAGAGAGCGCCGGCTCAACTTGTTGGTTTCCTCATAGCGCTGGGTGACCTTCTGCAGCTCGTCCACCGACAGGTTTCCTGAGCCACTCGACTGCTGAGCACCGGACTTTGCCTCATTATGATGCAGATGAGGAGTGGATGCTATAGAGCTCCCCTTTTCTGGAGGCGTGCCAGGGAATCCATACGGCCAATGCTGATTACTTGTCGTTGCAAATATTTGTCGATGGCGGTTCAACGCGTGGAGTTCATACAACATGCTGTTTGCAGCCTTGTATTCCAAAGAGCCCTCGCCCCGATCCTGCCCTTCCTCATCTGTGCTTTCGTAGTCCTCCTCCCCGTCGTCCTCGTCATTCTCCCATATCCTGCCACGAAGATGTCCGTCGAGGGCGGGTGGCAAGATTCGCCTGCGTTTTTGGCGGGGGGAATCGTCAGCTACCAGATGGACATTGCTCATCGCAGAAACTCGAGGGGATGCGGCTCTTTGACGTTTGAGCATCGGGGCAGGGAGCTTGGTGGTCAGGCTTCGAAGGTGGCGAGGTACTACGTTAGATATTAATTAATAATATTAATGCGCTCCCCTTTAGGGTGTATTAGCTAAGCCAACTGGACCAATCCACTGCATCCTCCTCAAGCTCTCCTTGCACTCTGCTGACATCGCCATAATGTCAGACGATGTATTTGCTGCCATGGGCATCTCTGGCTTTGGAAAAGCAGCCTCCAAAAGGCAGCTAGACCCTTCGCGGTTTGACAAAAACAAACGAGCAGAGGTACGTCATGTTTTGTGACATTGCGACCACCGTCGATTTCTTTCCCTCATAGGCTCCCCGAAGCGAGGTTGCTGAACCTACACAAGAAAATGTCACCGGATCTTCTGGTGTTACCTCAGCCCCGACAAGGCTAGAAAAGCCCGCCGAGGATGGCGGGGACGACGAGAGCGACGACGAAGAACCCGGTCCATCGCCACCACCCTCTCATGAACCAGAATATGATCCCTCAGATTTCGATGATGACGATAATGACAGCGAAATGCCTCTTTTTCCCGTTACTCACGAAATCATCCTTAAGGATCATACCAAAGTCGTCTCCGCGCTTGCGCTGGACCCTTCAGGAGCAAGGATATTGTCTGGCTCTCATGATTACGATTGTAAGCTATGGGACTTTGGCGGAATGGACATGAGATGCAAACCCTTCAAGACTTGGGAGCCTGCTGGAAGTTATCACGTAAGTTGTTCGTTACACCTTCCGCCTTGCTTCCTTCCCGACAGCGCTTCGTGTAATAGATCCATGATCTTAAATATTCCAACGATGGCCAAAAGTTTCTCGTTATAACAGGAACTACTCAAGCCAGGCTGTATGACAGAGACGGGGAAGAAGAGTTCGTTTCCCTGGTTTTCTTGAGAACTGGATAGTCTCACCTGACTGATAGAGCTACTTTTATCAAGGGTGACCCTTATATCCGTGATATGAAGCACACATCGTAAGCTGCGGTAGAGTGATGTGGAGAGAACGGTAACCAATATCTTCTAGGGGTCACGTTGGAGAGCTGTCCTCCTGTGCCTGGCATCCAAAGGACTCGAAGCTCTTTATAACAGGCTCTGCAGATTCTACTATCCGGTAACTCGTTCTGTCGTCTACAGTTGGTGTGGTTCTTATCCAGATCCCCAGGATATGGGAATATAGAGAATAAACGCAAACAAAAGACTGTCATTGTCGTCAAATCTAAAGATCGGGGGGCTCGAACCAAAGTAACAGCATGTGCCTACTCGGCAGATGGACGCATGATTGGGGGAGGTACGCCCTGTATTCCAGGTTTCGTTTTCTTTCGCGCTCAAATGCAATACAGCTTGCCTGGATGGAGCATTGCACATGTGGCAAACTAACTCGAACTTCGTGAGGCCAAACCTTTCGATCGAGGGAGCCCACAGCAAGGGGACTGAAACCGGGTCAGTTGTGTTTGGCGTTGATGGCCGTACGGTGCTTACGCGAGGAGGGGATGATACCGTGAAGTGTACGTCTTATCGTTCTTCCCCGAGGATTTATCTGACGGTCGAAAACAGTATGGGATTTACGTTCATTCAAGAAGCCACTAGCAACACATTCAGGCCTAACAACGTTGTACCCGACCACCAATGCAATCCTTAGTCCAGATGGTAAATATGTGGTAACAGGGGCTGCTGCGTCGTCAAAAGGGGGCAACGGGAAGCTCATGTTCTTGGATAAGAATACTTTGGAAGCTGTGAAGACACTGGAGGTGGATTCGACGCCGGTAAAGGTGTTTTGGCACTCAAAGATCAATCAGGTGAGGCGTTTAAAGGATTCTAGAAGGAACTTCGCTGATGGTGATAGATTGTGACCGGACTATCGAGCGGTCAAATATGTGTGCTGTATTCGCCGTTAACGTCAACGAATGGAGCGAAGTTGTTGATGAATAAGGGCCCGCCGAGGAAAGTGACAATTGAGGATATGTCAGACGCACTGGCAGCGCCGTCGATTGTGACACCACACGCATTACCGATGTTCCGGGAGGGCGACGGCATCGTGAAGACTTTGAAGAGAAAGCGGGACAGAGACCGGATGGACCCTCGCAAGAGCAGGAGGCCAGAATTACCTGTGACGGGGCCGGGGCGGGGGGGAAGGGTTGGGGCGAGTGCTACACAGCACGTTGTTCAGAATCTTGTGCGGGATACAACCCGAGACGAAGACGTGAGTGCCGAAACTTTTTTCAAACTCAGATTGATGGGGATAGAGTGCCGAAAATCCCCTTTTTCGATTTTCTTCTTTCTTTCTGGGCTTCCCACTTGCTCTGTGCTGTGCTGGAACTGATCTGTATTATCTGCAGCCTCGGGAAGCGCTGCTGAAATATGCGACAAAGGCAACAGAGGATCCCCAATGGACAGCAGGTCAGTCGTTATCGGAGCACGTGCTCCTTATTTGTTGATGTTTCATGCTTACGTGGCGGCAACCCCCCCAACAGCATGGCAAGTGAACCAGCCGAAACCCGTGTTTGCAGCGGTCGAAGAAGAAGAAAACGAAGAGCAGGACAAGTAGATAGAGTAGGACAGAGAGTGAGGCTGTACAGGGAGGGAGGCAGGCAGCGGACGGGACGACAGAGACAGTGGTGGTCCCTGCGCGGGATCGAACCTTATCGAGAATAAGTATATAAAGGGAGATCCGGCTCCTCACTCGATTCTTACTTTCGCATTTCACCCATCTTACCGTGACAAGTCACACTATGAGTCTCGCGCAAGACCCCGTTCCCGATGCTCACGACGACCATGACCTTTCCGCCACCGCCAATGGCGTCGATGAAAAACCTCCCGCCCCCTCTCCACCGTCGTCCGTCGTCACCCCCAACGCCAGCGTTGATCCCGACGTTGACGTCGACCTTCAAGAACAGGAGAAAGACGCGCGACATAATTCTCAGCCCCTCAAAGACGACTTGGATGAAGATAAGATGGAAGACGTGTCGGTCGTTCCCCAAGCAACGACACCGCTGGATCCAGGTATGTTGCCGTCGTCGTCGTTGCCGTCTTTGTCTCATCGCCGTCAGAATCCACACCCATCGATCCACACCACGGAACACCACCACCACCCCCCGCCGAATCGTTACCAGACGTGTTGATGACTGAGGAGCCCCACATTAACGGGATCAACGGCAATTCAGATCACATCAACGGCGACGATGTCAAGATGGAAGATGTCGACGCGCCGACACCCAATACGAGTCATGACCTTCCCGAAGCCTCCTCAGCGGCCAATGTCGCGTCAAACGGCGCCTCACCATCTTTCGCGACGACGAGAGATCATTTCGATGAAGACGATGATGACAAGCCTCCACCGGCAAAAAGGGCGAGGGTTCACTCAGATGCAGATAAAGCTTCTCTGGCACATGTGAGCCCTTTCTTTCACCCTGTGCGCCGCTTCCGGCGTGCTAATCCATTTGCCCTATCTCTCTGAAAAGTCCGCAACCCCACCTCCAGCGTCAACCACCACCGTTGCTTCTCACAACTCTACTCCCGTCCCCTCGACGCCGTTTCCAACGACCTCTCTCACGCTATCGCAGTATCGGTTCTGCAACAATTCTGTCAAATCTTTGAAGAAGCTTAAGGATGCCGCCCCCTTTTTGCGGCCCGTAGACCCTGTTGCTCTCAATATCCCTCACTATCCCACCATCATCAAGACACCGATGGACTTTGGAACCATTGAACGCAAAGTAGCGGCTTCGAACCCGCAGAAGCCCGATCCTAACCCTTCAAACCCACGATACTCAAACCCAGACGAATTCGTGGCTGATGTTCGCCTCGTCTTTGAGAATTGTTTCAAGTTCAATGGACCGGACCATACTATTTCCGCTATGGGTAGGAGGGTAGAGGAGGTCTTCGAGAGGCAGGTCAAGAACATGCCAACGGCAATTGAGGTCTTTACTTATCCTTGTATTCTACCTATAATGATGCTGACTTGCCTTTCAAGTCCAAACCTCCCATCGTCAAAAAGGTGGCAACACCGCCTCCACCTCCACCTCCGGTACCAGTTAAGAAAGCACAGCCTGTTCGTCGAGCATCGACGTCTGTTCCTGTCATACGACGCAATGATAATGAGGCTATTGGTCGTCCAAAGAGAGAGATACACCCTCCGCCACCGAAGGATCTGCCATATGCAGACGTTCCCAAAAAGCACCGCAAAACACGACGTGTCAAGGATGACGGAACCGCCGAACAATTGAGGTTCTGCAGCAAAATTTTGCAGGATTTGAGTCGAAAACAGCATTGGGACATTGCTAGTCCGTTCTATGAACCTGTTGGTGAGTCGGACTTTCAGTTGCTACCCTTTGCAGTCGCTTATTTGTTGATCAAGATTGGGTAAATCTCGACCTTCCAACGTATCCAAAGATTGTCAAAAAGCCCATGGATATGGCCACGATGCGCAAAAAGCTGGATAACGGCGACTATCCGAGTGCCCAAAAGTTTTGTGATGACTTTAAGCTCATGATCCGCAACTGTTTCGCGTTCAATCCTCAGGGAACACCTGTGAACATGGCAGGTATAGAGCTACAGCGACTTTTCGACTTGAAATGGAAAGCATTGCCTCCTCTTCACGAAGTCAGCGATGAGGAGGAGGAAGAAGAAGATCCAAGCGACGACGAGCATTCCCGTATGTTTTCTTTCTCATTGTTTCAATCACTCGTCATATCTCACGCAGAACTAGGCGCCATCGCCTGCGCTCGAGGACCAGATGAGGACAATGAATGATAATCTGACAGCACTCAAGAATCTCAAGGCGAACAAGGACAAGAAGAAGCCGAAGAAAGAGAAACCTCCTCATCCCTCGACATCCAAACCCAGCAAGCCCAAGCCCCTCCCTCCCCAGAAGAACGGCAAGAAATCCGCCAAGAAAGCAGGCGTCGCCGAAAATGATTTCCTCACTTTTGATCAGAAGAAAGATTTGAGCGAAGCTATTCAGGGCTTGGATGGAGCGAAGTTGGAGCGGGTAATCAAGATTATCCATGAAGGTGTCCCTGAAATTCGAGATGTGAGTAATCAATTTTTAGTGTACCGGAATATCTCGCTAAGCCTTCGGGACAGAGCACTGAGGAGATCGAGCTTGAAATCGATTTACTTCCACCTCCGGTCTTGACGAAGTTGTATAACTTCGTCATTCGTCCATTACGTGCACCTCCAGTAAAACGAAACCGACATGGTAAGGGCACTGGGACGGGCGGTTTGAACAGAAAAAGCATGGATGAAGATGTGGAGGCAGAAAAGATTCGACAGCTGGAGCAGCGCATGGCTCTGTTCGAAGGTGCCAGTGGTGCGGCCGCACCGGTACCAAAAGCCGTGGACAGCGAGTCGGACTCTAGTTCTGCGTCAGACAGCTCCGGAAGCGACTCAGAGTGATATCTTTCAGTTTCAGCGAGATGTATTTCGTACGATGGACTTCAGCCTTTTCACACGCCAGGTTTCGGCGATTCTCTTTTGACGACAAATTGCTCACGTTCGTTCCCTTACCCATAATCATTATTATTCTTGCTCTTTCTCACCCCGTACGAACGACTTTCGTGCGAGAGGATACGACCTCTTGGTAATGGTTACTTTTTAACGTATGCAGCAGATCCAAAATTAAGAGTATACTTTGTAGCTATGTAGTACGATCTCTTCTCTCCGATAGAAAATCCGATTTTGTGATATATTACTATTGTACACTTTCAGAGAAAAAATGTCATGCCTATTTCCGCCTTGGATTCGATTTCTGGAATTGCTGCCATCCGGCACGACTCGCCTGCGCCTTCGATGATTTCCCAGGCACATTCAAATCCAACGGCGATGCTGAGGTAGGTGAGTCTGGATTCGCCGCAGGAGGTTGTGAACGGTCGTAAGGCAGGTTTTCCGACAGAGGAGCAGCTGCAGATGCTGGAGGGATGAGACGCCAACCTCCCTTCGAAGGTGTCTCCTGCTCTTCTAATGATGTCGGGTCCCCATCAATGGCATTCGTCACAGCAACTGAATAGAGTGGCTCGGTGGGCGGCGGCGGCGGCGGCAGAGGTAACGAAGACGACCCGATGGCAGCCCATCCAGACTTTTTGAAGCCTGAATGAGCACTACCAGAAGTGACATGCGGTATCGAGGGCTGGGAAACAGATTCCCCAGATTCCGCAGCCGCTTCTGGACTGGTAGTTGTCATAAGGTTCGAAGGTTTGGCCATCTTTACGCCGTTTGCCGCTGCGATCTTTCTCAGCTCCCTTTCCTCCCGCTTTCGCTCCTTCTCCTTCCGCTTATCAACCTCATCTTGCGGTTTGATACGAACGTTCGCCTGCATATCCCTGAACCGGGCCTTGTGATGATGGGCGTAAGAGTTCGTGTGCTCATCGTACTGCGTTACATTTTTGAACTGCTTGTCGCAGAGACTGCAGTAGAAGGACTTGAGGGTATCGAAGAGCTCGTTTGCGAGAGCTGAACGGCGTGCAGCGTCGTCCTGTCAAACAGCATACATATTGTCTGTCATGCAGTAATAAAACCGAGATACAAACTTGTCGAGCACGGCGTTGTTCTTCGGTTTCCTTGTGCTGACGCTCGGAATCGAGTCCTCGGCGTTGAGAAACAGTAGTTTCTATCATGCGGACGTCTTGATTGATCTTTCCTACCCCCGTAGAATCGGACTTCATTTGGAAAGGAATAGGATCCACCCGACCTGGCATACAGTTAGTACTTTATTGAACAAGAGGCTGCACATACCGTCGCCAGATATACCAAGGGGTTGCCCTTCTGACCATCCGAGCTTTGAGAGCATAGCGAAGCCCTTGTTCGTTGGCTTGATCTTGGTCTCTACAGTGACAACTTCTCGCGGTGATCCTCGGACATGTTCATCGTACTTGTTGAAGTCCACATCGACGTCCATTGAATTTGGGGAGGGAGATGGTGAACGCGAAACGATGGACATGTCATCACTGTCGTCGTCTTCAGGGAGCGGACGCTAGTAAAGTAAAGGAAGGAATCAAGGGCAGTATATGCTGCATGACTCGGTATACAACACGGGTACCTTCAAACTCCTCGAGCTGGCCATTCAGTATGCACTTGTCGTTTGTGGTGGTCGTAGTATCGGCGTTAAAATGGAAAGCGTTACATACGTTACAGCGTGACAGTTACAACCCCAAAGGAGGACGCGTCACTGTACGCGTACACATTTACCATCTTTCTTCATCTCACCCATACCTCTTTGCAATCATGGTACGTCTGCCAAGTGTATCACGGATGACTGCTCACCACTCCTAGTCGATAATGGAATATAACGGTGGCTCCGTCATAGCTATGGTCGGGAAGGATTGTGTCGCCATTGCATCTGACTTGCGCCTTGGGAATCAAGCCCTTGGGATATCTTCCAATTTTCAAAAGGTAGTCGTTCATGTGCCCTCTTTGTGTCCTGCCTCTCACCCTATAAAGATATTCCCAGTAACGGACCGCATATATGTTGGGCTTCCCGGCTTAGCGAGTGATGTAACTACACTGTGCGTACCAGGATTATTGATCAATTCTTGTGTCTCTCATACTGTAGTCGGCTAGACGAGAGAGATTTAGGTACAGGGTCAACATGTACACCATCAAGGAGGAGCGCGAAATCGAGCCAGAGACGTTCGCCCATCTTGTGTCGTCTACTCTATACGAACATCGATTTGGCCCATACTTCATCGAACCCGTCATGGCTGGTCTCTCCAAGACACCTTCAGGGGGGTTGAAGCCGTTCATCGCGGCCACCGACCTTATTGGATGTCTAAACTTCGCCAAAGACTTTGTTGTCGCCGGAACTGCCAGCTCCAAGTTGTATGGTGTTGCAGAGGGTCTATGGGAGCCTGATTTAGAACCTGAAGATTTGTTCGAAACGATATCGCAGACAATTTTGAACGCGGTGGATCGTGATGCATACTCAGGCTGGGGCTGCATAGTGCATGTCATGTGAGTTGCTATGTGCGCGTGCTTTCCACCTTCTGATGAGTCACAGTACCAAGGATAAGGTGATTTCGCGTACACTCAAAGGGAGAATGGATTGATTACTACGTTGTCTTATATTTACAAATTCGACATCACACTTAAGCTCCCGAAATTACGTTCATCAAACCATAGAAACTTCGACAAGTTCAGAGCAACCTCCCGAGCATGTCACAAACTACTGATAGCTTGAGTTAGTGACCGCTTGACAACTGAAGAGGAAAGGTCTTTGAATGTGAATTTTGATATGGGGACGCATTCAACCTGAACAAGATTAACGAAAAATATGGCCAGTGCCGGTGAGCCTCTTACCAAGGATGTTTTTTTATGCCTTTCGCTTTGCGATGTCAGGACAACGTAGCGCTGATACTTGTCTGCAACGCCTGGCTGAACCATCATACCCTCGATGTCAGGAATAACATGATTTTCTAGAAAGCTGGTCTTTTCGATGTCAATACATTTTCCGTCGTCCTCCACGCAGTATTCGAGGATTTCTCGAGCCGTACACGGCCCTTGAGAAAGGAAGTTCCAATCTCTGAGGTCCACTGGGAGGTGGTGTTCTGGCGGCGAAGATACTGACGCGAACATCAATATACCCTCTTCTATAGCCTTGAGAATATGCTCGAACACAAATTCGCCCCTATGTCGATGTTGTCAGCCCATGGGAATGCTAGCACAGACCAATCACCTGTCGTATTCCACAAGGGCTTGCTTTCGATCCTTATAGAGCGCGTTGACGGCACTCTCCAATACTGCTGGTATTATGTATACCGCCCACTCTAGGTGCCGTTCTACACAGTCCAGAAGGTTGAAAACATGGAGTGGGTGTTCAAGCAGGGCGCTTGCGGTAAACGTGACAAGACCACCCGAACAGTACAATCTTTTAATACCCCAATTGTCACGATGAATAGTCTCGTCAGATCCATATTGCACGATCATAGCCTCGCTGGCACGAGCCACAACAAAAAGCGCTCGGGAGCGGTGTAGAGATCCGATATGAACAAAGATGATTCTAGCTTGGTAGAGGGTATCACTATACCAATCCACTTCTGCGGCCAATGACAAGTTACGAGTGATTGATCGAAGCAGTGATGTTTGCAGCGACTGTTCACTTCCACCTTCGGAGCATATGGCGTAGGGGCCGGAGCGACACTGATCTGCAAATAACTCAAGCAACCATTCAGGGACTTGTAAGATAGAGGCGGCTTCCGAAAAGTAGAATGTTTTCCAATCGGAGGTGAGCAAGAATGCCTCGCCTACGAGACAATCGAACCGTTGAAGGTTTCCGAATTCCGGTATTGTTACCGAGAGTAAAACCACCACCAGTGTCGTGTCATCGATGGAAAGGGGGGTGACGTGGAATTTTTTGCAAAGCTCCTTCAATGACGGCGGGAAGAATAAGAGATATTGGGTCTCGACACTGGGAAACAGAAGGTCCATAACCGGTAGGAGCGATACCTGTAGGTTTCATCAGGATTGTTGACCGATAGACAAGAGCTCCTCGAACCAAAGAGTAATTTATCATGCAACTTTGAAGTTTGTGCAAGCCATTTTGAGTGGAGATAGTTGAGGGATTGATTAATCCTACAGTCCTCCACGTTGAAACCGACTTCAAATTTGATGCCAAATAGAAGCCGTCGAAGGAAATGTGATGCTTCCCGTGGTCAGATGTACCGCAAATACCAGATAGACATTGGAAAGCCGTACGCATAGCCTCACTGTCGTCGGCAGACGTATTGGGTGAAACAATGATACTCTGGCAGAACACTTCTCGTCCACCAACTTTGACGAATAGATCGCCATCCCAAATGACATCACCGAAAGGACTTGTTCCCGTTTGAGCGTCGATAGACATATCGATAGAGAGGCCCTTACCTTTCAGACTCTAAGGCAGCTTCATCGAGCCTGAAAGCTTCAGCCCTTCGTTCAAAGTGGTCAGTCGCTTTGTCGGAGAATTGTCCTGTGCGACCTACAGAAAATCATCTTCAAACCCGTCATCAGTGACAGCATGGGAATCCTCGACACTGTATGTATCATCTGCGCCGGCAGTTGCAGAAAACACGTCAGCTATCCTTTGAAAGAGTCGCAGACCCGCCTAGAAAAATAGTGTCTGCACCAGTGGTTTTATGAAACTTGAGCCCAGTGTATCTAGATTCGGAACGTTGTTCGCTTTCGTCGTTGGGACTGAAAATAGGCAAAGGCTCGGTAGGCCAGGCAGAAGAACCTCTTGATGTCCTCGGTGTCTCTGGTACACCGCCTCGCGCTTCTGCGATCGGCTTTCTGGAAGGAGTTTGTATGCCGTTGTCGCGTCGATCGGAGGTTGGTTCTACGGGTGAGGAGACTTGTTCTTGCTCCTGCAAGATTAATCTCGTCGGAAACAGGGTCTCGAAGTAACAAAATTCGACGGGGCTCACCTGACAGACAGTAAGAGCGTGACGGGCCGGTATCTTGATGGGTGGCAATTTCTGGTAGGTATCACGAAAGTATTTGCGTTCTTTTGCTACAATTGAATTGCCTATACAGCAAAATCTCAATAATGCTTGTTGACTCACCTATCCACCTGGAATCTGCGTTGATGATTTTTCCTGCTGGCGTAGACTCATACTTTTCCATACCAATATGGTTCCAGAAGCTTTCCAACAGTCTTGTGCAATCATTTTTCAGAGAGTATTCTGTTTGCCAGCTGAAGAACGCGCGGTGAGAAATCCAAAGATAAAAACCAGCTAGGCTACTGACGTATTTTCTTCATCCCCGTAGCCGTACCACTACTTAATTATTCAACCTTGTCGAGTGTTGAGACTGATTCTTCATACCTTCGTGAAATATTCCTGTACTTTGAAAGTCAGAAGCCATGGAAAATATAACAAATATCGAAGGGGAGCGAACCCATTTGTTTGACTTGTTCTTTTGGGCTGCTTTCACCACCTCTGAGGCGTAACACACTGTAAATGCCACCAAAAATAAGATACGGTGAGCACTAACCTACTTCATATTTCTTGCCTGTCATTTCGATGATGGGAGGTGGGAAAGGATGAGTTGAGGTAATTCATCAAAAAGAGACTTCTCCAGAAAGCCAGAGATGTGCCGAAGATCTTCGGGATGTTTCTAGATCTTCGATTGGTATCTTAAGAATGGTTCGGGCCAATATTGACGGTCTCAATTTTATTGGATCTTGCTGAATACAACACGCTATTTCTTCGTTTCTCTTTCTACCCAATCCAACCATGACCCTTTGAAGTTGAGGATACTGATGCGACGTCAGTTTGATACAGATTACAGAAATGAGAAAACGCACTTTGTATATCCGTTTCGTTTCGCGACATCACTGGCTGAGGTACTCCGCTTCCCGCTTCGGCAGTAGAACGTAACTTCTTGTCGTATTCCAGGCTTCTTGAAACCGAACTTTGTTGAAAAGTCTTCTGGCGACAGATACAAGGCATCCCCCAGCACCGTCAATGGTATATTGACGGCTGAAGGGATCATGCCTTGTGCGACCTCGTCTGGTTCGCGGACATCAATGAGGTATGCGTCCTGCCGGGGATTGGAGTCAATGACATAGCTCAAAGTCACGGCTAGATATCTTACAGGACTTGGGCTCTCTGTCTTCGGCTTCAACTCTTCGTAAGTTATGACCTTGGCATCCCAGTCTCTGATCAGATCGTCGGCACGCTCCCTTGCAGCCTTCCAGGCAGCCTTGTCACCAAAATTTGGCGGCGGCACCGTTGATTCAAATCGAGCACGAAGTAAAACAGGACGGAATATTGGAACGAGGCGAGAAGAGGAAGAATAGGTGGCCATCTTTGCAGCCTGAAGCATGGGGCGCAACATTTTGTAGGATGAGAAGAGGACTAAGCTGAGCGTTGAGAACGCAGCGCTTGCCTTAAGATTACCCAGAATTACGACATCGATCCGGGACGGTCCTCGGAAAACTCCGATCTTCGCAGATTTCTTCTGTTCCTTCTCAGCCTTTTGACAGCCATTCGGAATACTATGTACTTGACAACACTTCGTCCAGGAGGGATTGCAAGGTGACACAGAAGAGCTACCCTTCACGAATGAGGCTCGCGTTCTTGCTTGTGCTCTTCTTGACTCGCCCTCCAAAGTACGATTCCATTAACGCAGAAATAGGTTTCGCAACAGTATATCTTGTATTTGCGGAAGCATATGCTTCTATACCTGGTTCCAGGGCAATCTTCAGGCTAGCCGAGATATCCGAGCATATCCGAGCAAGTCATATCGACCGTGACGTCTCAACGAATTGTTTTTGTCAGGCCGCTCTGTCTTGACGTTGAGCTTGGCCCAATATGCCAAGATTTTTGACAACAAAAAGTTTTTTATGCATTGAAACTCGCCGCCTGGTAGTGCTGGTGCTCATGATCTATATAAGAAGAGCAAGGAGACTCAATTATCCATAGCCCTCTCCGAGTCGACGAAGTTGAACATGCAACTAGCGTTCCTGGGACTGTTGGCCTTCTGGGCTGGTGTGACGCGTGCTCATTTCCGTTTATTGTATCCTCCCCCTCGCGGTGTTTTTGTGTCCGACAATGAACCTAATTTTTGTGGCAAGTACCTAGTTGCCATGATCTTTGAAACACGGCTCATTCTTATCCAGGTGGTTATACCAATGCGGTCGGTAACAGAAGTCAGTTCCCGCTTTCAGGGGGATTCTTTAGTCTCAGTACAGGGCACACCGGATTTACAGGTAGCGTATTCTAAATTCAACAAAATTTCGCCGGTCCCTGACCAGCTCTACCAGCTGGAGTGTTGTTATCCACCGCGCAGAATCCCACGTCCTTCGACAATTTTACATCTAATGGAGAGCAACAGCTTGTGCGCCCTTGGGCTCGAGAGGCGAACGGAGGAACATTCTGCATTCCGTTACCTCTCAACTCTACAGGGATTGCCGGGGTTGAGGACGGTGCTAATGTCACGATTCAGGTAAGTTAAAAACATTTCAGTAAAGTTGACAGGGTTACTTATTCTTCGATGCCTTAAGATTGTACTTGATGGCTCGGATGGCAGCTTATATCAGGTTTAACGTCTCCTCATATCTAAATCAGTACCAATCCTGAGTTTTGCTTTGACCTAGTGTGCCGACTTGATACTGTCCAGCAGCTATGAAATTACGTCCAATGTAACATGCTCCAATACGACGACGATCACATCCACCACAGGCTCTGCTAGCGCTTCTTCGACAACTACGGCAGCGTCGCAATCTACAGATTCAAGTGCCCTTGGCATGTCTATCAGCCCATTTTACACGACTGTGACAGTTCTCGCGGCTGCCATCTTAACACTCATCTGAATAAAATCAATATCATGATACTTATGCATTATTATTCGAAGTCATACTTGCCAGAATCTTATCAATAGTCGTTGCCATCATTGCCATCACTGATATCACGATGGGCGACAATTATGAGCAAATAGGTTAAAAAAAACTTTTTGTATCTAAAGATAGCCGTACCGCTAGAGCTCACATCATCGAATATAAAGCGTAGCAAGATGCATTTTTACCGTTGCTCTGGCCCCTCTGCTCTTCCAGTCTCCAAAATCGAAGAAAAATGAAGCTCTTCCTTCTTGCGGCCGCCTTCGCCTCAGTGGCCAGTGCTCATTTCCAACTTCAGTTTCCTGATCCCCGGGGAGCTTTCAACGAGGACAATGAGCCAACGTTTTGTGGTCTGTTCACCTCTTTTGCCGGTACTACCGAGCGCTGATTACATTTTCTCTCAGACGGATACACCTCGGTTGCACAAAATAGAACGGAATTCCCACTTGACAGTGGCTTTTTCTCCCTAAATTCGGAGCACCCTTCATGGACAGGCACGGGACAATTTCGTAGTTCGTATAACCTTACTAACATACGTAATTTAGCGGCTGTGTATCTGAGCACGTCGTCTAATCCGACCTCATTTGATGATTTTAAGCAAATCGTGCCGTTTTTTCAAATGCAGGGAGAAGGAATCTACTGTCTTCCTTTGAACCTTTCCGCCACGAATGCTACCGGTCTTACGAATGAGCAAAATGTGACCATCCAGGTGCGCCTCAAGTTTCCAAATCGCGCTGTGAATTGACATTTTCGTGATACAGATCCTATACAATGGAGGCGATTCACAGCTCTACCAGGTACTGTTGCTCGTCTCCTTGGGCTTGATGCGATGCTGATGATCATGCAAGTGCTCCGACTTGACGTGTTGAGCAATTTTAGTCTTTCGCAGAGTATAGATGCAACTTGTACAAATGCTACGTCGACGTCGACGAATTCGACATCGAACTCGACGGATTCGGGTTCTGGGTCCAGCTCGGGTTCTGGTCCAGCCCCCCTTGCGAGCTCCCTGTCGTTGTCGGGCCTCGTTGTGTGTATTGTTGGTACCATGGCATTCTTCTTCATGTAATAAATGATGACGATGACACTGTTATGTCCGACATATATTCTGTATGACTCCGACTCGAGGCCGCTACGGGGTTGAACGGTCTCCGAAATTGCTCTTATCTGATGATCTGCTCCGCGCATTTGAATGGCGCTGATGAAAAAATACTATTTCTGCGGTTTCATTGACAGCCGGAAGGCGCCAACTGTTAATGAGGTCGCGGAGCCGCATCCGTTTCGCATAAACACGCTTACCGACTCGGCTAACTTTTACCTGGAGTAGCCCCTGTGTGTTCGGACTCGGACTAATGAATCATAACATTGCAACGCTTGTAGTCACGTTTTATCCTGTTTTATCAGCTTCGAGATCACGATCAAGGTACGTGTACTATAAGTGGCAGTGCTATCTGACTGACTAGATTATAAAGGAGGACGCTGCTGTAAAGGAGGTGTGATATGCCAAAAGCCGCCATCCTTTTATCCTGCCACCTGCCATACGAGCCATAGGGTTTCTATCTCTTTTCTACTCGATGCTATTCAAGTTTCGGCGCCATTGGGAGACACCCTGGGAGGTGGTCGATAGCAATGCTGTAAAGCCAGTTTACATGTATTATGATGACGAAGGTGCGTGCTCCAGTCTCCCCCCCAGCCTCAGTCTTCAAGCCTGATTCACGGTACAGATTCCCTTGACATAGTCGCAGTTAGCGACGCAGACACTCGGGGAACATACGTTTTCGAAGTTAACCATTTGACCCGCACCGCCCTCCGAAACGCCGTAACATTTTCACGACAACAACTGATCCACCAAGTTGCTAAAAAGGGCTTTAACATACTTGTTCTGGAGAGGTGGGTCTATGTCCCGTGCTTTTATGCTACCTCTAATCCTTTATCAGCTGGAAGTTGACTATATTTCGAAGAGGAAAAAGTCATCGCGTTGAGGTCATGTACAGCGGAAGGCGTGAGTGAAAGTACTGCGGCTTCGTTTTCTTGCTGACTCTTTCTAATAGCCGCCGAAGTCCTGGGAAAGCTACCGCATTTACCACCGCCGCCATTCATGGATGTACTACACGAATTTGTGTAATAGTAGGGTCTCGTGCTTGAGTGGGTATTCATTTGGGTCAGGGCTGTAGACGCCTTCTGTGCGAGTTGTCCGTGTTGCTGTATTTTTACCATGATATTTATTGTATTAATATTATTTCACCTGTACACATGTCATGCGCCAGAGAGGACATCGACAGCTTCCTGGGCCACCGGCCATCCGTATGGTTGGAGAGTTGACAATCGGAAGCTAAAAAGGTGCGGCAGAACCGCGAATAAAATCATTGCGGCCTACTGTACACTTGTAAGGTGAACGCCCGCTCCTTAGATAGTCTTGTCAATTTTGCTCGAGCTGCGCATAGCATAGCCAGTCCACGACTGCGAGATGTAAGAAGGTGATAAAGATCAGCACGCGTTTCATATCAACAGTTACTTGGACAGCCAACCTCGTCGTAAAGCCCGATTTTGTGGGCGCCCAAAAGTTTCAAACCTAACCAGAGTATAGCGGCGGTCATCCCGCTCCCGCAAGTGGTTACAACGGAAGCATCCCCCTCCAGAATGGCTTCCGCCTGCCTGTCTCCAACAGCATCAACTAACGCTTGGAGAATTTCCGGAACGGGACGCAAGGTCGTGTAAGTTGAATTAGATGCCGTGCTTTGTTGTTGTAAGAAGACATTGAATGGCAGCGAGAACGAACGAGGTATGTGCCCAGACTCCAGACCGGCCCGTGGCTCAGGATCAGCGCCTGTAAATCTGTCAAAGCTCATATTACGAACTAAATCATTTGATTGAGCTTGGTAGTAGATTTCACCTGCCCCGGGAACGCGCGTCTAATACAATATCGGTGCCGACCGATCGCGGGTCAGAGGTTGAATTGGCAACCATTTGTTCATAGTCTGACAGAGAGGATTGTAAGCAACAATCAAGAACCATAATCAAAGCCCTGGCACGTACTGCGAATAGCTGACGCATCGAGCATTGGCGTTGGATATTCAGCTAGCTTCGGCACGGAAGCAGGTCCCTCTTCGATAGGAAAACCCAAGTCCTCCCAGTATGGCAGGCCGCCGTTGACGATACTAGAATTAGTATGGCCGAAAGATCTGAACATGAACAGGGCGCGAGGTGAGGAAAAGATGCCGTGGCTGTCATATCTAGATTGGGGAATTAAGACGACTGTAGACACGGAACCTGATTCTACTCACATCACAACATGGGACGCAGGCTCGATTCCAAACTTTCCTAAGTACCGTAACGGGTTTCACTCAGAGTTCTGTAGGGAGATAGATGGCGCCACATACCACACGCATCCGCGAATACGCGTTCCGTGGGCATCATATGTTTGAGGCCTAAGGGATGAGAGCTAGCCACTTCATCTAGGTCCAAGAACTGAGATCCTGGTATTTTCTTCGCAATAAATTCGCTCTTTGCATTGCGAGGACTGTTGGGCATAAACCAAGAAGCATCCAGCACAGAGACTGGGGTTTTTGATTGCAAAATCTCGCGCAATTGGGGAGGAGACAAGACCAAAGGAGCTACATTGGAAGAGGAGGCAAATGTACGCGAGAAGGAGACTCGTAAAGGGCTCTTTAGCAGCGAATGGAAGAGCATCCTGCCAGTTTGTGGTGGGATCGAAGCAAGGCTTAATTCCAAATAGGACCAAAGTTATCAGCACTGCAATGGGTGCTGCCTACATCACCAACTTCGACTACGACCACGACACGTCCTTGTAATGCCTTCTGACCAAAGTACTTGGCTGATTTCTATCCCATTGAATGGAGACTCGGAAGGCGTTCACCAGGAGATCACCCATAAGGTCATCCAGCAGTTGAGAACCTACCCTCCTAACTCGATATCACAATTCAGCATACCGTCGTTCAAGGTATTCTCTATCTGCGCACTTTCAGGGGCCGTCTGACCGTATAATATGAAGACAGGAACATTGGATTCGCTCATTGCTCTATCCGAAGACCTTCCGAAGCAAGAGACGTACTTCACCGCTACTGTCGCAAAGGTTGTCGACACTTTGCGAAATCTGTTAAACAACGATCCTTCAAGACTGGCACAACACATTTTGGTAGATGAGAGGAGTGTTGATAGCTATGTTCTCACTTGGAAATGGAACGAAGGCCGGTACGGCGTGCAGAAGGGACTCAGGGAGATAGGTTGACACACTGAACAAGGTTGGTGCGATTTGGAACCATAATATTGCTGATTACGAACGCTGCCATGAAGGAAATGACATCGATTGACAACTCTATGCGGGCAAAGTTAACAAGTTACAATTTGGTGAAAGGTTCCCTAGTACAGATGCAACGAAAGAAGACGTGCGTTTCTCGACGTCGATGAATAACTCGCTGACATTGTCTCAGTGGGAACCTTTCCGTTCGTTCTTTGGTGGATGTTGTGTCTAAAGAAGACTTCATAGGCGACTCTGAATATCTTGAAACATTGCTGGTTGCTGTACCCAAGTACGCTTCTACACAAAGGAACGAGTACCGATCCTGAATGGCTTACGTGCATATAGAAATTTGGTCAAGGACTGGAATTCTAGATATGAAAGATTGGCGTCAATGGTAGTGCCTCGTTCAGCCCAGTGCGTCGACTTTTGATACGCCATTTCGAATCTGACCACCCCAGGTCTATCGCTTCTGATGACGAGTATACTCTATACAGCGCCGTTGTATTCAGACGAGTACACGATGACTTTGTGCAGAAATGCCGCGAGAACAAGTACGAGTCGTCCTCATATTTCATTGTCGTCTAGAAATACCTATCTGTCTAGGTTCATCGTGCGAGACTTCGTGTACTCCGAAGAAGACATTGGCAATCAGCGCCAAGAGCTCCAAATGACGGATACTACCGAAAAAGAACTTTGGGTATGCAAGCATTTAATCATTGTCTTGGAACCCGAGCTTACAAGGAATCAGACTGAGCTTCTCCACCTGTCACGGACGAATTTCTCTGAATCATTCCAACTTCTTGTGCACCTCAAAATTATTCGTCTATTCGTTGAAAGTGTGCTCAGATATGGCCTTCCTGCGAATTATACTGGACTTGCTATCAAGGTATATCAGTCTACATATAATGGCAGAACATACTCACCGGCTATCTCTTTTTTCAGCCGGACGCCAAGTCAGCGAAGAAGCTATTTGGCATACTGCAGTCGCACTTCTCGTATCTCGGCTCGCGCGCCAGTGGTGCGCAATCGAAGGCGAAGACTTCGGAGGACTTTGTTGGAGAATATCAATCACTAATGGAACAGGACTTTTTCGATTTTGTTATGTACGAAGTACCTTGGATCAGTTAACTAATTTATTGATACCACCGTTTCCATCCACATTCATACCATTAATTTCTATTAGTGAAAGTATAACGATACGACCAGCCCACTATTGTAGGAAGCAAACTGTACACTGGAGATGAGATATAGCGAAAATGGTAAAATGTGTTTCATTGTAGGTACTTAAATACAAACCGAACGGTAATCGGTGAAGACGAAGGGTAAAAATGTAGGATAGCAAAGTAGAATCGAGGAATGTAAATATACTGTCCGATATATCGGCTTTTTATGCAGACTCCGTCTTCTGGGATGAAGAGTTCACAGAACATCATAAACCCAGATTTGACATCATCCGCGAAGCTTCAGCATCCACATCATCAGTCCTCATACGTTCCGCCGGACATCTGTGGTACACCAATGACGGCAGAGCGCGACGACATAGGCGGACCATACACACTGGGGAAAGATGGGGCAGTGGCTGATGTTGGACTAGAATTGCCGCCATTGTCACCAGTTGACGTTGTTGGTGAGTCTGGTGGAAGACCAGACGAAGATTCCGTGATTCGAGAGAGAGAATAGGTCAAGTCAAGGGACTGGGCCCGATTTGTCAGAGAGCGGGGTTTAGATATCTGCTCCTTCAATTTTGCTTCGAGTAGTGAGTCCGAGCCTCGTTTCAAAGCATCCTCGGTATGGCGTGTGCGAGAAGGTATGCCGGATCCCTGACATCTGTAAGTATCATCAAAGTGTAGAACCTTGCAAGAAACGTACAATGGGGGGTAACGGTGACCAATACTCAAGTGTAGGGCCTGGGCCATATGCGCCTTGGGTATCTTCATGCTCTTCAAAATTGTAGATGTACGCCGGCGAGTTGAACAGTGCTTTTACATCGGGCGATGAATTAGCCAGTCGTAATCGCCGGTCTCCAAGGACAGGATCTGCACGCCCGAGATCTACTGATTCCACTGTAGACGAAGGGATGAGTGATGCCCGCGACAGTTACCAAAGGCTTACCTCGAGTCTTTGCTGCTGCGGAAAGAACTTTGCTATCGAAGTGTGGGAAGGCCTCCGCGAATGAATCCCCACGTTTGTGCGTGTGAGAGGTAGGTGACGGATAGACGTGGATATTGTGATTAACCAGGAACTGCTCAAGCATCTCGCGAGCAGTGATGAGAAAGTCGCTGTTACTTCGCTGGCATCGGAACTTGAATGTGTACTCTGGAGACGCATCCGAGGCGGAAGTTCCATTCGCCGTGACGGTTTTGAGGTTAGGGACGATGGACACTTGCAAATCACGCTTGATACCTTCGGCGAACGTGAGAAATTCGGGTGAGTTGCAGATCCGAGGAATTTCAGAGCTAGAGGGTACGGCCATGTCTGCTTCGAACGGAACATGTTCCTGGAGACGTGTCAGTGTAATGCGTGAAACCATCTGGAGAAGCCGTACCAAAAGCATAGCGGCAGCAATCTGAACTTGACTTTCAGGCCCGAATATAGTCACAACGTCTGACGCCGTCTCCTTGTCCGGGAACCGAACGTGAGAGTTTGTCTTGGTTTCGATGTCGCGAATGAAGATACTTTTCTCCCCCAAAAGTGTGCGATGATACCTCCGGGGTATAGCAACCGTTTCGTTGACGAAGTCTTTGTCCTGGTACTGTTATATGTAAATTGTTTATAAGACAGTAAATGATCGTTACCTTAGGGCTGACCAGCTCCATCACTGACTGTTTGAGATTGTCCAGATTAATGGCGTTCTTCGCCGGAGTCCTAGCCACAACATTATCGTCGTTGTCGTTATAACCTCCCAACGCAGCAAACTCCTCAGCATTGGAGAACTTGACATATACACCGTACTTCTTCATGATACGCTGAATGCTCCTTCCACCGACACCAATGATGCGCTTGTGATAGGCTTCCGGGACATGGAAGGATATTTCTGCCGGAAGCTCCTCTTGGAGTAGTGAAAGGCCCTGCAAAACAGAACTGTCGGGTCCAGAAATGTCGATAAGGAAGTTGTGGTCGTTAAACGTCTCGAACTTGATTTTGACATTAGTCGTCTGCATAATCTTGTTTATTTTGCCGTTCTTCTTCCCGCTGATGAATTCGCGGTGCTCGTTTGATAGCTCGATCTGGAAACGTATTTCATGCTGGAAAGTCTGTGGAAAAAAATTAGAAACCGATAACCGGACTGATACTCGGAAGCCAAACTTTGATGAGATCCAGTTCCATGACCATTCCGACTGCAGCTCTCACTTCATGCTCCAGACCATGCATCTCAAAGCACATGCTTTTGAAAACGACCTCCGCACCAGTCGTAAGCGAAATTTGTTTAAGAAGTGCAGAAACTTGATTGGCGCCGAGGTTCGTGGGTGGTAAGAGCGCATTGAATTGCACAGGCAAAAGCCAGAAGGATCCAACATAGTAGTTGCAGGCCTACAAATGAATTAATCGGTGAAAAGAAACCGAAATAGTCTGACATACCAGTTGCATGATAGAGCGAATCGTGCGTTGTATGTTGACACGGCTGTCCCCAAAAACAGTGATGAGGCTGGTAGAGCTACCGAGAGGAGGGAACTGTATGAATGTAGCATTGTCGCTCATTATAGACTTGAGGTCGTCAGGCCGGTCTGTCACCATCCAATCTAACTTGCGTGGTAAAATAGCAGTGTCTCTAGAAATGACAGCCTTGCTCTGCAGGTTGTGAGAGGGTGAACGTGGACTTATGTATTGCGATCGTACCTTCGTAGCTGAGACCTGATACAACATGTCTCGTGCCCGTTGTACGCCAAAAAACTCGCCTGTGATCCAGATCACGCTGCCCGAACGAGAGCTGCCCGTCGTTCCCGGTGAGAGGGAAATGTCAGGTCCAACGAGACCCTGCAACGGGGAAGGCAGGTAGATATTCGTGGCGGTCTCTTCCTGAATAGACTGAAGAACGCCGCGTTTCTTGCCAGCGATGATAGAGGCGAGTTTGTAATCAATCTCGCACATTTCGGATTTAAGACCACTCTGTGAGGCATGTAAGCTTGAAGTGCTGAGACCCCCTGCCAGAAACGCACCAGTTCGTCAAGCATGACCAGCAACCGAACCCTGGCCAAGTCGACAGAGTCGCCAGGCCCTGTCACTACTAGCTCGCATATACGTTCTGTCTCAAGGCCTGACCAACCAGCGCTGCTACTAATCCCGTCTGGGGGCGTACGACTTGAGAGCGACAGAGGGCTGTTCACGACTGCTATGTGGGCCAGAGTCTGCGAAGCAATGTCGTCGAGTCGACGTCTGACCTCGGGCTTGAGCGCTGGCTTCGAGGACGGAGAATCGAGGATCTCTGAGCGTGTAACCTTGATTGCGGCGCGGTGCTGGGATGATGTCAGCTACTGGGACAGAGAGAAAAAAGGCAACGGACCTGGACAGGACACTCTTTTAATATCATTCCACGAGTAATCATGACCTGCTGGTAAGAGCCAGTAATGTGAAAATTCCAGCCGCGACCTGGGTCGGTCAAGAAGTAAGAGACATGACAACCATGCAAGGTGCCGGCAAGCATGGCGAGCTTTGCGATAGCCTCTGTGTCGGCCTCTGAAGGAATACTAGAAGTGTTTACATGCTGCTGGAGAAGGTGTGGGGTAGGAAAAGGCTCTGTTGGTACGCCTCTAAGCTCTGCGCCCGACGCGTAGTCGAGGGATGAAGAGGGAGAATGAATGTGTCGCGACCGGCGTGGATAAGTGAAAGAAGTTGTATAGACGTCCATGTCGGTGTAGAAAGACAGAAACGGAATGACTGGCGTCGTGGAAGGTGAGGGTATTGGATAGGAGGGTATGCGACACTGGAAGTGGTATCGATGCTGGTCTGCTGCTGCCGTTGCTGGCAAATTCCACTAATATCGGAAAATGCGGCAAAAAGACAGACCAAGCACGCTGGGAAACGAGTTATATAGAGGAATATATTCACTCTATATCCTCGATATCCGGAACAATGCAAGATCAAAAAGAGTCAAAAAATTAAAGGTCAGAGCAAGTCTCAGATCATCACCCGGCGCTTCTTTGCCGCCTTTTCATTCCGCCCTCAAGTTGCCTCATCCGGTGTCTGCTTTCCCGCTCAAAGTTTCTCTTCCTAATAAATTTCTATGACGACCGTCTCGCATCGATGAGGCCGCTTCCGAGACATCTCTCCGGTGTGTCTATTCTACAATACTCGAGCTCCGTTCCATTCAAAGCCCATCTAGGTCGTGGATCCATTCTTCGTCATCCTTACTGTTAAAGTCGAACAGTTTGTTGTAGCATCGTGCGCCCGGTGTCGAGAAATGCACATATGGGTTCGATCCGTTGAGCTTTTCGCCGCATCGGTAACAAAAGTGCATCCGGCATTTAGCGCAGGTCATCTAGAAATATATTGTCATTGAAAAAGAGACTTTCCGAGAGACAACTTACATGATTGCAGCCCATGGCTTTCTCCACATACACCTCGCATCCAGGGCAGGTCATAGTGCTTGACTCGAGCCACTCCCGGTTCAGTTGTTCTTCCTGGTATGCATTGACAAGCCTGAGAACATTGGATCTGCCGTACCTCCTGAGAAGTAATGCACGGTCGGGTGAGTCTTCAGCCAGCGCCAGATACTCTTTGACGATTTCACTCGACGCAGAGGCCATGCACGGTGATAGAGGGCCGTGCCTACTTGGTTCAGATAGTGTACATTGGCGACAGTTACGAATGCTTACCATGCGTGTTTGCAAAACGAACAGAATGTGTATGAACATGACGGACATATCCTCAAACGGTCCCAGCCAGATTTTTCATCGTCAGTAGTCTGTTTAACGACAGCCGATTGACAAAAGGATATTGGGCAATGCATGATAGTAGGGTCTACGTCACCATAAATTAGCATCGTATAGCACATACAGAGCAACGTGTTCACCTTTCTCAATCGCACATTTTTCCTTCAGCCAACGCCAACGACCTATCTCTTCTGGTGTTAGAATACGTGCTACTTCCTCCTCATTTGCTTCTCTACCTGACTTCACACAGCGCGGGTCAGGGCAGCCGACTCTGGAAACCTCTCCTTCCCTCACACACATCTGCCAAAAGTCTGCGAGACAAGGTCGACAGAAGACATGACTACACGTCAGCTGCAGACACTTGGAGCCTTTATGAGAAGTCAGACAAATGGAACAAGGGTACGAATTTTGTGCGAATCTGGTAGACTTCGAGGACATTTCATAGACAGCCAGCAAAGGTGACAAAAGCTGAGGTGCTGGATGAGGGATGCTATGACGGGATCAATGAAAGAATCATCAGAAATACATGGGAACCGCACTTGATGGCTGTAGGATCCGTGTCGGATGTAAGATGTACGGAGTCCAAGAACTCCCCCCCACGAATGAACTCGATCCAACTGTACAGCACAGACTCGCCAGGTTGCCACATCCGACTAGAGGGCGCTTTGAAGGTCGGATAGACGGGGCATCCATAGATGCGTAGCGTGTATGGACAGCAATTGTGGGGGGTCGTGGAGGGGGTAGGCCGAAGGTAAGACGATGTATAGCAGAAGTGGAGGTAACACAGTCAAAGAAAGAGACTGTGAGAGACCATCATTGAAGATAGAGACAGGACGAGATTCACTGAACTCTACAGGGGACCTCCAACTTTACCGAGTTATCACAGATGTCGCTGGAAACGCATTCAGGATAGATGGACTACAGATTTCCTTAAAATTGTCATGCTAAAGAGAAAAATATGTGCGCACCTCTAAGACTTCCCATTCTTCTCTCTGTAGAGACTTGCATTCTAAGAAATCCATGATATTCAAACAGCAGGGGAGGAATTAAGGGGAGTCTCTTAAGGCAGAATGAAAGAGTCAAGAGCTTCAATTTGTCAGAAAATCATCGTGGTCGGCAGCTCCGGGCCGACACAAGAAAATATTTCAAGGTCTTGAATTTGTTGACCGATCAGTCATGGAACCTTTTCACTCATCTCAGGGCTTTGTGCGAGCCTTGAAGAGTTCTTCTGATCCTCCGTCCCCTGAAGGTCCTCTGAAAATCAAGATTGCGCGCCAGGCATGGGACAATAAAGCATTCTACGTCCCTAGAAAAGAGGAAGTCATTGCGGATTGGGTGTTGACTAGACTGTTTAAAGAAAAATCGACGTGCGAGTATTTATTCACAGTTATTATGGCGTGCCGACTTTTTCTCTCACCTAGTGCTCTGGATGTTCGATATTGGGCCCTCTTACTAGACGTCATCTCGTCTCCAAATGCTTCTTTACGAACATGGCTCCTACCACTGTCGAATCGTATACCGGTCTTACCTGTGGTCGTTTCTTTTCTCAAAGGCCTGCCAGATGTTGATGTCTCGGCCCGCCAAAACCTGATGCTTCTCACCCGCAATTGTCTGGCAACAATATGGCCCTTGGCAGTCCATAAATTCACCACCGAAAATTTGCTGGAGTGCTTCGGAGTATTTTTATCTTCTGCACAGTGCTGCCAAGAGGACAAGAATCACGACCAAATTGGACAGTGGTTGATTCTTTCATTCACGTCCTCCTTCAGTAATTCGTCAATGAAAAAGAAGGTCAGCTTTGTTTCGTTGCTCTTTGGCCCCCTCGTTAAAGAATTCGTAGCTCTATTCTACATTCACCCAAATGTACCTTCGTGATTGGATGGCCTACACCACTACAGTAACACCAACCTCGGTCCTTGGGGAGAACATATATGCTGCTGGCGTTGAGATCCTCTTCTGCCTTGACATCCTCCGGCAGTCTGTTGACGGTGAAATCACGTTCTTCGAAGCCCTGGAGGGCGTTGATATGCCCTCTCTCCTCGACAACCTTCCTCGCTTGTTTCGCTCGTTTGTGACTTCAGTCAAACGGTTTCGCGGGGCACTGTTTGGACAGGGATCATCGCGACAGTCGACAGGCGGGGTAGAGGATGCTCGAGCGGCAGGGATGCGCTTTTTCATCTCTTCTCAGCCACTGTTGAACGTCAGTGGCTTAGAGGTCAGGGCTTGGACCGCTCAGGTGGAGCTTCTAAAGGTCATAAACGACGAAGTGCTGTTCTCCAGCAGTCAACGAGACCCTGAAGAGGTCTTCACAAAGATTATTGAGAATGCTATCTCAGTTCTCAGCACAGTTACTTCCGCAGGTACGCTTGGAGTCTATTGATTATTTGACTCCGGCTGATCGATATAGAAGAACGACAAGCCATCCTCTTCCTTGTGGCTGATGCGCTCACTATAATTGCTCGTATAGAGTACAGTATCATAGAAACCGCGTTGCCCAGGATCTTACCCCTGATATTAGTGGTGAGTACATCTTTCTGCCACAACCTCTTTGTATCTTAGCTATATCATGGCGCAGAGACCCACCGCCGGCAAGTCTTTCTTCTCGTTCCTGGAAATTCTGTTAGATTATCACTCAAAAACACGCTCCCTGAACACTCACCTCTCCATTTTACTGTCAGCGCTTGAACGAGACAAGATAGCACTTTTCCTCGACGACGTTAAGACGATCTATCGAGTTTCCACGGAAGCGTCTGCACTTGCTCATCCTGCTTATTTTGATCGCTTGGTTATATCTACCAGGACCTTCATCACCTCCACTCAAATAGTTCCGACTATTCACTCCATCTTCGAAACTCTTGCTTCATGTTCTGATGCATTTGCTGCTGCACAAGACACCCTGTCAGAACACCTAAAAAAAGCAAAGAAGGGGAAGGCATCTGTGGTTGCTTCCGAAAACATTGTCCACGATCTGGACGTGTCAGCTTTTTGCCTGTCACTCTGCTGTCGGATATCCAGCGTCATCCTATCAGCGACATCACAGCAATCATTACCTTCTTCAATTCGAGAAGAGTTACGCCACTCTGCCAGCACTTTTCGGAGTGCGTCACTGCATCCAATCCTATCCAAATCAGTGAAATTTATGAACAAAATGATTGGTACTCGTTTTCGTGAGGTGTGGGGATCATCAGTGGGAGTGTCGTCACTTCTCCGCCTGCAATACTCCATGGGTGCTCAGCGCTATCACTCCCTGACCCTAGAGGACTCATGGGATAACAAAACATTGACGAAGCTCTTGATATTATTAGGTGAAAGCTACGATGAACATGGCTGCTCTGTTTATCCAGTCATGAACTTTGAGATTGTACGTCTCTTTGTATATCCGTCTATTGTCATTCACCTGCCCTTGTTCTAGTTCCGAACTCTCCTTGATTCTGCCGGCCATAATATTGAAGAACACACATCTCTAATAGACCAATTGATTGCTTTTGTTACGCAAGGCCCGCTATCTGAGGATTCTGGCCGTACACAGATTGCACTACTCCATCTCCTTATCGACCAATGGCTCCCAATCATAGAGTAGGTCTTCAATCTCTTGTGACTAAGCTATTTGTCTCAACGAGGCTTAGTGATCTGGCATCGGAAGAACAATTGAGAAATATCGTTCGTGTCATCGCCGGGAGCGGTAAAATTGTGCTGCAGCATTACCTGTCATCGGCCCAGGTCTGGGAGTTACGGAGCTTACGCAGTGAGTAGTCTATTTGTCATGTTGACTGCGTAATTCATACAACAGGAACTAGATGCCTTCCTTGCGTATTTCGATGATGCAACATCAGGACTAGGAACTAGTGACAAGCGGCCCGAGGAGTCTATCGGAACCGATAGTGCAGTACACCGTGACATTATACTCGTGTTCTCCATTCTGCTGGCGTTTCCAGTTGAATATTTCTCTCGGCAGTCATGGCTGAATTTTGCGAAGAGAGCATTACGCGCAGACACGACGATCTGTGGTTTGATAAACGAAGATGAGGAATACACATCCCAATCCAAGTCGGTGCTGCGTACTTTTGCAAGGCGGGTATTCTCACATCTTGGCGTTATTGACCGACGGGTGAGCTTCATTTTTATCCCTTTAGCCGGTCGACTCACTTGATAGCAGCTTGAAGATGTTCCGTTGTACTTGGAGTATCTAATAACATCCGGGACAAATGCTCCAATCAAACTGGAATTAGCACTTGCCACGTTAGACCTTGTTGAGTTTTATGTATCGTAAGTCAGAGGCCTTGTAGTCGGTGCTGAAACTTATTCTTTCTCCGTTAGCTCTCTTTTGAAAGCAGAGACGAATCATCGCCCGATCACATCAGAGCTCATGTCCAACTTCCATCAGCGGCTACAACTCAGTTCTTTCCTTGAACAAGATATCCGTTCACAGTGTTTCCAGCGGATGCTTAAGCTTTTGATCAGGGAGCACCAAGCTGACAGGTTGGATTTTTACTCGAGGACGGACTTCTTTTGCTGATATTCTTTCGCCATTCTCAGTTTCTCGAATGAATTCAGGGCTAAGATGCTCGAAATTCAGAACGATCTCAGGGACTTCCTTCAGCCTTCTATGACAGCGATGATAGTGAACGATCTCACTGCAGATGCCCTGAAAAGTCATGCCAGCGGGTTGTTGGATGGATGGCTTTGCGTTGTATCCCTTCAGCGATGGCTAACACCGGAAGGTTCGTCGTCAATTGATCGCTAGTGTCGGACCACTTTAATACAGTACCAACTTGTAGGCGTCAATTCGCAGGTGTATGGACATCAGTTGTGCCTCAAGTTCTGTCAGCTCAATGAAAATCGTTCTCATCATCATGTGGTAACCACTACATTTGCAATCCTCAAAGAGGAATTCTTGTACAGTATAGATGTCACCCGGCGCGCCGTTCTGGACATAGTAACGGAAGCCTATGTAGTTCTATATCCAACCGTCGGCATTGAAGGTAAATCCCGAATAATATGCACTTACTACTTTACTGACTGTTGATCAGGTGAAGTCCGCATGGATGCCATTCTGGCCGATATATATGGAGAACTATCGGCTCCGGAGTTTACTCATGTAACGGAGATGGTCTCTCGCTCACTTTTGAATGACGAACACACGTCGGTATCCTTACAGTGTGTGGTTGGAGTGACCATGTTACTGTTACAAGAGATTCCAAAAAGTCGGTGCCTTTCGTTTCTGCGAAACATGAAAACATGTCTGATTTTGCGGTGTGATACACAAGCTACCTTTCAAGTTGCTCAAGCCTTTATGACATTCTGTATAACGACATTCGGGAGTAGGGATGTGTTTATCTCAGCGTCTCCCTCGATACGACAGCAGGTGCTCCGCTTCCTGGTTCAACGATGTCGCGATCGAGTACGCTATTGTGACCATATCATCATTTTATGGATCTCACCTAGTCTCACACAGTCAACGACGCTGCGATCAGTCGACGTCAGTGCGATATGGTCCCTTGTAGCGAAGCTTTTATCCGGTACTCGACGACAAGATGAGACCACCTCGACGGCCAGCTTTCATGATATCATCGCGGTTATTCGGTCTCTTGTCCGTTCCCGACGTGACCTTGTAGTCCAAACCCTACCTCATCTTGGTTATATTCTGCGGCAGCTATTGATGACGATGCGGAGACCGCGCGCTCAACTAGGGGCAAAGCAGAGTGCTATGGTCGCACAGAGCTTCCCGTCTTGGATAAATCCCCAACAACCTCTAGGCGACGAAGAAGCTAAGGCTCTTTCTCGACTCTTAGAATCATTGGCCACGAAAAGCATAATCAAGGTCCAGTCGTCGAGTACTGAGACGCCAAAGGCGGAGTCTTTGGTGGGACCGTTTTCCAAGCATGCCGCCTACGTGCTAACGGCGCACATTGACGCTGTCGGCGATCCTCTTTGCATCTTCCCGGCAAGTATACGGAAAGAATTGGAGCCTGGTCTTTTCGCTCTGTGTGACATGATCAATGAGCACAGCCGAGATGCAATCATGCTATCGTCTCTTGATGCGGGTGGGAAAACAATGATGAAAGCATTGTGGAAGGAATACGAAAAGCAACGATATATCGGCAAGGGATAAGGGCCTCCCCGATTCCACTGTACAACCTACAGATTTATAGTTATATTTTTGCTTTCTAATGCCTTCTGACATAAACGTCCTTGGGACGAGTCTGGCCATTTACTTCAAGCTTAACAAATCCCGCCCTCTTTTTCTCTTCAGCTATGTCGCCAATAAGGCCCAAGAAGTCGTCGACAGCGGCCTCAGAAGTCTGTATATGGATGACAACTCGGGAACCTCCCAGTATGAGGGGCTCTGGCAAACTTTGTCCGCGCTCGAATATTTCATCAAATGTTGTGCCAATGCTAGACGCATCGTAAAAAACCTGAGATGAAGCTATATGAGCGTTTCCTCAGGTGGAGTATAGCAGATACGCACCATACAAGTCTCGGCAGGGCTTAGAATGGTCACACCGATATCCTCGAGACCTTTCTGAACCTTGCGGGTAAGTACATGGACATTCACAAGGAGCGGTAAATTGTTGTTGAGAGCGTAAGCAGCCGAGGCAGCGAGAATGCCGGTTTGTCGCATACCGCCGCCGAAAAGCTTTCGGAATCGACGGGCTTTTGCTATGTACTCTTTGGGCCCTACTAAGCAGGAACCGATAGGAGCACCTTGACACGATGAACGATAAATGTCCACGAATTCGGATTATCTATAACAACTTACCTAGCCCTTTGCTGAAACAGAGACTGACACTGTCAAAGGGATCACACAGTTCCTTCATAGACAGCCCAGTCTCAACGGCAACATGCCAGAGGCGAGCACCATCAAGATGCATCTTGATGTCGTGCGAACGGGCAAACTTGGAAATAGTTATGATTTCGTCCTGCGGGAAAATAGTTCCATTGAGAGTGTTCTCAAGCGATATCACCTCCGTCGGAGCACTGTTCAGAGTAAACAAACAACGTGCCGAAAAAATGAGGATTTACTTACAGGTGGACATCTGTGCCATATACCACATTGTCTTCCACGTCTGACAGAGTGAGATGATGGCCTTGCGTCACTAAATTAGCTCACGCACGCGTAAGGGCATGAGATATCTGTACCATTTGAGGGAATCAAAGTAGTCATGGCAGCACCAGAGTGGAAGGGTGTTCCCCCGACCTCATATCTATAGTTAAAATTAGCCACTATGGATAAGACCCGTGCAACACGCGTACCTGTGGATATGACTACGGTGGTCACACAAGACCGTGTACGGAGGTTGCTTCAAATGAGTGCGCAGTGCAATCTGGTTCGATGCTGTCCCCGACGGCATAAATATCCCCGCTTCCTTACCGGTCAGTTTGGCAATGTGAGCTTCCAAGGCACTTAGAGGAAAACGAAGATCAAAATGGATACTGATAAGTAAGCAGATAGATGACTCACGTAGTCGAAGGCTCAGAATATACGTCGTCACCTAGAGTCGCATTGACGGCGTAGGCATACATCTCTACGGTTGGAACTGCAACATTATTCTCACTTAAGCTGTTTGGTCATGTAACAGAGAAGGGGCCAACCAGTAATGGTATCCGCTTCGATATCTCCTCAGTAAAGAATCCCTTATTGCGAGGGATAATGACTCACAAATGAAGCTTCGAGCAATCTCTTTTCGTTTGGATTCATTCTCTGCAGTTTGAGTCTTGGACAAGAAGTCGATTTTGACAGATTGGATAACCCTTTCTCTGATTGCATCTAAGGAGGAAGACATTTTACGCGCCTGGGTGAAAAGGAGTGGGCGGATTCGTAAGGAAGAGAGCGTCAGTTGAGTCATCATATCATGGTTCTGGGAGAGACGGGAGAGACGGTCCGGATGACGGAAATTGACCGGAAACGGTTACACGTGATAAGCGTTTATCCCTCCGTTTTTCACTCATTCATTATTGCGGCTACTGTTCTGTTCAATATCTGATTTGAAAATGGGAAACGTGAGAGCAATAGTTGTCCGTATGGTGACTGACACCCACCTCTTGTATAGGGTGCCAAGGCAGCTCAAAAACGGGAGAGAAATGCGGACAAGAATGGTGCGAAGGGATCGAAATCGCAGTCCAAGTCCAATGCAGCAGCCACGAATATCCTCTGCGCGACTTGCCGACAGGCATTTGTGAGTGCCTTACATCTCTTCCATGCCAGGAGGTTGGCTAATATCTTCGCCACGTCAAGTTTGTCACGACTCGGGCGCCAGCGTGAGTATTTGAACAGCTGGACACTATTGGTTGACTCTACAATGATTAACAGATTAGAGGAGCATGCGCAAAACAAGCATAGCAAGACCCTTGCTGAATGCTTCCCAACTTTTGGGAAATAGCTCATTATTTTTTTACGGGCTACAGATGCTTTGATTATTGTTTTGATGTAGAGTTGCTATGGCGGAGACTTTTCATGAATAAACGTGGTGCAACGGAATATGATTACAAGGGACCGAAGCCTGAGCTGCCTGTGTTCGCTGCACTTCTACTTTGTATCTTCTCGCCGACCTTCTTTTGCACGTCATTGTATTTTGCAACGCAGCGGTCTATACAGACCTGCTCGCCCTTGTTCAGCTCGCCGTCTGCGTATCTAGCGGGGATGCATTTGTTATGACATGACCTAGAGCAACATTCAGACATTGCAAGGGACTCGAAGGAAAGTCCATACGCCACCATGCGGTTGAAAAAGTCGGTCACTGTGTCCAGTCTGGATACCAGTCAGATAAGAGGAGGAAACAAAGAATGAAGATAATCACTCGGTAATGGCCATTTCAATCTTTTCTGGATTGACTCCGCCAGAAGGGCCAGCCCGCGGACCACCACCAAGGAACGACATGTTTTTACTTGGATGACGGTGCAGACGAAAATTCAAGTATGTAGCTGGTCACGTTTTTTCGCCCAGATCAGGCACCAAAAAAAAGTCGCGTCTGTTTGTGCAGCCATGGTCGAATCTCAGACTCGCGCAGCCATCAGCGTCCACCGTTGCAGGTTTGTCGACTACACCCCGTCTCCAATCACTGCCTTGGCCTTTCCTCCTCTCCCTCTCCCCTCGCCCAAAGGAAAGGATTCAGCAGCAGCAGCAGCAGCCCAATTTCCACGTTTTCCAGCCCTCGCTGTTGGCCATGCCAGCGGGAACATCGACCTTTGCCATTGGGCAGGCGGGAAGGATGGTCTACAGTCGCCCCAAGCGTGGACAGTGACCAAGGTGTGTAGCTACTGCTCTGTATGGCTTGTATTAATCTGGTGTTCAGACGCTACCAGGTCTATATCCATCCAAAGTCGACTCCCTTGCCTTCTCAATACGATACCCGCGTCAGCTTCGCTCTGGCGAGGTTCCAGACCTTGATGCTCTGCGGCTATATAGCTCGGGCGGCGGCAGTGAGCTGTTGGAATGGGACACAGACCGGTGTTGCGTGCGAGTAGGTCATGACCAGCTTTCCCCCAGAGTGTTGATAACATCTCTAGTAGAGAAATATAAGCTCCCAGGGAGGCTCTATTTGGTCCATCTCAGTCAACCCCGCATCGACCCAGTTGGCAATGGGATGCGAGGACGGAAGCATACGCATCCTGTCTTTGCTAGACGATGATTTAGTTCATCTCCGAAAGTTTGACCATGTAAAGTCCCGACTACTGAGTATCGCTTGGGGTCCACCTACACTCAAGCGAGTCTCAGCTGGCCCCGATGAAGAATACGAGTGGTCAGACTCGTGGTTGGTGACAGGCGGGTCTGATAGCAGTTTGCGTAAATGGGATGTCGTTACGGGACACTCGTCTGAGCGTATGGGCACGGATAAAGTACGAGGCGAAAGGACCTTGGTGTGGGCAGTCTGCGCCCTCGGGTCAGTGGTCTTTTCTTGCGTCTTTTGTGTGTGACACTGACTTCTACCAGCGATGGTACGATTATTTCCGGGGACTCCCTTGGAATGGTTAAGTTCTGGGATTCAAAAACCTGCACTCAGCTGCAAAGCTTCCAAGGGCACGGTGCTGATGTTCTTTGCCTCGCAGTTAGCCCTGTCAGTTCTTCCTGTTTTCAATCCCGTCCATAGATCTGATTTATCTCTAGGAAGGGTCTGTTGTATACTCTTCAGGCGTAGATCAGAAGACCACGCAATATTCGCTCGTTAAAACCCACATTACCGACAGCTCGACTATAGGGCGGACAACGGCCCGATGGATACAATCAAGCTCGCGGCGAATGCATTCACATGACGTACGCGCCCTCGCGACATGGCCACCCTACACACCTCTCCCAGCCCCATATAAACGTTCTTTCCCTATCGATATTGCCCCGGTACTCGTCTCCGGAGGGCTTGACATGTCCGTCGTCGTTACACCAGCCGCGCTCCCTGCTAACACTGTCAAGAAAATCATAAATCCACTTGTGACTAGTGCCGAGGCTACATTCAGCGATTCTTATCATCGACGACTAGCATACGCGGCTGGACCGTCCAACGCTTCTGCTGTATGTATCTCTCGAAGTGCTCGTCTTGTTTCTTGTCTGCGGGAAGCCGGTGTGAGTATATGGAGAATCAATGAACGTTCCGAAGAGAGTCTTGATGATGGAGAAACGGCGCCTGGAGATGACGCTTGGGACAAGGTTCTGGAGATGGACCTCAATGTCCACACCAATCTTGTTGCAAGTGCTATATCGGATGATGGTCGATGGTTTGTCGTCTCCGATCTGTATGAAACAAAATTGTTTTGTTTGGCGACCGATGTGGGTGTATGCTCACAGTTTGCGTCCTCATACATAATCTGATGAAACCGTTTAGCCCAAAGGTGATCTCACGCCTAAACGAGTGCGCAGCTTTGGATCAATATTACAAGCCCAGCTTCCCTTCACACCTCATTCCACCGGAGGACTGGCATTCGCGTTCACTCCCGATTCTTCCAAGCTTGTGATGACGACGTCCGTGTCATCGTGTGTCTTACTTATAGACCTAGGAAACAATTCAGATGGACCAAGGGTTCTGCGAAGATTTGATCATCACCGCGAGAGAAACGGTATGGGCGGAGACCGAGTCACCAAGAAACTCAGGCCTGACGGGGATGTCGATATGGAGGCTCCAGAACCGGAAGCCACAGCCGACAATGATTCATCGTCTTGCGTAGCTGTCAACATTCTGCGACTTTCCGTCAGTGCTGATGGACAATGGGCAGCGACTTCTGATGACAACGCCCGGACTCATGTCTTCAATCTGGACTCTCTCCAAGTAAGCCTTGGCCGTTTTGCTTCCACGTCTTTCTGAAGAGCTTCTAGCACCACTGCGTTCTGCCCTCTTTCGCCCATCCCGTTCAAACCTTGGCATTCGACCCGTCAAGGTCAAGTCTACTGACACTCGCTTTCCCCGACAACTCCATCCAAATCTACGACGTGGAGTTGCGACAGTTCCCCTCGTGGGCCAAGGGCCTCATTTCGAGTCTCCCCCAGCGATTCACACAGGCGCACGATCCTATTCTTGGCGTGACCTTTGATCCTGATGCGCGACAGAGTAAGCTGGACTCTTCACCGACAAAGTATGCCTTGTTCTGGGGTTCAACATGGATGTGTAGGATCAACATGGACGGCTCTAACTTTAGCAACGGCGGATTCAATCAAAAGCGTCAGCGCGCGCACACCATAAAACGGCAACACACTACTGATTTCAAGATGGTCACCCATTTTAGACCTGTCTTGCATGCTGATTTCATCTCTCCTGGAGAGTTGGTTGTGGTTGAGAGGCCGTTGGTTGATGTTCTTGCTACGTTGCCTCCAACTTACTTTAAACACAGGTATGGGGCATCATAAAACGTTGTATGCTACTACATGCTCTATATTGAGAAAAGTACATGTCTGACTAGTATAGACTACACATATTTCCGATTGAATTGATGAGAGGATTCCGTGATTGAATGCGATAGATATGTATATATAATGGTCATGTGAAGATCAAGCCGAGTGCTCTCGTCTATCTTGTTTTTCATCCTCGCTGTTGGCGGATTTAATGGTGAAAAATGTGAGAGATGGAAGCTCACTTTGAGTTAATGATGGACAAATAGAGTGTCCAGAACACGCCGCAGGTGGATTGGAATGGGACGCGATAGGGCAGAGGCATGAAACGAAAGTTGATGAGTTGGGCGACCGGCCAGACTTGCCAGTTGGTGATGAGAGCAGGCTTGTAAAGATCCTTGTATTTTTCTTGTATTTGAGAGAGGTCGCGGCCTTCCATTACTCCCATAGAACCCAAAAAGAGAGCGAGCTGCCGGAGGGGATCAGGGGATGATGCGAATGTGCGAAACCATACATACCCCAATTGGCGCCCTATAAGATGGGTCTTTGTGAGAGATATTCCAACATAAAGATGAAGTAAAATGCACATGAAAATTTGATCACAAGCGACCCTTTTAGCAAGAGATTTTGTCCTTCCACGACTCGAGTTGGTGGAACTGCGCCGTATTGGGAATCGACACTCCAAGAATTTGTTCCATCGTCCAATCAAGGGACCTAGAAGGAGAATGAGGCAATAGAATTTGAAAAAGAAAAGAGCGTACTTATCGCAAAACCGAAGCAGAAAAAGCGAAATGTTCTGTGGAAATCATACGCCGGGCGTTGTTCGTGACCTTTTGTGAACTGTGCGGATCCTTGAGACATGCCCTTGTCGAATATCGCCCGTACCGACTCACGATTATCTGAGAAGCTTGGGCAACGACATCGCCGAGTCCATTCATGGTTCCGCCTATGCACGCGAGTGTAATGCTAGGGTAAGTGCGGAAAGAGTGCTGGTATGCGCGTGCGACGGCAAAGCTGGACATGACGGTAAAGAGTCGCGATAAGCGGGGAGGAAAAGAAAGAGGAAAATATTCATTCGATCCCGGCGTGGAGCTCGCGGAGCACAGCTGAAATGGGAGCCATAAAAATTGAATTCACGTGCCCAAGACGCGTCAATAAGACACAACAACGCTGGGGTATAAGAAGGCGGGGTCGCTCATTCTTCCCTCCTTCACACCTTTCCCTCCTACTTCCATCACTAGACACTCTACTGCCTATCTATTCCTGCCCGCCATGCTGTATTTCATCGCCCTCTTCTTCCTCGCCGTGTCCACCACCTTCGCCGCCGTCATTCCTCGCGACGAGTCTTCCGCCGCCAACTCGTACTCGGGAAATTCTGGCCCTGCGAATGGCGGGAATTCCACAAATGAGGGAATCCAACTGATTTCGCTCTTCTCCAGTACGTGTGCAGCGCATATACCCAGCTTTGAAACTAAACTTTGATTAGACAATGCAGGGGAAGGGGGTTTTACACCTACGGGATCGTCGTCGGCTCAGAGTGGTGGATCCAGCACTTCCAGAGAAGACAGAGAAGAAACCCAGAGACAGCGGACCACCGGCAGACAAGAAACCAAGCCGAGCTCAGCCAACATCCTTGAATTTGTTGGTAAGTCGATCTACATTCGTTGGAAGTAAAGGCTGATGGATGTGGTATAGAAGTACCAACAGAGGATTGCTGATTGTGCCCTTTCTATTATCTGCATTGTATCACCAACATTCGCACGTTCACTGTACTATTAGCCATATAGACTAGCCTTGTATCACAATCAGATTCCTATCCTGTCCTCACAGCAAACGCAATTTGCCGGTCACTTGGTTGACGAGCTCGACGGGAGCAGGGCCAATGCCAAGAACTGCCGTTGTACCCCTGCACAGCAGTCAGTCAGAGCCAACAACACAGCAAGAACGTACTGGTCCCTTATTGAACGCGCGCATAGGTTCAGACTCGTCGCGATCGCCGCTAGTTCCAGAATCTGCTCCTCTGAACTCGCCTTGAGGGCAATTTTGGCTTGGCTACGAGGATTCAGATATTCTTCAACCATTTGTAAAGATGTGGACAATTCACCCAGTGCGTTCCCAATGACCAACAAGCTAGAACATTGTTAGAGAATTTGAGTGCAGAGAAACACCATGGCTTACGCTAGGATTTTTCTTCACCAACGCCTTGTAGCAGGCGAGCGTCACGTCTCTATTTGCGTCCTTGAGGCTCAAAAATCGTGGGTTAAGTCTCAATGCACGCACCCGCATCTACACATCAACTCAGTCCCCGTCACAAAGGTCAAATAAACGCGCTTACTGGGCGGATATTTTTCCATTATCCATTTTCAGATCAGTTCGAACGACCAAAACCTGCTTTCTGCTTGTTGATACAGTCAAAAGTAAACTGATTTTCATACGAGTTTACAGGGCTCAAGAAAGCGAGCCAATACGGCAGAAAGATCTCCGTCGAGAATATCTTCCTCATTTTCCGGTTCGGGTTCAAGCAATTTGGTTTCGTCGTCAGGACGGTGTCGTAGGTATCCGATAAAAAATCCGAGAGCACCGGAAGCGGCTCCAAGAGCAAGCGATATTATGACTAAATAGAGAAAATTCTCAGCCGACAGCAGAAAGGCCAGAACAGCAGAGTACGAACCGGGTGAACGAGACATGAATGGACAAGGTGGATTCGGCAAACTCCGAGGCAGCTTTTTTCAATTTCTTCATCAGCACCACTGTCGACGAAAGACCAAATTGACCTCTCGCCGGCTCAAATCACTGTTCATTCACGCATCCACTAACAAAAATGGACGCTGAAGCCTCCACCTCTACTGCGACAGACAATGCTTCGCCCAGGAAGCCATTTTCTGCCCTTGAACTATCTGAACAGACAATGAAGGCCCTCCAGGACATGGGATTCTCTACCATGACTCCTGTACAAGAAAAATCGATACCCCTGCTCCTTGCCGGCAAAGATCTTCTAGGTGCTGCTCGCACTGGGTCTGGAAAAACGCTCGCGTTCCTTATACCGGCTGTCGAACTTCTACACAGACTAAAATTTAAGCCCCAGAACGGTATGGGCTTCCAGTCATTTTGTGCGCTTCTTCTAATATTATCCACCAGGGACTGGAATCATCATTATTTCGCCGACGCGAGAGCTAGCCTTGCAAATATTTGGCGTTGCAAAAGATCTCATGGCTCATCACTCACAGACGTTTGGTATCATCATGGGAGGCGCCAATCGAAGAGCAGAAGCGGACAAACTAGCGAAGGGTGTTAATCTCTTGGTGGCTACTCCCGGACGATTATGGGATCATCTAGAGGTGCGTATATGTCTTTGGAGCGTTGGCTGGTACTTACCGGCTTGAAAAGAGCACGAAAGGCTTCGTATATCGCAATCTGAAGGCTTTGGTTATCGACGAAGCAGACCGGATTCTTGAGGTAGGGTTTGAGGAGCAGATGAAGAGAATTATAAAGCTATTGCCTAATGGTGTGCCATAATGTGCTTCTCGTCCTTGCGTTTCTCACGAATCTTTATCAGAAAACCGGCAGTCGATGTTATTCTCTGCTACCCAAACAACAAAAGTACAGGATCTGGCGCGGATATCACTTCGCCCAGGTCCTGTGCAAGTGGACGTCGACAAGGAAGAGTCGACTAGCACTGTATCGACACTTTCTCAGGGCTACGTTGTATGTCCCTCGGATCGACGATTCCTCCTACTCTTCACTTTTCTCAGCAAATACCGAAAGAAAAAAGTCATCGTTTTCTTTTCCAGTTGTGATTCTGTCAAGTACCATGCCGAGCTACTCAACTACATTGATGTGCCGGTTCTCGATCTCCATGTAAGTCTATCGACGTTGAAAGCCGGTAGGATCATGCTGACTCTTAGTAGGGAAAACAAAAACAGCAGAAACGGACAAATACGTTCTTTGAATTCATTAATGCGGACTCGGGTATTTTGCTGTCAACCAACGTTGCTGCTCGAGGATTGGATATACCCCGTGTGGACTGGATCGTTCAGTTTGACCCTCCAGACGATCCTCGAGAATATATCCACCGAGTTGGTCGTACAGCCCGAGCAGGAAAAGTGGGCAAAAGTCTGCTATTCCTGCTCGAGAGCGAGTTGGGATTCCTGAGGTATCTGAAAGAAGCCAAGGTGCCTCTCAACGAATTTAGCTTCCCTGCCGATCGTATAAAGAATGTGCAGAGTCAGGTATGTTTTCTTCTACCGTTGAACGTGTCCACTGGCTCATTTTTCACCAGCTCGAAAAGTTGTTGCAAAAGAATTACTTCCTTCATCAGTCTGCCAAGGATGGCTTCCGGTCATACCTGCAGGCATACGCTTCGTACTCATTGAAGAAGATTTTTGATGTGAATGCGCTGGATCTCGCAAAGGTTGGAAAGGCCTTTGGCTTCTCGGTTCCTCCTCGGGTCAATGTGAATATCGGCGGCGGAAGTAGTACTTCATCAGAAAAGCGGAAACGTCCGCGCCATGACGATGAAGAAGAATTGGAGGAACTAGAATTTGATGAGGCAGCATTGGACGAGGATGAGGATAAACCGTTGGAGGTACGGGAACATCGGAATCAGGGTAAAGGTCGGCGGATAGAGACGCTGGGAAGGAAAAGAGTTGAGAAGGAGGTGTATAAGAAGGGAAGGGAGCGGCAGAAGATGGAGGCTGGCGGTCAGTGGAGTCGCTGAGAGGTGCTGCAGCATTTGCTTTATTGTATGTCTCTACTAGTACTAAGTACTAACCGGTTGGTTACACTGTCACTGTCAGCCGTATTGCAACCGTCATTCAAATCACGTGAACGGCCGTGGACCACGTTGCCAAACAGGGACGGTTGGGGCCACCACGATTATTCGTCACCTTCATCTCACTTGTTAGTTCTTTCTTGCACATCCGTCTTCGTCCCCAAACAGCCTCCATGGCTACCACTCAGGTCTGCTCTCTTTTACTCTTACCATACAATGAGGACGCCAACCCTTCTGCCTGTGCAGCATTACCTTTGGGCGTCTGGCCACTTTGTCTTGCTGCTCTCAGCACTGCGATATTTTATCGCCTGGATCACTTTCAAAAGCGTCTCGTCTTGGTGGTACAAAAGTGAGTAATCCTTGTGGTGGCCAGGCATGTCCTGATGTTGGTGGCATCCACCTTACAGCGAGTTACACCGGTGCCCTCATCAGCTATGCCATTGTTTGCCAGTGAGTACTGCCGCGAACATCCATCTCGCTGTCGCTCATTTCTCTGTCCTTGTCAGAAAAGCTCTGGGCGTGCGTGTTGGTCCGTTTCATGACGTAATCCTTTCTTATCGACCAAGCAGACTCCTCAACCCAATCTTGCCTATGTCAGGCGTGCCATGATGGATGAAGTAGGCAGCTCTTCTGTGCTTCTCCCAATAAAGACTCTGACAGGCTCTGTCAGAATGTCCAATATCTCTTGCTCGCGTTCTTCTGGTGGTCTTCCAAGCCCATTACCAGTCCGTATTTCTCCGTTGTGCTCGTGTTATACAGCTCATCATTGTATCCTAGTTACCCTTCTTCCATTCGCCATTTTCTCCCTGTTCCACGCACTGACCTTTACGCGAACGACCTTGATGACTCAGTTCCTTCCACCAGGGCCACCTGCCACCGCTGGAGGACCGCCTACTCCTCATCCCTATGCGAAAAGGCTCCAAGTCTGGGTTAAAAGTGATTGAATTCTTATGAACTATATGTCTCCGTGCTAACATGAGTACCCCGCAGACAATTATGACTCCGCTATGCGCGCAGTGGCCTACACCGAACTCCTCATCCTTGTTCGGGTTCTTCTCGGAGCACTGACACTCCAGAATTCGCTTCTCTCCCCCATTATTTATCTTCACTTTTTGCGCCAACGATACTACCAATCGGCGTTCACTCGTGATGCTTTTGCCGCTACAGATGCTCGTATCAACGCGCTGCTTGCTCAACAGAACAACCTGACCTTGACCAACGTCTATTCTCAGGCACGCGGATTGATAGCTCGTTGGGGAGGAAGTAACCTTGCGCCTGCGGGTGGACAATAAATGTATATTGGTAGATTCCGCCTCCATGCAAATCTTGTTGGGGTGATTTGGGAATGCGTTCATACTCCACTGAGCGAAATGACGGCGTGATGACGTTTGGGGCGGGTTTCGTAGATATATATTGCAGCAGGCTGGGTTCCCAATACATACACTATTTTGAAAACATGGCGTCCACAATATCGTCTGCATTTTCTGAATTCTTCAGCGCTCTCACCACCATTGCCATGTCGCTCTTCCACTCTCTACTTGGAGTATTCCAAGCCATGTTCGCACTGGGAAAGGATACCATCGAAGCCGTGCTGCAGCTGGGCCAAAGCATTGTGAAGTTGGGCATGGATCTCTTCCAAGGCCTTTTTGGATTTGTTACAGGTGAAATTTTTTGATACATGAGAAATGTCATTTCCTGATGGATTTCTAGCAAACTTTTTGGCATTGGCGTTGATCGGGGGTGGCTATTACTTGTACACTCAAAAATACCAAGGAACAAGTCGGAAGACAGTAGCACGGAAATGAAGGAAAAATCACAGAGCTTCTGTAACACGAATTATTGGAATTTATATCTCATTGGACGATACTGGACTGTTCTGGAGCACCGTGGCTTTTGCCAAACAGGAGCCAATTGGAATACGAAAATACGGCTCTGTATGTTGTCACTTTCGGGATTCTAAAGCGAAACCAGAAGGAGACAGTCAAAGCTGGATGAGGTGCGTACATGTCTTCTTCCACTTCGGCGTGTTGAGTTTACACGTCGGAATAGCCCATCCTTAAGATAGAGTCTGGACGTTTAAGTATTCTACTTTGAAGCATCGTCCGGAAGGTGATGAATTTAGTGCTGGTGGACGCATCAGAGGTTGAGTAATCATTCTGGCGAGGTACTGTGTGAAGGATAGTACCGTTTAAAGTGTACAAAGACGAAAGCGCCGTTATTGTGGGGGTGGACAGTTTGGGATCTGGCAGTCACTCTTATGATTTTCACTCCTCCACAAGTCCATTTCCGTCCCGTTATCGGTGCATCAAACACGATCTCACGAAGCCGATATTGTAGATGAACTGGGAACCAGTTGAGTGCCTCCGTTTGGGGTGGCTGTCTTGTGAAACTGATCTAATTACAAGACGGCTATTGTTCAGACGCAATCCCCACGAACCATAAGTCTTGCCCATGAGGCGTGAGTTTCTCGACAGTTCTTTGCTCCGTCGTGGCTCATTGACTCTCAAAGTATCTTGATCTTGAATTCGACCCCTCAAAACTTGTAAAATTTGAACCAACCCCAATTACTGGCTTGGGCCTCTGACAGAAGTTCTGTGCGACCGGAAGGGTTGGGTAGCACATCTTCACAAGTGGGAAACAAGTGAAAGCTACAAGCTTGACGCAGCAACAACGTTTGTAGGCCGTGTACAAATATCATTGCAGAGGCCTGACTTTCGCTCGAAGACCTCGTTTCCACTTCAGCTCCCCAACTCTCGTCTCTGTGGCTGTCACATTCGTGCTTAGGTCTTTGTCAGAACTACCTTTCCTACCATCCACAAAGTATTAGACATCGCTGAAGCCGAAATCTTATCACTGACCTTCTTGTTTCCAGTCTTCAGATTTATCAGTAATGGGTGCCGCCATATCCCTGGTCGCCGTTGTCGCTGCACCCATCATTCCCGCTGCCGCTCTTCTTATTGCTACTGCTGCCGCTGCCGCTGCCACAGTTATCCCCGCCATCCTTGGCGCAGTCCGGGGTAGCATTGTCCAGGACAACCCAACGATGGTCGCTATCGACGAGCGACTCCGGAGAGTAGAGCCAGAGAGACCCGAAGCTCAACAACGTGCGGAGCAGTTCGACCGAGCGAGGCAAGCGCATGCGGAGAGGATCAGGAGGCTGCAGGAGGCTGCATGGAGAGCTGCCCAACATGCTGAGCAGCTGGAAAGAGAAAGGCAAACCCAAGCTGAGAGGATCGGAGTCCAAGAGAAGGACGCCCAAAGGGTAGCACAGATGTCAGAACAACTGGAGAGGGAGAAGCAAGAACAGGTGGAGAATGCCAGAAGAGAACGAGTGGCGGCTCAGGAGGCGGCCCAGGCTGCTAAAGAGTTGCAAGAGCAAGCGAAAAAGAAAGAGGCTGAGATGAAGAAGCTTTTAGAGGAGCAGAAGGCGACAGAGGCCAAATGGAAGAAGGGTATCCGTCCGGTCAAATGGCCTTCTCGCGAGCAGTTCGATGCGATTAAGCGACGATTCTACAAGGAAGGCAAGTTCCATCTTGCCGTAGCTGGAATGTCTGGAACCGGAAAGTCGTCTCTGATCAACGCCTTTCGAGGCATATGGGACGACGAACCGGGTGCCGCTGCGACTGACGTCGTTGAGAGCACCGCTGTCGTTACAGCTTATAATGACCCCAACCCGGCCAACCCTTTCACCTGGTTCGATGTCCCTGGTTCGGGGACGCTCGCATGTCCAGACTGGACCTACTTTAACGACCAAGGGCTCTACATCTTCGACGCCATCATCGTCCTGTTCAACGACCGCTTCACTGCCACCGACATCGCTATCTTGAAGAACTGCGAACGATACAAAATCCCGACCTACATTGTCCGTTCTAAATCCGACATCCACGTTGAGAATATCCTCAAGAAGAAAAGGCGGGGAGCTGGTGCTAACAGTGAACCTGCCAAGATTCTCGACGAGGCTCGCAAGGAGTATATCACAAAGACGGAGGAGTGCGTCAGGCTGAATTTGATGATGAACGATCCTCCTATCCGGTCGCAGAGGATGTATGCTGTCTCTCGGGATACGTTGACCATGGTGGTTCGACAAGAGAATCTCCTGGATGTACTCGTGCTGAACGAGTTCGAGTTATTAAGGGACATCCTTCAGGACGCATATTCGCGACGATCTGAGAAGTCCTATGGCACGATGGCGGACCTCATGAAAAATGCCGGCATAGATCTCTTCCGTTTCGTTGCCAACTGACGAGGTCGGGTTCCTTCTATTTCTCCCCACTATGGTCATGTATGGACAATTTCCCTCACAACACCGTTCTTTAGGTATATATAGGGCTAGCCCCATGCATATCTCATTACTCATGTGTTTTCACTTCTAGCTCGAATTGATCTCAGCGTTTTGAATCATCCCTAGGCATTTACATAGTAAAATCTGGTATCATTCTTCGAGATTCTGCATGAGCATCCCTGGGAATGCACATTGTTACAACATGCTTCTTTCTATGCGCTCACCCTTATTTGTGTCTATAATCAGGGTGATCGTGCCATTTCGACAGATTTGAACTCTTATGGTCCGTCAAACGTTGAGGGGAACAAGTCGCAAGGCATTCCCAATCATGTGGAAACCGCGAGATGAGGTGGATGGATCCGCAGGCTCTTCTTACTTCCTTTGTTTTGACTCGCATATTCCCCATCGCGTCTAGTCACTCGAGGTAAAGAATTCAATGGCTCTGCCTGCTTTTAGTAGCAAGCTGATCTTTCCCAGGTTCATCAGGCCCGAAAATTCGCAAAGCGCTTAAGCCATTTCACACAGCACACCTTCGCATCATTGCTCCATTGCAACAGAACCTATCAAATTCTTATCGTGCATCACCTTTTCATCACTCCATGTCAACGAAACTAAAAATTTGCTTCGCCTTTCACCCCTGTTAGCGTTTTACGCTTTCACGGATAGATCCAGCCTCTACATATTTTCGACCGATAGTGATTAGTGGCCTATTCTGTAGACCTACGAGAGCACTTATCTTGTTACTGATGATAATTATTCTGGAATGGAACCGCCAACAAGGTCCTTGAGGCGGTGATATATGGTACCTTCTCACGGTATTGATTTTCGTCCGCTCCTCGTTCACTGTCCGCATCGCTTGGTCCCCGACGGTGTTGCTAGCTGTTTATCGCCTGAATTGCCGCTACTAACACTAAGACCCTGTCGTAAGTATTGAAGACAAGTCGACTTCGTACTTATACTCGCTCGCTCGTAGATCCTCAAGTTTAGCCCTTCATTCTGGTGATCTTTGTCCAGGTTCAAAATGTAGATCGCAACCTCTGTCAGGAACCTCCTTCAGTTTCTCAATGTCAAACAATAGGTGATGTCAAGTCAGTCTTCAGTGGTGGGCATGATGAAGAATCCCAACGATGCCGGTATGGCTGCTAAGTTCAAAAGGTATATATATACAGCACAACACTAGCGGGAAGAAGATGAATTGATGTTCACCGGCAACTAAAAAGTTCGCTCGCATCACATAATTAATCGACATTGCACCTTCATGCTGTATTCAGATGAGTCTAGGTGATTATCTCAGAACTCGGAGTGTGTATACGTGGGGTATCTATCACCAATATGGTACAACGACAAGTGTAAAAATACATAGTTGTGAGGGAAACCAAACTGAGATACTAGAAATAATTTATATGCTAAAACAGATTCATAGGTCGTGAAGTTCAAGCAGCGATGTTATATCTGACTCAACGACATTAATACAAGGCTTCGTAGATATATATATTACAGCAGGATATGTTTCCAATACTTTTGAAGACATGACGCCCACAATATCGTCCGCATTCTCTGCATTCCTCAGCGCTCTTACCGCCATTGTCATGCCTGAATCGCTCTTCCGCTCTCTGCGTTTCCAAATCTCGACTGTCTTTGATTTGATAAGAGTCTGCCTACGGGAGACTACTGCGTTTCCGCTGGGAAAGGATATCATCGGAGCTGTGCCAAAGCATTGTGAAGTCGGGTATGTATCTCTTCCAATTCCTCTTTTGATTTGTTACAAGTGAAATCTTTTGACATACATACGAAGTGTCATTTTTCTGATGGATTCTTAGCGAACTTTTTTGGCGTCGGCGTTGATCGGGGGTGGCTATTACTTGTACACAAATACCAAGGAAAAGTCGGAAGATAGTAGCATGGAAAAGAGGGAAAATCACAGAGTTTCTGTCATACGAATTTATTGGAATTTATATCTCGTTAGACGGTACTGGACTGTTCTGGAGCGTCGAGGCTCTTGCCAAACAGGAGCCAATTGGAATCCGAAAATAAAAAGTAGAGTGTGCCATTGGTGCGGGACGGCAAGGCTCTCAACACCAGCAGAGTTGGACAGGCATGTCACGGATACCAGTACCCTCGCACTCTAACCCCCAGCGTAATCTCGGCCCTTCGTCGCCTGTCCCTTTTCCTGGACCGAACTCCGACCGTTCTCCTTCTCCTCTTCCGTCCCGTTTCAACCATAGCCAGAACGGTTCCGTGTCGATGTCGTCGCTCTCAGGATTCCAAAGCGAAACAAGGAAGAAACAGTCAAAGCGAGATGAGGTGCGTATATCTCTTCTTCCAGTTCGACGTGTCGAGTTTACACGTGGGGATAGGCCATTCGCAAGAAGATAGAGTCTGAACTCGCCCGGAAGCGCACCATTTCGACGACCCAGCACCAGCGGAGCAGTAAGCGTGGCAATAGATCAAATGCACAGAAGGGAACTGTCGCGGCGCTCAAGCCAGCCCCAGCCCTAACAGTTCCGGAGAACATCACTGTCGCGGAAGCGAGTCAGCTTTGTGCTGCAAAACGAACGGACTGTGTTCTTGTCGTTGACGATGACGAGGGGCTCAGCGGTATCTTCACGGCCAAGGATTTGGCGTATCGAGTGCGTCTCCTTCTGTGTCGGGTCATTCCTATCTTTCATGCGTATCTCAGGTCACTGCAGACGGCTTGGATCCCCATCTCACTCCTGTGCATCAAATCATGACCAGAAATCCCATGGTCACACAATCGACGACCAGCGCGACCGAGGCGTTGCAGCTGATGGTTTCAAGACACTTTAGACATTTGGTAGGTGATCTACAATATTGAAATAGTCGCACTCCTAATCATACTCAATAGCCAGTCTGCAACGAAGAAGGAAATGTAGTTGGTCTTCTTGACATCACCAAGGTTTTCCACGAAGCACTCGGAAAGGTCGAGAGAAGTTCAGCTGCCTCCGAGCAGCTGTTTTCCGCGATGGCAGGTGTACAGTCTGAACTTGGATCCGTCTCCTCAAATCCACAAGCCGTCGCAATGCTTGCTTGGGCCGAGAAACTGCGCGAAAAGACAGCCCTCCCGGACCTCACCAGTCTCATGGACTCGCGTACTCAGCCTGCCATGGTCGGACCAAAGACTACAGTTCGTGAAGTTGCCAAACTGATGAAGGAAAGGAAAACGACCGCTGTCTGCGTCATGGAAAACGGCTTGGGACCGAACCTGCCCGCTAAGATTGCTGGAATCTTTACCAGTAAAGACGTTGTTCTGCGCGTTATTGCCGCGGGACTGGATGCAGAACGGTGTAGTGTGGTTCGGGTTATGACGCCGCATCCTGATACGGCTGCCCCTACTCTCACTGTTCATGATGCTCTAAAAAAGATGCATAGTTCGTGCATACCCTCCATTTTGACTTCATGATGCTGAATCAAATCTACTACCGTAGATGGACATTACCTCAATCTCCCTGTTGTCGAAGCTGACGGACGTTTGGTGGCTATAATTGATGTCTTGAAGTTGACATATGCTACTTTGGAGCAAGTAAGTTATCGTCCACAGCACAACTACTTTGGGCGTCACTAATTGTTTATAGATGAATTCCATGAGTGTCGAAGGTGGTCCTACAGATGCAGAAGGCGGACCAATGTGGGGTCGTTTCTTCGATTCCTTTGAAGACTCAGAATCGGCCCTATCAGGGTCTCGAATACGGAATGCACCATCGATGGGCAGCCTTTCTCACCTCATGCCGCGTTCACCTCAGTCTGAGGTTCATCCCAATGACTCGGCCTCTGTTATTGACGATGAAGCATCCGTATTGGAGGAATATTCCCGCAAAAAGAATGCCGCGGAGGCTTCCGCCCCTGGACCTCTTCCTGCCGACGATGGTACTTACGTCTTCAAATTCCGTACACCCAGTGGCAGGACGCATCGCTTCCAAGCTCGTCACGACGACATTGCACACTTGCGAGAAATTGTTTCTGGGAAGTTAGCCACAGATCCCTTCTTCACCGAGTTCACAGCCGCGGAGGGCTCTGACATACGGCCTGATCCCATTGATTTCCAACTGTCGTATACTGACACAGACGGCGACACCGTTCTCATTACCTCAGACCATGATGTTACCGATGCTGTGAAGATTGCACGAGTCTCCAACTCGGACCGCGTTGTCTTGTTTGTACAGGGTGGCAAGGGCTGGGACGAGGCTGGCGCTGGAAATAGTGACACCAAGGCTGCCCAAGTTTCTGCTACTGCTGCCCAAGAAATCGTAGAATTGGAGCTATCAGAAGACTTCAGCAAGGAAGCAGCAGCTCCTCCTGTGCCGCCTCCGTTCGATCAAGTAATGGGAATACCCAGAGACCTACTTCTACCTGCAAGTATCGGGGCGCTTGCCGTTGCCATTATTGGGGTGTTCACAATTTCTCGGTTAACGGCGTCCCAATATTAATTTGAGGCCAAGAGAAAAACGGGAGGCGGGTTAGCTGATTTAACTTATGTGGCATTTGGGTTGTTCTAGCCATGCATTAAAATTTTCATGACATTCAACTTACTATGGGTGGTCACGGTCTGCAAATGGATCGCGATGTGCAAATTTCAGTTTTCTGCACGTTCTAGCAGGCCGTTAGCCTTCGGATTTTTTGTGACACTTCAATGAATGTATATCACTAATTCTGCACAGTAATTTTATCTGCAGGGGTAGAGGAAGCCTTGAGAGGCAGCAAAAACTAGGTGAAAATGGCCCATGTAAGGACCGGCTGCCTCCGGTTTCACTTTCGTAGCGTTGAGTAGCCTCAGAATGACTTGGGGGTATGATTAAGGCTCATTGTAAGAGTTCAATACAAAAAACTCCGGACCTATTGCTTGAGGGATGCACGAAAAATGAGAGATGCATTTGATTCAGCGTTACAGAACGTGACAGTTTCAATGTCCGGTACGCTGTTGCTCGGCGAGAAGGCAGTGCCAGCGCGTTCCTTTGTCAGCAAGCCGCGGCTGGCATTGTCGGACTTACAATCCATCCGTGACGTCTGTTGTGACGGAATTTTGCACATCGCGATTTTTTGACACTTGCACCTCGGCCACCGCCCGACGATTGCTCTATCCCACAAAATTCCCAACAGTTTTTATTTTAGCATTAGGACACATATAAGACGAGACGTGTAAAATTTCTAAGGATGCGGAGCACATGTGCGAGCTACAGAAAATCATTTATCAAAAAATTGCATTTCCCGACCACCCATAGTATACCTATGGATGAAATTACGACCCAGATTAATGTATCCTCTTTTCTTTTGTACCCCATATGAATATCCGTGAGTTGGCAGCTCAACGCTCAGAGCTAGAGCATTCTCGGCCTAAATTAGTAGGCGTGATCGACCACGTGGCTGGTAATTACGTTCCGAGGTCGCGTTGAAATTCACAACTTGTTCCCTTGCAATTGTTCAAGTCCAGCATTCTGCATCGACAGCCAACCTACCGCTACAAAACTCAATAGTCCTCTAGATATATCGCACTTCTAAAAATGTCAAGAAGGGTTGAAAAGGAGGCCTTATTGGCATCGCTGGTATGCTCTTGTGCTTCAACTGACAACTGCTACTAACATCTGCTTGTCGACCAGACTAACAAGTTGTTTTGTGCAATGCTCGATGATATCGTTATGGATGCTGCTATTGAAGCTCACCATGATGTCTTGAAAGGCCGTTCAATATGCTCTACATGCAACACCCGGTCCGTATATTGCTGTACGAAGTGCTGACAAACTGACTATTTTCGCTCATACAGTTGTAATGCTGGTTTGTATGCTTCTGCAAGGTAGAATGGGGTGCTAATCGAATGTACCAGTGCACTTGCCCGGCTCCGCGAGCTCCTCATCACAAACTGTGCCATCCTCGAGGCCAGGCACGCCTGCGTCTGTGGACAACAAACACGGAAATGGTACAAGCACACCAAATGGCACAAAATTGGACGGAAACAATGTTTATCTGGACTGTGTTCAATGCTCTCGTCCGGTAACGACAAAATCTCCGATGTATCTCACGCTACTTAAAGTTATATCGTCTTCAGATTGCCTCGAGTCGTTACGCGCCACACCTTGCCAGCTGTATGGGGCTCTCTACAGCGAGAAGATCTGCCGCACGTACGAATTCTAAGCCCAAGTAAACTTCTTCACTGCCAACTGCGTATCACATCTGACGCAACAACAGACAATCTTCTGATCCCGGTAGGTCTGTATCCCCAGCTACGGACGACGGGAACGTCTCAGAAGACAGCCGACCTCTCAAGTCTAAGAGCAAGTCAAAAAGTAAGCGAGCAGGTACGACATTACTTCCGCAAGTTCGTTTTGAGTTGATTACCGGCTCTCACAGACGAAGCCGAGTTCAACTTAAAGCGGAAAAGGGTAGGATTGCTTCGCTGGTCATCAATGCACCATGCTGAAAAAAAAATCATAGGATTCACTCAAGACCTCACCGCAAGTATCTCCCAATAAGAAGCAAAAGCAGCAGAAAGGTGTGCCTTGTCTGTTATTCACGTACATTGGTTTAAACGAGACCAGGATCCCCGGTGTCCAGGGTTAAGGCCGAGCATGACGGAATGTTATCGATGCCATCTCTACCATCTACTAACTCACACTCCATGGTACCGTCAAAGCTACGAGAGGCCTCTTTCCTGGACAGGTCTTCACCCTCATCTCGCGGATCTTCACCAGATGTTGGATCTATCATGACAACAGTATCTTCCTCGTTCTCGGGACACAGCCCGACATTTGCTTCTCGCGGCATTAATGCAAAAGTGGTGAAGGGCAAGGGTCCTCCTCGACCCATTCCGAAGAGAATGAGCCCGCCCCGGCCTCCGCCACCTTCACTTCTACCGGACTATATCCAGGGTGAGTTGTGAGTTCTCAATGGAAGCATCAGCGCTCATGAAAAACTTGTAGATGATGCCGGCGACGAAACAGGCTCATCGACTGACACAGACAGCTCCTAAACGGCATCATTTTGTTCATCTCATTGGATTATTTATGTATCGTACTGTATTTTAATCACAATCGCAATAACATCAGCCCAATCCTATAGGATCAAGTAAAGCGACCCCATGGTCAACCCGCGGAGATACATTGACCCAAGGAGTTGCCATCGTTTGCGACTGGTTACCAGAAACATTCTACGCATGGTTGTCGTGTTAGAGCTTGTAAGGAAATACAGCTGCGGCCGCAAATGTCGATAAGGGATAACTCGAAGAGAAGAACTAGACAGACTAAGCCGAAACTGTTAAACGCCGATCTGAAGTCTGATCGGGTCGAGCCGGATGCTAACGCTGAGACGGACAGAACGCTCACAACAGCAACGCGTTGGATCTTCTGATACAAGCTATTGAATGCAGCGGGCCGTGGCTCTTCGTGACAATCGCGAAGCTGATCACACTAGCGGCGGCGGTAGCTTCTACGACGGCGGAATCTATTATTGATGCATAGTAGGAAACCGTTGGAACAAAAACCTGTGAATGGAAGCGACAACTGCATCAGAACAGGTGCATGGTCCTACACACTGGGGTGAGATGTCCGATATGAAAGGAAGGATGCCCCGTTCGAAAACCAAATTCTGTGTTGATGTTTCTATCAAAAGATCGTAAAGTCGAGGCAATACTACGCATGTTTCAACAGTTGTTTTCTTCCCACAAGCGCTCATCGCAATGGCATGGTATAATCACATAAGAGATTATGAACTCGTTTCGGACCCAAACACTGAACTGTCGCGCGACAAAACTCAAAACAGCTCGAGCTGTCATACAGAAGTAAGATATTTTCATTTTGTAGGGTTTAATTTACTTTTTGAACTAGTGCAGTGTAAATTAACACTGATATGAAGGCGCATTTGAGGACATTTTGATAGCCAGGAAGGGTTGACCGAAAATGCTTAGTTGACTGCTAGTGACAAACGACGATAACCGATGTTGCCATTCAGATCAAGTCCAGAGTGCTCATTCTATGTTACGCGTAGGTAATCAAATTTTGCTTAGGCTGCAGCCGAGCGACGTCAAACTTTGAACCAGTGGACTGAACATAGTATACCATTTATGGTCAGGATGTTCGGAGACAAAGTTTCGCCGGGAATTACAACCGAAGAGATTGATTATACGTACAGTTTTGTAAACATTGGTCAAAGATAATTGAGGTCGTAGGTAATTCTCAATCGTTATGGCGTCTGCCAAAAGTCAGACCGTGGGAAAGTTCCGTAACGTCTTTGTGGCCCGGCCCGGACACTGGCAGTCAAGCTTTCAAGTTCGACACTATGCACACGCTCGCTTCCGGCCCAGGTAATTATGTATGTCGCCTCGTAATCTGCACAATTTGACAAGCAAGCAGCGTATGGCGCGGTTGTCGCCGCCACCTTTGTTATTGGTCTATGGGTAGGGTCGAATGTATCGCCTCGGGACCCAGCCAAGAGCGAAAAGCCTCATGGTCAGCCTGTCGAGGCGGCCGCAAAGGGCACAGAGACCACTGACCCTTCGCGAGATATCGGTGATGATGATGAGAGTGATTCGGAAGCTGAAGATGAAGACAGTGGCGACCTCTCGTCTCTCACAATTGGACCTACTGAGGAATGCACAATGGTACCCCGGCTTTCTTGAGAATTTGAATGTCGACTCAAGCGCGTAATTTTTGTAGGTTCTCGTGGTCAGAGAGGATTTAGGTATGACCTCTGGAAAAATAGCCGCACAGTAAGTTGCCTCTAACTTGAAGATTCTGGTTTGTTTGTGACATTATGTGTCTTTAGGTGCTCGTACGTTGTCACCTTTGTTGTTGGTCAACTACTAACACATATTAGACATGCGGTCCTTGCATGCTACCAGTCTATGTTATCCTCGAATGTACCGGTGTGTAGGTCTGGATGACTGATCTCCAAAATCTTTACCGAGGAACTTGAACTTGCAGCTATTAAGGCGCTGGGAAAGCTTAGGGTATGCTGAATTGTCGTTCATCCGTGTGCCGTATCGATTTAACACATCCTTTCAGACAACCCAAACTGATGTATCGGTGTAGGAACGAGGACTTACTTCTGGTGCTGCAGACTCTAGCTCAAAGCCTGAAACTGCGCACGAGATCGATCAAAGACGCGTAGGTGCTTGTGTTATCACATTACAACTTTGTAGCTGAATCATGCCTTTTATCTAGCGGAAGAACACAAATTGAGGCTGGTTCCCGAACAGTTCTCGGCATTGTTGGTGAGTCCACAACGCCTTTGGATATGACACGCTGGGTTGAAAGATATCTAGGACCCGTTGATCTTGTGAGGAGGGTTACTGGAACGTTGCGGCCGCTTTAGTAGTATTATTGCTCTGCCTTAAGAAGTCTTGGAGACTACATGTCTCTTTGAATTTTTGGATTCCGGTACTTGGGATTTAATGTAGGAATAGCCACGCGGAGCCTGCCATGTGGAGAGCAATTGAGTTCTTGTTACCAGGGCACCCTAAAATAGATATTCCCGGTTGCTCTGCGCTCCTCTCACCACTGCCTCGAATTGCCAGAGCTTTTCCAGATATCGAATACCGTGCTGGTCTCGGTCAAACGATACTAACGATATCCCATAAGGCAAGCGGAACGGAACGTGGGCTGGGGCTTGGCTGTGCCACCCTTTGTATCAATCAAAGCCAAACAGGAAACACAGGAATTTGTGAGCGTTGGGCATCTTCCCTCCAACGAACGCAGTACCAAAGCTAACTCACTCTCTTTTCTTCCTCTTACCGTCACCTTCCTTCATTGCTCTTCGTCAAGGGCCCGACAATCCTTTTACTCGCAGGCCGACGTGCTCTCCAACCCTTCTATGGCGCACCAGGCAGGTTATCCAGACTCAGACGAGTCTTACTACCACTATCAGGCCAAGTCGCCGTATTTCCAAGAACCGCAGTCAGAAGTCAAGGCCCCATACGATGATCTCATTGACGAGTATGCCTCTCCCTACGCCGTCAATGCCCATCACAAGACCTTCGCCGTCGAAACACCAACGATAGGCGCGCCCCAACATCGTCGAGGGCCCTCAACGCCCATGAAGACTACTTTTTCCTCAAAGCAGTCCGATGACACTTTCCACGATCAACCCCAGCCTCTTTATCCGCCTTTGCCCGCCAAGGATACGGAGAAGCAAAGGTGGTATCAATGGTCCAATGTGAGTCTGCCGGTTCTCTCATTTTGATTATGACCATCTCAGGCCGTTCTAGATAATTCCGGACTCAATAGCGTGTCGCCTATATGTCCTAACGGTTCTCATCGAAACTGCGATAGATCTAACTATCGAAGGAGAGTTACTCGTGAGGGTGAACCGAGAGACGCAGGACAGTCAAAACACCAAAAAGATGTCTGTTTATCTGAGTATATTTGCCATTGCTCAGTAAGCAAAACCCCCCTTTTCCCCTTCATCCGTTAAACAAGTAGCACAGCGTCTTTCAATTCTACATGGCTGCAGAAGCTGTCGTGACAAGAAATACTCTACAATTTATCGCTCTAACGTATGTCCCTACCTTTCTTGTGGTCTAATCCAAGTATTCAATATATCCACAGTCTCTTCAACGCTCTCCTACTTCTTTACGCTGTCATACAGATAGGCGAAATCAAGCTGGTGGTGCAGAATGCCGATGGAACTGGCGGTATTTCTGACATCCCAATCAACGTTCTCACTACAATCATCCCTTGCGTAATCGCAGCTGCCGAACTTGCGTTTATAGGCCTAGGGTGGAAAATTTACCACGAATTCGGCTGGAAAGTATACAAGTTCCTTGGCGCCGACAGGAGGATCAAGAAGCTATACGCCAACTACCAGATTTATGAATGTCTGATCAAATTCGATGTTTTCTTCTTTGCGGGGTTTTCGGTCCAGTTTTTATGGCTGGTACTCAACAGCAACGACTGGGAATATTATGTAACTATCGCTGCTCTCCCTCTATCGATCGTTCTTTTGGTGGAAGGTCATTATGCTGCGAAGCACGAGAACAAGTGGATGATGGCGACCTTTATGTCGGGCTGTGTGGGTGCGATGGTGTATTTCATATACAAGGTATGCACTCTTTATTGTGCTGTCGATGAATCTCATAGATTTCTTTAGCTTGTGAAAGTCCTCATGTACAAGGATCAGGATCAACAATTCCAATTCATATGGAAGTCACTTACCACCTTTTGTAAGACTCTGGCGGCATCTTTACCATGCATACCCATTGATGCTTGTTCCAGCCGTCATTGCAATCCTATTGCTTTCCGTAACTTTCGTTTTTTCATACCTTATTACGAGGAGTTTCGGCCGAGGATTGAAAGACTCTTGTCGGTATCTCTTCGAATATACACCGGCCAATGCTGATGATTACCCGTTTAGTGAAACGAAAGAACACCGTGTCCGGGAAGAATCTGTCGCACAGCAGAGTAGCCAGCGCCAATCCAAATCGTATGAGCATCGAATGAGCATGCTTCATACCTTCCATGATTTTCTAAATCATTGTACTGATTACTTGGGCATTGCATACATCACGGCACGGACGTTTGACACAGGTATCTTGAACATCTGGCTGGCTCTATCCTTCGCATGTTCTGTTCGTTACTTTACATTATTATACCATAAATTCGGTACTGTTCGACCTTTTAACCTGTAGATTCAGGTGTAGCTGTTATCTGTTTATTCCGAGTATAGATGTATTGTTAGGCCATCCTTTGTGTGACGTGTCACGGCCAAATTGGGGCCCGCCAAATTTAAACATGTACACATGAACGAAGGAACAGCAAGATAATCCTCTCTTCCTCGCATGTCAGCACGGCAAGTAAACCATCAATTCCATTGGTCGAGAAACTTACGCACAGCCATGAATGCAGAATTCGAGCATCTCTTCGCGACCGGTCACCGTTACTACCACTGTCGGGACGTTCCTCCCCCGGAAGCCAATTTAGTGAACCCAGCGGACACCGCTATGCAGACGACTTGGAAGGACAAAACGACGAGATGCTGGAGGGACTGAGCGCCAAAGTAAAGCTGCTCAAGGATGTGAGTCGTGATTTGTGCTAGCCTCGCGCCTATCATGTTGTTCAAAAGCGAATGAACACTTGAAATACAGATCACCATTGGCATTGGGAACGAAGTTCGAGAATCAACGGTGCAGCTAAGCCAAATGGTGTGCTTATGTGGCTGTTTGCCTTGAGGATACGATACTGAACTGCACGACAGAACGACGCCTTTGCAGAGACGTCTGGGATCCTTTCAGGAACGTTTCGTCGAATGAACAACATGGCTGTGCGCCAAGGTTGCCGGTGGCTGTGGTATATCGTCTTCATGGTCGTCGTTTTCTGGTTTTTCCTGGTTGTCTGGTGGTTCCGGAGGTGATGCAAGGCACGGTTTTTTTTATTGCTGTTCACGTTCGTCACTTGTATATATTAGCCAATAAAGACGCGCGCCACCACCCTCGCATGTTACGAACAACCCACACAAAATAGATATAGATACAGCAGATATAAATGTTATGAATCATCTCCAAGTGATGCCTGTCCAATCTCCAATATCATTCGCCGACGGAGATAGGGAATATCAGCCTGAGTGAAGTTGAATGATTCTTCACCCTTGGATAGGGACTGCAAGAATTGGCAGGTAAATACCCCGCAATCATATCCGTTCTCTTGTTGTGGCGTGTCCTTCTTGAATGTTACGTTCAGTTGGCCAAGCATTATAACCACACTCCTACACACCTTAAGCGTATAATCTTCCCAGCCAGTAAAGTCGAAAGGCTTCTTCTTTTTATTACGATGTTCGGCATCTAGGTAATGTCGAAGATGCTGAATTGAGGTGAGAAATGGGTACATTGTGCTCAGGAACTGTATATCATACCTTGAACACCGGCTGTCGGTTCATATTCATACTGTCATATGATTCTATTCGTTTACGTCGGAAATTGATGGCCGCAGCCGTCCAGTGCATGTTGTTATGATTAACCGGTATAAGCACCATATCTTTTGCGAATATGTCAAACTGCAAAACTTTCAGTCATGGCGTACAACCGTCTGCTTATCATTCAAACCTTTTTCGTCCATTTTGCCAATCGAGCTTTCTCATAGCCGTCCTTGTCCAATTTCGACCAAAAGAAGGTGCTGAAATAATGTACATTCAAAGGCGTCACCTTCCCTTTCGCTGCTCCATTGACTGCAGGATTTTCCTTGCTAGCTTCGGAGCGTCCAAGGATCATTGCCCCGTAAAAGTTGATGATCTCGTCATTTAGCCATTGACCAGGCTTTAATCGTTGAAGATCTTGCCCAGTAACTTGTTCTCGCTCGTACTTCGACACGACACCGGGCTTTTTGAGGAAGGTCTTTACTTTAAGTTCGTCTTCGTCTGGGAGCGCCTGTGGTAAGGGTTTTTGCTTTGCCCCACGGAGGCGACGTTCTATCTGTGCGTCTTTCGTTCTATCCCTCAACTTGCGTTGTTCCAAAGCAGGGCTGAATGGCACGACAGGCCTGGGTCTGTGCTCCATTTAGTCTGGGTGTCCTTGATTAGACACAGACACATACCCATTCAAAGTAGCGCGCGCTTTCTCGAGAGCAAGACGAAGGTAGCTTGGGAATTCCTAGATACATTTTGAATTGAAGGATGGAGAAGAAGTGGAAGGATATTCTCACAGAAATGTCTGAGTGCCGACGCAATCGGGTTGGTTGGATAGGCTGAATTGATTTTGAACGTAGGTCCGTTAAAGATGGTGAAGCTGTTGAATTATGGTATTGGCGACTCAGACGTGAACAGTGGAGGAGCACACGCACCAGATATCAGTCTCTGCCTTGGCGGCGTATCGACACCCTCTAGCAGAGCACGGTATTGAAGCAAACTGTCAAACTCTTGGACAGTAGAACCATAGCCTTTAGCGATGTTGTTAGAGCTTGTCTTGCAAGAAGAGAGCTTGCTCACCTTGTTTCTTGTTCATATTGTACAATTCTGTTAGCAATCGCGTTCGTTCCTTCGTTTTATCAGCTGCGACTTGAGCTTTATGCTGCGGGGAATGAGAAGAGCGGCAAGGCACGCGGGGGTGAGGCCTACCTGAGCAGCATGTATATGTGGCCTATCGTAATGCTTTATTTTAGCTAGATGGGGCGTGAGCGCCTGGATAGAATGCTGGACACGACCAGGTGTAGACTCTGTATCCGAGCGGGAAGAAGACGGCTGAGGTGAGGGCGGTACAGAGAGGGGAAATGTAAGAGTATTATGGGCCGGGGGGACGGGAGGGGGGCCCATGGATCCTTTCCGGCGTGGTGATCGTCGGCGTGGCTTACGAAGGGGCGTGTCTCGGAAGTTGCTGGGTATTGGGCTGGCTTGGTAAGATTTAAACTGAAATCGAGGGTGTCCTTGTGACGACACGCTTCCATGGAATGAGCTATTCTGTGAAAATTGAAACGGCGACTGCGAGTCGCGCCCACGTTGGCCCACTGAGTACTTCTCCCGCCATCCGTCGCCCACTATACTTAAACTTTCTGCGACACTGCTCTGCCTAGATTCGACGTGGAGGCGCGACGGACCAGCTTCTGCGTTCTTCTGAGAAGGCGACGGAGGTGGTGGCATGTCCTGAGCTTGATACTGCGCCTCTTTCGGCTCTTGACGCGCCTCAGGGAGCAAATCTGGCTTTTGGGGCGCTTGTACAAGGATCAGAAGCTGTGGCGAAACGCTGTCAATACAGCCGTACTTACCGCGTAAGACGGAGGATATCGTGTCGCCAACTAGGTAGTAAAGGGACGTCGCGATGCCCTTCCAGCGAGAAGAAAGGCTCTGCGAGGGACTTGCTTTCTCGCCTGAAGGACCGAAGAGAGTATGGCGAGGTTGCTTTGCTGGAGGTTCTGGTAGAGGGTCGACTGCTGGTCGTTTCTGGGTGCTCATGGAAGAGACGGCAATGCGCGCCAAGGCAGAGGAGCAAAATGTAAGACCCAGTTTGGCGGTGAGGGGAGCAGTCGCGACGTGCACTTGGTCTGGCGAGTGATGGTCCTCCGCAAGTGGGCGGCTTGGGTAATCAGTCACGTGGAGAGCGTCTCGAGTTCGAACCTCGACCGGCGCAGATACTTAGATCCGCTTGCAGCTGACGAATATTGCATTCGCACCGGAGGAACCATGCGGCGTTAGAGCGGCACCCCGACGAGCAGCGATGTAGGCTAGAAACAGCCCAGTGCCAGGTTGTAGCCGCCAGCGGCATCGCACTAAGACAGACTAATAAAGCAAAACACCCGGCACTGGACAGCGGCATCATGCCATCTTCCCTTCCTTCACCATACAGCACCATTATCGAATTCACACGTCCACCATTTATATAAGGGGCCCCGGGATACTGACCTGTTATTATTCCCTGCACTGCGCCCGTCTTGGCTCCTACTCATTAACAGTATCTTCTCACAAGTGCTTTGCCGATATCAAGATGGGTATGAGCTATCGCCGCTATCTCGCTGGGGAGCGCATTTATGGATGCTCTACCTGCAAGACCCATCTGGCTACCATTCACTCCATGATATCCAGAGTATGTCTTTCCATCGACTCCCTAATTGCACCTGCCTACTAATGCCCCCTTCACAGGCGTTCAACGGCCAGCACGGCAGGGCTTATCTCTTTGACGGCGTGTACGTTCTCCCTTGTCTTCTGCCGGCTCCTTCTCGTTTGACCTAGTTCTGCTCCAGTGTCAATGTTGTCGAGGGCGAGCCGAACGATCGCACCATGACGACAGGCGCCCACACCGTGCGAGACATCTATTGCTGCAAGTGCAGCACCTGTCTCGGATGGAAATACGTGCGTCCCTCATGTTCATCTATCATTTAATCAAACTAAACAGCCCTGTGCAGGACAAAGCCTATGAGCCTTCCCAGAAGTACAAAGAAGGCAAATACATCCTTGAGCGTAATCTGCTTACGGACGTCCAGTAATCGTCACGAGCTGTATCCAGTGCTCGTGTTGATGACCTGCCCGTCGATTCTCACCCCCATTGAAGAAGGTTCTGACGGGGGACGCCCATTCGTTTGCGTCTTGGTTTCATATATCGTCTTTTTCGGACTATTTGCGGAGCTGTGGCAAAGTTCTAATTTGGTTTGTAGAAAGGGGAGGTTCTGAGCGTGGGGAGAGCACACGAGCAGAAAGGCAGCGTTTTGTACCAGCCACATTTGCGACATGTCTTCCCCCTCGCGACGGCCAGTCTCTACCTGATCCCTGACCATTGCTGACGCTTCCAGCTTACTTATATTCCCCCTGCGACACGACTCACAATTTCCCAACCGGTATTTGTCGCGTCCAGTACTTTACCAGCGTCCTTTTTATCTTCGATATCTCCATCCATCCATCCTAGAACAGCAGCTAAACCCACATCACTTAGCTGGCTTGTAACACATATGTAACAGACCATATCTATAGTTTCAATAGGATATACTTGGCAGCCAAATGTAACGCTTTACATATCCCAGTCGAAAGACCGAGAATGATATTGGTCATGCTGTGACGCACCGACGATCATATGTGCCGGAGAAACTTGTGGCGTACCGGCAATATCTCGACAAAGCAACAAGTCCGAGCTATGATAATGATATTCCGACCGCTGTTAGCTGTGGGTTGGCAAGGTACTGCCAGGGTATGCGCCCGTTGTTGCTTGTAGACCGGAATAGTGGCTGGTGCCGAACTCCGGCATGCCACCGACCTGGCCCGAATATCAGGGCCGCATTAGCGGGCTTCTATAAAAGGCAATCCCCAATTCTGCGTTTGACAATTTGGGGAAACCCCCAAAGCATTTAACTACTCTTAATCGTCCCTTCTCTCTCTTCCCCGCACCGTCACTTTCCGTATCCCTGTTTCCATTCGAGCCTTTGCCAGCGCAATGGGTGTGTTTCTTTCTCTTTTCTGGTGGCCTCGACTCACGATTTTCTCGTCTTAGCGTCCTTGACCATGTCACGACCCACTATCTCGTCGCCGCTTGCTGGTTCCCCGTGCACTTCTGGACAGGCGAAAAGGATCGTGCCCCGACGAAATCCATCTTTCCCATCTTCGCGCGCTCTTCGTCCTTTTCCCTCTGTTGCGGCTGCTTTCCAGCCGTTCGGCTCAAAGGCGAGCAACAAGAAACCCATAAAGATCATCGAACCACCCGCCAACCACTTCCATACCTTTGTGCTCGACCTTGACTCAGGCCGAATTCAGCCGCCAGGATTGAGCGCGCGTGCAGAACCCGCTGCAGTGCACATGCCAGGACTCGTTGGGGAGCTGTAGTTTGGGCGCTGCATAGCCATGCACGACTGGAAACGCGACGAAGAAGACCACAAAACATCCTCGATTTATCTGTTTCTATACACGCCGACTTCCTTTCTTTCCAAACGCACACAATATTGTTTATTATCCGAGCACGTTCAGCCTGCTCTTTATTGGCCCAGTGCACGTTTGGAGCCATGCATTCTCCATCCTCTTACAGTAGAGTCCTATCCATAGACATGGTAATTTTGCTAGTTATGCAGATTGTGCGCGTGTTATGCGTGTATATACAACTTCTCGAGGCGTTTTCCAATTGTACTTGTACGACAACCTTCTAATGGCTTGCGTTCTGCGTACGGACCGTATGTGTTCGGGATGACGTGTTTGTGACACAGTCATACGTAGGGTGACGCGGTGCGTATGACAAAGAAGACAGGGGTTATCGCTCGTAGTCGGATTTTCCGACTGAGGGCCAAAAGCGTAGTATCCCAACCCACGACAACATCGGCCGGGAAACGGGCGGAATAAGTAAACTTAGTAAAGTTGGTGGACCTTATTCACGAATGCTATGAAGCGGTGATTTGGATGGATGCCGGGTCAAAACCTATAAGAATGCAAGGAAGACACCTACTTATGGATAGTTGGGGCCAAGGTCGTCGATAGGCCGTTGTTGACGGATTTGAACAGCTGTTTATATGGTCATCGGATAACGCCAAGAATAAGCATTCAAGGACGGAGTGGAATTAGGTGGAATTCCGTACAGAACGCGGAGGAAATACTCGGGGAATATGCAATAAAGCTGGGAAGTTATTTAGCTATCTGTTTGCCAACGAGGGGTATTTTTGACGGCCTGTGAACTCAAGCTAAGTATTCCCGAGAGGAAGGACCGGAAAGAACCCACATTTCATTAAGAGAGCACAACTCCGTGATGAGAAAAGTCCCCAAAGGATCGATCGAGATATCCTTACAGAGCATGCTGATTCGGCCAAAATATAAAATTAACGGACATGTGCTGTGCTGTGTGCGTGGAGGCTCGTTGGCTTTAAAACAAGCGCTGAAAGCTGAAGTTTGGTCATCAGATCATATGCGTAGAGAACTATTCCCAACGAGGAGTCCAGGACAAGGAGAGAAACGAGAATAATAGCAACCGCACAGGTACCTGATCCATCAGCGTAACAAGGCACTCGAGATTAAAAGAGAGGCACTAGTTCGACTCGAGGTCATCCAGGGGCAGTCCGTGGACGTTGATCCTTGTTGGTCCACACGATTATCTGCAAGGCACCTTGTGCTTACAAACTCTAATTGTTCAGGGTAGCTGGGCGTACCGTCCAGCAAGGCCCCAACCAGACTGTGCCTTTCCACAGAAGACCAAAGCTAGCCAGAGAACGAGGCGACAAGATTAGGTGAAGGTACCCATCCTCCCCACGTGGTTGTGATCTAAATTGATCAGTCCTCTGCTCATCCTGCCTTGTCGTTACCGGATACAGCGGATGGAATGGTCTCACTCCGTGATTCCCCCCTTCTTGTTCCCATCACCCTTGAGTTTGTCTTATGATTATTCCATTCCGCAGCTCCCGGTAGGGCTTTACAAGAGGCATTCACCAATGCCCGGGTGTGGCAGACCCGACCAGATGGAGAGACCTATGTTTATAACGAACGCTAACAGCATTAGCTCACTCCCGGGGTATTTGAGTTTAGACTCACCAAGCATTCTCGGTATTTAAAAATAGGACCCGCCGCAAAGTTTTTCAGACAAACTCGCTTCTTCTGACACGCTAAGACGTTGAACTGAATGAATTTTGAGGGTTTTTGAAAAAATGTCTCTTTGTTCCGCGCTGTATGTGAATTTCGAGTGCTTCTACAAAGAATACTCTGATCCCTAGCGGATGCCTAAATTTGCGTCATGTAGCCATCTATCGGCTCCGCAAGGTCCTTGGAAGGAAACCGGTGAGAATGATCCTTGGAATGTCTTGACCTGGAAATCGGAATGGGATTGGTTCCGAATGAAATGGGAGAGCCGACAGCCGCCTGTGAACGGGTGGCTCTCTTGTGCTGTGTAAGTAATGTCGTACAACAATGCCAGGGTTCTACTATAGACGGTTGTACCCGAGAGAACATGCAGTAATACCGCAAAACAGCTTTAATTGGACAGGACGTTGGACCGAAACATGGCAAAACGGGTCGCAGAGGCAAGGGTTGGCTGTATCGATTCGCAGGGCATCTCCTGACGTGATACATACATGATAGGGTATGAAGAGGTGACATTTGTGTTGACATGTACTTGTTGATGAACGGAGATGGCCGAATGAGCGAGGGCGGTGAGGTGAGCAGGACCCGCGAATCCGGACCCCAGATGCCGGTTTCGGAGGAATAAAAGAGGGAAAAAACGGGAAATAATGGGGAGAATACGGGCCGAAAAAGGGAATTTGACCAAAGAAGGCGAAAAGTAGGAGTCTGTAGGTAATCTGCAAGACGAATTGGCCCAATTTGAGTCGCTTGCCGTTTCCCTAAGGCTATCCTGTCCCCTCCGCCTTTCTTTACGACACACCCACGAAACACGATTTTGAACGACCTCCCTCGCAATCTTGCCTCTTTTCTTTTCCTGCTGCCTTGCGACTCTCCAAGATTCTTTCACGCTCTCCTATCTCACTTTCTGCCTGACTCTTCTCATTTTATTCGACACTTTCATTTGCGCTTACTCTGACCTTTCTGAGGTGCACCGTCCTGCGACCCTTTATTTCTCTCATATTCAACATCTCTCGCAGAAATGGACAACTGGAGAGTAGCTGTTCTTGGTGATGGTGGTGTGGGCAAAACAGCTCTCGCTGTCCAGGTGCGCATTCATAGCTCGTGCTCGAGCCTATATCTGATCTCGGGCCTCAAGTTCACGTTAAACTGTTTTGTTGGTGCGTTTCTTACCTGTCGCCTCGTATCTCCCAATTCACGCTTGCTTGTAGAGGTGTGTCTCATCGCTGCCGACCTGCCGTACTCTACTACTACTCCTTCGTTTGCCAGACATATGACCCAACGATAGAAGACGCTTACCGGAAGCAACTGATAGTGGACAATCGTATGTGTTTTGTAGAAGTAATTGACACTGCGGGGCAGGGTGAGCACATACTCCTTCATCCCGTGCTCCAGCGTCTGACACAAGTCCAGAGGAGTATGCTACACTACGAGATCAATGGGTTCGGTCAGTCTCCTCAGCATCTTCCAGCCGGCTCCTTTATCCATGGTCTGTCTCGCTAGGGAGGGGCAAGGCTTTATCCTTGTGTATTCAATCGCATCTCGGTCAACGTTCGATCGTCTGGAGGTTTTCCGTCAGTCGATGCGGCGGGTGAAAAGGGGAGATCCCATCTTTATGTTAGTCGGCAATAAATGCGACAAAACTTACGAGCGGGAAGTGTCAAGGGAAGAAGGTGCTGCTCTCGCACGGCAGTTTGGCTGCGAATTTATCGAAACGTCGGCGAAAACAGCACAAAATGTCGAGCGCCTATTCATGAACCTCGTGCGAGCGCTGCGACAAACACGAAGTCTAGAAGCAGGTCCAGTGAGCGGAAGTGGCGCGCCGCCGAAACAGAAAGAGAAGAAATCGACAAAGTGTATTATCGTGTAGGGCGCTCTCTGGGATATTGGTTGTTTAGATCCCTCTTTACCTGCTTTGATGATACCACTATGACCTTTCTTCTTCGTTGCGGTTACACCCCCTCCTTTGACTTTTTTCTCGCTTCGTGTTGGAACATGCATTTGTCACGAATCCTAGTACATGTATATCTGACGGAGACCTCCATATCGTACGTGCTACGATCGTTCATTTACATCCACGTAAATCATGACGGCGCTACGGAAAGGACACGTCGCACCACGCCGACATAGCCTTATTCCATCACTAGGAGACATATATATAATCTCAGGATTTACCCTGTAGCTGGATCAGATGTCGATGGTTTTGACCGCCTTTGAATGTCTAGAACCGGACATTATTGTTTCGTCTATACCTGACGACCAAGTGTTCCATGCCAGCCGAAAAGCGCTTGAAAATAGCCATGTATTCCGTATGTTTTGGATTCCCTTTATGTCTTCACTGTGTAACATTGGCGGCGTTTTTAGGTGATATGTTCCACTGCTGCGACAGCCGAACAGGTCGCACCGACGAGATAGTCAGACTCGACGAGCATGCGAGCAATCTGACAGTTCTCTTGAATGTTCTGCATTATCCCCCCAGATCCCCCATCCGAGTTCACAGCCATACAAAGCCTTATCGCGACGGCAACAGCGCCCAGTCCAATCATCTGTCCCAGCGGCAGTACAGTCTCGGAACAGTGATCCCGCTGCCTATTATACCACTGCTGCTCTCACTTGCAGGCAAATACTGCATTGAATCTATCACCGAAGCACTGAGCATCCATCTATCAGCACATGCACCAACAGATCCCCTCCGTGTATATGGCTATGCCGTTGCCTTTGGCCTAGGAACGGCGGCGTCGACGGCGAGCCAGTACCTTGATCCAATGGCGTCCTATGCCGCATCTCAGGTTGAAGTCATCCCAACAGTGGCTGCGTATCACAGAATCCTCGTTCTGCAGAACTTCCGAGTCCAGGCACTGCGGCGAGTTCTTTCCGGAGAAGAAATATTTCCTCACGGTGTGTTTCCATCAACGCTTGGCACAATGTTCTGTTAATGCTCCGACCACTGGCAGGATACGGACTCTGTACCTCCCATCAGCGACAGACAACGTCAATTTGGGAGGCTAGAAGGACATTTCTTATGGGTAGAATTCAATCAAGTCAGCTCTGGATCATTGCTCATTATACTCGCTCAACACTTAATTATTTGCCTACTTCAGATACAGACGTTGCCGGTGAGATGGACGTTGTACGGCCATTATTAGCAGATTGCAAAATCTGCCACAAAGCTTGTTCTGCCACGGTTGACATGCTCGGCGTAAGGCTCGCATTCGAACCCAGAATCTCAATTACTGACTTATCTCTAGTACAAATGTAGAAGGGTCGTCCGACGTGTGGATCAGCTCAAGGAAACGACAGATGGTGATGTTCCTATCAACGGGATATATGATCTCTAATTACCTGAATGGATAAGAGTAGTCTAGGTGTTGTGCCAAAGTAATGTCTTCAAATTCTTCCACTTCTCCGAGTCCCGGTACAAGTAAGTCATGGAATTGAACATGCCTGGCTGTATCGTCTGGCCGCGATGGTTGAAGAGCCACATTACTGCACCCCATGAGAGGGCGGCGAACACAGTAAAGTACCGTGAATCGGGGGGCATGGGTCTCACTGCTCCGGACGTTGGGCCAGACGATGACGAGTACGGGGCAGCTGCCCGCGGAATGAAAGACGATACAACACGCGACACAACGTAAAGCACAATCTAAAGAAAAAGGATAAGGATGACAATAGTCGGCACAGAAATCATCACATACCTGCTCGTTGACAGCTGTTCGGGTGCCAAACACGACGTAGCCACCCAGCAGACCTGCAATGAAAGCATCCGCGCTCCTCTCCTTCCCACCGTTTGCCTTTCGTTGGAGCAGAAGAAGAGCCTTGTAGATGGAGACAAATTTGGCTAGGTTGAATGCGTGTTGTTTTGTTGCCCGGTAGATACTGCGGACCCGCGTTTGCCAGCTGTAGCCGCCGTAAGAAACAGAGCTCGGGTGGAGAGCAGAGTAGGGCACTTACTCTCCCCTGCCGAAGAGAATAGACATGACCAGGGCATGCGGGAACCTGACCTTGACGCCGTAGACAAATCCATTGCGAGCGCCTTTGAGGATGGCGAGATAGTCGTGGTAGGCTGGATTGTTGACGATGGCCTCGATTGAGTCCATGATGGTCGCAAGGCAAGGGCTGGCGATAGAGTCAACTGTTGGGGACGCGCTAAGTTATACTTGGATCCCCGGCTCAGCAGTTCACATGTGATTTCCACGCATCGGCTGAAATACAACACTATTATACAACATATTGTCAGTGCTACATAGTTGCTATTCTACACCAGCATGCTGCTCATTCCTTTATCGGTCCTCATGCATTACGCTGCAAATACTTGCAAAAATTATCCTTGTGATCAAAAGTGGTCGTCGTGGACCATTCAACCTAGAGCGAGCGAGATAACAAGTCAACATTACCATCAAGTCCGACACGGAATAATTACATACCCCATATCGGTCGGAAGGCTTTTCAAGCTCGCCTTTCAACGCTACAAAGCGACGATATCGATCCATGATCACAGGTTGCTGCTGCATGACCCAAAGGTCGTGACTGAGGTCTGCCTGTATTAATGTTGGGTACAAATCTTCCGACTTGTTGGAATATTTCGCTCTGAATTCCCGGATGGAATGTTCCAGGATCTGCCGGGGCCCAGCCGCGATGATGTGAGCTTGATCTAGAAGCCACTCATGGACAGGCTCCTCGAAACGGCGCTCAGAGAACGGCTTTGTTATAAACGGCTCCGTGGGGCAAACTGGATGGGAACTTGTGGGAGGTGAACACATGAACGAAACTTTCCCTTCATCGATAGCCGTTAGAAGGAAATCATACAAAAATTCGCCTCTGTGGTACTGTCAATGATAACGCAGCGTCCGAAGGAATGTGACCCACTTGTCAAAGGTCTCCAACTGCATCCCCATGCTTGTAATGCATGTGCACTGCCATTCCGAGGACAGCAGGCATGATATATGCCTCCCAGTTGCTATTTTCCGATATTTGGCTAATTCGTTGATGTATACCCAAAGGATCTTCCACCAGAGCCTTCGGCGTGAATGTCATGATACCCCCTGTAGAATGGTAAAAAATGCCGGACGCGAGGCAGTCAGAAAATGACTCGCCTACAGGATATATACGTCGGAATCCCCATCGCTCTGGATGCACTCTCTGATGCGTTCCGAACGTAACGAAGACGATGTCGGGCCTCTTAGCCCGCCGCTCAACCAAAGCCCCGACTTTGTGAAGGGTTTTCACAGCCCCGACATGAACGAAAATAACCCCGACATCAGCCTTGTACCCCTTATTTACGCCTTCGTATTGTTCCAGAATTGTCGCAAGCCAATAAGTCTCCAAGTTCCCACCCTTCAAATCAAAGGGCATCTGTTTTCCCCGCATGTGCTGTTTGTCGTCGTCATACCAGACGCAATAATCGCGAGGACGGTTCGATAGAAGATCGTGGAGCCAAGGAGGATATTCGAGTGTTCGAAGAGCATGCTGAAGCTCAGCATTTTTAATGTATTTGGGCTGATCCTTGAAGACGGTATGCTCACTCAGAGATGGTGCAGGGGCGGATGGCTTGTCCCGAACGCGTCTGGCCAAGATGGCCACAAAGAATAGGGTCTCAACGTTTTTGCTTATGGGAACACCGGAAAAGTACTTGATAATTGGCGACGATGCAGGGAAGTAAAGCACATGGGACTCTATGGTTTCCTTAAATGAGGGCTTCGTCGGGGAAACTGCGACCTGAAGGAGTCATGAATAAGGAGTACAAAACCGCAGAAAGTGACGCACCAGACCGTGCTTCTCCATATATTTGGAAAGAGTCCTCAGCCGCTCAGTATGTTCTAAGGGAACTAGCCGTGCAAACTGGGAAACTGGCATCCAAGATGAAAGGCAATTTGACACATCCGCTGCATGATACATCGAACCAAACTGCAAAGAAGTGGCCGTAGCGGGGAATGCAATACTGAGTGGCATCCCATTGTTGGCGACAGGTGTTGCATCAGTGAGAGAAACTTGACCATAAGCCACTGAGTCCTTGCCCTGTAAGCAGAACATATCGCCCGTCCACTTCCATATTTTCGGGATTCTGTGATTTCTACGAATCAGTCACAGACTTAGTGCAATGCAATTTTCAAACGTACTTTACAGGCATATGTTTCGCGATCGATTTCGGAGGAACGACAGGTTCGCTCGGGTTTTCAGACGTGGTTTCGAGAGGCGCGGCAAGCCTTCATCCCGGACGTGAGTTTTGACGACATCTACTTAATCACAGAAGGCTTACTCGGGGGGCATGATAGACTGCAGAAGATCTTCAGCCTCGTGCATTAGATGATCAGAGGGCGAGCTGTAGCGAGCACCGTAAGTTTTATATAACGAAGAAGAAGAAAGCGCCTACGCGCTAAAGGTGACGCGCGGTGATATACTCGATTGCACTGAAGCATGGTTGTCCTTCGGCACTGTGATACTTGGCCTCGAAGAAGTAATTGTGTGCTGATTTGTAGGAGTAGGTGGGACAGCAGGTGTGCGTTTGAAGTTGAGTTTGCTTAATGCAGAGTCCTTCCTTGAAGGAAGAGGAGGTTGCGAGCTGGGCTGCGGATTTGTAGGCGTCAAGGCACTCTGGGATAAGCGCTGCTTCACTGAGATCCCACTAAATTCATCAGGATTCACAGGAATGTCGATCATCTGGATCCGCGGTGGGGCCTTGTAGGATGGGAGATGCGTCTGTTTCTGAGGAACTGTCGGTGTCGAGGCTTGTGCAGTTGTTGGCGTAGGGACTTGAAGAACGTCAGGTGTCGGTTGGGATGCTGTTAGACTAACAGCCCTTTTGGGCGGGGCAGGATCAGGCGCGGAAGGAGGCGCCGGATCAGGTTCTTTTGAGTTAAACGCCGTCTGGATGTGTAAATCGGGTTTTGACAACGCAACCTTCTCAACCCTGGATTCCGAAACGATGTCGGGAGAAGACTCTCGGTCAGAAAATAGTGACGAGGCAATATTCTCGTTGGGGGCAATAGAATTCTCTTTTCGTTTGCCTTTCCCCTAAAACAGATGCATAAATCAATACGATCCAGGGAATTTTATCAGTACCTTGATATCTCTATCAGGCTGAGAATTGGCTGGTTTCTTGAATAGAGGTCGCTAGAATTGAGAATGATTGAGAAGTGCGTTATTAAACAAAGCAGACTGCATACATCAGAATCGGAGGAAAGTGTAGATTGGCTCCTCTTTCGCTTCATTCCTGCCGTCAGGGTTTTAGACATACTACTGAGTGGTGTATCGTCTTCAGATGAATCACTCAGCACTCTCTGTCAGATATAAAACACCTAAGAATGTGGCAGCTAGAAAAATTGCGCGACAAACCGCCTTCTGTTTACCCTTCCCTTTGAGGGAGGAGTTTTTTTTCTGTGAGCTCTTCTTGCGCTCCTGAAGAGAATATTAGCAAACACCTATACAAACGTTGGGATCACTGACGAATTTCGTTTGGGGTAGATAAGCATCCTCGCTCTTTCTATCAAGGGCTTGCTCTTTCTCGATTTCCTTGCCGAATTTCTTCTTGAACTGGGCCTTTTCATATCCTTCAAGAGGGCGAAATTCAGAACTGGTCCGTTTCGGAACCAGAATGCGACACACTTATCCAACCCTCCTTTGCATGTATTTCATAGCCGATGTGATAATCTTCGTTGTCGGTGCCGACGTGCGCCCAGAACCTCTTCAGTAATTGCTGACAGTTTGCAACACCGCTCGCGGGCTCCCATCTAGCCAAATAAGGTCAGCCGGATTCAGTGAATGCGCCAGGATAGTCTTAACGAATTCTCTTCATCGCCATAGCCTCCCCACTGTAATTTTAATATAGTAAGCGGCGAAGCTTGGAACCAGAACAAATAGAATTTACTTTGACGAGATATTCCTTGTATAAATGGACATCAAGTGAGCACACGAAAGAACCCGGACATGATAAAACATACCCAATCGGCGACTTCGCCCATGGACTCTACCCTCGCAGCCAGAATACATTCTGAACCGTTTGTGAGTGGCACTGGACACGCAGAGCATCGACGAGCATACCGACGTGAAATACTTCTTCTTTTGGCTCTTTCGCTTGCTTTTTCTTCGATTTGCCCATGGTGAAGTAATCGGAGCAACCCTTGTAGACGGTAAAGACAAGGGGGAACGTGTACGTAATACGCGTTGTACCAGATTCGATCAGTGCGACTTCCTGCATCACACTTCCACCACTTCCATCCAGACTGTCACTACCCATCTCCATGGCCAAGTCAAAGTCGAAACAGGAAGAGGCTCTTCAGCTCCTCGACGACCTCGATTCGTTCACACCTCTTCCAGAAGTATCGTCCTCTGGTACGGTGTCCCCAGGCGCACCACCGCCTACTGCCAATGAAGGCGAAGCCGAGGTCCTTGCCTTCCTGGACGAAATCACACAGAAGAGCTCGGAACCGACTCGCTCGACGACAGCACATCTAGAGCGTCCAGCGTCTCGTTCTGCGACACCGACTCTCAGGAAGAGCACTGAAAGAGTTCGTCTCGGGGGCTCGGGGCTGTCTGCAAGCGCGACTTCCCCTTCTCCTGCATCTGCCTCCAAGCCCTCTACGCCGCCTGCAACTAAGCCACAGGCTCAGGAGATGCCTTCCGCGACAGGCGGATGGGGCTGGGGCTCAGTATGGACCAGTGCTTCCGTTGCAATCCAGCATGCCAAGACGGCGGTCGATGAGCAGGTCAAGCAACTACCCAAGAACGAGCTGGCCAAGAAATGGGGAGGGGATATGCTTGAGTATGCGAAGAGTGCTCAGCTGGACAAGCTCGGTGAGTGCATTCCTCGTGTGCGTTATCAACACATGCTAATCCACCTCATTAGGCCAGGATTTCAAACGGGTCGGCTTGTCCACCCTCACGGATATTCTGAATGCTGTTGCTCCTCCCATCTCTGAACATGAAATAATACAAGTATGGCTGAGCCATGACATGACAGGTTACGATGGCGTCGAGTCTCTTGTGTACCGTTCCCTCACTAGAGTAGGTTCTCGTTCTCTGCGACAAGATGGTCGTCACTAACTCCCCCACAGATCATGGAACAAGTTGATGGTGGAGATCTTATTGTTAATAAAGGAAATGAATCCCGACCTAAAGATGGCGCTGTGGAAGGCCGAGAGCTTAACGCCGTAGAGGGATACGACGGCGCAGTAAAACTCGCTCAGGTAGAGTCTCAATCATCACGGACACTAACGATCTTCTCATGGCATGCATAGGCAAACCTCAATGAGATGATCAAGATGAAGGACGCGCAAAAGCCCAAATCACAGCCGTCTGCAGAAACTCCCATATCCTATTCATATGTGTACCTTCGCGTCCAGCCGTTCCTCACTTCATACCCTGTTCCTGCCAAACCAGAGTCTGATGCATCTTCTGCATCTTCTTCACCCGCAGAGTCGTCTACCCAACAACACCTACAGTTCCTGCTCTACTTCTCCGACCCAGCGCTCAGCTTGGTGCATACCACCATAACACAAAGCGTTCCAGGAGCATGGCTTGGCCTTTGGGATGACTATGAGTGGGTAGAAGACTTGGTTGCGGAAGCTCTACGAATTGGTGTCGAGGTTGTTGGTCAAGAGTACGTGGTGGCCCGGATGGGTTGGGCAGCTTTGGGCGGTAAGAAGGAGGAAACGAAGGGCGCTGATAAGACTGAACCAAAGGACGGCACAGCGGAAGAGAGTACAAGTAACGAGGAAACCTGACTATTTGTATGACGTTGAAGCTTTCCGGAAGTTTCTTATCAGTGTAATTGTATCCGACCCTTTACGATATGGAACAAGGAATAGTATTTATATGTAGAGTTCTACTTCGCATACATAAACCTACTTCTTCACTTCCTCTACTTTCGGTGGCGGCAGCGGCTTCAAATTATCAGGCCTGGGTGCCTTGGTTCCATCACCGACTTGCTCCCAAGGAGAAAGTGATTCGAAGTTTCTTAATCAGACGGTTAGTAACGATAAAAGCGAAGGACGGTATGTCATACCGGAAAGCCTGAGTGAGTTGAAGAGGCTCATAGACAACGCGTTTACGTTCTTCATCATATCGAAGTTCGGTGTAGCCCTAACACAATGTAAGAATAAGGCGTATCGGCGATTTGAGAGCTCTCACAGTTAACGGGAAGTCTTTGCGTAGAGGGTGGCCTTCAAATCCTGAATGGCTGTTAGCAGACATATTCAAGTAGCCAGCTTCGCCAACATACCATAGTCGGTGAGAATACGACGACTAGAGGGATACGTGAGTGGTCATAAAAAAGACATAGTGCAGGCCACGTACAGATCAGGGTGGTCGCTGAAGAATATTCCGAAAAGATCCCAAGCTTCACGTTCGTACCTGCAGAAAGATGGTGAATGCTAGAATATAAAAGCATGTAGTCAACGCACCAATCAGCACCCCGGAAGACAGTCACTGCACTAGGTACATGGTCTCCTTCTCCAGCGTACGTCTTCACCCTGATTCTACCGGCCTGCTTGACACTGAGAAGGTGGTACACCACTTCGAATCTCTTTTCTCGTTCAGGATAATCGGCACCGCTGATATCCATGACACTCTTGAACTGGCACTGGGCATGGTCCCGGAGGAAGGTGAGAACGGGAATGACACCAGAAGGCGTGGTGTACAACGTCAACTCGTCCTTGAGCACCGAGAATTGCTGGATGAACTTTGGTAGACACTGGGTGAGATAAGAGCCGTATGTGTGTAGAGCCTCAGCGGTTTGGACGTATTTGGTGACAGTGGGATTTGGAGATGTGGGTTCAGTGAACGGTGCTGCCGATGCTGTGGACGACGTGAGCAACTGCGAGAAGGGCGGCGGGAACGACACAGACCTCTGGAAGACGACGAGGACTGGATGGAGCGGCGGGCGGCGGGATATACAGGCCTTGATGCGACGGCTCTGAGGGCCTGGCCTGAGCGCACCGCGACTCTGGATAGCATTGCTGGTCAAGTTGCGTTCGGACTTTGCCGGGTTCCATGTCTCTCCTCCGTCCTCTTGCCCTTGCTACCAGTGCTCGTTATTTTTCTACTGCGACACGTCGTTCCGACAATGTACTGCGACCTCGGCTCCTGAAGCCATTCCTCTATGCAGGTGCAGGCTTGCTGGGAGGCTCGTTTCTCTTCAGCTCAACAATTCACCTCGACGCGGAGCCTCAAGAAAAGGACACTCAAGTAGCAGCTGCCGACCAGGACACGATCAGTGTGCCGCAATTATTTTCTCTTCTGTTTCTCTAGGCTCACTTGTACTGCAGAGGACCCCGCTACTGACATTGAGTTTCCGACTACTCTTCGCGTAACTACCAAAGTCAAGACGCCTCTGCTCTCTTTGGTCGGCGTCGGTGTTCGAACGGTCTCTTTCCTGGGTCTAAAGGTCTACTCTGTAGCCTTCTATGCGGACTTGAACAACCCAGAACTAAAGGTCTTCTCATTCGCCATTTTCTGGACGTGAACTGAATGAACTTCGTCTAGCTAACTGACTCTATGACTCCGGACGAAAAGATAGAACGCATCATTAGAACATGTGCATGTGTCATTCGAATCGGTATTATTTGTCACTCTTAATATCCCCCCTACTGAATACACGTAGTGCCAACTAGAAACACGTCATTTACACACCTCCGAGACGCCTTCGTGCGCGCTACTGGAGAGCGAATGGTCTTGGGACGCAAGAAGGGCACGCTTTCTGAGGAGGAAGCAGTCCAAGTGGGCCTGCCTTTGAGAAAGCTAAAAACTCTGTTCCCCAATTCACCGCTGAAGAAGCATACACCACTCGACATCTTTCTCGCCCCTCCAGTTCCAGGACGCCAGCGTGTCTTGATTTTCCGTGATTTGGGCGGTATTGAGGGCGACTGGCTTGCCCCGGAATTTATCCTACATTACTTTGAAAACAATGGCGTGAGCCCACCGGTAAGCTTGATTCAATTGTAATGAGTCCATTTACTTATAACAACCAGCTTAAGCAGACAGTTGTTGCACGCCTTAAGGACCTTGTAAAGTAGGGAATATAACAACCAATCGTGTTAATTTTATCAAAAGAACCGTGACATTGCCATGGCAGGTGACTCTTTGCTCGACTGCTTCCTTCATCACTTTCAGTCAGCTCTGTTCCTCTGACACAAGAATGCCTTCATACCGCTATCTCAGCAGTGCGTTGCTATACTCAGTGTGAACCGCCGTTTGACCTTGGATATAGAGGAACAAGTCGACCACTTCCTAGAATACGGCTATATCGTTGTCAAAGAAGCCTTCACTAAGGAAAAGGCAGCCGAATGGACCAAGGGCCTGTGGGTCCGGCTGGGGTTGGATCCTGACGATAAAGCAACCTGGGATCAAGAACGCATCCACATGCCCGTTCACAAAAGAGAGTTTGTGTCTACATTCTCCTCAAAGGTTAAATTGCTCTTCTCGACCATCGATGACGCTGATTGCCGATTAGGCCATGAACGCCATGGTGGATTTACTGGGGGGTGAAGATCGCATCGATCTAGAAAAGTCTACATGGGGAGATAGTTTCATTGTCAATCTCGGGACACCCAATCCGGGCACCCATATCGACCCTCAGGATCTCGACAATTGGCATGTCGATGGAGACTTCTTTGTGAGTGCTTTTCAAGCCTCTCGACACAGCGAGTACCGACGACTTATATCAGGTCCACTATTTCGATTCGCCCGAACAAGCTTTGCTTGTTATTCCTATATTCTCGGATATTGAAACCGGTGGCGGAGGTACAATGATCTCACCCGACAGTATAGGTCGTATCGCCAAGTACCTTTGGGATCATCCCGAAGGAGTATTGCCCACAGGTTTGTCGTTCACCCCGTCCACATCGACGTATGCCGATGTCAAGGACGACCCTGATTATCTATCTTTCCTTGGGGAGATCAAGAAATGCTCTCAATTCGTTGAGCTCAGTGGAAACGTTGGCGATGTCGTCCTATGCCATCCCTTCATGTTACATTCCGCCACGAAAAATCTGTTACGAGTGCCTAGGATTATCATCAACCCACCAGCAACCTTGAAGAAACCTTTCTGTTATGCGAGGATGGATGCAGAGGATTATAGTTTGGTCGAGCGGAAGACGTTGAAGGCATTCGGTGTAGAGTCAGCTCCATTCACTCCTACGACGCAGAGGCGTCGGTTGGTGCCAAAAAGAGTTCCCGCTCAGCTGAAAGCATTGGCAGAGGAGAAGCAACGATTAGCCGAGGGAGGGCTCCTATGAAATATTAACGCATCGGCCCTGGTTGATTAAATGACACTAGTTATGATATCCAAAAAAATCTACGTCTATAACTTGGTAGGAACTTTTACTTCTTCAGCAGGCCCACGTATATTTGCTCGGACGACACCTTCTTGTGTTGTAACAGCAACTAGGGTCCCACCACGGGTAAATATCTCAGGAGGGTGTCAGTCAAGAACGATACCTAACGACAAACCATCGACATACCTGTCCTCTCATGACGCCGCGGCCTGAGGATGCCCTCGGACATTCCATCTAAACAATTCACGTTAGATCACCCAGCCCCCGATAAAGAAATCGTAGCTTACTGTGTACAGAAGCCAATCACCGCAGTCAACGGTATCGCTGTTGAAAGTTTAAATGGCTCTAAAATAGTCAGATACAAACTTACTCGTAAAAGTAGATGGCATGGTCGATTGTTGACTGTTAAAATCTAAGAATGACAGCCACACCCATTGAATATACTTAACTCACAGACATAGCCAATGAGTCTGGGCCTTTTGCATAGCGTGTCAGACCTAAAATTCGACCAGCGACGCTGATGCTTGATTCGCGGTACGACGGTCAGAAACTTGCAACCAGAATTTCCCTCAAGGACTTACAAGTATAGATCCGATAGATAGGCAAGTATACACTAGACCAATAATCAGGAAAGGATGTCATAAATATATAATTGCCCCACGAACCTTTTGGAAATGCGGCTCATACTGTGGAATATTCTTAGCTTTCATCCAATACATATACCTAGTGCTGCCGTCCGCAGTGATTTCATGCTCCTTCGCCCGTTTGATAGCAATAGGACTTCTTGTTCTCTCCTGTGCACATGGAACTCCATTAATCCATGTTGGATATTACAACATTGAAATCATACGTCTGCATATAGCTTGAGGATATATTTAATTCTTGCAGTGATGTTGTCTCCGTTGCTATCTCTGAGCATATGGTCCTCTTCCAGGTCACATTCCTCTGGGGTTGGAACATCCGGCATGGACCACTGGTGCGACGGCTGCCAAGGTTCGGGCTTCTGGAACGAGCACATCAGGATGAATATCATAGATCCATTCTGCACGGCTTTGACGCAAAGAGAGGCGTATGACCGTCCTTGACGGAGACGTTCGACGTAGTAAACGATTGGGGTAGCAGGAGACGCGCTTGTAAGAAAGTAACACTTTGAATCCGTCAATAAATAGTTCGCAAGGAGGTAAACGTGAGAACCAACATGTAAAGACTTGGATTATTGTTAGCGTAGCTTCGGCAAGATGAAAACAGGACGTACATGCAAGCCATAAGCAGGATTCACACAGTTAGTAGCAGAAACTAAAGCCTGGCTGATGACCTGTCTGTAAAAAAACGGACAGACGGAATTAATACGTGTCAAAATGCCGGCGCCAGCCATACCCTCCAAAGACACCACGAGCACGAGTGGGCATCCAAAGGGATTTAGAGCGAAAGAGGTTCACTTCGAGCCGTTCTACCTCTAACGCAGTAGAGATTTGCTCATGTTCCGCTTGGTTATTGAGAGATGAGTCGTCCATCTGGAAGGGAGGAGAACGAAAGAAAGGATGTTTGTTACGCTCTCATCAAGGTCGCACTTAAGTATGGATACAGGAAACCCGGAACTCCTGTCAAAATAGCGTGCAGAAGGACCGGCAAATAGAATTAACCGGTGCCGGTTACTCAGAGTTCTTCAAATTCGTACACGAATCCACAGTCATCGCATATTTGTCTTGTCATACCATCATCGTCTCGCTCTGCTGGCCCAAATTCATGCACATGCTCCTCGTCTTTTCTTCTCTGCCAGATCCCTTCTTTTGTTCGCCGGCGAAGATCCCTCAGTCCCTGCTCAAACTTCTTGTTCTTCTTTTTCTTCTTTTCGGTTACCCGTCGTTCGTATTCTGCATCCAATTCCTCCGCTGAACCCCATTTCTTCCACGCGAAATCTTCGACTTGACAACGAAGGAACAGCATCATATTAGCAAACGTAGATTTGTGAGGGTTCGCCTTGAGCAGATGCGGAAGAAGTTCTTGGTCACGTAGTTCAGCTAAAGGACGGTGAGAAGGTGTTTCAACGCTCGACATAAATGCAAGTACCATCTGTCAGTAGATAATCCTACAAATGGTCAAGAAGCAGGTCAAAATGATAACGCAGGCTGCACACCTCTTTACATTCCGTCTTGGTGAGAAGACTGTATTTCTCTGGCTTTTTGTCTTGGCATGGCTTGCATACTAAACACTTGAAGATGTTTTTATACGTATGATCGATATCTATAGTTTGACATTCGCAGCATTTCGGATTCAAGTCGGGATTTAATGAGATAGCTAGGCGCCAATCAGAGTCCTGTAACAAAAGAGAAGTGACTAAACGCACCTGGCTCTTGGTTCTGCCTTGCTCTTTGCCTTTCTCGCTCCTTTTCCTTCCGTCGGACCTCCTCGTCGGCATCTTTATCATCTTCGACAAGGAAGCCGCCTTTTGAGTTTACCATCTTCGATAAATCATATTCAAAGTAAGCGCCGAGCCGAGAGTCACGCTGCAATGGTCCACTCGAGCTAGTAGTAGGCGAGTTTGAAGTCGCAGGTGTTACTCCTATAGGTCGCTTTTTATTGCTGTTAAGCCCCGAAGACGCCGATATTTCTTCTTCGCGTTGGCGCTGCCTCTGCTTTGCTGTAGATATATGTGTTAGGACGAGAAGACAACCAACCTTTGAGAACATACAGTATACCTTTCAGGCGGTTGAGTTCAAATTGTCGAACCTGCTCGGGCGTAAGTGGTGCCGGCATTGATTTCGGCGGAGGGGTCACTGGTCTGTCGACGTCGGTCATGGTAGTAGAGGACAACAGCTGGTCTAGATGATTAGGAATTCCAGCCCGAATTTGGATGATTAATTACAAGTCACGCGTGACGCGTTTTTGGACGCGATCTGGTACTGTCCTGCCCATTGATGTTATGCTCAAACTGTGGTCAACTCAGTGGCACCAGGCACCATTCAGCTTGCAAAGATGGTAGCTTATAACATACATACATTACTAGCACACGCTCATGGATATACAAGACGATCATCCCTCTTTTACGACCACCATAGCATCATCAGCTATCTGCTCGATTGGAATTGTACCGTTTTCGTTGTCACCACTCGACGTTGCATCCGATGTAGGTGTATCGACCTCCATTTTCGTCGAGCTACTGGCCAAAAACCTGGCGATAGTGGTTTGTCCACTCGGACCAGCATGAGCAGCGGTTGGACCCGCAGCTAATATTCCTACGCTCGGCATTCCGAACTTCCTCCCCACCGAATTACTTCGTTCTCTTGATCTACTTCTGCGCAGCCTATGGCTAGCATGATTTCTTCGGCCTCCCTCTCCTTCGTCGTCAGAATCCGATAGTTCACCGTCAGCTTGCCGCCGGACATCTAACATTCTTTGAGGCCGGCGTATATCCTTCGGGATGAGATCGTCATCTCTATTCAAGTCGTCCATCTCGTCGTCTATTGGTAACATTGGAATATCTGTTGAAAATATGGTAAGGTATCTGCGAAAAAATTGAGGTCTGGAGAAGCCGTACCTTGCATCTGGACGCTTGGTGGGCCGCCAGTGTATCTGAGATTCTCCATGACTATCCGTTTGACACGGTCCAGGTATGGAAGAGTGTTGAGGTCGTCTGCATTTGATGCCTTGACGTCAAGCTGATAATCTGGTCCAAAATATTCGTAGTACTCATTGACGGGTATATCTTGAATCGTTTCAATGCCTTATAGCTACACAGTTGGCGTCAGACGCACCTGGTCCCAATTCAACACCGGCTGCCAGCCCTGTTTCGTAAGCCCAAGCACGGCTTACGTTGCGCATGGTGTATCCTCCTCCCCCGAGAAGTAGAAGAGGCTTGTTGAAAGACTTCACAAATTTTACGCAGTTGGCATGACCTCGCATAGAGAGATTGAGGCATCCAAGTTTGTCTCCTGCAAGGGAGTCAGTACCGCATTGCAGCACTATTGCTGAAGGATTGTATGATTCCATAACCTGCCTTATGACCTAGACTCTGTGAGACTTCAACATTGCAGTGATTCAACGGCGACTTACAGGTTCGAAGACAGACTTGTAGTTCTCGTCCGAAACCCCATCTCGGAGAGGGAAATTGAGAGCATAATATTTGCCTTTCATAACACCGATGTCCTGTAGCTACGCTGAGAAAAGGTTTTTATGCGACGTCATATTACACGCACCCTTAGTTCACCCGTACCAGGAAAGAACTCCCCATATTTGTGGAAACTGCAAGTCATGACGCGGTCAGTAGTATAGAAGGCTTCTTCTACACCGTCTCCGTGATGTGCATCGATATCAATATACAGGACTCGATTGTGGTACCTTTGTGTATGCATGAGATGCTGCTGGCGATTGTCAAGAAGATAAAAAGCATGCCTCAATAATTCCAATATACCCAGCACGATATCTAGACCCAGTCAGTCACAGTACCAGCTATGAGCATAAGACTTACCGTTTACATAACAGAACCCGCTGGCCTCGCTCTTCTTGGCGTGATGTAGCCCTCCAGCCCAATTCACGGCGATATCACACTTGTCTCGACTAAGCCGGGCAGCACCCTCTACGAAAAACCGTGCCGAACATTAGACAGTGAGAACATGGATCAAATTGAGACCAACCCATGGAGCCTCCTGCTGATATTGAACAGTAATCAAATAGCCCATCAAATACTGGACAATCCTCTCCGACGTTGTCTGTGTGACGGCTCAGGCAATGGCTGACATGTGCATGGAAACAAGACGGACATTTATGCTGCTCCTTTATGAACGAGTTCATGTTACTGGGGGTTATTCGATTGAGAAAATCGACGTATTCGTCTGAGTGAAACTGGGTCATTTCACGTTTTGTAGCGGGTTTGGCGCGCTAAAGAGAAGATGTTGAGAAATCAGCACTGGTGTGGAAGCGAAAAGAATGCATGGAGGACGCACGAAAATCTCCATTTTCTTATACAGCCCGTAATTCATAACAAGTGAATGGCACATTCGTATTCTGGTAGGTTTCATCCTTGAGATTTTGTGAGGATAAAGATTGTCTTGGTTGTGTTAAGATACTCACGGATGTCCTGGGCCATAATGGAATCCTCCGATATCAGAATCGAAGAAATAGCACTGAGAAAGTGGGACCTTCGTCAAAATAGAAGGCTGGAACAGTGCTGAGGACATACGACGCGTTTCTTTTGGTTTTCGCCTTCTAACGGTGTCATCATCTTGTATATTCAGTCGGCGTTCAGCCAATCGAGAGCGAATGGTTGTTGGTAGAGTAGGGAAGACAAGATGCACGGAATATGGATGTCTAGATCTGTTCGAAGGTGGCGGTACAGGGAAGAAGTGCAGTGTACGGTTTTGACGTGAGATCTCGAGTTCAAGGCATTGGGTCAGTATTTGTCACAATTCTCAAATTTCAACAAGTCGATCATGTATTAGACGGATGTACAACCGGGAACTTATTTACAGAACAAGAAAGCGCAAGAAAAAAAGTAGAGACAGTCTAATACTTGGCCACGCCTAGGGGAGCTACGCGGTCTACGTGTCTCGGTCAATAGAGGTCCAAGGAAACGGTGAATTACCTGCCTTGGTAGAGTAAAGTCGAAGGAGCAAAGCCAAAATCATCTGATAATTTGATACCCTGGAAAAAAGTCAACGTTGCTAGCGCTGCAGAAGGGGGAAAGTGAAGCTTGCCAGCTCTCCTGCCATCACACGAACCTGAAAGCAGGATGAACATTTTCTCGGTGACTGGAGAACAAACAGACTCACCACTGACCAGTGATGAATACAGTGTAGCCCTGCAAACCACAGCTACGATATGGGATGAGATATGTTGTGACGGGGTCATAACTAATCATCTACCTCTCTTCCAAATGTCGTTTCAAATGTCTGAATGTGTGGGGTAACGGCATTGAGTGTTATGGGCGCCTGAAAATCGACGGTGGGGACTTTTTCCTCCAGAAGACGGATAGTTTCTAGTAGAGACTCCTTTGCTGCTGAACGACTGCTTTCCATTGGGGTATTACGACTCCTCGTGTCGTAGCAAAGGACATAGGGTGGGGGGGCTGTAATGCATGCAAGGAGAAGCTCAAAGTGATCTCTTGCGTGTCGGATGTGCTTGCCTGCTGAAGTCAATACGGATGAGCAGAGACCAGTTCTGGCAAACACGCGCCTATTGTTGAACCTTGCAAGTACTGAGAATTGACAGTCAGCTGCTCATCGAACGTGAGGTGATTGTCGAGGACATCGACGGCCTGCAAGAGCAGGATTTTCGAGACAGACAAAAGCTGAGCCACATTTTCAGGGAGATCCTGGAGGACAGACATGGCAGGGGACGACAATGATTCAGACTCCATCTTGAACGAGACAAAGGTCACATTTACCATTATGTACCGTTTTTATACCCGAAAAAACGTTCAAGTCGCATGTTTGAACACGTTACGACAGTAGAAGCCACGCCAGACCGGATAGCGAGCAGTGAAGGACATGTCGTGTTTACTTGGTATGACAGTAAAATATACATGGCAAATTTCTAAAACATTGGTGTACCTGCTACCAAATTTCGAAAGGTCCAATCAAAAAATAGACATTCCGAACTCAAGGAGAGACGGATTCCGTCTTCCAGAGCATTGCCCTGACCGCATGCGGAGGGTGAGAGACTGGGAAGGGATGGAAGGACCTCGACCCGTCGTCGTCGCTCTGAGAGATGGAAAAAAATGCACAGCCACATCTCGTGTCAAATTAAAGGCGGCCAAGAATTGGAATTCCATTACCCTGGGTTCCCCGCTCTCTTCCGTCTACCACATCTACCGAAATGCTCACCGTCGTCCGGAAAGCTGGCACTTTGGCTCGCGTATGTCGTCTGCATCGCTCTCCTCACCGTCTGACACGTCCTCTAGGCTGCATCTGCAGGTCAGAGGCGTCTCCTCTCCATTCATGAATACCAGTCTGTCAATCTCCTCAACTCGGTACGTGATGTCGTCGCCAGTATTTGCATCCAGCTCACTCCGCTGTAGTATGGGATACCTACTCCCAAGAGCATCGCTGCCAAGACGCCTGAGGAAGCCTTTGAGGTGGCAAAGAACTTTGGTAGGCCTTCGTCTTTTATCCTCCGACACATCCTAACCGCGTCGGGAAAGGTACTGACAAGCTAGTCATCAAGGCTCAGGTTCTGGCTGGCGGTAGAGGTAAGGGCAAGTTCGACACTGGACTTCAAGGTGGTGTGCACATGGTCGGCAGGTAGAGCTACTTCGTCACCGTTTACACCAGGCTCTAATACTTCGCGCAGCCCCGAACAGGCTAAGGACTATGCTTCGAAAATGTTGGGCTCCAAGCTTATCACAAAGCAGACCGGTGCTGGTGGTCGCGTATGCAACGCTGTAAGTGTCGGGACACTGTGTCGAATCTCCACTTACACCCGGGTAGGTGATGCTAGCGGAACGCCGCGATCCCGCCCATGAGTACTATGTCGCGGTCCTTAACGACCGTGTTTCCCAGGGTGTCGTCCTTGTTGCGTCATCGCAGGGAGGCATGAACATCGAGGAGGTTGCAGCGAAAGATCCTTCCGCCATTATCACAACACCCATTCCCTTCAAGGAAGGTCTTACTTCCTCGGCCGCCCTCGAAGTTGCGAAGAAGCTCGGGTTCAAGGACGGGGCCCAACAGGAAGCAGCAGACATATTTGTCAACCTCTACAAGATCTTCAAAGACAAGGATGCGACCCAGATAGAAATCAACCCCATGGCTGAGACCAAAGACGGTGCAGTTCTATGGTATGTGCAGAATTTCTTTTAATTTTCAAATGGCCTAATTACCCTTCAGTATGGATGCGAAATTTGGCTTTGACGACAACGCCGACTTCCGCCAAAGCGACATATTTGCTCTCCGCGATATTTCGCAAGAAGAGGCATCAGAAGTCGAAGCACAGAAGGCCAACCTCAACTTCATCAAGCTTGACGGTAACATCGGCTGCTTGGTCAATGGTGCTGGCTTGGCGATGGCTACCATGGACGTGCTCTCTCTACACGGAGGTAACCCTGCCAACTTCCTCGATGTCGGAGGGTAAGATTCAGTTTTCGTCGCTGAAGAACTTGTCTTCATCTTGATATTCACAGAGGAGCAACACCTGATACCGTGAAGAAGGCATTTGAACTCCTGCTCGCTGATCCCAAAGTGAAGAGCATATTCATCAACATTTTCGGAGGTAGCCCACTTTCATACTATGTCAACGTCGAATTGACCCCGTCTATTCAGGTATCATGAGGTGTGATTACATTGCTGAGGGTGTTATTAAGGCCACCAAGGAACTTGCGATGACGATCCCCTTGGTCGTGAGATTGAAAGGTACCAAGGAAACAGAAGCCAAAGAGTACGTCTCAGGGATCGCGTATCCTTCATGCAGCTTATCTCCGCTACAGAATGATCAAGAACTCGGGTCTCAAAATCATTGCCTTCGACGGATTAGACGAAGCCGCCGAGTACGCCGTGAAAGTCGCTGTATAGATATATACCGTCCTTCTGTAGCCAGTTCTTCCACACATTACTCATATTACATCTATCAATGCAATTTTGTCTCTCCATCTTGTACTTCTGTTAGCAATGACGAAAAAGACATCAGAAAATATAAAATTGAATGATATATATACCAGAAAAACATGTTAAAAGTAATCAAAGCAAAGTTCACCATTGCTGCATGAAAGAAGTTGGAGGTGCCGGAACATAAGCGCTTGTCGGTGGGTGATGCGTTGGCGGAGGATGAGCTTGACTATTGTCATTTCTCATTTGGTTCCGAGCAGGCGAAGCCATCATCACCGGGCTCCCGTACATGTTCGGAGAGGCGTGTGGGATTCCGGGGCTCATCATCATTGACATGCCTCTCCCACGGTTGGAAGCGGAATTTTGTTGAGACGGGCTCTGCATGTTCGGCACGGCGGGGAGGTACATTGGCTGGGCATTTGGGGAATATGCCATTGGCATCAACTGCGGGGTGTAAGGGGACGGAACGGGCCTCATCATTGCGCCGTGAGCCTGGGTCGTTGCGGGTGGAGGTAACGGCATCCACACAGCGGGTTGTCCATACTGTCCGCTGACCTGCATCCGGCTGGGAACAGGACTATTCGTTATCGGATGTGGATATACGACGGGTGCTGGCGAATGGCTCATCATCGGAGAGCCATACGGAGGGTAGGGAGCCCGCATATTTTGATTCGATGTTGGCATTGGCATTGTATACCCGAAATTCGGAGCTGGACGTGCAACGGGTGCGGACGTAGTGGGAGGTGACATGGTCAGCTTGTGGTTCGCAGAGCCAGAGGTCGACGGAACTTGTTGGAAGGCGCGAGTAACATCATGCAGAGACATGCGGGAAGGCCCAGAAGATATTGTCGGCGGCGGGGTCGCTCCATCTTCTGACTTGACATCTTGAAGTGTGAAAGGGACTGGATCGTCGGCGATGCCTTCAAGTGAATTCACGGGATGCAATTCAGCCATATTGGAGGTTTGCAACCATACCGCCTTCAGATGTTCGGGATCGGGACCTCGGCCTGACATGTTCAGTGAAGATCTGCTCCAAGTACTGGATGACTGAGATGGTGGCGCTATGGAAGGTGGGTCTGACTGGAAAGCAAAGATCAATAATGAGATACAACTGAGGTGCGAGACCCACCGAATTTTCTGAGCTTTTGCCAATTTGAATGAGACTCGATGACGAAGTCGGAGCTGGATCTGTTCTTGCGATACGTTGTTCAATGGGAGCGTTTTTAAGTCCGTCAAGCCGAGAATCATTCGACGGAGTGTGAGTGATGGTCGTTGAACCATCTTTCGGTGATAGTCGTGGCTCCTCTAGCTCACTTGTAACGATGAAATTGACGAGAGGCTTCACATCAATGTCGGCGTCTACTACTTGAGAATCGCGGTAGAAAGCAACTGACGTCCCAGCAGGCATCTTCGGTTGTGACTTGGTCCGCGGTATGTCCCCTTTCACGGATGAAGGTGCATGAGACGAGAAGTTGGTCAAAGGCGGTTCGGGCTGTGGTACTATGCTCGATTCCGGAGGGGCATTTGTGGACAAGGGCGATGATCCAGATTTTCTCCATGTTGAGGCACCATCAGCCATGGTAGGTTTTCCAAACGCGCCTGCACCGTTCCCTTGTGGACCCGAATGGCTGCTGTTCTCCCTAGACATTTGCAGATGCACACCGGCTTTGGGAAGAGCGACCCTGAACTTAATATTCTTCCCTTTGTACGATGGTTTGCGATGTAGAACATCGATCACTGTCAAATCACGACGACTCATCCCCTCTACGGGTGGATCAAAGGATAGAATATCCCACCGTACAGGGAACACTCTGTTAAGCTGAGCTAACTGCTTCTTGCTAATAGCCTCCCTAGCCATCGATGTCTTGGGCAACTTGACCGTAAAGGTATTCCAAACGGGTTTTGGCGACCGTGGGGGTTCTGGTGCTGTGGAGTAGAAATTTTCTCGCGTTTCTATATCATGGTAGCCGAAGTCGTAATGCAGGTGGCAGCCATCTCTCCTTGACCGTTTTCGAACTCGAAGGACTCGTCGCTCGTGCCGGTGGAGAAAGCCTCTTCGGGTCTGGTTCTGTCCCTGGTTCAAGCGGGGGCTGAACAGAAACATCTTTATCACTAGCTTGCATGACATCTAATGCTCCTTTGATACGAGACATAACATCATCAAGGGCCGACATCGTGGCTTGGTTGTAAGTAGACTGGTATTTGGAAGGTCTACTGGGTGATGTCTGGGCTGAAACGGACTCAGCAGACGGTGTAATTTCGGGAGGCGCTGGATGCACTTGTTGCGTCGTCGGTGTCGGTGTCGGTGGACGTGGATGCGTAGATGGTCCAGCCGCATCCTTAACGTCAGTCTCCTCTTGGGATCCCTTTCGTCTCCAAGTGTCAACATCGCCCATCGGAGGAGTGTCCCAGTCGCTTGGTCCGTCAAAGAAATCACTGGCGACAGGCCGCGAAGGTTTTGATGGCGGTGGTCGACTTTGGTCATTTTTGGGTTCAGGAGAATCAGGGACTCCAACAAATTTGCCCATGTCAGAGAATTCAACGACTTCAAGATCTGCTTCAGGGTCTTCTGCAAGAATCTGCACATGATCTAGAGCTGAAACAAAAGGAGAACCATGGTTTTGAGCTGTTTGAACATTGCGGCTACCAGCTACACGAGGCGGCACCGGAGGGGGTAAGGGAGTAGCATGGCTTCGCCACGACGTGGTTAACGCTGCCGGGGCAGGACCCGAAGCGCTGGAAGGGATTGACAGTCGTCTCGACGGCTGGCAGCCGTGTTCTGTCCTGGGCTTTCGAAGAAGGTGGTCGTTGCAATTGCATCTTCTCTGAAGTGAATGGTTTCGTTGAATCGGTGAAGGGAGCCGCGACATCAACTGATCTGATTGCATCTTCAATGACAGCAATGACTTCCTGCTCCTGTAAAAGTTGGTCAGTTGGTAATCGTCTTGAAAAGCAGTAATTCAACCTTGATAGGTTCTGGATCCGTTTTTGGTTTCATCTCATTCGCAAGCTCTGCAGCCTTCCGCCGTGCTCGCTCCTTCTCCTTCTCCCTCTCTTCTTCCTCCTGTTGACGCCGTTGCTTGGCTCTGGCTGCGGCGTTCTGCATCACATCTTTTCTGAGCTCATCGATATCAGGCCCAATCAGTCGAGCAGCGGGAGCCTCAACATTAGGCAGAACGACAGTAGAAGATGCATGGGAAAGCACTGGGGACTGGGAAGGATGTCGAACGGAAGCTGCGCTTGATGAAGAGGGAGGACCCGGCGGGTATCTCGTTGACATACCTCCTTGACTAGTGTTATACGAATGAGGAGGGTAATGAGGTCCCGACTGTCGTTGGCCGAAGTCTCTTGATACTGAACCTGGAAGAGGGGGTGGTCCCATATTTGACATACGCCGTCCACGGATTTCATTCCCGTTAACAGAACCTGGCTGAGAAAATGCTGACCGTGGGTTGGGGGGTACGTGTCCTATACCCGACCCATCCCTGCGAGAGTAGTCTCGTTGTCTGTCAAAAGAACCAGAACCTGGGATGCCCATATGCGCGCGACCGCGCTCGCCGCTCTTCTGAAGTAGCTGAACATTGCTGTTCGAAGAAGTCGACGCGTCTCTGGATGTCTTGGCATCTAGAACGGGAGCATCAGAATACCCTTTTTTTGAGGGAAAAGAATTTGGTCCCTGTCGGTGAGAGGTGCTGTATGGTTCTAGTTTGTTCGAACGTTCGTTGAAAAGCACTCGCCCACTCTCTTGTCCAGGCTGAGACCCGTGGATGGTACTACCTGGAGAAGTCGGACTGGCGCTGGATCCCCCGCTCGGACCAGAATAAGATGCTCCTGTGGATGAAAGCGAAGGGGAACTCTTTGGCCAACTTCGGTCGAAGTCATCGGCAAATCTCTCTTCTTTTCGAACAGGGAAGTTGGGCACTGGGATTGAAGCGGACTCATGTTCACGCCTTACACTAGTTCGGGATAGATCTCCAGAGCCGTTTGCTGCAGGCGTTGGTGGGGTTTCCGCCGTATCGATTTTGTACTGCCGTCCATCACCGAATTCGATAACACCGTCCAAGAAATTGTCATCATCTTCTTCCATCTAACAAATTCCGTTCAGTTAAATGAATACTCTAAGAGAAATTAACACAAACTTCATCCCAATGGTGAGCATTTGGATCAAGATGCACGCCTCGAAAAGTATCAGCTTCCTCCAGTCTTGCCTGATTATGTGCTGCCGAGGCTTCTGTGGATTCTTTCGCGTCCATCCCTTTCGGCTTGCGAGACACTTCAAACACATTACTTTTCGGCGAAGATAACTGTGAACAAGCGACAAACCTTGTGCAACCTCGGCCGCCGTTGGGAATTCACTTTGAGCACGCACACCTGTGGGTAAGGAAGCGCTGCTTCTGAAATTTCCCCAAACCGACTTGCCACTTGTCATTCCGTCTGTCTGTGAGATTTGGGAGGCTGCTCGGGGTTGGGGTTGAATGACCAGTTCCAACGTGTGGAAGCTGCGGAGGACCATGCGTGGAGGCAACTGGTCCCTTGAGCTGCGAAGAGGATGATGCCTGCACTGAGACGCCGTTGGGGGTGCTTGTAGGTTGTAGGCCGGGTGCCACAGACGAGGGTCGTGACCAACCAGGACCGGTTGTCGTCGAGGGTTGAGGTGCTGCGGTAAGCTTGGCGGTGACTAGTTTCGAGTGTGGGTATGAAGATTGAACGGAGGGTCTCGCTATCGCAGAATGTAAAAGTGTTTCATTACAAAGTAAACAGGCATTACGCACCAGCCGACCCTCCCGACTTTACTTGTGAAGACGATGACGATGCCATAGAGTTCGTGGCTGGAGAAGAGTTCTTTTCGAGGAACTTCTTGCTGATATTCACAGCGCTGAATCGTTTCGGGAGAGGCGCAGCCGTAGAACCATTTGAAGGCAGCTGTGTGAGGGTAGGGCGCGAGGAATTGAGGGCAGAAGATGCATCACCGTTTGGTCCTGCGGTCGGTTTTGCACTGAAGGATTCCTTGCTGGAGATTGGTTCTCCTGCAGGGGATTCTGGAGAAGGATTTACCGGTGATTTACTGGCGGGGGCATCCTGAATACTCGAAGAATCCTCTGTTAAAACTGGCCCTGTAGAGATATGATTGGATGCAAGCCCATCCTTTGGAAACGACTCAGATACTACTGGTCCTTCGTTGTCGGTATTAGCCATAGACGCGTCACGAGACGCCGAGATGCTGGATGCGCGTGTACCAGAGGAGTATCTAGCCAATGGTGAGATACGGCTGGCAAGGAAAGAAAGGGCTGGGCCAAGCTGCAACGTTATTGTGCAACTCGACAACGTGCACGGCGACGAACTCACCTGGTAGTATCTCCAGAAATGGAGGTCAGGACTCAAAACCGAATCAACGGGCGAATGAGTTTGTCATTGTTAGATTTACAAGCTGCTAAAAGTAGTACGAAAAATCTCAGGTCATCTCAGCCAATTCAGCCTCCTTCTTGTTAAGTCGGTTTATCTCAATATCCAGTGCAACATTAGCCATCTCTATCTGCAGCACGTTTGATATCAGGTCTGTCCACCGAGTCTCCAGCGATGTCAGTTGGTTTCCCAATTCAGTCTAGATGAATGTTCCAGCAAGTAGACTAGAAGTAGGAAGGGAAATCCATTACCTGGTTATTTTTGCGGCTGCGGTTGACTTCCACTGTCAGCTCCTTCAGCTTTTCTAGCGCCTGTTCTACCTGTTTGGCAGTGTTTTCGAGAAGGTAGTTTTGCGTTCGCCATGCGTTTGGTCCATATGTTTGAAGTAACGTCAAGTTGGTTTGCCTAAAATGATTATCGGTTGGGTGGCACCTATGGCAGTCACACGGCATACCGTAGACGTTGATGTTCTAGCTGAGAACGGGCATTTTGTATTGCCGCTTGCCATTCATCGTTTGTGCCGGGTAGTGAAGGTGTCGGCAGCTGATAACGCAGAGTGTCTAGGGAAGGAAAAGGCTGATGCGACTCGACACGTTCAAGTTCTGCCTTGAGCAGAGGATTTTTCTGCCGGAAGTTGAGATACACAAGTACCAGAGCCGCAAGTGTAATCTACATACCGAGAAAAGCTCATATGATGGAGGAACGCGTGGATGAACGGTACCCGGTGGCTTTGCTTGTCGTGAAAATTCTTGATCCACCTTCTGTCTAAGAAGAGGGAACTTGTCAAGGTCATCGTCGTAGTAGGGTAGCGAGTCGTAAATTTCGACGGAGGCTGTTGATGAATCCGCCATTGTGAGTGTACAGATCAAAGTCCGACGTTGGCACGTGCCGGTTTCTGGACCACATTAACTGGCCCTTCTGATCCTTGTATCCTACGCCACGAGAGCCTGGTACAAGTAGTAGAGCTGCCTGAACTACAAAACTAGTAGTGCTAAGGGTTGTAAATAAGGACCGAATCAGAATACGGAGAGCTGAAACGGGTGGAAGGAAAGTAAGTCGGCATTATAGCGAGATTAAGACAGTGATATATGGCGACTGGCAGTCTGGTCCTCGGGCTTTCATTATGTGCTAGTGGACACTAGTAGTCAACGGGCGGCTAAATATCTATGTCCGTTACTACAATAACAGCAACTACTCGCCCATATCGAAAAGTCATCACCAGTCCCGCCAAATGCAGAGACCAATAAAAAAGGTCTAGTGGACAAAGACTCGGATGGAAATCCGATTTGCCACGTGAGCTGACGACGCCGCGCGTCAAGATATTGTACCACTTTCTTGTCCTTACTCCATCTCTCGATATTGCGACTGAGATCTCCATTGTTCAGTTGCTCTAGCAGATTGAAGGCTCTTCAAGTGCCCTCAACGGTGGCCGCAGCATCCAGGAGGACCTCGAATCCCAGGACAGCCGCTTGCGTGTACCGATCATTCCTGAACGCGTCATCGAGGGACTCGTCAGCCTCCCACCGCATATATAAACCTTCCATTATTGTATGTTGCCTCTTTACACTCATCAGAATGGATCTCCTCATTCAACTCACTTCTTCTGGCGACCCAGAAGGTCTTCCACAGCTTTCTCCCTTTGGTATGGACGACGACACGATATCTGACTCTCCTGGCGACACTTCGGACCTGTCTCTCGAACAGCAAAAGTCTCACCTCCAGTCATATCTAGATTCTCTTCCCTATGAGTGTGAATCATGTGAGGATATGCAGGCGAAGCTGGAGGACATAGTTGGCAAGATCTTCATTTGTGCCAAGGCTAAGAACTGGCTCGTGCTCACAACATGGGATGGGATGCTTCAATGGTACGATCATTTTGCGTTCACCATCTTCAGCACGTTCTTATACTTCTCCAGTTGGTTGCTGATGAGATATCCTATGGACAAATCTATTCGCGCCAAGTTAGTTCGTTTGTATTACGGCCTGTGCATTACGCCGGGCATAGAACCGCGCGTCATTCGCAGCTGGGCCGATATGATCACCCGCTTGCTATCCAACAAGTCTGGAATGAAGCGTAAACTTGAGTACGGCGATCTTGAGTTACCCTGGGAGCCACTCTGGCATAGCATACAGACTCACCTATGGCACAAAGCCCGAGTGCATGATTCATCGTAAATGAAGTTTCCTTGTCGTTTAATCTTTGGCCTGTTCATAGTATGTTTTAGGCGCTCAACTCTAAGCCTCCTTCTGTACGTGGCAGAGCACTGCAATCGTTATTTCTCGAGACAAGAGATTCCCAATATGCTCTCTACATTTTTGCCTCTAGTGACAAAAGAGGCGCGTCCTAATACTTCCCCTCCTTTGGCAGTGAATATTGAATACTCTAATAGACATACCTGGTCATGATGCCCATTTTGACCTCTTTCCTCCCACCAAGTCATAGCCACCTATATTTACCTTCACTTTTCAAATTTTGGGAGGCTGTCAATTCGGCTTTGGTAGACGACAGACTGTTGTACATGTCAGGGGAATTATCAGAGGAACATGTCGCTGGTCCATTCGGTCTGGCGGGAGAAGATGGCGGAGCCAAGTGGAAAGATGTTGGTATATGGACACAGTCGGAATGGAACATGTTGGTTGGAAAGGGTTTGGCATCTATGAGTGAGTGTTCAATGCCATATTGATACTTCCGTCGTATACTCATACTGAGCAGACGTTCCCGTCGGTGCAACACGGGTAAGGAAATCGTTATACCTTACCGATAGTTTTATGAACCTTTCTCTTCGGCTTAGGGTGCATCGACAACAGCCGGACAAGCGGACACGCTTGCTGATAAACATTCATTCAAAATCAAGAAAGTCGTAGATAGATATCGTACGCCGATCGTCCAACCATCGATGATCATTTCTCACTATCCTCATTAATTTTTAGATTCTCTTGCCAAGATCTTCGTATATTCGATCTGTGTCGACGGCCCAATACGACCGAGTTTCAACGGCCAGCAAGGACCTAGTCAATCGAGTCCGATTGGTTTCGTCGCCGGTTCAAAGGCCTTAGACTCTCTAGAACGTCTTATAACCAGCACAGAATCCTTTTTTCACCCGTCCAATTCTGGGCCCTGGACAATTGCGGTATGTTGCGTCTGAAGATCGATACTCCACAAATGCTAAACCGGTAGTTTGGGTGTTCGTAGCTGACGACTTTCTTACATCGGCTGACATCCGAGTTTGCCAAGCGTCTAAAGCAGGAAGAGAAGTCGGACTGTAAAACGCCCGTTGTACGTTTTCGTCATCAAAAGTCAATTAAGCCTATCTAACATCTCCTCGTAGACACAAAGACTTACACCCAGCATTTCGCGGGCTTTTGTCAGCATCCTGCGGACCCCTGCGCTTCTAGCGCTTTTCTCCAAAGACCCAATATGCGTAGGATTCGCTCAAGGGGCATTACGTGGTATGGCCTTGTTAGAGCCTGCACTGATTATGCCCGAATTGTTAGAGCGTGTATATGGCGGTCTGGAGGTCGTAAACGAGACTCATAGGACCACTGCTGTCCTGAGCATGTTGTCAGGGATTGCGCGACCGCTCGTTACAGAGAGCATCTGGCTTGGTGGTCAAAAACACCTGCTTCCGTTGTTGGAACTGTGTCTGCCGGGTATCGATCTGGTAAATTTATCATTCACTCTGCGTCTTGTGTACTGATTTCTAGCAGAACGATCCAAGCAAGACTGTTTGTACGACCATGTTCATCGTTGCTGCTATACAACATGTGAAGATCGGCGATCTCTCTATTCACCAATCCGGAGTACCATTGACCGATGATATACTTGGTGATGAAATGATGAATCTTGACCAAGACGATACGCGCTTCCCGGATGGCGTAGAAAGTCCTACGCCTGTCCTCAGCAAAGGGGATGAGCGATCACTCACCCGCGACAGCACTGCTGCATTTGCAGGTAGCTGCCATTATCCTCTTCTATCTTCGGCCATTGATCAGACATTAGACTGGGTGACCTCACTATTCCGACGTGTTATCGCACTCTACGAGAATCTTCCCGAGGAAGGGGGCAAGAGGAACACCACCGGCGGCAAACAAGAAGAGAGTGTTCTCAAGTCCATCAAGGCCATGATGGATGTAGTCTGCCTGCATCTATCGGATCAGCTGTTTGATTTGATTCTGAACTTAGTGTTTGACTATGCGTCTACCAATGCTAAGTCTAACGCCGTCAGAGCCTTTGGGCAACTTGTAGCTTGTTTGGCCAGAGTTCGAGCTGAGCAGACTCTGGCAAAGTTTTTGCCGTTCTGTCTTTCTCAGATCGAAGATGAACTACACCACGGAGCTTCAAGTATTCGCACCACTGCACCAACTGCCGCCGTACCATCCGACACCACTTTCCACTGGCGTAGGTTGTTTTCTCTGTGACCAGATTGGCATCTAATCAATTAATAGATGTTGCAATTCTGCGGGGATGCTTGGGATACGGAGGCTCTGTCGTAGGTTTTTCCATGCCTTTAGATGTAATTGACACTTAATTCTAGAATATTCTAGGTGTTGAAGCACAGAGATCGGATACTTAGCCTTATTGTGCTCCTCATTGACAAAGCAAAGAGTGAACGTGGTTACAGCAGCGCCGGCAGACTTATCGGACGCATCCTTCACACCCTCGTCGGGGTGTACCCAGTCAACAGTCGTTTTGTAAATGCCGACGAATGGGCAAGTTCAGGTATCAAGTCTAGTCATTACGTAAGTGCTAGTTCTTACCGTTACAACACACAGACTTCGAGAGCGATCACAATGTCCACTGGGGAAAACTATATGAAGCTCGAGATGTATCCATTGAATGGCACGGTATGTATCTATTCACTACTTTTTGAACTCGTTATCCTTTCCTAAGCTTTCCTTGGTTAGTGCCATCAAACGATGGAATCGATTTCGTGCTAGAAATTCTCGATAAAGTTGCATCACCACTACTAGACAACATCGAAAGGCTGCTGCAGACGACGAAAAACTGGGACAGTAGCGATAGAAATGATTTCTGCAGGTAAGTGTGCTAATCATCATGATCGCGGTGTTTAATCAGCTGACCGGATAGGTACCTTAACGCCTCCCGAGCAATTTGGGGCGGCCTTCCAACTTTTCTTCAGGAACAGGAAAAGGAGGTTACGAACTCCTGCATAAATGATGATATCGAATGCCAAGAACTTCTCGTAGGCAAGCTTGATATGAAGGCTGGTTTTGTTCTTTGCGATCCCTCTGACCCTCGATACCGAAAAGCTGCTGCTCATCGGATTCGTTTTGGTGAAATCAGTAGAAGAGCTGCTCTCACCTTGCGTGAGAATACGGAGGGAGAAGATCACATCGATGCTGTCAGCGTCGTGGTGAAAGCCATCGATTCCTACTTGCTAGATTATGGATTAAGCAAGGAAGGTTATGAGTCCGTGCAAAAAAGTTATGCGACTGCAAGAGAGTAAGCACTGTTCTTTTTACTTATGATCATGCCTACTTATCGGCCTTCTCTAGTGGCATCCGTGTATGGAATGGGCAGAAGGAGAACTCACGATCAGTATTTGTGAAGCGTGCACAAATGTATCATTGTGGCCGTGTATACATGCATGCTCTGTATCGTCGTCGATCACGCCTCGACGACGATTTGATACAAGAACTCATTGAGATGTCTCTTTCACCATACACGCGAATACGCCGGTGAGTTGAAATTTATGAACCTATCGATGATCATTCTATCTCATGTTTGTCTGTCGGCAGGCAGGCTCAAGCTGTGCTGCACAGTGCCTTCGGGGTATGTCAAATGTGCTAGCCTTACTGTGATCTTTTTTTCATTTTGGCTGTAGTACTATGTCCGCTCTACTCGGTTCACGCTGCCGTCCCTTTTTGCCGCGCTTTCAAAAGGAAATGATCCTGATCGTATGAAGGGTGCCTTGTATGTGTTGTGGAATAAAGGAATTGGTACGGTCTCTCCCTCTACGCTATCAGTATCCAATCTAATAGGACGAGTAGCCTCTTACGCTTTGGGTGGTAAGTCTGGTTGACCACCTCAAGGCCGGTCGATGAAAATGCTGATTCTTGATCAGACCAGGGCGCACATGGACGCTATTTGGTATCTCTGCTGGAATGTCAACACGAGGAAAAGGTTCTCACAGTCCTAACCGTACGAATCTCCGACTCACGCACGTTGATTTGTAGCCCTCGATACAGAAGTTGGTGAACAATCTTGCTGTAGACTGCCTGCCGCATCTGCATGAGGATGCGATCCATACAGACGCATACTCGCTTGATGTACCTGAAGTTGAATATGCACTCAACAGCTTAGCCACCGAATTTCCTCCTTCCTTTGTCGATCAAAGACTCCTCCAAGAAGCCATCAGCAAGACTCCACGCCGCGTTGCGAACCGCAATGAGATCCACGCTCAAACAGTATGGATTTTTACCTGCGCTGTACACTGTCGTCTCACATGATTCGTTCAGGTCTCATCGATACTGGAAATTGCTTTGAGGCCCAAAATTCATGTCAGTTGCATGTTGCCTTCTAGAAGTCCTGCCTGATGAAACTCAATCACAGTGGAGATACGTACAAATGGCGTGTCGATTTTTGGTGGTATTACTCCGGCGAGATGTACCAGTGTCAGCTGATGTTGCACAGTTCTTCTACAAGTATTCCACTAGTCCCCAGCCTACCATCCGTGTAGAGGCGCAACGGTATGTAATATGTCTCTATTTCTGTTCTCCGTCATTCAAACGATCTATTGGATAGAGGAATAGCTTATTTGCTGACCTACGTTAAGTTCCGGTCCTTCTCGGATGACGCATCGGATTTATGGCTTCATCGGTGGAAGAATCCTTTGGCGCAGAGTATAAACGTCACGGATGCCCCCAATTTACTGGAAAGGTTCGAGCATCCTATCGATCAAACATCTGAGTGCGTTCCCCGTGTTCGCTGCGTGTATCATCCGCTAAAAGACAGACAGCCCCATTTACGTCGACAAAATCCGTACGGGGTTCATATCTTGGGCGCCGACGGTACAAGGTTATAGGGCTGTGACTACGGACATATCAGCATTTGCATGGGAAGCAGCGTCGCAGCCTTCGCTTCGCGTGATTCGTGAGGGTGTTGCCACCGAAAAGTATTTCCAAGATCTGTCGGTATTGTGGGGACAAGAATCCAACAGAAACGGCAGCACAATCGATCTTCGACTAGAGAATGTTGCATATATTAAAAGGCTAGGTACCCGTTGTCTATATTCTATCCTTCTATGCAATGTTGACTTTCGGGGTGTAGCAAAAATGTTCGAGCATGAGGTCGTTGACGCTATACTCAGCGTTACGGACCCGCTTTTATCAGATTCTGATAAATTTAAACAACGTGCTGGTGGCGAGTTTTTGACTGGCCTTATACGTGGTAAGCTTCTCTTCTCTTGTTGCGCTGATAATGTGACAATGCTCTGTATAGGAGCGAAACATTGGCCCAGACATGCATCGGACAAACTATGGACTTGGGTTCGCAGTCGATTGGATCGCATTTTTGCCGAAATTAAGCCCGATACGTTAACCCTTTGGGAGACCTCATTTGCCGTGAGTTTCTGTCGCTGTCTTCGTCCCTCCTTTCCAATGCCTTGCGTCATTTAGAGCATCTTAGAAGATCGAGATCCAAGGCGTAATAAGCCGCTAATTGATTGGATCTTATCTTTACCTCTCGATTTCAATGGTGATTCCGCATTTGATAGTAAGTCCAGTACCCTTCCCATCGTCCCTCCCTGACTAAGTCTACGTAGTGAGTAAGGCCCTTAGTTTATTCGGGATCTTGGCCGATTCAGCGGAACATGTATTCCAACGCAGAGCTGATCACTTCATCAGTTTCTTCTTTACGAATGCAAACACTAACTATGCCGAGGTTTGAGGGCATTTTTTTTGGTTTTGTCCCTCTTTGATCTAAAGTGTTCTCTACAACTGTAGATACGGGGACTCGTCACTCAAGTCCTCACTACGTTGCTCAACATGCAGTGGCGACCACTTTATGCTTCCACGGAACTTTTCTTACGCGCTTGTCAGGAATCAGACGATCCCTTATTTATACGGTATGCCTCACGTCTATAATTTTCAGCGTAGTATTGAGGGTGTTGTAGTCAAGCTCAGTTCCAAAACCAAATCACCAACATCCTGGCGCAACTGCCTCAATGGCGAGAGCAGCGTTTACCGCCACCCTGGGTCAGCAAGTCGGAGGTACGTCATTAAATTGGGGTTTGTTTCGTATCTAATTGAAAGCTCTTCCAAAGTATGACAAAGTAGCATTGTCACGTCAGTATAGTCAGTCTTACCATGGTAGTCACTTTTGACACATTTCATTAAGTCCTTCAATGGATATGGGTATCGTCCTACAGTCCGCAAGCGACCCTAGTCTTACCATATGCTGTAGCTTTGATGTGAGTGGACATATTCGCGTCTTGCAGCAGCTAATAATGGCGTCGTAGGCCCGAATTCTTACGCATGACAGAGTTCAATGATAACGTAGAGCTCCAAACCTATTCCACCGCTGTTCTTTATGTGCTATCGGCCTTTACGCCACCGGTAGAGTATATTGGACCCATTCTTACCAATTTTGTCGTCGCCATCAAATCGTCAAAGGTACGGGTTTCAACTGCTATCAGAACTTTGTCTGACTGAGTTGTAAACACAGTCCTGGCGCATTCGCCTTCAGGCGCTTCCTCCGCTGGTCGTTTTCTTTTATCGAAATCTACTGTCGATATCGCCGGAAGGTGTAGCCGGAGTTATGGACATGCTAGTGGATTGTCTAGCCGACGAGAATGTCGAGGTTCGGGAAATGGCTTCAAAGTCACTTTCAGGGATTGTTCGATGCTCGCAACGTCAAAGCATTATCCCCTTGAAGGTTGGTCAACTTTCTCGATGAATTCTAGGCACCAAGCTCATAAAGCCACAGAATCGGTTTATTACAATGACTCGCAGGGTTAAATTGCCTCCACGCAGGGATCCTTCGTATGCCGATTCCCTTCGGTCCATGCACTCCGCTATACTAGGACTCTGCGCTCTGATCGAAAGTTTCCCCTACTCCGTGGAACCATGGCTGCCTTCACTTACGGAAGGTACGTACTATCCAAATGTGTTGTTCCCTGCCAGATATTTATTTCCCTTGCAGTGCTTGCTCCTCACGCTACTGACCCTCCTCCCATCTCGACCACAATTAGAAAATGTGCGTCAGAGTTCAAGAAGGTAATGATGTCCTGCCATTCTTGTAAGGTGCCTTACTGATGGTCTCCGTTGTAGACTCATCAGGTATTGCAAAGAGCCCCTTGGTTGTTGGCAATCCATGTTCTAACCTTTGTTACAGGATACCTGGCACAAGGATCAACAAGCCTTCGACGAAGATCAGTTACAAAGCTTGTCAACCATGTTGGTTGGGACTTCGTATTGTAAGTGGCCACGCGAAAACAATATGGCTCATACTGATGCCCATTGTCAGATGCTTGATTTATGTGGACAATCCCATGAACTTTGTATCTGTAGTTATTCCTCAATCACAATCTGTCTCTGCCACCTTAGTGAGCCTGCGTAGAAATATCAGGGTCACAACGGCTCTGGAAAATACATAATATCTACCTCAGAATGTCCAGGTTGGATGAATGCGTGTTTGCCACGCCCTGAGATAGAATCGGTGCCGCGATAAGTATCGCGACCCTATCAGTATTGAGGCGAAGAAGCGGAGGTAAATCCGGATGACAGATCCGTATGTGCGCGCGTCGGGTTGTAAAAGCTCGCGCTAGCGGGTAAGCAGGAGGTGCTCAGTCAAGTCGATCGCGGAGCCGACCAACCATCGATATCCTCCGCGTGAATCATGCCAGTGACGGGTCTTCACTCACGGCATTCGCGCTACGTTTAGGTGTTGAATTGATGGCTGCGGGGTAGCGGACCGTATACCATCAATGTTCGCCTAGATTTCCATCGCTTCAGAAGCGAGAGATAAATAATCTTGCAAAACATTTGTACAGGGAGGACCGTATACCCCAAGTTGAAATTTGCCTCCGAGCGGCCATCGCCAATTTTAGATCTGTCGATCATATTCGCTGACTTTGAACCACTTCTCTAAATAGATGGTGCCTCTCTAAGTCCTGCGCTTGGTTATTGCGTCCATATTGATATCTAGGTGTTGCTAGCGGTCGTCTTACATTCGCTCACAGTAACCAGTATCGGCGGAAAGGTGGGACTGTGCGCCGCCATTCGAGCGGCGGCGCTCAAACTTGGTAAGTGATGTTCGACGCTCGCAAGTTCCCAAATTCTTGATAAAGAAAATTTGACAAGACCAAGACGTAAAATATTCCAATAGTAGATTTGCCCCAACATTCAAGAGATCTCCGTTGCTGTACCGATCTACTAGATGGGCAAGACAATATTATCAGACATCGATCAGCGTTGGATAATAATATTAGTTGGAAGACAACATGAGGAAAACGGCGTCGAGAACCAGAGCGCCGCCGGGGATGGGAATGGTATCTCCTTGGATCAGAATTGAGAAGGTCTATCGGATTCATGGAAAGACCTGGTGACATTTGACAGTGAAAGAGGGGCTTCAGTGAAGAGCCATCGATGGGGACTGTACAAGATGTTGAATTGCAGAAAGAAAGGTTCGGGGTAGAACGCCGAATGAAGAAGGTGGTACGAAACCACGCGAAGACCACGTGTATAAACCTAGAGGTGGCAAGAAATGAAGGGGGAGTTGGAATACATTTCCTAAGAATGGAGAGTTGGGCCAAGCCATACCGGAGTCTGAACGGGGAAAATGTCCCAAAAGTATCGATTTGCAGGGCGGAGTTTGAAAAGTGCGTGTGAAAATGATGGACAGCGCCGGAGTGGGGACAGCATTGCGTCCCAAAAGTTGCTGCTCACCGTTGTTGACGTTGTGCTCGTCGCTGTCCCTGTCGTCGAGGTCGTGTGCTGTCGATTATTCTGGTGGCCAGGTGCAGTTCGCTGGCGCCGGACTTGATTAATTATTGGCAAACGCCGGGCACGTTGTCTGCGATCAAAACGTTGACCAAACTCGTTAGGTGAAGGCAGCCGTTTGCCTCGCCTTCTTCCTTCTTAACCTCACAGTCCAGCTGTGCTCTTCCACTTTCTGTCACAGCGCTTGCCTCCAGCGAGCATCTTTCCTTTCTACCACGACCATCCACTCACGACCCTGCCCACGCTTTTTATACCTATCTGCCCTTTCTCGCTTCCCGAATTCGCCCTGCTGTCGTCGTCATCACCGTCGTCGTCGTCCCTCGACTCCTCGATATCTATCTGCTCACTTACGCTTTCAGCATCTACTCATTATTCCCAAAAGTTACCCATCTTTTATCACGCATTCATCGGAGGCGACTCTACGTCTTAATTATCTCATAGGTATATTTCCTTCTTTTACCCAACATGGCCTCGCCTAACATTTCTGCCAGTATTAAATGCACGACGTTGTGACGATTTCTTCCACACCGAAAAGTTACTTTCCTCCAGACGATCTACTGCCCGCTATCACCCTCACGAATAGACCTCAGACTACGGACACGACCTCCTGGCCTCTCCAATCTGATTCTGAAGTGTCGCTAGAGGCAAGTTCCCTTATCTCTTCCCATCTTTCTTTTTGACCATTTCTTCTCAGACTTGGCTTCCCCAGAACGATAGTAGCCCTCCGCCGTTGACACGCCGGGCGCCTTCTGCAACTTTACAAAAATCAGCCTTTTCCAAAATGACTTCTCTTTCCGAATCGAACCCTCCCAGCATGGACTCTGCGCTTGGTAGCAACAATCGCTGGCTCTTCAATGCCAACGGCCAGCTTGTCGATGTCAACCCAGATGCCGGTACAGCCGGTTGGGACTTGGCGGACCAGATTGTTCGGCTGAATATTGGTGACGTCGCTGGGGAGTCCGGAGACGATGCACCCATTCGGACACCTCCAAAGTCCAAATTACCCAGCACGATTGTGCAGTTGACGGAGACAAGTCCACTGGAGACCTCTTCCTCTGACAGCCTCGACTCTCCCCCATCCTCCGAGCATCAAATCACCATCTCTCACTCACGAGGATCTTCGACCGACACGACAGAGTCTAGTTCGCAGGAGTCTGCACTTTCTGCTGCTAGCAACACCATGCTTTCCCATTCTCCTCTCAATAATGGACCACCCAGTGAATTGAAAGAGCGCCCACACTCATTCAGCGGTGGCCTATCGAGTGCGGACTTGCGTCGTCTTCAACATGCTGGAGAAGGTCCCGGTTTAGATTCTGCAGATGGTCAGCTACAGCAGCAGCAGCAATGGCCTCAATACCGGGAGCCAGGACCTGCTGGAGAGCAGCTCTCTTACCCTTCACTGGCAAACAACACCGTGTCCGTTCATCGTCCCCAGGCACAACCTCATCCGCAACTTTTTGACTACCGATCAGCCTCTCAGTCAGTCGTTCCCGGCAGAGATGATCTCCAGATTGATTATAATCTGCAACAACGTAACTTCAGTCCGCTTTCGCACACGAGTATGGGCACCGCCGCCCCTGGCGCGCCGTCGTATGTGCCGAATAGACCTAACAATGGTGTACCTATTCAATACCGCCAGTCTCCCCGTGGATATCCCCAGCAGCAAGGCCTCATCCCAAGCCCCCCGGGTATGCCGTACCCTAGTCACACTGCTCACATGTCGCTGGGTAACTCCCAGCAGCTCTATGACATGATGTTAACGGGTCCTCCTCAAGACCATCCTGCGGTGTCCAGAGTCCAGCAACAGCATAACATTTTCCGAGGCGCGCATCATCACTCGGCTTCTGACCCATCGGCGCTTCGAGATCCATCTCAACTTCCCTTGATGGGCGGTAACATGCAGCCTTACGCCCCAGGCATGTTCCCACCAGGCATGGGCGCCCCTCCGCCTGCGATGGCTTTGTATCCTAACCAGTTCTATGGACAAGACACATATGCCCGACAGGATGCCCAGGTCATGGCGAGATTGCAGCCGCAATACAGCGGTCCTTATGGAATTATCCCACCGCAGATGGACAGTGGTCTTCACAGTCCGAGTAGCGCCACCAGTGGAGGCCAGAATGGTCCTAGCGCCAACAACAGGAAGTTGGGTCTCTACAAGACAGAGCTTTGCCGCAGTTGGGAGGAGAAAGGGACGTGTCGATATGGTGCCAAGTGCCAGTTTGCTCATGGTGAGGACGAGCTGAGAAAGGTCTCACGGCATCCGAAGGTCAGCCCTACTCTGCTTTCGATTTACTTTGTGTACTAAAACTTATATCTAGTATAAAACCGAAATCTGCAGGGTAAGCACAATTTAATTTCTAGATAGATGCGTGCTGAATATCACTACAGACCTTCTGGGTTTCTGGCTCATGTCCATACGGCAAACGATGCTGCTTCATCCATACGGAACTTCCAACCTCTGGCGGTGCCCCCGTTCCTGGGGGCACTCCGGAGAACGCTCCTCCTTCAGCACGCCCCGATGGTCGTGCCCGCTCAATGAGCACTAATAGTGACCCCGCAGAGCCCGTCTCCATTCTTGCACGTATCTCTGCCAAACGTAATCAAGAACCACCAACGAACAGCTCTACCCCCATTGACGTTAGCTCTACTAACGGGTACCAATTCACGCGTCCGCCGACGGGTTCCCTCAGGGTCGACACTGCACTGGATGCACCTACGATCAAACAGAACAAGTCCGCTTATCCAGCCTTTGCGAGTAACGGTGTCCTTCTACCCAGCGCTGATCACAGCAGAGGTGCCAAGTCGCCCGCGCCGGTGACTGCTGGTCCGGACCTCGGTAGACACAACAACGCGCGGATTGAGATAGTGGGTTACAACCAGGTATGTCCGCCAATCGTATAACTGTATTTTTATAACCAAAACTTATAGCGTATGAATCAGAACGGTACACCGCCTTCCAACACCAATGTCCGACATTCGTTCAACGGTAGTGAAGATACTTCTTTCACCCCGTCGCAGCCTGTTCCGGGACATTCGTATACTCTGTCCTCCGGGGATAACACAGTCCCTTCATCCCAACAACCATCACGAGGAAATGGCCACGTTCGGGCAGGTAGCGCAGGCAATTGGGGAAGCTTTGCTCGAAGCAACCACTTGTCGTCGGCATCGTACTCACATGCACCTACCGCTGGTGACGCATCGATCAATTCGCCTTGGTCAACAACGGAGCTGACAATGGGCACATCCAGACTTCACGAGAAAGCCTGGGCATGAAATCGTCCATTAGCATCCGTGCGGCGCACGGTCCCGGACATGCCTTTGACTGTTTCTTTCGATTGATTTCCTCTCTTGATTATGACTGCCGCGCAGGATCGGACAATACTCCTCTCTGATCTCAAACACCTGTTACACTACTTCCCTTTTCGCCTTGTCGGATCTCTACATACATACGCTTGTTCGTGCCAATCCTCTTCGTACTGAAAACCACATAGCAGCTTCTCTCCACGTTTGATTTCTCTTGTCGTCAATACTAGGGCTATACTTTATCTCTCCCAGTTTGCATAGCATTACCGTCGTCACAGCAACATGTTTTTATTCATCTCATTCAATATAAATCTTGTTATTCTGCATGGCTAGTACGAAACTGTGAGCACGAAGTAGATAAGCAACAGATCTATAATGCATGTAACACAATGAAAATATCAGTAATGGACATTAGGTATAGAACGTGACAATCATCAGCTAGGGCACAGATACACCCAATTTTCGGATTTCCCGACGGAACCCATTGAGACGGTTGAGGGAATAACCCAAGTAGTCAAACTCGGGCTCTACAACGTTTCCCTCGACATCCTCCCTCGCCTGGACGATACCCCAAACAGCCCACATCGCGGCCGATGCAGGACTCCAGTAACGGACCTGATCCTTGAGCTTTTTAACTGCAACTTTGAGCTCCGAATTCCCAAGAGGCGTCGGGATGGAATGTTGTATGTATGATGCACAAAAATTGGCTTGTTCCTCTTCGGTCGGGTAACGCGAAGGATCGAGGAGGTGAGGGGTTGGTCCATGATAATCTGCGGTCCACTCCTGAAAGTGATTCGCAATATCGAATGATGCTGGGTTAGGCCCGGCGTATTCAAAGTCTACCACTATGATCTAGGACGCAAATCAGTCCGAAGGCGTTGGACTGAACATTTAAGAAAAGACTGACTTGTCGATGAGGAGCACTTTCACCTGGCATGTTTGTCAGTCTAAGAAGATTCCCGTACTGGGCGTCGTTGTGAGCAAAGACTCGCCGACTGCCATTCTTGACATCGTCTACCACAGACAACCACTTCAGATACGCCTTCCACTCCTTGCTGAATCTCTCCAAATCTATCTCCTTGCGCAATGATTCGGGGACGTTGGAGAGTGCCAAGACAGCTTGAGCGAGTGGTAACCAAGATTTAACGTTCACCTTGACACTGAGGTCCCAGCCTTTACCTTCGCCTCTGGTCTCTGGCGAAGTTTCTTCAACGACTTCTATGTCGACAGAATGGAGCTCAGCCATTCGTGCTCCAATCCATGCACTGATGGTCTTGTCCCTCATATCAGATGAGCTCAGCGTTGTGGACTCGAAAAACTCCTCAAGCCTGCCATTCTCAAATGTTCCGTACACTTTGGGGCCCAAGTGGTACTTTGAGGAGAGGATGTGGAGGGTGTGGAGCTCGCGGGGGCGGGAGATGAGTGAACCGGACGATGGCCCATATATCCGGAGCAAAAGAGTACGAATGTCAGGGGATCTTGGATAGGAGACAAAGAAGACGGCGTTTGTCATGGAACCAGAAACTTTCTGGATTTTAATTCCTTGTGGGGTGATGACGGGGTCAGACCAGGAGGGGATGTGCAAGGTTTTGATGCATGCGAGCAACTGTATGGCAAACTTTTCGGTTTTATAGTGTCTATGTCATGAGGATAAGGCAAAGGTCAGCTCCGGTAAGGCCAAGAAAGCGACGACGGCAGACCGTGAACAAGGTTATCTATTCTTGCCAAGGATAGTCCGAGTTCTTTGAGGAAGGAATATCTCACCTTGCTTCCAATGTATTCTTTGCATGTCGCAGGCCATCCTCGGTGACGACCTGCACCTCTTCTGGTGCGAGCTGGATGGAGCTTGATGAGCTGCCGACGATGAGCTCCGACAGACTCTGGATGGACCTAGCCGACAGACTCTTGATCAGAGAAGGGGTGCTGGACGATGCTGAGAGCACCGGCGAGATAATGGGAGAGCAATCAGGCATTGTGGGCGACGATGAGGAGGAGATGGTGGTGGTTCGAGACCAAGAATGGAGCAGGGCACGATAACGCAGCGCCGCCTTGTGGGTGACACCGGGGATGGTCATAAAGATAAGCCTGTTTCATTTTGGCTCCGCATACATCCAGGCTAGCGCTTAATTCGTGGTCGTGTGCAGCAAAGTGGCGCTATGCCATTTCTGTCTGGTTCTCTGTTTCTGCGGCTCCTCATCCCTGTCGACGGCGAGGACCCTTTCTCGGGGGCTAACCCCTTGGCTGCCCATCAGTGTCGCGGCATGCCTGCTAGCAGTGTTGGTGCCAAGTGAACCGCGAATCGGTTCGCCCCTGCCACAGCAACCGAACCTGGGACTGACGCGTCGCGTCTCTATCATTTAATTTATTAAATATATTGTGCCCGGGTCGCCTTTCACGTCACTGCAGGTACATTCAAAGAAAGCTAAAACACAATCTTATTCAAATCTCGTTCCAGTTTTGCTTTGCGGATCAGTTTTCTCACCTTGACGGCAACTCGAGTCTGCTAGCATCACCGGGTTAATGTGTCATCGTTGCCCACCGTTCTCTCACCTCGAACTCCAGGTAAGGGTTCATTTTCTAGACGTACTGACCGCAATGCGAGTTCTCCGTGTCATTTCTCTCTGAGTCTAGACAGTTGCTACCCATATGGTGAGAAAGTTGTCGTATCTCCGAGTACATTGATCTCTCAACAACAGACAGCAACACCCGTGGGTCATAGGAACGGTCTTCTAGCGCCATTCGTCGTCACCATTGAGGTGGTGTGGATGAATACATCAGAAACGAGGCTGCCGGGAGCCAATGTCATTCAACGGCTGGCACTCTTCAATACGGTGTCAATCGATACAACACTATATGGAATTAAGTAGAGATCGTTTGGATCTATCTACATATCTATCTATATTTTTATTACAATGCACTGGGAGAAAGAAAACCCATTATACAAATATACATACGGCTATAAAGTACTTATTTGAGTCCGTTGGCTTCTCATACGTCCACACTTCATACAGTACTCCCAGTGGATGTTTGTTTTTCCGAATCACCTTCTGGTATCCGGTCAATCGGCAGCGTTCGTACCAACAGAGATAACTGCAGGTCATCAGCGCAGGGTCATATTAATGAAAGCAGGGCCTTACCAGAAAAGCCAGTCCCAAACAGGGCGTACAAACGACCCAGATAGTCTGAAGACCGTCAGAAAGATGGAAATTATTATCAACAAGATGGTGTACCTGAACGGAAGTCGCGACAATGTTCAAAACCTCCCACCGCAATGACATGGGCTCGATCGAGTTGAGCCCACTAAAGTCCAGTGATGATCCTTGGATTTCTATCGGTAAGTCCGATGGCAAACGGCTTGATGCTCGAGCGTAAAAGATGCTGCCCGCGACAGCCTTGGCAAACAGAATCAGAATCAGTTCAAGGAAAGCCAGGTAATACTTACGAGTCCAACTGTTGCTCCGGTGAAGCGGACCAGGAAGAACGCACTCGTGCCCGTAGCTAGCTCTTGTGACTTGAGCGTTCTCACAAATATCTGGTAGGGTGCATGTAACATCACCCCCATCCCAATCCCACAAATGAGTGGGAACAAGACTTCCAGCGCCTCTGGTGCCTCTGCTTTCAGGAGTATGAGGAGCCCTGAATTTTGAGAATGAGCATGGTTTATGTCGTAAGAAGTAACAGATATTTCACCGAAGCCAACGGTCGAAATAAGCAGACCGAGCGACATGATCCAGTTCTGGCCACTTAGATCCCGACGGCGAGACTGCCAGTAAGCAATGAACCAGGCAGCCGGCATTGATGCAAGCGAAGATCCCAGAGAAAAGGGAAGGAGTCTGATCCCAGCTTGCAGGGGCGTATAGTTGTCAACCGACTATGAATGGCCGGTGTAAGCCATGTGATATTCATGCTTACTTGAAAGCATACCTGGAAGAAGAACGCGAGGTAGAACAATCCGGCATTGTAGGCAAAGTTGTGGACGAAGGTAACGACAAGGATTATGACTGGGTAGAAGGTCAGTCAGTTGTCAAACACGTCGTTCTCGGGGAAGACGTACTCGCAGAACGATCAGTAAATACTGTCTTTGGAAACAGGCAGTCCCGGCCGGTATACGTCTCATAAACCCCACCGCCAACGAGAATAAGAAGACCGAGTACCAGCATCGTTATGGTCGTCGCAGATTTCCCTAGAGACGGTTCCGATGATTGGAAGACGGAGACCACGGAGAAAACTCACAACCGTTCTCATCCGCGAAACTAAATCCCACGACGATAAAAGATGTCCCTGTCATGAAAAGAATCCTAGTCATGGAAGTGTAAGACACTATCAAATAGACCATCGGCCGAAACCTACAGGCCTCCAAAATCGAATCGCTGGAGTATGGTGCGCAGGGAATAATCACTGGACTTCTGTAATGTGACCCCGTGGAGGGAAAAGGCAAGTACGAGCGAGGCGACCGCGCATATAGGTAGGTTGAGGTAGACTGTACGGTAGGTATGAGATTCACACGAAAGACGCGTATCGTCGGTACTCACATCCCCACCTCCAGCTCAGTATTGAGTCCGTGTTACCTGAACGAACCGTTCTCAGATGTAATCCTGATATCAGAGTGGAGTCAATGCGCACCGCTGAAAAGACCTCCCAATAGAGGGCCTGCGACCGCCGAACAACTCCAGGTAATACTCAAGGCCTGTGACCACTTGGCCCGATGTCGTACCTCGACGATTTCAGCTGTGATGACCCATACCGAACTCACAATACCCCCGCCGCCAACTCCTGCCAGAGCACGAGACCCAATGAGCCTATACAAAAAAAGCGCGTGTGTAAGCGGGGTTCGACGCAGCAATGCTAAATTCATAACTCTTACATGGTGATACTCTTCCTCGGACAAGACGGATGAGCATAGGAAACAGATTACATGGTAACACATACATTGCTGGCTCCACATACTAAATTTCCAAGGGCAAAAATAATCACGCTCGCAAATAACAAACACTATATGGTGGAGATCAGTATCACAATCTGGGTCGACCGCGGATCTGTACCTTTCGGCCTACCACATCGGATATCCTTCCATAGAGGGGTTGAAATGCAGTCTGGGTCAACATGTACGCAACACCGACCCAAGTATACTCCGATTGTGAAGCCTGGAGGTCATTCGATATCGTCGGTAAACTCGTCGAAACAATATTCTGATCGGTCTCTAAGTTGAGGGCCTTCTCGAAGATCAAGGATAACTTACAGCATCCGTCGTCGCGAGAAACAGCGTTAAAGCAGCCCTGGTGAAATTACATAGGAACGGTCAAAAATGATACGCGCCGACCAGTCCACTAGGACTCACCCGATATGGACCATGAGAATTCTGAACGTTGAGAGATGGTGAGATACTTGGTCACTTTTATCAAGAACCGTCGAAGAGGAAGAGTCTAATGTGAGGATAGAAGGTGTTCCCACATCACCGGTACCGTATCTTGAAGAAGAATCTGGAGAGTGTGAAATAGGCTTTTCGTCCACTGTGGCACGGTGGTGGGTCGTAGAAAAGAGATCGTCAAGGTTGGAGCTGGACATCTGTCGAGCCATGATTACAGAAGGAACAAGGCGGGCTGGCGTAAAACTAGGGAGGACGGAAGCTCCTTCGAGGAGGAGAAATAAACCTCATATTTTTTGGGGGCCCATTTTATAGTCGGAACTATATGAGTACCTGGTCGGGGGTAATCAGCTTTGAGTAAGACGGGGATGGAACTGGACTCACGGAGAGAAGACCATGCTCATGGAACCTGGAGATATGAATACGACCTGGCAGATTTGATCTCCCAAAGAAATTGGCCTGCAATACATATAAGTAATTGGTCTTGGAAGGGATTTTTCATTACCGAAGAGCACCCTCTAACCTGAACGGGTGATCGAGTAAGTAGTGCCGCTTCTCAAGAGAAACTTGAATTGATGAACTGCGTACTGAGAGCGGAAACCGGAAAGTCTGGCCCGAACCATTTCAAACCAAGAGAATTCCGTAGGAACGAGACGGAGAAACTTGGGTCGCCAATTGGTAATGTTGCAGAATTATCCAAGCAGACTAAATGGTACCGCAGAGCCTTGTTGGTCAAATAATGAGCCATCGTGGTAAAAGAAAGAAGCGGCACAGCCTATTATTTCAACTCCGCGAGGGATCGTCAGTCTTCGTCAGTCCGGGTGAGAGGTGGCGCGTCTGTTCACGTCGATACATACAATAATTAGATGGCTTGTATATGCAATACGAATCTAAAATTTTAATTATCATGCCGTCGCCCTCTTCTTTTCCTGATCTTCGTCCTGGTCCTCCTTCGCCTCTTTGTCTACCTCTCTGGGAGTGTCCTCGGCTGCGACTAGCGTAGGAATGCAGATAAGAACACGAAGTTGAGCGTTGGCAAAGGACAGAAGACATGCCAGTAAAAAATTAAAACCCAATGAGTCCTCGTAATTTTTGCCACGTACGAAACACCAAGCCACCTTGTGAGGGTGACTGGTGTGTAAAAGAAGGCATACCGTTATCATGACCTGTCCCTTTTCCTTGTGACGGACTTGGAGATTGAGAAGCCTTGTTCCCTCCTTTGCTATCTTTAGACGTTGATCGACCGTCAACATCATCCGCGTATTCTTGTAACAGTTGTCGTTGTCGTTTTGAGAGAGATCTGGTTAGAGATGCGATATCAAAGTCAGCGAACATATGATGACCGTGAGGCTTACCTAGGAAGGACCACTGAGAAGGTAACATATAAATCCCCGCTAAGCCCGTTACGAACTTCTGGAACACCACGTCCTTTTAATACCATCTCCTCCCCTTGCTGAGTGCCGCCGGGTAGTCGGACATCGACATCACCATCAATAGTGGGCACTCGTACCCGACCGCCAAGAAGCGCAGTGTGGAAGGGCACTTTGACCTCATGGAAAAGGTTGGCTCCTTGTCGTGTAAATTGTTTTGATGGGGCAACGCTGACCCGCACAAACAAGTCACCGGGAGTACCTTTTCCAGTTACTGGAGCATCTCCCGCTTTCGGAATGCGGATAGTCATTCCGTCCTCGACGCCTGACAAGAAGGTAAGGACAAAGAAGTATGTAAATTTTATCAACATGCAACGTACCTGGTGGTATGTCGACTTCAATGGTCTGAGGTGCTCTGACTTTGCCCACGCCTCCACAAGAACCACACTGGCTACCCCGGGGTATTGTACTTCCAACACCAGAGCAAGACGGACATGTGCTTGCCATCTGGAAACCACTGTCAATAACGAAAGTCCGCGTACCGGAACCACTGCAAGCTGTACATGTTGTACGCTTGGCACCTGGCTTTAAACCGAGACCGGAACAGGTTAGACAGTCGACAACAGGTGAAATCTTGACACTGCGTTTTGTCCCTTTACATGATTCCATGAAGGATACACCGACTGAGACTTCTAAATCCTCTCCGCGGGACCGTTGTCGACTCCCAGGGCCGTTATTGAGGGCACCAAACAGGGACTCGAAGAAACTGGATCCGCCACCGATATCGGGACCGAAGCCAGAAGAAAAGTCCTTGAAACCACCGAAACCTTGGCCATTACGGAAGGCTTGAGAGAAAGAGTTTGGATCGAAACCTGGCTGCTGCGATGTAGAGCCATACTGGTCATAGGCAGCTCGTTTCTTTTCGTCTTTTAGGACCTGAATGCAGCGAACTGAGTATAAAATAGAGGGTCAAGTTGATTAGAGCTGACATCATAAGCTTCTTGAATTTCGACAAACTTGTCCCGCGCATTCGCGTCGGGATTAGTATCTGGGTGGTATTTGCGAGCCAGCTGTATATATTGAGTAAGGTGAAGGCACAAGACGCGATAGCGGGCGTACGGAGAAGTAAACTTTCTTGATTTCAGCAGGTGTTGCATCCTTATTCACACCAAGCACTGAGTACGGATCCTTGGGGGCGGCTGACACTGGGGAAGCATGGAAGTGCCGCTACGGGTCGGTGAGCACGGTGAGCTGCGAGCGATGTACGGAACGTACCCGTTGAGCAATACGGCTCGGGCAGGGTAAACGATGGGCAGAATTGGGTAGATTGTGAAGACATCTTGATCGGTAGAAGTCGAGGGAGGAAGACCGCTGGACGGGCCTAGAACAGAAGTAAAAGGCAATAAAGGACGAGACGCCCTGTGGTGGGATACACGGGCGCATGAGGCAACGGGAGAATCTGCGAAAGACAGAAATGACCGTGCTCGTCGAAATTTTGCCTGTTTGTTTCCGGAGCTTTTGCCCAACACGTGCCCATACTTCCATAACAGGACACCACGTGCCGCGCTTTCTTAAAAATTTGTTGGAGTTTCTTTCGCCTCTTTGAAGGCCCGTGTGTTTCTTAGTCGCCGCCTATTTGCTTTTCTGTTGCCACCCGTAACTTTTTCGTATCGGTTTTTCGCATCGTTTTTTTGCGGGCCTTCCGAGGATGGGCCGTCATTGAGTTATTGTGTTCAACGCCGCTGGGCTGGTCCTCGCTGACTTATTTTGAAGACGGCGCAAAGATTTCCAAGTCGCCGTTTGGTATGTCATTTTGTTCGGGCGAGCCACCATGCTTTGCCATATGATACAACAATTTCCTCGCCCTTTTTGATGCCCTCATGCGAAGACCAAATTCCCATCCGCAGGTCCCCAAATTCACTCCGCCGGTCTGCGAAAACTGCATTTGGCTTGTTCTTTATTCCCCGGAAATCATTGACAAATCGCGCCTCGTTGCCCATTCTGCCCGCGTCCACCCCAATGCAGCTCCCATCTTCAAATCGATGCAGACACAGGTCGTAGTCCGAGTCCAGCCGATTTTCACAGTGTATTTCTCCTGCTTCTCTTCAATTTCCCTATCTTGTCATTGTAGCAAGTACATACCAATATAGTCAACAATGTGTGCCTTTGGCGGTATTTTCTTTGCAGCAAACAGCCCCAGTTGTCCGAATGCCGGGTGCTCGGGGCTCGAGATGCGACGAATAACAACAGCGGACGATTTCCCCCATGCCCCCTTTTTTACTGGGCTAGGCTCCATGAATTTCCTTGCATCCATTGACACAGAAGCATGGTATGTGGGCGAACTCAGGTAGACTACGTCTTTGGGCCAATGGGGAGGCGGTGACCTGGACATCACCGTGGGAATATCCGAGGACGGACCTCATTGCTGCAACGCATCAGCTCATTTTCCTTCTTCCTCCGTCATCTTAATGGGTCGGTCGTCGACCAAATCGGTGGCTCGAGTATACGCCGACGTCAATGCGAAGCTTGGCCCTTCATGGCATGAATATGGTACGCAGCGCTGCCCCGGAATCCTACTAGTACTATTTCTGACATCGCTGTGTTTCACAGACAATCTACAGGTTCAGTGGGGCTCTCAGGATCACTATGAAATCGTTCGGAAAGTGGGGCGGGGCAAGTATTCCGAGGTGCGTCATGCCAATCCCGTTGCCTTCGAAGACGACCTGATGGCACCATAGGTGTTCGAAGGCATCAATGTTGTAACAGAGGAAAAGTGCATCGTCAAGGTCCTAAAACCCGTGAAAAAGAAGAAAATCAAACGAGAAATCAAGATCCTACAAAATCTGGCCGGGGGACCCAATGTCGTCGCGCTTTTGGATGTCGTTCGGGATCAAGCGTCCAAGATACCAAGTCTGATCACAGAATATGTCCACAACGTTGATTTCAAAGTTCTCTATCCCCGCTTCTCCGATTACGACGTCCGTTTCTATATGTATGAGCTCTTAAAAGTAAGAAAGAATCGATCCTTCAATGGTAACAAGCTCACAGGCTCTGATAGGCTCTAGACTTCTGCCATTCGAAGGGTATTATGCACCGAGATGTAAAGCCGCACAATGTCATGATAGATCATGAGCTTCGAAAGGTGTGCAGAACTTGTATGTTTCCTGGATATTTCTGGTTAATGAAGCGTCTCAGTTACGGCTTATCGATTGGGGTCTTGCAGAGTTCTATCACCCGAAAACTGAATACAATGTTAGGGTTGCTTCCCGCTACTTCAAGGGCCCCGAGCTCCTCGTTGACTTTCAAGAATACGACTACAGTCTAGACATGTGGAGTTACGGGTGCATGTTTGCTTCAATGGTAAAGCGCCGCCTTCCTCACCTTAACATCAGTTAAGACCAAAGTACCCCAGATCTTCCGCAAAGAACCATTCTTCCATGGTCACGACAACTATGATCAATTAGTCAAGATTGCTAAAGTGTTAGGCACTGACGAATTGTTCGCTTATATCGACAAGTACCACATCCGTCTGGATGCTCAGTATGATGAGATCCTTGGCCGGTTTGTGGATCGCTGACCATATAGTTATCCCAAACTCAATCTTCGCCATTGTAGGTACCCTAGAAAGCCGTGGACACGGTTTATAACATCGGAGAATCAGCGTTATATTTCGAATGAAGCTATCGACCTCTTGGACAAACTGCTACGATATGACCACCAGGATCGTCTTACCGCTCGCGAGGCGCAGCAACAGCCTTACTTTTGTTCGTTTTCTCGTGATCCTTACACTGTCACTGGCTAAATCTTCTTCACAGTACCGATACGACAAAAGGAAGCTGCCGGAAATGATTCGGCTGTATCAGAATGACTGTTTCTCTAAAACGCTCTATCTCTGTTGTTGTGTCTGCTTATGTATATAGATCGTTCTAAATTTTGTCTCTGTACCTCTCACTCTAGTCATGCTGATGTAAATTGTCTCTTGCGCAGCCGCTAGATATTCTGCTCACCACGCACATGATTTCTAGTACATATGAGTACTCCACCATTATCTTCCGTGTGTCAAGATGTGCTCAATGACTATCAGCAGAACACCATATGCGTTGACTGCCTATTCTAACCGAAAAAGCTCACACTCTAATTATGCACTCCATGAGCTATCAGTGTCAACTCGACGCCCTCGTGCTCACAGATAAGGAAGCGTCACTGAGACTGACGCGTTGAAGGCCCCGAGGCTTCCTTACACTGATACAACGTGTCGCTGTGACACGACGGACAGACAATTTCCATGCTTTTATAAAATGGACGCGGTAAATGATAAAATGCTACATTTTGTCACCCTAGCACTCCCACCGCTCACTCTATCTCAACGCTGAAGATGCTGCTACCCGCTTTTCTTACTATCGTTGGAGTATCCATCGTCTTGGCATTTGATAATTCACGATACGACAATGTACGTCGGCATATTCCATTGTAACGATTCACTTGCCAATGATTCGCTCCGCTAGACCGTTGTGTATGACTTCGAAACCTCTATGGCTTTTCATTGAACTCCTTCACCGTTAGGTACTGGGGCCAGAACTCATACGGTGCAACTCACTCTGATACGGCAAACTATCAGCAAAGGCTCTCTTTCTATTGCAATGTGTGTTTGTCTTTTAGAAACTGCCTACGGTATCTTAATAACCTACTAACTTCTTAAGGATGATGCAATCGATGTCTTTCCGCTAGCCTTCCTCAACGTATTCTTTGGAACAGGTGGTTTTCCCTCGATCAACCTCGCCAACGTACATCATGTCCTATCTATGCAGCGGCTTATAAGCTGATGCAATGCAGACCTGCAACAATGTCGATAACACCACATTCCCTGGGACGGCTATGCCCGATTGTTCTTTGCTGGCCACAGACATTACCACTTGCCAAGCAAAAGGAAAGATAGTAACTCTCAGTCTAGGTGGAGCGACTGGGTCCGTAGGGTTCAGCTCTGACGCCCAAGCCGTTCAATTCGCGAACACGATTTGGAACTTGTTCCTTGGCGGCACTTCAGACACTCGGCCTTTTGGTAGTGCGATTTTAGATGGGTATGAAACTGACTTTTTTGACGTGATAAATGAGTCTGACAGCCATGCGGTGCAGGGTCGACCTGGACATCGAAGGCGGAACGTCGTCAAGTTATCCGGCATTTGTGAACGAATTAAGGACACTCGCCACCGGCGCGTCGAAGAAGTAAGTTTCAATTACTGGATAGATTGCCTTGGATTTAGAGTAGCGAAGGTACTACATTACAGCCGCGCCACAGTGCGTTTTCCCGGATGCCGCACTGAGCGATGTTCTCAATGCTGCTAGTTTCGATGCAATCTATGGTATGCGCGTTTACTGTTTTGTTCTTGTCATTTTTTGATCATTTTGCAGTCCAGGTACGCGGGATATTAGAAGAACACCATTCGAGGCTATTTATATAGGTGTTATGATGCACAGTTTTACAACAACCCCTGTGGTTTGACCAACTTTGGGCAAGCTTCGGTAGGACATATCTGCCTTCCTCCAGTTTGAGCGCATCTCACGTCGTACTATCCAGAATTGGAACTTTGGAATATGGTGAACCGGTCACATACGTGATGCCGAGTCTTTAGCAATACTAATCCGCGACATCAACAGGGATGATTGGGCCCGTAACACGAGCCTCAATCCCGACGTCAAGGTCTATATAGGTGCGCCGGCGTCGTCCACTGCTGCAGGATCAGGATATGTCGACATCGGAAACCTCAGCAACATTGCTGTGCAAATGCGGAACAGCTTCCCGTCTTTCGGCGGCGTGATGCTCTGGGATGCTTCACAAGCTTATGGTCGGTTCTCGATCCTCTATGGCATTGTTTGACTTGATCATGATTTCGAACAGCGAATGATCGCTACGACATGTCCATAAAGGAAGCCCTTGCAGCGGCCGGTGGAGTAGGATTCACATATCCTGCTTGTTCTGCTATCAATTACTCCGCCGGAAGCGTATATATAGCCTCCTCGACAGTCTCGTACAACGGGTAAGTTCCTCCGTATCGCATTGCCTTGGCTAAGCATCCTATTTATAGGTATATATGGGAGGTGCGAGAACGCGTTATCTCTCATTCCCTGGACGTAAATAATACGCATTCATTTCGTAGGCAAAGTGGTGGACACAATCGGAACCTGCCAGCAATCCTAATGGAGATTGGAGTGCTAGTGCGTCTCTTCCACTTCTATCTGGCCAATCTGTGCAATACAACGGTTACTTCTAGTTAGCGCCTGTTCTGGCTCAGGTTCAAATGGAGGGGACCCTACAACAACAACAACAACCTCCGCTGGAAGCACCCCCACCTCTGGAGAAGCCTGTACGGGCGTAGATGAATGGGAAAGCACTACAATTTACGTCGGTGGTAATCAAGCAGTATATAAGTCTGTGCCTTGATTCGAATTTCCACTCCGCGAAGCTGACGGACATCATAACTAGTGGCCATTTGTGGACCGCGAAGTGGTGGAACGCAGGGCGATACTCCCGGAGGTGAGTTGACCGTGGGTATATCTGTAAAATGCTGATAGAATCGATCTTGTGTGTGCAGGATCCGTGGGCGTCTGGGTCGATCAAGGTGCATGTGTGTCGTTGGAGAAAGTCACAGTGGCACCCATACCCACCTCGACAGGTACTCGAGGGTCAGACCATTTTTTGCGGGATGATGGCTTGTAGGAGCTAGAGTGGGAACACCTCTAGAACCATGTATAATGATGGCATGTATTACGATGTAGATGACGAGTTCACTTTTGATTCTTTGCATTCATTTCCTACTTGTTGGAGAAACCGGCCGCACCCACTTAAGTGTGAGAGCAAAAAGAAACAGGGCTATCGTCCGCAGATTTTGTTACGTATGCACACCCCGATGGAGTGATAGCCTTAGGCTTTCGCTAAATTCATATACGGCAAGCATAGATAGTTCCAGGGCAATGGTATCAGTGCTGCGCGAATCAGACCGAACGACCTGGACCACAAAAGGGCCCGGAGTAACGATGAAGGTACAAACATGATGAGAAATGGCTATGAAAATCAGATTAGTGTCGACTTATCCGAATCAGTACAGGCCAAGCCCTCAAGGATGTTTTACTTAGCATTTGTACGTATGCCTGTCATGTCCAGCAAATTGATGACCATGGGTTGGAGACCTATAAATACGCCGAATTATTGCCCCAAGGACAGTCCCGCAATCGCATATGCACGGCTGACAAGAGCTTACATGTTAACCAGAGTGAAGCGCCAAGGTCCTATTCATAAAGTTCGAGTCACCCGCAGACATACATACTACCTAAGTAGTAGTAGTAGCTACACAAAATATGAGGCGGAGCGGCCAGGACGACGTCTAGTACGCGCTCGTTTATTATTACCTTTGTCCTGTTTAGGAGGTTCTACGGAGGCGTCCTTCGATGAGTCCGCTTGTTCTTCCGGAGTCTTGGGCGTCCTAGGAGGGGGCGGGGGACCAGGGTCGTATTCTGGATTTCTGGGAAACCACTCGTTGAGATAGGTCGTACTGAGGCCCCAGAGATCGTCATGGGATGAAGGGGCTTGCTCTGGATTGGGGGTAGGAATACAATACAGACGTCCCCGAAGAGCATCGAAGGAGTAGTAAGACTGTTTGACAGGAGTTTCTCGTTCAAGATCCAGGGTGCGAAGGTGGGAATAGACTGCATAGCCTGCGTGCGCGTCGTTAGCAGCGTCTGATAATGTAAAGTCAGCTTTGACACGAGAAGAGATGACAGGGCTTACACCGTAATTGCGCTAAAGAGAGAGGGAGAGCCTCCCAATTACTCCTTGTGATAGAGCCTTTGGACAGCTCGAGACCAAGATAAGTGGAGACAAGCCTGGCAAGACCGATGGGATTCTTGAACGGGCCTTTCCAAGAGGCATTGTCGACAGACCGTGCAAACATGCTAAGGTCTACGCAAGATCGCACTGAGAGTCTGTGATCCTGGTATAGCTTTTTGGCGTCGTCTGAAAGAAAAGCTTAGCAAAAGGTGAGCACAGCTGTTGGAAGACGGACTTTGGATACCGACGCCCACCTTGATGATTGAACTATCCTCGAGGAAGCTTTTCAGAAAGGATGGCACGGCAAGCATGGCAGAGAGCTGGAAGACAAAGACGTCGGTCTCTGTAGCGATCTGGACGAGGGCGACTGGGTTCTCGCGGGCGCCGCGAGCAAAGGTGGGTTTCCATTCGAGGTCGAAACCGACGTGGCCAACGTGGCGCTCGAGATGGCGGGCGATGAGGACGTCGGCGTCGGCGGCGTCGGTGATGTAGTGAGGCTGGGCACCGGACTGATACATGGGTAGGTCCGACATCGCGAAGCGTGACTGCGAGTGACGGTCACTGCGAACGAAGGATCTGTCACGTGGACGCCGATGGTCGGGGCAACCAAATGCAGTAAAAATAGCACAGAGCATGTCGAGTTTACTTGGCCTTAAAAATAGAAAGCTGCCAAGACCAAATTATGATTTATATTCCACCGTCGGTTCTCCTGCTCCCTCCCATGGCTTCCCAACTCGACCTTTTCACCGCCGCCCGCGAATCCCTCAGCCAGGCATGTCTTTATTTCGGGCCAGGGCGTCGATGCTTATATGTTTTCCTTTAGCAACCGCCTCCTACGCTCCGAGAAATTCTCGGCGCATATCGTGCAAAGGGGGACGGCGACCGCGATATGCTGCTTGCGATGCTCAAAGCAAAGACTGCTGAGGAGCACAGCCAGGCCGAGCGGGCCGCCCTTCTGCGCACCCTGATCGACGTCCAGCGGCACACGTCGTACCCGCCGTCGCCACCCATGTCCCACTACCCGACGCCCTCGACGTCGCACTCGCCCCCTCAGCAGCATCTCCTGACAGTGCCCCAGCGCCCGTCCCGGCACCAGCGCAGCCATTCACCGTACGCCTTGCCACCCATGGCAGATACGCGTACTCGCAAAAGGCACCGCGGCATGTCGCAGTCGCCGCCAAGACATCCACCATCGCCCTATTCTCCGACATCCTCGTCCTCATCTGCAGCAGACTACTCCCCCCGTGCTATCCGGCCATCCATGGCGATAGGCGCCCTGCTCTCAAACGGCCGTGCTCCAGAGGTAGAGCGAGATATCAAACAGCTCAGCGATATTTCTGACGAGAGATCCAAGTCCCGAGATTACCCCATGACCACGTCTTGATATCCGTTTCACCTTCTATTACCGTGTAACTTGCTATTTATCAGCTGGATCATTGTTATTTATTCCTCATACTGTACCCATACTGTACATATTGCTACTACTACTGCTACGGCTCCATGCTATTACTCCTCAACGATACTGCGCAAAAATTTCGCTGCGTATTCTTGGAAGAGCTTCCCATGATCTAAAAATAGAGCGCCAAGAGGTTGTATTGAAACTCAGAACAGCCAAGAAGTCTTGGCATCATCTATCTTTGGCAACCGCCCGCCTCCAAGCCGCCCCCTGGAAGCCAGATATTCTTGGACACGCTAACTTTAGGTCGTCTAGGCACGCCTGCTGACCTCGGTATGTACCTCCCGCCTTGGCGTTTCACAACCAAAATATCACAAACTTATCCGAGGGTGTGTCTCTTTGCAGCCATCATTGAGCACCAGTACCACATCCATCCACAGCATTACACACTTAATTGGCACAGATGCAGCGTTGCGTAACATTCGCATCCGTCACGGCGAAGATCATTTACTTATAGTTCAGCCGGCACTGCCGATCGCTTACATACTCAAAAGTTCCTCTCACGTGGCACACGCGTCGAGCATGACTCATTATTGTCTCTTTGAGTTTGACCACCATGTCAGACGAAGAGTTCAGCAACGACGATGCATTCGACAACATTAGCGACTCCGCGTGGGCTGAGCTTGATGCAGCAATCATTCGTATAACAACCCAACAGCAACAGTCAACAGCTTCACAGCCTCAACCACAACCGCTACAACAGCGGGACAGCTTTGTTTATACCGAAGATGACTTTTCGGATTTTGATGACGCCGCTTGGGACTTGCTGGATGACCAGACCAGAATAGGATATGAAAGACTTCAAGCCCGCAACCAGCCAGGTCAGTCGACTCACCAAGTATAAGAATAAAGTTTATATCCAGTCGTTCAAGTGGCAGGACCTTCGCACAGAAATCAACAGAACATTCCACCGGTACAGCCAAGTGAGTTGTCCGGCATCCGCTCAAACATGTTAATTTTCCCGGTTTTCACCTAGTAGCGGGCTCTTCACACTCGCCAACACACCATTCCATGCGTAAGTGAAACAAGTTTCATTCCGGTCAATACCTCACGTCTTCGACTATCTGTTGATCACAACAACATTGATTCGTGGTGAATATTCTTGTCCGTCTTTGTCTGATTCTCACAGCTGTTTTTAGTCATGTCGGCCCATCCTGTTAGCCGAAAATAAACCTGCTAATGTGGCGCGTCCTCTCGTCCGAACCAGCAGTAGGAACAACCTGATGTATTATAATAGTCCACCAAGTTCTCACTGTGACCACAGCCCTGCCGCTCTCCCAGCGTGACATCAATACCGACTCCTCTACCAGCTCGCTTCAAAGTGGAAACGGCAAGCGCCCTCGCCATGACTCTCAGTCACGATCGCCACGCAAAAAAGGGAAAATGAAGGCCCACAACACAGCCGAAGGCGACAAGTCGTTGAATAGTTGTCTGAAAGCATATCATGCAGACCTGGAATGTCCCATGTGAGTATTTCCAATTTCCAGTGTAGATCCACGTCATCTTAAAATGGATCTTCGATGCGGCGTAGCTGTCAAGATTTCTTGTACGTTTCTCCGAATCCGGTGTGGCTGCGCGCTAAGTATTTCGATGTAGGGTCGCGGCACATGTATGTGTACCTTGCGGTCACAGCTTCTGCGGCGAGTGCCTCAGCCAATGGGTCGAGGTCAAGGTAAGCTTGGTATTTTTGTCAAATTGGCAGTCTTATATTGGCTCGGCTGCCCAGAGAGATTGCCCTTCATGTCGCGGCAAACTCAATTCCCCTCGCATGGTGCCCAACGTCAGCCTGAATAATCTGGTGGACATACATCTCGAACAGCTTGCTTGCACAATGGGTAATCAAGAATGGAAGCGTGGTGGAAGCAAACACGCCGAGAGAGAGGCCAGGAAGAAGTGAGTATTCTGACTTATTGCTACACGTGCTTTGTTTCCTTTTCATAAATTTCGGGGTTTGGCAGGAAATGGAAATCGAAGCTGCAGGAGGACAAACGGCACCGCGTACGAGCTATTCTAATATTGGACAGCGAGGATAGCAGCGAAGACGAAAACTCTGGATCGGAACCATCCGCTGCTGCCGGCATAGGCTACCTCTTCAGGCACTAGCTCTTTTACGACCAAATTACGACTCAAGATGGACACTATTGTACAATTATACACTGTTGTATGTGATGGATGGATGGAAATGTAGTCCTGTGTATCAATCATTCACCAGCAAACGTGAGGGAAACCATACAGAGACTTTTAAAAAGATCTTACCTCAGATCTGGTATTTTATACCACTGGAACTAGTGATTGTTGTGAGGCGGGTGCTTGTGCTGTACTCCACGCGACAAGGTGATCGAAGGTAAGGGTTCAATGCTTCAATGAGGTGAGGATAGCCGCGAAACAGCGTCGCGGCTGTCGACATGATAAGATCATAATCCTCACTTTGGAGAGCTGTCGGTCATTGCAAATTGACAGGAAGAAATATGAATTACGACTGACGAATTCTGTAATAGCGCTGAAAAGTGTTTGTACACGGCGGGCTGATCATGGAACGTCTCTTTGACGGCCTGGAGGTAAGCAATTGCGGCGTTGAGCTGGACGGCCTTTAATTCTGAGGAACATCCGCGATCACTGAGAAAGGACATTATGGGCAGTAAGTAAATTGTAATCGGTGTATTGAACCTAGGGGAAACGGCGGTGAAGGCGCTGGTATATATTCATTTGCGGGACCGAATGTACGAGTCAGAGATAATGGTTGGAGGTCATCTGGATTATGGGTGGCGCCTCATGGAAGTCCAAAATAGTAGTCTCCTCGCCAAAAGAGTCGAGTTCGAGTCAACAGACGGCGTCTTGCAACCGGTACCGAATTTTTAGACAGGCGAAGGCAAGTCAGAGATGGCGGGCGCAGCACGTAGAATTATCGGAAGAACAGGTATTTATTCGTATCGGCACACGTTCATCAATTACTTGCTAGCCGTCACGCGTCAGTGCTAATGATATGGATTCTTGCCGAATGAAACGTTGGACAAAACAGCAGAGGCTGGCATTCATATTTCACTGAAATTGATTACTCCTGGAACCAAAGCATTATAGGCATGTATTCAAGCATACACGAGTGATGGGTACAAGGAAAAGCAACGAAATATCATGGGTAATGCCGTCGAGATGCTGTAAAGATGCGAGGAGCAAGCGTGGATGAAAAGTATGCATTTAGTTCTTTTTACGGAAAGAGCAACCTGTTGATATATTCAGAATGGTGCAAGATAGGATATATCGAAAGAACGCACCCTCCGTCAGACGAGCCCGACCTCCAGTTGGCTGGCATAGAATGCTGGCACACGAGCCGCAGATGACGACTGTCTGAGCGTGCGAGAATACGGTAGTGATTGCAAAGCATCCTGCAAGAGTATGAGCAGGTGAGCTCGGCAATATTTCAGGAAAGCGTACCAGGGCACTTGACGTCCATGAAGTAGCTGTTAGGTGACTGCACAAGCCGCTTGAGCTTGTGTTGGCGTTTTTCGAGTTCAGGGGACGGGTTGAGGAGATCAACGGCGAGAGTCTGGAGACATGTACATTTAGAGAACTCAGCAGAAATGCCCGGAAATGCTTACCATGGTGAAGTAGCAACAGAGCTGGAAAGATTCGCTTTTTTTTTGAGTGCACGCGGCGAGGATTGATTCAGTCCGAAGCCTAGGGTCTATCATTTGAATTGGAGATTGAACCTTATTCCTGGAACTGCATCACGTGCACAGAATATCTCAGCGACATCCTTCCTCGAAGTCCAAAAAATTATGTTTTCCATTCCATGTCTCTGGAATGCTTTGCTAGGCATGGATCAAAAGGACTCTTCTGCATAATAGGCCCACCAGCGAGCACGGATTTGGGGACTTTGAAACCCCGACTCGGCATCGTGGGTATTGCCGGTCCTTCGCTTACCAGCCGTTTCCATGGCCATGGGCGCTTGTATATTGTACCAGCGTATTTACTGCGCCTTCGCTGTCATCCCGAGAGCTGCCAACGTACGCCACACAAAAACAATAGACTCATCAGAATCTGCTGGTGGGAAAAGAGCGGGGGAGCACTGGGTATAGTGTTCCTTGTTGCAGTATTGATCCTGTAGCGCGAGCATTGCTCTTGGCCTAGAGACGTGTACGTACAGTTGCAAGCTAGCACGAGCCAGACTACAAAGTACAAAAGCGAAAGGTACAGAACACGAAGCTATCCCATCAAACAGGACAAGGATTGCCTTTACGGACGGAAGCAAAAACAATAAGACGATTTCTTTTGTTCTCACACGTGGCCGGGAAGCCAAGAATGGAATCGCTTTTGTTGTTTGCAGTATTCCATTGTGCATTGTACGAATAATGAAATATGTCCATTCATATAAAGACCTGCCATGCGTTCCTTTGTCTTCCCAGCTCCCCGCTTGTTTTCTTGTACGACCAAGGTCGGTTTCCTTCCCGGTATTAAGGCATACGCTGACGGACCCTTTTCATTTCGCTCTTAGGCTTCCGTTAGGTGCGTTGCATCCCGTTGCATGTCTTTGCTCACTACTGACTGCTGTGATAGACTTCTGCTACTCTTTCTTCAACGTTTATAACGTTTAATCTTCTGTCTTTCTTTATCCTTACGCGTGCATCTACCCGCATTTCTCATCGCCGGACGATACCTTTGCATACCCTCAAGCCTTAATTCGCTCAAGCATCTATATCCCATCTTAATTCGTCATGGCCATTTCTTCCTCTATTAGCGTCTCTGTTGCCGTTGCCCATGCCGTCTCCTTCCTTACGCGTCCCTTGATGACCTCCTACCCAGCGACAACCATTATCAAGCTGCAACTTGTCCTCGAGGCCAACCTTACCGCGCATTACGCGCCGTCCTGGGTCCCCTTTGAGCCTCTTAGTGGCTCGGGCCGCCGTTGCCTCACCCTCAGCCCAGACTGTCTCCCCCCACGCGTTGTGTACGCCGCATGTCTCGCTACAGGTATCCAGTGGTTTGATTGGATTGCCCGTCTTGGCGGCCGTGAATTCGACTTCTTTGTCGATCCCGGCTGCGTTTATATGCGTGTAGGAAGCAGCCCTGATACTGTCACTATCTGGGCCGCTGAAGGACCTTCCCCCATGGTACCGTCCGTTAGTGTCGCGGTAAGCTCATGTCTTTCTGTCACTCGCAGCACCTATATTTACGTGTCTGTAATTATAGAACACCAAGACTGTTGCACAGCAGCTCCTAGAGGAGGACTGCGATACTGATGAACGGGTCTTCAACATGATCGCAGATGAAATGAACGACCCTACCTGGATGACCCCCATCGTTCCCCATTTTTCCATCCCCCGGTCTACCTCTCCCTTGTCCTCCATTTCCAGCCACTCACGTTGCAGCTCCCGCTCGTCCAACTCGAGCTCGAGCTATTCCTTTTCCTCATCCGACTCGATTGGCTCGGAATCGTCGGGCTCATCTACCCCGACATCTAAGTCTTCGCAGTCGAGGCGCGAGAAGGCGAGGACTGCTCGTGTCTTTGTGGACACCTCTAAGACTGAGGTAACTCCGTATGATGGTGGAAAGACCACCGTTCTCACTGGTGGTGTTATGCTTGGCGGCTCGCCCTTACCCAAGGCGAAGAAGCCCTCTAGCAAAGCCCCTACCGGCTACTGGCGCACCGTTCGCGTTTAAAAGAACAACCATGACGTTTCACCGACAATGTTGTACATTTCGATGCTCGCTTGACGACTTTGCTTGACGTGCAATCCCCACGTTCATTATATACCTTCACTTTCGACGCGCTTTCACGAAACGATATCCTCTCTCGACCTTCGATGACACCCTGGACTACTCACGTCTCCATTGAACACTACATTATTGCATTTTCTCTTTACCAACTACTACCAAACATAATCTGTGTCTGTTATCATGAATGTGTAGCCTCTAACTCCCTTTGTCGTACAAGTTTGTTTAACCTTTTGGGTTTTACCATATTATAGGTGGATGCCTTGTCTACTACTTACAATAATTTTTGTTGCATTACGACGACTTTGTATTCCTATGTTGTTGTATGCTACTACCTATTACCGCATTGGTCGGCTGTCTTGTTGGAGTGGAGAAAGTTGTCGATTGTCTGATTATCCGAAGTAAGGTCTGGTCAGGATGAAAACAGCGTGATATCTAGGTACTACCCGGAGTGGGTTGGCGCTTTTTTACTTTATATGGAAAGGCCCCCCCTCTCGGATGACATATCAGTGATCCATCATGAGCCCGTCGGTATCGACCGGGCCGAACTTTGAGCTTGAGGTTATGACCCACCATGCACGTCATGCGTTTCCAACAAATACTGCTGGTTCAAGCGTTCAACGATCATTTCAGCCAGCCTTGTGAAAGCTGTCTCTGACATCGTATATATCATTGAGATGTTTTGAACAGTCCTTGGTTCTGCCGCGGCCGTATTCTAATTGAATAAGAAATGAAACTGTAGTATTGTAAAACAAACTCCGACGGCTGTGGAACTGCGAACGTCATCATTGCAGTCGATGGAGCACGATGCGTGGAGACTCAAGCGTTGCATATAAAGGTGACTCTGCGTCTCTCTCTTGCAATCCCATTACCGCTCTCGCCGTCACTCATGACTGTCCCCACTCTCGAAGAAAAAAAGCAAATATACGCTCGCCAATTGGCAGAATACACACTCCGGCAATGGAGCAACCTTCGTAAAAGACAAGAAGAGAGCGCTAGGAAGAGGAGGTGTCCCCCATTACCAAGACAGAGATCGCTGTCGTCCGATATTATGTCAACGCAGGAAACTGGCATACGACAGTCCAGGTGGAGTCGGAGTCACGGTCAGCGATTCATGTTTTACAATCAAAATGGTGACATTAATTCGGGTTTTTTAAAATAAGGCGTTCTACATGTGGATTTCGCTGAATTATCACTGGACGACGGCCGGGGTGCGTCTGAACGTCCCCACCCCTGTTGACAAGGTGTCATTATATATCTGTTATCTTGTCGAGCAAGATGGTTGACTGAACAGGGCTGGATGCACATCCCCAAATGTGATTCCCGTAGCACATATATATTTTGTTTTTTGTCTGCCTCGTGCTAGTGCATTGGCCATTCATCTATACTTGTATTGCTGATATCCCCCCTACATTGATTTTTTTTTGCAATTGTCTGGCTGCCAAACGTGAACCTCGGAGATGAAATCACGACACGGACATCCACTCCTGATCCGCGATAAAGTAAGCAGTCATCGCTCCAGGTGTCGCGGTGAAAGTAGAAGCTGCAAAACGTTCTGGTTGGTCAATAGCAGCTGCATGCGCTCCTGTTGGATTACTACTCTTGAAATGAATAAGAGGAAGACGGACCCAGACGGGTCGAGGTAAGAAAGACAGGGGTTATCTGCCTCACGTGCGGTGATACGATCGGAATCATTGCAGATTTGGGCTTCCGATCTCCCCAATTTCTTGTCGCCTGTTGCCCTCCGACCACGACCTGCTTCACCTGTTCACCGTCACCACCCGGAATTGCCTTTACTGATTCAATGTTTCGTTCACCTGTCTGGAGGTCGCTAGCGTCGACACGAACACTGGCGACACATGTTTCCCCAGCATCTTTCCCGTCCAGCCCGGTGACGCGACACAACTGGACGAGACAAGAAATCAAGCAGATTTACGATTCCCCTCTGCTCGATCTTGTCTTCCGTTCTGCTTCGGTACACAGACAGCACCATGATCCCAACAAAATACAGCTCTGCACTCTCATGAGCATCAAAAGTTCGTCCTGCTCCGCGCTATCACCCCAATTCATTGACTAAATTTATCCCTACGAAATTCGCTTTATGAAGCTGGAGGATGTTCTGAAGACTGTAAGTGCGTTCGCTGTCAATCCGAATCCGATATGAACCGCATCATAAGGCTCCTACTGCTCCCAATCGTCCCGGCATGATACCAGCACGAAAGCTTCTCGTCTCCTCGATGTCCAGCCCGTGATAGAGGCCGCTCGCAAAGCAAAGGAAAATGGCAGCACCCGTTTCTGCATGGGTGCTGCGTGGCGCGATCTTTCGGGACGTAAACGAGGGTTTGAAAGAATTCTGGAGATGGTCCGAGAGGTCCGCGGTATGGGGATGGAAGTTTGCACCACTCTTGGTATGTTGTCCCCAGAGCAGGCTCGGCAACTCAAAGAGGCGTAAGGACTACTTTTTCTTGTATCTGCTCTTGCCAATTAAAGGAGTCCTGTCACAGTGGTTTGACTGCGTACAATCACAATCTCGACACTTCACGAGAGTTCTACCCCGAAGTATTTTCATTCGTTTGTTAAATGAAGGGCTCCTTTCTCAATATTGTTCTAGGTCATTACATCTCGGACCTATGATGACCGCTTAGATACCATAGAGGCTGTCCGTCAGGCTGGTATTAGTGTGTGTTCTGGAGGAATATTGGGACTTGGCGAGAAAGACTCAGACAGGATTGGGCTTATCTGGGAGGTTTCAAGGTATGTCACGGGTACACTTTGGAACTCTATTAAACGGCGGACTGTAGGATGCCTGAACACCCCGAGTCCTTCCCCGTCAATGCTTTGGTGCCCATTCCAGGAACTCCTCTTGAGAACAATGAAGTAGGTTGTTTTATTTGCGTCAAGGTTCTAGACTCATGGTTGTTTTAGCGCGTTTCCCATCAGATTCTTGTTCGAACGATTGCTACAGCGCGGATAGTTCTGCCAATCACTATCATTAGACTCTCAGCCGGTAGAAATACGCTCACTGAAGCAGAGCAGGCAATGTGTTTCATGGCCGGTGCAAATGCGGTGTTTACGGGCGAACAGATGCTGACTACTCCCTGTAAGTCCATATGATCGAAGAGTTAGAAAGCATGCTCACACGATTGGCAGGTTCTCCCTGGGACGAGGTAAGTTCTACACTGAGGGTGAACGGCCTTTTTTAACGATAAGTCAAACAGGACAAAGCAATGATGGACCGCTGGGGTTTGGAAGGTATGCGGAGCTTCGAGCAAGTTAACGTTGCCCGAAAAGAAGGTGCCCAGATTGAAATCCCGGACCGGGCTGGATTCAGGAAAGAAGCAGATCTGGGGGTTTCAGCATAATCAGAGGGTGAGTCGATTCCAGCGACATATATCCATTTCGCCGCATTGATTGCTCTCATGTAGATGAACGTACACGTCATTGAAGGACGGACGGAGAGTGTACACGAGTTGATAATGAATAAATGTATGTGTTTACCATTAGACGTCAATGTATTATGTGGTGGTTGGCTCAAGATCGTTTGGCGGGAGCGCATCTCGGACACCAATTGAAATGAAGCGAAGAGATTCTGTATTGCCTCCATCAATCGGAGCGTCCCTTCTATCTCTTGACTTCTTGTACCTGTCAATTTTTGAAGGGCCCTAATGCTGCTTTTATATGGTATAGTTGAGCAGTCGTTCGAATGTCCGGAAGCGACGTGACTGCAGAGCGGAAGCTGCCTCATTTCGTTCCTGGCATGAGATGGATATCGATCCCCTGAATGTGTCCTAGCGAGACTCCCCAATACGCGTCTTTTGATGAAGGGCTCGTTCTCCAGTTGGTGTCACGTCAGGTCCGTCAAACAACGGTTCTTTACTTCTTGCTCCAATCCCCATCGCTGGCGTGAAATCTTGCTTGATGACCTCGTTTCCAAATGCTCAAAGATACAGCCTCGTTGATGGACCCTCTTTCTTGTTTGCTGGTAATGCTCTTTATCTCTATTTCGAAGTATAATGTATCAATCTCCTTGCTCTCAAAGTTCCTTTAATCGTTTTAACACTCTGCTTCTGCCTTGTTCAAGGTCTTCGTTTCCGAGAGCCACTTCGCAGGCCAGCACTAGTGCTGTTCGTTACATCGACGCGTCTGAGCCATCCAGGCAACGTTATTTCCCTGCGCACAGGTACCCCTTCTTGAATGCTCCTTGTTCTATCCCGTACTTATGGCTTGCAGTTACGTCGCAGTTTCACAACTCCACGTGTATATGGGAACGGTTAGAATCCAGGACACCCTCAAGCAAATACCCATGGTCGCGTATGTGGACAATTGGATCATATGGTCTCCTGCTTCTGATCAATATCATCAGGCGTGTTTCCCTTACGGATTACCGGGGCCGAATCCTTTTAGACACCCTGGTTCGACCGACGTAGGCACGCCATAGATGCTCCAGGCTCCAGGCTCTGACGAACTTTTAGACATCAAGTAGAAAGTTACAGAACAGAGGAAACTGGCTTCAGTCCATCGACCTTCATGGGCGGTCAGTTCGCCCAGAGTCCTGCTTGTCCCTTTGGTTGACATTCGAACAGCACCGACTCTACAAGAGGTTCAAACACGCGTTTCTTCCATCATTCGAGACAAAATTATCGTAGGCCATCGTCTATGGGACTTCTTATCGGTACTTTATCTTTTTGTCTCGTCTTCTCTCTGGCTGACGCGATCGATAGGTTCTTGGACTGACACATCCGGCTATTGCAACACGAGATCTTGCCCTATTCCTTCCCATGCGCCAAAAGCTAAAATCTCGAACGATCGTCGAACTACCGCTGCTTGTAAACTATTTCATGGGACGCAATATCGGGCTGCAGTACGAGGATTCGGTATGCCTTCTTACCGCTGCAAGGGATCTGGTTGTCTGATTGCTGTCATTTCACAGCTTGAAACTGCTCGAGCGGTTATAGACCTCTTCAGGTCATGTGAAGACGTGTTCGAAGGATGCATTAGAAGTGGAGAATGGCCTTGCGAACTTCCGCCTTCTTCATACGCCGAATATTTTACATGACGCGGGGATGGCTTGTTCCGTGTCTGTGATTTATTGGTTTTTAATTCTAACATTAGCCTAATTATTAGATATTTGTAACTTCTGCACTAGTAAGTGGCCTGGATACCAGATGAGAAACGGCGTTTTCGCCGTGTTAGGGGTTTCGGCAAATAACTAAGATGCCGACCGATTGCCGGCGGGGGACTGGTGAAAGGAACTCGGTACTTGTTGAGCAGAGCCATGTCGGACTTGTCCCATCCAAATCATCTGCCGCCGCGTCCAGCCAGTCGCCAACATATACCACCTAATATGAACGGACACAAGCGTCCTCGTTTGGGCCCGTCAGAAGACAATTCGTACGCCGTCTCTTTGATATACGTACCAACACTCAATTACTTGCCACAGAATCCAGGACCTACTGCCACTCAGCGATCAAAATGCCTGGTTTTATCCCGCTTATGGATACGATTCGGATTCTGAGGAGTTGGCTGCAGGCACGGCTCTTGGTAACTGGGGCAAGAAAGATGTGAAGGGCGCACGATGGGTGCGACGAGGAAAACTGAGCGCATGGGGTCCAGGCATGGAAGAATGGCAGGTACGCAAACAGCAATGTTCATGGTGGAGTTCTGTGTTCATTTTCTACTTGACAGGCGGAAGAGCGCGCCCGGAAGCGTCTAAAGCAGCTCCTGCCGCAAACAAAACGATCCCCATCGCCTCCCACTCTTCCTCATTTATTACGTTCTTCATCGCCTCCTCTTACTTCACCTTACCCGCCGCCGGCGTCCCAGCACTACAGTTACTCGTCATTTGTCATGGACAAGGCCGTGACACATACATTCAGGTCCAGCCTCCTCGAAGAACTCGAGCAATCCACAAATAGTCTTATTGAAGGCGAGGCAAACATGAAGAAGGCATTGGGTCGTCTGTGGGAAGTCATCAGCGAGGACGCGGGGCCAGGGCTCACTGATGCCTCTGTCGTGACGAAACGCGAAGACGAAGATGGCGATAGTCCCGAGGACGTGGACCGGGCCAGGAGAATTGCTCGTGCGCCAGACCTAACGCCGCCTATCCACAAGCTGTTCTTGTTCTCATACTCTGGCGAACCACCAGTACACGAACCTTCACATTTCGCGTCGCCGGAAACACAGCAGGACAATCTTGAACGCTCCATCGGCGTGCTGCGAGAACTGCAAGACGACGGCAGAGAATATGTCGAACGTCTGCAGGAGATCAGGGAAGGCCTGGGGGAGATCAAGGCCCAGAGAAACGGAGTCTGGCAGATGGTACGGGAGAGAGCCTTGAAAGAATTGCAAGACGCGGCGTTGATGGCGGTTCCGTAGGATTTTCTGGATTTGCTAGACTTCTGTGTTTGCTCCGCTGTTAATAGTAGTAAATGGTTGTAAATCTGTTCTGTCAATCTATTGCTGCCAGGCTGCTCGACGGACGTCACGTTGAGCAAAGCAGAGGTCCGCTACTCCGACGGTGAGACCTCGCTGACCAATTATCCAAGAGCGGACGTAACCCCAGTCGTCTCAGCGGCAACCTCACATTTTCTTTCTTCATTTTCCCCATGACAGTGCCAGATATTTCTTCTCTCTACATCAATGAATCTTCATCCAGGCCTTCTTCCTCGGACGACATTACTGACAGCCGCGTCCTCAGTGACTATGACCTTCACAAGCTCAAATGTTACGCACAATCGCTCCCTTACGTTATCGAGTCGACCTCGAACATGATGGAGCTCCTGGACTTCATTATTCTTCGCATCGTGCAGTGTGTCGAAGCGAGGGACTACGATGTTGGGCTCTTGCAGTGGGACAGTATGCTCAGCTACTAGTACGTTCTGTTTCACCTTTTGTCGCGTCTGCTAACCAAGTTATGTCACGTTCCAGCTGGACCATGCTCAAGTATCCCATTCCCAAAGAGAAGAGGATTCGTCTTGCCAAGATCTATTTTTATGTTAGCACGATACCGGGCATGTCTACTCAAATGGTGGCGACGTGTTCAGATGCGTTCAAGCTTTTAACAAAATCGAAGAAACGCATCTCTATCGAGGATATGCGTCTACCATGGAGGCCAATATATGACATACTCAAGCAAGATCTCTTCTTGAGTCGGAGGCAGTTCGAGTATACGTATGTCTGTATCTGGTGGCCGGGCGTATTGGACTGACGACGCGTTATCAGGCAGCTGTCGTGGTGTATGGGCTATATGGCAGAGAATTCCCGAAAGTTTTTTCATCCTGCTGCCATAGATGAGATGCTCTCCACTTTCGTCCCACAGTTCAACGGGACCGACCTGGATGTAAGTTTATCGTTGTGAGCTCCTCTTATACGTATACTCACTCTTGTGGTCCCCTTCAGAGCGTATTGTCTTCCCAATATTACCTTCTTACCTTCCTTCCATTAACCCATCCCCAATCATATCTCCCTATGCTCCTTCGGATGTGGGAATCAATAAATTCCTACGTCTATGATGACCGGATGTTGCATTTTCTTTCGAAATTGGCGGAAATGCACGTTTCACCTGATGTCAGTGACCCGCATAAGCTTACGGAGATACCTGATGACGAGAGGTCTGAAGGCGAGCAACGGCCAAAGTGGTCACGAGAGGACCTAAAGGAAGATGCTGCTTGGCATGGCATTTACAAAGATGTGGGCATATTTACTGAACACGAGTGGGGGCTGCTGATGTGTAAATGTCTTGCATCGATGGGTACGGATTCCTGTTCAATTCTGGTACAGAGCTTATAGATACCACAGAGATACCTCTGGCCGACACCGGGTCTCTAAGCACGGCTCCAACTGCAGACAACCAGATGGGATTCGAGATAAACCGGTTGCCTAAAGCCAACTGGAGAATACGTAAGTCATGTGTAGATACTGTATGTGCTTGGCTAAAACACACTCTCAGCATCTCTAGCACGTATCATTGTCTATTCTATGGCTCCAGACGGTTTCTCCATCCCTTTGTCTACGGCACCTACGCCTCTGATGACACCGCTACCATCTGGAATGAATACACCGCAAATTCAGTCTAGCACTTTGAAAGAGTTTCTCTCTGTCCCACTGGGAAAAGCCGTACCATCTAAAGGGAAAACATATCTAGCTGGATCAAAAGCTTTGGATTCTCTAGCCAAATTGATCGCATCGACTGAAAGCTTCTTCCATCCATCTAACTCTGGGGCGTGGACTACTGATGTACGTATTCTGCTGACTGAACGCTTTCATCGCATTTCCATATGCATATATGATGTGTTTGAAAGTACATTTCTGATTATATTTTGTTTAGCTGAGCGCATTCATCAAATATATTGTCTACGATTTCAACAAGCGTAAGGAACCTATCTTTTTCCAACGGTATTCGGTCTCATAGTGTGGTCAGGATGGCATGAGGAACAACAGTCCGATTGCAAAACTCCACTGGTTCGTAATTATTCAATGCGGCGAACGCCTGATCCCAACTGAAAGGGTTAGAATCGAAGGTTGACAAGAACCATGAAACGAGAGCTCGTCAAGTGTTTGAGAACTGTCGCCCTTCTGGCGATGTTCTCACAAGATAACAACACTGTCTCAAACATCCAGAGCTGTTTGAAGTCTATGAGTGTCATGGAGCCTGACCTGATATTGCACCCTGTTCTTCAGCGTGCAGTGCCTTCGCTCGAGGCGCTTGTCGAGGTATGTTTCATCGTTGTTCAGGACCTGCTTGCCACCCAGACGTGTTGTCAGACCCAAAGGACGATCGCCGTCATAAAAGCCTTAGGTGCTGTTGCGCCGGCTATCGTTTCTCGCGAAGTTTACTATCCGGGAGGCAAGTACCTCGTACCTATACTACAGCTCCTGATCCCTGGTATCGATCTGGTAGGTTCCATCATATATCACTGGCTGGGTCTGACTAATTGCGCCATAGAACGACCCTTCCAAAACGGTAAGACCTTAAGGTTCAATTTATGCACTACTCAGAATTTATACTACTACAGTTGTGCACGACAGCGTTTTTAGTGGAAATATCTCAGTACATCAAGTTCAGTGACCTGACGATGACAGGTGAAGATCAGATATCCAGTGCCCCGGACATTGAAGCTACCATTCCTACTCGGACGGCCCTGAACTGGCCGTCTTTCGCTGACGGTGAATTTAACGATCTTGTCGACGAAGAGCCGAGACTCTCCAACGAAGATGAAGATACATTGTTGAAGGACACCACAGGAAGTTTCGCTGACTGGGTTGCAAGCTTCATTCGTCGTGTGATACAGCTGCTTGAGAATCTGCCCGAAGAAGGTCCGAACGGGTCGTCTGGAGGGGCCGTTGAAGGTTTGCAGAGCATTTTAGCTGGGAGTTGTTCTGTAACTTATCATCTTATATAGTGCAGGTGGTGGACGCTGTCGCCGGGGCTTGCAGCCAAATCTGCATTCATCTGTCGGAGCCGCTGTTTGATCTCGTCCTGAATATGGTCTTTGACTATGCGAGCACAAATGTGCGACCCAACGCCGTCCGAGCTATCCATCAATTAGTAGAGTGCATAGCTAATGCGGATCCCGTCAAGACCTTGGCGAGGTTTTTACCGTTTTGCTCTCGGAATATCCGGACGGAGTTGGAGAATGGTGCTTCGTCGCTTAGAACGACATCGGACTCGATGGCTATTCCCTCGGACGCTACATTGCATTGGAGTAGGTCTAGTAATACTCATGACGGTGACATAGTTAACATGAGCTAATCGGTCTAGATTTGGCTATTTTACGGGGTACTGTGTACAAGTGAGTTCTTGCGTGCTTTATGATTCATTCGTACTCATGTATAATTTCTCAGCGACGGCAAGGCGGTAAGCGTTGGTTCACAGTTAGTTCGCTTTCTAAGACCTACTTTTAACCGTTACAGATATTGAAATATAAGGATGAATTGATGTCTTTGCTTCAATTATTGCATTCCAAGACGTACTCGAAACGCGGCTACTCTTGGTTAGGAAAAATGTTGTCAAGCATGCTGTTAACACTCACCCACACATATCCGTTGGAGAACAAATTTGTAAATCCAGATGAATGGAAGAGCGACGGTACATTCTCAAGTGTTGCGGTATATTTACCGATTCTGATGACACGTTCTTGGTAGAATTTCGGTGGAACCATCATTGTCATTGGGGCAAACTTTACAAGCCGGAGGAGATTGAGGTGTGTTTATATGTTGTCAGGGCTACTCCGTCATCATTCACACGTTTCTGGAGGTGTCATGGCATATTCCGAACACGGAGGAAATTGATTTCGCCCTTCAAATTTTCCGAGAACTGGTCGAGCCTGCTTTGTCGCGTCTTGAGGAACTTTTGTTTCCCAAGGTACCTCGTGATGCGGTATGGCGTAACGACTTTTGTCGGTCAGTTCCCATTTTACACAGGTTATGACGCGTATTCTGAGCTCAATAATAGCCACCTTGTTCTCATTCGGAATGCCTTTGCGGGAGTGCCCACTATATCGAAGGAATACCTGTCCGAGGACGATATTCGGGCTTCTTGGCAAACAAGCGATATTCTGTACGTCCCAATTTCTCTCATCTGCACAAGTCGGTTGACCTTCGGTGGTAGAGATGAGATCCCCGAGATGTTGGCGTCGGTAGAATCGAAGAATGCCGGATTTTGCTTGACAAATCCAGCCGACCCTCGTTATCAGTATATTCGGGGTCTCAGACACAGATTCGGGGTCTTCCTACACAACGCGTCCATATCTCTACGTCAGCAAGGAGAAGAGAATAGCGTAGATGCCGTCCAGATTCTTGTATGTTTTGGCCCGCTACTCCCTCACGAAGCTGACATCCTAGCAGATACAAGGTTTCCGAGCATACCTGCTTGAGTATGGAGACAGTAGAGACAGGTGATTTGCGTTGTCGTTGACGTGGCAATGTTAGCCTCACAGTCACCCTTTTTCAGCTTCTTTCTAAACGAGGAACAGTTCAATTCGGAAAAGAACGTCTCTCGTCAGTATGCAAGACAAAAAGTATGGCCTCGGGCAGTTTACGTCCGCAAAGCTAGGTCAGAATTACACTGCCGTTGTATATATGTACACTAATGGATTGGTTTGAATATAGGTATCAGCATGCTGCGAGACTACGTTGGAACTCATTGGAGCGTCTTCGAGGCCCGCTTGAAGACAGCTTAATCGACGACCTCGTTGAATGGTCTGTTTGGCATTACGCGGTCATAAGAGAGTGAGTCACTTGGCTTTTCTTGGATAGGACTCACTCATGAATTGGCTAGGGCAAGCCAGAATTTGCTGGAAAGTATGTGTGGGGTACGCTGTCTGCCTCTAATAACAGATGACATTTATAACTATCAACAGCTCTATGATGGCGTCCGTCGACGAGCCCTTCCGGCGCTCTACAAGTCATTAGAGCCTGGTACCGACGATGACCGAATGAAAGGAGCTCTTTGGACTCTGAATTTTCCTTCCTTCGGGCGATATGCGATTTCTGGTCAGTTATGCATTGTCGTTTACAGATCAATATTGATATCTTGAATCAGAGCCGGTACTAGCTGCTACCCTAGTGCCGAAGCTTTTAGGCTGTCAACATAATGAAAAGGTCAGTCCATTCATACGTTCATCAGCCGTATCTTTAACCCCCTTTGGTGTAGCCTTCGATCCAAGACTGCGTCTCAGCAGTCTCTGAGAATTGTGAGTCCCTTTAGATGCAACATTATCAGGAGCAGCACTCAACATCATGTAGGCATTACAAGTTTTGTCGAACCCTGCTATCTTGTGTACGACGTTTCTTGTCCTCCATTGGACAGAGCCATCAAACGCATCAAATCTATGCTACCCTATGACGCCAACGAGGTAGATATCACGAACCGTTGCCGGGAAGCTAGAATAAAGCGAGTGCAGCTTATGAATGAAGCAGCTGACCATACAGTCCGTTAAACTTTTTTCACATATCTTGTAATCTAATTGGTACCTTCAGACTTCAGAAGTCATGAAAATTGCTACGTCCCCCAGGACACACTGGAGATACGAAATCGCAGCCATCCGATGTTTGCGCACACTCCTCAGGCGTGACATGCCCTTGACTGCAGAGCAAATTCGTTTCTTTGTAGAGCGAACTCATCACAGTCATCCAAGCGTCGTATGTTTCACCGCCTTCTTCAATACGCAGTATACTAACTGGCACTGTTTACAGCGCTATGTACGTCCAGTCGACCATGACCAGAAGCTTTGCTGACCATCAATTAGTATGCTCAACGTTCTGTGATGAAGAGCTTGAGGAACCTCAAATTGCGCACTTTGTGTCCTGATCCAGTAGACCTGTTCCTGGCTAGAAGCACAAATCCATTGAAAGATGAGATTGTCATTCATCCATCTCGTGCTTTAACATCAACGTTTCTAGCCGCGTATAAAGTTCCGTTTCAGTGGAACCAAAAGCAACCGTAGGATTTATCATAGCACTGAATTTTCTACACTAATTCTCGTGTTAGGATATTTCTGGACACGTTCTTGCAAGGCTGGGTGGCTTGGAGTGCGAGTATCGGTCTCTACAGACCACCAGATACCGTCAAGTCTACGTTTCAGCCATGGGACCCTTCTAGTCAAGAGGCCATCAAAGCACTGAGAACAGTGACTACAGATCCGTCATACTGGAAGAATCTTTCAACGTACTTCTCAGAAGAAAATCACGAAGTCTCGTTAACTCAAGACAATGTCTCTTGTGTTAAGTCGATATGTACGTCTGGGAACGCATCTTGTTTGTGCTCTCGCTCAACGACCTTTTAGTCCAAGTGCTCGAGGACGCCCCCTTTCCCGCCCTGAAGCCTACGCTGGACACCCTGATTGTTGATCGAGAGCCGGATAAGCAACGAGCCGCCACAGAGTTGATTGCTGGAGTGCTTGGAGGTAAGTAGTAACGCTGTTCCTTCCCTTGTTTGTTAAAGTCAATCGTAGGTTCAAAGCACTGGCCGCTGAACAAGCAGAAGATTTTATGGGCTTGGTTTAAGCCACTGATCAAGCAGATCATCAACACAAACCTGAAGTCTGATACCCTCCTTGTTTGGACTTCGTTTTTGGAGGTATGTACCATCCAAGAAATCATAGTGTTTGTACTTATATGTCCTAGTACATGTTCTATAAAAAAGATCCTCGACGAGTACAGCCCATTTTTGACTACCTCCTAGAGTCATTCATGACGATGGATTACAACGCTGAGCTGTCCTTCGACGTTGTCAAAATTCTATCCTTGTTTAGGACATGCTATGAAGAGCTTGGTTGGAAGTTCTCTGCCTGGATGGACGAGGTGCTTCAGCGATGTTGGAAGGAAATATACAGCGAACATGAGGACGTCCGCACATATATCGCCGAAATCCTTTGTTTCGCAGATAAGATTAAGGTGAGCATATCCAGTGTATTCCTGATTTCCAGAGTAATCCTGTACGCAGTGTACTCCTCGGCCCACAATACCGACAACCGAAGTATTTGTCAAAGAATGCCGGATGCTTCCAGTTGACTATGACATTATGGGTATGCGGGGCCGATACCATAAAGGGCGGATCCTGGAGCTTGTGGACAATTTCAAGGTCTGGCGGGAGGAGCGAATACCCGGTGTTCGTGCTTTCCAGTCCAAATACGATCGAGTAGGCGTTATGGTGTGCAAGTGGCTGTTCGAGTCGGTTCACGACACACATGCGATCTCCGTCTTCGATTACATTCTACCGCTCATGGTACGTTTCACCACGAAGTGGAGGTCATCACACTTAATTTCATTTCCTAGCCCGAGCTCTTCTGTTTCACCGAAGGTAAAGATGTGCGGCCGGCATAGTTCTCTGTCGATATTCATTCCGTTCCTAGTGAATGACAACGATGAGCTTGCAAACCGGGCACACGTTCTCCTTGTGAGAATGTGCGGTGTGACGCCGCCAAGGGCACTGATAAATCCTATATTGGATGCTATATTTGAAGCTATTCAGGCATCACCGGTCAGCACAGCTCTTATCTTGTCTTGTTGCAGACATTGACTGCCGCTAGTCTTGGAGAGTCCGATTGAAAGCTCTGCCTCTCGTCCAAGGTGTGTCATTCATGTGTTCCACACGGGGAAGTGAAACGAATTGTTGTCAGTATTCTATTTCCGACAGGTCCCGTTGATCAGCGAAGCCAAGGTGGTCGAAATTCTTGAGGCAGGTCTTCTTAACTTAGAGCACAAGTAGTGATTAATTGGATATCAGGTTCTCTGTCAATGTCTGGACGATGAAGTGGTGGAAGTGCGTGAGATGGCTGCTACGTATGTATAGCGGATTCTGTTATGATGAACCTGACTGAAATATTTCATTCTTAGCACGCTGTCTGGTATCCTCCGGCTGTCACCCAGAAGGAGTGTTCTCATCTTGAAGGTTGGTGAATTGGCGTACCTTTCACCGGTTCCCTCCGACATTTCACTCTAGGATCGCTTCGTCAAGCTAGCCAGGATTAGTCGGATTCCAAGTAGACAGGACCCCGAATACAACTCCGCGATACGCCGGCGACATGCGGCCATACTTGGAATATGTGCATTGGTGGATAGCTACCCTTACACCGTCGAAAAGTGGATGCCTGATTTGTTGACTACTATTCTGGCTGAACACACATATGATCCTGTCAGTACCCTTCTCCCATGACTTGATAATGATTATGTCCTAACTGTGTGTAGATACCCATCTCTACTACTGTCCGTAAATGTGCAAGTAATTTCAAGCGGACACATCAGGATACCTGGCACGAAGACTCAAAACGATTTGATGAGGATCAACTATCAGCCCTGTCGACGTTGCTGACAGGGTCCTCTTACTGTTAGTATATGCCTTCGTGTGTTCTCTTAGCATACTAACCTCATGTTTAACAGATGCATGATATGCGATGAATCTATGCTCATCTACATGATTTAACATAATTTCTTGTATTAGAACGTACAAAGCTAGGTCCATGTAGGTATCGTCGAGTACAAGAAACACAAAAGGTCTGGAAACCAACAGCGAATGACAATGGTATCGAGATAGTTGCAGAAAGTGTACAAATGGCAATGCCAAGACCTAGACACGAAGGGGGGAAGGGAAATTGCGGGAAGGAGGCGAGATCTGTGGCGAGAGGCTCAGAGGAGATGCCTCGCCTGCCTCCAACTCAGCATCTGGGCGACCTAAACCCTGAACTGTAGTTTCAATGCCGTTGGCGGTACCTGTTCTGGATCCCGCAGAAGGTACGAAATCAATGGGAGCAACTCTGCGATTTTCGTAGCCCGACTTGACGCGGTTGTTCGAAGTAGACTCTCTAAATGTCGATAAAAACTAAGACGAAAAATTTGTGAGCTTGTGGGCCACATACCTTATTTCTGCGATGAGGTCGTCTATAGCGTACCAGGCGAGTGGACCGTATGCCACGCCACGCCACCAGCCCATAAGGTCAGCTGGCGCAATGTATGCATGGACATGGAGATGGTCTGTCACTGGAATCTTCGCATCTCTGAATGGAGGCGTAATGAATCCAATGCGGAAGTTGCTCGAGGTGGTGTGCAAGGGAGTCGCACCCGTCGGCGACGTTACTGGCGACGACACGGGTAACATAGAATTAAGGAATCGCGTTGCTAGGCCTCTGAGGTTTACCAGGAGGGGTAGATCTGAGGATGACTGGGAGACATTAGCACGGCGTCTGCAGTGGGTCTGACCCGACATACAAGGGTATATATTGAGGGAACATGGAGACTGTTGTCGTCGTGAGCTGCCTGTGGCAAGCATAAAGAGCTGGAACGTACTTGAAGGCGATTATTACATGTCCTGAGCTCGACACTGGATTCGCCTTTTCGCGATACACTGTAAAGTTGTCGTCCCTCCACAGGATCTCTGGCTCATTTATTTCGCGAGTGGAGCTGTGAGAGCGAGGCGAGATGAGGGGATCGTGTAGTGCAGAGCTCACTATGCCGCACAGCGGGCAGCCAGTCTTGGGCGCGAAGTCCATGGTGGTCAAAGGTGGAATTTCAATTCGAAATGGCCAAATAACAAACAACCGATAGGTTGCCGGTATCGTCATGACTAGTACCACCACCGCCATCTTCGACGCTTTCAGACAGGACCTCGACGAGCACAACGACCGGCGAGAGCGTCTCATCAAGGTCGCTGCCTCCTCCACCTCTGTCGCTCTGTTCCTAATATCCGTCCCAGGCTAGCCGTGATGTCACTAATATTTCAAAAAAGGCCATTTTCCTCCTTCATCGCATCGTCCTCGAAGACGCTCCTGCATCGGAGGGCCTAACGCCCGCTCTACGCGCAGCGAAACGGGGCAAGGAAAATCTTCGCCAGGTCCAGCAAATCTACGCTAATATGAAGGGGGAGCTCGTCGGTGATAGATTTTGGCGCTACCAGCACCAAGTCTCGCCCGGTTTACAGGAATACATCGAGGCGCTCAGCTTCTCGCATTTTCTCGAGCATGGGACTTTGATCACCTTTGATCAGGTGCAGCGGACTCTCTGCGATTCCGAGGGAGCACCTGTGCGTATGTAGTGGGACTTGTGGAACTGTCACTCTCCCTCTGACTTGATTTCAGTATTTTCCTCTGACCATATCAGATTACATGCTTGGCCTGTCTGACTTGACAGGCGAACTTATGCGGTATTCTATCTCGGGGTTGACTAAACGAGGCGGCCGATTGCAAGCTATGGATACACTGGGTTTCGTCAGGAACTGTAAAGCTGGTGAGTAAACGGAACACGGGCTGCCTCACAGCATTCTCAACGTACCGCTTTAGATTTTGAAGGCTTCACGCCGCACGTGAGATATCTGTCAAAGAAGCAATATGTGACAGCACAATCACTTCAAAAAATTGAAGACGGTTAGTCAGAATTCCCACTACTTTGGTGCATCCTGACACCAGTTTTAGCTGTATATGCCATCGTAGTTCGCAGCTCCGAATACGATTTACCTCCGGAGATGCTAGATGATATCGTTTCTCAGACGTTTTCCAATTCTGCCGGTGACCGAAGAGGTCACACAAGAAGAAATGCTGATAGTGAAGACGAATTTGACGATGAAGTCATGTAATCTCTGTGTATGAGTTTGAAACTATATAATTTTGGTGTACAACAAGAAACCCGATGATACAATCCTGTAACCAGTACAAAAAAACACTGCAACGAACGATACTATAGAAGTTGTAGATATCAGGTGGTTGTGAAAACCGCAAGCTCTGGTTTTGAGGCGCCTATTTCAAGGTGAAACAGTACGCATCCGTCTTGAAGGGTTCGAACATTCTGAGGTTCAACAAATTTCCCACCTAACTGGATTGAAACATCCTTGTACAGCGACAAGCCTACCGTCGACGCAACAGGATCCCGCAAAATGCAGGAAATCGTTCCACCTCTGAGAAAGTCGACAAATATCGATGTAAGAGGTGAAGTTGGGGTATGGCGTGACACCGCAGTTTCAATCGTAGGAGAGGTTTCCACAGTGCTTGGTCCTTTACTGCGACTGTGGTCATTCAATAATGGAGTAGTTTCGTCGACAGAGCGGCTCTGCTCTTCTACCTCGGTGATACTGCCGGCTGTCTGGGTACTCGGAGGGCTACATCCAAGTAATTTGCGGAACAGCAGCGAAAAGAACAGACTGATGGCCGCTAATACATGTTTTATCGAGACCATGATACCCCGCTCTTTGTTGACCGAGAGGCTATCAGCAGTCACGTCAGAATCGGAACCATCAGGAGTGCCTCGTCCGCTGCTGCTGATACCCATTTCAGAAATCGAATTGCTAGAAGCATTGAACCGAGATTCAATGGGGGACAGATGGGCGATAGGGTGCAGGAAAGGAGATGGTGGAGGAGTAGGAAGTATTTGTCCATCATGGAACGATGAAGAGGGAACCAATACATGGGATCGGAGGATAGCTAATTGGAGCTCCTGTGAATTTTTGTTTTCGAGAGTGTAGAGAGGCGTTAGCATGAATTGCCCGCCTGTGGGAGGTACCAGAAAGCGGACGTTCTCGGGATGCTGATCAGCAGAGTCGTAGAATCGTGCTCTGGAAATGCCAGGTAAGAAAAGAGACAATGGGAATTCGGCGGTCGAAGGTGCAAATTTAGTCCATTCTATGGATATCTGAGAATTCAGAATTGATGCACCGAGTGGTACAATATCCGCAATAACGGGATATTGATCAAGAGGAGAAGCAACGACTGCATGCCGGTCCGATGTGCTCAAGAGGTGACACTTCGTCAAAGAGCAAAATGCAAAGGCCCGATGTACAAAATCTGCCACGCTTGAACCGTGTCTGTCAAAGCATTCAAGATGAACGGAACTACTTCCAGAAGCCGTAATGTCGCCGGTGAGAGAAAATGTAATAGTAGTTCCTTGAGAGGCACTCAGAACAAATGTTTGAGGAAGCAGGATGGGCGATCCATAGATGACTGGAACGAGAAATAGTAGGCACGCATTCTGTGGTTGAGAGAGAAGTCTAGCATAAAGAATAAGAATCATATACGCTTAAGGCGAAAAAAAAACTCACGAATCTGCTCCCACCGCCCGGACATTCCAGTGCTGAGGATAGAAAGCCTTGGCTATCAGAACGCTTTCGCTAACATTGCTACCGGCGTTCCATACATATGTGCCCTCATCATTACGACTCCAATCTTCACCTAAGAGGCCAATACGCTCATCCGACTGTGTCTCCTCGAGAACAAGAGAACCGTTATGACCGAAGGAGCCCAACCACTTGATGTCTCCCGAAGGATACACAACTCTATAAGTGAAGGAGAATTGGCGACGGATATGCGCTGCATAAGGTATGGGCACCACAAGGGACAAAACGTGCTTATCGCTGTTCGCCTCGTCAAAGCCTAACGCCAGCTCGTCGTCCTCGAGTGGAACAGATTCCTGGAAGACGCTTTCACCCCATTCTCCCGCCCTTCTACCATTTACTGGAAGATCCGACCAGAGTTGTACTTTTCCCTTATCTCGTTGGAGTTGCTCGTGGTCACTGGAATCGACGATTGCGGAAAAGCACAATTCCGCAGTGGTCGTGTGCAGGTAAGAAATGGGTACCTGCACACTCTGACCAAGGTTTGGTGTGAAGTGGAAATCCATGGTATGTAGCTGGTCGCGAGGTTGCGACTAGATGGTGATGGTAGCAGAGTAAGTTGGAACTTGGACAGGAAGCGGCCAGGCTCGCATGACATCATGGACACCAGGATTCTCACACATGTTACCGGCTTCTTAGCGCGCTTGAATTTATGTTTATACGTTGGTTATGTTTGTATGCCAGTCAGCCGGAGCGTCTTTCTTTACGACTCGTAATTCTTGTCTTTACATTTACATCAAATTTATATGAACTCAAAAAACTAGAGACGGAAGAAACTATTGACAGAATCCGAGGACGTGTTGACGTATCGAATCGTGTTAGTGCAGGTTCCTATATTCTCCAAGCCTACTTCAACGACATCTCCGTTGACCAAGTACTCTGGAACCACCTTTCCCAGGTTCGTCCCGCTAGGGCTATATATTTGTAAATCATATCGGTATCTCCACTTCAAGGGATTAAATATATACTCACGTCCCAGTGAATATGACGTCCCCTGGAAGAAGAGTGGTGCCCATCGAGAAGAACGAGATGAGATGCTTAACACCAAATATCATATCTGCGGTGCTGGCGTTTTGCTTGGTAACACCGTTAACTTTCGTATGGAGGTTGAGAACCTGGGGATCGGGAATGATATTCGTCGTCACGATAGCTGGTCCCCAGGGTGCCCATCCGTCGGCACCTTTGCCCATCGAATACTGGGGCTGAGGCTCTCCGCCTCGTTCAATCTGCCAGCCACGGTGAGAGACATCGTGTCCGACAGTGTAACCGAGGACGTGATCCAGAGCTTCATCATCTGTAATGTTGTACGCCGCCTTCTTGATGACGACAACAAGTTCTCCCTCCCAGTCCATGCTAGACGTGAAGTTGCCTTGTGTCTGGAAGCCGGCACTAACAGGAATGGGATCGCTCGGGGTGTTTAGCGCTGTCCATGGTTTGTAGAACAGGATGGGCCATTGAGGAATCGTCATATTTCCCTTGTATGCACGTAAGAAGCATTGGCCGCGGGCAACCAGATCATCAGGCTCACCTCATCGATATGAGAAACGTAATTTAGGCCGACCATTCGGACGGTTCTGACCCTTTCGCTGGGAAGAGGAGCCAGCAGCTTTTTGATATCCTGGGCAGAGCATTTGACGAGGATTTTCTTGATACTGTTAAGAGAAATACCTTGATTTCACGTGTGACAGTGAAGTTACCGAGAATATCGCCTTGAATAACCCTGGCATGGGTACTGAAAAACGCGTCGGTAGTGTTGGCGGGTAAGATGGCGTCGCCAAAGTAGACATTTCCATCGCTGGAGATGAATCTAACGATCCGTTCACCTCCAGCGAGAAGGAACAAAGCAGTAAGAACTAGAAGTTGTAACATGGCGTGTTGGAAAGGAGACGGGAGGACGTCGGGACTGGGGTTTGCTTATAAGCTGAAGGAAGCATGGTAATGCGTATGGACGAGAAGGGCATGTGCTGGTAGAGGACAAATCAGAAGCGCTCGTAAAAATATGTGAGACCGAGGTGTTAGCACACATGGGTGCCTGCGGTCCCGAGATGCTAAAAAACCCACCAAACGAACCAGTAAATGGGCTGTCTAGCACGCGATAGGCGCTCCAAGGGAATAGAATTCAAAGGGGATTCGACAAGTATTACATCCGTGCCTATCAGGTGAGAGCATGGTTGGATTCCCGGTCGCACGCCTACTTACATATTCCCACAACATTCCCATCGCGGATCATGGATGACGAGTGATCCAAAAGGAAACGACGCGTCGCGCACGTGATGATACAAACAACGCGAAATTAGCAGTAAACAAAACGGGTGTCCTGAAAAAAGCGTGGATTTGGCAATACACTCTCTTCCATTAACCACCACCAGCACAGCCGTCCAAGTTTCTCGGTTGCCCTCAAGCCTTACCGCCTCCCAGACTATCTTCCAATGGCCCGTACTAAGCAAACCGCTCGCAAGTCTACCGGTGGTAAGTACCTTCGTCGTCGTCATCGTCGGTAGCCTCGTCACTGACAATGTCTTTTAGGCAAAACCCCTCGAAAGCAGCTTGCTGCTAAGTCTGCCCGTAAAACCGCCTCCGTACGTTCGACGCTTTTACCAACGCCCTGTTAGTACTGACCCGAACTCCTGTAGAACGCCGCTGGTGGTGTCAAGAAGCCCCATCGCTTCAGGCCCGGAACCGTCGCTCTTCGTGAGATTAGGCGTTACCAGAAATCCACCGAACTCTTGATTCGCAAGCTTCCCTTCCAACGTCTTGTCCGTGAAATCGCCCAAGACTTCAAGGTGAGCGAGTCAGATATATACGGTCCCGTCGCATATGACTCAGTGTTATTAGACCGACCTCCGCTTCCAGTCATCCGCCGTCATGGCTCTCCAAGAAGCCGCTGAGGCATACCTCGTCTCTCTCTTTGAGGACACCAACCTTGCCGCCATTCACGCGAAGCGTGTAACCATCCAGCCCAAGGATCTGGCGTTGGCCCGTCGTCTCCGCGGTGAACGCAGTTAAGCGAGAGGGTTTCCGGTGGATGACATCGTCCTTGTTGATTTGTATTTTTTATTGATTTATCATGTGTGTGGATTAGTGTACTCCGTCCATATTGTCTCGCAATTGAATGCAGCAGTTATTGTTGCATGTTCTATGCATTTGCTGATCATAAGTAAGCAATGGATGAATGTGTTGGATGTCGACGTTCTGGAAGGAAAGGTCGTGTTTGCCGATGTTTACCGACACCATTTCCTGTCGTTCTGCAAGTCCCCGCTGCCGGAGCAACCACCATGAACATATCCTGCTGCAGCTGGCTCTCTCGCTCTCGTTCTTGTCGAGCGGCAATCGCGTCTCCATCGTTCAGTATCAAATCTCGTCTAGTTTTACGACGCAATACTAGGTTCTACGCGACCCATCGCGATACCCCGGACCTATCTCAGTCACTCGACACAAAGAGAGAGCGTGTACGGCCGGCACAGTCTGCGGGTCCGTTCCAGCTTGGCGTCTCGCAGTCATCGTTCGGATCCGAGGAGAAGGTCAAAAAATGGTCAGAATTGAGTGCGACGGGCAAAGGTGCGTTAGATTAAAAGCGAAAATTTTCATTTCTGCTAACTGCAACATGCAGTGAAAAGAACAACGGCTCGAACCACGAACTTGACCGTCATTCTTTTTGGCGCTGGACTGTCTGCTGTCCTTGTGTACTGTCTAACTTCTGAACTCTTTTCAAAAAATTCACCCACGGTGCTCCACAATGATGCTTGTGACCGTCTGAAGGCCTCCCCTCAGGTTGGACGAATGTCTCCCTGAATAATCTTGTTCTCATTGCCGCACTAGGTCGCAAAATATCTTCATGGCCCACTGACTTTCCATAATAATCCACCATCCTTAGGGAGACCCCGCCATAGGAATCACCATGTCACTTCTGAGATCATGGTTGATTCCACCGGTCGGGAACACATGTTTTTAAACTTTTTCGTGCAGGGACGTCCCCCGGGTGAGACCAGGTCAGACTCAAAATACGAGACTGTGACCGGCTGGATACATGATGCCTCATCAAGTATATCAGAATTGACAGTTGATGGCGCAACCGAGTGGATGAAGGATCGAAAGAAATATCTTTCTGAACAATTTAAGCGGGTGTTCAGGTACCTAACTGGGGCACCTGCTCCTCCTCTGTCGCAACCTGCCTTTGCATCTGCCGACACTGGATCCAAGGAGAAGGAGGAGAGCACTGTGTGGCAGTTCGCAGGCATGTTTTCATCTTTACGGCGGTCGCGAGGGAACCCAGAGCCCCCAGCAGATGGAAGGGTATTCACTGACGGAGAAGTTCATGCTGAACTTGTCATGGTTAGTCGTATTTACTGCCCACTGACTCGAATCTGACTCCGAAATTTAGAATAACGACGGGTATTTCGTGTTCCGTTATATCTTGGTTGATATACCGAGTACGTCTTGCCTTTGCTAATACTTTGAATTAATTACTGACGACTGCTTGTAGACTCGCGAGAACAGCATCCAATACGAGTGTTTGTTGAGAGGACTGGGGGTGTGAGAGAAAGCGAACCTGTTAGGCGGTGGTATGCATAATACTTCTCGGACTCGAGTAGGCGGTTGGGGCGTCGAAGAACTGTATCATTATAATGCATCCAAGTCCATGTATATGGGTATCACAACAATTACTCTCCAAATAGTTTCTGAACACGTTTGAGGACTGAGTCCTTGGACGGGTCTGACAATAAATTCAACTAGAATTCTGAAGAGAGCTGATAAGATGCTACCATAAGGATGATCCTTGGAGGGTATTTCCAGGAGTGCCGGGAATGCTTGCTGGTACTTGTCGACTGTTGGCCGTATCTTCTCAGCAATCTGGAATGTTTAAGTGGTGAGTTTCAGATAGTGTATAGGCCGGATTCGCACGTGTTGATTGATTAGCAGAATTGCGATATCTTTCCGTTCAGTGAAATCTTGAAAGGCGGCCTCGATAGTCGACACCTGCGTTTCTGCGGCGGCCCTCAGAGATCAATACTAGAAAGATACGAGAGTTGCTGACTGGCATCAACGATCAGAAAATTCTTCTTCTGTTTGTCGTTTATATGCCCAATGCCAGCGAGAAGTAAACCGGTAATAGAATCCTACAAACACGGTAAAGGACATTCGGAAATGAAGGAGCAAGCGTTATACATCGTCTCCAATGACTGCAATTAGATTCCGATCTTTGAAGGCCGTTGTTGCCGCCATATCGTGGTCGCTGTGCGCGTCTGACGGTGACCGTACGCAAGAAAGGGGCTATTTTGTTTGTATCTGTGTCCCTGGGGCGACCATACCTAGTCTTCAGTGATGTCAGGCTTCTCGGTAACTTGCTCGCCATGGATATCTTCAACCGACCACCAGCAATATCAGAGGATACCCTACAATATGCGCTGTACCCACCTCAATCTCTATCGGACAAGCCTTCGGTCACCACTTTTGCTGCGTGCATGCACACCTATGTCGACTCCCTGTTACCCGATTTTATCTGGCATCGCGACGCCTTTGAGCTGAAAGTGGTCCCGAACCCAGATTTCGATGGTCAATGGATGCTGGAAGGAAGAATGAGGGTCGGGGACTCTGTCGACGATGAGTGGTGTACCGTCTGGTTGCTGAAGGAAATATCGAATAAATGGGATGTTGCCATCAGCGTCTGGGATACAGATGGAGAGTTTTTACTGATTGAGGCAGCGGACGCGCTGCCGTCGTGGGTCACACCATCCAATTCTGAAAACAGGGTGGGTTCATCTCGTGTTTTCCTTCGCTCCTTACCTTGACCATCTTTCAGGTCTGGATCTACAGCTCCCACCTACATCTTATACCACTCTCACATGTGTCCCCACCATCTAGAAGGCGTCGGCGTCGAAAGATATCGGCTTCCAAAGACAACGATGAGGAGGACTATGTCATCCAAGACGAAGATGAGGACGACTTTATTGCAGTCGAAGACGCGTTAGAACTTGTCAGAGACACAGCTGTTGAAACGAGGTCCCCTATTGCAGTCGAAAATCTTGTCTGGGATAGAATCTCGCAGTATGTATACTATTCCAGTAATTCTAGTGAACTCATTTCCCCCCAGGTATCCGGAAGCCATTCGGAGACATGTTCATATAACCAAAGCTCACCTTCCAGCTGACATTGCAAAAGCATTGGCTATCAACCCGCCTCTAGTTCAGAGAGCTGTAGAGGCATTTTACACTCGAGACGGAATTCAGTTACGGGTGAGTTGTTTTTTTTGCTTGTCAGTCCATCACTTTCCAAATTTTATTAACGTAGGCAGCTCACAAAATGTCGCGATTTTCTCCCAGCACCTCAGTGGTGTCGACGGTCAAAATGACCAGAACGGCGTATGCGCAGCTAACTGGACAAAAATTCTTTCCCCCCAAGATTTTTGGTCGATGGTCAGAGAGTGAAGGGTCTAAAGAATGGCGATGGAAGGATACAGGAATGAAAATTGTGGGTCTTTCGAACTTAACTGGGCATATAAGTTGACTGCCTGCAGGCGGTTGGCTTTGAGATATTATATCAAGAAAGTAAAGGACGGGTGACGACAACCGATGGTACTGCCGAGGGTTTATCAGCATCCGTGAGTTAAAGTATCTGTTTGGACTATATCCTAATCTCAGTTATAGATTGCTGCGAAAAAAGATGCTTTGCGCCGTGATCCCGAGTACGTCAAGTATATACAAAACTTGGTGTCTGCGGGATATTTCAGAAGTGAACTTGACGGGTCGAAGCTCTGGAATAGTCTTGAGGACAAAGCTGCGGAGATTTTCGTGGATGTGCGTAAACCAGAGTGCGTTTACTATCTTGTTAGCCCTATGTCTTCTTATCATTTGGGTAGTGATCATACAAGACAGTCGTTTGCCTCTCTTGTGATAGATGCGATCTCACAAGCTCGTGATACGGTGAGCTACGTCGCAGCGGAAGAGGACAACGATGAGTGGCTCACCATTGACGCGCAAGACTTCGATGACTTGTTTCATAAATTGTCAAAAAGCCAAAAATCTGATGTCATGGATGTTGATAAGTCGGGCGAAACGCTTGAGGATATCGTGGCTTCCGATCAAGCTTCAAGGCTCAAAGATCTAGCTTCCAAAGTCGAAGAATTCGTCGAAGGGGAAGGGGATATAGAGGGTGCCAAATTTGAAGAGTTTGTTGCAGCCTTAGTTTTCTCTCTCTTGGCTGATCTAAATGTCTAGTGAGGACTTCTCCGATGAGGAATTCAGCGATGGATCCATGTCTACGAACTCGGATGACCAGGACGAGGAAGATCTGACCAAGAGGCAATCAGACATGGATAAGCTTGTTCCCAGCCTAGATCCCTCTGAGTATGGCCAAATGCCAGCATCATTCCACAGCAACTCTCAGAAAGTTGGGCCTATGGATGGAAAAAATGATACCGAGAAGAAGGCAGATAAAAATGCTAACACAGAGCATCCTGGAAAACCTCTGAGGCCGCCTATTTTGCCCCGTGACAAATACGATGGTGTTGATTCAGATGACGAAAGCGATGAGGAAGACGCTGAAATGGATTCTGAAGATGAAGAAGACCAACCTCAGGTTGTCGGAGACGTCGAAGTTGACATGGGAGAGGAAGAGGAAGAATTTCTGGAGTTCTCTCGACAGGCTCTCGGAATCAGTGATGAACAATGGAGTGACATCGTCAAAGATCGCAAAGATAGAGGAGGTATAATTTTATCTCATTCGAAGTCCTTTCTAGCTCAAAAAGAATGCAGCATTTGTGCCGAAAAACACTTCGACTGCGTCTCCCTTCCGGTCATCACAACAAGGAGGCGTAGAGAGAAGTCCCGAGCCTGGGCCACGCCCGAATATCAATCCAAATCTTGACTCCTTCGAAGCGGTCATGAAAGCGATGGATGCTGAACTTGCTCGATCGCATGGTGGCAACACCGCAGGTCAGCCAGATAAGGGAAAAGGAAAGGTGAAAGCGACTTCCTGAGAATGAAGACGATGATATTGAAGCGGCCATGGAGGCTGAGTTGAAGGCAGTTCTGGAGGGCAGAGACGATGACGACGAGGAAGAACCGATGGATTACAATCTGATAAAGAACTTTTTGGAAAGTTTCAAGAGTCAAGCGGGACTGTCGGGTCCTGTCAGCAACCTTGCCGGGCGGTTGCACCCTGGGTGGACACTTCCGAGGGATGAATCGTAGTTGCCTAATGTAGTAGCACGTGTCTTTGCACCTTACAATGATCCATGCTGTCCTGATATGTATGTCGTCCAGTTCTCTTCCTAGCCCATCTCAATAATGAAAACCAGTCAACACATCTGGTGTACCCAGACTGTCAAAGTTCTACACGCCCCTACACCAGTCCTCGCAGACCGTCATCCAGAAGATTTTCCAGCTGATATGCTCCCGACCAGCTGGACTATGTAACTTTCTCGATGCTCCAGAACTCGAGGCATTTCTCGGCCCCAAACACGGTGAAGACGAGCGCTGGCGGGTGGTGTACCGGAATTACGCGACACTGTACTTTGTGTTCGTCGTCGACGGCGCAGAGAGCGAGCTGGGGATATTAGATCTAATACAGGTGCGTTGGCGCGATCTTTTTGAGCAGCTGAATGAATGCCGTGCCAGGTATTCGTGGAATCGCTTGACCGAACATTTGAGAACGTATGCGAGCTGGACCTTGTGTTCCACTTTGATGAGGTGCGTTCTGTATCACCTGGCATGCCTTCATTCTTTCAATACTGTCGCAGGCACACCATATTCTCGCAGAGATTATCCAGGGTGGCGTGGTCCTTGAGACGAACGTTGACGAAATTGACCGTGCTGGTGCGAAATAAAGTTCTCTCGCTTGAATTGTTCTCATGCCAAGTTGGACAGTGCAAAGTATGGCAAAAGCGCGGAAAGATTCCTTTGCGTCTGCGAACCCGCTTTCTCTTGGCGTAGGTTCCATTGGCTCGCGAGGGAAAACACCTCTGGATTGGATCGGTAGGCTGACTGGAACAGGCGTCCGATAACGACAGCATTGTGGGAGTACTACTAACATCGCATGTGTATCATATATAGAGTTCACGGTGGAATGTACAAATACAGAACCCGGTCTAACTTCCGGGAACAGGCAACAGTGTTCCTGTGGAATCTTATCAGACAAGTAATGAAAGGAAGCCGCAGCACGACATACGTTTTCGCTTTTTCTTTCCCCCACCAGGTGGTCCTCTTCCAGGCGGTTCCTGAGGAGGTGGAGCAGGTGTAGATGCCTGAGAAGGAACTGTCGAAGTTTGGGTACCAGCGGCCGGCGTCTGCACCAGCGCTTGAGCATGGACCTGGATTTCTGTCGGAGGCACGGTACTGCTGGTCATTTGTGCAAAGGCACTCGAAGAGACCGCCGAGCTGGAGTGAAGGGCTGTCGCTCGCATAGCATTAAAGAGAAGCATAGTATTTTGCTGCCGCTTCCCGTTCCCATCTGCAGGGTTGGTGCTGTCGTCAGGCATAGGTGTATTCGCGCCCGTGAGGTCATCCGCAGCAGGTTTCTTCGCTGTCTCGTCGAGTGATGGATCTGTGATTGGCCAGACAAACCCCGTTCGGGGCGTATAATCAGGACGGTGGGAACGGAGAATGTCCAGAGATGTTTGTAACGAGGTTAAGGAGGTCAGCTGTAGATTGCTTAACAATTATTGCAGAAATGAAAGGAGATAACTGACCAATCGGTTGGATAATACGGTGTACAGGTCAGGCGACTGGTAGATTCGGTTGTTGATGATAAAATACGCCGACAGCGGTATCACTGAGATGCGTCACTTGGGAAAGGAGTGAAGGCCTAGCAACGTACCTTCTTCGGGTGAGAGTCTTTCACGCTTCTGTATGATGAAAAAAGAGGGTGGTTGAGCATGAACGACGGCGAATTCGACGCCAGTGAACCGCCTGCAAAAAGGCGCATGAGTATATGCCACCGACATCACAGTTCCAGCACGTACTTGAGCTCCTCCGCCTCGTTCATCACGGCCACGTCAGTATGCATCGTCTGCATGCGCAGCACCTGGTTATTGCTCTGCTTGTCGTAAAACATGGACGTGGCGAAGTATTCAAACACGTTGTCGCTGGTGAGCGGTCCATTGGCCTGTCGCGAGACTCAGCGAGGAAGGGGCACAGCGAGCACAGGCGGACCTGTATCCATTCGTGCCAGATGAAGAACCGATGGCTGTAGTCGTCCGGGGGATGGAGGTCGTTGATGTCCATGGCTGTCCAAATTAGGAAGCGCGTCTCCTGCCTTTGTCGATCCGGTCTGCCGGTACTTAATACCCTCAAGTCGGGTTCCTCTGTCCTGTTCCGCTGTGCTGGGTTGCTTTTTTACTTATTACCTGCTTGTGCTCGTTGCTATGCCTTGTGCTTCCCCCGGTGCTGCATATCTGTTCTCTGATGCCTTCGCTGCAGTTTCCTCGTTTCTGGCAGACTATACTGTACCACGTCAAAACTCACGTAGGCATAGGCATAGTATGTGCCGTAGCCTATTTCGATCCGTGAGTGTTTTGTTCTTTTTATTCTCCTTCCTTGGCTGACGTGTTCCAGTGGCAATTGGAGTGTTGATCTCCAGGCAGGCTCGAGTTTTGGCTACAGGCCGATGCTGTTTGTCATTCTCATGGCCGGTTTGGGCGCTATTGTCCTACAAGTGCCGCCTCTTTCATCTTAAAGGAATCTGGCAATTGATGCGGTCTTTAGACACTGTCCTGTAAACTGGGGTGCGTGACAGGCCTTGACCTGGCAGCCCACTGCAGGCTCCTCTTGCACGATCATCCTAAGCATCCTCTTCTCGTTCGGCGCCTAGTCCTCTACCCTTTATACGTTCTCTCAGAGGTAGCCATTATCGCCACCGACCTTGCAGAGCTCTTAGGATCCGCCATTGGAATCTGTCTCATCTTTCCATCCCTCCCACTCTGGGCGGGAGTGGTCATCACGGCTCTTGATGTCTTTGTCTTTCTCCTCATCTCTGATCCTACCCGCAAGCATAGCCGTCTGTTTGAAGTGGCCGTTATCGCTCTGGTCATGTCGGTGTTCGCTTGCTTCATTGTGCTTATTGTTAAAGTCAAGCCTGATTGGCCGGGAGTGTTTATGGGGTATATACCTTCCAAAGCACTCTTCAAATCCAACCCGGATGCCGTCTACTCAGGTATACAAATTCCTCGGCGTTTGTACTTCCGCTAACCATGAAAACCAGCCGTTGGAATTCTTGGTGCAACAGTCATGCCGCACGCTCTCTTCCTAGGCTCTTTCATGGCGACTCAGGACCGGCACTCACCCCCTCCGCATCCAGATCAGGTCACTGAACCCGACCTCCCTCTATACAACCTTTCTTCACGCGTTAAGAAGGGAATTAAAGAGCTTTTCGCAGTGTCTACTGCGGACACAGACATCCGCATCGTAGAGGTGAAGAGAGAAAACCACTCTCCGGCATTCATACGACAGCACCTCAAGCATGAAATGGTAGACGTCATCTCAAGTTTACTACTTCTGGCTGTCCCGATTAATTCGGCGTACGTCTCTTTCAAATCCGAATTCTGTAAGCCATTGACGAGAGACGGTGGCTTAGTATTTTAGTTATGGCCGCTACAGTATTTTATTATGTCCCCGAGGATACAGATGACATTACCGTAGCCGGTCTCTTTGATGCCCACGATTTGATAAAAGCGAGGATCGGCAAGGGTATACGGTTTGAATTATTAAGACAAAAATAGTGCCTAATTTCTTTAAACCTAGGCGCCGCCTTTGTATTTGCCCTTGCCCTGATTTTGGCAGGACAGACGTCGGGGATAACAGCTACTCTTGCGGGCCAGATTGTGTCGCAAGGATTCATCAACTGGCGTGTGTCGCCGTTCCTTCGGCGTCTGCTTACCCGTGCGCTCGCACTGGTGCCATCAGTCGTTGTAGCCGTTGCTGTGGGTCGTGCGGGTATCGACAGTCTCCTTGTCGTTTCTCAGGTAATCCTGAGCGTTGTCCTGCCGTTCGTGGCGTTCCCGCTCATCTGGCTCACATCCTCGAGGCGCGTCATGCGCGTGGAGGGCGGACAAGACCATAGCAACGGGTGGATCTTGGCCGTCGTGGCGTATGGAATATGGGGAGTAGTTCTGGTCGCTAATTCATATGCCGTGGTGTCTTGGGGCAGCCTGACGTGAAATTAGGGCCGGGTACCGCATGTCTGGACTTTAGTTGGCCGTGCATCGATTGTATCGTACTAAGCATGTTTTAAAATTTAGTGTGCGCGAATCCGGAATGTTCTTTGCGGCGTGAAGAGACGAGACGTGTTTCTCCCTTGCCAAGAAAGAGAAGAGAAGAGAAGCAAGGAGAAACATTGGGCCTGACATGCACCTACCGACACCCACAGGACTGAAACAGTGATACCTAAGGATACTTAGTGATACTTGCAGAACTAAAAAGCGCGAGGCACCGGAGCGAGAGCAACGTGTTTTCATAACGATCATTTGATATTACATTCTGTAGACGGAGAAAAAACTAAGCGAGCTGAGATTTCCGGAAGATTATATTTAGATACTATGCGAAATAAGTGATTTAAAAATCAATTCGAGACCAAGTCCGTCACTGGGCCACGAGGCGGTACGAAGATTGGTTCGGTCGAAAAGCGCACGGCGTGCAGGATGTCAGGCGACATGGGGGTTGGACAAGCCAAGCTGGAGCAGGATTGAGGACATGATGGTGAACAGAGGGGAGAGGACACACATAGATTTAGACGGGATCATTATTTAAAACTCTACTTGATCTCCGCGCAGTCGCACTGGGCGCTGCGGCCAACTGCGCCCTTGCCACAGACGTCACACCAGGATCTATTTCCCTGTTCGACGCCGATGGAATTTTTGGACGAGTTGGAATGGTGGGAGCTGGCGACAGACTCGTCGCGATGGATAGAGATGATGTGACGGCCAAGATCGTGCTTCCTGGAAAAGGAGCGGCCACACGAGCGGTGGGGGCAGACGTGTGGCTTGAGACGGTTAGGATCATGAGTGGCCATGTGAGTTTTGAGGTTGTAGGCCCTGGCAAAGGCTGCAGAGAGCGAGGTTAGCAGAGAGAGAAGGAACGAAGGGAGAGCTACTTGCCTCTTGGACACGAAGGACACTGGTATTTTTTGCGAGGGTCCTGTTTGTGGTCATCGACGCGGATTGGGGGGACATTGGGCACCACCGGAAGCTGCGTCGAGATATGCGACGGCGACACGGTGGCCTGGCCCATGCTGTAGTAGTAGCCAGCGGACCTGGACGGCGGTCCGTAGTCCGAGTAGCTGGTGCGAGCTACGTACTGCTTCGCAGCCGCAGAGGGCGGCGAAAGGGGTGGGGTCGGGGGCAAGGAGCCGAAGGAATTGGGGTCGACATTGGCAGGAGAATAGTCGCTGAGGGCGTCGACTCTGATCCGTTGAAAGTCCATCTCAAGGTCTAGGGGAAAGGAGTAGTTGGAGGCAGGGTACTCATATGCAGAGTCGTAGGAGCTCTCATAGGCTGAGCTCCGTGCTGAGCTCTCCGTGATTGCAGAAGGGGGTCCCCGTGTAGGCGTGTCCGATCGCAGAAACGAGTAGGCGTCGTTCGAGTCGACCGTGAGCAGCTGCAACTGCGCCTGGTCGATTCCAGCGAGACTCGAGTCAAGCTCGCTCTCGAAGAGGTCAGGATGGGGTGCTACAACGTCCAAGGGCGCTGCAAAGGAAAGAAAATCAAGGCCCTGCTGGGTATTGGGCTTGGAATAGTCAAAGTTGTCGAAAGTAAAAGCGGAGGCCATCGTTGCTGCGGACGTGGTGGGGGTCGAAAGCTAACAATCTATGAAATGTCATTGCCAAATATGACTGCTGCGCTTTCGCTTAGTCATCTCTCTCACGTCCACTTGCACTGCCCGTGTTTCCACCTATTCTCGACCATCCTTTTACTGCGTGCTGCTGCGATCTCAGCGCTTACCTCGTCCTTTCTCATTGCTTACTGACACTGTTCTCTCGTCCTTTTGGCCTCTGTCTTTTCCTTTTTTTACCCTTAGTCTGTCCCGGTCTCCGATAGTTCGCACCGGCTCGGCGGCCATATATCCGACCGTCAGCTCGCATTAGTCCGCCTTGTCGCATTCATTTTTACCGCCAGTGTCTTTTCAGTGGGCCCCGTTGCCATGCTCTTGGGCCGCCTGATCCGTCTTCACGCCGGTTCCTGAAATGATTCGCGTCCCTCTGCCGCGCCCTGGACCGATTATCACGGCTCCGCCTAGCTCAATCGGATAGAGCGTCAGACTCTTAGGATGTCCAAGGCGGCGGGATCAGATCTGAAGGCTGCGAGTTCGACCCTCGCGGTGGGCTACTGAGTGAGTTTTTGTCCAAGGTAATGACTGACTCCGGAAGTCCAAGATTGACTTGGTCTACTGTGATTGGGCGCCGCGGGTAATTCGAACTGATTTCCTGTTGTCTGTTTTGTTCCTCGGCAAGTAGACCTTTCCGTTCGAACTGAACCCAAAATGTCCTGTAACATGCAAATCTTAGCCGTCGGTGCCTGCATCTGACAGTCCCCGTCATAACAACGTAGGAATACACTTTCAAAGACATACCGAAATGGCGACTTGACCTTGGATGTCCAGCTCTTGGGCTAGGTCCTGGACATCACAGACGTGCGTTGACCGGACTCGGACCGTCCCCCGGATGTCTACCGTTTAAACGTCGCTCCTTTCTCAAGTCGTTCTAATTTTTGTGGCTTTAACAGCGGCTTTACTTACCGGTCAATACCGTCGAAAATCTAGTGCGGGCCTTCTTGCAATTCTTTTGTTTACTCCACCTATTAGAGGCCCTGGGTGGGACGAACGGTATATCCTGTGCGCCCCGATCGTCGATAAGCCCCCCAAAAATATGAGGTTCGTTGGCCACCCGTGGTGGTTAAGTGCGTAAATTCCGGAACTAGGGCCGGTATACCTTCAACAGCAACTTAGCTTCGACGACGTAACTTACCTGGCCTGAGATTTAAATGTCGCGCCAGTTCTAGAAACCATAACGCCAATAATAAAAGGTTATTGCTCATTTGTCGGAAATTCATTTGCAGTAATGGTCATAATTGATAAGTAACAGGCGAGGACCTGCCTGAGCACTTGGCTCGCGGAATCTAAGTTTCCATTTCTATACACCGAAGGTAATCCGGTAAATTACCTCCCGCTGGGAGAGAATTTTTGTCGAGGTAACTATGTAGCTGCCAGTCAGGCATAAGACTCAGTCCAACTAAGTGTATTTGCTACATGAATGAAAGCTCTTAGGATAAAGAACAGGTGTAAAAAACGTGAAAAAGGCAATTGCAGCGCGCCGGTCATTTAGGTAAGTAACGGTATAAAACACCCCTTAGGGAATTGCCAGGAAAAAATAGTAATTTACACGGTTTCAACTTTCGGTCAAAGTTCAATTCTGGAGTCTAGAGTTTAGACTCCGCAGAGCAGTAATCATCAATGATCAGACCTCTGAGATTCTGAGCCTTGAGGTGACAGGTCTCCTTAATTAAAAGCTTAGCGAATGTTTTCCAAGGCAAAATGACTAGCCCACCGCGAGGGTCGAACTCGCAGCCTTCAGATATTATTCCGGACCGGTGACTCCGCCGTAAAAGTCTGACGCTCTATCCGATTGAGCTAGGCGGGCCATGAACATGGTGAACTCGTGCAATACATATCGTACGGTTTCAGAGATGAACGGGTACGCATCCAAACGAATATGGGACACGAGAGATCGCGTCGGTACTTATGCACTAGCACTAATTATCCATTTATCAGGGCGTTGAATTCAAAAAGTGGAACCTGAAGTTATTGCAACGGTCCCATTTCAGCATGCCCACACTTCCTTGGCCAATGGCGACACCCCCGATCAATGTGAAAAGACTGTTCGCGCGATTCCGTGTCTCATCCCATCCGAAATTGTACGGATATCATTAACGTAGATCTTCAGCGTCACCCCGGACAGTGCACCAGCCATATCCATGATGATTCTCCTCGCCTTTGGATCGCTACAAAACACCCGGGTCCTCCACATTGGGACATAAATCTCTTTCGCGTTAGCCGGAAGGGAAATGAATCCAACATGAGCTTTGTGTAACCCACATAAGAGGTTTCTAGGTGTGAGATCAGGGAAACGTAAGTCATTTTCTATGTCCATTTCTAGGACATCCATCAGTAGGTAGATAGGAAGATACATTTTTCATCGTTATCGACAAAGACAAGATATGCGTAGCGTCGTTCGCCCTTCCATAAACTTCCTGGGATGGCGGTTTTCGCCTGAGGAGAGCTGCATTGGCGGGAACGGGTGGAGCCACGCGCAATGCACTGAGAGTCCGGTGATACGCTCTTCCTGAATGCAACCTGGACCATATCCAGCAGTGTGCGTTCGACAGAGGGAGAGGGAAACGCTACGTTGAGCATCGACGCAGGTTTGAGGAAGATGTTGTCGAACACATTTGCCTCGTAGTTAAGCCAGGAATCTTCGGTTGTGAGAAAACAATGGAAAGAGTAATATTTGGAGGGCGTGAATAGGATGCTGGAAGTAATGGAAGACAGGGGCAAGGTATCTGCAGGCGACACTCTCCAGATGCTATCACTGGACATACCAACACAAGAGTATACAGTCATATTCATCGCCAGGAGGTGATTTAACCGTTCCAGAGAGCGAACTGAGGTCCTTAACAGACAGAGCGACATAGCGGCGATGATTGCTACACAGTGTGATAGGGCCGTGAAATAGACTATGAAGGGAATAATGTCACAAGGCCACAAAGGCAAAGGCGGCGAGGAAATCGCGTATATATCTGCATGTCCATTGTCATGAATTGAATATGCCAGGTACGAGATGAAATCTGGAACCCCACACCAAACATTCGAATGCTTCAAATACCACACAGCTGGGGGTGCTAAATCGCAGACACTAAGAGGGTTTGAGGGCGATGGCTGTGTTGAAACGGCTTGCTGCTGACATAAACATCACGCGAAATGGCCTGCCCTAAAGCTTGTTATTGTGACTGAGCCCACTCATTTTTACCTCCTGCTTGGTCACTCACCCTCATCATGTCTGGCTTTGACGCGAACAATGTCTACAACGTCTCCGTCCATGACCCACCACCACCGACCGCGCCAGAGTCGGCTTCTGATACGGAGAAACTACTATTGGACTTCTTGCTGCAGTATCGCGTCGGGGGAGAATTCATCTACAGGTGCGCCAGTCAGTGCTGTTACTCGGAGTCTTTGGAGATTCACACTAGTACAGGGACATGCTTCGCGGGAATCTTCTTTTGAAGCAGAACGTTCTGGAAGTTGACCTTAGGCACGTCAGCCTCTACAACGACGAGCTGGCACATGCGATTCAGGATAGACCAGCAGATGTCTTGCCACTCGTACGTGATACTCTTCTGTTTTGTTGATCTATGCTTAGCTTGTACAGTTTGAAAACGCTGCTACTCGTGCCGCTAAAACCATCCTCTATCCTCTGGCCGGCACTGATGAGGCAGTCAATGCAGTCGCCGAGTCTATCGACAAAGTCCAGATAACTCTTCGCTCTGGCCTTAACCTCCTCCAATTCCGTGATCTCACCGCTAACACCATCAACAAACTCGTAAGGGTCCCAGGAATAGTCATCTCAGCTTCTGTCCTTTCATCCAGGGCGACGAAGCTACACATCCAGTGTCGCGCGTGTCGTTCTGTCAAGACTATATACCCGCCCGGGGGAATTGGAGGCCTTGGATATGGAACCGGGTCTGGATTGCCTCGGAGGTGCGAAGAGCCTCCACTTGACGGGCAGAAGAAAGACTGTCCATTGGATCCATATCTCATCATCCACTCAAAGTCCACCTTTGCTGACCAGCAGACACTGAAACTTCAAGAAGCGCCGGACATGGTGCCCGTTGGTGACCTGCCGAAGCATATGCTCCTTTCAGCGGACAGATACCTGACGGGGCAGGTTGTGCCTGGCTCAAGGGTTATCGTTACCGGCATATACTCGACCTTTCAAGCTGCACGGGATGTAAGTCTTTGATCTGATCCCTTGCATATGCATAACTTCTAACGTCATACTAGAAATCTGCCGGTGCTGCAGCTACTCGAAAGCCATACCTCCGTGTCGTCCACCTCGAAATGTCTTCCCCCTCTGCCGCTGGTTCAGGTGGTTCCAACCCGTTTGGTGTGCAGTTCACCCCAGAGGAGGAAGAAGAGTTCAATGAAATGGCGCGGAGTGAAGGTTTTTACGAACGCTTTGCCAAGAGTGTTGGGTCCCAGCATTTACGGGAGTCTTGGTATGTTACAACCTTTGGTCCCGAAAGCTCTTATATACTCATCCCATAACAGACATCAAAAAGGCTATTACCTGCCTCTTATTCGGAGGGTCAAAGAAAGTCCTACCGGACGGTATGCGACTTCGTGGGGATATAAATGTCTTGCTTCTTGGCGATCCCGGTACCGCAAAGAGTCAATTGCTCAAGTTCGTGGAAAAGGTGGCACCCATCGCTGTATACACATCTGGAAAGGGTTCTAGTGCTGCTGGTCTGACAGCGTCGGTGCAAAGGGATACAGTTTCGGTGCGTACCTGCTTGCTATCCCGAAGCTTGGCAGTTGGAGTAACCGCGGTTTAGAGAGAATTTTATCTTGAAGGAGGCGCTATGGTCCTTGCAGACACAGGAGTGGTGTGTATAGATGAATTTGACAAGATGCGGGATGAGGATCGCGTTGCAATTCACGAAGCTATGGAACAACAAACTATATCTATTGCCAAGGCGGGAATTACTACGGTACTGAACACACGTACCAGTGTCCTTGCGGCGGCCAATCCGGTCTTTGGTCGTTACGATGAAGGACGCAGTCCGGGCGAGGTGTGTTTCGTCCTTGGGTATGGAATCGAGCTGGAATATTTCTTTACAGAACATTGATTTCCAAACTACTATCCTCTCTCGATTCGATATGATCTTCATTGTAAAGGATGAACATGACGAGATACGAGACAAGGTTAGCTCAAAACCTGCAGTAATCCAGCCAGTTCTGACACATTTTCTGCAGACTATTGCGAAACACGTCCTGAATGTTCACATGAACAGACCTAATCACCTCACAGACGAGAATGGTGAAGGAGAGTTACCTTTGGACAAAATGAAGCGATACATTGCTTATTGCAAACAGTAAGATATCTTGTCTGCGCATCTGTGTTATCGTTGAAACCTTTGCAGGAAATGTGCCCCCCGACTATCTTCCGAAGCCCAGGAGATGCTCAGCAGTCATTTTGTTAGTCTACGGAAACAGGTCCAGCAGGTGGAACAGGATAACGACGAGCGAAGCTCCATACCTATCACCGTTCGTCAACTTGAAGCGATAATCCGTATATCAGAGTCCTTGGCGAAGATGACACTCGCACCTGTTGTGCAAAACCATCACGTAGAGGAGGCTATACGATTGTTCAAGTTCTCTACCATGGATGCCGTGTCCGCAGGTTCTGCCGACGGTCTCTCGCGAGGAGGTCTGAATGAAGAGATGACGCGTATAGAGAAGGAGCTGAGGAGACGTCTACCTGTCGGGTGGCGAACTAGCTACCAGAGTCTCATCAAGGAGTTTGTTACGCAGCAGGGCTACTCCAGCCATGCACTTGAGAGGACGTTGTACATCCTAGAGAAGCGGGAAGTGATTCGGTTTTCCGGACAGGTGGGTGTTAAATAGTGCCGTTTATATCAGGTCTAACAGTGTTCTTCGTGATCACAGAAAAAAGTCGTCCATAGGTGCGCAACGTCATTGTATTTTCATTCTTGATACTGATTTTGCTTCATACAGGGTTGGAGTATAACCTGGTGCTGTGGCGTGATCAACTGGATCGAATGTATGATTAATTTATATCTTGTGTACTATTTGTGTTGTTTGTATCGCACTACTGTTATCGGATTCAGTTGACACGGTTCTCTGCAGAACAATGGTCCAGTCCTCTATGTAAATTGGCTACTAATCAACAGTGGTTGCCGCTGGTTATTAGGACTTAGGAGCACCGACGGGAAACGACTCAGTTAGAAATTGCGTACTGTCGAAGAACATGACAGGAAAATTAGAGAACGCGGTAAAGCCCTCTAACAGTATCTTCCCGAAGGTTCAGCAGAATAAGAATTTTATGAGAAGGGGTGTCACCACGGAAACGCATCACTGAGGGGGAAAGAATAACATACCCTTCAGGGTACTGTAAAGCCAAGCCTATTCAACCAAAATCTTAAGCGACGAGTTACAACTTACAACAGTGAGGACTGATTCATTCCAAGAGTCAACAAAACCGAGGTCAAGTGACAACCTACAAAAAGGACTTTAGCCCACCGCGAGGGTCGAACTCGCAGCCTTCAGATCCGCCTAGGAGTTATAAGAGTCTGACGCTCTATCCGATTGAGCTAGGCGGGCCATGCACAATTGTTCATTATTACCATATTTACTCATAGACAGAAGTCAAGACATTACATCACACTTCTTACCATCTCAAACCCTCATTATCATCGACGATGATGAGCGCCATGGATACAGACGAAATCTCTGTGGTACTCCCATCCACAACGACATCGGGTCTATCGATATCTTTGTAAAGGCGGTTTTGACTTACGCTTCAATGATTGACCTTGTCTGTTAGGCATCCCTTACCGATTTTGAATATTTCTGAACATTTGACGCGACGGAAACTACAAACAAACACCTCTACTCCGTTCAGTGAGTCGTATGTCTCGTCTCGATGTTGCGAGAATATACTCGAACTTTGTTGCAGTTCTTGGAGCCCTGCTGGGCACTCAGAACGGAAGAGATGTAGAGATCGTGAATACGTTTGAATTGGCTGTGGAAGAGGATGGTACTACAGTGGATCATTCTTTCTTGGTATCGCGGCGTGACCAGTGTACGTGAGCCTCATTTAACAGGATGCGTCATTGCTTAAATGCATGGCGTTTTATAGACAAGCAAGTCTTTCCCTCGTTGGAATTCATCGGCTGGTACACAGTGGCTCCCGGACCATCTTCGCGTCATATCGCACTTCATTCACAAGTGCGCACCTTGATCCTTCTGCTTACACTTATCTTACCAAGGTAATAGTTCACAGGATACTGCTCGACGCCTCTCCTTCTCCTCCTTCAATCCTCCAGTAACATCTCCACTGGCTCCGATGGCAATCAAACACTTCCTTTCAAAGCCTATGAGCCAACGATCGAGATTAGGGACCGTCTGTCTCGTCCAGTCTTCATTGAGGCGTCGTACAATGTAGAGACAGGTGAAGCCGAACGGATCGCTGTCGACTGGACTGCACGCGGTGGCGGTAGTGGCACGAGTTGTATGTTTTTGTTCCCTATGTTGGCTCTCTAATAGTGAAAATTTCTGTAGTGGAATCACATCTACAAACGCAGCGAGCGGCTGTCAAAATGCTCCATGACAGAATCGTCATCTTGGTTCACTATGTTACAGAGGCTTTAGCAGGTAGGGTGAACCTCGTTGGTGTTTTCCTCTTATTGAACGCATTCCTGCCTAGGCACAGCGCCTAAGGATCAAGCTATTCTTCGATCCATCTCAGCGTTGGTAGCCTCACTTCCTGCAACAGAAAATAAAGCATTCCGCGAGGAATTTGATACGGTCGGAGGTTCTACTATATTCTGCCTTTACATCGCTGATAGTAGGATCGGAGTAGGAATACGAAGATGTTCAGATCACAGCTTTTCTGTCGTCTTTGACCAAATCAACCAGCATTTTGAATGATGTGCGTCCCACACCGTGCTTCACCGATTTCAGTCTGAATGACGTTCTGGATTTTAGCTCGTTGATAAACATATCATAATCACAGCCAGTCGAGAGGATAAGATGGGGGCCCGCCGAAGACCTATAGGCAGAATGCCGATGGCAGAATGGCATTGAGCTCAGTTAGACCCGTAGAAACCATTATCACACTCATCGCGTATTTGCTGTTACGACTTTCCGAACTGCAAAATTGTATCCATCGTGACCTCTGGTAGATCTACGCTGCGAAGTACCGGCACAAATTCTTTCCAGATTCCTAGCCCGCTCATGGAGCTTTCCAATAATTGGAAAGAAGGCAGGCTACCTACATCAGACCATTTAGGATCACAAGCTTAAAGAGTACTACATTTGTATGGCCGTCTGGCGAAATGGCATCGCGTCTGACTACGATTTGGAGCTTAAAATCAAGAATAATCAGGAGATTGTAGGTTCGACCCCTACGTCGGTCATTTTTGCCCTCTTTGAGGAGTGTTCTCACTTTGTCAATGTTATATTGTACTCATATGTATTCAGAAAATTCTACGTGGAAAGCTCAGTCAGAGGTAAGCTCGGTCACTAACCGGTAGGTTACCGGTGTATAAAAGTGCGTGATGAGAAACGGCATCCGGCGATCAGTCTTTCGCCACTACCACCACGATGCGTCAAGGCCGTCATGACGAGCACAGTAGCAAGGAGTATCGTAGAAATGGTGAGGCGTTTTATGTGAGACGGATGACGAGTGCTCACATCCGACCTGATGAACCTTTGCGCATGACCCTCGACGCTGTTTACCTGGCAATCCTACATGCTCAAAGACCACTCCCGCTCTAGGTCTCTAGGAAGAGAAAAGGAAAGGCGATATCATTCACCCGATGACGAAGCACATGTTACGCGCTCTCGACATCAACTACGAGGGGAAAGCAGTCAACGCAGATATGTTGTACCAGCGAAGTCTCCCGAAGGTGACCGTAACACGAGAGGTCGAGACCGGCATTCCAAAGACATATCTAAGCACCATAGAGATTCTTCTGTGAGCATGTGCAAGCCCGTTTCTTCCGTGTGGATTCTGACGCATCCTTGTCAAGCGGACGCCTGTGCGTCATTTTCCTATCAGCTCGCGTGGAGAAACATTGTTTTGACCTTCAAAGTGGAAACTATTGTCATTATAGGAGCATGAACATCGTCGACGCAGCCGTTCATCTGAATCACACTCTTCCTTCTCGAGTGAAGACCACAAGAAACGCAGGCGTAGTTCACGCTCTAGGTCACCTCGTCGAAGGCAAGATAAGGATTCGCGAAAGCACAAGGACAAGGACTATGAAAAGAATAGGGAAAAAGGGGAAAAGCAAAGGCAAAGGATCGAAAGAAGGACAAAGACAAGGAGGAACGGAGAAGTGTCCTAACGGGCAAAAAAGTTTTTCCTTTATTCTTCTTAGCGCCCATTAGATCTCATTCTTGTCCCAGATCAAGTTGAAAGTCAGAAAAGAGAAGGGGGACGACGAACGGGAAGCTAATAGGAAGGATCTTCTACAGTTTTTGAACTCGACGTTCGAATGAACCATGCGCATCATTAGTATGTTATCTAAATATCTACAGTAGCCATACAGTGCTATCTAAGCGTCTCTTCGCCTTATGCATTAAATAAAGTACTACAAATGGGTATCGAAAGAATTATGCAACAAAGAATAGATTAGAATGCTCTCCAAATAGATGTTACACATGATGAATAAAATCTAGTTGTTAGTTCGCCATTCCTAACCAAGGTCTTCCTGATAAAAGAAGCATGGGCGCATGAAAGCAAAATCGTGGCAGCAAGACGTCAAACCTTTAGATTCTTTTGCACCATTATAATAGATGATGATCGCCTTATATTTGTCTTGATCTTCTTCCAAAGCCCGCGTTGTGGCGAAGAAGTAGATATGCCCAGTTTGGACTTGACGGGCACCGATGACGGCGGTATGATAGCGGTGAAGATAGGTGGAGATATCTCTTTGACTGGCTGGCTAGTCTTCGGCTCCGCGTTCCCATGAACAAATAACGGGGACGTAGAAAGCCCGATCTCGGGAGAGGTGCTGGTACTGGCACCTTGGAAATCCGATCCGGAATGCGAAGAAGACGCGGGAGATTGTACCAAATCACTTTCTGGTCCTGGTCCTTCTACGAGCACCGGACGTTCTGGTTCGTCCGCAACAGAGTGACTGCTTCTCCTGCTGCTTCTGCTTTCTCGATCCACTTCATCCTCCATTTCGAAAACCACATTGTCTCCTTGGTTGTCTGACTCATCAGGTAGACGACGGCGCGGAACGCTTCCAAGAGAGTGGATGGTAGTGGCAAAATCCCAAGAATCAATAGAACGATGAGTTTGGGTGTTTGAGATTACCCGACGTTCTTGCCGATGGGCCAGAGGTGGTAGATTCTCTGGAAAGATACTATAAGTCGCATATTGAATAATCAAGGACGATAAACTTGCTCAGTATAGTAGCGATCAGGTAGGTCGGCTTCTTTGCTCCTTTGAAGAATTGTGTTTGAAGGAGCTGTTCCGCGGTTGGCCTAGGAAGTAATGAGTGAGTGAAGAGTGCCGTCGAAGATTACAAACACACCGTTGTGACGGGTCTTTGACGAGACAGCTTTCCAGCATTTCTTGAAAAGCACGGGAGTACTTATATGTGCCACCATCCCTATCCAGTGTCGGGGGTGCCTCTTGAATGCTACGCTCCCACAGAAATAAGGATACTGAACAATCAAATAATATACACGCACGTTTTCAACAATACCTTTTGAGGTGACTCCCGGGACCTGGGTGGTCGACCCTGGGTAAGTTCGAGGGCGGTGATACCAAAGCTCCATATATCTGCAGAAGAGTCGTAGTTCTTCCCCTGAATCAGTTCGGGCGCCATCCAGCATGGCTAGTGGCTCATGAAGTAAAGATACAGCCAAAGATATCTTGCACGTACTGTACCAACGAAAGACTTCCGTTTTCCTATCTTTGGTCTTGAGTGTGCTGCGGTTGGTTCGACAAGTACGACACGTCTGGTGGAGCCATAGGAACTGTGTCCTGACGCCGCACTGCCTTGACTATCATGAGAACTATTCTGCTGACGCGGAGAGGCGGCGTAGCGTGAGGACACGGTCTGTAATTTCGAAGTGCTGGGAGAAGTGTCCTCAGCGAGGTTTGCGGCGACACCGAGATCACCTAAAAGGACCGTTCCATCGTCGTCGATTAATAGATTTGCTGCCTTGACGTCGCGATGAATGAACCCGTTGATGTGAAGATAGCTAAGGCGAAGAGTAAGTGATTTGCGGGACAGCAGTCAGAGTGAAAGAGGCACTTGAGACCGAGGAGAGCTTGACGAAGGATGCAACGGATAACGTCTTCCTCCAAACCTGCAGGCCAGCCATAGTGCATGACGTCGGCGGCACTACCTTTATTCATGAGACGCAATGCGATGAAGAGCTTGTGGCCGTCCATCCACGAACCACGGACACGAAGAACGTTTGGATGCTTGGACAGGGACATCAGAGTTGTCTCTCGCTGCAGAAGTGACAGCGAATGAGGGGGAAGCGAGTCGAGATCCAGAACCTTGAGGGCGCATGGAATTGCAGATGAGGATCCTTGAGGCCTGTACTTTGCTGAATAGACAATTGAAGATGCGCCGAATCCTATTGGAGAGCCGATAGTGTAGTCCTCAGAACGGTCACTGGAGGCGAATGAGCCAGAGCCAGGGTACACGGACGAGATGGTTACCTGTACATGTCCCAGTGGTCCTCGACCGCGCCAATGAACTCGGTGGGCGCCATGTCCGGTCTCTTGGATGTCGGCGACATCACAGGAAGCCCACTCACGATAATGGTGATCGTAATAACTTAAAACAGAGAAGCACTGCTGATGCACGTGCTTACGAACCGCCGGCTCGAGCGCCGACGTCGATGCGCGCCTTGCTCGTCGGACGCATCGTCGCGTCCAAGGCACCGATAACGCCCTGTTTACCAAAGCCCAGCATTCTTGAAGACAACAACGAAAAGGTGGAGCAAGGGTAACAGTTTTCACGTTCGGCATCGCCGCCACAGTGGCGTTTGGCAACAGCAGACAACGTCAGCTAAGCGCTGGCAGAGATTGCCACCATGAGATGATGACGTCCATATGCTAGGTTGCGATAAACCGGGCACGAGGGCTACCCTGAGAGTAGTTATCAACTACGCAGAGATAACGGGCAATATCACTGTGCTGCCACCAACACAATATTCAGATGCAGCGCTCCATTAAGGCAGCACCAGCACGTCCCAGAACATTCCAAAAAATTTAATAAAGACCATTGCAAGCGGCAGATGTCGAGTCAATAGTTTGTTGGCGCAGGGATACTCCTGTGGCGGTGCAGCGTCGGAAAATGCCGCCAATCACAGACCTTCTGTTCCGAGAATACGCCACCGCTCAACATCCTCTCCGTCCATCTCACTCTACCCTCCGTCTCTCATTTCTCCCGGCTCCCTCCTCTGTGCTGTCGATGGCTCCACAGCAGCCTCCAGCCAGATACTCATACGTTGAGACCTCTGCAGGCCCAAAAATCCTTCCCGTAGAGGAGCCCTCGTGCAAGGATGAGGAGAGCCCAGCAGATTACAATGCAGGAGGATATTTACCTGTCAAACTCAGCGACACCTTCAAGAATAATAGGTACAAGGTTATCAGGAAGCTTGGGTGCGTACTCTTTACCCTGGTTCCTTTTCGGTTTTCCTAATCTTGCGCAATCGACAGATGGGGTCATTTCTCGACTGTATGGCTCGTAAAAGACACCCAGTAAGTATTTCTATCTCGCTTGGTTTGCTCTTTTATCACCACTTTCCCCTGCAGTCTTCACCGTCACTCGGCTCTCAAGGTCGTCAAGTCTGCTGGACGATACGCAGAAACAGCGAGAGACGAGATTAAACTCCTCTCTCGGGTCGCATCGTTTTCCCCAGCTCATCCAGGCCGCCAGCACATTGTCTCCTTTCTCGACTCCTTTTCTCACCAAGGACCCGAAGCCTCCCATATCTGCATTGTATTTGAGCCTCTTGGCGAGAATCTGCTGGCGTTGATAGAACGTAACAAGAAGCATGGAGTACCGCGGGCCCTTGTCAAGGTCATCGCCAAGCAAACTCTGCTCGGTCTCCAATATCTTCATGATGAATGCGACTTGGTTCACACCGACATTAAGCCGGAGAATATTCGTAAGTAGCTCCTCTATCGAGTCACTGCTATTATCGGGATACTGATCTAAACCCTTGTAGTAATTTCCATTCCCGACATTGAAGCTCACATCTCCACCGAATTATCTCAATCTCCCTCCCCGACCTCTCGTCGGGTCGGTGTCCCTCTACCGTCTAATATCCGCTCGGGTTTTGCCATACGGAATCAACGGTCTACCCAGCCGCTCCGTTCAAATATTTGACTCTCAGCCCCTCTCAAGTCCCTCACGGAGCGCTGGCATCCATGGATTGAGCATGAGCTTCGGTGCACTAAACAGTTGCCAAGGTGGCAGCGGGAGCGGCCTCAATAGTGCTAATGGAAGCTTTGCCGGTCCGTCACTACTCGCACAGCGGCCTGCTGATCTCCGCAACAGTCCCGGTTTCACCAAGAGCGCTCCGAAGGTTCCCAGCGGACTATCTGCAACCGCACCGACCAACCCCCCTGATGATCCGAACGGAAGCAAGTCGACCGCCGCGTCCCAGAACCCTAATCCCATACCTACTTCCCCTTCTACCTCCTCTTCGTCATCATCTATAGCATCAACCTCCGCCTCGGGTTCGACTGGCGGAGTGTCCAGCAGTATTATCAGTACACCACCAACTTCCTTGTCACATTCTATCGGTGCTGCTGCCCTCGGTCTGCTAGGACAGAAACAACGTGTCAAGGTGGACGTTTCTCCCGCAGAAGACAGCGATGGGGAATGTCAGGACATTATTAATGGTGTTCCTGCAGCGGGATGCGACAACAAAGGTGCAAATGCTGTCGACAGCCCCCTGTCGTCATGGAAAGACAAACTGGGCATGCATGCTGGTTCACGGAAAGAGAAAGCGTCTTTTTCGCTCTCGTCATCATTCAAATCATCAACGTCAAGTACTGACTTCTCACATACGGCATCTGGACACGGCCATTCACGGTCGAATTCAGGCATCTCTGTCTCTGGGTCTTGGAAAGATCCTGGGCTGTCAGCCCCTGCTCCCGCCGTTGTGGTGTCGACTTCAGTCATGGCAGATGGGCAGGAAGAACGAGGAGACTATTTCCATTTGTCATCATCAAGCACAAGTCGGGGGGCACCCAGTACCAAGTCCTGTAGTTCTTCCAACACGGCCACCATAGTTCGACCTTCACCAACTGGTACAATTCATGGCGATGAATCTAAATTGTCTCTTATCTCTTCTGATACAGGAGCATCTTCAAATCGTTTACCGCTCCCTTCTGTCGTTTCGCGTGACGGCGACTCCTTACCCTTACATCGGCCCGTGGTCAACAAACCCAACGGACCCTCCCTTCTCTCTCAGACTGCCCCACGTCGCAGTAAAGCTACTTCGTCTTCTATTGTGTCTGACTTCCATGAAGCTCCATCAATACAGAAACCATCACCTCCCCCTATCTCAACATCGTTTACCGATGTCACGCCTTTAGCTTCTCCCGCCGCGCCTCCCCCAACACCCAGTTCCCCAACTTCACTTTCTACTCAGATTCCTTCATCGCCGCCTCGCATAGAAACATCTCAAGCTCCTCAACCTATGGACATTCCTTCAGTGCACCCATCCGACGCATCTCCTCTCCCACCACCATTATCAATAAAGATCGCGGACTTAGGAAATGCGACTCCGTCCAAGAAGCACTATACAGAGGACATACAGACACGACAATACAGAGCCCCAGAAGCGATTCTTGGACGGAAAGATTGGGATGTTACTGCTGATGTATGGAGTGTAGCTTGTGTAGTAGGTGTCCTTTATCTTTTTTGAGTTCTCTGATTGACTGGTGGTGCAGGTATTTGAGCTTTTGACGGCCGAATATCTCTTTGATCCTCAGGGTCAAGGCGAGTTGTTTACCAAGGACGATGATCATATGGCTCAGATCATTGAACTCCTGGGCGACTTTCCTTTGGAAGCAAAGATGGGCGGCAAGTATAGTCGCGAGTTGTTCGATCACACAGGTATGTTTTTCGGCTTTCTGACTTTCATTGTCAAAGACTAACGTTGGTATTAGGTGCATTACGATATATCAGGTCTTTGAAGCCATGGCCGTTAAAGCGTGTCATGATGGAGAAATACCTTTATGCAGAGCGAGACGCAACCCTTCTGTGTGATTTCCTTGAGCCTATGCTGATCATCGACATGAAGCAGCGTAGTCATGCCAGGGATATGATAGATCACCGGTGGTTAGACGTTGTAGAGGGTGACGAGGTTGCTGGGTCTTGGTGAGGTTGCAAGTGATTTGTATGTTAGGTTTAGACTGGAGGTCGCCCTCGTCATTGGTGTGCTTTATCTTATACGCTATCTTCGGTTCTTCTCGTTCTCTTATTTTTTAATTGTTATGTGTTACTTTGGGGCTTTCGGATGGCTCATTGCGTGTTGTCTTTTTTTACCCTTCCATTATACCATACCATTTTAGACAATGTTGCCCTTTACCTTTACTTTTACTTTTGTTTCTATTGTGTACGCCTTGGACTACCTTATGTCTTTTACGGGGTTGCCTTATTACGGCCTGTAACTATCTTTTCAAGACAGACTCGTATATCATACAGTCGCTTTACTTTCGTCGAGTGATTTGAGAAGCTTAAATGACGCCTGTTTGCAATGGTAAATTTTTGATGAGAAAAAAGATGCTTCGGCTGTGAACCCGCCAAATACTCCTGTCAAACTCGCTGCTTGATGGTAAAAAATTAAGCCTGAAAAGCGGAATATGGTTTTGATCGAGTGTCGTCAAACGACACTCGGAACTGCTTCGTGTGCACATCGATCGAACAGTCAAAGCCTGCATAAACCGACCTGCTGAAGTTGGGACCCTTCTCACTGCTGTCAAATAGAGCGACGTCGTTTATATATAAGACCGAAACTATCAATGGCGTCTTTCTGCTTTGGTTTTGCAGTAAAGTTCATCGATACCCGTATCCCATCCAACAGGAAGATTCTCTACCATATCGCACCATCATACGCTCTATGTAGTCCAGAAATTGTAATCATTACGAAGGGCGGGATTTGTTGAGTCTGATGGAAAGCTTTTGTCAGAGTCTGATTGCCTCTAGCCAGCACGATGCATCTTGCCGAGTCTAACTGAGTTGTATATAATGCCCGAGAGTCCGCGGGGGATAAGATGCCAAACGGGGCTTTGCGCTCCTCGAGATGGACCCCGTCAGTGCGGGATCAATTGACAATTTCAGGTACTCAGAGTCCGTAGTCGCAGCGGCACCAGTAGTAACGTGGTCGCGACTGAATTGGAGCGGAATTACGGTGGTAGTGGAAACGGCGGTCCTAAGGGCGCTCCCCGCCTTAGACTGACCGAGCATGCCGTTAGCTACGATCATCAAGGATAACATCGCCGGCGTCGAGAGGGTACGACCAAAAGTTAGCTTCTTGGTGTGCTCCGTTATTAATATCACTCCATGTGCTTCACTTCAGATTGCCAATCGGGTAACATCTCGCAACCAATATTTCAATGTGCTGTAGTATCATCGTAGTAAGCATCGACGGGTAGCGTCATGTCAGTAATTACCGCCTCCATAATAGGACCAGTGCGCCACCACCTCCTTACACCTTCTGCTTTTTGCGGGGCTTCTCGAGGTCAATTTCCTCAGCATCGTCATCATCATCTTCATCGTCAGAGTCGTCTGATTCGATGTCATCGTCGTTGCCCTGGTCCAAGAAGTAATTGACGGCTTCCGGGAACACCTCGTTAGCAATCGTAAGCCCGATCTGAAGGGACAAGAATAAGTATTCGGACACATTGGGCTACCGGGTGGAACTGACTTCATACGGATCCGACTTGAGTTCGAAGAAGTTGAAGAAGCTGCCCGGGTCAACGGGGTCGTCATCAGGCTCTGGGCCAGACTCTCGAGGGTACAGCTTGGTCAGTGCTCTGGCAGGGTCCTTCCAGTTGATTTTGACAGTCTAGAACCGAGTAAGCACACATAAGACTACGATGATACAAGTGGGCAAGTCATACCGAAGGCTCAACATCACGTTCCCATGAAAAGTCGAGCATGGTCTCAGTGATACCATTTTCGTCTGCCTTGTCATCCGCCACAGGAGGGGGGATAACATATTTATATTCCTTCTTCAACACCTTGTCGGTAAAGTGGGGGTTTTCCTTGAAGAACTGCAAGACGACACGTCAAAATTGTCTGGCAACAGCTCATTGCAGACGGGCGCTTACGAATTCGAGGGTGAAGGCACGAAATTCCTGAGGGTCTCGTGTAAGCCAGACATCCTCAAGATAAGTGAGAGCAAGCTGGTCCGCGTTGTGCTGGACGTGGACGCCGAATCCGACATGGTTCATCAGAGCCACGGGCCAGAATTTTGGGATGGACTTGAGAGTCTCGCGGCGTTTCTCCCAGAGGGGCACCTGCCTTTTCGCCGTTTCGCGTTCTGCATCAAGGCAGTGAGAAAACGAAGACATGGATAGCAACGCCAGACTCACCGACCCAGATCTCTATCCGCTGGGTATCCTTCTGGATGTCGTTCAATTTTTGAGCATCTTCGTCGCTGAGCTCGATGCCTTGCAGAGGGTTCTCTTTTTCTTCAGTAGCACCAGGTGAGGCGCGTTTGGTTCCTTTGGACATGATGGCGCGGTGCAAGAAAGATGGAAGGTGTTACCAAGAGAAAATTTGCAACCTGAGAAATTTGCAACTCCGCGGCGGTGATGATCATCCCTTGTTCTTGATTTGGACTGCTTACCCCTTCAGATCATCAGTAAAGCGACAAGGTATTACGCTTCCACCATCCATTCCAGTCTACCGGTAAATAAAATCCAGACACGACAGGGTATCTACAGATCCTCAGTCAACTCGCTTTTTAAATTCCCCGTCTTCCACGCTGACTGTTCCTCTGCGCAGTCTCCCACCATTCAACCACTTTGTGGTTTTCCCCAAGCTGGCCTTCACATCCTTTCCACCACCAAGCCCCATACCATGGCGTGCAGAGCGGAATCCAGGTCCATTATAGTAAATAACGTCAGTGGGAGGTATCAACTTTGGCCACGACACAAAATCAATGCCGTTAACAACCATGTAAACGGTAGCCACGGTCAATAATATAACCCAGAGCAGAAAATAATAGAACAACGAATACTCTAAGAAGCGATGATCAGTATTTTTTTTTGATCAATGATGCAATGAACAAACCAGAGGTCCGAGGCAATGTTAAGCCTGCACAGATCATGAACACGGAAAAAGATGCGATCGCAGGCATCTGTCAAGGAAGACGATGAGAAATGCACAGAACCAGGGCGTCCAGAAAACTTACAGAACGCGTTATCAAGGGGCGTGAATCAGTGACCAAGAATAAGGACGACGAGGGATTCTTTCTGGGAATCCATGTCCCTGTCACTAAATCGAAAGCATCCTAAAAGAACGTCAACACTATACGAGTACATGTGTCTCGACTTACCTGTCTAGCACCGTCAAAGTAATTATTTTTGAGGTACCGTACGACACCCTTGACACCATCTTCAAGTAGACCCTTCTTAGTTCGTTGAGCCGTTCTTGTAAAATCAGACTTCAAGGCACCCGATCCCCCGTATGCCTTCGCGATAGCGTCAGCATGATCTGCCCACACTGGTATCAAGTCAGTTAACCGGCTGTGAAATTGAGAGTGAGCGACAACTTACTCTCCCGGAAATCGGCACTCAGGGCTGGGTACTCGTCGATGGAGCCTCCGGGAGAAAGGATTCCCAGTGATATCAGCTGTTGATTCAATGTCCACTTTGCCAACGCAGCTTGGACGACATTGGTCCGGTCAAGGTTGTCCATACAATTGGTACGCACAGTGCCCGATTGAAGTTTGTGTGGCCGGTTTTCAGTAGCGTTAACGTGGAAGTACCTAGAATATCTATCAGGGGGAGCGTGGCCAAAAATATCGATGCACTGACGATTGACGCACAAGGTCATCTTGCACTTTTTCAATGAGTACACTGATGCGGTCCCAGCGCATATTCTTGCACTCGTTATGAAAATCGAAATACTCGTAACGAACTTGGGGAAGATTGATCTAAACGTTGTTAAATGCTGCACATCAGGCTGAGAGGATTAGGATTACCTGAGCGACATATCGTTCATATGCCTCTTTTACTGGCTTTTCGTGACCCTTGTGATTCACGAGATTGACCAGGGTTTGATCGCCGTAGAGAGAGACTTGTTCCAAAAGGTGCATCTTCATAACCTCGGGCTACATAGCAGATCTTGTCAATGAGCGTCCATAGAGCTTCGGTCAACGTACGGTATCCTCCAGGTCCATAACCTGCAAGTCGGGTTTGTACCGCAGGGTGTTGACTTCCGCCCAAAACACGGGCACGCTGCCTCTAATTTGCACAAAACTGAGTTGCGCGGCGAATTCATCGGCGGAACGGGGTGCTGCGGCGGAGTTTTGGGCTTCGACGAGGAAGAATTTGTTCGGTCTCATTAAAATTTGCGACGTGGCCTTCATTATCAACGCCACGACGGAAATAACGTGTACCTGCACGGAAACGGGACCGTCGACTAACGAGTGCGAGCTGCATGTGTCGTCCTTGCACGAAGGCAGGCCGAATGTCAAACGCTAGGAGAATTAAGCTGCGGCCCTCGCCCTGGAACGGTGTCACTCACTTCCATACAAGACAGGAAGGATGAAAGTACCAAGCTAATTTTCACGGTCTATTAACGAGTCGGTGAAGGCAACGAGGGGGGGACTTACGTCTTGCTTAACGTTGGCATCTATGAGGCGTGTTTGAAGGAATCTATACGTCATTCAGGACGTTTGCGCCGTGTACAGACCATAACGCACCTATTCCAAAAGAATCTATCGTCTGCCTAGGTGATATTTCAGCGGGGAGAAGCGCACATAACCAATGAAGACGCACCACTTCCCAAAATGCCTTGTTGGCGTCATGCTCTCGGTGTTCCCACTGAAGTTGCAGCCTTCTCGTTAAATCCCAGCCATAGCTGAAAAGAAATACGCCGCCATAGAGATGAGATCGTAGAAGAGCCAATAAGTGTCCTTCAACTGGATGTGGTGGGTGTTGAACAGAGATGTTTGGGTTCAGTGGAAGCATGTCGAAATCCGTGGCTCGGTAAACGTCCTGACCAGCGATTCGCCCGCGCGGCTCCCGGCCTGTGATAATGATCACATACTCGGCTGGCGAAAAAGTCAGCCAGAACATCAGTGTGCTGAAGAAACCACCTACACATAGACAGGGCTATCGTGCCCAAGATACCGTATACTGGTCTTCCTGACCGATGAGCCGTAGGTGGTACAGGCATATTCGGCGCTATATTTCATGAAACGAGCTGTTACAGTAATGGGCAAATGTAAGGCTCACGGTTGAGTAGCATCTCCCCGGTAGCACGGTCAACAGTAAGGGACTGTACATTGACGGACTCTCCAATGGGTACAAAAATGTACGCATCGCTGCCTTCAAGGTACCTGCAGCGAGTGAGCACAGAGAAACACAGAGAAACGACGAAAAAACGGACAACTGCAGACGCTGGTGAAGGGCCTTCATGGTAGTGGAAGGAAGAGGCAAGCCCCTTTGCATCCAAATCGAGCATGGCCAACGGACGCGTTCCTGCCTCTTTCGCTCAGCCACCATGAAGCTAACCCCAGAGCTCCTTGCCCAGGCGTCCTCGGCGCTCAATCCATGCAAAGAACGGCAGCTCGACCTTCGTGGTACGGCCTTCTGTTATTCTCTTTTTTGCCGCTTATTTCTCTTTACAGGATACAAAATTCCGGCCATCGAAAATCTTGGTATAACGCGGGTACGTGTCGTTGGCTGCCGTTCGTCTTTTTCACCAAGTAAGACCATCTGTAGGACCAGCACGATTCTATCGACATGACAGACAACTCCGTCGTCACCCTGGGCAACTTTCCTCTGCTCAAGCGCCTGTACACACGCTCCTTATGTCCAACAACAGAGTAGCCGCCATTTCACCCTCCATCCACCTATCTATCCCTCAGTTGACGACCCTCGTACTCACAAACAACAACATTGCCGAACTGGGTGATCTTGAGCCACTCAAAGAACTCAAAAACCTCAAATATCTCTCGCTGCTCGGTAACCCCGTGCGAGAAAAAAAATGGTATCGCGAATGGCTTGCCTGGAGAATACCTGGGCTAAGAGTTTTGGATTTTCAGAGAATTCGGGACAAGGTGCGCGTTTCTGCCGCCTGAGCCATTCAACCTTGCTCAGGCATACGTAGGAGCGAAAAGCTGGCAAGTCACTGTTCGTGACGGCAGAAAATCTGCCTACGGCGCTTGCGACCACCATCTCGACGACAGTTTCGAACACACAGGCCACCAAAGCAGCATTGATGATGGATGAACCTCGGCAGGCTGCATCAGCGATTAAGGCAGGACGACTTATGTCGAAAGAGGATGCAGAGAAGGTCAAAGCCGCCATTGCAAAAGCTTCGAGCATTGATGAGATCCGAAAGCTGGAGAGGAGTCTCAGAGAGGGATACATGCCTGAAATAGAGTCTGTAGGTGCATAACTACGGTGACATTGTATTTATCCACCATGTGTTATTTTGACTGTTATCGTTGCTTTCATATACACATTTCAGAGGGCAGCCTTGATACCTGTACCAGCTGCTCCAATCCACAATCCATGGAACCCCAAGGCAATCACGGCGTAAAGGTTTGCAAGGGAAGAGATCCCGTGCAGGTAACCAAACCGCCTGTTCAACGCTTTCATATCCTCGGACACCTGTAGACACATTCAGCGTACTTCGGTTGCCAGCTGCATCGTAACGCACTCCAGGTTCGTTGTACGCCTTTCCTTCTTGTTTTTCCAGCTTGTGGCGCTGGAACATGGTCCTAGATAACGCATCAGCTTCGCAAGGCCAAGAAACCCTGAATCGTTCCACCCACTTGCTGGTCAGAGGACCGATAACAAAGTAGTTGAATCCCTGCGCCAGCGAGATGGACGCCAGTGCATAGGCCTGTGCGACATCCACCACAAGGGGGCGCGTAATGTGAGCTACAACATTGGGGTGGGAGTAGGTCCACGATCCCAAGAGACCAGATGATAACAAGATAGAAATGATAAAATAGATTGGGAATGTTTTGTGCTGCAGAGCGCCAAATTGCTGTCGCGCTGATACCGTACACAGATTAGCGCCCAGAATGCCTACTAGCTAGGACGTGCTCACGCAAGGCCTTGAAGGCAATTACACCTTGCCGAAGTTGAGCTTTAGATTTGGTTTGTGCATTAAATACTTACCACCAAAGAACGTAACCCATATCGCTGCGAAATCGTGAGACCAATTGACAGAAGAGATGATCCCAAAACTAACACATTCCAAACAGCCAAGCATATCCTACTAGATACAATCCACTTGGAGAAGCTAGTTCCAAAACGGATTGGAATGTCAGAATCTCTACGTCGGCCATGATGGTTGGTGAACAAGAAATAACAACCCGGCGCTGACTTATATATTGGTGCGGACCTAGGTCTCGTTTCGGTTGTCAGGTGCTACCACGTACTAGTACAAAGGCTTGGTCATAAGCAAAATTACAATAGTTCGTAGATACGGGCCGTCCTACTCAAATTTTTACATACCCAATCCACCGAAAACGATCAACTTCGTGTTCATGTACTCATCTATTCCGTGGGGTCCACCTTCTCTCCCAAGACCGCTTTCCTTGACACCACCAAAGGGAATAACGGCTTGACTTATGAGCCCGGTATTCGCACCGACCATTCCCACTTGTAACTTTTCGACAACTCGCCACACTCGGCCCACGTCTCGTGAAAAGAAGTAGCCAGCAAGTCCGACATCCGTCGAATTCGCCAGCTTTATCACTTCCTCTTCCGTTTCGAATTGCTGTAAAGCGGCTAAAGGACCGAACGTTTCTTCGCTGTTCAGCATGGCATTGGCAGGCACGTCTGATAGTACTGTGGGGAGGTAGAACGAGGTATCGGGAATGCCCTTGCCGCCGATTAGGACCTGGGCGCCCAATGACACAGCGTCATTGACATGACGAGCGACTTTCTCGGCGGCCCGAGCATGAATGAGTGGACCGTGAGTCCTGTGAATGACAATTAGGTTTAGAACCATGCGTTCCTGACAGAAACTTACGTCTGCTCATCCAGACCATTTCCAACTTTGAAAGCGGCCACCTTTTCTGTGAGGCGTGATGCGAACTCCGCATATACGTTGGACTGAACATAGATCCGATTTGCACAGACACATGTTTGACCACTGCCGCGGAACTTGCAAAGAATTGCAGCTGGATGAAAGTGAGAACAAAGTTCTAGCGCATAAATGGAGGAATGTTACCTTCGACAGCTTCTTCAATGTTAGCATCGTCAAACACAATGAATGGTGCATTTCCTCCAGCTTCTAGAGAGATTCTGAAAATATGTTAGCGCGTCAACACTTCAATTAAAAGTCTTTGTTACTTCTTCAGCGTCGATGCAGCTAGTCCATAAAGCAGTTTTGCAACAGGCGTTGACCCTGTGAAAGAAATTTTTCTGATAGCCTGGACAACATTAGTTGGGGGTGCGATGATAAAATCGAATACATATGGTACCTTATTCTCACATAGTTCCCTTCCAACAGTGATAACGTTCTTTTCTGTAGTGACCATATTGACAACACCATCAGGAACGCCGGCTCGACGACAGAGCTACATGTATCATTGTTAGGGAACCCAAGAAGATAGTCATAACTAGTAATTCACCTCTGCTAGGGCTAGTGCTGAAAAGGGCGTTTCCGGTGGAGGTTTGATCACCGCCGTGCAACCAGCAGCAAGAGCTGCACCCAGCTTTCGTGTAATCATAGCAGAAGGAAAGTTCCAGGGGGTAAGAATGGAGCTACAATGGTCGTCAATGTAGAAGTGATCTGAACTGTCGAATCACATACACGACACCTATACCTAGGTTTCAGTGTGCTTTGGTATAATGGTAGAAAAGATAATTCACCGACTGGTTGCTTGATTACGATATTTCTGACATTACTACTTGGCGGAAGGAATCTGTTCTGGTTCGAATATAAATGTGTCTTGAGTTCAGATCTGACAGTAGGGATATACGTACCTCCGTACGCCTCTCACGGCTTCCTCGGCTATTGGAGATTTGAATCACTGAATGGAGTAGGGACGTCATAGAATGCCTACCATACCACTACGGTGTCAGAGTCAGTATGACCGAAACAAACGTCCACAAACGACGACAGACCTCGATGAATGAAGCGCTGTAGGTGTTTTCACCCTAAGAAATGACATCAGCCGATGTTATTAATGAAACCCGCATTAAGCTTGCCTTTCCCTCCGCAAGTGGTTTCCCGTTTTCCAGGGTCTGTTCGCATTCATAAGACACTCGAAAGAGTGATATAAGGCGTGCATACAATTATCCTGCTCAAGTCGTCGTGGTGTTCTTGCATCAGTGCAAAGAGCTTCATCAGTATGTCGTGCCGATGCTGATGAGGATTGTAAGAGCTGGGAAGAAAGGATAAGGCATATCGCTAACCTTGGCGGTTGTTCTACTCCATGCAGGAAATGCTTTCGAAGCAGCCTCGATAGCCTCCATTGTTTCGGACAAACCCATCTCAGGGACTGTCCCGAGCTCTTCGAGGGTGGCGGGATCTGGTCGAGCTATATTAAGAGCTCACGACGCGTAGTGGACGATGCTCACTGGCGACGCTGATAGTAGCTCCATCTTTTGCATCAATCCATTTCCCGTCCACGAATCCTTGCGTTTTGATTAAACTAGGGTCCTTGAGACCAAACTGGAGGCAGGTGAACGCGTCAGTCAGCTTTTACAGCTAAAATGCATCGTTCTTCGCACCGCAGAAGCCTGGGTGCTCGCCATCCTGAATTTGTGTCGGGGCGTGGACGTGGTAGCACGAATGCTGAGAAGGGTACGTGGTTGAATGGCGATGAACGCCGTCAATCGAGAATGGGAAAGCATTGATTGAAGTTCGCTCAGCTGTCTCAAAAAGCAAAATGACCTTGCCCGCTGATCTTCCGGCATTAACCGGGCCGGTCGAGTTCACACCGGCATTTATCGGCATAGTCATTTTCTCATCTGCAGCTTAAGTAGTGACAAGTGTATTCATCGCAGGTTACAAGAGAGAGGAAGCTTCGTGTTCTAGCGTCACCTCAACCATTTACAATTCAATATTTCTCATATTTCCCCAGGACCTCCGCTTCGTTCTTGTCCTCCTCCTCCAGGTCGGAAATCTCCTTCTCTTCCTTACCACTGTTGTCTTCGACGTCCGTATTGATCCTGCTGCGTCTCGCATCCCTATCGGCGAGGAGTTTGATGATGACAATGATTATCTTGGCAGGTGGTTCAGAATTGAATGAAGGTAAAAAGGTCAACAGGTCAATATCAGTCCAGCTATCACAAATCCAAAAGTCGACGGGAAGCCGCGACGGAAGCTAAGGCGGCATGAGAGTTTGGATCCACATATACGGAATTTTTTCTTACGTAGGAGACCTATGTACAGCCGTGTTATTAGACCCAAGATGGTGCCAGAGAGGTTCAGGAGCTTACATCGTCTGAGGGAAGATGATGATGGGAAGCCAGGCTGACACGGAGTATTGCACACCATTCATAGAAGATATGGTGAGCGCGCGTAAATCATCATCTCCAGCCATGATTTCATTCGCCCAAGTGTAGAAAACAGCTGTCATCAGCTGGACTCCCTGTGTGCATCTTCAGAGACGAGGATGAACCATCCAACAGGCACAGATCATACATTCGTCATGAAAGCAAACAGTATGAGCTCTTGTGACTTGGGCCAGAATGCGAGAATGCCGTTGGATAATAGCCCGTAGCACTAGATACGGGTAAAGCTGCCAATTAGCCGTGAAGGATGCATGTTCTAAATGGTGCAACCCACCAAAGGTCCAAAAACGAAAGTAAATCGAGATCCTGTCAAGTCGCTTCCAAATCCCCACATGAAAATGCAGAACGCTGAAATGAGCCTCGAGCAGGAGGGGATAACATTACGCTCGGCCACAGAATACCCGGCTGCCTCTAAATTGCTGGTCAACATCTGGAAGTTAGAGAGAAAATACTATGCACTCATCCAGATGCTGAAATAATCTCCCGCTTGGCAAGACGTGCCATAAACCACGTACCCTAGGATGAAGGCATACCACTCTAGATATCGATGAGCATGTCAGATCTAGATTGGAACAAGGAAGAGGAGAACTAACTCCACGTCGTAAGCATCCTCTTAACCAAGGAAAACCCAAACTTTTTCTCCCCTGCTTGAGACTATTTTCGTGTTGAGAGGCATGCCAGATTTATAAGGGAAAAATAATGGTCGACCTTTCCCAGCGCAATCGCTCTCTCCAGAGCAAATTTCTTTTCCTCTTCGGCCAGGTAAAATGCCCGTGTATTTGAGGGCAAATCAGGAAGGAAACATAGCACAGCGATCCCGCAAGGAACAGTCATACAACCGCAGACTATATAAAGCCACCTTTAACATGGGTGTCAGCTACGTACTATACAAGTGCGCACACAGACTTACCTCCAGCCAGCTGATGAAAGTAGGGGTTAGTCTTCGGATTTGATACCATTACCTCGTACTGACCTATGCCTCTGGCTCCGTCCAGAGTCTCATAAACAGCTGTTTGTAGGTATCCCCCAAAAGAAGAACCGAGGGATCCTTATCATAGGAACACTTAATTCGAGTGAATAATGTCGAAAAGGAACCGCACCGCACAAATGAAAGATGGCAATTCTTTTAGCCAGCTCGTATTTGTTGTACCATGATCCCATGAGGTCTGGACATTTGAGAGTAAACCAGAGGTATGAAACATAAAGGGATAACATACACAAGATACAAGGGAAAAAAGGAGCTTCGAACATCCCTACACAAAATCGGAACGCGTATATGTAGTTTGAATGCCTCGCTCCAGCTTGAGCAAAAGTGAAGGCACCTGACAAACAGAATAAGCCTCTAAAATATCAACGCAAGTCGGAAAGACGTGCCCCATCCAACTTCGCAGAAGAAAAGAAAGTAGCTTGGTCTCACCCGAGTGACGATGAGGGTTCCAGGGATCTAGTGAATGAGTATTAGCGTTTTACAGGAGATGGATACTTACTTGAAAAAGTGCATATGCGATTGTATAGCATGTGCCCATCTAGTGAAGACACGTCAACAAGGGTCCTTGGACACGTTAGGTAACGCCGTACGTAGGTGTACTCATTTCCAAGGATATTTAGATCTTCCTTCATGCTTCGGTAGGTAAGATTTAAGGATCAAACTATATAACGACAAAGATACTCTACGCACCCAGAAACATATGCATTCGCCAGATTAGCAGAATCCAGATAACGCATGAAAAACCCGAGACATGACACGATGAGGATTCCAAAATCAAGCTGAGCGCACAGGTGAGGACTCGCAATCATTTTTGGCGAATGAAGCCAAAAGTCAAACCTTGCGGATTAGTCTTCGTTCAAAAGGCGTCTTCAGATGAGCATCTGAATCCCAGATGTAAGACAAAAATTTGTCCTTGAAGGTGCGCGGTGCTTTGTTTCCGGAAGACGGAGCAGCAGATTGACCGTTCTCCATGACAGAAACCTTTGAGGACTAGATGCCTAGGAATATAAGATGGGCAGTATTATATACAAGGCCCGAGATAAGGGATGAGCATGCATTCATGAGAGATGACACTATGATAACGCAAGAGGATCTTCTATGGATTCTTTCTTGCACGCGTCAGGTAGCGGAGATAGGGCAGCCGGTTGTATTAATCTTGACCTTGACCGGCCGCTGAACATTTGTGGACGAGGAAGGAGAAAAAAGAATGGCATCCATTTGTATGATTTGCTTCGATTAAAAGCTTCACGCTAATGTTTGGAATTAGATGTTCGGGAGGCGATAAATACAACCCTGCGATCTATTGTATGCATCTATCCGATAACGAGTTTGCCTTCAGCCTCATTAAATTCGTAGGCCGGAATTTCCAAGTTGAGCTAGGCAGAAATGAGAGACATGAACGAATGGTCGAAGGTGACTACTCACAGGGGCAGGGCCTTTACGAGCACGGCCAGCTGGAGGGAAAGGAAGTCAGCCAAGCGTCGGTAACGGACAGGGGACATACAAATATCATAATGGGAACCATGGCAAGGACAGAACCTGGTAGGGCGTGAATATCCGTCTCGCAGCACCAGACGGATCGTACATACCATCCTCCGTAATCACCCGCTTCACCGATAGGTACACAACCTAGATGGGTGCAAACGCCCAACATAACCAGCCATTCGGGCTTTTTTGCACGACTCTCGTCGCTCTCTGGGTCCCTAAAGCTCTTCCAGTCTTCCCTCCTGGCCTCCTCAATTTCCGCCTGCGTCCGATGCCTGATGAATACGGGCTTGCCACGCCACTTGATGATGACGTTCTTGCCCTCGGGTATATTGCCAATCTCGACCTCGACTTTGGCGAGTGCGAGGACATCGGCGGAGGCGGACATTGTGACTAGGAACTCGGAGACGCTGGACTTTGCAACAGACGCCGAGAGAACACCGAGGGACCCGACCATGAAATAAGAAAAGGCGCGGTTCGAGTCGGTATTGGGTGCACGGTAGTTAGAGAAATCAGGGACTTCAGGTGCATCTTTGACGACGGCAGAGGTATGGAGAAGCCGCTGGTTGGAAAACAGTGGTTGGCGGAGCTGCATACCCTGTTGGTAAAGAATACATTTGCTCAGAAAAAATGTTCCTTACCGTTGAAGAAAGTCTTAGAGACCAGGCCAGACGATGTCCTCGAAATACCGCCAGCCCACTTCAGAGGCGCATCTGACCGGGCGGCTTCACCATGGCCATGTCCGTCAGCAGGAGCCCTGGCGGCGAGGTTGACCAAAGGCGCCAAAGGGACACCCGAGGCGCGAGTGCGTACAGTAGGCGCGACGTTGAGAGCTTTTTTCACAGCGAAGGAGGCCATGAGAGACGGGATAACACGAATGACAGCGACAAAGGAGGGTTAGCTACCACGGAATTTGCCGCACCTATCCGCGCGTCCCGTTTTGTCCCGCCAAAAATGATGGTGACAATCGTCATGTGCATGCGCAATACTTAATTTCTCGCCAATTTTTAGAGTTTATCTACATCCAATGAAAAATTCACGAGTCCTACACCGTTTATGTAATCGTTCCAATCGTTTAGCAAAGGGTAGCGACTATTACACGATTAAAAATATAAGCTGTTCGTTGTAGTTTGAATATGCTGCGCTAGACATTGCAACACCTTGTCCTGAGGAAACCCAGGCATAACGTCATATCCTTGCTGTTCAAGAAACCTTTTCATGGCTGACGTGAAGTCGGTAATTAGTCCATCCACCCCCCATTTTAACAGCTGCTGAGCAATGTTTAGCCGGTTGACCTGTCTCAATTTAGCTGACAACGAGAGTAAACCTGAGTCCGACTTACTGTCCAAGGTTTGACCTCTCTACCAAGTGAGTGGGATGTCGAGATCATTTCTTCAGTCGTGAAATATATAAAGCCATCCTCGGTTGGATCCTCCACAGGTGAGTTATCCGCAACATCAGACGGCGAAAGAATGTCAGCGTCAATAGCATCAGCGGCCCTTGCAACCCTTTCACCCTGGGTCGCACCTTCGAAGGAGTCTAGATTCAAACCTTGCCAACCACGCAGATGTGGTATTATTGGCGCCAGCCGCTGTCCCTCTATGGGTTCATCAGGGAGGGTTCGCATAGGCTGAAACAGAACCATTTACGAAGAGATAAGTGCAGCAGTCGTGATTGCTGGATCCTTCGACTTCATGGCAACGGGTGTTCTCCAATCAAAACTTTGATACTAAAGCCGGGTTCAAGAAAGAGTCAGAACATCGAGTACCTGAGTACTCACTGTGATAGAGTAAAGATAGGGAGTTCTGGAAAACGTAGCGTATTGATATTCCACAAAGTCATCGACTGAACGAGTCTGGTTGGGATAGGCAGCATTAATCTTGGATTCGATATTAAAGAGCATTCTACGCTCCACGTCCACGCATTCAACAAAGTCGAACAACTCTTTGAGGGTAGACAATTTCGTTCCCGGATAAGCAAGTTGTTGGGCTGCACTGCGACAATGAATTTGGTCATCAAACTAGACTGGTATTAAACTCACGGAAATCAATCAGCCTCCGGGATCCACAGTCCAATGTTTTGAGCTGTGCGAGGGTGAGATTAGCAATGTATTTCCCGACGTAAGGGTAGTCCGGATCGCCCTCAAACTGGGAAGAATGTCAGTGGTCTCACAGGTCAGTGAACCTTTAGCTTACCGCTGGCGCCGTATCAAGACACTTCTCTGCGATAATGTTCTCATCGTGCCAGACAACAACGACTCCATCCTGAGCTAAATCAGTTCATGCTTTGAATGGAACGGTGATGTTCACATGCCTTGGTAATGCCATTGTCTAGTTCCAAAGTTTTGGCGCCGTGAATGAGGCCCCTGCGACCGAATGATGAAGAAAAAAGCCTATACTGTGTCAGGAACCTACCAAGCAAAACTTGGAAGGGTACTTTCTACAGTTTCTCCTCTACCGCCACGATGGGCCTGCGAATCCATTAACTATGAGCATCACATAAAGACCAAATTGTCTCACTTGAAGATCCAAAACCTTCGAATCCCGATCCAGGAGAGGCAGCGCACAAAGACTTGGTCGAATGTAAAAGCCTAAGAGCAACAGACTGAACGACAGCATGGTCTGACACTGTAAGGAAAAGGAGGAAGGGACCGAACAGATTCCTGATGCCATACGGGGAGTTCGCAGACCTTATAAACATGCCGCTGGTAGTGGAGGCCGCCTGGGACCCTAAACACACACGAACGTTCATGCCTTGAAGACCAGATTTGGGCTGGAACTGGAGTTTCGGACGCTTGGCATTTAGTGTCAGCGTGAAACGTACCGTCGAACCAGGGGTGTGGTCCGTGATAGATGTAGGAATCGTGTTGCCCAGAGATCGAGTGCAATGTTGACAAACTTGGTTGAAAACTTGGGAAGTACGATTGCCTTGCTAGTAATCCGCTCCCGTCATGCTCGGATGAACGTCGACTTCACAAGACTGCTTCCTGGCTGCTGGTAGTGCAGTATCCGTCTCTACAGCGCCGCGATAAGCAAGTCGATGCCGTGTTACGCAACTCACGAACGTGCCCCGGCGGCTATCGAAGTTCAGGAAGCCTGTCAACAGCCATCACGCTCGCTCATTTTCATCGAAAGTATCAAACTATTAGCAGAGCATGGCCTCACAGTGAAGACAGTGCATATATACTCTGCTGAGTCAGTCTCGAATGAAATTTGAGTAATGGGATATTCGACAGTTGAACATGAAAATTACATCATTTATTTGACGCAGAATCAGAATTCTCTGCCGATGGCTGTTTGTCAGTCTTCGTGTTCGGCAGTCCTAGATTTTTCCAATCGTCTCGGTCCATTAGACCCCTGCAGATTTGGGTCAAGACCAGGCGCCCAAGACGTAGAAGCACAACCTCACTTGTCCATCCGACAGCTCAAGTAATCTCTAGTCAAATCCCGGCACGGCGTGGACTTGCTACCATTGCTCTTCAAGCATTGCATATAGAGAACCATCTTCTCCTTGCACTCCCCTAAATTTTCATTTGACATCATCAGTTGGGAGAAACTGGTATTCTATTAAACCAACCATAGTGGTCCAAAGGAAAAGATCCACGCTGGGGAGGTGTAGGCTTGAAGCCGAGGTCGAGAGATGGTGGTCGTCCAAATGACATTGATTCCAGGCGTGGGAATTTTTGTCTCCGACAATCGGCCGTTTGAGGCCGGCCAGTCATCTTGAACAGCTCATTGGCTGGAACGAGTCAAAGGAAGAAATATCGTATTTGTCAGTAGTTCTATCGAACAGATGTACGAGTGTTTGGTGTGTACTCTGTAGAGTATCAGTATATAATCAATAGGTGCTTGCACAATTAGTAAGTACAGCAGACGTCCAACAACCTCCCTTCGGCTACTTCAGCCACCGCAGACTCAGTGCCAGTTAGTTGAGTAATGGTATCTTTTCACAGTTCGCGAAGAAATGGAAATTACCCCTCGATAACGCCCCAAAGTACTACTCATCTCTTTTTTGCCTTCCCTTTGCCTTTGCCGTTGCCCTTTGCCCTTCCCTCACCAGTATACTCCGAGCCGGAAGAATCGTCATTCGAGTCTGAATCACCATCCTTCTCTTCAGCGGAGGGGCCGCCCGCATCTGGACTTAAGGTTGCAGCCCGACCATGATCCCACATAGATGAAGACACCGTATCTGGCGTTAGATGCACGCCGGCAAGTCGACTCCCTTTCAACATGACAATCTCTTTTAGCCAGCCATTCTCTCTCCTAAGGTCAGCAGCCTCTTTCTCTAGCTCTTCTGCACGACCAGCAAGGTCTGAAACCGACCGTTCAAGATTGAGTGTCTTCTGTTTCTTCTTGATCCTGAATCGAGCTGAAAACAAGAGCAGCTTAGCTTCCGAACCGGAATAAATGGTCCAAATCTGCTTTACCTGAAGCTGCTGTATTTCGTTTGCGTTTGTCATCAGTGCCACCTTCTGGAGAGTCTGTATCCGGGGGTGAAGCTGCGGGATGGGCAGCAGTCGATGTAGAGGCTCCCGGTTGTGTCTGTGCGCCCTGAGATGGTGACGTATGGTAGTAATTTGTCTGGGACATCTGGTCGTAAAAGTAGGGTAACATATGTGGGGGGAATCCTGCGTTGGGATTTTGATTAGGGAATAACCCTGCTGGAAGACGAAGATTGCTGTTGTGGCCACGGCACATTCGGGACGCCCGAAAATTGTTGCGCTTGAGTTTGTTGAAGAGCTCCGAGTAAATGCAACGGTAACCCTGGAGGAAGGCTGCCCTGAAGATTCGGTGGAGGATATCTTTGGCCTTGGACGACCTGCAAGGCTTGCAAGAGGGCAACAACAGACGGATCCAGAGGCCCATTAACTTGCTGGGCGTTAGAAGAGGCAGCAAACTGAGCAAGGAGCACTGCATCGTGAAGGTCCTGGGGCAGGATATTTTGAGCATCGTGGCAATCAAAGAATAGGCTGCATTCCATACCCTAGTATTATTATCCCGTGAGCCAGACGCGCCAGCCGGAGAACGTGATCTTTGGGGATTGGACGAAGAGGGATTGGAGGAGCTGCTGGAATTTTCCTCGTCCATATCGAAGGAAAATATCAAATTCTTCCAGCGGTCCAATTCAGTTTGAATGGAATCTAAGGCAGGGGAGCTCTCTGATGCGTCGGAGACTGGGCTTTTCAGGGAAAAGAGCATGACCAGAGGTAGTACGTCAACGAGTGACCAGCATAGCAGAGTAGAAGGAGTTCTGTGTCCATTGGACCAATGTTTAGCGATTCGCAATAGATTCACAAGATTGCGACAGCCAAATAACGCAACCTCGCGAATAGCCGATTCGTGCTTTCCAAGATGCATGGGACCAAAATACACATGTTACACATGTCCATAGCGGGGGGATGCATGAATACGGTCGAAAAAACAAGTATTCGATGCCACACGGACTTGAGCTTCATATAAAGTAGGGAATTCCGAATACCTCTGGTGCCTTCGAAGGCGATCGCCGCGTCACTATCCCCATTTGGAGTGATTACGCGAGCAACGCGTGTATTACGCGTCGATCTGGTGATAGCTCTGAGCAGGGACCACCATCTCAGTGCTATTACTTTTTCTCTCCTCTACTTTACCATGGTACGGCCTTCTCGCCATACCTTGGAATATTACTTACGGCTCTTTAGCTTCTCAGGATTCGTTCAAAAGATGGAAATTTTCGCTTCGAGTTCCAACCTACAGCAGACATCACTGAGTTGCTGAACAAGGTCAGTGCTTGGCTGATGGCTTCCACACAATCTGACATCGTTTCTACCTCAAGATATTGGAGACATCACCTGATGCGGATCCACAGACCATCACTGTGTCGAATCAGCCTCGCGGCAACGAGGTTGCAATCCTGAGTTTGAAGGGACGGACTTTGAAGAGCATCGGTCTTAAGTGCGTATGCGGTATTTAGTGCTTCAAGTTCGTTTCTGTGACAACTTATCCTCAGCCACGGCGATCTCATCTTCGTGAATTACCAAGCCAAGGCTGCCTCGAGCTCGGCCGCGGAAACACCAGTACAAAGTGTTCAAACCACCCATCAGCCGTCGCCGACTGAGAAAAGGCCTTGGGAAACAGTGAAAGAGGACTCCGTGGATGTATATTGGCGCACTCATGACGGTAAAATTCCAAGAGGACGTGATGCCCAGTTCTGCAAACATGGTGCTAGAGGGATGTGCGACTACTGTATGCCACTAGAACCTTACGATGCGGCGTATCATAAGGAGCACGCTATCAAACATCTTTCCTACCATGCCTATCTCCAGAAAATAACCCCGAAAACAACGCATTCTGCAGCCTCGTCTTTGCCGTCTCTCAGCCCTCTGTCTTACAAGGTGAAAACACCATGCCCAACAGGCACACACCCTCCATGGCCTTCTGGAATCTGTACTTATTGTCAGCCTTCCGCCATAACTCTTCAGTCTCAGCCTTTTCGAATGGTCGATCATCTCGAGATCGCTTCTATGGACATTGTGGATAGATTCCTCCAAGCATGGCGAAGGACGGGATTACAACGTTTCGGATGGATGATCGGCCGTTACGAACCATATGAGAAGGTGCCCATGGGAATCAAAGCTGTCGTGGAGGCTATCTACGAGCCACCACAAGAAGGCGAGTTGGATGGTTTAACCCTCGGTCTGCCTTGGGAAGAGGAAACCCGTATCAAAGAACTCTTAGCTTCTGCAACCACTCCGCTGACTGTTGTTGGCTATATCTTCACTGACCTTGATCCGACGGAAGAGGATCGAACGAAGAACGTATATAAGAGACATCCAGGTTCCTTTTACCTATCCTCATTAGAGGCAATATTTGCGGCCACGATGCAAAACTCTAATCCGACGCCTTCTAAATCCTCCCCTACGGGTCGATTTTCGTCCCGCTTGGTGACGGCAGTATTGACTGGAACGGAAGATGGACAAGTTGACGTTTCTGCGTATCAAGTCTCCGCACAGGCCGAGGCCATGGTTGATGCAGACATGATCGAGGCTAGCGTCGATCCAGGTGTTGTCAGAGTCAAGGAAGAGGATCGAAGTCAAGAAACAGCTCGATATGTTCCTGACGTTTTCTTTTCTTACAAGAACGAGTACGGATTGGAGGTTAAAAAGAGCGCCAAGCCGGCGTTCCCCGTGGAATATCTTTTGGTCAATGTGAGTCTATACATTTTTAGTTCGAGAGGCAACTGATGGCTTGCAATTCAGGTGACACATGGTTTCCCGCAAAACCCGTCCCCGATGTTTCAATCAACTCAGTTCAAGATTGAGAATCGGCCTGGATTGGAAGATCAACGAATAGAACACGTTCTTTCTACCCTCCATTCCTTAGGTGCCCCAGATATCTCCGATAGCAAGCACTTACAACCGGGACGAGCCCACAAGACGTTCGAGTTGGCCAAATGGCTAAGCGACTGGCATCTGGTCGCTTTTTTAGGTACAACGCAGCTATTCTCACCGGTAAGTTTTAGGAGTTCACTTTCCAGCATGTCTGACACATAATTCAAGGAGGACATGAAGATACTCATGCGTACTGTGACCTCAACCACCTTGCTGGAGGACGTCAGCCAGTTGGATCCTTTGTTGTCCACCGAAGGTTGGCACACTCTCATGACGTTTACACGGGAGAGCGCCCGTAAGTTAACATTACGTTATATACAAACGCAGACGTTTACCAGTTTCCAGCTCAACCGAACGCCACTTCAACACCGGCCGCAATGGATGAAGACATCCCGCAAGATGTATTGGACCAAATCGCAGCCGCAGAGGCTGCTTCAGGGGAAAGCAGCGGAACAGGACCTGGACGGACAGACACAAGAACTTGTCCCCACTGTACGTTTGAGAACGATCACGGAGGAACTGATTGTGAAGTTTGCGGATTACCATTATAAATGTATGATTGCCCTGCCACTGTCCATGTATGATTATTATTGTCACGGTTACTTGAATGTGACATTGTTGGCGTATTTTGCGTATTTTGATTCCTGCCTTTCCCCGTTACTTGGTCTGGGGGTTTATCTGGATCTCTGTTCTTTCCTTGTGCTGTGTCGGTATTCTAGCGTTTACCGGTTACCTTGGGGCGAGCCGGGGCCCAATAGTGTGCTGTCAGAACACAAAGACGCTTCCGAATCTGGCGCGATGAATTTGACTGCACGACTACATTGTTCGTTGGAACGGCTGGCCACTATTCCAGAAAAGTAGGAAAAGCTCACGCTCAACATAGCCATGTTACCGGGTCTCCGAGAACCAACAATGGCAGCCTCGTGTAAACCGCGTTTTCTCAGGCTGATGATACATATTGATAGCACTACTTCTCCTCATCTATCTCTTCTCGATGGGCTCTTTCGACAATTACAATCGCCACGGGGGATTTTATCGTCCTGTCAAGGACTTGCTGGCCCCATGGACGCCATCACCACTTAGGCCAGCTGTGCCTTTACCCTCTGAACAACCACCTCTGAAGATCCCCCCAGCACCGCCATACATTATCAAAACACGCTACTATGACGTGAGAGCTCACGAACGCAATAGACTCGTTCGTCTGATCAGGCATATATTGCGTGAGCTCGCGCAGTCATCACAAAGAAGACGATGCTGATCACCTTTGGTTCTTGCAGGACTCGACTACATAGTCGTCAAGCGTGAGATTCCGATGTACCACCCCCTGGAGCTCGATCCGCCCGTGCCGAAGTATCCTTCTGTTCCTTTGTCAGATTGGAAAGCGTGGGGATACTACGCGTGGCCCAGCGTTAACGGCGGTTTTGTCTGCAACCAGTGTTCGTTTGCAGTTGGCTTCCTTGACGTACTGAATTTTCTCATTAGTGAATGAACACAGCCCCAGCTCCCCAGATATCCGTTGATATCGACCCGATAGAAATGTACAATGCGCTAAAAAGTCCAAGTAAGCATCTGTGCTTCGAGTTGTGAAGTGTGCTCAAAATACATTTTAACAGAGGGCAATCATCATCCCGAGCGTTGGATCCCAGGTCAACGGCTTCCCGGACTCCCTCCTCGACCGACGAGATGGATACGGCCCCAACCAGGAGAACCACTTCCTTTTCCCTGGGAGTGTCAGCTCAATCCATGGCTCGTACACTCCAAGGATACTATCGCTCCTGTATTCTGGGACATCACTGCCAGCGTCGAAATAATGATGATGAACCTCGACGATAGTTGCGTAATCCTTGGCAAGCCGGATAGAGCCCAGCCCGCGACATGGCCCTTTGTCACACACCTTCTCATAAATGGAATCATGTTTAATGGCAAGTACTTGGATAACTGGCCCATTATGGTCGTCAACTTGAACGGTGTTTGTTGTGGCGATGTCTTTGTCGGGATATACGATACTTTCCAGCAGTATGTGTCTGCAGCAGCAGAGTTCAATAACTGGGCTCCAGAAGTGCAGGAGGAGGCTAAAAGGACGCATCGAATCCGACGTGATAAGGAGTTCGAACAGCACGAGGAAAGTGCTCTGCGTCGATGTGACTACTTTGGGCGCTATCATTTCTTCAACGGGCTAGAGCTCAATCCCGACAGGCAGGGTTGGATCTTACACTTGGTAGAGTCTCGTTGGGAAGCAATGTAGGCTGGCATATTTCTTCGAAGTTGTTTGCTTAGTATTTTCTTTGCAATACCACCATTCTATGATCCTGATGGTGATCATCGAGCTACGTAAAGTGAACAAGGTTTTTCTTTTCTCCTTGCATCCCGGTTGTGTACACGTTGCGTTGTGCAACTCGAAGTACTAGCGGATGAAGGAAGACTGAGCTCAACAGCAAAGCTTTATCCGTGTTTCGATTCATAGCGTAATTGGGATTACATTTGCGTAGTAGTATACTCCCCGGTCCAAGTTCCATTCGTAATTTAAGGTCACTTAATACCTAATTGATACCACCCAAGGAAATAATGATAAGTGTCTATGATGTGAATATCCACCAACCAGCAAAAGCCAAGCCGAAAATGATACCAAGAGCCCGAGCAACGATAACAACAACTAATGCTTTCCTGATAGCGGCATAGAACGTGCTCAATGCAGAACCCGACCAATTTATTCTGACGAGACGATAAGGTCAACTGACGATGAAAGTGAATTGAGCCCCTTACCTCCTGTCATTGCTGTTGCCGGATCGCACACTGGCCTCCCATCCACGGATAACTTCACGATAGCGTTTACCAAATAGCCTAGACATCATGAGAACCCCGTTAGGAAGTGCGCATGGGACGTACCAAATCCAGAAATTGACATCAGGATACGAAAATCGGGGAAACACACTTGCTAGACTTGGAGCAACGACTTCCATGCGCATGCCGGGGACATCGCTTTGGTAAGGCAGGTACATAACAGGAGAGAGTGGAGACGAGCGGCCTTTCTCGACATTTATTTCGGGGTCGTGAATGCTCTTTGAGGATGGGGTGGGGAGAATCATGTATGACATCAAATCGAGAGTCATTCCGAGGGATAGTCCCCAAAGTTTGAGAGTATGAGGAGGATGGGGCGTCGACGCCTGACCTAACACAATAGCCGGAAACTCCATGCTGCCTATCAAGACTCGAACAAGGAGGCGGAGAGCCGTTGAATGCTTGGGGGCGAGGCGAGAAGCAGCGTCGACAGTGACTGTGGACCACTTGGGCGGCGGATGAGCAGACACGAGGGACGCTAAGGGTATCCAGTGTAGGGTCGTGGACGGGGCAGGGTCTGGAGTCGGAGAATGGGGGGAAACTTGAAGAAAGACAAAGGGCGAGAGAATCATCAATAATCGTTTTCCGAGCGAGGTAGTAATTTCACGGTCATCCAGTTGGCCAACACAGATGTAGTCGCGTTCAGCGAGATCTATACCTATCTCTTCCCATGTTTGGCGAAGGGCTAAAGAGGTCAGTCTCACTCGATGTCGTGTGACGGTGTACGCACCGGTATAAGCACCACCCTCATCATCTGGCTCTGTTCTACCGCCAGGGAATGCGACATGAGCCTCTTTGGGAGGCACAGTTCCGTCGTCATTCACAGGATGGTCTCGTCGTAAAAAGAGGATTTCTGGTTGGGCATTGGGGTCATTTACCCAGTCTAGCTGGAAGAACTCGGATAGCTGGGGAGGCGTGGTGGATGTTGTCGGGGCACTGTAGCTTGGTGCAGGAACGATGCGAATGACAATGGCGACTGCGGCACGACGTGGCTCTACATATGGTGAGTAACAGAAGATTCCGACACGTAAAAGACGTACGAGTGGGCGGCGAGGCGATAATCCGTGGGGGAGTCGAGCGAATGCGATGAAGGGCGCGCGAAAGTAAGGGCACGACGGAGACTGGTTTATCTGGACACGGTGAGCAGCAGGACGACGACGGCGACGAAGGGGCTTACCAGACATGACGGCAGGAAGGAAAGAACAGGTCTCGCTATTTCTTCCCCAACCGATCGCAAATTTTGTTGATGACGCAATTGCCATACTGGTCTATCCCAGAGTGAATCACCCCACCACATTCCCCTCAAGCTCACCCTGGAACATTTGTTGGGCCGTTCTGGATTGAATTGCAGTGTCTGGATTCTGTCTATTAAACATTGCATTCCTCAGATTCGGCTCCGCGTGTTCTTCATGCCTCTGCGGCATCTTTCTTCAAGCCATCTTGTTATTTGCTCATCTTTCTAGCACATAATCTGCAACCACAAATTGGGCCGGGCACATATGGGCAGGTCTTTATCTTGCTTCTGTCAACGCTCGAATGCGACACGGGGTTCCCACGAATATCGGGACCTTCAGCGTCGTGTTCTAGCCATTCATACAGCTCTCGACAGTGTCGCATTGTCAGTTATGTCTTCTTGCACTGTAGTCGATGGATCAACCCAGAATACTGGTTTTGTGACATGCTCTAATCTCTCGAGCACAACTTGAACGGTAACTCGGAACAAGATTGAATTGCAATGATGGTACACAAATGTAGTCCATTAATCCACGGTCCAATTCCGTTAATAATTATGCTAGCATATTTAAAATTGATCAAAGGTATAATGGGATAAAGGTTCGACTGGAAGGTCAGCACTTTGACTCAGTCGTCGTTTTCAGCTCCTGGGCGTCGTCCGCGTATACTAAACCTTGAAGGAGACGCTATCGACGCCGTTCGATGTACGTTTTCCCGCGATCCCATTGACGATCGTCCTAGTGGATTCTGCGTCGGATCGTACTCCAAATTTAGGCGCATAAGACCTTGTCCTTCACGTAACTCCAAAAACACTTCTGCAGCAGAAGCTTCTTCTGGTTTTATATGTCGCCATATCTAGGTGTTCGTCAGTCACAGCATTATACAGACAGTACACCAAACCCCACATCAATTTCACCGTTACCGAGTAGCTTGTCCTTTCCAAGAGTTTTGTGATCATGTACCCAAACGTGGATTTTCGAAATGTAAGGTCCAGCAGCAAAAACGAAAGTTTCATCCCTGCGAAAATAAGAGAAAACTCGCACATGAAGCAAAGTTCGAGCTTACCACTCCGGAGTTGCAGTCTTTCCAGCATGCTTCGTTTTGAATTCCTTGTCGCCCAAGCGGATCGTCGCATACGGTTTGTTGTCAGTGCTGGGCAAGTCTTTTGCATCCAATACGGTCACCCGCAGAGTACCTGGTTCGTGCGTTCCATCTAAAGATGTCTTGGACCTTGCGTCCGGGAGTGGGGGACTGCCGAGCGTGCCGAGCGTGACCGGTTGTACGATGGGGACAGATGCTTGCCCTGCTGGCAACTCGGGGATTGCCGGGACTTCATCAGCCTCCTTGCTCTTGAACAGGCCAGTCACTCCTTGGATGACACCCTTGCCTGCGGATAAGGGAAGAACTCCGACTTGAGTCATTGCTCGGCCAGCGGTGGAGAATGTTGACGTGTTCTTGCGAGATTTGGCGATAATCTCAGGCTGGAACATCAGTCGAACATGCACGCGCCCCTTTGAGCCAAGTTTAGGTGAAGATAGAGAAAGCTCCAACTCAGAGGCTTCGAACGGCTCGAGGTCTGCGAGATTGATCTTGGCTGATCCTAGACTCTTCGCTTGTTCTAGCTGATTCCAGTCGAATATTTCGACTTCGAAATCGGCAGCCACACGAGAAGGCTGCGAAACAAAAAACAATCAGGTCCGCAACACTGATATTAGGACAATGCCTCAAACGTACGACAGAAACTTGGAAGTTTTCGTTCCATTCGGGATTAAGAGTCTTCTTCTTGGTCTGGGACTTAAAGACTCTCTGTTCATTGAGAGTGAAAACCGCGTATGGGTCAGATTTGCCTAATAGCAATTGTTAAAGATGGAAGTCGAGTAAGTCACTAGAACTTGCCTGATCTATCTGCAGCAGGAATCTCACGACCATCGATGAGATCGACACGTACAATACCCTGGTCTGGAAGGGATTAGGAACAGACGGATTCAAAATCAACGAATTTCACGTACTGTTGATACTCTCTCGTGGTTCGAGTTTAACGGGGACCGGTACGTAGCGAGCCTCTACAGTTACGGCTGAAATGTCTTTCTCGGATTCGTCTCGGAGAATGAAGGTTTGAGGACCGTTCTATAAAATGAGTGTGAGACAGAAATCATCATATGTATGAACCTTACGAGGGTTGACTGAAGGAATGATTTAGCATCGCCTTTGTATTGAGCTATGATATCATCCTTATCCCCTTCATCAGCATCGTTCAATCTCAACCACACCTGACCAAAGTCGAGCTCTTTGAGGAAACCTTCTCCGACATAATCCCATTGAACCTTGGTGCCTCGGGCTCTTGGAGTACTGAAGCAAGGCCAGTACCCATCATCCAAGAGTACTTCCACTCGCGCTTTCTTGGACAATTGTCCCGAGATGACGTTGAAGACAATGATACCGGACTCTGCGGGCAAATATAAAGCTAGTTCCTCAGAAAAGAAGACTAGAACACACGATGCGTCATCAACTCGTCCACGGATATCTCAATGCCTTCTTCAACAGGAGGTGGGGTCTCGGAAGCTGCGGTAGCCTGAGTGGCAGATGTAGCGGTCGTATCTGTGGATTTGGCTGCTCTTGTGTGCTTCTTCTTGCCCTTGATGGTGACACCGTCCGGGATCGCTTGCGCTTCTTCGTCGGATGAGGAAATTGACGACGCGCTATCGGATACAGCGCCACTCCCCGAATCGTCGTCAGCAGCAACAGCTTGATTTATCTCGTTTGAGTGACCTTCAAACTTGATACCCTTCAACTTCATAGCAGGGATGAACTCGGCTGTGTAATGTAAATTCCCTTTGAATGTGTTGGCTCCATCCAGACGCAAGGGGTCAGTAGCTGTCTTGACGCCAGTAGATTGGAAGGGATATATGTTGTCGTCCGAATCTTTCACCAGCTCTGATACACGCAACTCGACAGACCCGAGCGACCGATCCTAATGATATCCAGCTTGATTCATAGTGAAAGAAACCACAACTTACTCGAGTCAGGTGTTGATAATCCATGCACTCCAATAGCATAGTCTGAGTTTACGACTATCAGGTCAGCTCTCAGGTAATATGTAGTACGAACCTCTTTGAGCGAATGAACTAGAGAGGATCAATGAGGAGGTGATTTTTTAGATGGACTCAGTCGCGAGGCTTACCAGTGATATAAACGATCTGGTCCCACACAGGGTTCAAATCTGGAAACAGAGTTTATAGTAGGCTAATCAGCAGAAGGAATGTCACTCGCTGTTATTGACAACCTCCGTCCTACCCATAGTGACATTATTCACTTGTACCCGAGTGTAAGGATCGCTCTGTAAGCACAGATCAGCAACATCCTCTCATGCAACCAAGGTGAAACTCACTTTGCCCCCAAGCGCAGCCTCGACGTTCTTCACGTCGGTGGCACGATCCAACCAGAGTCTTATTACACCAATAGGAGGGCTATAATGATCGGCGCCATGAAGACTTCCTGCCATATTTAAGGGCTTCCATTCAGCAGATATCCTCAATTTGCCACTTTCGCAGTTGCTGAGAGGGAACCAATCGACGTTGTCTTTCTTCGAGGCCAACAAGTCTTCCAGTTTGATGGACATATATCCAACCACGGGGTCCTTGAGGAAATCGCGGTCATCAATAACCTTAACAGTGATGACAGATTTCGCCTTCTCAGCACATAGGAACTCGTGAGATGACTCCCAGACAGGGTTGTTGGTATGCTTGAACGCCTTCGTAACATGAACTGGCGTTCTGGAACCGCTGAGAAAGACTTTCGCCAAAGGATTGAGATCTCCTGATAGAGACTTTTTGGCATCGAGCTCCTTGGCTTGATGTACAGTGAGACGGACAATGCCGACCGCTGAACGGAATTGTAATGGTTAGAACAATCCACAGATGCTAACAGTCGCTTACAGGTTTGACTGGTATCCTCACCATCCTCAGGCGTTAAGACTGGGAAGAATGAGACATCGTATCTGAGCTCTCCTCTCTCCTTTCCATCCATTAGTAGCTGACTCGCTAAACCCTCCAGCGTCGCGTCCTCTTGTAGCCGCATGAGTTCGAATGTAGACGAGCCCAACAAGGTGTTTTTTCTATGATCATTGTAGTCGTAAAGGTTGAACACTAGCGACTCCGTGAGATTATTGATCAAGATGAACTTTGTCTCCATCCATGTTGGGTTGTACCTGTGTTAGACATTATGTTTAAATTTAGAATTCTAAATATAGGTGGTAAACATACGTATTGTGCTTATATTTAGTGCGAGCCAGTTCGGTGCGGTTATTAATGGCAATGGATACAAAGGGGTCAGGAGTGCCGCCGCCAATCTTACTTCCTTTGATGCCGCGGGCTGAGTTGAGAGTGACTTGCAAAACGCCAATTAGCTGAATCGAGGGGAGCACCGGAGAGAAGTTGTTCGAGATTGAGTGTGAAGACGTTGGGGTCGTACATCATCGGACCAAGTGTCGAATGTGTCATGTCACGAATGAAGGAGGAAAGACCGGGAATCTACAAGGCACATAAGTCAAAAAATATCCTACATAAATATGTCACCCACATTTGCGATGTCAAAACCCAATGTTTCACCACCGACTGGTTTGAGGACGTAGTCGATGACAGGTTTCTCCATAAAACATATATCGACGATCTGAACATGAGGGAAGTTGGTCATTAACTTCATCCGAACCCGCATGTTTCCCTTGAAGGTGATATCCTCCAGAAGGATGGGCATTGCAGCGGTGGCGAGACCCTTTCCAAGACGTACGGAAAGGACGATTTTGGGATTGACTTTGCTCGCGACTTGTTTAGTTGTCATCTCCGAAGTCTCGTTAGGAGTGAAGGAGATACCCCAGTCCATCATGATTATATCATCTGGGGTCTTTGGGAAGGTCCGTACATGGTCGATTCGAGGTGCTTTCGTCCCTAGGGTGAATGTAGAAAGTCGCATAGAATCCAGGAAGGCTGGAGTAGTGGAACTGAGGACCTGATCCACGGAATTAATGATAGTAGCAGACAGAACCGGTTCATATATAAGCCAGAAACGATCAAGGAAGTTATTGATCCAATCAGCAGGACTCGGACTCGGAAGCCAGACGTGATTTGACCAGTTCTCTTTGGATATCATCTCGCGCTCGGCGGCGAACCCGTTTCATGGAGGTGGTGTAATACGTATTACATACGGCAAGAACGATGAATAGCCAACCCCATCCAAAATGGAAGCGAGTGAGAAAGTGTGAAGCAAACACGGCCTGCGGACGATAAACATATAACCAAACTTTGAGGAAACAAAAACGTACAAAAACGATGACACCGGCGTTGTGATACCAACTGCCGTAGTATTGGTCTGTGAAGAAGATTTCCAAGACAGCCTTGTCCTTCTCTTCTCCTTCGCGAGGCGGTGGCTGATCTATACCGGATACTTGGCGCCACCCGACACGATACCAGTCAGGAATGGAAGGCGCAGCAGCCGCTGGCAGTGCACCAGGGGGTACTTCGGCATCTTCATCGACTTGTTCGACGCTCTCGGCCTGAACTTTGGATTTCTCGGAGGCTGCGTCCGCGTCATGAACAGTAATTGTTGGAACAACGGCGGAGTTACCGCGGTCGACAGGAACCTCTGCAGCTTGGTGTCAGACTCGAAGAACCAGGACGGTAGTATATTCCCTCGACGCACCCTGCTCAGATGGGGCCTTTGGGAGGTTGAGCTCTTCACGAGCCTTGCCAGCAGCAGCACCCTTTGCCTCAGGAGAAGTATCAGGGTCAAATGAGTGGACCGCAACGCGACCTTGGTCTCCGTCTTTCTGCAGATCCAGAGTGCCCTGACCATTACCGTTGGCGACCACACTGCTAGTGGCCATGGGACAGGAAAGAGAGGGGGGCGAGGGGGGAAAGACGAAGAAGGGAACGTGTACTTAATCGAAGGGTAAGAGGGAGGCGGATGTGCGCCTGTTTGACCCCAACCGTTCTTGATGTCTCTGATGTCATCATGGGTCACACAGTGTCACATTAGCTCCCGAGAAGACGGAGCTATCAATTCCCGAAGTGCCTTAAATGTTCATTTCTCCGGGCCAAGAGCCCAAGTACAGATGCCCAAGTCATTAATTTTGATGGAAATATAGGTGCTGATACACGTATAAATCAGGCATATTTTTCAGTGCGCCTCCCAGTCGTACCATGTATGTCCCGCATAAGATTACTCACATTTAGTGTCCAGTCCGAATCCAGACTTGCCAAAATCGGTATGCGGTCCTTAATGAACGATCCCGATCTTATATTTGTGCCTGTTGCTCAAAGGCTTCCCCGGAAGGACGCGGCACCGAGCCGACCACTGAGTTTTGTCAGAGTACGCTCACCGTTCAGCTCTGGCCGTGACTTTGCTCGACTTGCCAAATACGAAACATTCATGTCATGAACCCGCCGCCATCTCTCCGAGACCTCTACAACGGCTCGTCGTCTGCTTGGTCCTTTGTTCCACCACCGTCGCCGCCCAGTGCCAATGCCTCTTCTTCGGCATCATCAAGCTCTTCGTTTCAATGGTCGACGCGTCCATCACCAAACTCCATTTTCGATCTTTCACCAGATTTGAACGATGCTAATGGTGTCAATGCCCTCGATCTTCTCAAGACCCTTGCTGCGTCTGCAGTGTTGCAGTACACAAGTAGTGCCATTGCCATGCCTTGGGAGGTCGGCAAGATGTTGCTCCAGGTGCAATGGGTGCCTCGAGATTCACACGACTATCATGTAGATGTTGAGCCTGAGGATGACGACGATGCGGTTAGTGGTCCAGCCTTCGCCGTTCTTCGGCCGTTCTGAATTCGTCTATAGTTGAGTGATTCTTCAAACGATAATGAATCCTATTTTGCAGACCCAGAAATCACCCCGAGGATGAGCCATCCTGCCCAAGTGGACGAACACGGATATGTTATTCGTCGGTCCGTCCTTGAAGAGGGCACACGTCCAGAGTACATCATCCCTGTCGGCAGTGCTAATGGAGTCTGGGGCATGATTAAGCGCGTTGGCCGTTTCAGAGGAGAGGGGTGGTTGGCGTTGTGGAAAGGTATTGCTACCTATCTGAATGATCCGTTTGCCGATTCTGAAGTCTTCCAGGACTGCTTACTTCATGTTGCACCGAAGTTCTTTCTACGACCTTCCAGCCCCTCATTCACAATATTCTCCAGTCTTTATTCCTTCCTACAACACCTCTTTTCCAGCAGCCCCCTCTCTTGTTCCCGATTGCCTCTCATATAATAACTGGGTTTCTTCTCTCTCCATTGGATCTCGTTCGCACTCGACTGATCGTTCAATCATACCTTCCTCGATATCGCAGCTACAGTGGCCCCATTGATGCTCTTTCCCAAATACTCACAGATGAAGGCGGTTTCCAAGGAATCTACTTCCATCCCAATCTATTCATCCCTATGCTCATCGATACTGCTCTCCGGCCGGCCGTCTCATTGGCATTACCGGGTTTGCTTGTATCGTATCTTGGCGCCCACATCACTGAGGATAGCAGTCCTTTTGCCTGGGGTTTTGCCGAATTGGCGGGTAGTTGTGTAGGCCTTCTCATCACCCTGCCCTTTGAGACAATCCGACGGCGATTACAAGTACAGGTTCGAGGAAGTGCAAAGCCAATTAAAGGTTGCGTTGAGCTTCGACCCGCCCCTTACAATGGCGTGGTGGACGCATTGTGGCATATTATTACAGAGGAGCGATCGGATCTTCCAATAATACGACGCACCAAGAGACGGATGAGCAGAGATCCTACTGAGAGGGATGCCGAGACCCAGAGCGACTCAAGAGAAGAGGACAGGTGGTCACGCCATACTGGAATAGGCCAGCTATATCGGGGTATGGGAATGAGATTGGGCGCAAGCGTTATAGTATTTTTTCTCGCACTGATCACTGGCGGTGATAATTCGGATGGAGGCTGGGCGGAATTATAATCATTGGGTGACTTTCAATTATACAGATCCAACACTTTCGTTCTCGCGACGAGATGCACGCTGAAAGCGAAGGATGAAAAGATGCTCGGAACCGGCGCGGCGGTGGATCACAGTCTAAGTAATTTATTGGTGAAGATGTTCGAGATGTAAGAAGACGGATTACAAACTTCGCTACCGAGTCCAAATTTATCCTGCATTCTTCGTTGGATGTCCGGGATGTCGTTTTGCTTGAGCGCAACCAGATAGAACCGTCCTCGTGGCGATAAGAGTTCCTTTGTCGAAGTCAGAAGGATATTTTGACACTCAGGCTTCCTAGACCTACGTCAACGACGCTGAGAAAGCGGTCAGTAACATCCATGCCGTCGTGTCCCCCAGCCCACGATCCTTCTATGTGCCTCTTACTCTGAGCATCTAGCACCTCTTCTCGGTCGGTAGGAACGTAGGGCGGGTTAAACAATATAACGTCAATAGTATGCTTCAAGCGGCGATGAAACGGACCCGCAAACGCGGTATTCACTGGATCTAATGAAATCTGAAGGGTGAAGGCTGTCTGTTAGCGGAGTAGAGTGGTGGTAACACACTTTGTTTTGCGATCCTGTCTTGAAGGTGCAAACGCATGCATGGGGATTTATATCGGTACAAAGATAGACTGCAAAGGAAACGGTGAATGTGAAAGATATATCAGCACGACCTAACGTACGTGCTGTGGACCCCAAGATGCTACCTAGAAAGCTTGAGACGCAGCCGGAGCCGGACCTATCTGCAGTAAGCGATGCCAGGTCCAGTGGTACGCGACAGACAGGACGTTACCCAACCTCCAGACATACAGCCCCATCCAATTCCCTCAGCTGTTCCGCATCCTGTTCCAAGGCGTCCAAGAGAAGGAATGTGTCCTCTAGACAAAGTGAATCGACAGGTTCAGGGCAGTCCTCAGGGCATACCAGCCGGTTCGTACACGCTCTCGTAGTCGGCAGAGGTGAGATGGGAGAGATCAGGTGTTGGGATCATGGCCGTCCAGAGGGTCCAGAGGGAAGGGCGTCACGAAATATCAAATGTGACTGATCGCGTCTTTTACCACGACCACCATACCGTGTCCTCGTTGCTGCCTGCCCGTGTCGGCATGGGGCCCTGCTTGTTCCCTTCCCCCCCAGAAGGCATGTAAGTTCCTCTTGTTACTAACCTTCATCTCGCATGGCTCATTGTGCGCTGGTAAGGCCATTCCTCGTCGAATGGTAATGTATATCTGAGCTTATATCCTTCTACCAGGTCCGCAAATTATGTCCATGCTTTCTACCTGCCATCGAACAAAACTTTGAACCACCTATGGACAACTCTGTCATCGGCGTGGCGCGTGTAATCATCCAATCTGCCCATTTGAAGCATTCAAGCACCCTTCTGCTTCCGCCGAACCCATTCGTCGTCCTCACCACACATGGCTCCAGGAACCCATCGTTCACAACACACAGACACTTCACGTAGGTTTCTGGTATTATTTCTTTAGCAATGCTTTGATCCTCATCTTCAGTTACGATCCCAACTGGATCATGCAGTCCCAAGAAATACTTATCTTTTCGACGGATTCTGCCCTGTTTTTCGACGTGTTTGATCATTCCAAATATTTCAAGGATTCGTTGATCGCTTCTGCATCCATTCCGGTTGACGATTTAACCCTCATTTGCGAACCAGTAACTGAACGATTGCCTCTGTCCAAAAGCGGAGGATTGGAGGGAGAGCTTTTGGCCTCCGTTTCATTTCACCCAATCTTGCCTTCAACTACTGAATCAAGTACGTTCTATTCTCATATACAGTTTTCTTTTCCTTACGAATCAGACGTGGGTGTTGTGCATCTGTTTCTTGACGAAGCCAAGGAGTTGGAGTCTCCCGTTTCCTCCAGAGAGGCCAATCCTCGAGCCACGATTATGCTGGCTGTTAATGGAAAAGCAACACGGATACATTCTACGCCTCCGTGTAAGAGCACGAGCGAACCGAAATGGCATTCACATCACACATTCTTGTGCACGGACAAAGCATCGAGTGTTATATTGGTTGACGTGTCTGACTGCGGGTTCAAGGAGACGAATCTGGGATACATGTATATTCCCCTTCGTGACCTGTTAGATAGGGACGATTCCGGTCCGCGTTGGTGGGCACTGAGTGGCAGTCAAGCAGGCCAGTTGAAGATGGGGGCGGAATGGAAATCATTAAAGGCAGACCTATTAGATAACGTGTAGTTAATGCACAAGAACGAGATATATATATACTACTTACATATATATAATAATGCGGATTCAATGAATCAGATATATATTACTTTCAAGCCAGTGAATTTTAGCCTTGTGAAATTCTGCTTTAAAATATTTTACTCACAGATATCATGGAGAAGATATTAGTGGTGCCGCTTTGATCCACTGCGGCCTACTGGCGCAAAGCTCCTTCACAATAAACGCAGCAAACCCTGCTCTTGACAACGAGAAGCCTGTCTTTCCGTCTCCAACATAGCCAGCAACCACCTCCTTCTGATCCTTATTCGTCATCCTGGGAACCCTGACAATTGTCCAGTCCAGGTCATCACCCCTCGTACGTATGGTCTTCCCGGTCTCAACAACATCCCGGTAGCTCGTATGAGCAAGCGCAGCAACGCCACCAACCATGAGGGACCAAGCCAGGCTAAATTTGTCGCGCGGGTCTGACATGGAGGGTGTTCCGAGGGCGATGAGGCGCTTAACGCCGTGGAAGTGCATCAGGTCAATGATTCGCTCATATGCTTTCGCGATAGGCGTATCTGGGTGATGAAACGGGTTCTCCTTCAGACTGGCATTGTGCCCTAGTGTAGATAACACTGCGTCGACGCCCTCCATTGCCTTGGAGAGTTTGTCGTGCTCATCCAGCTCACCCTGGATAGTGATAACAAATTTGTTGGAGGTGATGTCGGCGGGTAGTTTGGATGGGTTACGAGCGTAGAGGATAAGGGTGCATGATTGGAAAGCGTCGAGAGTTTCGCGAACGAGTAAAACGCCTAAGGGTCCTGTTGGGCCGAAGATAAGGATTCGCATCTTGAGGAGGATGTAGAAAACTTGTTGACGAAGAAAATTAGGATATTACGCCTGAAAAGTTTAGTGTCGAAGCGGTGACCGACTCGCTTGGGGTTCCCGTTCGAAAACAAGATCGCCCGATCAACCGATCGGCGCCTATTAGTGTTCTGTCTCCGCTTCTCCGCTGTGTGTGGCAGACTTTGTGTTGAGTTTGAGAGACAACGTCTCTCATTTTCACTGGCATTTGTGGACTAAATTGATACGTACACGAATACGGGTCAGCTAGAAACGACACTTTCTTCAATACAAAGATATGGAATAATGTGGGTATAATGTGGGCTAATATAGGCAATGATTTTGACATCGAATTTGAGGTTGGCAATAACCAAAAGGCCTGACGAGTGCGATGTCCCTGACATATCATTTGCCAGTGGTTACGATCTTCGGAGGGCTTCCACCAATCAGATTTCCCATCGTCCAGATATAGAGATTGGTGTATATTTCCCCTATGAAATAGAACATTGCAGTCAAGATTAGCTTAAACATTGCGCGTTCTTGGTTCAGGCCTGAGGATTTTGCAAGATCATTGAACGGTCACATGATTACAAGAGTCGGTATTGAAAAGTACTGCCGGTGCCCGTCTCTTGAATATCAAAGTCAACACAACCTGATGGTAGTCGGATCAGAGATCGAGATGAGATACACTCACATGCTTACAGTTACGATGATATGGCAACTGTTTTCTTGATCCATAGGGGCTCTAAGAACTCCTTGACTGCGAAAGCAGCGAATGCCGTTCTATCAAGGAATACGCCGATCTGGCCAATGTAACCGGCCTGCACATCTGTCTTTTTTCCATCTCGCAAAATAGGGACCCTAACTATCGTCCAATCTAAATCATCCTGAGCGCGGATGAGATCTCCAAATGCCACAATGTCCTCGTAGGCGGTATGGGCAATGATCTTCACCGTGGAGACCATGAGGAAGAAGGGAAGGGAAAACCTGTCGTTGGGATCGGAAATGGAAGCTGTGCCCAAGACGATGAGGCGCTTTACTTTGTGCTCGCGCATCGCCTGGATAATGGTGGTGTATCCACGGGTCAACGGCTTGTCTGCAGGGTGGTCCTGGGCGGGACCGAGCGCCGATAGGACGGCGTCAACAGTCTCCATAGCTTGAGACAGTTTTTCAGCGTCATCAAGCTGCCCTTGAATGACTTTGACTGATGAACTGGAGGACAAATCAGTCGGCAGCTTCGAAGGGTTGCGAGCATAAACGACGACGAAGGGAGACGGTACTGTTGCGAGCACCTGGCGAATGAGAAGAATACCCGCTGGGCCTGTTCCGCCAAGAACGAGGAGGCGCATAGTTGAGGTGATGATGGAGTCTAATAAAGGCAGTCTCCGACGATTTGTCATATAATGCTCGTCAACTACATAGGCGCCGATTTCCAGTCACCAGCGTCGCGTCCCATCTGCTCCATGGTTTTTATCTCGGTAATAATGGGACCGTCATTACTCAAATCCAGCGGTACCATCTCGCGCTCGTACATTCTCCCAAACCGACTGACGAGGCCTGGAATCTCGTCTTCCACCCTGATTTTCGTGTGGATTGCCGATTCGATGCTCCCTGCCCTGACGCCATCGAGGCCACAGGCGACGACCCGATCGAACCAGGGCTCAGGTTCCCGGGTGACATTCATTGCAAAGCCGTGGGTTGTGAGACGGTGTCGGACTTGGACACCGATGCTGGCGACCTTTGTGTGGGCATCGAGGAACACGCCGGTATGGTCTGACGGGACGGGATCAAGACCGTGGGCCTCCTTGAGATGGACCTCGAGCGTCTTCTGCATGCGACAGATGTAGTCTCGAATGCCCATTGCGGGGGAGGTCCGCCCTAGATCAAGTAGAGGGTACCCGACGATTTGCCCTGGCCCATGGAACGTATATTCCCCACCCCGTGCCGTCGACACAAAGTCAGCACCCGTGCTGGTGAGCCGTCTGCGGTCGCCTTGGGTACCGTCTGGGTGTTGGCGACGACCAGCGGTGTACACCGGGCGATGCTGCAGGAGAAGCAGCAGGTCTGGATGGGACGCATGGGACTGGGACTTGGTGCTGTTCCGCGCGGCCAGCTGCAACACGTGTAGGGTTTCCTGCAGCACAAGGGTCGTGGAATAAGGTAGTGGCGAGTGAAAATAATGGTAGAAAATGGGAGGCAAATGCATAGTTGCGACGACGTGCTCGCCGTGGCAGAAGGGTCCAGGTCGTATTACCATGGGAGTTCTGCCCCGGTCCGTATGCCGGGCACTGTATTTTCTTTCAAGTTGCGCTGCAGACAGAACTGTAGTACTAAATATATGTATACAATATCGTGTACAGGCTGTGGTGCCAACGATATATTCCAGATTTCGAACGTGACAGTGCCGCGACTGGTTCCTCTTGGCGCCGAAGAAACGAAATTGGCCGGTTGAACATACAGCATGCTGCCCAGGTCTGATCTGTGTCACATTGCTTTATGTATTCAAACTATTTAAATGCCAGACATGGTGCCCACTACATAACCATACTTCTTTACTGTCAGCTGCCGCCGCTGCACTTGCCTTTCGTTTCCTCCAATGTCACGCGAGTTCCCACTCGTTCAACGCGGTACGCCCTTTTTTGCCTTCTTCCCCTTCCTTCTGACTCTCGATGCAGATGTAGTCGACGTTAGCCAGTCAGTCGGCTTTGCTGAATCACGGCCGGTTGATCCTCATGTTCATACAACAGATATGATCGCGGAGACCTCTCGTTTATTATTGTTGCTGGTGCCATGGTCGCCTTCATGGTCCCAGGTCTCGGTTCGTCGTTCGTTCCCCCAGGTTCTCCCCAAAGCTCAGTTCTCTTAGCCTTTCTATACTCCGGCTTGGCCCGCCGAAAAAGTGCCCGTACGTTCAATGGCGCGTCCTTGCTCAACGCGATTCACATTTTTGCGCAGTATCTTTGATTTGGGTTGTCTCCGCGGCCAATGCCATCACCATCTTCCAATGGTACTTCTGGGGCTACTCATTAGCCTTTTCGCCGACGGCCACCAATGGTTTCATTGGAAACCTCCACAATTTCGGCCTGCGAAAAGTTCTCGCCAATCCTTCCCCGGGTTCACCACTCATTCCCGACCTACTCTACAGCTTCTTCCAGATGGAATTCGCGTGCGTAACCGCCGGTATTCTTGTTGGAGGTGTTGCAGAGCGAGGGAGGGTGTTCCCCGTAATATTATTCACTTTCATCTGGTTAACTGTGGTTTACTGTCCGTTGGCCTGCTGGGTATGGAGTTCCAATGGGTGGGCATTCAAGTGGGGCGTCCTCGATTTCGCAGGTGGGCTTATTGCAATTACTAGACTTCTTCGGGAACTCATCATTCCATTTTCCCAGGTGGAGGACCGGTCGAAATCGGAAGCGGGGTCAGCGGCCTCGCGTTCGCGTGGATCTTGGGCCGCCGTCAGGAAAAAGAGCTCATAAACTTCCGCCCGCACAATGTATCCCTGGTCAATCTGGGAACCTTCATCCTATTTTTCGGCTGGCTCGGATTTAATGGTGGTAGTGCGTTCGGCGCCAATCTCCGTGCCATAATGGCAATATGGAACTCCATGGTTTCCGCTGCCTTTGGAGGAATGATCTGGTGTCTCATGGATTATCGTATCGAACGTCGTTGGAGTATGGTGGGTTTCTGCTCTGGTACAATCGCCGGGACTGGTTGCCGCGACCCCCTCCTCTGGCTACATCCACCCTTGGGCCGCACTGGTAGTTGGTGTGGTTTCCGCGGCGATCTGCAATCTTGCAACCAAAGGTTCGTATCCCCAGTTTGGTCCAAGTTCATCGAGCTCATGACCTATCAACCCTTTAGTAAAGTTCTTACTGCGCATCGACGACGCGTTAGATCTTTTTGCTGAGCACGCGGTCGGCGGAATGGTCGGCCTTATCCTTACTGCATTTTTCGGAGATTCGGAAGTGATAGCTCTGGATGGCATCAACACCGCCGCACTAGGTGGCTGGATGGATCGTAACTGGAAGCAGCTCTACATTCAATTTGCCTACGTCTGTGCCTACCACGGCTTACAGTTTCGTTGTTACCGCGTTGATTGCCAAAGCAGTGGACATGATTCCGGGTCTGCAGCTGCGGAGTAGTGCAGAGGGCGAAAGACTAGGCATGGACGAAGTGGAGGTGAAATTTTTTCCCTATTACCTCACATCTACTTACCAAGGGGGGTTTAGATTGGTGAATTTGCCACCGACTACATCGAGATTCGTCGTGATTATACCGATTGGATAGGCCAATTCTCTTCGTCTGTCCCTGCTGGACAAACTGTAGCCGCTGGAGACAGGCAGGCGCGATCTGACCTCGACATGCATCGACAATCACAGGAAGTTAACGTTCATTCCGTCCATTCGCATGATATCGACGTCGTGATATCAGAACCCAAAGAAATGTCAGAGAAGAAGGATTCAGCCACCACAATTGTTTAGTATTATATCGAAAAGTACTCGAAGTAAATGGATTGCACCATCCGCTCAGTCTAACCTGTTGTATATAATTCTTAGGACCCCCAACAGTCCCGGCGTTTACATTACAACCAAATGTACATTATGCTAGAATACAGATCCATCCATATCTTAACAATCCCAACCCAAAACAAAGTCATCAGGATAGCGAGATGGGAAATAGTATTCACCCAGAGAGAGCTGTCTTTCTGATGATGCAGAGATTTTAGGTCCACATATACTTGAACTGAATTCCTCATTCAGCATGAGGTCAACAACGTTTCGAGAAGCAATTGTCTCGGTTTCCATCGTTGAAATGAACCTGCTCGCCGGATCAGATTAAGGAAGGTTCTTGAATAATGCATATGGTACGTACGGTTCGAAAGCATTGATATAATAGAAGCCAGCATCCAATTTTACCGGGGGGAATGATGTCGTGGGTGGCAAGACAGGATAAGCGTCCCACTAGAAAATGATGCTTGAGCGACGGCAACTATCGTGAAAACGACTAACCTCTTTGCGGTGTACCCAGCCTATCTGACCTTGGAATACCTTCCGCAGCCACTCATCTGACTTTCTTTCCTGGGAGAAGACTTTGACTACCCATTCATCATCTGAGATTTTACCATGATACGAAATGGAGTTAAATTCAGGCTCCTTGCCGCCATTTCGTGCACCTTCATATGTGGTCAACAACATACTCGGGGGAGTAGCTGTTGGAGGTAAATTAAGGTACTCTGGATCAATCGAGGGTGACAGTCGTCGACAGCAAAGTAACGTGGAGGCGAACGTAGGGTTGTTCAGGAACTTGAGAAGTCAGAAAAGGGGAAAGTGTCATTCCAGTCGAATGGAAAGGCGCAGCAAGAAGCACGGCCTTGTACGTCTTGCTTCCTTGGTCGCTTTCTACGGTCCACGATTGCGATGCGGATGCGTACGGCTTCGAAGTAACCGATTTTACCTGCATCATGTAACTCAGTTACGAGACACCCTGAATAAGGATGGACTTACAGTTGTATCAAGATAGACTGATGCGTTTGAAGCGCGGATGAACGCCTCAAATATTTGATAGTTTCCACCCTGGATGGCGGCCACATCTCCAGCAGCCATAGAGACCGCGCCCTCCAGAGCGTGAATCACATCAACATTCTATTCCGACATAAAGCTCAGAGAAATCAGTCGGCAAGAGCGGACGAACCTGTCCATAATTCACTCTGGTAGATGCTTCGATTATCTCCCGAACATAATTCTTTCCAATATGTTCTGATTCAAAGAAATCTGCCGTGCTTCGAGACACAAGTTCAGTCCAACCGAGGGAGGAGGCCAAATCCGTCATATTGTCCCACCGAGGCGACTCTGCTGTGTAGAACTTGAGAAACTGCTTCACCATTTGTTCAACGCTATGAAGGAAAGAACAGTGTCACGCATATGATAAGGAAGAATATGTCAATGGCTTACACGTGTTCAGTTCGCCTGGGAGACAGCACACCGTATCTCCATATTAATTTGACTGTATCCCACCAGCTTCCACCAACCTGTATCAAGTTGAAAACGGAACAAAATAGATAAAGTAAGAAGACTCACAGAGACAAGTAGCTGTTCACCATCCCAAACCCCCATACTTGCGTCATCGTCCCCCCATCGTCTCCTTGTTAGATTGAATTCGTCGCTCGCTCTCCACATGTTCTTATTGGCGGCAACAAAAATAGAGCCCCCAAGTTCAACCGGTGAGTAGCTACTTGGGTCGTCATAGGGATAGACGACGGTGCTACCTAAGTACAATGTGAGATGTCACGAAGTAAACCATGAATTTCAACGCACGACCGCCGATGTAGGACGAGCGCTCATACACGTCGACTTCAAGGTCAAGTCCGAACCGCTTCTTTGCCTTGGAGATCCAGAAAGCAGCAGAACTCCCAGCAGCACCAGCACCAATAATTGCTATCCTTGGAGGAGTGGTGACGTCGTCGTCGAGTTTGTTTTTGAGGAAGGGAACCTTGAACGGGAGCTGAAAGCCAAGGACCACTGCAGGCGCAACGAGGAGACCTAGCAACCGCATTTTTGGGACGATACCTTGAGTATGCGCAGTGACGAGGTGGTTGTCAGAGACAAAGATGCGAAACGAAGGACGCCCAGGCTCAGCTGAGTTGAACAGGGAGATCAGGCCTGGGTCAGGGAAGGCCTAACCTTAACCCATACCATGCCATCGCCTACTACTCTCTTCGTTATCCCGCCAGAAATTATCCAGCATATACTTGCCTTTTGCCATCCCTTAGATGTTTCTGCGTTCTCCAAGACGTGTCGAGCGGCCTACAATGTCGTATATTCCCCCAATGACCAATATCTCTGGAGGGAACTTATCATTCATCACTTCGACGACCCTCGCAAATCCTTGCGATATACAACATCCTCAATTCCTTTTCGCTATGACTGGAAAATGGAGCTGCAGCGACGCATAATGACATCCTCCATCGTATTGAATGCGCGTGGTATCTCAGAGGACCAGCTGAGATTTGCCCTGGAAACATTCATATCCATAATAGACGACGCTTCCCCCATATCACAAACACAGGTAGAGCCTTCAAATGGTCTGTGTTGGGTTGCTTCTCTCCTTCATCAGTCCCGAATATTCCACCGGCAACCTCCCCAAGAACTGAAACAGTTGGTCGCCCGGCTATCTGTCTATTTCCTCTTCTCAAATGTGGATGAAGACGAAGAGTACGCACTCATCTCTCCGGGACAACGTACCGAAAGTAGATGTTTCGCGTACGATCTCCGGAATTATAATATGGACAATAATTGGGGTCCGTATCTCAGAGACGGAAGCGTGAACTGGCTTCATGTCCAGCATCTCATGACCGTTATATGGGCCAACCTCGCTGATCTTCCAGAAAGATGGAAGAATGTGAGACCTTCTGTTGGATTGGAGGCTACTCGAGCTTTCTCCGTCCCAGATATAGCTAGTCAGCAGGACTGGGCTGGAGTTGAAGGTGCGTGCTTTCCGTATGGCCTAGGTTCATCTTTTGCCAACTGTCGTCTCAGGTACTTGGAGACGTTGCGTTTGTTTCATGGACTATCGGTTTGTCGTTTCATTGTTGCTATATATCAGGGTCTTACGAAATACTGTCAGTGATCTATTTTGTAAGTACGGGTCTTCTTTCCCTGGCTCGCCGCAGGCATCTCATGTGTCGCCTTACCGCATAGCTTTTAACGTACGTATGCGAAACATTGCTGAACTTATCAATGCTCAGTCACCCCTAGTTTTCCAATGTGTTCCGTGGCCCTAGAAATAAAGCATACTTCACCGAAAACGCTCGCTTTCGAGAAGCAACTCGACTCTTAGAAGTGAAGTTGAAGGTCGTTGCCCGTGATAAGCTGAAATTTAGCGACATGGATGATGACCTTGCAGTTCGCAATCCGCTGTATCCACCATTGTACTTCCATGGAGTTTCGCGTGGAGTGGACGGGAATGGATCTGTTACTGAGGGGATGGTCAAAATGGGAAATGATGGTGTTGTCCGTTACAAATTTGTGAGCTGTTTGTTTCTGTACTTGTGTCCGATTCTTATTTATAGAGTGAAAAGGTTTCCGTACATGACGGTACGACACAGTGGAGGTTGATGTGTCTATTCTTGTTTTATCGTTTCTCGTCACTCACTCTCAACATAGTTCGGAAGGTGTTCAGGTTGGCAGTGTCGCAAGCGCAACAGGTGTTGTCGGCGCATGGACAACGAGTATTCATGACCAAGGTGTGTTCTGTTCCCTATGACTGGATCGTTAGGAATGACGTTTTTAGGCGATCCCGTTGGTGAGACGAGCATTCTTACCCTTTCTCACTGGTACTCATACCGGCGGTCTTAGGTCCATTTTGGTTGTGGAAGGTCAGTGACGATTTTCCTGCAGACGCTGTATTCGATTACGTATGAGCTTGGATGATACTCTTCTCTTTGTCGCGTCTTTCCACAATTGTCGTGTGTGATGGTACTACATACAATTTCACTTCTTTACTTCAAGTTCAAACCAGAGTGCGTCGGAAGAAAGTAGAAAGTCTTCCGTACACATCTTCAAATCTGGACAAGATATATATGAACACAGCAAATTCCATTAGTTAACGATAAGATGCACTTACTCCTTTCTGTTTTCTTCATTTTTGAGATTGCTACGAGCTGCGGCCCACCCGTGGAACCTAAGTATAAGCCTATTCAGCTGGATTCCCCTGATTGGGGAAGTGGAACACTAACATATTGTCGTAATTCTTAGCATCATTTTTATCAGCGAATGACTTCTTGGAGATTATGTCGACAATTTTATTATACTGATGGGAAATAAGATGCATATGGAGCTTCAATGACGACAACGTACCTCGGCGATTGGTTCATCATGAGATATATAGATCGCAAGAGGTACCGTTAATTTATCAGCATCTTCGGCAGAGAGCATCCTGCAGATAACAGTCAGATAAGACCTTGAACTTGCCAAGAAGATTCGATTACGCAGGATGGAGGAGAGATACAGCGTGGAAGGGAGTCGCTTCTCCGCCAGAGGCTATTGCTACCTTACCACCTATCACGAATGTAATGTCAGAAAAAAAGGCCGACTGAATGACACACACCCCAGCACATCCCATAGACACCAACCCGTTTGATACCGTTGCTTTTGAGCGCCTCGCCAAATGCCCTGAGTTTGGTTATGGCAGCGGAAGGACTAGCGGTGCTTCCGAAGAACGCCTGAATAGCCGCCTTGTCCTCGTCGGTCTTCGGAGGATATCTGGAGATGTTGAAAGCGGAATCAGGCTCAAAGAAGTCAGGCATGTAGACTGTAGTATTCAGAGTGGAAGCCAGGATGTCAGCACCCTGCTGGGTCTGGGGAAAGAATCTAAGCAACAATTAAAACAAATTTTTTGGATAACAGTATGAAGCCCACCCAAAGATATCAAAGATGGCCACGATAGCGTTCTCAGTGGTCGACGGGCCAGTGATATAGACCTTTTGGAAGCCAGCATAAGGTTTGATAGTACCCTTAGCCTCATACTCAGATAGGACGGGAGGGATAGTGCAGCAGGCCTCGTTCGTGTTGTGGACCGTGGTAGACATTTTTGCTCGACTGGACTGATTGAGGTGGGCAAGGATAGATCGGAGACGAGACAACATAGCGGCATACCGGTAAAATCGGCCCGGGGCCTGCATACTTATTTCGTAACCGAAAGTTCCCACGGCGCAAACATTTTTCACCCAACCATCGCTCTGCAGTACTGCAGGGTAACTCTCCTTTCGCTGTATGGAACTAGGGTATGGCTATGGTTTATGGGAAGAAGGAAACTATATTATGGGCCCAATTAAGCCGGAGCACATTCTATCCCGCCTCTCAACGGGCATGGAATGTGCTTGACTATGCGGCCCAAACAATTATATCTCTTTACATGGTCCAATTGTATTTACATTTGCGATATGTCAGAGATGGGTGTTCTATCTGCGACACGCACACGGCGCTAATCCTTGAGGCAAGACGGAAGTGTGTGAATCCACTGTACTATTTCAATTATCTGTCATCTGGGAGATATCATTGAATATTCTGTAACGAGACGTCAAGAACTCGGAGTCCATTTCACTCCCTCGATGGATTAAATATGCAGTTCCTTATCAAGGCAGGGCAGGGCAGCCTTATCATTGGTCCGGTCGGTTCAGGCGTGGGGTCTGATATTTACTTACGGGGAGGTCATTGAGTCCGTAATCATCTGTTCTCGAATATCAGTGTTCAAGTTGAATCCAGCTACAGTCGACTCTGTAATAACCCATACCCCTCCGTTCCCACTCGGCGCTATGGGTTATGGGGGAGTATGGGTTTAAAGAGAGGAATTTGAGGGTAATTTGCACTTTTGTAGATGAACAAACCTATGGGTTATGGGGATATATGGCTTTATAGAGGTATGGGTTATTACAGAGGCGACTGTATGTCAGTCTGGTATTAAACTGGAGCTGTTAGGCAGTATTCCATCCGGTCTTAGACGTTATCATATATCAATACAAGCACATGTACGTATCTTTCTTGCAGTACAATAAACCATCAAATCGTAGCAATAATCGTAAAATGTGACATACAGATACTTTGATTTCAGTGGCGTGTTCTCCGGTGGAGCATGACAGCGGGTATGATGAAGAAAACAGCCGCCGCATACTCCATGATGAGGCCCATTATCAGATACGGCACCCAATCTCCGGTGATGGGGTTGAATTTGGCCAATGTGGGATTCGAAGATGGCTCGCGACCGACAACATCAGAAGCAGACCAAGCCGCTAAAATCTCGTAGGAGACTCGAACGCCGATGAAAAGAAGCGCGAAAGTGACTCCGGCAAGGAGCTGATTACAAAGCAATGATTAGTGCAAGCGAAATAGAGCTTGATGAAAAACTTGCCCGTCTACGATAACTCCTCATAAAGTAGCGATGTGACCAGGAAACCATGGTAATGAAGAAAAGTAAGAGGTATAGTGCCCCAGAAATGCCGGCCTCGACCCGTCTGACAATCATACCAGCGTTCGCATCTGGATTGACATGCGTGCCCACAAGTCCTCCAGCAATAGCTAGTGCCAAAGCTATCACAGCAATCAATCCAGCGAACCTGAGGAGACGAGTCACTCGAATTTCTTCACTGTACGTATGTTGGCCTCTATTTATGCAGATAGGTATCAGTATACATTCAAAAGGCGCAGAATATAGCACACACGCTAGACCCAAAAAACCAATTGCAGCGAGCATGAGGATACCAAGGCCAGCATGGAACAGGAGATAGGCAACAATGAACAAGTCATCGTTTGGGTTGGAATCTACTGTAACCTCTCCGGCAACAATGAGGGCCCCTCCCGCAATGCGCGCTAGAGAAGATACAGAGTTCAGAGCGGTGAACATTTCTCGAAGGCAAATACTGACTGAGGGCAAATGTTAGCAGAAAAAGCCAACCAGCGTCGCGTCGAAAGAGATATCGAATAAAATAAAAGAAGGATACGGCAGCGAGGGGGACATAAAACGCAAGCTGGGCTGCGGCAATCTGACCTCGGGTGTCGAGTGGAGCCATTGCTGTTTCAAAGGAAGGGTCCTTTCCAAACTGCGCCGGTTGATTGCCTCAAAAGACGCGCCAAGTTCAACATTTGATGATCAGATCGATCCAGACCACGTGCTTGGGCGCCCCTTAGATAAGATCTTTTTTTTCTCACTTCACCATCACCAGCATGCAGTTGCCCCGTCGCGTCCCTTGGACTTCGATCGCAGAACTGGACCAAGTCTGCGCTTGGATATACGAAGATGAGAATGATTTGGACTCAAAGATTCTCGCTGTCAACAAAGTATATCCCTCAGCTTGCAAAGATTTATTTTAGTTTGAAATCTTGACCTCAGCTCACAGCGTGGAAAACAATTACTGCGTTGCCTCATGCGATAGAATCCACCCTTGCATTCTTAGTCGTCTTTTTGGATGACTCTGGGTCAAACAAAGTGACGTTCTCATTGTCTCTGCGGCAAAATTATGCGGCAGCAGTCATTCGCCTCGTCAATGGTTTGGTGGATCCTTTACAGCTCGGAGCCTACGCGAGATCCATAGCATCTATATCTCATCAACTAGGTCTACCATTGTGGCTTGTTGAACTTCGGCATGCTTCAACACATGAAGATCTACCATCTCTTGAATTGCTGAGGGAAGGCGCTCGACAGGTGCGTACTATGTGTATTTTTCTTTCTCTTATCTTCCCTATTAAAAACCATAACTAGTCCATGGCGTGGCTCTTGCATAATTATTGGTTACCCACGATAAATCCACATACTTCGCCCGTACCACAAACCACGCTGCGGTCTATAGTCCCAGTATTGAAGGAGTATAAAGTTCTGCTCAAGGAGACCATACGCGACGAGTCGTTGAGGAATAGGCATAAACCCGCCATCTCAAATGTCATGAAAGATGTTGAGAGATGGATCGCCGAGGTTAAGGTAGCAGCGAATGTTTCCGTTGGTGATCTGGGATGGGAAAATGTGACCATCGGTGATCAAGATGCCAAAGAACGATTTGCGCTGGAGAGGTTATCTGATGCATTGTTGGCAAAAGGTATCTTGGTTCCTCTATCAAAAATGTGTGTGTTTCTTGACATGAATCATTCTCAAACTGATGTTGAGTAGGAAGCGGACATTTCCTTTGGATTCGTTTCTTCCACCTGATTTTTCTGTCCAGCTGTGGTCTCCTCTTTTAATCCATCTTCAGACGACGCACCCGGATTTTGCGAGTGTCCTTCTCAATCGGATTCTGTCCTGTCTTTTGTCCGAACAGGATGGTGCCTCTGCTAGCTCGACAAACTCCTCATTTCACACGTGTCTCGCTCGTTGGGCGAAGTGGGTAGTTGATACCTGGGACCGCGATGATCCTGACACGGAGGTCAGTATGGGGAGAGAAGCCGCCGTCTCGTTAATTACAGCGCTCGGTCCCGAGACATCTCTAGCTAGAAAGAATGCGTAAAGGTTTTGTGTATCTCAACGTGATCACGTACTGACCAAAATCAAGACCTTCTGAACTTTTGCAGGTTCTCTGTGATGGCAACGAGGATTTAGAAGTTGCAGTCAAATGGCTCCACTCTGATGACATTTCACCTCCATCTGTGAGTTGCTTGTTAGCCTGAAGCGCGAGTATACTAGCTAAATTGAAAAGCAGGCTTGGAAAGATGAAGATATGCTAGTCATGAACCGTCGACTAGAAACCCTCCTTAGCGTCACTCACGATACACAAAGGCCTGCCCGGATGTCCGGTATTGATTTGGTCGATAATTCTAACTTCTCTGCTCCGGGATGGCGATTATTGGATGATCGCTCTGACTGGAAACCGTGTCCGATCGGAGTGCATCGAGACGCATTCCTTTGACCTTCCTGCATTTGAGTTTGGTATATAAGGTATCATTATCGTCATGGTGTAGAACTGCATTGGTCATATCGTTACTTCTCCACTCCAGAGAATCTACTCGTTAAATCGCCACGTGAGAGAAAATACACAACAAACGGCTGCACCGTAATTGATACGGTATTGGAACGAACAAATAAGTCAGTAATATCCACAATCTTAGGACCCCGTAAAGCACCAACAGAAACAGGGAAACTACGGTGGACCCTTCGACGATGATGCCTGCAGTTTCTTCGGTGCGCCTCCAGGTCGTCTAGGCTGGTTGAAGTAGTCTCGGGACGCGGTGCTAGGGGAAACATCGCTACCACCGCTACCACTTGGCCCTTCGCTTTGTAAATCGTACGAAGTTCTTGGTCCATCCTCTGCATACCGAGGTGGCAGTTCCACAACCTCTGTTCCGGTTTCATGATAGACGGTGACAGGCGCTCTTCCACCGTCGTGATGTACTACGTATACCTGACCAGATTGAGTGCGGGAGCCTCCGCTTCCAGCCTGTGATGGTACTATGGATTCATGAGCAACAGAGGGTGCGTGATTATTTGCATGTTCGTTCATAGAGGTCGGCGACGTAGCCCCACGATGTGAGCGCAGGTCTTCGCCAGGCATAGAGAATGGTTCCACTTGATAGTTACTTCCGGTCTGACCTATTGGAGGGAGCTGTAATGGGGTCCCAGTATAGGCAGTGTCCAGTTGTAAAGGAAGTGGGGTAGACGGAACTGGCCAGTATTGTGCGTTGTGAGACAAGGGCGGAGGGACTCCAAGGGACATAAATTGCTCCTCCGCTTTCTTGTGTTGTCTTCGTTTGACGAAGAAGAGGGCAGTCGCTAGGCCTGCGAGCAACCCGACCAAGAGACCGCCAACCCCAGCACCGACGGTTGCTGCAATAGGGACATGTCGTTTACCACTGGATACATGGTTGCTGAGAGACAAAATAGAAGGATACAAAAGTACTTACCTAGTTGTCGTGGACCCTTCGGCTAGACAGGCAGTTGTACCTCCACCTCCGCTATGAAGAGGTCCATAAGACCAGAAATTGAAATCAGCGTCAACGACACTGATAAAAAATGGAGAAGCCCATGACAGTTCTACGGTCCAGTTTACGGTCTGCATCTCATTGAAAGTGAGGTTGTACGGTGGATGCAAGGCCGGCGCGACCTAGGAACATTTTATAGTGATCAATGGCATAGCTAAAGTAAAAACCCACAGTCAAAGTATATGGCGGCGTCCCATTTTTGGGTGTAACGGAAATGTCAGTACACTGACAATACTTGTTAATAAAAGGTGTATTGGCTACCAAGTGGCAAATGTTGCTGACCTGGTCGATCCAACCATACTGGGATAATGGTCCATTTGCTACTTCGGCATCGATGTCCAGCGGTCCAAGGGGGAAAGTAACGTTCGAACAGGAAGGCGTACTAGTTATATTGGATATCATCGAGTACGTGGCTTGGCATCCACCCGTGTACCCATTCTTGTCAAACTGAAAAAGGCGTTTTAATAACTAGGACGGTCTCCTGACCACAAAATTTATACCATGCATATCTGATACTGGTAAATGGATGAGCGACTAATTGATTCGTGTGAAGATAACAGTGGACTCACCAAGGTCCCTGGAGCAAATGGAACTTGCCAATCCTACAACACCCAGTATGAGACAGATACAAGAGAGCTTAAAAGCCTTACAAATGACAGGCTTTCACCCGCTGCCACGACAAATGGGAACACGAATGCACTAAGAGCTGGGTGAGGGGATTTGATGATTAGAAGATGGCTACTCACGAAGTATAAATTTGGAGGTAGTACGGAGCTGTTGGGCTGGGTCTGAATGAATAACGTGAGTGTCCAGAAGTACAGACAGTGCGTGGCCACAAACCCAGTTGCACCCGAGGTCCGATCCCAGGTTATATGGATCGTTTCGCATTGAGCTATTCATGAAAATAAATGTATGTATGCTTGACGATACAATAGACACACCTGTCACTGGGATTGCAACTGGTTCAGAAGACGGAGTATAGTCAAAGAAAAACGACTGAAAACCGCTGATCAGGAAGGCGGCAATGATAAAACAGGGGATACAAACCTGGTCCATAAATTTTGCCGAGGCTTGTGTCCAGAGGGAAGCAAACGACCAGAAAGTCGCCTTCCAGAGGCATCTCGTGCGAGCGACCATGCTACTATGTTTGCCGAACCTTTTTGGGCGGAAGATGGAAGCTACAGTAACCTGTCGTCCCTGCCGCCCTCATCCTACACGTGCTGGGCGATGCCGAAAATAATGTCCCCTGAGGGCTCCTGAATGCCAGACGCTAGAGCCCAAGCCTTAGGGAGATCAAATCTTGTCAGCGATCTCCGACACAGTACGTGATGCGCCCAGTCAAAAGATGCGCAGAAGCAGGTGCAACCTTAAAATAATCGAAAAATAGGCACGATACACCAACCACTGATTCTAGATCCTAGTACAAAATACAAGTACATACACGGACGGCTACAGTAGCGCAAATATCGACATAAGTATGTAGCTAGGGAAGGGTACATAGCTGAGATGCATTATAGGTAATACATACTGTCCTTCAAGACAGGGCCCGACACGCCATTATTCCACAGCCTCCGAGCTTCTTCCATAACAAGGCTTTCCGCATTGACATCATTTGGATTGACAGGCAGTAATGCCCTGAAGTAATTTATGAATGTAGCATCTTCCGCGCTCACAAGCCATATCTGCATAATAGGCAGGAGATGCTAGACTGACGGCCTTCGTAGCACGAGAATATAGATAACTGATATGGTTCGTTAGCGTCTGAAGCTCGTCCGCTTTAAATCCAATATCGTCGTGAACGACATAATAGTGAGTTGGCCTCGTTGTTCCGTGGAGGCCAGCATGAGCTATGACCAAACGCGTCAGCGACCACTCCTGAAAACGAATTAACTAATTACCCTGCAAGAAAAAGTCAAAATTGTACACTGCAGTCACACCGCGGTCCACAACAGTTCCTGGTTTTGGATTCCCGTTGGCGTCGGCGCCGGCCGTGTCTGTAGGATAGAAGCGTGTATGATGTCGCTTCCCACAAACGACGATAGATAGCTTAGGAAGGTACTTTTGTTGGGGAGTGTCGAACTTTCGGAAAGCAGCTCGAATCGCAGGCATCTCCTCTTCAACGACGGTCATGAGTTGACCCTGACGAAAAGCTCAATGTATGATCGACTGGAAAGTGAGAGTGACGTGCCTCGGACACCCCATCACGATACACCAGTACGCGATCGGGAAGTCTCCTGTTCTTGGAGCGGAACAGAGTTAACCGTTCAAACATCATTGCGGCAAGATTTGTGACCATCTTAGAACTAAGCATGAGCCCAGGATAACGATCAGGTCATGAAAAATGCCACCTCTTTCTTGGACTCTTGCAGCTGCATGCTAGCGGGAAACTGCGCAAAGAAGGAATCGACGCTGGCGACCACCGCTGCAATTGAAGGTGTTCCTCTGACACTGCCGGGGCCAGGATGGGTCACATCGATACCAACCAGCATTGTCGGTGCCGCATGGAGCCACTTCATACCTTCCTTGTCCAAGGTGTGACTGGAAAGACCGTAAGTTAATCAATATTACTTTCTGATCGCAATACCATACTTGGCGCCTCCAGTTTTAATGTTGACCTTCAAAGCGACGTTTGCAAAATATTGCATTTGACCTATCAGGTTGGTCCATTGCCGCCTTGGGTGAATTAAAAAAGTGACGCACCTCTTTCCTTCCTTATCTTCGCAGCGTGGACACACACTGTAGGGACATCTAGATGAGAGTCACAGAGATGCTTCAATCCGGCGTAAACATGCTTGTCGCCGTTTGAGAGAATCACCATGACAAAAGTGGGTTTCTGTGGATAGGTGCGCAACGTAGTCCTTATCTTGTCTATCGCTTGAGCTCTGATGGGATCGGCGCGAGGAGGGAGTTCGGCGGATAAACATGTAACAGGGTTCTCAACGCTCATGCCACTGTTCCTGCACATAGTTACGAATCCATTGATTGTCTGTCTCAGCTCTGGGTCATTCGGGCCGGAAAACTCATCTCGGGAGTTCCCGTCAGCGATGAGTAGGACGAGCCAACGGGCAAGCTTTCCGCCCTTCAAGAACTTGACATTCCTTAAGTTCCAACTGGCTTTGTTGGCGTCGACGTCTGGTCGTCCGACACTGTAAGTGATACTTGGGGTTGGAAGAATCCGCCCCGGAACAACGGTCATTTCTGGGCCGATGCTGATACCAAACGCACCTAAAGGTGCTGCGCCCTGACGGAAACCGAGTTCGTTGAGCCCTGCGTTCATGATCATAGTCGCATTGATATTAGGTGGCTTGGCAGCTGCCTTAATCATCTCCGCGGTGTTTTCATCACTGAGCTTGCCTTTAAAAGGCTGATTGGGCAAAATTTCACAAACTTCAGGGGGAAGCAGGTTTGATTTTTGGCCACCGACATCGACGAGCGGAAGAGTGGGGAATCGGATTTTATAGCGATACTCTGCAGAAAATTTTACCCTTAGCAAAGGCAAGCAGCTAACTTTTAGTTACGCACTCTGGTAAAAGTATTGTTCGACGTCGACCCTTCCACCTAATTCTTCGCAGTCAAAAGTATGCTGTCTAGGTAACAGTTGCGAAACGCTCTTGACTGTCTTCTTATAACCGAGATGCGTTGTTTTCACTCGAACGCCTTTGACAAATGCGGTGTATCTGGCACCGAAGCTAGCCTTGCTAAATGCTGTCATGGCCTCCGCAAGGTTTCCAGGCACTTGAAGCATGTAAATATGGTGCCACCAACGAGGAACTATGGCTTACCGTAAAATGCAGTCGTACAGACTGAGAATGATGTTAGTTATATCAGCGATTTCTTGCCATTAATACTTACCGTTGACATTTACCATCAACTGGCTGTGGCTAGGACGCACAGACGAATAAAATCCCCTCCAGGCTTGAAGACCTCCGCCAAGAGGCACCGGGGGCGCTGCCGCTGCAAAGAAAAACCTGTTTCTACCAACAAGGACACCACCGCCTTGCGAGGTCCGGTTAGGATGTGCAGCCATGACTATATTAAGGGCAGATATGATTGGAAGTATGTCGTAGCCACGATACTGTGGTTGCCCAGCCAGATAGCTTTAGGAATCCATTAGCAAGGAAATGGTATTTTGTTGCTTGACCCACTTCAGCAGATGTGAGGTATCAATATTCTGTATGAATGTTATTGTTAAAGTGTACTCTTTGGCATTAGGGCCAGGGCGAGTTTCGTCCTCGTCATAATAGGGAACTCGAATCCCTATCGGCTCGACAAGCTTCTTTGAAGCAATGAGTTTGGACGAATGATCATGGGCGACGGTTCCTTGTAGTCCGCATCTAGACCAGTCTGCGGTTTTCTCTGCGAGTTGGAAGATCCGTCGTTTGACTCGGCGGTTTGCAGATCCAGCAGTAGGTGAGATCGCGACGTCATACTCATACAAAGAGGCCTTGGGAACTTTGACAGGAAAGAAGTTGGCGCGTAGCTTGACTTGCTTTCCTTCCTTTCCGAAGCCAGGTCGAAGCGGCAAGTCATTTGACTTTAACTTGATAGAGCGGAATGAATCGACCAGAGTCTGTTCAGAGCCGTCCGTCAAACGATGGTCAATGTTGGCTGGGGAACCAGGAGAAAACACACTATACACTATTGAGAAGAAAAGGACTGAATATTAGCGGCGTGACTCACCCACCCTGGTCCCGTGGACCAGCGCCCCCACCATAGCCACCGCGACCCCGGTCGAAGCCCCCACGACCACCGGGAGGTCCCCCGCGACCACGACCTCGATCTCCTCTATAGCTCATCGTTTAACCGGAGGAATGGAAAGCACTGAGAATGATGATGACGGTATGAAGTTGAGAGGAATTGCCGCCGGGTCCGAATCATGACTTGTTTAACCCCAAAGAGGCATGACTATCGTCATACAAATAACATCATCGGAATGGCCTGGCGTCTGCCTCGGCCTGCGGCGGATACCCTGCGCTCTCTTCCCCGTACCCCCATCTTCTCTCTACTCCTCATTGTTTTCTCTCCAATACATGAAGCTGAACAGGTTGGTCTAGTAATCCTGTAGACCGTGTCTCTTTAACCGTCTTGACAGTCCCGTGCCACAATCACTGCCTAAAGAGTGCGCCAAGGCTGCCAGCATATGTTCGTTTCTTTTCAGTTTGAGATAAACACCGCTGTAACTGAAAATTTACAGTCAAGTCCTTCGTGGACAGTGGAAACGATGGGCTTGATGGTGTCATTCCCCGACGTGTCCTCGAGAACGCCAAAGGATTCGCCATCTTCACCATCTTCAAAGCTGGGTTTCTTTTTAGCGCACGGGCAGGCAGCGGAATTGTCATTGCAAGGCTGGATGACGGAAGTACGCATTTCGACACTTTGGTTGTATCTTCGACCTATCTCAGCGTCTTTACAGCCTGGTCTTGTCCTAGTGCTATAGGCACCGCCGGCGTTGGTTTTGGCGGTCAAGCGGGAGCTGAGATGACCGACTTTCTCATTGTTTTGAATTCAAGATCGGTAAATAACTAAGCTTCTTTGGTTGTTTGATTACTAATGTGCGTTTTAAGGCTCTTGTGAGTATAGTTCCTGTGCGCTGAACAGGGCAGAGTCGTTGACTGCGCGATAGAAAACGTTTATGGCAGCAGGATCTTTAACTCTTGGTGGTAATATGAGGTTCGTTGTCGATTCTGTTGTAATTCGTATTGATTTTATTGTTCCTTTCAATGCAGTCTTGCTGTTGGACCTCTGGGAAGGAACGGCGAAGCTGGTAAGATCCTTGTCATTATCTTAATCATCCAACACACCTATCAATTCAGTTGGCTCGTTAAACACCAGCGGAAAAGTCGCAGCCATGTACAGCTATTCCAAAACGCGAGGCTTGTTTGGCGGTCTTTCTGTTGAAGGTAAGAAATCAGTTAACTCAGTGCCTCTCCTAACCCAATGGTTCTAAAGGTTCGATGATCGTTGAGCGCCAAGATGCCAACGTACAGGCATACAACAATCCTAATGTTACTGTCAAGCTTTTGCTCAGTGGCGCCATCTCCCACCCACCATGGACAGCTCCGTTAATTCAGACGTTGGAGGCATGTACGGGTCTTCCGGGCAACAGACAATGGATCGAAGATGGCGGACGACCATCCGCTTATGCCTTCGGTGGAGTTGGCAGTACGGGCTCTCAAACCCCTTCCTATCTGAAGAAGAAAAAGAAAGCTGACAAGTCCATGTTTCCTCCGGAATCCTGGGGTCAAGAGACGAACTCTGGGTCCTATTTTACCGAATCTGATCCTCCAAGTAACCGATATAACTCAAACAACTTTGCAACACCAAATGATACTTGGCAAAGAAGTGGCGATACATCTGTGACTAGCTTTCCCACCCATTTTGATTCGGATTTCACGCCAGAGGACTCAAAGAGGCCGACTCATCGAATTACCCAGTCGCTACCATACGCGCCAAAGGCACAGGCAACGAACGATTGGTTTGATTCTTTGGACGAACCATCTACCTCGCCTAGCGGCATACATCATGGCAGATCTATGAGCTTAGCTTCACCGACAAACTCTAAACCTTTATCTAGAACATCATACGACTCGTCTGCGTCAATCTTCATATCACCGAAACCGGAGCTGAGCAAACCCTTGTTGGAAGGAGTTGCTCGCGTCATTGCTCTGTATAATTTTAATGCAGTTGAGGTGAGCATCTCGGCACTAACGTTCCGGTTTGGTAACCGATTTTATTTGTCCTTTCTAGTCTGGGGATCTATCATTCAACAAAGGCGACGTAATTACCGTTCTGCAGAAGAGTAACAGTTCGGATGATTGGTACGTCTTGTTGTTGTCACTTTCATTAACTCATAAAATTTCGATAGGTGGACAGGAAAGATTGGTGACCGGAAGGGTATATTCCCCGCCAACTTTGTCGAAGTTGTATAACACACTATGGGATGGAAGGAATGATCTAATTGATGACATGTATCCAATATCTCTGTATCTACGCTACAAGGTAAATAATGGTTAATAGAGCTGTATCGTGCAACTGCAGCACCAAGACAAATGAGCAGACAATAAATTATCAGTATTTCATTTCATCCGATGGCTCGTCAATCTCGTGAGTACGCTGTCCATGGTGCCACTCTATCACGCGAGGATGTGCAAGCACCCTGAAGGCAAAAGAAAGTCAGGACTAGTTGCATGCCGGGACCCCGCGACTCACTTAGAGGGGTCGAAGTTGAGGACCTGCAGATATTCCATCGTCGTCGCTCTTGAGAGGGCTACGTATGCTGCGTACATGGTCATTGATAAATGACACCTGTTGATGCCTATACAACACACCTTGACCCTTCTCGAAAATTCGCTTGAGATCAACTCTTACACGTTCAATGGTCTGACCCTGCGACTTGTGCACGCTAAGGGCCCAAGCTAGGATCAATGGTACCTGATGTCAAAAATCAATCGATAGTGATTTATTTAAAGATCGGCCTTCTCACTTGGTCTCTCTTGGCTTCGACATCTCCGTTAGAGTTCTCCACGGTGAACTCCTGAGGGATGCACAAGATCCGTCTTCCGTTGGTGAAACGTACGACGGGCCATACTTGCTGTGCGGGAAGCTTCTCAAGACGGGCAGCCCGTTCTTCATCTGTCTCGTCCTTACGTTCCACCTCTCCAATTTCGATATCTCCGGAAGCGAGAGCTTGATGTTGTGTCTCAAAGTCTACCACGCTTCCGACAGAACCGTTGACTAGGTGTCCTTGTTCAATATTCTAGGTCCGTTAATTCGAAGTCAACTCAAACAATCACAAGCCTACTTTGATCAGCATAACTTGGGCGCCAACCTGTTATGAGAACGATGAATGGCAGGCAGGGTTTTTAGAGGGTAGGCAGATTTACCTTCAGTTGTATCAGCTTCGGTGCAACGAGACGTTCCAGAAGTCGGTCCATTTGCTGCGACGAGACGACTTTCCCGTCCACGTCGACACCGGGGCGATCTCGAGATTGGTACGTGTGTACGAAGCCATTGAGATTTTTCAGACGAGCAGAGTTTGCTCCATCCACCTCGCCTCTGAGAGCAAACCTAGAGAACAAACATGAGGCAAAATACCGCGAAGGACAAGACCAGATTAGCTACAGGTCTGTCGGCTCTATACCGTCGTTGTAAGTGACATGTCGAGTGAGTGTACGGAAAGTTGCTATAGCAGTTTCACTGAGCTGCCCGAAGCGCATGTCGTTCAGGATATCCACAAAGGCTAAGGATATCAGGAGTAAGGTATCACTTATTTTCTGTTACAGAGGGTTGTACCTTGGTCTTTTTGTCTGAACACACGAGTCAGAGTCACTGGGGGGCCCACGCATTTCTTCCAGCTCTCTGAATCAAATGCAAATGTCACCGGCATTATTTTTCCATCCCTACGATCCGGAACTGGGGGTAGCTGGCAGAAATCTCCGGAAAGGACGAGCTATACGAAATAGATATTAATCACGATCTCGAATGACCAGCGTAAGGACACACTTGAATTCCACCGAAAGGTACATCCTTGGCACTGCGAACGTGACGACCAATGTATTCCTAATGGAAGGTTAGAAGAAGGTACGTGAAGTGAGAACGCCACCCACGAGTTTGTCAAATAATTTGCCATCAAGCATTGAAACTAGATACCAGAATGAATATGCATTCGCTGATAGAAAAATTAGCCTACTTTCGTCGATAATGAGAGTGTCTGTAGTGCGCCAGCGTTTCAAGGTAGGCTGAAAGATCTTCTGAAATATAAATTTGTCGGCATACTTCTTTGCTTCATCTTGACCAAGCCCGATACCGGCCCATGAATGCAGCGTCGTCCCACCAATATTGACTGATGCGATTCCCGTACTGGCGGTTATGGCTGTTACATGCCCAGGCTTCTCGCGAAGGGTCTTGATGATCTCACGGAGGAGAACAGACTTTCCTGTGCCTGTGAGATCACGCTTCATCTTTTGTGTGCAAATGCGCCGTTTAGAAACTAACCTGCCGAACCTGTGAAGAATACACTCTGTCCTTTTTTGACTAGGTTCAGCACATGCTGTTGCTCCGGTGATAGACGAATAGCCGAAGACCTGTCAGGAGTGGAAGGCCCTTCCGAAGGAGCCTTGGAGACCTTGCCAGGGGATGGACCCTTTAGAATTTGAATCTCAAGGTCTGAATCATCGTCTAGATATGGTCCAACATGGAGGCGTTTTCGTTTGGGTGCAAATTTCTTTGTAGACGATGATGGCTCCGGCTTTTCAATGATTTGAACGTCAGAATCTGAGTCAGAGTGGATGTATATGATTTCAGGTTTAACCATCGGCGTTTTAGAAGTCGACGGGGACGGCGATGCTCTAAGAAAAGGTGCTGTTCAAAGTCAATACAGTAATCGTTAGTAAAGATGGAACACACTGATGTATTCCTCAGCTAAGCCTCTGGTAGGAAAACCTTTCTGTTTCGCGCTTGGGTACTTGTCTACCTACAGTGGCACGCTTGGCGACTGATAATGGACCGGATGCTGTTGCACTCACATTTTTCTTGCACTATAGATGTTCTTAAAGATTAGATAGCATAACAAAGAGGCGCTCTCACCTCTTCCCAAGACGTGTAGATCTTTGGACCTTCTCTGCCGACCCTAACTGCCCAGAACTTGGGTTTCGCGACCATCGTGATTAAAAATTGGAGGAGGTTGTCCTGTAACTGACGCAAGGAGTTATAGGATGTCTGCAGGAGGATTTCAACAAAAGATATGAAGAGCAGCTGTGTCTGGCAAGAACTTGCAAGTCAGGTTTCGGTTGAAAGCCAAATGGCGTCGCTCGACCACGTGATGCGCGAACGCGCCGAACGCGTTATTATTATGTAACGATCAGTGTCGCTTCAGCACTCGATAAATGGACATACCGGTCGTTGGCCCTAGACTGTTAACCGTCTTGATGAAGTTGCCATCCTACGCTAAATGTCTTAAGCGACAGCATCAGTATAACTGGTTCTCAAATACCCTCCTTCCCTCTTATTCAGGTCTGTACTCTCATTTCCTCTGATGCTTTAGCTTGTACAGTGGGACTCAGATGTAGAGCACACGTACGTACATCATTCCCAGCGCGACGAGTAAAATTGGTTAACGCGCGACAGTCACCGTCGATTTGTCCGCTGCGAGAAGTGCAAATGTTACTACGTCGTCTCCGCTTTCATCGTCTCGTGTATCTTCATTTCTTATCGTATCCCTTTGAGACTCGACAATGTTGTTTTTACACGTATAAAGAATGCTTATATAGCTTTTTAACGGGTGGGGATGAGTATGATATCGTCTTTCTGTTTCCTTGCTGGAGCTGGTATTGTCCGCACTCGGCTTGTTTATTGGGCTTTACCGGAGGTCCAAGTCTCCAGTCCACTCTGTCACTGTCACTGTCGTCCATGTGCTTGCCCGCGGTCGCAAATGTGGGAACTCCCACGATTCATATTATTTTTGTGCTATACATTGGCTTATTTATCTAAGTTGAGTGAACGTGTTACGGTGACACGCAGTAAGCTATTCGCGGTAGGAACAAACGCGTACAACACCTACCAGTTTAGCGTAATTTCTCGCAATTGACCGATGTTCAGACCAAAGCAGGACCTCTGCGATATGTGAACTAAGGACTAATACGGCTACAAATTTGTTACATATACTATGAATGAACATGTCAGATCTCAAAACATCACTATCCACACAAAGAATACCGAAAAAAGACCCAGCACAGTTGAATTTACCTGAAACAAAAAACAAAACTATCATGTCACCGGAGCATCGCTCGATACCGGGTCGTCTGATGGAGTACCCGCGCGGACTTGTTCTGATTTCACAGATTTTGGGCGCCCAGGGGAGGAAGGTGAGGATTCAAGCTCATCAGCTGATTCATCTGTTATGTAGATAGTCGATGTGATGGAGGGTGAAGATGGAACCGTAACGGCAATGTTTGTTTCGTCTGTATAATTGATACTGTCTGCACGCTGAGGCATCGGAGGGATTTCTAGCCGATCTTTAGTTGGTGACGATTGCCCTGCTCGGAGAGATGGGTGGATACTGCCAGTTGGACGAGGCGGTAGCGGTGGGGTGAAATCCGCTGTTGGTGAGAGGGACGATGGCGGTGCAAACTTAGTAAGTTTGGACCCATACGAATATTGAGGCGTAGGCTCTCCTAGTGGAGTCGGAGGTAACGGAGGAGAGTGATGTGTGCCCTGCTCGTCGAACAGAACGCTGGAATTCGTAATTAAGTCTTCCATCAGAGAATCCTGAGAAGCAAAGTGAGGAACGGAAGTCATGTGCCACAATGCAATCTTACCTTCCACGTTTGAACGGTCAACAAATCGACGCCCTTAGGAATCTCATCTTCGCCAAAAATGACGCTTCCGAAAACGATGGCCACATTCTTAGCATCCATCTTGTTCTTATCACTCATTGCTACAATTCGTGCCAGATGCTCCACGATTGCTTTGAGAGTTGCTTGATGTACTGCCGGCAAACGACGCATCTTCGACCTGAGTAGCATGAAATTATTGGATTGATGTTCGGCTTGGGAGGCAGATCAGCACACAAAGCTGTCCGCAAAAAGATAATAGCAAACCTAATTCTTCTGAATGATGAATACGGTCTTGGAGAGAAAATCTAAAGACAGGTTCTGGAAGTTCACGAAGGTAAAGCTATAGACACGATTTCAGGTTGGTACGATTGTTTTGCTTTCAGCGACACTGACCTTGAGAAGGGATGCAACAGCGTAGATGTCGTGATGTTGTTTGAATTCGAAGGCGGATTCATCCTTCTCAATATCTCGTTGCAGCTGACAAAGGATATCAGACAATTAATGTTTTACGCTTTTAATATACGCACCGATTGGACAACGGCATGCCGACCAGAAACCTGAGAAGGTTTTAATCACATCCCAAGTAATATCTGAAAACTTACTCGATAGATCCCCTCAGCTTCTGACCCTCTGGAATCAATTTCTGCAACGCACATCTTGACTATCTTGGGAATGTCTCCATCTGGCAAATTTTTCGATGTCGCATAGCCAACCAAACTGAAACCAAAAATCAGATCCTTGCATTCTCCGACAAGGCCATGCTGATATAAGACGGGTTCGGGTATTGCCGAAGCTAATGAACGCGGAATATAAGCCGTTACCCGTGCAACATCCTTCTCTGGCGAGATTCTGTCCACAGCTGAACGTGCATGGGTAGACAACTGTGTTTGAGTAGTAGTGGTGGCTCTGCAAAATAGTCAGCTCGCACGCATGGCAGTGAAAAATATTAGACCTGACATCATATTATCTGTGTATTTCTCAAGGGCCTTCTTTACTGCAGCTGAGGACTCTTCGACAAATGTCGATAGACTCTGGGAATACATGAACATCGGAAAACTGGCTGGATTATGCCAACGCACATTGTATCCGCTTTCCAGTGTCTTTGTCCGTCGTAGTCGAAGTGTCTCCAACCAATGGACACCCTTTCGGTACTCTTTGTCTATGTTGCATAGTTAGATGACAATCCTTACTGTGCGTAATAAAACAAACCTGCTTCTTCTAGCTCTCTCTTTGTTCGGACAACACGGAGTGCATGATTTTCTTTACCGCCAAGTGAATCCTTAACGGTGCCGCTCTTGTCTAGAAAGCCGATCAAGGTATTCAGTTGTCGCTTGCCTAGAAGGGTTCAAGACATGTCGCAAGAGGCAAAAGGAAATACCAGCATACCCTGATGGGCCAAATCCGAAAAGGCGGTGCCAGAAGACGGAGAACGATTGCGTCCAGGCGCACTGCCGGATGGCCGGCGGTCGATGGCTCTCAGAGGTTGGGGTGAAGTGACTGTCGGACGCGCTGTTCCTAAGTGATTGGGTTTCATTGATGTAGTGATGTGGTGGGCATCGGACGGCGGAGACTGGGGCGAGGTTGGCGGCGACAAAGCTGCTTTCTTAGACTCCTGGGCGGGGTGTCACAAAGTGGACCATCATCGGAGTACGTGAGCGCACCTCAACTTCGGCAAACTTCTTGATATATTTCGTCTTGAGTTTTGGCAACGTTACTTCCGCATATTCGTTATACGCTGATCCGGATTCCTTGAGATCTTCCTTGATCCGCTTCCTTGTGCGTTCTTGGGTCTCCTAAGCAGTGCGAATGATGAGTGTGTAATTGGGGATAGGATAAGCTTACTTTGACTGCGGTCAAAGGATTGAGGACATCGACAGTCAAGGTAGACAGAAAGGCTTGTCGAGCTTGGGCCTCTGAAAAAGGAGCTCGTTATATGACGGTTGGTAATCGCGGCATGGTAAGACTGTGCACCTCTTTCAACATTATCCCTGATTTCAGCCCAGGCAGTCCTCGAGTTGCTGAGATCCGTCCGGTCATCAAGAAAGGAGTCAATACTTTTTATTTTCCGATGAAGCTTCATGAGAGAATCAACACTATGGCAGCCGGCCTGTAAGCAAACGTCGCGACGGTCTCATAAATTGAGCTCACTATGACTCCTCAATACGTTTTCTGCAGAGAAAGCAATGAGGTAAAAAGGACTTGAGGAAGAGTTGGGACAGACGTACCGTTCATTGAAAAAGCTGAGGTATGAATCCGTCAAAAAACGAAGGTGGGCATCAAAAAGCGGAATAGGACCATGAGCAGGAAGATGAGTATCCGAAGCTGAGGGCCTCGACGAAGGCAAGGGAGAATCCATGGGATAGACTGCAGTCATGGGTGCGGTACTTGTGCAACATTAACGAGGACCTCTGCCACTCCCGCCACGTAGATCACGTGCCACGCGAATTTGAAGTTGATTTCGGAAGTTTAAGTATCAAAATTAAAATAATAAAGTAACATTATTTCGGTCCGTACAACCCTCTCTTGGAGCAAGAAACGTACTGTAAACTCACGAAACCATCGATTGAGGTCATGAGTTGGACGGGACGCGGAACTCCAAAAAATGATGAAAAGATGATGGTTCGTTGATTGCGAGGCTTCCGGGTTCATTGGCCTCACCGCGCGCATTACTGGAGCTATCTGGGGCGAAACTCGCCCGACCTTTGCATCAACTGTTCTTTCGTCGTATCATGCTATTCATGTATATTCAAGTGGTGGAAAATTTGGAACAGAGCATGAACGTTGATTCCGTAACGGGTGGATGCTTATCTACATCACCCCTGAGTTAGAGATCTGTTCCACATGCCGCTCGTCTAATGACTCTTTCCGGTACCAGTCACACTCTCGCTTCCGAATTCCTGCATACTCAATTTCTGTCTTCACTGCGTCAACCCCGTCACCCATGCCTTGGTATCCCGACGTTTTCGCGTTGGACGTCGCTTCGGGGGTACAAGTAACCCTGAACACGCCTGATCTTTGGTCATTGGTATTGCACGGAGCGAGTCCTGCGGCGTAAGTTCCAAAATTCACCTCTTTGCCCGACAATTGACAGGACATAGTATTTACACCAACAATCTGATAATACCCGCCTACGTTGCCGCTGCATCTGCCGCGCTTCTCATACTTCATATTCTGCTTAGCTGGACGCCAGTGAAGCGTTTTATTTCGCGATTGCAGAAGAACAAGAATATTTCCGACAATAACCAGGAATCCCAACCAACGACTCAATCCTTCGGTATTCTTGTTGAAGTCAGAGAACATGTCGCGTTACATGGCGGACCCACCATCTTTTTCTACATGGGCTTCAGATTTCTTGGCTCATTAACTCTGTTGGCGCTTTCTGTCGCATCTCTGGTACTGGATGAACAAGACAAGACCCATGACAATGTTGGTCTCTATGGTAAATGGGGCAAAAAACACAAGGGGAAGAAAGAACACTCCCGCGCTTTCACGAACGAGGAATGGTTGGAAACTTCTCTATGCTTGACATTCGTTCGTGCAATCTTCCGCTTGTTGTGCATCTTCTCAGACCATTATTGTACAGCTATACACATCTTTCCTTGCTCTCATTGCAGTAACGGCAAAACCCAGAGGTAGTCGAGTTGTCGCCAGGCACTTCAATGTTGTGCTTCTGGCAGCCTTCGGGGTCTACTTTTATCGCGACCTCTTTCCTTTATTAACGTACACTTTGCCAATGCAAGATCCAGAAAGCAGTATTTTGTGGGCAAAGATCGTTCTTCTCGGCGTCGTCGCCGTTCTTGTACCACTCATTATGCCCCGTGCATACATTCCTGTCAATTCCAAGGTATTCGTCTGTTTTATTGGGTAATTCCAGTATTGAACACCACCCTAGCATCCAATGCCGCTACCGAGCCCGGAACAGACAGCCCCTCTCATATCTATGATGCTCCATAGCTACCTCGATCCCTTGGTGTTGAAGGCTTATCGCATTCCTCATCTGCCATTTGATCAGCTCCCGCCCCTTGCAGATTATGACACGTCTCAAGTCCTCAAAGCTCGAAGCTTCCCGGTTTGTGCCATCTTCCCTCTCTGATCTTGGTAAAATCTAATATCGTAGCATATAGCATCTAGATATATTTTCAGGAGCTAAAAAGCGACATATCTTTTTCGGTTTGATGCGTGTGTTCCTGTGGGATTATACCGTCTTGGCTCTGATGATCCTGGTACATGTATGCGGTACATTTGCCGGTCCCATTGGTATCAACAGATTACTCGAGTAGGTTATTGATCGCTTGTATGCGCGTTCGCTAACTTACATATCTTACAGCTACATCGAACACCGAGATGACGGAGACGCTTTTGTCCGACCCATGGTCTGGATATTTTGGCTATTCTTTGGGCCAGTGGTTGCTTCAATTGCCATTCAGTGGTATATATTTATCGCAGTAAGCCAGCCCTAGCATCTTTCTATACTTTTATCTGACATGCTTTTAGACAAGGATCATGGTACGGACAGAGGCTATCATAACCCAACTGGTATTCGAGCATTCGCTTCGTATCCGCGTCAAAGCTTCGACGGCAGATAGCCCTGGAAAAAGTACTGCGCCGACTCCTGATAGTGCTTCTATCATAGAAGACCCACCATCTACAGAATCGAGTGGGAGTAGCAGCACTTTACATGGAACTTCCGATGCAGTCTCTACCGACTCTAGAGACGCGAATTGTGACGCCAGCACAACAAACCAAGCACCCTCTTCGTCCACTGAATTAACGCAGGACTCTTTATCAGGACAAGACGCTGCAGAAACCTCGGCAGCACAGTCGGATACAAGTAACCTAGTGGGCAAGATCAACAACTTGGTTACGACAGACCTGGGGAACATTATAGACGCGCGAGATTTCCTTCTTATCGGCGTCTATGTGCCTGTGCAAATCACACTTTGCATCTGCTTCCTTTATATAGTCTTAGGCTGGAGGTAAAAATCCTTTGTTGTGCTATGCCTCATGTTGATGAATCCTGTTGCAGTGCGTTTGTTGGTCTGGCCTTTATCATAGTCATGCTCCCAATTCCTGGTTTCGTGGCGAAGTTTACTCAAACAGTCCAAGAGCAGCGTCTGAAGAAAACAGACGGGAGAGTGCAAACGGTCACTGAAAGTAATGTCTTCTCTAATTGTTGCACTCTCTCCTTCTCAACGTTCCTGTTAGCCATGAACGTGCTTCGCATGATCAAGCTTTTCGGGTGGGAGAAGAAGATGGATGATAAAATCGCTGAGAAACGAGATGAAGAACTGGTTTGGATTAAAAGACGCAAAATGTTGGATCTGCTAAACGGGACCATCAAGTAATTCCTTCTCTCCTTTCTGAATTATTTCTGATCTCACTTCTTTCTAAGCTTTGTGATACCGATTATTACAATGATCCTTACGTTCGCTTTCTAGTGAGTGGCCCTTACTCTCTTTACGACATTCATCTAACTGGCGTGCAGTGTTCGTCTTATTTTATCCATCCTATAGCCGGAAACTCACATAGCGTAGACTGTCATTATGAAGCAGAAGCTGAGCGCTTCGAAAGTGTTCTCCAGCATGTCGGTCTTCGACATGTTGCGAGATCAACTTCATATGGTTTTCAATTCCATCACAGACACCATGACCGGTAAAGTATCTCTTGACCGACTGACAGATTTTCTTCGGAATGTGCGTCATATTCCACGGATAAACTTTCTGTTATTCACCCTTTTTTAGACGGAACTTCTTGATTCTTTCACGGAGAAAGAGACTGCCATAGATCTACTTGCCGCAGACAGCGACGGGGTGGACTCATCGCAGATTGGCTTCCGGAATGCCTCGTTTGTCTGGTCTAACGATGTTGATGGATCCCTTACGCCATCGAAAAGGAAGTTCATGCTCAAGATCGATGATGATCTGATATTCCAGCGTGATCGCATAAACTTGGTTGTCGGACCCACTGGCTCAGGAAAGACATCATTGCTCATGGCTTTATTGGGTTCGTGGTTCGCAAGCAGTTCTTTCATTTTCCTGATTTTTCTCTAGGCGAGATGCACTTCATTCCAGCGTCACCCGACGCATGGTTCAACCTTCCTCGGGATGGAGGCGTCGCCTACGCCGCACAAGAATCGTGGGTTCAAAATGAAACTATCAAAGTAAGTGTCCTTCGGCTGCCTGGTTACTTACGCTAACGTTTCTTGATGAAGGCCAACATTCTTTTTGGATCACCTTATGACGAAGCAAGATACAAGAAAGTCATCTATCAGTGCGGGCTCGAGCGAGATATTTCCCTATTCGAAGCAGGCGATCAAGCAGAGGTGGGTGAGAAAGGTTTGACTCTCAGTGGAGGTCAAAAAGCTCGAGTCACTCTTGCGCGTGCTATTTACTCCCAAGCGCAAATCATATTGTTGGACGATGTTCTAGCGGCTCTCGAGTAAGTTTGCTGTGCATCACTATCAGAAGTGTGCTGATGATCACCACAGTGTTCACACTGCTAAATGGATAGTAGACAAATGCTTCATGGGAGATTTAACGAAAGGCCGAACGATCATCTTAGTGGTAAGCGAATGCCCTTGTCAACGCTTCCATCATTCTTTGACTATTTTCCAGACGCACAACGTTGCCATGGCCCGTCCGATAGCCAATTTTGTTGTTTCCATCAAGAACGGCAAAGTTGCGAGTCAGGGCTCTATAAGTGACGTGCTGGTACACGATACATCGCTGGCGGATGAAACAGATCAAGTCCAGAAAGCAATGGACAAAGTCGAAGAAGAGATAGATTCTCAGCTTCCCCCCGACGCAAAGAAGCCCGACGGTAAATTAATAGTAGCTGAGGAGATTGAAGAGGGACATATTGGTCTGCCTGCGCGTACGTTCTTCTCATCATCAGATCTTTGTCTCGAAAGAAATTTAACGTCTACGACGGTAGTAAAATTCTTCTTTTCTTCTCTTGGAGGTGGTCATGTCTGGCTTTTCTTCATGTCTTTCATCGGTGGACTTGCGATTACAGAGATATTGAATGCAGCACAGACTTGGTGGCTGGGGCATTGGGCCTCACAATACGATGGTCGTGAAGCGTATCAAGTCCCTGTATTTTTGTCAGTGTCCTTATTTTCAGGAGGTCTGGGTTTGCAACTGATGTGCAATTTTCAGTTATATAAGCATCTACAGTCAGTGAACTCGTCAGTGATGGGAGTAATAGCGCTCATTGAAGTGTTTAGGTTCTTTTACTCTCGTCGCAGTATCGGTTTATGCTGTCGCATTCATGCTCTTTGTCGTCGCTTCTCTGCGATCTTCGAGGACAATTCATAGGCAGCTCATTCAGTCGGTTTTAGGGACAACTTTAAGGTGGGACACATTCCCTTCACCTAACTGTCGCTTTTGAAGTCCTGTACTTAGGTGGCTCGACACAACCCCTACTTCGCGAGTTATCACTAGGTGTACTCAAGATATCAGAGCACGTAAGTATTTTCTCTCTGTATACAATTCTGTGACTAACTTCATATCTAGTTGATGGGCCGGTCACAATGTGGTTCATGTATGTTGTGGAGATCTCTGTGACTATGCTCATCAAATTTGTGGCTGTTGTCATTGTGACTCCGCTTTTCTTGTTCCCATCGGTAATCGTCGCTCTCGCTGGAGCTTGGTGCGGTCAGGTGTATATCAAGGCGCAACTATCAGTCAAGCGCGAGATGTCGAACGCTAAGTCACCGGTCCTTTCGCAGTATATATACATGCAATTTTCGCACGTTTTTATACTGACGGCACATACAGTTTCGGTGCAGCAATAGCTGGATTAAGTAAGGATAGTAAGGTGCACTGTCAGATTCAAGTCAGGCTAACTTTCATTCAGCTTCAATACGTGCATATGGCGTTCAAGAAGCTTTCGCGCAAGAATCTCTGTCTCGAATTAACCGTTATACGCGAACCGCACGGACTTTCTACAACCTCAATCGTTGGGTATGCATCCGGATTGACGCGCTCGGAGGTCTCTTTGCGGCAGCCCTTGCGGTTTACCTAGTATACTTCCAGGACCGTACTGCTTCAACCACTGGTTTCTCTTTGAACATGGCTAGTAAGTCTCTCCCACCCTTTGACACGATATAATGTCGAGTTATGTCTGTCATCCAGTCGGTTTCAGTGGCTTAATTCTTTGGTGGGTAAGAACACTGAACGAATTCGAAGTTCAAGGTACGTACCCTCTCAAGCAGCTAATATGTCACTCGATTGTCTTTAATGGTTTTCCCAGGAAACAGGTCAATATTTTGCCCGTTATTTGATATTCAGTTTCTGACGCCCATTGGTTGTTAGCTTGGAACGAATCCAGGGTTATGTTACCATAGAGCAAGAGCCTAAGCCCACCGCAGGAGGTGCCCCTCCGGCTTCCTGGCCGACGTCTGGAAAACTCGTTGTCGAGAATCTAACAGCTAGATATTCACCAGACGGTCCTGCTGTGCTCCATAACATATCGTTTACCATCAATTCTGGCGAGAGGATTGGTGTTGGTAAGAAGGCTTTTCTCTTTAGGCTTTACTGAAGTTCATTGAATCTCCGCTCAGTTGGCAGGACAGGAAGCGGGAAGAGCTCCTTGACCCTGTCGCTTCTTAGGTGCATCTATACTGATGGGAACATCTATTACGATGGGTTACCTACCTCATCAGTCAATCTTGATGCTTTGCGTTCAAGCATAACTATCATTCCGCAAATGGTAAGTGCACGCTCAATAGTAACATCTGTGTAACTGAAAACACATAGCCCGAGCTTCTCAGTGGATCTCTAAGACAAAATCTGGATCCCTTCGATCAATACGACGACGCGACTTTGAACGACGCCCTGAAAGCATCGGGTTTGTTCTCGCTGCAGGACGACGATAATGAAGGTGCTATAAATCTTGATAGTGCCATTTCGAGTGGCGGTAGTAACCTCTCTGTTGGTCAACGCCAAATCATTGCTCTTGCGCGCGCGATTGTCCGAGGCAGCAAGCTTTTAATTCTTGATGAAGGTTAGACAATGCCTTGCGTCTGAAGGCCATCATTCTCAGCTTTCATCCACAGCAACATCTGCCATAGATTACAAAACGGACACCGTGATTCAGTCTTCCCTTAGAAACGAGTTGAAGGGTGATGTTACCTTAATCACTGTTGCCCATCGGCTTCAGACGATCATGGATGCTGACAGAATTGTACGTATCGGTTGCAACTGTCCCATATATGTTGACTGTGATTAATTGACTTTACCTTTTGCAGCTGGTCCTTGATGCTGGTAATATTGTAAGCTAACTTCTGACTTTGACCACCTGTCCAATATTCTGATATTCCGAAGGTTGAATATGACAGTCCTGTTGCGCTATTGAAAAAAGAGAACGGACGTCTCCGAGCAATGGTCGATGAGTCGAACGATAAAGATACATTGTACGCCATGGCAGAAGGCAAGAGGATCACGTTTTGAACGCCGTTTGATATGAGTGTATATACTTATATATGGTGTTGAAGATGTTGAAAATAGAGTGTATATAGAAACAAAGCAGTATACGAGCACTGTACAATGCCAAGTCGTCATGAAAATAGCGGGAAGTAATCAACCAAGCTTCGGCCGTGGCAACAAAGATTTCGAACAAGATTTTCATCTTCTGTAAACTTCGACAGCTTCACGACTGCGAGGAGGATATTCCCTACGAGGAGGTGGCCCAGGAGGTGTAGCCGGATAGTTACCATCAGGTCCAGGAGCATACTCGTAGGCACCAGAAGAACGGCCAGCGGGACTTTCAGAACGACGCCTGTAACAACATTAAGAAAAGTCAAGGACGACGTAGGATATATTCATGCCTAAATCTAGTCTCAGGTGTTGCACCTCGAGGGTAATCAGCAAACCGGGGTGGCGTCATAGGACGACCGCGGTAGTCCGGATAATCCCTGAAAGCTATTGGAACCAGACCGACAGGACAAAGGACTAGGTAGCTCACCGGGGCATCCGATCGAAGTCTTCTCGATATCTGGGAGGGGTTCTAGGACGTCCGCTTGGAGGGGGAGGATAGGAAAACCGCTCCGTCTTTTTGTCATAGCGATCGTAGCCATACGCAGGCGGAGGAATAGGTCCACGGTAAGCAGCCTCGGGAGGATAGCGGCCCCTGTCAAGATATCGGTCACGCTCCATCATTGGGGGAGGACGTCTGTAGTCGTCATATCGACTAGGTGGGGGTGGATATTCTCGATAGTCTCTGACAGGAGATGGGGGTCGCCGAAAGTCACGCGCAGGAGGCGGGTAGTCATAGCGCGTGTCACGAGGAACAGGCGGAGCATGATCACGCTGGATACGTTCAATCAAGGGGGGTTCGTTAGGGCGACGAGGTGGAGGGCTACATCACTATCAGTGAGAAGACGACACAGCTCACGGACTATCACTTACGGCCCTGCAATTGGACATTCCCTGATTTACAACGCATTAAATACAGTCTCTACGAAATTAACATAACACTCACCGTGCCCAATGACCCATCTGCCCACACCTGAAACAGGCTCCAGGATCACTTGAGTATTTTGCAGTCCTACCACCACCATGAGACAGTTCGACACGAATCTTGTTACCCATAAAGTAGCCTTCGTTGTATTTTGCAACACTTTCTTCAGCAGCCTCACGGTTGTCAAATTCCTGCATTGGTTGAGTGGGAGACGTGACATATTTGTGGGAACCATCATACCACAAAACCATAACCAATTCTGCAGTAAATTGTGGTCAGATAAGAACGTGATGGCCGAGATAAATGCGTACTTGAGTTCTATGTTAACAATGTTACCAATTTTCCCAAAACATCCTTGCAAATCCTCTTGACGCGTGTTCTCGGGAAGACCTCCGATATAGACTTTGTTCGGCTACACAGCAGAAAGTAAACACCCAGTAGAGATATAGTGGAGGAAAAGTGCAGAGGGGGGAACGTTGTCGAGCCCCGAGAAGAATAAGCCAAGAGCCTGCAATGAGAGTCGAGTAAAGCCAACTCAAGGTCACCCATTGAGCAAAGGAGAGACGCCAGGCTACCAAACCAAACAAGGGGCCTTTTCTTCTCATATCTTCCTTCATTTTGGACTCTAACAAAGACGCACTGAAGCAATAGACAGGAAAGACCTAAGCACCTTCACTTGCTTTTCGCGGAACATAGGATCGCCCTTTATGCTAGAACCGGAGACGGCGGGGTCTGTGCTGGAACCCCGCTTGTAGTCTGCAGCCTCCGGTCCCTGGCCAGGGTGATGATCATTGGGGAGAAGAGATCCACCGTTAGGTTCATCGCCGACTCTGGTAGGCGCCGATGTCTTGTCGTCGGCAGCACGCCAGTTCGCCTGAGCTTCGTCCACGACGGGAGAGGCCATGATAGTAAGAGACAAGAAATTTTACCGCTTCCGAGACAAGACAGGAGACTTGCGGCGTCGGAGTTTGAATTATTGGGTCCGTGCGCGCCAAACAGCACATTGTATGTCGGTCTCCCTTTCTCACGGTATGAAATATACTAGTAATATGTGATTTAAACATTTGGTATACTGTCCATTGTAGAATGCGCTACGGTATCAAGTCCAGTAGTCTTCCGAATACCCATACTTTTTCCTTAAAGAAGAGTCCAAACACCGCTGATCACCCCAATGGCGACGAGACCGAAGACACCAAAGACAACAGTGCGGTCGGCAATAATTTCAACCGCGCCGTTAGAGCCGCCACCGCTGGAACCCGAAGATCCAGAACTACCGGTGGAGGTGGAGGAACTGCCGCCACTGCCGCTAGTAAGAGTAGCAGGAGAAGAAGGAACGAAGGTTGCGGAGGGGTTAGACACGCAGGAGGTTGCTGCGCTTGTCGCCACAGCATTCGATGCAGCACTGTTGACGGTACCATTTCCAGAAAAGCTGCATGCCTGCGCATCTTTGTTATTGCGCTCGTAATATTCGCTCATGACGTATGACAGTTTAATCGCTGCAAAACAATGAATCAGAGCTGCGCAAGGTGGAAAAGGCTGTGGGTCTTACTGGGATCGCAGCCGGAAAGACGGCCATAGGTTCCATTCGCACCACTGCCACCAATATCGTCGCAAGACCCACCCGAAGATCCTAAGAGACTGCATGCTGTGTTGATCAAATCACCCACAATAGCGCTGTAGTTCGCAGTATGTGGTGTGAATTGACAGTCAAGTGATTGGAACAAACAATTGCATGCATCCTCGTTGGGCGTGGGAGGTAAGGTGCTTGAAGCAGCAAAGGTAGCATTAGTCGTGGGACACGCCGGATAGGTGGTGGTAGCAGACGACTGCGAAGGGCTGTTGGGAGGACTGATCTGGCCGTATTCCGTCTTGAGCCGAGCAAAATCATCGCCAGTAGTGACACTGTTCCCATCGGAAGAGATGTTGACCATGCCGAATTGACCTTGGACGCTGGTAGCAGGGAAGTAGGAAAAGGCAATTCCTCCAGACCAAACGTCCGACATCTGTGAGCTGAATAAGGCCTGGGTTTCCGTCCATAAACGCGGCCCTCCAGTTATGCAGCCGAATTCACTGAAATATGCTACGACGTTGTATCCCAGATAATCCGCCTCGATATTGGCGTAAGACGCTTCAAAGGTGGAATCTCCGCACCACGCACTTGAAAAATGCCATCAGTGGCTTATTACGATTCCAATGACTTTGAACATACTATTCGTTTAGACCGTAGATGTCGATAGCTGTTGCACCCGAGTTGTCGCCTGAGGGGTCACAAGAAAAAAAGTTTGCAAGTGGGAGACGGAAACTCGTGTCACCGTCGATAGACGAATAACCAACCAAGGCGGGCGACGACTTGGACTGCCTAAGGATTTGTTAGGAAATGACATGCGAGAGAAAGGATAGTAAGCGCCTACAAGTAAGCCTTGATGTCGCGAGCCGCCGCTTTAACGTAAGGGGCTACCGCTGTGCTGTTTGCTATGACGACCTCATTGCCGACATTATAAGCGAGGACGTTGTCGTATTGATCAAATACATCAATGGTCCGGAGATATTGGTCCATGATGTTGGTCGACCAAGAGGGAGAGGTGCGGTCAATGGAGCCGTTCAAAGGAAGTGCAAGATCGATTCTGACGAAGGAGCATGAATGAATAAGAGGGAAACTACGAAACGCGGTCAACTCACATTGTGTAAATACCGGCGTCGCTGAGCGTCTTCATGCAGGCATCATGGTTCAGACTGGAATTGACGCTGTAGACGCGAATGGTATTCACGCCGAGCTGCTGAAGGAAGGGCAAGTCGCGGCTGCAAGCAGAACCTGAGCTGAGAGGATCAATGAAGGTCGAGGGCTCTCCGAAAGCGTTGTCGGAACTCGCGACGACGGTGCCTACATCGTCCTTAGCATTGAACTGTCCATGAAAGGTAAGTTAAACGGTGCTTGCCTTGTTCCTGGTATGCTATGCCCTTGATATAGAACCTGGTGCCACCGTCTTCGTAAAGGTATCTACCCGACCGTGTGATTTTCGAAATTGCATTGACCGAGCTGACAAAAGAGGAGGCGGCGGCCAAAAGCGCAGTCACTGTGCCTGCTTTGCTTAACATGACGACGTATCAACGCCGGAAAAACGCGTGGAACAGCAAGAATGAGAGAAGGAAGGAGAGGGAACGGGAGCGAGACTGTGAGTCGAGAAAATGCCGTTCTTATATTTCAGTCCCCGCCTGAAACTCGGCTGACATGCTCCTGAAACTCATGCTCCATCTAAAGTCAGTCGGTCTCAAATGCCCTTAGCAATGATATAGTGCTTTTCTGACAAACAAATTTACTGCCCGCCTAGCTCAATCGGATAGAGCGTCAGACTCTTAATGGCTAGAAGGCGGATCTGAAGGCTGCGAGTTCGACTCTCGCGGTGGGCTACTTCATTTTTCATTCTGTCGGTTTTTCAAATGTCCCGACTCCCAACTCTAGCAAGCGTCATTTCCTCAACCTTTACCGGGTAACAATGATTCCCATGAATTAGAACTTCGGGAGTTCTTTCTCTTCCGGTCGTTGTTTTTGATGACCTGCTACGTGGCCGTCTTGCCCGAGTTGACATTTCTAGAAGAAGTTTAATACGGTCGTTGGGTTATTTGTCAATAATTTGAACACAGAACCGTAGTCGTATTTCTTTCTATTCAATCACACCCAACCGTACTTGGAGTAGATGGAGTTCACAATAAGGTTGTGGCGTATACCAAATGACCGGCCCGCGCTGTTGATACCGTACTTCCATCTGGGCAGTGCAGCATCGTGATGTCGGCCACAGTATCTGACGATGAAACGATCCAGTCAGTGATATCAAGCATATATTCCGCTCTTCCGCGACTTGGTACCGCCAAACTGCACACTGCAGTCATCGATGCGCGTCCGGAATGGAGGGGCGTGGTTGGTGAAAAACGGATACGGCGTGTGATGGCGAGCTCGAAACAGGACGCAGAGACAGAGTGTCCTATCAAGGAGAATGATGCTCTGGCTACGAAAACAAAGGCTAAAAAGAAGAAAAAGAAGGCCACTGCAGGAGCTACCTATCCAACTTCGTCTCTCCTTCCCGACTCTGCGCTGACGCTCCCGCCGACGGTTGCAGTGCGATACTTTGACAAACAAAAGGGGAAGGGTTTTGTCGCCCTCAGTCACATTGGAGAAGGCGAAATGTTATGGAAGGAGGATCCGTGGATTCTCGCACCAGAGTGGAACATCTTTGACCTCCAGCAGCGCGCTGTTGCTTGTGGCCACTGTTCAACACCGTTTTCCCAATCTTCTGCCCTTGTGGTCTCTTGCCCCCACTGCTCTGTGCGATATTGCACTCGCCTTTGCCTCTCACGATCCGCATCTACCCATCCCCTTCTCTGCCCAGGTCAGAACAGTGCCAGTGTTCCCTTGCTCAAGCAGGCAAGATCCCTGGCATGGATGGCCCTGCATGCACTTTCACGCGCCACCGCTCGCGTTTTGTTGGGTGGCGTACAGGAATGGGACGTCGTCAAGGCCATGGCCGAGCTTGGGATGGAAGAGCGGTTTGAAAAGATTCATGTGACGCCGGAGCGGGAGACATGGAAACAAGTATGGAAATTGTATCTCGACGCATTCCGATCTCCTCAAGCCTTGAAAATTGTTGCAAAGGCAAAAAAGCCGCTGGGGGAACAAACGGAGAAGGAGCTGTTTAGCTATGAAGGTTTCCTGAGAGGATTGGGAAGGATGAGCTTGAGTACGCGGTCGCTATCTACATCTCAGCTTTGCATTCTGATATATAATATAGACCTTGAATCGCACGGAGGATTATATCTCCTCCACTCTCATTTGAACCATTCTTGTGATCCCAACCTGTCTATCAGGCATCTACAACAGTCGTCTGCACTTGCACGCATAACCGTAATAGCTAGACGTGCCATTTTGCCAAACGAGGAACTGACAATCACATATGTTGATCCGTCTTTGGGTGTAACTCAAAGACGGCAAGCACTCAGAGAATGGGGTTTTGGCGACTGTACATGTTCTCGGTGCGATAGAGAAGCTGCGGCCACAGCTGAATTACAAGAGAGAAAGGGAGACAATAGTCTGGATCTGAAGAATTTGGAGCGCGAGTTGAAGGAGGGGTTGGGATTATGGGGATAGACCATCTCCGCGGAAGCAAAAATACAGTTCGGATTGACGCTCTAATCTATCTACTCCAGACAAAGCAGATATGGCAAATATGTGAGTAAATATACGGTAGAACCTGATCCACGGGCATAAGTTGAATAGGTAGCTATGCCTAGTACCCACGATGATGGCCAGCAAACATCGGTTATCCACGGTATGTGCAACACCTTGGAGGACCGGTTAGAGGTGTTTGATGAATACACACTATGAACCCACGTACGTTATCATGTAAGGTATGATGGAGACGAACAGACAAGCGAACGCAGCCCAGAGTAAGTAGAGCACTGGGCCGACGGAAACATCAATGCCAACGAGCACCGGATTGGAGGCGTCACCGATGAGCACGTCGTTGATAGTGGCCGACTTGTTTATCATGGCCGTCCATATTGCAGCCCCACAAAGGATTAAGATGGTGCTTAGAGCAGCAAAGACGGTGGAAATGAAAAAGGTGAAAGCTTGCTTAAACATACCGCTACAGTGCAAAGATGAATCAGTTGGTGAGGAACAGAGGAAGGAAGGAATTCTGACGTGAGCAAGGCCACCGCAGTGGTGACTGTGCCAATGATGATCAAGTAATAGGCAGATTTGGTGGGCTGGCCAAGAAAATGGGAATTTTGGAAAGTGGTACCGCTGACAACCGCCTGGGTAATTGCGCTGTAGTTGGCAGTCATGTCGTTCGTGATGATATCATAAGGTCGGTATTCGTAGGCAGCGGTGTGGTTGGAGCAGATGCCTTCCTTGGCTGCAACATAACCACAATGGGAGTAGAGCCCAAATTGATAGTATTGACGTAACCCCCGAGACTCGAGGAGGGGCTCAGAGGCATTATCGGTGTAAAGCCCGTAGATCGGGTCAAGCAGGGCAGTTTGAAGGGATTGCCTGATGCGAGCAAAATGAAGAGAACATAGGACTGATAAAAATGGACTTACCCATACTGAGAAACATTGACTTTTGCCTAGAAACGTCACATCAAACGAGGGAATGCGGTTGATGAGAAGGGCATACCAAATATAATGCGCGAGGAACAGCAGATGTGTTGATTTGACCGACCTAAAGAATGAGCAACAGAAGACACAAGGAAATGCGAAGCATACATTGACAAAGATTAGCAGAATCAGTGCAGCAAATCTGTAGTGACAGAAGACAACAGCATTGTTGAGCATCATACTACGACGTAAAGAATACGCGATATACGCACGATAAAAGGCTAGCGAAGCCGACAAATATCTCGCCGCGCATCGTTACAGAGAGAAGAAAAGAGAAAGAGAGAAGAGAAGAACAAATTTCGCGCCGTAACGCTGCCTCGACCAACGAACAACGTCGGTTGGAAAAGAGATCTAAACACGACCTGAACATGTGTCGGCTTTTGCCGTGCGATGCCGCAATCGTGCCGAATTGGCGTCAACATGTAAGTACTCGTCTCTCCTCCCGACGTCCACAGCCTCTCCTTCGCTGCGTACCACGGCAATCTCAATGGACACGCTGCCAGTACTGCAGCCCATTTCGCATGATCCTGGTGCTGCACCTGCCTTGAACACCTCGCCAGAGGCCCTTGGCTTCGCTGACTCTCCTGTCGTATCCGGTGAGTCCAAGGACTCGCCTAGCAGCAGTCGCGTGAAGCGCTTTTCGTCTGCCATGGAAAAGACTGTGGATAAGCTAGGAAGGAGTATTAGCGGCAAGTCGTCTGGAAGTCCATCAGCGGGAGGCCATCGACGATTATTCAGTATGAGCCGTAAGGGAAAGACGACTGACCGTTCCGACGGTATATCTCTTCCTTTTGCTCCATTATCATCTGATTCAATACCTCGATTACAGGCGTACCAACCCCTTCCTCTACCACTACTCCGTCGACCTCCCGACCGACATCCCCCATAAAGCTTGTGCGGCCCACGCCGCCGATTCAGGATGACTCTCCTTTCATTACACCTCCCTCCCCTCGCCTATCGCCTACGCGGCCCAGTTTGACATCCTTTCGCGGAGATGGTTCCGTAAGTTTATCCTCCAAATGATCACCTGGTCGGAAGACTCATATCATCTTACTGGAGTAGATGCGTGCGGGAACCCAAACTCTCATACAAGCCCTGCAGGCTCTCCCTTGGACGAAAGACCCTGATAATGATGATGACTTCGTAAATCATAGCAATTTGACGCCTGCCACAGACTCTGACAGTGAAGACGACGACAAATCCAGTGAACGTAAGTTACATCCGTGCCGACTTCATCCGGCTTCAGTTTAATTGCTCCTTACCTAGCACCCGCCCACTTGGCTTCTTCATTACACACCATATACCGTCCTCTGGCTCGTTCCCGCAAATATAGCATAGGTCCAAGCCAGCTGCATCGTCGATCGACACTGTCCGATCATTCTCCCTCCAGCGAGGACGAGCCGTCCTTAAGCGATTCACCGGCCCCGTCGGACGAAGAAGGCGTTGACGAGGCTGACGATTTCGAGGAGGCGACGCCGAGAATGCCTGGTGCTAAAGAACCTGCAGCGCTGACCCCCATTATCTCGGCTTCTACCAGGCAAATATTCGCGGCTGAAAGCCTAGAACAATTGGGTATGGCACGTACTGGTAGTATGGCTACGGTTCGCTTCCAGAGAAGAGCCATGCTAGCGGATAAGTTGAGGGAGGTCTTTGAACTTGAAGGCATCGAGGAAGTCCGAGCTGGTATGAATGACAAACCTGAGCTCCTGTGTGTCACTTACATTGATTTTCAGAGATGCCTTGCTGGCTGCTTCGATCTATTTGTGAGTCATCGGAATTGACTGCACAGAAATGACATTGAATATTTTGAAAGTGCTTCAAGGTTACATGTACCTGACCAACGCGTACCTTTGTTTCTTTGCCCACATGCCCTCCAAAGAGGTAAGCTTCTAAAAAGGAATTTGCCGAATGCTAGTTCATTCCGTGTCAATCCGTAGGATCAAGTTCTGAAATCGGGTTCGTTGACAAAGAAGGCGCAGCGCACCAAACGTTGGATTAAGCACTGGTTTGTGTTGAAGAATGACGCCCTGAGCTGGTATCAGTCTTCATCTGTAAGATTTTCAAGGATGACTCAATATTGACTCTAACTTCGTACCACAGGATCCTTACTTTCCTCATGGAATAGTGGATTTGCGTTATGCTATTTCCTGCGAGCCTGTTCGCGACAAAGAATTTCGTGTACGAACAAACCAGAAGACCATTCTCCTGTACGCAGATTCCGTTCCGAGCAGAGAAGAGTGGGTGAAGGCTATAAGGAAGGTCATCTTCAAAGCCCAGAACATGGGCGATAGCGTCAAGGTATAGGTCTACAAATATCAACGTTGAGCCTCTTTTTGACCGTACGTCTCCAGATTGCCATTCCGTATTCCGCGATCCTTGATGTTGACAAATCGTCTGCTATGGATTTCAGCGAAACAATTGAGGTCAAAGTATTCGATAAGAACTCTCCGGAACAGTCGCCTGTGGATTCCTATTTCTTCGCGTATTTCCACGATCTGCCGTCAGCTTTGGATCAAATTCGTGATGCCGCGCGCGCCCACCGTACATTTGAGGAGGGAAAGGTTCAGTCGCCGAAAGGCGTCCTGGATACAACGACCACCCGTCAACCAGGTGCTCCAGTCGTGGACAGAGCCACCACTATACCTACAGAGGGGAGCAAAGAGAAGGCCACTGGGTCTAGTTTCAGAATATCCTCATTTTTAAGACCTTTCCAAGACTCCGCGTCGCGTTCTTCAACGGCACCCCCCGAAGCGATACCGGATGTCATGGAGGAGTTCACACATATTTCTCGCAGAACGAATTCATCCTCGTTTGTACCTATCACCTCCAGAGGGTCACCCAGCAAGCAACTAGATCCTTCCCGTACAGATGATAATAACCAAGAAGCTTCCATGGACTTGACGCCTACGCCTTCAAATATCGGGATTAATCACACGTACCCACCTTCCACTTCGTTGTCCTCCTCTATTGACCCTGATGATTCTTCGTTGATCCTTAGAGAGACCGGTGGAAGCGGTAATGCGAGCACCTGGAGCGTTGGCGTTCCCAGTTGGTTGAAAGTTGGACGGCCAATTCGTTTCTTTGCATCTAATGAGTCTGCATCTTTGACCTCAGGTTCTCCTGCGGTAGTGAAAGAAATGTACTCCTCGACAAGCAGTAGCATTCTGGGAAGCAGATGGAGTGGGGCTGGCGATCTGGCCTTCAGTATCCTTGACACACCCATCAACAATATTGACAATGAAGTCGTCGAGAAATTCCGCGCCTCTTTTGCCTACGATGAAAAAGAGACGTTACTTGGATGTAAGCAGATCTTTTTCTCTACTCCTTCGACCCTTCTCATATATTCATAGATTTCCCGGGCTACATTTTCCGGCTCTTACCCGTTTTCGGAAGGCTCTACATTTCAACCAATTACTTTTGCTTCAAATCTACGGGGCCGCTGACTTCTCGTACCAGGGTGCGCATGTACCCCCCATTGGATCTCCATTTTCTTAACCAGTCTTCAGATGGCACTTCCAATCAGAGATATCTTGTCAACAGAAAAGTCAAAAGCGACTAGATTTGGTCACCATGGGCTGATAGTCATTGTAAAGGGACACGAAGAGCTATTTTTTGAGTTCGGTGCCGAAGACAAACGAGATGCATTTGTGAAGCTGTTGGAACAGCAGTTGGACGATGTCCGACGACGTGTTGCGGCTGGCGAAACATCCGTCCCTACGTCAGGTAAACGGGACGCGCTCATACTAGAGGAATTCGAAACCAGGTCGACTCAAAGCAGCCCCGAGTCTGACCCAGTGCCCACTGCCGAGAATCTGACTGATTCCTTACCTGCCGTCATGTTCACTTCCGCTTCTTCAACGTTCTTGACATTCAAACCACAGAAAAGCCTGCACTTCACGTTCCTCACCATCGGGTCACGAGGGGACGTTCAGCCTTATATAGCATTGGCCAAGGGCCTCAAAGTTGACGGACATCGAGTTCGCATAGCGACACATCGCGAATTCAAGGAATGGATAGAGTCGGCAAGTTGTTTTACCTTTTCGTTGGTATTATCTAACCTGACAACGCATAGCATGATATCGAGTTTGGCTACGTTGGAGGTGATCCTGCTGAGCTAATGCGAATCTGTGTGGAAAACGGCATGTTCACTTTGTCTTTCATGAAAGAGGGCTTGCAAAAGGTTTCTATCTCCTTGTATATATACGTATTCATCTGTTAATCTTCTGTAGTTCCGAGGATGGTTGGACGATCTCTTGAAGACGTCCTGGGAGGCTTGCCAGGGGACAGATGTCCTAATAGAGAGTCCAAGCGCTATGGGAGGTTTGCATATTGCTGAGGCCCTTGCAATCCCTTATTTTAGGGCATTCACCATGACTTGGACCCGTACAAGGTTGTTCCATATAGTTCAGTTTCGGCATCACAGACTGATTGGCCGATAGGGCATATCCTCATGCTTTTGCTGTGCCTGAAAGAAAGGTAAGAGTCTATTGGTTTGACAACTTCTGAAATTTAATGAAATTCTTCCGCGACAGATGGGAGGCGGCTACAATTATATGGTAATCTATTTATTCCCTTTGTACAGCACTGGCATCTCACTAAAGAGTCACTAGTCCTATGTCATGTTCGACCAGGTCTTCTGGCGGGCAACGTCCGGACAAATCAATCGATGGCGAAGAAACGTATTACATCTCAGTGGCACCAGTCTCGATAAGGATGGAGCCTCATAAAATACCTTTCCTCTACAACTTTTCTCCGCACGTAGTGCCGCCGCCTCTTGACTGGCCGGAATGGATTCGCGTAACAGGTAACGGCATATGGTAAACTGGCATTCCTGGATACTGAACTTGCTATAGGATACTGGGTCCTCAATGACGCCGACGTTAGCGCCAAGAAATGGGCTCCTCCTAAAGACCTGGTTGTTTTCATTAACAACGCGCATAAACTTGGCAAGAAAGTCGTTTACATCGGGTTCGGCAGTATTGTGGTATCCAACCCCAAGGCGATGACCCGATGCGTCATTGAGGCTGTAGTCCAAAGTGGGGTTCATGCCATCCTGTCGAAGGGATGGTCCGACCGTCTACATGTAAAGTCTGCGGACGCCTCTGAGACCGAAGAACCACTACCCGCACAAATTTACTCCATTGCGTCGATCCCTCATGATTGGCTTTTCCAGCGTATAGATGCTGCGTGTCATCATGGTGGCGCCGGCACCACTGGTGCAAGCCTTCGTGGTAAGACCACCCTTGATGTATCTCAATCTCATTCCTGATCCACATCTAGCCGGCCTTCCAACAATTATCAAACCCTTCTTTGGGGACCAATTTTTCTGGGCCGACCGCGTTGAAGCATTGGGAGTCGGTTCAAGTGTCAGAAAATTGACAATAGATACCTTGAAGGACGCCCTCATCCTTGCCACTACCGACCAGAAACAAATAGATCGCGCTAGATTACTTGGAGAGCAAATCAAAGCGGTTAGTTCTTGAGTGCTCTTTTGACTTGGCCGAAGACTCATCAGCACTACAGGAAGATGGTGTTGCCACCGCCGTCGAATCTATCTATCGCGATCTTGAATATGCCCGCTCACTGATCAAGCGAAGTCCCCCTGACATCGATGAAGACGATGTAGAAATAGACCCTGAACATGCTACTATTCGTCGTTGTCGGCGTAACTCAACTATGGATCCTTCGTCTGGATACAGTTCTAGCGGATCCGCTCGAGGTGGTGCTCCCAGTGAAGACTGGAGCGTCATATCAGAACAAGACGAGCGAAGATCGTCTTTCGGCTCTCGAATCAGCGACGGGAAAGCGACTGTCGAGCGCTCTAATACTAAACGTAATAGTCTAGCCGCTGCTGTGTTATCAGTTTTACCTGACTCGTTGACCTCCTCTCCACGTCGTCGTACTATATCAGCTAGTTCCCTCACATAATGATCTATATACTGTAGCTATACACATTGTACTGTATTCCATGCATGAATATCCCCGTTCTGTTTGATTATAATAGGCTTTTGTTTACCTAGCATTTAGTTTGTATGTAGATTGAATTTGTTGTGATTGTAGAATGAGTTTTTCACTCAAAATCTTTTTCGTAATGTTCGTCGAACACGCCTCTGCTGAATTGACCAAATGTTACTGATGACGAGAGCGACTGATCCGTGTCTGGCTGCATGAATAATGCGAAGGTCTCCCTTGAAATTTTGCTAGAATTAACGACCCCAGACCCGACTCGCACACTTTGTGACTGTGAGCACAAAAACAAAAGTTACACAAGAACAGGACAGACCAGTGTGGAGTAGCACGTAATTTTCCACCCGTAGCAATTTCCAGAGCTTCTCCAGTTTGAAAGGCGAGACTATCTTCGGGAATCGATACTTTAGTCAGCTCTCCTCCTCGTGTACGTATATACAGCCCTGAGGATTCCGAGGGCGACTGAACTACGGTAGGTTCAGAAAAATCGTCATCGTCTTCCGATAGATACATAGCCTGTCAACTTTTTAAATGAAATGAAGGTGGTGTATTCAAGGGTTCACCCACAGAAGTCAAGCCTGTCAGAAGGGAATGATCAAGATGGAAACCGCACCAACTGTCAACAGGCTCGTCTTCTGCTGGCGAAGGATTGTTTTGAGAAGGCGGAAAATAATGCAATAAACGGGCCTTCGTAGTTTGTGAGGTACTGATCAACTTCGGCAACGACATCGAAGTATCCGAAAATCGAGAGAGAGCTGGAAGCCATCTCGTTAAATAACTAGTAGCAAAACCTGCATCGAAAAATGAATGTACCGAATGGCTGGCATGCTGCTGCTAGTGCGCAACCAACATCTAAGACGAATCTCCAACAGGAAACACCGATCTGGCGAAGTACAACAGTAGCCCGTAGCTTCGCTTACCTTCCTAGATCCTTGAAGGCTTCTTCGAAATCTTCCACGCTTTTCTCGTTGGGGTTGGGCCATATATTCTGGGCGTAGTATTCAGGCCAGTCCGTTATATGCTGGGCCGATATCGATGCGGATGGACTATCGGTGACAGGATTTGCGTAGTAGGACCCTTTGAGAACGTCTGTCGAAAGAGGGTCAACAAAAAGAAACGGCTTCAAAGAGTTCTGAAATGCCTGGTTTTCCGTTCATGATTTCCTGGAATAATGCATTGGTTGTCAACGCAAATGGGCACCATAATGATAACAGACCTTGCCGTGAGACCATCCAAAGCTATCAGCGGAAGCATATTAGGTCAATCTCGAGCGCAGTGTTGATGCTTGCCTGTAACTGCTGGAGGCATCTGTGTATTGCTCTCTCACATTTTCGTCTAGCTTGGCGAATTTGTATGCAAGGGTAAGAAGCCTTTGTCGATAAGCAGTGTATATCGGCGGTAGATCTCTAACGATGATTATGCCCAAACATTCTGGGTCGGATCCGAACGCACGTTCTAGTGTTTGCCATTAATTAGGATGAAAGGCTCAGATGTAGAACTCCACACCTATCGGTTCGTTCAACGATCCTGGAGCGGACAAAAGGGTGGTATACGAAACCGATACAGCACCCTCGGGTGTATAGGAGATTGACTACGGTAATCAGCATGTCAGATTACCATCGTGGAGATACTTGAGCCTTCTCGCCTGTTTCGTCGTCATGACGGAAAACTAACACCACTGAATAAGGTGGTACTTCGCGGACAAACGCGGCTGACCTTTATACATATCACGCTTAATCAAATGTAAGCACTGATAAGTAATCCGATGGTTAATAATAAATATACACGTCCATAACAAGTCCTTATACACATAAGTTACAAATTTCCGACACGCAGTCCATAAGAATCAATGCGACGCCCCGTTCCCCACAGAGTTGTTCATATTTGAACTCCCCAAATTCGTTTGAGCCAGGGCATTCTGTAGGGCTGTTCCCGAATCGTCGATCGAACGGAGGAACCGGAGAAGTTCGCGGCAAAGTTGCCAGTCTTTCCCATCTATAGCCGCCTTTAGCAGGCGCACGGCATCCTCGTTTTCCTCGTCGAGTTGCTCGAGTGTGTGAAGGACTAGAAGATAAGAGCTCGCTGTTCTTAGTCGTTGCGACGACAAGCACATCTAGTTAAGGGGTTAGCACTGCAAGGGCCGTAAGAGCGGAGGACATACCTCGAATAATGCTTTGGGGTTTCCAACGATACTGAAAAGTCTTCTCCATCTGATCATCTCCGTTTTCCTCGCGCACCTGACTACCACATCCAACGCCTCGTCAAAATGATCCAGAAACTCGATTATAGTGGGCAAGACAGAAGCAGCATTTTCTGCATCGCTGGAAGATTCGTCATCAAGACTAGCTTCAGACTCTACAACAGTGTGCAGAAGAATTTCCAAGGCATGTGCGAAATATACAAGGCTTTGATAGTGAGATGCGAAAAACAACAGCTTCTTGAACCCGCCGTGTCTCTAGATAGCATAGCAGGGCATGATGCAGAAATAGATGGGACTGAAAACATCTTAAATATGTTAGCGTTTGTAGGAACGTTCAGATGGACGTACACTCGTGGCATGTCTGAACATGACAAAGGGGAGATTCGATCGCGTAGCTGCTTCATGTTCGGCACCTATTATGATGCCTTTATCCATGAGTACGGCTACAGCTTAGAGTGAGAACCAGAGCGCAGAAGAGCGATGGTAGAAGTCATACATAAAGGATAGAAATCCAAAGGGATGTTAACACTCTCTTTGACACTTTTCTGAAGTATGTCACCGGGAGAGTCATGCGCTGGTGCCTCAATGGACAGAGCGTTGAGCCAGACCCTCATACTCTGTCCATCGTAGCCCCATAAAGAATTTTCGAGGGCACCGATTCCCCGCAAATGTATCCAACAAAATTCGATTCGGTCCGCAAATATTTGCATGTCATATTGAACTTCTTGTTCTGCGGACTACACGCTATTAGTCTGAGATCATGCATAAATGTTGAGCTGAGATATCACACCTTCCGTGGACGAAGCAAAACAAGTTGCCCACCTACAACCATCAGTACAGTGGCGACCGCTAGATCTTCCACTGGATCACCGAGCTCTACGACAGATTATATGATCTCATTGTAATCATGTGAGAAGGCGCCCACCTACGTTTTTGCGCCGTTGGTATCATCCAACTCAGCATCCTGACAGCTCCAGGAGCGGCGATGATGCCATTGAAAGTGATACTCCCACACAAATGCAGTTTGATGGTGTCTTCAGTAGGGACTATGAGATAATGAAAGAGTGCATTGTCGGCGGTATACACCAGGAGAGAGTTATCCACTAGTGACAGAATTATGACTGGAGTCGAAAGCGTTTCTCGATGAAGAACGTTCTGGTTACTGAGTTCAAGATCTCGTGAGTATAAACGAATCTATGTCGATGTGTTCGGTCAGTGGTTTCCCTGGACGCAGTGCATATTTACCTGATAGGTTTTATTCACTTCAACAGCAGCGATAAGGACATGATGGAACCATATCAGGCCTCCCCGCACAGTAAAGGCCTGCTCTTGCAGCTCGTCTGTAAAGACTTTCCATCTGCCGGAAGATGAGCTGTAATGTACGAGTCCTCTTCGACCAGCAACCGCGATCAATCGACCATCGCTGCTCAAAGCAGAATATCGTATTGGCCAGTTGGTCGATAGATAGGCTAATGGAATCTGTGAGACGACTCGTCAGAAACGAACGATACCCAGGGAAAAATCTGTTTACCTTGACATGCTGCCATACATCAGACTCTGGATTGATCACACTCATGTCAGGCTGATCAGCACCACGATAGACAAGCGCCCTGTCATCCATCTGTAGAAAGGCATACCGAGTATTGTCCTGCATATATCTCAGCCCGGAAGAGAAGAAAGATATTGCCATCAGTCTCACCGGCGACTGTTGTCCTGTCGTAGCACTCTTAGCAAAAGGGACGGTGAACAGCTGTCCATCGACGTCTACCACATTGCGTGAGCATGATGCACGTCCTAAAAACAACACATCCTACCGTGCGAGGCTCGTTGTGCCAAGAAGATAAGCTCAAAGTTGCCTGGAGTCCAGAACTAAGACAAGAAGGTTAGAAAGGGAACGGGGAAGATCGGCCCATACTAACCAGGTCCAAGACGCCATACATAAACATATCTTGGAAGTTGTTTTCGTCAACGGACCCTTCTTCACTCGCACCTAATCCTCCGCTTGCGAGACATCGACCGCCGACACTGAACAATGCCCATCCATGCTTCCAACCGACTGCAAGTACATAACCATCCGAGCTCCATTCCAGAGCACATACAGGTCCTGTATCTTTGTTGTAGGGGTTCGGCACGGAGAGGGGTGTGGATGATGGAGGGCTCGTTTGAAATGGAGATGTCGGGAATGATGTCAGTGCTACTCCTCCACTGAATAGTATGTTAGTTGATTCGCATCCGCAAGGTACTCAGAACTTACCCTAACATCCCGACAGCGATGAGGGAGAATCTGCTATTCAAGGCCACGCAAACAGCCTGCTTGGGTTCCACATATGCCCTACGATTACGTTCGTGTAGAGGCTCACTTGGATCTATACGGCGTTGCTTTTGCACCCATCGAGGAGTCGGAAAGTCGTGCACACAGGTCCCGTGCCAATTACTTCCATTCGACGGGGCAGGATGGAGGCGAGATGCATCATCAAAGGAAGGGCGAGTACGAGGGGGCTGAGAGCAACGGCATGGATGAAAAGGAATATGCAAACAGACAAAGACAACTCACACACCTGGTCATCTTCAACCAATTCCGACAGTACTGCTCTCCCCCTCCGATTCAGATTCGTGAAGCTGTACAAAATAGGCACGACCATCGGAGGTTATCCATGTCTCCACGCCAGTTACACGAGAGTACGATATATGCGCGACGGTAACTTTAACCGAGCGTGAATAAGCGAAGGTAGCTATATATGAACATGTAACAGAACCTTACCATCAGGTTCGACAAACCATTCAAACTCATGGTCATTGAATATCCATGTATCGTAGCTGCCAAAATGCTTGTTTCTGCGAGGTTCCTGGTTTTCATAGTCACTCTGTGGTTCGTCCTCTTCGGAAGGCCAAGGAATTCTCTGGACAGCAGGCGGGTTCTTGGTAGAAAAAAGAATGTAATGCCGACGAGGAGATGTGCTAGATGAGATCGTTCAGTGTCTTTCTGGTGTCCTATCGAACGAGAGTACCTAATGAGAGTTCCATCCACACGTATTACACCCTCAAAGTGAAGACCAATGGGGCTCAAAGGAAGGCCTTCCCCTGGACCAACGAGAAAGTTCCGTTGAGCGGCCGCAGTGAGTGTCGGAGGTTGATATATGGGGTCCGATACATCGTATGTGACTGTTATCAAGACGAGGTACGAAAGGGAAGTCTAGAACTGGCACCCTTGAGAGAGACGCAGACTAGAAGCGTAGGCACTGACCTGAATAACAATTCGCGATCCATCCGGTGCCCAGTATGCTTTCACATTCTCACCATGGTCAAAGATTGACGTCGGGGTTCGCGACAGGTGCGCGAGGACAGCAGTGGGCTACTCGTCGTCAAAGTTTAGGCTGTATTCAGTGAAAAAATACAGTTGACCTACGCGGACGCGCCAGATAGAAATACCATTTCGAGTGAGCGTAGCAAAGAACGATTTGCGTGGACTTGGACAAAGGGCTACGACATGTTCGGGTGGGATGTTTGGAAGAGCTGGTACAGTAGATAATCGTCGTGCTGTTGAGGTCGGAAAGTACATCAAGGCTCGTCCTCTGCTGGAAGATTTTGACTCTGTTCGCTTACTGCCATGACATAAGGCCTAGAATTGCAATTACGTGGCGTTGGTTAGGGTTAGGGTTGGCTCCTTCCTTCGTGAGAGTGGCACTTGCTTTCACTCCCTTCATGTGCCAATGAAGTTCTACACCCAATCCTTCATCTACGAGTAAGCTGTCGCACTAGGCTGCTGTGCTGTCTTTTAGTGATCTTTTCCCTTGTCTTTTAGCGACCCTTGGCCCATCGTTTCCCTCGCCTACTTCCTTCGCTACCCAAATCCGTATGCCTCCCACATCATCTCCTGCGATGTCATATCTCGCACGCAGACACCTTCGGGCACTCTTCTCACCACTCGTCTAATCTTAAAACGAGGCGCTTTGCCTCGCTGGGCTCCCAAAGGAATCATTTCCCGCTCAGAGTCTTGGGTCGTCGAAGAGAGCGAGGTGGATCCTATGGGCAAAACTGTTCGATGTACTACCAAAAATTTGGAGTTCACAAAGGTTATGCAGGTGGAGGAGTCAGTACTTCTCAGTCAAAATGATGAGGGGTACGTCTCAGTTCCGTCTCTTCGTACTCGGCATTGAACCATCCTCCCCACAGCAAAACGATGCAGACTAGTGAAGCTCGAATACGCTCTCGCTTCGGCTGGGGCCTTACGAAACGAATCGAGACCTTCGGTATGAATCGCTTCAAGACCCATGTACAACGGGCAAGTGGTCGGGTCTAGATTTCCAACACTTGTTGCTGACTACCTCTGCTTATGTAGTCGAGGGATGGTATTTCCCTGATTTTGGGAATGCTGCGCCAATCCCGTCTTCAGACCTTGGGAGGTCCTGCGTCTTATACTCCCATGTATTTTGCGCGCGAGGAACCGCATGAGCCCGCCCCTGTTCACCAGGAAAGGGGTTCTTCCGGAGTTAGACACCAAAACACCGGCCCTTGGCGAAGGGTAATGGGATGGCTCTCGAAGGACTAATTCCAACTAAGTGCACTATCGTTGTATGATGATTTCTCTCTCGGTTCATCATTGTCTCGTCTCGTAGCTGGCCCGTTTTCGTAAATATATCTGTGATTCTCATGTATCAGTAGTATAGTAGCATCAATTCACGAAAAGCACCTCTCTATTACTAGGTATCTTCTAAGTTAACGTCGAATCCTCTACATAGAATTATCAATATTAGGCTGCTACTTAGGTATGTAGCCATTGTTAGTATGCGTTATCCCGAACCGCTTTCTGATCGATATCGTTATCCACCCATATCCGAAGACCATCAAATGCCGGTCGTATCCAGGTGATTGGGTTGTCCCCTTCTTTCATGGTCATGCCTAATGCCTGCTGCTCCATGTCGGTGATTCCATCCAACCATGGACTCGGTTGAGCAGGCAACTTTCCGGCGCTAACCACTTCTGTGATCCTGGCCCACTCTTCATGTGACACCTCATGCGAAAAACCGGTAAGATATGTGCGAAGTGCTCCAACGCGCCGAGCCGTATCAACAGCAGATACTACGCCAAAGTGAGACGTGTGGGGCCGCAAATGCAGGCAATCAAGAATAAAGAGGGGTAGACGTGAAGCCATCTGTTGGCGAAGGGAGTATAATGTCCATTGCATCATCCGGAATATAGGACGTATCAGAAAGATATACAATATCTTCCTGGACTTTGAAACCGAAGCAGTAGTAAGGTTGAATGACATCCTTGCCATTTAGTGATCTTCTCGAGGGAGAAAGCGTGCCATTGGAGAGTTTGTCAAGGGAGTCCTTAAGCGTCAATTGGCTCATCTGGGACGTGGTAGGTGTCGACGGTATTGTGGCTGGCGTAGACATAGTAGAAGGGCATGGGGGGGTGGAGAACACTCGTCCGTGATGGACAGAAAACGGCGTAACCATTATTCCGGTATCTTCGATTTCAAAAGGGACTTTGTCGTCGATTATATGCCATTTAAATTCAGGGACCTGGCAAAGAATAGTCAAAGAAGAGAATGAGGGATTGAATGATTACTTACATCTCCACCTCCAGATGCAAACTCCTTGGATACAAGATATGGGAAGCACCTCTGAACTTCGCTGAATGTATTTTGCGAAACATACACGTCGATGTGTTCTTGGACACGCTTGCCCAATGTCCATCCTGAATTCAAGGATAAGAGGGACGGACTCATGGAAAAGAAAGGCTTTACCCCGTAGATCATCCAAACCATTCATCGCTAAAACGACATGATGAATACGATTAACCCCACGTTCACGCTAAATCTCACCATCAGCATGCGGATGTGTAATAAGTAAAGCGTCAATTTTCCGTAGTCCATACTTTGGAAACCATTCAACCGCGGCTGCTTGAAATGTCTTTCCAGCATCAATGACTATCGTTCTATCAGACATGTATAAGCACGACTGAACGGAGTAAGAATGACCAGGAAGAAAAGACCTTACACGTCTCGTCCGTCTTTTGGTGTAGCCATACGTATTACAGCACTGGTGTTCCGCCTTATATTTCTCTTTCCTTCGGGTGTCAGCGTAGATAAACATGTTCTACACCGTCTTCCATCGGGAGGATTGGTAAGGCAGTCGACGTGGGGGATGCTCGATGAGGTTCCTGTGCCAAGGAAGATGAGCTCGACTGGACGAGACATATTGGCAGAGGAAGACAGGTTGCGGGTTGAGAAAATTAGCGACACCTTTTGTGTTATAAAGGCCGGTTCGCAGTATCTCCCAAGATTGTGCTTCTGGGGCTGACGGGCTTTTTTGAACGCTAAGATCACGAAAGAAAAGGCAGTCCTGACTTAGGCTGACGGAATCCATGTCATACAATATATGTTTCACGTGCTGTCAACGTTTAGTCAATATTAGGCGCGGATGCACTCATTTGATTTGGCGCCATAAAATTGGAAGGGAACTGTAATACTTGGGCGACGTGTACACTATACGGCATATAGACTTTAAAGAAGGGCCAGTAGGCTTACCGTCTTCAAGTTTAACGAGAATTGCAACATATACTTGTGATCAGCATAGGTCCGCAAGTATCGGTCTTCAAGGGTCCAATGATTTGTCAATGCAGAACGTCCGCAAAAGGCCGATCTGGCAGGGACAGGCCAATATTAAAGCCGTAACGGGAAAGACTCTTTCCCTATTCGGTCCCTCAATTAATCTCCGGAATCCTTGCATACCGGCGGCCCCTATCACAAAGGTGTTTGGAAACATTCATTGCATTGATGCGGACAATGGATTCTGCAACCGCTATTCTTATTATTTCGTGAAAACTATGGCATATGTTATTCGCCATAAGTAGTAGTGAACAAAATGGTTCACGCACTGGAAACGACGTCTTCATCCTGCACCGGGTGCGTAATACTAACTTTCTGCGCATGGGGATTAAATTTGCTCGACTTACCCTGTAATATTTCGATCAGCTCGGATACCACAGGACGAATATAACGGCCATACCCTTAGATACTCTACGTCAGTCGGATTTAGGCTCTGAAGAGATAAAACTTACCAAACCAACGCGTATCGGAAATTTGGTGCAAGTGACCGATGAACGCCATTACAAACGCTCTAATAGCGCATAGGATCAGTGCTATTCACGTCACTCCGAACAGGTCTGCGCACCTCGATCGTGGATCCTTTTCGTAAACATATGGGGTCATTGAGATCTGGATGATCACCACGTTTTTTGGTGTATATTTTCACCATCCCAAGCTCATCCCAGATTTTTTCGACCAGGAATGTTAAACTAGACCAAAATAAGTGGGATACGGAGGAAGGATGAGGGCATTTACTTGAGATCCATCTCACAACTAATGACAACCGTGTGAGGCGTTCGTGCAAGCTTGTCGACTTGTTCAAGGCTGATGGAGTCGATTTTGTTATAGACATCTTCAAGAGACGGCAATCAGACTGGTGACACCACGTTTCAATAGGACGACCTACACATACATGGAATATACTTGCGTGTCCCTGCAACATCACGTCAACACACCGGAGAGCCATTGAAAAAATAGCGAACCGATGAGAACGTCAATGAATTCGTCGGTTGTGATCTACAAAACAGTCAGCGATGCGAAGCTGCTCGGGAAGGTGAGGGATCATGCATACGTCCTCTCTAATCATAACATCACAATTGTGAAGTTTATCTGAGCATAACTGTCACTACGAGTCATATTGGAACTTGGGAGAGACACAGACATCCTGCAAGAATAGTTCGGATGGTCTTCTCATCAGTTTGTGTCAGCTTGACGGTCGATGTGAACTATAATCGTGTTCAGACAGCGATACACACAAACAGACATGCCGCACCGTAATCTGTAGCAAGGTTTAGAGATCTATTTTGAGGAAACTGGCGTAGCACATACTCCACCGGTTGTACGTTTCTTGAATACGACGTCTGGTTTCTTCTTATTGAGTCTTATTCCTACGGCGTCTAACTCGATTTCTAAGAGTCTTCGCTGCTCCTCTGACTTGGTCGCGTCGAGCATAACTAAAATGAGGTCCGCGGTCTTTGCGGCTGAGAATTTGTCAGATGTGTGGGGTGAAGGCGTTCAGAATCATGGCACGTACTTGATACAACCTGTCGACCGCGTCCTCTACCTGTTCACGTGAAGTCTATCACAGAGATAAGAGAGGCAAAATCACCAACCCTGACTAGCGCCTTCGACGATTCCAGGAAGATCAAGAAGTTGTATGCGCGCGCCCTTGTACTCAATTACACCAGGTATGGCCTATATGCAGATGAGATGCATAGATTGTCAATAAAACATGAATTGACCGTCAGAGTAGTAAACTCATATGCTGCTGCTTCTGATGCCGTATGCGTAAGTTTACTGAGTAATGTGGACTGAGGGTGTATGAGGAAGAGTGAGCAGCATTCGTGATTACACGCACCTTTCCCACTGATGGAAACCCGATCAAGGCAACCCGAGCATCCCCTGACTTCTGAACGTCAAATCCTGTACCAGCAGGCCCAGATTTTGAAGTGGGTTCTAGTAGCTGTGCACGGTAGCGAGCAAGTTTGGCTTTTAGCAGGCCCAGATGGTACTCCGTGGCCTACTTCAGCGTGTTGAGAAGTCAGGCGACGCGTAGAAAGACATTGACGGATTCACCTTATTCTTTTGCGCTAAACAACAGAACTTGAGTTCGAACTTCTGGGCAAAAGAGCGCAACTTACTTCTCGCCATCTCATCTGGGCCATGATGAGTATGAAAGGAGCAGATCAGCCGGATTGCTTACCCTCGATTTCCTTGATCTGAGGTAGAACGCAGTAAGAATGGTCCATAGAAGAAAATAGCGAGAAATTGACCTTTTCAACGATACCCATGGTGACTGTATTTGAACAAGAGGGAGAATCAATTGATAAGATTACGCCGGTGGCATTGCCACGCGCTGTCTCGCCTGTACTACCATAGTAGTACTAAGTGCCACAATGCCAATGCGACTGCATACGCCAACGCTCTATTCTCATCCAGAGGATGATGTGGGCGACGGTGACGACGAGGCTGCGTGGGGTCCTTCCGATTCACCGTATTCCCCTTCTTCTTTTGCAACATCCAACGCCTCCGGCAGGCTCAGGTCTCGCACCTCCTTGCCAGCCCCTCTCCAACGCTCTCATTCTTCAGTCAGCTCTGCAACCAAATATCCAGACCTGTATTCCCAGTTCCAACGTCGATACCGAAACACAGAGCCCGTTGACCCGCGAGACGATCCAGATAGCCACTACAACTACTTTCAAAAAGATGTTGATAGCGATGATGAGGATGCGCCTAGGTTGTTGGGTGCAGATGGTCGAGATAGGAAGCAGTTGTTGGGTGAAAACGATCCACAGATTCAGGCCTCATCTGCAGAGGAGCAAGCCCGCCTCGAATGGCAGGTACTTTTCGCCTCCGTTCTTGCTGGTGACGTCTTGAAATCGGAGAAGACTCGAATACAACGGGTATTAGAGAGTTCCAGCGACAGACGCAACAACATCAAGTTCAATATATGGCTAGGACTTCGTTCTAGCTTCCACGGCACCTCATTGGAGGAGGAGCGGAAAGCGGTGGAGGAAAGAAGACTACGGATAGTTGACCCCATCATCGACGAGGTTGTCAACTTTCGGTACGACCCTCATGATGGTGACTCGGCGCTGAAGCAGGTCAATGACCTTCTCGCGCGTCTTGACATTGCTCAATCTCTATATCCCAATCTGACACATTTCTACAACGACAAACCTGTCACCAAGGAACCTACTTTTCAAGAGCGGTGGGACGCCTTGAACACCTATTCTACCATCTTAACACGCCTGCGTGATCAGATATCACTCCTTCAGCGCTGGACAGGAAGCGAAAATCTCGATGTTACTCAACCCAATACTTCAGCCGAACAGCCTATCGGTACCAAGTGACAAATCCTCTTCTGGGGCTACAGAAATCGCTGACAGTTCCAGTTTTGTGGAAAGGGTGCTGAAGGAGGAGTCAATGCAGACCACCTTTGAAAAGGGTTTCCTTGGAAGCGTTCACGAATTTATCGGAGGGGTGCGAAGTGCACAAGTCGCTTATGCCTCCTCCTTCAATAATATGAACCTTCCGACATTTGAGACGGAGGTCAGGCCTCTGATTGCGTTTCCGACGAAGCTTGCCCAAGCCTGCCTACATCTCCGTATGGAATACACACAGAGCCTAAAGAATCCCGAAGTTATGATTATCGATCAGATGACAGAGGACCTTCGCCTTAGCATTGGTCTTGCTTGTACACTAAAACGACAGTACGAGGCGTTTCTCGCACCGGACCCTAGTGGGAGTTGGAATCTATCTCAGTGCATCAGTGGAGACTACGAGGACAGCATCCTGCAAGCCGTAACACTGTTCTTTAGACTCATACATATGAAGCTGAAGAGTGGCGCAAAAGGAATTAACGAGACGGATATTCTAGAGGCTCAGTGGCCTACGATGATTGACGTTAGCCTGACTGTCACTGGGGGCTCTGCCCGAGTTGCTGAGCAACTATGGTGTGTACTCAAAACCTCTTGGTGTCTGTGTGCTGATACAACACATTCTATAGCTCTACTACTAACCGCCTTATGGTGCGGATGATTAATTACTTCGATACACAAGTGCGCGTCCCCACGGGAGAGAATACACAAGAATCATCGCCACAAGCATTCGGAGTATATGCTCAATCCCGCAGATCCGAATGTATCTACCAAGTCCAGAGATCATAGTCCAGGAGACACATTCAGAGTCTCTTCCGATGGGCAAAAATTCAACTGGTATAACAAACTCCTGGAAAGTGTTCGACTGCGATATCGCAAGCTTCAACGCTATGCCCGGTAGGCTCATTCTACCTGAATTTTTTTAGTGTAGACTAATGATACGGACAGAATGCTTAACCAGCGATTTACCAACGCCGCTGAATATAGTTTTGAGGACATCATCATTGATGACTTCTTTAACTTTCTTTCGACCTCTGGGTTTGTCCTTGTCTACACATATCAATTCGAAGAAGATGGATTCTATGTCATTGCATCACCAAACCTCGCACACAACGAGGTTGCGATAGCTCGCATAATGCAAGACGCTTATAATCCCTCTGAGATTCTCAGTGAGGATAGGCACGTGGTTTATGGAGACGAGGAAGAGATAGCAGGGAAAGATAAGAGAAAGGGCGAAAAAGACATTCCCGCTCAATATCTGCTTGTTCTTTCACCCCGCGCATCGTTTGTGTGGCGCGGCCGAATTGCTAAAGTGCCTGATATTCCAAAGATGAACCTCGGGCTTGAAGACAACAGGATGCGACTTATCGCAGATGGAGGTCTCCGACGGCTGACACTCGCGAAAGAAGCATTTGCGCAGGCGATTGCGCTTGACGAAACGGGAGAAGTTGCTGAACATCCCGTCATACCTATAAAATGCATCGCAGACGGGCAAGCTCACTATTCTGGTGTAGATCGAGAACTCCAGAGAATGAACAGGTCTACCATGCGGCTTGCGGAGTCCATTGTTGACTCAGTTCACCACGTTCGCAGTACCATGACGATATCTATGGATTCCCACGAGCTAATGGAGAGCTGGTACCTCTTCGCCGCGGAACATGGTCAACACGCTCAAAGACACCTCGAAAAGTCCTCATCTACCGGTTTCAATCGCTTAATGATCAAACTCGCCATATCTTGGCTGCACTTTATATATAACGACTGTAACCCTGATGATCAGAAGACCTTTCGATGGGCGGTCAATGCCCTCGAATTTACCTTCCAATCTACCGTTCGGAACATCCTGAACCTTCCAGAAAAGCAGTTTCAGATTCTTCGCAGGGGGGTCGCAATGTGCATGATGCTCCTTACTGGGCATTTTGATATCCTCGGTGCTAGGTCTAACATTCTGGAGAAGGAGAGGCAGGAGCAACTGGCCAAGCAAAAGACAGCGGTGACGCCTCTTGACGACTTCCAAAAGGTCTTTTCTCAGGACAATGGGCTAGGGACCATTGACGTGAGTGCTCGCAAGTACTGGGAAAAGGCGGTCCGCTCCTTGCAGCGTGTCGACGAAGAGCGTGAGCGCGTAGGGGCAGGATTCCACACCATCGGTCGTGTTTTGGACGATGAGAAGCCCGAAGACCGCTCACTTGTATATTTGGCCAATTCCAGTTCCAACATCGCCATACGCTGGCAACAAGGCAAGTTCATTGGGGCTGGCGCCTTTGGTTCAGTATACCTTGCTGTCAACTTGGATTCGGGCTCTTTGATGGCTGTCAAGGAGATCAAAAACCAAGAAGTCGGCGTACGCGATCTCTACGCTGAGATCAAAGACGAGCTGAGCGTGATGGAGATGTTGCAGCACCCAAACATCGTCGAGTACTATGGTATAGAGGTACATCGAGACAAAGTCTATATTTTCGAGGAGTATTGTCAGGGCGGTAGCCTTGCTGCATGGCTGGAGCACGGAAGGATTGAAGATGAACTCCTCATCCAAGTTTATACTATACAAATGCTGGATGGCCTTGCCTATCTTCATTCTCAAGGCATTGTTCATCGGGACATCAAACCTGATAGTAAGTCGAAATCTCCTCTGATACGTACCTTGTCTTAAGACTTCTCTTTCAGACATCCTCCTTGATCATATGGGCGTGATCAAGTTCGTCGACTTTGGTGCTGCAAAGATTGTTGCCAAAAAAAGTGCTACCCGACGCTCGGCGGAGCACCTAAGTGCCGCAGTACCAGACGCCGCAGGGAAGTTCAACAACAGCCTTACGGGCACTCCTATGTACATGTCGCCTGAAATCATTAAGAATGATAAACGTGGTCGGCATGGTGCCATGGATATATGGTCTCTCGGATGTGTTGTACTTGAATTTGCCACGGGAAAGAAACCATGGAGTAACTTGGATAACGAATGGTATGTTCTGGCCTATACGATCAATCTCACCACTGACCGTATTCGTCCTAGGGCAATCATGTTCCACATTGGAGTGGCGACCCAGCACCCACCGCTACCAGAGCCCGGCCAACTCAGCGAGTTGGGTATCGATTTTATCAAGCAGTGCCTGACTATTGATGCAATGAAGCGGCCGACCGCCCTGGAGCTGAGGGAGCATCCGTGGATGCTTGACTTCCGGAATTCCCTCCTTCACGAGCAGGACCTCGAAGTGTCACCCGATGAGAATGGGGCAGTGGCACGACAAGCGTTGATAATGCAAGAGAAGCAAGCTGAGATTATGAAGATGGCGTCTCCCGAGGCAACGCCAGACTCGATCCTGGACCTAACGGGTCTCCTCACGCCAGTTGACGACTCATCGGAAGCGGACTTTTGAGTCAGACATTGTACCACCGCATTTATCACTCTTCTCTGCTGCATTCCACTGTCACATGTAGCACCCACCTTTTTTTTACGATTCTCTTTTGCTTTCGTTGCTTATCAAATTGTACATCGTTAATACCAAGGAATATAGGAATGCATTGCAAGCAAGCAAGGGTCAGAAGAATACAGGTAAGTATCAAACGAAAGCAGATCAACTGAAAAAATCAAAGACTGAATGCACATCTACTCATTTACTCGATTTCCCATCGCCTTCCTCGCACGGGACGAGAGGAATCCTCGCGGCCAAAACGTGGATAGTCACCCTGCAGAGAATGAGTGTAATAACTGTCCACCGAGCTACCAAAACTTTTCCCGCTAGATTGACTGCCGCTCCGTCCAAGATCGATACCAGAATCGAACGATGCCGCCCGGGTCACAGCCGGTGTGGGTACAGTGACGACAGACCGGTTGCTCGGAGTCTCGAACGGCTGTGCGGATCGATTGAAGAACCTGGGGCCCCTTACCGACGGGAACATCAGTCTGGGTGGTGGAACTTCACTGCCAGATCCAAATGAGGCCGAAAATGTCGGGATAGGCTTCTCGTTGGATGGGAATTGCACTTTTTCGATGTCTGAACTATACACTGCCGTAAAGTCATCCCCAGGCAAGGGCTCCTGCGCATCCACTGCGGGAAAAAAAATCAGTCAATTTTGAAATTAACTGTCACTTGGGCAACTCACAATAGCGGGGTAAGCCTTTGCCAAAGTTGAATCGACAAATGATCCCAAGTACGAGTGCCGTAACAGTCAACAGCACAGAGGCTGTAGCCATAACGCTAAAGAAGCGCCAGGTCACGAAGGACCACCGAAAAGTTGTAGACAGGAACATGAGGCTCCATCCTCCTAGATACAAAATGGAGAGAACGAGGAATATGAACATAGTAAGCCTCGACTCTTTGCGCACAGCGACCCAACCCTAAAATTAAACCTGAGACAGAGAGCACAATTACGGTACACATGATCTTACAGTCATGATCCATGGAATTAGGAACTGTGATGTACCCATCAATATTATGATTTTTGAACAGGTGAACAGACGTACTATTTCCGTTACGAAAGAGGTGGCTTTATAGAATGCCACATACCACGCCACTTGAGCAGCGACCCCGTTGAAAAGGTTATCGATCCACAGAGATATGGTGGCACCCATGAAGAAGAATGATAGCTGAAGTGTAATTCGACAAGAGTAGGACAAGCTTATAGACGCGATTCATCGTCATAGAAGCGCCGACCCGTTTGAATGTTTGCCAGCCGAACAACTGAAGTAGGAACCTACATCAGTAACGGCTTGACAGGATAACATGATATAAACTTACCTTGATCAAGTGCCATGTTAAGACCGCAGAAACCAACAGGGCAACAACATTCAGGGCCAACGTAGGATACTCTGCCCTTGCACGCTCATCCCAGTATTTGGGTAACAAAGCAACTCCACATGTACCGTTGGTAATGACGCGGTTGAAGTTTGAACGGAAATTTGCAGTGTGAATGATCTGAAAGATTGACCAAGCAGTAGCCAATGCATGTGTAGCCAACGAGGCAAAGATGTGGGGAATGGACTCGTTCAGAAGCGCTACAATGGACATGCCCAACACCCACTACTGATATTTGAGACTATTGTGGTAGTAGGACAGTTCAAATGACTTACGATCTGGAACGCAATGAAGACTATGTCCTCTCGTTTGGTGTTGTCGAGTCTAAACAAAACGAGTTTCCGTAAGAGAATGAAAGGATTATACATCCCACTGCTTACATTAATACAGGCCAGTTCAGAGACCAAAGGCAGCTTTTGGAGAGTTCTGAGGTTTCCGCTGCTAGAGCTGAGACATTGACTGAGCGGCGACTATTGAATTGAAGACGCTTATGAAGGTCCTGTTTCTCGTGGTTAGATATAATAGTGTGCACTATAGCTGAATTGCATACATTGGCATCTTCATCGTCATCATCATCGTCATCATCTTCGTTCGCACTGTTAACAACGGGTGATGTGACTGCAGGGGTAGCCACAACAAAGACGGTGGTGGTGCTCTCCGGAGTCTTGGAGCTAGCAGTTTCAACGACGGATTTGGTGGAAGATGTGGACGAGGTTGCCAAACTAGAAGAGGATTCTGTAGACATTGACGTAAAATTTAACTGCTCGATGGACGTTGATTCTTTGGCTGACAACGAGTTCTGCGACGAAGCATTAGCTGGACTAGCAGTGGCATTCCAGATAGTTTGGCAGAGGGTTGCGTCGGAAGGAACGTCGTTGCACAGGCGAAGATAACCAGGCTGTAAGTCAGGGACTGCGTGGGAGCCATTCACGGTGGTGGTGTTAGCTTGAGAGGCAAGGTCCCAAAGAAAAGCGGCAGCTTCTGCATTGACGGTGAAGACCCTAACCTGGAGAGCCACCTGGATGATGCAGTGACATAGTGAGAAGATGAAATATGTGGTCGTGAGACGAGAGAAGGTAAGACGATCCCACTAACAACCATATTAGCCTGTGAACGCATTCGGTGTAGCATACGCACAAGGAGCTTGATCTTTGCAGGAAGTGGGATGACCTCCCAAATTTGCTTGACACGCATAGCAGAGAAATCTGTAAAAAGCCCTGAATTCGCGCCTTGGTATCACTAGATAACAAGTTGGCCACACTAACCTAAAGAATGGAACGGCCTCTAGGGCGTTGGCGGGCTGGCGCAACGGCGATGAAAGCGGACCTGCCGAAAAGAAAGGCGAGGAAATGAAGGTAAGAAAGAGAAAAGATGAAGTGGTGGAAAGAGGGAAGGGTGAAGCCCTAGCGACGGCTCGAGAAATCAAGCAAATCAACTTAGCTTGAATGGGCTTAACTTGGCACGTGCAAGTTGCCATGTCGTCCATGAAATTCGAATTTGTTTATTATGCTGTGCCACTTCGTCCGGTGAGGTAAATATTCGCTATGTACATATCCATCCCATAGAATACAAAGTATACTGTCATTGCGACCTATGTGTCCTTTGTTTTTTCCCTTGAAGATAAACCGAAAAGCTGGCCATGGCCATCTCGGGTTGATCAGATGCAGTGTGTGGTGACAATCATAGTACATATATACATACATAGTCCTAGAATCAGATACTCAATTCGAATCTGTTAAATGGTAAATGCCAGGGACATGATCCCTAGGTTGCAAGACTACATCGCCGTATCCATCTGCACTGTGTTCTCCAAGTCATTCCGGACGTCGTGCGTAATCTCGAATGCTTGCCTCAACTGTTCCGCTTGGCCAATCTCCGCCGCCTGCTCGGTCATTCCTTCTACTTCTCCTCCCCCTTCCCGAGCTTTAGATCGAGACAACAGCTGGGCAACGGCCCAGTTCAAATACCCCGTCTTGCTCGTCTCCCACTGTCGCTTGCCAGAATCCGTTTCTTGGAACTGTGCAAGAACAGCAATGGTCTCCGGATCCATTGGCGGTAGATTCGACACGGCAGAATGCATCGCCATTAGTTTACGTGGTAGGGCAGCAGATACATCCAGCGCCGCAGTGTCAAGGAATGAAAGCCGCTCCAGGCGTTTCTCTGACCGCCGTTGTCGGTTCGTTATTGCGTGAAGTGCCTTGGTCTGTATTCGTTTCAGCTGCTTTTGCTATAAACAACACATCAGTAGCAAGTCAGTGACTACTTCAAGGCATCGCACCTCACTCAGCCGACGTCGTAGTTCAGCATTCTCGTCCATCAGCTCCTGCTCTCTTTCAGGACGAAGCGTAAGGTCCAGCCCCTCTTGATGGGGTAGGACAAGAGGAAGATCTGGAGGTACAGCGAAGATATTTCGAAGCGACCAGGCCTCGAAAAAGTCAAAAGCAAGGTCGGTATGATGTTCCAGGAGAGTCTGGAACGAGACAAGTCCCTGCTCGACCTCCTGCGTATTGTCCCATTCGCTTCCAAGACGGTCTGCGCGTTCTTCGGACCATTTCTGCAGGTAACTTTCCATGCCACTGACGCCATCGAGGAGAGCGCTATTTGCAATGTTGATAATATCATCAAGGAGTAATTGTGGGGAGAATCCAAGAGCCTCTGGTAGTAGAAGAGGTGGAACTGCGCGCTCTGCTGGCGTCTGTGATGGTCCGTCCTGTGTCATGGTAGGATGTAAGAGCAAGGATATCAACCGGAATATCGGACCGGTCCTAGACCAAAGTTTCAGCAGATTTTGAAGAAAAGTAATTCCACCCAAATTCTTCCTTTCTTCCATCTTCGACGCGATGATGAACCCAATAACGGTCGAGTTGCCTAATACCGACCAACGCGATACTTCACCCCAAGAAATACGAATAACTAACCATGGCAAGATGCAGACTTGGGTTGCCTTTGCCCTGGAGCATTTACAGGTCCGTGTCCTCGAGCTATGTCTGACCGAGGGACACCAGATCTTTTGATTTTGCATTCCTTCAGAAAGACGGATCCGAACCTATCGTCCTGCACACTCTTCCCTCCCTTCGCAATCCCCAAGAATCCCAGCGAGCTAAGAGTTCTCTCTCGACTGCAACGACCACCATCCCACGACTCATTTCTGTCGTCGAAATTATAAAAAGAGAGTATATCAAGATTTTGGAGTCGAAGCATCTGCCGAGGCTTTTTGGTCTGCATCAGTACAATGAGGTCGGTTCCCTCGAAGACATAGGACTTGGCGAGGAGGACACCACTCCCGAAGACAAAGAGAAGCAGCGAGCCGCCTCGATAATAACGGCTTTGGAGGGGAAAAACTAGTATGTTCAGTTTTTTCTTCATCGCACTATCTTCCTCATACACCGCCTCAGTCCGAAACAAATACAAACGCCTTTCATGAAGATCACTTTGAGTCACTGCGAGTTACCTGAGCTTGTGGCAAAGGGTGCAACGTCAGTCGTATTATTCACATATCTGAGCATAGCTTGACTACCAACAGATACCAGCACCCGTTACGGAGAAAGCTTTCAAAATCTGCCAAAACTAGGGCAAAGAAACGAGAGAGAAAAGCCCAGGAAATGGCGCCGACTGATACTGAGGACATGCAACCCAAATAATACGATAAGCTACACTTTATTAATTTCATAGTGGACTTCGCAGAATTACGACAGTTAAGTACCATGGGCAAGCGTTATAGTATACAATTGAGGTTTTCATATCAGTGTCCTTGCAGTTTACTGTTTGCACGTCAGGTGCTTATCTCGCGTGAAGGAGCCACAACACTCACAAAATAAGATAAAATCCACTCCCACTCGCCATTAAAGACGATACCACTTCTTCGACTGGTTTAAGAAATAGAAAACTTCCTTCTCCTCCCTCTCGTCTAGCACAGGGACCATCTGGCTGCTAATTGAGGTCTTGATAATCTCATCCTCCAGTAGATACTGAAGGACGTCATAGACTTCCTGTCTATCATAAACACCCCGAAGTCGCCAGCGAAGTTCGGCCTAAAAAGAATCAAAAAGTTGAAAACGTTCTCGTCAATATCAATACCATCTACCTGACATATACCAGGCCGGAAGACAATCACTCCTATAGCGGCTCTCAGAGCTGCTTCCCACACTTCCACCAGCTTAGTGCCAGAGATATCAATCCACCGTCGAGGGAATACGTTCAAAAGGATCTCAGACGGTAACGTCACCGTCCACGTCTTGATGTGTGCTGCAGATACCAAGTATACAGAAGAGTAGCCGACCCAATATAGCAACGGCAATGGGGATTCTACTAGTCGCTGGATGACCGGTAATAATACTTCTGTACTGGTGTTAGTACTTTCCTTAGAAGTTACCAGCAAAAGGGTCAGCTGTGACTCCAGAATAGCAACAAACACCTACTGCTAGAGCGATCTTAGAAGATCCCTGACCTCCCGCTTGACCGACAATACTCAGGACCGCATGGGCTACAGTCATTTCCTCTGCACTGAAAGTCAGGCTAACACTAGCCCACTGCTCATCCAAACACCTAGTACAATCAACCACGCCGCTGTCAGCCACCATTCTACAGCACGCAACTGATCCATCCACTGCTTGTCCGTGAACTACACCGGGGGTAGGCAAACCTGTGCTGTCGGAACAATCATTTTCCATGGAGTGGACGATTGGCGTCGCCTGTGAGCTTGACGACCGTAACGATATATTGCGGAATTGAACATGAAGTATTGTCTCGATTTGATCATCATCTAGGAGGTCGACCTTTAGCAACGAACTTTCTAACTGTTGTGAAGAAACTTGATCGTACCTGCTTTCTTGCTATTCCAGTCAAGCATCGGTCGCGCTGCCTGAGCATTAGTCGTGTCAATCTTGAAATCGACCTATTCATTACAACATGTAACTGCTGAGCTGAGGGATGAGACAAATAAGAATGTGATGACCCACCTTGTTGTCGGACACAAGCTGGATCAGAGCCGCCGAGTCTCCGTCAGTCGCTGTTAAAGGCCACTCCCTCCATGTATCGTTCTCTCCGGTCGCGAGGTCTTCCTCGAGCCCTGCAGCATCCTGGAATAGATCACTGCTGATAGATCCTCCCAAAGCTGCTAGATTCCTATCATTAAGTCAGCACGGATACAATCAGGCGAATGAAGTGTGCCTACGCATCAGAAATCTTCAGTTGTCTACCGGGTTTTTGTCTATGATGATCTCGGACGAGTTTGGACAGAACCCCACGGCTGACAAGACCTTTCGTGGCCGAAGTGACGATGTGTTCTTCAGCAGAGCTTCGCAGAAGAGTTGACGCCCCTTCAGCATCGTAGTGTTCCAGAGGCGTACCAAGTGCAATCTAAGATACATTTAACAGCGGTCAAGAAAATCACGGCTATATACTTGCCTTCAGTGCAGATTCTGCTATCGCGAGCGCATCATCAACCGGTGTTTCGCCCAGATCGCCAAGTGTATCAAGGAATGGCTGTGACGTTAAGCGCTTTTCCCGACCCTCTTCGACAACGCCATTCCACATAAAGTCCCATGTTGGGCCGGTTGTTGCGGCTTCAATGACGTCGAAGCCGGCTAAAAGATCATCCACGGTATTGGGTATGATCAACTCTGCAATTGAATTTTCTTGAGGTTGGGCATAACCGACTCGCCTATCACTGGTGTCGGTGATCAGCTTTATGGGAGAAAACGAGATACTCACAAAGCATTCTTGTCAATATGACTCCGCAAAAACTCGAGATGACGAATCAAGTTGAAGTTTGTAGCACTACTGAGATCATCGTCCGGCAGGGCGGCCGTACCTCGATGTTCCATCCATAGATCATACCACCGGTCCTCCAGACGAGTAAGATATGCCTCATTTCCAGGAGATTCTCGAATGTGCGCTAGACGCTGACGGACACTATTCCTTGGTACCGCCGGAAAGACTTGCTCAAACGCTCCCCAATCAAGTCGTACACCATTTCGGCATCTGGCTCTGATGATAACCGATGCATCCCGAGCAAGCTCTTCGTAGTCCCGATTCCACTGGAAGCGATGCCTGCGGGTAAGAGGCTTGACTTTAGGTTCCGGTGGTTTTTCTATCATAAAAATGAGGCGCGGAATCTCAACCTAACAGACGGCACATACCTTCTGCTCCAGCCTCTTCCAATTTCCGCTTGCGTTTTCGTTTGGAGTCAGTGCGTGGGGGTGGAATGATAGGCGGACCTTGCTCGGCGATCAGAGTGTAAATTGATTTTTCTATCGGATTTGTTGTGATCGGAGTCGGCAATAAGGAGGGCGCAGGTGCAGAGGAGGAAGCAGTCGATGGGGTTGGCTGAACCGAAACGGATGAAGGAGCGACTCGAGGTGGACGAGACCTAGCTTTATGTACTGCGGGAGCCTGTGTCGTTTTCAAAACTTGGGCTGATGCAAAGTCAGCTTCCTGGAAAGCCTGTTCTACTTCGGTTTCCCACTGGGTCGTCTCCCTTCCTACAGACTGGAGAAAGCGGGCCTGAATTGTTCGCAAGCGGATAGTCGCGTATGGAGATGGCTCTGGATGAACTTTCCTAACCAAATCGTCCCATTCATGCTCCCGATATAAACGTGCATCTGCGGCCCTCTTCGCAAGAGTTGCTTTGGCGTCGGCAGCCTCTTTTGCCCAGGTTCCGGAACTTTCACGTTTTCGTCGTCGCTCCATTTTCTCCAAGTCTTTCACCATTTTCTCGTGAGCGGTGGCATAGTGTTCTCGCACCACGTCTGGAGGTGCACTGACGATATCAGAGATTCTTGCGATCTCCGCGGCGCCTCCGTCTTCCAGATCAAGAGGCGTCTTTCCAGTGTCAATGCTTACGAAGCGTCGAAGGTATTGGGTTTGGTGCCAAGTGAAAACATAGTTGGGATTCCAAGATACTGAACGACGCAGAGACCGGGAAACTTTGGAGGAGACCATAGGGATGGACAGAGGAGCTTGACCGTCAGTGATCGCAGGCACGATGCTGTCGTTCAAGCACGCTTCTCTGAGTAACTCCCAATACTTGAAAGCTTCGTCTGCAGTGCGGACGTCAACATTCTGCAGGAATGGAGGGGACAACTCTGATGATGCCCAATGATACAGAGGGGCGGATGTCTTGAATTGCCAGTAAGTTGGGGCAGTAGTCGGAGTACTCGCTGTCCAACCTTCTAATGAAGCTTGTTCATAACCCTTCGGATGACCGCCCAATGACTCGCACTGCAGCCACGGGGACGCCGACTTGGATGGGGTCAATGGGATGGCAAGACCGAGGTGTCTTAAAACCTCAAGGATATCAAGGAATCGAGACCTCGCCCGCGATTTTCCTATTTGAAGGATAGATTGCAGACCCTGGGGCAAATCGCGTACCAACGTTTGACGGCATTCTGCGTTCACAACAAACTGTGTGAGCTGTTCATGGTGGAAAAGTGGGGATAGCAATGAGCAGTAGAGTCCCAGTGGGAGGTCATAGCAAAAAAATGACAAGTTCAATATCCGGTGCTCATGCGACGCAATCTGGGAGGATGAATCTGAGTTTTCGAAGGCTTTCATAGCAGTGATGTGCAGTTCCCGGGACCGTAAACCTTTCGCAACAATGTTTCCATACATCTGACCCAGCGTAGTTCGCTCCGCCAGCAGTACCTCCCTAATCACCCTGTCATCGTGAGTGAATAGCTTTTCGGCGCGGGCAGTATTCTTCTTCCACCTTTCGGCCTGGTCATGTCCTGAAGAATTCTCCATCTGCAACAATTGCAGCGGAAGCCCTTCACGAGCTATCAGAGTAGGATCTGGTCCGTATTCCACGGGGTCATCGATCTTACGAGCAGCAACCGACTGGGGAGGAATAAGGATAACGCCTTTCGCAAGTTCTGCCAAGAAAGCCGTCAAGTTCTCCTCCGGTGTGTCGGGCAAGTACACGATGACCGTTGGCCGACTGACGCCTGCAGGTCCGGGAACTGAAGTCTTGATCTGCTTGATTCTGCCGCGACTTTCTAAGCTATTAAACGTGGCAGTAGCCGTACGTTTGTCGGTCCGCGTACCTGCAGGAGAACTGGTGGGTTCTCCGGCCAGTGAAAGGGTTTCCAGGAGGCTCGAATGAACATCAAATACGTCCTTCGTCTGGGTGTTGACGATCCCTCCCAACAACTCGACGACCCGGTAGAATTCGTTCTCTCGGCGAAGATGAGAAACATTGACTCTTCCTTTTGGCACATTCAGCTGCTGGTCGGCTTCTGTGGTCTGCGAATTTTATAACCAGATAAGAACGTAATACCACAAAGAGGCTTTTACACGCACGATTTCTTGTACGTCCTGCATGGACTCTCCCAACAATGACAGATCAATAGGGACCTCCGTAGTTTTGGTAACAGAAACTTCCGGGAGTGTAACTTCTGCTTGCGGAGTTTCTTCATCTATGACCATAGCATGCGGAGTTGGTGTTGTAGCTGTAGTCATGTCTATGGATTCGACCGGGGGAGAAGGGACAGGTATGTCATCGGACTCTTTCTTCCAACAGCACTGCCGCTCCACCAAGGATATCTTGTGGTTCCACTATAGGCTCCGCTAGGCCCGCCTGGTCAGATGGATCCGGTATAGGCAATTCAGACGTCCGCGGTTCGATAGAGGTGGAACGATGGGGTCGCTTTGCTGGTGGCTCTTCGACGTCAGAGATATTGTCCACGACTTGGTCCTCAAGATGAATGTCGTCGTCACCTTTCCTCTTTCTGCTTCTCCGGGTTACCACTCGAGCTGGCTGTGGCGTTTGAACGTCCTTATTTTCGGCCCTAACCTTTGGTGGACGCCCCCGTTTCTTGGGAATAGCTGGACAACGGAAGGTGAGCACATCGTATCACAAATCACAGGGCGGATTACCTTGCGCAGAGCCCTCGGCGGCGCCACTGTCAATCTGCGCGGTTTTTCGCCTCTTCGTGGATGGTCCTGCGGAAGCGGTGTCCGCATCAGCTTGATCTTCTTTCGCATTGCGCTTGCGCTTTTTGGTCTGGCGTCGAGATACCTCCAGCTGGACGGGAGTTCCATCGTCACCATCCTGTGATTTCTTTGGATGACCCAGCTTGACAAATCCGTCCGGCAACACAGAGTTCTTGGGTACCTTCTTCTTGGCCTTGGAGTTTGTGGTTAGTTCTTCCCTGCCGGTGTCCTGGTGCTTAATCAGAGCTTTTGTATCACTATAGAAGCTCTTTGGATCCACAGACATAAACCCGAATGAGTCTCCAAAGTCCACTTCTGCGAGCCTCGCAGATGACGCATCTAATTTTTCCTGGGACACCAGAGAATGATACGCAGACACGGTGTAGTACCTGTGTCGTCGCTCCCGCCCAAATGTCTCCATAAGACCGGAAATACCGAGATCACTCAAATGTGAAGGCGGCTGAACTTTCTCAGCGCGAGTGAGAAGAAGTTCTATTGTCCTCTTGTCAAAATGGCACAAGGCGGCAGAAAGTTCCTGGAAAGAAGGATTAGCCATGCACGACAACGATCAGATCCAAGTTTACACTAAGTGTCATTCCCTTAGTTCCGGACTCCTCCAAGAAATCGATGATTTGCTTGTGTATCGTTGTATTAATCTTGACGCCGCCTTGTTCTGTAATGCAAATGTATTTCGCGGCGTAAGAAACGTATTAACAACTTTACCTGCTTCATTATCGTCATCGTCGTCCGCGTCCGGCACAGCAACTGGACCTTGCGCTCTGGATTGGACCTCCTCGACCAGTCGAAAACAAGTCACAGACGATGCCGAATTCTTCCTCCTGTTAGGGACAACTACTTTCTCGATGATGCCTTCCTGTATCATTTCGCGGATACGACTTTGGAAAAATCTTCGATCAGTCTTAGTGGGGTGCTTAAATCCCTGTTGAAGATTTGGTAAGAATAGTAGAAGAGATATTGTCAGCCTGAAGATACGCACGATGGTTATAATCAAATTATTCGCGGGATGTATCTGATTTTTTGATACTTTGAGTAGATTAAGTACGCGTGCCCGGATAAGCGGTAGGCTAGAGAGATGGCGTGCATCAATGGGTGTGAAGTTGAGGGCCCGAACTTCAGGGGAGATATTATCCTCGTCTGCGGCATCGGCGTCGCCGGAAGAGAACTCTGGCTTTAAGGGTCCTGCTGCGTTACTTTCTTCGTCGCGTATCGCCTTCCAGGACGGACTGCGATCGAAAAAATACCGATGTATACAAAAATGGGTGCCGACTCCCCCTCTGCGAACCTTAACACTGACGGGAAGACGTAAGCCCATGCCGTCCACAGAAAAAACTGACATACACCAAATCAAGCTCCGTTAGCTGTCTTACGAGATAGAAGCATGTCTTTTGGTCGTACTTAGATCGTTGTCCGAGTTCTACGACCGAGACTCCGTTATCTCGGCCGCGAGTGATTATTTGGAGTGCTGAATAGACCATAGGGCTCATTTTTGGGAACTTGACATTCAACTTCAGAAACCGAGGGTTCGCCGAATAGCGTCACGCTTACCCGAATGTGCGAGCCAGTTACTGCAGCATATATCGAATCCGGATCGACTGCAATACGCAGGTCGTCTCCATACTCTTTGATCAAGTCCTCTAGAGAGCGGGACCTGGCGTCTGGGATAGTTGCAAGTTGCGCGGGACGAGTTTCGACAAAAGATTCTCCTTTGGCGCTCGCCTTTCGCTTAGCACTAGTCTGCGGCGCTATCCAGACTTCTGAGTTGACCCCAGCTGGCTTAGTACCGACAAGGACATTGGGCTGCTGCACGACAAGTGACCATACAAAAGCGCAAAATGAATCGTCGGTATTCTGTGCGGCAGACGAAGAGTTGTGGGAGTAAAAATCAAAGATAAAATCCCTCAAGCGAGAGGGGTTGGAACCTAGAAGAAGTGAAATTCAGTTCAAATCCGTACGACGAAGAGGTAGTTGCGAAGAGGGGGGTTCGAACCCGGCTATCCTCGGAATTGAAGGTCATATGATGGGAAAGCTCACCAAGGTCTCCATCAAATGAAAGCTCCCGTAGGCAGTGGTGCAGGAGCTCATCCATTGTGCCCTATCCTACGATGGATAGAGCGGCAGGGAAAAGGCGACCTCTTTGAAAGTGCACGTCGTTCTCCCGAAAGCCGCAGGATGTCCCACAAGTTGCAGTTGCTTGACGCGCCTTGACGTGACTCGGAATGCGCTCTGAAAGAAGCAGCAGAAAGGAACGACAGCAGCCCCGACCACTGGGTCATTCCATCGGATATCGATTGTGACGGTGGTGATAGTCACACCAAGTCACGCAAGTCACGTAACCGGAGTTTTTCGCATTTACAGAGCTACACAATGAATAGTTTCCGCGCACATAAAGTAGGACATGCAGAAGGCTTTTGAACTATCTAGGTCAAAACATAACAATATCTATAGAAAATCCTGATGCGCAAACGAAGTGGCAAGGAGACACAATCCATGTAGCACCCTACACTGCTGCAGATTGTAGCTGCTGGCGCTCTTCCCACAACCTCCGTAGTACATCTGTGAATCCAAGCTTTCCCAGATGTGCATTTTGTTCAAACCGCTGGACTAGCCATCTCTCTAGCCCATCCGCCGCACTCCGCCATAGCCCTAACCGTGCTTGTATCTCTGCCGTCTGTGTAAATGTTGTGCGGTCATGCGATGCAGGTAGGTATTCTATTTGCTCTACGCATGTGGCGAACTGTGATAGTGACATGTTGACCGAGGATATGGACGCGCGTTGATTCCGGGGGTCGACAAATGATATTTCACGCACAAATGCGTCTTCAGAGCCACCAAAGAGCTGCAAAGAGCAAAGATGAGTTGGGCCACAATGCTAGAAGAGATCGCTCTTACCTTCACGATCCAGCCTGGCGCCTTTTGTTTACACCCCAGTATTCGCTCTGTTCTGATAACCCCCGTTTTTGGATCCACAGAACGATCCAGCACATCAATACTAATAACATGCGAGCATTTTGGGTTTGGGTATTTGTGCCACATCCCAATGACGACGTGAGACCATGGGTGACTGCCACAGAGATTAACATAGCCTTATACAGCGAGGAGAACGACTTACTCGTAGTTGTAGACTTGATTGAAGAAATGCATGATCGTGAACAAAAATTAGGCGAGAGAAGTAGAAGTAAAAGTAAGGAAATGTCTAGGAGTCGCAGGACGCTCGTGTGAGCACTTGAGGGGGACCGGGGAAGTATATGACCAATCCTTTTTCCTATATGTCCGGCAGGAGCCGGGTCGGGTGTGCCGGCACGTGAAATTTAGGGGCTTTAAGGTTACTCCCACCAAGATCGCAAAGATTCGGAACAGCCAGTAGGAGCATCACGACTTTGATTCAAGTTTCAGCGCCCGGAAGATTTGAATCATTGAATAGCTTCGAACAGTCAAAAATCCTGTCCGATGATGCATGACCAGCAACCAGTGAGGATTCTTTGTCTTGTGGCAAGAGCCGCCGGCAATATAAATATTCCCGTTACCCCACACGGGGAAGGAACAAGGATTGCCGAACCGGTGCAGTGCCACACTGGTGCCGAAGGATTTCGTACGCCAGTGAGGATAAAATTAACATAGCTCAAGTGCTTATCTATGCTCCAAGCCAATTTGTCGAATACAAGTCTATGTCGAACCAAATACTACGCACACAAATGTCATGTAGAAGCATCCCAACATCGAAATTATAGGATATTACTACACCAGCTCTTCGTAATCCACGCCCTTCAGCTCCGCCAACCTAGCTTTCATCTTCGGCCTATGAAGGATATATGAGTTCGATGACCGAAAATGGAGCAACATAGCCTACACTTCAAGCAACTTCGTTTCCAATGCTTGCTTCTCTGTCTGGAGAGCTAAGCGTTTGTCTGCATCAAGTTTGGTACTAGACAACGCACAAGGTTAGACCGGAACAGTTTCCACAGCAAATCCAATCTTACAATACATATCCGCCCTGACCGTCGTAGTGCAAAATCATAGCATGGTATTTCCACAACGACGGTCTGTGTGATACCGTCAAGAGCGTAATCCCAAGCTTGGCAGCATACTCCATCATCATTCCCTCCATGTCTGGCGGCACCAGTGATGTCGCTTCATCCAATATTGCGTACTAGGGTTATAAAACCAGTCAGATTCCATTCCTGATTGACCGCAACAAGGTCGCAATACCTTCGGATTATGATAGAATAACCTCGCCCAGGCAATCTTCTGTTGGTCCCCACCGCTTAATGCGTCTCTCCATTCCCGAGCGGCATTCCATCCACCTTCTCTCTCAACCACGCCTTCCATTTGAACAATTGACAAAATGTTCAGTAGATCGTCATCCGTAATGCCGCCTGAATATTTGTTATTTTGTAATCAGTTATTACGACGTCGAAGTAGACCTACGGGCTTCCATATTTTCCCGTGAATGGGGGTAAATAACCTGATCTCGGAGCGTTCCAAGTGAAAGATACGGCCGTTGCGGGATCAAGATAAACTCGGAAGCGACAGGCTTTCGAACGACGCCACCATAAACGGGCCAAAGGCCTCCCAGTATACGGAAGAGCGAAGATTTGCCACACCCTACAGAAGTCGATTTGAGCTACAGGATAAAACGACGACGAACGTATCATTCGCACCATTTGGCCCCACAATGAGCAAGTTTTGCTGGACATATTGTGAGTAGAAAATCAACCAAGCAGTCGAAGCTTTACGCACTCCATGTTTGATATGAAAGCTTAAACTTTTAACTAGGACATCACCATTCGGTGTAACAATGGGAACATTCTCAAACTGAATGTCCTCTGACATGATGATTTGGCCCCGACCCCGGAAAACTGCATTTTGATCAATTAAAAACCAGCTGGCAACGAGTAAGACATACTTTTAGCATTCTCTCCTGTTGTCGCACTGCTAATGAGCGCTTTCTCAAATTTGCCCTTTTTGATATCTTTCATTGTATCGAGCAACAGAGAAACCCGAGCAGTGTAACCAGCTAGCTCCGACAGGTCCTTATACGAGTACATCACTCGGCCAATGGCATCTCAGACTACATGTCAACTTTCGGGGATTACATGAGATGAAATGAGTGTACTACCTGAAGATGACAGCAGTAGCCTTCGGTTGGTCACGAACCCTGAGGGGTATTATGAGGATAAACATCGCTGAAGAAAAATAAAGGTACCTTCGGTCCGTTCGCCAAGGTCCACCTTGGAGATGCCGGGAAGTTTGATAAAGATAGGAATACCACATATTATCATCTGGACGTTATTGCCTTCGCCGAAATCTTGGAAAGATATAAATGACTCACCCCGAAACCTCCCCATAGCCACTTGATGATGCCTTCTTCTATGCATCCGAACCACCAGCGCTTGTTGAGAACTTTGTTCTCGTGTTTCATCACCGTCGCATACTCCCTTTCGACAAGCATCTTCTCAGTCTCTTCTCCGCCAAGAAACGCCACCTCTTCAGAAAATTCAGCCAGTCGGGAATGGGTGTGGCGTAATTCGCCAGCTAGCTGTGCCGATAGTGCCGTATACATTCCGAGTGGTGGTGTCAGATAACGTACTGGGCAAACGGTGAGTATGGGGTCGGTGTACTGATATCCAACTCACGCAGGGCGGCCGAGGACTGGACCAAAACAGTAAGTAATAATAAACCTTCGGCGCCCACATTCTGAGACAGCTGATAATTGTAAAGTATCACGTCGAGCGTCGGCTTGGCTAGGTTAGCATATATGGCGGCCAGGTGTGTCGAGAACTTGTGGATGTCGTGAGTGATCATCTGGTCAGGATTCTTTATCCTGTCGTCCAAATTCGCTACAAAAAAATTCTGAAGATGAGACGTGCCTTGACAGAAGTAGCACGCTCACCTAGTTTATAGTAGACCTTACCGTGCGTTCCTTCATCTTCATCACCAAGATACTGTTGCATGATGACATTTGTAAGGCGCGTTCGATAGGCGATAGTGAGCTTGTTTTGAACGTAGCTAAGCCAACTGTTTGTCCATGTCGCAGGTATGGCAACACATAACCAGCGCAGAATATTGAGGAAGAATTGCAGAGGCTGAGCACGTACGAGGCTTGCGACGATCCTGTAATAATTATATGAACACACGACACAAACTGAAGCATGTTTACTAACCGTCCGTCCAATGCGGCGACATAAAGAGAGATTGCCGTCCGTAGTACCAGCAAACTTGAATGTGTAATCAGAAGTAGAGCCTCCTTCGATCTTATACTTGGTATAACGATCCTGAGAATAGCACCCAATCGCTGGTAGAAGACGGAGTCAACCTACTGCAGTATAAGTGGATACACAATATGAAAGTCCGACCGCACAACGTACCGCGACCCTTGTCGACTTCTTGTCGTCATCATCCTTCCCGCCCTTGGAACCCTTGCCTTTCCTCGACTTGCCCGACCTGGAAGACCCGCCCTTTCCTGACAAGCCACGAAATGTCGAGCCAAGAACGTATACAATGAAAGCAATGTTGATTACACGCTGAACGAGAGGTCGATGGGCAGAATACCAGCGGCCAAACTGGACATAGTGGTTACGAAAATCCTGCGCTCGCAAGGCAGAGAGTAGCTCTGAGGCCATGACTGGAAGGTCCCAGCGCAGTTGGGCCCCAAAAGATTGTCGAGAAATTTGAGTTACTCTTGTTACTCGGTGGAGGGAGTAAGCCACACCTGGCCACCATACTCCTTGTGATGCGTTCAATCAAGAGTAATCGTAATCGCATGTGATTGCGTGTTCATCGGCCCGGCTAGCCGGGAACCAGCGAACTCATTCCTACTGCCATCGCTTCCACGTACTTATAAGTAAGCGAGCCTGTACAGAGCACCATCACATCTCGCAAGGTTTTGAAGATATGAAATACGAAACGATTTGCTTTCTGAGAGAGAATTCTCTTACATCTACTTCTCTCTACTGTAGGGTATCCATGTGCACCTTGACCCATCTGACCACCTCGGACCAGTCTTTCACCCGTTCAAGAGGAGCACCTTCAGGTATTTCCACAGTTTCCTAGGGCACACCATCAGCATGAATGGACCGATGATTGATGCTAAAGTTGACCGACTTCTTTCCAAAACTCTTTCCCGCCGTGAGACTTTAGACGTATGTCAAAACTCATATCATCAGAGGTATCTCCAGCTCCAGATATTCTCTTGTTCCATTCATAGTCTCCGAACAACAGAACGCGCGTTGCAACAGGTATCGCCGTGGCGCATTGAAGCGCATTCTCCGATGAATCATCAATTAAAATTCGAGCATTTAAATCAGCGCAGACCTGTTCAACACGATCAGAAAGAATACTTGATCCATGGAACATGAGCTGGACGTACTTGGGCCTTACTAAGCTTGGTGATGACCTCATGGCCAGTTTTATGAGCGTCCTTAAACTGACCAGTACAGATGATACTGTCGAATACGCCTGTAAATGTAGTTTTAAGATAAGAATCGATCTCAGATGGTGCGAACTTTCCTGGAAAATGCTTATTTACCCATATCCAGCTTTGGTCGGCCGTGTCAGGTGCGCGAGCGGTCACGATAATTAACTTGAATCCCATTTCCTTTAGAAATAAGGTTCCCTCCCGAGCACCTGGTACTGGTTCGGCTTCGAAAATCTTGGGGGTCTGATAAAATGCCTTTACTTTATCGAATGTCTGCTTGGGCGTGCCCCAAAACGGATTCTAAGTATGACAATTCAGAAATATAGAGTAATCCAGAAAAGAGGTAACCATAGGTACCTTCCAGTAGTAATAGTCTTCGAGCTAGCCGTTAATACTTCGAAGATAGAACGTAAGAAATTTGACATTTACAGTAGAAATGAGAAACATCCATTCTAGTTCCATAGACTTCGTTGTGCCCTGAGAGAGAAAAACTTCATCAACAGGAATCGACGCGTCTAGATGATTGTAACTTACACTCTGCAACAACATGGTTCGTCTGTGATAGGACATCGTCCAAATCCACAGCTATGACAGGCACAGGCGAAGATGGCGAGATGTCGGTAAGCTGCTCGAGGATCTGTCGTTCAAAGGCTTCAGAGGCGTTGCCCACCGGACTTGCAGCAGGTTGCTCTAAATCATGTTGTGTTCCAGCTACTGACATAGCTGTAACTCCACTGATGCAGAGCCGGTCGTCGGCAAAAGTGGACTTGGATTACTAATTTGAAATGTTGTGACTCAAAGATACGGATAATGATGTCATTGAATATCACGATCACTTCGTCATCGGCGTGCAGTGCTTTCAGAAATTTCATTCTGGGCGTAGTAGTTGCGCTGTATTCTCAATTGTGCCACGGTCCATACCGTTATCTATATTTTACGAGAGTAAGTACCTGCAGTGCGTTCACTGCTACACTACTTGCACAGCCTACACTAATTTTTAGGATTATTTCATGAACGTACATAGGAAGAGTGCGTACCTTGCTTGTCTCCACATAATGAATCCAGCCAGTGATTTTAGTTTCCTTCAAGACCAAGGGGCACTCTTTCAGAAACTTGACATCGTCCCGAACTGATTGCTCAAGGTCATCGAACTCCAAAAAGTCCATCTCTTTGGCCTGGTCGGCGACTCGAGGGTTTTCGGGGTCGGAATCACTCAACATCCTTCGCAGTGACGGACTAGTAAATGTAACCATGCCACAGCCAGTGTGATGATACTTACAGCGTAATCTTAGAGCTTTGAATGTGTTGAACGTAAGGGACTTACCACGGCTATCTCTCGAGTCCCCAAAAGCCGCTGCGATATGATTATACTTCGTAGCGCGTCTTTTCTGTTGGAAAATCACCATGAGCGTGAAGTCGGCCAAGGAGATGCTACAGGTCTCGTACGCCATTCCACCAGCATTTCTTATGATATGAGCATCTCCTTCTTCCAGACCGAGTTGCGTGAACGGACTAGAATGGTAGTAGTATGTCGATAACGAAGCAGCGAAAAAAGGCGCACTTTATACGAGCATCCATACAAGTCACTTGAGTTTGGTTGAGAATCCAAAACATATCATAAGGGACGTACGGCACCTATGGCAAGGCGCTTTTTTGGCGGTAGCGCAATCGGGTTTTCCGAAGGAGACTCAGACTGTTTATCGGAATTTTAGACGATGAACAAAACCGAAACACAGCAAGCATACCATATCTATTTTTGAGCAGTATCTGCTTGAAAAAAGGGCCGGGATGTTGCAAAAGACTTGACGCGTTGAACTAGTGATACGGCGGGAAAGCATGGTGAGTCTGTAGGCCCTGGCCAGCCGTGACGCGGTTCAAAAAAAGGCAATTAGGGGTTAATGCTACCATATTCGGCTCCGAAGTCACCGGCCCCATGGTACAGGCAACTGGGACGGAAGAAGGAAAATGAGGGCGAAGAACAGTCGCAGGTGAGCATCGCGTCTGTTATTTGGATTTACTCATCGTTTTAGTGATCACGATGTCGCGAAGGGTCTCTTCAAGTCTGGACCCAGGAACTCTCGGCCCTCGTATACAAGTCAAAATACCGGCATTCATCAAGATACCGGTACTCCTCCACGTTTCTCCCACCATGTCCTCCCAAGAAATCCAGTCGCTGCTTGCCCCCGCAGATACGCAACAAGCGTATTCCAAGGCGTCTATATATCTCAACTCGAAATTCTCTTCACTTGAAGACCTTGGTTGCCTTGAGAAAGATGTTGTCCAAGTCCAGCAACACCGCGACGATGTGGAAGCCAGGGTGCGCCGCATTGGTACGGGGAACCATCCTCACGCTCATCGTCTACACACTAGCTCAGCTAGCTCTTTCCAAGTCAAGAATCGACATTCTTATAGCAGAAACACAAGTGGTCGCGGAATCGCATCGCCGCTGTGCACAAGAACTCTCTCTAGAGAGACACTCGCTAGCCGACGAGCTTGCAAGTCTATCACAGGATCTCATCTCATCTCTCTCAGATGTCAACCGGTCACCAACCCTTTTGGAGGATATCGAGACATTACATCGTGACTTGAAGGAGTTGCAGAGCGTCAAGGAATATGTGCAGATAATAGAACATGCTTTGAATCTTAGGTTCGTTGCCAGAACATTTACATCTGTGCTGCGTCTTAGCTATGGTTCATAGCGAATTAGCAGTTCAGCAAATATCAGCCTCGTCCTCCGTTTCCAATGATTCAGTAACTCGATTTCGGACGCTTCGGGCATTCGTCACAAGCGTCACCAATGCGTGTTCAGGCATCCAGACCCAGAAAAATGGTAGTAGACTAGGACTTGTAGCATTTTTGAAGAGATTGCAGGAAACAACTTGGTCCCGAATGAAGGCCATTCTATCGAAGTGCGTGTCCCCTTATATCTGGCTGAACTACAACTGAGAACATACTAAACAGTGCGCTATTATCCGCTGCTGAGAAATTGAAATGGCCTATGACAGTTAGGTATGCCTCCATACTGTCAGAGGACAGAGCCGCGTTCGAGACATCTTTCTGCAATCTCTTGGACCTTCAAAATATGTGCGTCGCAAATTCATGCATCAAGTGCCGCCCTTATCTCTCTTTGCAGCGGACAGAGTTTCCCAAATAATGATACAAAGGCAAGGTCAGAAAAAGATGGCCTTTATCCTTTAGAAGCTCTCGTACAGCCACTTTCACTGCGATTTAAATATCATTTTGAAGGCGATCGACAGACAAATCAGTTGCACAGGGTAAGCTGGCGCTCGACATTTTCTTTCGCTTTTATTCTGAAGATGCATGTTTACAAGCCGGAGTGGTATTTCACCCACGTGTTGAACGTTATAAATGACCACCAGAATTTCATGGAAAACATCATTCAACGACTCCTCTCATCAACCAAATATCAATCATTCAATGCTTGGGTGAGTCGACTTGATAGTAAAATCTGACATCTCCACTACAACTATGTTTTAGCACGAATTCGCGCTTTTATTATTCCCCCTTCTATCTCGGAAACTCAGGCGTACCGTCCCATTAATGCTCTCGCATCCATCACTGCTCGCACATACCATATACCAAGCTCTTTCCTTCGATGCGGCATTGGCGGAGGAAGGGTTTACAATAACGGACACTTCTGCCCAGGATGCCTTCGAGTCTAGTAAATGGCCCGGGGTTGCAGACATTATCCTTGGAAAGAAAGAGTGGTTCGATGCTTGGATAGATGGTGAGAAGAAGTGTAAGTGCATCTATCTTTTGTCTCGTGCTGAACCCTAAGACCACGTCAGTCGCAGAAGATCAGTATCATGAGATCATATCTACTCCAGACGCTTGGCAAATCGCTGAAGACGAGGTGGAAAAACAGGCAAGTGAGATACAGACGACGAATTCGGCTCGCAGGATATCAGCACTTGTCGAACAAGTCACAGGCACGTCACACCCAGTTGCTCTAATATCAACGACATTGTTGACATTGTTAATATTAGACCGATATTCTCCCTTACCCGATTTCACTCAGCGTACCCGATTCCTTATTTCCGTTCAGCTTCCAATATTGGAATTATATCACGGACGCATATTATCCTCCTTGGATGCCTTTGAGACGTTATCTTCTGCGCTTGTACGTGCAGTCCCAGGAGCCCTTGGTGTCAACCTCGGAGGGAAAGAGGATAGCAGTGTAAATGTCGATACACGGTCATTGACAAGCGGCGTGTCTGGTGTACAAAGGCTTTGTAAGGCTTTCTTGAGCGCTCACTACTTAGAAATCTCGATGGAAGCGTGGGGCGAAGAGATGGTAAGTGCACAGTACCCTCCTGATTGTGTTGTCGTCTTAAGCTCTAGCAGTTCTTCTTGGAATTATGGACCGAAATAAACAGGCGCGCCTCTCTGCGAGCTCGTGCTCGAGCCGACCCATTACTTCCCGATCCGAGAGTCGAAGAAGACCAGCTCGGTCAAGAAACGATATTCGGAGAGCTGATCTCTCATTACCGGAAGCTATCTGTTCGAGCACAGGGCATGATAGTCCAACAGATTTGTGTGGAAGTTGAAGGCAACCTTCGACCTCATCTCACAGCCACAACATCGTCAGCATTTCATTGCAATATTTGTGTTGTCCGAATGTACTAAAATATATTTTCGCAGTCCAAACCCAAATGCGGAACCAGAGCAGGACGAAGTTGCCGTATCACAAACGCTGTTGGCTCCTATCGCTCTGTTGTCGACCCACCTCAGCTATATCCGCGCGACTCTACCGCAATCAACAGTGACTCTGCTTTATCGGGGAATAGCATCACGTCTTTCTGAGCATATCATGCAAAGACAGATTCTGTATCGGGGAAATGTTAGCGCTCGAGAAGCGAGAGAAGCTCAAGCGGAATGCGAGCTGTGGGTGGAGACAAGCCAAGGAGGACTGGCTGGGGCCCTTGGTGGTGGCCGTAATAGTGTTGAAGCGCCTTGGTCAAAGCTTTTGGAGGCAGGAAGGCTAATCGCAGCCGAAAGTCCAGCCTGGGACAAGGCAGTTGACTTTACTTTTGGAGCAAAGAGTGCGGATGACTGGGATGCCGCAATGGTGGAAATCACTGGATTCAGTGAATTGAGCCGTGAAGAAGTCGGACGTATCTTGCGGCGGCGAAAGACGGAATGATCAAGTTTACATAGACGTATATAGATTTCCGACAGCGCATCACAGAAACAGAAATCGAAAGCATAAAACAACGTAAAATACATAACGTGAAAAAATATATATAGGTCAAAGCTTGTAGACGATCCCATCGCTGAGCATCAACTCTTCTGCGTCAGTCATGATCTGACATGCTTCTGTGGCTTCAGCAGTTCCAAACAACGTGTCCGTAGACAGACCCTCATTGACCATCTCGAGCAGATCTTTTAGGAAGACTGACTCGTCATCGTTCAGTTTTGTGCCGAATAATTTAGATACCCGGGTACGGAAGAGGGTATATCTGTATGATGTTTAGTATAATTCGCCATTGAAGATCGTTCATGTTCACCTTTCGGGGTTCATCCTTCCACTTGCAGCAGCTGACCCAGACGAAGACGCTACCATTGTCACATCTTGACTCTCATCACCCCAGACAGGGTCCTGGATAGCTGTTGTTCCCGTCGTCTTCGGAGACGCAGGGGGCATGCTCATCCTCTCAGGGGCAGGTTCATCGTCACCAGTCTCTTCGCCACCAGATTCTTCATCACTCCCTTCACCGTCATCCACACCTTTCCGAACAGCTGCGCCATTGTTGAGCTTTCTCTTTTTACGACGCTGACGTTTGGGAACTTCCTTGAAGAGAGCAAACCGCATAATTTCTTCAGCCTGCTTTGCGTCTTGTTGCTCAACCTTGACAGACAGGCGGGCTTTGGCATGCGCCGTGGCCAGACGAATCAGCGTCTCCAACGTACGAGCAGTCAGCGGGGAAGTCTAGTCAAAATTGTCAGCGATCATTTTCTGGTGTATGGTTTCTTTAAGAGGCGTACTCTTTTGTTGTTCCCCTCCATAATCTCATTTCTGAGGGTGGCGTATACTTGAACGATGTGGTCCGCCGCACCCTTCGTCAGGACCGGCGCCGCTTTGCTTTTCGCGTACTGTATATATTTCTTCACGAAGGACAGCTTGAGGACCTGTGTTTGGGCAACCTGCGCTGCCGTTTGACTCCGTGTCTTTCGACCGGCATTGGAAGCCGCAACACCGATGTGCAATAATGGATCAAATTTCTCGTAAGGACTGCTGTCAGCGTCGCTGTCAACGGGAACGCTAGACGGCCCTTCTACGGATAGAGGTTGAGATAGATTGTCTTGAGACGGAGTGCCTTCTTCGACACCGGGGGGTAGGTACCGATGTATCCGCAGAACGTGATCGGCAATTTGTCGGTCACGTTTTTCATCGACATCGTCTGTCACAATGAAGAGCAGATCAAAACGAGAGAGGAGAGAATCAGGGAGAGCGATGTTTTTATGGGGATCTTTATGGATATCGTACTGTATGAACGATGAGTCTTGACAGAATACTAGTGCGCTATTGTGATACTCACCTGGCCATAAATAGGGTTGGCAGCAGCTACAACGCTACATCTAGCATTCAGACTCGTATGAATGCCAGCTTTGGCAATAGTAACCGTCTGTTGCTCCATGACTTCATGAATGGCTACCCTGTCGATGTCCGACATCTTGTCAAATTCATCAATACACACCACACCGCGGTCAGCGAGAACCATGGCACCAGCTTCTAGACGTCGTTCTCCTGTGTCGCGATCTGTGGTCACAGCCGCGGTGAGACCAACTCCAGAGCTCCCTCTACCTGTGGTTGCAATGGCAAGAGGTGCCGTACCGAGCACGAACCTCAAGAGCTGCGACTTGGCAGTAGAGGGATCGCCGACCATCAACAAATTGATATCACCACGGATATGTGTACCATTGGGCAGATTTTTCTCCGCGCCGCCCAGTAGTAGAAGAAGGATGGCTTTCTTGATATATTCATGACCGCAAATGGACGGTGCCAGGGATTCTGAGAGTTCCTTGAAGATATTCGACTTCTTGGCTAGCTGATTGATCTGGCGAATGTCCGTATCGGTCAGAGGGGTTTGCGCAATGCCACCACCGACTTTGGAAGACAAAAGATTGATGTTGTTGGCAAGAATCAAAGATCTATGTTTGAAAATGCTCTTAGTCCTTGTTGTTAGACGCAAAGAAAGATGACACACTTGAATGCCCCACTCGACCCGCCACCGACACTACGATATACCCCGACCAGCTGAATTCGGTCACCCGGCTTGCATTTGTCCACTAGATCATCGTCTAGTATTATGTCAGTACTCCGGGGTAATTGGCCAGCAGGCGCGCGCTCAGGCATCTCCTGGATGCTGATGCGTTGGTGGTCACGGAAGACGCAAAGACCATATTCAGTCTGAAGGAGATGACCATCATCATCAGTTTGTGGGGTGACAGAGGAAGTAGGTGGAAGATTTGAGCTGGAGGATGTCGCGTCGCGGTATTCTCGCGAATGGAAAAGGTGTGTTTCGGGGCAGTAGTGCACCGACTTCAACATCTTGGGACGCACAAGGGAGCAACGAGTTATGATTCCCTCTAAGGATATCATGGCTCCAAGATGGGCGGCATGGAGAGTCCTGGGGGTGACATGATGGTCGCCGAAGGAACCACTGAATCCTATGCGATAGCTCTTGTTCTGTATCTCGTGCTTTTCGGGATCATGAACACGAGAAACAACGGCAGAAAGGGCGTCATCAAATGCTGGTAAGAAATCTACTGGATACTTGAGCAGACCATCTGCGAATTCACGCCTGTAGTCGCGAAGGTCATCGATATTGACGATGAGACGCGTCTGGTCCATCCGAAGCATTCGATAGATATCATCTTTGTAGTTGTAGATGTCGGATTCAGAGTCAAGGAACTCTTCAAAGATACGACTTCTGTCGCGGTGCTGGTCGTCGGGAATAGGCGTGTCGTCGAGCATGGTGGGAGATGATAAAAGAGGGACGCGTCAAAGGCTTAGCTACCCACGCCACTATCGTTCCGGTCCCAGGATCACATGATATACATACTCGTGGCATTTTGAAATGTTTGAATCTCAAAGTTCAAGCTCAAGCTTCGAGCTTTAGGTCGAATGCTTTCTGCTTTTTTATAACATAGGAGATTCATGATTTAGCTATGATAGATGACTGTAAAAATACAATGCAAAAGGTATAAAGTGATCTTGGGGATATATACAAGAAAGATACTAATGGAAAATAAAGTTAGCACAGTTGAGGTGATGCGGTCAACGAAGAAACGCACAAAATACGTTTAGACCGATATAATTAGTTGTTTGTAAATGAGATCTAGCTCACCCAACAGAAGCGATAATACATCCTGATCGCTCTTGACAGTGTCGAGTTCCATCTCCGCAAGTTCCTTGACAGATGTCCAATGCCTGGCAGCCACACAAGCCGAAGACGCACAACTCCATTTCAGCTTTTCGCAGTGAAGCATCTTGTCTTGTACATCCTGTGCGGGAACCACCTTCGAATCGGTATTATGGCGACCCGATGAGTGGGCTTTGTTCAGTTGACTCTCCAGGCTAGCAATGTACAATGCCTGCTCGGCTGCAGAACGCTCGCGAACCTCCAAGCTGCTGCGAAGCTGGTCCTCCAAGTGTTGGATCTGCTGTGAGAGATGTTCGACGTCACGGGCATGAGCATCTTTCACATGGTGAAGTTCCTCCTCTAAGGACTGCAGTTGTATGCGGCGTTCCTTCGCAGTATGCTCTGAAGACTCTAGCTGCAGTCGAAGCAGTGTCACAATAGCCCCGTCAATGACAGGGACTTCTGGTGGTCCACGACTTTGACGGCGAGTATGTATAGCCGGAGAAGGTGTGACATCAGGCAGTAAAACTTGTGAAATGGACCCATAACCACCCGGCGAGTTCATGGCACTGAGGCACGGACTTTCGGGTAACTCTAAATGTGGAGTCGATAGCATGGGAGATGCCGTTCCTGACCTAAATGGAGCAGGGACATCAGATATCATATTCTGGATCTCGTCTTCGCCCAGAGTACGCGACGCTTCGTCGGCAAGTTGTTCCCATGAGAGGATGGATCCCCTGGGAGCCCCTCTTGAAGTTGGCTGAGGACGAAGAGATGCTGGACTGTCATTACTTGGTGGCTGGGGGGAAGCGTACGAAAGATCTGAACGGGATGGTAGAAATGTAGATCGGGATGGTGTTTCGGGAGCCTTCCGCTGGCGAGAAGTAAGTATGCGCGGCATAGCAGGTGTCGGAGCGCCAATGACAGCAACAGGAGCGAGAAGTAATTCTACATCCTCCTCATCTCCGTCGTCACTGCCACCTTCAGATATATGGGACATATTACCAGGGTGGAGCGGCGCGGGAACGTTAGTTTTGGAGATCTGTCGTGAATGGCGTGATAGCGGCGATTCATTGAGAGAACGATGAGAATTCCTGGAGGAAGAGCTTTCACGAGGCTTATCTGTGGATGAGGCCTTTGAATGAGATGGCTTGGGAGTTTTGGGAGTTCGTGGAACGAGTGAATTGGTAGATGATGTAGATGATGAAGGTGCAGCCGCAGGCGTAACCTTGACGATCTTATTGGGACGAGTGGATGTTTTCAAAGGAGGGGTTTGTCTAAGTTTCGTGGGAGTAGCAGGTGGTGTTACATTGGTCGCCCTCGACATATTAGCCTTCAGGGCGGCTCTGTGGGGCAAGGGACTGATGGGCCTAGAAGCCTTCTGAGCAACCTTTTTAGCTTCATCAGAGGTTGTGAGGTCGTCCTCTTTGTCTGAAATATTGGGACGCTTCCGCGACGGGTTCACCGGGGAAGGCGCTTTCTTAGCGACGACATCCTGGACTGCGGACTTGGGCCTATACTTCGGGAGACCGGACGAGGTCACGGGGCGAGGACGAAGGGATGCTGAGCGAGTTATGGCACTCAACTGCGGCACCGGGGCGTCGCTCGGTTTCTGGAAGGTAGAGGCCAACGATGCTCTGCGTCGGGTAATGGTCTTTGAGTCGGGTGTGCCAGACACCTTTGGCCCCGGCGACGAGGAGTTGGCAGTACGGGACGAAGAGACAGCCATGTTAACTGCGCTGAAGCGACGGGATTCCTTCAATGACTGTTTCGCGTTTTTATCTCCACCCTTTCCCTCTTTATTGATCACGTCTGCCAGGGCCTTGCCGACGGACGCAAACCCCAACGAATGTCGTATGGAGCTCCGGGTGGTCGGCTTAGCCTTTTGGCTCCCCGTCGCTGTTTCAATGGCAGGCATGACGACAGGACCCCAGTGAGTGTGAAAATATACGTGTCGAGTCGTGAAATCGTTGCCGTATCGCGTGAAGAATGTCAAGCCACTGTACTTGGTCGGTGAAAGTGAAGAAGCTTGGCTCCCACCCCAACCTTGCCTTTTCTGGATGACCACGTGCCTCGTTCACACTAACATTGATTCTACCACATAAATCGACCTACACCGTCTCTTGGTAGATATAAAAAGACAAACATGGTCACAGTGTTTATCGCCGCGTACCAGCCTCCTTCTAGTACTATCCCCCACAGAGGTACATCCACAACCTGTGATCGAAGTAATATGTACGGAATGAGAAAATAGCGTGGTTCTAACAGAGGCGTAGGTATGAGGGTGAGCAACGCGAACATCGGAAGGATCAAGGTCTGAAGCAGGGTTTGGTCGCGACCTATACCCTCCAGTCAGATGCTTACGCAGTGCTCCAAGGAAGACGATACGCACCAACACGCAAGAACCACGCCCATCCGCAAGCAATATAGCCCGGAATGAGCATGTACGGTACTACGGGGTGTAACATATAAATTCGACGCCAGGCATAGAAAGTGTAATGGCGGTTATCGGAGAGCAGGAATGGGTGATAAATTCTGTGTATGCATGATTGAATTTGAGGACGGATGACTTCAAGTTTTACCAGCACCCACGTGTATTTATGCACAGTGACAGCCATAATAACCGACGTTATGAGCGTTCCAAAAGACCGACTGATCGTACGGTGTCAGGCAGTCATGAAAGAAGTGTGAAGAAAATGCACACCTCTTACTTCCGAACATGCAATTTCGAATGTCTCCGATTAGTCCAATGACACCCCGATCCTCAGCAATGAGGATAGGCCAACCAAACGCGGTGGCAAAAGCAGCAAAGTAATACATTTGTGGAATGTGAACTACCGGTACATGGTTTGACTTGTCCCCTGATCGGTTGAACGTAAGGAAGATGGCGAGTTACACGAGAAACAAGACGGAGCTAACCTAACACAATGCCCCCATTCCACATGACAAAAACAACGCAGAATCCAAGCAAGAACATGTACGGAACAAATGATCGAAGGAGTTCAGGGAGGACGGCAGGAACACTTTTTAGGATTTGTATAAGATCGCCTGTGTATGTGTGTAAGTTGAGTATATTAGGATACAGTCAAACTTACTGGGCACCGCAGCTGATGTCGGAGGATCATAGAGTTTGCTTGCCTGAGAAGAGCCTGCAGTGGGACGGCGAAAGCGCATGACCATAAGCTGGCTCGAGGCGAAAGCATAGATAACCCAGATAATGTTAGTTTGACGGAATGTGCAGCTGATCAGGCCTAGCTATCATTCTTGTCTCATTAAGCCGGCTCATATAAGCACAACTGAGTTTGACATACCAGCGCGGCCATCCAGTGACGCTCTTCTGCTGCAGCAACGACTGTCAACACTACACTAACCAAGCTGGGGACTTCCGTGTAGTAGAGAAACCCGAAGAACCATGCGATGGGAAACGAAGCCAGAACAAGGGATTCCAAGGTAGGCGAAAGGGTCGAAGTGGGCGGTCGAACACGCTGATGAAAGCACAGTAGTCGCGTAAACGCGAGAGGCAAGGCCAGCAGAGTCAATGCTACAGTAAGCCGAAGCATTGGAATAGTGCATTTGAACATGAACACGCTTTTGAGCATTAGGCTCATTACATATCTAGAGAAGGATTATGATTCATGGCCGTCAGGAGCACTAGAAAGACGCGCACAGTCCAGGTGGTGTAGTAATTTTGGGATCCCAGGTAATGAACTCCCCGCGACAATAGGCTTGTGCTTGAGGGATATGAAAGGGCTCGTCCTGAATATTTTCAGAGTGTCAGTCTACGATGACATGCTGGAATAGTACCGGAACGTACCATGTACGGTTCTAACACGACCGAATTAAGTTCCTTGAGCACCGTGACACAAATGCCGCAGTACAGCAAATAAGCAGCCGACATGACTCTTTATCCTCCCAAGAACGGTCAATGGTGACAAGATAGACACTGTTGCAGTCGTAAGGGAAATTCTGACCCGTCGTGAGAGCTGCACTGGATTACCAATTTCACTTACACGTGAGAGGTACTACGGCTCCCGGGCCGGCCCCATCCAGGTACCTTTGAGTCAGTGTTCACGTTCAATTCTGTCAGTCTGGCCACTACGACCTTCTTTTTTCTTCCTTTGCCTCAAAGTGACATATACAGCTCTGTAAGGATACATGTGGTACACGAGTTTAGCCTTTTCTTTCTCATACATTTACGAGCTGAGATCCAGTCCTTCCCAGGCTGGAATGGGGCGCTCTGCCTGAGGGGTGATACGAACACCGTGACGAGTTTCCTTTGAATCAGCGTAGTCCACGATGGCAGACTACATTGTGCACTAGTGAGACGCCATTAACGCTAGTGGAATGATTTACGCACATGGGCAGTTACACGGTTATCCCACAGTGCAACAGTACAAGGCGCCCACTTAAGGCGCGCCTGGATGTCCCCACCCTTGTCGATGTGGTCATAGAGGAATCGCAAGATAGTTTCTCAAACGAAATGAGTGAGGAATAATACTGCAGTAAAAGTGTCTGTTTACCTGATTCTTCCCGCTTTAGACCCACGATACGACGCGTGAATTGTCTGTTCACGTACAGAGCTTCCTCACCGGTCACAGGGTGGCAGCGAACGATGGGATGAACATTTTCCACGGGTTCTCTACGAACTATACCACCTCTCTTTCCAGCGCGTGAGTGATTTGCTTGCTCCACACCCGAATGTACCGCTTTCAACGTGCGAAGGAAAGCGACAAATTGGGGGGACAGTTTCTTCAGAGCTTGGACTTGTGAGGTGAACAGTGTATCGCCACCAATTTCCGGCGACGATAGCAAGAAAAGGCCGGTCAAGCCAGGGGGCTGGAGCTCGTACGAGACGTCCGAATGCCATAGGGTTGATGTGACGCTATCACTTTGCTCAAAGTTGAAAGTGGCGTTTGCACTCCTACGAGGGCCTCGTGTTAATGAAAGGTGTTATAGTGTAAGTAGGAGAGGACATACTTGTAGACAAGATGTAGTTCGGGATAGCCCTCAGGATGACCGGAGCATGGGTGAATATGAAGTCTGCAAGGGGCTGAGCCAGTGCACGAGATACGTAGTTTCACAAAGTGCCTACCTGCCAAAGTGCTTTCCGAACTGTAGGTAGAAATCCGGGCCACGGTCAATAAAGTCCTCTTGGTCCCTGAACACCAAAACACCCCTTTTGGCGACCTAAACAGTTGTCAGGACTCAGGAGAAAGCAAAGGCTGAATGTTAAGGCAATAATTACTTCGAGAGCCAGCTGGTCTCGTCCATCCGAATCAAGTGTGGCAAGATTAACGCCACGGATCTCCGTACCAAGATGCGGGGTCAGATCAAGAACACTAGTAGCATTGTCAAGGAAGCCTCTAGGATTGGGATGGGCAAGAGCCCGGTGACCCGGATCGACATGATCGAAGGGCGTTAAAGGAGGATACTGGTTATTGACAAAGACGGGAAGGAGCCGAGCATATTGATATGTCTCTTGTGACTCCTTGCCGTTTGGCGAGCGAAGCTTCAAAGGTGAAGACTGAGAAGATTCGGTGGTCGTCGTAGTAGTAGACATGCTCACAAATGCTGAGCAAGCCAGCAATTGGAAAACCACGTTAAAAAGCCCCACTTGTCGCAATTTGGGCTTCGAAACACGCAATCTCTGGGAATATCATACTTTCTAGACACAAGCCCCGCAATTCCGGTGGTGTATGGTGTGAGCGTCACGATATCGGGTCAACAGATTATATTACGGAAGAAGTCTAAAGCACGATAAGACCGAAGAACTACCGAAGATGGCTACTATAGTATTTGTAAACCGTTTTCAATGATGCAGGATGATCGATGATCGAGTGCTCAATTCCTTCACCACAAACACGAATGGTTCTGGATTTGAAGTGGAGCTGGAAACTACCTCTGGCTATTTTCCAGGATTAACCGTTCCCCGATTTGACCCTAAAAGCAGAATCCCGAATGTTATATATTCGGTGGGAGAACGGCACATGGCGGAAAGCCAGAGCAGATAGTACTATAGTTCTCTCCGACCTGTGATGATAATAACTAAAACTGCACATGGAGATGGATGCCACTAATGAAGTATAAATATAGCAGGTATATACAAGTTCTACCGGCTCACTATGATGCATACTTAAATAATGCACTTGTTCCTACAGTTCACAAAGCAGACCCAAGAACCTTCATTGCCAACGCACGAAGAATCTAATGACCAAAAGAGGTTAACACACTCAATATAGGAGCTATGACATGAGTAAGGTATTACCTCGGCCTTCTGGCTTCCACCAAGCTCACTGAACACGGCAGCTACGCTCTTTCCTTTCGCATCTCTGATGGCCCCCAGCTTGTTCCCAGCAAATGCTCCAAGCATCAAACCCGGGATGTTTGCGACTATGAAGCCAATCCCAGCACCAGAAGCCGCTCCAAGATATGACCACCAAGGGACGTGACGTTCCACTTCAGGTCTTAGCAACTAAAACAGGGATCAATTGAGGCGCCGAAGATAGAGAACGGACATATGCCTCTTCGAAAACATCGGCGAAAACACCCTCAGCATCTGGTTGTTGACGAGGGGCAGCTCCACCGCCGAACATCCCACTAAATTGAGAGAAGAAGTTGGAAGACGAGTTGGGGTCCGTAGTAGAACCTTTAGCCCGAGTTGCATAGAGAGTGTCGTACTCCTTTCGTCGAGTAGAATCCGAAAGTACGAAGTATGCATCAGCAACGGCCTAGAGGGTACAATGAGGAGTGTACTTCAGACCGCAACCGAGTCGACTTGCCTGAAACTTCTCGGTGGCCACTTTCTTCTCCGCAGGGGTAGCATTTGCAAGTCTATCTGGGTGCGTCCTAGTAAAGTGGAACGTCGGCGTCATATACCTCGGGCGTGAACATTGAAGTACCTAAGAGATTCTCGCTTGTAGGCCTGACAAGAAACGTTGAAATGTCAGCTGCAGACCAACAACATGATGAGTACCTGCCGGATTTCATCTTGCGATGCAGACTGAGAGACATTCAAGAGCTGGTAGTAGTCGGGAAACTGGGACATGGTGGTGTGGTGTGGTGGTGTACCGGCACAAGGTCCCAATCAGGAATGGCCGGGTCCACAGCCCTAACATGGCCAAAGCCATGTCGCTGTGGCCACGAAGGCTCGTACCGTTGTGATCGCACGGTTGTGTACGTCTCGCGGAGTAGAGACACCTCGTGGGGTCATGGGTAAAGACACAAAAAGGAATTTGTTTATTTGGGAACGATATGGAGCAGATGTACTGGAACTACGCAGGACGAAATATAGGTACTCGTTGGAAGATACGAAAAATATCATGGACGTATTTTGCGAAAGAGCACAGGACATCGATATTGTCACCGTCTATTAGCAATCGTATCACCTCTGATCCCGACGGAACGGATTCTAAGGATTCCGTCAGCGGACGAGCAGCAAGGCGGAAGACTTTGTCAAAAAATTGATATCGGAGTGCTTCGAGCTCCTCGGTTCCAGTGCAATGCAACAACACATGGCATATGATAGGAAGTGGTCATCTGGCAGGGAAAGGGCGTACTGCCAGTATCGCAGCGCGAGTGTCAGCCTACGAAACTTGATGGGCCACATCCCCGTCTCTGAAAAAAGCATTGCAACGCCGAGGAGGCGACGAATGAATGTCTTCTGAACGCGTTCGGTAGTAGCGAGGCAAGTAGTACCAAGTATCCGCGTGACGTCATAATAATGAAGCCCGGAAGATATAAATAAATACACTTGTGTAATTATTTCAGTTGTACAACCCTTGCCACAATATCTGACTATATAAATTATGTCGGTCTCTCTGTACCACCCGATGGCTCAGAAATAATGGGTGGCGCCTGCCGCGGTCGTTCATATGCGTCGGGCTCTTCCACTCCTTCCGTGGCCCTGGGACTGCTAATTAGAAGCCGATAGCCGACAGACCGCCCCAGTATGGGTATTGGTCTACGTGGCCCAATAGGCGGGTTTCGCGAAACATACGGAGTAGTAATGGAGAGTGGTGATGATGTCGCTGGTGCCGAAGTGATATTACCCAACAGAAACGGTCGTAGTGCCATGCTTTGTCGCGGAGAGACCGGTGGGTCAAGCGAAGAGGAATTTTCTCTCGAAGGTGGAGAGGCCCACGATGGTCTCGCTGGAATTCAGCAGAAGTGGTCGCGCAGAGCTATTTGTCCCAGTCACTAATATTGTGGGACTTTCAGTCATTGATTCCACATCGCTCAAATCTCCCCCTTGGAAGATAATCGAGGGTTGCTGACTATCTGAAGGATGAGTTAAACCTAAGAATCTGCCTTAGGATACAGATAAACCGAGCGCTCAGAAGTGATGAACTTACCACCAATGAAAGACGTTACATCATATTGAGTTCCAGCTGAACCAAATCGTCCGGTACGTAATCCATTGGGCGACGTAGGTATCGAAGGGACTTCATCAATAACAGGCGATGATATCAGAATGTTTTCTGGCCTAAGCGGCACCATCGTATTCCGTCCTGAGATTGAAGCAACAGGATTATCAGGAAGGCCAGAGCCATCCGTTGGAGGTTCGGGAAAGATGCTCAAGGAAAATTCGCTCGGAACTGAAGAAGAATCCGCCTTGGTACCAGTATATGAATTAGTACCTGTGCCCGCTGAGGGAGGTATTGACGCTGATTTCAACGGAACGCTTGGAACAGCTATATCCTTCACGTCCGAAAGGGTTGCAGTTGATTCCTGAGGAGAGAACAGACGCAGAGCAGCAATACTTTGGTCGAGTTCGCTTTGCTGGCGCAGAAGTTCGTCAAAAGACGTTGTGCTCTGAGAATTCAGCGATTCACTTTTTGTTTTGGTTGACGGGCCGTCTCCTGTCGCTGTGATGATACCATTCAGCCCATATATGGGAGAATCAGGGCCTGAAGGAGAGACTTGTGAGACAAAAATGGGTTTTGGGGTGGGTAAAGATGCTCTGTGATCTTCTAGATAATATGAAGAGAAAGAAACGCCCGTTTTGGGTCGCAGAGGCAGATCCCCGCCTTTGCTCGTTGTCGGAGTGAGCTCCTCGCGTGACTCGGGTAGGGGAAGCGGCGCGTCGTCGATACCTGACTGGATTTTCAGTGACTGTGGGCTCGTCCGCACATCAGAAGGACTCGGATCGACAATCTTTGTAGCAGGACTGTGCTGCCGGTCAGGGAAATCACCTAACTCTGGGTCGTTCCTATCCCACAAAAATAAGGGGACCTGTCCACTGGAACGAGGTGCTGGTAATACAACCGTCTCCCGGATGTTTTGTGTAGTTTCGACGACGTCATTGTTATTAACCGTCGCAGCGCTGACAGTGCGCCTGGGAAAATTCTCGAATCCACCCAGACCGTTAGAGGTCTGCACCTTCCGTATCTGATGTCGGCGCATTTCTGGAGTTATATAGAAAGCGTCTAGCAGGAGGAATACAATCAAGATGTATAACTCTAATGCCTGAAGAAATCGACCGAGAGTGGTTTCCGAGAAAGCGACTACAAAGTAATCAGCGTTAAACGATAATTAAAATGGTGCTAAGAGAACGCACAAAGCACCAATTGTCCGATGCCTATCCCGAGACTTATCAACAGAGCGACAATGGGACCCAGGTAAGAAAGAACCCATAGCCACCATGGATTGAGGGGGGAGAGAAAGATGTTGAGGAAAAGTTTGAGAATGAATAACGAAGAGGCCACGACCTCGATGGTGGATTCGACCGTGTATATCAGCCCAACTTGACGTTGAACTATTCTCCAGATGATCTGCATGATAGGGATGGCTACCGTGAGTGCCAAAAGGCCCCACTTGAGAATGAAACCAAGATACCCCCAACGTTGCCAGCTGGCACTGTGGGCGTGATATCGAGGTACATATTCGGCCTTGCCAAGAACGGGGGGTGGCTCACCACGAGGACGTTCAGCAACGAACGTCCAGAAGAACATGAAACGAAAGCCAGCTGATAGGGCGAGACTGACTTCTCTGGTATTGATAAGACCTCGGACAGAGTCAGCATCATAGCCTCGGACGACGTTAAAACTGCCCCTCGCGAGAAGTTGGCTCAAATCGAAGATAGATGCTGTAAAGGCCAACAGAGCTGATAGATAAAGGTACAGTGAAGGTCTAAATAGAGTATAAGCGAGTGATACATGTAATATTCTGATAACCTACAAATTCACTTGTTTCATTACGAGAAAAAAAGTCGAAATACCGAACGCCATGATTCCTATGCAGAAGAATGGAATGTCTGCCAAAACTGACTCCACCTATAAAATTTTTGGAATTCGTTGAACGTAACATCGACTTTGAGAAGCACAACTTACTGCCGTGTCATCGCTCAGAGAGAGAGATGCAGTGAAAATAGCTGTTAGCATCCTGATCCGCATAGCGTGCTAAGATGCTGCACAGGTAGGAATATGGAGACTGAAAACGTAAAGAAGGAATGCTCAACCACAATCAAGTGGTCACTCGGAAAAAAGAAAGGTCGAATGAATTCCAGCTTGGACGAAGGGTTTGTGGATTAAGCCTAGCCCCAGGCCTCAAGCTAGTCGAAAGAGAAGAAACGAAAAGAAAGCGAAAAGAATGGCAGCCAGGACCAGCAGCTACGATCTCTCGCAGTAAAAGAAAGGTCCTTGCAACAGAAACGAGCGAAAGGTGCCCTGGAGAACCCTCCTCTGCGCGTTACTAAGGGGCAAACAGATGGTGGGGATTGAAAAAGAAATGGGCCGCCATCCGATTCATCGGTCGTAGCGAAATGTTCGCATGACAACGATGCTTGATGATGATCATGCGGCTTATCACTGGATAATTCACCCGATTGATCGCTCGGCATTCAACGGCATTGACGATGTTATGTTCCTAGTGATCAGAGCGCTTGATATAAGCTTAGTGGTACTGGCACCTTTCTATAGCTGTCTCGCTGTATTGTAGGTAGGTAGGTAGGTAGTATTACACGGCATGGTCCAGCTACTGTGAACGCTGGGCAGTAGATAATATATGATTTGTACACTAACACTTTGAACACTCTAGCATAGCAATCACATACTTAATTATCCACTGAGTGTAGTGGTACGAAGTGACCAGTCAATCTTAAAACAAGGTACAGCCTGCCTTCATGAACGCAGGCATTGATGATTTTCGCCTTTCTTCAAAGTATTCGTCACTAGACTTTGATTTGTTATATTGTGATATCTTACACAAATTCCATAGTTACAGTATGGGATACACGATAGCAGTACAACTAGACATAGGAAAAGTGGCGGTTCACAGTACCACGAGGGCACTGGCAACAGATCAAAGATAATAAATAGGTTGAAAGACGCAGAAACCGACAACAAAAAACAAACAATATTTGAGAGATATAGAGTAGACGTGGCATAACATGGATAGCAGAGATCAAATCAAAAACGGTGGGAGCCAGCTACCTTTATCCGAAGACATCGACAAGTTTTCTTCGCTTGAAAGGCGGAGACAAGTCACTAGAGCTGTTTTCCGCCGGGGACTGATTGGCCGTGATGAGCGCCTCCTCCACTTCGGCTTCGTCATCGTCCTCCCCATGCAAAGGATCGCCAAGAAATGTGAAAGGCTCCAACAGACCTATCCCTAGGCCGACATGAGGAAGTGTCCGACTTCTTAATATTGGACTCTCGCCGGTGAACTCAACTGGTGTCTTTGCCGGAGGCTCAAATGCTGACACCAATGAGTCTTCGAACTTCGGAAACCAATCTTCAGTGGGAGCGGTTAAGTTATGATGTTGTGTTAGATGAGTGCTCAATGCAAAGGGGGAGTTTGGGAACGGGCGACGCCAGGACGTCATCGAACCAGGCAATGGCGAATTCAGACCCTTCGGAGAAGGTAAAGTCAAAGGACCTGACGCTATTTCAGAGTCCAAGATCTGAGAAACAAGGGGACTAAATTTGCGTAATGATCCTTCTGGTGTACTGATCTTAGGACTGGCACCGTGGATGCCTTTCTTGGCAATTGGCGAACGTAGATCGCTCAAAGATATTTCGCATTGACGTGAATGAAGAGGATGGCTAGGACTGGGATATCTCCAAGGATGTTCGGAGGGCGGGCTAGGAGAACAATGGCGAAATGACGGTGTCAAGGAAGGATCGTAAGGGGACGATGGAAAAGGGGCGGGGCAAGGGGATAAGCAATTTGCTTCCAGTGCATCCGACGATGGCAACGGGGGAGGTGTCGACGGGGGTGAATGAGAGGGCCGCGACACGGCAGCGTTGTCAGCAGATGAGGAGAGAACCGATGCATCTTTCTGGCTGCGTGGCAGAGGCAGCAGAGAATGGAATTTAGACTTATGCGTAGAATTGCGCGTACTTGTCTGAGGGGTAACTTGCATGCCAATGACGCTATCGAGAATTTTTTCTTTGAGAGTTCCGGGCTGCCTATTTTCCTCTGAGAAATGCATATGAGATACTTGAAAGAAAAAGAAGGTTAAAAACCTACTTGTGGAACCTCGTCCACGGGGTCGCTCGCATCCTTCGCGACGATTTGACATTGCGACTTTGTGCTTTTCAAAAACATGTCTTCTCCACATACTCTTGGCATTTACGCCTGCATAGTGTCGCCTGCAAAAAGTGCAACGAAGACGCGGTTCTTCGCCTTCAGCCCAACCATCAGGTCCTTTGTCCTTAAGGTCTCTCTTCTTGGCTGGACACCACCCTCGAGGGGGTTCCAAGTATGGAGGATAAGGAATAGCATCTGGGTTGAGACAAGGTCCCTCTAGAGGCAGGTAATCTCTAGGGTCAAGGAACCAATCGGGGTGGTCGGCCATCAAAGTATAAGTGAGGCCCTCTGGGAATGTATCTACACCTGGGAAGGAGTCGAAAGGGGGGTGAATGAACACGGTATCGAGATCTTTTTCGGAAACATCGAGGGTAAGAGGGGGGGAACTCGCGGAGGCGCGGTTTTGTTGACGCGTACTATTCAAGTAGCGATTGCGGGAGCCAGCAAGACTAGAATTTGTCAGATTGGCAGGGGAGTAAGGGTGTGGTCTGAAAGTTGCCGCCGCAGGGGCGAGGAAGTCGAGGTCTGACGTTAAGTGTCGTTTCAGCGGTCTTGAGACTGACGCAGTCGACGAAGAACCTGAAAACGACAGAGATGGCGCGAAAGGAGGACGCGCCTCCACCGCCGTAGTTTGTGTAGTGGCCACTGAGTCCATACTTACTGTGAGAAGAGTCCTAATGAGGCCACATAGATGCTAGGAAAAGGGAGTCGACGCGTACCTAAAACAGTATAAAAGACGCCTTCTTAGGCGATGACCTGGATAGCTGAATGAAAAAGGGCGAGCGGGAGCGTGGGTTGCAGTATCCAAAACGTGAAAAAGGAGGGGGGAGGAGGTAGAGGTCAAGGTGCAAATTTCGTTGTTTACAGCAGTGTCACCGTGACAAGTGACAAGCGGAGTTTCACGACGCGTAAGTCATGTGATCTATCCACGCGCCTCAGAATTGAATTTAAATTATTGTAAACTATTTCGGTACCAGTGGCTATACGACGTTTTGAAGGTCCAGACTCCAGCTGAACTTGTTGAAATGCTAATTCTCCATTTGTTTTACTCAGACATAGTAGGGAATCCTCACAAACACGAGTTATGGTTATCTTTGTACTACCTATTTATCTAGTACACGCTGAGCAGTAATAAAGGCATTATAACGAAGAAAGCTGAGGATAAGTTGCCTGGCACCCGAAGATCCCAACTGCTAGTCGCTGTTGTAATGCGCATTGTTGGACAGCACTTGTCATTACAACACTTGTTGCATACTTATAAGTATAAGTAGATGTTCATCAGGAAGTCACTTGTCTTATAACGAACGTACCCAGAGATCGGATGCCTGAGCCTCATCACTGATCTTGGAGTGGCGGTCGTTCAAACATATAAGGACAGACATATTCTAGTGATTGATAGGAAAGCAATAACTGATGTTTGAGGCACGCATGCTATGATACAACCAGAAAGTGAGGATGTAAGGAAATACTATCTTGAAGGGGGGAAATACCGGCATACAAATTGATGAGATATATCAGATGGCAAGGGAGAGATATCTGTACATTCCCCTTATTAGAACCAGAATGACATAGGTGTTTAGTTCAAAGACTTACCCAGCAATGAGGAACACTCCACCTAGTGGTGTTACAGGGCCCAGCACCTTCAATTCGCTATTTAAGGTCAATGCGAAAATGGATCCTGAGAACAAAAGCCCTCCTGCGGCAATTGCAGGTCCGGCAAAGGGATGGAATGCAAACCGAGGATGCATCGATACTAACAGCAGTCCCAAGCCATTAAAAACCTTAACGGAAAGGTTACAATCATCTTCTATGCGTCGGACAGTGATTAGTACAACTCACAGCGTAATGGGCCGCTGTTCGAAAGGCTTGGATTTTGTCGGGGGTCATACCGGGTCTACCCTTCAAGCCATGCGATCCAAAAGCACCAGCCATAATGCCCGCCGTAACTGGGTAATATTAAACGTCAGCCCTAATTCGACCATATAGTTAAGAATTGAAAGCATTGCGAAAGAAACCCGAGCAAATCAGACCCTAGCTCAGACTCGGAATCATTGAGAACAGAAAGGAGACCAACCAAAAATAGCACCAGTCCTCCACAAGAGCCCTGGACCAGGAAATGTTCTCATATTGCGCCTTGGCAATAGTGGTTCTGATTGGGACATGCAACAATTGTGGCAGGTGGTTGAACGAGGTAAGGTTGCGAAGTTGCTTACTGATCGCCGGCGCACGCCATGTTTGCTTCCGGAGATACCGGGCCGAACGCCATCTTTTTTCTTGCCCACTTACTCTTCGTACCATGGGGAAGGCTCAGAAGAAAACAGGAAAGGGTCGATTGGATAAGTACTACAAACTCGCAAAGTAAGCATTATCTCTCTGCTTGTTATCGTATCCTCAATTATCTTCTAAAGAGAGCAGGGATACCGAGCACGTTCGGCATTCAAACTCATTCAACTCAACAAAAAGTACGCCTTTTTAGAGTCAGCGAGATGCTGTATCGATCTCTGTGCTGCACCTGGAGGATGGCTTCAGGTTGCTAGTAAATATATGCCCATGAACAGCGTTATTGTTGGTGAGTATCTCGAACTTCTCACTGATGATGGCCTAACTTCAAATCCAGGTGTTGACCTTGTGCCAATTAAGCCAATTCCTCGAGTGGTAACGTTCGCTTCGGACATCACTACACCCCAATGTCGAAATCTCCTTCGAGGGGAGCTGAAGGACTGGAAAGCCGATGTCGTTCTCCATGATGGTGCACCCAATGTCGGAACTGCGTGGATTCAAGATGCCTACAGTCAATCTGAGCTCGTATTAATGAGTTTGAAGCTAGCGGTGGAGTTCTTGGTGAAGGGTGGAACATTTGTGACCAAAGTTTTCCGCAGTGCGGACTACAACAACCTTATTTGGGTGTTCAGTCAGTTGTTTGGAAAAGTAGAAGCGACAAAACCTCCTTCTTCCAGGTATGTCATAGTTTTCGTTATTATCTTACATGTAGCTAACAGGATGTGCCAGGAATGTTTCCGCAGAAATTTTCGTTGTGTGCAGGGAATTCCATGCGCCTAAACACATCGACCCGAAGTTCCTCGACCCCAAACATGTCTTCAAGGACCTGGCCGCTTCGGTACCTGAAGGTGCCGACAAGGGTACTGTTAATAGTCATGCGCAAGCCAACGTTTTCCAACCGGAAAAGAAGCGACGGAAACGAGACGGTTATGCTGATGGAGATTATACATTATTCAAAACATGCCCTGTGTCTGAATTCGTGAACAGCCAGGATCCTATTTCCGTGCTCGGATCCGTGAACAAAATTATCTTCGATACCGAGGACGAGAAAACGTATAATGCACTTCTGTTATGGCAACGGGGTATTGACGTTCTCTTTCTCTAGGTGGTTGGATTTGCCCATTACTACCGCGGATGTCAAAGCGAATTTGGAAGATCTAAAGGTTTTGGGCAAAGGTGATTTCAAGGCATTGTTAAAATGGAGGTTTGCTCTACGAGAAGAGGTGGGTTGTTTGCTTCCACATTATCCTTCTTTGTCTCATATTTCCGTAGCTTGGTATAGATATAAAGACTAAGGAAGCTGAGGAAATAACTGAAACCGTAGAAGTGATAGAAGAGGTCGATGAGGAGCAGCAAATTCAGGATGAGGCAAGTTGGTACCTTTTGCGGGAACTACATGGGACTAATCGTGCACTGTAGTTGGAGCGGCTCAACGCAGAGGCTGCTGCACGAACCAAGCGGGAACGAAGACGAGCAAATGAAATACGCACTCGAACTATACAACGGATGCAGCTTCAAATGACTGCTCCACTAGACATTGGCTTGGAGCAGCATGACGCCTCCCTCGGCGTTGGCCAAGACGATATGTTCGATTTGGAAACCACTGAAATTCATCTCCGACGGCGAGGGGTTCTCGCGAGATTTGCTAATGGTGAAGGAAGTGACGACGACGACATCGAAACCAGGCAGAATGACAATGAGCCCGAGGCTTTGGACTCCGATGAGGAGAGGGAGAGAAAGCTGCAAGGCTTAGAGACGGAGTTGGATGGACTATACGATGCTTACCAGGTTCGCCTCCGTGAACGCGATGCAAAATTCAAAGTCAAGGAAGCGAGGGAGAAGAACGCACATAGAGAAGAGTGGGGAGGGATCAAAGGGTCCGAGGATGAAAACAGTGATGAAGAATCAGGAAGTGAAGATGGTGGCTACGATACGCTGCACCGGGTCAATGATGATGGCGACGAGAGTTCTGGCGACGAGAGTGATATTGACGACGCTCCGTCGAAGAAGCGCCGCCGCATTGATGATGCTCCTGATGGTTCGAAAAAGTCCCGTTTGGTTACAAAGCTGCAGGAGCCTAATAATCAAGCTGCCAGCGTCTGGTTCAGCCGAGACGTGTTCGCAAATATGGACAACCTAGACGATATTTCTGATGGAGATGAATCTGACGGTGTTGATGAGAGCTTCCAGGTATGTTTGAAACGCTCCCTTTCACAAGTTTTGGAATATCATTGTTTTTAGGTGCCAGAATCACAGCACGATGATGATGATGATGATGACGACGACGACTTTGAAATCGTTCCTCAGGAAAATGATGATGCAGTAGACATGTGGGATGTTGAAGGCGAAAACGAGGATGAAGCGAAGCAAGCTAAAATTAAAGGTCAGCTTGGAACGACTCGCCTTGGTTCACATCTTTTTAACACAATCTTAGCATTGGGACTGGTAACACCCGAAGCTGTCACGCTCGCTCAGCAGCTGGTAAATCGTGAAACGACGCGGACACAGCTGATCAACGACGGTTTCAATCGTTACTCCCTCAACTCCAAAGAGGGACTTCCATCATGGTTTTTGGACGACGAATCAAAACACTACAAGCCAAACTTGCCTGTCACGAAGGAAGCTGTTGCTGCTCTTCGGGCCAAACAACGGGCTTTGGATGCTCGTCCTATCAAGAAAATAGCTGAAGCTAAAGGTCGAAAGAAATTCAGAGCGGCACAGAGACTGGAGAAGGCTATGAGAAAGGCTGAGGGCGTTAACGACACCGCTGACATGACGGAGAGAGAGAAGGCGCAGCAAATCGAAAAACTCATGCGGAAAGGGATGTCTTCCGGAGGGAAGGCCAAGAAGGAGGTGAAAATTGTTGTCGCAAAAGGAGAACACAAAGGAGTCAAAGGACGACCGAAAGGCGTCAAAGGCCGATATACTATGGTGGACTCTAGAATGAAGAAAGAGGTAATTAACCACCTTTATTTAACCTGGAGAGGTGCTGACTGTCCCTAAAGGTCCGAGCAAAGAAACGTATTGAGAAGGCCAACAAAAAGCGGAAGCGCACTTAGACAGTTGTTGTTACTTATACTCTTACTATGGCCTGTGTGTATCCGCTGGTGTGTGGGGTGTCTATTAAAATATGTATACATATAATCAATACCTTGCAGTTTCGAGATCTCCATCTGATTCTTCTAATGGCGAAGTAGGGAGGGTGACTCGAGAAGAAAGAGTCGATAGATAATCGCAGGTCTTCATGAACGACCTCCAACTAGCATCATTGAACACGTTTTGGCAAACGACCTTAATGAAGATCAGTTTAGTAGGATATATTGAATCAAAATACAATCAACCTACCTTGCACACACTAGATTTCTGGTCACTTTCAAGATCCAATTCGTTTTCACTCATGAAATCGGACTGGAAATCGGCCCCTGGGATAGTGTCGTTGTGTTGTCGCACACTGGAACTGAAATTGAGTACATATGTGTCGTCTCCGTGACAAAGTGTTAACGGTGTCTCTGGCTGAGGGGCACCGTCATCAGAACCCAGAATACTATAACAAGATCAGGGGTAGAATGAAGGCGACAAAGCATCTACGAACAAAGATTGTAGTGCCTCGAAATATCCCCTCAATTCAGAAGGCCATTCACTCTCGGTCAGACTACGCGTGTCTGATACGGAAAATTGGACATCTGTCGGACTATATTAGTAAAGTAAAGTCAGTCGTGTAAACAACGCCATTGAAAATTGCGCACCGGTCAGGCAACATCAGATCAAAGGACTCTTCAGATCCAATGGAGACCGAAGGTGAAAAAGAACTGGAATCCGGAATTTAACTCAAGTCGTGACTTTAAAGTGGTACGTACTAACCTTCCATTTTGACCCTCGTCTTGGAGGGCATTCAGAGCCATCTCGAACCTAATTGTTCTCACCTGGACTTTGATTTTCCTGAGTAGCAGATGAAGAGACTTGTCGGTAAACAAGGCGATGCAACGTGGATTGTTTAGAGGGTGTCAGTTCAAGTACTGCTGCTGGCACACTGCAAAATAGTTAACCGTACAGGCGAACAGATTGCGAGATGCGGGCAAACCTCGGTGAGAAGGTCGAAGGAACGGCATGCTCTCCCATCCACTTAAGAATGTCCGCCAGAGGCCAGTTTCCCTTCAGGGGAGGTACAAGTGTTGATTTCGCTGAAGGAGGAGTATTCAGAAGGATATGCCCAAAACTGAAAAGAGTCGTTTAAATATTATCTGATAGGGTAAAGCAAACTTACGAAGCTGTCACAATTTTGGTTTCATGGAGGCCAACCGCATTCTTGAGCAATTGTCTGATATTCTCTTTTTCTCTACTACATGTAAGTCGTCTGCAGGAAAAGAAAACAAGTGAGGCTCACGTACACTTCCTTTGTTAAAACAGTTCCTCTACCCATAGCTAGCCCTCCAGATTTTAGCAAATCTTCTCTAGAGTTGATACCAAGCCATTCGCCCACTCGTCGAATTCGAAACGATCCACCGCCACTGGAAGTCCACGGCACAGAACGAGGAGGCAAGAAAGGATACAAGGAATACGTGTGAGGAAACATTGAGAGAGGGACCGGGGTGGAACTTGGTATTCCAGGTGGTATATGTACCAACACATTTTGTTCAGGGTTCGACAGTGACTGATAAGTGATTATTTAGTAATACGTTGCAGTCAATGACAAATGATACTAACCTCACACGAAGCCCGTGTAGCCAACCGCTTTGCATGGACCTAATGCTTGAGGTTGATCGACTTTGTAGCTTATCCGTATCTACAAATCTTGGTCAAATTCGGTCTCAATGTTGACTCTGGCTGGGTTCACTGACCATCCCGTTTTCGAGATTCTCGGTGAAAGCTCCTGCCAAGCGTGACACGCGTTGTAACAAATCGCCTCGGATGGGCAATTTGGTCGGAAGCTGGTAGATTTCATCACGTATACTCTTGCACGCATTCACGTTAGCACTAGATAGACGGGAAGAAGGAGTTTCGGTACCTCCTTGAAACGCAGTATATGTTCACTCAGTTGCTTCAGGTGCACCCTTAAACCTGACACTTTTAAGGCTAATGGATTGGATGAAAAAGACATCTGGACTTTGTATTCTGTGGATAGGGTAAGGAGATCGACTCCATCTATGCAACATGAGTCTCACGTATGCAAGGAGGTGCTCGAAAGGAACGAACCTTTTCCAAGGATTAAAAACGATTGGCGTCGATCCAATGGGTATGCTAAAAACGTAATGATAATATGTAAAAAGTTACGGAACAAACAACATACTCTGGGAGCCCGTTTCAGTACGTTCCTTTTTATCCTTCTTTATCTGGGAAAGAGATGGTAGGTTCCAGGCGTCCTCCAGGATTATCCTGGCCAAAGAGTTTTTGTCGCGTGACAGCGGTAGGTTAGAGCCAGAAAGGCGTATAAACTGGACAAGCTGTTTATTGTTGAAAGAGCGCAGCAAGAAGTTGTGAAGTTCCAGATACTGTTCTTCGTATTGTGGAGACTGGGGATGCGCGAGATGAGAAGGCTTGTGTCGCTCAAGCTCATCCAAGGTTAGGACACCCTTGGTGGCTTGCAGAGACGCAAGGTGGGAATGCACCCTACTCTCTTCCAACACAGTTTTTCTGGGCGGTACATCGGGTTTCTTTTTTCTCGATTTTCGTTTTGAAGCCTTCGGGGTTGAAGCTTCGGATGAAGATTCGGCGAGGTCTTCACTCTCGGTTGTCGGGACAGGCTGCACGGCGGCAGTGGTATATAGATGATGAAACCGAGAAAGAATGCAGGCAGAACAAAGAGGCCGTTGCAGAGCGCGCCCAACGCGGTAAGTCGACATCCAAAGGGACAGTGGTCGTCAATTTCCGACTTCAAAAATGGAAACTGATGACCGACCCTTGGACTCAAACGTGCACAAACAACCACTTTTTGCTCGGACGCTCGACGACCACCTCAAAATGCCAGGAATTGTTGACAATGTCGACGAAATTGACTGCTCCGATATTGAGGCAAAGTATGCGCTTTCATTTTCCACAGCTCTAACCGTGTTCTGACAATTCCTCTTAGATACCGCGTTGAATACGATGATGGCTTTGACAATACAGTAGTCGTGGACGGTATACCCGTCATTGACAAATCAAAACTGGACAAACTACTCGCGAAAATCTCCAAGGAGTTTTCCAGGAAAGGCTGCCCAATACGGCCGGATGATATATTCGTACCATGGGATGATAGTACGGGAAAAGGCAAAGGGTGCGTTGGCTGTATTCGCCAGAAAAGACTTCTAACAACATTGCTTTAGGTACATCTTCATTGACTTCCGCTCTCCGGATGACGCCAATATGGCCCTCGCGACAATGCATAACCATCCTTTCGATGCTAAACATCAATTCAAACTCAATAAATTCACCGACATTGAAAAATACGCAGATCTGGACGAAACGTACGTTGAACCAGAAACAGAGGAGTACACACCCAGGGTGAATATTGTCCATCAATATATCTATTCCTAATTCCTCTAATTCTTTGTTCTAAGGAACATTTGCGTGCGTGGTTGGCGGATCCACAAGGTCGCGACCAATATGTCACATATCGCGGTGAAGATGTTGAGATTTATTGGCATGGAAAGCCTTCTCAGTGTGAACTTGCTTACAAACCTGTCAGGACCTCTAATTCTCTTTTTTTTTGGTTGCTACTAACAATGCTTTAGGATTGGAAAGACTTCCTATATGTTGCCTGGTCACCCTTGGGTACCTACGTCTCTACTCTCCATCGACAAGGTGTACGATTATGGGGAGGCCCATCCTGGAAACCTCAGCAGCGTTTCGCTCACCCACTTGTGAAGCTCATCGACTTTTCACCGTGCGAGCAATACATTGTTACTTGGTCAAATGAGCCGATTGTCGTCCCCGAGGGTGCTACCCAAGGCCCGCAGTATTTCTCCCCTGACGATGAAGGAAATAATCTTGCCGTCTGGGACATTAAATCCGGCTATCTTCTCCGAACCTTTTCCACCGTCACGGAGGCGGATAGTACCCAAGCCAAAAAGCAAATGCAGTGGCCCGCACTGAAATGGAGTCCTGATGACAAGTTTGTTGCCCGTGTCACTCCCGGTCAGATGATCAGTGTCCACGAGCTTCCTAGCATGTTTTTGCATGGAAAGAAGAGTCTCAAAATTGAAGGTGTCGTCGACTTTGAATGGTGCCCTCAAGGGGACAAGGATAAAGAAGACGCGGATAAAGATGCAATCACAGCGAATGGTAAAACGAAGGCGCGTGAAAATATGTTGGTGTATTGGACGCCAGAGGTGGCCAACCAGCCTGCTCGTGTTACGCTGCTCAGCTTCCCTAGTCGCACTATATTACGGCAAAAAAATTTGTTCAACGTAACGGAGGTTCGATTTTTTCCGTCTTCACTTGTTGCCATACGGCTCATCATGAAAATATTTAGTGCAAACTATTCTGGCAAAATCAAGGGGACTTCCTCTGTGTAAAGGTTGATCGTCACACCAAGACGAAAAAGTCTATCTTCTGCAATCTCGAAATCTTCAGAGTTCGTGAAAAAGATTACCCTGTCGAAGTCGTGGAACTGAAAGGTAAAATTTTTGTCTTTCTTTTTGTGATGGCATCTCATTTGTTCCGCGGCTTCATTTCTCAGATACTGTAACCGACTTCTCATGGGAACCGAAAGGAGAACGATTTGCTATTGTGTCCAGCAATGATCCGAATCTAGGAAATCCAGGTCCTGGCATCACAATCAAGACAGATGTCAGCTTCTACCAGCTCGAACGCGGCAAAAATGACTTCAAACTGTTGCGTGAGCCGTTTCTCTTTGTTGGATGATGTCGTTGGTTCCTAATAAACGTCTAGGAACGTTGCCCAACCGAACCAGCAATGCTATCCGATGGTCTCCACGTGGGCGACATGTCGTGCTTGCAACAGTTGGCTCATCTTCCAAGTCGGAGCTGGAATTTTGGGATCTAGATTTCAATGTTGAAGATGTCGCTCGACGAGAAGGACAGATCTCTAAGGATGATTGGGGTAGCGGTATTCAGCTGTTAGGCACCGCAGACCACTACGGTGTCACGGATGTTGAGTGGGATCCAAGTGGTCGATATCTCGCCACTAGTGCTAGCGCCTGGACTCATACAGTGAGCTTACGTCTTCTGGTTGGTTTCTAGACCATTGACTGATATTATTCTCTCCCAGCTCGAAAACGGCTATGCGATTTGGGATTTCAAAGGGCAGGAACTCATGAAGCAGATACAAGATCGTTTCAAACAGTTTATTTGGCGACCTCGGCCTCGTACCTTGCTTACGAAAGAACAACAGCGCCAGGTACGGAAAAACTTGCGGGAGTACAGCCGTGTGTTCGACGATGAGGACGCCAAAGAGCATCTAACTGTCAATGCCGAATTGATAGCTCATCGGAAAAGACTTGTCGATGAGTGGAATGCCTGGCGAGCAAGGTCCAAAAAAGAATTTGCTGAGAGCCGTGGTCAGAATTTCTCAGTGGACCAGGGTGGCGATGGTGACAAGGAAGAAATCGAAGTCTGGATTGAAGAGGTGATTGAGCAGATAGAGGAGGAGGTCGTTGATTAACCTGCCTGTACCTTCGTACTAGAACTCGCTAACCTGTATCGCATGGTGTGACCTTATGGGACGATATATCCGTTGTTATTGGCGAACCGTTTTCCCTACGCGTTCTGGACACCTTGTGAGCTTTCGGGTATTCGTAGCGGGACTGTCAACCAAAGCCGAAAGCCGAAAGGCATCATTCGGAGTCCGACAATCCGACTATAGCCGAGATAACCCACGATCTTATCAGATAAGAGTAGCCTGATTCCGTTCCCCCATGTTCCGTATCTAAATCCTGCGCTCAAGTATATTCAACGCCGGATAGCTCGCTGTTTATCGCCGTAAATATTTTCCTGTTGGATGTCTGCTGCAGTATCTTCGACGGCTCCGACTCTGTGGGCAACAGGTAGGACCCCTTCGCAGATACATGTAACAGGGACTGACCTCTTGGTCAGCTTCTAAAGAATGGGTTATTCAACCCAAGCCGAAGCCTGGCCGTAAACCCAAGAAAGATCCCGCTCCATCCACCAGCGATCCGGACGTACGTCGTACTTTGTAGCTGCAGTATTTGCCACGTCTGAACTATTACCAGGTAGATGGTAAAGGTCGGCGCGTTCAGAACAGGTAAGTTCCCCGGTGACAAATTTTCTCACAGATACTTATAATTGTCAGAGCTGCACAGCGTGCATTCCGAGAGAGAAAACAGTCTCAGCTTGCGGAATTGCAGGCTCGTGTGCAGTCTTATGAGCAAGGAGAAATTGAGCGTAACGTGGCGCTCCAAAACATTGCCAAGCGTCTCAAGGAGGAGAATGAGGTGTTACGCAATCAGAATAAATCTCTGCAAGAGAAGGTATCCAAGGCAGAGGCGGAACGTGACGCTGCACTCGCAAATAACAAGAAGCGGCCTCGAGATGAATCTCCCGGGTCCACTTCATCCACGCTGTCGTCGAGAAAGAAAAGCAGGATAATCTCAGACGCACAGGCTTCACAGTCCCCGGCGCCTCCTTCTTATAATGTATCGACCGCGTCGACACCGGAGTCTAATGAAGCGCCGGAGACACCCCAATCACCCGTAGACCATGACCCCTCGTTCTCGAGTCCCAATCTAGCCAACCTGATTGACTTTTCGACTGCTTCCAAGCCATCATTCGACACACCATTCCCGCCGTTCGGATGCGGCTTTTGCAGTGAAGATACTCCTTGCGTTTGCCGCGAGGTCGTGATCCAATCAACGGCACCACCATCTTCCTTCAAGCTCGAGAGATTTGATGACCCCGATCCAATTTTGCGTATGGGCTCACCGCCTCCGAGCGTTCCCTCGATACTGGACAATCTCCCTGCCTATCAGCCAGCCGTTCCATTACGCCGCAGACCTCTCAGTACGAACGTCAAGGAGATATTCCCCGTCTCACCTCTGCGCCCCAAATCACCTCTCCATTCTGATAGCGTTGCGAGTTGTTCAGGTGATCCTGACAACTGCTTGGCTTGCGCCGGGGACACATTTGGGAAGGCATTTTGTGCTGCCATCAGTCAGTCGGTGGCTTCGCAGGAACCCTGTGTGGATTGTCCCTGTGCGCAGAATGACGCACTGGGGAGACCGGAACCACGATCTGCCAAGTCAGATCAGGAGACTATCCCCACGAATGACGCATGGCAGCAGTTGAAATCGCATCCTAATGTTGCATTTTCCGACCTTAGTCTTCTCGCCGACGTCGTTGCTAGAAGGTCGAAATGTACAGGACCTCGTGTGGTCATATCTCCTGCGCCCGGATCTATCACTCCGGAGCGTTCAATATCTCCCCAGCCTACGGATGGAGGTACGAGACCCGGGCGCAACAGGCTCAGAATTTCGGGGCGGGCATCACCGCCACGGTTGGTACCAGAAGAGGAATTGTTAAGATGCGGACAACGGAGAGTGCGCGAGGTTCAAGCAGCGGGTGTACGGGACGCACTTCGCCTTCTCGACGCCAAGTTTTCTTAAGGACCTTGCATAATGTGTCTATTGTATTCATTCTCGCATCAAATTAAAGTAAAGATCCATTCCATTCATGTATAGACCGCACGAAAACCCCCCGAGTGAGTGTTGAGAATATGTCTAATTGACGTCAATGTTCGGTGCAACTCGTCCTCCTGAAGTTTGCCACGGATATTTTTCCTCTCCAGTTGTCGAAATTCCACCGCGAGATCTCGCAAGGAAGCATCCTGTAAATGGGCCGGGAAGGGTTCGATGTGATGCCACAGGCTCATAAGAGTTTGTCTGGCTGCTTTATAGGCTCCAACGGCAAAAAATGCGCTTGCAACTGCATCTATGGATGGGACATCGGGGCGTATACCGGAAGTGATCATCTGGACGAAAGTTTCCATTGACTGGTCCGGGTTCCCCTCCCGAGCGTACCCGACAATGAGGATAGTGAACATAAGTGGGTTAGGCTTCAAGCCGGCCTTAATTGCCGTGTCAAGAAGATTGCTCGCAGATTCGAGGTCGCCGGAACGCGTATAACCTTCCATCAATGCACTATAATGATATTCATTGGGCGTGAAACCTCTGCGCAACAAGGTATCAAAGACCGCCTGGGAGCTAGAAACCTCCAGCCTGGTGGCATCCCGTTTGAGACGTAGTGCAAGGGTGGCAGAGTCGCTTCTAGTATTCCTCGAGGCAAGAGAATCCAAGAAAGGACGAAGGTGCGCGTCGTATGATGGATTCCGGGGAGAGGAAATACCCGCCACGGGATCAAAATGTTGGGCGACGCCAGTGAGAACGTCTTCCTGGGGAAATGGTAAGTCCTGATAAGCCCTGGTGGGGGAGAATCTAGCTGCAGTTCTGTTCCAACCGACGCCATATAGAAGATAGCGTTCGTGCCGAAGAATGGAACTGAAAATTACGTGGAGGTGGCGCAGGTTCGGATGAATGTGACTCGTTACGAAGGTTTGGATGACGCGTGAAAGCATATGAGGAGGTGTATGCTCGACGGTGACGAGGTGGGAAATTAAGATTTCGAGGGTGCCGGAATTGGGACGGACGCGGTGGATGTACATTATCTGGAGAATGGGGATGGCACCAGTCAAACCATGCAAGCGAAGAATACCTTTCATGAATGCATTGAAAATGGCAACGTCCGGCTGAATGCCTTGAGGATCGAGAGGTAATGAATTATGGGAAGGGGAGATGATGAGGGCCTTGAAAAAAGAAGCGGACTCGGGTTTGCAGATGGCGGCGACCAAGCGTATCGCTGTGGGGTGATCATTGGCTGCAAACAAAACGTGGAGCAAGGCAGTGATGGTCTGTGAGCGGGGAGAGAGACCGACGGATAACATTCCGTGTAATAGATGCATTGCACCCGGTATGTCATGACGCGACGCCATGTAGTTGATAGACGTCGCATAGGTAGCCGCATCGGGCATTATTGAGGACAGGACGAACGGGCTTTCTGCGGTTGGGTGCATTCCAGTGACGACAGTGATGACAGGGAGAATATGATGATATGAAAACTGGGCGAGTATCGAGATGATGCCGTCTGTGTCGCTGGCCTCCATACGCATACGTAAAAGACAGTTGAGGACCGAGGTTGCAGTGGTCATGGGAATGTCCTCCAGCGATGCAACGGCGACGTCTTGAACCTGCGAGTTCGGACCGAGGGTTCGGTAGTAGATGGCGAGCAGGGTGTAGGTGAAGGCGTCAGGGTGGAATCCGTCGGACTCCATTTTGTGAAGGATGTCCTTGGAGCGGGGTAGGTCGCCGTTTTGAAGGAAGCCGGACAGGACGAGATGGTAAGTCCGCCTGTTGGGCTTTATGCCGTACTCTGGGAATTCGGCCAAGACGTGTTCGAGAGACGCGTAGTCCCTGACTTGCAGCAGTGCACGCACGCGCCAGTTGAGCAGACGCGTACTTGGCCGTACACGCTGGGTCGCTGCGAGCACGACAGCCAGGACGGTGTCCCACTGCTTGTCCATGGCGAGATGGTGCGCCGTGCACTCGAATACATTGACGTGCAGGGGGCAGCGCCAAAGAAGGGCGAGATGGAGCAGCGACGGGGCGTCCCGGGGGGCGTGCCGGGCGAGCTGCTCGGAAAGGAGGCGGATGTCTTTTGAGCGGGCAAAGAAGGGCGTGAGGGCCGGCGACTGTCGTACTCTGCAGGACAGGAGGTCGAGCGTGGGCGAGTTGGAAATAAGGTGCGAGAGCAGCACGGCAGCAGAAGCAGCAGACACGCGAGGCTGGGTCAGTTCTGGGCCAGCGCGACGACGGACCGTGGCTGCAGATCGACGACATGGTTTGGACGCAGCATCAAGATATCGCCTCGCAAAAAGACCTGTCCTCTTGAGCATGGACTCCGACACCGTCCAGCTGCCGAACCATGCCTAGCCAGATGCAGTCAGCTGTTCACCGTACAACGAGCAGCACTCACAACAGAACGAGTACAATGGCCTTTGCATTCAGGATGGAATCACTCTGCAGCTTTTTCTCATCACGTGCCAGGGCCAGTCTAGGCCACGCTACCGTACGACGTCGAGCACAGCAAAGCACCCTTTGACATACATCTGTCAACAAGGCGACCTGATCGTCATCATTGAATTAATCGTTCCTCGCCCTGGCACTCAACTCTCTCCACAAAGTATCATTGCGCAGCGAGACGCGAACGCAGAACGCTTGAACGGAGTTTTAGCCCCGATGTCCCACCAATCACCTCGAACAATTGTTGAGCAACCATCGAGTACGCACCGAACGGCCCGAATAACGGCCACAGCCTCTACATGGTCTGCGACGGACAGACGGCAAAGAAAGGCCTCTATCGGAGCAAAAAGGCCTGAAAAAATATTGTCCAAGGTCGCAGTCTCGCTAATCCCGGTACGCTCACGCGGTCCTCGAATGGAGCGTTCGCCGCCAGATTTACTCGCAAAGATTTCCTTCCGTTTGCACCCGTTTCAAAAATACGGAATCAAAGAGTTCAGACTGCCATCCCCCCTGCAGAGCCATGTGGATAACCGCCGTGAGTCAGCGAATTTCTGCACTAATTATTCGATATCAACGGGATGGACGAGTCAGACCTGATGCACAGGGCAGTGTCGGAGCGAGCAATGTCACGTGTGAGCGCTTGGACGCGTTCAACTCGTTCCGTCGAGAACGCATACCGATGGATGACCTTTGATCCACATCAGTTTCTATACTGTAACACTGGATGCTTACTTGATCCTGATATCATTCGGACCCACGCGTCTCTGTTCCGTCCTATTTTCCAACGGGTGCCTGCTCTAAATGGGTCTTCGAACACATTCCCTTTGCCGACTGTTCTCCTTGGATCTCTCCACGGTGTTTTTACCTGCCGCGATACAGATCTGGCGCGTTGACGCCCTTTCCGGTGTTCTTGCATTACAAATGACACTGTCACCTTCCACCGAGCTTACTTTCCACCGGGCGCGTTACCCTTTTTCAGTTCTCGTACCTGTGTTTCAAATCGCCAGAACAAATCGCGAGGCTATTCAAACTTGGTCCTAATATCCTGACAACCGAGTCCGTCACCTAATTGGGCTCAGCGTTCCGTGTTCGAGTCAGTCTCCCTTTGGCTGTAGATCTTCCCGCTGGTTATAAAGAGGTCCGTCGATTTCATTCAACCCCATCTTCCTCCAATCTAACCCGGCTTCCATGTCTAGTACTCACCTCTCTGTCCTTGAAGCCAGTGCATCACGCTACTCCTCCCGTCCTGCCTTCCGCATTCCTCGCGTCGACCCCACTACCAGCCGCATACTTGAGTGGCAGACGATCACATATCGTCAACTCCTTCACGATGTCGAGAGCTACGCCAGACATTGGTTCATGACCCTCACTCGGGACGGCATCCCCCAGAGATCCGTCATTGGCCTATGGTAAGTTCCCCCCATGATACACTCAGTACGTAATTCTAACATTGTACCCAGGATCGGTGGATTCACTTACATCGACCTCCTACACATATACGGCATCTCCAGAGCTGGCTACATCCCTCAGATGTTCAGTCTACGCCTTCCCAACCCAGACGTAATCTTTGAATTGCTCCACCGCGCCAATGCCAAGGCTCTCATCTTCGATTCTTCCTTTCAAGACGTCTTGAAAAACACTTCCCTTCCTATACATCTTGCCCTTAATACAGTCGAAGCAGCCCTTACGGCAGGACCATTACCGACCCTGCCTCACTGCGCACCTGATGATATCGCCTTGTTGTTCCACACTAGCGGCTCCACATCTGGCAGTCCCAAACTTGTTCCCTGCACGTACAGATGGATGAACTGCTACTGTTCACAAGTCGAGCCAGATATCCAAACCATTCAGTCCAAACCGCCAAGATGTCACCACTTGGATGTGAGTTTCTGCATCTTCATCTGACACGCGTATCTCATTCGTTGTATCTTTCAGGGGAAGCATGTGTCATATTGGCCAATCATTCAGTGCGTTCATCTCCCAAGTTTTTCATCATCCATCTGCTGACGCGTATTTCAGTGCTAATTGGTACCCTACAACATGGTTCCTGTGTTATTCAGCCGACAGTGATAGCCTTCTCCCCTGAAGAGCTAGTAGACATGATCCATCGGTGCCATCTTAACCGGCTGCGACAGTTTGCTGCCTTCCTTGCCATGCAACTTCGTGCCTCTCGACATGACACCAAGCTCTTGTCACTCCTCGCTGGTCTTGACGAAGTTTTGTACACCGGTATGGCCCTGCCGCGCGAAGAAGAAGAATGGGCGTATCACAGCGGTCTTCCAATCAGAGTGAGTATTCAATACGTCCCTTTCGCGCGCCTTGTTCTAATGAAACGTCTCCAGAACCTCTTCGGAAGCACCGAATGCGGAGCGACGCTCATCTCAGTCGGTGGATGCGATCCCAGTGCACCACTTCTTCATTCACTTGAAGGCGTATCGTACAGTTTCGTGCCTATCCACCCCGAGCAAAATGAAGTCGGCCATCAGTCCACCGCGAGGATGCTTGAATTCATAATTCGGGCAGAATCCGGGGATTGTCCCCACCCTTCGCTCCGGAGCGCCGATGGTCACTTCCACACCGGGGATCTATTCCAAGAAGCTGCACCCGGCTTGTATGTCTTCCGTGGTAGGGATGATGACTGGATAAAGTCAGGAGAATAGTTTACGCTGCGACACCAAGTACGTCTTTTGCATTGATCATCGAAACGAACCTGATTTCTAACGCTTTGATTACAGAGCTATCGAAGATAATGTTCGGGCTACTTGTGGAAACTTTGTCGCTGACTGCATCGTGGTCGGGACCGGTCGGCCATCACCCGTCCTGTTTGTCGAACCAGCTGGTGACATCGACCCATCCAGACTGAAGAAAGAGATCATTCGCAAAACGAGGCACTTCCATTCTCGCCGATATCTGCACGAGCGGATTAGCTCCCCGAATATGATTATCGTCGTACCTCGGCAAACCTTACCCCGAACCGCGACGAAGGGTAACATTCGACGTCAAGAAGTCGAGACTCGATACAAAACAGAGCTCGATCAAGTGTACGGCCTTGTGCGATAAGCCAATGCCGTACTGACACTCATTTTTTTTCCTGAACTTTACGCCTCCCTATAATTATCCTATAACTTCTACTTACTACACGTTTTATTATATTTAACTATCATAGCTTCCTACTCTATAGTGCTATTTATTTACCAGCATCCATCACGCGAATAGTCCTGCAATACTGACTGTATCAATATCATTCTTGTTTTTCGCATATCAAACCCCCCGCGTTCGAGATAGTGCGGACCAATCCATCGACAAGCTTACATCCGAGGTACCAGAATAAACGAGCACTGTCAAGGTTGACGGCAATTTAGATCCTCATCTGTCTCGCGGGGACGCCGAGGCATCGCTAGCAGCGCACTGATACAACAAACCAAACAACGCAGCGGCGGCGTGAGTCAACAAGGTTCATTCAAATTTGTTAACCATCAGTGGCCCTCCGACACAGCCATGGAAGTTTTCACCAAGTTCATTAATCATATAATTCTCACGATGCGAACGCGCACCAAGTTGCCCGCCAACAGTGTATCAGACTGGCATTGAGTCAGCAGTATCGGACATTCATATTTAGAGTTCCAAGCGAAGATCGCTTAGCACTGGCAACGTTACGGAATCAGTGGTCTGAGATAGGCTGCTTGAGAACATCAACGGATTCATATCAGCGATACATCCTCTGATGTGACTTTGATTCTGAAACAACACTGGTCCCTGTCTACGAAGCGGCATATACATTCGATTTCTGCAAAATTTTTTGTTGGTTGATCTGAAGAAAGTGGACCTGTTTGACGGTGTCGGGCGGGAGCAAAAGTAATGTGGGCGGTCAGGGATAGTGGTGATGCTAAAGGAGGATTCGAGGAAAATTTTGCCATCGAGGGTCTATCCTCTGTGGTAAAATTCGAAGGGAAGGGATACAAGTGTTGTTTATAGAATGGTGATGATGGCTCCAACTTGAGGCCCCAGTTGGTCAAGATGATGAGAGGATTATGGGAAACGTGGAACCGTTCTAGCACGGTGGCAATATTATGAAGGGGATAGACGGACGAACTATGTTCAGACACTTTCCCAAAAGACCGAAGTTGTTCTACGGCAAAACGGTCCGGCCAGTAAAAAGTGCTCATTGAATCGACTGCCACTAGGCCAATCTCGGAGGCAGATAGAGAGGTCGCATGATATGCAGGAAGATTGGCGAGACTCGCAGCCAGTTGCATGGATGATCCCGGACGAAAGATATGAAAATTGGACATGGCTGCCTGGATCACTGGGCCGATAGAAACTGCGGGCACGCCAAGCTTGGCTAGGTGAGATGATAGGATCGTTCTGAAGCGACAGACGTCGAATGTGCTGTCGGTGTCGAACAAGACGGCAGCCTTGGCCCATCCATCAAGACGAATTGCATCATGAAAGGTGGGTAATATACACCGTATAATGATGTACCATAGGAAATGCGATTTCCCAGAGGCAGAGGGGCCTTGGAGCTCGACAACGTCTCCAAGTTTGAAAAGGGATTCTACAGTATACGATTCTGCTATGTAAAGTTGAATGAATATCAACAAATGGAACAATGGACAGAATGCTCACAAGATCGAATGGAGGCTAGTAGCTAATAATTGATGTCAGCTAGCCGACAAGCTACGGGCATAAAGTGGGGACTTGCCGCCTGGAGTGTTTCGCAGGGAACTTGGTCGAGGATTGCAGTGGATGCCATTATCCAGGATGAGGCAACGTCGGACCACGTGGCACCATCAGCCTTTTCCTCAGCGACGACACCCAGGCGTATGCAGTTCCTGGCCAGCCTCCAAGTCGTCACCCACGTCCTGCTCAGGTCGCCGTCTCCATCATCATGACCACTGCAGCTTCCTCTAGAGCTACCCATGCTGCTGCTCGCCGCGTTTCATCGACATCGTCCCCTTCACCACCGCCTTCAATAGCAAGGGGTGCCACAGCACGCTCGGCAGTGTCTCCTCGCGTCTCGTCCAACTTGAAACCAGCTCCAGCTCGCCGTGGGTCTATCAAGGGCCCATCAACCTCTTCAGCTGGCGAGTCTCTCTCAGACTCTCTCAAGCATGAAACCGAGCAAAAGGAACAGGTACCAACCCTGGTCTTACGTGTCGCTAATGTTATTGACACTCTGTTCTTCAGCTGCTCGTCCAACTTCAAGACAAAGAGCAGACTATACTGGCATTGGGGTCCGAAAATCATCAACTCACGACCGCATTGAACGCAGCAGAAGTCAGACTCAACGAACTCTATGCAGAGCAGAGTCGTTCGGAAATAGAACTGGCGCAGCGGATAGATATCTCGGAGAAACTTAGAGATCAAGTACGCGAATTAGAGAAAGAGAGGAGAGATATCCAGCGGCGATACAATGAGCAGGTTCGTGGTTACAGCCGTTGCTACTTCGTACCTGACGTGCATTCTAGACAGCGACATTCGACGCTGAGCGTCAAGCATTTTACGACAATGAACAGCACCTTAAATCACGGATTCAATCTCTGTCGCAAGCCAGGAAACAGCCGGCCCCTGCTGTGGCCCCCGATATTGAATCTGACGCAGAAACTGACTACGAAGAGGAACCCGTCGCAGCTCGCAGGCCCGAGACGCCTAAGCAGGATTTGAACGATCCAGAACAGGAGCCTGCGGAGATGACGTCTCTCCGCTTGGAACTATCCACGCTATCTACTTCTCATTCTTCCCTGCAGAGCACGTTGGTCCTCTTGCAGACCCAGCTTCTTGACCTAAAACGCGTTAATCACGAACTACAAGAAGAGAATGAGAGTTACATGATCTTGCTAAGAGAGAAGACTCTCAGCGGACAATTTGATGTCATGAAGCAAATGGCAAGTGCTAGTCAAGATGATGAAGACGATAACGATGCGGACAGCACAGACGTTGGGAGCCTTCGTAGCATCGGAAGAAGCACGCTCGAGCGAGTTGACGAAGAGGAAGTTTCCCAGGTCATCTTCGAGCAGGAGCTTGAGAAAAGCCTAGAACCTCGGGATACCGATTCCGTTTCGTCGCGCAATGGCAGAAGCACCAAACATGGACGTAGCCGTGGCGCATCCATATCTCATTCTCCGGGCAGCGGTCCCCGGGGTGAGTCCTTGGCGGATCTTCCCATTACAGGTCCTGGGCTTGATTTGGCAGCCGAGCTTGGTCGGGCTGAAAACAAGGATATCCTTTCTGGTAACACTATTGACGACCGTGATCGTTCAGTCTTGAACAACAAGAACAAGCGGCCGAAGAAGGATTCAGATAGCAGGAATGTATCAATGTCGAATGACAACGACGTCTCTAGCGGTGACCTTGATGCACTCCGTACCGAAGTCAAGGTACTCAAAGATGCTAACAAGGCACTGTCGCTTTATGCCTCCAAGATCATTGATCGTATTATTTCCCAAGAAGGCTTCGAACACGTCTTGGCTGTGGATTACGACAAAGACCCGCCTACTCCCTCTACAGCCGTACCTAAATCTAATAATGCATCAAAGCCACGACCTCAATCTGCCATTATCGGGCGCTCATCGTCGAACCCCGAGGCTTCACGTCTAAATTCACCTTCTGTACCTGCGACGCCCAAACTCTCTTCACCGCCAATGCCTAAAACGCAGCGCCGGTCTCTTTCATTTGATTGGAAGAGTTTTTCAATCTTCAATCAACCGGACAAGAAGCCCGAGGCGAATTTAAGACCTTTAACACTTACACCTGGTGCAAACCCTGTTACGGGCGCCAGGAAATTAGAAACTCAAGAAGACGAGGAAGACCGCAAGGAAAGGGAGAGGATGAATGCCACCTTGAAACTAATGGGTATTCAACCACAGTCGCCTGCGCTTGTACAGAAGTCTTTCTCGTCTCCTACTCCCTCTCACACCCCTCTGTCGCCACCTACCTCCACTTCCACTTCCACCACTACATCCAAACGGTTTTCGTGGTTTAATTCGCGGTCTACAACCGCGGACAATTTAGAAACCTCGTCTCTTAACTCCAGTCCTTCTTTGGGTAATGGTGACCACGCTCGAGTTGGTTCGGATCTAACTCAGGAAGCACTCGAGCAAGCTGAAGCGCAGAACTCTATCGCTGCTTTGGATGCTCATGAACGATCGCTGAGCGCAGAGATTGCCCGTGGATCTGGCAGTGGGTTCACTGAGATATCACCTCGGAGTGACCGTCGGAGTAGAAGAAGCGCGGGAGGCAGCGGTAGTGGAAGCACGGTCTGGAGCGCCGGTATTGGCGAGGACGGAGATGATTAACATCCATCTTATTGAGTTTTGCCCTCACTTACGATGCATTGGTTTGTTGATTCATTTTAAACTCTTAACAGTTACCCCATACATTGGTTAATATGTAATTTGGTATGGAACACGCACAACTATATACCCCTCTGTGCCTCGGACTGCTCAGCATTTATGATGAGAAAAGCTATGCGCAGGTATAACTAGGTATGGGCGCCGAAAAGGAAGTATTAAACTTGGAATACATCGAGGGTCAATATCATGAAGGCGCAGCATGCTGCAACAGTGTATTTTGAGCGTGCGTTCGGATAGTTTCGAACGGGTTCGTGGCAAATTTGGAATTACTGAGAATGAGGGGATATCGTAGTTGCTCCAGTTTTCTAAGGGCTTGTTAAATTAAGAAGGAATTGGAAGGATAACGGACTTACAATGCCCGTTTCCGCTGAGCACTGGTATAGGTTGAACTCTTTCCTTTGCCTATCTGACTCCCTCGCGTCTTTTCTGGAGAGTGTTGATCATCCTTGCTCTTCGTCGCGTCGTTACTGGTCTCTTCCCCGTCCAGGGAGGGAAGAGCGTCCTGAATGTCTGTCATGCCGTTAGCAACTTGTTCTTTGGCTTTTCTTTTCAGACGTCTGGCGTGTGATTTGGAATATGGTTGATGAGATAGCTCGAGGCCTAGATACAATCACTGTCCGTCAGATTAATTGGAATGCACAAGACAAGTACAGACGTTGCATAAAGGTTTCGTGTTTGGACTGCTGCTTGTCTTTCTTTTTTAGTCTAGATTCGGACGGTGCCGTTGTAACCTAATAGAACAGCTATGGTACAATCCATCGCCAAGGAAGCAGATTGACGCACCAAGCTATCCTGTGCAGGTACACTTTCATGGCGCTTGGCAGATGGAGCGTGTGCGACCGTTCGTTGTCTGCGATCTTTTGGCTATGAATGCGATGTTACGAAGGATACACAGCAACCAGTGTAGGCCGTACCATGGAATGCAAATGAGAGATTTGTGCAGAGAGGTGATGTCCCGAAAAGGAAAGCTCGCTCGCGTGAGCGGTAAGCGAATCTTGGCCTAATCTTGCACCATTACTTACGCTGTGACCTGTCTGGTGATGGAATCGCCTCCATCCCCCCAGCCATTGGTCCAGTCGAGGAGCCAGTCAAGGTCCCGAGGAAAGCCCATTTCAAGGGAGAACCCGTTGAGCAACAAGGATTATACTACGGGGATTGCGCTTCTCCTCGTCGTGGTCTTGCTATGGACGTTCTCGAATTTCATTACACAGGTATTGCTACTTCGTGTATTCATGCCAAACTCATTCACTGATGTGGTTAGGATATGTTCGAGGGTGGATATGAGAAACCATTTCTGTTAGTCTTACTTCTCTTCCTTTCAACTTGCTAATCACCTAACTTACGCAGAGTAACATATCTCAACACGAGCTCTTTTTCTCTTTACCTTCTTCCATTTCTGTTCAAGCGGGCATGGGGATACTACCGGGACTCAAAGCAACGTGGTATGCTAAAGTTAATGCAATCATCATTTACGTTCAAACTCTGTGTCAGCCCCAGGATACGAGTCACTCGCCGGGGAAGCCGGAGTGGATTCTGAGGTATAGAACCCACACTTAATGGTGTTCTGCCTGCCTCAATTCTGAACGATGTACAGGCTATAGATTCGAGTCTTGGCGCAATAATGCCGTCACTTGACATGCGTCCTCTTACAACGCAAGAAACGGCAAAATTAGCTTCTTTGTTCTGCTCACTCTGGTATTTATTTCACGTCGTTGATTGAATTGTGTATGGAAGGATTTCATGAATGCCTAGGTTCATCGCGAATTGGGCCGTTAATGCATCGTTAGATTACACTAGTGTCGCTAGTGCAACTATCTTATCCAGCATGAGCGGTACGTCTTCCCGTCCTCTTCGTCGCGCGCTATCTGACCAATGATAAAGGCTTCTTCACGTTGGGTATCGGTCGGGTGTTCAACGTGGAAACACTTACTGTTAAGAAAGTATGCGCTGTTTTAACCAGGTATGCTTTCCTTCCCTCCTCGGATCAGGTTGATTCATCACGAAGATATACCAGTTTCGCAGGAGTGCTTCTTGTTTCAGTTTCGGATTCGTCGGAATCCGTTGCAAGTGACGAAATCGCGCCGCATGCCACCTTGGGGGACACCTTGGCACTCATTTCTGCCGTGTTCTATGCACTCTATGTCATCTTGCTCAAAGTAAGAATAAAGTCGGAGTCTAGAATTGACATGCAACTCTTCTTTGGGTTCGTGGGTCTTTTCAACATACTTGCTGCTTGGCCTATCGGGATCTTGCTCCACATAACGGGTGTGGAAACACTTGAATGGCCAAGCAGTGGCAAGGCAGTCACTATTTTAATCATTAATGTACGTCTCAACCTAATTTTGGTCTATAGCAATTCATACCTCGTTTCAGATGGCAATAACTTGGTCAAGCGATTACTTATACGTGCTTTCAATGTTAAAGACGACCCCGTTGGTTGTCACCATTGGTCTCAGCCTTACGATCCCGCTTGCGGTGATTGGGGACCTGTTCTTGGGCCATTTGGTACGCGCCAAAGTTGTGTTTGGAGCTATTATGGTCTTCGTTGGCTTCCTCATAGTCGGCATGGACAAGACTAATATTGATGGAGAACACATACTCTTAGAAGAGACTGCGGAAGGGGAATAGAGATTGTATGTAGACATAGGTAGAATATAACAATTATGTCCCGCGTCGGCTAGGTCCGTGGTGCTTTATCGCCAAGGTCATACTGCTTTATAGTGTATTTCTATGAGTACAATAGATGAGAATGATGGTAGGTTGACGAACGAGATGGATGTCTTTTTGGGAGTGGGGTCCACGTGAATATGCGATCGAGAAGAAAAGTAACGAACGAAATCGAAGAGGCGATACAACTGTTAAATAGGATAAATAGCGAAGAAAAGGGTACCTAGACCGAGTAGACGCAGGAATGGGAGGAAGGAGGACTGCCGTACTAATACAAATTGAATACAAGGCGCATGTAGCGATGGAGATGTATGGATCGTCGTGGGCGTCATGAAAACCCAGTGGCAGTGGAGTGATATTTGACCTTCTCAAATATTCGGAAAAGGCTTATTACCAAATTGCTGCAATACATCAGGAGACCAACTCCGACGAGACATATCAGAGCGAGCTGGCTATCGCAAAGGGTATCACCCACGCTGCCTTCGAAGGTAGGGAGGTTGCTGGCTGGGCGAGGAAGTTCGTTGTACCAGGAGGTGGCGGACGGTGAGGCACATGGAACTAGGGAAGTGAAGAAATTGTCGAAGCATAGGGAGAGGGCAGCCGACCAAGCGCATATAAAAAGCACTTCTAATAGTGTATGCGCCAGTTTCCCCGAAGTACGCCACAAACCTAGGGGACGGCCGAAGTATTCGAGCTGGCAGAGACCGTAAGGTTGTTGCAACATGCATACCAAGAAAGGACACGTACGTATACTGCTGTCAAGACGTGTACTAGCGTTAACGGAGCAAAAATTATAACGAGGGTGCTGGAAGTTACCGTAAGCGGTGATTGTAGAAGAAAGACGATCAGAGAACATACGGGGAGCTTCCAAGAGCACCCATGATGCCATATTCCCGTTCTCGCTGACGCACTCTTATAGCGACGCCAAGAGCAATGGTTGTAAATGTGAGGTTGATAAAACGAAAAAGCTGTCGGGAAAACACGATTAAAATGGTAGTAAAGGAAGGGAAAATGATGATACCAGAGGAACATAAGTATTGGTCAAGATAAATGCCCTGAAACGTTTTTTCCGACGTTGCCAGACGGTGATATCCTGGCTGCCCGTCGACGACGAAGCATGTTCTACATCCCCAAAGCCGTAGGCGTCATCTCTCTCTTCAGAGCGCGACGGACCTTGGGCGGTAGGTCGTGCAGTCCAAGGTGTCTCCCAGCCGGGGGTAGCATTGTGGGTAAGAGTGAACGGGTTGGCAACGGGGTTAGGAAGGGAGATCGATAGGTTCCAGTCACGGCGATGACGCTGGGCTGTCTCTGGAGAGTCTGGTGATTTTTCACCACGGCGAACAAAGGACGAGCCCTCCCGAAAGGCGGTGGCAGTCGACGGAAGCCAAGCCATGGAACGGTCCTTGAAAGAATTTTGGGGCTTCTTCTCCGACTTTGAGGGGTCATCTGGATAGCTTGTAGTACCAGAATGTGTTGGCCAAGGATGGGTAAACGTCCACCAACGACTCGGGGAAGCGACAGATTGGAATGAACCAATGTCGGAGGGACGCGACTCGGAAACATAATGAAAGTCAGAGATAGAGGGCTGCTCCTTTGGCGATGGAGGCTCGTCCTTTGCCCATGCTAGACAGCGACGAGTCAGTGGAGCCCCACACTAGAAAACGAAAAGGGCATTACGAGGAACGGTGACGACAGTGGAGATGGTAGGAACGGTCGGACGGTTGCTGCGTATGCTGGTATGCTTGTGCATGCTCGTCGTCGTCGACGACGACGGGGGACGAGCTGGCGACGAACTCATTTGAGCATAACACAGATGGTCAACGTTTGAGTATAATCCGTGATTTCACCCGGGTCAAGCTGCCCTAAATAGCAACCGATCAGACATCCAGCGACTCTGACCAACTTGGCTTACGTCCACCATCATCATGGAGGAAGCTATTCCTTCCCTCTCCTCTGGCGTAATTGGCTCGCGTTTCGTTTCCCAGGACGACATTGAATCGGCAAAATCAAAACGTGAAGAACAGTGGAAGGCGGCTTATGCCAGGTATTTTTGCTCTCACACGACCAGGTACGTTGTCTAACATGGTCGAGACTGGGGCAGGAACCGCCTCCGCAGCAAGTCGAGGATTCATATGACGGTCGGAGTCTGGCTGAAGTGTGTATTTTCTTTCTTCTGACCAAAGTCCGTATTGACTCTCCCTTTGGTGACCTGGTTGTGATGCCTAGAAACTCGCCGCCAATAAAGTACGCCACACCTTTTCCCCACTTTCTCTCTATTCATATTCGCTGTTCTAGATTGCAAAGCAAGAGGAATACGAAGAAAAGACTAAACTAGGTCGCCTCCTTATCAAAATATCGTCAGATCCTTATCCTGACATGCTTACGATCAGCCAACCAGTTCCGCGCCTTGGAGGAAGATGAGATAATGTTTCTAGATTCCATACGCGAAAAGGAGCTGGAAGAAGAAAGACAACGAAAGCAGCTGGATGGAGAAGAAGTGAAGAGCTTCAAGGAGTACGTCGCCGCTTTCAGCTCGTCAATCCAACTATATCTTGCTTGCAATAGGGCCGTAGCAGCAAGAACGAGCGCATCTAACCCTCCACCTATCAATACCAAAGCCGCTATCGCTCCACCTACAGTCGCTCCAAAGAAGGACGTCAAGAAGGGTCTTAAAGGTGTCATTATGAAAAAGAAGGGCAGGCCGGCGCCTGTTGCGAAAACATCACAAGTCAAGGCAGACGAGGCCAACGAGAAGAGACGTGAACCCCCCATTGGTGAGGACGTATCACAGCATAGCCAGGAACCTCAAAGTAAACGGCGGCGAGTGTCAGAAAGTTAGCGGACACTGGGTCGGATACAAATATACTATTCATTAACGTCGTACTCCACTGCTTGGTGTAGGTGTCCATCGTACTTTACTCATATCCTTCTGCCCGGCGGTCCATCCTGCCACCCTTTCCATCGCATCAGCCCGTCTTGATGCTAACGTTCCCATGGTCGTTCGGTCTAATAGTCGCTTCGCTGCTGGTGTTAAATTACCTGCGGCTTCAGACCTGCGTGGCGTCCATGATGGCGGCAGCATTGTACCCTTCTTACTTATTGGAGTTCGTGAAGGACCACCGGGCGTTCGACTAAGACCCAGCAGTCCAGCTTTGGCACGAAGGCTTTTGGAAGCGTCATTTGATAGTTTCTGAGATATCCGCTCTCTTGCAGAGGGATCAGGAAGGTGAAACGGTGTAGTGGGAGGTGGAAGGTCTGCAGGATCATCGCTCTGAGATATGATCCTTGGTGTCGCATTGAGTGTGCCCCATGTCATAAGTTCTTTCACCGCTGCTGGGCCCAACTCGGAAGGTGTCGGTGAAGGAAAATTGGGTACGAGTGAGAAATTATTAATGGTCGGAGAACGAGGATGATCTAAAAAGACTACTGTCAGAAAGGATTTCATTTCGATATGCTAAGACTTGCGTACACGGCGTGCCTTTAATGGCGGCGTCGATGCGGCTGCGAGTAGGACTTGGTGGCGCAGACAGACCCCTGGACGCAGATGAAGACTCCTCTTGCAGTCGAGTACTTGAATAGACGACAACTTTGGGGTCTTGCGTGGATTTGATATCGGCTTGTGCCGCTTTGTGATACGGCGATTCATCAGCATCCGGTGGAAACATTAAAGAATTTCGAGCCTAATAGCTGAATGAGTAATGCGTAAATACGCCAGGAACAGTTGTCACCTTGAAATTCCATCCATCGACACCTGGCAGGGCGAGTATCCTTCCTAGGAGCCATCACATCGGTGACCGAAACTTGCTGGTCGTCAGCAGACTCTCGCACAGCCAATTCCTTCCCCTTCCCGTTCTCATCTGAGGCCTTCTCCTCGTCATCATCACCGTTGGTTATTAGCCCTGCAGGAGGTTTTGCAGGTTCAATCATCACCTTCTCCCGCACACCAGGCCGTGAGCTGCCTTCTGCTGGTCCTTCCAACAGCAGCTTCTCCCTTGCTGCCTCTACTCTGAGCTTGTGCCCTTCCACTCTCTTCTGAGCGTCCCATGCCCACCCCCAGCTCTCTTTCCGTGCCTGGTTCTCACTGTCCAATATCTGGGTGAAACTAGAGTTATCCTCCGATGTATAGCGCGCCTGGAATGTATCTAGGCTGACAGAGGTGTCATAGCGAGGGCGCTTCTGGGGCGGTTCGCCATGGACAGAGGGACGTGCGAAGGGGAGTATCGAATGGGGCGCTTCCCAAACCGTACGGAGTCTGAGATGGAGTCTGATTTGGCGCTGCACGTCGAGGCGCAGGAGTAGCATTTAGTTCTTCAATTCGCCGAACAGAAGCGGTAATGAGATGCGGGTCGCGTGTGTCGAGGGCATCCAAGTATTCGTTTGTAGCATCAAGATGAGCGAGTGACGGAAAGAAATCTCGTGCAATAATATGAGATAGGGCTGCCGTGTACTCGTCTTCCTCAAGAACGACTTGATGGTTCAATGACCTTTCTGGCTGGGACATGACGGTAACGGATAAAGATAAACCACGTGCTATGCTCAATCGAGTCAGGACTTGAAATATCTAAGCTCAAAACAATAATGATATCCATTGCCCTCGAATTACACCCATTAGACGACTCGTATTACGTCCTCTACGATTGGCGGAAAGGGAATATATAGGATATGTCGCTTTCAGCACTTCATCGTGAAAAATAAGTAAAGGTATTACGATACATAATGAATGTGACGGTGGTCAAGTGCCTAACGCAAAATATCCGGTAGTAATTAAAATGGATGACAGAAAACAAGGCAACATAGATAAATATGGGAGTCGAAGATACAAAAGTGCCATCAGCAAACAACGAACACGAAGAGATAATCTGACCTAAGATACACTTCTCCCAAACCTCGTAGAGCCACTGCCCGCTCTAGGGCGAAGATCACTTGCTCGAAGATCGCTTGTTCGAAGTGCTCCTTCTGCGGAGTCGCGTCGTTCGGCGCTCTCTCGCCGAGTACCTCCACCTCCATTTGGGCGGCCAATACGACTCTGCGATAACGCAGATGAAGTCGAAGACGAAGGCAGCTTGGTTTGACGCATTGTCACATTTGCGGAGTGGTCGGAAGGAAGGGAAGGGAGGGCTTTCCCAGTCTCATATGTCGAACTCCTGGATCCGGAGTTTACGGGGTTGGTAGACACTGGCCGTGGCTTATTTCGGGGTGCAGGGGGCGGTGGCATCGCAGAGGTACTCGATCCTAAGGAGGAACGCTTTGTCTGTAATTGCGGATGACCCGCAGGGCCAGTAGACCGCTTAAGTCCCAGTCCAGAAGTGTGACCATTTGAGGCCCCTGCTGAAATGGGAAGAAAAGTGGGGGTAGATGGTCGGGAGGTCGGGGTATGAACGGTACTGGATGTCGTAGCTGAACTGCCGATAGACAGCCTTGATTGTGGCCGTCTCATACCACCTGCTGTGCTCTGTGATAACCCTGTTTTATTCAGCCTCAATGTGGGGGAAGCCGATGATGCAGATGCATTAGGACGGAAAGACGTAGACCGGGAGGGACTAGATAGTCGCCGCCGTTCTCTATCTGTATCTCTGCGTGGAGGAGGCGAGTCCTCCATAATGAGAACCCATCCAGACGAATCTCCTGGACTGTCTTTCTTCTTTTCGCTTTCTATGTCAATACTGCGTCTAGATTCCGAGCTGCGTCGGTTCAAGGGGTCCCAACTAGTCCTCCCTATGATAGATTTGCTTGGGCCGGACGAAGTGGGAGTTCCGTTGCTGTTAGGAATTGGAGCATTGGCACTTATCCGGTTCGTAACGCTTCCCATTCGGAGTCGAGGCACACGAGAATGAATCTTCTGTTCCAGCGATCTGACTCTAGCCCGCATTTCAGACACCATCTGAACACCCTTACTCCTGGATGTGGTGCTCGTTGATGAGGTGGTGCTGGAAGTTGAAACTTTACGGGTTATAGGCGATGGGTTGTTCACTCGTGACGACGAGTATGGAGATGGTATTGATGTCGAACGGGGTATCCCAGTTGACCTCTGGGGAGTCGATGTCATAGGCTGGAAGCCAGCGCGATTCAATAACACAGATTGCCCTGCCTGTCTGGACGCGCTTCGCTTCTTCGGCGTGACTTCGTTGTCGAATAATAACAAGCTATCGGAGCTTCTGTCTAGCTCAGATAGCTGTAGGTCGGCGGGAGGGGGGGTATTAAAGAGGTCGTCACTGGAGTTACGGAGGACGGGAGCTGAAGACGGGGACGATATAGACTCTCGTGATGATGAGTTAGCTTGAGCAGCCAATTGATCCTTGAGGACTGAAACTTCAATATTCGCATCTGAAATACTTGAGCGCGATAAGTTTAGGACGACGTAAGTGAAACTCACCTCGCAGCTCGTCTTTGAGCCGCTGACACTGCTCTTCGAGATTAGCTTTGTCGAGGAGTTCATGTTCTAAAAGGATTTTCTCCTCGAGAGCTCGGGAATACTTCGCTTCGGCGTCAGCCAGGCTTGACGAGACCGCACGCTCTGTTCGTTCCAAATCATCATTTCCCATTTCAAGTTCGCGAAGCTGGACTTTAATCTGCTGGTAGTCTTGACGTAGCTTGTCGAGTTCGCGCTGAAGAGAGGTTGTTGTTGTGTTGTGGTTGGTCTGCAGGGTCATAAATTTGGACTGCGATGGAGTCAGGTCAATTGCGACAGCTGAAGACACGACTGGGCGCACCTTCCATTCGTCCCGCTCTATTTCTGCCCTTGCAGCCTTCACTTTGAGGTCTTGTTGTGCCTTCTCCGTCCTCTGCAGCTCGTCTTCCAACTCGGCTTCAAGTTCCTTACTGGCAAGATGAAAGTCGTCCAGTTCCGCGCGAGTTTCTGCTAGCATGTCTGCCACCTTGTAAAGGGCGGTCGAAATGTGGCGACAATTTGAATGGAAGAGAGCTCACCTCATTGTACTTTGCTCGCCAGTCGGTTGACGAGGAATAGCTGCGCATGCAGTGAGCCAACGTTGTAGACATGAGACGAAGAGAACGCACCCAAGCTGAGCATCGTCCATTGACATGACCCTTTCTCTCCTCAGAGCGTCGTTGGTCAACAGAACGGCAGCCATTGGACGACGGCGAACGATGACGGGAACTTGACGAACGAGGAGAGGCGGTAAGTCGATGCCACGGTTACCAAGTGGTCCTGTTGAAGTCAAATTGCCTCTTTTGGAATTTGCCCACTCAATGGATTGCTCAAGCACAATGTAGGAATTTACAACATTATATATTCAAGGTATCAACGAGACGGCTACAGTCCCTCGGGTTTTGCACACTTGCGCTTTTCAATCTTCCCTGTCCTCGTACACCGCATAGAAACCCAAGAGACAGGCTCCATCGTTGCTCCTGGACTGCGCATAAGTTTGTGCCTTTTCAAATATTAGGGCTACATACCTGCCTCACTCGTAGCGAATATAACACCAAGGTCGTTTCTAGCGGTCGAAATGAAATAACTTCGAGCATCTCCCAGAGAAATCTAGCTTTTTGGTGAGCGATGATCAACGCATGCAATTGAAGACGAACGACTTGTCCTCGAACAACATCTCCACCTCGAAAACAGTCGCCTATTTTGACTTTGTCCTTTTCTGTGGCTCTGACATCTTGGGAACGAATGACGCCAGTGAACTCTTCTCCGAGAGGCAGTGGGATGCCGTCTACGACCGATATTGACAGCAGAGCTTGCACTGGAGACAACCGTGTTACGGAACCAAGAACAAGAGAATTCGGGGCTGGAGGGTGGGGCTTAACCCGGGATATCATCAAAGTCTACAGGAACAGTTCCAGATATCAAGCGGTGAAGTGAGGATAACACCAACAGATCCATCATAATGGGGCGTCCCGACGAGACTGGCGCGAACTTGGTCGTCTTTTGTGTAAATACCGCGCCCCAGACAGGGAACAGGGCCGCGAGAAAGCGGTATAGGTTGTCCTGGAAGAACTAAATCAGACGACATGGACAAAACCAAAGTCCGAAATCTCGGTCAAATGCGTCAAAGTTTGTACCTAAATTTTGCCTGAAATTTGTCATTGGGGTAACGCTACCCATTTTGGGCAGGTACCCAGACGCCGCAAAATAATTCCAGGTGTGCCAGCTACCTACCGTCATCTTCTGTCTCTCTCTCCATGGCCACCTCGGTTGCTCGCATTTTCGCGCGTCGTATGTGCACATATCTTACTTTGTAGACTCCTCTCATTATTCTTCAGGCTTCCATGTCTCCGCCCGGAGACACGCGCTGTCGCCTTTCAATATGCCTGCAATGAGTCCTACAATGTCAGAAGGAGGGATTGCGTCGTGGAAGAAAAAGGAAGGTGAATCCTTTGCTTCAGGAGATGTCCTGTTGGAGGTGGTGAGTCATGTTGCAGGTTCGTATTGTCAGAAAGCAATGACACGGTTCACTTCAGGAAACAGACAAGGCCACAATTGATGTTGAGGCCCAGGACGACGGTATTCTTGCAAAAATCATGGTACGTATTGGCTTGGATTATTTGTTCTCAACTCCTTAGCGAGTTCACTAGGTTCAAGACGGCGCGAAAGGCGTCCTGGTGGGCACTCCCATTGCAATCATCGGAGAAGAAGGGGATGACCTGTCTGGCGCTGCCGACGCTGCGGCGAAAGCCATCTCTTCTTCAAAACCCAAAGAGGAGAAGCCGACTGAACCGCCCAAGTCCGAGCCTACTCCGAAGACTGAATCATCACCGAAATCCAAGGAAGACATCAAAGCTGAACTTCCTTCCGGCGATCGAATTTTTGCTTCTCCCATCGCTAAGAAAATTGCTCTGGAACGCGGTATCCCACTGTCAAAGGTTAAGGGATCCGGTCCTTCTGGTCGTATCATTCGCGAAGACGTCGAAAGCTATAAGCCATCCGCCGCCGCGCCGCCAGTTAGTCAACCACCAGCAGCTGCCGTCCCACACTATGTCGACACACCCGTCTCAAATATGCGCCGCACCATTGGCACTCGTCTGGCGCAGTCCAAGCAGGAGCTTCCCCATTATTATGTTACGGTTGATATCAAGATGGATAAGGTTCTTAAGCTGCGCGAAGTCTTCAACAAGACTTTGGCAGACAAAGGTGCGAAGCTGAGCGTCAATGACTTTGTTGTCAAGGCCGTCGCTTGTGCCTTGGCCGATGTTCCAGAGGCGAATTCCGCGTTCCTCGGTGAAGTCATACGGACGTGAGTTCGATGTATAATTATCACCTACAACGTACTCAAACCTCTGCTCAGATACAAGAAGGCGGATATTTCTGTTGCCGTCGCCACCCCTTCTGGTCTTATCACACCCATTATCAGAGATGTAGGCGCCAAAGGCTTGGCTACTATCTCTACTGAGGCCAAAGCCCTTGCGAAGAAGGCGCGCGAGGGGAAGCTGGCACCATCAGACTACCAGGTTAGTCTTTTCAACGCCGTTATACTTCTTTCTGCTGATATGGTATCCACTTTAGGGTGGTACATTCACGATTTCTAACCTCGGCATGTACGACGTCTCTCATTTCACAGCCATTATCAACCCTCCTCAATCATGCATTCTTGCTGTCGGTTCCACGCAAGCAACCATCGTCCCTGCACCTGAGGAGGAGCGCGGCTTCAAGACTGCACAGATCATGAAGGTGACGTTGAGCTCTGACCATCGGACAGTTGATGGAGCAGTTGCGGCTAGATGGATGTCGGCCTTCAAAGGATATCTCGAAAACCCCTTGACATTCATGCTGTAAATCTGGTTGCATTGAGAGAGCTCTATTATTCTACGTCGTCTTCATTTATTTAGACTTTTCTGACCTCGTACCACCATGTTTTGAACCCGCTTTGCTCATCTTTTGCACTGTGTTGTATAAGTTCCATGCCGCAGAAGCTCGCATAGCTACAGGTCACGCGCACAAGTCTTGAGAAATACGTCAAGCGGAAGCAATTTTAAGCTATCTTCCCTAAATCCTCCCACACAAGCACACGTCTCAACATCTCGCTCAGAACGCGTTATCCGATCCATGGCTACCGTAGCGGATCCTAACTGGAACTCCAGCAGGGATGCATTCTTGACTTCGATGCTCGAGCAACTACTTCAAGCCCGTCGAGAAATTGAGACTCTCAGGGAACGCGTCAATTCTGCTGAAAAAGAGGTTGGTAGGCACTGACCACCAGCCCAGCAACCGGTGCTGATCAAATTTGTTATTATAGCGCGCTAAATGTCGCTGTCAACGCGTCGATCCAACTATTGGCTTTCCGGGCCAACTCGGAATGCAGCCTCATGAATGGCAGACGGATTTGACTATCAGATTACAAACCGCTGAAATAGGATTCAACAAAGCGAAAGAGGAATGTAGCAACATGAAGGAATCGGTGCGTTTTTTCTCTTGAAAACATCCAGGCACTTATGTTTTGCGCATAGCTCACTGCTGCAAATGCAGAAATGGCGTTCGTCAAGAAGCGTAACCAAGAATTAGAATTCGAGCTTTTCGAAGTTCGAACTCTTCTTGAACAAGTGCACCTACCCACTGTTCTAAGAAACAATTACGCTGTTCAGGCCTTTCCAGATAATGTGCGCGTTCGTGAATTATTTTGTGCATGTCGTGTTCATCCATCTTTCAGGCCACTGCACCAAACATGGGCAGTAATATAAATGGGCATTGGTCGCTCGATGAAGGATCAGTACCCGGACTTCTTGCTACAATTCAGGCTCAGGACACGGAGGTATGAAAAGTCAAATTGCGTCTAGTCAGCAAGTGGTTGATCTCCTTTTTAGATAAAAGCTTTACAAGAAACAGTTAACAAAGAGCGCTCTGTGAACAACCAGTTGGAGCAGAAGCTTGCGGCCGTCGTCTCTGAGATGAAACACACGGGTAAAACTGTTTTAGAGACCATTAACACAAGATTACACGGAACGGTAAAACATATATGTGTATTAATCGATATCTTAGAAATTTACATTCTGATTTTGAAGGGAAATCCAAGTCGCAATCCTGGAGCGGACAAAGAATCTACTCTTCCCATTGATCGCCAATCTTCTACTCGCACGCTGCGGCCCAAGAAATCGTTGCTGGCAACATTGGATGATGGCACCTCATCGAATAATACCATCTCATATGTCACCGATATACCAGGTGAACGACTGAAAACCTTACGAGACTTTGACACGATCATCCCTCCTGCTGCAACTATTACCAGCACTTTGTACACTCGGGCGTTCTTGGGGGCGAACATTGGTGGTAGCATCCAGCCTCTTATTGTTAGGTCCGTTAGTTTCGCCTCTTGGATCCTATAGTTGCCAAACATACGGTCTTTCTAGAGTTACGAATAGTCAAACAGCACTTGCTCAAAGCCATGGAATAGACTGCTATCTGTGCCCTAACTTGGAGCATAACCCTTGGTGTCCTACCACTCCTGGACAGCATGGATATATCTTCGTAGGCCTTGGAGTGGACAAAGACACTTTTGTGGGAAAGGGAGAATTCTATACGCTTTTTGTTGGTATCAAGGAGGGTCCCGCGAGACGTTTCCGCTATCTCGGGCGGTACACTGCTACACATGTAGAACCTCTGACGGTTGCGGAGTGGAATACTCTCGCTCCATCTGTAAGACACTCCATGAATATCAGGGAACTTTCATTGACATTCAACAGGTTCAGTCGACTTACTCCGAAACGACGAAGAAAAAGACAAAGGACAATAGGCCGACGGAAAAGATAAAGAGTCTGTACGACGAAGGAGCGCTCAATGTTCCTTGTGTCCTTCTCAAATGCGTAGACTTTGACGACGAACTTTCAAGCAGTTTGGAATTGGCCCTCCTTAACGGTCCGCAGCAGAAAACTGTGTCCGTCTCTCCTTCAAAGCGGCGGCGAGAAACTCAAGACGAAGGGGAAAATGTCAGTCATACACGTACCCGAAGGACGACAACTAGCCTGAGTGGAATCAGCGCTTCGAGTGTTAGTCACCTATGATCATAGGATGAGTATGTATTGAATATATAGGTCATCTCCTGGTGTAAACATAGCACCGCGTACATATACGAATACCCACAATACCCCTACCTGACAGCTGTACTTAATCTCGTTCTGGGAGAAATTATTACTTTTTATCGCACTTGAGCTCGTGCAGTTTCCTTTTTGGATCTTCGAATCGACCCTGATCTGATCAGCCAAAGACTACTTTACTCCACATATGCCGGGACGGACACGAAAGAAATCACCACTAAAGGCGCCCGGTACGAAATGTCACAGTCGCAGGATAACGTAGATATTCACGTTGCTGCAGATCGTCCCTATCTAGCACTCGGACTGGAAGGATCAGCGAACAAACTGGGCGCTGGGATAATCAAGCACGCTGAAGATGGGTCGGTTACAGTGTTGTCGAACATTCGGCATACATACATCACACCTCCGGGGGAAGGATTCCAACCTCGAGATACCGCGCTCCATCATCGCGAATGGGCTCTCAAAGTCATCGATGACTGTTTGAGGCAGGCCAATGTATCAATGCATGATATGGACTGCGTATGCTTTACGAAAGGTTGTTCTCGTCTCCGATGGAATTCCAGATTGCAATGAATGTGACCTTACTTTTTAGGCCCGGGAATGGGTGCACCATTGCAGTCAGTAGCTCTCGTTGCGCGAACACTTTCTCTTCTGTACGACAAGCCGCTTGTTGGCGTGAACCATTGTGTTGGTCGTAAGTACTCAATCGCCGACCACATCGCATGCTTTACCTTCTGATAGACATTGAGATGGGACGTGAAATCACCGGAGCTCAAAACCCCGTTGTCTTGTATGTTTCCGGGGGAAACACGCAGGTCATTGCATATTCTCGTCAGTGTTACCGTATTTTTGGAGAAACACTCGATATCGCTGTCGGAAATTGCCTTGACCGGTTTGCACGAGTGATCAATCTGAGCAACGACCCGAGTCCCGGATATAATATCGAGCAAGAGGCAAAGAAGTCCGTCATTCTCGCTGATGCTCCCAATACAATACTGAATTATAGGCAGGGGTAAACGACTTGTGTCAATACCGTATGCTACCAAGGGGATGGATATTAGTCTTTCGGGGATCTTAACTTCTATTGAGGCTTATACCTTTGACAAGCGTTATCGACTCGAGGGTGTGGCCGACAGCTCAGAAGATGACATTATCACCCCTGCAGACTTGTGTTTCTCCTTGCAGGAAACAGTTTTCGCGATGCTAGTGGAGATTACTGAACGTGCCATGGCACATATCGGCAGTAAAGAGGTGCTCATCGTCGGTGGTGTCGGATGTATGTTCTCAATACATTTACATGATGTAAAATCATTCACCCCCTTCTAACAGGCAATGAACGGCTCCAGGAGATGATGAGGATAATGGCCGCCGAACGTCACGGGCAAATCTTTGCTACCGACGAGAGGTATGTTTGAGAATTATACTACATGTCAATTTAGCATGACGCATCATCAGATTCTGCATAGACAACGGAATTATGATTGCTCAGGCAGGTCTCCTCGGTTTTAGGATGGGATACAGCACACCTTTGACTAAAAGTACCTGCACTCAAAGGTCTGTGAGCGCGGCCTGTGTCCCTTATGATGGCTAACATGAATTCAGATTCCGCACTGATCAGGTGCATGTTGCTTGGAGGGCGTAGTCATCTGTGCTTTAAGGGTATTGTAATGTATAGTATATGTATGTGCATCGATAATAAGTCAGAGGGCTCTCTTCCTGTCGATAGAGGTCTAATTCTAAATCTGCTTCTGTAGGCATCATTTGGCTGCAACGTTGGCAGAAACTAATTTCCACCCTTCAGGATCTGCTGCTCGCAGCTCTTCGCCCAGTTTCTCAAAATGTGCCCACCACCACCGGTTAGTTTCATCGAAGGGACTACCAGTACCTTCCTCCGGTACCCTCGCCTTCCAGGGCTTATCGGGAAGAATGTAATGCAGGCATCGAACTTCTTCGTCACGCCAGATCTTCGGATGGACAACCTGTAGCGTCCGAAGTGCGTTGTAGTACCAAGGAAGAGGCTTCCACATCCCTTTGAAATGCTCAATCATGAGGTCTTGGTCTGCAAACGTGAAGTTTTCAACTTCGGCAGAGGTCATAAGTCGTTCAATGATAGCCTTCGCCACAGCCATCGAGGGTTTGAGAACCACGACCCCAGAGTTGAGCTGGCTGTACGGGCGAGGTTTTCCCTCCGACCACTGAGGAGGTGGAGCGTTTGGACCGGAGACGGCACTGTGGGCGCAGTTCTCGGGAATCCTATAATATCATATTGGAAAAAGATGGCGATATTGTGCAGGGCTACTAACCAATCGGCAGGATAGTGAGGAAGCTTCCGAGGGTTGCAAGCGCAGACATGGGCAGCGGCGACCTGATCTTTGGGAAGGTCGAGATCCATGAGCTCATCCATGTTTCTAAGGATAATCACATCGGCATCCAGAAGGACCACTCGCTTGAGAAACCGGATTGAGTTGGCGTCATGGCCCCTAATCCAAAGCAAGACGTACATCGTAATCCACCATCTCAAACGTACTAAGATATACTGTTATCAGATGGACACGCGGGTACTTAGATCGACAGGGATCGCTTACCGAACTTTAGACCACGTATCGGCAAACCTGGCATCGTGGACGTCGAATCTCTGACGACTTGCATCTGGGGCGACCACGCCCACATCGACGCTGATCAGACCCCGATTTTTGAGGACATCACGAACATCTTGAGATATATCCGGCGTGACCATCACTATCAGCGGGTACTTTGATTTTGCAGCCTTCAGACCGTAATCTACGACAAGAAGGCCCGGCAAATAAGCTGTCTTGGACAGGAGGGAGACCCAGGCGGCTTTGGGAGACATGGCAGTGTGGTAGAGAGGCAGGCGATGACCAATGATTGCGTATTTCGATCCCTACGTTGTGAATTATCTTGCCTCGGTAGGAGCACGATCAGAGCACAAGATGGCTCGGATATCCGATTGCCGTACATTGTCAGCGGCATCCAACGCCTCTCAGTGCGGATCTTTTCGTTATTTTTTGCCACTAATTCCAAGTGTAGAATGATGAAGAGATTTTTCCGATCGATTAAATCCCCGGTTCCAACATTGAGAAAATGCTGGTACGGCCGGAACCTTGCACCGGATCACTCCAAGCTGATCAGCTGGGCAGAATTACATGTTGCATAATGTAGTAACTAATACAAGGCGTCATGCACGTTATCGTAGATCGGCACCCAACTGCTCCGGCAACGAGGTAGCAAGGTGACGTTTCGCTCTATTCTCAGCTCCCTTCCCACGCAGTATATTCTCGATGTAAAATTCACCGGCCTGTTAGGAGATAAATAGTCACCCGACAACATAGGCCTCAAGACGCGCACCTTGTAACTGCTGCGAACCAACGGTCCGCTAGCAACGTACAGAAATCCCATATCTTCGGCGACTTGCTTCCACCGCTCAAATTCTGCCGGTTCAACGTAACGGTCTACTTTCATATGTCGTTTAGTGGGGCGCATGTACTGGCCAAATGTTACAACGTCTACGGAGACTTTGCGAAGCTCTGAAAACGGATGTTAGCCGCGTGCAAAGCATCACAACTAAGAGAAATGACCTCGCAACGCATCTAAGATTTGTTCACTTGTTTCGCCAACCCCAAGCATAATACTAGTTTTCGTTATTCGGACACCCTCGTGTTTGGCATGTTCCAGCACTTTCAGACTTTGTCGGAACGATGCCCGTCTATCCCGGACATACGGCGTCAGAGCCTCTGCCGTTTCAATGTTATGGGCATATACATCGAGCCCAGATTTCGCGACAAGGGACACATGAGATAGAGAGCCAGCAAAATCTCCGGTCAGTGCTTCAACTAAGATATGGGAAGCCCTGAACCGAAGTCAGATTTGGAAGATAAGATTCAGAAAATGTGGACGCACTTTTGCTTAATCTTCCGTATTGTTTCTGCGAAATGGTGGGCACCACCATCAGCGAGATCTGGCGTGCATGAGTCACACAATGGAGATATAGGAGAGATGAAAGCATACCATCTCTATCGACACTTGTAAGAACGATATAGCCCAAACCCCATCGACTAATGGCCTCGGCAGTATTCTCCGGTTCATGTGGATCCAAAGGCGGCGGTGTGCGAGATGTCTTGACGGAGCAGAATCTGCAGCCACGAGTACATGTATCACCCATGAGCTATTCTTATGAGCCGCTATATTCTTGTTTAGAGCCTGGGTTCTCACCATTATGGTAGCAGTAGCTGCACTTCGGCCCTCTGCCTCGGTGGCGCCTTCTTTACCACCCCAGCAATCACCAATGTTAGGGCAACGAGCCTCCTCACATACAGTGTGAAGACCCAATCCTCTCAGGTCTTTCTTGATCTTAGAGAACGAGGCTCCCGATGGAATAGAAGTTTTAAGGTATGACGGAAGACGGGGACTAACGAGAGTTCAGTTCTGGAAAGAAAAGGCCATTCAAAGGCATACCCTCGAGCATTTCCGAGCATAACACGTTCAGGAGCCTCGCCTGAGATGAACTCATCTAGCGAAGGTCCAGCTGCCAATGCTTCCCTAAAATTTGGTTTGGCAGGGGACGACGGTGTTGCGAGGAATCGGACCTGAGGAATAGGACGCAGTCGGCGTGGTCGCACGAGCGAATACATTGCTGACACTAGCACCAGAAGAGACTACGGTGCAGGACCAGCAAGGTCGAATGACAGCAAGAGGAATTCAAATTACATCATCATTGGGCGAATGTTTCGGACTCGGCCGACACCGTCCCGACTTGGTACTCAACGCTGATGAACGCACTTTCTCGTCGGGAAGAGGACAGTCTGCTGAAGGCTACCAAGGCCTACGCACTCAAACAGTGCGATCCTGTAGTCAAAGGCGCGTCTTTGCCTCATAATCCCACTATTGGTCTTACAGAGATGGAGCAGAATTTGCCGACTGCATGTCTGGACGTTTGATTTCGGTGGCTTGGGCCTGCAAAGACAAGCTGAGGGTAGTCGAAAAGTGCATGATTCAATAGTCGGTATTTTTTTTTGACGTTGTTCTTCACTGATGCTGTTCCATAGTACTGGACCAGAGTCTATGGATATCGTCCGGGGGGAATATCTCAAATTGCGAAATCAGCGGCAAGAAGAAAAACGCCAAATGTTTGACCAGTCCTCGGCATCGTAGCCGAAAATCATGCCCTTCCGCACTTGCATCTACACTTTTCACGACCGGGGAACTTCTTATACGATTATCCTAATTTATACAATTATACGAGACGGCCACTGATCACTTCTTTCCGTTCACCGAATTCCAATGCTTTTTAGCTGCCATCAACGACGTAATCAACCTGCGATGTAAGTGGTTAGTGACGGAGGTGGTTATACATGCTATGTCTGCTGACCCAAAGATACCCAAGACACCGTCATTTAGATTCGTCAGGCCCAGTCCAGTTGCGGGAATCCAAATATCGAGTGAGTCGAGCGTAAGCTGATGCAGAGTAGCCGCACGTGAACTTGGGCGTGATTTAAGATTAATGTGTATTTTCAAGAACGATAGACGTACACTTTCAGAGCCGTAGCCCTGGTAGAGTAGTCGGCTTCGGTACCAAGGTCCTTTTCGCCGACAGACTTTCCTTTTTTCAAAGCAGACATCTCTTTGTGTATCCGAAGCATCTAGTTGATTTACCACGTTAATGAAAACCATAACGAACCCGCGACGACTGACTTTGATCATCCCATTAAGCAGACCGAAAACAAGTCCAGTAAACCAAAATCTGTTGGAGAGTCCTCTGTATCTTCTGGGCGGTTTCAGACTTGAACTGAGCAAACTTTATGGAGTTCGCCTGAAAGATATAAGATGACAAGAATTTGACTGACGGTAGCCTGAGGCATGGCTCACCCAGACCAAGCTGTCGAGGGACAGGTACCCAAAGTAAGCTATTTGTCGAGCAATAGTTGTTATCTGTTCTGGCGCTGAAGAGGAGGATGAAAGTACAGCACGAAGGGCTGCCTGTAAGTTCTCCATAGGTTTCCCCAACCGAAGAACTGAGTTCCGTAAGTAAGAAAATGCAGCACATCGACAAAACGAAGACAAACGTTTGCGAGCAGTCCCGAGATGTGTTTTAAGGGCACTCCATGGAACTGCAGCATCCTTTTCGCCACGAGAAAGCAGATACCATGCGTAGAATCTGGCAAAATATTGAATGGAACGGTAGATCTTGTGCGGTTAGTATGGCAAGCGGCGGCGAGGGGCCAGAGATATACCTTGTCCCTTCCAAGGGTGGTGGTACCAAATTTGAGGGACTGAGAGACGGCTGGATGGAATACGACCTGGGACGCGATGGTGGACATGGTTGGCTGCTGTGGGGACTGACAGCCAAGTATTTGTATGCGTGACCGGGGAACTCACCAATTCACGTGTTTCCCCACAGGAGCGGCACACCGGTCCGAATCCTCAATTGAAAGCAATGACGTAGATTCCGCCAAAGAGACTCTCAGACATCGAAGATTAACAGCTGCTCCGAGCTCAAGTCGAAAAAACTTCAATATGCACGCCAGGAAGCGATCCCTTCCCATGCCGAAACAGCGCGAATGCAGCGCTACGTTGCTCTTGCTGCTCGGTACTGACGTACGCAATTCAGCGGAAAAACTCGGACGGAAACCGCCGTTTCCATCTTGCTGCCGGATTGTCAAGTTATTCCAGGTTCCTTCTCCTTTCCCCCGCCCATTTCTCGCTTTTCTCGTGTTTCCGCCAGTCTAATCACACGCACAATGTCGACAACACTCTACACAAAGGTCATGCGGCTCATAATCACAGGCTTCTTCACTCACGTGACACCATACAGTTGAATCTTAGAACCACCCAGGGCCTGGCCAGATCTCTGCGACTCTTCTCTAGCTCCTCTGTTATCATGGTTAGACATTCAAGCTTTTGATCCACCAAAGCTCACATCGATTCAGTCCGACTCCACTTTCCGCGTCGAAAAAGATACCTTTGGTGAACTTCAGGTTCCCGCGGACCGGTACTGGGGAGCACAAACACAACGGTGCGGATTCGATGCGTTGTCGCCGATAGATCTCTGATCTCCCCTATAGATCCTTACAAAACTTCGACATTGGTGGCCCTACAGAACGTCTCCCTCCTCCTCTTATTAAAGCCTTCGGTGTCCTCAAGAAAGCTGCTTCCGTCGTCAATGTCACCTACGGCTTGGACCCAAAGGTCGGCGAAGCCATCCAGAAAGCAGCTGATGATGTTTGTGCAGCCTCAGTATCGGATTCCCTCCCTCCCTCACGTTTCGAATAGGTGATTTCCGGAAAACTCATTGACCATTTCCCCCTTGTTGTATTCCAGACGGGTAGCGGTACCCAGAGTAATATGAACGTCAACGAAGTTGGTTGCGTCTATGTATTCGATATTCAGTGGTTAAAATCAATCGTAGGTGATCTCCAACAGAGCCATCGAGCTTCTTGGCGGCGAACTTGGATCAAAGAAACCAGTACACCCGAATGACCACGTTAACATGAGCCAAAGCAGCAACGACACGTTAGGATCATGTTGCCATTATGCGAGTCCAGTTATTTGACACACAATACAGGTTCCCCACTGCTATGCACGTTGCCGCCGTCACAGAGCTCAGTCGCAACCTTATCCCGGCTTTGACTGAACTCCGTGATGCTCTCCATGCAAAGTCAGTAGCCTTCGATAGCATCATCAAAATTGGTCGTACGCATCTTCAGGTAAGCTTACAGCAAGGATGACTGAATATAGCTTATGATCAAAACAGGATGCAACTCCACTCACTTTGGGCCAGGAATTCAGTGGTTATGTTCAACAAGTCTCCAACGGGATTGATCGTATCAACGATGTTCTTCCACGATTGAGCCTTCTTGCGCAAGGTGGAACCGCTGTTGGTACTGTACGTCTTCTAAATGAGAATACGACCGCTGCGTGACTGACCAGGGCTACAATAGGGTCTGAATACCAAGAAGGGTTTCGATGTCAAAGTTGCAGCAGAGATTAGCAAGATAACTGGATTAGAATTCAAAACTGCCCCAAACAAGGTATTTACTTGGTTTATGCGACTTGTCCTAGCTGAACTTTTTTGGTTGCAGTTTGAAGCTCTTGCAGCACATGATGCCCTAGTCGAGGCACATGGGGCCTTGAACGTCATTGCATGTTCCTTGATGAAAATCGCCAATGATATCCGATACCTAGGATCTGGGCCTCGTTGTGGTCTGGGTGAACTCAGTCTACCGGAAAATGAGCCTGGCAGCAGTATTATGCCTGGCAAGGTCAATCCTACGCAATGCGAGGCTTTGACCATGGTTGCTGCCCAAGTCATGGGAAATCAGACTGCCGTCAGTGTAGCTGGTGCTAGTGGGCAGTTCGAGGTATGGGAACCGCACAGTGTCCGGTTCTTCATTGACCAATTTCCTCAAACAGCTTAATGTCTACAAACCGGTCATGATCAAAAACGTGCTACAAAGTATCCGTTTATTGGCTGATGGTGAGTTTGATTCGTATTAGAACGACTCAGCGAGTTCATGGCTACCAAAGGTTCGCGCTCCTTCACCAAGAACTGCGTCGTCGGTATCCAGGCGAACGAGAAACGAATCAATACGCTCCTTAACGAGTCTCTCATGCTTGCTACAATCTTAAACAGCCATCTCGGCTATGACAGTACGTGGTTACAGTCCATGGAAGGCCCTCTTTTGATAAGTTACCATGACAGATGTCGCGAAATGTGCAAAGAAGGCACACAAGGAAGGGACTACATTGAAGGAAGCCACCGTCGCATTGGGATTCCTGACACCGGAAGATTTTGACCAGAAAGTTCGCCCAGAACTGATGTTACATCCGGACCCAGAGAACTGATGTTGATTGGACGAAGTAATGAATTTATGAAATGGCGTGGTGTTTCAACGGGGATGATGCGATCGAAGGCAGGACCCCGAAAAGGCAGCAGGAGCTGGACTCAGATCATGTTCAGATGAGGGGCCGAATGATGACTGACTGAAAGCTTGGAAAAAGACCAGTTGGAACAGAAATTTACTTGAAAGTCATCAGCAAAAGTGAGAATGAGCATTAGAACTCTTGAAACTGAGCTGCGGCAAGGATTGAGCCAGAATGTCAGCTAGAACATCCTTTTTGGTCGGAATGACAAGAGTGAGCGTTCCAAAAAGGTAAGACACCACGCAATGGCAAAATTCGAATGCCAGGCCTTAGTTTTAGTCCACTCTCCCACCCTGCTCATCAGTCCCCACTTTTGCCCGTCGTTTCAACTTCGAACTCATTTTCATCGCCGTCGTTGTCGTCGAGCCCGACGACGTTGACGACATATTCGTTTACCATCGGGCCCTGTATACGGCGTCGAAGCGTCTTCACCTTCGGCTCTGCTCCCACGAGGCTCTTTCCGTCGTGGCAGGCGCTATTTTCTTGTTTTCCCTTTCCCATCGTTTTGCACCTGTAATTTTACCAGTGGACCTCCCCGTTATTAGCCATGTCGCTCAGCCGGATTCTCAACGACGAACCCTCGCCTGCCCTTTCCGCTAGGTCGACTTTCACCTCCTCTTCGCGCAACATGCCAATCGACGCTGTGCAGAGAGATGTACCATCTCCGTCGGCCTTTCCCAATGCATCGCCTCGCTCCCAATCCCGAATGTCCGATTCCTATCGCAATGTGCCTCCTCTTCCACGAGTTCACGGCCGTTCATTGCCCAACCATGACCAGCCAGACCATTGGGATCCATACCTAGTACCGCATCCACGGAACAACATGGCCGCTAGTTCCAGTTCTGTCCGTTCCGAACTTGTCGACCGTGAACGCGACATCAACCGATCCGCGTCTCCAGACGGCCAAGTCCACCTTTCGGGTAGTGGGGCAGAGAGAGATTCGGTACCTAGGAAGCGTCACAAGGGCGACGACGACGACAGCGAGTATCGAGTTGCCGACGAACGACGCGTAAGTCCTTGCTTTGTATGTCAGGAGTGTTTTACGTACCTTTCATAACCAGCATCAGCTGTTTAACTCAGCAAACCGGCCCCAGGATGCGCTCTCGGATACATTACCGAACCAAGGGTCCCCCGCCCGGCGTCTCAACGAGGATATCAAACCTCGACCATCAAAACACATGAACGAAGAGGATAGACTTGCGTCCTCTGATCTTTCAGATTGTGAGGAAGTTTGGATTGCAGAGCTGAGCGATTACATCCTGGAGACGCAAAAGCGCTTCAAACAAGTTGAACAATGGTTCAATGAAAGCACTAGAGTGAGCTAGCAACACTTTTCTCTTCTGCACCCTGTTACTCAGCCACTGTAGGATCGGACCGCCAAAACGGCCGAAGACATGTCCCATTATTATTCACGAAAAATTGCCAAGATCCCAATGCCTCCACCTTCGCCTCCGCCCATGCTAGCTCCTCCAGACAGTCCACGGTTTAATGGCTACGAATATCCAGATGTCCCCATTCAAGATACTCCAGACCTGCGATGGCCCGTATACGTCTCCAGGTCCGGATACGAATAACACACCAGAGCCTAATCTGTCAATAAGACTGGGCAAGGGGAAGGAACGCGCTAAAAGGCAAGCCTCGGGGGCTATGTCTGATGAAAGTAGCGAGTTGTATGCTCCCATATCGCGAGAGCGAGGTCATGCCAGCAAAAAGAGGAAGTTGGAGGCGTCAGAGTTTGATATGCTGGTGGATGCGTCACTTTCTGGCGAGCTCATTTCGCCTGCAATCGTCGCGAAAACCTCTATAAAAGGCAAAGGGAAGGCAAAGCAACAGCCACCACCCGCACAGATAGAGATCAGTGAGAGTGCTTCCTCCAACGCTAAGCCTCCGCGCAAAAGGCCTGGTCCCAGGAAGAGACTGCCTTTTGCCACAGATTTGGAGATGGAGTTGGCGTCGCATCCTCCTTCTATCGCTGGAGATGCAACACCTTCGGTGTCCTATTCAAGACCTTCATCGCCAGCGCCTATGAATTCAACCGTTATCTTTGAACTCGACGAGGAGATACCTCCTCTGAAGAAAGCGAGAAAATTAGATGATGGTGCTATGATCAAACGGGTCAAAGCTCTCGAGGATGCGCAACGTAAAGTATGGACAAACATTGCTAGAAGAGATGTTGCCAAGGTTTGGACGAGCGCCTCATTTGCATCCACTATGACTTACGTGTACAATCCAGGTCTATAAGTATCATGCGCTAGGCTATCAAGCTCGAGTGTCTCAATCCGAAAGAATTGCCAAATTAGCCTCTATTCAAGCGCGCAAACCGTTCACAAAGACACCCAAAGGCATCAAAGACACGCAGGCCAAGGCTAAACGACTAATGCGTGAGATGCAGGTCTTTTGGAAAAAGAATGAGCGCGAGGAGCGAGATGTTCGGAAACGTGAACATAAGGAAGCAATGGATCGACTGAAGATGGAGGAAGAGAAACGAGAGGCCGCACGACAAGCACGAAAACTTGAATTTTTGATTAGTCAGACAGAACTCTACAGCCATTTCGTCGGGAACAAGTTGAAGAGTATGGTTCTATCTCTTATCATGGTTGTTCGATCTAACACGCTGTGTAGCATCTGAGATGGAAGGCGAATCCAGCAGTGAGCCTCCCCCTGCCGGAGCTGATCTTGAAGACATCAACCCTGAGACTCTCGGGGACATCAACTTTGACGACGGTGAGTAGCTGAATTCATCGATTTCGTATCCCATGCTCACAAATTCTGTTAGACGATAAGTCTAATATGTATAGACATGCAAGGCACAACGCTCAAGAGGCTATCGCTCTTGCCAAGCAGAAAGCGGAAGAATTTGACGCCCATGCTGCCCGGGAGCGCAAAAACAACGAAGCGAACCAACCTGTAAAAAGTCAATCACAAGATCAAGCTGACGGTGAAGCTGAAGTTGACGAGGAAACAGGGGCGTCTAGTGCCCCACTTCTGGATCGTACGTCTTTTCAGCCTGGTTATTTCCGGGTGCTCACATGCCTGCTGTTTCCAGTGGACTCGGACGAACTCAATTTCCAAAACCCCACGTCTCTCAGCGGGCCCCTTACTATCGGCCAGCCGAAGATGTTAATGGCTCAATTGAAGGAGTACCAGCTCAAGGGCTTGAATTGGTTAGCGACGTTGTACGAACAGGGTATCAACGGCATCCTTGCCGATGAGATGGGTCTTGGAAAGGTAATCGCTGTATTGGTTTATGTGGCATAATATGCTTAACGTTTAATTTGAATAGACTGTTCAATCTATTTCTCTACTTTCGTATTTGGCTGAAACCCACGACATTTGGGGACCATTCCTTGTGGTGGCACCTGCTTCAACTCTGCACAATTGGCAGCAGGAAATCACTCGGTTTGTTCCTCGATTAAAAGCATTGCCTTACTGGGGAAATGTCAAGGACCGTGCCACTCTTCGGAAGTTCTGGAGCAAGAAAGAAATAAGCTACAATCAGGACGCGCCATTTCATGTTCTCATTACTAGTTATCAGCTGGTAAGTTGTGTTGAGATCATCCAAATTGTCTTAGAAGTATTGATTTTTGCCTGCTCCTTTCTTAGGTCACTCAAGATCAGCAGTACTTTCAACGCGTCAAATGGCAGTACATGATATTGGACGAGGCGCAGAATATCAAGAACTCTTCCAGTGTTCGGTGGAAAACTTTACTGGGGTTTCAATGTCGAAATCGACTCCTGCTAACAGGAACCCCGATACAGAATTCCATGCAAGGTACCTGGAGGTCTTCGTAAAGTGTGATCTCATTCTGACGAGCGTTTAGAGCTGTGGGCTCTTCTGCACTTTATCATGCCAAGCTTATTCGATTCTCACGATGAGTTCAACGAATGGTTTTCCAAGGACATCGAAAATGCTGCAGAAAATAAGGGAAGCAAGCTGAATGAGCATCAGCTGCGACGACTGCATATGATCTTGAAACCTTTCATGTTACGCCGAGTGAAGAAACACGTCCAGAACGAATTGAGTGAGAAGGTCAGCAATTTCCTTTTCCTCTATGTCACGTCTTTCTTAAATTACATCGCTAGATCGAGGAGGATATATATGTATCCTTGAGCGCAAGGCAACGTTCGTTATATAAAGCCCTACTCGCCAAAGTATCTGTGGCCGACCTCATTGCAAAGGCGGCCAACATCGGGGACGCCGATTCTGCGCGAACTTTGATGAATCTCGTCATGCAATTCCGTAAGGTTCGTCAACTTTGTTTTAGCTGTCAACACTCTTGGCTGACTCGACGTCAGGTCTGTAACCATCCAGAATTGTTTGAAAGGGCCGACGTGGTTGTGCCTTTCTCCTTTTCAAGGTTTGGACGACCCGGACCCGTTTCACGAGATGGCGATTTCATCAATCTGCCGTATTCGACTCACAATCCAATCGAGTACACCGTACCAGAGCTTTTGTATCGACATGGTGGCGTGCTGGATGTACCATCAGACGCCTCGTATCCTGTGTCTCGGAGTAGTTGCTTGACCAAGCTGATGAACATCTGGTCCACGGATTGGATTCATCGATCTATATATGATGGTAAAGGTAAGTCTGCCGTGTATGATAATGTCCGAAAGAGACTCAAATACCCTAGTGTCGACATCTTTTGCATTCCTATCCCTATTGGCCATGTCACCGCAAGAAGCCCACACCTTGCATGTTTCTCCTCTTCTTCGCAGAAGGCTGTTGGCTCTACGATCGGAGCACGAATGGTTGGAGGAAGGACCCTTTTACATGTGCGTTCTATCTGTCTGTAGAGCTTTGTGAAAACTCACTTTACCCAGGGATTCGTTCTTTACCGCCCATACCGCTCGTCCTTCACTGGAGATGAGTGTCTACCCTTCGTTACAGAGGCTGGATCGCGCCGAAGGTTTGCCCGGTCTGTTCTCCATTTCCCGATCAGCTTGGACCGAGACTTGTCTATCTCGTTCGGAGATGAAGTGGTTTGTGCCTGCAGCTACGGCGCCGCCTATATCATTATGTTGTACGGATCGAACCTTCATGGACCGCCACTCGCACATATTAGACGGTCCTTTGGAGTCACTTGGATTGTATGGCGCCCCGTCATCATTACGAGACTCAATGGACGCCTGCACCACTTTCGATGCACACTTTCCAGGTCTATCGTGCACGGGTCTCCTTGCGACGTCGCCTTCAGACCAGGTTCCGTTGTCGACGATGCAAGTTCCAGAGGCCAAGCGACTCATCTATGATTCTGCCAAGCTTGCCCGTCTAGATACTCTCCTCCAAGAACTAAAAGCAGGGGATCATCGTGTCTTGGTTTACTTCCAAATGACCCGCATGATGGACTTGATGGAGGAATATCTGATATATAGACAATACAAGTATCTCCGCCTGGATGGATCCTCTAAGCTCGAAGATAGAAGAGACATGGTCATTGATTGGCAGACAAAGTTAGTCACTTCTCTCAAAGTGTAACGTTGTTCCCTGAACAGATTTTTGTTAGGCCGGACATCTTCGTTTTCCTGCTGAGCACACGAGCTGGTGGCCTAGGGATCAATCTTACCGCTGCGGATACTGTGGTCTTTTATGACCACGACTGGAATCCCTCCAACGATGCTCAAGCCATGGATCGGGCACATCGCTTAGGACAAACTCGGCAAGTGACTGTGTACCGTCTCATAACCAAAGGAACCATAGACGAACGGATCATTCAACTCGCTCGGGTGAAAAAAGACGTGAGCACTCTTTCTTTCTGTTTCTTGAATATCTGAGTCGACGATGCAATTTAGGTACAAGATATTGTCGTTGGCAACAAAAACCTTACGGATGTCGCCAAGCCTAGCGAGATTGTTCAGCTTTTATTGAACGACGAACAGTTCGCTGGCCTAGATACTTCTGCTACGGCAGGACTCTCCTCCGAAATGCCTGCCAATGGTTCTACCGAACCCATCCGTGACCTCTGGGATGAAGAAGGAGATGATGACTTTTTCGGTCATTCTAATTCTGCTGTCGTTAACGGCCAGGTCGATGCACCTCCGGAGGAGAACGGCGATCCAGTGCCAAGTAGCGGCCGCGGTAGGAAACGCAAGGCTGGTACACGAGGTGGCCGTAGGGGTGGCAAGAGAAAAGCTGGCATCGATCATGCCAGTACGCCTGTTTTAGATTATTACTGATGCCATCAGGCTGGATAACATGCGCACCGTGTCGTACATTGGTTCTACTGTTCTCTCTTCTCTTCTTCGTATCCATTGTAGACTATCTCGGCACTTTCTAGTTTATCCTTACTGTATAATAGAGGAACGTCTTTAATCGACCGGTAACGGAGAAGAAATGATCCCGAAGCGGAGTTTCTAAGTCCGGATATGTGACTCTGGTGACTCTACGCTATTGCTGCACGTAAATGCCCAAGGACCATCTTGATAATTCTCATGCTCATCCGAATTCCGTCGCAACACATCTTGACTTTCGTGGAATATAGGACACCCAGAACTCCCCTTTTTACGCGTAGGACGGGCCCAGCAGACACATCTCTGTTCACCTACTCTTGTAGTCGACGATAATCCGGCTTGGTCGCGACGGGAACAACCTACAGTATCGGCTGTTCTTTCTCTTTTTTGGTCCATCCAGGATGGCCAAGAAGAAGAAGACACAGGTGAAGCCCGTAGTCCGGGGTTTTGCGACGACCTCTGTCCCCAAGAAGGTCGAGAAAACCGTCGAACCAGAGGAAGTTGCGGATGGTCCATCTACCCAAGAATTGGCCATAGATCAACCGGAATCGTTGGACCTCGTCAAAAAATGTGGAGCTGAGGAGGAGCCCCCAGACGAGTTTGATCCAGAGAAGGTGGAAGAACAGTCGCTTCAAAACCTTGTTGATAAACTCCAAGAAAAAACAGAAAGAGAGATAGTTAGGTTCGTCTCTTTGTTCAAACCTTCTTCATAGTTGTATTTTACCGTCTACAATTCCAGAACTGTGAAGGTATTGTGGTATTTACTCTTCAGCCTATGTCCAAATAGCTCATGTCGCCATCAGGCCGTAGAACAGGAGAGACGTTATTCCAAAACTCTTCCCAGCTTAGAATTGAATCCCGTTCTTGTCGATCGTATTCTTGGTCTGGTCTTTGATTCCAGGACTTCAGAAGGTAGAAAGCGTAGTCTTCAGGACGACTTGATACTCATGACAATCAGGGAAACGACAAATAGATGAACCAGAAGACAAGGTGGTTGCCAAAATTGCTATCACTTACGGTGTTCTTCGTCGTCTCGGGTTTTCTGAGGAAAAGGTTGTCGAATGCCTTGAAGCCATACCAGGGATCGAACTAGAAGAGGCATACGATTGGGTAAGTTCTTTTTTTCATACGCAGAAATTTGGTCTCAATTATTGTAGATCTATTTGCATTGCTCTGAGGACGAGTTAACTGAGAAACGTATGTTGTTCAGAATCTTTCAAAAATCTAGTCGAGACTCAGGGATGTACTCTATAGGTTCTGACAATCTCGTGGAACCTCGCGGTCCCCAGACGCCGAAGAAGGGGAAATCTTCAAGGACCCCACAAACTCCACGAACGCCTCGGACACCGGCGGAATTTCAAGCAAGCCCTACTATCCCGCCTCCCAATAAGTCTTCCAAGCTCGATGCGAATGCGCCCATATTTGTTCCGTCCGGCGGCTTGTGCCTTTCCACCGGCGACAACGACATTGTTCATCGGGCTTCCTCCCTATCCGGACAGGATGATGGGTATTTCGACGACGATGACGCTAACGCAGAATATGTCCGCCTAAGGTTACGACTCGACACTTTGAATCCCCATAGCCCGGACGCCGTGGAAATAAATAAGATCAAGCGTCGTTTGAGTGCTCTGAAGAACAATTATTTCTTTGACGAAATGACCGCCGTCGTTGAATATCACATCGAGCGAGACAAAGTTGCCGTGAGCACTCTTGACGCCCGTCTCCGTGGCGAAATATCTCCACCTCCTGCAACTGAGCAAAAACATCCTCCAAGTCGCCAGGCACCTGTCACTGTTGCGTCCGATGTGTTCGACGAAGATGATGAAGGCGATGCCGTTGGTGTACTTGATCTTCTCGAAGGGATTCCGGAAACAGAGACGACTACCAAAGGAACCACTGTCGCTGTTAGGGCTATGCCTCTACCTAAGCATTGGTCGGGCCGTACTCCGAAATCCCTGCTCTCAGATACTGTCGCTAAAGTAGATCGGTATGCCGTCGTCACATTCAGCATCATTTCTGGCGCTAGTCGTGCTAAGAGGGCGGCCGTCAACATTCGATGGCGGGGCCAAAAAACCGACGAGTGGTCAATGGAGTCCGTTGCCTGTCACGATGAAGGCCAAGCAGAGCAGTATGTTGCCACCATAGCCCTCCATGCCATCACCTTCCCTCCCGCCGATGGCTTTGCCTCAGGAACCTCTGCTGTTGCTGGTGGCCAAACCTTCTTTCGATTGCTACCCGCAGTATTCCGAGACCTTTGGGATGAACTTGAGATGGCCAGAAAAGATGAGGAAGATTCCATTAATCGGCGTATCTGGAACAAATTAAGGACCATAGTTGAACCAAAGTTGCAAGCACCAAGCAAGGTATGTCCTCGCATTTTCCGTTGACGCTACACCTTCTAATCTCGACCATGAACACCAGATCACTAGCAAAGCAGTGAGATCTCTTGTGGACAATACGAATCCTCGATATTCTTCTGGGCGCGAGCGAGCGAATCCAGGTGTCAGTGAACAGCTCAAATCAAGCTTTAATCAACGTAGATCCAGCCCATCATACCAAGAAATGCTGGTGGGGTATTCTTTCAACTACTTTCTTCAATATATCTTGATGGTCTCCTAGGTTCAACGGAACACACTTCCAATTGCTGAATATCGCGAAGATATTATTGCTGCTCTGGATCGGTCTCAGGTCCTAGTTCTCAGTGGTGAAACCGGATGGTGCGTTTTCCCCTGCAGGCTGCTTTCCATAACTAAAGACCTCAACCAGCGGTAAATCCACTCAGGTACCAACGTTTATCTTGGAGGATCAGCTTTCCAAGGGTATTCCGTGCAAAATATACTGCACGGAGCCGAGACGTATATCAGCCATATCGCTTGCTCAACGTACGAAACTTAGCTCTAATGTTCTCAGTGTCACTGACAACCTGCTTAGGCGTTTCTAGGGAATTGGGAGATATGCCTGGTACTGTAGGCACCCTGAATTCTCTTGTGGGATACTCTATCCGTCTCGAAAGCAACACCACTAGAAATACGCGCCTCGCATTTGTTACCAACGGAATCGCTTTGCGAATGCTTGAAGGGGGCACCGGACAAGGCGGACAAGGCACAGCTTTTGACGAGCTAACGGTGAGACTCATCTTTCTTGTACTCTCTGGGCGATGCTCTGACAAGAACAAACTCCAGCATATCATCATTGACGAAGTAGCTCTTTTCCTTTTTTGGTCACTAGAAATACCAATAAATTGCCGCAGGTTCACGAACGTACGATCGAATCTGACTTCCTGCTCATTGTCCTTAAGTCGTTACTGCAACAACGATCCGATCTCCGGTAATATCTGCTTTAGCATGGTTTGCATGCGAAGTCTGATGGTCTTATTAGAGTTGTATTGATGTCTGCCACTGTTGACGCTGTGAAGATATCAGAATTCTTTGGAGGATGCCCGACACTCCATGTTCCAGGTCGTACTTTTCCTGTTGAAGTCAATTATCTTGAAGATGCCGTCGAGTTCACCAAATGGTCGATATCCGAGAACTCTCCGTATGCACGGCGTTGTAAGTCTGCTCCTGTCTTCCATTTTTGTGATGCTTATGTTCTCGTAGTCCATGATAATTTTTACCGCAACAAGAATCGTATTGACTGGTCAGAAGATTTGGCCTGGAGTTGATGACGAAGATTCTGATACCGTTCATGAAAACGTAAAACTTGGCAAGAAGTATACCCCAAACACTGCGAACACTATCAACCTTCTAGACGAGCGGCTTATCCCTTATGATCTCATCCTTCGTCTTCTCGAGCAGATATGTTTTCATGAGGTTGCCTACATGGCTTACTCATCTGCTGTCTTGATTTTCATGCCCGGAATTGGAGAGATCCGTCGTCTCAATGACTTACTTACGGAGCATCCTGATTTCGGAAGTGACGATTTCCGGATTTATCCCTTGCATTCGACGCTCTCCAGTGAAAACCAAGGGGCAGTCTTTGATATTCCCCCATCAGGCGTCCGGAAAATTGTCATTGGTGAGCATCCGCTCCACTCCTGAGAATGCAGCTTATCCTTTGTCAGCCACTAATATCGCGGAAACTGGCATCACAATCCCCGACATAACGTGCGTCATAGACACCGGCAAGCACAGAGAGATGAGGTATTACCTTCGCTATACATTCCTAGCAAGTCCTTACATAGACTACAGATTCGACGAAAAGCGTCAGATCAGTAGGCTTGTGGAAACATTCATCGCCAGGAGCAATGCAGCGCAAAGACGTGGTAGGGCAGGCCGTGTGCAAAGCGGACTGTGCTTCCACCTATTCACCAAGGTCCGTCATGATACTCAGGTAAGGGCTTGGACTGGCTCGATAGCTCCCACTTTTTGCTCAAGTTTCCGGTTAGATGGTCGACCATCCTCTTCCAGAGATGATGAGACTAAGTTTGTCCGACTTAGCACTTCGGATAAAAATCATGAAGGTGAATCTCGGGACTTCGATTGAAGACGTACTTTCTCGGGCATTGGATCCCCCCGCATCTATCAACGTGCAACGTGCTATCTCGATGCTTGTAGAGGTCAGTTACATCATTTGGCTTCTCTCATGGACTTAGACAATGTTCGCTCAGGTACGCGCGCTGACGACCTCGGAAGAAATCACGCCTATGGGTCGGTTATTGAGCAAGCTGCCGACGGATGTGCACCTTGGGAAATTCCTATTATTAGCGACCCTTCTACATTGCTTAGATCCTGCGCTGACCATTGCGGCGGCTCTGAACTCCAAATCTCCTTTTATCACGCCGATGGGACTTGAGCAAGAAGCCGATCGAGCGAAAGCCACTTTCAAAGTTGGTACGTAGGAGCGGGCCTGTTTAGAGTCCTTCCTTCTGACGCTCTCCTTAGACAATTCTGATTTCTTAACCATCCATAATGCATTCTCAAGTTGGCGGAGGGCTTGTGGGAACCCAGGAGTTGCGAGAAATTTCTGTAGAGTCAACTTTTTGAGCCATCAAGTATGTTCTGCTTGGTGAATATCGACACCACGGTACTGATTGCCACCTAGAACTTACAGCAAATCGAGGAGCTACGTCAGCAATTTATAGGGTCAGTCGTTCTCTTCCTATTCACGAGGAACTGGAAAGCCATGGACATCACGCAGATATCTGGTCGATTCTTCGTTTATACAAGTCGACAGAAACTTCGTTCGGGAACTTGGCCGGTATATATATCTCATATATCTTGTTGTCCATTCCATTCATCCTCATCTTGTATAGGGCGCGCTATGTTCGAAATCGAACACGTTTCATCACGGTTCCGCCTGAGCTTGACTGCAATTCCAATAATACAACACTCCTCAATGCTGCTCTGGTTGCTGGCCTTTATCCCAAAATATTGGCGGTCGATCCCACTACGAATCAAATGCGGACGATATCAAACAATCAGCTAGCCGCTTTTCATCCATCTTCCATCAACTTCGGCCGGAAGCCTAGCGATCTGGGAGCTAACCATCTTGCTTATTTTACGTTAATGTATGTGTTACATGTCTCGTCTCAACTCTCGCTTATGGCATCGTCAGGCATTCAAAGAAGCTGTATGCATGGGAGACCATGCCTGTTGATGACCTAGCTATTCTATTGTTGTGTGGGGAATCTGAATCAAAGGTGACGAGTCCAGATATGTTAACAGATATGAAAACTGATTCTAATTCTTACACACAGCTCATATCAGATTCGTTTTCAATTGATCGAAAAATCAAGTTTCGTGTCGCGCCCAAAACGAACATCGCCTTGAAGCATTTGCGGACGCAATTGGCTACCGTCTTATCACAACAATTGCGAGGCAAGATGCTTAATGAGAGTCAGATTCTGTGGAACGAGATGGCACTATCGGTTTTGGGTAAAGTTAAAGTAGAGGACGAGAATGAAGTGTCCATCTCCATAATTGTGTAATTTATTTATTACTTTTTTTGCTGGATCAGTCTTTATACATACTCAAACAACTGGCGCTATAAGTGCTTTATTGGGCAAAGGTAAAGCACAGTAAATGGAGTGTGTAGCAACCAGGTAGACATAAATGCGACAAAGGATCTAAGTGTCTACTCCTCTTCTTCCTCATCATCCCCAGTGCTAAAGAAATGTTAGCCGATGGCAACGGCTGATAAATATTAAAACATACTGGATGTTGTAGAAGCGGAGCTGGTAGTTGTCCTTTGACGACGCGACAACACTGAGGAGCGTGGTTATGAGAGGAATACACATAATCTGATGAACGGACATACCGGATCCAATCTCTCAAGCTGTTCTTCTTCAAGAACTTCTTGGTGAGGTACTTTAAGTACCGTTTTGAGAATGGGATGCTGGAGGTTACGGTGATTTTGGTGTTGCCTACATAGCATAATTTTAAGTCAGCAACTTGGAACAAAGTGACGGAGATGTAAACACACCATCTCTAGTTATCTTAACATTTTCACCGAGCTGACCTGCCTTTCCCTCGACCTTGATACGGTCGTGCAAAAACTTTTCAAAATCGGCACCGTCGAAAACTCCGTCAGCCGCAGGCTTGGAGTAGTCAACGACGAATTTGTGCTTGGTAGCGACTTTTCCGGAGGCGGCCTTAGGCTATACAGAGCAAGGTGTGAGCCTACTGAGAAGGTAACTCAGCAAAGCGGTACCGAGCTATACTGACCATTTTTGCGAGTCGAATCTTGATGGTCGTGGGCGAACTTGTGAGCTTTCAATTATGCAAAGTTGTCGACTGTACAGGTGAACAAATAAAGTTTGACGTCGCGGCCATTTCCGTGCCGAAATTGCCGGCCGAAATTTTTTGGAACCGGACCGTTGTCTGGGCTTGGTCGTCGTATTGAACGTCGTACTCGCCTCTTTGCTTGCCCTCTGAGCCAGCTATGTCGCCTTCTCTAACCCGTGAGCAGGTATCGTCTGCTCAGGTTGATGGCCACTATTCTATTAAGCCCGAAAACACGCCAAAACTCGATACTTCTCAATGGCCTTTACTTTTAAAAAACTACGACAAGCTCCTTGTGCGCTCTGGACACTTCACACCAATACCTGCAGGATGTGTCCCACTAAAACGGGACATCACCTCTTATATAAAGTCAGTTCGGCCGTTGCAGGGAATAATCTAAATATTAAACACGGGGCTTAGATCTGGCGTAATCAACCTCGACAAGCCGTCGAATCCTTCTTCCCATGAAGTAGTCGCTTGGCTTCGAAGAATTTTGCGTGTTGAAAAGACTGGTCACAGTGGTACACTTGACCCCAAAGTCACTGGCTGCTTGATCGTCTGCATAGATCGTGCAACGAGACTGGTCAAGTCCCAACAGGGTGCTGGTAAGTGTTCTTTTTTTGTGTTTGCTTCATCTGTTCATATGTATCAGGAAAGGAATATGTCTGTGTGCTCCGTCTACACGCTAACCTTCCAGATCCTACCGCCCTTCCTCGTTCCCTCCAAACATTATCTGGTGCTCTCTTCCAGAGGCCTCCTCTAATTTCTGCTGTCAAGCGTCAACTCCGGATTCGCACTATATACGAGTCCAAGCTCCTTGAATTCGATGACAAACGGAACCTGGCAGTTTTCTGGGTATCATGTGAAGCCGGGACTTACATACGAACGCTTTGTGTGCATCTGGGTTTGATCCTGGGTGTTGGCGGGCATATGCAAGAGCTTCGTCGTGTCAGGAGCGGTGCCATGTCTGAAAACGATGACATGGTCACCATGCACGATGTTCTGGACGCGCAGTGGATGTATGACAATACCCGTGATGGTATGTGCATCCCCCGTGTTCCATCCTTTGCACTATCTGACATCTTGCTTCCAAAGAGTCCTACCTGCGCCGAGTCATCCGACCTTTGGAATGCCTGATGGTTGGTTATAAGCGTATTGTCGTCAAGGACAGTGCAGTCAACGCCGTGTGCTACGGTGCTAAACTCATGATCCCCGGTCTCCTGAGATACGAGGCTGATATATCCTTGAACGAGGAGGTCGTCTTAATGACTACAAAAGGTGCAGTTGCCATCTCATATATTGCCGAAGAGTATTCTCAATTTTGGGTCACTAGGTGAGGCAATAGCTCTGGGTATTGCCCAGATGTCCACTGTCGAATTAGCGACGTGCGACCACGGCGTTGTCGCCAAAGTGAAGCGGTGTATCATGGAGCGTGACACGTATCCTCGGCGCTGGGGCCTCGGACCCGTCGCGTTGAAGAAGAAAAAGATGGTCAAGGATGGCAAGTTGGGAAAACATGGCGAAAAGGTTGACGGTGTCACTCCCACCGACTGGAGCAAGGATTACGTTGACTACACTCGCGATGAGGTATACTTATGTTTCATCTACAATCCTCTAACATGTTCATTAATTATCTTGTTGCAGAAACCACAAGCGGGACCATCCACAGTGTCGATGGCACCAGCGCCTGAAACCGCACCTGAAACGAAAGATGCTGTGGAAACAGAGTCCAAGGAGAAAGAGAAGAAACGAAAGAGAAAATCGGAAGTGCCAGCTCCAGATGAAGAAGTGAAGGCTGTGGACGAAGATGCCGAGCGTGCCGAGCGTAAGCGGCGGAAGAAGGAGAAAAAAGCTGCAAAGGAGGGTGAAGGCGCTGAAGAGGACGAAGAAGCCCGTCGAGAACGGAAACGGCTGAAGAAAGAGAAGAAAGCAAAGGAGGCCGGCGCTGAGTGATATGTTGATGATATCTTGTATCATAGTTTTTTATTATCTTATAATGCTATCCCTGGGTTTTCTGTGATGGAAAGGAAGCAACCAATTAATTTCCAGAATTTTGGTATCGATATCTAAGTAGTCAAGGATAGATGGTAAAGTCGACATCGACGTGTATAAATTGTCCGCTCTGGTATAATACTGGAAAATGTCCCCAACCAAAGAAGTCTACAGGAGGGTATAGTCATGTCAAAAACCTCGCATCAGATCAAAAAAGGGACACAGCAAAGGCAGTGACGACAAGCGTGAGTATAGCACCGTTCACGCCGATAGAGAGCGCGCTACTAGCGGGTGCGCCGGTCTGGGATTCTCCCGCAGCACTGCTACTGCCCGTAGTACTTGAGTTTGTAGACGCTGTGCCGTTGAGCTGCTCAGCAAGGCTCTGGAATGCGCTGAAGTTCCGCGCTGATTGCTCATCTGAATTGATGGCGCTAGATAGGAAGATGTTGAATCGTCTTTTCAACAAGAAAGAGAGGATGCATCAGACGTACAAAACCATTCCAGCGCCACAGTGGCTCGCGGGGGTCTTCTGACGGCACTAGAAAGAAAGCCAGGATTTAGAACGTGTTGATACAACGCCAGAAATGTACCCACATAAGCCCAGATGGGTGCTGTGTCGTTCACGGTGATATTGAACGTCGGAAGAGTTGCATTGTCGGTGACGGGATGGCTAGGAGCGGTTTAATGCGGGGACTGTGGAGACAGGACAGGAACACTCACAACCCTGAATCGAAGCCAATCGTTCCATTAGCATTCAGTTGGCGACAAGGATCACTAATAAGACGATGAATGATCATTCTGGAATGCTAGCTGAATGCATGACTTACGCGAAAGAGGACTGAGTGACAGTGTGATTTTTTGATTCACTACATATGAGACAGCTGAAGTCGCAAACATGGTTGAGAAATTATGGAACTTACAATTCGAACATGATAATATCGCGAGGTTGAGCAGAAACCCTGGTAGGATTGAATACCAGCTGGTTAGATCCACCAACAGTCACCTACAAGTATGTTAGTTACACTACGTAAAGTAACATATACTTTGCTTCACCTTGATGATGTTGCCCTCCAAGGAACCGGGAGTAGCTGCAGGTGAATCTGGATATGACGAGTACGTCGTTGTCCATGTCGAGGACGACAAGGTAATAGTATCAGTCACCACCGCCGGGTCAGCTGCAGGAGGGATAGTGACACCGCCATATGCGGCCGTCCATGTCGTTGACGCAGCGCCTTCCGAAGAAGCAGTTGCAGCGGACGCTGCTGCACTTAGATTCGCACCAACGGCTAAAGCAGAATTCTTGAAATTTGTAAAAGAGTTGGGGGAGCCATCAAGACCACAATTGACAGCGAAAACCATCCCTTGCCCACAATGACTGGCAGGCGTCTTCGCCGCTTGCTTACAGTACACCCATATAGGTTGAGTCTAAAACCAGGGGATCAATCACATAGAAAAGATGCCCTGAGGGTGTTGGACGTACATCATTAACAGTCATAGTCCATATTGGAGGACTATCGGTGCTATTGGCAGCGACGGGCATACTAACAAATATTCAGGAAATGTTAAGAAACAGAGGCAAGTCGAGCACGTACAAACCAGAATCGAGACCGCCTTCCTTAGGACCACAAGGATCGCTATGTGGCATGCGTAAGATTACTGCAATCGAAAAGATGGCGACACTTACGCAAATGATGACTGGGTGACTGTATGGTTCTTTGGGTTGAAATGAAACACGACTTGGTCGCCTGGTTGGGCAGACTGTGCAAAATTGTGAGTCGAAGTCTTCAACAAGATAGACAGACGCACAATAGCTTCCGGGTCATATACCAGCTTTCCGTCGGCTCCGCCGACCTGAACATCATACACAGTAGCAGAAACAGATAGAGAATGCACCAGTGCTAGGCCTAGAGAAAGGAAGAACATCGCTAGCGATTGATAAAAGGGTCAAACTGAAAGAGGGAAGTGAAAGAAAGTGGGGGGAAAGTTGAAAACAAAAAAACAAGAAAGACGGCTTATATACCAGGCCCTGGGAACTGAGCCATTTTCAACGTTGTGGACCCAATAAGGTGGCCACTGATGCATGATGGCAGGAATGACTACCGATTGTATACAAAGTGCCTCGTTTGAGGCCAAAAAGTTCTCACTCCTGTCGAACAACCACGCGGAATGAAGGTGATGGCATTAATAGCGCACGCAAGAAGGTACCAGTAACTGGAGCAGAGGCATTAGTATCGTCGCAACGGAGTACCCCTGTAATTGTGAGGGGCTCTTAGGCTGAAAACACGTACTGTCTATCTCTGGATTTGCAATGAGCATACCCTAGTACAAAAACGAACAGCTCATTCGAGCGCGGCTATCTCGGGCACGACTCGCAAGATTTGATGTGAAGAACTTCCAAGTGTTCTAATAAAAGTCAGAGACGCAACCTAGCCATTAGCCACTCTTCATTACTTCTTGATGTAATAACGGCCAGAGTAGGATTGTTGTACAGAGACATAAGCTCACTGCCGAGCCCCGGGTCCACTTCGGCCACCAAAATAAACAAGCGCAATCACCTCCCTGGAACGCATGATTTAATGCCGTAACGCGATCGTCCAAGCTCTCTGTAGTGTTGGACGTATACTGAAAAGATGGCCGCCCATACCTTCGACAGTTCCAAAGCAGTGGGCTGTATCGAAGGGGGATCACTGAAACAGTGCGGCCAGAGCATGCAACGGTTGGACCGGTACAGGGCAATCCATGATGTCACGGTCTCGCCGCCAGTCTGCAGTATCGATGCTCTATGCCCGCCCAGGTCAGTGCGCGCCTGATGTCAACATGACTCGTCGTCCCATTAGTGCGGCCACACCGCCGGTTTCAACCCGTTTGCACCCTCATTGCAACCCATCAGCGATCATAGGGATGGTGATGTGCTCGACATACTTATATGACGCCAATTATTACACTTTGAATAATACTGGTATTCACTTTCCTTCCCATTCCCTAGCTTTCCTTCGTACTTTATCCTTTCTCATCCCTTTTACCACGGCTGGATCCTGGTGTTACAATGTCCTCTCGAAAGGCTCAGAAACCCCTTCCTAATTTCGACATTGGTGAGAATGGTCTCGTTTGACGACCATTGCTCTCATCATCATCATCCAGGTGATGATTATCAACTTCTGCATGCCATCGGAGAAGGAGCGTACGGTACTGTAGCTTCAGCGCTTCATAAGCCTACAGGCCGTCAGGTTGCGATCAAGAAAATTCTACCCTTCGATCATACACTGTTTTGTCTTCGCACTCTCCGCGAACTAAAACTATTGAGGTTCTTCACGGAAACATGCCTCAATGAAAATGTAAGTGTCCGTTGTTGATAACCGATAATCCTCCTACTGACCGTATTTACAGATAATCTCAGTCCTGGACATCATCAAACCTACCTCCTTGGATTCTTTCAAAGAAATATATTGTTTGTGTATTTCTGTCACGCTCACTTCGTTTTATTCATTTCCTCCAGTCATACAGGAGTTGATGCAAACGGATCTCCACAGGGTGATTCGAACCCAACATCTAACAGACGATCATTGCCAAGTACGTGAGCGTAAATTTCAAAATCGCATCATCCTTACTATTACTCTCTAGTACTTTGTGTATCAAACTCTGAGGGCCCTTAAATGTATTCATAGCGCTGACATTGTTCACCGTGATCTGAAGCCCGCGAACCTACTTCTGAACGCCAATTGCGATCTGAAAGTTTGCGACTTTGGACTGGCCAGAAGCGTCAAAACTAGCGTTACTGGGGGCAAAGAACAGGGCCTAATGACAGAATATGTGGCAACTCGATGGTACAGGGCTCCTGAGATCATGCTATCATTCAAGATGTACACGAAGGTAAATTTACAGTCCAATCATCTGAGATGCTGACAACGAACTTTTGTTATAAGGCAATTGATATATGGGCTATTGGGTGCATCCTAGCGGAGTTATTGACTGGTCGACCACTTTTCCCCGGCCGGGACTACAGCCATCAACTTGATCTCATCCTGGACGTGATCGGTGCGCATATCCATCTCCCGACGTGTTTCGCTAATGCCCTAGTCGCAGGTACACCCAGTTTAGATGAATTCTACGCTATAACATCCCGTCGTTCACGAGATTATATCCGTGCTTTGCCTATCCGAAAGCGGAGGCCGTTTGCAACTTTGTTCCCTCACGCATCCAAAGAGGCTATCGATTTCCTGTCCAAGACCTTGGTGAGAGCAGGCCTGCTATAGCAATGAGCATCGCCTGACACCTTTTTTCAAGACTTTTGATCCGAAGAGGCGGTTGACTGTTGATGAAGCACTGGAACATCCTTATCTCGCTTCATATGTACGACTGCTCTGCTTCATCATTTAGTTGAGATCCTGACAGTTGTTCCTAAGCATGATCCTGACGACGAGCCGGTAGTAACGCCACTGAGTCCTTCATACTTTGCCTTTGATCGTGAGTTTAGACATCTCTTCTGAGTTTTCATTTAACTGTTTTTCCAGTTCACAAAGAAGATCTGACAAAAGACCAACTCAAGGAGCTCCTTTACCAGGAAGTCATGTCCTTTGTGCCGTCTATTTAGGCCATCCATCACAGCAAGCCGAAATCACGATTATAGATGATAACACTAGTAGTACAACTGTAATGATGTTTCCAGAAGTCCACTAAGTGCTTACTTATGTAACATTAATGCGCCTAGATACCTGATTTATAACAATTCAAGAAGATATGCACACACTAGACCACAATTATTTAATATACGTGTGCCCCTAAAGCGGTAATAACACGTGTGCTCTATCCAAACTTCGGTGGGGCCCAAAAACCACCGCTCGCAACACCGTCTAAGCCAAAATCACCAAATCGAGTATCAGTCTCCAACTCTGTCCCATACATGGTGCGCTTGGCGGTGGGACTATCGTCGTCGTCGTCGTGGTCAGCGTCGAAGGGCTTAGGGAGACCGTCATCCTGCTCGGTGTCAGGGCCAAGCGCCGTCTGGTTAAGGAACGCACCCAACCCAGCGGAATCTTCGCGAGATTGTACTGGATCAGATGCGCCTTGAAGTCTAGAACGCGGTCGTATTATTGGAGGTGGAAGTCCCAGCGACTGGAACATATTTGAATGTCCTGGGATGTTAATTTGTCCATGGTTGGCAGGCGTCGGTGATTGAGGGGGTTCAGGATACGCGAAAGGCATTGAAAATGTCGGATTTGGAGTAGGAGGAATAGGTACAGAAAATGTGAAGTTGAATGGATGTTGGTTCTCCGGAGGATGCTGAGGATTACCTTGTGCTGGTGAAGGGGACGAGGAGGATCCATAGAACGCAGGTAGGTGATTTGTTGGAGGTGGAGGATCAACATATTCATCGGGCGTCTCAGGACCATTGAAATGAAAACCTAGAGTACCAGACCGTGTGTGTCGGTTGTTGGGAGGGGTCTTTGGTTCACTGATTTCCGGCTCCGAGGACTCTTCACGTTCCGTGTCTGCCTGGGATATCATGCGAGGCCGTTTTCTATTCGGCCTGATAACTGTTCGTGCTAGGACTGAGTCAGAGAGATTGTCCTCGTCCCCCTCCTCTATGACTCCTGTAACATCGCTCATGGTCGAGTCCCGATGCCGTTTCCCAAGGAGACTTGGAGCTATTCCCGGATGAGGTAAAGACGCTGTGCCATCTGATAAAGGATGGTCATTGGAGGATACTGGTTGTCGACTGGTAACTTATCAGTACACAAGTGTCATGGTTATTGACCAAGGCTTACCTGGCGTTGTTGAAATTTGATTTGGCCGGTGCGGAGGACACATTGGTCACGGTGTTCTTCAACTCCAGTGACTCAGCGTTAAGGTGCTCGGCTGTGGTGCTGCGACTTCGTAAATCGCTTACTTCGGCGCTCAAAGAGTCAACCTTCAATTGCAAAGGGGGTATCGTAGCGGCTTCAGCCTTTAATTGCGCAACTTCGGCTTTGAGAGTATTCATTTGATCAAGCTCCTTCCTCATTGCCTGAACTTGCCGTAACAAAGGGTTGATCTAGAAGCCGCTGAGAATGACAAAAATAACAAGCTTGCTCAGTTACTCACGGCGTCTGCCACACGTTGGTCGAAGGTCGTGCCTGTCGGTTGCTGTAGGTCTTCTTGGCCGAGACTGGAAGCTCGGGGTTGAGATGGTCCTGCTGTTGGCTGCTCGTCGTTTGCTACATGCATGTTCTCCGTCAATACAGAACATGCACGCTGATGTTCGGGATAATCATCATTGAGAGGCCGCTGTTCTGTTGGCTCAGATTCTGCCTTTCATGATTAAATGAATACAGTGGCGATGAAAAGAAATACATACCTTCTCGTATCGTTGCCTGGGGTTTCACGCTCCTGCTTTTCCCTCGCTTTCCATTGGTAAGGTTCATGGATTTCGTGACTGCTCGTGCACCACTTCCTCCAGCAGCCACGGGTCTCCCCACCCCTAATTTCGTTTGAGTTTCTTTGGCCTTCCGAGTTCGCGGAGGAGGATGAGGCTGAACAGGAGCAACTGGCTCGGTTTCTGCCTGCTTCCAGCTATTCCGAGCCCCGGTGTAGGAAGACCCTTGCCTATCTTCGTCTTGTTCAATGAGATCGTGAATAACGACTGAACTTAGGCGTTCGGCGGTGCGGTTTGACTGTCTAGTAGATACGGTCCGTGGTGCCGGATTGGCGGTCCGAATATTGGGCTTTCTATGAACAGCTGAGCGGGCAATAAAGCTGGTAAAGTGATTTTGCGCACCTGGTTTCAAGGAGGAGATCAATGATTTCTTCAGACTTGAGATTCGCTCGCACGCCGTATTCCTGATGGCAATGAGTCGTTGCACGCCACCGTGAAAGGGATACGGATTCGCACCTTGCACAACTTTTGGAGGTCAGCACGTTTCATGCTTTCCAAGGCTGGTCGATCCGGCAGCATTTGAGCTAGGGATGCCATGTCAGAACCTGAGGCAAGGGCAAGGCGGGTGTGGCCACCAAGTGGTTGTCGGAAAAGCAACATCACGCGTCACTACACGTGATGCCACTCGGATACCCGGCCCGATGGTTGAACTAATAAAGCACTTGAGCTCTGATGCGGGTATCCCTTGTTCCTCAACACTCATCATGGGGTTTACCCTCCAACAAGTCGCAGAACACACTACAGCTAGGTTTCTCCTTCGAATTTTAGGCAATATCACTTCGCTGATTTTTTTTCTAGTTCTTGTTGGGTCATAATAAAGGACCGCGTCTACGATGTTACAGATTTCCTTTCGGTCAGATAAGTCTAATCTTGTTCCTTGAATTGATGCCGACATAGCTTTCAGGAACATCCAGGAGGAGCCCAAATCATATTAAAGTATGCCGGAAAGGATGCTACGTTAGCCTATGAGCCGATCCACCCACCCGACGCATTGGAGAGGAATCTCCCATCGTCCAAGCATTTGGGGCCTCTGAATACCGATGTGGCTCTTCATATGGAAGAGCTGCGCGCCAATAGGAAGAAGACGAAAGACGAGCTGAGAGTAGAACAGGCTCTTAGAGAACGACCTCCCCTCAACCGTATATTAAGCTTGTCCGACATGGAGGTGAGTATAACGTCTGCTCTTCAATTATGAATTCGGATTAACTGAGCTTTTATAGGATGTGGCACGACATATTTTATCTTTTAAAGCAGTATCATACTACTCTTCAGCTTCCGATGACAACATATGTACGTTTTTACATGTCAGAATGACGCTGATAATCGCCCATCTTTGTAGCTTACGAAGAAAACGCTCTCGCATTCAGAAGGTTCTTCTTCAATGCTCGGGTTATGCGTCCCGTGCTTCATTGCGACCCGTCCGCTACCATCTTAGGTTACAAGTCATCCATTCCGGTTTTCGTATCCGGGGCCGCTCTGGCCAAGCTTGGACATCCCCTCGGTAAGAGTGGATATCTTCTCCGACAATACGGCTGATAAGTATTGATTTATTTCTTAGGCGAAGTAAATATAACGAGAGCCGCACATAAAGCATCTATCATACAGATGGTATCTTCAAACGCCTCGCTTTCCTACGCAGAGATCGCTGCCGCTGCAAGCCCTTCGCAGCCATTGTTCTTCCAGTTCTATAAATCCAGTGATGACGCCACGGCAGAAAAACGGCTTCGCGAGGTTGAAAAACTAGGTTATAAAGCCATTTGGCTGACCGTAGACGCCATTGTCGCTGGAAAGAGAGAAGTAGACATCAAGAGCCCTTGGGAGTTGGAAACCATAGAGAACGGCAAGCCAACATACCACTCTGACCTTGATAGTTTAGAACTTGTCGACGAAACCGGCACTGCCGGCGCGCTGGTTAGCAAAGACGATCAAAATATGACATGGGAAAAGGTCGTTATCATCATCAAGCTGTACTCGAATGCATTTGACAATATAACCAGACAATCCCTTGGCTACGAAGCCTGACAAAGTTACCTATTGTCATCAAAGGCGAGTCATTGCTAGAATTTCTTCCTTTTTCACTCATTTGAGAATTACTAGGTATACAATGCGTTGAGGTACCTCTAGCCTTCCTTTCTTCAAAGGGCATCTGACTATCGGTAATAGGACGCTGTGTTAGCGGCGGATGCTGGTGTGGACGGCATTCTTTTATCGAATCATGGTGGTATGAATAGTCTTCTTCCTCCCGTCCTATATCTCAATCGCGTTATGGGTTAGGTAGACAGCTGGACTAGTACGGCTATCAATACTTGCATGTTCGGATAGCTGATTGCTTGCTAGCTCGATACCGCCGCTAGAGATATTATACAGACTTCGGCAACGTCGACCTGATGTTTTCGACAAGTTAGAAGGTGAGAAGTTTTTCGAGTATAGATCGTGGACAACTGAGTTTGAGGTCATCTTCAGTTTATGTTGATGGTGAATGTCCTCTATCCAAGCTTACAAGTACGCTGACACGGAATTGATCAAGGTGGCATCCGACGTGGTACCGGTATGGCCCCTATTTTTAGACATTTGGGCCAATATTAATTATTCTTTCAGACGTTGTGAAGGCCCTCTGCCTTGGTGCGAAGGCTGTGGGATTAGGACGACCATTTCTCTACGCGCAAAGCGTATGCGACTATTCACCGTTCTTTGACTTTGGGTTAATTTGACGCATTCTAGGCTTATGGTGAGATTGGTGTTTTGAAGATCCTAAAAATTCTAGAGAAAGAGATCGTGACTGCGATGAAGCTCGTTGGTGCAGCCAGTATCAAAGATCTGACACCTGACTTGGTAAGTAACTCGTTTTGTGAAACCAAATGATAATTCAATGGAAGATAGGTCGAGAGGGTTGACTGGCAGCCCCTTGTTCGCGCAAGGCTCTAGCAGGGTTACCATCGCACTCCTACATACATTCTATTCGACATCAGTTGCTACGATACGAAATAAAGTATTACTTACTAACTCTGAAATGAGTGATCTCAAGTAAGTCGGGGTGGCGGCGGAGGTGATCCCACATGTCCATTCTTTGCACTCTTCAGCCGCCCATTTCCACTTCTTAAGAGAGTAGTTCAGTAAATCATACCGACATTGTAAAAAAGGTGGTCCTACAATATATTGAACCAGCTTTTCGTCGGTTGGTACGACAGCCTTCCATTCCTGCGATGAGGGATTCTCATATGTCGTACAGAATATGCGATAGGAATCGAGTGCGTAGCACCCTGTCCCAGGTAGGTGTGATATCGGGGTCGGGGGGTATTTTTTACGTTTCACAGGGGATCCTTGACCACTCGCAAGTGATGCAGAAGATGACAAGGGTGCACTGGCAGGTTTAGACCGTCTGACATCGTAAGGAGAAGGTGGGTCGAGAAGGTAAGATTTCGACATTTCAATGAGTCGTTTCGCACGGATCGTTTGAGTTCCCAAAGGTCGGATAAGGCTTACTAATTCCTCATCGCTGGCTTCAACGGGATATTCAGCTGATACATTATTCGAATCATGATGGGAGCTCGGAACCTTGAGAGAGGGACAGCGGTGTAGGCCAGCGGTCTACAAGCTCCCAGAATACGGGTATTGCGAGTTTTCCCGATGTTTTATTTAGAAGAGTGACTGCAACGATCAGCTTCCAAGGATCGTGGGCAACAAGTTCTGTGAAGTCGACCTCGAGGTAAGTGGAAATTAGGATGTCGGAGTTTCGCTGATGATCATCTTGGATGAGGATGGGTTTCAAAGGTATCAGTTTGTCGCATAGTAGGCGAGCCTCAAGAGAAGTGCAGCATGATACATCTGCGGCTTCCCTTGCAACCGACGACTTCTTAGGGGGCGAGAAGTAGGGAGATTGTATGTATTTGTCTAGATTTAAGTTGCATTCTGAGGGGAAGTAAGGAGACGTAACAGAGGGAGAGATGCGTCTTCTGGGCGAAGGTGTTTGAGGCATTTCGGGAGTCCGGCCCGTTCTTCGCCTCAATTTGGATATAATCGGACGTTTGCACGTGGTCGCGATGTTGAACCGCAATGCAGTTGCATTGTTCTCCCCCCTCGGCTCTCTCCTTCATTAACCTTCGATTCCAGCACGTTTACTGATTGTCCATTTGTTTCTAGAAAATGGCATTTTGTCGCCGTTGTGGAGATATTGTTGCAGGAACACGCTGCAAGTGTGGTGGCACGGCTGTTGGTACGTGCTTTGTGGTTCATGCTTCTTTTCAACCTGACGTGCCGTATAAGCTCCTGCCGTGGCATGGAACTCAAGCAGTATGAAGGAGGGTCTCCAGGATCGCTGGTCGAATACATATGTGACCAAAGATAAGCCGCAGCCTGGTCCACTTTCTCCAAACGTGACTGGGACATCCTCGAAGCAAGCGTCTACCTTGAACGATGGTAAACGTTTTCCACGGCCAGCAAATTCTGCCCCCATATCCTCTACTTCTGCCCTCTCATCGCGTGTTTCTGAGCATATAGCATCCACCACCTCCCGACTCGGCCGTCCATCATCAGCTCTCAAACAGTCGGTTGCGGCTCCTGAAGCCGACATTCTGCCCTCACCATCCCCCTTCGACAATTCTCTCTCCAAAGTCTATGGATCAGTCCTCCAGCCCAAGGAGACTCTCAACACTCATTCCTGCTCCATTTGCCACTCTATATTTCCCCCTGATGCTACTATATATCCCGATCCTTCCGTGTCAGATGAAACATCCCCTGGTTTCGTTTGCCGTCCATGCTATGCCACAAACGGGGGATCCAAAGGCATTTGCCCTACATGCTCTCGACCGGTACTCGCACTCAAGTCTGAAGGCGGATTCATCTTCGCCGACGGTAAATACTGGCATAAGCGGTCATGCTTCATATGTCAAGGTTGCTTTAAGAATGTCGGACATGCTCCTATGGTTGACTTATTAGGCCGACCAACTTGTGCGGAATGCTTTGAGAATTGCCTCAAACGCGACCGCACGCCAAAGAAGAGTCGTGACAGCGTAAACAGCAGCCCTATGAGCAATCTTGGTGGCATGAATACTAACTCCAAGAACAGGAGTCGGGAAGGGAGCCCAGCAATCGAGGAATTAGAGCAACGTCTAGGCATAAGAAGTCGAGAGGCGAGTCCATCGATGGAGGATTCGTTCAACCGATCGGGCTTGATTGGAAGTTCACCAAGTCCCAAACCCCGACCTTCCAATGGCGTGTCAGGGTCACCATCCTTTCGTTCTCTGTCCCCTCTTGACAGGCGCTCGCCTGACCGCTCTTTGGGACGTCACAGTATCGGAGCAGAGGGGAGCCCCAGTCCCAGTCCCCGGGGCAAATATGACCGCTTCAAGAACTCCAAGTTGGATTCCCGTCGCAGTATAGACCTTTCGCCCTCATTTCGCCCCCTTACTTCAGAGCATAGTTCCTCAAGATTGGCGGACCCCAATCCTAATACTGTGCAAGAGATGAAGAACCGGTTTTTGAGCTCGGACAGCAGCACCAAGTTGTCATCTCCCTCATCATCCTTGAGACATGCTCGTTCTTCCGGCTCGTTTTCCAATCTCCCCAATTCCAGTCCCAAAACTCTCGGAAGCTCCGAGCTTCCTTCCACGCCAGACTTACTTTCTGATGTCTCTGACGCAGGAACATTTTCATCGTCAGGGCTGGATTCTCCCCCGAGAAATGATGTATCTGACCTTTTAATTGACCGGAGTCTATCCAGCAATCGTCGGATGCATAAGTATGCTTCAAGGTACTCAAGAGCTGATGCCATGGAACCCGACGATGCCATACCGGAAGAGACTAGCAGTCAGCTAGGATCGCCTGCGCGCACTTCGTTATCCGGAAAATCAACGCCCGCATCGACTCCATCGAGAATTCCTGTACCCCATCGACTTTCTGCGTCACATTCTCCGAAACCTTTAACCGTCGCTACTGATCAAATTTCCCAGAGCGCGGTGTGTGCCAAATGCTCACATTCCTTGTTTTCCGTTCACGGTGGCGGTCGGTTCGTCACCGTGCCCAACGCCGATGACGGGACAAAGCAGACTTTTCACGCAGATTGTTTCACTTGTGCCATTTGTGATTTACCTTTCCGAGAGGCAAGTCAAGGTCAAGCCGTGTTTGTTAAAACCGACAGCGGCGCCTGCCACGTTGAGGTACCTGTCTATTTGTGTACTACAGATTGCAACTAATGTGAGTTTTAGTGTGCGCCTGCAAAGATAATAACTCGGACAATATCGACTCCTTCACCCTCACGCTCAACAACGATAAATTCGTTGTCGTCGTCCAGTCCTCGACACCAAGCATCAACATCTTCTAGTCCCAGACATCAGGCATCCGCGTCCTCTAGTCCTAAACCACAATCAGGTACTGCTACATATGGATCATCGAGCAGATACGAGCGTCCTCCATTAACAGCGCCTGCAACGTCAGCTTCTTTCCCTCGTTTTGGAAGCTCAACTTCTTGTCCTGGATGCCGAAAGTCTGTTTCTCCCATGGAGCGGGGCGTAGTTCCCGGGCCCCAGGGTACCCGATGGCATGCACCGTGTTTAGTTTGTGGTGGTAAGAAGGAGATCAAGGGCTATGCCAGGTTCAGAGATGAAAAGAAGAAAGATGAGCCTGGTTGCGGCAAGCGTCTGGATAGTGCTGCCAAAACTGACGGAGAAGGCGGTGTCTGGTGTCGCGAATGTCTTGTAAGTCTGATATAGCATCAACTGCAAAATCTCAACGCTTTGTTTCTAGCTATTACTTTCCAGCGAGCCGAGGGGTTCACCTCACGGGTCACCCACACGTCCACTTTCAATGACCTCCTTCGGGGATGGTCCCTCGAAACTTCTACCCCAGAATACGGGAACTACAACAATAGCCAGGCAGTTCACAGGATTAGGTGCTGGTGGTCCTAACGACGGATCTTTGCGCAGGCAACTAACAGGAGGGGCGTTAGGTCCCACTAGAAGTCTCAGTCCGACGAAACAGGTTGGTATGGGTATGAGGCCTCGTCCAAAAAGCGTCATTGGTATGAGAAGTTCGAAGAGTGTGGATGAAGGACGTGGTATGTTTCTCGTCAGGCAGATGACTGGTTCTGGTGCCTGCTGATTGCGGTTGGACACTGCTTTGACATTCACGCGATGGACTGAAAGTGATGTGCTTTTATGAACGTGGATTTAAGACTGTTATGTGATTGCTTTCATTGTACATCTCCTGTAATTGAGAAGGACCATTATGTACTGGATTCAACATCCCACCAGAGACGCCTTTCTGGTTTTATTATTACGGTTGTTACTTCAAGTGTCAGACTTATCTCGATAACTGCTTATTGCTTTTACTATGCCAATATCTTCAATTACCTTGCTTGCCAAGGTCTCTCCAGGTCCATTTCCCGCGCTTAATCAGCCGTCAGGGTCACGTGCCGCTAATCCTAACCATACGCCGTGTATTAAACATCTCTACAGCTCGCCCTCACTTGCCACTCAGCGCACAAATGTCTAAATTTCATGACGGAAGTGACATGGATGCACTGCTGGAAGGAATACCCCTACCTGACACCATTGAAATGCTAAGGAGCTTTGATGTAAGTGGCTGCAGACGTAATCGTGACCCAACTGAAGCCAGCGCTTTGTAGATGGTGGTGAGCCCTATCATTGCAAGCTGGATGATGATAAAATGTCGAGACTGATGTTACAAAAGTTTGACCGCCAAAGCAAGGTCTGAGTCGTCGACCGACGACCGCCAGTATTTGGAGCCGACGAGTATATAAATACGCGCCACATTTTCGATCACATGATGAACCAAACAAGAACCGTTTATAAGACGCGTATGGTATACTTCTTGAACGCGTCCAGGTTTCCCACTTACCAACACGATCATCAGCGCGACCTTCTTTTTATCTTCGTTGGTCTTTTCCCTCCTAAGCGATTGTTGCGATACATTCTCTTCCTCAGCCGTACGCTTCAAAGCACCGTCTCCGCCCATCATGCCTGCCCAAATTCTCCAGTTCGCGTTGCGCGCCATCCTCTTTGTCTCTTTGTCCAGCATCTTCGTTCCTCATATCCATGTCCATGCTTCGCCCTCTATGCCTCTAGCGCTCATGAACTATGCACGTTCTGGTCCTCAATCCATGGTCGACTTTTCTAAGAGGAACGACACCCTTCGCCCCTACCGCGACGTCACCAGGAGCTCCATTCTTGAACTTGGTGACAATTCTTCTCATATGGACCTATGCGACGGCCTGCTGGCACAGTTGACGGTGGCAGTGGCGAACCTCGGTAAGCGATTTCCGACGATCCTCGTCGAACCACTTCTGATCTCAACACTTCCAGGAAATCTTGTGAACAACGAGTCTCTGGAGAAAGACAGGCCTGGCGACTATCAAGATAGCTGTGTGACGAGTCTGAATAGCTGCAAGGGTATTCTCGGTGAACTCAACTTGGCCATCGCTGCGATGCGCCCGGACGACAAGGGCCTTGGCAACTACGACCGCAATGATAGGCTCGAGACACTCCTCAAAGAAGTGGTCAACAAAACCAAAGACCTGTTGAAATTAACGGTCAGTCCTCGTGAACAACTGTCCTATCCTTGGTCCTATCCTTGGGCCTAGTAAGTTCCTTGGAAACGAACTCTGTAGTTCAGACACTAACGCTATGTTGTACAGTCGTTTACGAGCTCAAATGCATAACTGAAGAGATACTCGATGCTATTGAAGATATCACCGATGGGCTGCTCAACTTCCTCAACTTGGTCCTCAAGCCACTTGTATCTCCATGTAAGGGCGTCCTGGGAATAGATATTCTTGGCGTTTGTATTTGATTTTCCTTTCCATTCGTTGTCAATTTCAAGTTGTAGTAACATTTCAGGACCTTCGTAGCCACATCTGTATCCACTATTTCTCTTGATTATTCGTTTTGTACTTGTCTCTGTTAACTTCTAACTTGTGTTATGCAATACGGTATTCTAGCCATAGGTTAAACAATATACATAGAGTGTTTATAAAAGCTACGATGCTATTCGTCCGCTAACCAGTCTTCCGCAATCTGACCAATGGTAGGGAGATGGTACCTGACTAAACCGTTGCGCGAGGCGTCGCGAGAAGCCCGGGCACTAAAAGCTGGATTGAGAAACATGTTCGGTCGCAAAAACAGTAGACATACGCCATGTACAACTGTACTCCTACAATTACTAGAGTGAGTGAAGTTCGCATCCACTGGGGGAATTGCAACAAAGACATGAGTATTCGGAGAAGAACCAATGGTGTAGTCAACAAAGCCGACTGGTATGCTGATAGAAGTCATGAATACGAGTCAATGTGAAGGAGAACCGTCATGCTCACCATGGAATCGAACATAGTCATTATGTGTCTCTAGAATCAGGAGAAGAAAGGCTGTGCTTGGAATCAGCTCGGAAGACACATGGAATACAAGCCTACACTCGCCTGATATTGGTCCAAATAGATACGCCAGTGCAGCCAGTACGTCGACACGATGCCCGTACCGTGTTTCCCACTGATTCTGCTGGCCCTCGACCACATCGGAGGAGCCTAAACCACCTGATATAGCGGTACCAAACGAAGGTACCCCTCCAGACTGATAAGAAGTCTCAGCATGGGGTGGAAACCATGCTCTTGCCGGGCGCGAGGAAGAGGAATAAGAAGGGTCGTCGGGAGGAGGAGCCTGCCTGTGTGGTCGGTAGACAGAGATAATGATAACGAGCAGATACTCACGTATGCAGCGAATGACGCAAACTTGGACGATTCGGAAGAACTCATGGTAGGGTGCTTAGTCAGCAGGCAGAATTGGCGCCTAGTGACCTGTCCTAAGAGTAGCCTTTCCGAGGTCAAAGGTGATGCCTAGGAGCTGGAGAAAATAATCCTCAGGATTGAACAGGAAGTCTGGAGAAGGGCAGGTGGGCTAGACAGCAGCTGCGCATGGAGGAGGCAGCAGGTGGTGGTTCACTTCCAGAGGGATTACGTGACCGGATTTTGCCGGACAACTGTACAGTTGGTTCCAGTCAGCCACACATTTTGCTCTGAACTACATCCATCGGCATCGGCCTCGACGTCTTCAAGAACACGGTGTGTTATATTTCCCCCAGACCTTTGTCTGTCAGAGTCCTCAAATTTGCGCTCTGTAGAATCGGACATCTCGTCGTTGAAAATGGTGAGTCCAGTCTCCAGGTCATAGTCTATCGCTCACCGTATCTACCAGGCCGACACCTCCGCACCCGTCACTCTGCGTACTCGCAAGTTCATCACAAACCGCCTCTTAGCCCGCCGCCAGTTCGTGCTGGATGTCCTACACCCCTCCCGACCCAACGTTCCCAAAGACGAGCTCAACGAAAAGCTCGCTGCTCTCTACAAAACGAAAAAGGAACAAGTCGTCACTTTTGGTTTCCGGACACACTTTGGTGGAGGCCGGAGCACTGGCTTCGCTCTCATCTACGATGATGAGGCTTCCCAAAAAAAGTTTGAGCCCAAGTACAGGCTAGTACGGGTGCGTGCGCGAGTTGTGTTCTTGACGTGAATTGGTTGCTCAATTGCTTTGTAGTCGGGATTGGCGACCAAGGTGGATAAGGCATCTCGCAAGCTGCGGAAGGAGCGCAAGAACAGGGCGAAGAAGGTGCATATCTCACTTCCTATCTACACCTCTCAGTGACTAATCTCTCTCCAGCTCCGTGGGACCAAGAAGGTCAAGGCTGCCGAGCCCCCCAAGAAGGGCAAGTAGTTGTCTGGGGTTTTCTACATTTGCTCTTTCTTTTAGTCTCAGGAATGCATGGCTTTCAGCGAAGCGTCGGGTGCCCGTATGAATCTATTTGTATGCCCCATATCTTTAATCTCCATGAATCCATGCATATGACTAGACAGAAGAAAACTATGGTGTGGTCTAAAATTACGGTTCATATATGGGTATAAGTATGCTAATACACTACGTCCGAGTCAAATGCCTGCTATGGATATCGTTAGAAAACTGATTTTTTATGAATGATCTCTGGATCTTCTTGGTATTCCTCAGCTGATACCCACATCTGCAATAACGATTGTCAATGACGGTTAATGGGTGAAAACGATACATACCTTCTTGAAGGTGCTTAGTCCAGCCAGAATAGATCCTCCAATCCAAGTTGAATACTTCCGCTCCGGAGGAGCATAGATTTTGATCTTGACATCCTTCAGAGCAAGTTTCTTCACTTCGTTTAGTAGACGATCACCGAACCCTAGCATAAACGTCACGAGGAGGAAATCAATGAAGTTGACCCAATACAAACCTTTGCAAAGTGTACTTCCTCCACTGAGTACGATGTTGGAGAAAAGACTCTTGCGCAAATCCAAGTCGACTCGGTTGATCGAATCGACGACCACTTGATGTACACCGGCGTATTCTTCGCCAATCAGTTCAGGGTTGAACAATATTTCAGGTGCTCGGAACCGTTCAGAGCCCAACTGGAGACAGATATGGGTTTGGAAAACACATATCAAAAAGGAAACACACACACCTGTATCACGTTTCCGTCTGGCAATTTGAACTCTTCAGTATGCCCCATTGAGTCTTTCTCCTCTTTTGCTGGAAGGAGGGCAATGTAACAACACTTTTCTTTGATCGTCCGTACTACTTCCCGCTCAGCGGTCGTATGAAGATGGTGACCGGATTTCCGTAGAAGGAGCTGGAGATTATCTGTCACGTCTCTGTACAATTGTGTTGAGCCGCGTCTGTTCACGGAACATAAGTGAAATCGTACCGGCCAGCGATATCTACTCGTCGAATGGCATGATGCATCGAGAAACCTTCGAACACAGGAACTGCATGCGTAACGCCATCTCCAGAGTCAAGAACGATGCCCGTTGTCCGTCCAGATGAATATCTAAGGTGTTTTCTGAGGAAAGAAGGAGGCTACGCATGTAAAAGAAGGCGTACAACGACAGGACTGCCTGGACAGACGTGAATAGTGCTGGAACATTGAAGGTATCAAAGAGTGTTTGGGCTGCCATATCACGATTGGTCCGTGGATTCAGCGGCGCCTCTGTCAAAAGCACAGGATGCTATCCAGAGGGAAGATGTCAGAAGAACAGATAATGACAGGTAGCATATGCGCACCTCTTCACTTAGGGTGCCCAGTTCCTCCGTGTAGACCCACTGCCATATTCGTTCCATGTCATCCCAGTCTTTCACGATTCCATGCTCCATGGGGTACTTGATTTTGAGCAATCCACGGAGTTCTTGAGCACGCCGACCGATAAACGTCTCGCCTTCGAGACTGCCTGCCATGACGCGTACGTGTTTTGGCCGGCCAACACTGTAGCAGATGTTTGAACCGTTGGGGAATGATGCTTGGAGATAAGCCTAACCGTGGAGACGCACAAGGACGGGAAGAAGCATTTTGGGTGGTCTTGGCCAGCAAACCCGGCTTTTATGGTACCAGAGCCCTAGGAAGAGATGTTGGATGGTTAGGAACGGCGAGGCGAGGCAGGAGTCATACGTTGTCAATAACGACTGGCTGATTTGTGAGGACGTCGTCGAATTCTGCAGACATGGTGAGCAGGGTGATGATGGGAGCAAGTGAAAGAGGTGCAAGCGCGTCGGATGATGCCCAAATTAGGCGCGACATGGCTTTGTCTCTCACCTTGGTCACTATACTTCTGCTATCATGTTTTGTGAGCAAGCTCTCTTTGCGAGCTACCAGATTCTTACTAGGGTATTCCAGGGCTCCGTGAACGCTCTTCTCAACAAGTGGGAGGCTACCAGCTTTTGCAAATGTTCGTAAAGACAATGGACTACCTACAACTCTCACTAAGTGCTGTCTACAGGCATCTGCTTCCAGTCGAATTATTCAATCCTCCATCTTGATTTCCCGGATAATCCGTCGCAGCCTTGTCTGTCGTGTACGAAGCAGTGGTGTCTGAATCAGAATCTCCGTATCTGCGCTGGTGCTTCGCTCGGAGACACCGACCCGGACACGGCGACCGGAAAAGAAGGTGATGTCGAAGCGAGATGTTTTCGTACGCAGGGTAGCCTTCTCAACAATACTCGCCACTGACCGCTATCCACAGAGCGTGATTCACCACGAGACCAGCTGGTGGTAACACTATTCTTGCTCACGGTCTTTGGACTGTTACTTGGTGCCGGGATAAAGAGCCGTATGATCAAGGCTGGCATCGACACCAGCGTCCCGTGGAATGCAGGCCGAAGGTGGTGGGAGGTTAGATTGTCGAATTCTGTACACATGTACTATGATTGACGCTCATTTATTTGCAGGACTGGACGCCTCGACGACAATTCCAAGAGCTTGGACTATCTCGCTTCGGAGCAGCTGGACGGACAGGCGAGGAATACATTCGGGTGAATGACATGAATAGTTAGATGCTGTATGTAGCTTGCCAAGGCTATTCTTACCTTCGTACCACGATGGGCTCTATCTGCTCAAAGTCAGGCGCCCACTCCGGTGGACACACAGTGCTGGGTTCTGCCCCTGCTAGCGTCGCGTCACCTTCTCAAACTCCAAATTCGAGCGACGCCCGTGCCGCTCGCGCAGAAGCTGCGGAACAGAGGCTGAAGGCTGTCAGTTAATTCTTTGCTTTCCCCTGCCTGCTCTCATCATTTCGGATGTCGACCGCCAGGCTCAAGCTAGAGGCACCCATTCTTCCAATCCAAACAAAGGGAAGCTTGCTTCACAGGTTGCGAAGCCGGTCAAGGCTACACCCGAAGAGAGGCAGGACGACAGACTCGTGGTGCGTTTCGCTGCTTCGCTCGTAGCTGGTCCTTGACGGAATACTATAATACTGACAGTGGGACTGATGATCTTCTATCTTGCATCCTCGCCCTGCTCGACGCCACTACCGGTAGATTCCATACTCCCTGCCACAATTGCCCCCGTTCAATCATTGGATGCTGCCTATTTATTCTGTTAATAGTTCCGGCTTCGCTGTGAAGAGAATTGTGAGAGATGGGACACTGTAGCACACTGTCTTTACACTGTCCTGAGTTTCCAGCCAGTAGCCCAGCGGCAATGAGGCGGCAGTTGCCGGCGATCATCCACCTTCTTTCCTTTCAACACACATGAATGTCAGACTACAATGACAAGATTCTCTGGAAAAGACCGCTCCACTCCGACTCGTATATCCCTCCTGGTTCCTTCCTTTCCTCACTGAGAAAAAACCGTAAGATCATCTCCAAAATACTCGTTGTAACATACAATCACACAAGTTCGTCCAGCGAATTTTCAGCCTTATACCTACTGGCACCTCGTATCACTCTCGCTCTCCATCACACAACACCTTGCAACGATCTTCATATTTATTTCCGTCTTTGTGCGATTAAAGGAACGTACTCTGGACCCGAGGCTCCTCGTTTGGATTGCTTCTACGTGTTTCATCCTGGGTTATGTTACTTGGGAAGTACTCGACTGCCTCAGCAAAAGGCCGAGACGGGAGCATGCCGACCGTTCGTTCAACACCCGCTTGAATTGTTTATCCAGTCCCTGACGGCAGATGTTACAGGTGCTAAGAATGTAAAGTCATCAATCCTGATATTCCTCTCGTTGATGTCTCTGTCGCCTGTGCTGAGGACCCTAACGGCCGCCACGTCTTCCGACTCAATATGGGCACTATCTGCCTCACTTTTTATCCTCAATGCCGTTCTAGCTGATTACAGCGGCTCAGTCACTCCCAACGGACCGGTAAACGAGAGGTAGCATGCTGTTACAGCCTCTTATCGCACTCTATTGATCCAGTTTTTCCACAGGTTGACATCAGTGCTGTCCATGAATGCTGCGATATCCTCATCCGTCGTATTGGCATCGCGTTTGCCGGATGATCTTGCTGTATTTGCTCTGATTCTTTTCTCGGTTCAGGCGTTTGCCTTGTTTCCGATTTTACGTCGCCGTTTCCAGGTATCCTCAATTTCTTGGGTGGATGTTTTAGACCCTCTGTCTCATGTTGATTACAGACATGTCCTGTTGCTTTTCGCGCGGCCCTCACATGGTGTTTATCGCTTGCGGCGATCATCTTGACGATGCCACTGTCCCGAAGTGTCACTTGGCTGTACACGCTGGTATTATTTTTCGTCTCTTTAGCGGCTCCCGCAGTACTAGTCTGGGCGCAAAAATATAAAAAGTAGGTTTTATTTTAATTTTTCGTTGCATCGGCGACAGCGCTAATCATCCCGGTTGTTTAGTGAAATCAGAGGACCATGGGATGTTGCCGTTCCCCGAGTCAACGAGAGCTAGATCTTGTGTCTAGCTCTCGTGGAGTGTCGTAATTTCGCAGCACGGCCAGTGCAGCTTCCGCTTACCAAGGGCGTGTCGTCTAGGAGGTCGTTTGTCTTCACGTCACTTTTCATCAGAAGGCTCGGTGAATGAGGGCGCTCTTTCTCGTGGTTGGCGCATGCGTTACCTCGTACCGTCAATGCCGGTCAAATCCACAGGCGTTGCTGTGTTAGACCCATTCCTCACCATTTGATCAATCTTACGAGCTAGCCGCATATGTCCTTCTGCAAGAACATGGCCTGAAGGAGATCAGAATCCCTCCTCTTATTTCATATTTCTCGAGTTCCCCGCCAATCCCAATTCTCCTCCTTGTTCCTGTTTCCCTATTTTGTGTTTTGTTCCGCGGATCGTGCGATCAGAACGTCGACCCTGGCCTTGCCATGAACATCGTGGCGGGTGTAAATTTTGATTCCAATCAGTCTTGGACTGTCAATAATTCGGCGGTCCCGCCAAAAGGTAACCGGTCGTGAAGGCAGAAGCGGAGAATGTTAAACAAATGTCTAGTTATTCAAGAGTGAAGAAAAACCTATATGTACAAAGCAGAACACAGTAAGACCTGTATGTTACATTTATTCACAATACAAGTATGAAGAAGCAAAGCGTCGACGAGATATATAAGTGCGGTGGATGAGTGAGACGTCTACAGTGTCGGTTCAAGAATATAAAGAGCGGTGAATATCAATACACACAAGTCCCTCCGTGGAATATATCGGTCATGATTGTCATGAATCCAAGTCAAGGTCATCACTAAGCCGTGGCCGTTTAGAGGGCGTCGGAACCCCCATTCCGATGCCGCGAGCCTCAAGAACGTCTATGGCAACTTTGGCCGCCCCGTCAGACGGCTTTTTGGTGCGCGTACGGGTTCTTCGTAGCGCACCAAAGGCCTGCGCCTTTATAACAGCGAGGGTTCCCGACAGCGGTTGAGCGGTTCCAGGGGACGGGGAACGAGAGCTCCGAGGAAGGGGCGCGCCCCGACGCGAGCGTAGCCGGCTTGAGGGATAGGAACCAGAGTCCCCGTCACTTCCTTCGTGCGGGGAGCCATTGTCGCTGGCAGAAAGAGGGGGAAGTATAGGAAGGAGTGGACGATCAGCACCAGAGTGCGTTCGTTTTGTGCCTAGCCTGTAGCGAACAGCGTCACTGGCAGGACCAGCAAGGGAGATATCAGCCGTGCCTCCGTGCAGCATAACCTCACCCTGCCGGCGATAATCAAAGTCTGCACGATCGGACGATGGGCCGTTTTCCGGAAAGTTGAACTGAAACGGGGGGTTCAAGGTCGCAGACGACGATGAAGGGGGCGTCGAGCTGGATGGTGAAATGGAACGGCTAGCGGGGAAAACATAAGGATTCGTTTCAAGCGTGTTCAAGGGAGCCTTTTGGTCCTCGACAGGATATCGCCCGACATAGGACATCTCAGAGGACGTGATTGTGGGCGATCCAGCAAAGTGCGGTGAACCTGCTGAGTGACTGTTATTCGGCGGTAGCCCTTGCTCTCCCGGCGATGCTTGACCCATACTCTGGGACCAAGAAGCGTCGCGAGGGGAAGACGTGACGGGATTAAAGTAGGAATTGTACTTTGCAGCGCGCGCCTGAGAACCGTCTGTCGACGCATCGTTCTCTACATAGGCCAGGGCCGGTGGATTCGGTGCAGTGTACTGACTCCCACACATCGTAGGATCGTCACTGGGACGGTACGGCATGTTGTCTGAGCCGTAATGGGGCAGCTGCGAAGATCCCAAATGGCCATTGATAGCAGGATGTGGGTAAGACAGCGGCGGCGGCGGCGGGGGGTCATCAGTGTCGGGACCGTGACCCGATTTGCGAGGCCACATCGCTCGCCAGAGATTCTCGCGTTCGCGAAAAGCGTGTCGTAAGCGGGCATTATCTTGTCGTAGCTCCTGGGCCTCTGCACGGGCCTCACGGCATGAATCCTGAAGCTGCAACACGACCGACTCGAGGTTGGTGACTGCCTGAGTGTCAGAAAACGGAAAAAAATAGGAAAAAATCAAGACACACCTGTTTCCTCGAGGGTAGAGATATAATTTGCTCTGCGTGCTCTAAAGGCAGCCTGAGCATCTGCATTTTTCTTTTTCCTGAGGGCGACGTCGGACATGCGAGCAGAAAAGTCGTGCTTGGTATCGTTGGGGGTATGAGAGGCGGAGGCAAGCCTGGGCATTTACTGGAGCAGAGGCGGCTTGAAGGATTAAAATGGCATGGAAAAAGAATTCGAATCTTGGGCACGAGGGAGACAAAGAGAGTCCGCGGCCCTTAAAAGACTTGCAGTCCGACTCGAGTCCGACCAAGTTAGCCGATGATTTGTACAATTACAGAAACACCGCCTCGAGCTTGAAGCATACCAGAAGCAATCTATTCGCTGGATCCTACTGGGATCGTCTGCTATTTCTCCCTACAGAAGCTTGCTTTGCCTCGCGCCAGTCCTTTCCTTTTACCTTCCACAGAATTGCGACTATGCCCTTCTACCGGCCATGCTATCGCCCTTTATTCCCCGTGCGCCCTTTAATTTTCAAGTCACCGTGCCAGATGCAGATTCATTCGTCAGCCATGGAGATCTCTGCGTTCTCTTCTCCTTCCGCATCCTCGCCTTCCAGGTCAATGACCTCCATCATCGTCCTTTTCCCGCCAATAATGCATGCAACTCTCCGTCCTGTCCTTCCGTTCACCGCAAGAGCCACCTCCCCTGCCTGACACCCAGCCAATCGACGGCACCGCTTGATCGGAATCCGTACCGATCCCATCTGCAACGAGGCCCAGAAAATCAGATTCCCCCCCGAAAATGTGCTGTACCCTTACCTGACCCGTCCTCCACCGCGAGACTGCATCGTCCATTAAATTTTCACGCAGACGAGTTCTTACGTACTCTGCATCAGACGCCAGCCCTTGATACCCCAAATCACTGTAACCAACTGTTGCGATAAACGTTCCCCCTGAAGTTTTCGATCAAGATCACTATGAATGCGGACGCAAACAAGCCTAAGCTTACCGTCTTCGCCCCGAAGCCGGTAAACAATTACGACACATTCATCGTCAAAAAATTCCGCTTCCAGCACATCCAATTCTTCCTTGGACCCATCTTCGTTCTCGATACAGCACTCGAGAAGGCACACCTCGACTAGAGCATCCGGTGCCTCCTCGCTACCATACTGGACCCGTGCCAAACATACTGTGCCGAGGTCAGTATCTAATCGGAAAGTATCCCTTCGTATCATAATTAAACTCACAAAGATTTGGGCCTTCCGAGCTTAGTGAAGGTATCACCAAATGCTGCAAGAAGTGTGCATTCTACGATGAATATTCGAATCAGTTTGGCTACAGGTACCGGCACGGAGCTAACATTTACCCCATTATTGTCCTTTATTGACGTGCGCTCCCGGATTTTGGGATTCGCCCGTGTGTTTACCACCCGCTCATCGAATGCCTTAGGGCCGACTGCAATCCGGGCCGACCGTCCTGTAGCTCCGGCAGCCCTTGAGAACACTCGTTGACACTGAAAAACTAACTCTTGAATTAACGAAACTATGTTCCGGTCAATATGATTCAGGTCCCTTTGCTTAACATTCTGTAGCTTCCCATCAGTAATAATTGACCGGTGAACAGGACAGCACATACAGGTCGCCATGCCATTTGCTTCGTATTATCTAAAAGATCGCGTGTACGTTTAAGAACGTCCGACAGAGACGAATCAGACCCGTTATTGATACCTAGGTCTCGTGGATTGAAATGGGGAACGGGACCCATGAACCATTTATCGATAGGGCTCACGATGAGACCCGACATGAAGTATTTGTTCACCTCCAAGATGTCGTGATGAATGACTGGGGAAGGAACGTCATTGTTCGGGTTTGCGCTTAGAATTTCTAGCGGAGGTGAGACAGATGAAAAAAATGCGAGCGTAGCTAACATTACCGAAACGAAGCCATGACATGAACTCTCTGAAACGAGTAAATTCGCGACGAGCAGTGGCGGTAAGCCAAGCGGCTAGAATGATCGCACGATTGCAGTGTTCGATGCAGGTAGCGAGGTCGCCGCCCTGCAGTTCAAGCAGGGCGTATTCAGGCCTACCAAACGCAAAGATAGTAAGTCATGAGACAAGCCATTCCCTAAGCCACTTACAACTTCGACCATCCCTGCACCTCCTCCAGGACGAGGTGTATCCGCTGACAAGCAGGGGCGAGACGTTTCTCGGAAAAGTCACGCAACTTCATAAGAGAATCCACGACTGTAGTTTCCCATTTATGCAAGCCCTATACAGGTAAACAGGCTGCTCGATACGACGGCAGCATAACTCACCCTTTCGCTCATTGACTCGCCATTGCTTCCCAGATAATCAGCGAGCTGATCGGACGCACGGCCAGTCAAAAGGAGAGTTGTAATATCCAGAATAGGATCATAATCGCTCACTGCGGCCACTCTCAATACACGTTCAGCAAAAAACGAGCAAGGACCTACCAGTAAAGGCCTGCCGTCTCGCTTTCAGCCCCTGGATCCATTTAGCTCCCATATCTCTTGCGGCCTGCACGGTGTCGGATCCAAACCATGAGACGTTCATCTCTTTGCCGAGACGCATGATATACCAAGATAGCTGTCTAACGATGGTTGATAACTTTGCCATGTCGCGAACCTGTCGTTGTTGCAACAGAGGTATATCTATCGCCACCGTTTCCAGTGCCGTCGAAGTTAGAAGAATGGAAGTTTGGCAAGGATATGCATAGAAAGTTGGTTGTTTGGGGTGTTTGTACAGCGACGATACGCTTAGACTACCGCCCACATTTACAGTCCCAAGCGGATAGCTTCCATCGAGGAAACAATGCATACGGCCATTACTATCAACAGCCACAAGAATGCTGTTCACATTGGCGTCGTCAGAGTCGTCGGGCACTTCTCCAATTGCAGAATCCACGTGAAGATCGGGATTAGCTGAACCCATGGACGCCGATGTTAGATCGGGCTCTAACGTTGGCCAAGTTTTGATAACTCCAGGGATATCTGTTTGGAAGTCCACGCCAGTGTGGGAGCCTTGAAATGCAAACAGGTCGACTGCGCTGAAACGAAGTCAACACGATGAGCAATGACCCGAGACTGAACGTACCTGGCTCTCGGTGCATCATCTTGAATATTATCGAGTAGTGGCAGTGCTTGAAGGATGGAACGCGCAGATCCTGTCTTGAACGATGTTCACTTAAAGTTCTAGAAAGCGTAGCCAGCTCCTACCACAACGTCGTCTCTCTGAAAAATGTCTGGTATTGAACTGTTCCTCACGGGCTTTTCTTGACTGTGCCACCACACACTGCTGATGGACATAGGTCCATCCGAGGGAAGTACGGACAGGACACGTTCCACACGTCCATCTTGCAAGGAATGTATCGTGACATAATGATCATGCGTGACAGCGATACTCCTCCCTACAACGAGATGAAGTATACAGAGCATGTACGATTAACATGGTGCCTACCGTCTGGACTCCAAGCTACATCAACGATACCATCGCTGGCATCAACTTCCCACACCTTGACTCCGTTGTTCTTGTATAGATTGAGTCCCTCTGACAGACCGACCTGGGTAACGAGGAGGACCAGGTCCTTGTCCGGACAACAGGCAGATGCCAATAGACGGCATGGTGACGACAGGTGCGCAACTGAAAGGGATGCAAATGCATTCGTTTGCATGTTTCATCCAAGTTGCTAGAGGATAAGGCCGCTCCAGTGATGTTATCGGGGAACAGACGAAGGATGAAGGTGAATCATCTGTCGAAGCAGAAAACGCGTCTGTCACGCTGCCCACGATCAGTCACATGGTGACTACCGTGACAATCATAATATCCGTAAATCAAGTCTGTACAGGAAAACTAAAAATTGTTTATTTCCCTTTACGCTTGGGCCCCTTCCTACCCGTCCCAGCCGACACACCTTTCTTCGACCTTGCGCCCTCATGCGCCCTCTGGCCCAGATCGCTATCAAAAGCTCCAGCGGAACGTGGCGTCTTTCTCGGTGTCTTCCTGCCCTTAACCTTCGACGGGCGTCGTTCTGGAACCCCAATTTTAGCTGGTTTTGCCGATTTCTTTGCTGATCGGATGGCCGCTTGCAACGAGCGGCTGTCTCCCATCTCAGCATCGTCTTCCATTGCTAATTTCCGTCTCTTTGCTTTCCTTGACAGGCCAGAGAACTTGCTCCGATTGGGCTGCGTTAACAAGCATTAGCTTCAATATTTAGATTACACGAGGCATCCCACCTTGTCCTTGTCATCTTTAGCATTTTCCATGGGTTTGGTTCGACCCCCAGAAGTAAAACCTGCTTCGTACTGTTGCTTGCTGATGGCTGAGGTTAAGGGAATAAGCGCAAGACAAATGAAAGTATTAAAACGCGTAAATTACCTCCCGTTTGCTGCTTTTCCTTGTTCGTCTGGAACCACGTTCTGGCTGGGCGCGAGAATATCTCTGCCTCATGCTCAATTATGTTTTGGCCTTTTTTCAGTTCCATCTCTGCTTGCCGAAACTACAAAGTCAATGTCAGAAATGCGGTGCCGTGCGATCAAATCGACATACCTGCTTCTCCTCCTTTTCCTCTAGCATTACTTCCGCGACTTCCGCCTTGATGCTCTCCAGTTTTTCCGCCCACTTGGCCACGGCTTCTGGTGGAACGACTCTGTGACGAACTTGATCGGCACCCGCCCCATGCTTGATTGCGGCCTTCAGCATTTTACGATCCGCTTCACCTACCAGCGTTACAGACCTAGAAGTTTCTGGATCAGAAGAGAATCCAGCAAGTAACCGAAGACCAAGACATACCGTCCCTTCTTCCCCGCACGCGCTGTTCTACCAACCCGATGTAGATATTGGGCTAATTGACCGGGCATATCATAGTTGATCACAGTTTCTATCCCCTTGATATCCAAACCCCGAGAAGCAAGGTCCGTGGCCATTAAAAAATCGGCGGCGCCATCGCGGAAGTGTTGCAAAGCTTTCAGTCGCTGCGCCTTGTGTTAGAGAATTCCATCTACTCCAGAACTCGAGACTGACCTGCTCTTGACTGAGGTCTCCATGGAGCTCTTCACATTTCATACCAAGCAGAGAAAATACTATTCGTAACTGATGCGCAAGCTTCTTGCTGCGCAGGAAGATGATAGTTTTCTCGCGGAATGTTCGCTTGCATAGCGTGACCAGTAAGGCAGAACGTTCGCTCTCTTTGCCGGCCCGTACTCGGACGAACTCTTGCACCAGGTTTTTCGAGGTACTCCGCTGAGGATCCACAAAAAGTCGCACTGGTTTCTGCAACGACATCTTAACCAGCTCATCTACTGAGTCCGTCATGGTCGCTGAAAATAACATAGTTTGTCGAGAGGTCGGGCAAGATTTGATAATCTCTGATAGTTCGTCGGCAAATCCATCGGAGAGCATGCGATCGGCTTCATCTAGAACAAGGATGTCTAAATTATCCAGATTGAAAGAAGGAGAATTGCGTATATGGTCAATGAGACGACCAGGTGTAGCAATGACGACGTCTGGACGGTTGCGTAGAGCGGCCTCTTGTGTTTTGAGAGAGAGTCCACCTATTTTATTTTATCAGAAATTCGAGAGATCATTGAGAACAATGTCTACGAACCTACGATTAAGCAAAACTGAATGTCCGTGTGAGTCGAAAGTTTGGTGCCTACGTCATAACATTGGACCGCCAATTCTCGCGTGGGAACAAGTACCAAGCACCTGGTGGCCGCAGCTTTTTTACCCTTCTCTCGGTAGAGCAGCCGCTCCAACATTGGTATTGTGAACGCGGCAGTCTTTCCGGAGCCAGTTACTGCTCCTCCGACGATGTCTTTTCCTAATAGAGCCACAGGGATGGCTGCGGCCTGGATGGGAGTTGGCTTCTGAAACCCGATTGTGGTTAAGGCTTTGACAATGGGCCGGGAAAGATTCATGGTAAGGAATGAGAAATGTTCTTCTTCTGAAGGGGCAATTTCCGAATCAAAGAAAGCTGCTTTTCGTGCTTTCTCTGCAGCAGTCTCGACTTCAGAATCATCAGAAGAGGATGAGTCCGACAAATCTCCATCGTCTTCATGCTCGGAAGTTTGAGAATCGTGTTGTCCCAGTTCTTCTTCGTCAGAAGTTGCCAAAGGATCGTCCTCGTCCTCATCTTCTTCGTCCAGGCCAGTAGGCTCGTCTTCTTCTTCCCCCTCAATGTTTCCATCAGTAGCATCACTTTCGTTGTCGGAAGATCCTTCTTCTATAGGTCGTTTTCGTTTATTAGAGAGTCGCCGACGCTGGATTATATCGTCTACAGATATAGGTTCCTGGAAAGACCGACGTTATAGAATTGAGCAGAGAGACATGCAGGAACATACAGGTCGAGTACCCCTTCTGACGTGGTCGTGCGCGGTGACGGCGGGGTCATCCAAAAAATCTGTGTAAGGATCACCAGACAGGTCGAAAGTAAAGTCGGGATTCAATGCTTCGTCTTTGGCAGGATTGATGGCCAAAGATGGTGGGTCTTCCGCATCTGAGTCTATGGTCATAACATAGTCCGCCATTTCAGACGTTACCGGCTCGCGTCAAAGAGATTTAGGACAAGGTGTCTTAGTCTACGAGATTTTTTTGCTGTCACGTGGCTGCTAATCGAAATCTCGGACCGGATATACTTTCGACTCGGAATGTAGGTAAAGCAATCAATTTGTTACTAAACGTTATAAACTGACAATTCGCTTCTCGATGAGGGCAGTGTTCAACTCAATACTTGACTGCAACACATGAACGTGCACTTGCACATTTCCACCGTTTCTTTACGTTGACAAAGTTAAAATTGCAGATACGTATTATACAGCAGGAAAATCAGCAACCGACAACTATATGCATGGTATCCTAGAAGACATGATATGGACAATTATAAACATAACAGGGCGTGACATGGCGTAAGTAAGCAAAAGTTCTGCTTGAAGTAGATGGAGATGACTAGGAAAAGATCACCAGAATAAAAGTCGTCGCAAGATAGCCACGTCCTTTGGTTGCTGTGGAGGATGGAGAGGTGGACGAGGTGGAGGTCGGTATTCATCAAAGTCCACATCGAGAGGCGCTATACGCGACTTCTGCATCTATGTAATCGTTGTATCGTAAGCGAATGGTATGACTATCAGGAAAGAACAAACCTCTCCATCCATCAGGAAATTGCAGTGAAGCATATTCGCTATATGCTGCCGCTCGGCGAAATTGTAGTCCGCCGTCGACAAACACTGCGCTTGGCACTGTGTTGTATTGGTTATGAATCTACCCATCATATTGAATTTGCCCCAATGAACTTTGGACGCATCATCGGAATGGAAGTCATCGTTCCCCTCGTGAGAGCGAATGAGATCTGATATGTGGACTTCCCTGAAGGATGATGAGGGAACGCAGACACCAACTTCGGCTGAATGTACTTACAAAGCGGGTATACATGCACCCCTGGTATTCCTTAAGGCAAGCCGGTAGGCACGATGTGAACGAATGTGCTGCAAAAGGACGTCCCACGACTGTAGGTTCTTAGCTTGATCAGGCGCCTTCAGTTTAAATTGCTCCATAGTTTGGTCGCCTGGGAAAGTTGCATTATTGATTCCTGCAACAAACGCGCGTAATGCAGAATAATTGTTGAGAATGCGAAGCTTCTGGGCGATATCGACGAATTTCTCAATTTGTTTCGCGCGCGCCTTGGCCTTGTCATGACAAAGAATCAATGATACTACCCTGTAGATATGGTTAGACCATCCATTAAAACAGTTTTGGATGTGTTGACAAACCAGTCCGCGAGGTGATTAGAAACACTATTAAAACGAGCAATGGCATCAACTTCTGGGTCCTTCTTCCCGGAGACGAATGTATAATTCAACCAATGACGAGGCTTATAACGGGATCGAATCAGTAAATGGCAACAAGCTGTGGCTAGAAACATACCCGTATTTGAAGGAATAGCTCGCATTCCCATCGCGTAATTTCTTGGGCAATTTCTTCTGGATCAGTCGCATTGACCTCTTGAGCGAGGCGTTGTAGCTTCTTCAATTGGTCCTTGGGTGTAGGGTCTTCGTTAACGTGGTTATTTTGGGGAAGCAGAGCTTTTGCGGATAAAGGCAGACTGCCTTTACGTTCCCGGAATCCTGTCACAGGTCTTCCTTTCATCGTAGAGGAAGACGCATTCAGGTTAGGCTGTGACTCGGCTTCTGATTTGGATGTGTTTTCGTCCTCATCCTCCAGAAGGCTGTAGGAGTCGTCGCTCTCATCCGCCAAATCTTCAACTTTGAGGGCCCATGCGGCATCTACATCAACAAGATTTGGCAGTACCTCGAGGAACGGCAGGAAATCAGATCCATAGTGAAGGAGATACGTCTTGGAGATGATGGATTTGATGAGCGCCGAAAGGGCCCCGGCAGTGCCTCGGACTGCGAAGTCATAGGGATAGTCTCGCATCCAAAGCTCAAGCAGGTGGCAGATTCTGTGGTCAATCATAGTCAATACAGTACGGTCGTCTAGGATACATAAGATATACCTCATCTGGGCGTAGCATGCAAACATTGGATCACCAGACGGACTGTCTAGCTGTCGCATTCGTTTTTGCATCGCTAACAAAAGGCTTCTGGGGCTCGCGAAGCGCCGATAGGTAAGCAAGAAATGTGTGATGTACGTTGGGTCTGTGCGAAATGAACTCAGTTTGAGCGCCGCGAGAACATTGACTAGCTCACCATCTCCGCTGACGCCAAGGAATAGAAGCTTATCCAGAAGTTCGTCAAGAGTGGCCCACTGAGCCGGACGCCTAGATGAAGAGGTCAGTTTAGAAGGCGTTTTGGGTGATGTGAAAGACTGACGAGTCTTTAATTTTGCTTGCTTTCTTTTCCTCGGGAATTTCCTTGGGCATCTCTGTAGAAATCACACGCCCGTTCAATGAATCAGCGCTAGTGCTATTCTCCTCATGGCTGGCCATTGATAGATTCGGAATTTCCGTGGCATCGACGCCATGTGAATCCTGTGAATGTAATTTCTCTTGGTCCGATAAGAGATCGCTCGTTGACCGCGCGCGTGTGGGGGGATTCGGAGTTGTTGTGCGTGACGCCGGGATAGAAGGCAGTGGCGCAGGGTATTGAGGTTGAGGGATATGCGTCGCTGGTGTTTGAACAGAATTGTGTGTGGATGTGGATGAGGCCACAGTGGGCGTCACAGTCCTTGACGATTCCCACTTCTCCCAAGGAGGCACCACGAGAATATCCGGGGAAGCAGGATTTCGATAGTCCTCAAATTCGCTTCTCGAAGACCCTGCATGTCGGATGATCAGTCTAAACATGAGCTTGATAATAATGAAACGGACATACGTCGATCGCGGAGGACTGCCTTTAAGAGCCAGTCAAATGACCGTCGCATCTTCTCTTTTCCTATATCGTCGGCGTTATGGACTTCAACGAGGCCAACATCATACTGCTGGAGGATATCCAGAGCTGCCTGAGGGTCGATGCGGCGTGATAAGTCCGATTTGCATGCCAACACGACCGTCGGAAGCTGTAGTGCGCGGTATCCACCTGCGGAGCTTCACCGTCAGGGTATGAGGGAAATTTTTGATTGGCCACTCACGAAGGAGGGCCTCTACAGGCCTGAAGGACTGCTCATCTGAAGCATCGTAACATATCAACACACCATCGACTCGTGGGGCCTCGGGTAGAAAGTTGACTGTTGAAACAGATGTATCCGGTATGGACAGAGGGATATCGACCTCAATTATGTTCAAGGGGCATTCCCGGATGTTGTCAGCCCGGGGGAGTTTTCCAACTCGACGAGTATCTGTAGATATGTCAAGAGGCGTAAGAGGCAATGCCGATGGTTGGACTCACACCGGGACGCGTGTTGTGATCCCAGAAGAGGCGCGCTGGGATCCGAGAGACCATAGCCTCTGAGACCTTTGCGAATAACCATGGTCTTGCCACATCCTGCCACTCCGACCACAACCAGCGTTACTGCACTGTGACTCTGGGTAACACTCTCGGGCTACATATTATCAGTCATTTAAAGGCGTCTGAGTATAACAGAGGACATACCGGGGGCATTGTTGTATTTACGACCATACGTCGATTCGAGCTTGGGGTGTAGACTCCCAAGGAACCACTCCGTGTCCTACCCGCGGGAGATGCCACCGGGATGCCTCGCCTGGGCATGGACTGTAAAGAAGATGCCGACTGCATGCGAGGTACGCCCTCTTGGGTACTAGAACTAGGGGAAGTTGTCATGATGCTACTCATGCTAGAAGTCGTGCTCAGGGTGGGCGTGCGAGAAGGAAGGGGAAGCTCGCCCCCGCTGACAAAGGTCTTGCCCTTGTCCTGGCCCTTCAATGAAACATGCTTGAAACCGTCGGTGGGACTGTTGAGAACATCAGAGCGCTCGATATCAGATTCACCGACAACAGATTCGGGGTCATCGCCAACGGTACTGATGCTGGCGCCTCGGTTGCGGCCCAAGAGACGTCTGTCTCGATCCAACTTCTTGGTTACATCAAAAGGAAAACCTTTAGGGGGATCCAAAGAGGAGCCGGTGTGGCCGCGGTTGGGTCTGGTGGTTATGGCCGTATGATCGCGTCCGTAGTGAACAAACGAGTCGACAGATATGGATTTCCGGAGACTGGGAGGTAAAGGGAGTAGAGACACAGTAGCAGCCGTAGCAGCAGGTTGTAGTTCCACAAAATCGACGGGGATTTGAGATGGCGAATTTAAGGCGGTGGAAAACGAGTCCCTGGATCGCTGAGAAGGAGCTGGCGAGTGGCCGGCGGCGACATGTTCAGGATCATCTGCATGGCTGGGAGTCGAGTATGACAACGACGGGCCGTCGGGAATCTGAAGGGCTGGAAGAGATACCGGCGACACAAGACCTTGCTCTGCTCCTGGTCTGGCCATCGTCTAACCCGTCAAGGGAAGGCACCGCAGCGAAATTCCTCGAGAAAAACAGAAAGAGGAAGAGGGAAGAGAGAGAGAAAGAAGAAAAACACGGGAAATACAGAGGTCGTGAGTGTCGCAGGAAAAGGGTGCAAGTGAGAACCGTGACACAGTGGTCTCGACCAGAGTTAGACAGACCCTCTGATCTCATACCCAGTTCCAGTTCCGTGTCACATCCGTCACTCTCACTTCCATCATCGATGGCCCCCAAGGCCCCGACCGTCCTGCTCACTGTGCGCTCTGTCCTCAACGCTCCTGCACTGTGCTGAGCTTATCTAGAACGACGACGGTCCCCCTAATCCTCGCGATTCACCCTATGTCTTTGGATTATACCAGCATCTTACACAGACTCTAGGTACGACATCATACACCGGAACAATTATATATATCGTTCATCGCTCTATATCAGGATGGAACGTCAAGGTCGTGTTGCCCAGCTCGCAGAAATCATGGATTGGTTAGTCCACCAGACTGTATCCTCAGTATGCCTTTGACTTTCCTGCAAGGCAAGGCATACCACATCAAGGAGGTAACAAAGGGCACTTATTTCTATCCCAAGGCTCCTGGTATGTGCTCTACTTCTACGGCATATCTATCTCTGGACTGCTTTCTACAGACGGCACTGAGGAAGTGGCTGTGACATCCCGGCCACTGAAGGACGGCGAAATAGTCAGTGTCTATGTCGTATTTGTTAAGGCAGCAGCTGGACCTTCATCAGGCGGAATGGATTCTCCTTGACGGTGTATGAAACAGTTCCCCGTCTATGATCACACGGACACTCAGACTTCCGTAGACGCCAGCTACTTGTGCCAACGTCGGCTTGCACAATCTCTTTCCTGGGCAGATCGATCTTGTTGTATGGGCTTCCCCACTCTGCTACCATTCCATGAACCCTCCTTCTGTTCTCGTAGGTATCTGGTCCTAATCTAGGAAGGAACTCCTCGTGTGAGCACCACCTGTTCTGATGACTGATTTCTCTGACACACGACATAGCCGCATTTGCTCTTTCTTCGGGTACCATTGGCGCCGCACTGTCTGCATCACTGTCCCAAACACGATCAATTGCCATATCGTACGGAACCGTGCTTCACCCGACGCCAATCACCTTTTTCGAGCCTGCCCACATACTTGGCATCCGAATCATCGACCATCTTTGGAACAATTGGGGGAAAGATAAGGGAGGTCTCAGAGAGGATGAGGTGGATCTTTACAACGTCAACATTCCACTTATACAAGAACTGCTGAGCAAGGAAGGGCTGAAGATTTGTTGGACGACAATGTGGAGAAAGTCTTATGGTAGACTTTTCAAGCAACTACCAGTCTTTGATACCAGTACCGCCGCCGGCCCAGATGCACCAGCTATAAGCGACGACGGAGTTGATCGGTCAAGCGGTTTATTGTTCAAGTGGTCACCGGAGATGGAGGGTTTAATTCGACCTTTAGAGTCGTCTTTACCCGTCGGATCTGATGGATGGGCAATACACAAGGGCTGGGTGAGTGTCACTCCACTATGCGCTAGTTTTGCAGAGCCTTCGCATCCGGAAGTGCAAGATATAGAAGAGAAAGTTTGGAAGATGAAGTTGTAGATGCATGCAGTGTAAAGTCTTTGGTACTCGTCAATACAATATTTTTCGCTACAAGGATGTAAGAATCCCGACGAATATCAGTAGATAGGTCAGTCCCCACGTCAGAGAACCACGTGTGATAGGTGATGGAGAAGCTGCAGACACCTGGCCGTTCAATATCTGCTTGCGGTAAACCTTCAACGAATTGATGCTCCACGAAGCGTTCTATTTACTCGGTTAGCAAATGGATATTTGTCATAATCGACCACGTACGACGAAGTTAGATGGGTCTTTTAGACGGTCCGAGCATGAGCCTGGGCACCCCGACGTGGCGTACGAGTTGCCAGCCCAGTCACCTATCGATCGTCATTACGAAAAATGGGAGGTCCTGATAGATTGACTTACCGCAGAATGTAATGTCTATTTGAAGGATGATTCAGCTGAGTCCGGCATCAATGAAATATGGACCCTACCAAATATTATAGAGTGATTGGCGAAGTACTCCAAGGGATCACAATCAGCAGATTCCAATGAAGCCACTGGAACGCCCCAATTTGACGGATTGGGACTTCCATTATCGATGTCAACTGGAATGGCAGCTCGATAAAACGAATCTGAACGACAGTCAGGATGTGTAACGTCAAAAAAGAGTCATTAATACTCACACACAGCTATTCCGTTTTCATCCCATTTCATAGCAAAGATACCACCTCCCTGGGCATCAAAATACGGACCGTACGACGCGCGACTCCATTCCGTTATTCCACATCCAGAGTTATAATTGACAGTACCGTCACAGACGGTATTGTTGACGCCGTTTGTTTCCTGCGGGATAAATATAAGAGCTCGAAATTCTTTCCATAATCTCACCTACCACAACCGTGCCGGTAAAGGAAGCATTAGGATTAAGATAGCAGCCTGCAGGAAAATTAGCACGATCGTTGGAACTAGGAGATATAAACAAACCTGCTTTGGTATGCCAAGCCACCTGATTGTGCTGATTGTCATGTACACCTTCAATGATATCGATTTCGCCCGTCTAAGAATGACATTGGTTTATAACAAGCACCAAGAAGAAAAAATCGTACGTTTGGCCATGTTCCGCTCCCAAGCGTCCAAAATGCAGGCCAAACTCCTGGACAGATGCGTTAAAAGATGGTTCGGTCACCTTTAGCGACGCCGTACCGCAACCCCACGGAGCCTGGTTGAGATCCAGGATGAAAAGACCAGTGTTGTACTGGGCATAGCTCGAAATACGAACACTAACGGGTATTTCAGCACCAGAACTGGGGAAGGGAACAAACATACCTGTCTCTATCCACGCCATCGTCCAGCCACGTCGTGTTGTCTCCCTTCATGACCACAATTCCATCGTCCTGCACGTATGCGAGGCCCTTGGAGAACGCCTCGCTGGAATTGACGTAGCTAGAGAACCGTTCATAACGCGTTTGTCGCGTGAAATTGCCTATACTCACTTTACCGTTCCACTAGAGGGCAATCAGACGTTAAGGCTATTCAGTAGGATGAAAGGACATACTGGGTAGGGTCATCACCGTCATAAAAACCAAAGTAACTAAACCATCAACGTTACTCCTCGTTCATGCTGACAATCCACAATCTAACTCACTTGAAAAAGGTTGGCCCGGAGTAGTCGTCCTCGAGAATCCAGAGAAAGGTCGAGCCATTGGGATTGACATCAAAGGTGTCGTATCGTTTTTGAGGTGGAGATGAAAACCAACTACGGGGATGGAATAGGTCGCTCGTGCGGGCAAGAGTCGAAGGGGGGTCCAGTAGAAGGAAGGACAGGACGTAGAGGGGAAGGTCGTAATGCATGAGAATCGTGGGTGGTCGTCGGTGAGAAAGGACAGGTCGTCTGTCCCCAAGACCCGGCAACGAGTAATGCAACTCGAACGCCAAGAATAGACTCACTGGCAAATGAACCGCAGCCTTGTTGATCGGCCTCATGGTTTACTTCCGTTTTTCTTACTCAGCGCTTGTGTGTTCTGGGAGCATGAAACTACTATTTTTATAGGCAACCGCACTACATAGGCATGATGGTAAACATAAGGAAAAGCAGAATCACCGGTAGCGACGAAGGCTGAGGGTGTTGTGCTTGAGCCAAGTCGAGTACTGTGGTGCATGGTTGTGACGGTGACCCTTGCCCAGACCACGGTTCTACAAATACAATTAAGTATCCCATAAAATGCAGCCATGAATTTCGAACGCACTTTCTTGCCAATGGCGGTAAGACCACGGGCTTCCCGGCGCTTGTGGACGGGGTTGACAATCCAGTTGATACGGGGATCACGGCGAATCTGAGAAATCCGTCAAGAGGTGAAAGAAAAAAAGAAAAAAAGCAATTTGCTCACCGCCTTGTGGCTAGGGTCCACCAAGATGACCTCGTAGTACTTGTACACACCGTCCTGGTTCACCCAGTACGAGTTCAAGACTCGCAAGTTACCACAACGACGGCCCACCCGCTCCTCAGCGGTGCTTCGCAGACTGCGCTGGAACTTGAGGTGGTTCACACCCTGCCTAACGGGCTTGCCGTAGGTAGCACCTAAAAGCACACAGCGTTAAGATGCTGCAGAACAGCTGTTCGTCCAAAACGCACCCTTGGGGACAGGCTTCTTGCGGTTTCCTCGTCGAACACGGATACGGTAAATAACATATCCCTGCTTGGCTTTGTATCCCAGGCGGCGGGCCTTGTCGGGGCGGGAAGGACGGGAGGCACGGTGTATCACTTTCAGCTGGCGGTATTCCCAGCATCTGCACCTAGTCAGTGAGAGAACAACATGTCTTGGAGAACGTAGGACAGACCGAACCCGGAACAGGAAACGCAGGATATCCGACTGTTTCTTCTTGTACAGCTCGCCGATGTACTTGTAGGCTCCCATCTTGACTGTCGATAGATCAGCACAGGTCCACAAATACTAGAGAATCGGGCGTACGCTTTTTCTTGAGGGCGTTGACGGCCTTGGCTGGTACCAAATTTCGGTCCCTGGACAAGTGATTACATAATAACTGTACAGTTTTGCGGTATTTGCCGGGAGTCTTGCCGGGCTGGTTCTTCCGCGATCGCCCAGTACGTTCGGTACGCTCAGTTCTGATGATAGTGGTCGTGACGCGGCTTTCATATTGCTTTCATAGGACGATAAATATTTTGTATATTTGTTCCGTTAAGAGTAAGTATTAGGGTAACATGTGTATCCTTTCATTAGTCATTATCCACGTTATCCTCTCCCTAACTTTCAAGTCGATCCATGATCCTTCTTCATTCCGAGTCTAAACCATGCTGTTCCGAGGAACAACACCCACGCGAAAACAATGAGACCTGCGCTCAGCGATACAAACACCTCCCCACGCCTGATTTCACCCTTCGATCGGACTTCATCACTGTAAAACCTAACCCTCGATCCTGTTGAGGAGTACCGTCGGTGAGACTGCGATGCGTCCAAGAGGGGTGTCTCTTGTTCATGATCCGAAGAATGAGAGGAAACACCTCTACCATGTGCTTTCCCTCTGTCCGTCGAGGGTTCCCGAGAGAAAGCTGTCGAAGCTCGCCTATGTTGAGCTTCGATTTCTTTGTTTTTTCGGCGTTGCAGATACGCCAGTGCAACAATACTCAATAGTTGAAGCACGTTCAAGAAGAAAAATATGTTGAGGAGGTATTGAATAGCTGCAGTGTTTCCTTGAGATATTCTATTCGCGAGATTCTGGCCTTTCTTGTGTGTGTCCAATGCCAGGCCAGCCAAGGTCTGGAATATGGTTGATCCGGTTTGCTCCAGCTGAAATATTACACAGATTAGCGGATGTGAAGCATGTTGCACAAAAGAGACTTACACTCTTGTGTACACCGAGAGCGGTGGAAACATATTTCAGAGGCACAATCTTTGGCACCAAAACGACAAGCAGAACTGTCACAAGGAGTTGTGTCAGAAACTAGGAAAACTCGACCATAGACTTTGATTTGACCCACGAGGAGAAAACCCATGGCCCACTGCGAAAGCGGCGATCGCTGGTCTGGCACTCTGAGTCCAACTTGGAGGCAGAACTAACCATCCGTATGCTGACAATGTCAGGCACGAGGAGAGAAGCAAGAGTTGGACAACAATGGGTCGATGCCTAAGACGGTCAACGAGGAATCCACACTATTGGGATAAAGTTTAACCAAATCGAGCGTTCTGCATGCATTCAACATACGATTGGATAGAACAAAAGGCTGCCGGCAAGTAGGTACGAAGCCTCATTGGCAGCATCTTGTTCGGACATCCCATAGCGATTCTCAATGATGTTTCTAGATAAGCAACTCGTGAATAATCATAGCTAGAAAGGAAATTCGAGTTACGCACGCGGCCAGATGGGTGAATGGCGACCATATTGCACCGCAAAGTATATTGAGTCCCACATATCTAAAGCATGATTAAATACCTGTTGAAACAGAAAGCACAAGACCTTACGACCAAAAGACGTCGCCAAGCTTGGTTATCTCTCTCAAGTTGACTCTGCGTTTAGCAGCAACCCTTTCCAAGGCCTCTGCTTCTGTGACGTTCGTTATAGACCTCCGGCGAGCTTCTTCAGTAATATCAGCAGCCTCGAGCTCGGCGCCGGCGCCATCCACAAGCCATCGAGAAGCAGCGATATATACCAAGTTGACGACGACAGACATGCCTGCCAGGGTAGTGGCGGCATAAAAAGGTGCACGGGGCCCGAACAGCTCCGTCAACGGGTAAGACTGTACGAGCAGAGACGAAGGAGGCGCCCTTGCCAACGATGAGACCAAAGGCCATGGAGACACCTAGCCCGTGCGACTTGAAGAAACGGACGATGATGGTCTCTTGCACGACGGCAACAGGGCTTACACCCAGGCCGAATATGAACATGCCAAAGGCCATCACCCGTATGCTGCCGGCAATGTCGCCTATGAGCAAGATGATTTGACCTATGACGGTGGGAGTTGATTGACGGAGTCTGCGGGAGGCCAGAATGATGACTTACCCAGGAAAATGATGCCTGTAGCAAGGATGCTAGTAAAGGTTGTACCGAGGCTGCTGGCCAAGACGCCGCCGAGAAGAGGCGTCCAAGTACTGTTGAGACTAAAGGCCGATATCAAGAGACTGAACTCGGTATGCGAAGTGCCTAATTCCCGGGAAAGACGACTCTTTAGCGGTCCAAGCACATACGAAGCACTGCGCAAATGTTATGAAAATTGATATGCGACAAGGTGAAGATGACCCACTAGTGACTTCCGACGCTAAGACAGCACGCACAGAGGAGAGCAATTGTCCTGATGAAGAACGCCCGACGCTTCAAGGCAGCGGTACTTGACTTGCGTCGTGTGACGGGAGCTACGGGTGCGAGCTCGTCGTCGCGGAGTTCACCGACGCTGCGACCCAAGATACCCTCGACCTCGTGATCTGATTCGGAATCTTCGTTGCCAGACGCAGCAAGGAGGTCGTCACACGATGTACGGCGGTAATTGCGGTCAGGCTCTTGAAGAGCAGAGGACGACATGGGCGGAAGCAAATTAGTGGTGGTGGTAGGAGGGCAAGAGCGAGATCGGGGGTTCCCGTTGTGGGATTTAATGGTATGCTGAGGACGAAACGTCTGTGAGGCATGTTGGCCGTATTGACCTATATAGGAGGTGGCAGCTACTTGATCCATCACGACAGCCAAAGAAGCCTGATGCTTATCTGATAATCTGCACTCAATCTACCTTATATCTTGCGGTATCGGATAAGATATGACCAGTTGTGACTAAAAAATCTAGACTCGTGCCACCCGCCACATGCATCTTTGACGGCCCTAACGTCGCGTCGCAGCAAGCCTGATTCCTGTAGGCTTCTGGAGGAGAAAAAGGGTCGCCCAGTGCACTATTCCGGTGAGAGCCGCCATTTGAATGGCTCGGAAAGCTGTTGCCGTAGACGATCGCGAGTCTCCCCTAGGCAGCGAAGGGCTGATTCTGCATACCCCTGCTCGTCTGGAGCTAGAGCTACCCCGAATAGGTCAAGTAACGTTAACCCATCAATAATTGCGACTCCGAGCGTTAGCGAGCATACATTAATAGATTGGCGATACACGAGACTCGGTTAAATTCATTCGCCAAGCGAGAGCAACGGGCACATTCCCGCCTCCCCTGGAATCGTCGATTCCTGGGTGTAGGCGTTGTTGTGCCCCATCCCGATGGGTGTCGCCACGTTTATCACTGGCTTGTTTCTTTCTGCTGAAAGCTGTGAGTATGGCACTCGGGGCGAGAACCGAGTCCTATATATAACGCACGCTCAAGCTCGTTCTAGCAGTGGGTATCCACTATAGTCTATATTTATTATGCCAACGGCAATTGTTACGATGCCGGTAGGCTCGTTGTGAACTGCGCGCGAGAAGTGAAGCCTGTGAATGAGAGAGAATGGACGCCGAAGTCAAGCACTCAGTACCTGCGCCGACATGTAGGACAACGAGCGGACGAGCGCCATGTGCACTGGGCAGCCAACGCCATTGATGTCGGTCGCGAAACGGGCATCAGAAAGAGGAATCAAACATATTCTAAAGTCATCCCGGTGCCTATATGTACAGGATATATATGACAGCTTGCTCCGTGCCAAATATACACAAGAGAAAAATAACGTGCGGCAGCGCAATTGAGTTCGTCTTCTAGAAGGGCTGCGTCTTGTTCAGACGACGAGACTCTCCAAGCCATCTACTTAAGTAGACAGTTCAACGGGATCGGGTGCCGAGAAATCTGTAAAAGCTACGTTGAAGCATTGCATGCTCCACTGTCTAATCATGGCGGGTGATTTTGCGACTCACAAGACCGTTCAATATGTTAAGTTCATATATACAACAAGTAACATTCAAATACGACCAACAGCAGTTCGAAGATTCATGATAACTATCCATAGCAGTAAATATTTGCTGCTGCTCTGGTCTGATATTAATCCTTTCCTCGATCTGGAACTTGAGATGGGTACAGAGCATGTGTAGCAGCTTCAAAACGGTCCCGAAGAAATTTAGACGCCCATAGATGAACAGCCATAGCGCCGAACATAAACTTGAGAAGATAATCTGTCCGGAAGAGAGGAGAGTCCTTCATAAAGAGGCCCGTAGTCGTGTCGTTGCACAGGATAGAAGAGCCTTCTGCTAGCCAAATAAACACGAGGGGGACACAGTTTTCGTCGACGATACCGTGCGTGTTGAGATTGCGGATGATGGACGTTTCATGAAGCAGAAGATCGTCATGATTCAAAACAGCATTCGGGGTCTGTTAATTCTTTCCGTTCAATGTGAGGATGGAAGACGATAGTATCTACGCAGATCAAAGCCAAGTCTTTGGTGAAAAGTACGGAGAGAAACAAGAGAAGGCCGTTTCGAACATCATGAATACCAATTATCGCTGGCTCCTTGCTGCGAGACCGGGTTTGAGAGATGGCCGAGATATACTGGAGGAAAGAGTTAGAGGTAGGTGCAAGATGAACAGGAGCTGTAAGAACTCACCGAATCCCTTTTACGTGCGTCACGCAACGACCCTATCTCTAAAGTCCCGGTGTGAAATTGATGTCCAGGGGAGGTTGTTACTGTTGATGTAGTTTCCAATCTCCATCAGCACGTTGGGTAACAAGAGAAGATCCCTGTCCGCTAGCGATGAAGAAGTACTGTCCCTCTGTTATTGCCCCGTCGTTTTCGACGAATGCCCCTTTTGACATGATACTCTCACAAACCGGAGAAACTTGACGGGTCCTTGGTGATTTGAGCGATGGCTGCGACTGGAATCGCAAGAAATTCGGACCTTCCTATCAGAAAAGTCGTAGCAAGGTTGACCGTTGGACATGATAGACTTGAACTAAGGAGGATACCTCGACTTGATCATTATTTATATAAATTTCAAATATTATGCAATCAACGCAGGGCCCAATGACGCGTGACGTCAGACATCACGCCTCCTCCTCTCACCACCAACGATGGGTATCAAAGGCCTCACAGGACTCATAACCGAACACGCCCCACATGCAATTAAAGAACACGAAATAAAAACACTGTTTGGACGCAAAGTCGCCATCGACGCCTCCATGTCCATCTATCAGTTCCTCATCGCCGTGCGCCAGCGCGACGGCGAGATGCTCCAGAACGATTCAGGCGAGACGACCAGCCACCTCATGGGGTTCTTCTATCGCACTATACGTATCGTGGAGAAACGGGATCAAGCCGGCGTATGTGTTTGACGGGAAGCCACCAGAGCTGAAGAAGGGCGTGGTACGTGTTGCTTTGCGTGCATGATATGGCATGGTTCTGATAGGGGGCTAGTTGTCCAAGCGGCTGGCGCGACGCGAGGAGGCAAAGGAGGGAGGCGAAGAGGCCAAGGAGACGGGGACCACGGAGGATGTGGACAGGTTCTCGCGCCGGACGGTCAAGGTTACCAGGGAGCACAATGAAGAGTGCAGGCGGCTTTTGGGGCTAATGGGCATTCCTGTCGTTGTCGTGCGTGTGCCTCGCCTGTGTCGCTTTATCGCTGACGTATTTCTAGGCGCCGTCCGAAGCTGAAGCGCAGTGTGCAGAGCTTGCACGAGGAGGCAAGGTCAGTGCAGCGCACCCATCTGAATTCTTCTTTCATATCGCTCCTAGGTCTATGCCGCCGGGTCAGAAGACATGGACACCCTCACATTCTCAGCGCCTATCCTCCTCCGGCACCTCACCTTTTCCGAAGCCAAGAAGCAGCCCATTAGCGAGATAAATCTTAAATCTGCCCTCGAAGGTCTCGACATGGACATGAGTCAAGTGTGTCGCATTTACCACAAGCGCTTGTCTACCGTGCTGAAATCTAGTTCAGTTCATAGACCTTTGCATTCTCCTCGGCTGCGACTACCTTGAACCGATAAAGGGCGTAGGTCCCAAATCTGCATTGAAGTTAATCAGGGAACATGGTGATTTGAAGACTATCATCAAGCACCTACGAGCAAAGTAAGGTTTCATATCAATGCCGGTCTTTTCTAACACTTGTCTCAGGCAAGCCGAGAAGGTGGAGGCAGCAGTGTCAGAGGAGGAGGAGGACCCACCCGCCGGTACATCTGACGTTGAGCAGCCTGATAATGACGACGAAAAGCCGAAGCCGAAACCAAAGAAAAAGGGCAAAGGCAAGGGTAAAGGCGGTATCGTTGTACCCGAAGAATGGCCATGGGAGGAGGCCAAGAAGGTGTTTGAGAAACCTGATGTGACGCCCGCTGATGATATTGAGGTACGTCCTTGGTTATGCTCATGGTGTGCGAAGCTTATGTTTGATCAGTTGGAGTGGAAGAATCCCGATATCGACGGACTGGTGCAGTTTCTGGTCACAGAAAAGGGTTTCAAGTACGCGTCTTTTGCTCGTGTCTGATGTATGCTCATGCTGCGTAGTGAGGATCGTGTACGCAAGGGTGCAGAGAAGCTGCAAAAGTTTTTGAATGCCAAACAGCAAGGAAGGCTAGATGGATTCTTTACTGTTAAAGCAAAGGAGAAGGAGCCCCCGAAGAAGGACACAAAGACAAAGGGAAAGCGGAAGGTGTGTGCCGGTGTATGGAGATGGTCTGATACTGATTGCTTTCAGAACGATGATAAGGAATCTGGGTCATCAAAGGGCAAAAAAGCCCGGACGAAAAAGTAGCTTGACATGGATTTCTTTTGTATCTATCTGTATCTATCACATAGTCAACGCGAGCTGAGCAAGTTTGAGAGCTCCTTCTTTTGTTTGGTTACCTGTAGCAGTGATTAGCAAAAGAAGGGAGGAATCAAGGCTACGTACCTCCGATGAAACCGCTGGCATGTACAAAGATACCACCTTGAACTCCGGTAACATTTGTTAATTCATCATCCCTCAGGCCGCGCCACTGCTCCGGAAGGGGTTTACGGCTCTCGAAGCTATCCTGTGCAATGGGAACGGCCTGTATACGCCAAGCCTTTGCCATCTCGTCAGGGTATACGACGTATATAGCCTGGCCCTGTGTTTGTGATTCGCTTTCGAGCTCGAATAAATGCGACTAGGGCCAATCAGAACCAAGTTTGTGGATCGTAGAAGGGACTTGCCTTCCATGGCAAGAACTGCTCGAACAGTATAATCTTGCCTGTGGGATCAGCATCCTTTTTGCTGTTCGCTAGCGCATCGACGAGTATATCCCTGGCGGGCAGCCATGCGTTGGCGTAGAAATCGAGTTTGGCGAAAAACTCTTGTCCGGTTAGGGATGAGGCTGTGAGGAATCTGTCCTGTGTGGGGGATGAGGAGGAGTCATGTAACGGGAAGCTGGCTTACGTCCATGCCCTGGGCATCGACAGGCTGATTCCAAGCGGGGTTGAGGGCAGCTACGCGGCTGGGGAGGCTGGTGCCGCCGCTTTTGTAGGCTGGTTTTATGTCTTCTGGGTAGCGAGGGATACCATTGTCGCCACCGTCGATGGCTTCTATGAATTCCTGCAATGTTCGAGGATGAGCGACGTACCACCTAGACGGGGCATACAAACCTCGTACATCTTGAGCCACAGCGTCTGGATCTTCGGATCGTCCAAAGCGACCTGTGTACGGTTCGAGATGACCTCTTTTCCGAAATGCTTGTAGACGAGGCCGGCTGAGCTGAGCTTGGTGGTGAAGCCATGGCCAAAGACCTCGGTGAAGCCGCGCTGGTGGTGGTCGAAGCGCTGCTTGGCCTCGTCGTAGATGGCGCCGACGTCGACGACGATGTCACACGAGTCGAGAATGGCAGGGTCGCGGGTGCGTTTGAGGTCTGGGGGACGGCGATGAAGAGCGAGGCGGGTGAGAGGGTGAAACACGGACCGGCGCCCTGGTATGCGGTGGTCTGGCGCAGCAGGAAGACGGCGAGGGCCTCGTCGCAGTGAAAGGTGCCGTTGTGGGTGCCGATGACGGGTGCTGGCAGTATATGGTCTGTTTTCTGTTTCTTCGCTGCTGGGGACTGGGTAGCCATGGTGCGAATGAGGGAACGAAGGAGGAATCGATAAGATACACTGAGCATGTGTCACAGAAAGCCGTTACGTGACACGGGGACTGAGCGCGCCTTGGAACTCAGGCTGGCCTATAAAAGTAGCGCGATGACACCCATCTTTCTGTACCCACCCTCATGAATGTCAGCCCAATAACCACCATCTATGCGCATATACTTGCATGGCGCCAGGCTGTCGCTGATGCCGTCGATGCTGGCGAGATCCTCGATCCCTCGTCGCCCCCAGACGAGACCTTTGCTCCGTCGTTTTTCCCGTCGCTCATGTCGTACCCGGGCCCCAGTTTCTTTATGGTGAGCGGGTCAGCAGGCTGGGTGGTGCTTACTCACTGCGTCGCAGCCGTCGCCGATGGAGACCGTTGATGGCCGTAATGACCGGCTGCTCCGCCAGAGCCAGGCATCGGCTGGGCGGCGGCAGTGGACGGTGTCGCATGCGCCCGTGTGTTCGGCGTATGAAAGATCTCGGCGCCTGGCTGCCGTCCAGACAACACCTCGGCGGATGCGCCACACCCCGCCCTACTATGCCATCTCATAATCAGTATGTGTACACCGCTTCCCAGCCATGGCACCTAATATTTCAAAAGTCCAGTCCAATGTAGTGTATAATGCAATAATGTCCGTATCATGAAATCAGAGCAGAGTCATCGCCACCCCAACAACAACTCCTGCAAGTCCGACCATCAGTCCATTTCTCTGCAACGCCGTCGCTCCCGCGATGTAGCCGTCATCCGGCCCATATGTGTTCCCATTTGAATCAGTGGCTCCGGGCGAAGGTGCCCCAGCCGTGCCTCCTCCCCCATTCACTCCATCTGTCGACGCAGTGGGCAGGTTGCTGGGTGTCGTGGAGGTGTCGCTGGTGTGCGACTGGGATTTTGTACTGTTCCCTGATGCAGTGCTTGTACTGTTCCCCGACGCAGATGATGAGCTGTTCCCCGATGCAGAGGAGGATGATGCCGTGTTTGTTAGGGTAGTAAGGATCGTAGCTATTGATGTCACCGTCCCAGAGGACGCTAGCGAGAAAATCGTAGAGACTTGTCCTTGTGCGCTGCCAGTGTTTGACTAGGATTTGTTAGACGAGGACAAAGACATTCTTGTGAGCTCTCACCTGAGCAAAGGCAAGAAGGGGAAGAATGAGGAAGAAGAAAAAGACTAGGATGTTCTGGCGCTGTCTCTGCTGCCCGTACATGCTCGCACCCATCATCATCAGCGTCGTCGTCGTCGTGGAAAGAGTAAGGCGTTCGTGTGACAGTCACGTCACGCACGGATGAACTTCTTGTTGCTTCGGCCCGGCGCTCCAGCAAGGCGCATCAAGGCAGGCCTTCTCCCCTATCGCCTGTTGCAAGCCTGTTGTCCTGCTTGGCACTTGCCTGGAGTCTTCATCAAAGCCAAAGTATTCACACATGACTGGTCACTGACCATGTAAAGGAACAGTTGATATTGGTGGGAAATGATGTGAAATAAAAAAGCAGAAGTGCGGGGTACTGACAGATCCCGGTTCCGCCTGCTCGATCGTACTCATCACCTGGCCGGGGTTACCACCACTCCCTTCCTTCCTTCCCTCTCCCAAATGTCTTCGCAGAATATCCCAGCAGAGCTCCACCCAGCAACCGTCGCCAGCTTCCTGCAATACCTGATACCCCCAGTCCAGCTCCCTCCCCATCTCATATCCACTGCCCTTCGCCAGCGCCACCATTTTCTGCAGATCGACCCCTACGAAAACCTCGCCGACTACCTGACCTGGCCGTCCCCAGACCAGGCTCGCATCGTCGACCTTCTCACCTCCTTGCCAGACGACTCTGATCTCTCCATATGTTATACTGGTGACCAAGAGTGCAACTACGCCCATGCCCACGTTTGCTCTTCCCCCGTGCGCCTCGTCTTTCAGTGGGATCCCAGCGACGCTGAGTGGAAATACCACAATGCAGGCCTCATGCCTTTTCCCCAGAGCTCCTCACAGCGTGTCGGCGAGATCGCGAGCCATGACAAGGAGGAAGCGGCGTACTGGGATGCGTACGGCCAGGACGAGCACCACGACGACGGTGAGCATCATGCTCTAGCACACGACAGCCATGCCCACACCGAAGACGCGTACTGGGCCCAGTACGCCAATGTTCACGGTACGCCTCTTTCCACCGCATGTAACCCTAACCTAACTCCTTTACCAGGGTCTGGCGACTCCACGATCCCATCTCCAGTCCCGGAGAAGCGCCGCCCAGCCGCCCACCACGAGCCCACCGTCATCCACGTGCCTTCTCACGCCCAAGATCTCTCTGACCGTCTCTTCGCCCTTTCTTCCCGATTAGAGTCCTTACCCGCGATATCCGACGTCGTCGAAGATACCCAGACCTTTGAGCTCGCAATTTTAGACTCCGACTCCAGTCCCTCTTCCGAGGAGCCTGTCAAAGTAGAGAGTTGGCTGCATGCAGACAATGAGACGGCGTTGAGGGATAGCATAAGGGGGCTCTACATGCTCTGGAGGTCGAGTAAGACCCACGGGAAGGAGCCTGCTACCGACGAGCAGTTTCTGTCCATCGTAAGGGATGCCATCCAGGAGATCTGAATACATCCCTTTTATGTTATTGATTTTAGAGATTTTTTTGGGTATGTTGTACATGGGGAATAGACCGCATCATCAATACCACACGCCGGTTCTGTAAAACTTTCATTTTCCAATCTGTTCCACTGTTGCGACGTGTGCCGAATCAAACTGATCCAATGGACTTCTCCGACTCCACATCACAGGAAGCAATGGGTATCCGGTTTAGCGCCTTCAAATCATTCCTCATTGTCATTGATCCGGGCTAGCTCAGATAAATTGCCTGTAGAACCGATGTACGGTCTTTTCATTCACTTCCATCCATCATGGATAGCCTGGAATACCTGGAGAGGTGAGCCAGTGAGCCTTCCATTGCAGAGCGAGGAGACTGAGTCTTTTTGGTCTAGACGAAGGACGCCGTTCTCACCTCCTACCGTCACGCTCAAGGAAATCCACGATGCTGTCCCGAAGCATCTCCTCAAAGGTACCGCCCCCTTCACCTTGTCTTCGGTTCCATTTCTCTGACGTGGACCAGGCAATCCCGTCCTCGCGACGCTGTATGTCCTCCGCGACGTATCCTTCACTCTCCTCCTCTTCAAACTCGCCTCCCACATCGACGACATCGAAGCCTGCATATCCAGCCCGGCACTCGGCATCCTCATCAGGTCCTCCCTGTGGCTTGGCTATTGGTGGGTCCAGGGACTCGTCTGGGCTGGGATATTCTGTCTTGGTATGTGACTTTTCGTAATCCCAGGCTCCCGAGCTGACGGCGTCAAAGGACACGATGCGGGCCACGGTACGCTTTATCGATCCACGAAGATGAACAATCTCGTAGGCTTCGTGCTGCATACGGTTAGGGAATTTCCTCTCCCTTTGATATGCATAAGTTCAAATGGACTTTAGGCGTTGCTGATTCCCTACTACGCATGGCGCGCGACGCACCATGCACATCATGTGAGTCCCGCACCGCGCAGGCTTGACCTCAACCCTGAGCTGTCCCATAGAAAGCGACCTCCTCGATGGAACGCGACGAGAACTACGTTCCCTACTTGCGGAGCGATTTCGGGCTGCCCTCCAAAGAGAAAGCGAGGCAGTTTGATTACGACGAGGTCTTTGAGGAGACGCCGATTTACACGCTTTCGAGGATGCTCATCATGCAGGGCTTGTGAGTCCAGGCCTCAGTGTACGAGTTTTTGATTAATTGGTGCTTACTTAGCGGATGGTGGGTGTATCTAGCGTGAGTTTTGCCTCTCGTGTGAGATCGGATCTGACGTGAATATGAGCGCAGAAAGAACACCATGGGATCTAAAATGTACGCCCCTGGGACTAACCATTTTGATCCTGATTCACCGCTATTCAAGCCGGAACAGAGTGAGTTCCAGTTGAAATTGTTAGTACCTTTCCTTGATCTTCATTGCGCGGCTGGCAGGGAACGCTATCATCATCTCCGACATTGGCCTAGTCGTGATGGTCCTCCTCCTCTCCTACGCCGGGCCTAGCTTCTTCTTCAAGTACTACCTTATTCCCTACCTAGTAAGTATAGTCCCCGTCCGTCTTCTTCGCTATTCAGTCCGGCACTGATCCTCCCCGCTCCAGCTGACGAATCACTGGTCCGTACTATTCATCTGTCCATTGTCCTTTCCCCCACTGACTCTCCGTATCCATTTTTAGGATAGGTAATAACAACGCATTCTCATCCATCCCGCGTCATTCTGACGGCTTTTTATAGTGATGTTCACGTACCTCCATCACTCTGATCCCACTATACCGCATTATAGAAAGGCTGAATGGTCTTTCCTCCGCGGGGCGGCGGCGACGGTTGACAGACCCCTCCTGGGCTGGATGGGGAGGTTTTTCTTCCATAATATCAGCCATGATCATGTGGCTCATCGTATGTCCTTTTTACTCTGTGCTATGTTATGATTGCTCAGTGTACTAGACTTCTTCTCCAGTGCTCCGTTTTGTGCGTATATTCGGCGGGTTTTACTATCTAGTGAGATGATCCTTACCGTTCCTGTCAGATAATGGCCCGGCAATCACCCAGATCGTCAAGAACGTTCTCGGCGCGAGTTACAACTATGATTCAACGGTGCGTGGTCTGTGGTTTAAAAGAATTAGCGTCCACCTGACGTTTTCCAGCCCTCCTTTTACGCCCTGTATCGTTCATTCACTCAATGCCTTTTTGTCGAGGAAGAAGGCGACATTGTTTTCTACAAGGATAAGAAGGGGGAAGCGGCCCGAGAGGTGGCGTATGATGCTGTCAAGATGATCAAAGTGGAGGGCTGGGATCCTGTCGCCCAGGACGAGCTAGATGAGAAGAATAAAGAAGAGTAGATCAACTACGTTTTAGTTTGAAGGGTACATATCATATGTTCATTGTAATGACACCTTAATGATCCAAACACCGGGTCTAGTCCATGTCAGTAGGGTGGAGCACGCCGAGAAGTCAGAATGTCAACCGTTAAGTACTTGAGGCAAAATGAATTAGACACAATAAAGAGTTGCGGTAGGTTAGTTGGTCCTCGGGTTGTACGTATCCGAAAGAAGCTATTGCCATGTATTTCTTGCAACGGCCACAACAGACGGAGGAAAAATAGAAACGCGTGAATGGGGGTATCTATTCGATAATTTATATGTCCGACACCTGAGCTCGTCAAACCTGTTTCGCGCCTACGACTGCCAACTCGGCCAGCTGAACCACAAAGGAATTGATCTGGTCCAAAACTTGAAGGCCGCTGTAAGAATCGGAAGATATGGTTGTCGTAGAGGTGATAGGCGCACTGCTGGTGGTAGAGGAGGAGGATGAAGATGAAGAAGAGGACGAGGATGAGAATGTGGATGAAGATGATGTGGAAGTAGCTGACTGAGTGCTGCTGCTGCTGCTTGACGCTGCAAATATCCCATTAGTCTCAAAGCGGAGCGGGAGGCGAATTCACTTACTAGTCGACGAAGAACTGAAGGTACTGCTGGTAGACGTCGTAGGCGGGGGTGTGCTGGAGCTAGTCGTCGTGGGCGTGTACTGACTTGTGGATGTGGTGCTTGGCGGGGTGTATGTAGACGTTGAGCTAGTAGTCGGTTGCTGAGTCGTCGTAGGTGTCTGTGAGGTCGTCGTGACGCCTGACCCGAAGGAGAACGATCCCGAGAGTACACCAACACTGGTATCAGCAAAGTGCTGGAAAAGCCCTTGAGAAAAGTCCAGATCACCCGACCCGCATCCAGGGCACTGGCAGGGAGTCAGTACACGATGTGATATTAGGAAAAAAAGACGACTCCACCTCATCGACTATCTGAGCTTGCACTGACTGCCCGTTAATGGTGATCGTTACGGATTCGTAGCAGTGAGAGCCACCATCCCATTGCTACACGAAGTCGGGGTTAGAACGCGTGGTATAGGGCGAGAAAATGGGCACTCGCAGCAGCATTGAGGGCGACGACCTGATGTACTGTGAGCACGGCTGGCAGAGCAAAGGAAAGGAAAGAGGAACGTACATAGTCACTGGCAGAATTCGTACCACCACAGGCACCTCTACACAGTCCAAGTCAATAAGCTGGTAGTCATCAAGCTGCAGACACTCACAATCCCACTTCATAATACGTGAAAGAACCGCGCTTCTGCAGCTGGCCCTCATTACTTCCGCTAAGATGGAACGACGAGCGGCGGTGCATATCACGAGCAGCATGTCGTTGCCACGGACCCAGGCGGTCTTCATGTGGACGGGGACTGGGATGGGCGTAGCAGACGTCGAGCAGCAAGAAAAAAAGAGCAGTAGAGCAAATCATAGTTAACGATGGAAAACGCATGATGAGAGCGTTGATTTTCAAAGGAGCGACGGACAGCCCTGGGGCCGGGAAATTAGGCAACGAATGTGTACGTAGTAACGATCCAAGAAACAACGAAACATGCCTTGCCGTTTGTCGCCGTGAGAACTTGACAAAGATCGAGGGTACCGCCTGGCAGCCGCCGAATCTCCACTTTTCACTTCTTCATCGATATCGTCCAGTGCACTCCCTCACTTCCATTCATGAGAATCTTATGTACTGCGCACAGAAGCTGGCGGCCGACCACCCAGCATTCTCAGAAAAACCAGGGCCGATACAAATTACGAAATGATGCACCGCATGTCCAAAATTTCCACGCCTTACAGACTACCTCGCGTTCAACAGCTGGTCGTCTCAATGTCAATATTGAGATTTCCTTGCTGCTCTAGATTCAGTATTTCAGAGCTCGGAAGCGGAACGGGATGCTCTTACGAAAGACGAGAGGATACTCTTCGCCGTGATCGCAATGTCGAAGGCGTTAACGCCACTGGCCTCGCAGGCTTCATCTTCTGGGACAGACTACGGTCCGGTGCCGGTCAATCCTTGTGCTAAATCGAGCAGAATAAGTTACCCCTCCGAATGCAGCAATCTTGCAATAGTTGGCAGGATGAGTCGATGGGCATCTGTGAGCTGATGATTATCACCATGACTCTGGCGGTGTTGTTACTCACGCGTCTACAATCTTGACTTTGTTGGAATGAGCGTTGATGTAGTCGACGAGTGACTCGGCAGAGTACCTTTGACAGTGTTGCCTGTGCACGCTCCAGAGGTCTCGTGGTCGAGAGATCCCGTGCCTAGTGCTCGTATGTAGATCCAGCAAAATCACCACAGAAAACGCTACTTGCATCGAATATTAAAGCAGTGTCCACACTGTTGCTCACCGGGACAAGCAGCTAAACTGAGTCGATCAAAGGTATGGTCCCTAGTGAGCGTTTCAACTGACGACCGATGCAATTAATGCAAGATCCATGCCCATTGCTAACAGTTAACACATGAGCAACATAGATACATCAGCGCAATTGCGTATTCACCATTTACTTGCGTCTTTGGTACCCTGGCATTTGGATCCCGTCCACAAGGTGAGAGATCACTCAAGGGCAGCTGCAAAGATGTTGTTTCCCTGAGAGTTAGTCGGCAAGAAACCTGATTCGCATATTTAGCGGGCTGGAGACCGAAAGAAATGCGGAGATACCCGAACAAGCGACGCTGGATTGCGTTCCGTACTGTGGAAAAGAAACCCATCAGCGGGTGTCACTTAATGGGAGAGGGATTCACGTCGTTCCAAGTTGTTACGCCGGCGACGGCGTTGACAGTGCCGGCGTACACCAACAAGACAAAGGTTATAGCCGGGATGAGACGCTTAAGCCGTTAGGCAATTCTTACTCATGAGAGACGGTGGACGTACATTCATTATTTAATGTTGAAAACCCGTCTTCCAAAAGAGTGTGGATTAACAAGCCCTAACTGCAGATATTTTGCAGGCTTATATATCCGACCAATAAACCACATGATGTGGAAGCGCAAGAGGCGCAACATAGAAACGGAGAAACCGGGGACATGTTGCTCACTATATGACAGGGAATACGCACACGAGACAGGTCAGACTGTTAGAGAGAAAGGGACGTAACCATCCGATTTTCCACCGAAGACGCCGTCAATGCTACGACGCGTATTGGGTGTGAGATGAAACGAATCAGTATAGCATTGAAAGCAAGCAAGATAACATATCGACAAGAAGGTATAGATCCCATGACAAATTAGTTCCTTTTGAGGGACATATTTCAGTCTTCCTCCTCTGCTTTGGGAGACAAAGTCTCTTCGGCGTCATCTTCCCGTTTATCACTGACTTCAGTGGAATCTTGGGATGTATCACGACGGGGTAAAGGTGGCTGTCCGGGTAAGCGCTATAAAGCCTTGAGTTTGGTATAGTACATTGAAAAGGTGTGGAAGATACTCACCTTGAACGCGAATTTACAGACAAGGTGGCCGCCTGAGTTAAGGCCTTTTTCAATCCAAGCCTGTAAAAATAGATGGTTTGAATATTATTTCAAAGAGATATGATACAGAAATAGAAATAGCACTTTTTCCACTTGATAGAGGCCGTCGTAACGATATCTAATGTCTGATATAGCAGCATGCAAAACTGAAATTTGGAATGATACGCACCCTTCGCTCGGTGCATAAGGTGATCGCAGCTTGTACCCTCGAATAACACGAATGGGTTTCTTGTTTTCGGAAGAACGCTGACGAACGAAGATTTAAAGACGCTCTAGGACGCGTTAGGTAACTTACTTTGAGTGCTTTATTGAACTGTAATGAATGAATCAGATAGAAGACCAACTCTTGCAGAATATCTCACTCACCGTGTTTTCAAAAGTCTGATCTGAGCTTTGGGCTGCAGTTCGAAGCTATCGGGGAGAGCTACATTCAAACCTAACCATTAAAGAGGCACCATCGCACACACATTTTTAGGTTGGGCCGCAGTTCCCTTGAGATCCCTTCCGCCTGAGACACACACTATGAGCTCATGAATGACAGACGGAAAGGATTATCATACCAGAGCCGGTGTAAGTGCTGTGGAGACGTCAGTTTTCGCAAACACAATACCAAAAGTGATAAACACTCACAACGCGTAGCCAAGGTCCACATCATCGTCATATCCACCGCTGAGAGCAACACTATAGGCCCCGTCCTTGGATGCAGATATACCACCAACCCAAGGCCTACAATGACAATGTCACTCATGACATACAAATCAGTGTACAAGTCCAAGTAGGGAACTCACGCGTGAATGGCATCGATACTACAAGCCTGTCTAGTCTCCCACCACGTCCCAACTTCAATTCCTGGGATAGACCCATAGACTTTTCTGTTCGAGTGGCTATGAACCTAGAAACGCCGTAGCAGTAGTGTCACGTACGGATCGTGTTTTCGTCGCGCTCCGTCTCCACTACCTAGAGGTCCTTCATTTCCTGAAGTCCTAATACCAGCACGGAAAGCGATTGGCATGGGGCTTTCTCCCATTTTCTCGGATTTGTAGTCCACCGCTTTGCCTCTGTTGCGCGCACTGCGACGGACACCAGTCTCAGATGGAGACACGTCGGTTTCACCGTCGACTTTGGCGACTTTGTTGGACTGCTCGTCGTTAGCCAGCGGAGAAGCCTTTCGCTTTTTAGACATGGTTTTGGACTTTTTTCTTTTCTGTTCTGTCGGTTCAAACATAGGGGGTATCCAGCCCCAAAGATTTCAGAAGCTCTCGATTCCTGTTAGACATCAGCTGCTGAGACAAGTATGGTGGTTTCTTCTGACCTTTCAATGTTGGCATTGCGGTCCACCTCGTACTGTGAAACCATCTGAGGAGAAAGAGCACGGAATCAAAAGCAGTGACTTGAAGTTGTGACGGCAAAAGGCATGCACGTGGTTAGATCTCGTGACTGTGACGATCGCGCAGCTTGTCACGTCGCCTTCCATATGTTTTTTTTTTACATCTTTGTCGGATCTCTCGCAGAAACACAACAGCGCCAACAATTTTATTAATATATAACCAATTAAGTGTAATTTGGATGGTTAGATCCTGAGGAGCTGTAATCAATATCTGAAATTGCACCGGTACCATTCTGGGACAAAGTATCATCAGCCGGATCCGCTATGCTCGAAGGAGCGGAAGACTTTGTCAATTTGGGCCTTGAGTGCATGTCCTCTGTCATATTGAGTACAGGGTCTTGCATAGTGAAGAAACCGGACTTACTTCCCACGAATTTACATTTGCCTTCTTTGAAGAAAGAACAAGTGTTCCCACGGGGACAAAAGTGACCAGAGATGCAGTCGTCTCCAGCAAAGCAGACTTTCCCTATTGAAACCGATAAAAACGGTATAGGTAATGATGAAATTGGAGTATTATACCTCTGTTCAAATTAGCACAGGGGAACTTCTTAGAAATTGCTCGCATCTCAGCGAGATTCTTCTCAGTTAGAGTGTAATCGTGCCCGTAGGTACACTTAGGACCCTGCCTGCAGGCGCCCAAGTAGTAAAAGGTACACGGTGGTGGTTTATCTGTACCAGGAAGGGTGTTACTCTCGTGGAAATAATATTTCGATACTTAACGCACGTTTGTTAAGCGGCTGTTCAGAGAAGATTTTGATGGAGTGAGGTACTGTGAGGGTATTGATATTGAATATCCGTACCAGCTTTGGATTGAGATATTTTGGAGGCTTTGCCACCTTCGCCACGTTGGTGTTTGACTCGGATGTGTTAACATACGTAACAACCTTTTGCGAACCATGCCTTGCGTGACCTAGCAGTTTGGTTGATCTGAAAACACCTCCTACTTCCACAACAGGGAGCTGCAGATGTTGCAATTCTATGGCTAGCTCTTTGTAGCCTCTAAGGAGAACAATTTTGTCGAGAAAGCCCTCATTTTGCAGTGAAGCTAAAGTTGACGTATAGCCATTGTCATGAGAGCCTTCATGTGATGTCAGATTGGCACGGTGCAAAAAAGTGAATACCTTACCACCAAAATATACTAAGAATGTTTGTGGAAAGCGAGTGAACAGACGGAGATGCTCTAATGAATGGCAGCTGTAAACCTCAAATGTCAACGAGATTGGATTGTCACGATATTGACCTTTTATTTTTGTATCTGCTGCTTCTTTTCCGGTGCCTACGTCGATTATCGAAAACAAAGGAGCTGCTTGATTAAAGCCCAGGAAAAAGGCTTCAAACTGCTCCGAAGTGCAAACGTCGTTGGCGATTAATGTGTCGGACAAGCCTTGTTTGTTGCAATATACGGTGAGCCAAACCCTGGAACGGGCAGACATACGTGCATCAACTTTCGCTGTATGATCAGTTAGGCCTTTCGTGAGCATCATAGCCGCCTTGGAGACCAGAGAATAAGTAATGCAAAAGCACCAGGGGATGGATCATACATGTCGTCCCCCGGCCTGTCCTTGACGGAGTAATTCGTCAGTAAAGATATTGCCGTCGCCATCCAAGAGGGCAAGAATCAAGGGGTTGTCTTCCTACATCACCACCAGATGAATGAACAGAATCGACGCTGGGGATGGACGAACCGTTATTGATTGAATCATCTGTTGTAAGTGAACCACCTCCTTCTGCAACGAATCCGTTTGACTTTCTGCGTTGGTGTATCCCTGCTTCCAAACTGCCACTTCTCTTTCAAGTTCTTGGATCCGGCTGCGAAATTGCACATTTTCGGCCACTGTTTCACTAAATAGCTCTAGGGTGCGAAAGATATTGAGCCAGTAAATTTAGGTACGGAAACTTTAATTACCTGTCTGTTGAGAGATTAAAGACTTCCTGGTGCGACAGTGAGCGAGCTAAAGGGAAGAGAAGGGCAATGGTGTACCATAGGTCATTACGCTTGTCGGTTGCCGGTGGACGATCCATGCGTTACGATAAAAAGAATGCGTTTTTATAATCTATCACGGAGGAAATTCTGAGAAAACAGTAATCCTCCCTGCGAAAGTCAAGGACCATGAAAGGAGGGGAGAGTGCACACAGAGGTTGTTAGTAATGAGACATGGTGGGTGTACTCAAACAAGGGTCGTGGCGCTTTGCGCCCGCCGGACCTATGCGGCACTTAGCCGATCGAATGCCTCAGAAGAAAAGGGTACTCTCCATGGAATGGGGAAGTAGTCCAAATGAGAATGCTATTGCTAATTGATATTCAAGAGGTATATGTTTGGTGCCCATAAGTATTAGAAAACTCGAGGAAGAAAAGTGAGACGCGGTGCATCTGGTCTCGTACTACTTGATTTTCTTGAGCTGTTCGAATATATTCAGTCAGATAAGCACTAGCGACAAACAAAATAGAAATCACATACGCGTTCAGTATTTCTGAAGATTTTGCTGTCCAGGCCAATAGTCTTGCCCTCGATGACATCAATCCGTTTGTTCTGGCTATCCAGCTCCTGACCCATGGCCGTGCCCAGCGCCTTCAATCGCTTCGTCATGTCACCTATCTCATTCAAATTGTCGTCGAGTTCATCCTCAAGCTCATCGTCAGAAGCAGTAGCTTCGAACTGGAACCGCTTCCTCTGCTCTTTCCTTACTGACAGTTCCGAGGCCGTTTTGATTCGTCCTGGACCAGACAATCCCTCTTCATCATCTTGGCGTCCATAGGTCTGCGCGCGACCGATACGATTCTGGGTCTCGCGAACGTCCATCATAGCTTTCTCCCTTTCCTCCCGCTCTTCGTCATAGCGACTCTGGATTTTAGCCTCCTGAGCGGCTCGCTTCGCGTCCTTGTTGAAAGTAATTGCGGGTCGGAATATAGAGCGGTTAAGCTTCTTAAGCTCGTCGGTCTTATCATCAGCACGAATTGAATGTCCCTTTGAAACGTCCAAGTGACGTTCTGTGTTGGCAAGTTTCTCTGAGAACAATATTATTAGAATACGTAATAAGCCGCATTGCAACGTAAATACGCACCAGACTGATCACCTAACCTGGACAATGTGTTGCGGCCAGTTTCCTCGGCCTCGCGTGCCATGCGAAGAGCATTTCGAGTGGAGTTCACACTCTCCTGTTTCGTGAACCTCGTTTGCTGTTTGATCCCCTCTACGTCCTCATCATTCTCCTCGCCTGGCGTCGGCTCCTTGATCTGGGGACCGTCAAAGAAACGACCAGAACCAGCTTTCTGAGGGTTGTAGCCTGAGAAAAGTTCATTTCGGTCCTTGTCCAGTTCACCACTGCCACGTGAATAGACGTCCCCGACCCCGTTACTCCTGCTATACTTATCACGAGGCTCATAGTCACTCATTGGTGTCGGCGCTGGTGGGGGATAAGAGGTAGCTTTATCGGATGATGTACTGTATGGGTCGCCATCGCGACTCGGGACGTAAGTACTTGCGTTGGAACGATACGACGGGCGGGGCGAGTTGCTGCTGGGAGGGGCAGTGCGTTCTGACTCGACAGGTGGAATGAGGGGCTTGTCTTTGCGCCGAGAAAAGAACGACATCACGTATTCTTCTGCTAAGTTCACTGACGTTCGATGTCTGTCGTGGTGGTAGGAAAGCTGGGAATACCCATCAGATTCATTATCATATATTCATGATCACGTGACTCTACAACTTCTCATTTCTTCTTCTACTCTTTCCCTTGAAGGATATCCTTCCTCTGCTTCCCAACCACAGTAACACCTTTGCCACTCTTTACGGCTGTTTCTAATGCAACCTTCTTTTGCGACTTGATACTTCCCTTGGTCTTGGCATATTTGTCCACGGCAGTGTTCAGCTGGTCTCTTCTCTTTTTCCTGGCCTTCCGTTCTTTTGCTCTGAGCGCCTGCTTTTCACTGGGCGTCATTTCACTTCGAGAACGAAGATCAGCCGGAGAGGGCGCGAATACTTCTTCAGGCGCAAGCATCGTTGCCGTAGATTCAGTAGTAGGCAGAGCAGATTCCAAAGACGTAGTTGCCACATTTGATAAGGAAGATATTGTGGCTTTAGCCTATTGAAAACATTGAGCATCTCGATAACGAAGAATTTCTAAATCCAACTTACCTGTTTGGGAGTAAAGTGGGCGTTGCAGAGTGCGTCCAGCTTTCCGCAAATATTATCCCATAGTTTTTCAATTTCGTCGTGTTCCTTCTTCAGTTTGCCGTCACGATCATCCACAGGCCCTCCAATTTGTGCTGCGACAAAATCATTTTCGTAAATTTGCGCAAGTGACTCAGCCGACTTTGTGTCCTTGAGCTCGAAGAATCTCGATGGGAGAAAAGGCTTGTCGTCTAAAGGTCGTATCCTGACAACATCATCAAAGTTGTTATCCATGATTCGAGCCTTGATTCTCTCTTCAAGTTCTTGCACCACCTCTTCGGTAATGACAGGTACCGCCTTCATAACGCGCTCAAACTCCAGGTCCTCTTCCAGCAGTGAATTTTGAGGACGAGATTTGGAATGAGCTTCGCCTAAAAGTACCCAGTCCTTTTGGCCAACGTTCTCATCCTCTAGGGCCGAGATCTGCTCCTTCAGTGCAGCCATACGCTTTTCGTGCTGGGATTGATCTAATTCCTAAGTTAACGCAGCACGCAACTATAGTAACTTTCGCACCTTGCTCAGGTTCTTCGTCTTCTTCAGCGAATAGATCATCTTTCAATCGATCAATAGCATCTCCGCCACTGCGCTCGGATGCACCGTCTTCCGTGTCCATATCTTCGTTATCCTCATCACCATCACCACCATCCGAAAAATCATCGTCTTCATCTTCACCACCTTGCAAGGCTTGTATCATTCCTTCGTCTTCGTCTTCGTCCTCCTCATCCTCATCCTCATCGGCATTGAACATGAGTGATAGTGGCAGGTTTTTCCCCTTCGCTTTGATTTTCTTGACCCTAACCTCGTCGTGGAAGCGCACACCATCTTTACGCGTATGTCCCTTCTCACGTTTGGGAGCACCAGATCGAGGTGGGGCGAAGAAGTCTTTGTAGAAGGGCTCTAAAAAAACAATCAGCCATAGCATCTACACACACGCATAAGGCATACCGGCATTGTCTTCAAGGTCTTCTTCATCAAAGTTTTCAACGTCAACGGGAGCGAACAGGTCCACAACCTCTTCATCCGAACTCTCCCCATCAGCGTTAAGATTTCCACGAGATACCGAACGTGCTTCCCAGCGTTCGGTTTGGGAATTGAAGGATTTTAGATTGAAAAAAGCGTCATCGAGTTCCGGATGCCCCGGTTTCGATTTCTTTGGACTCTTCTTTGCCTTTCTTCTTCGAGGTGATTGTTGGGACTCCGAGAAATCATCCGCAGAGGAGTCGTCCTCGGAAGAAGCATCTTTCAGCGTCATGACACCCTCTTCATGTGGTTCGTCATCCGAGCTTTCCTCGTCATCCTCAGAACTGCTTTCACTAACAGCCTCTTCATCAGACTCTCCCAGATCCTGGTCAAGGTCATCAATGTCGAGACCTTCAACATCTTCTCCATTTCTGAGAGCTTCCAAAACCTTTTGCAAGGCATCCTCGTTATCCTCATCCTCCGAATCCTGTTCTGGATGGATAGCCTGCTCAAGAACCGCGGTGACCCTGCTAGCTCGGAGATCCAATTGAGCCCATATTTGTTCCTCGTCCATGCCGTCCGTGAATAAAGACGTCAAGGGGGTAATTTCGAATGTAGGTACGGTCCGTGGCGGGCTAGGGCTGCGTTTTCGTTTCTTACTCTGTGATCGCGTTTGAGGTGCCTCGGATGGACTGAGAGTTTGGAGAAGAGAATTTATGTGTGATGCAGATGCATTTTCGCATTTCAATGCTTCATACGGATGTCAGAACTGAAAATTGGAGCCGTATGCAAGAAACCCACAAAGGTCGAATATGTACTGGGTTGCTGCAAGAGCTGCCGACTGAATATCTTGGCTACCCCTTGCATAGTTTTCTGGCTGATTGTCGACTAAATCTGAGAGTTTTTGAAAGGCGGGCACGACGGCGTTTTCGACCTCGGTCATAGTTAACGGGAAGAGTAGTAGTCGGTTAAGGGCAAAAAAAATGTTTGGCCCTGATTGCCGACGGCATCTCTTTCTCATCATAACCACTACCACCGAAAATGCCTAATCCTTCTCTCGCCCCTTCTTTGACTACGGGTACTCTTGGCGCCCGTTCTGATGGCGGTGAACTCCTGATACGGCATACACAGCAAAAAAAAAAGTACAATAGAGCATCGCTCCAAGCGTTGCCAAAAAGCACATGGCCCCGTCGCTACTGATTCGCCACTTGATCCTGTTTGGGAATTCTTGTTCTTGGACGGACGACGCGTAATGGAGACCTCGAACTGAACAAGAGCACAAGACGCAATGAACAATGGCATTATGTAAGCGCCCCCCTCGATACACTTGCTCATTGTTCACCCTCTCGGTTCTATTCTTCCTATTTGGTCCCTGGAATGGACAGTACGAGTATAAAGTACACAATTGTTCGACCTCAAGTCTTTATCGCTTGACTGCGTCTTGCCCATTCTCTTTTTCCTACCTTCAAGCCGCAAGCCGCGCTTTGCATTCTTTACGATAAACGTTCTCTACACGACCTCTGTCTATTTTTCATTCTAATCATGATTGCCGGTCTATCCAAAGCCGTGGTCTTATACCTTACACCGCTGCTTGCTTTGACTTCCCTTATTCTCTCTTTCTTGGCCTTTTTGGCTCCCAGTCTTTTGCTCCAGGACAGGGTTGCACTGTTCACCGTGTTAGCCTGCTTCATTTGCGTGTGTTCTGCTTGCTAAACTCCTCCTTAGTACCCCATCTTCGAATTCTTCGGATGGAACTGACGGAGCAAGTTTTTTCTTGGGACTGCTAGGTATGTTTCCCTCTATGACACGTTCGGTGCGTGTTGACATCCTTTCCCTTTTTCCAGGATCTTGTTCTCGGCCAACGAATGACGCTGCAGTCAATTGTACCATCCCAGCCTTCAGGCCAACATACGGTATGTCAATGTACCTTGTAAACATGCCTGGCATGCTCAATTGTCCGCGCCTTCACAGACTTTTCTGATCTACCGGATGATATACCTCAGATCCTTATATCTTCTCCCCCCAGTGCAGGGGCTTTCGTTGCCATTTCGCTAGGCTTCTCTTCCGCCTTCTTCCTGGTTTACACATTTGGCTCTTTCCGACACAAAATGGGAGAAAAAATGGCCGCTGCTATGGACAAGCCCCTTATTCAGAGGATAACCGCCTGGATGGGGTTCATGGGGTTCTTCATCGGTTAGTAACAGTCCATGGCTCCTTCCCAGAGCTTAATTTTTTCTGTCTAGGATTCACTACGCACGTAATTGTCAGAATGTGGTTTGACAAAACGGTCAGCGATTTCAACGGCAGCGTCAGTTCAAATGTCAAAGAGGTAGCCAGCATTGGTAATGCATTCACCAGTAAATATCTCGTCTCATTCCATCCAGCGAATGGATTGTACTAACTCGTCTTCCTTTCCAGTGGTCTGGGTAGCTAATGCGTTTTTGGCTGTGCCCGTTACTGTATCCCTTGCGAAGTTGCACGTCAAGGCTTCCAAATGATTCAAAATTTTACATATAACACTTCTTGACGACCTCACGAACTCTTGGGACTTTGGACACTTCTTTGGACACTAACACATACAGTATATCGATAACTCTCACATAACCTACAATTTCCATCTAATACTAGACCTATATATCCGTCTAACTTCTAGATTTCGTCAGAGTCTCTCTCAATTCTGACACCTATGGGAACCATTGGTCGGAAGCTTCTGATTACAGCGAACTAGGGCAGCGGTGTTTTTTCGGTCGACCAAAGAAGTTCTTTGATCATCATTCATGAGCGTGTGGTCGCGAAGACCATGAAGGGCACTAATCTAGCTAACACACACATGAAGCGCTTGATTCAGTCCAATTGCCAACGTTGCTTTTCGCACACACTCGTTCGTTTTGCCAGAACTGTGCCATTCGTTTACCCAGAATGTAGGACTCGGACTCCGTTCCTATTTGAACGTGAACTAACAGTCCAGTGTGAACAGCTATGTTTCGTGTCCTTTCACTCGCCGTTCTTTCTACATATCTTTTTATTCGAGCTTCTGGAGCCGACATCGACACTGTTCGCCAACGACGGTACTCTAGCATCGTCGGCGCCTCTACTGGTGCTTCGTCGATCCCTAAATGGTGCCTACTCTAGCTTGGGGTAACAGAGCGTTGACTCTAACATGTTCGGCAGGCTAGCGTCCCTGGGTGAGGATGGTAAATGGCCAGATGATGAAATCAACTATACCGCTGGATGCGACGCCCAAAGAAGTAGCTGGCCCGCGCAGCAACACTGGAGGCGCATTGGTATGTCTAGTAATTTTTTCATAATGTCAGTATGTCCGTCTGACTGGGAAGTCAGATACCTTTGCTGCTGCATACCATGGAGGTTTCAAGAACGCTCTCCAGTATGCCGGTGATCCCGGCATCAGAACTTCGATCTCTCTGGCAATGACTTATTGGTTCTCCAATGACTTTGATAATGTCGCGTGTTTGGACGCTGGCGGTACTGATGCCTGTCCCTGCGGCACGCCCGGCTTTTGGAACCCTAATTGGGCCTCTATGGTACGCAACTTCTTTGTGTCTTCTCTTGCCTTCCAGCCCACAGGTGCTCCCTAAAGGTCATCACGGTTCCCCCGTTAGTTAGGTATTACATTTGTCCGCTTCACGTTTGGCTATTGCAATAGCTGAGTTGGCCCATTTTAGTTCTGCATGCCTTTTATTGGACACCAGCCTCTCAGACGATGAATTAGCTGGCTGCTTGCATATAATTCAGCGGGCCTATAACACGTTCCAAACTGGTATTGTAGGCGTTAGTAGCATTACTGGCTCCAATCTCCTGGATATCGCCGGTATCGGGCTCGATTTGGGGCTACTGACAAACAACGAAACTATCCTTACGGATACCTACGATAGGGCTCACGGGGAGCTGACCATCAAGACTGAAGTTAGCGCAGACGGCATTAGACCTGACGGCTCGTTCGGGTAAGCTGGTAATATCTGGTGAACGTATTCATATGTGCTTACAGGAACTGTCCTTAGACAGCACCTTGGCCTGCTGTATAATGGAGATTATGGTATGTGATCAGTGTACCGCAAGAAACACTCCCTCACTCGTTTCGCAACAGGAAAGGATTAGTAAGTCACTCATCTGCCAAGTCTGCCAAAGATAAACCCACATATTTTGACAGCGCGAATGATGTATATGTCCTTGAACTTGCGTCTGCTAATACGCAATGGGCCGCATCAGAAGAGGGTCAGGACGCGTTCTCCACGCTGCTGACTGCAAACCTGTGGATGATCTTCCGCAATATTGTCACGGGAGTTTTGCACTGGGACTATGCAAGTCTTCAAATTTGATTGTCGTGGTCACCACCGTCTCATACGTCCTTCAGTCAGTCATCGGTCGAGTTATCAGTCTTCCTGTCGCCGATAACCAGTAAGTCTTACAATATACCAAGGACGTCTGGTACTGAAGTTCTCATTAGGGCAACAGCTGGCCTGAAAACAAATCTGACGCAGATCAGAGTCCTTGGGGATTTATGGAACTCTACCGACATCACACATGTCTACGAAGTCCTTGAAGGCACCTCGACAGATGCTAACATCGGTGCTACCATCGGCAATCGCATGTTCTATACTAATGATTACATGGTATGTTCTCCCTGGCAGTTGACACTCTGCATAATCTCAACTATCCAGGTACAACGCGGCTCTGGATATGTGACCACGTTAAAAATGGTCTCTAAACGCACTGAGAATTTTGAATGTGTTAACTCCCAGAATGTGAGTTGTGCTCGCCGGCTCTGACTTCTCAATTTGATCTCTATAGCCTTATGGTTTCCATCTCTCCGATGGTACAATGTATACCTACTTGACCGGCAATGACTATGAAGACATATTCGCTGCTTGGGATTGGAATCTTATCCCGGGCATAACAGTCGATTACGACGCTACCTTACTCGACTGCAACTACGATTCTAGAGCACGCGGGGTTGAATCTTTTGTTGGTGGTGCATCCAACGAGAATATCGGCGTCGCTGCTATGCGTTATGAGACACCGACAACCAAAACACTTCAATGGCAGAAGACATGGTTCTTCTTGCCCAACGACGTCCAATATGTCATGGTTGCCAACATCGATTCAACTACCTCCGCGCCAGTGTTTTCAGTCTTGGATCAGCGAAAGCACCTAGGCGCCGTGATGATATCGGGGTTGCCTGTGACGGGAAGCGGTAATTTCTCTTCCGTGGAATCCCTATGGCACGGTGGTATTGGATATACCTTCGATGCGTCCAATTCGGCGGTTTCGTTGTCAGTGCAGCTTGGAAATAAGACCGGTTCTTGGGCATCAATTGGCACATCTGACGAGGGAGACATATCCGTCGACCTTTTCTCCGCCTGGCTCAGTCACGATGACACGTCGGTCCCTATATCCTACGCCATTTATCCATCAACATTGCCATACGATGTGTTTGTATCGAAGTCGCAGACATCCATCATACCGGTACGCAACGATGGATCGGTGTCAGCTGTTCTCGATGTTGCCCACGATATCGCTATGATCGTTTATTGGGACATTGACGGAGGCTCAGTGACCATAGCCCTTCCAACTCCTGATGCCGCACCTGTAATCGTCAACTCTACGGGAAACAGCGCTATTATTCTCGATCTCAACGAATGGAAAGTCACACTTTCTGATCCCTCACAGACCCTGGTAAATATTACACTGACAGCCTCTCTTGGACAAGGAGCACCTCCTGCGGGATGGACAGACGCACTGGCTACCAAATCAGCCTATTTTGGTCTTCCTTCAGACGAGTTTCGGGGAGAAAGCGTTACACAGGTGTTGGCCGAAGCTTGAGAGTGTCCAGGGTCCTACATGTAATTATATACTGGTGTATCGGGGTCCTTGTAGTGTTTCTTCGTGCTACAATGGCCCAATTCTTCGTTCCCGGTTGTCTCTGCTGTTGCTACTGGTCTTGAGTCGCTCTGTGGCGGTTGTAATGCGGTAACAGGAAGACGGCGCGTTGGTTGGCCTGATGAATGTTGATATTCATTGAGGTGTCAGATCCACAAATAGAAGCAACGCGTCCGAATCTTGGTTGCAAGCATCTTTCATCTTGACCGGCTCCTGCTGCGAGCTGGCATTAGACACTCGTTTTTCCATGCGCTTTTCTCTGACTTTTGCGACTTTGCTCTCATCGGTGTTTGTCTGCTCAGCCGCAGCCGCAGATGCTGTCTCTCAAGCTGCACTGGCATCTTCGGCCTCAGCATCGAGCGTGACGACCCCCACACCTTCAGGAACCAGTACTTCAGCTTCAGTGACTACCGGTGCCGCAAGCTCGTCTCAACCCACTGCTACCAGCACAGAAGTCATCAATCTCATTCGGGACCGCCGTTTGACATCGATTATATCCGGGCTTTCAAGCTCTAACAATGGAATTGCCGGCTGGTAAGTCTTGGCGGATTGACAAACGTCATGACATGTCACCATGATCCTAGGCTTTCTTCTCTCGACTCTGACGGGAAATGGCCTGACGTGAACTATGCCACAGGATGCGCTGCCCAGCGTGCTAACTGGCCTGCCAGAGATCATTGGGTCCGGTTGCGTAAGGATGGGAATTTCCGTCCTTTATCGTACTCATCTCTCTCTTCGCAGTTACCATGGCAGGCGCTTGGCACGGTGGACTTCCGGGTGTAAGTGGGTACGTCAAAGACGCCGGCCTCGAATCAGCCATCCTCCTTGGGATGAGATGGTGGTTTGACCGTGATTTTACCAACCCTGCCTGCTTGGACAATGGCGGAAGCGCAAGTTGCCCTTGTAATTCCACGGAGACCCTGCTCTGGAATACTAATTGGTACAGTAATGTGGGTAGTGACTTGCTGAAATATTTTTCCGTTCTTCAACGCCTCTCAGGTTATCGGAGTGCCACAATTAGTGGTGGACGTGTGTCTCATTATGGGGACAGATATCCTTTCTGAAGCAGATGAGAGTCACTGTATGCTCATGTCAACTCGTTCATATGGTGCTTTCGCTCGACATGCAAGCTACATGACTGGTGCCAACATCCTGGACGTAGCCAAGATTGGAATAGACGCAGGGCTTTTGTCCTCGAACCAGTCTTTTGTCGCTGATGCTTATAGTAAAATTCACCAAGAACTTTTGATAAAAGATGGTATCATGGTAGATGGCATTAGGTCCGGTGCGTTCAATATACACATGTCTCCCAAACACGCATTGACCTATCGTTCGTAGACGGTAGTTTTGGGTATGTTCATTGAACGCAAACCATTTTGCCCATGCTAACATTTGCAATAGCCAGCACGGAGGCTTGCTCTATAACGGCAATTACGGTCAGTTCTCATGTATATGAGATCTCGTTGCCCTGACATTATTTCAGGCACTGTCTAGTATGATTATGTTGCAGCTGCAATTGGGTAGTTATTTACGCGATCACGTTCTAGCTCCAACGATGTTATGGACCTCGAGCTTGCAGCAGCTGGAACCGAATTTTCGGCGGGTTCTGCTTCCAAGACCGCCTTGGCCAATCTTTTTGACGGGGACAAATGGATGATCGTTTACAATGCGATTAATGGTGTACTCCATTGGGATTTTGTAGGGTCTTTCAACGTTATACGTTCTGACACCAAATGACGGCTCTTGTCATCAAGTCTGTTCTACCGAGATTCATCAGCTTTCCTGTTATCGATGGACAGTGCGCTCACCTCTTTTTTACTCCTGGGCAAGGCTCAATATTAACAGGGCTACTGCTGACATTGGAATGAATTTAACGGCAGTCGAGGAGTTAGGTAATGAATGGATGTCAAGCACACTAACAGAGTTTGGAACCAGTTTAAAAGATAATAATCTAACACACGCTAATGCTGGAAACCTCACTGGTAACCGTATGTTTTACGCCAACGATTACATGGTACTTGAACTTCTATTGATTCGCCTTGCAAATGTCATGGCTAACGTAGTGGGCAGGTTCATCGTGGCAAAGAGTATGTCACAACTCTTAAGATGTTCTCGTCGAGAACAAAAAACACGGAGTGTACCAATTCAGAAAACGTAAGTTGTGGAATGTTGGTTATGACACATATGGAAGACTCATCGGTCGTCTATTCCATCTAGCCATTCGGATTCCACCTCTCAGACGGCGTCCTTTACACGTATCTCAATGGCAATGAGTATGAAGACATCGCTGCAGCTTGGGATTGGAACCTCATTCCAGGAATTACTGTTAACTATAACGCGACGTTGTTGAGCTGCTCAAGCAGTCAGTTCACTGGACTGCAGGCTTTCGTAGGCGGGGTATCCGATGGCCAAGTGGGCCTTGCAGCCATGCGGTATCTAAACCCTGCCACAAAGTCGTTGAGCTGGCAGAAGGTCTGGTTTTTCCTCGAAGACGACGTGCAACATATCATGGTTGCCAATATATCGTCCAAAACTACCAATACACCGGTCTATTCTGTCCTCGATCAAAAGCGCTACACCGGACCTTTAGTCGTAGACGAGTACGAGAAAGTGGGGTCTATGACGGGGGTTAGGTCGTTATGGCATGGGAATGTTGGTTATGTCCTCGATCCTCAAGGGCCAACATCCATCTCTTTCAGCGTGGAGGAGAAACGTGGTAATTGGTCTTCGATTGGCATATCTACGCAGCCTCCAGCGGATGTGACGCTTTTCACTGCGTGGCTGCAGCATGATTCCTTGAACATGTCTTCATCATATACGGCATTCCCGGGTACGGACCTCGACACGTTCCGTTCAAAAAGTCGCCAATTGTCTCTCCAGTCCACTCAGAATGACACGCAGGTTTCAGCAATCTATGATCAAGCACACGAAACGGTCTTTGCGGTCTTTTGGAACCAGAGTGGCGGCTCTACGGCGCTAGATGTTTCCCCTCCCAAATATTCAGACCCTCGCTCTCTTTCTATTACGGCGAACGGCAACATTGCACTCATATATGATCAGCGTACCAACTTCGTTACGGTTTCTGATCCATCGCAAACGCTTACTGCAGTGGAAATTACCTTCGTATTTACAAGGAGCGAGAAGGAGGTACAAATGAAAAGCATAGTAGTGGCTTTTCCGACGGGCGGCTTGGCAGGAAGCAGTGTTTTTCAGCGAATCTGACCTTTTGTTCCCCGTTAGTCCATGATACTTTATCCATGTTGCAGATAACTTATAAAAGTTCTATGAGACCGGAAGGATTGTATGAAGAGCCTGCTCAGACAAACAATGCCTTCGTGTTCAGAACAGGAAGGATCACTGTTACGCACTATATGCGTGGTCGACGGGCATGCATGCTCTGGTTATTGCTTGGATCAGAAATTCCTTCGGCTTTGATTTGCTCTTGATTGCCCATATGTTGTCGAACACTGCATAGACGTTACTGATAGCTGCGTTACTCTGATGTGGCGCGTTGGTTGGGGTCGCTCTCATTGGGGCAAGAAGATGCAAACAGAACCAAAATCGAAGCAACCCGATAGGCTTGGATTACGCATCCTGTCTTTCGCCTTGACCACTTTCTACCCACTTTCTACCCCTCAGTAACTATTCTCTATGCGCGTTTTTCCTATCTATCTGCTATCCCCGCTGCTCGCCTATGCAGCTACAAATCATCAAGCTGTGTTGACAGACTCAGCTCCAAATTCAAGTACGACGATCTCCGTAGTCTCGACTATTCCCGCCACAAACAATGCTACGAAAATATTGACTACGCGCGCCAACAACATCAATATAGGCGATATCCTAGAGCGTCGATTGGTGTCAATTATATCTGAGTTGAACAGTTACACTACTAGCGGTGACATTGCGCGCTGGTGAGTCTTGGCCATCCTGCTTCAGTTTATGGTATATATTGACATCGCAACGATAGGCGTTCATCCCTCGACTCGAATGGGAAATGGTCCGACATTGATTATGCTACAGGATGCGCTGCGCAACGCGCAAACTGGCCTGCCGGTGAACATTGGAGACGTTTGCGTAAGTTTTAGCTTGTCACTACGCCCAACCGGAATTTTGTCTCACTTCTCTTCAGTTTCCATGGCCGGCGCTTGGCATGGAGGATTGACTGGTGCAGACGAGTACCGCAAAGATGCCAATTTCGAATCTGCGATTTTTCTGGGTATGAGATGGTGGTTTGACCGTGATTTCACCAATCCGGGCTGCCTGTATAATGGTGGTAGTGCAAACTGTCCATGCGATTCCGCCGAAACCCTTCTCTGGAATCCCAATTGGTTTAGCAATGTAGGAATCGCCCTACGTGATCTTTTCTGCGCTCAGTCTTCCACAGGTGATCGGAGTACCACACCTGGTGATCGATACGTGCATGATTGTAGGACGAAAGGAACTCCCTGAAGATGTTATGAATCATTGCATGTCCATGGCGACTCGCTCATATGAGGTGTTCGGGCGACCTAAGAACTTCATGGCCGGCGCCAATATCCTGGATGTATCGAAGATTGGCATCGACGCAGGACTTCTGTCTTCAAATGAGACTCTTGTCGCTGACGCCTATGATAGAATTCATCGGGAAGTTATCATAAAAGACCTCGTCAGGTCCGATGGGATCAGGTCCGGTACGTTCGGCACGATTCCACTCTTCTCAGATTTATCTGAATTTCCTTTCATAGATGGTAGTTTCGGGTACGTCGCTCAAGTGCAATACAGTTCCTCCTTCTTTACACCATATTTGATAGCCAGCATAGTGGCTTACTCTATAATGGCAACTACGGTCAGTTTTCTTGCGTAACAGAGGTTGGTTGCCTAACTTTCTCGATCGTAGGCAAAGTCTAGTGCGATTCTTGCGTTGTGACTAAAGTGCACTCATTTATGTGACGGCCTATGTAGTTCCAACGATGCTCTAGAACTTGAGCTCGCGGCACTAGGGACCCAGCTCTCCGCAGGTTCTGACTCGAAGAATGCATTAGCCCGCCTTTATGAAGGGAGCAGGTGGATGATATTCTACAATGCAGTCAGTGGTGTGCTTCATTGGGATTTTGTGAGTTTTTCTTTCTTTCATCAGACAAGATCTGACAGCGAGCACCGTACAGTCTGTTCTTCCAAGATTCATTACTTTCCCTGTCATAGACGGACAGTACGCTCATCTTCAATTTTCAATTGGGTATCGCTCATCTCAACATCCTAGGGCTTCAGCCAACCTCGGAATAAATTTAACAGCGGTTGAGGAGTTGGGTAATAAATGGATGTCAAGGTCATTGACAGATTTTGCAACTAGTCTGAAAGTCGGCAATCTCAGGCTACTACATGCCAACGCTGGGAACCTCAAGGGCAATCGCATGTTTTATACTAACGATTACATGGTTCGTCCGTAACACGCTCCCCCTCTGTATCATGGTTAATCTCTAGCTCAGGTTCACCGTGGCGAACAGTATGTTTCGACCCTGAAAATGTTTTCCTCGAGAACAAAAACTTCGGAGTGTACCAATTCACAAAACGTATGTAATGTGCTTTTATTGCTCACATCATCACAGAACTCATTACATTGCAGCCATTCGGATTCCATTTGTCAGATGGCGCCCTTTACACCTACGTGAAGGGCAATGAATACGAAGACATTGCTGCAGCTTGGGATTGGAACTTAATTCCAGGAATCACGGTCGACTATAGGGTGACGGCGTTGAACTGTCCTCGTACGCAGTTCCTAGGATTACACACTTTCGTGGGCGGCGTATCGGACGGCCGCGTTGGTCTTGCTGCCATGCGATACACAAATCCCGCCACCAAGTCATTGAGTTGGCAAAAGGCTTGGTTCTTCCTCCAGGACGACGTGCAGCATGTTATGATTGCCAACAGTTTCTTCGACAAATCAGGGGCCAGTCTATTCTGTCCTTGATCAAAAGCGCTACGTTGGTTCTTTGGTCGTAGATGGCAAAGAGAAACTGGAATTCAACGGCGAAAGTAAAGCGAATTCATTGTGGCATAACAACGTTGGATATATCCTCGATCCCAATGGAAAGACCTCTATCTCTTTTAATGTCGAGCAGAAGCGTGGGGATTGGTCGACAATTGGCATCTCTACCCAGCCACCTACCAATGTCACACTTTTCTCTGCACGCCTAGAGCATACTTCCCTGAACACGCCGACATCTTATACCGCCTTTCTTGGCATAGATTATAACGCATTCTATTCGAAGAGCCGCCAATTCTCTCTGCAGTCCACTCAGAACGATGCTCAGGTGTCAGCGATCTATGACCAGGTACATGAAACTCTCTTTGCTGTATTTTGGAACGAGTCTGGTGGCTCCGCAAGCCTCAATGTCACACACCCGAAACACCCAGATGCCGACAACCTATTCATTACCACCAACAAGAACGTCGCGCTTATCTATGATCAACGCACGAGCACTGTCACGGTCTCCGATCCATCACAAACACTTACTACAGTAACCATCACGTTCTCATTTCGAAAAGCTGGGAAAGAGGCGATAAGGAAGGACTCGGTGGTTAACTTTCCAACGGGCGGTCTATCAGGTAGCAGCGTTTCCCAACAAATCTGAACTTGAGATTTGCTTGTGACCCAAAACCGAATACCTGAAAAACGGAGTACAAGCTGAGCTTCGACGTCACTCTACACAGGTAAGAAATGACATTGATCCCAGCATCTCGATGTAAGCCTTATTAGTCTGCGCTCCTGCGATGAACAATCGAAGGACAGTACCCTGACATTGATAACGAGCTTGCAATCACAAACGCTGGACACATACGTAGTATTCAGATTCTCTGGTAGAAGAAAACGCTGTTACATCATTCCTAACAAACCGGTGGTGGCGTGGCACAGTACTTCTAGAGCTTTATGGAGATAATTTTCAGAACAAAACTTTTGAGATAAAGCATCGCATAATGATTGCACACTAGAAACATCACACCACAAATCTACATTAGAACGCAGGCGGCTGGTCCGTGTATGCCTCCGGCTGTTGGTAACCTTCCTGAGGAGCGTAGGCCTCCTCTGCAGGAGGTGCAACCGGGACGGCCAAAGGCTCTCTTTGCTCGGATTGAGGCTCGGAGATAATTTTGTCGACAGGAGGGTCCAGAATTTGAACAGAGTCAGGAAGAGGCTTGCGAGGTCCGGTGTGACCCTCGGGATCCCATCCTTTCATGCTAATATATATATATAAGCATCATATCCGGTGATAGACAAGAATTGGCTTACATCTTGACCTTGATACCCAAGACACCCTGACGGAGAAGGACGTGACGGACGGCGAAGTCAACGAAGTCAACAGCAGGTTGACCAGAGTGAATCATGAAGCCATCGGTGAACTTCATGGACTTGGCACGAGCAGCGCGAAGCTTGCCGGAAACGACAACTTCACAACCCTTAGCGCCGGACTCCATAACGAATCGGAGGACACCATAGCATGCACTACACAACCATGAGAACACAGAAGAACATACGATAGCCAGATTGAACATACCGACGAACGGCAAGACCTCCAAGGAGTTTGTACCTCAAACTCTCGCACTGAGCGACGGCGGAGAGACCACGGTACTGGACCTTCTCAGCATAGAGCTCGAGGGAGTTGTCGGGGAACTTGAATCGCTTCTGGACGAGAGCGGTAAGCTCGCGAATACGGCGACCCTTCTCACCCAGGACTTCCTGAGTGTGGGTGGCCCGAATGATGATCTACAGCCCTAGTCAGACGGGCCTCCAACGACGATAACAACACAGGCCTACCTCAGTACGAGCGTGAGTTACACGGACATCACATCCAGAGTAACCCTCCTCGGCCAGTTCACGAGTGAAGAATTCATTGAGCTCAGCGCGGAAGACACCGTCGGCGACGAACTTTCTCTTTTTGCTAATGGAGGCCATTTTATGTCGAAAGGAGTCTACGAAAGAGCCTGTGAGTGACTAGGAAGAGTAATCCACGGGCCAATTAATACCTTGGGCTTGACGACGAATAGAGCGGCTCCGTAAAATCCTGGGAATACCTTAGCTTGGAACTGTACAGTTGCAAACGGTAATTGCCGGATATCACGTGCTTCAGATGCACCATTCAAAAATTCGAATTTCTGAACTGGGCAATTCAAACGCGCTTGCTTTCCTACGATCTCCTCACAGGTGAGTTAGATCATTCTTTCTCTTCACTTTATTACATGATGAGTGTTGTATTCAACCCATGGCACCTCTTAGTCGAATTGCGCCTCCAAGCTCTGTCTTGTGTGGATCATTGACATGAATGACTTTTCTGATTTTTTCGTCTCTTTTCCTAACCGCTCTACTCCATGCTCATGCTTTTCTTCAGGTGCAACATTCTTTTTCTGTGTAAATCTGATAGTTCCGTTGTGCTGTTTGATATGTCTATGTTAATATACTTTCACCGACACCGAGTGATTCTCAGTTCTTCCTAAAGCCTCTAAGGCCCAGCCTGAGAAGCTACGTGCATGGGACTGGTCAAAGAGCGAGCGATGTTAAGCTTATCTGATCGTCACGGAAGCAATGTTAACGGTCGCAGTCGTCTCTGACATGACTGGAAGCCACTGACTCCGATGATAGCTAGAGTGTACCCAAGGATTGGATTACGTTCAGATGGTGTCCTTCCACCTCTCCCGGAAGATTGCGGTCAACATGCCTTCAAGGACAGTTTGTTCGACGAGGTTCCAACTTACCGTCGGCCACTGGCCATCACCTCAATCAATATTGTAACCATCACCTTTCCAAGGGATCGCCATTAAGCATGTACTGAGGTGTATCGTTACCGTCTTTGAATTGGTCAAGACAGGGTTGCTTGAGCCCGTTAAAACTTGAAAAGAGGACGGTCCCTTTCCTAGATCCTTCCACTTGGATCAACGTGATACAGGGAGACCCGTGGATGTGATTTATCACTTCCGCGATATGCTCACCTCTTTTCTTTGACCGCAGCTGTTCAAGGAAGAGCTGGCAGCGGAAGGCGGAGCTTGTGAAGCAGGCTTTCACGACACGATGTCCGAACAAATGAAGCTAAGTAAATACTTTGGCAGTTTGTACTATGTTTAACGTTAAGTTCCATGTTTGAAAAGTATAATCAACGGCGAGCTTCGTTGACGAAGATGCCAGCAGCTCCCATACCACTTCCTATACACATGCTCGTCACAAGGACTTTCTGGTCTTTGCGCTTCAGTTCAGCCAAACCTGTGACGACCTGACGGACACCAGCTGGTTTGATACAAGTCAGTACTCCAGACGAGACACAAGACAATCAAAGACATACTCATTCCGAGAGGATGTGTTACAGCAATCGAACCACCGCTACAAACATGTGTGTTAGTTTGGTGGAAGCCATAGTCTTGAAGACGCACTTAGGATTAATCTTCTCGATGGGTATACCTAGTTCCTCCACACAGTAAGCAAACTGTGACGCGAAAGCCTCGTTGATCTGGCACACGATTAATGTCATGAAGCTAGGAATGTCAGTGAATTTACCTCGTAGAGGTCAACCTCTTCCTTCGTCAATCCAACTTGGCTCAGCAGCTTGGGAATGGCATAGATGGGTGCAATACCCATGTATCTGGGTTCGACTCCGACAATCGCACTGCCTACCCATTTGGCTACGATGTCCATACCCTCTAGCTCAGCATTCGCTCTCGTCGTTAGAATGCACAATGCGGCACCATCCCCAACACCGCTAGCGTTACCAGCAGTTGTCGAGGCCTCACCCCAGTTAGGGAAGACAGATTTGAGACCTGACAAAGATTCCATGGTAACCCCAGGACGGACCGTGTCGTCGGCGGAGAGGATGTTGCCTCTGATAGATACCGGAATGATTTCGTCCTTGAATATACCCTTTGCTATGGACTGGGGAAACGTGAGAAAGACGTAATGGTAAGTAGGAACGTAGCGAGGGAATCACCTCATTGGCCCGTGTATGGGAAATGAGGGCGTATTCATCTTGCTTCTGACGAGAGACCTTGTAAGTCTCGGCGACCATTTCAGACGTCCAACCCATAGGCTAGTATATGTTAGTTTTGACTACATTGAAAACAGGAACAGCATATACTTGGAGACAATCATGGGCCTCCGGATGCTCGGCGACTGCAGCAGAAACTTCGGGAGTAGGTCTTGGACTGTGTTGGGGATAAGAAACTGGACGAAACAAGAACTATGAAGACGCACTTGAGACTCATGCTCTCGACACCAGCAGCCAGACCAAGAGTAGTTTCGCCGGCCTTGATGGCATGGGCAACGTTGCGAATAGCCATCAACCCAGAGGAACATAACCGGTTCACGGTGGATATTGGGACGTGACTAGGGATCCCAGCCGCCAACGCAGCGGCTCTGGAAGCATACAAGGGCGATGGTGGATGGCATGTCCCTATAAACGCGCTCAATGATCCGTGGATGCTGCTGCTGACGGTGAGGACCTACCGACGCATATATCGTCTATCTTTGCTGGGTTAATCTTCGTTTCTTGAAGAGAAGCCTTGAGCAAGGCATGGAGCATCTCGTCGACAGACACGTCCTTGAGCTGTCCCTTTCTTGCTCGGCCCACTGGAGTACGCTTAGCAAAGGTAATGACGACGTCATCTGGGTTCTTTTGGAGGATAGCAGAGAGGCCACGGGGAGCATGAGTACTGGCAGCACGAGAAGCAATTCTGGAGAGCATGGTAAGCGGTGGTAAAGGCGAAATCAGCAAAGGCAGGCATGGGCGTATTAAGAAGGATTCCCCGCATTCAGACCGGAGATTCTATTTTCCGCGTGCATCGCTTTCGGTCCTCGCAACTCTTCTTATATTCCGAATAATTCCGAACAAATAAGTGAAAGCTCTTTTTTGAGTTTTTTCTTTTATCTACGTGTTTACGGTATCTCCTCGCTGCGTCGAACAAATCTGTCGTGCGAGTAAGCAACGGCCACTTGAACCACGAAAGGCATACCTTTCAGTCTCATGACAGATCAGGCATGCCTCGCAGTTTGTTTTTCCACGTTCGGCTCAAAAAAGAATAGCATTTCGAACACAGGTGATGTGCGAGCTTCGGTGTCCCACATCCGGGACAGTTGACGATATCTGGCCATTCCTTAGTAAACCGAGACGCGTGAAAAGGCCCGGTAACGCACTTTGCTTGTCCTTCAGACCCTTGTTCGCAGCACGCATTGCCTTGCGTGAGTGAGACGTCTTTTTCTTGGGCACGGCGAGCACTATTGAGGGAAAAAGTTCCAGGAGAGAAGGTATGCGCCAAGTGAACGGGTTCGGTGCCGTAAGAAATGCAGGCAGAAAGGTTGCTGCAAAGAGCGGTTTTATAGCAAGCATCCTGAATAAAGTAAAGAGGGCATTTCTGGACAGGACGGGATTCCTGGTGAAGGCCAGCGACGCCATGGTGAAGAGCTAGGCTGCTGCTTTCCCGATTTGGACTCCGACTCAACACGACTCTCACCTAGCCATCATGTTCCGGTGCTCACGTCCTCTCTTCAACGTCGTCAAACAGACGACTGGCGTGACCGGCCTCAAGGTTCACCCAAATCCCCTTCCTGTCCTCGCCGAAACGTACAGGCAGACCCTTGAGGTCCTTGCCAGCATACCATCTACCTCCGTGTACAAGCAGAGTGCCGAGGCTCTTACCCTTCACAAAATTAAGGTCTTGGAAGCAGCCAAGGGAGACATTACTTCCGTAGAGAAGGGCCTTGACGAGGGCCAGATCGAGGAGTCATTGAACGTTGCTTCTGACGAGCTCAGGCTTGCCAGTCAGATGATAGAATGGAAAGCGTGCGTCGACTCGTCCCGTTTTGACCCATCAGCCAAGTCTAATTCTCATGTAGGTGGGAACCACTGGAAGAGAAGCCGGAACGCGGTCAATGGGAATACTTTGGCCAAACGACTTCGTCATGACATGTAGAACTGGTTGTATATGGAATCAAAGAAACACGACAGCGTTCGGCCCTAATGCCCTGAAAACCTTCATTGGTTCTTATATGAAAGCCAGACAGGTCCTTGACAGTTAAAATTTGTGCTCGCTTATGGACGGCTACATGTGGTGCAGATTAGACGATAGAGTAAGTGGTCATACATTACTTGAAATATACAATACTAGTTTCTGAGCTAATGTGGATCCTAGTCCAAAGACGTGGTCGACGCGGTATCGATAGGCTGCCATATATATCTCCCCTTGCTTTCGGGAGGAACATACGTTGACGGATTGAATGCTTCGGTTGCAGGATGCCTTTTGAGATGCCTCCGCATGTTGGACCGGACATTAAAGTCACGGTTGCATCCAGGAATGGGACACTGGTAAGCTATAAAAAAACAGTAAAGACATGATATGTTCGATCAGGACACTCGACCCACGTTTATCACCCGTGTGCGTTCTTATGTGAACCGTCAGAGAGCTTGGTCTAAAAAATTTCTTTTGACAGGTCTGGCAGATGTATTTTCGTTCTCTGGGTGCCTTTGTTTTGAGAGGTGGGTCTATAACTACGGCTCCATCGTCGAAGTATTGATCAATTTCCGTTTCGTCATCAGTACCGGCAAGTGTTGGAGACTCTGAGCCAGACAAACTGGTTTGGAACGTAGGCGGACTCGAATCCCAGGATCGACTCGAGAGGCGCTGATTAGTGGCTCGGTGGCGTTCTTCCAGTCTCTCAGATTTGGTAGATTTCGAACCAAGAGTCCAGAACTGCGACCTGTGATAGGGATGATATCGTCCAGAGCCTTCAGATTCTTGGTACATGCGGGAGCACTTTAGCTGAAATCTTGGTGGTGGCGCAAGGTAGATTGGATGCGGTGGTGGCATGTTCAGCAAGTGTTCTGTTACAGCCGTTCAGTTCGCTGTGATCAAGGAAAATATATTGTATGATGCACCAGGAAACAGTTCATTAATGTTTGGAAGTGTGATTTGTGTCATCGTTGGAGCGCGTGAGGTAGCCAGGCAGCAGAAAGTAGTCTACATTTTATACGTGCTCTTCCGTTGTTCGTGTGTAGGATCAGCGCACATCAAGAGCGCCCATCGACGACAACAATCGCTACCGTCTACTTACAAAGGAACTTGTTGCTTTATTCCATTCCATTTGTCTAGATAATGTTCCTCACATTCATTGTAGTGAATGTACATGTTATGTATTGAGAGGTGTGACAGTAGGTACAGATTACAGAGTGGAGAGGGCAAATATAAGGTACATCTTTTCTAGTCATTAGGTGAATCTACACTTCATACTCATCTCTGCTATCCTCCGCACATCGTCCTCGGAAAGACCGAGACCCAGTGGGGCACTTGCCATCAACAACGCATATTCACCAAGCATGGAATTACGGAAAGGAAGAATATCATCAGTCTGCAAAGCAATCAGTGATGCCAGTTACTACAACTAGACGAGGAAATTACTCACGCAGATGGCGATGGGGTGATCATACTTCAGATAATCACGAATGTGATGCACATCCAGGGATCCAACGGTCTTGCATAACAGATTGGAGGAGAGACAGAGCTCAACGGCGATATTCTCTTTTAATACAATGCTCTGAGCTTCGTCGTTAAGGAATGTGGCGTGTCCGAGACGATCAGGACCGATAGAGAGGAACTTGAGCGTCTCGGGGTGCGGGTTATCTTTAGTCTGGGATCGACGACTAAGTAAACAGCCACTCCAAAGAAGAGAATACTTGCCTCTGCGATATGCAGTGTGACCCCAAGACCAGCACTTTTAGCGTCTGCAAAGTGGCGACAGAACATGTCCACATCGCCCCGTAACGGATCGCCACACAGGTCGACACCGACGACGCGTCTGCCCTCTGCTTTGAGCGTCTTTGCGATGCCAATACATTCTTTGACAGACTCCTCGTCCATTTCACGGCCAGCACTGACGATGAACGCTGCTTGATCCTTACCGTACTTCTCCACCTCGTCTAGCACAGTCTTCACGTATTCCATTCTCGTCATAGCGGGGGTCTCCTTTGGCGTGGAGCGCAGCTCTAGGTATGTACACTGAGGAGTGTCACCATCGAGAAATTCTGCGAGGACTGCGCGCGTAACGCGCCCCAGAGCCTCCGGAGTGGCTGTCAAGGCGTAGATGGCAGGAAACAGCCCGAAGAAATCATGGATCTCGTTCAGTTCGACGCCGTTTTGGAGCTTGGAAATAGCCTCAGAAGAAATTGAAGACTCTTTGGCGAGTCCACGGAGGACAGAGATTGGAATGGAGCCATTCAGATGGGCATGCAACTCGGCCTTTGGAAGTGACTGTATAAAGGAAAGTTGTGTGCGAGTGAGAGAATTGATGGCATCTAAGGCATATCCAGCGACTTTGGAAACCATTCTAGGGTTGGGTCGAAAGGAAGGTTAGATGGAAATGTTTACGGGCCAGGATACATGGGCGACTGAGTCATATGAAGAACACCTAAGCCGTTCATTTCGGATGCGCTCTTGTGCACGCATGACTCACTGATAGATATCCGACAATTTCCAAGGAGATATCAGAAATTACGGATAGCGATTTCGCGGCAAGGGCCGATGGAGGCTAAGATTCGACTCGCATTCCGTGACATTGTATGTATGCAAATAGTATTGGTCGTATTTCGCGCATCGAGTCTGACGCAGATTTGACAATGTTTTTCAATACTTTGTACAATATACACAGTTCTCACCCCAACGATCCCCCAAGACATCACCTTAATAGTTCAGAAATATCATATCATATCAAGCACGCAGGGAGATGGGATGAGAAAACACGGACGGAGGAAACTTGAGGAACAAAAGAAATGATACGGGTGGACGAGGTTATTGGATTGGTTTTGCACTATTGGAATATGTATTGCCATCTTTCAAGAAAGGGACGGGAAGGCAGTTTCGTCGTCGACGTTGACGACAGCTGCGGCCGAGGGCGTGGCGCCATTGTGGGCGCCTCTGTTGCCGCCTCGTCCACGAGAGCCGCCTCTTCCTTCACCACCCCTGCCCCTTCCGCGTCCACCACGGGGGGATGGGCGGTCAAAGCGAGCGTCGATCTCGAGATAAACCTTTTCTTCTTTCTTGGCGCGAGTCTTGCCAGAGGGCTTCGCCTAAACGGGGTGTGTAAGTTCATTAAGCAAATATTGACACAGAAGAAGCGCACCTTGCCGACGAAATAGCTTTCTTCCTCTTCAGGCTTGGCGAGGAGAGTCGCGCCTTTAAAGAGGTCACCTTCGGCGCCTTCATTGGCCTTGCGAGCTTCGGGCTTGGGCAAAATTCCTTCTTTTGACTTTTGCTGAGCCAAATACTGGTCAAAGGTGAGAGTGTTGTCCTCTTCTTCTTCGCGCTCCTTGCGAGGAGGCTTGTTGGCTGGTGCAGCGTCTGCTGTAGCATCACCGGCGGGGAGAGCCTCCCAGGCATCACCGGTGGCGGGTGTCTCCCAGGCATCACCGCTGGGAGGAGGTGCACCCCAATCACCCCCAGAGGCAGGAGCTGGAACACCCCATTCGCCGGAGCCTTCTACGACGGCGTCTGTGACGGCAGCTTCTTCCTGTTTGAGCTCAGTAGGACCGTCGTCTCCACCCCAGCCTTGGTGAACCTTTTTGTCGGAATCACTGTTGGAAGCATATAAGGGGTTGAATGAGACAAGAAACGGATTGAGACGCACGTCCTTCCGGTCTGGCTCTGTCTATCAAAAGGCCTGCCACGACCGCCACGGCCTCCACCTCGACCACCTCGACCGCGACCACGACCTTCGACTGTATGCAATCTAAGTTAAGCGTTTGACAGAAACGGGTGCTGAAGCGTACACTTTCGCTGGCCTTCTGGCGGCACGGGATCTTGAGCGCCGTCCTGGGTTGGGTTGCCGTCCCTTGGGGCAGATTTACCGCCGCGCTGGTAGTACTTGCCGCCTCTCGATGCCGGACCGCCGCGTGGCTTTTGGTTGGTGCGAGCAGGCGCTGGGGCCTCCTGCTTGGGCTGGGGCGGGGGTGTGGTCGGACGAGCATCGTCCTCTATTGAGAAATGAGACGACTGAAGACAAAGAAAAAGAGATAAAGAGGTACCATCCAGCAAGGCAAAGGGGTTTTTGGTAGCCACCGACATTGTTGACGGGGCGGATTAGTTGTGGCTCAGGACGCAGAAGATGAGTACGGGTCGGACGACGGCAGGTGCTTGGTTGCACTGGGCAGTTGCAAAAAATTGGTTGGACCCCTCTGGCACCGCGGCAGTGTCCGGGGTCTGGATCAGCCACCGAAACGGGAACTGTACAGTTCTGACAAAGTATAAAAGGCGGCATTTTGCAGGCACTTCGGCTAACGCATTTTTCACAGGTACGTATCACTGCAGCTGACTGTAGAGTTACGGCTGATTTCTGATTTGCAGCGACATAAAAGCATCTCGACGAGGACACGCTGACTGTAATGGATCGGCTGTGTCGATGACCTTGAGATCGTTGGTTTGCTGGAGAATATTTACCATATACTTTATACGGTGTAGGTATACGATGGGACTTGGGTGCGGGTAGCTTGGGTGTCCTGTTTGTGGGAAGCCAGTGGGTGGGCTCGCAATGTCTCGTTGTACATACAATCATAAATACAGCCCTTCTCTTTATTTTGACATACCTGTCTCTACCTCTCATCCCCTTACATTCATGTCCTCACGACGCCTGGCAATATCGTCTTTGCTTTGTGACGACGACGACAACGCCAACGACAGCCCCAAAGATGTTCCCACAAGCACCCAGCAGCACACCGACGTCTTTGGCCTCGATGCCCTCGTTCAGGCCGCGTCGCAGGAACGGCGGAGGCTGAGCAGCGACCGTTCCCCAACCACCGACTATCGCCCGCTCAGTACCCCGACAGCCACGTATCATCACCTCCCGCCTGTTGCCGCGGCCCGTCACGGCTTTGACCACATACTCTCTCCAACCAATGTCGACCCATACCAGCACCCTGCAAAGAAGCGGCGCCACTCTGATGGACGGGAAAAAGAGATGGAGAGGGAGAGGGAGAGGGAACGACAGCGAGAGCAGGAGAGAGAACGACAACAGCGAGAGGAACAACGGCTGCAGCATGAACGAGAGCGAATGGCAATGGGCCAGATTGGCTTTGGGAGATCAGGCCATGACTACCAGACACTCAGCCCTCCGTCTTTGAGGCAAAGCCCTGCCCCCGCCAGAAGTCCCGCCCTTTCTCTCTCGACCATCACCAGTCCAACCCTCCGCTCATCGCGCCCAACGTCGTCCCGCGACTCCTTTCCTCCTTCCTCATCGTTTGCCCCAACATTCCCACCATCCGTCCGTGAGCCTACCTTGCGAGTCACCAGCCCGTCCATCTTCCCTCAGTCTTTCCCCTCGACAAGCCGTCTAACCAGTCCCTCAGTCTTGCATTCCCGTGAATCCATCCTACGCAGCCCGCCCACGTTCCAGCAACAACACCATGCCTTTGCCATTCCCCCGTTATCACACCGAGAGCCCATCCCCGTACCGAGAGATTCCAGAGACTTGTTGGTCCATAGAGATACAATACCGTCTCAGTCTGCCCGAGACTCGACATCTCACACAGACTCTGTTACCATGCGGTCCCGGAGGGATTCCATGGGCTCTATCCCGATATCGTCCCACTCACAGAGGGAAGTCGCCCAAAGGGAAGCCCTCAGTAGGGATGCCATGTCTCACACGGAATATCGAGCTCGCAGGGATTCCATAGGCTCTCATCCATCGCAGGTCATTCCATCGTCTCAGCCATCGCACAGGGATTCACTGGCTCAGATCCCGACACATAGGGAGTCGTTGTCGTCTCACCGCGATTCAGGTTCCTCTCACCGCGACTCTATCCATTCTCATCGAGACTCCATATCTTCCCAAGAAGGCATTGCCCGAATACATAGGGACTCCATATCTTCACTATCGTCGCATTCATCCAATCATGAACCCGTCTCTTCACACTTGGTGCATAGGTCGCCAGTTTTGTCAAGGGATACGAGGTCGGTCCCATCACTTCTTATTTCATTCATCTCACAGGACTTCTCTTCTTAGGGAATCGCTTTTTGAGAGGGAAACAGGGCAGCTTCACAGAGAGAGGGACATGATTCCAGGGTGCGTCTCATCGGTCCTTGCACTACATTCATCTGACGGGCACGTAGCAGGGATCCGCGTGGTCGCTCGTTTCCGATGCAAATTCCACCAATCTCCACCCATCCATCTATCACACATCACCGAGATAGATCGCATTCAATCACTGTCGCCGGTTTACCTCCTCGTGAAAATGTCGTCACCGTGCCTCCCCGTGAACACGTTGCATTGCCTCGCGAACATGTCGGCAATCGTGAACATGTCCGCGAACATGTCATCATTGACCAGATTACCCGTGAACACACCACCCATACCCCGACAATCACCCCAGTTCCTTCCCGGGAACAACTGTCTGTCCCTGCCTACCCGCCTATCTCGATCCAGGACCGTGTTACAAGCCCGATATATCTCAGGGACGGAGCTCCGAGTTTGAGGGAACACCATGGGAGTCCAGTCTTGTCCAGAGACCATGCTACAAATTCCATTTCTGCTAGAGAACGCATTCCAAGCCCTCTCGCAGCTAAGGACTACACTCCGAGCCGTTCATCCGCTAGGGAGATCATCGTCACCCCCAGAGAACGACTGTCCATTGCTACTCACTTTGATTCGCTTCATGAGAGGACGATCAGTCTTACCTCTACCGGGGAAAGAGTTCTCAGTCCCACGGTCGCAAGGGAGAGACCTCCTAGTCCCGTAATTGTGAGGGAGAGACACCCCAGCCCCGCGATTACCAGAGAGCGTTTTCCAAGTCCTGTGGTCGCGAAGGATCGGGAGGGTTCGAACATCGTTCAACATCCGAATGAACGCGAGGAGAGGGTCATTAGCCCCGTTTCAAGTAGGGACCTCATGAACACCGAGACCATTTTGCGGGATTTGCGGGAGAAACCATTGACCTCTCATTCCGAGCCACGTCGGGAGAAAGCAAGCACATCTAGCCCAATATCAGGGCTCTTGCAGCAGGACCCAGTGGCATCAACAGCATCCCTGACATCATTCTTGGATATTGCCCGACATTCCCAACCATCGTCATCAGAGCGAATCGCCAGCCCCGTTGCCACTTCCCCTCCGAATGAAAAGACAGTGTCTCCAAGTGTTTTGCCTCTCTCCAAGCAAGCCATACCGCCTCCGATAGTGCCTGTTTCTTCACTCATCATCCCTCTGTCTACTCCGACCCAAAGAGTTATCAGCCCAATCATTCCTACTCCGACTAGCATGACGAAGCGGAGCCCTCCGGGAAGCCAGACAGGCCGGGCTATCGCTCATGCGCATGTTTACGGAAAGGCTGAAGAACATACACAGAGGAAAGTCGAAATGGTCGACGAGATCAAAGTAGAAAGGCGGGAAAGTGTCGTGCCACCGACACCAGCACCTAGTACTCCCATGAAAGACGAGCCGATGCCTTTGGCGGGAGGTGAGGTGGAGATGAAACACCCGAAGCACAGGGAGTCATCGCACCACAAGGACAAAGACACGGAGCCGCCACCAAGAAGGCCCTTGTCAGCCACCGCTCATAAAGAGAAGCACACTCCTCCGAAGAGACCACTGTCTACCACTTCCCACAAGGACGGAATGACGCAAGATGACGCGCACGAATGGTTCCTCGAGCATTTCGACGATTCCCCCGCTCCGAAGAAGAAGAAACCGAACAATTCCTCATCGCCTGAGGATGATCTTACCAAAGAGCTGGAGAGGGAGCTGGCAGACGTTGGCACGCCGGCACCTGATGCGAATGAAGAGGAAGCCGACCGAATGGAGGTTGACGTGGAAGACGAACTGCTGAGTCTAGTGCAGGATGAGCCTGTGAAGGAGAAACTCGTGCTGCCACCTGTTCCACCTGTCAGAAAGGCCAGCATGAAAAAGAAAGCTTCCGAGGAGCGCGACAGAGAGTCGATGCCACCCCCTGCGACAACGACGGTGAAGACGAAGAAGAAACCCGGTCCTAAGCCAAAGGTCGTAAAGCCTGCGGTCAAACCTACTGCGAAACCTGGCCCGAAAGGGAAAAAGGAGGCGTCGGTGCCTTTGAAGGGCAAAGCAGCGTCAATCTCAGCTTCGAGATCGCGATCGACCAGTGTCAAGCCTGGCGATGTGCAGGAGGAGGGTCAGGATGAGAAGCATGAAGAGAAGGAGAAGGAGGTGGAGGACGACAAACTCTACTGCGTGTGCAAACGCAAGTACGATGAGGGCCGGTGTATGATTGGCTGCGACAGGTGCGACGACTGGTACCATACGCAATGCGTGAATATGTCGGAACTGGAAGTGGATCTGGTAGACCAGTTCATATGTCCACCCTGTATTCAGAGTGCGTGATCTTCCGACTTTTAAGTTCTTGCTTGTAACTGATTTGTCATGACTCAGAAAATCCTCAACTGGACCTGAAGACGACATACAAAACCAGGTGTCTTAATGGTCTTGACGATCCTGACCCTTCCTCTACTGAGGCATGTCATCGGCCATCAAAAGGCGCCTTGAGCAAGTATTGCTCTCCCGAGTGCGGTGTTAAGTACATGCGACGAAGGATCGATGCGTATACGGCGAAAGGCGGTAGTCGAGAGGTACTGTGGTCGAAGGTGAAAGATGCAGAGCGACGAGAAGGGGTCGTGGTTCACTGTCAGACTGGTGCCGTGATGAAGAGCAAGACCAAGGCGGAGCGGGAAATCGAACGCTTGGCCGGGCCCCTGGAAGCCGTCGGTAAAGCACGAGCAGGATTGCGACGTGCGATGGAGTGTGTTCTCTGGCGAGAACGAGTGTGGGAGTTGGCATGTCAACGGGCTGAAGCAGGGGGCGATATCTGTGGATGGGACCAACGGCTCTGCTTCGGCGAGGAAGAGTGGGAGGAGTGGGGCGACGGTGTGGAAGAAAGCTATGCTGCTGACGCCGACGATACTGATGCTGAATGGTGGTGTCCTGGTCCCAAGGATTGCGAGCGGCATCATGGTTGGCAGTCCATCCGCCAGGACGACATCAATAACGAGAAGACAAAAGGCGAAGAAGCCATCATGAAACTCACAACCAAAGAGCGAGAAATACGCAAGCAGATGGAGGATCTCGTCGGCGCCGAGAGCACAGATATTGACAGAGACGCTAAGCCTGGGCCCTTGAAGAGCAACGGCAAGGTCATCAATGTCAATGGCAACGGGGTCAAGAACGTCAAGGGGAAGGTGAAGGTGAACGGGGATGAGAAGAAGACACTGAAGAGGAAGAAACGATAATAGTTTTTCTGCCACGACTTTCCCACCTGTCCGATACTTACCTTGTATTTTTATTACTCTTTTGTAGCCCCATCGTCTGCTTTGTTACTTGCATGTATAGTCAACCACGATAGTCAATGTCAATAGTACAATATGAAACACAACGTAGAGAGGTCATCAGTAATGTAGAGATGACGTCGAGCAGATGATACCGTTGGAAAATTTTAGTATCCATCGCCTTCCCCTCCTTCTTTGCAGAACCCTTTCTCCTCGAACAGAATCTGCGCCTTGTGCTCTTCCCTCCGCTTTTTAGCCTCGATGTCGTTCTGATGATACGGTTCCAGCGTTGCATAGTCAACCTGCCGAAGGGGGATTTCATCCTCCTTGTCCAAGTCCTATAAATCCGTTAAGCCATGGTCTGGTCACAGCCACGAGACATACAATTTCACCCAGTAGCACTACGTTCTCGCCTCGTATGAGAAATAGACCGCGAGGAAACTCTGCGAAAGCATTCCCATGGTATATTCGTTCAACAGTGTCTTCAAGAACCAAATTTGCTGCGCAGGATACAACAGAGTTGGTAACAGAAACAGGCATATGAAGGATAAAAGACGCACCAAACTGGTCATAGGACCTCAAGACGCCTTGCAGTTTACGCCCGTCTCTGAGTATGACGAGCATCTTCCCTACAAGCAACACGGACGCGAGAAATCAGAAAGGAACGTTATTTTTGAACAGTGTAAGCCATGGTGGTGCGCGACGTACTGTCCACGCAGTCCACCAGCGCGCCGGACGTTGTGAAGGGTATGAGCGAGTCCATTGCTTGACGCTTGAGGAGATGGTGATCAACAAGTGTAGACGGGGATTTCAATCCCTGCAATATATGGGCTATGTATATGGCAACAATGCAAGAGTTGCTTAAGCTAGAATGGCCGAGTAGTTAAGGCGAGTGATTTGACAAAAGATATCTGGAGTCTCATTTTGCGATCAATGTCAAACCGAACCGCGCTACAGCTTTGTCAGCCACTACCACCACCACCAGCTGGAGTCTTATTTTGCGATCAATGTGAGACCAAACCGAACCGCGCTACAGCTTTGTCAGCTACCACCACCACCACCACCACCACCATGTGGCCTCGCACCTGGCTCTGCGCGCACTGCGTCATCAACGACAATCCCATGAGGTGCGCCAATATCCTGCCATCGCCCCGCTCCTTGTCCTTCCCCCCCACCTACCATGGTTCTCCGCCCAGCAATCGGCTCACTCTCCCGTGTCGAGCTCTACACAGCAAGGTTGGCGGATCCTGACACCAAAAAGGAAGAGCAGAAATCCCTCTTTGGCAAAGTCTTCACCAAGCAGTATTCTCCATCAGCAATTCAACAACACAACCGCCTCAAGGCAGCCTGGAAGGAGTGTGCTCAAGCTCAGGCACCCGGTAACATGTACCAATTACCAGAGGAGATCACCCCACAGTCGCTCATGCCACCCATGGGTCAGTGTATGCTCCTCCATATATGTGCATATACTCATCTTATACAGCCGGCTTCATCAAATTCACTCAATATCTGGCATTGGCCACTCAAGGTCGGCTCGGCCCCTTTGCCGTCAAGAGAACCATCAAGACTCTCATAGCTTCGCTTTTCGGCATATGGCGTCGAGACGCTCTTCAGGTCGTTCATCCAGTCATTCGACAGCAAGTCTACGCATACATTGGGTCTGAAGATCTTCAGCGCATCGCCCCCCTCGAGACGAAAGAACGTGATAAACACTTTCTCAGTGCACGCGATTTTGATATCATGGCCTCTGGTATCTTTCAGGATGTCAACGGCTTCAGGACAAGTCGCATGATGATTCAGGTCCTTCATGCATTACTCCTCCAGAGCTTGTCCTCCGAGCGCCCAGGTGCAATCGTCGAAAGCACTAGTCGTCGAGGATCAAACGAGGCCCTCCTCTGGAGGGACTACGAGTTTCATGTTATTCCAAACCCTGCCGATCCCCATAGCCCGCTCATCATCATCCGCCTCAGAATCCACCTACTCAAAGGTTATTGCAAGGACGACGCCAAACACAAAGACCTCCTTTTGTTCCCCGAGACCGAATCTCGCATCTTTTGTCCCGTCTCTTCTGCTGTTGCAATGGCCATCGAGGACAATGTCTTTCCAGACATCAAGACCGTCGAAGAAATATTTCACCCCAAAATTCCGCCTACCGACCACCACATCCTCAGGATGTATCCCGAGGCAACGGCCAGGCCTATTCTCCGCTCAGAAATCTTTGACGGCCTCATCTGGGTCATCTCTCCTACCCGAGCTCTAACCTACGGTGCTCTCGCTAGTCATCTGCGGCGTGTCAGCTTGAGCAAGGGCTTTATAAGTAGGTTCCGATCCCAGTATCCGTTCATTCACTCACTCTTTTCCTTTAGATCATGTCACCTGCTACTGTTGTCGGCGTGGCGCCTCAAATCGCATCTCTCGTGAAATGACTGTGCAGGATCGGTCGACCCTCATGGGTCATGTCGAAGGGTCAAATAAATTTGAAGTCTGTGTTTGATTTACGCTGTCGGCTTCAACTGACCCACCCTTAGAATCATTACAAAACACGCCTCATAGATATAGATCTCGGAGCCGTCTTCCAAGGTAGAGATCAAAATGTCCAGTATGTCGAAGCTGCAAAGGTATGCTTGCAACACATACCCTCACCTCCTGCTCATGTTTGTGCCCAGGCTTTATCCGACATGTCAGCTCGCAGAGACGAGAATGCACCCCTTGAATTGACTGCAGAGGCGAAAGTAGCACTCGCAGCTGAACCAGAACTTGTGGCGATGGACACTGAACGAAAAAAGGTGTCGTTTCTTGACTGCCCCTGCTCCCTTTTCTGACAGTATCCTAGGTCGCTAGTCAAATTCAGTCTGCGTCCAAGCAGTTGGCATGTGTCAACGTTGGCGAAGAATCGAAATCAGAAATTCAAGCACAGATAGCTTTGTTGACCCTGGAGAAAAAGAAACTCGACCTCAAGTATGGACGCGCGTTCCGACGTGAAGCAGATAAACGAGTTGTTGAACTGCGGGCAGCACATTTTGATGGGCAGTCAACTCGACAATTAACCGGACAGGTACATCATGCCCTTTCTCCTTTTCGCATCTTCGTCCACAGTAGACGCGTCTGATACTGTCTTGGCGGGTTTCGTTTGCTTTTGTTTTCCCTTATCGCCAGACGTTGAGTCCGCAGCAGCGGTCGCAGGATCGTTGGGGGCCTCGTTCTCGATCCTCTGCCGTTTTGGTGCTCGTGATCCTTGTCCAGCTGACGCCATACCTAGAGTCTAGCGCGTTACAGTGGTGTCTGGGAGGGACAGAAGGACCTACGGGCTTGATGGTGGTTATATGCAAACACGGTTGGTGCACGTGCACGACGCGTTCCGTTTTAGAGCGTGACCATCCAGTCTTGAATATTCTGCCGAGTGCAGAGTTTTATCTCAAGTCATGGTGGCCGAGTAGTTAAGGCGAGTGATTTGAACAAAGATAGTTGTTGTCTGCATTATCACTTGGTGTTTCACCGCGTAGGTTCAAATCCTGCCCATGACGAGAATTTTTTGCAATGTCGAGTTTTTCAGCCCATGTTTAGGGCTGAAATCCGGTAAACTCGTTCCGACCCGAGTGGGCCGTGACATCATGGTACGACGCTGCCTGGATGACCTCGTAAATGGCGCGTTCCACCACCAGTAATGCCTAATGTCTCACATTACGTAAGATGTCACGTAATCGTCCCAATATCACTTGGTGTTTCACCGCGTAGGTTCAAATCCTGCTTCTAGCGTTTTTTTTATCATTGTATTTTCTCAAATTCTCAGCTAGAAATTAGAATGTATTATCTGCTACACGTATATTAGAAGTGAATCATCTAGAGATAAGTAATCGTTTCTTACTGACCCCGCTCCAGGAGGGGTGTTTTTGCCACGGTAAGTTACTGTTAGTTACTTCGGCGGAAGAATCCCTGGGACCCTCACTCTCCTCCATGAACCACAGCACAAAACAATTTTCATCAGTCAATGTATCTGGTTCTCGATTGCGCTGTGCTGGTAGGTTATCTTCTCTGTGAAAGGTACGTCGATTATTGGACTAGGTGAGGCATGCTCCCCCGTCGTTCTCACGAAAGGTGCTCACATTCAGTGCATGCTACTAATAGAAACAACGAACGCCCGCCTATTCAACATCGATGTCGGCTCCCCAATGGCCTCCTTTCTCTTTCGTATCATGAAAGTATCACTTACAAAGCTGCTCCTTCTCAATACTCCGATCAAGCTTGCACTGAAACTGTGCACATACATATAACTCCAGATAACAATTGGCACTTCACCGCACCCTATTTCATATTTTTGATTGCATTCTTATTTACGAAAGTTTGAGTGCTCGCCGCTCGGTGGACGACTGATGTCAATGGGTAAATTCAAGTGCTTTCCAATTTCTGGATTGGTGACCGCAGTGCCGCTGCCCGCACTCGTCTGTTGAGAGATGGCTCCTAGAATGACGTAAAGACTTTCGTTTTGAAAGCAACGTTCATCATGCAGTAGTATTGCAGTCAAAGAATAACGCCATCCGATTAAGAAGCAATGCGGATGGGATATGATTCCGTATCAACATCACTGTGGACTCATCAGGAATGGCTTCTCTGGTACCCAAAAGCATTCAGCGTTTGCCAAGTTGCGTCGAAAGTATTTTATAGTCCGCATCGTCGTCGGGGTCCGGTGATGTTTCATCCACGACAAAGCTGTGGTAGATGTCAGCGACTGTACGCAGTCCATCAAAAGATATGTACCCCAAAGCAAAATAGAACGCAAGTGCAGCATCATTTGCTAAGCGTACAAGATTAGTTAAAAATCACAAATGAATAGACCCCATACCTTCAAAGACGGTTAACATGATCTTCTGCATACGCCAACTTCTCCCAATAGAACCCAAGAGATCCATCAATTTACGTCCAAGCCCACTGCGCCGAGATGCGTTTGATACCTGAAGTTCATAACTATATAGAACTTGGTAAACAACATTTCCTGATGATGAGGATTGGAAGCCGACCAGTAAAGCATGTCCGAGTCGTTTTCATGTTCAAACCTGAAGATAGTGTACCCTGATAACGCCTGTGTGTCCGTCCTCCGAGCTACGACAAACCGTGACAGAGAATCAAACATTTCTTTTCTCTTGTCGGTAGGATCCCAACCAAAAGAAGACTGAGCATACCTAGCGTAGCCTTCAGCGGGATACTCAGCGCTACACATGGCTGTAACGCACAAGTCACGCATATTGGATTCCAACATCGCAAATATATCTCCACGGAGTTGCTTGGATAGGTCACTTGAGGTCAATACTTCGAAGCTATGTCGAAAATGTATTTATATTGCGCGAATGGGCAGACGATCGCGTACTAGGACATACATAGGATCGGATATGTTGAGCACGTTCGACAACTCTGCCGCCGATGCCTTGATAAGATGTTCAGGAAAGCAGATACCTAGCAAATAATGCCCTTACCTTGTTGGCGTCACGAACACGCTTCGAACCGTTGGCCAACATATCGTCCACAAATTGCAATGGACGGGGGGGGAGAGGAAAAGAATGCTTTAATCGGCATCTTCCGTCTCGACGTCGACAATGACTCGTATGACGTAATGTGCTTATTTTCTCTTTCCACTGTCTGGGTAGAAATTTGTTGAACGTCGACTTGCTTTTATCGTTCCCTCGTCTGAATATTCGCCACTTCTAAATATGAAACTGGACGCTACTGATCTCCGGTATGTGACACCGGAGGAATTCAGGGTTTTGACGGCAGTATGTACCCTGTTCGCTATGCATTGCACGCCACTCAAGTCTGTTGTCAGGTTGAGATGGGCTCGAAAAACCATGAAGTGGTCCCCACGAATCTGATTGCTCAGATATCCGGTCTGAGGGGTGGTGGTGTCAATAAACTCATCGGCTCTCTTGCAAAACGCAACCTAGTCTCAAAGGTTCAAAATTCAAAATGTAATTCTACTTCCATGATCCATCTCGTTGAATAACAATGTCTTGCAATTAGATGACGGATACAGGCTGACGTACGGCGGTTACGATTACCTTGCTATGCGTGCAATGTCAAAGAGAGACTCCATGTACTCCGTAGGGAATCAAATCGGTGTTGGGAAGGAATCCGGTGAGCCTAACAATATGCCTCGCCAGGCCAATTCCTCATTTGTCTGTACAGATATCTACATAGTTGCAGATTCGGAAGGCAAAGAAATGGTATTGAAGTTACATCGGTGAGAATCTTCTGTGGTGCGCCTGAATTTGCCTCATGGTAGTTGGCCAGTCTTGGTCGAATATCCTTTCGCGCAATCAAGGACAAGCGCGATTATCTCGGAAAGAGGAAATCAGCGTCGTGGATGTACATGTCTCGCTTAGCTGCTCAAAAAGAATGGGCTTTCATGCAGGTCAGTGTTCATCGTAAAACGTCTTCTGTCACCAACAATGTTCAGGTCCTTCACGAGCACGATTTTCCTGTTCCAAGACCTATCGATCAAGCACGACACTGTATTTTGATGGAATTCATTGATGCATATCCCTTGTGAGGTTTCTCAATTAACGCACGTTACAATGTTCTTATCAATCTGTTCTAAAGGCGACAAATATCAGAGGTTGCATCTCCGGGAAAGCTTTATTCAACTTTGATGGATATCATTGTGCGATTTGCTCGCGCCGGATTGATTCATGGAGATTTCAATGAGTTCAACATTCTGATACGGCAAGACACTGGAGAACCTGTCGTCATCGATTTCCCTCAGATGGTCAGCACATCACATGTGAATGCGGAATGGTCACTATCTATTCTTTCCATTCCATTGTCGAGTTCTCGCTAATCTCGTCTTCCAGGTATTTTAATCGCGACGTTGAATGCATCCGTACATTCTTCAGGCGGCGTTTTCGATATGAGAGTTCCTTATATCCCCGGTTCAAAACGATAGCAACAGAGGATTCCTCTGAACCAACTTTCAGGCTGGATGTCGCTGTCGCAGCTAGTGGGTTCGGTAACAAAGACATGAAGGTTTTGGAAGAGGTTTGTACGATTTGTTGCGTAGAGTGCTATTGCTGATTGTTCATCAGTATATGGCGGCCGTCAATGAAGAAGAAGCAGATGACGAGGAGGAAGAAGAAGAAGAGGATGACGAAGATGAAGGCGATAATGAAGGTAAAGAAGAGGAGGACAAAGAAGAGGAGGCAGGGCACGGAGGAGATGAAGGACAAGGCCAGAAAGACGGATTCGAAGCTAAAGATCCCAAGGCTGAGGAAGATGTGACAAGAACAGGTCTGCAAGACACGCCGACAGATGATGAAAAACGCCAGGATCGTGATGTCGCGAATGACGATGAACCTCACCAGGTAAAATCGCGAGGACGGACAGAGGACTATCCATCAGACGTCTCGGACATCTCAGAGACTCGGGCACTATCAAGATCACCTCCCCGGTCTAGATCTGTATCTCCTGATTCTCTGGCCAAGATGACTGAGGCTCTCAGTTTAAACAATGTTAGAAATATTGTTTCCTCGAATCTATCAAAGAGTCGAGTGCAGCAGCAGAGAAAATATCACTCAAAACGAGGAGCTCGGAAGGCGGGAAGGCCGCAGGGTAGTAAGGCGAAGCAGGATACTCGGGTGAAGATGGATGGAAGCGGTGTTTGGGATTGAAGGCCTTCTGGTTGACCATCTTGTTAGCCGTTCGCTTAGGTTCCCTTTTTTGGATTTACTGTATTTGCCACACCTCTGACAACCAAACAAAGACCCCTTGTCATCCATTTCTCACTGCATTTCCACTCGACGATGGACAAAACAGATCTAGAGACGTATCAAGTCCAGCTCTCTCAAGTTGAAGTCGCACTCTCTACCGACCCAGATAATGCAGGGCTTGAAGCACTGCGGTCGGAGCTGAAGGAGCTTATTGGACTTACACAGACCGCAATCGCTCAGGCTGAGCTAGCATCATCATCCAAAGTCGAGTCTTCGCGAAAGTCTTCCTCAGCTACCCCAGTGCAGACTTGGACTGCCGGAGACGAGTGTCAGGCAAAATATTCAGCAGATGGTGGTTGGTACCCGGCGAGGATAACATCAGTAGGGGGCTCTGCAGACAACCGTGTTTACAGCATTGTATTCAAGGGTTACAACACGACAGAGCAGGTGAAAGCATCCGAAGTCAGACCGCTCCCCGCAAACTACACCTACAATGCACCGGTATCGAACAAACGCAAGCTGAGCAAGCAGGAGGAGGAGGAGCGGGAGCGAAAGAAGAAGAAGAACGAAAAGAAGCTAGAGGCAAAGGCAGCAAAAGCGAAAGAGCAGACCCAAAAACAGGCGACGTGGCAAAAGTTTGCGAAGAAGTCAGAAAAGAAGGGGGTGCACATCGCAGGCGTTGCCGGGACCAGTATCTTCAAAACACCCGACAACCCTCTTGGTCGAGGTGAGCGTCGTTCCGCAATTTTGTCTGTCTGTTTCCTTATACTCACATGATTCTTTTTCTATAGTTGGAGTTACTGGGAGTGGGAAAGGTATGACGGAGGTGGCAACTCGGGGCAAGCATGTCTTCGTTGCCAAAGACGATGAGAATCCGTAACCGAACTCCACGTCCCCGTCCACTTTGCTGATGACGACTTATGTTAGAAGTTAGTCGAGCCCCTCAAACATGCTACATCTGTCTGGGAAACTGGGGAACGAGCATACGTGACGTTTTCATTCTTTTTGCCTTGTATATCACAATCCTCATCATTTTGTCTTTCGTTTCTTTCGTACCTCCGTGTCAGATTTAGGTCTTAACCCTTTCGGGCACACGCTGACATTCGACCTCAACGTCGTCTGCCAACCGATAAACAATGGTTGCGACATGGAGTAATGACACTCCCTCCGAATGTCTGTTTTAGTACTCAGTGTATACAGTACTCCTGACGCTTAATCGCAGTTTGCTCTCTCTGGACTTATTTGAGCGTCATGAGGCCGTCCCGGTGATCTATGTCAACGTTCATGCTTCTCCCTCGAAAGCTTCACCGACTTCGGATAACCGGTCCATGCAAGTACGGATGCACAATGTACGTACGGGCTCATTCTGCTAGGTCAGACATTTGAGTTCCTTAAAAGGTGGGTTCAGACACATTCGCGGGAAGGACCCCTTATCATGTCTAAACCTGAATTGTCGCCGTTTTATACAAGAAGCGGTTCTTGGGGTGAGCACACGATGGATACGGTTGTACCTCGCCGCAGGTTCCGTTCTTGTACGTGTTGTCGATCTAGATGGTATGGTGCTGTCCTTTTGCATGCACCAAGTTCCTTTGTGACTGGAGAATGACAGGATTTTTGTGTCTCGTGAGCACAACATTAGCGGCACCGGTTCCTGCACCGTCAACAATGAAATCATAATTTGAATAGTTGTAGTACAAGAATGATGTTCCGTTGAGTCTTTTTTTCGGACTGATGCTAAGTTCTAACGATGCATGAAGTAGTCAAATTTCTCCAGAAACGGGCTCGGGCACGTCTGAATGGTCTAAAGTACGGACTAGTGCATTGTTCTGTGTCGGCAAGGCGTCAAGGTAATGAGAATTAATTTCCGGACATCGAGACTCACCGCACGCTCTAGTTCGAGCAATTTGAGCTTCGCTATTGATGCGTCGTACTGAAGACCCGACACCATGCTCTGAAAATCAGGGGATGGGATCACCTGGTGTTTGCTTTTAGGTAAAGGAACTAACCTTCGCCGTTTTTGAATTCAAGCCCTTGAACTGTTCTAGCTCGTCGAAGCCCACCGGCCAAAACCCGAGACTTGAAACACGGCGTCAGCGACAACGAATCTATCAAGGGATGACATGACCGACCTAAAAAGCTGGGCATGCAAGCGATCGATGTGGGCCTCGAGGCTTGCCATGTATATTGTCCGTCGATGGGGGGCGCCCAGGGTGGACCTGGAAGGAGAGGCTGAATAAGTATCACCGCCGTTGGGCAAAATGAAATGATTTACAACTCGTATGCGTTGAAGAGATTCTTCTCAAGGGCGTGGTTCCATATCTTGCGACGCTTGCCCTCTTCTTTTTTGGCGTACAGACGAGCATATGGGTGTGCAATTATTCTGGAGGTAGAACATTGCTTGGGCTCAGAGAACGTGCGATCGGGATATTGCAGCTCATGGGCCATGATCGGCGCCAGCGCAGGGAAGGGCAGAGACGCAGAAGGAGAACCTTCAGACTGAGAGGTGGATTGAGAACTTTTGGAGGCCATGGCAAGGAGAAAGATGCACGAACGACCGGGAACCCGACGATATATATGGGGCCAGGTGAAAGTGACGGGCAAAAAGTTAGTATTAATTAGAAGGATGGGAAGCCTGTCTAAGGAGAAGGGTAAATCACCCCGGCGATTGTATGTCTGCCTGGGGCTGAGTAAAGAGTAATAGCGGTGGGTGATCGGACCTTTTCCCCAGAGATAGAAACGGGCTAACCGAGCAGACTTGTCCAGGAAAACAGTCGGAAAACAACATAAGGAAAAACAAAATGTTCTGTTGGGAGATCCAAGGAAGGACTTGCTTCGGATTCTGAAGGTTCTCTCAGCTGGCAGCCGGTTGCAGCGTGGGAAGTCGGGCTGCAATCAAGTCGAACGAAGACACGAATCACTCAGTTTCCCTCTGACAAGCGGACATGGCCCGCCCATCTTCCATCCGCTCTAAGAATCTGACCGCCGTGGTGCCAGCGCCGGATCGTGTCACCAATCGTTATTCTTGCTCCAATGCAAGAACCTTGTCCCCAATCCCAGGCGAGGATGGAAAACCCGCCATCGAGCTGTCCAGGGCCGGAGAACTCTGATACGCCGCCCGCGTCGCCAAAGCCTAATGTTTCGCAGAGCCGAATTAGCCCAGGATCATGGATAGGATCGTGCAAATCTTGATCTGCTGAATGGGGGGTTTTTCAATTAAATGATTTTGTGATTTTATAGAGTTGAACGGTTATTTTAGGGTCGTTGGCATTTGCAGCCGACACCGACTTCTGCGCTTCTGCACCGACAAGGTATTCGAATTGCCTAATCCAGCCACTCTCGATCGCAGTTCACTGATGTTTTCGCGACTCTATATCCTGCCCAACCGAAATAAGCAATATCAAAATAATTCATCGTCCCTTTGCTTTTTCTCCCCGAGCTGGGCTTATATAAATACGTCTCCGTTCGTCTCTGCTCTTACTACGCTGCCATGTCTTTCTCAGAGACGTACCCTGACTTACAATACTCCTACGATGCCTCGGTGAGTTTTTCTTTTTTCTATTTTTCATATTCTTATCTGTCTTTCTAGGGCATGTATGCATCGTCTTCAGATAGCGATGGTCCTCATACCCCGAGCTATCCATCTCCCACTTCTGGGACAGATGCATATTCATATTCACCCGTCGAGTTTTACCCCAAAACTGAGGGTTCTACTCCATTCTGGCCTACGTCGTATACTCAAACTCCTGGCGTCGCACTGCCGGCAGATGTACCGCTTCATGCTCCAGTTCCTCTTCCCCGTTCGTCGTCGCTGCTTTATCCCGACGCCCAAACGGGTAGTTACCCCATTCAAGATGCATCCGGTCCAGTGTTCGGCTATCCTTCTCAGCCTCTGCTTTCTCCAGTATCACCCCTCGAGCCATTTCCAGAGCCTCTTCAGCCGCTCGTAACTCCCCCACTCGAACCCTTTATTAATTTTTACAATACCAATCCCTCCGACCTGCCTCTCTTGACGTTTCCCACTCCCAGCGAGCTCCTCAACGACCAGCCGTCTACCGTCTCTGAACCTCACGATTCGGGTTCTGACAAAATTGACACTGCTAGGAGAGCCCGCAGTCGTGCTATGGCTAAGAGTGTCGGATTTACCCCGACAGATCCGTGAGTCCAATCCTCTCGGCCTGTGTTCTCCGAGCTGACTCTCTGCAGGGACTCTATCTCTTCGCATGAGAAAAAAAGGCACTATCTCGAATGCCTGGAGCGATATGTGATCTACCTACACGAGCAACTCAACCTCACTGGCACCCAACCCGTTGCCCTGGAACGAGTTTCCAATTATCGCGGTCTCAGTAGCCGTTCTATAAGGGTATGTCTGCATAACCTTGAGTTTACCGGACTGTTCCCTGAGCGGCGTTTGCCCTTTTCTTAGACGCTGCTTGTGCATATGAAAAATACGACACGAAATCTCAACCTCCAACGTACAACGGAGGAGTATAGGGTCGGTATCTCTTCACTTGCGAGTCTCTTATCGCTCATCCGTGTTGCTGTAGTTCTTGTCTCTTCGCGACGCTCTCATCAAGCAAGAAGCTACTGCTGAGGCACTGCAGCAGTGTCAATCACGCTCAACTGAACCGGGAGCAACAAAATACGTGCACAATGGCGGTGATAATGTATGATGCTTACGATGTCGTTATAGTGTTTTCGCTTTCGTATCTGCAACTTTGCTTTGTATACTACCTTATTCCTGCAGTCCGATAGGGCCATCTTAACCGTAATTTTCTTAACATGCTTACACTGAGGCACCCGGAACTTATCATAGTCAATATCATTGCTCCAATTGATTGCCATAACAGCAGACTTCGACATACTCTTCACTTGCGGAGCATGCGGAGAAGGATCATGCAAGCGCCACCAGGTGGGTAGTTGAATTGCACATAGGGCTTAGAAGTGTTAAGATAACGACCATATGCGCACAACACGCGTACAATACTCGTTAGATCGATTCCAATATCCAAAGATTATACAAGAGATACACACGATTCAAATGTCCTGGTATGGCGGCAAATCGTCATCATCCTTCTGGGTGTCGTCCCCCCTTCCAGTCGGTCCATGGCTCCCAGCTTCCCTTAAAGCTCTTTCTCTTTCTAACCTCTTCTTTTCCTCTTCAGCACTTTCGGACGTAGAACCGGCTGCAGGTGACGCGCTATATGCCTGAGAATATGTCGCGGCAAGGCGTTTCTTTTCCTCTTCAGCCGATTCAAATTTGTTACCTCCTGAAGCCTTGATATTGTGCAAGGAACCACTTGCGGGCCCAGGTCCCGATGCGCCAGCAGCCACGGGTACCCCCGTTTCTGCTATGGTTGGTGTGATTGGAGGTCCGGTAGGCTTTGACGGGTCCGATGGGAAATTGGGGCCACCGGACGACAAGGACGAAGGACTACCAGAGGAAGGAATAGGTGTTGGTGAAAGATTCAAGTTGGACGGGTTGATCGGAGGGGATTGGGCCTGTGGAGGAGGAGAAGACGGAGGAGCGTATTTCTTCGTGGGTTCGGATAATACCTGTGAAGGTTCCTTGGTCGCGTTCAACGGCGGCGATAGTGGAATACCAGGGCTAGTGGCGCCGGTGATATCGGTGTTCATGCTGGACAGTTCACTAGCATGGCTTTCGCCAAAACTTTGAGTATCGGACCGACTGAGGTCAGATCCCGCAACTTGAGGTGGAAGATTGATGTGTCCAGTCTTATAATTATCGAGTGCACGCTGTAACGAGGCCCGGGCCGCACCCGTAGCTTGTGCACCTTTATAGGGAGATGATTCAGTGGGTGGAAGGGTGGGCAGTGCTGCAATGACGGGATTTGCAGCTTGTGATAACAGAATAAGCTTTTCGCCATACTGCAATCATCGAATCAGCCGCGCAAGAACTTGGGAATCCTGACGAATGACAAGCATACCTCGCGGATCGCATCCCATTTGGCTTGTTCACTTTCGCGAATACCTTTCCTCTTCAAAAGCTCGACTTCTCTCTCTTGCGGCTGATCGTCGGCCTCGGCTTTCTTGATCTGTTCTTTGAGCTCACTGATCTTCTTCTCCATGCCTTTAGCATTGTCATGTTCAAGCCTCGCGAGCTGATTCTGCAGCCCGGCGCGGATATTCCGGCGAGGCGTAAGGGCAACTTCGGCGTCACGAAGTTGCTTCAGTGGCGCTCGGGCAGCGTCCAACTTTACCGCAATGGAGCTGGCAAGTGAACCTTGAACAAAGTTAAGGTACGCAAGACGATCAGTGACTGAATACAAAAGGTGTCAATATCAGGCACTGAGACATGGCGTGGTAACATACCATCCTTCAGGTCGTCGGGTTCTGATTGACCCCAAGTGTAGAGTTCTTTACTCTGTGCCTTTGAGTCTCTGGACACACTATCAAAGTCAATCGCGACACCCTTTTCAATGGTGATGATCTTCTGTACGGGTGAAGTCGAGCTAGAACCGAGATCAGATTCTGATGGAGAAAGAGAGGACATCGAAATACCCATATTGCTGCCCGAGACTGCGTAACTGGTACTGGATTGCCTCTAAAGTGTGAGATTTGTGGCCGCTAGCCGCAGCTTCATTGGCAGGCGGCTGGGCACTGGTATCAGGGCTGCCTGGACGATACTGACTCGGGAGATGCTGGGCGAGCGGCGAGTCCTTAATAGCAGACTGAGCCTTGTCCGCGAAAGACTGTAAGAAACCTGGAACGGGCATGATGGTGAAAGGTGGAAAAGTTGGCAGAAGATGGGCAATGCAAGTTCAAGTATAGGCAATGCGTTGCGCAGTTGACCCCCAATGATGTCATTACGGTGTCATCACACATGCCTAGCTCACTGCTTTTTTTTACAGCAAGTCGATTGATAAATGTAAATAAAATAAACCGTAGCAAACTGCAGTCCCAGTGAATATCAGACGACAATCTTCTTTCCCTTGCCCTTCTTCTCCGAGTCCTTGTGCGAAAGAAATTCAACCTCGGTGGCCAACGGACCTGCCAGTCTCTGCCCTTCAGGGTACCCGAGAACACTTGTTTTGAAGTGTCGACCTATTCCCTCAATCCGCGCCCTCAGCCCATCTTCATCCGTCGCGGACGGAGCGAGTCGCGTCCATATGGAAATACGGTAAAACTGTGGGCGAATAGAAACAATGACACCAGTGATCAAGGAATTTGGTGGAGCACCATTGCTTGCCGCTTCGGTCAGAAGGGGGTCGAATGTTTCTCCTATCGCAGCAAGCATCTGGAGACGATAAATGAGAACAGAGAAAGATATAGGAACCACCACGCACTGTATAAAGCCACATTTTGTCGACGTTGTTACGATTCTTGTCTCGCGGTAGCTGAATACTCCATTTTCCACCATTCTTGTTAGCTTCGTCTTCCCACGCCGGGATAATCCCCTCCTGAATCAAGCGTCAGCATGGGGAATCATGAATAGTGTGGAGAAAACTAAGACATGCCTTGAAAAGATAGTAGTTCGCCTTCTGCGGTAGCGAAGATGGCGCAACAATGTTATTATATAGGCTTTAGAAAGAGAAGACATTGTGTAAGCATCCACACCAGCAGCGACGTTCGGAACGTACCCCCAAAACTCCTCGACACTGTCAAAACTGATCACCCGCTTGATATCTTCCATCCAGCCTTGTGCCGCCGCCACTCCGGGTGTTTGAGGCACAGGTGTCTGGGGAAAGGCAGAGACAGGCGTTTGGGGCAAATTCCGACCTTTCGTAGCTGGAGAGTCGAACCAAAGAGTCCAGGGAGAGTAGAGGGGGTGCTAGGTCGCGTGAGACTGGGGTCAGGGCTTGGGCCAGCAATGCAGGCGACGAAGCATACCTTGACATTGAAATTGGTGGGATCACTGAACACAGTTCGGATACCCTCTGCCTGAGCTTGCATGTCGACCTCCTGGATCTCTCCCGGCTCTAGTGAATCATCGACGGCATCAGATTGATCAGCCAAAGCAGCAGAGAGCGCAGCTCTCGAAGCAGCAAGAGAAGGACCAGAAAGAACAGAAGTCATTGAGCGTCAATACTGGGTATGTTGTTCAACACTACTGTGAACGGGGCGAGCGCACAACGGGTGGGATGACGGACGTGGTTGTTGAGACGATGATACTTTTGAATAATTTTTTATTTGTAAATTTTTTGAAATCAGGTAACGGTGCCGAATTCGTGCCTCCGCGGCCGGCACGTGCCGTAGCCTGCCGGGATTATCTGATAAGACAACGGGAGTACGGACGCGAAATTTTGCTGACTCGCTGCTTTCCCCCGCTCCTCTCTCCCATGTCCATCCACAGTGGCCTGGATCCATTCCAGGCAAAGCTCGCCGCTGCCGCTACTGGTGCAACGATGACAGCTCTCACTAGTAAGTACATGGGTCTATCATATGGACTTTAGTGCTCATTTTATTATCAGTGACGCCATTTGACGTCGTCAAAACACGGCTACAAACGCAGCGACCTGGTTCCCAGCCTGTGTTCGTACGGCCACCGCCTAATGTATGCTGTCAGCCTCTCAACCGGCCGTGCGTAAGAAACTTGTCGTCGTTGGCACGGCCCATTGCGGAGGAAGAAATCGTCTGTGTGTGGGAGAACGGAGTGTTCAGGGCGGAGCGGGTCAACGGATTCTACGATGCAGTCAAGCATGTGTGGAAGGCAGAAGGTCTGCGTGGTCTCTGGAAGGGATCTGGAACAACACTGTACGTCGCCTTTCCGTTCTTTTAGCCAGCGAACCTCATGTGCAGCTCAGGGTCATTGGGGTTCCGTCTTCAACGGCATATATGCTAACCTACGATCACCTCTTGAATGTCGCGCTTCCGCCCATATTACCGAATGAGAATCTTGTTCCTTTGACGTCAGGAATACTCGCTCGTACAACAATATCCACAATTGCTTCTCCACTCGAACTTATACGGACCAATTTACAATCGACACCTCTCTCACCAGATAAACCCCATACCCTACGTTCTGTCCTTACATCGATTCGGCAGCTTGTCAAGACCAAAGGTCCGCGCTGTCTATGGAGAGGGCTTGGGCCGACCTTGTGGCGGGATGTTCCGTTTTCAGGGTTTTACTGGTTTAGCTACGAGACCTTGAAGAAAGGATTTGCTCGGCAGGGTCAGAACAACGCATGGACTGCATTTTTGTCCGGTGCCGTCAGCGGAACTGCTGCTGCATTGATAACATCGCCAATGGATGTCCTCAAGACCCGACGTCAAGCGTTAGTCATGCGGGTAGCGTCAGACGCGCCTAAAGTTACATCGACTATCGGTCTTCTCAGTCAAATCATACGTACAGAAGGAACCTCAGCTTTGTACACTGGCATTACGCCGCGCATAGCCAAAATTGCACCAGCATGTGGAATCATGATTGCATGCTTTGAGGTGCGTGGTTGCCTTGTTACTCGCATTTGAAAGCTAATAACCGCCCAGGGAGTTGGAAAATTCTTGGCCAAGGCCTGATGCACCGTTAGACTGTGTTATTATCATTGGATTATTTACTGAGTAATAATGTATCATACGCACACACTAGCACTACATACACATGAGAAATCAAGGAGCTACAGACGTAGGTTGCAAGATCGTCAAGAAAAATGGGGAAAGAATATCGTCCTCTAACCAAGCCTGCCTAGCTGTCTATTTGCCGACACAAGTTTACTACCGACTCGATCTACATCGTTCGACAATCCATCAAGCATGTCGTTCTGGGAGGCTATCTCAGCTCCGATAGCCTCCCCCAAGTGCCGTTGTCGCTGCAGGATAGTTGTCAAAATAGACAACTGCTGGTCCTGTTGTTCAATCTGAGTCTGCTGGAAGCCCAAAAGCCCATGATTATCGAGTGGCCTGGTTTCCTCTGTTTCCTGAGGTGCCGAGGGCGCACCAAACACTCGTGTGACCCTGGTGAACGTATTGCCTGCTGGACCAAGAAGCGCCTCGCGGTCAGTAGACGGCGCGAGGTTGATGGTCGTGGGTCCACCTCCGCCGCTCCGTGAGGACGTCATTCGAGCAACGGTGACCATCTTTCCCAGCTTCTCGCAGTCATCCTGAAGCCGAGCAACCATATCCGTCCGTCTCTGCAGCTCCCCTTGACTCATGCCGTCCCCTGCAAGCTCCTGAAGCCCCTTCCCAAGCGTGCCAATGCGAGCCAAGACCCCTGCGAGTTTCTGCTTGGCACTGACGTTGGACTTGTGTGAGGCGTTGACGTCGCCCTGGGTGGAGAACGCCTCGCGGCGGTTTATGTCGGCCCTGACGTCGCGGAGGCGTGTCTGAATTTCTTGGTACTCGTCCAGCCAAGAGGTGGACGAGAAATGGGTGGGAACGTTCTTGGCAGCTGCAGCCTTGCCAATGGGAATTCCGAGGAACTGTTTGAAAGGGTAGGCCTCGCGCCATTGGTCGTCTCTGGCGCTGACGATGGCACGAAGGTATGTCTCGAGACCTGCCTGTCGTTCTGTGAGGAGCTGGGAGTCGGTACGGGAGCGGAACAGGGAGAATTTGTGCTTTGGAGGGAGGGGTGCTGGTGGTGGAGTGCCGGTTGCCTGGACGAGATCAGTGTGGAGGTCGTCGAATTCGGAGTAGCGGCGCCACATGCTCCATGACTGAATGTGGGCCTTTATTTCTATTCGATAGACAGTATGTGGCTTTGGCTCAGGGCGCTCTTGCAGGTCAACGATCGACACTTGTTGGATCGCGGTCATGGACAAAACTAATACTCAGCACCTGCACAGCCACTCACAACTACAAATCGAGCCCGGCCCGCAAACTCCGACATGACTCTCCCAAATATCCACCAGCCCCATCCACGGCTCTTCACAAATCGAATAAACCCAGGAAATACCTCCTCGCTGATATCCTCTACCTTTACATCCACGTATCCCATACCCCGCATGTCTGCCTCGTATTCGTTGAGAGAAACTATGTTTTCTTTGGGTATTACGTTTAGAATCGTCAAGAGAGTCCTCGTCTGGAGGCTCATGGCGTTCCAACTCATCGGAAAACATATATCCGCAAGCGCTATTCTCCCACCAGGCGCGAGATGTGACAACGACTGTCGCAGAAAGTCCCGTCGGGTGTGAAAGTGATACGCGCAATCAAGAGCAAGAATACTGTCGTACATATCAGCACTGTTAGGACTGAGTGGATGGTCTTCTCTCCCAAGTCGATAGACTGCATCTCCGAGGTACAGCTTCGGTTCGATGATGCCCGAGTTTCGGAGCCGCATGCTCACAATCCGGTCACGAGAACGCTGGTGATGTGCAGGAAGACTTGTAATTCCTGACAGCTTGGAGGGACGTGGGACATCTGGATGAGAGAGAAGCAGGATGAGCGACTCCCCGCTACCATGCCCCACATCTGTGGGGAGGGGGCCAATATGAATAAACGGCTTCCATGTCACTCAGGACCTTACCAAGAATCCTGCCGCCAGCTTGACTGTCGGCAGCACGGATGAGCTTCAGAGCGAGCGCTAGGAAAAGACGATCAGGTCGACTGTCAGTGATTTCATGAGATCACCCATGTACCTTGACAGGCTTCAGGGAAGACGCTGGTGTTCTACAGACGTGGCGTAACCAGGGGATCATTTGATAGACAAGATCTTGAATCTCTGACACTAACCTTCCAGTAACCCATATTCAGCCATTCGGTTTTGGGCAGTTCGTCTGGATCTTCCCCGGGCAATCGGTTGAGAGAGTGATGGAACGTCCCATATGGGTCCGATCTCTTGCTGGCGAAGAAAATAAAGGCGAGAGACGATGCTATTGCCACGACATAGAAACCATATGCAGGAGCGACGTTCAAGTAGTATGAAAAACTGAGGGAATTCATTGATATCCCTCTCGGATCACTGCAGCAAAGTGATGGTTAATGCTAAGATCGAGTCAAGATAGAGGAAAGTAAATCGTACATGACGTTTCTCCAGAGCACGTACCAGCCTCTCCTGTCCTTCCAGATGAGATTTAGTAAGGGTGGCGTAGATAAAGGGCATAAAGCAGAAGAGGCCCTGTGATTAGAGAAAATGAGTCCCGGACGTCGATGGTGGCAGGAGCAGACGAACGTAGACTGTGACATGCTCGATCATCACAACTCCTAACTCGCGTCCCTGTCTGGGGCGAACGCGATATTCTGTCCTGAGTCGTGTCCAAGCACCTGCATTCACCTCTACGTCCAGCCCGTCATCGCAAGTGGTAAATGTAGCACGATACGTTGTAGTGAGACCCATCTTCAAGCGATCAGTGATCTTGTACGTGCAAGCGTTGCCGCCTTCTTCCAACGTATAACTTTCCACCAGTGGTCCGAGACTGATAAAGGACGGCACGTCATGCAAGAAACCTACAGCATCCCTCTGGGAGACTGCAGCTTGGCGAGATGCAGAAAAAGTTTTTGTCAGGATGAAGGGCCACATGTAAAGTGTGATTACGAAACTATAGATCAGAAGATGTATTCTATACATCAAAAAGAATCCACTGATATCACAGCCAGAACAGAAATTGTCTAGACATAAAAATTACAAGATACAACCGCTCAAGACCGTGTTTGGGACGGGGACGGAGGATTCAGTGTATCCTCCGACCTCGTCCTTTGACTAGGATCGTATCCCTCGCCTATACTGGCTGCACCAATTACGTATCGGAGAACGTCGCTGAGGGTGATTATACCTAGTAGTCGTCCTTTCTTGCCGCCCTTTCGTTCCTCTTCCTGCGGCGACCTTTAGTTAATGATAGCCATTATATCACGCTGACGTACCTCTCCCTCTACCACCACCAAACGGTGCACCCGTCGCTTCTTTATAAGCTGTAGGAGAGTACCAAGGGAGTCCGACGCGTTACAAATCACGACGCCAGGGAAATCGGGTGAGCGCTGGTTCAGCGCTTGGGAGATGGTCAGGTCAAGTGTATGGTAGGCACCAAGGCGTACAAGGGTCTTGAAGAAGAAAGTGAAACACTAGTCAACTGCGTATGAAGAGGAGAAAACATACAATGACATCAACCGTCTCGTAAAGGTTAACCACAATACCATCATCATCAATGATGGGTACGGCAGAAATAGACAGAGCAGAAAACTGGTGGACGACATCAAAAACGGTAGTCGAGAGGCCTGCAGTGGCGATCGGATAGTACGGTCTTTGGCCTGGGGCGGGAGATGCAACGTATGTGCCGATCTTGAGCTTGCGCAGAGGTAAGTGGAGTTGTTGGATTTCTTTAGTACACTGTTGAGGCGGGGGTAAGTATCTCCAATAAGGAAAATTAAGCACAATTATGTACATTGATCGATATGAATTTGAGGAGACGATATGTTGTTAAAGTTGAGACAATGACTTCCTGGTCGGTCTCCGTGTCAACATCGAGAAGGGGAAGACGTCGTGCATGGGTTTGGATGAGGACTTTTGCAGCCTGGTATAAAGTGCTAGATGGGTGTTCTGATAGAAGAGGGGGCTGCGCGACGCCAAGCTGAGTCTCGATTCCTGGAACGGGAATCTCAGATGAGTGGCGCGATGAAAGAAATTGAAAACCTCTGAGATCTTCGAGGACGAGGCCTTCGACATCCAGGGCAGCTGCTTCATACGTCATCGTCGCGACGTTGTAGTAGTGCTGGATGAGATGAATGATGTCGAGGACTGTGAGCATGCCGGCGAATCTAGAAGTTTCGCTATTCCAAAGGGGAGCAGATACAACACCTGGAAATGATGAGCGAGGAACAAATGGTGGTTACGCGACGCACTGTTCAGAATGAGACATTGTAGGGCGCGCTTGACATTAAGCTTGGTGTCGAGTACAATGAGCCTGAAGCTGATTGGAAAGGCATCATAGCAGGTACGGCCCTTGAGAAAGGACCGGATAGCTGTGAGAGCAGCATGGTGACCGTCCTGCGGCAGTAGATGGGAGCCAGCTCGACGTCTCGACGGGTTTTTGCGCAGATTTGAGGGCGCAAGACTCATGGCAGAGGACAAAGGCAGCGAGTGGCTGGCCGCATCCGGGCCCAAAGTGGCTGCCGTGCCGGTGCCGGCCGGAAGATGGCGGACCGGCCGATGGCTGAGCAATTGGACACCGTACTGTTCTGCGTTGACCAGACACACTACCACTGCTATGGACAACCAGCCAGAGCCTAACGAGCCGTGGCTGGTCCTTCTTCCCCTCCTCATTGTTCTCTCTACCTTCCTCTTTCTTCTCCTTCTTTTCCTGCTATGTATTCTTCTCCTACGCAGGCGCCGCTCCATCATCCTACGCGATTCCGATGGGCCCATCGACATGAGCAGGGAGGACCTCATCCACGGCGAAGGCGGCTTTGAAGGCGTGGAGTCCCGGTGGCTGGAGAGCGTCTCAGAGAATGCTCGGAGAGATTATTTGCGAGCCAGAGGTTCGTGCGACCGTGCTGGTATCGCTTCCCATCTCACCCTTCTTTCCCCCTAGACTACCAGCTGCAATACCCTCCAAATTCCCTTCCAACAGACATAACGCTATCCCAGTTTCTCTCCATCCAGGAAAAGGGCGTTTCGGCGTGGTGCTTCGAGCCAGATTACGAAACCGTCAACTCCCTGCTTGTGCATGCAAGAACTGAAATTACATTTCTTCCTGACCCCGCTTCGTCGTCATGCGTACAGTCGAACCTGCCTCTACCCAAACTGAATGAAGTATACTATTGGGAGATCAAGATGTTTGATCTTCCTCCAACAACCAATGTCGCCGTAGGCCTAGCGACCAAGCCGTATCCTCCTTTCCGTCTTCCTGGTCAGAGCCGGTACTCTGTTGCCTACCTCTCCAATGGCGACAAGTCGCACAATTATCCATTCACTGCATCGTCGTTCAACGCTTCTCTCAAGGAGGGCGACATCCTAGGCGTCGGATATCGCCCCAGAACAGGCACAGTATTCTTCACTAGGAACGGCCGGAAACTCGATGATGCGTATGTCGGCCTGAACCGATTCAACCTCTTCCCGACCATTGGTGCCGACGGTCCCTGCAGCGTCCATGTGAACCTTGGGCAAGGCGGCTTCGTCTTTGTCGAAGCCAACGTCAAGAAATGGGGTCTTGCGCCGAGCGTGGGTACACTGGCGCCGCCCCCCGCTTACGGTAGCGAGCGCGGGAGCATCCTCCTTGATGTCGGCGGTCGCATCAGGCTGCCACCTGACGGCACCCCACCCAGCAGTCCTAGCGGCTCGCCCTCACGCCGTTTACATCGAACTCGCCGTCCACGACAGCCGGCGGGAGAACCCATTGTCTCGTCACCACTCAGGACGTCGGAACTCTTTAACCCGCCGCCGCCCATCACGCCCGTTGGCGAGGAGCATGGTGAGACCGTTTCGTCATCACGGAGATACATTTCACCCACAGATCTACCTTTCCATGTGCCTCCGAATACTAATCTTCCTGCTACGCCTGGCGATTCTAATATGGACGCAGATGCAGAAGACGAGGGCAGTCGTTCACTAAGGTCCTCCCCCTCCACCTCATCGAGATCGCTATCGCCCGAAGGTGCGCGAAACCCATTTACGACGCCTCGTCGTCACCGTTACTCGCTCACTCATATCGCGGCGTCCTTATCCGACTCAGGATCCTCAGACGTGACAGTCCAGGTACATCCTCCTCCCGACTCTCCTATGAGCCCTGCAAATCCACCAACGCCTAATCACCGTGATATCCATTTGCAGGCGCTGTCATCAAATAGGCACCGACCGGGTAGTCCAGAAAGTGTTGTCAGCGAAGGAGATGACGATGATAGATTGAGGAACGGGAGCTTGTCTAGACGAGACCCACCTGCCTATTCGCCGTTGGATGCGTTCACCTACGCCGATGGGGTTCACATTGATTTACCCGCAGAGTTTATCGCTGCTGCTTTGGAAGGAAATTCTATACCTGCGAGTGCGCTGGGACAGGCTAACGGGTCGCGAGATAGGCGACGCAGTCGAAGGCATTAAGGATATGACGGTGTATGTATGTGGGTGCCCGTTTGTTTACCTTACTGTTTCGCGTGCAGTACTGAGGTACGGTCTGCAGTATTAGTGCGAAACGACTATATATGATGATGATGATATGTTGTAATAAATCTCCTGGTCATTATGATATTATTCCGAGTGAGGGTCGTCCGACTTTGGCCGGAGATCTGCATGATCCCCGCTTGTCGGTCTTTTTCTTCATCACAGAACAAGGCAGTATTGAATTCTCTTCCAATGCCTGGAAGAATTTCTCCACAAATAGATATAATGGGTATATAGTCCTCCTCCCGTACACTGGGCGTGTACAGAACACAGGTGTCACCGGTTGATGATCACAGCATGGACGCTGGGTCGCTGTGAAAATGGTCAGAAAACGACGGGCAAGCTGTCAAAACGGCTCACGTATCTACGGCCTTCGAGGTAGCCTGCATCTACGTCGTGCTTCGCATTCTTCTCGTCGGCAAAAGCAGCCTTTGCTGGTTTGGCGACTCGTCCGGCGGCCTCTGCAAGATCGACCGCCTCGATCTTCTCAACGTCATCTTTTCGCCGGAACCATTGTCGCAGCTTCCGTTTTGGCCAGTTTGTAAACGCCACCCACAGCACAAACAGCAACACCACAAATGCAACAGCCATGATGATCCCCACGTACTTGTCCAGCCCCTTCCCATCGTCGCCTTGGTCGCTTTTGTTCGCGTCAATCCCGTCTGTCGGGGACCCGCATCTGTTTCCGGTGCACACATCTCTTCTCTGCAGTGGTCTGCCGACGAGTGTCGAGGTGAGGAGCAGTAGCATTGAGGACGGGGAATAGACGGAGGAAGACTTCGCCACAGCAGTGGACGACAGCGTACCACGGCGTTCAAGTGGTATGTAGTGTTCGGAACGACGGAGGTTGCCAGTCGTGTTCGCTCCCTTATACATAAGACGGGTGACGGCCGGCTCAGAGCCTTTGATGCTCCACTATTAGAATGCATTGGATAACACTCATAAATATGTCCATCAAACTTCGTCTGTATACCAAGACAAAGATAAAAATATGGTGCTGCGTATGTGACAGCAACTTAATGGTAACGTGCTCAATGATACAGTCATGGTTACAATTCAGCGGGATTTCCTACAGAAACAAGCATACCGTCTCCATCGTTGTTTCTCTACGGCTCTAGCCTTTTCGGGTCCCTCGGGAATAATGAAGCCCGTCTGATGTTGTTCAGTTTCAAGAACAGCATCAACACCCGTTCCAAACCTATGCCCCCTCCTCCGTGTGGGGCACACCCAAGTCGGAATCCATCGATGTAGCCTTTCATTGACTCAGGGTCAACACCTTTGCTGCGCATCTTCTCAGCTAGAAGGTTCGGCTCGTGGATGCGTTGTGCCCCCGATAGAATCTCTTCTCCCCGCATGAAGAAGTCATAGGAGTTTGAGAGTAACTGCACAGCCCCACTTAGTAGGTTCTGTGTAACAATAGAGTGATGATGACGAAGCTCACCGGGTCGTCTGGGTCAGCCATGGTATAAAATGGCCTTAGTGCCATAGGGAACTTATCAATGATGTAGTAATCAGTGTCGTATTTCGCCTTGACGATCCGGCCGAGTCGCTTCTCGTTTTCGGTGCTATACATAACCCAAAATAAGTTGCCATCCCCCGACAGCATGGATGCGCGAATATACATACCTAAAATCATCTAAAACATCTCTCGAAACGCCGTCCTCAACAAGAAGCTCTACAGCTTCTTTGAAAGTCAGCTTGAGCGTCCCTTCCGGTCCTTCTCTCCATTTAAATTCTTCGGCTGGGAATTGCTTTCCGACCACGTCGATTTCTTTCTTGTATTTCTTCCGAAGACCCTTGAAGATGCTCAAGAATAGTCCATCTAGAAGTTCCAACACTTCATGATAGTGCTCTTCGATTGTCATTTCCAGATCAAGACCCATGAACTCTGTCATATGTCGGTGCGTGTTGGAATCCTCCGCCCGGAATACAGGTCCGATCTCGTACACTCGTTCAAAGTCAGCAGCAATGGCCATCTGCTTGGCAAGCTGAGGAGATTGTGCAAGGAAAGCACTTCCTAGTATCCACCGTGAGAAATATAGCCAGAAATATATATCAAAATTGAATACCCTTGAAGTAGCTAACTTTGAACACAGATGCACCCGATTCAGTCGCTGCACCCTGCAGTTTAGGGCTGTGGATCTCTATGAATCCCTTGGCGCTGAGGTATTCGCGGAAGAGTTCCCCGACAGCGGCCTGGAGCTTGAATACGGCCTGGTTCGTTTGTGTCTAGCAAGGATTGTTCGGGTTAGGCATGAGGCGTTAACGAAGGACGGAGTAACTTACACGAAGATCGAGTACGCGATTGTTCAACCGTGTGTCCAGAAGAACTTTATTAAACTGTGTTTCAGCCGCTTCTACTTCAGCATCGCCCCGAGAAGCGTCATCTAAAGAGAAAGGCAGCCTGGTGTCCAGACCAGCAACGAGATGGATCTGTACACAGGGTAAGTAATTTAAAAAAAAAAGACGATGTGAAAAGATAACCAACACGCACCTGCGACAAGTGCACCTCAACATCCCCGACGCTAGCACTTTTGATGAGCTCTGGAGTCTTTTTGACGACACCCTGGACGAGCACGATACTCTCGTCAGCTAAGCCAGTTGTCCATTTAACCATCTGCTTGGAAACCTTCTCTGGCGTCACGGTCACAAGAGCTTGGACGGAATCGGTTCGTTGACGAAGGTTCAAGAAAACCATCTTGTTTCCTTGCGCACGGGATGTCTGCACGCGGGCTCTGAACAAGACAGTCTCTCCATCGCATGAGGAAAATGTCGATATCTGAGCGTATTGTCTATGGGGACGCGATTGGGATTGATTGAGGGGCAAAGGTCCGTAGAATTCAGTAGCAAAGTCCTATCGATGACAGTGACCTCAGATAGATAGGTCAATAGAAAGGCGCATTCCCTTACCTCATCAGTCGCAGCTTTCTGCATGGCCAGTTCTTGTTGTTTCGCAGCTTTTTCAGCGGATTTTTTTTCCTTTTCGGCGGCTTTGGCGCGTTTCTTAAGTTCGCTTTTCGAAGGTCCAGATGGTGCATCGATGACTCTATCTTTGGGTGAGGAATGGCCTAGGAAAGTTCTAGGTATGACTCACTGTTCTGGAGTAGGTTCTGCCATAATGAACAATGAAACGGTTCGGTGCTATTCCGTTCGGTGTATTCGAGTCAAGATGAGTGCACGACTGGGTAGGTCCTGATTTGGCCTTGATGAGCCTAGGCTCCGTTATCTAATCTATGATCGGATAAAATCGCCGCCACACGTCCGCTTTAGCACCGCCATGCCGAATTATGCCGAAAAACGGACCCCGCAAAACATTAAATTTAAGCAAAGCTTGATATTTGAAGTTGTACCCTACCATCATGCTCGCCAGTTCTGTCGCCCGTCGCTCCTTGGGAAACAACACCCTTCGCACTCTTTCTACGTGGTCCGCTGTACCTGCAGGTCCTCCCGACCCAATTCTTGGTGTGTTCTTACGTGTCACCATTGACACTACTTGACTTTTGATCTGGTGGAAATGTACAGGTGTTTCCGAAGCCTTCAAGGCTGATAAGGATCCCAGAAAGATCAATTTGGGTGTAGGGGCCTACCGTGACGGTGCTGGAAAGCCATACGTCCTTACCAGTGTCAAGAAGGTTTGATTATTGACGTGACTCAATAATTTCTGGGCTTATACGTATGCAGGCTGAAGACCTTATTGATACCAACCATCCTGACAAGGAGTACCTTCCTATCACTGGTCTCCCCGAGTTCACCAAAAATGCCGCCAAGCTTGCCTACGGCGCTGACAGCATACCCCTGAGCCAGGGTGCGGTACGTCTGTCCTCGTGTCCTTACCGCGCTCCGTGTACTCAATTTACCCCAAGATTGCTGTAACTCAATCGATCTCCGGAACGGGTGCCCTTCGTATTGGAGGCGCTTTCCTTGCCCGGCACTATCCTCACTCCAAGGTCATCTACCTCCCCACTCCTTCCTGGGGTAACCACACTCCGATCTTCCGTGACTCCGGACTTGAAGTCAGGAACTATCGTTACTTTGACAAGGGCACGGTTGGATTGGATTTCGAGGGCTTGAAGGCTGACCTCAAGGTATGTCATCGCGAACGTGTTTCGCTTCCTGCAACTTACGCGACTTTCCAGGCAGCTCCAGAACAATCGATCGTGTTGCTCCACGCTTGTGCACACAACCCCACCGGTATCGACCCTACCCCGGAACAATGGAAGGAAATCTCCGACATTGTCCAGGAGAAGAAGCTCTTCCCATTCTTCGATATGGCGTACCAGGGCTTCGCTTCTGGGTCTACTTCGCGTGATGCTTTTGCTGTTCGACACTTTGTGTCGCAAGGACATCAAGTCGCTCTTGCACAGTCTTTCGCCAAGAACATGGGCTTGTATGGCGAGCGTGTCGGCGCGTTCTCCCTGACGACCGCTGACCCCGCTGAAAAGGCTCGGGTAGACAGCCAGCTTAAGATCGTTATCCGACCCATGTACTCTAACCCTCCGATGCACGGTGCTTTGATTGCCAATGGTATTCTCAGTGACCCTGCATTGTACACTGAGTGGGAGGCCGAGGTCAAGGGCATGGCTGACAGAATTATCTCGATGAGAGAGAAGCTGTACAACATGTTGAGCAAAGACCTCAAGACTCCCGGTGAATGGGGCCACATCAAGAGCCAGATCGGAATGTTCAGGTGCGCTGCTTCTGAGGTCGTCACCACCCTTTACTGAGATTTTTTTTCAGCTTCACTGGTCTTACTCAACCTCAGACCAAAGCTCTGGCTGAGAAGGCCCATGTGTACATGACCGCTGATGGACGTATCTCAATGGCGGGCTTGAATGCCGGAAACATCGAATACTTTGCAGAAAGTGTCGACGCTGCTGTCAAGGGTAACCTTTAGACGAAAACTTACTTACTGGTCGTGTATAGAGCATTAGCCTCCCGCCGGTTTTAGAAACGTGGCATTACGAGTTGCAATGAAATATATTTGGCAATAGCCGTCACGATATATTTGGACAGGCGCGCTTCGATCTAGCTTTGTAACGCGTCAAGCTCACGTCCTGTCTTCCACATGCATCACTGACCACTCACATGGAACCTCTTCGGATACCGTCGACGACGACGACGATGACGACGACGACGAGCACCCGTAGTCCGTCGCCGGCAATACCTGGTGCATGGCCCACGACGCCGTTGCACAAACGCTCTCTTACTTGTCCGATTCCAACCCAAGCCAACACCCAGTCTCAGCATGTACCTGCGTCTTCGACGTTGCCTGAGCCTCTGCATCTCGACCGTGTTTTGAACTTTCATCAAAGGCTCTCTTTGGCTCTGTCTGAACCCGATAATAGTACCAAGAAACATGCCTCTTTTACTGTTACTCCATCCTGCCCCAATGTATCACCATCTATGCCTTCAGACGACTCGGATTTGACGAAATACAATCCAGTGCGTCCCTTTTCTGCTTCGATTATGAGTTTATTTACATCAGATTATCCTACTAGAACGATACCTCATTTTCTGTGGTGGTAAGTCGCCTGCTGCTCGTGTGACGCGGAAGTTACATTTAAAGCCTAGGATACTTCAGTTGCTACTTCCTGCACTTCACCTATGACCCCAGACCGAGTCCTGGTCAAATCGCTGGTTGAATCGACGCCCTCTTCTCAAATGAACGATAACGTGCGCATACATGGACCGAAAAATCGGAATTATGCGACTAGCTCAGAGCCCGATAACATATTCAGCGAATGCAGCCCTGGCCGTCCTAGTGCATCGTTCCATAGTCAAGGTGTGCTGGCCAACTCATCTTTTTCATCGTCTCCCTGCCCGTCCCCGACTTCCCCAATCGTTTTCAACTCCCCGAGCCCGTCTATCCTCCCACCTCGAAGCAGAACCCGAACGAACTCTTCTCAAGCCTCTTATGACCACCTCAGTTCACTCTCTTGCATGACGTCCTCTGAAGAAGACTTCGGCGTTGTACGTACACGTGAACCTTCCCGATCTTTGTCGCCAAGTCCGTCATCGCACGCTTCACGGTACAATCAACCACTAAGGATGCCTGTGCTCTATACACCAGAGCGTGTTTCACCCTCAGTGGAAGAACTTGCTCCGCCTACTATACCTATGCTAACAGGCCTTTCCCTTCCCGGCACCCCAGACGATAGTCTGAGCATGGACGGGAACCCTATTCTGAATAGCTTCCTCGCTTCTCCTCAATCCGACGTAAATGAGCCTGAGTGGACTCTGGCACTGTCTGCAGTGACTCCCACAAACTCTGTCTCCGTACATGACACATCTCCATCTTTATCACTGTCACCAACGTCATCATTCAGAGCGCAATTAAACCTAGATGCGGCTGAACATGTCCTCGATTTTCCTTCTCATAATCCTTCATCAGCCGGTGCTTCTGTAGAGCCGTCTCCAGCCATTGGAATGTCAGAGACCGGTTCCCTGGAGACTAGCGCCGCGGAGTATGCTGCAGCCGTCATGTCCTCTGTATGGAGCTCCCACAACCCTTCCCTCGACCCCATTGTTATCGAGACTACCACCAGGGTCGAAGTGTCTGACGATAATAACCGTTGCACGCGTAGTGTTGCCTCAGACAGACCTGCTCGTGCAGGGTCTCGCCAATCATGGAACAAAAAGCGAGAGATACTGCATAAAGTGAAAAAATTGGGGGGGAGGGTGATGCAAATGTTGACCGGGGGGGCTGGACGCGAAGAGCGTAGGAAAGGACTTCCCAGACCTCATAGTGCTCCTTTAATGCGGACACTGTCACCTCCTGGCATCCCATCTCTTGACCTTGGTGATGATGTTCGTTCGTTAGAGCGAGGATCAAGCGACGAAGGAAACGTGAGTTTGGTTATTCCATGTTCACATTCAACGACTAATGCACTTCCCTCTTTTTTCTGACAGTCTCGCATCCGTAGACCGCGTCCCAGTTTGACCGCACATACCTATACACCAGTGGACACCAGTGCAAATACCCCGCCACCCTCCATTCGCGTCTTACCACCCAGTGCTCCCACGTCCCCATATACCAACAATCGCACTGTGCCAAAATCCGAATCGGACGTCGTTGCGAATGCTCAAATTGCAATGCATGCTCGTCCTAAGACATTGGCCGAAATCAAATCTGGACACCGATTTTCTCTCTCTGCTATTACCCGTCTCACCCGTCCTTCTTCCCCACCCTCGGCGTCTTCAGTCTTAATATCTCCACCCAGACGTCGACGTCCTGTTTCTGCACTTGCTTTGCCATCGAGGAGACCTGACAGTATTCAGTTTGACGCCCAGAACATGTCTTTGCAGGACGCTGATGTTCCAGTAGTTCGCCCAGGCCGTCGAAGCACCCCCGCGAACTTGCTTTCTCCGCCCGGTTTAAATATTCCATCCACAGGCAGAGCACCTAGTCCTGAACCTGTCGCCGGACCATCTCGCGTTCGTTTCTCACTTGACGTAGAAACGGCGAAAAAGAATAACCGCCGCCGCTTTTCTTTATCTGCCCTCTCTACCTTTGCTGCTGGATTGAAAGAAGAGGGTTCGTGGGCTAGACACCAGCCAAACGGGTATTGAGATACACTGTAATATTCGCCGGAATGCATGGAAATAAAAGTACGAATAGATTCTAGATATCCAAGTCCTCGTCCGGATCGTCGTCGTCAATATCATCCGCAGAATCTGGATCATATAAGATTGACCCTGCCGTCGGTGCCAGCGTCTCAAGCGGTTTACCTACCAACAGTGAGCATAGTGTGGTGTGCCATAATATCTCGGCGTACCTTCGTGAGCGTATGGCAATGGAACTTGCGATCTTGCCTGTTGTTGAGAGGGAGTAAGATTTAGATTGAATGATAAATTTTGAGTTGGGTCCGGAGCAGCCTAGCCAAATTGAGATGAGAACAGAGAAGAAAGACTAGTATCAACACGTACTTCTCCGACCGGTGTTTTACCAAATACTTTTTTAAAGCTCCCCATAGATGTCAGGTTGACGGGAGAACTCTGTGGAACGTCCCAACCCTCCAGAACTCTCTCCACAGCCTTCCGTCTGCCAGAATGGTCACCTCCACCTCGTAAGATGACCTCTACAACAAACTCTCCGCTTGCGCCAGAACCCTTCCCGTCTGGACCAAATATTATGCGTTCCAAATCAGATTCACGCTCGCTCACAGGTAAAAAGACACCCCAAAATTTGGGTTCTGACGAAGCAGGTGGCGGCGGCGTTAGGTATTCTGTGGCGAGGTGAATGAGGAGCGCGGGTGGATGGGCAATTAATTGGGCCAAGGTGGACGAGAAGGAGGTCTGTACGAGTAATGGCAGGAGGGGGCATGTGCTTTGCAAGTGGAGAGTCAAGCGAGAGGGGCCTAGTCGATAGTTGGAATTTTAGTGTAATACTGAAAGAAGCCGTCGACGTACTAGGTCGCGCCGATAGTTTAGACAGTAATCCGCGGAGAAATTTGTACGACTCTGCGACGCTTCCAATATCGGACAACAACGGTATCCTACGGAGTCGATTACGACGTGTAGCTGCGGCGAAGGACCTTGTAGAATGACCGGTTGGAAGGCTGCCCAGTGGACTTGAGGACAACACTTACAGTTTTCGACGGCATTCGAGATAAAATCTTTAGGATCTATCCAACTATCATCGTAGCCCGGTACACAAGCTATGCGGTCATACACGGTCAGACCGGCGGTGTCTTCATTGACCAGACTTGAAGGGATATGCAGAAAGCAGAACAATAGAGTTTCCTGCTCTTTCCTGCCTGACGAGGTCTCAATAGCTTTACGGAGCAACGGCAGCGTTGACTGTGCGACAGACGACTGGAGAATCACTAGAGGATGGCGGGTAGACTGAAGAATGTCTGGAATGAACATGGTAAGAGAGCAAGCTGGTCATGGTGTAAGGCTGAAGTCGAATTCCGTATATGACCCAAATAGAAGATAAATTATAATTGGTACAATTACTACTACCGGGACACTATCGTCTCTCTTTTCTCCCATTCTGACCTTTCCAAGACTCTTTTGCTCGGCCTCCATTTGAATACGCCAATCGGTTCAAGGACCGACTCTGTCTTAAATCCTGCAGCAGTATAGCAGGGTCCGGTAAATGTGACCAAAGGATTGTCAATGCCTTCCACAAGCCGAACGGTAGGACTGGACGCAAAAGCATGGCGGACGGCATGCGCAAGAAGATCGTCCTGAACGTTGGTAGATTGATACTTTTGGTCGACGGAGAAGTGGGTAATCACCGCGGTGGAGGATACTGACTGGCTTTTCTTCTTTTTGGCGCCCGGATTGGAATCAGTGGCGACCGATGCATCAAGGGCAATCAGGCCGACAAAATTATCTCCGTATTCGAGTAGCCAAAAACCGGAGGCTGGAGTACGAGCATAATAGCCAGCCAAGTCGTGCATATCCGGCTTTCGTAGGACTGTTTGCAACACTTTTTCGAAATACGGTCGATTTAACCTGTAGAACAGAGTTCAAAATTAAATGACTATATTTTTGAAGGGCTACTCACCAATCTATCAACGCTAAGATGGGCACTGCAAGGCAAGCGAATGCTGGCACGGGCCTCAAATAAGACACATAGCCGTGGTAAGCGTCAGGCCACCATTGCATATACTGGATGAAGACGCAAGATAGTGCGACCCATATACTGATAGTCAAAGGGTGCTGCGAGGCTAATCCACAATGAGATCCAGTAATCGGAGGTAACGCTGATTCCACTCACTTTTAGTGTTCGCCGTCGTCAACCCCTCCATATTCGCCTTGCCAATACTGAATTTCGCAAGTTTTTCATCTTTTGCCTTGAACGGGCGTATACGTGGAGTGGGCTCAACCATACTGGGCAGAGCGAAAATACAGCATGGTCGCGCTTAAAATTCATTATAAAGGACGGAAGCAGTACGCACGTTTGTCGAGTTTGAATTTATTCGGGTAGATCCGAGTCTACGCCAAAAGCGGAATCGATCGACATCCGATCTCTTTATCCGCTACGATGCTCATCACCAAAACATTCCACGACGTCCCTACTAAACTCGACGCCAATGGCCGTCCTATCAGGATCTTTGTGATATCTCCTGTTGTGCAGAACTATCCCCAGGCAAAGTTTCCAGGTTTGTCATTGTGTCATTTAAACTCACTACTACTGCGATTGATCCTCACGATGAGTCCAGGCGTTGTGGTCTTTAGTGAAATATACCAGGTTACTGGGCCAGTCGAACGTTTTGCTGGACAGATCGCCAGTCAGGGATATGTAGTCGGTAGGTACAACGGTGACATATCATGATCGTCCTTGATCAGAATTGCGTTAGCATGCCCCTCCGTTTATCACGAATTCGAAGGACCGGAGGCGCTTCCTTACGATGTTGAGGGTACGTGTAATCCAACTGATCTTCAATCACAAGTTGAGGATAGATATGTAGGAACTGACAGAGGCAACAAATACAAGGTCTCGATAGTATTTCAGTCCGTGTCCATGGTCTTATTCTGTGGTGTCATTATTAGATCGAGAAGGAGGTAGCAGCGTATGACGAAGTACTATTCAATAGTCTAAAATTGTCTGATGGTCTTGATCTGACACCGTTGTAGGACGCAGCCCTCTCCATCGATCTCCTTACCTCTCTCCCCAATTGCAATGGGCGTATCGCAGGTACCCTCCAACTCGATCCTTTGAATCTGTTTTTCATCTTATCATTCTCCATCCAGCAACCGGAATGTGCCTTGGAGGACATCTTGTACGATGACTGAGACTAACCTCATAAACTTGCCTTACTCTTTTCCAATAGGCTTTTAGGGTATGTTCTGCTTCTCTTCATTTACTTCTTCCGTTGTAAACACAGCAATTAGGCTGCATTCGACCCTCGCGTAAAAGCCTCCGTGTGTTTCTTTGGCACTGACATCCACAGTGCGACGTTGGGCAAAGGCAAACAAGATGATTCCTTGATCCGCGTTCGCAAAGGCGATATGACTGGGAAAGGCGAGCTAGTGGTCAGTTGTACTCACTTACTGTCGACATCACAGACCTAACCCTCGACTTTCTAGATGATCTTCGGAAAGCAGGTGAATCTCCCAAGTCACTCCCACGAGATCCTTGTTATTGAATACTTCCAGGACACTCATGTTCCTCGCGAGGGGCGTGATCTCATACGAAAGACGCTCGATGACGCGAATGTCACAGTCTCGGTAATTAGTTTGTCTTGTACATCTCTGCGATGGCTGAGTTGTCGTTCAGTTTATTGAAGTTCAGGCGCAACATGCTTTCGTTCGCGATGAGCAATCGAAGGGACGCTGGGATGCTGCTCTTACCAGGTCTCTTTTTGGCTTCATGATGGAAGTATTTGAGCGTACAGTGGGCCGAGATTTTGGGCCGAAGGTCGAGGATAACACGCCCCTTCAACACGTGTGTTAAGCGGTGATACACACAAGCACGTACTGAAATAACAATGTAAAATCTTGCTGAAATCTGAATCTCATCTTGTTTTGATGTCATGAGCCAAAATACTTGGGTTTTATAATGCCCAAGGCACGATACATGCATCCATTCATTGCTTTTACGACTTCTACTACATTATTAAAAAACACGCGGCGCTCCGCCGCTGACTCCGCCGCCAGCTTCGTTATCGTGAATACAATGCTTGATGATGACAGTAACACAGGTGATGAGTATGACCAACAGAAGTAAAGAGTGAGAAACTGATAAAGGAAAGATACAGTGCTTCTACTTCTAATTACTTCTTCTTGGCAGCCTTCTCGGCAGACTTGGTCACTGCACAATAGTCAGTAGTGAATAAGGATAAAGGTATATTTATATCTTACCCTTGCCACCCTTTTCAGTCTTGTCGACGGACTTGATGATGCCGACAGCAACGGTCTGCCTCATGTCACGGACAGCGAAACGACCGAGAGGGGCGTACTCATTATAAGACTCAACACACTGGGAATGAATGGTCAATAAGAGGTCACCACAACGTGCGAAAATATCCTACCATGGGCTTGCTGGGGATAAGCTTGGCAATGCAGGCATCACCAGACTTGACGAACTTGGGGCTGGCTTCCAGCGATTTACCCGTTCGGCGATCAATCTTCTCAATGAGCTCGGCGAACTTGCAGGCAATGTGGGCAGTGTGACAGTCAAGAACAGGAGCGTAACCGGCACCGATTTGACCAGGGTGGTTGAGGATGATGACCTGAGCGTTGAAAGAGGCGGCTTCCTTAGCAGGGTCATTCTTAGAGTCAGAAGCAACGTTTCCACGACGGATATCCTTGACGGAGACGTTCCTATGTGCCCACATTAGTAAACAACGCATATATGAAGTCAACTTTCAACATACTTGACGTTGAACCCGACGTTGTCACCAGGGGAGCCCTGCTCGAGCTGCTCGTGGTGCATTTCGACGGACTTCACTTCAGTGGTGACATTAGAAGGAGCAAAGGTGACGACCATTCCGGCCTTGATGATACCAGTCTCAACACGACCAACGGGCACAGTGCCAATACCACCGATTTTGTAGACATCCTGGAGAGGAAGACGGAGAGGCTTGTCGGAGGGACGAACAGGGGGTTCAATGGCGTCAATGGCATCGAGGAGAGTCTTGCCCTTGACGACACCGGCCTTATTCTCCTTGGTCCAGCCCTTGTACCATGGCATGCTACAGAGAACGTTAAGACCCAGTACGGATCAGAGTTGAGTAAGGACGTACTTGGCGGACTCCTCCAACATGTTATCACCGTGCCATCCAGAGATGGGGACGAAAGCAACAGCCTTGGGGTTGTAACCGACCTTCTTGATGAAGGTAGAGGTTTCCTTGACGATTTCGTTGAATCGGTCCTCGCTCCACTGAGATAACAATCAGATCTGACGAAAGAAAAGGTGAAACAGCAGATTCCGTACCTTGGTGGTGTCCATCTTATTGACGGCGACAATGAGCTGCCTGACACCGAGAGTGAAGGCGAGGAGGGCGTGCTCTCGGGTCTGGCCGTCCTTGGAGATACCGGCTTCGAACTCACCAGTTCCACCAGCGATGATGAGAATGGCACAATCAGCCTGGGAGGTACCAGTGATCATGTTCTTGATGAAGTCACGATGTCCAGGGGCGTCGATGACCTACAAGGAAGGGTAGATGAGTATCGATCAAAACGCTGATGCGAAAGGCTGTGAGACTGACCGTGACCATGTACTTGGGAGTCTCGAACTTCCAGAGAGCGATATCGATGGTGATACCACGCTCACGCTCGGCCTTTAGCTTGTCCAAAACCCATGCTGGCGGTGACAGAGGCAATCAGGATGAAGGATTGACTCGCACAGCCATCATCACGCACCGTACTTGAAGGAACCCTTGCCGAGCTCAGCAGCCTCCTTCTCGAACTTCTCAATGGTACGCTTGTCAATACCACCGCACTTATAGATCAAGTGCCCGGTGGTGGTCGATTTACCGGAATCGACGTGACCGATGACTGCGATGTTTGATGATGAGCCCAATGACTAGGCGATGGGGCACCGATAAGACAACTCACCGACAACGTTAACGTGAGTCTTTTCCTTTCCCATTTTAAGAGGTTCTGCAAGAAAAGAGGAACGTTAGCGTCATAGATCGCACGACATCGGTCCATATGCGCAGATGACATTTTTTACGTTGCTGCCGGCGACAAGCGCACGACAACGATGGGAAAGCATAGGCGAGATCTGACAGAGAAAGCAATGCAAGACGAAGAAAGAACACTTACTTTTAGAGGTACAACAGGTTACAAGGGATGAGAGATGGTGGTGGAGGGGAAGGAAGAAGGTAGACAAACGGAAGACAGATGTTTGGTCTAGTTATACTGCGACGATGAAAATTTTTTATCGATTACAGCCAAATTTGATCAGATGGCTGATAAAAGTGTGACTCAATTGTGACTCCGCACCGCCGCTATCGGCTCCGTCCACAAAAATAAATTAAGATATTAGGACTTACAAGTAGTAGTACAGTAGTGAAATCTCTGCAGTAGTCTATGCGCCATCAACGAGTCTATCTAAGACGTATCTGAACAATAGCAACAAAGAGAGATAAGTAAAACAGCACAGTGAGGTCAGAGGTGATATAGAGGCATGCACACTACAGGTTTGGGTGGTCGAATGTAGGTTATGTTGATACAATTGCTTGATGAATACATACAGCTTCCTTGTTGGAAGTCAAGTCGCCTCGTCTCCGTGTTGTTTTAGTTTCGATCAAGGATCGCAGGTCGTCCATCCGCCGTTGCCAACCAAAAATCGTGACTGGAGAATTTTCTCAAATGTCGGTCGAGCCGAGACTTGCAACCGTAAGCAAGCCCTGACAAGTGCTGCTGCGTCTCCAAGTGCACCACCGCCATCTTGTTCTTCTCCATAAGTCTCCTTCTCCTCGCCACACCTCTCGTCGAGCGCCATAGATGCACTAGCAAATGGAGAGTCCAATCCTTCCTGCGCCTCAGCAGCAGTCATAAACGGACATTCTCCAACGAGCAAAACATATGCAACGACGCCGAATGCCCAAACGTCTTGTTCCTTGCCCTGGTAGCGCTCGCCACGAAGAATTTCTGGACCCGCGTAATCAAGACTAATAGCGATAATAATTAGCCTCGAGGCAGCCTTCTGAAGTGATAGAACAAGTACATACGTTCCACTGAAGGAATCCCAGCCATGTTTTTTGACCAATCCGGAGCTACCAAAATCAATCAAGATACAACTGCCGTGAGGCCCCAGCACAACATTTTCATCCTTTACGTCCCGATGAACTGGGAATCACCATCAGTCAACATATTTTGAAATCAACACACACACTGACCTATTCCATGCGAATGAAGGAAACACAATGCATCGGCTATCTGGCCTAAATAGGTGCGAACAGAACTCGGAGGAAGACCTTGTGGGTAGCTCTCGACAAGATCAAAAAGATCAGACGGTGGCGATGGCTCGTCAGCGCGATGCTCTGGTGTCGACGACGGCAGGACCAGGTAATAATAATGACTATCCTCGAAAAAGTCTAGAAGGGGACAGATGTTAGGGTGTCCCTTTACAGTCTTCCCCTCTATCCAGTCATCAGCATCAGAATCTGGCTCTCCCGGAATATGGGTGCATGTGAGAGAATTGGACCGGCGAGGGTCCCATGGCCGTTTCGGAGGCAATACGTATGATGTATTGGATATGGCGGACATGACGTAGATTTCAATAGGAATGGTGCCGTGTTTGGGATGTTTCTTCCAGCAGTCCGCCAGGATACGCGACTTGATGACCTGCTTGATAACCAGAGGCGGCTAGTAATTGTCGCGATTAGATCGTCGCACAAAGTCCGATAAGCGGATCTAACATACCCCCAAAGAACTATCGCCTAGGATTTCTCGTGCACGCTTCACTAACCCGTAAGCACCACGTCCGATTTCTCCTTCGATGTGAAATTCGGAAATGTTCCTTTCGCCAAGGAACGACTCTTCCGACGACCTAGCAGGGGAGGGAGCTCGTGTGCTAGAGGCAACACTGAGCAGACTGCTAGTGCTACCCGCGCGATTAAGCGATCTCTGCAGGATCGGCGGCGGGGATGGAGGTTCTATAGGCGCAATTGACACCCGACCGGCGATCAGTGACACCCGTTGTTGCGACGAACGGCGCCGGGGCTGCGGTGCTGTGGGGGAACGAGAGGGGGTGGGAAATTTGGATGATCTTGGAGTGGTCGACAGCAGTGGCGACGATGAACGGGAGTATACTGATGGCTCCGTAGAAAGGGCAGAGGTTAGTATACTGGAGGGAATCGGTGTAACGTTGGTGACGACACGCATAACCTTTGCGCTGTCTGGGAAAACACCATTGGGTGTTCTTCTGCCATGACTAGATTCGTCGGCTCTTGGCAGCGACGGTTCGTATACGGGCTGTCGAAGCGTCTCCTTCGGTGGCAGAGAGTCGACTTTCTGCTGTGGAGAGTCCTTCTGGGAGAACATGGAATCAGAAGTGTCGTCGTTGTGGTCCCAGTCGAATCCTCTGCCAATCGAGGTAACGCCCCAGCTACCGACGCTGGCAGCTCTATATAGTCGTGCAGGGAGCTGTGGAGTCCATTCTTCGCTATCAAAGGCCAAATCCAACTGGGGCGGGGCCGAGAGCATAGAAGGACTGAAAATATTCGCCTTGATACGTATAGTATGAGAGAAGAAGCGCAGGAGGTAGCGCCTTGGTGGAGGAGCAGACGAAGGTCTTGGTTTGGCTGGACTTTTTCGGTGCAGTGAGACCCCAGGTGATCCCGGTTCACGCCCACGTGGGTTCCGGAATTCCTGGCTGGTGACGATTCCAGCGTCCTGCTCGTTGGCGACGACCATGTCTAGGTGGAACGAGTTGCTGGCTGAATATAGCACTACAGATAGCGATGATGCAGGGAATCGATAAGTGTCACTTGCCACGACAGGACAGGAACCAAGAAGATCCGCTCTAGGTGGTCATGGAACTCGACATTCTCACTTTTGCTGCTGCTAAAAAATAACAAAGAATTTAATATCGACGCTCGCTGGCCTTGAAGCTTGAAGCTTGCCCCTCTAAATTAGCATCCAAGGCGTTCTGTACCCGTCCACGATTGGCCCAAATCGGTCCTTGGGGTCCTCTTACGTAATCTTGCACCGCAAGCGGACATCCTGAGGGAATACACAACAATCCACGCCCTCAAGCTCAATCCTTCAAAAACACTGTGAGTATCCACCCTTGCTGCTCATTTTTTCGCCTATCCCGCAGAACCGCGATCAGAGTACCGAGTGGATGCATTTGATACCGGTTTCGAGGCGGTTTGCGGATGGATTCGTATCTCACAAGTTGGATGACGCTGCCAAATTTTTACTTTGCTCCTGGACATTTTTGGTTCTGAATCTGACGCTCTCTTATAGATCGCCATGGCTGTCAAGATCCCCATTGTCAAGAAGCGCACCAAGCCTTTCAAGTTTGTTTTCGCTACCCATATGAAGAAGTCATATTGACCATCGTTTCAACGTAGGCGTCACCAGTCAGATCGCTACCATGGAGTGAAGGAGGCATGGCGGAAACCCAAGGGTATTGATAACAGGGTCCGACGTCGCTTCAAGGGTCAGACACCCATGCCCAAGGTGTGTTCAGCATGCCTATCTTTTATTTTTCTTTGCCAACCTCACTTTGCAGATTGGATACGGCAGCAACAAGAAGGTACAGCAGCTCAATGGAACTACTCTAACAGCTAACATTGTCACAGACTCGCCATCTCCTTCCTAATGGCCTCAAAAAATTCCTCGTCAGCAACGTCCGGGAACTCGAGATCCTCTTGATGCACAACAAAAGCTATGCTGCCGAGATTGCCCACAACGTGAGCAGCCGGAACCGCACGACGATTTTGGAGAGGTTCGTGTCATTTCACTGTCCCTAGTTCTCTCTTACCTTTTTGCAGGGCCAAGGCTCTGGGTGTCAAGGTGACGAACCCTGCTGCCCGTCTGCGGTCGGAGGAGTAGAGCTACTGTTGTTGTCGTTTTGCACCCTTCATATTCCATGTATTCTTCCAATCTTCCGACATGCGGCAATAATGACTATGTGACCATGCACCTCCATTGATTTAGTAGTGACCCGATTTAGATGTGTGATCCTTAGTCTCATCTTTGACCACTGTCCGAGTTCAGAATGGCCTACGAGTCCGTTTGTTTCCATCAGCCATCCACTAACATCTCACTGTGATTGCATAGAAATGTTCGTTCCGCATCCCACGCTGGCAGCTGGTACACTGGCGATGGTAACGATATCATCTTGTGATTCGAATGATGAACTGGAGATTCGACAGGCAGCATCCTCGACGACGAGCTCAACGGCTGGCTCTCTGCAGTCACCCCGGATGAGCCATATCCTATCCAAGGCTGCAAGGCAGTCATAGCACCGTGCGTCTCCAGCTGCTCTCTGTACTCAACCCTGAAACGGTTATAGCCATGCTGGATACGCCTATTCAGGCCCTGCAGCTGCCTGGGCATACAGAAGCATCGATACCAAACCAATGTGAGTCTTCGTCCTTTCCCTCGTACAGTCGTTCATGGCCTGCTAGCAAACGGGTGTTCATCCTTGGTCCCTCGCACCACCTCTACATCCAGGGTTGCGCACTGTCGGGGTGTGAGGAGTACGAGACGCCTATTGGGAATTTGCCTCTGGATCTCGATAGTGCGTTCGCCCTCCTTGGCACCTGCTGACACTGACAGTGTCGCAGCGATCAAGGAACTGAGAGCTACGAACCAGTTTGAGGCTTTGGCTCAGGAAGACGACGAGGCGGAGCACAGTCTTGAGATGCACCTTCCGTACGTCAGGAAGATGTTTGAAGGGTGAGTGTCCACAGGCTGTCAGAAACAGTCCTCATTCCAGTGCCAGGAAAGACATATCCATTGTTCCTATCGTTGTGGGCTCTGTCTCCAAGGAAGATGAAGCAGCCTACGGTGCTCTGCTAGCTCCCTATCTCGACCGTGAAGACACATTTTGTGTCATATCGAGTGACTTCTGTCATTGGTGCGTGCCTGCTTTGACCAATTTTCCATCATCTGATATATGATTTTCAGGGGGACCCGCTTTTCATATACTTTTTACTATCCCTCCCCTACGCCAGGGACCGCCGGAGTACGTTTAACCCGTTCCTCGTCGACAAGTGCGAACCCTATCCACACTTCAATCAGTCAACTTGATCACGAAGCAATGGATATCCTCACGCTGCCACCAGCAGAGGCGCACACCAAGTTTGCAGTGTATCTCTCCAAGACCAGGAACACGATATGTGGCAGGCATCCTATCGGCGTACTGCTAGGTGCAATGACAGCACTGGGGAAAGAGTCGAGGCTGAAGTGGGTACGTTATGAGCAGAGCAGCGCTTGCGAAACTTTGAGAGATTCAAGTGTAAGCTATGCGAGCGCATGGGTGACATTCTAACATGTATCAGAGACTTCTATAACTACAGACTACTTGTAACATTAACATTCGAATTCTTGTTTACCACCGAACCTACTGGTTCGTTTTTCTCATTTTCCGAGCCGGGTACACCAGGATCATTGACAACGCGTCCGTTCTCGACCTCGATATCCTGGAAACCCCAGTCTCTCAAAGATCCTCCACTTAGATGGGAGCCATCTGCTGTCTTGACCCTGGTCCAGGCATTTCCGTTCTTGTGGAATTGGCTCAACGAGCAGCACCCTATCCTGATGGGCATATCCCTCTCCTCGCTAAGTAGCCTTATCAACGCAGCGATCGTTGCTGCGTGGCTCACTATCAATAATCTCTCCCCTTTAGGTCGGAGAGGTAAAAAGTCTTGCAGGAAGGTCTTGACGCGAACGTGCACCTCATCAACAGTTTCTCCGAGTCGCGAGGGGTAGTGAATGCTGTCCCATTCGGACGATATCTGACCTGGAAAGTACGATTCGAGCGAAGAAGCAGGTCCAGGGCGGGGATGAAGTCCTGTGTTCGGCTCTACGGGGGAATACCATTCTGAGAGACCGTGTTCAACGAAGATGGGGATACCAAGAGCAGTAGAGACTGGAGAAGATGTTTGCAGACAGCGGTCTAGTAAGCTATGGATCAGTGAAATTGAGCATTGGAGTCGGAGACGTATGTACAGTAAGGTGAAGAGAAGATCGCGGTAGGCCGTTCGTCCTCTGGGAGTGAAAGAAAGTAAGACGCGCATTCCTGTGCTTGTGCCTGTTCCAGGAGAGTTAGATCGATTTGGATACATCGAATCCAGAGGGGATACCTCGCCCAATGCAGCCAGGGGAGGATCCCTCGGCAGCCCAGTTGCGCTTTTCCAGCTGGTCGTGATCCAGTTCATTCGGAAACCTTCAAACTATTCAGGATGGGCGGTGGATCAGTACGCGATACTCATCATGTCGCACAATGTAAATCTTCTCGACCATGATGATGGCAATAAAGAAACCGGTCACGGTGGTTATTATGTTATCATATGCTAAGTAATAATGTATATATAACACAACGCAAGGAGCATACCAGGAAACTCGGGTACAAGGAAAGAGCTATATCATGTCTTCTCTCAAGCTGTCGAAGTATAATAGTATGGAAATATTATTGACGTCGCTGATTCGACTGAAAGACATACCGTCGAGGATTCATGGCGTGGCGTGCTTTATAATATCAAGATCAAACTGAGTAGAATAGGCATATCAACTCTGGTATCTCTCTTCTGGGATTGTCGACGGCGAAATCTGACTCGCTTGCTCTAAGTAGTAGATTGCAAGTTGCATTCCGGCTAGCTCCGGTGGTGCTGTTGTGTGTTTGGCAACAACTTCGCACGACTTGGCCCACGACCTCAATAGTCGACTCTCATGATACCAAGCACCACCCTGCGTCTGCTGCGCGCAGGAGCTCCTCGCTTGCACGGGCGACGATATGCGTCGCATGGCACTCCTCAATACAATGAGCCTTCTGGATTTCTCTTCGGTGAAAAGGTGTGCACTTATGCCCACCGATTTCAGAATACAGCTTAACCATCAAACAGCCTCCCGCCCCGGGCCAGAAGCGAGTAAAGGAAGATTGGGAGAACATTTGGTACATCGGGATGTTTGGTACAATGGCCTTTGCATCAGTGATGCTGTACTACAAACCCGACACAAGGTACGTCTCACGTCAATGTCATTCTCCTACCGCCATTATAACCCGAGCGACAGTATTCAGACATGGGCGTTAGAAGAGGCCAAACAACGGATGGAGGCGCGTGGCGAGAAGTACAAATACGAGCCGTCACAGAAATCATAATCTCCCGACTCATAAACATCTCAATTTCATTGCATGACAACAGTTTCGCGCAAGATATAATATAATCTAAAGTCTATCATCCTCGCGAGGTCTTCCTCTAAGACGTATCCGAGCAGTTGAGGCTTTGGGCATTGTACGACCCTTTCAAGATTCAATGTTGTTCTCGGCCTTATACTGCTCCTCCGTGAGCAATCCCTCCAGCTGGATTGACATTGAGTCAACAGCGGTGCAGAGAGGAAAACGACGCACCTCAGATGGATCCGAAACCTTGATTTTACATAGCCAACCTGCAATGGCGTTACTTGGAAGCTGACAACTAATTGAGTCATCGAACGCACCTTGCTCTTCAGGAGATTTGTTCAATAATCCTGGCTGAGAGGCCAGCTCAGTGTTGATTGCCTCCACAAGTCCAGAAACTGGAGCATACTGATGGAAGAACTGGGTAAAAATGTCCCTTTAGCGAGTGAACAGTTAACGTACAATGTCTGACGCGGCCTTCACACTTTCCACAGCTCCTATATGGCCTATGGCTTGCTCAGTACTGCCAAAAGAAAAATGTGAAGGAAGAGCATGCATACCTCCTTGCTCAACCTCAGTCCCTATCTCAGCCAGTTCCACGAAAACGACATCACCGAGGGATGACTGAGCATGGTCCGTAATGGTCACGATGCCAATTCCTGTCGAATCATCAAAGGTGACCGTTTCGTGATCCTTCGTGTAGCGCTTTGCTGTCCAGATTTCAGAAGCCAGAGACTGCACAGTTGTATGGTGACGCACTAACGAGAGTTCGAACGAACTGAGGTCGAACGCAGACTGATGGTGCTGCTGACGCGGTTTTGCGCGCCAGAGAGTGGTATGAGCCCAACTTCGTGACGTTTCGGAGGACAGATTGCATTGAAGAACAGAGCGAGATAGAGACGCTAAAAGGCCGCGACGATAGTGTCCGTAAAATTTATAGGATGAACCATAAACGGACACCGGAACACCGCTTGTATTCAGTCCCGCTCAGGTTCCAAATACGAAGTCAAATTTGTGAATTGCTCTTAATTCACCTCCCGCCTTCCTATTACTGGACTACAAGTCACTACGTAGAGATAGTAGTATGCCGGCTTGCATTATACTTTTACAGATAATGAGTGGGGAATGCAATAAATTCAAGCATAGGAAAAGTGTTGTCCTCTACTCCTTAATCTCAACCACGACACCAGTTGCAACTAACGACGGTAAGAGTCAGATATTAAACGAGAAAGGAGGATTGGCTTACTAGTTTTGTGGCCCTCACGGAGAGTGAAACTAAACCAATGATCAGTGGCTTCGTTGAATGAATGTAACAAGCATGCACATACCGAGATCCAACCTCCAGGGCGAGAGAAGTGTGAAGATTGCATTCCAGCTCGACATTGTCACCAGGCATGGCCTAAAATGGCACGCATTCAGCTTCTATCACGAAGGATTTGGCAGAAGAAGCTACCATTTTGGCCGGGTCGTCGAATTTTAGTTCAACTGAAACATCAGCAGTGCGCAAGAATAGCTGAGGCTTATATCCGGAGGTAAAAGGTGTATAGCGTCCACCTAGAAGATGGCAGTCAGGTAAGATAGAAAGTGGGGGAGGGTGGAGATAATACCTTCGTCTTTAGTCAAAACCTAAAGACAATGGGCATGAAACATCGCAGAGAAGTTCAATAAGAGCACCCACATAGACTTGGGCCTTGAAAACCTTAACGGCCTTCATGGAGCCAGGGGCGATGATAACTTGACCGCGCTTGACTTGTTCACGCTTTACGCCACGGAGCAGAGCACCCATGTTGTCGCCAGCCTCAGCCTGTGTCTCTTTTCAGCATACGTACGTCTATTCACCTGCCGATGACTTACCCGGTCGAGTTCCTTGTGGAACATTTCTGAGATTACGAAATAAGAGGCAGGATTTTTGGATAGCACTGTCAAAGAACATACCAATACCGGTCAGGGTAGTCTTGAACGATTCGCCTAGACCGAGAACCTCAACTTCAGTTCCTTTGGAGGCAACACCACGTTCGACCTGTAGGGAGTTGGAACGGCGTAAAAACAAGCAACTAATAGACGCCTTACTCGACCAGTAGCGACAGTCCCACGTCCTGAGATGGAGAAGACGTCTGGGTATAAATTGAGTATTGCGCCCCTGCGGCCTGCAGCAAGGGCGTACCTTCGACAGGAAGCAGGAAAGGCTTCTCAAGGTCACCTATAAACATGGTCAACGCTATTGAAGATAATGAAAGAGAGATGTCATTACGAAGGGGGAGGTCTAACCAATCGTCACATGCCTGTACCAATTCGACAATCTTCTTAGAACCTATCTCTGGTTCACGACCTTCCAAAGCAGCTAATGCGGAGCCCATGATGATTGGAGTGTTCTCGCCATCGAAGTTGTACGTCCCGAGAAGGTCTCGCATTTCCATGTCGACAAGTTCCAACATTTCCGGGTCCGAGATTTGGTCAACCTTGTTGATGAAGACAACGAGTTTCTTGACACCAACTTGACGAGCGAGGAGAAGATGCTCCCGTGTTTGAGGCATTTGACCGTCAGTAGCAGACACAACGATGATTGCGCCATCCATTTGAGCAGCACCAGTGATCATGTTTTTGATGTCTAAGGCAGCAGTGTCGATATGCAAAATAGCGGAAAGGACAGGAAACTTACAATCAGCGTGACCTGGACAATCAATATGACCATAGTGCCGTGTTTCCGTCTCGTATTCGACATGAGCAGCATTGATAGTGATACCACGAGCTCGTTCTTCCGGGGCCTTGTCTATCATGTTATAGTCGGTGAACTGTGCACCTCCCTTCTCAGCGAGACACTTAGTGATGGCAGCCGTCAGTGTCGTTTTACCGTGGTCAACGTGACCTAGGAATGTTGAGACAAACAGTGGAGATACGAGAAAGATGTATACCAATGGTTCCAATATTCATGTGTGGTTTAGTCCTGTTGTAAACTTCGGCATAGCCTCGCGTTCCTGGACGACAGTCAGTCCCAAATGCGAACACGCCGGATGCAAAGCGCACCCCAGGCCGAGGGAGTCCAGGAAACGGAGAGTTTTGGAACTAGACGACGCGAAGTCGCACTGAAGACGGTGACTAGAGAGGGATCTGCACTGAGTGAAAGAGTGCAAAATAAGTCGCGGATGAGTACCTCGTGCAGCGAGCAATCCGCAAGAGGTGCCCTTGAAGGCCGCGAACGCTACCATGATGGACGGAGGGAAAAGAGGAACCGCCGTAGCTGAAATTTTGACCGCCGGAAACTGCCGAATGTCGGCCGGCGGGACGGAACCGGGCGAACTGGGCCCCAATTCACGCGCCAAACGACACAGTGCAATGTCTACCCCAGACCGTCAAGAGCTCTTGCGAAATGCTGTCGCTTTCCTGTCCGACCCTAAAGTACGCTTTCTCTCCTCTTCGTTCTCTGGTCTGACATTCGGCAATGCAGTCTCAAGCCTCGCCGTTGGCTCAGCGGATTCAATTCTTGGAGTCGAAGGGACTAAATTCACAAGAAATTGACACTGCTCTGCGCCAGTCATCAAATACATCTGCTCCCGTTTCCTATCCGGCACCTTATTCAGTATCACCCTTCCCAAATGTTCCTTCAACACAGTGGGACTGGCGAGACTATTTCGTACGTTGCTGGATCACTTGGTTTTAATTTCTGAAATGAACGCGTCATAGATAACCGGGGTCGTGTCAGGAACAATAACCTATGGTGCAGTCACTCTGTTCAAGGTGCGCTACTCTTCCCGTCTTTTAAAAGCGCATGACCGACTGCATCCAAAGAAATATCTCTTACCACACTTGCAACCACCTAGTACGACGGCGTACGAACAAGATCGGGATGCTCTAAATGCACAGTTCGACGCTGCCGAGGCCTTGCTCAAAGAAATACAAGCGGAAACTGCACTTGTCAGGGCTGCTGTCGAGGAGCAGAAGGAGAAAGTTGACAAAACGACCAAGGACATTGAGCAAGTCGTTACTGAGATGAGGGGAAGTGAACTCAAGACGCGAGACGAGATGCGCGAGATAAGGGATGAGGTCAACACGATACGCGAGATGCTTCCAAAGGTATGTCCTATTGGCCCTTATGTACGTTGCTGATTTCTTGTCCGCCACAGATGATCGACAGGAACAAGGAAGCACAGGCTCAATCGTTGGCAGAACTTCAGCAAGAGTTGAAGTCCTTGAAGGCTCTGTTGTTGAGCCGAGGTTCTATGAATATTTCCAGCTCACCGTCGACCCCAATACCCACTCCTGGACGACCGTCGATACCAGCCTGGCAGCTGGCGTCTGCACCCTCGCCAACGGGCTCTACAGAGCCGTCTACGTCATCCTATACTTTACCCGCTGCTGTTAGTAATGGGAAGGGAAAGGAGGTGGATATGTCGCCGTCTACATCATAGAGCTGTATTGCATATAGTATTTCTTTTGAATACGAGAAGACCCTGTATGAATACACGTGATGCTACATTAGCGGTGACCAGCACTAGGTTCAACCTCTCCTTCATCATCCATGTTTTCTCAGCTCCGGCATGCTGTGGAAACATTTGCACCGCAGCCACGTCACAGCCTCGACAGCGATGCCTCTGGCGCCTCACACGAACCACATACTCGGTCAGCCTCACTCGACTTGGCAGGGCCCTCGACTTCTCCCTTGTCATCCAGCCAATTAGCAGAGTCGGCTCTATCCAATCTTCGCAGATCCCTCACATCTCCACGCTCTGCCAGCCCTGGTGCTTCTGCAAGGTCTCCAACGTCCGGTGTCGCCCGGGATTCCCTCCAAAAATCCAGCCTTGAGGAGCGTCTGCGCGCGTCTTTTACCATTGGGGACGTCTCCAATGGTCCCACTCCAGATGTCTCTGCTAGAGCGTCGCCAGCTCCTCGAGCGCCTACCATCGAGCATCCACTGTCTCCATCTTCAACTCCTCTACCAGATTCCCCGTCATTACCACCGGTATTGGAGGAGCACTCATCGGATCGTCCAGAGTCTCCGGAGGTCACCCCCCAGTCTCTTATCCCTCCTTTAGCACCCACAGAGAGTGAATCACCCAAATCCGAGAGCCCTGCCAAAGAGGACAGCAATGCTATAGCGGAGGAACACATACCGGAAGAGCCTGTACCACAAGATCCGTTGCCAGCTGAACCCACTGCCAGATCCAAACCAGATCCCGCTACGGAAACTTCTGTTGATGGAGAGCCCGTTCCCGTTGCAGAAGAGACCATCGCAGGAGGTCCCATTGTGGAGGAACCCTTTACTTCCGGTGAAGATGTTGATGTTGACGCCCTGCAAGAGAGGCTCAAGTTGGTTGAACAACGCTTTGCGGGCAAGTTGCTATGCTTATTCTTGCTGTTGTTCGTTCCATGTCAACGGTATACCTAACTTTAGATGTTTCAACGTCATTCAAAAGGCTTCAAGCGGAAAAACTGGCTGCGGATGCAGTTCTCCGGGAATTGACCCCGTTGGAATCACTCAAGGAGAGTGATGCTTTACGAGACTTCTTGCAGAACATGTCGGCGAAAGCAAAGGTCGATTTACTCTTCCATTATGTCAGTGTTTCATTTACTAATAAACATTCTTACGCAGATGTCTCAAGAGGAAATTATGCGTCTTGATGCGAAGCTTGAGAGTAAGGTGTTTCGACTTGACAGCAACCGGATATTAATATGCGACATCTCTAGCGCAAGACGAGCGGATTGAAGAAATGAGAGATACTCACCGGTTAGAATCGAAATCCCAATCAGAACTTATCGATAGCCTTCGCTCACAGCTGAATGAATCCGAAGCGTTGCTGAAAGCGTCCCAAACTTCACTATCTCAAAATGGCGACGAAATTTCGAAGCATAAAGCGGAACTAGAACGAATGCAGGCTGAGATCCTTAAGATCAAGGAGGTGGCGAAGGACGAGGAGGAAAAGCGCACGAAGGCTATCAGCTTGCTAAAGACCGTTCGTCAGAAGCTGGTCAAATCCGAGAAGGATAAGGAAGAAGCGTTGAAACAGGTTTCCGCTCTTCGGGAACAGGAGAAGGAGTATAAAGAGAGGGACTCGACGGAGAAATCTCGTCTCCGGAAAGATGTTGACACCGCCAATGCAGAGAAAGAGAAAGCTGTTACAGGATTGAAGATTCAATTTGACAAAGAGATCGCCGCTCTCAAGGATCGATACGAGAAAGAATTGGCAGCACAGAAAGGACAATTTGAGTTAGATGCGGTTACGACGAGGGTGAGTGGACCTTGGCGCTATGACTGCGTTGTTAGTTGACTCTGTTTCTCCCAGAGCTCTCACACCAAGGAACTTTCAATGAAGAATTCTCAGATCACCAAACTGCAATCTTCTCTCGAATCCCTGACAGAGGACAAAAATTCCCTTTTCGATGAGCTGCAATTGCGGCAAGCGGAACTCGAATCTTCACAATCTCTGCTCGAGTCGACTCAAGGACAAAACACCGAACTTCAGTACCAGATGCGAGAGCTAGAGGACCGCGTCTCTTTCCTCAATGAAGAATTACTCGATGCACAGCGGGGGCGAGCGGATCTACCACGCGAGCCTGGCGTTTCTTCTGAAGAGGTCGCCCGACTTCTGGTGGCCAGTGAAGCCAAATACGAAGTCAAAGTCATGGAATTACAGCGTGCTATTGCTATCATAGAGAAAGAGCGAAATGACACCGAAGCCGAGTGGAGTCGTAAACTTCGTGAAAAAGTGAAGGAGACTGAGGAACTAAAGCGTGCGCTGGGAACGACGGTGAAATCCAAGGAGCAGGATGAAGGTGTTGTAAATCAACTTCATCAAGAGATTTCTGAGCTCCGCAACGAGCTTGAAACGCAAAGGAGGCAGGCTGATGAGCTGCATTCACAGCTGAACCAGGCCCAGGTTGCCGAGGTAAGTGTCATCGTACTAAAATATAGCTTCTTGGCGATCTCATTTCAATTGCAGAACGACGCCAGATCTCACCAATCAGAATATACCGCAAGAATAGCTGCATTGGAACAAAATGTGGATGAGGGTAAATCTCGAGAAGTCCAGCTTCGAGTGAGCAACAAGGTGCCTTCGGCTCAAATTTGCCATTCCCGTTATTGACTTCTCGTGCGATCATCTAGACTTTACGCGAAGAGCTCAGGAAGGTGCAGTCGTCAGCTGCTCTTTTAGAGCGGCAACGCAACCCCGGCGTCGGCTATTGGACGACAAGAGGTGAGAGCGTCCAATCGGATACGCAATCCCCGCCGCCGTCCCAGTCCCCTTCACCTGCCAATTCACCCCGACCCGACTCGGCTATGTCCAATAAGAATGACGAGGAGGTGAATCTGGAGTATCTTCGTAATGTTGTTTTGCAGTTCCTTGAACACAAGGAAATGAGGGTTAGTGCTTCTAGGCTTCTTCCTCCTCTCGATCTAACAGTTGTTGCGTACAGCCTAATCTTGTTAAGGTGCTCTCCATCATCTTGAGGTTTACACCACAAGAGACACGCAGGCTGATGGCCAAGGTCTAAATGCCAAGTCGGCTATATTTGGCTGGTAACTGTATGGTCCCGCGTCTGCTGTTCTTATTGTATATACCACAATGGATCTTATGTGTTTCGCGAACGCCGGAACTTGTAAACCTATGAAAGTAATATTAAATGGGCCTCCTCTCCAGATAAGCAGTGAAGTACACGGTGAGATTATGTTTATAAATAGCTGGTTATATATATGAAGGGCTTAGTAGTGCCTCGGCGAGACCTGCGGTGGGCAAAGGATGATCAGAGGCCAATCAGAATGTTTTTCGAGGACACCGACCGTTCGCGCTCAACTACTAAGGGTTATCCCATATTCCAAATCGATAGTCTCTCCATAAACGATCCACGATGATTCCATTGACTGACGATGGGTATTCGGTGGTGCGGGATGTACCGTCGATGAAAAGGATAGACACATTGCAATGAATGTCTCTCCAGGGACGTACGCTATGAAAACGTTAAAAAATGATCTGATAGATGGAAAAAACGCCTCACATCACACTCGCGACGTTGATGCGTGTCTTTAGACAGTACTGATAGAGGGACCCGGATTCGAGCACGAGCGTGACTGAATCAGACGGCTGGATGATGGTAAAGGCGCCGTCTTCTCGTCCGTAGTCCCTCAAGAGCTGAATCGAAACGCAATCGGATGTGTCGTTGACAAAATTAATAAGAACATCGTAGCTCTGGGAAACAGAAGGCATGAGGGTGGGAGTCGTTTAAGGGGAAGGCGTGATAGGTGCTCGTGCTCCAGTGTGTTGAGAAAGAAATGGCGACTCAAGTGTCGATGGGCGAGGAGAGAAGAGGCAAGGCAAACAAGGACAAGAACCTCTTCTTCTTACTACTTTCTGGAGAGGTTGTGGCGCTCAGATTACGGCAATGCTGGCGGAGACCAAGGAACAGATTGTTACGTTGATGTGGAAAACGGAGAAGGCAGAAAGAATAAAACGATAGAAAAGCGGTTGCCATAAACATAATGACTGTTGTCAGACTGTTGACACAATAACACAGGGCGGGCAAAGACCGAAATGGTGCAAATGCTGTATTGTGCCTCCTAGGGTCCATTGCAAGGGAAGACAGACCGGCAGCGAGACACGGGAAGCAGGGGGAAACAAGAACACGCCAAAACAATGAGGCGCAATGCACGCCTTGGAAGCCCAGGTAGACCTTATGGACCTTGAATGCCACGATCATAAATGATCTGCCGGCCCGATCCGAGGGCTTGTACATGTTGACATTCCTGACCTATCCCGCTCGAACTACGTCTCTTCATCTACGACGTCTTCCTTGCCAATCACCAGCATGTCGACGCCAGCCCCCAGCCGTCCAATGCCCATTTTGCTCTCCTCCATACGTGCAAGCAGATTGCCTGCGAGGCGGCCTACGTCTCGCTCGAACAGATAACGGCCTTCATTTCCAACATACCTGAGGCCCATGCCTCCCAGATACTGTCTGCGGATGTCGCAGACGACGGAAGAATTGTCAGCTACTCTGATCAGGCGCGTTCCCCACGCTTCTTTGGTGCGGCATCCTGCTGACATGCAGGCAGACGGTACCAGTCTCATACCTATATCAGGCTTTGGGGAAAATGTCTCCACTCAGGGGATTCCGCGTGTTTGATTGCAGGCGTGGTGGGCCAACTCGTGATTTTAGTAAGATCTATTTCTCCAAGGAAATAATCTACGATAACTCTGTCCCATCAGTTCCAGGCGTACGGCTGTCCCTGCAGTTTGAGCTCGCCATGTTTCCTTCTGGTCAGTCGGGGCTCCATTCTATCTTGAACCTTCAACACAAGCCGTTGTTTTTCAATCCATTTCTCCCTCAAATATTCAAGTCTCAGATTCAGCAAGACATTGCAGGTGCTCTCTCTTTCACAACCGGTGATACGATGTGTTACCAGCAACCATTTGGATCACCGCGTGGAGAGGCAATTCAATCACTCAAACATGCAAAGTTTTCGTTATGCCCAAGGCAACAACAGAATGGGGTCCGAAATCACTGATCGATATTTCCAGTCTTTAGTCTCGGGTCCTGGCGTGAGCCTGTGAAAACTTGTTTTACTCGGGTGTAGTAAACTGACCTACACATCTCTTGCATCGTGTTTGCGCAGTTTACCGTTGCTAGACTATTTTGCCCTATCCCTCGTCACTGTTCACGAATTATAGAGCTCTTTCATCACCGCGTTACCTGCATCAGTCTTCGTCTTCAAGCTGAAGATCTCTAATGTATGGTACACGGATCCTCTCTTACAACAAGAGACGGAATTGTGCCATGAGCTCCAGGCTTCAATTCTGCGTCGCCCCTCCGCCGCAATCAGTATCTCTCAACCTTCGCGAATCAGTGCTGAATGGTCGAGACATACTGGCGTATATTGGTTTGGGCTTCAGGTTATTCCCTGACATTGGGACCATGGGAGCAGAGTGAAAACGTGTAGATCATCAGATAATACAATACATAGATGATATTATCTCATTGACAACTATGTAAAAGTCCGACGGTGATATTGGTTAGCCCCATCGTTGAGCTTTCACTAAACGAGGAGTTTTCCTCCGAAATGAGCCTTCGGCTGCATAAGTTGTTTAGCTGAGATCACATTGGACATGAAAAGAGAACGTCGACAGACCAGCTTGACCGCCACAAATGCTGCCCAGCTAGAACCATCACTAAAGCGAATCATAACTGACCCGGATGAGACTGCGTGTGAGCAGGCTTTTCGCCATGGGGCGATGGTCCCCCATAGAATGAGTCGCTATGCTTGGGCGTCGGATGTTCGTCTGTTGTGTGGGCATCTGCAGGTTGTGGTGGATACTGTGAATAACTATATACGGAAATTTCATCCGTGGGTCTTCGCACTGGTTGCGCCATAACATCAGACATGCTCATATCACTTGCTTGTCGAGTATGGCCATGTCCATATGGTGCATCAGTGGAAGGCCTAGTGTCCCAAGGATCACCACGAGTATTCATGGGAATGCTATCATTGAATGCGTTTGCAGAGTCGTTGAGGGCGTTGTACTTGGCATGGTCTTTCTGTTGCATGGAGCTATACGAGCACAGGACAACATACAAATAAACCTAGGCACAGCTTAGCGTGGAAAATTGGGGATCTGAAGGTTGACCCACATGCACAATGGCGAATAGAACCCACAAACCACCCATGATACCCACATCGACCCACGGGAAAATCTGGCAAAGAGTATCGGCTTCATCCGCCTGGTCACTATTGGAGATATCGAAGAAGTCATTAATGCAATCTGACTTGGCGGTAGAATGGCGAGTTGCAGAGACAATCGTCCAAGCCGCGGCCAATGAGAAGACTGCAAGGATCATGATGGTATGAATGCTCAGGTAACGACGAAAAAGAATAGATTTTTCCTGAGATAACTTGGTAAGAGATCGGCGGATCAAGAGGGAACAGTCCCGCTACCTTTGCGACGGCGATGAATCCTAAAAGCTGTAGAGCCGCGGTGACGAGACAGACGATTCCGAATAGCCACGATGCAAACGAAGGAGTGGCAGCGCCGACAACTGTTTAAAACACACATAAAGGGTGCACTGAGCTGGCCAGAACTGGTACTTACTAGATGGTGTCGCCATTGAAAGGATGCCTGCGACAAAGGCAGCGACGAACTGCTCCGTTAACGCAGCATATATTCCAGCATTGATGAGAGGAAAGGCGCAGCAACAGTATTCTCTGGGTTTCATGGCGACAGTGCGATATTCGATGCTCCTTACTCGTCAAGAGAAGGGCAAGCCAGGTATAAGTGGCTGGGAAGGACGAATGTCGTGGTAATAGGGAAAGTCGTGGAAAGGAGAAGAAAGCAAAGACGATGGTGACGAAATGGAGTACTGTGCAAAGCGATGCATCAACGGTCTATATTTGTGCCTGTTTTATACCGTCCTCTTATGGCAAGTACGCATCACACAGCCACACTTGCATTCGTACCATCATGTTCCGTTCAACTCTGCTGTCGTTGTTCCTCGTTGCTGCTGCTGCGACGTCCGTTCTGGGAAATCCTGGCAATCAAGTCTCTCTACAAGGAGGCGAAGAGGCTCACACGTCGGAGAGCTGGAGTTATGACGACTGTGGTAAGTAGACGCCACAGCTATCTACGACTAGACGTTTAACTGGGTCTCACCAAGGTCTCCCCACCGATGTTATTCAGTTGAAGTCGATCACGATTAAGCCTGACCCACCCAAGCCTGGACAGGATCTCACTGTGATCGTGGAAGGTTACGTGCAGGAGAGGATTGAGGTTGGCCTTATCTCTCAAAGAGAAATACGCTCTTCTCACTCTCACTTTCCAGGAGGGCGCTTACGCAGACGTTACTGTCAAGTTGGGCCTTATCAAGTTGCTACAAAAGTCATTTGATCTTTGTGAAGAAGCGTGCGTTTCCATAAAGCTTGACTTGAACAAATAGCTTATCCACCAACAGACGCAATGCCAACGCGAGCATCAGCTGCCCTGTCGAGCCTGGTTCTTACACCGTCAAGCAGACAGTGGCGTTACCTAAAGAGATCCCACCCAGTAAGCTAGCTATATTTACGCGAGAAGGGCGTGCCTCATTCCGATTTCACAGGCAAATTCTCGGTGGATGTACTCGGCTACACTGTCGACGACGACGACTTGGTCTGCCTTAAGATGAAGATTGACTTTATGAAACGACCTTTCTTCAAGCTGTGGTGATTCAGCGAACGGCCGTGGGGTTTCTTTTACGAACGGACCATGGTATATTATGTCTTGTCGCCGTAATGTTCCCGCGTTTCTAATGGAACATAGTTCTTGAGCTTTCTCTCTCCCGGTGTACTAGGTCATGGGGTAGCAGCTAGTCTTTGCAGCAGTTCTATTCCGGACTCTGCGCATATCCGTTTCAGACTTGCGTTGTCGTTTTCGTAAGCATGTCCTCTTAGAGAAACAGTGACTATCTAAGCTGCCGGCCGTCATCGTTGATTGTTGGGTGTGTAACTTCTCTTCTCTGCCATATCTCGTTCAGGTATGGCATTGCCACACGGTCAACTGTCTCAGGCGCCTCTTAGGCGGACATTGGCGACCATGAATCGCAGGCGGGCCCATTCTTGGGTCAAAGATGGTGGGTGGGGACCCTTCAAATAGGCCCTTATTGTCGTCGCTTGAACCCGATAGACAATAGACACTGCCACTTCCGGCGAACAATTAACCTGTTCTTCAAGATTCCAATGTGTTACATCCTTCTCTCGGCCTTTAGAAATGGATGCGGTTCTCTGTCTAACTCACCCCACTCTGTTCCGACCTGTCCCCCGCTATTACTTCTATGCCAACAAGCACTGTACCATACGAAGTGCTCTTTGACTTCACTAACGATACCAATGACTTGGTAACGCTGCAGCCGATGGCTCAGAGTGATGGGGTCGGTTCAAGAGGTGCAATACTGTTGATGAAGGAGGGTGACAGCGTATCGTTGGTCCTCACCGCCGGTTGCACCTACCAATATGCTCTTCAGCACCGATCCAAGAAAGCATACATCTCGTTGAGTTATCTTTGAATCGTATACCATCTTCTTGCTGTGCGCTGACTATAGATAATCTTATCAAGGGTGCGGACATGGCAAGATCTGCCCTGTAGTACTTCCATGATATTTTCCGGAACTTTGCCGTCGACTCCGCTATTACAAGCGGCCCATGGATCAAATGTTAGTTGTACCATCAGTCGGGAGTAAATCAATCTGTCGAGGTGGGCAAACTTTCTTCAGCGACGTGTCAAAGATAATTAAATGCCTCGCTGTCTAAGGTTTATGATTGACGTTTAATATTATTGCCTGGGTGACAGCCAGGAAGAAAAAGCCTTGACATATGCAGGCACTTCGACTATCCCATAATCCAAGTCCGATCGTTTTGTACCTTTGCCGCACCCCTAGGAAATTTTATTTAAATTGTCGTTTGCACCAGAGTTTGGGAGAAGCATACTTAAAGATGTTCCAGAGATCAGTTTGGTTTTTGTAGATTGCATACCCTACCCAGGTTGACATGCCTGTTTAATGAGAATATGCTATTTACTTACCATCATTTGGCGATGCACCGTCAAGAATTTCGTCGGCGTACTTGATCACACGGTTTCCCTCTGTTAGATCAAGCTGACCCCATTGCCACGGCATAATACTAAGATTGTATCAAGTCAGACGCCTGATATGACACTGATGAAGAGACACATTTACCCTCTATACAAAGCGATGTTGGCGCATGGCCAACAACAAGATGGATGATACGCACGAATGCCCTGTTTTCAATGCTTGGTCTACCCAAGCGGGATAGATGCTTGTTTTATTGACTTCGAGATATTAGCAACAAGAAGCCAACATCGTGGTCGAGACTCACCGATCCCGGTAGCACCAAATTCCTCCAACACGAGAGGTTTCCCGGCTTTACGTGCAGCTAAAAATCGTTCAGAAAATCATTCTTCCAATATATGCGCAGCTTTTGTACCATTTGAGTGTTCGCTAATCCAACCAAGACCCCATTGTTGTATTGTGAAATTGGACCCCGGCGTGTCCTTCGATTCGCCCAAGTATCAGAATTGTCTGCGAATCAGAAATGGTAAAATGTTTATACCAGTTCTGTATACCTTTAGATACACTTCAGCGTTGAACGCCTGTCCCGAAACGAGACTTCTCACCAAGACTGAGGGTACATGTGCTTTTGTGTACGCGTTAGAAGGGATATGTTATGGTTGCTACTGCTAATACTCACATACGTTCCGAAGTCGATATTGTCCAATGCCAGATCAAGATCGAAGTTTTCACCGGCTAATAGGCATGTAAGTACGAGGCAAGTGAAGAGTGAGGTGCCGATAACAAACCTTCCCCATTGTAGTTATAATCAGAAACGAAACTTCCATTATACCAGTAGTGTTTAGGCTTGTCCCAGTTGAACTGACCTTCGCCGCCAGTGGTGATCATATGGAAGGGATCACTGGGAAGGTCCGTTTTAGTGACTTGGGAAAGAGCGTTAGCACAGAACTAGAGACACTTACAGGCTCCGAACGAAGTCTGCCTGTTGCTTATACCAACTGCTGATGAGTCCACTTGTTGGAACACAATTAGGACCACCGGGAAGATCTCCCAGACATCTGGCTTCGTTCATGAGTTCCCAGGCAAAAATATTCGGGGAATTTTTGTATCTCTCTACGATAACCTTAACGTAGCGTTCTATCGCCAGTTTGGATAAGCCTCATGCAGAAATGATGGAATGACGAGACACATACGGTAAGACGCGATGATACGAGGATCTGAATAGAAAACATCGTGGGTCTGGGATGCCCCCGCTATCCAGTTTATATACAGTTCGGATCCCTATCAACGAAAGAATGACCCAAAGGTGAGGTCAGCAGAAATGGCACGACCATAAACCAATTACTTACACCATAACCAACCCAATTATTCGTGAAGGCCAGTATGACTTTGATTCCGTGTTTTCCAGCAGTATCGATGACATCATCCAAACGCCTCAACCCTTGTGGTCCATTGTTCAAGATCCATTCAGAGCTATTCCACACCTGAGCAGTAATTATGAGCCAATTCGTCAAATACCTGTACAATAGGTACCCGGGAAAGACACTAATACCTGATAATAAGTAAGGCCAGATTCCAGAGCGCCGGCTAGCTCAGACCCGTTGATAGCGTTGAAGCCCTTCAAATTGGACATCAGAGAGCCTACGCGACATAGCTACAGGGAACAACGCTTGCCCATGTTCGAAGCACTTTGACACCAGCATCTTCCATTTCCTGGAAGGTGGCCTCAACATCTTCATTTGACGTAAGAAGCGGAAGCCACTGGATCGAATGAGACTGTAGTGCAGGAAAGTATCACAAACTCGACTGACATAAGAGTTGGCCCCAACAAATGCCTGTGCTATGAATCAGTCGGGTTTATGGGGTTTTTCAGAGACCATAAACGCATACAAATGGCTTATTGTCAAGTACAAAGTTTCGACCACTGGTGGTAACAAACCCGTCCGGAATGCGTGGGCCTGTAGCGAGAGCAGACCAACAGATAAAGAGCAAGGGAAGCAAATACGCATGAAGGAATCGTGACATGGCAAAATGGAAGCGACGGGAAGGCCTGAACCGCCGGACTATATAGGATTGAAGTCTCCGCATTCAAGTACTCAGATGCGGAGTCCATGGGATGGTCATTCAGCCAGTTTTCCAACAGTTTTCTCGGGATAACATCGGTAATCGAGCAGGTGACCGTGATTCGGAAGCTCGACATGAGGTTCAGATATACTAATGGAAGGAAGTCATAGGATCCTGCACGCAGGTGGGGGGCCGGGCAAGAGCAGTGGTAGAGATAATCAACAAAAAAGGATGAACTTGAGGGTGTAGCTCGGAAGTCCGGCCCGACTTTCGGTGAATTCTTTTTTCAACCATCATCTACTACGGTCAGATACCTGTTAGTTCCTCCTAGATTGTTTGGAATCTGCATCGTTCGAAAACATCACAGAAAGCCCTACTACGTGTGCCAGCCCACGATGCCTAAGAGTGCCAAAAGACGAAAAGACAAGGCCGCTGATTTCACGGTAAGCTCAGCTTGTCTGGAGAGCAGCCGTTACTGAACCTAATCTGCGTGTAGAAAGCAAAGTTAAAGTTAGGAAAAGGAAAGCAGGTTGCTAGCAATGCCATAGACACGTCGTTCAAGGCTCGCTGTAAGTTCATGTCCAGACCTTCGTCTACCTGACAATCAATACGGAACTAGCGATTGCCTTGCCGTCGCAGAGCATTACAAAGGACAGAGACGACGATACCCCGACGACAAAACGGCGTTTAACGTTCGACGAACTCGTGGCTCATACTAAACACTACGGCGTTGCAACTCGCAAAGGTACGATCATATTCCACCCGCATTCTTCGTCGTTTCACGTTTGCTGCAGATGCGCTCGCAGGTTTTCGAGAATTATTTGAAACGCATCCCCATATTATAAATGAATCATTAACGACGCTGTTCAATTCATGCGTACGACTAATCGGAGACGAGGTACTTCTCTAGTCATATGTATTTTGAAATCATTTCACCTGTCATCCTAGGGTCCGGGAGTTCGAAAGGCTCTTCTCTCTTTTTTCACTTGGCTGTTTCCCCGGATACCAAAAGCATGTCGCCTTTATCAGCTACACCTGTTGTCTAATGATTTATCCAGGAGCAATTGATCCCCCATGCACCGACCTTGCTTCTTTTCACCTCTTCCGCGCAAACCCATATTTTCCCCGAAATTCGTATTGACGCCATAAAAGTTTTAGATTTGCTCTTGATATATATACCGGAACCAGTTATTTCTGGGTGGAATCAAGGTGGTGACAAGCATGGGGCAAGAGTCTTGGAAGGCTATCTCGGTTTGTTGAACGCGGGAACGAAGTTCGGAGAAAATGACGGTGAGAATGCTTTTTAATGGATCGCTGCGAAGTTTCTTCATAACTCCATAGGGCCCATCAGAGCAACGTCAACTGCTAGCGTCGTACTCACGGCAGCTGTAAGTAATTCTTTCTTAATAACTCCGCATCCTGACCGGTCGACCATCGGTAGTCGAAGCTGGTAGTGTTACGATCTCTTGCTATATTTTTGCGACAAGCCCTCTCGTTAACGTCACATAGTAATCCCCGCTGGTATCTCGCGTCTTCATTTGATTCACCCGCTTCGTACGGAGCGTTTGAGCAGCTACTTCCACCCTCTTCCGCTTACCAAGACCAAGAGTTCCCCTGTCGAAAGTGGCGTGATGAATCCGACGATACGACCGGGGATGAAGATTTCGTACTCAACGAGGCCAGACCATCGTCTTCATCGATGGGCGGCCATCAATACTTGCCTGATGTGCTCAACATGTCTGAAGATCTGGGTTTGCATGCGCCCGGTAACATCACCTTCATTAGCGTAAGTGCATTCCGCTCGTTACATAGCTTCCAAACTAAGTTAGACTAGAATCTTGCTCGAGCCCTGCAATCGACGCTTGTATCGACCTTTTTAGATTACGCCCCCACCGTGTTTTCTCCCAGTTCAAATCCTCAAGAGGTTGAACTCGATCTGATCCTGGCAGTTTCCGACAGTGTTCGTAGTATATATGGAGAGATTTCCCATATTCAAGATACAGTTAGTTGTTTCGTTAATCGATAAAGACCTAGCCCTCACTCGGCAGCAGAAAAACTCGTCGTTGCTGGAGAACCTGACAAGTATACTCGGTTACATGACTCCGTTTTTCCCATTCCGGCCTGGTGGGAAACGCGACATCAAGGTTTGTTAGCAGTCGTTTAAGATCAAGATTCCATTCACCTCCTACCAACAGATTGAACAAGCATTTCAAGACCTCAATCTCGTCTACTGTGAACTTACTTCGCTTCTCGTTTTGACATCTCAAGACACTCGGTCGCGACAGCGACGACCGAATAAAACTGAAAAGTCTAAGCTGTCAATACAGAACGACATAGTGTGCGACTATGTTCTTCGGGAACTATCCGGTGGCAATGTATCATCAAACCAAGTAGCGCGTTCGTTGACTTCCGCAGCATACACCTCCTTGACGCCTACGATGTGGTCACTGATCAATGCACCTTCTCAATCATCAAATGGTGTTTTCGGGGCCGTTCTCGAGCATGGAACAGTAGTTTCGGCGAAGTCTGCCCTTAAGAAGCCCACGGTCGATTTTATATCGCGGTTGATACTCGTTGGTGCAGTGCCTAAAAGTTCTGGCTACCAGGTGGTGACAATTTTTTTAGATGAACACCGATCGCCATTATCGAGGCCACTTTAAGATTGGCCAAATATCACAACACGTGAAGCTTGTTGATTGGATAGAGTCGCTGCCCAAAACCTTATGGGAACTCGGCAACACCGATCTCGCGTTGTCGGAGGTACGTTTTCTGGCCGTCTAATTGCCGTGGGATTCTGATGATTGGTAGACCATTTTGCGATTCTTGCTTCGACTGCTCCAACGCCAGCCCGAAGTGCTGCATGAGAAGGTGAGTTTAGTTATATTACTTGGAGGCTGAGATCTGATATGCCTTCTTGTAGATAAGCAGGTCGCTGCGCTCCAGATTGGTGCCATATTTTGTCGTTGAACATCCGGTTCGCGGTCAAATCCCGGGGCCATTCACTAAGCTTCCTCATGGGTCAACGGTGAGGCGTTTAGCGCTCGACGTTGTTGCGACCATGCAATCGGCAGGTTTTACAGAGGACAAGTTGTGCTCGTTTGTGAGCACTGCAGTAAAAGACACAACAGAGGATCCATATTGGACTTTAGTCAATCTATGACTTTGTTATTCCCGTGTTTACATCTATCCGTAAATATATTGTACAACAATATAATAATTTTAATAAAAGACGCCAGGCCCAAGAGCAAGGATGCAAGCATTCTAAGTAACTTTGACGCAGTCAATCCAAAACATTCTCCTAGTTATCATTACCTCTGGCCAGTCAGAGGTGAAGATAAAATGACTCTAGGGCACCGAGAATGGCAATAACGATAGCGAAATAAAGAGAGAAGGAAAATGCCAAGCGGCTTATGAGGTGAAACTCCAAGTTGCGCCTTGCAGGCGACCAAGGCTTTCTGATGCCAAGTCGTCGAAAGCGGCTGGAGATAGATCCAAGTCCCACTCGGCGCATCCAGTGCATCGGTCGACGACTGTAACATCAGTGCTCTTGCCACCGTCTGTTGCTAGGAGGTTAACAACTGTTAGATAGGATCAAAGGACCGCTCTTACATTCAATGTGGATGGTTTTACCGCACAAAGTATTTCTATTGGCGTTTCCGGCGGGCCTGATGAGAAGGTATCAGCCGTCAAAACAAAATCAAGAATAGAAGGGTGGCCATACGTGAATTGATCATAAAGGATCTGTGACAGCGCGACTATGTGGTCCGAGTCAGTGCTGGTTGTGCCACAAGAACCCAGGCCAGCTAGATGTATAATTAGATCTTCCATACGGACGCCGGCGTTTGTGGGAGCGACGTACTCTCGTAGAAGGTGACTAAAGGAGCAGGTGAGCCCAAGGGAAGCAGTGCAGGCAGAATAATCACGTACTTTCTCCGGTGTGTGAGTCGGAAGTACTGCCACCCGAGCTGCCCGAGGTAGAGGTCGCCTGAGCACTGGATGTGGTGGCAGTTGTTTGCGGAGCGGGGGTCGGAGTGGCCGCTGGCTGAGTTTCCTGAGCGACCGAGGAAGAAGAGGAGGAGGAGGAAGAAGAAGAAGAATGCGCCCTGACAGCTGTGGATACTGGAGTAAAACTAGTAGCAGGTGCGGCGCTAGTCGACTCTGGAGTGGCACTGGTCGAAGGAGCGGTCGAGGAGGCTTGCGACGTTGACGATACCTGGGCTACGGAACTTGCGTTACAGCGCCCAGAGTTTGCCCTGCGAGCTTGTCTCCTGGAACGGGTCCGTTTAGGAAGGACAGGTAGTGCGCCAACGAGAGGCTCAGCGACGGGCGCTGCAATGCGAGCCGACAAAGAACGGTGGCGGTGGACAGCATGGGACATGTGGGGGGAGGCCAGAGCGGAAACAAGGGAAATGAAGGTGAGGACGACGAGGAAGGAGGGGAACATGCTTGCAGGAGGGGCGAGAGAAATGAAGGACGAGGAGGGGCTTTATAAAGGGCGGCTGAAAGAACGGAATGAAAGGAGGGGAGTTCCTGCAAGATGAAGGTGAGGCAAAGGAAAGTGCTCAAAGGGAACCTTATTTATTGATTTTTAATAATAGATCACGCACCAAAACTTTTTTTCCTTGGTCAGGGGCACTCGTGGAAACAACATCATTATTGCTCCTCATGTAAAGATTATCATCACAAAGGCCCAAACGATCGCATATTCAAACGTTGCTACCGGCCCTCGCGGCGTACATCTTCACCAGCCCGTTGCTGGCCGTCCCTGCCAGACTCTTTGCATACGCATCCACCTGGCCCAAAAGTAAGAGACTCTCCAGGCGACTCGGCTCCGCTGGGATCTTGAACAATCGCGTTACATCCTCTTCCGGAAGAGGCGCCTGACCCTGTGCCACCCGGGCGATGTTTTCCTCCTTCCGTTTCATTACATAGTTGTCTGCCCGTGAACGCTCTCGAGCAATTTGTCGGGATAAATAGGCCAGATTGCCTTCCTCCGTTCGGTAACTGTCAAGGGCCTCGGCTATCTGCTCCAAATTCTTGGTCAGACCTGCCGAGCCCAAGTCCAAGACCGAAAACGAAGGAGGAAGGGCAGAATCGGCTGCTGCATATGGGGGCGAGTTGGACAGGGTAGTGGGGTGTCTTTCAGAAAGCGACCCGAGGAACGAGCTGAGGAGAGGGTTGGTACGGATTTTGAGTGGAACTTCTTCCATTATTGTGGAGAACGTGAGGCGGTGGCTCACTAGACTATTGAAAGAAGTGGTTAGCAGCGGAAGCGCCAGGACCAGAGTCGCTATTATTACCTTGCTGTGTTGAAGTTGGACGTCTTGTAGGCATCCAAGAAGGTAGCAGTCAAGCGAAAAGCACGGAAAGAGGCGTTACCCCGCGCAGTTTGCGTTATGTCTACCGGGAAACAAGATTACTATCGTTCCGGCATAGAGTATCGGGTGCATACCATGGACAACGACTATTCCACCATGTCGAAGTTTGTCATGGTGTATAGCCTGTGTGTCTACTAGACTTTGATGGAAGAATGCACCCAGCGTCGTAGCCTGATAAAATCCGACGACACTATCGTCTGCCTGAACTTCTTTCAGTGAGCGAAGCATTGACGCCTGATACCGAGCTGACATATTTAAAAAATCAATATATAACCAAGTTGGAAGGGAAAAGGAGATCGCACCGGCGAATTTTGAAGATTTGTCGTCCTCATCGCCACTGTGATGAGGCAGAGGGAAAGAGTTGGACACTTCGAGTGTGCCGTCAAGATCGAGCCCTAGTAATAGACCATGGGCGGAAGTAGCAGGTGCCTCCCGAGCATGTTTGAGAATTTTGGAAACAACCTAGAGAGAAGACCTGTTATTCTCAGATACGGAAAATACGAGTCTGACGCCAGCTAGCTCACCATCCCATCCAGCTGGACACAGGTTAGCGGTATGTCTGCCTCAATGTCGATTACTTTTGACATGGACGCCGGTATAGCCTCATACGTAGGCGCTGCTGGTGTCGGTGTGGAGCTCTGAGCCGGCAGAGAGGCAGCGAGGGCCTCAGCCATGGAAGGGACAGCCATATTGATTGTGTATAAGCGTTGACGACGCGACCAACGATGAGCGAAAAAAGACACAAAGGCAGCGCCAAGCACAGGCAAGCAACGCTGCACTGCTTTCGGCCGGACAATCCGAAGGAGACCCTTTATGTCTGAGCGGCTGGTACAACTAAGTTACTTTGCATCAAACGACTCTCATCTGTTGCTCCATATTTGCTATCATGGGCGTATCCCGCTCTGCAAAGATTACGACGCTGCTAGTCATCGATATTGCCTTTTTCTTCGTCGAACTTATCGTTGGTGAGGATGGTCAGTGGCTTGGCGCATTCTCCACCTAACCACATGTTTCTAAGGATATGCCGTTGGATCTCTTGCCCTCGTTGCGGACAGCTTCCACATGCTCAAGTCTGTCCTAGCCCTTCTTTGGTACATTTTTCGCTGATAGGTCTTCTTGCAGTGATGTCATGAGCCTTGTTGTGGCCCTTTACGCGATCAAAGTAAGCCAGAATCGTGCTGATGTCCAGCTCGACTCATCTTTTCCAAGTTGACTGCCCAAACCGATACGGATTCACGATATTCTTACGGCTGGCACAGAGCGGAAATACTCGCAGCTCTCGTTAATGGCGTATTCTTGCTCGCTCTCTGCTTCTCTATCTCTCTCGAAGCGTTTGAGCGATTCTTCAGCACTCCAGGCGAGCGCCACTTCCATTCCTCTTGACACTTACGTTGATAGCGAGGCCTTGGCAGAGATTTCGAATCCTCGATTGGTGGTCATAGTCGGGTCTCTTGGCCTAGCATCCAACGTGCTTGGGCTGTTCCTGTTCCATGGTGAGCTACCGTCACTGCACCTATACTGCACCACACTCATCTCCGGCACAATGCAGAGCATAGCCACTCCCACGATACCCCACCCCTCCCTACCCCAAGCGGCGCCCTCGTAGAACCCGGTGATGTCACACCGACACAAAAAGTCGTCATTCCTCGGTCCAGATCACGTTCTCAATCACAGGACTCCTTCTCGTCCATGTATGGTCATCCCGCCGCCACCCGCGCCTCGCTCGTCAAGACGGCCCAGGAAATCGCAGCCAGGTCTCCTTCCCCAACTCGAGCTCGTCGAACAAGCTCGCTATCAAGAACCCTGGACGCAGCTTCGCTTCCCAGTGGAAATGCCAGAGTACTGACCCCAGACCTCGCCACAGAAGATGATTTGGAAACGCCTTCCACCTCTGGTGAAGACACACCCTTGTTAAGCCATACCCATCAACATCCTGGTGTGTCGAGTGGTAACCAACGCGACAACCAACATTCCCATGGGCATTCTCACGGATCTATGAATATGCGTGCATTGGTTCTTCACGTCCTTGGAGATGCGCTGGGGAACGTCGGAGTCATAGCAACTGGCTTGATAATCTGGCTCACTTCTTGGAGCTTCAAGTATTACTTTGATCCTATAATCAGTTTGGTTATAACCGTAATCATCTTCTCTTCGGCTTTACCTCTAGGTACTTCCGAACATCTGTCCTCTTGTCGTCTCTGACATTTTCTTCAGTGCGCAGTGCCTCCTTTATCCTGCTTCAAGGTGTACCGTCAACCATTTCTCTCGATGAAGTTCGCGATTCGATCTTAGACGTCGATGGGGTGCTTTCGGTCCATGAGCTACATGTCTGGCAGCTGTCAGAGACCAAAATCATTGCCTCTGTGCATGTTCTTGCTTCGAGGAACCATGACTTCATGCCTGTAGCAGCAAAGATACGCAAGGCGCTTCATCATCACGGAATTCATTCTAGCACGATACAGCCCGAATATCTCAGACAATCTGGGCCTGAAGAACTGTACAAAGTATGTCCGATCTCTTTCATGGTTCACTGTATGTATCTAACGGACCAAAAGACGACTGCGTCTTGTCTCATTATGTGCCCACCAGACCAAGAATGCGATCCTCAGGAAAATGCATGCTGCCGTGAGTGTCTCTTTCAATATCTGTCCAGAGTTACTTACCGCGAAAAATTAGCTCCCCCTGTCGGAGAGGTTTAAAGTACACATTATTGTGTCCTAGGATTCATAAGTAAAATAGATTGAAGATATTAAATGTTACATGTTACACTCCTAATTCACCCATAAATACAGGGAAATTTGCAACAAAAGACTGAGATGAGCCTAGTCGTTGAATGATGGCCGTACCAGCATAACTATTCGCATTGCGGAGATCGGTTGCCAATCTCCGCGCCATGGAAGCGATCGGATGCCCAAATACCAAGCGGTGCTCCCAGCGGGTCCCCCTTAACGCCAGTTCGAGGTGCAAAGCTGCGGTCAGAACAGAAGAAACAGTTATGACCAATAACTCGATGTTTGCATGGGATTGTGGCTGTGAAGCGTCCACTGAAACTAAAATGGATGGCAGCACCGTATGCAAAAATATTGGCAGCAGTGGCGGACCCGCTGATGACAGCGGCGTGGTAAGAACGAATGTTATAAATCTTCGAAAGGTCTCTGTTTCTGCCAATCCGGCCGAAAGGGATAGTTCTGTCCACAAGCTCCGCAAAAACTTTGACGGCGTCGTTGTTTTTACAAGGCGATCCACATCGATTGAAGGGGCTTTGCCAGCACGGGCGGCTACTAGGACATTTTGAATTGCCTGTTTCGACTGCTCTTGCCACGGAACATGTATTCCGAGAGTCATCGCATGCTGTATATGGGCTGGGCAGGCGATATAAGTTGATCGATAGGTCGAAAGATCAGATAAAACAACGAACCAGTTTCTCTCGGACCTAAAGCCTCAGAAACGAGCCGTTGAACAGTCACGACGTCAAATCTCACCGCAGCAAGGCGGTCTTTAGCTGGCTTTGATGCTAGGAGGGTGAGGATCCGGGAGCCGCAGAGGACAAGCACCGGTTTCGGACAAGAGGGTGACAACAGAAGCGTCTGAAGGACTTCTATGTGTACCGGAGCCATGAATCTAGGAGTGCATGTGAGCTACAAATACCAGGTTGATGTGCAATGTAGTTTCCAACCCTTTTCTGTAAATCTCTTGAAGGAGAGATCTCACGACGCCAACAAGAGTCCAGCTTAGGAGAGGACCAGTGAAGAATGATATGCCGTTGTTCAAAGTATCACCGTCTATCTTTTGGTCAATTCGAGCGTTAATGGCCGAAGAGAACAAAGTAGATGCTATCTTTAGCAATGTTTTGGGACGGCTCGACCTGTTGCAGTATTAAATATTGAAAAGAGACATTCAAGGATCTCACCTTAGTATTGTGTCCTCGATACCTTCACTGCCACTGTCGAATAGAGTTTTGAACCAGGCATTAAATGCCTGGGTGTCCTCACCGGAGAGAGACTCATGTGAGAAGACTTGGGAGGCCGATTGGAGGAACAACCCGGATACACATCTATCTCCTTGAACAAACATTTTTGCGTCCAACTAGAAATTTGACATGAAATTAGCATCTGTGATGCAAGGAAACACGAACATTGAAATGCGCCAATGTGTATTGAGAGAACATAACGATGTCCCCGAGATGGCTTACTGCCGTCTGTGGATCACCTGTCATCGACAACATTAGTGGATCAGAGATGTTTACAATCTGTACACACCGATGGTTTCACAGTCATAACTGTCGACTAAAGATACAGTCTGGTAGAGCAGCTCATCTATTTTGACGTGCAAGGATATGATATCCAATATTCTGGGACGCAAATAGAGTGCTTTACACAGCCGACTTAGCGCTTCGACATCAAATGAGGTAGACAGTGAGATGAAGCGCTTTAGACTGATGCATCGGTAAAAATTTCTTTTAAGATGACAAAGAAACAAACCTTCATGACCACACTGGTAAAGGCAGAGTGGGTGGCAGCCTCTTTGCATATTCGGTCGAAGAGAGTATGTGCCTCTTCGATTGCGAGGTCAGGGAGTAGCTTACAGTCTATGTACGACTGGTACCACTCAGTCCAGCTCTTTTCGAGAAAACGGAGGCTTACATGTATGTCAAATCCAGCATTTTGTGCCTCTGCGTGTAGTGGGAGTAAGGACTTTTCAAGGACCGTTGGATCCACTCCGAGCGCGTTACGATCATCCAGCAGACCGGTGTCCACCAATTGACGCAACAGTTCTCTAGAAAATGGTAAATTCCTGGAAGATGAACCTACGTCAATAATGCACAGACAGTATGTTGTTGACTCACGGATAAAATGCTTCGGTTCCTTCAGCGGACACGAGAACATGGTCGCAATGTACCATCATGTCCGGACGGTGGAAGATAGACATAGCAGCTTGCATTGCGCTTCGCTAAAAGAAAGTTAAAAGCTGCCTTGGTCATAAAGGCTTTCACCTACCCAATCAGCGTCTACAGTGTTATCACTAGTCATGGCCTCTTCAAAGACCGTTAGAAGAGCAGGAAGCTAAGATCGTCCATTCTTAGGTGAAATGGACATTACAGGTGTAAGATGCCTACCCTTCCGACAATAAATGCACGCCATATGAAACAGGTCGACGGAGGAGCTTGCGAGAGACATAGCAGAGCTGCTGTGAAGAGTTGTGTATAGAACACAGGCGCCGGCCAGGAAGACCGTCTGAAGGTCCCAACTAACAAAGCCGCAGCATCAGGTCCACAGCCGGCACCGAAATGTTTTGCTCTATGAGTGACCTACCAGACAAATTTAATTGGGCAAGCTACAACGAGATTATAACAGTATACTGACAAGGTGATGGAGTTCCAAGCCAAAAGTAATGACATCCGCATCAGAATTAGGTCCAGAAACATCGTCCTTGCCTAGAGCGACTTGAAGCGAATGCATCATTTGGGCTTCCCTGGCAGCTTTTGCATCATCTCCGGTCAAAAAGCCAAGAGATACCATGTAAGTATCCAGAGCTTGCCGCACAGCTGGGGTCAATCGAAAGCTTTGAAGAATTTCGGTGATGTCTTGCAATTGAATCGATGCCTGAGTTGTAGACACTTGTGACAGATCGGATACACACGAGAGAAGCAGTATGACAAGCTCAGATGCAGAGGTGGTAAGCTGGTGAAAATGAGTGAGAGGTAAGGCGTGTGCAGTTCGCAAGAGTGCCAGCGCGTCCTGCACTGTCCCCACAATGATTATCGCTGACTCTCCATAAGAAACGACGGAGCCCATTGGCGGAGAACCGGATGAATAGTGTGCATCCAAAGCGATGCGGCATAACATGTCTAGCGTGGCGGGGTGATGTAGATCTGGAGAACGTGCTGCTTGAAGCATAGTAGCTACAAAGACGGCAACGGAAATCATGCCGTCCTGGATGGCGTATTTCAGGTATTCTTGTAAGTCTGGGTTTCCAGGATAAAAACGAAGCATTGAAAGAACAGAATCTGTGTGGATAAGTTGTTAATGCGGAGGCAAAATGATAGGAACTAGAATAAGTCCCAACTGCTGAGCGTGCTCTCGACGGCGTCCGATTCTTGAAGTCCATTATCTTTTGCAATGAGAAGTCTGCATAGTCCAAGCCACTGCAGTCGATAACATTTATTAGAAAATGTGGAACGACAGCTGAGGCCAACGGATTACTTTGGAAGCAGAAATACCACTTTGAAAACAATTCCTCGTCAACTCCGCGAGGGACATTGCTGCATTGAATTTGAGTTACGTCTCTGCTGCGTCAAGAGCCTAGAATTATTCTCCACGTCTGCTGGTGTGGGAGCGAGGGCAAGGACACGTACACGAGAAACTAGGCTAAAGTCGAGGTCACAGTGAGAGGCAGAAGTACGCCACGTGACAAGTCGCGTCTGAATTTCACTTCTCACGATCAAACGCCCCTGCTACTTCGATCCAGATACACCCACGTTGATACTGACAGTTGACGGTAATCTTCCGAGTTTGGGCACTTGTCTCTTACTGCTTGGCTGCTGACTTAGTACTCTGAGATTCTGATGGGAAACCGGAGATCTTGACGAGCAGCACCTGCCCGGACAACTCAGTATGCACGTGCGTTATGACCCCAGGTCACCCAACTCAGCATAGATCTTGTATATATATTCGAATGCATAGACGATTCCTCACTGCATGATGATGATCGTCCTTGCCGTTATCCTCTGTTTCCTTGCCTCTTATGCGTCTCCGCGAGCTGGAGTTCGCGACCAGATTGCGTTTCTGCAATCTTCCAACTCTACGCTACTTCACTACCCTACACAGTTCACACAGGGCATCGTTCCCAAGACAATTCACTCCCACAATGATTGTGCGACTCCTTTCAAAGCTACTTTCTTGACCTTGACCAATTGAATATGCAGACTGGCGAGAAGTCCCTCTCTTGACCGCACTCTCACTGGGTGTTGCAAGCGTGGAGGCCGACGTTTGGCTCGTGAACGAGACACTCCATGTCAGTCTTTACGTCTGATACATAATGAAGCACGCTGCTCAACACACTGATTATAGGTCGGACATGAAGAAGCAGCCTTAACCAAAGACCGAACCTTAGATTCCTTGTACATTCAACCCCTCCTGAGGATCCTGGAGCTCCAGAATCCTATAACCGATTTTAATGTAGGAAGTCGCAAGTCCGTATCCCATTACAACGGTTCCAAAGTCATCCACTAACAGTTGGCATCACGCAAGTGGCGTGTTTGACACTTCCAGCGGCACTGCTCTGCAACTCTTCATCGACATCAAAACGGATGGTAAAGAGTAGGTTATCTCCCAGGTTGCAGAAGGCATTAGTACTGAATAGCTTCGTAAGAGCCCTTCCCGTGATCCTGGAGACTCTGGCACCATTGCGGGAAAAAGGTTATCTCACGACATTCTCGAACGGAACGTTGATCAAGTCAGCAGTTACAGTCATTGGGACTGGTAACAGTCCGTTGGATGACGTCTTGGCGTTGTCCCCGCGCGATTACTTCTTCGACGCGCCATTGGCTGAACTCTCTACAACAGAAACTTTGTGGAATGTCACGATTTCGCCTATAGCAAGCACGGATTATGAGGTGGCTGTGGGATGGAATGGCATCGGAAACATCACTGAAGCTCAACTGACCAACCTTACTCAATTCGTGAATGACGCACACAAGCGCGGCATCGCTGCGAGGTATTGGGACACCCCTGGCTGGCCAATTCAGGCTCGCAACAATGTATGGAAGCAGTTGGCGGACGCTGGGGCAGACTGGCTCAATGCTGATGATCTGGAAGCAGCAAGTCAGTTCTGACAGACCTACGGGAGAGCGATGTTTAAATTTTACGTTTGAGCCAACGCATGGCAGTATGCTCCCCGCCAAGACGTCACTCGCCTCGCCTGGGTCTTTAAATACCACAGGCGTAAGGATGGCAGCTCCTCTTTCAATGCACTTCACCTCTTGATCTATATGATTCCAGTCTCTGGATAAAATTTGGCCAAACGTCGAAAGGCTTCATCAGGGAGGGTCTATAAGCATGACACGAGCAGAACACATTGAAAAGTATTGCATGGAAATGAGAAGTCGATAAAGGCTTGAAAAAGTCTGCTTTAATCACCTGTAGTTTACTTTGAAAAAAGTTTCAACGGTGCTCCGTTGCTGTCTTGCAGCATAGTCTGTTAGACGAAGAATTGGATATAGTAGCGCACGAGTGCAATAATACTGCGAAGTATCATGATACCCCGGCTGGCGGATTTGGGTCCGCAACAGTAGTTGTCGGATACCGGGATGTATTAACTTCAATGATGATTTGGAGGTAGCAAGTCAGTCCTGGCGGACATACCGACGGAAAAATGAACGAAAGTATCTGATGCTTTATGTCTGGGCATTCGGAAGAAAAATAGTGATTGCAATAGATTATGATGGAGGTTTTTTGAACATGTTTTTGACACTGAGTACGTGTTGTTCGCTTGGAGCAGGTTTCTGGTGACCCAACGCACCGCGCGCCAGATAAAGAGCATTCCGAGTCTCTCCGGGTAGCATCTGGCCTGCTTTGGTCATTCGGTTTTCATCCAGGGCTTTGGTAGCCACCGTAGACGCTAGAACGTGATCCTGTACAACTACTTAGGATGTGACCGTAGCCAGGAACGAGAAGCAAACTCACAAAGTATTCTTCAACCTTTCGTCCAAGTGTGATTGTCCCGTCCTGGCCCTTGTACCGCAAAACCTTCTGAAGATTCCACCGTGTCTTTGGCCTTAACACGCCCGATGTGTTCTCATCTAAACCTCGCTCATGCTGGATGAGTTTCTGTGCATCGGGGGCTCCTTTTTGAATCAGGGACAAAGGTTCCTGGTCTTTGAGCTTGTTCTTCAGCATTTCCCATCCAATGGCGCGCGACGTTATCTCCCATCGAAGGTCTCTGGGATTGTCCACCAACTCTAATATTGCGACTGGTGCATTGTCTCCGGGGCGGTTTCCGTACTTGTGTATGCGCGTATAACCTCCCGGGCGGTCAGCATATCGTTGGGCAAAGGTGCCGAAAAGTTTGGGAATTAGGTCTTGCTTCAACAGGAATGCAGAGGCTTTTGTAAGGGCGACATTATTTCCCTTCTTGCCCAATGTAATTATCTGGAAAGAGTTTCGGGAGCTTATTCGTTTCTCGGCGGGGCGTGCGACGCACCTTCTCGGCCAGTCGTGCTGCATCCTTCGCTTTCGGAAGTGTCGTTTTGATTTGTTCGTGCTCAAAGAGGGACGTGACCAGATTTCTGAAGAAGGGTTCGTAAGTCGTACACTTTTATAATTCAGGTATACCTCAACATCAAATTTCTGTGGGATGTCGTTCTCGAGAACTTGCGGAACGCGACGCCATGCTTCATACTAGTCTATGGCCAAGCTGGGTAGTTGCCGTGCTGAGAGAAATCGAATGAAGATTACGTAATGATTCTCATAAAAATATGGAAGAAAGGACGACATCAGTGTCAATCCACACTCCAAGAGTACCGTAAAATCACCAAAATAATATAGCACTGAGTTCGAGCACCTTCACGATAGTAAAAGCCAACTAATCGTGACTATCCAATCATATTTTTCTGTTTTGTTCAAAGTCCGAAGGTGTCTGGACCTAACATTCTGGCCAATCAAACTGCCCGGTCTCTTCCTCAAGTTTGTCTATCTCACTAACGAGTCATGTCTTTCCTTCGCCTTGCCGCCAGGCCTGCAACTCTCTCTCGTCCGTTCTTGAGTGTCTATTACTCCCAGCGCCAGCTTCCGGCCAGATGGTATTCCGCTGCGGCTGGTCTCACCAAGGAGGCTATCGAGAACCGCGTCTTGAGTGTTTTCAAAGGATTTGAGAAGGTCAAGGCTGAGCAGGTATGCTTTCGCTCCAGGCGCGTTTTACTATCGGCTTATTGGCCGCTAGCTGGGGCCCAGCGCTTCGTTCAAAAACCTGGGTCTCGACAGCTTGGATGCCGTTGAGGTGGTCATGGCAGTGGAAGAGGTACGTTGGAACCACATATCTCGTGCGTGTTGATGTCGAGCATCGGTCCCAGGAATTCTCGATAGAAATACCAGATGAAGCAGCTGACGAGATGGAAACTATTGAGCAGGGTGGGTTGAATTTTCCCATACTAGCTGCCGTTCACTCATTCTTTGTATTCCGCAGTCATCAAATACATTTCTGAGACTCCAGAGGGTGCGTTCACTTCGCGTAGAATAGCCTTTGATTCTAACCCGTTTGGTAGCTCACTGAAAAGGATATTTACCTTTGTAATGCTCCCCAACACAATCAGTATTTGATTAGTAAACTTTTCCCGACATTTACGAGGGGGAAACTTTGGTCATAAGTTTCCAAGGACCTCGGTTGAGATCCGGAATACCATGCGGAATACATAGGTATTTCTGATTTAGGAGTACTCATGATCTTCGTAGTCTGATGTCCATATATGCTTGTCTTGCTTCGCTGGCTCGGTTAACGGCTTAGACGTCTTTTGCCCATCTCTGCATCGATGACCACGCCTCAGATTATCGTTGATCGTCCTCTCTTGAAGGTGGGATGCACCCTGGGAGAAGGTGTGCATTCTGCAGCATACGGTTCCTTCCTGAGCGCCCGGGCCACTTACTCTGAACCCACTACAGGTCCTATCTATGATCCTAGAAACGGAGTTTTACATTTCGTCGATATCCAGGAGAAGAAGGTCAACTCTTAGATGGAACCGACGTTTGTTATCACTCTAATTCCAAGTGCTTGCAGGTCTATCATCTCAACACACAAGACAATCAGCTAGCAGTAGATCAGTATGAAGATTCTATCACTTGTCTGGCTCTGTGTAGTGCCGGCGTTTGTTTCCGTCCTTTTACCAGTCTGCGACGTTTTTGACTTGAGTTCTAGTTGGCCTGCGCAGCGTCGCAGGGATTTCGCTCTACTCGATGGCTCCGCTCTGAACTATCTCTGTAAGCCGATACCTGCCGATCAACAACCGCACACTCGTTTCAACGACGGAGCCTGCGATAGCAAGGGCCGTTTCTTTGCGGGGACAGTGTATTCTGCAGAACATGATGTTCCCGGGATGTTGTATAGATACGATCCGACCGATGGCAGCGTCAAGGTGGTCGATGAAGGACCGTTTACAGTACGTAACTACTGCGTTTATACTGTCATTGGCACAATGAAAACATACTTTTCAGGATTCGAATGGTTTGGGTTGGAGTTTGGACGAAAAGACGTTGTGGGTGTGTAGCATTCTTGACGAAGGTTTCTCTGACCTAGGAATAAGCTACTTTACCGACACAAAGCGAAACATAATTTACGCATACGATTATGACGATGGCAACTTGTCGAATCGTCGTGTCTTCATCGACGCCAATAAATTCAACCTGCCCGGCTTTTGCGACGGTCTATGTATCGATGAAGAGGGATGTATATGGAGCGCTCGGTAAGTTGGGCATCCCAGCGAGCTCTTACGATGTAAACCTCTTTCTTCACAGATGGGAGGGATCTCGAATTGTTAGGTTCATTCGCGAAGGGAAAATTGACTTTGAGCTCTTTTTTCCCACTGTATGGCGTGTAACTGCCTGTTGTTTTGGAGGTAAGTTGTAGCCACAACTGACCTTACAAGTTGGTTCTGAATAAGGTTAGGGCCGAATAACGACCAGCTGTATGTCACTACAGCGCATTGCAGGGCAAACGGGGATGTAAATGACTTGCAGGAGAAGTATCCAGACTCTGGGCATCTATTCGTTGTTGATTTGGGGGGTAAATACCGCGGCGGGCCACAACACCACTTTGGAGGTAGATAGGGGTAGATATTGATCACTAATACAATAGTCTTACATAAGCGTACGAGTCTGGTTCGGGTACACGGTAGATGCCGGCAGCTATGCAGTTGGAAACAAGGTTTGGATCGGGCCAGTGGCTTCCTACCTTGTACGCCGCATTCGAATTACACCGCTCAACTCCTCAAGGTAAGTAAATCCAGTCTGCATATACACCCTACCCCACTGAATTTCGTTCCTTCGGTACTCTAGGTCTGTTCCTTTTCCCCCCGCTTTTTTGTGAGAGAATACCGTGAATATTGACCTCAATTTTGCAGACTTCGCGATGGCCACATTCTCTTCGACACCCATCGTAATTGATGGCAAGGGTCACCTCCTTGGTCGACTGGCCTCGATCATCTCCAAGCAGATCCTTAGTGGCCAGAAAATTGTCGTGGTTAGGTGCGAGGAGATCAACATCTCTGGCAGCTTTTTCCGCAACAAGGTATGACTCAACGTTCGACGCGATGGCCTGTTGTAAATCTTGTCTTCACCAGCTCCGATACCACAACTTCCTCCACAAACGCCACATTGTCAACCCCAAAAAATCCGGCCCCTTCCATCACCGTGCGCCCTCGAAGATTCTGTACCGGGCCATCCGAGGAATGACTCCTCACAAGAGCGCCCGGGGTGCCGCTGCCTTGGAGCGCCTGAAGCTCTACGAGGGTGTTCCTCCTCCATATGACCGCAAGAAGCGGATGGTTGTCCCGGAGGCCTTGCGGGTGTTGAGGTTGAAGCCTGGTCGCAAGTACTGCACGGTCAAGGTACTTTTTGCTCTGCAGTAGCTGGGCTCTCAGTGTGCTCACTGGTCTGCAACAGCGTCTGTCTCATGAAGTCGGCTGGGGTTACAAGGACGTCGTGGACCGTTTGGAGGAGAAGAGGAAAATCAAGGCCCAGGCATTCCATGAACGCAAGGTACGTACGCACCTCGGCAAGAGAGTCGTCGATATTTATTATGTTTTCAGCTTGCTGCTATCAAGCTTCGCCAAAAGGCCACTGTTGACAAGTCGTCGTCCTTTGAGAAGCTCACCCAGGTCGGCTACTAGCTGCTATAGTACTATGATGTTATGTGAATATCCATACTATGTTACTGCAGTGTCGTTTGGTGCTCTTCTATTATATGATGACTTTCTGAAAGATATAATAAGTGTGATGCGAATGAGTCAGAGGCTGGACCAACGCTAATTCAAATCGGCAGCCAAAAGGCGCGCAAACGCGCAGAGCCGAAAAAACAGTTTTTCTCAGTCAGTCATCATCGCCCCTTCTCTCTCCCGCCATCGTCCTGCCCTCATCTCCCTTTTCCCTTCTTCCTCTCATCCCACCCTTTTCCATGCCTTCCGACTCTTCCGAACGACGTGATTCGGGTGCGTCGCTTTTTTCGCCATTGTCTCCTCGATGTCCCTCATTTTGTTTTCCGGTTTAATTTTACAGCTTCACCGCCCCAATCGCGCTCTGCTTCACCCCCCAGCCACGATATCCTGACCCTGCGCGCCCTCGTGAGCACCAAGGACGCAGGTGTCATCATTGGAAAGGCTGGTAAAAACGTCGCCGACCTGCGAGACCAGACCGGTGTCAAGGCTGGCGTCAGCAAGGTCATTCCTGGTGTACACGAGCGGGTCCTCACTGTTACAGGCCTTGTCGAGGCCGTGGCAAGGGTTCGTATTTTTATTCAAATGTTTGGCGATTTTCTTTGACATCGGCACCAGGCATATACTCTCATCATCTCGCAGCTCGTCGCCTCGAGTCCTTCGTCTCCCATTCCTGCCTCGCCCTCCACTTCCCACACTTCCATCCGTCTCCTTATCTCGCACAATCTCATGGGTACCATAATTGGACGCCAGGGACTCAAAATCAAGGCCATCCAGGATGGTTCCGGTGCGCGTATGATTGCCTCAAAAGACATGCTTCCGCAGTCAACCGAGCGTATCGTAGAGGTCCAGGGCTCTCCAGACTCCATTGGGCATGCCATTGAGGAGATTGGCAAGTGTCTCCTGGAAGACTACGAGCGAGGCATGGGCACTGTATTGTACCATCCCGGAACCAGCGAGGAGCGGTCTGGGAGCCGACGATCCACGAACGGTTACTCCAACAATTCCCGCCGCTCTAATGGCGACATACGTGGTCATTTATCGCCGCCCACCTCTCCCAGCATGGGGCCAACCTCAATGTCGGTTCCACCCGCCAATCTGCGTACCCAGAATATCTCCATTCCCTCTGACATGGTTGGTTGTATCATCGGTCGGAGTGGGACAAAGATTACCGAGATCAGACGCCTGTCCGGCTCCAAAATTTCTATTGCCAAAGCTCCCCACGATGAAACCGGTGAAAGAATGTTCACCATTGTCGGTACCCCCGAAGCGAACGAGAAGGCCCTGTTCTTGTTATACAACCAGCTTGAGAGCGAAAAGGAACGAAGGGTGGGACGGGAGCAGCCGCAGGAATTGCAGGATTAAAATACAGATCCCTTTTTCTCGCTCGCATTCAATGCGTCAGCCGCTGGGAAGTCGGTCCAGCTTTGACGATGCTTGGGATCTCACCAACGCCGTCTTCACCTTTTGTCCATTTTACAGTAGTCTAAGTCTTCCCCTCTGTTCATATGTTCCGCCTTCCTATCTTCTTGAACCGCCACTCCGCCAACTCGTCGTCTCGGACTGTGTCCCTCCTTGCCCTCCTTGCTGTCAAAATGCCCTTACATACTCTCCGCCTTACTCCCTGGCCAATACTTACCGTTGATGGCTGAATATATCGTACTGCTTTCGTGCTTGTTGACAGACACTTTAAAAGTATGTATACATGACTATCATACGTCTGAGCTACTTACTGGGGGGTACCCGTGTCGTGTACGTGTTATTTACTCACACGTGGTCTGTACAAAAAATTGTTGCGCGTCGCGAATGATGTAATCGCCAATTGCTTTTGAAATGGCCAACAACTCGCCCTATAATATAGCGGCAGTACAATCCAGCCATTCAAATCCGTACGCTCAGGCTTATTCTAGTCACTATGCTCAGGCGTATTCAACTACGCCCCAAGGATATGCTACCTCTAGCACTTACACTGCGGCTTCTTCGTCTTCCAGTTCTCGCCCGATGAATGTGGGGGCTTCATCTTGGTACCAGCCGGGGAACAGTCGTTGCACATATAAGAATTGCACGTTTGCAGGCTCTCAAAAAAGTGTCGAGACCCACATGATGGATCGGCACCTAATCTTCCCTCCTGGATGGGACAAGCAGAAGAAAACCGACAGCTGGGACACGGACCCAAGTCTCAAAGGGTATCTCACACCTGTTGTGCCATGTTCTCTGCCTGACTTTTGTTCAGCAAACCTGTGCCCATACAAGGAACAACCCTTGTCCTGGATTCCCCCGAAGTTCTGGATTCATGGCTCGCGGAGCGTAGAAAACGTTGGCCTAGTGATCACAGAGTACAAGAGAAGAAGAGGAAGCAGGAGGAAGCTATAGCGCGAGGGCAGTTGTCCGTAGAGGAGCTCGGCCTTTTTAGCAGGAAACGGCAGAGGACAGCAGGTAACGAACCTCGACCGCCCAACCGTGGACGACAACGGGGACGTGGACATACTAGAGGTGCTGCAGATTCTGGCTGGCGGGGACGAGGGCGAGGGCGAGGGCGAGGAGGTGCTCATCCTACGCCGGTTCAACCACGCGTAGAAACCGAAACCAGCTCCTCGGATAGCGATAGCAGCGATAACGGTGAGCCGGAGGTTTTATCATCAAAGGTGACCTCGAGTCCTGCGGGAGATGATCCACCGGCCTTGCCGTCGAAAGTCATTGTTCCAATAAGCAAGCCTCCACCGAGGAAACCACTGCAATCGACCCCTCCCTCCCAGCCAACCCTTTTACGAAATGTAAGTGTCTATGTTGTGTCGCCGTCACCTAGCTCAGCATCTGTCCAGCTTCTGCTTCCTGAGATACGCATGACTGTATCCAACCTTTCCCAAGCCATCCGGTTTCTGGTTCAGAATGATTTCCTCCGAAACGTTGAATTGAAGCCAGGAGAGGCTGATGCAAAGATGATCCAAGTCATCGGTACCGATGAAGCGCATCCGCCAGGGCAGTTATCAACGGAGTAATGTAGACCACATTAGCTACTACTTAGAATAAGCTAGTCACTATGGTCGTGGTCGCTATCGCAATAACTATCACATTCGCTACCACTATATTCATCCGGGTCAACCTCCAGCTGCCGGCTCTCCACATCAAACCCAGCGTCTTTTAATCCGTCAGCGATTTCGCTTGCTTTAGCAGGAGACGTCACCACCACGGCGACAGATGATGACGGATCAAAAAGAGGAAGGAAATGTGTCCGCAATGCAGCCAAGACATCCTCCTGAGTAACAGCCTGTAACTTCTCAAGTAATTCAACTTGGTAGTTTTGCGCGAGGCCCTTCAGCGCTTGGGTCGTGAAGGAAACACTTGCCTACTTATATGTCAGAGAGGGTGACCCCCACAGAGTTACCAACTTACCGCACGACTCGCTGTTGAAACGCTCTTGGTAATACCATACACGATACTGCTTTTGGCGGCATCAAGTGTCGTTGTATCGAAGGGAACCTAGAGCCGCCAGCTTGTCAATGACCTCAAAAAATCTGATCTAGAAGGGCGACGCACGCTTCCGTCAACCAATCCTTTCAAGACATTTGAAGCTTCCTTGAAAGCTCCTATACTGTTAGAGCTCTAGGATCACCAGTCAAAAAAGTGCCAGTCACACTGCAACGGCGAACTTACTCGGTACAACGAGAAGCTTAGGAGCCCGGCTTCAAGGTCTATCGACACGTACGCGCCGTATGCTAGACCTGAACCTCTAATATACCGCTAAGAAGTAATGCGCTCGTTACATGTTGTTTGTGTAGTTGGGAGGAAGTACGAACCCAAAGATAACTTTCAGTGGCGTTCAGGACTTCAAGTGCGACACGGATAGCGGGATATTCGGGCTGCTGAAAACCTTTGAGACATTTGGCACTGTGGGTGACATATGAACTCTCTATCGTAGGGAGGCTCATAACAATCGCCTATGAGTAAACAGTTAGAGTGGCCTGAAGAGCATTGGATGAAACGCAAAACCTTTTGAACAGGATTTTCGCCAACAGCACTGAGCCTATCTGACACTAGAGGAACGGGTGCTAGAGGAACGTCCTATTGATACTACTGTTAGTCCGAGATTTCACATATCGAACCATGGACGTACCGGTACTGACTGGAAATACTTAGGCCAGACACTCCGAGGTTGGGGTAGTTTGATAACGTCTCCTGTAACGGAGAACCGTATGCCGGAAGGATCAGTCACTAGATCAAACCATTAAGAACTATGCTTTATACCCTGTAAGCCGCTTACTGTACTTCCGGATCTCCTCGAAATCTGCTACTACTTGTTCTGGCTCCTCCTGTAGTCGTTTAACGAGCTTGGGAATGAAATCAATCTGAGGAAGAACTCCTCCCGATCGAGATGTAGAGCTTTCGTTGTAGAGGAGATCCGCCCATAAAGAGCCCAGGACCGTGTTACCATCGCGTTTGAGTTCGGGAAGGGATTGTTGTATTTTAGCAACAGTTACTTGGAGCCTGATGGATAGGAAATTGATTCAGAGGGGAAAGCAAGGATGGCGAGAGACCGCTGCCTACCGCTCTTTGTCAAAGCGAGCACCATAGACAAGGTCTCTCAGCCAGGCGACGGCAACTTCATAGCCAGATACTTCAACTTTGATGCTGACGCGAAGAGTTTCGGCGAATGCGTTTGATACCCCAAGTCCCACTTCATATGATACAGTCTCATCATCAAGTTTGTTGATGACCTCTTCATGGCTCAACCATTCGCCAGACTGTCTTTGCACAGGCAGTGCAAAGAACGCCGACAGATAGGTTGATATGTGTCTATGCGAAAAGATTATTAATCCTGGAGCAGGAGGAAAGCTCTCTGAACATACGGTCTCAAATGATGAGGAACCTTGGCGAGGGAGAAATAGCCATGAACAGTCACGAAATCCGACTACAGATTTTTTTCAATAATCGTTAGGAATAGTGCCAGCAAACACTCACCTCGACATGATCATACTGTATGAAGAAAGGTAGGTCAGAACCATCATTATGCACGTGTTGGGACAATGATGTCTCTTCCGTTCGTCCTGGCGCAGACCTTCGACTTTTTCCTGGCTCCTGGAGACTCTGCACTGGTATCCAGGATATGCTTTTGACGTCGGGTATTGGGAACTTTGTCAGCACTTCAGTAGAAATCGGAAGATCATGCTCTGCTTTCGCATCTTCAAGCTCCTTTGCCGCTTCCTTGAGACCTTCAGGACCCAGTCTTTCTACCTGAGCAGCAACTCGAGCCTTCTCATCTTCCTCCAACTTCTTGGCCAACACAGCGGACGGTTTACCAATGACAACGACGGATGCGGGGTCAATGAAGTACCTGAAAGAAAGGATGAGTGAGTTGGCTTGAGTATACGGTGCCGCCCTACTTCTTCAGGAGATCTGTCCACTGTTTACTTGAGAATGACCTTATCTCGTTATATTGGTTGATTTCGTCCATAGAATCCTTCAATTCCGATCCATCCTCGGCACCATATAAGAAGTCCGTGATGATGTTGGTGGAGAAAGTATCGCCTTTGGCCGATTCTAGCTTACTGCGCAGCTAGATGAACGTAAAGGTGAGCCAAGAGGATGTACGGAGGCCGATAAATCATGAAACCTGACGCTCATCACGATTGATGACCATAGCCATACGTTCCATGTCTATCCCTTCATCAGCGATACGTTGAAAAGTAGTCTTCAGCTTTTGATCGAAGGTGTCTAGATGTTCTGCTGGAATCGAGCCAACGTATATTGGAAGGTAGACGCGGGTAGCCCTGATGTCTTCGGAGAAGTAGATGTATGTGCTAAGATAAGACGGGTAAGACCACTTTGATTTAAGGAAGAAAGAAAAGACCGACCATAGCGGTGATTCTATCTCAACGAATTCTTTATTGAGAGGTGCCACTGCGGAAGAGGTAAGGTATGTGGCTAAGATATCAACGGCCTGTAAGGCATATAAAAACCGACTGAGGTACTTGAACTAGGAGAAATACCTTTCGTCCTAGGAAGTCATTTGCAGCAGGGCCCAGGAACGTGATGGTAACTTCGCCAACGCCTGCGGCACAATTGAAAAGAGCGTCACTGAAATGGAGTTATGTACTGACTTTCGTCTTGCTCGGGGAATTCTATAGTTTCCTTGATGGTTTCGGGGATCGGGGGTCTAGTAGCGCTGGGCGTTTCGACGAAAGGCCGCTTCCAGCCGGATGGTCGAGGTCCCTTGTTTTGTCCGTGCGAGATGAGGACAGGCTCCACTTTGTTTTGCACCACGTCCAACAGCGATGAGGTGCCACTGGAAAGCTTTCCTCCGACAATGAGTGTCAGATTATGCGGGACATAATACGTGGCATGATATTTCCGTACTAGAGACTAATGTTAAGCCAAGAAATTTTGCAATCATAAAAATCGTACTTTGCTCGACAGAGAGCACCCTAAGAGCTTCCATAAGACCACCTGTTTCGCTGCGATAGGCGCAGCCTGGTGGATCCAAAAGTCGTTGAGCCCTGTGCAAAGCGACATAAGAAAGGAAAAACGAAGGCTTGTGATTTATTCTGGCGTACCGGAGGGCCATAAGATCTCCTGATGTATTTTCTCGGCCTTGCATTTCACTGTATACCACACCGGAATCTTGTCCGCTTGGATCGATATGATGTACCTAATTCCATGAACTTTTTAATGCACAGGTACAAATGAAGAAACCCACTTCTGTTACGAAACTGCAGATTACTCAGTGACACGCCGGACACGCGATATATAGGGAAGTACTTACCCAGCTTGCGTTATTGTGGGGTACAGGATGTGATCAACATAGATAGGCAACAGTTGCAGGAATCCCTGTTCTCCCGCAGTGGAGACTGTGTAGGCAGTATGATCCGTGTCCGTCCAGGCGTTAGTCCCGTTAGAGAAGCCGCGGTTAGCCAAGTGGTCAATGATACCCTTGTACGGGTACTTCTCTGACCCCATAAAAACAAGACTACAGGGATTTATCATCAACCATTGATAGAATGCCAAAGTCAACGTACTGTTCCAGAGTATGGGGGCAACCAGAATCATCAAATACTGAGCCGCATTTCTAATGAGCGGGACGAAGGGATCCAGAGTCTCCGATACGTACTTTCAGTGCCGACAACAAAGTATCCGTTGACTATGGGTGCTATTCATGGAAAAGAATGAGAGGAGCCCCGGAAGAGCTGCAAGAAGGATTACCTGTGTAATCTAAATGGACAACACTCAGGCCCGTCACCCGACTCCTCCATTTCGAAACAACGACATCGGTGAAATCAAGTTTGACCCTTCTGACGAGATCAAAGTTTCCAAAGCTTTCCGAAGGAACAGGCATAGATACGAAGGGTGCAGTGGTGGTTGCAGACGTAGAGGCTTGCCGAATGCGGAAGCTGCTAGAGAATGCGGTCCAATTGGAGGTGGAAGGAAAGGAGTGTTGAATATGACGCCTAAGGAGAGGATACCGCCAAGTTCTTTTGAAAAATGAGGGCAGCCGCTGCATCCAGCAAATTAGAGACAAGTAAGCTGATGTGAACCTGAATTTCGGGTCAATTTGTTTTTCTTAGTCAAAACACGTGCCACGGCGAATAGATCAATCACCGCTGCCCTTGAATACCGTCCTTAAATATCTAACTACAACGACGATCTGAGAGCATCATGGGCTGGCAAAAAACATTCACGTTATCCCGTCGCTCCAAGGGCTGCCATCTCATAACTGATGAGGTTCGGTCAAACATCAAAGAAGGACTCGAAGGTGTTTCGGTGAGCATTTATAATAACCCTGATCAGTTTCCAATCAGTAGGTTCACCCCACCGCAGGCCGGAATGCTATTTCTCTTCATGTGAGCACACCGATTTCCAGGAAAATGCACTCAACTATGATGTACGTGCAGAAAGCACACGTCTTGTGCTTTGACTCTAAATGAGAACTGGGATAAAGGTAGGAGAGGTTTCCTGCGGTCGATGTTTGTTCTAAGCTGGTGTTCGCGCAGATGTAAGGAAAGGTGACTTGATTCGATTACATTGATAAAGTTTTTGTTGAGCGCTTCCGTTACAGATATGGACATGGCCTTGGATCATGTCGTTCCTGAGAGTCTCAACTGGCTACATACAGATGAAGGTCCCGAGTCAGTGCATTTTGTTATGCAAGTGACTGATACAGTTGACTGAGATGCATTAGTGATTCGTGAGTAAGCTCACCATCAATGCATACCGTCCATCCCTCTCAACTGTCACCTGGACAGCGTATCTCATACCAAAGCGACCTTGGTTGGACCCACTGTCTCCATACCAATAACCAACGGTCAGCTGAACCTCGGAACTTGGCAAGGTGTGTTGAAGTGTGGCCGTTGCGGGGCATACGTCTCAGATCCATTTTCTAATGCTAGGCATATACTTAACTGAATTTCGGCACATCGCCCACACCCGGCAAGTGGTAGCAACGGTACTGTAAGCAACTCTCTCATTCGCTTCTTACCCGGATGAAGTAAGGGTCTTCTCAAGATCTTGATGCGATTGCGTTGTCGTTTGGCAAAACGGCTAGTATGGGAAAATGTAGAATTTTCTGTTTTCAACCTGTATCTCCGCCCAAGGTTGCCCATCAGATGCACCGTGGATATGATTTCATCATGATAAGAGGCATATGAGCCCTGCAGTGATCTTGGTGAAAATATAAGGCAAAATTGATCCTCAGACCGCGGCAAAAAGATGCAGACGGCGAGAGAAGAAATTCATTCCGAGTCAGGGAATAATCGCGGACCTGAAAACGATCAGCGATGAAGCACATGAGTTAGTGTGCTCCCGGGTTCCCACAGAACAGCGGCTGATGGGGATAATATGGGGAGCACAGGAAGGACCCACGGGCCACTGGGATCGATGCGCTGTGTCGAAGATGATCAATAGAAATTTACCAAATTGAGGGGCTAAGCAGTAAAAATAGCCACGTGTAGCGCCGGCGGGTGAGTTATATATTGGCCGGTTTCTCCAGATTAAGAGTGACATAGCCTCTCTTGTCTGAATTCTCTACCACCAGTATCCTGCCTGGCTAACCCTATCCTGTTCGCTTGACGACCCCGACACACTACCTGGCAACCGCTGAGCGACGTCCAATCACGCCCTTACCTCCGTTTCTCTCTCTGTTCGATACCAACATCACCAGCGGTCGATGCCCAAAGCCGCCCCTTCTTCCTCGACTCGACCAGCCCTCCGCAGAAACCAGGCAAGCTTCCTCTGCTCATTCAAATTGCTACGATTGCTTATCTCGTGCGCTAGGCCTGCCGCTCCTGTCGTAAGAGAAAGCTTGTATGTAGCCTGCTAATTATCCTGCCCAACTCGACTCGACAGCTCAGATATTGCCCAGAAATGCGATGCTGCTCGCCCACATTGTGGCACATGCGTCAAGTGAGTGTTCATTTCCGGATTATCACCCATTACTTCGACTCACGCGATATGTCAGGCAATGGCAGTCCCTCGTAAGCGTCCCGGCACCCGTGGGATACGCGTACGTTCATATCGCGCGTTCAGTGGCCACTGACCCTCATCATGTTCTCAGCCATCCCAGCGAACCTCAGTGCTCGTACGACCCCGTTGAAGGATTGACACTGGCCCCCGACACGGATCCCTTGGACAGGATTAGGCAGCTGGAAAACCAAATTTGTACGTCTTTCCCCCCCAAAAGCTCGATCATGTCATAACATCTCGCGTAGCGCAATTAAAGAGCAAGCTATATGAACAACAGACCGCTCCTCGTTCCATTTCACCCACCCAATCATCCTTACTTAATACCACTCCTCCCGATATACCGAGACCGCTTTCCAATGGAGGCGGCATTTCTCTACCTCACGCTTCCCTAATGAACCTAATCACCGCCGACAGTCCTGAATCTCGCTTCAGGAGTGAAAGCGGGAGCCCACAATTACTCCCCGTCGCTTCAAAATTACCTACAGATCCATTCATGGAATTGCTTTTCACAGGCTGGAACCCTGATCTCCCTGATCCTGCAACCCTTAATCACTAGTACGCATTTGTTGTCTGGCGCACTCTCGGTGGTTGACGGTTTCCTTCCAGTATAGATGTATTTTTTCGGTGTGATCCTTGTGGCGCACGGGTGTTACACCGTCCTTCATTTCTGAATTCGATGCTATTGTCGCCTCGGGACCCGGCCTTTCCTCATTCTGCTATCCTTCACGCGATAGTTGAGTAACAACCCTGAAGCATGAATTTTGTATTGACGGATATTTATAGTGCACGGTGGCGTCTCGCTGGTCTCCTCAAAATGTAGTAATTATGCCAGATGGCGTTCGCCGAGACTCATTTGCAGAATTCCATGCTGGCAAGACTCGATCGTACATCGACAAAACAATGGCGAGCGGTGAAGATATATTCTCAGTCATGCAAGCTTGCATTTTACTATCGTGGTACTTCTACCAAGAAGGGCGATGGGTAGAAGTGTGGATTTTCGCCGGTTTTCAGACCAGAGTCGCCGTTCCATTACGATTGAACTATCCTGGAACTTTCTCGACCCATGGGAATAACTCGCCCGGCGCTTACCTTGCCCCGCCTAAGGATCTTCGCGATCTGGAGTCTCGTCGTAGGACTTGGTGGATGACGATTATGTTCGATCGAATAGCGTCCGTTGGTGGATGGATACATGCTGTTGACGAACGAGATTTGGGTACGGAGTTGCCGCTGCGTAATGAAGATTTTGAATCAGAGGCAGGTCCTTGCGCTGATAAAATGTACCGAGTATTGATGCTGATAGAATCCAGGCCGCCATCCCGAGCAATCCCCAGGACCTATCTACCCCTGATATTTTCACACGACATCCGCCACAATATACCGATAGCTTCCTATTGCTGATCAAGGCGGTGATGCTATTTGGCCGTGTCACTGATTTCAACGTTCGGGGAAGTCTACGAGCGGCAACAGCTCCCAGCAAAAATCAAAACCCCTTCTTCCTGCCAGGGTTTGAAGCACTAGACAAGCTTGTCTCTACGGAGTTCCTGGAAAGCCTACCACATATTTTCAAAAATAATTCCGGAGTGACCGACGCTCCCGAGGGCGGCTCTCTTGATACAGATTTGTATATGGTTCATATAGTTCCTCACGCGTAAGATTTGAAAACATGTTGCAGGAATGCAGGCGATGCTGAATTGACTTTACAGGGCCACCATAACGCTTCACAATCCCTATATGGACTTCAGTGACGGACGAAGTGTCTCAACGGCGCGGTGTGTAAACTCGGCGCGTCAAATTCTAGCTGCATACTATATGCTCTCCGCAACATCTCTAGACATCACGAGGCTACACCCCTTTGTAACTGTATGTTTTCTTTTTGGTGATCACCAGCGTTCACTCACCTCTGTTCATTAGATATGCTGGTACCTGGCAGCTGTCGTTCAAGTCCAGCTATGTAAGTACTTCATCGAGATTGGGGATACTCAAAGGGAATCCAGTGTGTGGGGAGAAATTAATGTACTCAGGTGAGAACTCAACATCCTTTGGTCTTGAACCTGTTACCGACTAGATTGCAGATTTGCGATGCTTGCTTATGGGCAGAGATCTCCTATAGGAAGTAAGTGATTCCTGATATCATGCGGCTCTTGAAGCCTTATAATTAACTGCGACTATTCCACTAGCCCGACAGGAGCGCCTCCTCCAAGGTCTTATGAGAGAAATAGTGAGAATGACCGCGCAGAAGCAACCGCTGGAAGTTGGAGTTCCGTTGTATCCGTTCTCTTCCCAAACATTGTGGCAGAAAGACGAATCACGGACAGGATCTGAGGAAGGCTCGACTGTCGCCCCATTGCCAGTCAGCCCTCAATACGAAGGGATCACTCCGCCTCAGCTGCCACCGAGTCGTGGCTCTGGCTCTGGATGGTCACCTAGTACAGGAAGCGATCACGACGGTGCGCATTCTCTACCCACGAACACTTCTTATGTGGGTTAGACAACCAGTGTATTATACTTTTATTACCCGGGCTTCCGTTTCGCTTGTACTCAATAAGTTTCTACTGTACATGTATTTTACAAATCGTGCTGGATATGGATTACTTTTTCTTCTGGAATTCGTTTGAAGTTTGCCCGAAATTTCTCTCCTGCTCCAGTAATGCATCGAAACGCGCCTGTTCCGTGGCTTGGTTGTTATGGGCGAACTCATCAGGGTTGGCCGAAGCGCCGAATTGTGATCGTTGGACGTTGACACGCTCATGACTTTGCCGAAGGGCGTCCCAGGATGATGTGCCTGGGTTTCGCGCGTTAGCAGCCCGAATTTGATCCCAACGACTGGATGCTGTTGTGGGCGCTGCCGATGGGGTAGACGCGACGAATGGCATGGGGCGATGTCCAAGGGCTGCAGCAACGAAGGTAAGACGCATATAAGAGCCAAATCAGGAAGGGGAGTACCTGGTGGAGGTTCATCGGAATGAGGTTCGGAATTTGGAGCTGTAGCGTGAGCGAAACGCGCCTTGGCGTTGATGTACGTCTGTTTGACGCCCTCTGGGTTCTCAAGACGTTGCAAGACGTCGTTCTGCATGTCGAGATCAACTTTGCGAAAGTAAATCAGAGGAGCGGCGCTTGCTCCCGTCACGACGGCAAAAGTCCAGGGTTTGCGCCAGAAGGGAGTAGCCTGGCGGTCAAAGACACGGATGGCTTGAATGGCGAGAACGCCGATGGCTACTGACCACTGAAAGGGAGCAAATGAATGATAGATACAGTATTCAACCGAAGAGATACTAACAACATTGGGCGCGGATATGGGTTTCTCATTAAAGTAATTCTGAAGTGTCTTGTAATCTGAGGGAGTAAGAAGACCGTCGTCGATGTCTGGCTGTATGAGATGCCGTGAGTTGGCTGACGAAAGGGCGCTGTAGAGGATGGGGCTGTAGAAGACGGAACGGTCGTCGTCCATGATGGCTGCCACAAACAGTGACGGTCAGTTTTTGGCACGTGCTCTCGCTTGCCTCGACTCTTGACCACGATCTGAGTGCCTCCCTCATTCGAGCCTTTGGTCTCGCTCTCCCTTCTTCCTTCTTGTCTCCCGCTTTCATGACCGCAGTCGCTTTCGATTCTGCTGCAAGGGACCTCCCGCCTCCCCCGCCTTCAGCCCACTCAAATTCCGCCTTCGTCCCGTCTCCTCCGCCAAACCCACCGCTTGACCCCCCAGCTGGCTCGCTGCACCATCCTCAGAACCACGCTTACCCTGTCTCTCTTTCAGATCCAGGTGCCCTTTCTCTGCCTTTTCCAGGCCTTCGCCGCCTTCCCTGCTCATCTACTGCTAGGTCAATCCGCTCCTTCAACACCCACAAGTCCAACGACGCCCGTTTCTCCATCTTATCCGGAGTCAAAACCTAAAAGAACCAATCCTTTGACCGACCTCGTAGATACGGAGAAGAACTATGTCGAGCAGTTGACTGGCATCATCAGGGTAAGATGCGCTGTCTCCCTGCATTTCATTTCAATTTTATAGCTCCTCGTATAGAAAGTTGCTGCAGCATGGTCCCGTACCAATCTCCCCCCGCCAGAACTTGATACAATGTTTAGAAGTATTGAGGGTGTATATAAGGCCAACCGAAGTCTGTTGCTGGTGCGTTTCCTCGTTGCTTTCCTGCACATTATCGCGTCATATTGCTAGCAGAGACTTAAAGAGATCGGTGCCAACCCTTCTTCACCAAAGGCTTTGGGCGACTTACTCATGCGATGGGTACGTACTCTTCGATGACGTCGTCTTCTTTTCAATTCAACGCTTCGTCCATTACCAGATTGACGATTTGGAGACACCATACACCAATTACTGCTACAAGTATTGTTGTGGCTTCGATGACTGGGATCTTGTTTCTTCCAATACTCGATTGCCGCCTATTATCGCCGCCTTCTCCACAGCCCTACCTCCTCCAACATCGCTCATCACTTCTCCCGACGATCCGCCTTTGTGGAACCTTGACGCTCTGTTCCTGCTTCCCAAACTTCGTCTCAAGTACTACAAGAAACTCTACTCAAGACTTCTAAAAAGTACGGTCCCTGGTCGGAGCGATCACCGACTCTTGGTTGGCGCTTTGGATAAACTAGACAGACTGTTGGATACATTGGAGCAGAGGGCGCAGAACAGGGTCACCTCAATGCAGTCTCCGTCTGACGAGCCCCCTATATTGCAAAGCGAGGACGAAGTGGTATTTGACCTTCGGACACAAAGAGAAAGCGCGGCAGACTCACCGGCACCAAGTGCACCGGTTCAGAGTGATGCTGACGCAACGCCGAACAGTTCAAGTAGTTCGGCCCGAGGAAGCAGCGTGCTAGGGTATGTTCACCTCATCAAATGAGCGTCACCAGTTCAACAATTGTATTCAGGGAGCGTCTTTCCAGGGAGACCGCGACGACGTCGATCAGTCGCGGTTCATCTCAGACTATGTCAACCCCGATTTCTGACCTGGAGAGGCGGCTGTCTACCGAACGTACATTGGACATCTTCACCATGAAATTAAAGGTACCTACATTATAAATATTTTCCACGGTCTCTTTTTAATTACGTCTATAGAGCGTCCGCCTGCAGATGTCGCCGCCTACGCTCACCTTCAAGCGGGAGCTTCGCCTATCCATGGATGTCACCATTACATTAACACCACGCGCTACGGGAGTAGAAGTTGTTCATCGCCAAGGGCACGTTTTTCTATTGTCAGACCTGTTTTTAGTATGCGAAAGGATGACGCCGGAAGAACGTTCAGCTGGAGGTGCGGACGGTCCAGACATGTGGTTATGTTACCCTCCTTTAGCCGGGAAAGTGCTGCGCGTATCCGAAGTAAGTGGTCAAGGTCAGTCGTTCTAGCTCTTTTTGTATTGCACCGAATAACAAACACCATATTCTGGTCGTTTAGAAACAGCATTGAATGTTGCCATCATGCGAAAGGAGCATATATTCTTGCAGACGGAGTCCATTCAAGCTCGCAATTTCATGTTATCTGAATTTCGAGAATGTATTGAATTTGCAAACTCCAGTAAGTTTTTGTCACCCCAAAACTAGTGGGTCAATTAAGAATCGTTTTCCCGCAGTTGTCCCTGCGAAACTGCCACCACCACCTATGCCCCCTCTTCCTGGCTTACCGTTGACGGACGTTCCTCAAACACAAAATCCCATACCGCTAGAAGTGAGTAGCAGGAGCCGGAGTATCAGTCCTCCACAACGAACATCTTTACCCTCTCCGCCTGTACTCCAGCCTCTTCATTTTGATGGACACATCAACGGGCCCCCATCTTCATACCGACCCATCGAGAATGGCCGGAGCCCACCTTATTCCCCTGATGATTTCACGAAAAGTCATAATAGTGATGTCCCGCAGCGAATGCCCTCTTTGGACAGTCGTCATTCACCTGCACCTAACGTTCACCGTGTACCTTCAGTGACCCATTCACTGCACGAGCAGCGTCCTCCTATTGGTGGACTTTCGAATATCCCCATGTCTATCAGCCCAGGTCAAGTCATTGCACCATCCAGGAGCACCAGCACCGCGTCCCACCACACTTACAATAGTAATCAACAACCTCACTCGTCAATGTCCTCAGTCTCCCCGGGTGAACGTATGGCGGGACCTTCGTTTCACCAGCAACCGCCGTCTTCCCCAATGCGACTACCAGGTCCGCAGGGTGGTTACGGTGTTCCTCCGCGACCGCCCTCCGAACCTTTATTATACCCTAATGCTATGCGGAAGCCGCTCTCCACGCGGTCGCTGCATTCTCAGTATGAGCAGCCACACTCGGCACCGCCTATCCCTTCTCCCTCGCTCCCTCCTAATGGATACCCACTCAATAATTTCATTCCGAGAGATTCCTCTTCGGGAAGTCTGCATGCCCCACAGCCACGTCCCTTATTACCATCAGCTCTCAATTCACGCGCAGCTTCTGGTATCGATCAGGCGGGTTCCTTTGCTGATCCAAGCCCCCCCAACTCACCTGTTGAGGAAACGCGGTCTCTTCCCACGGGCCCAGTGACGTCCAGCATCTCAGCGCAGATGAAGTGCAAAGTCTTCTTGAAGCAACAACACGCGCAGTGGAAGTCCTTGGGTTCTGCTCGCCTCAAGCTGTATCACCAAGATCCCACGAATATCAAACAACTGGTTGTGGAGTCTGAGAACAAGGACCATTCTGTTCTGATTTCTACGATCGTTTTGACAGATGGGGTCGAGCGCGTGGGTAAAACTGGTGTGGCTATAGAGCTTAGCGACAAGGGTGCACGGACGGGCATCGTGTACATGATACAGTTGCGCAACGAGAAGTCCGCCGGTGGTTTGTTCGACAGCTTATTAGCGGGGTCTGATAGAAGAAACACCAATTGACCGCATTCCGTTGTAACGGGGACTTTGCATAATTCATTAGGATAGATTTGTTCCCGTGTTTTTCTTACTTGGCATACCCACTATCTTCGATATCTTTTCACACACTCAACGTTTGTTTTCCCTGAATTACGATATAGTTTAGGTTATTTACCTATTGTCTGTTGCAACACTCTCTTCATGCATTTGGATCCGGATTTTCATGAAACGTGATTAAGTATTTATCATAATGCGATGAATTCTCGGATTTTCTGTACTAGGATTCTAAGTCATGGTGGGGTACGAACTCTATCTGGGCACAAAGCGAAACATGGTCACTTCCGCATATTCCCTTCCTGGGTATTCCTGGGTCTAAATCAGCGGTCCGATGTGGGGACAAAAGTCCTGTTATGAGCGAACTGCCCTCCTCTGGCTCTATAATAAATATGTAATCTGCGAAACAGTATGATGGTTAGAATCTTCTTCCGACGCCGCGCTCAATGCATACCTAATACAGTTTTCCAGTAATGCGTGTAACTCGTCCATTCTGGCTCGTGGGCACCCAGTCGCTTGGGATCTAGAGTGATTCTATCCCCAAATGTGGCGACGGTGGAAGTTGCGGATGACTTCCGAATATTTCTCAGCCCTCGGTCGTATGCACTAAGCATGGGCTTGTGCAAGGCGAACAGGGCAATAAGCTCGGACGGCGAGAGTAATCCATCGGCAGGTGTTGCGGATCTAGCATTGGCGATGACCTTGTCTGGGTCCGACGCCTCTTCCTCCTCAGAAGTTTCTTTGACCGGGAGAACGGTGGGATCTATGGTGGCGTGTACGACGTGCGAGTTTATTATCAACTCAATTTGTGAGGGCAATAGCGAGTCTCCGACTAGTAGCGAATAGGCCGCGTCGTCCGGGGAAAAATTGAAGTCTATGGCATACACTTCAGATGTCATTCCTCAAACCTAAAAGAAGGGATTGTACGAACCACCAGCAACTATGCAAGGCCAGTTTTGCAGGCCATGTTCCTGTCGAAACTTCAAGACTTCACGTCTAAGGATCCCGGCCTGTCTACTCGTGGGTGTAAGAGGTGCATGTATAGCCATAGTATGTTGACTTACCTTGACCGTTCATACGTGTATCTTGGATGCCAAAAAAGATGAGTGGTAGCCACGATAACACCACGATCTTCATCAGTTGTACTCTTCAGAGCGACAATGGATCCGATATTTTTTGTTCGGAAGCTAGCTCCCTTGCGTCCAGGGCCCTCTACATCATCTCGGACCTCTTCATTGTCGTACTCAACCTTGCGATCACCAACTTTGGAGTACAAACTGGTTTTGAAAGCAATGAGACAGCCGTGCTTTTTGTTGGGTCCCGCCGCGTAGTGATGCGTGTAAGAAGCACCATCAAGGACAGGAAGGACTTTCTCGAGGCGATCGACTTCCTGAAATAGTGTTGAGTTGTTTATCGCAGAGGGAAAATATCGAACTACCTGCAGACAGAGAATATCGGCGTCCTGGGACAGGAGCTCACGATAGATCATATGTTCTCTCTGAGCAGCCTTCAAGCAGTCACTGACTGGAAACAGCTCCCGGCCTTTATTTCAAGTTATAAGATGATCTTCGTGCGATCACCAAGATAAGACGTACGAATTAAACATTGTGCCAATAGCTTCCGTTCCACAGTTAATTACAAAAAGTTTAGGAATTAACGGAGAGCAGACAGACATTCCAGGTAAGAAGCTTGACACAAAATGCCCGGCGCGTACCATCGCTTTTAGAGCACTTCAGCCAAGCGCGTTCCACAATCTTGCCTCTGTCGTTGACTTGGGGAGGAGTCGGATGGGTCTGCTTCTGTTTCTTCGCTCTCCGATTTTCTTGGATTGCGATCTGCTCTGCAGACAGTTGGCACGACCTTGAAACCATGGAGATACAACGACAGGGAAGGCGAGAAAAGATGGAATAACGCGCGAGCCTAGGCGCAGACAAGAAAGGACGGACGAATGCTATGATGGAAGGCGGTGAGTGAAGTGCTCGGATTATGACGTCATCGAAATTGTATTAAAGATACAGATTGATATACAGTAGATAAATACATGTCCAGTTCGTATGCGAGCAGGTATTGGACTACTCCTCGCCACCGTACCGTCTTCTTTCCACTCCACCACGGCTACCAGGAACATTTCTGTTTCGACAATGATTGGCATAATGCCCTTTCTCCCCGCACTGAGAAATTGTGTTGGTCAAACTGCGCAGATCCTGGTTATACAAAACGTACCTTGAAGCATAAAACTTCATCCAAATTCCTCCTGGGCGGCATCGAGGTGGGATTGTTGCCGAATCCTGGACCAGAACCAGGGGCGCGATCGAAGTCGGAATATCGACCATATCCTGGTGGAGGAGGACCAAGATCTCTGGTGGGCGCAATGGGTGGATCGTAGTCCTTTTGGGTTGGTAAATCGGGTTTAGGACTAGCGTTGAATGAGCAACCAGTAAAATAAATAGTCAAGCGGCAAAAGCACTTACTGTCCTCTCGGACATTCAGGACCCAATGGGCACATTCCAGTGAGATACAACTGGCACGCTACGCGTCGCACATGTTTTCGAGGGCATTCAGGACCTGTGTAGGGAGTGGTGAGTACCTGACAATATATGGTCCATCTGTGTAGACACACCCAACTTGCAAAAGCCTCTCTGATAGTCTGGACATTCGACCTTTCGTTCCTTAGGATGGGCGTATAGGCACTCATCTCCCGCCGAACAGTATCCGTACTTGGCATACCACCAACATTCAGGCATCCGCCTTAGATTGTACTCGTGCAAGAACTCGCATGCATCGCCCTTCTTGCAGAGTCCTCGAAGCCAATGCTTGCAGACGGTTGAAAGACGCTCCCTGTCGCGGGGATGGGTAGGTACTTGCTTTGGCGGCTGGAAATTTTGTACAGATGGTGTAGTATGGCGTAGAGGACAGTGCAGGGGACCGAGCGGACAGCCAGCCGGGGTTAGTGACAAACGACAAATTTGATCATCTACAGCATAGCGTCAGTAAAATACAAAGGTTTGAGAAAGATCAAACTGACCCTTGTCGAGCTTGACACCGAGCTGCTCCTTTACATATAGCTCTGCCGGGAAATTGTTTTGGTGGAACTGAGGATTGATGATGTCCTTGAGAGCAAGAGAACTAGCGACCGTGGCCATCGTCGTGGTCGATGACCAAGATGTGGCGACCCAGAAAGGAAGGCGCGCAGTCAGGGAAGGTGGGTCGCACGTGACTAGTCCGGGTAAGTGGTGATCTCATCATTGTTAGTCCAAGTTCGAGTTTGAACAGTCTGATGCTACATCCTAATAAAACCCCGTTCAAAGTCAGCATAGCGGAGCTGTGATGGTCGCGGGTCGCTACTTAAGCCGTCCTTGGTGTCCTTCATTCCCCCTTCAATGTTACCTTCCATCCAATCCTTCGTCGTCGTCGCTGTCTTGGCCGTCCCCCTTATTCTCGTCTGGCGATGGCCGAAAGCCCAGACCCTACATCTACCTCCAGGGCCAAAGTCGTCCTGGACTGGTGGTGTTGACATTCCAAAGCTGTACCCATGGCGTACATATACCCAGTGGAAAGATGAATACGGCACGTCCCTGATGATAATATGTTACACATCTACTGACGGGTTGCTCAGGCGACGTCGTGTATATCTACGCGTTTATGAACAGCATTATTATCTTGAACTCTATTGAGGCGATTTCTGACTTGCTTGAAAAACGAAGCGGAAACTATTCATCCCGACCGGTGCGCACTATGGTTCAGGAATTGTAAGGGTTTACACATCTGTTTTTCTCTATCATTGATGATTGCATCAGAATGGGATGGGACTGGCTCTTTTCATCAATGTCTTACGGCAATCGCTGGAAAGTGAAATCGTTTCTTTCCCTGCGATGCGTTCTTTGGGCTGATAAAAAACACCAGCGACACCGGAATCTGTTCCAAAAGCATTTCCCTATAAATGGTACCTCCGAACATCATCCGTTGCAGATTAACCAAACATATGCACTGCTCCGGGATCTTGAACGTAGTCCCGCTGAGTTCAGCCATCACATCAGAAGGTATGTATTTCTGCTACATAATGTACTTCCCTGACACAATTTCTAGGACAGCCGCAGCAAATGTTCTAGACATCACCTACGGGATCCATATCGATGAAAAAATTGGCGAAAATGGAGATGACTACGTGATGCTCGCCACCTCAGCCATCTTGCCCTTTTCTCATGCTGGCATCTTCGGCACTTACATGGTGGTACGTCCTCACATTAGACCTACGATTGATATACACATGCGCGCCTTTCAGGATTATATTCCAGCGTTGAAATATCTACCACTTTGGTGTGCTCCCTTTAAGCGAAAGGCTAAAGAATGGCGAAAGGCAGCCCAGGCATTGGTCAATCGTCCATTCGAAGTGGTTCAAACCAAGATGGTTGGCAAATTTACCTGAGGTATGTTCAACGCTCACTTTCGTCTAGGAAAATGGGACTGCGGCTCCGTGTATCGTAGCCCACGAATTAGATGACATAGCGCTCGGGCGGGGAACTACAGAGATACAAGTTGTCAAGAACGTTGCGGCTACAACTTTTGGTGGTAAGCTTGTCTCGTAGCTTATTCGATGATGTATTTATAATCCTGCTTGTTCCCAGCCGGCGCCGACACTGTAGTTTCAGCCCTGCAGTCCCTCTTCCTCGCTATTGCACTGTATCCGAATGTTCAAGACAAGGCGCAAAAAGAACTTGACCATGCGATAGGAAACAGACTACCAGTGTTCTCAGACAGGTATCAACTACCATACATTGCAAGTAGCATTATGATACTCTTGACCTGCGCAAATTGACCTCTCCACATAGGACTATATATGCTACGAAGTGAGTCCCTGTACAAAAGAGCACATACGGTTATCAATGCGTTATACAGCTTTTAAGATGGAATCCTGTAACCCCTCTTGGACTTGCGCACTATGTTTCTGAAGACGATGAATACAAAGGCATCTTTTTATGAATTGTGATAGAAAATGTTGGACTAACTAACCATTTGTAGGATATAGGATTCCGAAAGGCACTACCGTTTTTCCTAACGTCTGGGCGGTCTTTCATAATCCGTAGGTATTTGCGACATGCTGGAAACAGAAACTAAACGACATGCAGTGAACTCTACCCTGACCCTTTTACGTTTAATCCTGACCGATTCGAAGACAATGTTACAGGAAAGGGCCTTTCGGCTTCCGGAGTCAACGAAATCCCAAATGCAGCATTCGGTTTTGGTCGAAGGCGAGCAGACTTTCTTCTTGAGGAAGCAGTAAGCCTTGACACTTCAACAGAATGTGCCCAGGTCGTTGGTTTGCCTTTGACTTCCTGTGGATTTCCGTGGCCTCTATCTTGTCTGTGTACAAGATAAAAGAAGCTACCGATGTTAATGGACAACCTATAGACCCTACTGGTGAGCTTTATAGTTCAACCATGCTCAGGTACGAGTGCTTTAGTATCTGAATGTCGACGGATAAACCGATGCTTGTTTGTCTAGCCATCCTCTTCCTTTTAAGTGCCAGATAGAGCCACGGTCTCCCGCTGCCAAGGCGTTAATTGAAGAGACCGACATGGAAGCTTGAACTTGAGGAGTATATGTATTCTATTCGAAAATTAGATAGATCTTTTTGTATCGCTCTACCAGATACCTAAAAGCTTTCCCGCTCCACCGGCCAGTCTAACGCGCTCAAGTCCCCGCTCTACTTTGCTTTCCCAAATGTCTTGGCTCTGCTCGGCTGTGGAATCAAGTTCTACAAAATATATATCATGAAAAGTAACATTGTCGAGAGCCGGTCGACGATCTATTCGTGAGATGCAGTCCATCCTCAAGGCAGCCAACAGTGTCATAATACTGGTTGATTTATTTGTTACGTCCACCGACAAACGAAGAAGAGCTCGGGTGCGCCGCTTCGTCATTGACGGCACATTGTTTGAGGGTTTCGCCACAACATAAAAACGGGTGAAATTCGCTAAGCGATACTTCCATGTTAGTGAAACGCAAGCCGATGGAAGGAAATGGACTTCAAACAGTGCTGGTCTTGGATCCCTTCGTTCAGCATATCGAGGCCGTCAAAAACGGCCAAGCACGCTTTCGAACATATAGCCGCACAAGTAAGAGGACTTGAGAGAAGGGCCTTCGCCGCCGCTGAAGTCGACGGCATCTTCTTGAGTGATGCATGTGGGAGATGCTTCTCGATGAAGGACCGGCACTGCCCAAGAGCCTGGAAGATCCCCAATTAAATTCATTCTTTTCTATCAGAAATTCACTGACCTGTTCATGACTCATAACACAGTCGATATCAGAAAGCTTGACCCCCTTCCGAACAATTAGACAATGCTGGATTGCCAGAACAATTTCATCCTTGACAAAGATGGGATCATCTCTGCGTAAGCAATCGTATGTTTCGATGACTGGCCCGAAAATCGAATTTTCTTGGGGTACTATGCCTATGTCGACTGTAGTAGACAGCGAGTCAAATACCTCTGATAGATTGCTGAGTGTGCGACATCAGGCTGATAGAAGCTGATCACCTGCAATGGAATTTTTTTCAATATATTCGACGTCAGTCCCGAATTTTTCGTATGCGGCCTATTATTGTCATTTTGTGGTGCTCCGACAGCTCGATGCTCATACCTGGTGTGTATAAGTGCCTAATGGGCCAAGAAATGCCACAGCTGGCTTGTTCTGCAACGATAGGTCCACCATCGCTATTCCCTCGTTGCGGGCGAACGAGAAGCCGCAGGTTTCGTCATTGATCGGTTCAAACTCTACTTGGGGAGTCGTTCAATCTTTACGTTCCTTGCTTCCAAAAAAACATACACAAGCTACATACATGAACTACATATTGCTACAGTGTCCGCCTCTTAAATACGAAACTATAAAAATTGACATTACGACATTACACCTGAAGGTGGACCGCCTGTTGTGACCATCCTATCTTCGAGCATTTTTGCACACCGATATGCCATTGCATAGCGCTGACCCACTTTCGACAAAGCGGTCCTGAAGTAGATTAGTACACGTCGTACACAAACTAATACCACATGAACTTACAAAATGAAGTCCAATTCAGCTCGAAGTGTCGAAATCTGGTCCTGGCTGTTTGCCTCAATAGCGGCTTGCAAGAATCGAACGAGTACTCGTCCGGCAGTGAACCAACAAAACTATTACAAAGAGCAGAGTCAAGGCGCTGTCATAGCCAGTGTTAGTTCAACGTACTGAACAAAATGAATCCAAAAGTGTGATGTCAAAACTCGTCGACCATACAGCATATATTAGATCCAGAATCGCACGTGCAGAGGTAAGGATCTTCAAGGCTGAGATACACCCTGAGATTCGTACATCTGCATGAGGGTCATGCAGAATAATATTTGCACTGAAAGCTACATCAATACCGTCGTAAAAGCGAGTTTCCAACGTGCTCACACATGTGATATCAGGCAGGCAGTGTAAAGGTGATTATCGACCGTGTTGTTGTTAATAGGATTCCTCAAGTGTGGCGGGAAAGAACTGAGAAAGGAGGAGATCGTGCTATCCAATTCGACAAAGCCAGCTGACATCCGGGCATCAACAGGCTCAGTCGAATTGGGGCTCATAGGTAGCGGATGAAACGTAGATATGTGCTCGTCGCCGTTGTAATGCCGCGTCCTAAACCTCATGTTAAATGTTTTGACTCGTGCTGGGAAAAAGTGTGAGTCTTTGGTTGTAACCGGAAATGCAAAACTCACATATCAGGATAGAACTCTTGATGTACATAATGAACGAATCTATTTGATTTTCGGGATGGTTGACCAACAGATCCTTGGCATGTGCCCACTGTCTATCATGCGGGGTAACAAGTGCCTTTGGGATCCGATGAGCATCGAAATAGTGCTGCCATAGCATAACATACCCCTTGTTCGTACTGGTCTCCTCGCAGCGGGAGCAACTGGGAGATGTCCGAATCGTCCATACTGTGAGCCCAGCCATTTGTACAACCATGCTGTCGTTCGTTTGCGTAAGCGAGCCAGAACGCGTTCCTTCTCATTTCGTCCTCGACTACCGTGCGCGCCGGAGGTAAGATAGAGGCTGGTCTTTGAGACACAGTTATGGAGTTGAACGGCGGGCACATGTTCAATCCCAGCGGAACCGCCAGACGCAGCGAGTGAGCAGCTGTGATAAAAAGCTAGAAGCGAGGAACCATTAGCCTCCGGTGCCGAGCAGTGCTTAACCATACATACTTCGACATGTCTAGACCGAAATTAGAATTGATTCCATAATGGAAAGAATAAACCAGACTGACTTTGAATGAGATATGTAGAACCAGCACAAAATAATATTTGCTAGATTTATATCAGTAGGACGTACAAGATAAATCCGCCGGTCTGCCTACCTTGCAAAACTTGAAGAAGGTCCTGCCCTAAAAATTCAAGTCGTTGGGCTGTATCACGAGCCAGTTTCACCTGCTGCTCTGCAAACGAATCTGGACGTTCTTCCTTTGATCGATACCGTTCGGAGAATATTTCGTCTTCCGGGAGTTTTTGAGAAACAATTAAAAGGAATTTCGGCGGCGATGAGAACGGACTTACCGGGCTCAACTTCAGACAAGTTAGGAAGGGGAGGTGAGGTAACTATACCGGTATAGAGGCTTCCCACAGCACATATGGCATGCAGGACAGGCGGCGCAGGAAATCTAGGGTGCGCCGGCGGTAATGAAAGTGAGGCCATAAAACTAGTTGCATGGAAAAGGCGAGTCGCATGGGGATGGAAGAGAAAGAAGACTTCGACTCTGAAGTATGCGTTACATGGGGTGATACAGACAGCGAAGTTGAAAACCTACAAGTGGCGAAGCAACTCTGGTTCTGGTAAATTTGGGGGCCAATTGGGCCAGAGGACATCCCACCCAGTATGTGAAGTGGCGCCGCTTGGTGTTTCGGAAATGCCTTGCTCCTGCTTGCCGAGAGGGCTGCGAGATGTGTTTCTGGACCCTGCGTACAGGTGGTGAGAATTGCCATTTGATATTGAGTGTTGCGATGGACTCGACGATTGAGCCTCGCGAGCCTGGGGTGAAAAAATGGCCTGGTGCTGAATATCATGCTCTGCTGCCGAGTTTTCCTTCTGACGCAGGAGGGCCTCGAGTTCACCTGTGGGTGGTCAGACGCTGGATTCAGAATGTGCAAGTGGCGAACACACTAATGCGATTTTCCAACCTCTCGTACTTGTTCTTGGGTGTTTCCGATGGTGCTGCTGTGCTTTCATGAACTGGAAATGGTGAGGACGGGTGCTGAGCTGAGAGCAAGGCTGCTCACCTTCGTCAAAAGTGCACTCGGGAGCGGATGGAAGTTGAGCGCCTGCAGGTGCATGGGAGACAGCATGGCTATGGGAGCGCACACAGGTCGAGCAAGGCCGTTTGGCGTCACTGTATGGGGGTCGGTCGATGTTGAGATAATCGCGACGTCGAGGACATACCATTTCTTTCGAAAAGGATGAGCAAGGAGAAATATGCAGCAGCAAAGCACTCACCAACTTCCTCCTTCGACACTGGGCCCGACGATGAGCACCTGGAGGAGCAAGAGTGGGTAGCACGACGCACTTGGTGACAGGCCTGGAGAGAGGGTGAGCCGGGAAGGGGGACGGGGGGCGGGGCCTACCTGATTACGTTTGAGGACGTTGGGGTGGGTGCCATTGCTGTGCACGGGCCCGGTTGCTGAGTGAGACGAGGAGGCGTGGTGAGCTTTGGGCATATTCTGAGCGTCAACGACAATAACGATCGGCGGTGGGAATCAACAGAGTCGGCGAATTTCAAGCCTTCGAGGGGCAGTGCTGATAAGGTAATGAAAACCCGTTGCCCTTGGCGCCGCCTAAACAGGCTGACATCCGTTGTATTCCACTAACTAAGTAATCCGAGAAATCTAACTACGTGCGTAAAATAAAACAAATCTCGAAAACAGGCATAATAACAATAATAACAATCTGTAACACCGGCCTATTCCAATGTCCGTCATGAATTCAGCTTGCCCAAACTGCCCAGGGATCCGGTCACGTTGTTCGCGGTAACATTTTCCACATTGCTCCTCAACACTGCTGCCGCAGCAGTCCATACTTCATTGAACGTTTCATCTGTCAGCGACGAGTCGTACGCGACCAGGGCGGACGTAGCGTTCTCTGCCCAAACGACTTTACTGCCCGTGCCTGTGATTGTCCAGTCCCGCAGGGCGCTTCCCTCCTCGGATCCAAAGAACAGTGACCCGGATGTCTTCGAAAAGGACGACATCGAATGATCAATGTCCGCTGGAAATATGCTGCCAAATACAGCTATTTCCAGGGCAGGGATAGACGCCAGCGACGCGACGAGCTTTGACTCGTTGTCCGGTGGCACCACCCTGTTCAGCAGCACAAAGGTCGCCAGAGCAATGGCAACATCCGTGTCAAGGGACGCCAAATAGTTCAGCATAACATGTTCCAGATGGTTCAGTGTCCCATATTGTCGAGGATTTTGGGTGCCTTTAGATGGCTGAACAGATGATTCCGGCAAAGAACTCAACAGCTGGCCGCTGCGAATGACCACACGGGGGCCAACGTCTCGGTTAAGGACCGCAGCTTGTTGAGCAACTCCTGCTGTTGTATTCGCGAACGGAAGTCGAAGGCGAAGCACATTCAAAATTCCATACAACGGTCGGTTGGGATAACATGAGGTATTGAACTCAGACACCCCCGCCGCTGCCGAAAGTCCGAATACTGTGACTTCAATATCATTGATCTGTTCGAGCTCAGATGATGACAGATTCGGATAGCATCCCAGAGGCGGCGGGAATGGTTCGGTAGATGAATTGGTCATCAGGGCAGCCACGGATTGAGACGTGGCATCGAAGGGAATTAGAAGGGGCGACGAGCTGATAATCGATAGGAAGACAGACAAATCATCCGCCCTTTGCTGCAAAACGGAGGTCCAGTATGTCGACAGCGAATCCTGGTGTTGAGTGGAGGATGCTGGAAATTCAAACTATTGAGTATGCGTTACAAAACGGCGGAGAGAACCTACCGAGCGCAAAACTATACATTCGATTCAGTGCAGAAAGGGCTGTACCGCCCACTCGACTGATCTGCTCATCAGTGGGCTGACCACCGGTGATAAATGATACGGCTTGTTGACTGATTGATTGAGTCGCAAAATTGAATGTGAAACCTGACTCTGTCACAGCGAAAGAACCAGCATCATCGGACACTGGTCCATCCGCTTGATTAGCTTCCGACCAGGGAGCATCCTTGGCGAAATCTCGCAGGTCTTTCGCGCTGGAAACGTCCTGCGATTCCACAACATTCCAAAGAATGGCAGCCTGGGCCCATTCCGTGCGATTCGGGGACTTTGACATGGTCAATGCAGGCGCAACATCAACGAGAAGAGATTGGACCGAGCAGTCATTGCCCTGTGGTAGTCCCTAGAGCGAGCCAAAGGGAATTGTAGACATAATTAAGGGTGTGGTCAGTGTCGAATAATTTGTTCATTGTAGGTGTAAGGTCCACAATGTTCTGGGCAAGCCCGTTACAGCTACCAGTAACTGACGAAGTGCACATGCAAGTAGATTCTACACTTTGAAATCAGCGGTATTGATGCTGAAGCTCAAAGAGACATACTGAGTTCGCAAGTTGTTCCAGCAAGACCAGCAGCGCATTGATGTAGGTCCTGGCCTTTCCGACTCACCGTTACACCGACAGCAACACTGATGGCAATCAGGGCGATAGCGATGAAAACACCCAAGATGATTAACTTTTTCTTACGAGAGAAATGTGAGGTGCCTTTGGTTGTAACTGAGCTGGAAGACTCTGGCGAATACATGATAGGCCCATGCTGAGATTTACGATTCCGATGCGCCTGCCAGGGTTCACTTTCCGTCGGAATGGCTCCTCCACTATATGCAGAGGAGATACCTGTAGGGGGATCGAAATGGTAGAATGCTCGCGAATCGTGAGGATAATACCCCTTTTCTAGCATGTTATTCAGTGTACCTGCCCGCGCAGCCAGGTCTGACAAAGGCAAAATTGCCTCCCGTTGCCGGTTGGCAATTTCTGCGGCGATGGGGATGTGCGGTATGATAGGAACAGGCGGTAGGGGCTTAGTTCGTCTCCAATTAGGGAGACGTTGAACTATGGATTTGCTCGTGGAGGAAACACGAGAAAGAAATGAAAGAGAAGTACTATGATTGGAATGAGTGGAATGTCGTGACTTGGGACGAGTAGGAGGGGGACGCTGCTTTGTTAGAGGCATAGTCGAGCTAGAACGAATGAACTCTTTGTAGTCTGAGCCATTTCCATCACTGTGTAATGATACAGTTCGCAACGTTGCCGGGGCGACACCGACGACGGAAGCACCGGGCACGTTAACGCCTCGAGAGAAGCTAGCTGAACGTATGATGGTGGGGGAATTGTCTTCCTGATCCGAGTAAAGTGTGTCGGAGTAATCAGTGGTAGTGGGGGGCACTTTGCCAGTGAAGGAGGTGGGGGGATGCTGTCGGGGTCTGGCACCTTGTGGTTTGCGAGGTGGTGGAAACCTTAAAGATTTCGACGGCGGAGGAGGTAAGGGAGGACGGTCGACGGGATCTGGATAGCGAGAAATCGGTGGGTATGTCATTTCTGATATGCCGCTGAATGCATCGCTGCCAATGGAAGCCCTGCGACTTGCACTATTAGGTGAAGGCGTCGAATGCTCCTGGAGCAACGAGGTAATAAATGATGTCGAAAGTAAACGATCTTCAGCATCGTCGACGTCGATGCTGGAAGCGCCATCATACCAGTCGTGAGAGGAAAAGGTGCCTGAACCTGCATAAGGGGAGATAGGCAAAGTTGAGGAACGGCTGGTCGGTAACCGATTATTAGCAGGGGCACCAGAGGGGAAATTTCGGAAGGGTGGAGATGGTTGTGACGTAGTAGATTGGTGTAAGAAAAGCGGCGCTATTATGGTACGAAAGGTTGGGGTACTTGGTGATGGAGGCGCAAACTCTGTATGTAGAGGCGTCGAGGGGATCGATGACGGTGGCTGGGGAAACTGAGATAAGCGTAGGGACTCGCCGTTGCTGATGGTGCTGTCTGCGATACCAGAGGCAGAGGTGTCCTGGGAAGCGGTCGATACATGTCGAACTAGCGGTGGATGCGGTCTCTCCGGCAAGACCATGTCAAGGTTAGAGGTCGGATCTGCACAGGTTCAGCAAGTACGTCGATAGTGAAACCAATGATGCAGCATACGGAAAGAAAGGATCCAACGAAATTGCCAGAGGTCGCCAATTCGTTACAGTGATCCTATCCAAAACTGATGGGCAAGGTTGCCGCTGTCCTGTACATGCTCTGGGAGGACGGGGAGGCCAGAAGAGTCGCGACGGACTAGAGTACGCTGCCCCGGGCAACTAGAAGAAAGAAGAAGACACGGTGGGTAAAAAGAAAAAGGCACAGGGATAGGAAGGCATATCTGTAAGGCCCTTGCCATGGCCGTTGGTTCCTGGGAATTGCTTGCGGTCATCTGATTGCGGTTCTCCCAGGGTTCTTCAATTTTCTGTTGGGAATTCTTCGGGCACACGGTTGCTTGTTGAAACGTTGATGCCCCGCCATCGTGGCAAATCTAGTTCCAGACAACAAGAATGTTTGAACACAAAAACAAGCATCCGTCGGTAGCATCAAGAATGTAAAGAAGCAAAGTCAAAAAGCATACAGGTCGTCAAAGTCGAGTAGAAACATAAATGGCGTGATATTATATGTATGCCACCATCCAACCGCATACACCTGGCCCTCAAGCGATAATGCACGACTTTGACCCTTTACTTCTGCCCCTGTCTGTCCGTGGAGGTGGATTCACTACAAATTCGTTCATCAGAATGGAATAGAACGCGGCTGTAGCAAAGGAAGAGGTCCCTTACAGACTGCTCGGATGGCTTCGTCAAAGACGGTCTTGAGGCCCTTCTGTGTCAACGCGGAGCACTCTAGATATTTCACTGCTCCGATATCTTTGGACATCGCAACTCCCTGGGCGTACTGGATTGGCGCCATACGACTGGGATGCCCGTTTAGTACATCATAAGATCATACCCCTACGGATATACTCACCGGTCTCGGAGTTTCTCTATCGTCGCAGGGTCTTCGCGTAGATCAAGTTTCGTACCAACCAGTACGACGGAGGTTTGCGGTGCATGGTGGGAGATCTCAGGGAACCACTGAGAGCATGATATGAGTGAGTATAGCGATAAGTATCTCAATCGTCGCTCACCTTGGTCCTAACGTTCTCATAGCTTGGAGGACTGACGAGGGAGAAGCAAATCAAAAAGACGTCCGTCTGAGGGTATGAGAGTGGGCGGAGTCGGTCGTAATCCTCTTGTCCAGCGGTATCCCATAACCCAAGCGAGATAGTTTTGCCGTCGACCATCACATTAGCAGAGTAGTTGTCAAACACTAAGAAAAGTTGGTGAGTATGCCCAAATAGCTATGAAGACATGGTTACCCGTTGGAATGTATTCTCCCTGTGTATCAAAATCAATGAATTGTGAAGATGGGGCAATATCAACGCACAGGAAACGCATTGGTGGTGTATGAAATGAGAAGACATGTCTACCGTCCCGTCAGATAAGAATGCACAGAAGACAGCCGTGGCGTCAGTCTGCTCACCTTCCCTACAGCGCCATCTCCCACGACGACACCTGCAGATGATCGTCAACAACAGTGCCGTTCGACCGCAGAATCACGTACATTTAATCGCTTGCATCCCGATTCTTCAGAAAGTCACTGGGACAGCAGCAGGAAGATAGGTGAATGGCTGAGAGGTTGGTGGCAGAGTAAAGTGACGGTTATCCGACGAGAACGTCTAGTTCTTGGAGACAAAGATGGCGCTGAAACAGATACGACAAGTGTCAGAAACAAGAGATGAAAGGCCCTCAAAGGGCACGATAAGCAGAAATAACGGCACCTGTCCGGTGTAAGAACAGACTGGAGAAGAACAAGGAGAAAGACAGATCAACGGTAGGGCCTCACAGTCTCAATGAAGGTTCGTAGCCCATCAGTTATCAGCTGACACCGATCACGTAAGCTGCCATCGGCCCCCGCCAGTTCTTTTGATCATCGAATAAGTAATCGGAAACTGAGAGCCTTTAACAAGACCAAAAATGTAAATGTCATTATGTTCTAGCGAGCGCGTTACAGCAAAGACCAAGAGACAAAAGATAAATATATCCCTGCTCATGGTAAAACTTCCTCTCTGCATTGTCTTACATGTAGTAACGTTACCGTACTGCCAGTGGCGCCGCCTCTGATAACTGTGTGGTGGGGGAAAATCGAAAAGCTGATCTACATGCACTGACAGTGGTCGTCGGACCGCAAGCTAAAGATAATTCAGAGCCGGAGATATGAATAGAGAATGCAGGCACACCGGTGACGGACATACAACCGCCGTTGTTGCGCTCTTTTTCGAAAAATCTAGACGTCCATTATACACGTTAACGAACTCAGATCCGAAAGGTGATGCGTGGTCTATTCTGTGATGAGATATTGGGATCTGCACGTCTTATCTCATTGAGCAATTTCAAGAGTGCTGCCAGAATATACGTTCAATAAGTGGCACGCGAAGCAACGCGTCAAAAAGCACGATATCCAGCTAGCAAACAAGAGTGAATAAAATGGTATCAACGCCATAAAAATGAACAGATTCGTGTCATCAGTGGTCCAGATGGATACTGCTTTGGTGTTATGCACTTTGCCATCGGGTACGCCACGGGAACGTTGTTTGAAAACTTAAGAGCCAATCGTAATAAAGTTGCTCAATGGTGTTCGTTAGCAGTAGAAGCGTGTGTAGACCGCAGTACCTGAAATAGATGGAAAGATGAACAAGCATGATTTCAGAGTCTGATTGTACACATACCAGCAACAAAGATAGCGCTACTGAAGGAACCTGATCAGGAAAGGGCCCATGCATTCCATCGAAGGGGACCATAACGGCCCCCTTGTGCGGCCCAATGACGGCCAATCGATGGACGGTAAACCCCTTGCACCACAACACCAACTTTTGCCAACTTCTTTGGCTGCTAGGAGCCAAAGACTTCAGCAAATTGCAGGCACCATCTCAACGTCACACCGGCTGTCTCCTCAAGTCTCCCGAATCGGCGTAACTAGAGATGGTGGAAGGATGGGCTTCGAATGGTAGATGAGAATCTTCTGGCATGATTAGGTAGGAATTCGGTGAGGTCGCTCTCAGTCTGGAAACCAAAGCTCGAGTCGTTGAAAGCAGCTACACGGGTCCGTTTGCCGTGATCAATTCCTCAGATAATGAAGAGACCCAGACGTACGGTCCATCATTGTCGACTCATGTTCAACGAGCTGATACTGGCAAAGAGAGATAGCGTGGCGTGACAGTTGATACGATGATGAATGAAAATGATTCCGAGCACCGATTCGTTAGTAAGATGAACCTGCCAAGGGATAAGAACTTACAATACCAGAAGATCTCATGGGCATAGAGAAAATGTTCGCATGTGATCGCTCTGACAGGGCGCAGAGACGCCGTCAATATCAAGAGGGGAAAGGCACTGATCGTCACTAGTCCCATTCGAACCCATAGATGTTCATTTTACCCTGCAGTGTGATGGCAAGCAGGGCCTTTGTGGGACAGGGAATAGGTCGAATTTTGGAACTACACGAAGGAAAACCCTTGGTTCATTCAGTACGCGCGGAGATAGGCGCGATAGACCCTATATCCAACGTGTATCCAGAGCAGCAGAAAGTACACCCCGACTATCATGCATTGCATGTAGTGGAGCTACAGCATATCAACACGGGGATATAATGAAGATCATAGAGATACGAACCTTGTCGGGACTGATGTCTGTAATTACCAGGTTGAGACGAGCACTGAATTCAAGGTTCAATGGGAATCAGTAACGTACATAGCAAAAAAAATTTCCGTGTGTTAGCAACGGCGGAAACTGCCTCGTGGGAAAGCTCCCAGCGCGGCCACCGTGGAATATAGGACCAAATGTCCCATCGGCAGGTGTACCTATGAGGGGGATATGTCACGATTCAGCGAAAGGTCACTGGCGATTATCACTGTTGCCACATTCCCTAGTAAGCGGTGATACGATGTGGAAGCAGACGAGGACCTCTGCAACACTGAGGGGAATGACAGTGACCAGGGTCGAAAGAATGCGGTAAAAGTCGAGGTATAGTCAACGGCGATCTCTTGAGCTGTATCTTGTTGCTCTCGGAGCCTTCTTATGGCGTAGTTGGTATTTCCCAGCAAGAAACGATGCGAGTTGACAGATAGCGATGGATGTATCGAAGCACGAAACGAGCCACCATAGCTGAAAGGGTACTCGCCCGTTATAGCATTTATGCTATTTCCTATCCCAGTAGTTACGGGGGCCATAGAAGACCTCAGAAATAGCAGAGGAGACATCCACAGGGGGAGAGGGCATGGAAAGGAACGTAGCTAGAAGTCGACTGGTAAATGAGAACGAACTGGGAAAAGAACGAAGCAAGCCAATGGTCACAGCACAGTGATCATATCCTACCAGGTATGTCAGATATTGGGGGCAAACTGCCAGTTCCGAGCGTCCTTGGAGCAGAGATTATAAAAGTCTGTTGTGGAATTGAACAGGCCGAGCGTGTAGTGGTGGTCATTGAGGCACGTCTGGCTGAGATTAATGACGCATCGATGTGAGAATTACGTCAACAAGTACAAACTCAGGTTTGTTCCCTTTTATCATGTCTTCTCGGAAACGGAAGGGCCGCCAAAACAGGTCGAGTCACCATGGACCACACCTGGCTCCACCGTCTGATGCCTCTTCATCAGCTGGTCAGCTCTTCATCCAAGCGTATGAAGCAGACATAATACGAGGTCCTCGCGCAAAATCGGCTGCAATATCTTTACAAGTGGACATTGGTGGAAGCCATTCGATAGGCGATGGTCTTATACGCTTGGGTGAGCCTCGGGATGACGCAGACGAATACAAAAGAGCTTGGGTGGACAGGTATGAGCATTCCCTGTCATCTCAATACGCTCTGAATTGGTAAGATTTGCATATATATCTAGCTAAGGGCTCCGATTGTTTCTTTATTTTATCGATGGACCGTAACAGTTCTGACAACTTCGTTGCTACAGATACGATGCTCGCCTGCTTCTATATGATATAGACATTGAACGTGCAGGACGTTATGTCCTTCCAGAATCACCTGGCGGGTGGTCTGATCTACCTTCAGACACGGAAGACACATTTTTCTTTTCTCCCGAAGAAGCGGATGACTACCATCGTGAGAAGAAGAGACGCCTCAATGATGAAGCTAGAGAGGAGCGATTACGCGCGCGTCTCGCTGAGGATGGGGAAGAGGATGAACAATGGGGAGGGAGTGACGAGGAGGTACGGCTTCCTACTCATTAAAGTGCACCCTCGAATTTTTGACTCTGTTTCCAGCCCGAAGATTCGGTGAAAGAGGTTATGCGCCGGACTGCAAAACTTATTTTATCAGCAGCGAACCCAACGCAGATGGAAATGAAGGTCCTAGTTGATTTCGGTGACAAACAGCCAGCTTTTGCATTCATGAAAGGCCGGTGGAGTAGAACGTGGAAAACTGTTAAAGCAACGACACGACTGCAGTTGGCGGAGGAAGAAATGCAGAGAAATACCAGCGCCGGGCTGGGTGGGCTTGCGGATTATGGAGACAGCGACGCTGAAAGCTTAAGCTCAGATACCGGATAAATGCGAAGTCTCCAGAATGCACAAATTAGTATGGGTATCCACGAATATGTTGTCCAGTCCAACGAACTATCGTAACATTCATGTGTCGTTATCTCCGACCCAATCCTCGTAGTCGTCATCATCCTCGTCCTCGTCATCTTCCTCTTGTACTGCAACAATGTAAGCGAAAAAGGGATACGAAGAAGTAGTAAATACTTGCCTTGCTCCAGTAAACTGGCAAGTTGTCCTACATAACAATTTGCCGTTACCCTCAGCTTGTGGTCAGAAATAATAGCGTCTACTACCCGGAAATGCGCCGGGTCTGCTCGAATCTCCTCCAGACTCTTCGTCAATTCGCGGTGGAGTATGTCGAGTCTAGATACATGTTCATCGTAGTTCTCGCCCCATGTGGAACCTGCCACGAGTCAGAAAACATCAGTGAAATTGGACAACTTACGCACCAGGTTCTTCTATCATCACCGGTTCAGGGGTTACAGGGCTCTCGGGAAAATGCTCTGTCCATTCCCGATCATCTGCCCACGATACCGTCTTTACAGAATCTCCGACGCTGGACCGCTTCAACTTGATGCAGCTCCTGCGGCGGACCAAAGGAGGTCTAGGTACAGGCGGTTCCGGCATAGGTGTGATGACAGGCGGAGTCTCTGTTTCGAGAATATCTTTGAGCAGAGATTGATCTGATATTCGTAAAAGGTGCGGGAGTGGTGGTGGTGACGGAGGAGGTGTCGGTGCTATTGTTGAAGAATCTGAAGAACCATGTTGTTCCTCGGTATCGGCAGGAGGAGGACTCGTGTCAGCTGTGGGGACAACCTGCACCACTTCGGCGTCAATATGCTTCGTGGCTTCAAAGGCAATCATGTCCTCCGGCATAGATGGGGGAGGCTCTGGTATTTCTAAGTTGATCGGTGTGGGTATCTGTGGTGGTGATGGCTCCTCCTTGACAGTCTTTGTCAGAGAAGAAACTGCGCGACTCGACGTCGGCGTATTCTTGAGTGAATTTGGTCCTCCTTCCTTCAGAGAAGAGGGACGGCCTGATTTCAGGGCAGGGGCCGTGGACGGTGCTGACGCAGTGAGGTCAGACTGCGTCGCGCGTGCACACCGGACGCAACAAGAGTTTCGCGAATGCGCTTTCTGCACGGTAGGACGATGAGCAGTCGATCTACCTTTGTGTCGCGACTGCTCTTGGTGGAACCAGGTTTCCATCTCTTTCAAACGAAAATCTTCGGGCGCGATCAGGGTCTGGAAGACAAATGGATCTCCTCGACCAATTCGCTTGGGGGGAATTACCCTCGATAATCGCTGGCATTTGCGTATCATGCGGTCCTTTGCACAACAGATAGACAGGATAAGTCAGATACCCCAAGGAAAAGGAGAGTAGACGACACCTTGAGATGCCTGATCTCCAGAATTCGCTCCCAGGAGACAGTAGCGTGCTTCTCCAGCTCCAATACTTCGAGCTTCAAGAGCTGCTCGTACATCGACGCGACCGACGGGGGCAAAAGAACCTGCGACCAAAAATAAAGCAAAAAAAGTGGGATCATAAGGATCAACAGCGTACCTTGAGCTCATTGGGTGTATCGGTAGTCTGGATGTACCTCCAATTTCTCGCAGTGGTTGGATCATAGGGCTCTAGCTGGCCTCTGACTGGACTGACCCGGTAATAATCAAGGTGGTAGGCTGAGGAGTGGAGCATGCGAGTTGGGTACCCACAACATGTCGGCCTGACAAGCCTGATATATATATGCGCGAGCCGGTCCTCGTGGTAAGTTTCTCGTAAATTGACATTCCTGTATCAGAAACGAACCTTCCTCATTCAAGCCACGCGCCGCCATGAGGCGAAAATCTGGCAATATTGGCATGACATTAAGGGCTAGCAAGGCAACTAATTTCGTTACCTTCGATGGTCCTGAATGAGCTGTAATATTGGAGCGTAAGCTTAAGCCGGTCAGGGAGGACATAGCCGGAAGAAGATAATCACGTTCTAAATTCTGCAAATAATGATATACTTGGAAATAACCTTGCAACCCCACTCTTTTCTTCTTGCCATCGTGCAGCGGCGCCATGGCTGTCGCTCGATACGAGTCCTTTCTCCTCAAGAATGTCTCCACAATATCTTCGCTTGAATCCTCCCTGAGATCTGTCACCTGGTTTCTGCCAGGTCGATTCAAGGATGCTGAGCTGGCTTCTGAAGCACGTCAGTAGACGCCCGTTTCTGTTGATGTATGCTCAAAAATTTCCCAGTGTCAACGTTGCTCAATGTGATGAGCATGTACCACGACACGCTGCTTGCCAAGGTCGTGCGAAGTGATCCCAAATACCACCCACTCATTCCAACCTCACTGCATTCGCGTTTCACAAGAGCATGGACCGAAAAGAGCAACGTGTACAAATGGATTGCTCGGACGCTAGAACTCATACGGTATACGGAGCTGGTCATCGAGATGGGCTTACACCGGAAGGTTTCCTCACAGAACCGGTGGCGGAGCATACTGTTCCTTGAGGCGATCAAGTACGTCCTCATACCATTATCGCTTTCTCCGACTTTAATTTTCGTTTTAGGGCTGTCCTTCGCCTCTTTCTTTTACGGATCACAAGGAAACCATTAATGTCGCCTCCAATACCTGAGCGAGACTTCGATCCTACTGCATTGCCGCCTTCCCCAGCGTCCAATGCTTCATCTCCTACACTCGCACCCTCAAGCCCTTCATCTTCACCTCCTGTAACGCCGGACCATCTTAAAAATAACCACACACCCTTGTCACCGCATCCGTTGCTGGTCTCTCCCCCACCTTCTCGATCCGAAAGCACCGTTGAGGATTATCTTCTCCCCAAGGCATTGACATCGTCGTCAGTCAAACCATCTCTATCTCTCGTCAGAACGCTATCTGCGCCTCAGGAATGGCTCTCAGAAATTGTGTACATCTTGAGACCTCTTGTCTATGGTACGACTAGTCTACTCGAGTCTCCCGATGTGCTCATAAATGATTGACAGCTACACTACTATTCACTGACCGACGTTCTAATCGTGCACTTATGACCGCGTTGGCTATGGAACTAATATCACGGAGCCTACGACGGACTCCCTCCACCTCCGCTCAGCTTGAGCGTTCTGAATATGGAAGAAGAGACAAGGACATGATTTGGTATCTCTTGCGTGGCTCTATTTGGGAAACTTACACACGGTACGCGGGTCTGCATCGCGTTGTCAGTTGGTTATTAATCCTACTCTTTAGACCCAAGTTGGAAGCGGTAGCTGAAAAGACGTCTCATGCGCCATTGCTGGGACTATTCGGTGCTTTGATGAAGGATTGGATTCCCTTGATCGACGAGTATTATTACTGTACGTCTTATTATGCTTTTCATCTCTTCTCCGGCTGACCGTTGTTTGTCGCAGATACCGCACCTTAGGGAGCACGTTGAATAGCGCTTGGATCCTTCGATATCGAGGTCCTAAGCGCCTTATCCACTTATCGTTGTATTATGTAGCTGTCCTATTCGAACACATCTGCGTACGTACGGACCACCACCGGCCCACCGGCTAAATCATCAGTACCAATGTGACACCCATCTGATCCCCTTTAGTTTTCATCTTTCCCTCAGATAACCATGTCGGAAGCGCCTCAGATTCGTCGCATCGTGGTATGCGCTTTGACTTGCCTTCTGTATCCATGTTAGTTAAAAGCATAGACCTGCCACAATTCGGGAGGGCAAGGTACCATCCAAAGCGACACTACCTTGCAATGGGCGGTGAGTTAAATATATATCGTGATTTTATATTTGCTTTATTCAGCGCTCAATCTCAGGACATTCCCGCTGCTCAAGGGGGACGAGCCGCACCTATTTGGCGTACATTGGATTCTCTTCCCACTAAGGACAATAATTCCTCGTACGTTTCGAACGAACATGATGCTTCTGAGATCTGAAATTCTTCGTCAATCATGAAGCGAAGATGGGGGACAGAGGACCCTCGACCCTTCCATCAACATTGGACTCGTGCCCTCGAACGGGTCCAACTGTGCGGCTACCGAGTTAGCGCCTGGTGCTGTAACACCGATGGTAGGATCCACTGTTTCCGTTGATGATTATCATCTGCACTTATGTTCATTTCAGCATCGGACCTCGTCTTTGGACTACGATATTCTTGGTATGTTATTGATGTCTCTGCGCTTCACTGATTTCATTACGATTTCACGTTCGTAGTTCACGGACAAGTTGTATTAGTCATGGAGGATGGCACTGAAAGGTTGCTCGATACTCCGGGAGACACAGTCGTAATGAGGGGCGCCTTGCATGCATGGAAGAATCCTTCCGAGACTACCTGGGCACGTTGGGTGACTGTGCTGCTGTCTGCAGAACCTGTTCAGGTGAACGGGAACGTTTTGGTACCTCAGTTGGGTTGAGCCGACCGGCCCGGAGGCCCGGGTTGTACATTTCCGCTCATTGTAAATTGCTACCCATTCCTCCATCCACTAGTAGTGATGTCCCCGTGATATATTTCGCTAGATCGCTGGCTAAGAAAACGACGGGACCGGCAATGTCGTCGGGGGCTTGTGACATTAATTTGTTGATCATCTGAGTGCGAACATAACACGAACCTCCCAGGCGACCGAGTGCCGTCCGTTTTATCATGTATTCCCGCTTATCGGAATCAGATAAATCTTCCTTGTTGATGTCTGTAGCTATCGTACCCGGGAGAACTGCGTTGGCTCTTATGCCATACTTGCCGAGCGCTATGGCGCAGCTCTGCATGAGGGACAATATCGCGGCTTTCGTTGGCGTATAGTGGCTGGGAATTGATAAGCATGCAGTTGCGAGAATTTGTATGAAGAAGATACCATTGGAATTCGCCACCAAAGAACGCAGAAATCGAAGAGATTGCAACAATCGCGCCGCCTTGGGGAGTCTGGTTCTTCATTTGATTTGCGACGGCTGTCATAGAAGTTAAGCGGATAATTAGGAGAGTGTATTTGTTCGCATTACCTTGTACGATATAGAATGATCCATCGAGGTTAATCTTCCGTGTTCGTTCATAGATTTCGAGAGGCATGCTGAGAAATTCGTGGAAAGGACATATTCCAGCATTGGAGACAAGAACATCTATACGCCCAAAGGTATCGATGCCTGATTGGACAATCTGATACAAGATATTCAATAAGGATGATTGCTGAATACGATCCCCCTACCTTGGTTGAAGTAGCGGGATCAGAAATGTCGCCATATACTGTAACAACTCGAGTATTGTAGGATTCAATTTCAGCTTTCAAAGACAAGATCTCTTCTTCTGTTTCAAAGTAATGCAAGACCAGACCAGAAGCACCATGTTTAGCAAATTCTAAAGCACTGCGAAATGTTGTCAAGACCTTTGAATGTTATTGCAAAAAAGAGAAGGCATACCAGCCGCGACCGATCCCTCGAGATGCACCGGTAATACAAACCACTTTGTTAGAAGCAAGGATCATTGAGAAAGAAGATATAGATCCGAGAGGATCGACAAGTAGGGTTACCGGGACGATTTAAATAAAGAGGTCAGTGCCCGGACCGTCCTTTCCGTTGTTCTGGTCATATGCAAGCCCTTTGTAAATGGTTTCCCGGATATACGTTTCTATCAGTTATCTCTGGAGCATCTGATAACTTGTGAGAGATAGTTAAGGCTGCATTTGAGTTCTGACTCGTTCTGAGTGCGCGATCCGTGGTGTCGAGCAGAAGACTATAAGATTTTCGAGTCCGGGGATAGACAGGAAGAGAGGAGTAAATCTTAATAGCATGAAACTCCAATTTCATGAAACCGACAGCGCTGAGGTGATTCACGTATAGCTGGCGGCTGCATGTACATTTCGTAGTTACAGTGAAGGGTTGTGAAGGTACTATGGCCCCGAAAAGGAAAAAGTGGACGTACGCACAGGCAAACAAGACCAAATAGCCGCTCTCGAAAAACGACCATGTCTTCGCCAAACGGTAAGATGGATGTCGACAAATCCCCTGCCCACAGGTCGTACGTTATCCTTCCTTGACAGTGCATTACAACAGTTGATCATCTTTCTAGGTCTCGTAACCACTCTACCGACACCTTGCGCACCAAGCGGTCTCATATATCTCATTCCCGAGAAAGAGAACGGAGGGATAGGCGCCGTGATGATGAGAGGAGAAGGCGGAGTCGCAGCCGGGACAGAGGAAGTGACAGGGCTAGAGATTCTACTCGTTCTGGAGACCACTACAGGGACAGAGAAAGAGAAAGAGAGAGGGACAGGGACCGTCGCAGAGATCGGGATAGTCATCGAGGAGAAAGGGACCGGGACAGAGGGGAAAGTCGGCACAGTCACCGTGACCGTGACTACGACCGCGATACCAAGGACCGGCGCAGGAAGCGAAGTGAGCACCTAGATGATCCCGATGCTCCTGAGCCGGAGGAACGTTCGAAGAGGGCCAAGATTTCAGACAGTGGCTCGCCTCGCCCTCCCTCTCGAGACAGCACCAGAACATCAGACCGCAGGGACCGTTCCAGTGACCCCAGAAACGGAGATAGATACTCGAGGCCACCTCGCGATCCGCGAGATGAGTTCAACGATCCCCCCCGTTCAAGAAGGGACTATGGTCGGAGGGACCGTCGGCCCCCTGATGACACACCCCCTTCTCCTCCACGCGCCAAGAGTCCTCCCCCAATCAAGTATGTCTCTTTTTGTCAGTGTAGATTCTTTTCACTCATTGATCAACAGAAGACCGTCTCCTTCTTACGAAGTTCCCGTTGACGAGCCATACAATCCTGATGAACCCAAAGAAGACGACTCGGAAGCCCGATCGGTATTCGTATCCCAACTAGCAGCACGGCTGACAGCCCGAGATCTAGGTTATTTCTTTGAAGACAAACTTGGGGATGGCACAGTTATGGATTCAAGAATTGTTACAGACAGGCTATCGCGTCGTTCTAAAGGGTATTTAAGACTCTCATTATATTTGCCATTATCTATCCTGATCTCTACCTTCCAGAATCGGTTACGTCGAGTTCCGAACAGTGGATCTGGTGGAAAAAGCCTTGAACCTTTCGGGCACCGTTGTCATGGGTTTACCCATCCTGGTACAGTTAACTGAATCGGAAAGGAACCGGCTTCATCCAGGTGATGGGTGAGTGCAAACAGGAGCACAGTGAGATATGGTTGGTCACTGACCGTCTCCTAGGAATCTCAATCTTCCTCCAGGTGTCAGTGCTCCGCATGGTGCCATGCAGTACGTGTTAACTTTGTCTTGGACGGAAACGTACATTGACGACTTGATAGACTTTATGTGGGATCCCTGCACTTTAACCTCACAGAGTCGGACATCAAACAAGTCTTCGAGCCATTTGGAGATCTCGAATTCGTGGATCTCCATCGTGATCCTATGACGGGCCGCAGCAAGGGCTACGCTTTCGTTCAGTAAGCATCTACGTCACTAATGCGTCTATTCTTGTTAAACGAGCAACAGATATAAGCGGGCGGAAGATGCCAAAATGGCGTTAGAGCAAATGGAAGGATTTGAACTTGCTGGGAGAACAGTGCGTTGACTCTGATACCACTTACTGCTTTGACTTTGACTTATCTTTCAACTTAGCTACGTGTTAATACTGTTCACGAAAAGGGCACAGCTAGATATACCCAACAAGACACCTTGGATGAAGTTGGCGGTATGTTGCAGTCATGCATTTTGACAAATCGTTGACGCTATTTCAACCATAGGTGGTAACTTGAATGCAGCTTCTCGTCAGGCGCTAATGCAGAAACTTGCTAGAACTGAAACTCCCATTGCTATCCCCGAGCCAGTGTAAGTGACGACGGAAAGAGCAAAATAAGTGTCTGACTAACCGATTGATAGAGTAAGGCCTGTTCAAAGCTATGGAGTCTAGGTCTGTCCTTTTGAAGAACATGTTTGATCCTGAGGAGTATGTCATTTTTTCGTCGACCTTTGAAGCCTTTGCTCATTCAGACATTCCAGGGAGACCGATCCCAATTGGGACAAAGAACTAGCTGACGAAGTCAAAGGTGAATGTGACAGCAAGTACGGTAAAGTGCACGCCATCAAAGTCGAGAAAGAATCTCAGGTAATAGTATTCTACTGTGTATCAACGTCGCTGACATTGTTTAAGGGTGAAATTTACGTCAAATTCGACGTCGTGGATTCGGCACGAAAAGCGATACAGGGCTTGAATGGTCGCTGGTTCGGTGGCAAACAAGTATCAGCAAACTTCATCTCGGATGCGATAATGCAAGCCCACCAGTAGCCGGTTAAGAAAACTTCAGCAGCTTGAGAGATGTTCCGTCTTGGAACGCTACTAAAATTTATCCTTCTCACCACACAGATACACATTTTACAATTCGTTTGATCGTGCTTCGTTCCTTTCTCTGTGACTTGTATCTCAATTTATGTGTTGTGCAGATTATATGATCAATGCAGAGCGGCGATCCGTACGCCACATGCACTCATAGGCAGGTTTCATTGTTGACGTCATGAGCGTCTGCGGCTTCCTTCATTTCTGCAATATAGATGTTCAACGAGTTATGAAGACTATTGTTGCGTCGCCCCTACAAGGCGCAGACGCCGAGACACTAAGACAACCCGACATCTGCCTCGATACTCCTGGAATAGGATGCAGGTATTGGCAATATTCTCGTTGCCAACGCTCCTACTAACTACAGGCCAGAAATAGCGATTGGTAGATTTTGAACAAGGTTCATATCTGCGGTGTCATACAGCCAGGTATCGGGTCCTTTCTCTCAAATCGAATTGTTCCCCCTCCTGTTCTATGAGCCATGTCTAATACATGTACCGGAACTCAGGAGATTTATGACCACCCCCAAGTGCTTCTGTATGGACATCGGTTGCCGTGAAATTATCACTGACTCCTTGGACTTTATTCCTTCTTCTATTTTCGAGACGCATCCATATTCCCGTTCTGCACAAGAATTCTGTCAAAGCTTAAGAGAAATGCCAACACCAAACATACCCTGCTACAAGTATGAGGCAGAAACCACCAAATGCCGCTGTGTGGCCGAATCTTCAGAAAAATTTCCGAATCATAACTTCAATTAACGTCACCTGAAGTTGCAAGGGCTGTATTAACCGAGATGCGGTCAGTTGCACTGGCCACTTTAAACGGGCTTGAGAATAGGAAGTACCTGGGATATACTTGGGCTCGTCCTGTGCTCTGAAAACATTTGTAGAAATTAGGCCTGATGCGTTAGCGATGGCAACTTTATGAATATGAGTAACTCGCGTAAGCAATTGTCGGTGTGTCGCATACCCATTACCGCTGTGACAACTGCGCGCCGGGACTCCTGAGGCGTATTGTTATTGTACCAAGTTGCAACTAACACGGATGGCGCCGAAGCCTAGAGGAGGGATGAAACAACGTGTTCATTTGCAAGTGTAATAGACGTACCCCCATAGTCAAGAGAAAGCAAGCGAAGTATGCAACCTGTACAACGTCAATCATACCCTTGCAGGTCTAGTTGATGGAGCTTACCCCCTTGTGTACTACTACGTCGATGGACCCAAGGACAATAAATCCAACTAGAGTTGTCGCCAGAGGTATACAGATGTGTATCGAGCGCTCCAAGAAGTAGTCCGATGAAAACGTGAGGACCAAGAGTGACACTGTCCCGACTATATTCGGCGCGACCGTGTATAAATTCGTCTTGATCGTGGAGTATCCTAAGCTTGCTACGATCTGGGGAAGGAAGTTATTGACAGAGGCCAAAGGGACACCCAGGCTCAAACTGATAATGGCCCAGAGCCAGTACAGTGGTTCCTTGAGCGGCCTGAAGGCATCACGAATATCTAGTTTTTCGTCGACCGTTACAGAAGAATCTGCCAAGATACGTGACCGGGCTATGGCCTTCTGGCGTTCAGTGAGGAAAGACCAAGTAGATGGTGAGCGGGGAAGCCAGAAGTAAGCAAATATGGCAAAGGCACAAGTGCTTGCACCTGTAGAAAACGGTGTCAGCGCGCGCAATACAGTATTGGTTTGTTGCCTGCCTTCGATCCAGAACAGGTATTGCCATCCGTGGTGCTTCGGATTTTTAATCTGAAAGACTCCGAATGCGATAAGACCTGGAGATATTTCACGAAGTAAAATAAGTGAGAGAACAGATTTCAAGTATATGGTTAGTACCCGAAAATGCTCCAGCGATCGCAGCCGCAGCTTCATAAGACGACAAAAATTATTAGCCAATACACAATACAGCAAAACCTGACCTTACCATAGAATAGGCCAACACGAGAAGCAAGCTCGCTACGCTTGTAGAACGTTGATAGATAGAAGACCTGTTGATACGGCAAGGTTAGTCGAAGAGTGGCACCGGCGTTCAAGTGTATGATCTGTCTTACCACACCAGGCAGCATCGCAGACTCGAAGATACCAAGGAAGAAGCGAATGGCAAATATCTCTGTCTTTTGATCAGACATTACCTCACGACAGGACCACTGGACCTACGAGAGAAATTCTTTGCTATACCAGCAAAGAGAGACCTGCCAAATACAAGAGTCAAGAATAGCCGAAGCATCGAAGAAGGTGACGAACATGGATCCCTGCATACAAATACAATAAGGGCCCTGATAAGTCGAACATCTATGACAAGTCACGTACAAATCCTATCATCATCAGAGGCAGCACTCGAGCAGCAGAAAACCGTTTGACCAGAAGACTGATCGGGGTACCAAAGCTAGATATCACAGATATTCATCGGCGGTCATTCAAACTTGGAAACCTGCTTACAGACAGAAGGGGACCTGTACGTTGTGGTGAGTCGCCTAATGTGCGCGGATGAATGGATACATACATAGAAAATCATCACAAGAAGATAGTACTGTGTTGGGATGTCAAATGTATATTACTATAATTCTTCGGTGACGCCATACCTGATTCCCTACTAGGCCAAGGTCCTAAGGAGAGCATTAAGAGAAGCCTCTCAACGTGGTGATTATTCACTGACGTGGTCCCATCCATCTGTCTTCGCATTACCTACATTTCCCTTGTCAAGGGCATTGCAGAGGTACCTGGTTGTTAATGTTAGACTGCCAGCTACGACCTGATACCAATAAATAACCTAGGATTCTTACATGAAAGTCAAGGGCTGGCAGGATACAAATGTCAAAAAGGTGCAGAAGATGACGCTCTTCATCGGAGGAGAACTGCAAGCTTTCGGATTCACCATCTGTGAATTTGTTGTCTTTGGGGAGGGTGGCTCTAGTGTCTTCAATATCGTCCATGGGAAGAGAGAAGGAATGTGTGATCACATGGGTGTTCAGTGGGCGCTACGGGATATTTAAATGTGCTACTAGTGCTTCAGGCTAGTGGTACCAGCACATGTGCAGCGCGGCGACTTATCTGTGGCCATGCTATCACAAGACGTTTGGGAAGGACCGGTGCTTCCTGAGCAGATAAGAGAGAATACAGATAATCGCACGGAAATTCGTTCATCAATACATCAAGCTCTATCTTCCTCGTTGAAAGCATCCATCGGTCACATGATGAACGGACCAGAGCCGATCCCGGACCGCCCATCCGAAATTCAAAGGGAAAGTTTGAACGGAAAGAGCAAAGGTCTTTTCTTCGTCAGCAACCGCTATCATGTCCATCGAAAGAGTCAATTCCCCTGAAAACTCCTCATTCACCCACATACTTTGTAAGCCTGTTCCCAACGACAGTCCTCTCCTTTGCAGATCTTTCCTGATAAGTACTTCAGCTCATGCAACCAAGGTTTCCGGCCTGGGATTGATCTTTCTTAGTGGTACAACTCCCGTCGACAAGACCGGGACGCTAGTTCCAGGAGGAATAAAAGAGCATACAGTTCGTCGATATGCTTTAATGTCGCTGACCACCATCTGAAAGCCAGGTATCAATAGACGCAGTGTTTGAGCAACCTCGGAAATGTCCTGGCGGCATCGGGCTCTTCGTGGGAGAAGGTTATTAAGGTTAATATATATTTGAAAGACATGGACAACTTTGCGGCCATGAACGAGGTTTATGAAAAGGTGAGACGCAAGTGCCGCCTCACAGATATCTTGGCTAAATTGTATCAGACGCTGCCCAACCCAAAACCATCCAGGACATGTATCCAGGCCGCCAAGCTCCCAAATGATGTCGACATCGAGATCGAAGCCATCGCGGCTGTGTAGTATGGAGTATGTAGTGAATGCAAGTAAAAGAAGTGAATCAAATCCACAAAGTCAAAGTCAATGGCCATCTTTCCTAGAGCAGAATAAGTAGTACTGGGAGACACAGGCTTGCAGAAGGTAAGAGTTCGCAAAGACGTGGATCAAGCGGCGGCAGCTTAGGAACGGAGTGTCCGATGCCAGCCGACGTTCAGTGGAGGCCAAATACAGCGTCACACGTGGTGTGCAAATTCAAATCCGATAGTCAGAACCCATACACCGCCAGAAGCCCTTGCTTCGACTCAACGTACCTGCTTGATACAATGCCCACACAAACGAAGACGCCGATCGGCCTATTGACCAAGTCGTCAAAGGCCACCTTGGTCGAGGAATTTGTAGGGAAGTCACTAGATGGTCTAAGGACCCCAGCTATGATCATCGACCGGAAGATATTTTCCGAAAATTGCGCGAAGATGCATCTAAAGGCGGCGGATTGGGGTGCAGGATTCAGAGCGCATCTGAAAACACACAAGGTAGTATCGCCAATCTATCCGAGGCATCGAGTATTGATTCCAGGGATAGACATCGGAAGGAGCGAGACTTCAGCTCATCTCCAGCGTGGATAAGACCGACAGAGTTGTCGTGTCGACCTTGATGGAGGCCTGGGAGGTAGTAAACGCGGGTCTCGTTCAAGATGGTGCTGTGAAAGACGTCAGTGATTACTATTTTTGTTCGACAATTGTTGAGGCCAGGATAACAGATACTGTATGGCCTACCCATTCCCGTTAATAAGATAGCGGATATGTCGGGGTTATGGGACACTATAGCTGTAGATGGCGGCATCGTGCGAATTCTGCTGGACCACCCTGATCAAGTGAAATACTTGGATGAATTTGAGAAGCAGCGCACAGCACCTAGGAAATGGTCAGCTTTCGTTAAGATTGACGGTGGACAAAAGTAAGAGGAGTTCCGCTTGAATGTAAACTGAAACTGACCGTACCACAGACGGGCAGGTGTCTCGACCATCACTCCTCACTTCGAAACTCTCCTAACGGCCATCTTGCAATCTTCCTTCGTCTCGGTCTACGGCTTCTATGGGCATGCTGGGAACTCTTACGCGTCAACTTCGCTTTCAGAAGCCTCGTCCTTTCTATCCGGTGAAGTCCAGGCTGTGAATGATGCAGCGGATGCGGCGTTGGCGATATTGAAGAAATTAGGCCTGGATGCTCCGGAGACACCCTTCGTGTTGTCGGTCGGTGCGACACCAACGGCACATGCGGCAAGTGCAGAAGCGAGGGCGACTCTTTCTACATTGCTTCACGGCACGCTCGAACTCCACGCAGGTACGCGACCGTCCCACCGAAGCGTACTTGTCTGCTGATAAAATGGCCAGGAAACTATCCAATGCTGGATCTGCAACAACAACACACGACCCTGATAAACAGGTCGCAGATTGCGCAACGCGTCAGAACCACGGTCATCTCTTATTATCCAGGACGAGGCAAGGACGGTACAGATGAAGCGCTTATTGACGCTGGCGCAATCGCGTTTAGCAAAGACACAGGACCATCAGGAGGATACGGAGACGTGCTTGGCAAGGCCTGGCGAGTCGGTCGGATATCGCAGGAACACGGTATCCTGACACGAACAGACAGCAGTGGTCCAAAACTGCAGCTGGGCGAGGTGGTCGACATCGTTGGACAACATGCATGTTTGATCGCTGCGGCGTACCCTTGGTATTACGTAGTCGACTCGGACATCGAGAATGGGGAGAAGATAGTGGATATGTGGGTCCCGTGGAAAGGATGGTAGTCATGTAGATGGTATTTTAGCAGTCACATCGTCGTGACAATGCGTGACCATGTGCCTTCCCACGGCCTTGCCTATGGTGCCAGTGAGCATCGCTTGTGTCTGCTCATCACCACGATGCCGTCCAATGACTATGACTACGGTACAGAGCTAATTGAAACTTATGGTATACCTCTGCTTGCTGTGCTTGTTCTCCGTCCTAACTTTGCCTAGACTTCCTCATGAAATACATCATCATTGGTTCGTATGTCTCATGACAACAATCTACGGGAAACTCCAATAATTTCATGATCACAGGTGAAGCAGGCACTGGAAAGTCCTGCTTGCTACATCACTTCACCCACAATTCATGTCCGTATTTCGCGACCCTTCGCCCCGCCAGTCTAACGTCCCGTCGTAGTCAAAGACCATTCACAACATACTATCGGTGTCGAGTTTTCCAGTCGTACAGTTAAACTGGGTGAAAAGCGGATAAAGTTGCAGGTCCGTAGTCTTTATTCCGTCGATGCTCGCATCCTCATTTATAGATCCATCTTAGTTGTGGGACACGGCAGGCCAAGAACGATTTCGGTGGCGTGAAGTGTTCCTTCTCTCTAAATGTAGCTCATATTCGACACAGGTCAGTAACACGCAGTTACTACCGTGGTGCCGCAGGGGCAATCTTGGTTTACGACATCACAAAGTTGGTCTATCTCTTGCTCCTTTTTGTTCATTTAACCCCAATAGCTGAGTAGCCGGGACTCGTTTATAAATCTATCACGGTGGCTGGCTGATGCACGAGCCTTAGCTAGTCCGCATCTCGTAACGGTCCTCGTCGGAAACAAGTCTGATCGCGAAGAGGACAAGGAGGTAGAGTGGGCCGAGGCAAGCCGGTGGGCAGCTGAGAATGGTACACTTTCGGCTTCCCGTGGATTGATTATCGGCTTACTGTTAGCTACATCGTCAGACGTACATTTTTTAGAAGCATCTTCTCTCACCGGCGACAACGTCGAGGCACCGTTTCTCCTGGCTGCGAGATCCATATTGCTCTCGATAGAATCTGGGGCTCTTGATCCAGAGAAAGCAGGCAGTGGCGTCAGCTATGGTGATCGAGCACTACGAAGAGTCAACAGCTCCAGCCGACTGAGCTTCGGAAGTTTGAGTGGACGTCCAAGGCGAGGAACCGTAAAGCTCAAAAGCTGGATTCCAGGCAAATGTTGTTGATATATTTTCATCAACAGGGACTTTGTTACGGTATGTTCGTCCATCCCAGTCCTTCAAACACTCATGTTCTATCCGTTAGGACCGAGCCTCTCCTCGCATGCTACACTTTCCTTCTAAATCTTATCATCCCGGAATTTCATGTGTCTTCCTTTCTTCGGACTCATACCCATTCTCAGCTATACCAGCGCGTGCTCGCACTCCACAGCTCGTGGGTGTAACTATATTGTCAGGTGCATTATTATATTCACTGTATCTTCAGCCATGCATTCATTTTCTCAGCACCACTATACTACATCTACATGTTCATCTAGATCCTGCGTTGTAACTATTCGTAATTGACATTCGCCTTATAATATGTACCTTGTTGTCTGGACTGATTTCTGCATCTCCGACGACACTAAAAACGCTTTGACATTAGCGGTGGTCTATCAAGCTTCACGGGCCGGTCCGAAGATATAGGATTGCCACCTCCTTGTTTGGTGCGTAACTCGCATCAGTGACCTGATCGCTTTCACATGTTCTTCGTAGATACCGGATACTAAAAGTCTTTCCCTTACCTCATGGGCGATACAGTGCGGATTTCGCTGCATACGAGGACCGGTCAACTGACCGAAAGAAGCGACGCATTTCCCATTGATATTTCGACATTTACCCGCTCGGACGGACCCTCCACGTATACAAAACGTATAATCATGGCCGTCCTGAGAGTACTTCCTTTACCCCCCCTTAATCTCCTTCCTATGGGCCCAACGTGACGATGCGTTCGTCGGACAGAAAATGAATAGCACGTCAGGTCCATCTTTTACGTACCGTTTCATCTCGACGTGCGCTTATCCTTTCGCCCTCAAGTAGTGTCGTCGCCGTCATCGGTAGCCATTCCAGGCTCTAGCGTACCATTGACATCGGTATTGGACTGGTTTTCTTTGAGGCCAGGATGCTCTAACGCGTCTATAGCTGATTGCAACAGTGTCCTCTTCATTCGCAGCCGCCGGGTCCACCTCGATCGAGCCCATCATTTCTACTACTTCTGTATCCGCTGCGTCGTCCGCAGAATCCGCCACGGACAACGCCAGTTTGTCGTCGGTGATAATCCAGTCGGACAGGCAGGCTGGCCCATCAGTTGCCGCTTCGCCGATGTCTAGCGGACAAGAAAGACAGGCAGAGTATGTGAAATTAACAGCCCTGTACTACTACATTTTCTTACTTTCAACGTTGGTTCCTCTCTAGTATGTCTTCAACAACCGCGTCCACATCAGTAACGGCCAGAACAACGCAAGCAACCACGACGTCGGTGCCTGTTGCAGCTCCCCCAGATACTGGCGATGGGTCGTCTTCTACGAGCACTATCTCCTCGTCGAGCTCCTCTGAAGTCGTTGTCACAACCTCGTCGAGTTCTACAGCTGTTCAGGTGCCGCCGACTACCAACACCGTAACATCGACACAGCCGGGGACAACGGTGACTGCTACAAATCCAGGAACGACAAACGACGCGCCTGCAACCTCCGTGACTGTGTCGGCTACAAGTGAAGAGAGGCCGCTCGAAAGTGCGGCGGCAGACACGGCTACGGCTACAGTCACCCAACAAACAGGCGCGCCGGTATCTGGGTCCAGTAATATTAGCAGTAAGCACGGCGACTCGGATTGTCTTTTCATTCGCTTATCTTGCCACAGATGGGGATAATAGCGGTAGTACTTCCACAGCTACCGGCATTGTAGCACCAAGCGTAAACCCGGCCGTCTCAACTGTCTCAACCGTACATTCCACGCTTCCTCAAGCAGTCGGAGTTACGGTTACCGGTCCAAATGGTCAAACATCGGTTACATTTCCTAGCTTTGTTACCGTCCTGAGCACTGCAACGGAATCTGACGGCACCGTGGTCACTGAATCTGCAGTTGTCTCTAATCCAACCGGTTTGGGGCAGCCAGACAAGAACAACAACTCCTCGTAAGTATTTCTCTCCCTCAATGTTTCAATTAACAATTCTAACTATGTTCATAGGTTTTTCAGTAACACAAGTGCTGTCGCGGGAACTTTTGCCGCCGTTGGAATCGTTGTATTCGCGGTCCTTGCACTGCTTTTAGTATGCTGTCGTCGTCATCGGCGCAGACAAAGAGCGCGAACTAGATGGCTGACAGCTATCACTCAACCCCCTTCGTATCCTTTGCATGATGACGCTGATAGGGACCCATTCGAAGAAGATGATCCCTTCGAGGATCCCAGGAACGCACCTCAGATGGCCCAGGTGACGAATGCCCCGCAGACCACCTATATTAACAGAGATCAGCGGCATGAGGATTCGGAGCATGTCGATACAGAAGACAGCACAGCTAATCTTCTTGGGGGCCGAACATTCGCCGTTGCACCTCTGGGCACCGGTCCTACCACCCGTCCACAGGAAGAAGGACCGTTCAGCGATGCGTTCTCGCCACAAGAAGCAATAGGACTTGCGATCACAACCAATTACCCAGTTCCATCTCTACATTCCAGACAATCCACTCCTTCTCTTTACTCTGACTCACCGCAGGTACATGGTGATGCGGATTCTTTCTATGATGTCGACTCAGGCTCGCCACCACCCGTGCCCATGAAAACTGAAATCGAAACGCGACCGGCGGCTCCGCCTGCAATTCCTCGTCCTCCTCGCTCAATTTTGAGGGGGGCTCCTCCCTCGAGAGGTTCGGAATACAGACCTTTGACACCTCCGGACTCTGTTGAATCCCAGAGATTTTCCATATCGTCCTCTTCTGCGGGTCCGGCTACTCCGACTGGATTGGGATTCGCAACCGGTAGCAGTCTCGACCATGAAACAGCGAAGCTGACAACTCCGCTTGCGCCTACTTTAAGCCCCACTGCTATTCTCACGCGGCGAACTTTGCTGGACGTATGTATTTTTGGTATTTTTTCCTTCTGTCTTATCAGTGATTGAACTTCTGACAGATACGCCCACGGCCTAGTCGCGACAACGTACTGATGAATGCTTCAGGAAGGGTGTAGTGTTTCTGCATCTAGGTACCGGCTTAAGATTATTACAGAGTGTGCATTAGGTGGCTCTGATTTCCTTATCGTATATTTCACTGCATTGTATATGTATGACGGACATTCAGTGCCTTTGCACGACGCATTGTATCACGACTCATATATTCATATGTAACAAGGTATTGACATACGCCGGTTTCGCTTAGAGTAGTTTAGCGGTAGTGGTGGCAAAGCCGTAGCTCTGTGAAAAAGGTTTTAAGCATTCCACGGACCCTGAGAAGTACATGAAAATTAAGCATACATTTGCAGTATTGTATACGACATTCTCATAGCCGCCTTCCGGTGATGTCGTGGCCGTAGCGTCTTTCAGGAGAACACAATCGTAGCCCCGAAAATAGGCATCAACGAGTGTCCCAAGCACACACTGTAACGAAATGCCAAGTTATTCCAGAGCTTCGTGGAGCAGCATAATTGATACCTGATCTGTATTGACACCCGCGAAAAACAGTGTCGTGATCCCGTTCTCCGCGAGAAAGAGGTCAAGTGCGGACTGATATCCCCACAAACCGCTCATCCTGCCGTTCATCGTGAGACATGAAACCTTCTATCAACCACAACACAATTATACCGATTCTTGTGGATCCAGAAGTCAGTTCCTAGATCCTTGCCCTTGAGGTATTCTTCTTGCAAGGGTCCGTACAGATCTGAATTGAGGGCATCTCGCATGAGGAGCCTCCCGAATCCTCCTGGCAATTCGGACCCGAAGCCACCACGTCCGGCCTTTGTGAATCCACGGACGAGGGAGGGTGGGATAGTGTGTAGTTCGTGGTCAGTGAGGCCCCAGTTCCTGGAAATTTCCATATGTTCTGGGTCAGGACTCCACGTAGGACCAGTAGAAATGGAGGTTACCCACACCCAGAGCACCTTGATGTTCTTCTCTCGCGCAGCAGGAACAAGTTTCATGAGCGGCTCCACGCATTTTAGCCCGGTGGGATGGTCCCTGAGATCGGGATGCAGGAAGAAGCTAGTATGGAGTTAATTAAGCTAGGTAGCGACGGGATGGAGCAACAATGTACTTTTGCATGTCGATTATAACAATGGCACTGGACTTTCCATCAATGCGAATTGTCCGTTCGCCGTCTACAGCAACGTCCAGCTGACCAGGAAGTACATCAGGCGGGGTATCGTGTTCTGCGATGGGCGCTGACAGTGTTCGAGTCAGATCAATCAGTCCAGAAGGATATTCCACCCAGAACGATGCATTGTTGCCGTATTTTGTGACCGAAGATACGGGCGCTCGTAACTTAGCCATTCGAAATTGGGTAGGGTGGGGGTAAGTACGTATCGCAACAAGCAGATATCCTGCTCACCGCAACTCCTTATCTCATCTCACAGTCATCTGATAAAAATGTGTGGGTATTATTGATAAAAAAAGGCCATGAGGGAAAGCCATACCGACTTTTACTAATTGAAAAATACTAAGTATATACTACGACGCGTCGTGTCCTAGACATCACGTGAAACCCCAACCTACAAGCCAATACATACAGACTGAGAATGCGTAAAGGGATATCTATGTATTCGGTCCATATGCAATGTACTACAACTCGTATGCTATCAACAAATGCATCGGTCTATGGTTACCAAATACACTATATAAAATATGCTAAAATGAAGTAATGAGCGTGTGATTTCGTGTCAGTGTCTACTAAACAACAGGTTCAGAGGTCCATGGAAGCCCCCTTCATGCAAATGGGCGTCAGAATATACAAGTCCACAATGCGGATGAGGTGTCGGAACTTCGTGTGAGTAGGATGGAAAAAATTGCTAAGACTCTTGCGAAACCTTATCCGGAACATTTCGAACCTGTCAAGTGAATGTGAGCGAGCGCGCTGCAAAGATCATAAGAGAGGACTCATACACCAAGAACTGGACGTGAGTAGTCTTCATCGTCCCTAAGGTCAGCCTTGTCACTATCTGAATCATCTTTGAGCCGCCGACGAAGGTCAGGATCTAGCCGGTCATCCCCTGTACTCTCCGAAGAGTACAACGATGAGGTGGCGTCGTTCACTTCGCTGTTTTGAGTAGTAGGTGACGGCTGATTTTTGGCATCTGAGAGTCGTTGTGGATTACGAGGTGGTGGAGAAGGAGGTCCTGAACTATCAGCATTGTTTTGGGACTGATAGAAGGATGCCAGAAGTGGCTCGTAACTTCCAGCACTATGCGAGGCAGAATGACTGATCCTCTGCTCGCTCGCGTTTCCACGAATGTTACCAAACACGCCACCGCCAGCACCGGGTGGAGGACTTGGACTTGCGACTGGCATGTAATCGTCCCTGCCCATTGGATGACCAACGTCTGCATACGGGTTGAAGCCACCTTCCACGTTGTCGATGTAAGCGGACAGTCGACCGGCACTCGGTATAGAGCTTCGAGGAGAATGCTGAGACATCTGCATTCTGGAGCCATCCTCGTTATTGTCGTCGTCATCGTCCAGGGGCGCACGATGAAAGCCTGCAGCGGTGAGGGTGGCCGAGACGGCATTGTCGTGCTCCATTCTCCGAGTGCGACGCCGCCGACGAATGTAGAAGAATATGAACAGTATTATTGATGCTGCTGCCAGGCCAACGAGCACAAACACCCCCGCAACTGCACCTTTGTTTTGGAAGAAGCTGTCACCGAGAATCAGAAATGATGTTAAAGCGTAGAGGTAAAACACGCACGACGAAGTCCCGCCGGAGCCGTTGTCCGAGCTGAGGGTGGGGTTGACACCAATTTGTGTTATAGTGACGACACCCCCATCAGTTCCTGTACTTGTTACCAGACTGGTGACCGCAGATGGCGCACTTGTTGTTGTCTGGCCGGCACTATTTGTCGTGGTGATGAACACAGTGCTCTGCAAGGTAGTTCTAAAAATAACAATTGAGCGCGAGAGCAGTGATAACATTTTGATACGAACACGGTCTGGACGCGTGCAGAAGTGGTGGTGGTTTCAAGGCCATTGTTCGGGGATGACGATGACGTTGTTTCCGTAACTGTAGGCGTGGACGTTGTGGTGGGAGTGGTGGACGTTGTGGTGACTTCAGATGTCGAGGTGGAGGTTGGCGTGGATGTTGTGGATGATGACGTCGTCGTTGAGGAAGTCGACTGTGAAGTGGACAAAGTAGTTGACGTGGTCTCAGACGTCGTTGTCGACGACGATGACGAGGAGGAGGTGGAAGATGATGACGACGAAGTAGTAGTCGATGAAGACGACGACGACGATTCAGAAGTCGTTACAGACGTGGACGAGGTGGACTCCTGCGTACTGCTTGAAGTAGATTGCTCAGAAGATGAAGTAGACATTTCCGTTGTTGAAGTATTACTTGTCGTGGACGGTGGTGAAGTATTAGAAGAAGAAGCTGATGCTGGTGAAGTCGTTGCAGTGGGCGACGCTGTTGTGCTGAGTGCAGAGTAGTGATGCAATCAACATGAGGATAGCAATGGCGCATAAACACGGACACTCACGAAACGGGAAGATTCGAAGAAGTCGGAGAAGTAGATGCCATGTTCGACGCCGTTTGGGTGGGAGATTGTGTGGCGGTTTGAGTGGCGGTTTGAGTAACGGATTCGGTTTGGGTAGTTTCCGTTGGAGATTGAGTAGCAGTTTGGGTAGCGGTATTCGTTGGAGATTGGGTGTCGGTTACAGTCGTTGGAGAAACGGTCGCAGCAGTTGTCGGTGCAGTTTGCGACGACATGAGCAGGGAATTTCAGGTAGAATGGTGGGAAGTAAAAGGTAAAGGATAGCAGTCAGAAAGTGAAGAAATCAGAAGAAGGAAGGCTGGAGCGCAGAGACGAAAAAAAGGCAGTGAGCATCGATTTTTCTGGACGACAGTGAGCTCAAAACGCGAAAAATGCGTCGACCCGGGTGTAGCGGTGAGGAACTTGTGGGCTTGGAAGAGAAGGCTGCTTTGACGGGGCTTACCTAGATCTGAACTGGATTGTTGTCTCTTTGGCCGGTTGGAGAGCATCTGAGTATCATTTGCCTCGTCCTCGTACCTCCAAGCACCGAAACACTGGCCTGGTGACGGGAAAAACGGGGAAAAAACAAAAAACAGGAGGGCGCAGCGGGACGGTGGTAGGGAAAAGTGACTGCCAGAGCCAGCTGCTGCCACTTCTCAAATTCATGCACAGCCACATTTCAAATTCAGACTGGGCCGTAGTTCCTCCTGCAAGCGACTAAATATATCAATCAAGCCCTCCATGTGCCTCTTTCTGGCTAGCCGACCGACAATTGTCTGCAGGAAAAGCGACAGCAATTTCTCGCCAATACGACTGCGAATCCTGCTTATCTCTTTACCGGCCGAAAATGCCCGCTTTGGACGGCCATAAGCTTACGAAACACCAGGGCTGCGCACGGAGCCTGGTCTCCGTTTTTGGTAATTTATTTAATTTATTCCCCGTTGAGTTAGTTTCCATTTCACGTCGGTCCTTCCGTCATGACCATCAACAAGGCCGCCCAGTCAATTACCGGTCCATCGTCGGTACCCAGCCCGCCGCCGCCGCCGTTCGACGAACACAACCATCTGCTCATCGACTTTGACGACGAGCATGATGACCCTCCTCCCGAATTCGCTCCATATCATGCCGAGCACTTTGATACCGGGAACGGCAACATCGTGTCGCATGACCCCCACTTGAATACAGACGGTATGCGCATCTTGCTCCATGTCGTGATAGTCTTACTCAATCTTCATCAGGAGAAGCCCTCTATCGTTTCCTGCTTTCTCAAGCAAGCACACCTCCGTCACTCTCTCTGCACTGTCGTGGCACACATTCAGAGACCCGGCAGCGCCAAGTAACTCACTCAGGTCCCGGCGGGGCGACCTCAACGCAGAGCTACACCGAAACTGTCGTCGACTTCGACTTTTACATCTCCCTTGATCAGCTCATCCTTCCAGAACCCACTCACTGGTCCGTTGCAGACTCTGACCCTGCCTATCGCGGTCGCATGTTCAAAGAAATGGACTCATCTAGTAAACGAAAAGCGAGGTGGAAGGAAAGAAGAGCTTTCCGTTCTTGGATCAAGGACAGAGATGCACGCGGCTTTCCCCCATGGATTTCCAGTATTCAGGCCACGGACACTTATCCAACCTTGGAAGATTCCACTGTCCTGAGATCTTCCAAAACACTTCGGGCCTGGGCTGACGAATACTGCGCTTCGCCAAAATACCTGAAAGAATTCGTCTACGTCAAGGTAAGCTTTCATAATTTCACCGGCTCCAGTTGCTCACATCACTTACAAGTCCGTCTACGGGTGGAATTTACGCAATCTTGAATCTGCCATTCGTTCCATCATCAAATCTTCTCTCTACACTGGTGATCTTGAAGTAAACTTTGAAACTTCCGGCAAAGTTTACATCAGACCCGATAACCGTCTCTCAAGAACCCTTTCCAATAAATGGTTCAAGTTCCTGTTCATTATCCTTTTCATATTCCCGTTCATTTGGCTGTTTAAGCGATTTCATAGCAAGGGCGGCGGTAGGTGGGAGGTTTGCGGAGGCGCGTACGCTCTGAAACGCTGGCAGCCGCTAGATTCCGAACCTGAACGTCCTCTAGACGCAAAAGGGTCCGTTGCTAGGGATGCTGTGATTGTGCGCTCTAGAGACGGACAGGTAAAGAAGCTCGTCGGATCCAGGGAAGGCGAATGGCTGAAGCAGTGGCAAGGCACCATCATGCGGGCCGTGCAGATGCGATATGAATCCAGTGAACCTATGTTGGTTACTACTGAACAGATTCTCAATCCTCCCTTACCCATTGACCTGGACGGTTACTAACTCCTTACATCCTCAGCATTTATCTATACTCGGACATTGACCTCTCAATATATCCCATTCACGAAGGACCTTGGCAGACTAGACTTAGTCCAATCGGAAGAAAAAATGTATAAAATGCGAAGTTCTAACAAACAATTGTGAAAGCGTGAACTAAAAGTAAATAGTTATGGAAGAGAGACAAAGGATATGAGTTTATAGAGTACACTATGCGAAATTGTTTGGTAGATGTATGCCAATGCTATGAATGAACATGTTGATTGAGATTCACATTCGTGTGTAGGAAGCCGGACGAATGCGACGTCAGTGATGGTGTGTAGAGTTGTCCTGCTCGCTCGGATTCTCGTTGTTGATATCTTTCGGACTCGGAATGCTCTTCGCCATCCAACAAGGCGAGGGCCGTCTCCAAAAACCACATGTTCTTCTTGATGAAGTGCACGACAATGGTTCCACCCAGACGACTGTTTTCATACCTAGTTTTCCTACCTTCTCTATGTGTCCATGCATATTCCGAAGACATGGGGTTCCCTGCTCGTTTCACGGTCAACACAACAAAATCGCAGTTAGTGAGAAAAACCTTATAACTGACCTTCGCCGATGGAAGACATATCACTACCTTCAACAAGAGCTTCTATTGCTTCATGCGTTGACAGACTGGATATCGGAGGTGAATACCGCACGCCAAATGTTGAAACACTTGAATGAGCCCAGGTCGCCGGTGCAGGAAGAACGCCTGTATTGATTGCCACAGACCCGGTCACCTCTTGCGGAACGTTGGCCAAATACGATGCCACGCTGCGCTTGACACGAGTTACTTCCGACGGGAAAAGAAAGCCATGGGCGTATCTAGACCTGAGGTAAATGGAGATGTCACATACAAGATAAGTGCAACATACACGGTACCTGACCGTGGATGGTCATATATCCAGCAACGTTCGCTAGCCCATCGTATCTCAGAAGCGAGAGGATGCATCGTCATCCATTTCGCGGTCTGCTTGTCCTCAGCACCTTTTGTGACTCCTTTGACCGCTGGGTCCCTGGCTATCCAATCGACCAGACTCCAACTGAGAGCGTACAGCTCCCCAGCCATAAACCGGTGCAATCGATTTGTGACAAGATATCCCCAATATATGAGGGGGTCTTTCACGTCTTTCTGTTCATTCAATATCGTCGTAAATTGATTTAACGATGCCGATATAGTGTGGTTTGTCTTCCAATGTGCTTCATCCCTGGGGTGTACAGCTGGGTGAGGATCCGTATCATTGAGATGGTGAGATTTAGGAGTTTCGTGGAGCGACACGCGAAGTCGAGACTCGAGTTCTGCCATCATTACAAAGGAATCGTCATCGACTTTAACGACGTAATCCGGTCGTACCCAAGATCGAGAACGTCCAGAATCCTGATCCCTCCACGCATGCACCGAGTCATGTGGAGCGAGGGCTGGTGGCGGGGTGGTCAGGTTTAAGTATGAAAAACGCAGAGGAGGTGTAGGGATATCGAAGTATAAAGGTGGAACCCAAGCATTGAGCGATGCCCAGGAGAAGAAGGCATGCGTCTTGCCTCCGTTCATGTTCTCAGAGACAGGTAGAATTACGAGATCATTATACACTGAAAACGTCAGCTTAAAATTTGAAGCCAACGAAACGAACACGCACGTTCCATCTCGAGTTGAATCTGTTGTTCCCAATCCTTCCGCGGTTGACCGAGGATGAATCGAACGACCGACCGGGAGGTTCCCACCCCATTATCGCCGGGTCCTGCACCTTCTCTACTTCTAGGATGACTTGCCCAAGTGGAGCGTATCAAAGAACGTCTTTCGAAGGCTGAATCGATAGAAAAGACGCCAATGAAAAGACCAGATGGCGGAAGTGAATCTAGATTCTCTGGGGGAAAATCCTTTTCCGTTGACAGAGGCTCTGGGTATGGGTACGGATAGGTGGATGACATGATGTAGTCCGTCGGTGAAGCCATAGATGGTATTGAGCAGTAACCACGCCATGGCAACGGCTCCTTGTCAGGATTGAAGATGTATATCAAAAGAAGTCGAAGGAAGATAGCAAATGCAGTGAGGAGTATAAGTGTTAGGATCTGTTATTTCGTGAGTAAGAAAAGAATAACAGAGCAATATAACACAGGCATACAATGGTGATGGGCTGCTGAGGAACGAGCGGATGCCGCACAATCCTTCTCGTCCATTTCTTCAACGTCCGCAGGACTCCACCGCCTCTTCTCCGTTTGCGGCGCGTAAACGACCACCATCGCCTGTCTTCTCTCCATGTTGACGGGGTCCGCCTTGTCAGCAACGGCGAGCCTGACTCGCTTTCCGTTTCAGACGAGCACGAAGACGATGAGGCATGTGAAATGAAGAACTGAGGCAGCGGGGACGTAGAGCGCGATGGAATAGGAGTAGAATTGGCGGTTGATGAGACAGAGGTTCTTCCTGAGTGAGACTGAGGGAGGTACAGGAAAGCTGGTCGTGGTGAAGGGGTCGTCGCTGCTGGCTGAGACGACGACGGCAGTGGTACCCTTACCGTATCATCCGAATCTGTACTGATATCGTCGTAGTCGTCTGGACGGGGTGAAGGAGGCAGTTCAGGTGTTGGCGGATGCAAAAAATTAGCGGAGAAAGACATGGAAGAAACGAATGTGATTAGGCCGCGCGCAGCTTGGAGCCAGGATAAATTAGAGAAATGTCGAGCAGGAAGAGCGGCCACAGAAGAAATGCTTCGCCGCTGCCGTCGCGGACGTCGAGGAGAGGCTTTTGGCGGTTATCAGGCTAGGAGCGTCTAGGAGGAATTTGAGGATGTGCCAGACCGGCCCAATCGTTCTGGTATATACCACGTGACAAACATAGCCACTATCTTCTCGCGCGTTGCTTATTACACTTTCACCATTCACGTCGTCGTAACCTCGCCATGGGCAAGCTGAACATCGCTCATCACAAATCATATCACCCGTATCGTAGGGATAACATCGAACGGGTCCGACGGGATGAAGAAGAGGCCCGGGAGAAAGAGGCACGGGAGGAAGGAAGAATGATGCTGGCGGCAAGTCTCCTTTCCGTAATACATACTCGTGCCTTACTTTTTCTATAGGATTCAGAGGCCAGAATAGAGTTGCTCAGAGAGCGAGCAGGGGCAGCTTCTCACCCCAAGAAAAAGGGGAGAGATGATGATATGAAGCAGCTGGAGGCTGCTAAGGAATCGCTACCCACGTCTGGAGGACACATTAATTTTTTTGAAGATCTCGAACAGGTTTGTAATCTTGCTGTATTCTGCATCCAGTTTGACCAATGTAAATTAGAACGCCATAATCACGGCTGTGCGTTCAACCAAGAAAGCTGAGCCCAAGGAGACGGACAAAGGAGTACCATTAGCTCCTTCTGCCAAGGATCTCCGGCCATGGTATTCTGAACGCAACCGTGATCAGGATAACACGGAAGTAGATAAAGCTGTCGAGGAGCGAAGGAAACGAGACACGGCACGAAAATCTATACATGATCCTCTAACGTCTATCACACACCAGCTCGCTTCCAAGTCTTCGTCTTCGTCTTCATCCTCCTCACGACAACGTCCTCGCCCTGCAAGCGCCCCTGGTCAACCTCCGGAAGTCAGCGCACGGATCACACGTGAATTATCTGAGAGGGAGCGGGCCTTGGCTCTGATTAGGCGGAAGAAGAAAGGCAGCGAGACTCCAAGCACAGTCCATGGAGGCATCGCTGAATCTGAGTATGGTGATATGTACAACCGAAGAGAGGTAGAAGAAGCCCATCGCGGCCGCTGGGAAAGCAGCTCGAGAAGATATCAAGGGAGGCCCTGAGGTCCTGGGAAGGTACGGCAACCAGCTGCGGTTATCTAGAATCGAGATACGCTTTGCTTGAATGTGGGTGGGCAATGCATAGCTTACCACTCTGCGGTTTTACGATTCATGCCATCGGTGTAGGATTCTGTACTACAGATACGAGTAGCTGAGTGTCTTCTTTCAGGTGAGAAACTCGGCTCTTTGATGTACAAATTGCGAATGATCCTTTCCTAGCCCGGGGGCCCTCGTTCCTCACTGGTAGGTCATAACGAACATCCGCTCACCACTCTGTGGGTTTTCGCCATGTACAGCAAATCAACGCTTTCCCGTCACGTTGCGATTATCCTCCTTGCTTTCGCTGCTGAAAGCAATAGGTTCCGATAGGCCAACGAGCGCCACTAAGCTTGTTGGATGCTCGATATTTTTGCTTTACTTCTTACACATAGATATAAATCAGGACAGGGTCATAACACTTTTCGGATCCCCTCTTGCGACGCTCAAACTTACATCAGTCGTTCGTGTCAAGTTCAACGTTCAAATGATTTGGTTGAAGATCTGACCCGATGAGCTCCATGGTAACAGACCGAACCACACAGTCGTTTTACTAGCCTTCGAGATTATGCAAAAGTCATTCAATGCAGGCCCTCCGCATACACCTTCTTCCAACTGGGTCGTTCCCTCATGGCGTCCCAATACTCGGACAATCGGCCCTTCTGATCCAGCTTGAACTCCGTGCCAACATGGTGCTGCAATCTCTCAACCGCTGCAGAACCATCGTTTGTCATGGTGCCTCCGGCTAGTTTGACTATCCTCGCCAACCATGCAGAGAGGTGGATGTCCGCAATTGACAGTTGATCCCCTGCATGACATTATGATGAGTTTAACATTGAGATTAAATAGAGCGGGACATAGCCTGAAGACACTTACCGAGAGCGAAGGGCCCGATAATATCCTTCTCTAATCTGAGAAGAGTACGACCCAGCGAGGCACGGGCGCATGTTGCCATTTCAAAGTACTCTGCTCTCTTTGACTTCTCTTCTGGATCCAACGCAGACCCTGGAACATCGGCGTTTTTATACAACCCTAGCAGTACTTCTGTTGCGGCCTTTTGTTCCTTCCAGAGCGTTTTAACCTTCTCGGAAACTTGGATTGTGCCGTTGTCAGCATTAGAGATGTACTTTGATAAGGCATCTCTACGTGTATGCAACGCTGGCAGCATTTCACGAGCCAAGCTCTTCAAAGAATCCGCGTCTCGAGCGTTCATATATTTGAGATTACTGGGATCGACTTCATCGGTATGAACGAGTTCTATCATCTCGGCCGAAGTTTCGGTGAAGGCGATAGTAGCTGGAGTTAATGATGGCGCGGGGGCTTGCGAGGTTGTGTGGGTTTGCGACCACGGTGAGCGAGATTTGTCAAGAAATTCAATGATAGCCTGATGTCGTGTCAGTATTCTACTGTCATGGCGTGAGTTAATGCCAACCTTGCTTTCGGTAATCGCTCTGTATCGACTTTCCACATCCTCAGATAACGTTTTCTGGAGAGGAACGACCAATGTTGGAACCATGCCTAGGACGACATCACTTTGAGGTCATTGGTGGTATCGAAGTAATGCAGTACCTTTGTTATTAAGTCGTAAGAATGATGGATCAAAGTTTCCGCCCTTGTCTGAAATTTAGTTGAGTATACGAGACCGAGTGGTACTCGTACTAAGAACTCACCCAAGTGGACGACGCGAAGATCGACCTCGTCTGCTCCGTAGCCCTTCTCCTCTCTATCTCAATAAATTGTGGAGAATGATATATCAAGACAAGGAACATTCTTACAACTCGAGAAGAGCTATTCAAAAGAATGAGAAACCTGTGATGTGTAGTATGCATTGTACTCACCGGCGGATGAGCATATGGACTCTTGAGAGTAATAAAGGACAGCTTTTGGGATGCTTGACATGGTGGTTGAAGATGTAGTTACAGGCAGTGTAGATGATGGCAAAGGTAAAGCAACACTGGCAGTGATTTTTGAATCACGAATGACATCAGATGACATCATACCGTTAGTCACATCACATGATATCGTCACAGATGTGACAACTTAAGTTTCGCCCATTATGATTTTCTGAAGTTTTCTATCTTGAGCCACCGCTTCCATTCCCTCCCGCAAAACCGTACCAATGGCCACTCTTAGGTCAGCTATTTGTATCACCATATGGCATGAAATCCTTACAAAATCGTTACACAGACACGAATTCTATGAAACAGACGAACGACTCACACTGTCGATCTTTGATCGCAATGCAGAACCGTCTGAAGTGAGCGTCCAGTTTGAGCCCCGAAAGGTTCGTATGCACTCATCCTAGGCATATCTCTCTACTGATACACCCAAGTTTACCTACGCTCATGGCGATAAAAGTCTTGTTCTTGCGCCACTCAAAGGTCAAATCAATCCCGAATCTTGCGAGTACACCGTTGGCAAGGTGAAAGTTGAGATTAGGCTGACGAAGATGGTACCTGGTCGCTGGGGCGCACTGGTGGGGGACAGTCCTGATCGTAAGTGGATGAACGGCTGCAACTAAGCATAAGCGCTTGATTCTGTTGCCGCGATACAGCTCTTGCATCTTTCCCCTCCACGCCTGCGATGACTACAACCTCTGTCAAACCCAAGAAGAACTGGGAGGGCATCACTACCAACATACTCTCCACGGAGAAGGAGAAAACAACGGACGAAGACCCTAATGTCGGTGGCGACAGCACTCTCAATAGCTTCTTCCAGAAGATCTTCCAGGATGCGGATGAGGACACCAAGAGGGCGATGATGAAGAGCTACTCTGAGAGCGGTGGCACTACGCTCAGCACCAACTGGGAAGAGGTCAAGGCCAAGCGGGTCGAAGTGAAGCCTCCGACAGGGTCTGAATGGAAAAAATGGAATTGATGGTTGTCACTGAATTTATTGTGGGTTTCTTGCAAAAATGCTCTGTAGCTGTTCTGTAGTTTTCCATGGTTGTTTGAATTTTTCGAAATCTTGTTATCACATCATGCATCATGCATCGATGGATGACTGATATCGATATTATAATTATTATCATTGTATCGCGCGTCAGTCTGCAACAGCCATGTCCCGTCTTACCGTCATCGTCGCTGCAACCAAGACTAACGGTATCGGCAAAAACTCGCAGCTTCCATGGCGCCTACCCAAAGAAATGTCATATTTTGCTCGGGTCACGTCCAATGCGCCGGAGGGAAAACATAACGCGGTCATAATGGGGCGACACACCTACGAGAGCATTCCACCAAAATTCCGGCCTCTCTCGAACCGTATCAACATCGTCATCAGCAGAAACAAACAATATGACCTGTATGTTATTTTCTATGTACAAGCACTCTTTTGGTGACAATGTCCAAGGGGGTCAACGGACGATACGCCAGCCTTCCTCGAGTCAGGCTTGCGGCACTCGTTCGAGCGGCTGCTCAGCCTGAAAGACTCGACACACCGTGCCTTTGTTATTGGGGGTGCATCCTTATACTCCGAGTGCCTTCAGCTCTCACCGTCGTCTATCGTTCCCTTCGTGGATCGTGTTCTCCTTACAAGAATCATTTCACCTAATTTCGAGGAATGCGACGTTTTCATGCCAAACTTTCTTGCTGAGACCAACGGGGCAGGGGTGCCAGTGTGGGAAAGGGCTACACATGATGCATTGAAAGAATGGGTGGGGTTTGAGGTCCCGGGAGGAGAGCAGGAAGAAAAGGGCATCCAATACAAGTTTCAGATGTGGGTTCGTCATGTGTAATGTATGGATACGATATCCCTAATGTCTCCATCCTCCTGCTACTGTCCGTCTATCCCTGTCGCTGTACAAAAATTCAAAAGTCAAACAATTGAAGACATGCACAGCCGAAAAGACGCACCTGTTTGTGTTTGGGATTTTTGGAGCAGATGACATAGACCCTTCCCTTCCTCCGCACGATGCTGCAGCCTTCGCACATTGTTTTGACGGAAGATCGCACTTTCATGCCCCGGGCGAGATGTGGCGTCTCTGTCAGGGATTGGAGACCATGGCGGTGAGGATGATGGTGCACCAGCGCCGGGGCGAGGCGAAGGCGCGAAAATAGCGGTCGGCTCCAAGTCCAGAGAGCACGAAGCATGACGGTCTGAAGAAATTAAGCAAACTCGGACCGCAAGGCGAGACTTTCGGGTCACGTGAGCTACGCCAAGTAGCGGACTTCGATTCATTAAGGCGCGTTGCCTTTTTTCCTTCCTTCTCCTTTGATCCCTACATGCCTGCTGGTCACCATGCACCAGCCACCCCTCGTATTGGGGGGAAACTTACAGTAGCCCTTTTCGTCGTCACCCTCATTGCTTTTGTAGTAGAGAGCGAGTTCACACAAGTAGGTCTTCCTCGGCGCATTGCTGGAATAGATGCTTATCTATCCGTCCTAGTACGTTCAGACGGACCTTGGATACAGACAACCATTTCTCATCTTGTGCGTCGGATTCTCGACTCGGCGTTTGTTGATTATACTGATTCGCCTGGTAGCTACGTCGTTCACTCGTCGTTCGCTTTCATCTTCCCACTCCATCTCTTGTATCTAAGGGTGACCACTAAATACTCTACAAAGTCCCTTATAGATGGCTTGTCAATAGCTATTAGTGACCATCTGTCTCCTTTGGCGTGCTCTCCAAGCTCAACGGCCTTCCCTCGGTTCCGTTTCGTTTCCTTCGTAATCGCGTTGACTATTGGAATCACTTTACCGGGTCTCCTCTGGTTTGCTGCTATCTCTCTGGCTTCGTGAGTTGCATCCTTGACTTTCATGTCATTCTCTAATGGCCTTACATAGGGTCAGTGACGTGACGGGTAGGTCTCGATTCACCCGCTATAAACGTGTCTAATTACGATCTCAGCTATTTGGAACACGAACGCATTTTTTGCGTACATAATTTCGGTGCAGGTCTTTCATCTCAAATGGGAGACACGCCGACTCCTGGCAGTTGTATTGGCCACGCTAGGCGTTCTAGTTGTGGTCTATGGCGGTAGCATGTCCACTCCTGAAGAAACAGGCTCGGAGGTGCTACAGGACCTCAAGCGCCCAACTACGCCTCTGATCGGCGACCTGCTAACATTAGCAGCATCTCTCATTTATGCGTTGTATCAGGTTATGTACAAAAAGTACGCTGCTTTACCGTCCGACCCGGAGCTTGTTGCCGAGAGGATATACGAGCCACTTCTGGAGGCGGATGATCTAGACATTGAGAGCTCCAGCGATGCGGATACCAAGGATCCCGACTCCGCCTGTCCACCCCCATTCGGATTCCATCCGAACTTCCTAACATCGGCTATCGGAATCTGTACATTCCTTCTTCTATGGATACCTATTCCCGTCCTAGACTACTTCCAAATCGAAAATTTTGCCTTTCCGGACAGCTGGTGGACGGTCTTGGCTATAGGGACGATTGCTATGAGCGGCGTCGTGTTTAACGCAGGATTCATGGTAAGTCTTTTGGGGGATATTTATTCTGTAGCTGAAAATTCGCCCGAACAGGTTCTTCTAGCCGCATGGGGACCAATCATGACATCAGTTGGAGGTCTCTTGACGATTGCCCTCGTTTTCATTTCGGATGTCATGTTCGGCGCCGGGATGAAAGCTGTTACTATGGGAAGTGTGGTAGGATCAACAATGATAATAGCAGCCTTCGGAGTATTGGCGTATGAGATGGCTAAGCACTAGATCAGAGTACACCGTATAATATAAAATGTATGTTCATCATCTCAGTCCTAATACTAGTAGAGATTCAGACACCTTTTATTGAATAAATATACGTGACTAGACCATGAGTATGGAGAATTTATAACACAAACATCGACAGGAAGATGGAGAAGACAGCAATAGAGAACGGAATGCTAAATCCTAAAGTAAGAAAAGAAAGTATGATTACAAGAGTCAGAGAAAAGAGCGGCTCAATATCTCCAAACTGGCCATTCAAACGACAGGGTGGTGAAAAAAAGGGGCGCAGCGGTTAACGAAAACCACCATTCGTCGACGTTCTACGGAGGTCATCCTCATATACATCGCTGGCCCTAGTCTACAATTTCATCACAACGCGTTGGTGGCCAGAACTATGAACACAGTTCCACCAAGAGGCTACCAGCTATTATATTCATATATCTTCGGAAAACCGTCGTAAAAAAATCATGCGACCGTAGCCATACTATAGATCAATATTAGAATATCACAGCAAAAAAAAAAGGACCAAATCGCGGACCTTTTCCGCTTTGCTTTAGTCATTTCTTTCCGTAACGCAGCACCGTCAAGAGGTTTGAGCAACTCGAAGGCACACAGCAGGTCCTCTGACACGCTCATACAAGCCCCGTAATTGTCGAATTCTGATGGAAGATCGTAAGGACAAATATGTTACGTGAGCCAAGTAGAACATGATTTGACTCGCCTCCACAATAGTTCGGTGCGCTGAACACTGTGACTAATGTTCGATCGTTCCAAAACTCGTAACCATCTTCTACAACCATATGTGCCCGGCATATCAGATCCATGTCGTATCGAACCAGGAATTCATTGATGATAGCTTTCCCAAAGCAATAGCTCACCCCCCTTTCGTTATCCTCCCAATCTAGAGCTGTATCAGACGGATCTGACCAGAGCAAGTCGTTTAGCAGACCATAGTCTGGAACGTCTGTTGGTCTTTGTATCCGCTTTATATCCTCCATAGAGTGGAGAGAAGGTGATAGGCCTCCATGAACGCAGAAAATCTTGGAGGCAACGACGGCGGCAATAGGCAGACAATTGAAAACGTCGATGAAGGTTTTCCACGTCTTGATATTACATCGTCGTTTGCACTCGTCATAGAAGCCATATACTAGATAGAAAGAATCGTCAGTGACGTATGGACACGCAACAGCTCCACAGCTCACCTCGCGTCACGTTCGCACATTCATGGTTCCCCCTCAATAAGAAAAAGTTTTCCGGATACTTGATCTTGTAGCAGAGAAGTAAGAGGATAGTCTCGAGACTTTGTTTGCCGCGGTCGACATAATCCCCAAGAAAAAGGTAATTTGCGGCGGGAGGAAAACCGCACATTTCGAACAACCGTATGAGGTCCGAGTACTGCCCGTGAACATCACCGACGATTTTCACAGGAGGCGATAATTCGACGAGAGTAGGTTGGCTCAGGAAGACCTCTCGGGCGGCGAGGCAGATGGAAGTGATCTCTGTGTTTTTAAGGCAAAGAGATTTGCTGACTTTCCCCGTATATCCGACATCGAGAAGCCGTTGTATCATGTCGTCGACATCAAACAGCCGTGGTTTCTCCTTTACACCTCCGTTCTCGCTTTGAAGTCCGTTACTGGAGGCCGATCCGGGACTGAACATATTCGAATTGGACAGAATAGTCTGGGTAGCCGGTATATCTAGGGGAGCAGGAGAGGGCTTGGGGGAAACTTGGGAGGTTGAAGACGCAGGTGCTGGCGAGGCAGGGCTTGGCGGTGGAGGGTCAGTAGAAGAGGGGTCGACCGTCTTGCGAGAGGTGCTGTTTCCTGATTCCGCTACGGCAGCGCCGTCGGGATCCGATACATTTATTGCAGGCGCTCCGTTCGGTAGTGACTTGTCGACACCGTTAACTGCGTCAGAGCCCGTTGCTCGGGACAAGGAACCTTGGGGCGTGCTTTCTCCCACCTCCTCCGCCGCCGTTTCAGGAGACGGTGAATCGGCCTCCTTCTCCTTCTCTTTGGTACCCTTCTTCGACTTCTTGGACGGCTGCTGGCCCATCAGAGGAGAGTGGTGGCCAGAAGGTAAAGGCGACGATGGTCGACCCTTGGCGAGCTTGGAAGTGAATACGGAGAAAAGGGTTGGCGCCAGTGTTGCAGCGATGGAGAGGCAGGAGGACGTAAGGGTAGACACAGGCAGAAGGGCCTGCCTGGGGAATGGAAGGAAGGAGTACAAGGAAGAGGCTGGGCAACACTGGGAGCAACAACAATCAGGTCAAGCCGTGGTCCGTGAGAACAACGCCCGATATGGCACCTCAGCTTGGCTATTTCACACATACTCACTCGAGCGAATATTCTTTGAAAATTCTCACTTGTTTTTGGCAGATGTCTTTGATCCCCGCTTCATCTCGCTGGACTTAGTGCTGCGCAATTCATAGTGGACATAATAAGCGTGGTTATTTTGTAGCAAAGGTCGACATATGATGGTGATGCAAAATAATCCCCCGCCTAGAACTTGCCAAATGCCTTGGCCGCCGCCTTGTTCTTCGACACCCGCAACACATTGAACCTCACCGTCTTAGACAGTGGCCGACATTGTCCTGCCGAAATACGGTCAGATGAATTTGGAATCACGGTGCAGCATCTACATACCGACTGTGACCGTGTCACCAACCTCAACACGGAAGGCAGGCGACAGATGGGCAGCCAAGTTTTTGTGGCGCTTCTCATATCGGTCTATCATGGATGTGAGGGCAAGGTACAGCAATTCAGAGAGCACTGCGTACTGTATTTGGGGATGTAGTGGAGGTAGTCCCGTCGGATGATGATGGTACGGGTCATTTTTGTCGAAACGACCTTGCCGGTCAAAATACGGCCACGGATTGACACTTCACCAGTGAAGGGGCATTTCTTGTCTGTTACACGATAAGTATTATCTCTGTCGAATCCTGGAAGTCTGCCGCACCAATATATGTCCCACTGATAGCTTCTGAGGGAGTCTTGAATCCCAAACCAACATCCTTGTACCAACGCTTGTCCTTCGTCGAGACCTTCTTGCCAGCTACAAGTACAGCCGTCAGAACGAATATTGCATTGCACTGGAAGGGACGCACCACGCGACTTAGCGTTTTGGAAAATAGCTTGCTTTTGGAAAGCTTTTTCTATCTACGACACAGATCTGCTCAGCGAGGTAATGACTGTGGAATGACACTTGTAGCGCACCTGTTCAGCCATATTTGTCTTGAGGACGTCGGGTAAGGCGAGGCGGCTTGAGGCGTAACGATTCGAAAATTTGTTGACAGTTGTTGTGGTATAAAGGACACAAACTTTAAACACGACTATACAGCCACGGCAATTCCCGTAAAGTTGCCTCCGTTTGGGTAGGAGTCTGGTATCTTGCACTCCGTCCATTAACCACTTTCCTTGGTGAAATACAGGGACTGCCCTGGAGCCCAGTTTAAACGACCGACCTCGTTCTATAATGGCGAATTGATACTACTTTCAAGTTCTGTAACAACAAAGTTCGATATCGTCCGAAACACAATCTCTGTGTACGTATGTTTATCACGCGTCTCTTGTCTCGTCCAATGGGCCGCCAGCAAACCCTAGGTCCGTATCGCACTGCCCTTTGATCCTGTCTTCGTCTCACCTCTCGCCTAGGCAAATTCTTCGAAATGCCCAAGTCTGTCAAGCCTGCGCCACCCCAGCAATCAAGTTTGAAGGAACTGTGGGCAAAGAAAAAGCCACCACCCAAGGTCGACGCGTCTCATGTCAGGGATGAAGTCATGGACATCGATACGCGTTCTGCGGCCAAAGGTACGCGTGTCCTACGCGTTATACGCTGCAAAGTCTCAGTCTAGTGTATAGCTGAAACTTCCAAGCGAAAGGAAACCGTCCCGATAGGTAAGACAGCGCGCTCGTCCACGGTTGTCTATTCACACAATATTAGTCGACGCGCCCAGAATCAAAAGGCGGCGAGTGGTCGAATCTGACGAAGAGGGTGAACCGTCTTCAGCAGCAGGTTCGATTTCGCTTCTTCCTTCAATCATGTTTGGCTCAGAGCTGGCCCAGAGCAATGCTTGTCATCTTCCCCGTCATCTTCGAAAGCACGGACTTCCCCCGCGCCTTCATCCAAAGCTAAAGCCAAGGGCAAGTCCAAATCCAAAGTAGTCGCCGAGAAAGAGACTGTTTCTCCGGCCGAAGCCAGCTCCCCAGCTCCCAGTGATGATGAAGGGGACGATGAGGTTATGGACGAAGATGTTGAGGACGAAGGAGGGAAGGCCACAGGTATGACACCCGCCTCAAAAAGGTACGAGGATCTTTATCCTATGCCTAAATGCTTGTTTAAATGGTACATAATAGTGCTATAGTTGCCCTGTCCAAAGTTGCAGACGTCGACATCAAGGGTGGCTGGAAAACTGGTGATCCGTGTGTCCTCCTCCAGCACCTCCTTTATCGTGCTAACCAGTAACAGGGTGCCATATGCAGCCTTAACTAATGTGTTTTCCAAGATCGAAGCTACCACGAAGCGCCTAGAAAAGACCGCCCTCCTCACATCATTCCTGCTTCTTGTTATTCAGCGAAGCAGTTCAGGGAATGCCCAGTCTCTTCTTCAAGCAGTATATCTCTGCATAAACAGGGTACGTATTTCTACAACTTCGTGTGTTGATGATCTGGACCTGTCAATGCAGTTGAGCCCTGATTATATTGGTATTGAACTGGGCATCGGTGAAAGCTTGCTCGTGAAAGCAATTGGAGAGTCAACCGGTCGCACTATTGCCACTGTCAAAGCTGAGCTGAAGAAAGAAGGGGACCTAGGTTTGGTGGCCATGGTACGTTAGCTCGGAGGTAGTCCCTTTTCATGTAGTCACCTGTCTCTCAGAACTCGAAGAATCGGCAAAAGACGATAGGAAAGCCTAAACCGCTTACAGTTCCATATGTGTTCGCTAGCCTCAAGGAGATCGCACTTACTTCTGGTCAATCTGTCAGTTAACTTCCATTCTTATCTGTCACTCCAATTCATCTTCGACGTAGTCACAAGCGAAGAAAGTTTCTATTATAACGAAACTCCTTGCGGCTTGTCAGGACTTTGAAGCCAAGTATATAGTTCGCAGTCTTGAAGGGAAACTTCGCATCGGGAATGCTGAGCGCTCTGTTCTTGTTGCCCTTGCTCATGCGTCGGTTCTTGCAGAGAGAGAACGAGGTAAGATACACGAGCTCCCGGATGTGTAAGCTTTCACCATTACCATTGCTCTATAGCGGGGAAGAAGTGGTCGGATGAGAAACTAGCTGCGCGTCTGGAGGAAGGAGCGAGTATTATGAAGGGCGTATTTAGGTATGAACCTTCTTTCCCATACATTTTATGTCACTGATTGATCTGGGGAAGTGAGCTACCCTCTTATGACGAAGTGGTTCCCGCCTTGCTCGAGTATGGCTTGGACAGTTTACGAGACCGCTGCAAACTTACTCCTGGTGTCCCGTTGAAACCTATGCTTGCCAAGCCAACTAAGGCTATCGGTGAGGTTCTAGACAGGTTTGAAAAGAAACGGTTTACTTGCGAGTATAAATATGATGGCGAGCGTGCCCAGGTGTGCTATCCATGCTTATATTCAGGTGAAGATGTCCCTCATCTTGGAGCATAGGTTCATAAACTTGAGGATGGTAGCGTCAACGTCTTTAGTCGTAATTCTGAAGATATGAGCAAGAAATACCCCGACCTCGTGGAACAACTTCCAAAGGTGAGAATGTTCGGACATTGGTTCTTCTACGTATTCATGGCACAGTACAGTGTTTCAAAGAATCCACCCAGTCATTTGTATTGGATGCTGAAGCTGTTGCATGGGATCCTGCCGCTGGCAAAATACTCCCCTTCCAAGAGCTCAGTAAAAGGAAGCGCAAGGACGTCAAGGTAGAAGATATCCGAGTACGGGTGTGCTTGTTCGCCTTTGATCTTTTGTATCTGAACGGTGAAGTACGCTTTGAGTATTCTTCTGATAAGGTCATATACTGAGTGAAGCCAACAGCCTTTACTTCACAAACCCCTCGTCGAACGCCGTGCTCTTTTGCGAGAGAACTTTAATGTTGTATCCGGGGAGTTTGACTTTGCCAAAGCGTCGGATGGTGAGACCACCGACGAGATACAAACTTTCCTTGAAGAGAGTGTCAAGGACGGATGCGAAGGTCTGATGGTCAAAATGCTGGAAAGCGAGGCAAGCTTCTATGAGCCAAGTCGGAGAAGTGTTAATTGGCTTAAGGTAAAGACTCCTCTCAACATCCACATATAGATACTGATAATTTTTGTTAGCTAAAAAAAGATTACTTAGCCGGCATTGGTGATTCTCTCGACTTGGTAGTTGTTGGTGGGTACTACGGCAAGGGAAAGCGGACGAACGTCTACGGCGCTTTCCTCCTAGCCTGCTACGACAGTGAATCTGAAGAATACCAGACGATATGCAAGATAGGAACAGGTTTCAGTGAAGAAGCTCTTCAGTCTCTGTACGATTTGCTGCAGCCACTGGAGATGACCAAAGTCCGAGGGGATGTTAAGGTGGGGGGAGCGAAGCCGGATATCTGGTTCGAACCAAAGATCGTGTGGGAAGTTTTAACGGCGGATTTAAGTTTAAGTCCAATTTACACTGCGGCTCAAGGACTTGTAAGTGTGTGTCTTTTGGTGTCGTTCCGTTACTGATTTTTACAGGTGGACGAGCGAGGAATATCACTTAGGTTTCCTCGTTTTATACGGATACGAGACGATAAGTCTGCGGACGATGCGACCGAGCCGGAACAAGTGAGTGCCGAACCCATACTTCGATGCGTCAAGACTCTAAAAGGAATTAGGTTGCCGAAATGTATGAGAAACAGGCCCTGGCACAAAGTAGCAGTAAGAAGGGACGTGGAGACGCGGATGATGGATTTTGGTGACTTGTATCGTTTCTGGAGGCATTTATGTATAATATATATGGGGATGAAGCACATGAGATAGTCACTGAATCTATGTGGTGTGGGTGAATATCTGAGGGAACGAGGTTACTTGCCAATTTTCTTGACCTCTTCCCTCGCCGCCTCGACTGCCTCTGTGACCGTGCCTTTAGGTTCTGCTGTCAACCCCAGCTTCTTTTCTCGCCCGCCATTGTACCAGTAGTTCAGGAATCTGATATCTTGAACGCTTTGCGCCAGTGTGTTGGTTGTGTGGCAGGCAAAAAGAAGGTAATTACGTGGCTGGACGCGCCAAGCTGGAGACAAAATCAGGCTTTGTGTCTGATAGACAGTGGTGATTCATACCGAAACGCATGAAGACGAGACTATAACGAGATTAGAGGTCTGCATGGAATTTTCCGGGTGAAGGGGAGAACGTACGAATAACATGCAAGGGTGGTTGTCATTGTACCGGAAATGAACTCTTCATCCTTGGACAAGTCAGAAAGAGCAGCGATAGGGAGACCCCAGTTGGCGACCTAGAATTGGGTGAATGATTGCTGGGACGATGAATGTGGGGAAATCCGAACCGGGCCCCAAAAATGAGTGCCTGTTGAGAGGAGCATTGAGGACGTCGAGAGCAAGAAAAACGGCAAGGAAGCTCACTGAAAAAGTATTCGCGTGCTGCTGGAGACCGCAGCCAGGTGAAGAAGGTGGACGCCATGGTCGACAACGAAGCTGGAAAGAAAGGTGGGGCAGCCGATGACACAGGATGACCGTCTGCGCTTACGTGAGGATGCCTGAGCGCTACAGCTGCCTCTTGGACTGCACCAGTGTTTCGTTTGTTTCTTTCTATTTCCATGTCATTTCTTCCGTTTCCTGCTGCAATATTGCAGGCAAATGGCCCTTGGTCGGATTTTGCTTATTATATGATTAGCTGGAAAAGGAAGCGCCTTCGAAGCCTCATGTCCGTTCACTCTGCTCTCTACTGTCACCACTCGGTATCGATCGCGTTCATTAGCAGCCATGCAGAGCTACTCGACTTATGCTTACTACCCGGGCCAGCAGCAGCAGCAACAGCAGTATTTTTCTCCTCCATCGTACCCGACCGGAGCGAACAGCGGATATTCACCCTTTGTCAACTACGGTGGACAGCGTCTGGCAAGTGCAGCTCCTTATGCCAATGGAACTCCTTATCCAACGAATGCCGCGTCGTTCCCACCCAATTCGACGCCTTTTCCCCAGCCAAAGCCGTTCATTCCACCTGACCTTGTTGCACAGATAGTGCCTTCGAAATCGACGACTAAACAGCCCAAAACTGCGAAACATAGATCGTCGACAGTTCCTGCGCATGGCTCCGCTCCAGTGAAGTCTGCTATCAAGAGATCGTCTACCGCGAACGCCGTGCCTACGCATCAGGTCAGACTGGAGAGGCAGCGTACGTCAAGTGGGACCAGCAGGCCAGCGACTGCCCCATCGAGAGAGACTGTGACGCGAACAAGAACAAAGTCGGATGTCCACTCAGCGGTGGCAAAGGCGAAAGCTTCCTTCCAATCCTGTATGCGCCACGGTTTCCTCCTGAGCCACTCGTCTGACTGTCCCTCTTTTCAGGCCAGATGTTCATGACTTTCCACGGGAACAATGAGCTTGTCGTCGAACATATAACAGAGGCTGCAATGTCTGAAATAAGACAGCAAATATTCGGTATTTGGAAAGACGGCATTGAAAGCGATGAACAGCGAGACTCTATATGGCGGGTGAAATTCAAGAACACTCCATGGAATATGTCTGGTCCTCACAAGAAAAGGTATTTGCTGTTACTCAAGCAGTTTGAGTGGCACACCGACTTTACTCAGGGCTTGGGACATGATTGTGACTCTGTTCCGGGTGTTCGCGATCCGGGTGCGTTGTTCCCCTCATGGCCTTCCATGTGTTCATTCTTCTCGCAGGGGTACGCGTTTCAAACCAGCATCAATATCGGTTTCCAGGTTTGTCGGCAAAATGTGTATTCTCTTTGACACTAACATCTGTCTTCCAGCCCCCACGGCTCGTTTTCGTGGCTCGCGCCATGGATAAGACCGCTCGCTTCTTCCTTGCATTCTTTTCAAAAGGTGGACTGCGAATCAACCTGATACACCCCCCGTCCGTCGTTCAAGACACCATCGGACACGCACTAATGGATGCATTCCCCGATATGATTGCTTATGACGAAGATATCGACCACATTCGATCGATAGAACTGAAGCGAGAGGCGACTAGAAGTGAGTCCTGCCCACTGAAGTTCAGAAAGATGTTACCTTATATATACAAAGAAAACACGCCGACTGAATTTTGAACCTACCCAATCATGTAAGATTGATTTATGTATGTATGATTAACGTTTGCATGAAAAGATGATTACAGCAGCGTCGACGGTGGACGCTAGTTACTTTCTTCTTCGCGTCCTCCGAGCACTCAGTGACGTTGGCTTCAATCTGGAAACTACGATACCGCTAGGAAGCAACTCGAACTGGTCTCTACGTTCCAGCACAGACATAGGAACACATAGAGAGCTTTACGTCTTCAAAGGTGTCCCTTCTCACAGGGTTGGTTGAATTGTCGAATGGGGTGACTCAGAAGCCATGTACTATATGTTGAAAAGTAATCTATTTCGATGACCAGACACAGTGTATTTTATTATCTACAAGCTTCATATATATATGTCTATACCATTTTAACGACTTTAGTACCATCGACCAAACCAGCCAGACTTTTGGCAACGACCTTGCCATCGGGACCTCTCCGTGCATAGAGCTCGTCCCACCAACCGAACAGGAAATCTCGAGCAATAAGTTTAAACCAGGGAGTAAATGAATTTCCTGTATCCAATATGAATTGCGCCGCAGTGTACGGAGATGGACAACTCACCCGGCTCATCAAACATGGCCTGCAGTTCTTCCTTGCTGACATACTTGTGATCCCGGATCTCATTCAAGTTTGGTGTAACATCCACGTCGGCAGTAAGGAACAGAATGTAGTCCACTGCATATTGTGAGTCATGAGATGATCACACATCTGAGGGAGCAGTTCACCTTCATGTTCGCCCCAGATGCCGTCAGACGGGGCAAGGTAATGAATGCGGGTGAGATACTGGAACTCGTCGACAGGTGTCTGGCTTTGGGGGATGCCCAATTCGTGGTCCAGCTTCCTTGATGCGGCCACTCGGACACCTAACTGTTCTTTCTCTACCTTCTCGGCCTCAAAGTCGTCCAAGGGGTGCGAGCAGCAGGTGTTAGTCCACATGTCTGGGAATGTGATCTTTTCAGTCGCTCGTTGCTGTAGTAGCAGTTTGCCATCCTCAGGACGGAAGACGAATGCCGAGAAGGCTCTGTGAAGCAGGCCCTTGTTGATGTTGTCCATTAGATGGCCTGGACGCCATGGTTAGCATCGACGGCGACAGAAAACCCGTCCATTGCGACTTACATGTCTTTTTGTCCATGGCGCCGATGGCGTTGTCTTCCTCGTCTACAAGGATACATCTCTCATCCATGAGCTTCGACTGTTCGGGATCATAGTTGGACAGGTCGATACTGGCAAGGGCAGCGCGAGCAGCGAGGACAGCAGGAGAGCTCATTTTCCGACGCCCGTTGAGATCCAGACGATAAGGAACAAAGGTGCGAGCAGACCGGGCGCTCCGTTTAAATCCTGATATCAATAGTGAATGCAGCGTGTCAGAATATAAGAGTGGTCCGATCCTCATCGATCGGCCTGAAAGTATTGTTTGTCTGGCCGTGATTATCTACGTGTTACATGGATCTTAATGGTGCTATCAATTTCAGTACAGTCGTCTAAGGTTCAGATACAGCTACAATTCCGGGATCGTCGATTGGACACTCTGGTCCTGAATATATGGTTGAAAGTAAGTAACGGAACAGGACATCATTGACATGGGGATCCGAAACCTGGGTCTGATCAGAAATATTAATTAGGTACTAGGAGCAGAGAAATAGGCCCGTAAGGCTGTGGCTGTCGGAGATGAAGCAGGTCTTTGGTTGCTAAAACTATGAAGACCTTGTTAATCATATCCTTAGTGTAGGATTTTGTCGAAACATACCCAGGCAATGATAAAAAGCAGCAGCAGCAACATGCCGAGTACTTGTAGTAGAAGGCGCTATTGTGTCAAATGATAGATCGTTTGAAAAGTCAGGGAGTGTTTGGAACTGCATCTTGGCATATCTGATTGGATATCATCAAACAGAGCAGTCTCCAAAGATAGATACATGAAACTTACTCGAGAAAGTTGAAAGAGTTGCGCTCGAGTGTGACAAGGTTTAGGTCTGATTTCTGTGATTCCATTTGCAAGGCGGGAACACCTTCCTCCGGATCAACTGGGATTTCTGTTACATCGTCGAAGGAACACTGAAACGATGTCATGAATACCTTCGAACCGGTAGTCTTCCCCCACTTGTGACCCTCGGTCGGCGACACTTGGCGACAGTCCGAGGCCAGCTGCGCTTGCACTGGGAATGAGAGAACTCTCCCGTCGACTAACGGAACTTCCCCTCAACCTGATATCAGCGCGGTCAACGCTGATTCTATCGCTTCCGTCTGCAAATCCACCCCCACTCGAGGAACTGAAGACCCCAGCATTATCCCAAGGAAACAGGGAGCTCCGCTGAGACTGAGTCAGAGGTTCTTCGGGCGATGGATCAATCCCAAATTGTCCGCCAACAAGAGACGGTGGTCTAGAGACTTGCCGGCCTTGTCCGGGCTCCTAGCGCTCATCATTCAGCATGCCATTGATCAATGCATGGACGTTCGTACCTCTGATGACCGAATCTGCTGTTCAAAGTCAAAATCCATCGGGACGTCTTGGAATGGATATGCTACGAAAGGTGAATACACCGAAGCTTCGAGTCCGCACGAAAACACATACCATCTCTTCCAACGTCCACCCCCATGTCTATATCCATGCCAAAATCATCATTATACGGTTGTTCAGCAAAGTCTGTATATATTTCTTTTAAAGTATTTGGATTTCTAATCTTGCGCCGTTTGGATGGAGGTTCATCTGGAATCAGCTATTAGACCAGGTGCTATACAGGACCAGCACAAAGTACCTGTAGGGTGAATGAGAACCGCTCCTGTCCTTGCCTCAACTTGAACTTTGAAATTCTCTTGCCAAAAATCAACTAGGACGGGTGCTTGGACTTGTGTAGGCATCGTCAGTACAACAAGCACAGAAGAGCAAGAATAAACTCATACTGCAGTCCGGAACTCCCCAGATAATGTCTTCGAGCAAGCGTCCATTCCCTTTCTCCAATTGTTTGTATTCATTTTCCTGCCTCAAAAGTTTTTGCCCTCGCAAATATTGCGCTCGAGCAGTCTGGAGTATATTATCGTTAGATGACGGACGCCAGATGTAGCTAGGACTGACCTTCAATTCTTCGTCAGTAAGTTCAGTCCTAGCATCTAAAAGCAATCGCGTCTTCTTGATCTTTTTCTGAGTTGGAGCACATGCATTCCGGAAATGTTGTGTTACATCTTTCAGCGGGTGTACAGGTTCTGCGTCCTGAGACAAAAGTTGTTGAGAAAATGTTAGAACAGGTGTTATAGCGCGTGGGGTATTTGGCTGTGAAAGAGGAGGCGCATTCTCTTTCTGGGTGTCGTTCGCCTTGGATAGTCATGAAGAATTAGATCCACCGGCTATCCAGACTAAGACGATGGAACAAACCTTTCTCTTACGCTTCTCCCTGTCTACGGTGGGAGTCGCGGCATTACTTGCCGGAGGCAGCATCAGGCTTCGGGTATCTTCGAAGTTGAAATCCAGATCCATAGGCATATCGGCTGGAAAAGCGAAGTCATCACTTTCAAGGATATTCCTAAGATAATTGGTGAGCCTTCACAAGTAGCAACATTCGCGAATGGTACCTTCTCTCAGTATCTATGGCTTTCATTGGAGTACCTCCCCAGCCCTCACCTAGTTCTCTAGCGAGCTCGTCGCCCAGCAATCCGCCTAGATCCGCGCCATCAGAGAAGAATGGATCGTTCATAAATCCACCATCAACTTGAGATGAAGAAGGGTCCTGAGAAAGGCCTGGAGCGTTGCCGTTGAAAGAAAGGTCGAAGGAAGCAGACAAGAGGTGATCATAGTTCTCCTTCAAAGTGCACAGTTCGGCGCGTACATCTTCCGCTGACGGCAAGCGGACCAAGCTTCGACGCTTTCGATTTCGATTTAGGCGGTTTGGCGTTCGGGTTATATTCGGCATCGGGTACTTCCTCCTCTAATTCGTCCTCTACACTTTGCTTTGAGATTTTGAAGACAGTGGATGCTGAGGGGGTGCTACGTACCTCCAACGTCGAGGAAGGCGTCCCAATCCTTTTTGAAGGTGTCAGGTGGAACCAGGTATCTCTGGATGAATATTCACCGCAATAAACGCATCTAACTCATAGTTGGGATTGGTGTCAACGATCAATGTCAAAGCCGATGCACTTTATATGGCGTCAGTTTTATCCCAGACGAGCTGCGGTCGTATATACCGAATTGTAGGCTGGGCCATTTGTAGCTGCCCATCTCCAGGAGTAGCTTGAAATTCTTGAATGACCTTCTTCAAGGAGGCGACGCAATGGGACACGTCAGTGAAAAAGATGTCCTGCTTGACTATCCAGATTCTTGAGGTTCAAGTAAATAGAATGAAGAAGTTATCTACACACCCTTGTATACCCTTGGATAAGCAACAAGCTTGAGTTGAATTCACATATCATTGATGGAGGCTTACCTTGCAACACCGACCATCAAATTACTCGACAGTCGCAAAGCGAGGGGTTCTGACGGTTCTGCTATGAGATCGCACAATTGGGTGATATCTGCAGTCATGACATCTCTTTTGGGGAGTTTCTTGAACGTTGATTTGGATCCCAAAGTCGCGGCAAGCCTAGTCAGGGTTTTCGCGGTAGTCCACAAATGAAGCAACACAGGACGTACCATAGGAGCCCAAACCCACTGTCTCGTCTTGCGAGCAGTTCCGGAGAGAAAAACATAATTAAAAAAAAGCAATAGAGCGCAAAAACTGCGACGTGTAAGCGTCATGGCGACTTGACTCCACGAAATAGAATCCCTACCAGATTAAAGCAGTCCAGAGGTTACAGAAACAGAAAATTACAAAGTCGAATATATTGTGGACGTATTGTTCAGAGTGAGGGGCAAGAAAACATGGAAGTAGAGAAGATGGAGGCAAGCGAGGCCAGGATTGGGCATATGCAAGAACTACGTCGGAGTTTCGATTTCTCGATCTGCAGATCCTTGCGCCACACTTTCTAAGCGTAGACGGCAAGTACATGCATTGTAGTTTATGATGTCTTCCAGCGCTTTCCTGCTAATCCAACGAGTCGAGTGAATAGCTCGTCACGCCCTCCCACCCACCGGAATATTTCCTCCACTTCATGCTCGTCGTTCTCCGGTGACCATTTTACGGACAAACCTTTGATCAGCCCCATCTTCTTGACCCCACGTAGACGGGATAGAGGGAGGGTGATTTTAGGCTTTGTCGTTGTCAAGGGGGTGAAAAGGAACATTGTCGAAGTCAGAGTGATGAGTCCAGGAGTCGTAGAATGTTGAGACACGAACGCTAAAGATGGCTGTTAGGAAACGAGAGACCAGCAGAAACGAGAGCAGTACTATGAGTATCCTGCGGCAACGTAGGCTGGGCTATTGCAATTGCAGAAGAAGGAATAATAGGGGAGGTATGGTCTGGCATCCACTTCACATCGACAGGGTCAGCACAATTATGGAAGAAACGTCTGCTTCGAATAGAGTCGTACCTGTCCTTTCATCAGGCGCTTGCCTTCACCGGCCCACGCTTTGCCAACTTGCAGCCCTCTCACTCCACTTCTTCCAGTCTGGACCTGTGTCTTTACCACGCGATGCAGACACCCGACTTGCATCGACTTCATGACTCTCCCTTACAGAACTGTCTGCTGCAGCATCAGAATTTCTGGAATCCGTTTTTTTGCCCGGTTTGGTATATTTCCCTGAATGCTATACGAGAAGATATGAGTTCCATGGCGTACTCTGCATCTGTAGGAATATCAGCCAGTGGTGGAGGTAAACTATATTAATATATGTGAGCATATTATCGAGAACAGTCATAACAGTGACCATACCGAGCTCTTTCTTGTGGAGATAATGTCATTATAATGGGCATCACGTGCCAAAACAGGAAACCGGCCACAAAATACACACACTTGGCAATAATCCTTGCCGGAAGGAGCAGCGTCGCTAGGAATGCGCAAAATATGAACTGTATGGAGGTTTCAGTCTAGCTACTCGATAGGCAAGAAGGTAAAGGGGACTAACAGCGCCATAGATTCGGGACGAACAGTGTCGGCGCCAGATGAAAAGGCTAGATATGTCGAACGAATTGATCAGGCGTGGAAGAGGTGAAAGTGGGGAAATTACTTTTTCATTCTTTCATGAAAATCAGCAACTGCATTAAGAATATGGAGGCCCAGACGCTTGATATCTCTCTCCTCTTGGCTCTCCGTTTCATCGTCGAGTACTGTAGGCTCGTCGTTTTTAGCATCTATTATTGGGCTGTAATCTATGGATTCCGGAGGGCCTTGAGACCCATGTTGCGCTGCGGAGGCCTTCTTGGCTTTTGACCTCCATGGCTTGTTAAGTGGTTTGTTCACTATTCTGAATAATCGCCACATGTCTCTGACCCCAAAGGATGAGGAAGCAGATAACCTGGACGATACCGCATCGCCCAGCTTGTTTGCTCTGTCAACCTCATGAAGGCGTTCCCGAAGCTCATCTATAGTTGGGTAGGGCAAAATTCTTCGGCGGATCAAAGCATACAATATGCGCAGAAAAAAGGCAGGACACAAGAGATCGTGGTACCACAATATCCAGAATATCTTCAAGGCAGATCAGGACGTGAAATAGCATTATATGACGGACGCACGATGCAGTACATTGAACTACGACCGGTATCACGCCACGATGATAGTCGATGCATCCTTACAAGAAAAGGTACATAGATGGGAATGGTAGCCAAGTAAAGGCGCTGTACTGCAAGTTTCAACCGTCCTAAAGTGAAAGGTGGTGCCGAAGGAGCTGTGGGAGGCAAATGTGGACGTATCCATTGCTGCTCGCAATAAGAAGAAATATCAGAGTATTACGGTATGTGGCGTACATTAGCTACTTGTTCTGAGATGCACTGGGCAGAATGCCCGTCTGACGGGGGGTCATAGTGCTGTCCGATTACCCACACAGAGTCTCCGGTAGGTACTGAAGCATCTTCAAGAGGTGTGCCAGAGGATGTCTCCGAAACTCGGACTTCTGTTACATACTGGAACGTAATTTAGGAAGGGCAAAATACTCGTCTTGATTCTCGGCTACGACGCACCGTGGAAAATATAGTTAGGAACCGGTCCATTTCCTCATTTTCATAGAATTCTCGTAGCTGCTGCTCAGATAAATCATCAATATCGTTTTCAGTACCAAGAGGCAAGGTTGTTGTAGATGACGACGACATGGTAGGTGGTAGGTGGTAGGTTTAGGGTGGAGTGCAGTGCGGCTAATAGTACCTGCCGAATTCGGATGATGACAACGCGAGTCGATCACGTGATGAACGCGACATCAAGGTAACGGTTGGCCAAACAACAAACAACTGGCTTCCAACTCCCGCTAGCGAATCTGCCATGTCACAAGCAGGCCTCTTGAAATGGGGGAACGACATACGGCAGTCGATGGCAAACGATCCAGGAAGGCAATTCTTTCGCGACCAGATACAAATGCATGGCTTTCTCTTTCTCGACGATTACCTTGACAATATATTAGCCGGTGCTCGACAGGAGTACGTACCAACCAGTCGCCTTCCCGCCATGTATTCTCACCCTTTCACTTTAGTGCTCTCATCGACCTTGTCAAGACGCCAGGTCGGAAAAAGGCGGTAACGAAACAGCCCAAGACGGCGTCGAAACTGAAGAATGTGGTGGCAGTATTATTCAACGTGCGTACTGTCGCTCCATTGTGGACCCATATAAATTATTTTCGCTGTAGGATGTCGGCGACAAGGAAAATGCTTCGCCCGTTAATTCTTTCCATCACACACTTTTACCAACCAAGTCCAAAAGTCCAGAATGCCATGTCGACGAGAACGTCTCTTCACGTCCTCCTTTGGGACCTCGTTCCATGCACCCTGAAACCGATATCTGGCCCTTATCAGAAGCCGCAACTCCACCTAATGCAGCAGTCCAAACAATTTCACGGACGAATCCCTTTCAAGGTTACCAAGCAGAAACTGTCCTGCCTGTTCCCTCTATGTCAGACCAGAACGAATTGTCTGTGATCGCAGAGGATGAAGAGCCTGCAGAGAGGTCTCGTTCATCAGCGCGTGTTTCCGAAAAGCTTGCCACCATCACTGAGCCAGAGCCAATAGACGTTGACATTAATGCATCCCCACCCCATACATCCCATAACACGTCTCAAACTGGGTCAACTTCAGCATCAGCCGACACCTTCCATTCTATCATTCTTGATTCCCCTTCTCTCACCTCTCATTCCTGCGCTAAGGATGATGTTCCGCCCTTGTCGGGCGTCTATACACCACCACCACCACCCGTCCCAGACCTTCCAGATCCATCAGTACTTGAATCGGTGGATACCCAGGCCTATCCCCCTATTGCGGGTACCACTGCTGAACCCTTCGAAGAATTAGTTGAACCTGAGTTCGGCCAGGATGGCACTGATCAAGATGTATCTCCTGCTGAAGTATCACAGCAACAGTCTGCTGTGCCACGGTTCCCGTCTTTACCTGCGCCTGTGCCGCTTCACAAGTCCGTGCGCGGTACGGAACAACAGCTACCTGCCATGAATCCCATCACGCCCGGAGCTGCGCTTGGTGGAAAACGTACATCTTGGCTGAAGAAAGCGCGAGAAGCCAAAGCATTGGACGTTGGAGGAAGGAAACCAAGCAATGTTCCCCTCACCGATACTGGGATTCATAACACCCTCAAAAGGAAAAGCAGTGAATTCTTTTCGGAGGCCCTCGTTGAGCCCAGTGACGAAAGGCACAAGGTCGCCAAAAGTAATGAAACGGACATCGCCCCCCTCCAACTCAGAAAGGACTCCTTGGATGACGATGTCTCAGAGAGTATCATGCCGACCCAGAGTCCAGAAGATGACTCGTTGGGCACTGGCAAGTCAGAGGATATGTTAGGCCAGTTCAAGAAGACGATCGAAGGTTTCAGGACAAGAGTTGGGCAAAGCATCGGGAAATCTCTGGCAGGTGCTGCCGCCGCTACTCTGGCAGAGGCCAGGGCTGCAGCTGAAGCACGAGTTGTCGAAAAGAATTCTCAGCAGGAAGACGATACCCAAGCCCTTGGACCGGTCGCAACGACGAAAGATCCCTCTCATCTGGATATACAAGGGTCTCCGACACCGGCCCCAGTGGAGACCAGCTCTTCAGTGATTGAACGCGCGGCATCAACGAGAACCGGAGAGCGTCTCAGCATTTCTGAGTTAGTTGCTACTTCTGAAAAGATTGCCGTTTTCAAAGAGAAGATACATGCTAGTGTATTTCAGCCGCCATCCGCCACAACCATGTCTTCTCATACTATCCATGACTCTAGTGGCGCATCTTCGTCGGTCCCCACAACTAACCGTCCTCTTCCTGTCTTCAGCAAGGCCCAGCCTGTGTTCCGGCCACCATCTCCTAAACCCGTCTTCAAGGCTGGACCATCGGGTGTTAAATCCACAGCATTCTCAACGCCGGCTTCAATGTCATTGGGCTTGGCTCCTCGTCTACCATCGCCACCCGCCCCTCCTAAGGTCAATCTGTTATCAGCACAGTCAACTATGGAAAGCTTAGCACCCGATGCTATTTTCGATAGTCAAAATGATCGTACTTCCTGGTTACCTTCGACCCAAGATACTGAATATGACAATGCTTTCGACTCTCCGTTTCGGAAACATGCTGAAGTGCTGGACGAAGACGACAGTTGGCCTATGGATGAAAAACTTGCCGAGGGTGTGGAATGGACGTTCGGCATTCCGTTTGATCGCGAGGACAGTTTAACTTGGAGTAGTGCTCCCACGCAGAGTCAGAAGCTCGAACAGCTGGACCATGTCTCTGAAGATGGTCCTGCACCCACGGTGGCAAACGACACATACGACTTACCTGCAAGCGAGCGTGAGGTGCCAGGATCTTTCTGTATGGAAATTGAGGATTATGGCGAACACGACGAAGCCGCCATCGAAGAGGAGGAGCCTGACATTGATCCTGGCAAAATGACTGTAACGTTGGTTGAAGTAAGTGCATGGATGGAATACGCCTGAGTAAGATCTAACCTGATCATTTAGCCCGAAAGGAGCCAGAGTCAATTATCTCTGGCGTCATCCGCTTCGTCGCAATCACATGTTGGCTTTTTGGGACAAGCGTCGAAATTGATGAGCAGCGTCTTGGGTACAGGTAAAAAGCCTAAACCGGAAGTGAAGAGCCTGCAGCGTGCGGCTGCGGCTGCCAAGAAGGTAACAATCTTGTTGCTCGTAATTGCATGACTGACTCGAGGGATCGTTAGGAACAGGAAGAGAAGGACAAGAAAGCCGCGGTGCTAAAAAATATGGAGAACCGACGGCAACTTGTATTGCAGAAGAAAGCAGAAGAAGAGAAAGCCAGGACTGTTGAGCAGGAGAAAAGACTCAAGGAGGAAGCGGAACGTCGGAAACGAGAGCGGGAAGAGCATACAGACAAGCGACCCCTTAAACCAAATGTCAAAAAGGTAAGTAGTGTTCTACGCGGATGGGCGTTTTGGCTTACGACCATGACAGGATGAGGATACGACCAAGAAACGGAAATTAGCAGCGGAAAGTGAGAAGAAATCGGAGATCAAGAAACCCATGCTGAAACTCAACCCCGGAAATTCGAAATCGGCCTTCAAACCGGCGCCCAAGCCAGTTCCCGCTGCAGAAGGGAAAGGCAAGCTAATGTCCAAGTTCAACGCCCAGACACCTTCGAAAGCGCTGATGCTGGACGATGTGTCGCAACCTTCTCAGCTACTGCATTCCCAAATGGCTGCTCGGGCAAAGGCACAGATCGAGGCAGCGGCTGTTCCCAGCGAGAGTATTGAGTTGCCCGATGTTCCAAGCGAGTACTCTGATTCAGGATGACGAAGATAGAAAGATGAAGAAGGCGGGCGAACTTCCTCTTTGGGCACAGTCGCCTGAACTGCGGCAAGCCCTCGAAAACCAGGCGACCATCAATCCTGATGATATCTTCGGCCCTGTACCAGTTCTACGAATGGAAGAAGTCTTCCGGACCAGAGCGAGTCGTTTTAGGGCTAGGACTAGCTCAGCGAATTGGGTAGGTGCTGATCGTTTGACCCAGGAGGAGCAAACGGACTATGTCAGGAGAATGGGATACAAGTCGTAGTTAACTTTTCTATTCCTATTTTATTTCATGTCGGTTACGCATAGCATTTTTCGAGATCTTCATTCATATAGCATTCTCAGCATTTGTATAGTCTATCAACGATGGGCCCCAATTCGTCAATCAAGGACGCTTCTGTTATGGCGGTGCATGCGAAAGCCTCGGTTGCCCGCTGCCGGTGGGTTGGCATGCTGTCACGATGTCACAGGCGTCACCTGGCCCGTTGCTGCTTGTTTGACCCTGCTTTGACCGACTCTCACAACCACAACTGCACTGTACAACTTCAACGAACCAAGCCACTCTGTGGCATCCCTCATCCTTTATATCTTTGTTTTTTTTCCTCAATGTCTTCCTCATCTTTCTCATCTCCCGAAATAACGCCCGCAATGGGACCGGACATTCGTCCAGATTTCTCGTACAAGAACTCGACACACGACGAAGTGCTGGAGGACCTTTCAAGGCATGTCTGTACTGGGCTTGAAGACTTTTCGCTAATTTTGAACACAGTCGCTTCATTCTCAATCTTCCAGACGAGGAGCTTGCGTCACTAGAACGGATATCTTTCCAGGTGGAACAAGCGTCAGTGACCCTTTTCAGCTTGGCTTGTTTCGCCTAACATCTGTCCAGTCACTGGTTCTACGAAGATTTTATACGAGAGCAGAACTCGAAGCTACCTTCTCTGACGCTCAAGAAGTTTTCCGCCATGCTTTTTAAAGCATGTCCCCTTCTTCACCAGTGGAGTCACGATCATGAACAAGCTTTCAATACCTTTATGCAATACAAGACGCGGGTGCCTGTCTGTGGGGCCATCATGCTAAATGAAACATGGGAGAAGGTGGGGTGGTGTATTTTTTGCTGTGTGATCCTGAAATAATTCCGCGCAGTGTGTGTTGGTGAAAGGGTGGAAGGCTTCGTCGGGATGGGGTTTTCCTAAGGGAAAAATTAATGAATCTGAACCTCAGACGACATGCGCTATCCGAGAGGTGCAGCAATTGCCGTTTGTGTTGTCCTGGATCTTAACGTTTCGATTTTACAGGTGTTAGAGGAAACTGGCTACAACTTGACTGGTCAAGTAAGTCCTGACGACGTAATAGAAATGACGATCAAGGAGCAAAAAATCGCAATGTACATTGTTCCAGGCGTTCCCGAAGACTATCCCTTCAAGACGAAGACACGGAAAGAGATCAGTGTACGCCTCTGACCCCTTTTAGTCTCACGCGATTCTAATCGTTTCGTGTAGAGGATCGATTGGTTCAAACTATCGGACCTGCCAACATGGAGGCGTAATAATGCTTCCCCTGGGAAATTCTATCTAATCTCACCATTCATTGGGTACGCCTCACTGTCCCTCCTCGTACTCGATTGATTTAACAGAACTCTCCAGACCCTTGAGATCTTGGGTTGCTTCACATAAACCTCAGAGCTTAGCAAAGAAAATCAAAACGAAGGCTGCGCCGTTTTGTCCCAGTTCACCTATTCCAGAAGAACACGATACCAATCAGGAATCAAGTTCCCAGTCGTCGTCTGCCGATAATGGTGATCCTCAAACGCCTTCACCTCAATACACGCAATCCTCAGTTCACCCCGTAGTACATGATGATTCTCAATCCATGGACACCTCAATTATGGACCCTCATTTTGCACGATTATTGTCCTCATTGACAATGTCCGGGATGGCCAAGGCTGAAGCCAAAGAGGTTCAGCTGTCTGTCAGTTCTAAGGAGTCAGATACTCCTACACCAGAAACATTTCCGTCTATTGGAATGCGGCCAACCGACCGTGAGCAACCTATTTTACAGCCCTCGGATCCATCCCATCCACCAGCCTCTGACACGCCACTGCGACATACATTGTCTCCGGGGCGGCCTACTCCATCGTCTACGCACGTCACCCCTAGCCCATCTTCTAGCGAGAACAGAGCGATGTCAGCAAATGCATTATCTGTCCCACCCGTCGAGCTGTCCCCTGCACCTTCTGTTCGTGTTTCGAGAAGGTCTTCGAGCATTGCAGATATCTCTCCTTATCTTAAAAAACATGGACCACCACCAACATCTACTACTCACTTGAAGCAGCTGGCGTTGTTGGAAAGTGTTGTTGGCGAATCCACGACTATGTCACGTCGCCTGGATCAGGCCGAGCAGAATCTTCAGTCTTCTCAGCGTCCTCCTCACCATCCTCACTCCCTTGCCCCGGGTTTCACGTTTCCTCCTGTCGCTGATCGCACCGATGTCATTTACTCTTCTGGATCCGATGGTCGACAGTCGGTGGCAGGAGTACTACGACCGCCGACGTTCATGCAACCTGCATCCAGCATGGTTTATGATGATCCGTTCAAAGTGCGCCCCAGGACAAGCTTGGGAGCTCATCGTCCGATAATGCCTTTGCAGTCAGGAAGTTTGGGTCATGGTCAGATGATGACTATGATGAATGGACAAACCCATCCTTCAATTATGCCTCCTCATGCGACTCCATATTCGCCATTTGGATTACCTCTCGGACCGCAACCTCCCATTCCATACGGCGCCACGTCTCTTGGCTACACACCGATGTATGGTCCTAGTTCCGTGCCGAACTCTTATCCAGTACCTGCTCCCGCACTTTCGCCTAGGTCTCCGGTAACGCAAACACCCTACCCATCGCAACCCATGCAACCACACAATGCCGCAAGTACAGCTCTATTAACAATACTCAACAAAGGCGGCGCGTCTAATTCAAGCAATGCATCATAGATGTCAATCTAGTAATGCCACATTCTCTTGGTTATTCTATGTTCTTTGTACATCATAACCACTCTCTCCTTCCAGCTATACATATATCCTCAGTGATGATCCATACTATCAGCGTGCTATATATCATATCCTGTGTTACTGTTAACGACTTTTCTCCTCTGTCTCTCACTTTTCCTTTTCTTCATGTTTTCGTGCAGCGTGTCCATTGTATCCGTCTCTTTATATCCATCGCATTCCTACAGTATTCTGTCTTTTTATCGTTGCCTCTTGGGCGTTAGTCTACATTGTGTCATCTACTGTGTTTTGCTCGGGTTTAGGATCGCACTAGTTAGGGTCTTGGTGCAGTTGTAACATCTCAGACAGTCCATCGCAATTCAAACCGGACGCACTAGCGCTTAACATTGACCCTCGATAACGGAAGCCTGACTGATTCTGTGGTAAAATATAAGCCGATCTGTCTTCTCGTATTGCGTACTTATCTTTCGTCTTTACATTCATCCCCATGGCCCGCGGCCGGGCCTATAGAGCGCTTCTAGTCCACCCTGACAACAGGAGATACCGCTACTGGCTGATCCAGAATTGAGTTTGTGATGGCTGTCGATGACAGACGTAATTACTTGAAACTTGAATACTCCACTCAGTCGATAGGGTCAGGAAATAAAGAAAGAGAGGCGCGGCCGCGACCAGACAGAATGAATGATGTCGAATGATGACACAAAAATCTCGTATCAATCAGATCCTGTCACTCGGATACACGTCGGATCCGTACTCCGCCACAGAGTAAGCTAAGCGATGGTCAGCCCCGCAGATATCGCTGCTAAGGACACAGGGTCCTTTTCTGACATTGCTGGTATTCTTCATTCTTATATTCTTTGCGCATGCAACATGAGGCTAGGAGGCCAGGAATGGTGCTGGCAATAGAATTGTGAATGTGGAGAGATCGATCCACGCCTATTTGCGGTAGCGCTGACTAATTCCCACGTGGCCATTGGTGCTTTCCTTTCTTCACTTGCCTAATGTCATTTAGCCTCCAGACATCCTCCATTTTCTTTCTTGCTATAACTTTCGTCTCTCCTTTTTTACACAGTTTAGACGGTCGAAATGTTAAATGGAAGTGGGATAAAAATCTTCTCTGGTATGTGCATCGCCAAAGGGTCGGAAGTGGCTGGTGTTTAACCGAGTCCTTCTGCAGGGACTAGCCATCCGGAACTAGCAGAGATTATCGCTCGTCGGTTCGTGGTCAATATACGATGCTTATTGTGAAACAGAAAATTAACGGTCTGCTCAGAATAGGCCTTCCACTATCAAAAGCCGACGTTACACGCAGTGGGATTGGAGAAACCAATGTTCGCATCGCTGAATCCGTGCGGGAGAACGACGTCTACATTATCAATACCGGATGTGGCGCAGTCAATACGGCACTCATGGAATTGTGCATAATGATCCATGCATGCAAGATTGCGAGTGCAAAAAGGATTACGGCGGTGCTCCCCCTGTTTCCTTATGCACGACAGGACAAAAAAGATAAGAGTCGGGCGCCTATAACGGCCAAGCTGGTGGCGAATATGATACAGCGTGCGGGATGCGACCATGTTATTGTGAGGAATTTTGTGGAAATGCGGCATGCAAACCTGATGCATGAGTCCAGACCATGGATTTGCACGCCTCCCAGATCCAAGGATTCTTCGATGTGCCAGTTGACAAGTAAGTCAATCGTTGCTACAACTGCGTGACCAGCTGACGATGATTATCACGGTTGTCAGTGTGAGTTTGCATAGCATACTTCATCTCGAGCGAGCAGGCGTTTACGCTAATTGAAAGCTGTACGCAGAACCTTCTGCAATTCTGTACATCCGGACACACTTCGATCTGAAGAATGTCGTTATAGTCTCACCAGATGCGGGCGGTGCCAAGAGGTGAGTCGTTCCATCCGTCGGATAGATGGAATTCACACTAGCGATCCAGGGCAACATCGATAGCTGATCGGCTAGGAGTTGACTTTGCATTGTTTCACAAGGAGCGCAAGAAGGCGAATGAAGTGTCTCGGATGGTTCTCGTTGGCCATGTGAAAGGCAAGGTCGGAATTCTTGTCGACGATATGGCTGACACCTGTGGTACACTGTGTCTTGCGGCCCAACATCTCGCAGAAGCCGGGGTGGAGAAGGCGTATGCGTTTGTAACACACGGCATTCTGAGCGGGAATGCGCTAAAATCCATAGAAGAAAGCACGCTGGAAAAGCTGATCGTGACGAACACTCTGCCTCAGGAGGAGAACCAGCGAAAGTGCGCTAAAATAGAGGTCATTGACATTGGAGTGGTGCTGGGGGAGGTCATCCGACGGAGCCACTACGGGGAGAGCGTGTCGAAGCTATTTCATGAAGTTCCGTACTAGCAGCCGCAATCTAGAACGTGCTATGTTATTTCGTGTTAATTTTTTTTGGCAATTTGTTTTATGAATTTGCAATTGCGGCGGCACGGCCGATTTGGGGCCGAAGTGACGGTTGGTGACCGGTGACGGTTAGAAGTCCGGTAGACAGATTCGCCAGATTTCCAGATTTGGCCGAGCAGATTCGGGTTCAGTTTCGATTCATTGTTGCTTCTGCGCTTCTTTGCCCTTCCTGCGAGGCTCCCTTCGTCTCTCCCTCCAACCTCCATGTCCTTCGTCCACTAGCTTGCTCTGCCCACCTTTTCCCTGGCAATGCTCCCCTTGACATGTTTGCACCTTCCCCCAGTACCCAGAACGCTGTCGCTACCCATTATGTTTCTCTGCCAACCAACCACCAGCGCGCCCAGCAGCAACAGCAGCAGGCCCCAAAGAGTCCTATCAATGTCGTCGGCATACCCTCAGTCCATATACAAAACAACAAGCTTGTCGTCGGCTCCTCCCAGAGTAGTCCGTCTTCTCGTATTTTTCTTTTCTCCTCGGTCTCAATAGCATAATAGGCTCGACACGCTCGTATACGCCCCTCAAGGTCCTTGGCGATGGCTCATTTGGCACCGTATGGCTCTGCGACTGGCATGGAACCTTGCCCCCGAATACCCCACTTTCGCCTATGCAATGTGGGGCTGGCGCGCGCGCAGAATGGGTTGGTAAGCGTCTGGTAGCAGTGAAGCGGATGAAACGAAGATGGGAGGGCGGCTGGGATGAATGTCGGAAACTCAAGGAACTCGAGGTGCGTCGTCCCTGTTATCGATGTCGTTTCCACCTAACCCTCCGTTAGTCGCTCCGAGCAATACCGTTCCACCCCAATATCATTCCCTTGTATGATTTCTTCCTTCTCCCTGCTACAAAGGAACTCTACTTCATATTCGAGTCCATGGAAGGCAATCTCTATCATCTCATCAAGGCCCGCAAAGGCAGGGCTCTCGCTGGCGGCCTTGTCTCCTCCATTTTCCGCCAGATCGTCTCCGGCTTGGACCACATACATGCCTCTGGCTATTTTCATAGAGACATGAAGCCTGAGAATGTCCTCGTCACTACCACTGGTCTTTTCGACTATACTTCTCTGTCACCGGTTGCCCCACCAAACGCTCCTCCCGAAAAGGACGTTGTAGCCATCATCAAACTTGCCGATTTTGGACTTGCCAGGGAAACAAAGTCTAAGCCTCCATATACCGAATACGTCTCCACACGATGGTATCGCGCACCCGAAGTTCTCCTGCTTAGCCGAGACTATTCAAATCCCGTTGACATGTGGGCGCTTGGGACTATCATGGCCGAGCTTGTTAATCTGCGACCCTTGTTTCCTGGACAGGATCAGGTAGACCAGGTGGCACGCATATGTGAAATCCTCGGCGATCCCAGTGATGAATATGGACTCGATGCCTCCCACAGTCCGATGGGCGGAGGTGTATGGCCCAAAGGGATTAAAATGGCGAAAGACGTAGGGTTCAAGTTTCCCAAGGTCTGTCTGTCTCATGGCTTCGAAAGTTGTGTCGCTGATAGTATCATCCCAGACTGTACCCAAGGACATTCACACTCTTTTCGAGCGTACAGTACCTTTGTCATTAATCCACTGTATTCGCGATCTTCTCCGGTACGACCCTGACACCCGGTTAACTAGTCGGCAATGCCTTCACCACCGCTACCTCCAAGAGACAACTCCTCGTAATAATATTCCCCTTCCGCCAGGCATCTCTGTATGTCCTTCGATACCAACAGACCCTGTGCTACGGAATGGTGTTTCGCCGTCGCCGTCGCGTACTGCTCCTGCTTCCCATCCTTACTCGACCCCCCATCTTCAGCCTGCCCCGCCGATACCTTCTGCATCCACTTCGCATCGCACCCCTCTGTACGCTCATGCAGCTCTCTCCAACAGCTCATCAAATACCGATGTCCATATGCACCACACTCCTTCCCCGCACTCTTCTGGTCTCATTCAGGAAGAAACTAGAAGTCATATTTCCACTTCTTGGGCGCCTTCGTCTTCTGTCGACAAGGACTACCCGATGGATGTCACTCCCAGTGCAGAGATTACAGATGACCCCATGAGCAGCGGTCAGCCGATGGATGTCAGCGGCTCTTCGCCTGTTGCACCAGAGTTCCCCACAAACGGCGCTACGCAACCGGGCCACAAGTTACCCAAGCCTTTCGGCCTAGGCTTTGGGAGAAAGCATACTAAGTGGAGTCTCTTCGGTGGTGATAAGCATCATGCCTTACCTCCGCTTCACGAAAATCCACCAGCGCAGCTCGGCGCATCCACCTCAACACCTTCGCTCAAGCGGCAACAATCTTCTAGTTCGGATGGCAGGTCATTGCGAGAACCATCACCCACGCGTGACAACGCTCGCATCGCGGATATGAAGAAGATGAACAAAAAGGAGGCAGAGCGGTTACAGCGAGAAGCCGAGAAACAGCGTCGCGCGCTTGCGGAGAAGATGCAACGTGACCAAGCAAGAGCTGTCATGCAGAAACGTAACCAAATTGTGCAGAAGACCACGGGTAAGGATGATATCGAATGGCTGGCGGGTTCTCAGCAGCGCCTCGATTTTGAAGAGAAGGGGAAGCAGGCTGCAACGGGCCCAATAAGGCAGGCCATTATCCACGGTAATGGTACAACGCCCTCGATCACGGTAAACGCAGCATCAGGCAGGTTCGCGACTCAGGTCGTCGAGCAACCTGTAGCGAGTGGGTCTGGTGATTGGCGTAATCGAGTGGAAAACGAGCGCTTGACTAAGATTCGGAGACGAGACCTAGACGACGACCATTCGATATCTTCGTCGGACGTTCACAGTGGTCCGGAATTCCTCGATTTCATATACAACGGTGGATAGTGACCCGGGACCGTCATCAAGAATGCGAAATCGGCCAAGCATATTTGGGATAAACAGGATGACGTCTACGTCTTCACTGCGAACATCGTTCGACGACTTTGCTTCATCAGCGCGGTCGTCGAATTCGTTTTCCTTGGATGGACAGTTAGCCAACGATTTCCGAGCGCGCGCGACAGTCAACACTGATACGCCGCCTCCGATGCAAATATCATTGTCACCATCACTGTCCCCGTCATTACCTCCTTCCCCCGCTTGGATGCAAGTTCCTCCTCACGGCGAGGACTTGTCATCGCGACGAGGTCAAGCCCCTCCTTTCATCAGTATGCCCCGGCCTACCCATCCCATACAAAATAAGCCTTTTAACCCTTACGAATATTCGGGTCAGCTGCACGGGCACTCGCCGAGTCCCGGACATTTAAACAAGTCCGAAATCAACCCGATATTCCAAGTGGTGAGTTACAAATGGGATGAGGGAGGACTAGAGCCTGATGATATTGTTTCTGGTGACTTCACTCAGCCCCCAATACTTCCGCCTCCTCACCCCCCACCTCTTGATGGCTCAATGGATGATCGATTATCTTCCTCCTCTCCCACCTCCCTCCCACCCTTCTCCGAACTCGATGCAGTTGCTGGAGCAGGATACGATTATCCACCTCTTTCCCCGATGTCTTTCACGACGCCTTCAGAAGATGGAGGCTGAGCCTCATAACGCCGCCGGTTGGCGGCCTACATTCGTTTGGATATCTATTTTCTCCGTTTTTGTTATCGTATTTTTGAACTCCCTCTGTGTTTATCTCTTTTGGACCTCCCTCATCTGCTGCATTGTCTATCACTCTACCGCACTCTGCTCTCTCTCAGTCTCCGCAACACTCATCACACCACACTCATTTGCCAGCCGGGCCCCGGGAGGTGTTACCCAGGCATATGCATTAGTTTCTTTCGTCTTACTCCGCTGCACCCTCTAGTTCTCTTTCATTATCGTACTTACTTTTTGCTGCCACACCCAGCCGGAGCTATTAGTAGACAAACTACATGTATTTTTACGCATGCCCAGCCTGTACTCATACATACTGGGAGCTGTTAATCATAGAAATTTGGCAAACCAGCACTTGGACGGAGGGACTTGTAACGAAAAGAACGGCTTGGAAGATGCGCAGATGATCGTCATTGGACGTTCGTTCACACGTCCACAGCAGACCGCTTGAGCCCTGTCATACAACAATGAAGGGTGCATTGATGTGTTTCCACGAGTGTACTGATTCTCCATTTAATTCATTACCGCCATGTACAAAACACCGTATGCTACTCGGCAGGGTTCTTCTCAACATTCTATCAATGTGCGTGGTGATTTTGCTGGAAACGCAGACCGCTATTCGGGGTATGAGTACAGATGATACATTCATCGCAGCAGACTCACCAGTATCTGTATACATGGGAATAATGAAGGAAACAATTAGGAACGAAGGACTGTCAGTGGAAGCAGTTACGAACCCGCAAGAACGAGGCCCAGCTTGGTCCTGTGGTCCGTTGTTCAGTCCATCCAATTTTCACAGCCGCCCAAAGTGACTCACCAAATTGATATATATTTTCGGATGCCCCAATGGTCCGTTACCTGGAAGAAGTTGTTTGCAGGATAGTGAGAAGAATGGAACACGTCGGATGAAATTGGGAGACGCACCTCCGTCGCAGACGGCCTTCCTGCCGTCCACCAGGCGTATGGGCTCTTCGGAGATGAGCTGCATGGCGCTCAATGGAGCTGGCTGGGTCTCCATGGCAGTCTGCTCGAAGCGAGGGTTTGACTGTCCTAGTGGGCGAGGTTGCTGATTGGCTGACCATGTCGTCGGGTAGTTGGGTGCTTGGGCAGCGAGAGGGTTGGACACTGCAGCAGGAGCAGGGGTAGCAGCAGTCGAGCTTGACCGGGCCAGAGCCTTTGCAATGGTCGAGATAGACGAAGACGGTCTGCCTTGGAGCAGTCGACGGCCAAGCATGATGGCGGGATGAAAGCAGAGTTGCCTAATACGGCTGCAGCGCTTCTCATTGTCTCGCCGTCAACATGCCATTCAGTCTACGCGAGCTGCTGTCCCAGCCCTTTGGCCCACTGCCAGAAACTTGCCTGGATATCGATTTCCTCAAAAGAAGACACCTGACTTTGGCTCTGTCGTCCGTCAGGATGTTTCTGCCCGGACGGGAAGGAACTGGGTCGGTGGCAATCCATCATCTCAAGCTCGCATTCCCTACACTTAGTCTAACTTCGACAGCTTGAATGAGACGGAATTTGTGGATGGCTTTGCTGGCAATGTGCAGTTCATGGGGCGCTTGGTAATCGAAGATTTACGTTGGCTCTCTACTCGTGGATACGAACAGCTCCAGCGCGAGTTGCGAGAAAGGGACGTCGACACCAACAACGTGCATTCGGGCCTCACTCTTAAGACCATCTATGGATACAGGCCGGGTGAAGGATCGAGAGTCACCATATGGCTACTATGCAACAAGAACATGACTGCTACATTTCTGACATGTACGGTGAACGACTTCCAACTGATTCTTTCTTTTACTTACCTTCATCGATGTACAGCCAACCTTCACCCCAAAAGTTTGCTCTTAAAGTCCACCTTGGCGAAAAGTTACAAGATCACATCTTTTGACGTGCACACATATAAACGCAGTCATAGATATCTCGAGCGGTACCGCCTATTGGCGATGGTTGACGAATTCGTAGAAGCCACAAAAACTTCTCTTACTGACTGCACTATCGACTGGCTGATAGAATGCATCCGTCAACGCCACGATGTGGACAGCTCTGAAAGGCGTATCCTCTATGATAGCGAAGATTCCGAAATAGAAATCGAAACAGAATGGGATGATGAAGGAAGCCAAGGAAAACTCAGGCGTCCTCGGCGCGCGCGTCACTTGTCTAAGGCAGAGGCTCGATCTGTCCTTGCCAAAGACGCAAAGTGGCTGTTAGCAGAGCAGCTGGAACGGCGAGCCGACAAACGTACCCTGAGTGTTTATTCTCTCTATCAACTTTGCAGCGAGATTGCACGTATGAAACGATGGAATGGGAGGAGACGTCCCAGGGTCGGTAATGAAACTTCCGCCATAGCTCTCTTCGGCTTTGAAATCAACTTGAACAAGTATTACCGAAAGGGAAAGACGAGGGCAGAATGGCAGAAAGCGTTGAAGCGCGCTGTGAAGTATGAAAACGAAAAGAAGAGCAAACAAGAGTGTTTGGTAAGTCCTCGGCTGAAGAAGGATACGCTTTTGGGGCTCAACTGCATTTGATCAGCCTATCCCAGCAGTCAACGAACCTGAACAGACGCTTCCAGAAAATTTGCCAGTATATCACTACGATGATGATATGTCGCAAGCTTCTACGTCTGCAGCATCCGATGCAGAGGACGAACGGACATCAGACTTGCGACATTCGATCGGTCGCAGCATACCTCCATGGTTAGCCACACCACCCACATTACCGCCTCCAGGCACTTTTACATGGGACTGCAACTGTGGAAATCATATTGATGTCCTGGAATGGTGTAAAGGTAACAAAGCTCGACGCACTAATGGCGCGACTCTGCAAAATTCAGATATGCTTTTCCGTCGTTTGCTGCGAGCCATCTCTGATCACTACGAGGAACATCTGGAGCAAATCGGTATTCTGGAGAAGGCGAGTTCCGTAATCGTGCTTTCTATGTAGGGTGACGTCTCACTTTGTACCTTTAGCTCAAGGAGTTGAATACGAGAAGGACGAGGACGGATAATTGGATAAAGGCAGAGGGACATTAAGGCTTTGCACACTGTTTCTTATTGTACAGACGAGGGGCCGGCTTACGTGTCGATGTCGGGGCAAAAATAGGTGTCGCCGTCCTGGGACATGTTTCAGCCGCCCGTCGCTGAGGATCTAGGGCGACAATCAGGTAACTAATTGCTGCAAATTGTTGTCAAAGGTCTGCTGTTGCTCTTGGATCACCGAGTATATTCCGGGGTATACTCCTCGAGTAGTACTCTGCTAGAAAATGCTAGAATTATTGGTCGGAAAGCGCATGAAAGCACACGAAAGGTCCAGTAATCATTATGAAAGTACTGCAGCCACAGGTGGACCTATATAGGTATATATATGACGTCACTAGGGTCGTAGTCGGAATGTCCTGGAAACTTCGACGATTGTCGAACTTTGTCGAACCGTCCAGAACATACGTTGGTAAATGAACGTCTGAATTTAAAAAGGCCTCGACCCAACTCTCTTCACTGTTTATACCCTTCTCCTTATCATGACGAGCAACTTTGATCTTACCGACAAGACAAATGAAACTCTGACCACTGCCATACAGCTGGCCAAAGATTCCGCAAATGCTCAAGGTACGCTTCTGTTTATTCAACAGCGCCTGCAAAAACACATTTTTCTTCGTAGTTGCACCAGCTCACATTGCCTTCGTCCTTCTCAACGAAGAAGGCGGAGGAATACCTTTATTCGCTTCTGTGATTGAGAAGGCTGGAGGTGACAAGGTATGTACCTACCATTTCTCGGGTGCAGGACGACGAACTGACAATGTTTCTTCTAGGCGGTAGTGAAGCGCGCTCTGAAGAAGCTTCTTGTTCGACTACCCACGCAGAGTCCTCCACCAGATGAGACCTCGCTTAGTTCCGCCTCGCTCAAGGTTCTGCGGGAAGCGCAGAGCATCCAGAAGACGATGAACGATTCCTACATTGCTCAAGACCATCTCCTTCTCGCCCTTCTGAAAGATTCTTCTATTGCTCCCGTTGTCAGAGAGGCTGGTCTCACCGAAGCTACGCTCAAGACCGCCATTCAAGCAATTCGCGGTAACCGACGAGTCGAATCCAAGAATGCCGAAGCGGGTTTTGACGCTCTGCACAAGTATGCTATTGACTTGACCACCTTGGCGGAAGGTACGGGTGTTAATTTTGGCGATGATCAAACATATTTTGACTGTTTTATTTAGAGGGAAAGATTGATCCTGTTATTGGCCGTGACAATGAGATTCGTCGGGCCATTCGCATTCTATGTCGAAGGTAAGACAACCTGTTCTTTTCGCGTTCTCATACTAATCTGTATATTAGGACTAAGAATAACCCGGTTCTCATCGGTGAACCAGGTGTTGGGAAAACATCCATTGCTGAAGGCCTCGCTCAACGAATCGTCAAACGCGACGTCCCTGCCAGTCTCTTCTGCCGCCTGTTCTCCCTCGACATGGGTGCCCTCATGGCGGGTGCCAAGTACAAGGGAGAGTATGAAGAACGTATCAAGGCCGTCTTGGACGAGGTCGACAAAGCTGCCGAGAACGGAGGCACTGGAGTCATCCTTTTCATCGACGAGTTGCATCTCATCATGGCCGGCAGAGGAGCAGAAGGTGGCGGTATGGATGCCGGCAATTTGTTCAAACCTCTACTCGCTCGCGGCAAACTCAGGTGTATCGGTGCTACTACCCTTGCCGAGTACCGGAAATACATTGAGACGGATGCAGCGTTGGAACGACGATTCGCTCAAGTCATTGTGAACGAGCCCACGGTATCGGAGACGATCAGCATTCTTCGTGGAATCCGGGAAAAGTATGAGGTCCATCATGGTGTCAGAATTATGGATCCTGCTTTGATTTCCGCTGCGACGTTGGCACACCGTTATTTGACATCTAGACGTTTACCCGATTCTGCCATCGATCTTGTAGACGAAGCATGCGCTAGGTATGTACCAAAAAATTCAAAACCTGCAACTTTTGGTCTGACTGGTTTTCCTTCAGCGTACGCGTAACGCGAGAGACAGAGCCCGAGGAGATTGACAAGCTCCAGCGTCGCCTACTCGAACTTCAAGTCGAAATCCATGCATTGGAGCGAGAGAAGGATGCGGCTAGTAAAGAGCGTCTCGTCCTTGCGCGAAAGGCAATTGCGACGGTCGAGGATGAGCTGAAGCCTTTGAAAGCGGCGTACGAGACTGAGAAGAAGAGAGGCGATGAAATTAACATCGTCAGGCGCAAGATTGATGAATTGAAAGCTAAAGCTGAAGAGGCAGAACGAAGGTTGGTTGCTTAAATTATAGTTGTTCCATTTTTAAGCTGACATGTATTTTCAGATACGACCTTGCCACTGCTTCCGATTTAAAGTACTACGCGTTGCCCGACCTGGTGGCGCGCCTGAAGCAGCTCGAGGACAAGAAAGCTGCAGAAGACGCCACCGCTGAAGGCGGAGGAACAGACACCGTCACTGCGGAACATATCGCAGAGATTGTTGCCCGCTGGACTTCAATTCCAGTGACAAGGCTCATGTCTTCGGAACGGGAGAAACTTCTAAGGATGGAGAGGATACTGTCGGAGAGTGTAGTTGGACAGACGGAAGCCGTCAAGGCTGTAGCAAACGCCATTCGACTTTCTCGGAGTGGATTGTCAAACCCATCACGCCCGATTGCTAGTTTCTTGATGGCGGGACCGTCGGGCACTGGGAAAACCCTTATGGCTAAAACAGTGAGCATTGTTTAATTTCATGTGTTGATTTTGACTGACTGATCATCCGTAGCTTGCCACACTTCTCTTTGACTCCGCTGATGCAATGATTCGTGTTGATGGTTCGGAGTACTCTGAGAAGCACTCCATTGCCCGCTTGATCGGTGCACCTCCTGGTAAGTATCGAATTGTTAATCACTGATACGGAAGGCCGCTAAGTTGTTCTTTCAGGATACGTTGGCCATGATGCCGGAGGCCAATTGACCGAGTACATCCGTAGGAAGCCTTACAGCATCGTTTTGATCGACGAGGTAGAAAAGGCCTGCAGGGAATTTGTTACTCTCTTCCTGCAGGTTCTCGACGATGGTCGGTTGACAGATGGTCAAGGCAGAGTCGTTGATTTCCGTAACACTGTCATCATCATGACTTCTAATTTGGGTGCCGCATATCTCAATGATATGGGTGAAGGACCTGTGACTCCCCAGACAAGGTCCTTGGTCGTGGGTGCCATCCAGTCACACTTCCCTCCGGAGTTTGTCAACCGTGTTGATGAAATCATCGTCTTCGTAAGTATCCATGGTCTATGTTTAATTCATCAAACTTATCGTTCCTTTTAGCGCGCGTTGTCTCGTAAACATGTCCTCAAAATCGTCGACATTCGGCTGCAGGAGGTGCAAGAACGTCTCGCCGAGAGGAAAATCACTCTCGATCTCGATGAGGCCGCTAAGCAATACCTCATGTCGGTCGGATACTCGCCCATCTACGGTGCTCGTCCTTTGAACCGAGCAATTCAGAGCGATCTTCTCAATCCACTGTCGATGATGATCTTGTCAGACCGCGTCCGTGATGGAGAGGTTGTCCAGGTACGCTTCGACGGACCCCACAACCGTCTCACTATCATTCCAAACCATGAGGGCTCGGTTGTTGAGGACTACATGGATGTTGATGATGACATTGAGATTGAAGAAATGGACTAGATTTGATCGGACTTGCATCTGTATATTAGTAGTGTATTTATCATGGGTTTGCTAGCATCATCTGTAATATAGTAGCATCTCAACGCACTTTTGACTTGTAATTCGCTTGAGTGAACCGGGTTTGACAAATAAATAATTTTCATGTTTTAATTTTATGTTATTCAATTTGGCTCAAGTCGCGTGATCACCATCAGGCTATGGTCGACTTGGGGAATGAAACATGAGGATGAACGATGACCACTACGTGCATTCTCTAGCCGACTATCTGACTATCACTTTCTCCGGAGATCTTCGGGAACATCCAGCTCTCTCTATAATGACCTTCTCCCCGTCAAATCATGCCTCGACCTCAGGGATTTTCTGGTTCGGCATCATCTTTGGTCTCCTCGCTTCATGCCTGCAGTCAGCTGGGATTACGATTCAAAGAAAGTCGCATGTTCTCAATGAACGTCTGCCGGAGGGAGAGAAGCGTGTCGAACATAGGAGACCGTATGTATCCATGCCTTGCGTGGCCCTCTATTTCACCCGCTGACAGTTTTAATCATATCTAGTCTTTGGCTGATGGGGTTCGCCGTGTTCATCTCATCCAATGTCGTTGGCTCTTTGGTCCAAATAGCATCCCTTCCCGTCGTCATTCTCGCACCGCTGGGCGCTGTGTCGTTGTTATGGAACGCATTTTTCGCTCATTTGATTCTTGGAGACGTGTTCTCACCATGGATGATCCTTGGGACACTGTTCATCGCTGGCGGCGCAGTACTGATAGCCATTTTTGGAATCGTACCGGAGCCCACTCGCTCTTTGGAGGACCTTTTAGGGTTATTTAGACGACCAGCTTTCGTGGCATATTTCTCGCTGCTCGGAGCCGTTGTTCTCATTAGTCTTGCCATCGTATGTTTGTTTCCATCCTGGCGCAAATTGTGTTCTTATGTATACAACGCAGACACATATTGCGGAGTATTCCCTTTCCCGACGTATTGCCCACTCTGATACAGAGTCTAACACACCAAACGATCTCCCCTTTAATCTCCCGGCGGACCCATCTGTTTTGACAACAGGTATTACCGACACTATCACCGAAACTATCACGACAGAGCGGACGCCCCTCCTGGACCGCAAATCACCACAATCACCTTCATCTAATTTGTCAAAGCGCGATCCTGATCTTCGTTCCATCAATCGAACACGTCTCATCCTTGCTATCTCCTATGCTTCATTCTCTGGTATCATATCCGGCATGTGTCTTCTCTTCGCCAAGAGCGGCGTCGAGCTTCTGTTATTAACAATAAGAGGAGACAACCAGTTCTGGCGCTGGCAAGCATGGGTTCTCGTCCTCGGCCTAGTAGCATTTGCGTTACTACAGCTGTGGTACCTTCACAAAGCCTTGGTGTTGGCTAGTCCAACGCTGGTCTGTCCATGTGAGCAGAGTTTTTCATTTGCGTGTGTAAATCACTAAACATCACATGCCCTGTTAGCGGCGTTTTGCTTCTATAATCTATCGTCGATCTTGAATGGCCTGGTCTACTTCAACCAATTTTCCCTTATCCCTCCTCTGCATCTGGGCCTAGTGGTTCTAGGTATCGTCGTTCTACTGGGCGGGGTGTGGATTGTCAGCATACAGGCTGGAGATGGAGAAGTTGAGCCATGGAATGGCGACAACGAACTTGGTGACGACGAAATGCTTGAAGAAGCAGCTCCGAGCGAGCCGGAAATCACACTCTCAGACAGCCCTACTGCACCCATTCTCCCTCGCAGCATCAGAAGACCAGACGTGGAGGAATTGCCATGGGGAAGTCGCTCAGAGCCTAACATGCCTCTTCCAGCAGCTACGGGCCTGGGGCTTGACCTTGGCTTAGATCGTCCCCTACCCCCTCAGCCAACTATTTCCCTATCAGAAGCATCAGAAAGAATTCAACAATCACACATAACTAGCTCCAATACGAGCCAGTCTCGCCGGCGAAGGCCGACGATGGATGATTATACCCTTTCGCGTCATCACCACCGCGCTCCATCTTATCCTGCCCTACATTCCCATTCACACACGCATAATTTGCAAATGTCTCCACCGTTAAATTCACGGAACACTGTTTCAACACTGGCTGGAGCCGGTTTCCAGATTGGACTGTCTGCCTTGAGTCCAGGTTTCTCGATTGTTCCTCGGGAACGTCGGCGAAGGATCAGCGGCTTTGGAATGGGCGCGCCTATCAGCGGAGAGGAAGATGATATTGAAAGGATGGAGAGGGCGCGGCGAAGAACCGTGAGCGAAGGGAATGTGAGAACGGATACGGTTCTGGATTCGGAACACCGTGACGACCGGGAAGATGGGACGGGACCTGTTGCGCCGAACAGTCCCAGAGGGAAGGGGAAGTCAACGATGCGCTGGTCATGGTTTAGAAGGACATTTATGGGACGAGACTGAGTATTTTTGTACATGCTAATACCATTCTTATATATTTTAGTGTTAATATTAGATTCTGACGCGGCGCACGTGATCGCGATGCTTCGATTCGCATCCGTGTCCGAGGGTACGTACTGCTATTTGGATGTAGGCTAAGCTCGTATTTCATGCATATTCGGGACGCGCATTTTCGGGTATCTCCCCTGCAGGAGAAGGGGATCCAGGGGTGCGAAATTAGCGATATGACTAGGAACGCGCGAACGAATAAAAATTTAGACCCTGCACAGGGTCGCAATAGACTAATCAAGTAGGCTACTAGCGAAAGTGGAAGCATTTTTGCTTCCTTTCCTCTCTTTTATCTGTAGCAGCTACCTGGTAGCACTACTGTCCATTCCTTCAACTGCCGACACTCATTTGAATTTTTTTGTAACTTATCGGTATCGATGGCGTTCAACGGTGGATCGAGCGCAAGACTGGACGTGGAGCGGCTTCGGTCCCGGCTTTCAGAGCAGTCGCTAAGCGAGAGACAAACAGGCTTCGGCGGTGGAAAGAGAAAAGTTACAGAACCCAAAAAGGAGAACGGGTTGGACCCCAGAGGTGGACCCCAGTTGGACCCCTCAATCAAGAGTCCGATCGGCAACAGCAGTATTGGTCACGGCATATCTTCTTCCATTATCACACACGGCGACGACGACCAGCTCAACGACGCCCTTGCCAATGAGCTCGACTATATAACTGTCGCTGCCCCCATCCCTCACGTTCCTTCGCACCAGTTCCGTGGCGATAAGGCTTCTCGCATCCTTGGTATCAAGCATCGCAGGAGCATGGAACCCATTCCCGCTTCTGCTCGCACCTCAATCGTTTCCACTCGTTCCGCCCGTGATGGCCTTCCTGCATCTTCCTTTACGCCTAATTCTCCTCTCACTTCCCTCTATGTAGTATCAGGCCTGCCAAAGTCGCCTCACACTTGGACTCTCGCTGACCCAGACTCTGTCCTTGGTCTCCATCACAGCGATGGTGCCGTCAGTCGTTGGTGGCGTCCAGAAGTTTTAGGTAGCACCGTCAGTCCAGGCGCCGGTGGAGGAAAGAAAAAGAAACGCGGTAAAGGTGATGAAGTCATGAAGGGAGCCGGCGCTCTCAGCAAGCAGGAAGTCGGCAAAATGCTTTCCAAGGCTCTCAAGGCGCGTTCATTGTTTCTCCCGTAGCTCCTGTATCCATCCTCATTATTTTCAATTTAGCTCTCCTTCACTCGTGAAGTTGAGGTTATTGCTTCTACACTGCAACCAGCATCTACCATCCACACATTTACCTTTACTCTGCCTGCTCCGAGTACACCTCTTGCTCCCTCTGCATCTGGAGAGCTGCTTCGCGCCTCTGTTCTCTCTTCATCGGAAAATCGCTCTTCAGCGGCTACTTTTTCATATCCGTACTCTGACGACCCCTTTGTCCGCCCGTCGTCAAGCTATCTCGGCCCCCCCAGTCTTCTAGGCCACGGTGCTCATAACCAAGCGACTACTTCCCCAACCGACACTACTTCGAAGAGCAACACAGTCGCCTACCATGGTGTCTGCCTTACTGTCTGGTCTCACGCCGACGCTGAACGTAGCACAGCTATCCGCCGCACTTTGGAGGCCGGGCGTTCTCGTAAAGAGTCAGCACAGTCCCTTGTTGCATCACGTATCAAGAATCTCCGAGCAGATGCCGCTGGTCTTGGAGGCAGTGACATCGATCCCAGCGTCCAAGCTCGCCGAAGTGCCCGGAAGAGCGCTCGCGGCCCATGGGCAGATGCAGACACCGATGGCGAAACCGAGGGCGAAGGTGCCATGAGTGAAAGTGACTTTGAGGTTGCTAGCACCGTTGGCCATGGACCAGGAGAAAGTACTCTGTTCCTTCCTGGAGATACGGTTTTCTGGCTTCCTTACGCACTGAGTGAGTTATACATCCAAACAGCTTCCATTGCTACATCTTACGCTCGTTATTTCGTCAGCTCTTGTCTCGCGGCACCCAGTGTACGATTTAATGCGCGATTATCTCACACTTTCATGGGCTCGCTTTTCCAAGGATGTACAATCGCATACATTGCAGATCTCTAAGATCCTCGCTCACCCAGCGCCCCGTGCTGGAGACCTCATCAAGTTAGATGCTAGCCCTCGTGGAGACAGCAGCGAGTCCAGCTTGGAAGTTATCGCTCGATTCCCAGGCGGACTGGACTTTGGCCGAGGATTAGTGGACATCAATTTCACCATGTGGCCCTTGTTCAAGTGCCTGAACATTGACAACATTCTGACCATATGCGAGGTACGAGATCACACTTTCATCTCCAAACATAGGGTTAACGGCCGACGTCCAGATTGCTTTGGCCCCAACTGGCCGCATCTTGTTCTTTTCCAGGCATCCCGCCTTGCTGGGGGTACGTTCATGTTGCTATGTAATAGTGTTATTCGCTCACTGTGCTCAAGATTGCTGTCCATACTATCAAGTACCTAGCAGAACTCAGGGGATGGAATGGAATTGCGCTTCCTGCGGTCCATTCTCGCGACGCCAAGATCTACATTGATGATCCCGGCCCGTGGATCATGGGTTTAGCGACAGAAGCCAGATATAGCGTCCGTCCTGCATCTGAAGTCTGTGTCTGTGACTTGTAAGTCATTTCGGATTCAATTATGTTTTGATTGAATCTAATCAACTTCTCAGGGATATTAACTACGTGTTAGTACCGCGCTTTTACATGCCCGACAACGTGTTGAATGATTTCTCACAGGAGCTGCCCTTCGCCCCCGGCTGGCGTTGTTTCTACGAAGCAACAAAGGGAAAAATATAGGCAACGCCTATTGGCTGCATTTGAGTCACATTATCATCCGGATCACTCAGTGCCCAGGTTTGTACTATACTGTCCTCGATTTTTCACATACTCATTTGCCCTGCAGTGAGTTCAAGGAGGCATTCCCGGCAGGCCGCTTCAGACCGGTTTGCAAGATTCAAGCCAAACGTGGTGCCTCATCCACCGCGGTTGCTGATCAAATCAAGCCTCCCGACTGGTGGCACTCGACGCGTATCATTCAAGCTTTTGACAGCGTGCTACAAGATAAGGTATGTAGATACATCTCGAACTGTGGCGTGCCAGTGATGCGTATATTTCGTTAGTACAAGAAACCGTCATTCTTGCGAAGGATTGGAATGTTTGGGAGTGTCAGACGGCCCCCTCAGCTGACAGCAGCCGAACAGCTTATCCAGTTATCCATCCGAAAGCGTGCTACTGCATTCGTTGATGCGCGCGATGACCTGGAAACTAAGATCGGTCGTCTGTCCCGCCGGCTCAACTTCCTAATGACTGAGTCTGATCTGTGGAGAGATAAATTTGTCACTTTCGAACAGTATGCAGAAAAACTGAGTGCGGAGGCTAATCAGCTCAGAGCCAAAATCAATAAAGAGCAGAGGGAGACCAAACGATTGTCCGGATTGGTGACTTTGACGGCAGTCGAAAAGACCAAACTACAGAACCGTGAGTGCATCATTTACATATTAAGGTGTTTTGAAAGTGACAAAATTTGTTTAATAGAACTGAAAGAAACGGAGACGGCACACAAGGAAGCCATGTCCGAGCTGGAGACGATGAAAGAAACCATGGACAGGATGGAGCAAGAACGCACGGAGATGATTGCGGAAGTTGAGGCCCAGATCGAAAGGGCGCTGCTTTCTATGGCTGTTGGAGTAGAAGAATCAGACTACGGGAGCTCGCGTCCCAATAGCCGTCCCAGCAGTCGCCTGTCCTCCTTCTCAACTCCGCGGTCCAGGCGGACCAGTGACGCAGGGAAGTCACGTCACTTACGCTCATTTGGGACGGAATCAACACTAGCAGAATCCTACGAGGAGGATAGCGTGGAACCTGTTGAGAAGATCGAGCGTAAGACAGGGACAATTGAAGAAGACGACGAAGAGGAACCTCCTCTGTCACCCGCGAGGAAGAAAAGGTTCTCTGCAACTGAGGTTGATGTCCCTCAAGATGGAATGAATGCCGTGGATGAGGGAATCAGCCAAAAAAGCGACAAGATTGCTCAGAAGGTCTTGGAGATACAACAGAAGGTTTGGTTCATCATATTTCACTTCTTTGCGATATTAACACTGTCACATTAGCTTGAAACCGCTCTTGCTACTGAACGCCGAGCAGCCAAGTGGAGACGTCAGGTTTCGCAGGAAAGCGAGGACGATGTGTCGATGTCAGAATCTGCTCGTTCTCAACACTCATCGAGTAACAGGACATTCACCAAGACACCTACAAAGCACAGGAAAAGGAGTAGCGCCTCGTCGAGTCAAACGAGTACGCATACTGAGGAGGCCCCCAAGCTGCCGAAGTCTCCTCGTCGTACCCTGTTCATCAAAACATCAGAAACGGGCAGCGCCACGCCCACTCGGCGTTCAATGTCAGATGCGAGTCGTAACGAACAAAGTACTCCAGAGCCTGTTCCCATTCGAAAAATCTCCTCTGGCGCTTCACTGAGTGCGACGAGACCCTTCCAAGCAACGCCGACAACACCAGGTCTTACTCCTGTTGTTGCTGGTGCTACTGATGATTCCGACACTGACTTCCAGAGCGCCTACTCGGCCAGTCCGCGTGGGAGCTATGGCAGCCTTGAAAGCACTCGGGGCTTTCCGCACGTCAATGGTGACGAGACTGCAGTTGGAATAGTCAGCGATTTGCCTGACGATTTCGGCAAGCCTGTCCCCGTTTTCAGCAAGCACCGAGAACGTAATGATAGCGCGGCCACTACTACCCATATCCAGCCGAAGTTGAGTCCTACTTTAAGTCAGGACACCGAATCGCTACCTTCTGAAGCTTCGGAAGAGCTGAACTAACAGATATACAAATACCCCTATGCATATTCCCATTCCAACTAATTGTCCATTGACCATTTTGTCTGTTTTGGATCCATATTATTTTATTATACATATTTGCAAGTGTGTACACAATTGGTTTCTAGTAGCAAATACTATACAGTTCATGTTCTATCCGTTAAAGTCAAGTCCCATAGAATGCTTGTAAGTTTATTATCCTTCCATTCGACGCCGCAGATTGAAAGCTCTAACCACTCCTGCGACCCTGTCGAAGAACCAGCTCTGGGAATTTTTGTCTGGTATAAAGACAAATTTGTCATGCTCCCTCCCAGCCTTGTGCGCAAAGCGAATGCCGGTATCTTCGACTGCCACTCCTTGAACCTCGGTGAGCGGAAGGTCCCAGTCTAATCTGAGCCTTTTCGACCAAAATGACAGCACACGGGACGCCGTAAGCAGGACTACATTGTCGCTTCCAGGGGAGTCTGCATAAAGTTGTCGAATGTCAGTGGGCATGAAAGATGAAAGCAGATCAACCACGAACTGAAATGAGCCACGTAGCTTTCTTTGCGGTAGGTACCATTGTTAAGATCTCGCATCCAGTATTGTCCCATAGCATCGCGAGACGAGTAAGGCTAACATCCTGTTAACAGGGCCTGGCAATAAAAGGAAAACCGCTCACAATTAGGACACCATCGGAGGGCACTAGGCGAGGCTATCAAAGTATCGGTAACTCATAAAGAAGAAAAGAAAGGACTTTACGAACCAAGCGCACCCGATCCCTCTCTGGGTTGTCGAATACAGTAGTGGTGTTCCGCACACCTAATGGTGAAAGTTCCAGGTCTGGAGTTATCTTACAAGAGATTGGTTCTTACCAGCCGATACATTCGAAACAAGATCAAAAACGCCAACAACAGGTTTGGTGACCGCACTAGAGAAATATGAGAGGATATGTATGATAAGCAAAGGAGGTCGCTTACCCAACCACCCCTTTTCCGACACCTTTGAAGAACCCATATGCACCTCCAGACTCGGCACCTTCGTAGGGTTTCATCTGTTCATAACGTCAGTGACTGCATGGCATGAAATGAACGGATGTGTACCACAACGCCTTCAAAGGCACTGGCGACGCTTGTCGCCAAAGCTTCCCCGCCAGCGGTTACACCATAGCTTTACGCGATGGTCAGCCCCATTTGACGAATGATTCAAGTTCACGTACATGGCATGACGTGGTTTATTTCTGCGCTGGGTCATTCTTCGACGAGCTTGATACTCGGAATCGAATGTTGCCACTGATATACCTAAATGACCGAGAGTTAAAAGCAATGCGAACCACGGAAATGCTATCTGACCTTTGCCAACGCTGCTGGTGAACTTTGTCATACTGTCGCTCAGTCCAAAGATTGTTTTCTTCACGAAACTCGCTGCACCCTGGTTGTCGTTAGATTGAGGTAGACACGACACAGAACTGTTACCTTAGCAAGACCGATGCCTAACTCTTTGTTCCCATGCATGACAACACCATTGAAGGGTTCGTAGAAGATATCTGCGACTCCAGAGCTGACATTGGTGAAGAGACCAACAGGGTTACCAATGAAGTCAGCCGACCCTAGGATACGGTAGAGCTGACGAAGAACATCTTGTCGATAATGGTACGTTATGCGGCTCTGAAGCTCTGGGAAGTTTAGGCGCATATCCTTTATTGCAAGGGCGTTCATCTCTAGTGGTGCATCGTTGATGTTTCCTACTGTCATTGTCAGGGCATTCACAACGACAGCCAAGGGGTTCCTGATGCTAAGCCTAGTAGGAAATAATGAGTACGACTTCAGTGAAATTGAAGCATTGCGGCATACTTTTCCTCACTGCTAACTCTTTCCGTACGCATGAAAGATAAGGATAACTTGATGGGTTGCAGTTCCAACACTTCGAAGTATAGTTCCTGCCCAGCGGTTGTTTCTTTGGGTTCCGATATAACATCAGCGTCCTGGATTAACACACTAATTCACAGGTTAATTACGGTCGAAACTGGAGGACCAAAGACTCACTCGTCCACACCTGCCTCCCACGAGGCACCTTGAATCTGAGTGAGGTCGTAGATGGAGAAAAGAAGGTCTTCGTCAGCTTCAATGGTCAATGCTTGCAACAGGATGGAACAATATTTAATGAAGAAAACGCCGTGTTCTAGAATATATTAGTAAATTAATAGATTTCTTAGTACTAACATTACCTGCATCATTTAGCCAGATCACTGAGGCTTGTACAGTTGGCAGGGGAGCGACTCCGTTGGATTCTTTGGGCATAGGTGTAGGCTGGAGAATGACAGGATAAAGTGCATCATGTAGTTGGTTGTCAATCTGCAGGTTCCCGCAAGAGATGTTGACCGTCTGAGCCACTGGACTGTTGGAGTAATCAAAGGACAATGTGTTCATTGACACGAATATAACCTCAGTTAATCGGCGGTTGACCAACGAGATCCCAATACCGGCGAAGTTAATGCTGAATCCAAACGTCGGGACGATGTCTTCTGTGATAGCCTCAAAAGCTTCCGCACTGGAGATGGTATCCTGTCTTGAGATGGAACCGGACAGACTTTTGTTCTTGGGCTTATAAAGACTATGCTCTGGATTATAGTTCGTGATCCGCAGGATCTGCCTATGCCCGTCCGCACGGACATCGAGAGAGACTGTCCGATTGCGTTGTCCGTCCTTTGTACTCGCCGATGAGATACTACCCGCCACAGAAAACGCGCAACGTACATTAAATCTGAAAGGGACCAGATTGCCTATCTCCATAATATCAATGACGCGACGAGACCCATTGATAGCCAGGGTGATCTTTTTGTCTCGTGAAGCAGGGTAATCCCAAGCATACGGCAAAGATGTGTGAGGGGCTACGGTGTAAATAGGATTTGATTTTGTTGCACGACTGGAATCATCACGAGTGTCCTGAAACAAGCGTAAACCACCGGAAAATATTGCCAGTAAATTACTATACCCGCTGACTGAAGGAAAAGGCTGAATCACTGCTATTTTCTATCAGGAAAGGCCATTCGCTCCCGCCCGACGCAAATGACACGAAGATGGTTGATCCGTCGAGTTTTACATCGGCACGTATCAAGCGCATGTCTTCGCTCTTCCCTCCGGGAACTCTTAGCCGGAAGTGAACGGAACCTATGTCTTCTATGTTGATCGGCGGTGACCTGGAAATGCTATTAGCTGTAGAAAATCTGACAAGCTCGTTCAAATCACCATTGAGCGTTTAACCCCGGAAATGCTACCGTTAACAACTTTTCCGGGGCAGCCCGAAGAGTTGTAAGGGGACACCGTTCGCTTGGGCTCAGTGTTGAACGGTCTCCTAGAGCGACACCATGCACACGGAAAACAATGGGCTCGGGCAGTTTGTTTTTGACCAGGAATCGGGGAGCAAGCGTTAAAACCTTCGTCAATTTGTACTTCCCTAATCCTTCACCCCAAGATAGTCCAACATGTATTTCGTCTAGTTTCGACGTCTGAGATGCTACGACTAGAGCCGTTTCCGCAGCAGGAGCCTCCACGCTGAAATGCTAAGACAGGAGTGTGAGTTGAGATTCATATAAGCGGTCGCGAAATCCGAGACCTTTGACCAAGCGGAGTCTCCCAACTTCAAACAGAACTCGTGCCCATTATCCGCTTGATGAGATAGTACTAAGACGAGGTCAATGAACGACTTAGCTTAAAAAGACAAATAGGCATACAAAATGGGACTGGCTTCGTAAGTTCGTCTGTGAGCCTAATTTTAGCAACGGATTATCAAGGTAGATAAAACCTGTAAAACCTTGACGATCATCTCCTGCAACATCTTGAGATCGTGTCGATCGAACCGATCGGATGGAAAAGGGCAAGCCTGTTTTATTGACGACGACGTAAGGACTGTATATTTGGACCTTGAAAGCGCCTCCTGAATCGGGATACCGCCTGTGGAAAGTAGTGTGTTGGTGTTAATGTGTTGCCAAGGGGTAAGTAGACTGACACGTAGTTCAATTTGAGTGTTAACTTTCTTCCCTTGGGATCTTTGAGACTAAGTCGCTTTTCTACATCAAAGTCAGAATTGTCATCAGTATTGATGATGGCAAATTCGCTTTGCTCGAACACTGGAACAAATTGAGCGCATTTCTTACTCATTAAAGGTGAAGGTACCCACCGCTGTCCTCTATGTCAACATTGAGCAAGACCAGGTGACCGAGTTCAACAGAATGCACAGGCATTACTCCTCCTTTGCGTAAATAGCTTCGCCAATTCTGGTCGGTGTCCTTGTCATAAACCCGGTATTGGAGGTTGTAGGGGAGTAGATTCTCCAGCTCTAGAGGGGCCCGAAGCTTCAGATTGATCTTCGGATATCTCCTGGAAGAGCCTTCAACAAACATCTGTTAACAACTTATAACTCGCTCACCTCAAACCGGGATCCCGGAAATCTGTATCAACACATGCCTGGAAGCGAAACGCGGCTTCACGCGGATCATTATGAGGGCATCTGACAGTAAAGCTTTTTATTGAAATCAGGTCCTCCCATCGGATCGCAGGACACCACTTGTACCCAAATCCCTCTAAAAAGCGGAGCTCAATAACATGATTTCGGTAGATGAAATGCAACCTACGATCAGGCTGTATTCTTATCCTGTGACTGGCAACAGCGTCGATAGGTATGGCGTAGTCTTGGCCAGGAACGATTTTCTCGAGAGAATGGACAGGTTGACCACGGTCATCAACAAGCGTGACTTCTAGGGGATAGAGTGTGTGATTCTCAATCTTGTAAGTCGAGCGTATCGTGACGACTTTGACGTTGTCGATGACTTTGACTTCGCACAGCAGGCGATTCACAAGCTTCTCAGTCCGTGGCTTCAAAGGGAAAGTAAATTCTCCTTCTCTGTCGACTGGAATGCTTCGAATCCGCTCCCAAGGTGTGCCGACCACCTGCACGCCGATGCAATGTTGTCCTGACGATGAAACATGCTGTTGATACATTAACATAGGCTGTATCAAATCAGGACGAAGCTCACCTCTCTTAGAGCCTTCCAGTCGTCAAATCGCCAATCTTTCGTTTCATCGTTCAAGATCTTAACAGATTCCCCGTCATTTGAACCTCCACTGCTGGTGTCATCTGACCACGCTTGGATGGTAGAGCCTGTTCTGTTACGAATGCGGTAAGGTGCATAACTGCCGCGGGCTCTTTGAAGAACACGTTCCCCTTCTTCGCTCCACATATTTGCTGTGGTAATGGCTAATTCCGCAAATGTTGTACTGAGATTCAAGTCCAGACGTTCTCGAGCTGAAAGTCCAATATTGATACCGCCAGCAACATCATCTTTAGAAGCCTACTCCACGTTGAATAAGATGATCGTGAGCTAAACCGGTAAGCTTACTGTGATTGTAAATGTCCAAGGATCAATCACTGAAAGAGGGTACGTGAATAAAGGCAGGCTGTGACTGAGACAAACATACGAGGTTCCCAATGAGAATTGGTGAGATTCCAGTAACTGATGTGCGTTGCCATTGTGGTCGTAGCATGCAACTACAGAAGAAACGTTTAAGCTGCCCCTTCGTCACCGATAGAAGAGACGTACTGCACCCGACCAGTCCTTAGCGCCTACAATGAATCTTTTCACTTTGAGATGTAGCATCGGTTGCTCGTGCATGTCTCCAATCAAGACAAGACGGAATCCATCGAAGGAGCCTTTTAACTGGTCACAAATCACGTCAATGAATCGTACATACTTTTGAGAAAAATGGCTTCACCTGCTCCTTTGACATTGATATACGAGCCTTACCGACCGGATGCGAGCGACTTCTTGTAGCGCTCTTGGATGATTTTTTGATGGATACCTGGGTGTCAGATCTTGGAACAGACTGAGAGCTAATGACTCGGCTGGTGGGACCATCCGACTGGGAGTTTCCATGAAGTTCTATAGCCTTATTGACGATGGTAGTGATCAGATTGATATCGCGATAAGATGCTCGAAATACGATGGGTTTAGCATTGACTTCAATGCTTGTCATTTGATGTGACGAAGTTGACCGACTGTCCAGTGAAAAGGTCATGTCGACATCATCTAGGAAACGGACGGTCTCGGACTCTTTCCCCATTGATATCAAGGACATTCCCAGGCGGTTGATGTTGAGCGCAAGTATACCCTAGCGATCTGGCATGAGCGGGAATATGGATTTGCACGTCGGCAGACATACCTGCTGTGAAAGCATTATTTGCTTGATAGTGAGCTTGATAGATTGTGTATCAGTGTCAGCGTCATTTTCAAGAACATTGACAGAGACATCGTGTAAGTCTATACGGAAATCGAGACTTGATTGGTTATTTTCCAACCCGACACTGTCACTTGTCGGCTGAGATGTAGGCTGTTTCTCGGCATCACTTGCGTCAAAGGCGCTAGTGAAAAAGTTGATCAATCGGAATACAGGATCGACAGCGAAGATGATCTGAGGAGAGTCGATAGTCAAGATAGCCAAAGATGAACCTTGGGAACCTCCAGCCATGGTGTAGAGGATCATAAACTGGTTGCGATCATGCTGGGCGGCAGGGATAATTTCTCGGAATTTCGTGTTGCCAGGTCTAGTATTGCTCATAGTGAATGACTTGAGCACTACCTGGGCTTCACCAGAGCCGTCTGATAGCATTTTGTATCGGAGTTCGCTCTGATTCAAGGCAAACCGAGCGATACCATGCTCTTTGAGTTTAGCGGCAGTGGTAGCTAGTTTATCATACAAATGAAGCTTCACCGTGTCGACGGTCACGACCAGATCTATGGTAGTCCAACTGCGACGATCTGCAGAAGGTACTATCTGTAGTTCAGGTCCCAATTGCACCAACGTTTGTAGAGAGTTATCTGTGGCTTCGGGCGTCGGAGAAGGACTAACTGACGCCACCGATTCTGCTTCTGCGTATCCTTCGGGAGCTCCGGCCAGAACTCTAGGTATTGCTTGACTCAAGCGAATGAGAATTCCGTATTGCACTTGCGTCAAATGAAGTCGAACATCTGAGATCTTGACAATAACCTTAAATCCCAAGTTAACAGACAGGGTTTGCAAACGCATAGACAAACGTCCTACCTGTGTATCAGGCTGGTCGATATCAAGAGCCCGATCTATGCCGATCGCTTGAGCTACATCCGCGGTTACGTCGATATCGTCGATGATTTTGAGTCCAGACGGCTCATCACCAGAATAGATGTTGGAGACAAGTTGTATTCCTCTTAGACCAGTGGTGAACCTGTTCGGCTCTGTCTCCGATGAGCGGGCCGATATTTCTCCCAGCCGTAATACGAGCGCGTCTCGGGAGCATGCGGCATCTGAAGGGAACACTACAATAGGTGACTTGACGGAGACGTCAAATCGCATCCGTTCAATCTCTGGAGCGCTTTGAACCGCAGCCTGGGTAGCTGCATCGTACAGGCCCTTCAGCTTGGCAAGCTTCACTAGGAACAGGTATATGTCATGCAGAGGCATTTCTAGAAAATGAAGCTTGACAGAAGCTGCCTTCAAATCCACGAAGGTTTTGACACCATTGTATGCTTCTGCATCTGGGTCATATGTCTCGTACAGGAATTCAGCAAAGTTCTGCCCCTCGATGGACATGATCTGATCAAATTCTGGCCGGACGGTGTATAGTTCAGAGTCGTTACTGAGCGACAGACTTCCGAGGCGGCCAGATACGCGCATGGTCTTAGGCCGCAACAGCACGTCAACGTCTGCCGTCGACAAAGACAGTGTAGCTAGGCTCGCTTGCCCGTTCACAAGTACAACTATTAAGAGAATTACTAAGGACACGCATAGACTACGATCGGCGCTTACCTTGAACACTTGCTAGTTTGACTCCAACATGTATTTTCCCTCCTTCAGCGTTGCTTGCCTTGGAGGTGTCTACCTCGAGTGCACCGGATTGTGCTGGCCGCGCAACTATTTGATCGGTAGGTTGAGGAACAAAGGTGGTCATAATGAAATCGTATAACGTGAGGACTGGTTCAGGCGCTGCACGGAAGATGAAAGTGGAGATCTTCACGTCGACCTTCTGTTCGACGCCATCATAGACACTGAAGAACTCGGGTGACTGCTGCTGAATACGGGTGTAAGTGACACTCAAGAGGTCCTTGTCCTGCGACGAGTCCAGTTCCAGAGAAGACATGAATTTGATTGGATCGGCGTCCGGTTGAACGAGATCCATAGAAAGCGACCTATTCGAATTCAATCAGAGAGCTCGCATTATTAAGTGATTGCGCTTACCGTAGATTCACATCCACCTTCATGTCATACTTAGCTAACGCAAAAATCAAAGAAAATTTGTCGAGAGAAACATTTCCAAGCGCTTTCTCGACGTTGTCAGCTGCTGCTTTGTATAGATTAACTTTGAGTTCATCCACACGAAAATCGAAATCGAAAATGTGTTGATGGATATCTGGCCGCTAAATGTGACGTTAATGGACGTTCCAGGTTAGTACAGGTGATTGACAAACATCGACAAATTCATCATTGGCTTCATAGAATTCATCTTTTGACGTGTCAGCTTCCCCACCCTCAGCGTCGTCCTCGAGGTTGTACTCTTGTTCGCCTTGACTGAAAAGACCTGGTGCAAGTGGGAACTTTGTAGTAGCGTGGTTCGACGCAGGTGGTGCGTCATTGTCGCCGAACTTCGGTATGCAAACATCAACAAGTCGCATTAGCGATTTGTACTTGGTATCAGACAGGTTGACCTGTAAAGTCGGAAGGTTTCCTGATACCTTAAACCTCGAAAGACTCAAAACAGATGGTACAATGGAGTTTTGGACCTGAAGGTCAACATTGATACGCTCCACAAGGTGCAACGCATTGTCGTTCTCCGACGTCAAAGCCCTACGACACGATTCAAGATCATTACCAAGGATGAACTACAGAAATCATCGAACGTGAGAAAAATTCTGACAGGAACCATGTCAAACTGACCTGGGCATCTTTCAACTTTAGTGATACTTTATCGTACATCAGACCCTCCAGCCGTTTGTGGTCTTCGTCGCTGTATTGTTGATTACGCTTGAGATGAACTGCTCGAATGGCATCTTTATCCGCCAGATCGCTTTCAATTGCCATATGACCGGCATCGATGAGCAAATGCTTGCAATATTTTGACGTTACGCTAAGGTCGAGGTCAATATAGGCGAGATTCATACTCTGGAAAGCTCACTCCTCCGGGATGATGATAACAGGTGCGTTCATGTCCATCTGTATGTCGATCGTTTTGTGGTTCTGGAGTGCAAATTCCAATCCAGCGCGTGTTTCCTTGCTCAGCCCCTCTAATGTTTGGCTAGCAGCATTCTACACCCTCGTTAGCTTTTATATTGATGTCTAATATGGTCTTACCAATAGCGCTTCAACGGATTCAAGCTGGCTTTCGGGAGGTTTGAAGAATTTGTAGATCGCTTCTACGTATCCTTTGTGGTAAACAATTTCCATATGCCGCATACGAACAGTTAAGGCGTTATCAGCACGTTCGTCGAGTGGCTTGTTCTCGAATTTCACGAACAAGAAAGAGTCATCTTGGTCCTGCTCATCTCGGGCACTCGGGATGTCTTTGACCGATACAATCTGAGGATGGAGTGTCCCTTGAGTAGTACCGTCGAATACTCCGAATCCACCAAGCGAAACGGAGGCTTCTAGATTGTCTGCTCTTTGTATGGCATTGGCCCGGAACACGTCGAAGATGACGGAGATGATTTCATCGGCCGTCCCGTGAGGATCTGTCCTCAGGACGAAAGAACCTTTTTTCAGCCTGGCTGACAGGCGAGCTTTCAAAGAGTCTCGCGGTGCCTCAAGCGCTTCGACGACTGCACTCTTCTCATCGTAATCGAGGACCTCATAAAGCTGTTGCCGCTGCTCGTCAGTCATCGGCCCGCCAAACGCGGGGTCTTCTTGCTTGGTGTCTTCAGGATAACCCCACAGCCAACTGGACCAGCTCTGCTTCGCTGGCTGCTGCTTGTTCTTCTCCTCTTCCAGTCTTTTCCGCAGTGCTGTATCCTTGCGGAGTTTAGAGCGAGCGATAGACCTATAAAATCGGATGTCTTCATACGAAAGTTTTCTTTCCAAACCGTCCAAATCTTTCTGATCCTGTACATTGGAATGAGGAATGTTTCAAAATGGAAAGAATACGCATCATGCTTACCACTAGAGGTAGGGTGCCCAACTGTTTTCGCTGAAACAGATCAACATACTTGTTTCTGTCGTCCCGACGTTCTGCAAAATAGGCCCAAGTCCATTTCCTCTTCTTCTCTCTCACTTCTTCCAGTATCGCTACTCCAGCAAAGTGTAGTCGGGCACTAGCTGCATTGATGGAAAACTCCTCATCGCCAGGACGATATTTGCGATACTAGGAGGAAGTGAGTTCTTTTGTTTGGAACGGCAACCAACCTGATTACCTGATGCTGTCTAATATACACATGATACATATCCAGGAGAGATATCACATCTCGATATTGATGGTCGTCCAACGCAACACCTATCTCATCAAAGAATAGTTGCAAGTCAAAACGAGGTGTATGGTTGTCCACTTTATGGTTCACGACAACCTAAACAGAGGTCAATAGAGGCAGCAGGTAAGGGGACTTTAGACGAACTCTGCCTTCACCGGATACTGGCTTCAATATAAATTGGTGCTCCGCATTCTGCACTCCGGACGCGATCTGATCGTCGTTAGCGGATGTTGCTCAAACATAAACGCCAACACACCATATCGTGGAATTTTTGGATGGACTCGGTGGGAGGTAAGCCGGCTATGCTCGAGGAGTCTGTGTCAAAGTATACTGCCAAAGATTGCAAATTTGCCAGCTGATTGAAGGTTAGAATGTGTCCAACGTTCGTAAATTGAAACCAACCTTGTGAATGGCTCCTGCGGTACTCTCAATAAATGAGGGTTGCCACTCTTCATCCACTGACACTGCTTCAAACCCTGCTAATGTGAGTCCGGCAGCGAAGGGATGCTAATTAAGACAATAAGTCATGTCCCCGATAAACCATTAGCATATACATACCCCGGGAACGCTCAATTTATCCTCATAACGAATATGGATATTCTTGACAGTAACTTGTAAGTTGTTGATTACTTTGGCCATAAGACTTTGCCACAATCCCTGGTTTTGTGGTGAACTATCTGGAATGAAATTATGAGATACTTGGAAGACAAAATATCTGCCACCCACCTGAAGTAGTCTCCGCCTGACCGCGCATGTGTAATAGTTCCGCATTCTGAAGGCGCTCGGCTTTAGCTGCCTGTATTCTCTCTTCCTCCTCTTCCGGGTCATAGCTAGACTGTGTTGATGGAACTACCAAAATGTAGACATCCTCGACCAGAACCTCGACTGGTTGGTTTCCCAGATTCATCCAGTGTAAGGAGAGGGTGAACTTCCCAAGGTGTCCTGCGCGCTGTGAGACCGAGTTGGAGACACAAAAGATAGAATCACACCTTCCAACACGTCAACTGGAAGCCGAAACTTATCTAGCGCGCCTTTTTTCAATCGCAGATTTTTGAGCGTCAGTTGGCCTACAGACAGAATCAGTTTGAACACAGAATAGTTTGAAAGTAATTACCTTGTCCGATTCCATAATTGACCTGGTTCATATCCAAGTTCTCCACATACGGAGCAAGGATACGGTTGAAGAGCTATGATTATTGGAGACTCCAAATGAGAGTGCGCTCCATCATTATGACTACAAAGAACTTACAACATTCAGTACTTCTTTCCCAGGGTTGGCCCACCACATGGTGGAACGTTAAAGGCGATGTGGAAGAAATTATGCAAGTGGATAGAGGGCAAGCCGCAAATAAGGAATGTGCGTCATAGAGCGCGTCAGCTTCTAAAATCAACAACGCCACACAATGGAATTTTACATCATAAGTCATGAATCATCGATATTAATCATCGCTGATCGTTCCTAAACAACTGTAACGTTTCCTGTTTCGCTTCAAGATCCAAAGAAACATCTATCCTGATGCGACGCAACGGACCTTCCGAGTAACAAAACTTGCCCCGTACTCACCAAATATCAAATGTAAATTAACCTTACCTCCCTGATGAATTATCTTGAAATGTATTTAGATCCCGTGTCGATCGTGTGTTGATATCGAGGAATGTCTCAGGCTCTTGGCAAATATAGCGTCTCCGGTTCGCCCCGCAGCGCCCTCACCCCGCTCCCCCGCGCCCCACAATGATCCCCATGGACGGTAATGATGAAGGGATCAGACTTGCATTCAACTTGCACGTCTGGGCGCACGGCTTCCATCTCAAGCGTAATACTTGACCTTATGATGCTCAAGTATTCAGTAAAAGGTTCTAGTGAATCCCCCGATCCTGCATCTCGGAGCCAAGTGATACACTCGTATCATGTTTGTGAATGTCTCATGCCCCCAAAATGACTTTCTTGCTACCTCCAGACAATACTAGTACGTATGCTGATGTCTAGGCTTTATGCCATTGGCTCTAGACTAACACGTCTCGCGGAGAGTAGTTCCGACCGTGTCCGTGGATCCGACCTTTCCCGTGACTTAGACGGGTCGCCCCACTATAAATTTCGGGTTTGCCTCGCCTTCACGTCACCTTCAACTATTTACTACCACACACAAAATGGTGTCCTTGTTGTCCGAGTCTTCATTGCAATCTCTAGAAGCGCCCCACCTGCTGGAGGACTCGCCTGAGCCTCGGTTTGAGGTCCCGCTCAACGAAGTAAATGCCCTTCAGCGTTTTCTTCGTGTGGGTTACTGACGTCCTCTTCGTAGTTGGGAAATCTTCATGATGCAGTGGAGCCGTTTACAAAGTGAATACCATCTTTCCCATCTATTAGCATTTCCTGATTGAGGAGCGCTAGAGCTATTATGCGGTCGGGAAATGCCTCGGTTCGACTGCACTGCACTGTGCCGACGTGGTGCCCCTCGTCTGACATATGTAAGTTAACCCTTGTTCGCGCCTATCCCAAATTAATCACAACATAGGCCTTGACCTTCATGATTTACACGACTTACGGTCTCGTTGTCTGTTGTTTATCCACGATCTGCTTCAGGCCTTGCGTGCCTCTGGAGTACGTGGGACTTTACCGTTGTATGCGAAAACTAGTCTCTAATTAGCTGACGGCTATAGGTTCACGCGTCTTATAGCCTTGCGCCGTCAAACTCGTCTCTCTGTCTCGTCTGCGCTTCTCCCCCTGACCTGAAAGGATCTCAAGTCACATCTTTCGTTGTCGACATCCTACAGCATACCAAACTGAGCAAAAGGTAATTCGGTTCCACGTCCTTCTCTTCCCGCTTACCCACTGACGATTACCGTGACAGGGAAAATGTTATTCTTGCAGATTTAAAATCGTGCCCTAGCCTTATCATCACATAACTGTTTCAATCGCATGGACAAGTTCATTTTCGTTGATGGGAATCTTTTGGTTGCATTCATGTATTACCCCGAGCAATTGTACATCCTATAATCATCACATTCTTAACACGCGTGGAACGTACAAGTGCCCAATCCCATGAGTGCCTTTTCATACGGATGAACCCGGTGAATCGAAGCCGCAAAACTTTTAACGGTGAGGTGGATTGAGACCGAAGAATCCTGCCACCGTGTGCTATTCGCCGAAAATATCACGCCAGAACTAATCATCTAAACATAAAGGCGCTACGGTATTTTGATATCACGTCTAACGTTGCTTCGACGCCGAGGTCCGAATAACGTTTTTCTTCGCTGCCTACTCCTTATGCACGTTAAGTCGGCGGACATCGTGGGCAAAGTGAGCCGAGGGGTTAAAACACATGTCTGCAGATCACGTGGCAGGCCCCCAACTTTTTGGATTTCAACCCGGTCCTTCGAGTTTTTCCTTCCACCGACGAAATGCTCGCTGATTTTCTCGAGGCTCACCTTCCCTCCCTTCCCCGTCATCTTCACTCTTATGTACCAGGCCAGACACCGCTTTCGACCACGTCTTCGGTCCTCGCGACATTATTGTCGTATCTCGTCACTATCTTTGGTGTCCAGGCCATGATGAAAAATCGCCCCCCTCAGAAACTCAACACTCTTTTCCAAATACATAACGTTATTCTCAGCGGCGGCAGTTTCATTTTGCTCGTTCTCATGGCGGAGGAGATCTTGCCAATTTTGTGGAACAGGGGTATCTTCAGCGCCATCTGTGCTGAAGAGTCGTGGACACCTGTGAGCTCTGGTTGCTTCCTGCTGTGCGCCGGTTCTTACCAGGTTATAGCGAATGGAATTCTACTACATGATCAACTACTACTTCAAGTATCTGGAGTTGATTGACACGGTATTCCTCGCGTTCAAGAAGAAACCTCTCGGTTAGTGTTTCTTGCCTTCCGATGTACTTGTCATTTCCTCAAGGGATACACAGCATTTTTGCATGTTTTCCACCATTCGGCTACTGCTTTGCTCTGCTACTCTCAACTCAACGGCAGAACCAGCATCGTGAGTGATGGACTTTCTGACGTGGCTATGGGTCTGATCTGTTCATTCTAGTCATGGACTGTTATCTCCCTGAACCTAACTGTGCACGTCTTAATGTGTAAGCCGCGGGCTGACGTGTCTTTGATGAAACTTAACGTCGTATCAGATTATTACTATTACGCAACTGCTGGCGGCAAGAAAATCTGGGTATGTCACGCTTGGTTAGTGTGATTAGCTAGTGCTAACGGATCTCTAGTGGAAGAAGTACTTGACGCTGATGCAGATAATTCAGTTCGTCATCGACCTCTTCTTGGTGTACTTTGGAAGTGCGTGTTGCGTCTCTGGGTGAGCATTTGGCTGACTTGCAGTGTAGCGTATCAACATTTCGTCTTTGCGCGTCGTAAAGATCTGCCACACTTTGGGAACTGCGCCGGGGCTGAAAGCGCGGCTCTTTTTGGATGTGGACTTCTGACGAGCTATCTCTTCCTTTTCATCAACTTCTATTTCCAAACGTACAAGAAGCCTGTTAAGGGATCGAAAGGTAACGGTATCGCTAACGGAAACGGGAAAGGGTGGGTGTTCTGTCCAATGCGTGGGCGGCCACTGACATCTCCCTAGGCACAAGAGCGAGTAGACGCACTGGTCGGGTCAAACAAGATGATGGACGATAACGTCGGGCACCTTAATATTATACCCGTGGAAGCAGCATTACTGTTGTCAGCATAATAATAGATTGGCTTCCACCTCTTGAGCGCGAAATATGAAATATTGTGGCGTAGTTACGAGCTGAGCGCTGAGCGCCGAGTGGAATATGAAGTCGTCTCTTTGTGGATAATGTGGCAGTGAAACAGCTGATCAGTCCGTTCTTCTCACTCGTCTTCCATGTCCGCTTCCTGGTCTTCCCAGCCTGTCGACCCAGAACACCCTGCTTCTCCCACAGAATTCCTCGTCGCCGCCGAGCTCTACGTCTCCACCGCCGCCAGCCTTGCCCTCCGCAAGGTCCGGCCACTCCTTCCTATAGCCTCTCTACCTGCTCACCCTTCGACAGCCACAGACCCTACGTAAGAAGCCCGTTAAACGAGCTGCAGCCCAGCAATCTAACGGCCCATCAGAAGACAGCAAGAAAATTAAAGGTCTTGTCAGCTCTCGCCTCGCGAGACGCGTGCTCATCATTATCAGAGAAATCAAGCTGGATTGCCCTTGCAAGAGGCTCTGCAGGGACAGGTCAATGGCGGTCTGCTACGTGCAAACTTACAGCGGAAGAGGGCGACAGGTGTCTGCTGAACATCTATGTCGACGTGCGTTTCTCTTTTGGTCATTGCCGATCTCGATGATGTATTGCGAGTCTCCAGGAATCAATTCTTTACCGAACATTATATATTCACCTCGTCAATCACACAGACATTCGACACGCTGACACTTCGCTCTTCTTTCGCAAGCACTGTCTGGGCATATATTGCGTAAAGTAAGCATCCGTCTCTTCCTATCGCTGTGCTGACCGTGTGCTAGCCAACGATGGTGCTCTCCAAACACTACCGAGCCAGTATATCTCCAGTTCGCAAACTCCGACCTTTGCAATGCCTGGCTTGCCCTTCTCAGATCCTACGCTATCGCAGAAATATACGGCCGGTGGGCCTACCCGGAAGACGGTGGATCCTATAGGATGTGGCGACAGGTGGAACTAAAGGTTATGCAAGGCCGTAACCTGGGAAACACAAGACCCGTGGATGACAAAAACGAATCAAGTTCCGAGTTCGATCCAGTTGATTTGGACGTCTCGTGCGAAATACATTTGAATGATGTGTTATGCGGGCGCACTACAGTCAAGAAAGGCATAGGCTCGCCTGTATGGCACGAAAGTTTCACGTTTTCTGATCTTCCACCATTTGAAACCCTGGATGTCCTCGTATGGAGAGAGAAAAAGGTCTTCAAGCCGTCTCCCTTGGGCTCTGTCTGTATCACTCTAAACAACTTTCGGAGAGGCGAAGCAATCGAGGGCTGGTTCCCGGTGCTTCAAAGCGGCCCTCTCGCTAGTGATCTTCAAGTAGGTGATATTCAGTTGAAAGTCAGAGTGGACGAGTGAGTTGCTTTGTCCTATTATTTAACCCTACGCTGACCAGTGCAATACAGGGAAATAATACTCCCTTCCTCAGCCTATTCTTCTCTTCTAAATGTAGGTAAGATTTCTATCACTGGTATTTCCGGTATTAATTCGCATCAGACTTTCAATTCTCGAAATTTCCTCGACTGGATGAACGATTTTGAGAAGAAGCTCAAAGTGCAGACACTTGCTGGACAGCTATTATCCATAGCTGTCGCGAAAAACAACGTTGTCGAGCAAATCCAGGAAATAGCCTACCGGGAAGTTGACGGAACACCTTCCTGTCAGTCAAGCTTACGGTTCTGTTTGATTAAACTTATCCCGATTTTCAAGCAGCCCATCAGACTTTGTTTCGAGGCAACACAACTCTGACTAAAGTCATGGAATTATGCATGACATGGTATGGAAAAGCTTTTCTGGAGGCGAGTATTGGTTCTGTGCTTCGTAAGTTATGCCAGGAAAAGGTCGCCATCGAAGTGGACCCAGTGCGAAGCGGGAAAAGCCCAAAAGACATTGAACGAGGCGTCGAACTCCTCATAATATGGTGTCGGAAATTTTGGGACCAGATATATTCAGTCAGAAGGGAATGCCCTTAGTAAGTTACATTTACATCTCATATCTTCGCCTGCTTACAACCTTGTCCGGAAGTGAAATGCGACGACTATTTGAAACCATCAAGAAGCTGGTGGAACGGCGTTATCAAGATAGCGAAGTCATGGCAGAAAATCGCGATCTACCATGGCAAAGTGTCTCGGCTTTCTGTTTCCTCCGGTTTATTGTACCCGCGATCCTACATCCCCACCTGTTTGGTCTTTGCCCTGGTATGTGGAATGAATTGTCTGTCGCTGCAAACCACGACTAATTAGTTATAGGTCTACCGAGCGTACCCGTACGGCGCAGTCTGACCTTGATTGCCAAGGTGATCCAGAGTCTTGCTAACCTCAATCCAGTAAGCTTTCGACCCGTCAATCCCGGATATTCAGTTAATTGCCGCTCTGTAGTCCGTTCAAAAGGAGGAATTCATGCGTGGGTTGAAAGACTTCCTACAAGAAAGTCTACCGGCCATGGTGGATTATCTTGTTATAGTTTCAACACCGGGAAAGGAAGGCTATAGATCCCCCAGATCATCATCGTCCGGTCGCCACGATAGAATCCATGTCGTGAACTCTCTGAGACAGCGCGCACCTGAAATGACCAAGCTCAACTTGGAAGCCATCCCAATGCCTCCACATCTACTGGATGTACCCAGGCATCTTGCGATCATCACATCTGCAGTCATTAGGAACTCCAGAAATTACCTTTCCGCCTCCCACTCTCTCGCAGACAAGGATGATCGGTTAATGCACGACCTATGCTCTAAATGCTACGACATCGAGGAGCAGGCGCTGCACCGAGTCAGCCAGCTAGCTTCACAGATGTCTGTTAATCAACGCCGGCTGAACTCCTCTGTGAACAATGGGCGCTCTGATATCCGATCCCCTACTCTTTCTCCAGCCTCTGCCTCCACGGGGAAGGAACGACGCCATCGTAAATCTAAATCTGGACGCCCGTCTACTGCCCCATCACCCATATCTGATGTACCTAAAGAGCAAACCTTCAGTCCTCGTGGTTCTGGCCGGGATCCAGATACTCCCGCCAGTGGGAGCCGCCAGAAAACTCGTCTACGACACTTCAAATCACCCTCAACGGATTCCATCACATATGGTGATAACCACACCTCTTCTATCCGACGACCTCCTTCACAGCAGGAGGAATCACTGGTGGATCCTTACGATGATTCCAGAAAGAGAAAGAAAGGCTTGTTCCGTGGTATTTTGAAACGATAGAGATGCGCAGTAGCTATTCATTATTATTATATGCTTCGTCCCGGGTAGGATTTAGTCTGTACAACAAATAAGTCAATTGTTTTTATTTACGTTATAAGACAGCTTTCCCAACCGCTATGACCCGGCCTTTAGTGGTTTCTGTATCAATTTGAGAACCTCCGCGGCTACCTCCTCATCAGTACTGCGTATCGTTAAACGACAAAGCTGTAGAAGGTGTGGATATGGTGATAGAACGCTTGACGACTCTGGAGAACTGACCTTTGCTTCCTGATTTGGCTCTAAACGCAATAGACACCCGACTTTACCATCCACGGAAGTATGCAACACGCCCGCCGCCACAATGTTGTTTTGATTCGGATCTATGTCATCCAACACGTTGAGATGGTGTCCTGCTACTATTCTATTATTTTTGGCTAGGTCCAGTTGCCCAGAGCTTGTCAGGTCGACAGAAAACACGACCTGGGCTTCCCGCGGAGGTCCGCCTATGAGCCTCCAACGCTCGAAGAAATCTATCTGTGTCAGACTGACGTTCTCGATGAATTTCGTTATAACAATAGGAAGGCGGACGGATATGGTCTGGTGAGATCCCGCCAAGAATGAGATGGTGAGGATTGGGGGTACGGAGAACACTTTTTTGCATTCGACATGCAGAAGCTGCTGAGTCTGCGTGCGAGGCGCAATGGTATTCGGTGGGATCTTAGCAAATGTTACGGACAAAGCCGCTGGGTTGCTGATATGTATGGTGGTAGTGAACGATGTTAGAGCAGTGGGGACCTTGTTACCAATATAGACGGCGAGCTGCCCAAGGTGTCCCTGGTAGCGAGACTTTATTCCGATTTGGACTTGGACGTCTTCATAGAGGACGCCCTCGGCATTACACATAAGTTTGTCATACCAGCGTTCTACGCTTGGGCCGGTGGCCACATGAGGAGCTGAAGGATCATCCGAGGTAGCCGAAGGTCTGCTAAGGTCCAAGCCCGCTAGCGAGCCCAGAACATCGTGGCTATCCGGGGTCGCAGAGGCTGGCTGGGAGGACTCATGTCCATTGGTATCAGGTAGTGTCGATTTCCTTTGGACCGCTTCCCGGTCCAAGTTTGCCTCCTTACCTCCGTGCACCCATGTACGTTTATCTTCTGTGTCTCCATGTTTTCTGTTCAGCCGACCGAGAAGAGCACTAACACGAGGCGGATACGGAGGCATCTCTTCACAGACATTCTGCAAAAGTTCATCGTCGTCGGGTCTGGACGCCAATGCGTAGAACTCGCATGCCCGCTGCTGCAACTCCGCGTCTAGAACATGTCGATAGCGGTCAAATATAGTCAAAAGCTGAGGCTTGATCTCAGGGAAGACGTTGACCCATTTGATGTATGTGGACAGAAGGAGAGAACGTGTAGAGGCGACACAGAATTGCGATTTCGAATGAAGAACCTGGAACTGTTCAACGGGACTGTACCCAGGTTCATTCGCTATCAGGTGACCATATTCACCCAAGATATAGCCTATAGAAAAGGTAAGAATCTGGACAATATGCAGGGGCGACAAAATCGGACCTCCTACTTTAACTAAGCTCTCGTGAGTGGAGGGAGATTTCAGGTGAGCGAATATCACTTTGGCAGCATATTCTTGCAGGTCCTCCGTGTTTGTGACAATTTGAACTACTCGGTACCAAACTTCATCACCAACATGATCTCCAGCGGCACTGATGAGTCGCAGAATGGTATCGACATACCACTTGTACGAGCTAGCATACTTTTCGGTGAGTATAGCGATTTTCAAAACCATCTCTTCACGGAGAGCATAGTCGGCGACTTTGAGATACCGAAGAAGCTCGCCGACAATGAGCTCGGAATTGTCCAAGTCACACATACTGTAAAGAAGATCCAACGCCCGACGTCGAACGGATATATCCTTGTCCCGTAAGGACAGAATGATGGTCCCTTGGTGCTTCTTGATAGGTTCTAGGGAGTCTGCGCGAGCGGCGAGATGTGCCATCGTATCAAGGCCAAGATATCTGACATTGGTCTCCTTTGACGATATAAACCGTGCAAGAAGGACAGCGGCTGTGCCGACGAGAGGCGAGTTCGTGTCAAGATGGATTGCAAGGCCAATGGCTTCAAACAGGACAGCATGCTGAGCATTGTTGTGCTGCACATTGCGCGAAGGCTCCGCGCTGTTGTTCATGATCGTCTGCAGCACTTGATGGAGTACGGACCGTATAGCAGGGTCCTCTGAGGCGAAATCAGAAATTCAAATGAACAGAACAGTTAGATCGTGCTCACCGGAAGGAGGATAGTATTGTAACAGACGGAGTAGCTTGACTTGCAGCCAAGGTGAGGGTACCTTGTAATATGCATAGGTTGCTGAGTATTCGTGCTCAATGACAAGCTGTCGGATGGTCAGACACGAGATGGTTCGAAAAGTCAGAGAGTACGCACCCGTTGCAACCTATCAACGGCCTTCGTATAACACACTGCAAAGGGATCTAGATGATCTTGTGCCATTGCCATGACCAGACTTGTCACGCAGATGACAACACCCTGTTCAAGCTACAATGAGTTACCATTGTCCCTCCGGCCGAGAGAATATTCACCAAATCCTCGTCGTCCATTATTGAGATTATTCGTAGTGCCCACTCTGCGGCAGGTATGACGTCTGGATGTTTACGATATAGTCGAAGAAGTGTCAGTGCTGCCTTTTTCTTAACAAAACTCTGTGATGTCCTTTGTGAAAGGGTGAAAGGGTGAGTTGTGGGATTATGTACTAGCAGGTCCCGACATACGGTGATATTAGAAGCCGATGCACATCCACGGAAAGCGCCTCTGCCATTTCACTTCCACCAACATTTGCGATAGCATGTAAGGCCAGACAGTTGTCAATTTCGTTGTTGCCGTGCAGGTCCTTTCTTATTGAATTTACGACAAGTCGCAGGAAATCCGAGTTCTCATGCATCAGAAGGGTGACGGCCAGGTAACCCTAGATGAAACCTCGCGAATTAACTGACGTGCAGATGAAATGGACTCCTGTCATGCTTACTATCTGTTTCTCGCTGTATTTCGAGCTGGATATCAGATTAACGGCCTCCATGTGTCCAATGTCGACCTTATAACCGAGAATGTAGGTGAAGATAATCTTAGCGACATATCTGCAGATTACACGGTAAGCAGGGATCCAAGCCAATGAAGTAAAGGACCTCGTTACTTCTTCTTCTGGTACCCGTCCAGGTTTCCTTCTGCAGGAGGAGGTCAGAGCACTACAGCAGAATCCCGACGGCAACCTGACCTTTGAATTTCTTCCTGATGTTGGCCATCTCCTTGTTTATCCGCTTTTCTTCCAGGTCTCTAACCCTGGCGCCGCGAATGTCCGCGATGAACTGTAGAATGACTGGATTGGTGAGTGGTCCATAGGTGCCGCTGGAAGGACTTGCCTGCGTCAGCCCACGCATACTGGTCGCCATGTTGGGCCGGTAGTCGCGACGTGTATTGCCAATAACGCGATCTCGTCGATAAAGTTATGTGCAGTGCGCGTTTAGTGTATGTTGGAGAACAATGCTGGACTGACCAAGGTCGGACGATTATGAGAAGCTGATTACCTCACGCCAGTACCAAAGCTTACCTTTTGGCCACGATCATCAACATGGATTCTTCCGAGCTGTACCATGTCAAGCAGCAATTCATTCTCGGTACGACCTTGCATATTCTACCAATATATACATTATTCACGCCTGCGCAGGTGCCTATGAGACTCTCATTGGCATGTCCTTACCGGACGCGGAATCCTCAGATTTCACCCCAATACTGTTATATCGAGCTCGGGCCCACATCGCCTTGAATGACCCAAAATCCGCCCTGAAATTACTCCCAGCCGACTCTGAGAACGTGGCCATCAAAGCGGTAGCTGCACTCGCACGCTACGTGGATACGGAGGAGACGGAGGACAAGGAGTCGGCATTGGAGGAGCTTCGAGACCTGTCGGTAGAAATTGAAAGCGACGACGTCGAAGGGACCGAGCGGGACAAGTCTATCGTCCGTGTTCTTGCTGGTACTGCTTTCGCTAGGGCGGGAGAAGTCGAGGAGGCTTTGGAGACATTGGGAGTCGGGACTGAAGACCTTGAAGCGTACGTGGCCTTAAAACTGCCTTACACGTATCACTCACTCGACCTAGTGTCGCTGTTATTGTGCAGATCTACCTATCTATCCACCGTCCTGATCTCGCCAAGAAAGAGTTCGAACGCTCGAAGCGGTGGGCTGAAGATGACTTGCTATTGCAGCTCATCGAATCAACAATAAGCCTCGTCACAGGGAAGGACAGCTACTCCGACCCATTGTCATTCTACACGGAACAACTTGGTAACCCTTCACTGTCATCCCCGCATATTCTTACCTCCCGAGGCGTGACGCGCATATTGCGGGGAGAGATATCAGAAGCTAAGTCTGATCTTGAAGAATCTCTTGACCAACAAAAAGGCGACGTTGAAGCTCTGGCTGCATACGTCGTAGCATCTGGGCCTCAAGCACAAGAACCATGGTCGTACGTATCTCATTCTTGATTCACAACATTCCCATCATATATTTTGTCCTTAGAAAACTTCGCGCCGCAGCGCCTTCCCATCCTCTCGTTAAAGATATTGCATCCAAGGAGGCCCTATTTGACGAAGCTGTTGCTAAGTTCGCGGTTCCAGCCGTGGTGGAGATTGGTGCTTAATAGCTTTCAAATTTACATTTCGGAAGAATGTTAGAGACTCGGATAGCCAGTTCTTATTAATCTCGGTGCTTCTTATACATGGAATTCGGCATAATCATCCGCTCCATGTATGTAAGAGGTGATCATAGAAAGAACAACTTGCTATCACAGTCTGGTCTCCCTCCGACGTAGCATACGACCAATCTACGCCATAAGCAAGTGATTCGTGCTCATTGAATCGTTTAACAATTTTCCCGTTCCCTATGTTCGCACGAAGAGAATCATCAGACAGTAGATGATCGAGTGAAACGATCTTGAATCCGTCGTGCATGCATGCGACGAGCAGATCATTTTTCCTGGTTGAGGACGGATGCCATTTGACTCGCCAGGCTCCTCCACCGACGTCTATCTGGCTTATGGGAACTGATGGCTTGCGGATATCAAAGAGGCGGACCAGATTATCGTAACTGTTCGTAACCTATGAATACAAATCGACGACAACGGGAAAGTAGGCTAACCTTCCGACAGCAATCAAATTCTCAACGTAGGGATGACTCTGGATAGATGTTATTCCTGCGTCAAACCTGTTCGATGGTTTACAAGACTTTGCATAGGAGGAGAGATGTCCTTACGTACCGTTTGTTAACAAATATGGGTTTTGTTAGATCTTCTCGAATGTCCCATCCTTTCATTTGTAGGTCATCGCCTCCTGCTGACAGTATGAGTGAATTACAACTAGGAAGGAAACAAAGTTTACCGGAGAAAACCATGTTCGTGTCCCAATAATTCCAGGCAGCGATCCACGGTTCATAATCATGAGCATGCCAAGAAGACTCTACTGATAAAGGACCAGTCCCATTTTCTGGCCGTAGGATACTTAGGGATCCGTCCGAGAGTGACACCACCAAGGAGCCCAACTGTCTACGAATAACGTAAATGTCGTTTCCGAGACTGAGCAGACATACTCACGTTCCAGGAGTTCGTCTGTTCGACCAATCGAGGGACAGACACAGAATTTCGGAGGATTCTGCAATTCGTATGCCTTGGATTTGCCGTAAACCAGTCTATGCCTCATCTTAGTTGATCTGATCGTCAGTTTAAGGGGTGTATTACCTCTTGCCATTGATGAAGAGTTATGTTCCCCTCAGAGTCAGCTATACCCAATGTAGCTGGACTACCGGGGGACATATGACACCTGGACACCGGGTGAGTAGAGACAAAATTACACAGATCAAGAGCTTTGCCATTTCATGTCCAGTACTGCAGGTAGATCAAACCACTGTATTTGTTCGCTGTTAACCTGTAAGCCGAGGTTCATTACAACTGTTGTCAACTTACAAGTTCGCACCGGTATCCATCCTGAACACCCGACACTGGCCTCGCCTGTGTTGAGGAGTCTTGCGTTCCATATCTCCATCCTCCTGGTCAAGTTTGTACGTCCCTACAACAAATATATCCTGCAAATTTTCATGCGGGCAAAACTCGACAGAATCCGCGGGATATACAGTATCGAACATGTCGGTAGGAGAAGAGCATCGGAAACACGGCCCGAGTTGACACTACTAATGACGACAGAGCTAAGCCACTCCTGATGGCTTCTCCTCTCCCTCCGCCTTCTTGCTTGACCACCGACGACTATCACGCAGTAGACGCTGCAAGGAATCGCTTTGTGAAAAAAGTCGCGCTTTCCCATCTTTTCTTCTGTGCCCAATCTACATCATGCCTTTTCATCGCACAAGCTACGGACGCAAGAACAACCTGAGGAACAGGAGGAACAACATGGGAGTCGAGGTGAAGAACCCGAGGAAGTCGCCTCATCTGCCATCGAACACGACGCCCAGCTTGAAATAGGACTCCCACCGTTTGGGGTCGACGCTGACGACGGCCAGACCGAGTTCAGATGGGCTGTACTGTACGAGAATCAAAGGGGGTACGTTGGGCCTTGGAACACCATTCGCAAACACTAAACACCTTTCAGCTATACATTATTCTCTCTTCCTTTCTTTTCACGACGGTCTCTCCTTCCCAGGGATCCCTATCCTTTCACCGTCCCTTGCGCCTCCAACAAACGAAGTGAGCAACCGAATTACTCACTAACTCAATATCCATTACCAGATGGAAATTGGGAATGGGTGTCGAAAGCATGGATGGTCGACATGCGGTCGGATTCAGGGCAGGTGCAGTACGATGGGTTTGAGTACAACTGGATGTTCCGGAAGAAGCACTGGACGGCAGAGGTCGGTGGATTCAAGTTTGTGCGACGGCGACGTTGGATCAGACTGATGAGGCGGGCTGCCAAAACGGTCCCGAAGAGGATTGACGACGACAATGGGACCATACCACAATCCACGTCCATGGTTTCGAACCTTCCGGACGAGCTACTCGAACAGCGTGCTGATGAAATATGGCTGAAGGGCGACCTGGATGCTCGTTGGGGGGAGTATTGCAAGTTGATGAAGGGTGCTGGACGCGACGCGAAGAAGCTGGAGCTGTGGAAACGGTGGCTTACAGTGAAAGATGTCCTTCCCGACATTTCCAGTTTATTGGCGGTATATGTGCGATCCTTTCCTTTTCGCTACGGTTGAGAATTGATGGTGATATGCAGGGCGACGAGATTCGCAACTCTTTTGTGTATCCGGATTCTCGTGCGCAGTTCACGGGGATGCTGAAAGAGGCTGGACTGCTGGACTCGCTTTTTTGCAACAGTGGAATACAGTCGACACACAGCCTGGTTGATTTTTGGAGCTATGAGCAGGGCAATAAATAGAATATCACATGTAACCGGCGACTATGTACTCTAACATGGCTTCGATGGTATCTGTCCTGCATGACCCGTCTTCCTTCCAATGGTCTCTCCAACCCACCCAGCCCAGATATCCCTTCGCACCTATGCCCTTGCGCTGTCCCTTTCACTCGGTCCCGCCCTTGCCCCCTTCCTTTCCTCTCTCCTTCGCTCACAGCCATCGTCAAAATACAACACAAAGGCCCTCAAGGCTCTTCTGCGGCAAGAGTTGGGTTTGGGTGGATTCGCCTTTGCTATCACCCTCGCCGTGGGCGGTGGTGCGACCGTGAGGCATCTGTGGACGAGCTTTGACGGAGCTGCTGCGAAGGACAAGCTGACATCCACCCAGAAGACCTTTATTTCGTATGCCTTGTCTTCTGCAATTGGTATACTCCTTCTGCAAAAAGGGCGTAGACGCTCCAATGTCCACAATGCGCCATCACGTACTCTGGACCTGACCCTTCTGCTCTTCGTCAGAGCTGTTGACGCGCTCGTGCAGTCCTTCGTATACAAGCGATCTTCTCGTGTCCGTGTCAGAGAACTGTCCGTCGACGTCGAGCATCACCCTGACCTCCTTAGCCAGCGCCTGCTGCGCGAGAAACATCAGGCGACAGGGAGCGATAGTCCCAGCTTTACTGCAAGGATCGATGCACTCGTTTTCTGGGCGTGCAGTGCCAGGTGCGTGGGATTTGTCTGGTCATCGAGTTCCTCTTGTTAAATAGTGTCTCTCAGAATCATGTGGTGTTTCTTTTACCAACCGGAGAGGTATGTGGGTTCTCCTCCAAAGGTCGTTTGCTAATAAGATACTGACAGGCTACCCCGTTCCTATGTCAAATGGATCAATGCCCTTGCCAACGTCGATGCCCGACTACTCAAAGCACTGAGGATGCTCAAAGATGGCCAATGGTCGTATACTCAGGGATACACAGCAGATCCTGCCATATTAGAGACGTATGCAAGTGATCTTGGTTCACCCCGCTGCATGGGGGAGCCCGTTGGCACTCCCCTCGGCTGGCGGTCGGAAAGCCGATATCACCTGGAACCAGTTGGGCGTGAAGAATCGCCCCGGAGTAGGTGGTCTCCCATGTGAGCTAGTACATGGGGGTGTGGGATCGAAAATTGGCTTAGCCGGAAGCTGCACAGCAAACGCCGGCCTCAGAGCAGCGAAAGCGCTTTCTCAGTCTATGGCCATCTATCTTCCGGTTCGTATTCATTTCCCGAAACGCATTCTTTTGATTGACCTTGCCGTGTGTAGGTACATTTCTTCCCCATCCTTCTGACAAGTCCAAAAATGTTACTTCGACCCCATCGTATCGTTGCTACTCTATTAAGCGCGCTCAGAAGTGCATCTTTCCTCACTGCCTTTATTACATCATACTGGTATGCAATATGCCTGACGCGTTCTCTCTTGTTGGCCCGCATTTTCTCCTCTGTGCCTCATGATTTTTGGGACGGTCCGTATGGCTGTATTCTGGCTGGTTGTCTGTCATCCGGGAGCAGCATTTGGATAGAAAACGGCCGGAGAAGGGGCGAGATGTCCCTTTATGTTCTTCCTCGAGCAATTCGAACCATCCTGCCTGTCACGTGGGTTCGAAGTGGTAATCGGGGTGTTCTAGCAGCTGAACGGTCTGTTTTTTTTCTCTCGCAGTCTTATGATCAATAATCTAACTCTCGTATGAATATAGCCTCGTGTTTGTGCTCTCGTTCTCGTCGCTCATTGCCACTGCTATTCATCGGACAGATTCTTTACGCGGTCTTTCACGGTGGACTCTCGCGTTCATAATGAACGGACCTGATACCGGGTTCTGGAAAGGACGGAGATCTTTTGATCCAAGTGTTCCAGTAACCCCTGATTCTCCAGTGTCGAATGCGGAACAATAGCTCGTACATTCACACAAAACGTCTGCTTGTCTTTGCCATATTGTACTTGTAGAATGCATGTTACCATGAGGTGTGATTTGTGCAATGGGATATTACAATGTGCTAAATTATATCATAATACGTGGTGTCTATGAGGTTACCGTCCTCTGTAACTGTTGCTGAAATTTTGCCTTTCGGCATGATACTTTGTTAGTATTTTGACAACGTCCCGGCTCAGGAACGTCAGCTCCTGCGTCTCCTCTTGCGACAGAGGGCGGACGTCCTCCTCCGCCTCGTCCTCATCCTCACCCTCCGACTGACGCACGTTCGCTCTACCATGGCGTCCACCCAGAACAAGACCCGAAAAGACCCGAAGCATACACCCGTCCAACAAGCTTCTTCAACCTCATGAGATCCTCCAAAGCAGAGAGATCTCCTATCATGGGTATCCAGTCGTCGCAACGAAGAGCGTTGTGAGTGATTTCCAGTTTGTGCGCCCCAAAGAGAATGTACGTGGCGTAGTTGAGTTCCGTGGCCATAGAAAGGAATGTCGCCCCGTCAGTCGACGAACGCTTCTCCAAAAACGCAAAGATTTGTTTAGGTCCTCTATAGGAATTACTCTTGTCGTTGTGTATGCTATTTATTTGCATCATTACTTTCTGTTAAATTTGTTATGGTCAGAAAACTGGCAAAAAGAGGAAAAGTGTGTGGGAGTACCTTATCACGGCGCGTACGAAGAGCAGCGGGAGCGAAGCCCAGGGCAAATTTGGGTTGTGAGGCCACCGTAATCAGAGCCGCCAGAATGGGGAGTGAACCGCTATGTTCATTGAGCTCTGGAGAGAGGTCGTCCGCGTAGGCACGTATGGGGCCTTGAGTTGTAGCTCTCAATACACCAGCCTGTCGAAGCGAACTGAGGATCTGAGAGCGAAGCTTCTGCATGCTCAGCAGAGTCAATCTCGAAAGGAAGTTGTCTTGGCAGAACTGATGAGCCTCGATGAAACGACGTTCCGACATCATTTTATTCCAGGCGTTATACGCCTTCCAGGTTGCCAGTATGTCCGATCCGGAAATCAGGTGGTAGCCAAGAGGCCTTTGCTTTGCGCGCTTCAGCTTTCATCATCATGGGACATAGCCACGGGTCACGGCTGCTCAGGATGGCAGCTAGAGTCAAGGCGTCATCGAGACAGCGGAAGAAGCTGCCGTATAAAACAAGGCGGCCAACATGGACGTCCACTGGTATCTGCAAAAGGATTCGACCCAGTGCCGTCAGGTTCTCCTCTATATCTATCGCACCTGCGACCCTAAGAGCCTCCAATGCGATGTCAATGCGCTGGGGATCCGGAGGCTCTATGGTGGCACCAAGAACAGACTTGACGTCCATATTGGGGAAATTGAGGGCCTTGACATGCATGACGACGTTTGTCAAATCGACCCGCGCCATCTCAACTGTCTGGTAAGTGTTCAGCGCCTCGCAATGACCACGACTCAGTACACCATAGTACGTCCCCGGTCGGTGCCGTCCAGCACGTCCAGCACGTTGATTGACATTGGACGATCCGATCCAGGAAGTAACAAGGGAGGTCATGTGTCTCTCGGGATCGTAGCGGTTTTCTTTAAGCCTAGCAGAATCAACCACATAGACCACGTCTGGGATTGTGACGGATGTCTCGGCAATGTTCGTTGTCAGAATAATTCGCCGGGTGCTTGCGTTTTTGGGAGGCCTAAAGACAGCTTGCTGAGCTTCAAGAGGTACTGTGGAGTGAAGAAGATGGATCTCGTAGTCATTGAAATCTACGATCCATCGTCCCGTGATCAGCAATTTTTGGACTCTACTGATCTCCTCCCATCCGGGAAGAAAGACAAGGACGTGACCTTCGCTAGATTCCTGAAGGATATGCGAGACGGTAGCAGCGATGAGAGGGAAAGGGATGTCCATGTCTTCGTCCTTCTCCGTTTCAGCTGTGAGGGAAGATTGAGAGGCCATGAAAGTCTTTTCCTTGGTCAAGAACTTTTTGACTGAAGGTTCTGCCAACACCCATCGCTCGTCGCCTTCAGGTGATAGCCGGTAAATAATCGTCCAAAAACTTCTTCTCGACGGGGAAGGAACGTCCAGGAATGCTGATTGCTTTAGCAGGCTGATTATTGTCGTCGGGGAAATAATTCTGGAAAAGCGTGGGGTCGATGGTAGCGCTCATCAAGATAACCTTGATAGGATGACCCTTGGCCTTTCGCTCTGCGATAAGGCGCTTGAGGACGACAAGAAGGAGATCAGTATCGACGTCGCGCTCATGCACTTCATCGACGAGGACAGTGTGTGACATGATCGAAATCAGTATTGTTGGGGTCAGCAAGAACAGACTGCATCTTCCTCAAGAACACTCCAATGGTGAGGAACGTGATAGATCCGTCCCTTTCAGGGAGTTTGTGTTCGAACCGGACCTGATATCCCACAGTCTTTCCCAGTGGCTCCCCTCTCTCTGTAGCAACCCTGTCTGCAACACCCAAAGCTGCTAACCTTCTAGGCTGAGTGCACAGAATATTACACTTTGCACCTTCTCCTCGGTCGATATACGAATCTAGAATTATCTGGGGGATCTGTGTCGTTTTACCGGAACCAGTGGCGGCCATGAAGATGCATACGTCATTAATAGCGACCGTGGATAGAATCTCCTCTTCCCGCTGGTGTAGAGGAAGAGCCAGCCGCGTGGCGCGGATCTGTTCGGTTTCGGGAGATTCGAGGTAACGTTTGCGACGCTGTTGCAAGAGATAGGATTTGTCTGCGAGCTTATCGCTGGAAGTGACCCTGCCTTGATAGCCCGTGCTCACTGGAACGATGGGTGCAGCGATGGCGGACGGTTTCGACTGATAGAGTGTACTGCGCTCAAGATCAACACAAAGGTCGCGGATATCGTCGCTCAAGTCTCTGTTCATGTAAAACGGGACATTTGGTCCGTCACCCAGGTGGTCGCCCGTTCGGTGTTTGCTGATGAACTCCTTCCAAAGATCGGGGTCGCACTTTTCGAGGTACTGCACTACATCCATGTAAACAGCGTTTGTACAGTCTTTCTTGTTCCGGCCAGCACCAACACCAACTTTGCGCCCGTTGATAGACATAATAGACTCCCAAACATTACCATGAGAGTTATACTGAATGTCGGCAGACTGGAAGTGGAATTTGCGGCAATAGTAATCAAGGAATTCCATGGCGAGTGTAAGGTCTAGGATAGAATTGTCGGAAAGTGTAACGGCAGTTGGTTGGGATGAGGGTTTGGCATCGAACTGTAGAAAAATAAGAGATGTATCACTGGGTAAAGGAGACGCGACTCACAAGTCCCTGGTTGTTGAGCTGGTATACCAAAGATAGATTCGCAAGACGATCTGAGCCCTTCACGGACGGGGCGTCGCCAATACCAATTAAGGGTGGGTCGAAGAAGTGGAGGGTGATGGTTGTTCTAGGTCGTCGTGAGTACATGAATGGCTCAGGAATAGACAAACGTCGTACCTTGACAGAAATTGACGATCGTACCTGCCATTTTCTCGAACGTAGTCTGGCCTTTCACCATAAAGGGAGGCAAGGTTATGGACTGCATTCTTGGGCTCGTCAACATAATTCGACTGTGGTTGGGCCAGAGGATTTGAGCCGTAAGTGTTTTTTATGTAGCTCATGTCGTGCAGTGTGATGAACGCAGTTCCTTTGGCATGCTTGCTTGTTGGTATAGCTGGTGGATATAGACGACGAGGAGTATCTTTCATGCCGGGAACATGGAAACGGGGAGAGACGACAGTGGGAGAAACGGGGTGAGGCGTAGGCGCACGACGTCGGAACAAATTGGTATCGCTGTCCTTGTGTGATGCATTGGGGCGCCGGGAGTTGCTTTGTGGAGGCAGGTGATGTCGGGTCTTGTCCTGTGGAAGCGATTGATGTTGTTGTGCATTGAAGCGCTTGAATGCTGCCGACGTCGAGTAGAACGGCGAGGAGGCGGCGGGCACCGACGGACACAGCGAAGGCGTCGTAGAGCGAAGTGGTCGTATGGCAAGGCGGCGCCTGCACCACAGTACAGTGGACAGACGCATTAATGGTCCGTTGAGGCGAGATGCAAATGCACACAAAAATTACCGGGATCTGCCGAGATTCTCAATATTTTAGATCTAATCTATGTTTTGATTTCATCTTATCTATCTCGCAACCATTCTTCTGCCGCTTTCTCTACGCCTCGTAGATATTTGAGCCGTAGACCTGCTTGTTTTGCTGCAGACCAATCACCCCTTTCAACAAGTCTGGATATCTCCTTGAAAGCATTTTTTAATTTTTCTGTACACATTATTAATTATTGTGCGCTGAGGATAGCTTCAAACCTACCTTGGCACTCCTCAGCGACTTGCAGTACTTCTGCTTTATCTTCAGCATCGTCAATAGTGTCGCGGGCTAACATTATCTCTGATAAAAATTCCATATCTTCCAACTTGTCCGTTTCTTCCATTGGTACGCCATTGAGAGCTAGCAAGTAGTGCAATCGCGACAACGGATCTCGCAACGTCTGATAGGCTTCGTTTACTTGCGAAGAGAGAAGCTGTGCAACATCTGTCTTTCCCTACGGTGTGTGAGCTATGATTAATACAAGCATGTAGAAGACGCACTTGGCCCTTGGACGTCCATGCATCGGGATGGCATGCTACCTGTGCGCATCGGAATTGGCTGCGTAGTAAGCCTTGGTCCAGGTGAAACTGTGATGGGTTATATTCAAAGCCAAGGAGATGATAATAGTTGATGTCAGAGGGTATATTTGTTATTGAACCGCAGTTCGAGCAGGCGGGCAGAGTCGAAGGAAGAGGCTGATGGCACGCAGGACATGACCTAGGCAGGGTGCTGACGGTCAATGGCGACAGCGTCGCTCGTGCATTATGGAATGGGCGCTCGAGATGACGGGTCGCACTGTGTGATGCTTGCCGAAAAGTGAAGGTAGACGCCAGACGAGAGAACATGGTAGTAACAAGGAAAGTCAGCTTGGATGACGTCATCATAGATATTGTACAAATTTCAAATTCACAAATTTGGCAAGCGCTCTTCGTGTACGACGCTAAGTGTTTGCCCGCCAGTCCACGATCCACCTGCCTCCAAATTTACAAATCCTCGAACATATCCTGGTTCGACACAAACAAAGTTTTTCCTGTGTCGACTCGGTTAGACACATACTCCACATAATGACACACAGACTTGCCATCCATTTTCTTCCATGTCGCCAATTTTCCGACCGTTTTCCTGAGGATTCCAAACCACTACATCCTTGAGATTACTCGACGATATGTCTAACCCGCCACCAGGCCATGTCACCTCATACTTTCCATTCGCGTTCTCGTACACGGAGTCTGTAAACTTCTTGACGTCTACGCCTCCCCTGGCTTCGACTTTCGGCGCAGATTTGCCTTCCTCTGTTGATTCCGTCTTGTCGTAATATGTAAAGCCTTGCAGGGGGGCCACAAGCACGTGCGAGGACGGAGCCCGGATATAGTTGTGGAACAGTGCATGGAACTCCAAGTTAGAGGTGGACGTATTCTGAACATGAAGGTCTGTCTTCAAGTCGAATTCTGACAGTGTCACTATGTATGTCAATAGGAACGGCTTGCTGTAGACTGCTGCGATTGCGTCCGTTGGTTTCAGCACTTGAGAGAGCGCATGAGTTCAGAGCGTGATCCAGGCCATCGGCGACTCACTGAGCTGAACAGAAACGTAGTCGTTCTCATCGATCGACGTTCCATCCCAGTTCCAAACCGAATTTCTGGCGAAACCATGCTGACTCAAACGAGTATGATCTGGATGTGTTGGTGCTCCGAAGCATGGGAAAACCACTGGGATGCCTCCGCGAACAGGTTTGCTTCCATCTACTGCCGCTTTTTGTGATACGAAGAGACGTTCAGAGAGCTCTGGGCTACGTTTCGTTCCTGATTTCCACGAGATGACACTGGCGCCATATAGAAGTACTTCGACGACAGGCCCCTGGCACCTTCGAGGTCAGAATACCGATATCCAAAGATAATTTAGTCGAAGGCATGCCTTGGGATGAGACAGGACTAATTTTCCAGAGGTAAGCTGGACGGGCATTGCTGATAACGAATACCCCTATCTCTTGCGTCATATACAACCCCGGTCCGTTGCTTCCGCAGCCTGCCCTAAAGTCGCCCCCCTATTTATGTGACTCCCGTTGTTTCACAGTTCTCCGAGCTTACGACGATGTCGACTCCCTTGAGCTCCTTCGGTCCCTGTCGGCCAGGCAACTCTCGATCCGGTGACTCTTGGGACTTTGATGTGGCGAGTACGAGGAGTTCTACTCTATCGGCTTGTCCTGTGCCTTTGTGTGCTCAAAGTCCCCGCCAAAGGCAAGCCCTGTCGTTCTGTGCTGTTGCGCAGTTCGAAATACATACATCTTTTGACACTGCGACCGACTGGTATCGAGTAAGAGACTGAGCTTGCTCTAGTCTTCTTACCCTGCCTGCTCTTTGCGGGTGGGCCGTCGTCATCCTTTGTCTACGAAGATAAATGTTTTATCATGCTCTGCATGTGTACTGACTCCATCTGGGATCCTATCTGAGTGGACCGCCACAGTTCACGGGAACCGCTCATCTCTGACGACTTGATTCTGATTATCCTGTTGGAGACCGCTTATCGCGCGATACCGACTATGTGACCGAATACAGTCTGCCGGACTGCCAGGGGTTTTGGGGTGTACGAGGATCTCTGGTCTATCGGCGCCCCATGTGCATCGTGCGCACCCTGGTGGAGGTCGGGCAGAACCGCTGTTGGCTATATGCCTATACTACATCTTGTAGTACTAGAAGCTGGCTGGAACGCTCGCAGTCACCCTCTCGGATACACAGCGTACGAAGCTGGTCTCTCCAGTCTTCGACGCCGTCATGTGCAACTTTTTGTGCGAAGAGGTCTGGCAGGCGCGGCTGTCCTCAGTGTTGTGGACGATACGTCTGTTCTATAACGGGGCTCCGGCCTTCATTGCAGCAATGTATATTGCGTGTTACGTGGGCTGTCATGCCTGAATTTGTGTCCGACTATCAGTCGGGGAACTGCATACCGTCTCTCATGACGAGTATTCTTCCGTGACGTATCATCATGCGTATCCGGATATTATCCACATTGTTAGCGCTCAGCGCCCATTCCAGAAGACAGTTGCGGCCCCGCCCAGTTGTCTTTCTGCCTTGCGGCTCTTTGGGACTATACACCGTACAGTCACAAAGATGTCCACTGGTTATTCCAGTAGTTTCCGCACAATTTTTGGTTTTTCTTTCTTCTTCGCGAAGAATATTTCCTCATTATCGTTGCAACATCTCAGTCTGTGAGTACATCTCTTCGTTTTTCTTTTCGTGTGCTAACAAAGTGTGCAGTGGCTAATGGTGGGGGATTGGACGGTTACGTTAGGAGAATTTAACAATTATTCTGTAATTCTGCGCTCTACATAGAAATATCATTGTGTATCTCAAGGATATTGCGCGTAAATTGATGAGCCATTTGGCAACGATACTGTGCAATTGACAAGAAAGGCAATTGTCGCCATGTGGCTCGCGCTGTCCGCTGGATTTGGTTGACCTTCGTTTGCCTCTACACACGATCAACCCAGAACCATTTTCTTTTCTTATCCCTACCATCGTCTTAAATAACAAGCGATAACTGCGTGATAATAATACGAACTATCCTCGAACTGGAGCACCAGCATGGATCCTAATTTCCCTACAGAAGATGTATGTCTCCGATGAATATTACATCGCCGTCTTCCCTAATCACGTCCTCAGATCGCACCGATTGCGATTCTTATGGACGAACTACGTTCAGAAGATGTACAGCTGCGTCTAAATGCCATCCACAGCATTCCGACAATTGCACTGGCATTAGGCCCTGATCGTGCGCGAGACGAACTCGTTCCATTCCTTCAAGATTCAGTCGATGATGAAGACGAAGTTCTCCTTGCTCTTGCAGAGGAGCTGGGGACCTTTGAAGATTATATCGGGGGCAAGGAGTATGCTCATGTGCTGTTGGGGGCGCTGGAGAATCTATCTGCTGTAGAGGAAACATTGGTTCGGGACAAGGTGAGTTGCATACTCGTCCTCAAACTGATTTTCGAAGTACTCAATAGTTACCATTCTAATACTTAGGCGGCAGAATCAATCACCAAGATTGCAACAGTCCTTTCGCCGTCCCAGTTGGAAGAATACTACATCCCCCTTCTGAAACGTCTATCGCATGGCGAGTGGTTTACGTCCCGAACGTCATCGGCTGCTTTGTATCCCGCTGTTTACGCCAATGTTTCTCCTGCGATCCAAGAGGAGTTGCGGAAAGGGTTTGCAGCTCTAGGTTCTGACGACACGCCTATGGTTCGTCGAGCAGCAGCAAAATGGCTAGGAGTAAGTGATGGCTGGCTACACACATACTTACTGACTGAACGATTCTGATTCTCCTGCTGTAGCCGCTTTTGAAGCATTTCTCTACGCCACATATTCTCACCGATGGACTACCGATATACCGCAGGCTTCAATCTGATGACCAGGACTCCGTTAGACTGTTGACTGTTGAAGATCTCATCGTTATCGCTCAGAGAATGTCCCCTGCGGAAGTCAAGGAACAGCTTTTAAAGCAGATTAGGCATAGCATAGGAGACAAAAGCTGGAGGGTTCGGTACATGGCAGCTAATCATTTTAACGAGGTATGTGCCACTGATCCAGGTGCTTTGCCCGTCACTCATCAACTGGAAGCTTGCGGAAGCCGTTGGAGTTGAAATCGTTAGAGAGGAATTGATTGGACAGTTTGTACAGCTGCTCAAGGACAACGAAGCAGAAGTCCGAACGGCAGCCGCTGGTCAAATACCAGGTAATCTGCCTTTATGTGAACTCCTAAGAAGCTTATTTCTCAACACATTGGGCAGGTTTCTCAAAGCTCCTCGACAAAGAAGTCATTCTGGCTCGTATCGTGCCATGTGTGCGTGACATGTCTCAGGACTCTTCGCAGCATGTCCGCGCCGCTCTTGCCAACCAAATCAGCGGACTAGCACCGTTGCTGGGACGCGAAACCACGATTGAACACCTGCTTCCTCTTTTCCTTCAATTGCTAAAAGACGACTTCCCTGACGTGAGATTGAATGTCATAAGCAAATTAGAAACCGTCAACACCGGCAAGTTCATTTTTGCTTGCCATTCAGATTGCTTGTTGACAGGCGATTCTAGTTATCGGCATTGAGCTTCTCTCCGAAAACCTTCTCCCTGCCATCGTGGAGCTGGCTGAAGACAAATCGTGGCGAGTACGTCAGGCCATCATTGAATACATTCCCCTACTCGCAAAGCAATTGGGGAAGCCGTTCTTTGACGAGCAACTGGGAAATCTATGCATGTCATGGCTTGGAGATACCGTCTTCAGCATACGGGAATCCGCTACCGTAAACCTGAAGAAGCTGATTGAGGTCTTCGGTTTGGATTGGGCGAAGGTTGCCATCGTTCCAAGAGTGATGGGCATGGGGCAGCATCCCAACTATCTGTTCAGAATGACAACAGTTCAGGCAATTACCGTACGTCCATGCCATCATGTCTACCGACGCCTAGCTTATGCCCTGATAGATCATTGCGCCCTCTCTAAGTCTGGAAATTGTCCAGGCCGAGATAATCGACCCCCTTCTACAGCTTGCCACAGACGCCATACCTAATATTCGTTTCAATGTCGCGAAGGCGCTGGAAGTTTTGGCCGCGACATACAGCGGTACTCCTGAAGGCCGCTTACTGGTTCAGAGAATACTGCCTGCTTTAGAACAATTGAAAAATGATCAAGACGCGGATGTGCGGTATTTTGCCACGCGGGCTTATCAAAAGACCGGAGGTGTGTCTTGAGGTGCGTTCGCCGTTGGTCCTGTTGCGAGGTATCCATTGATTCGTCCATAGCGGTCGTCAATACAAAGAATAAGAGGACTTCTTTCTACCTGTCTTAGCACGGCTATACCAATATCAAGTTTCCTAAATGATGAAAGTGAATGTTTGAAGTGTTCTAAGGTGTCCTTCTACTGCATTCGACCCGTCATACCCTTGTTTTTTAGGTGGAACAGGCACAATTGTCGCCCGCGTGGATGTTGCTCCAGACATGTCCTCCCCTGCCGGTGCCGGTTCTATGCCAAGCCTTTAGGAATTGTTGGGACCGTCGTTTGCGGTGTCTCTGGCCCACGCTTTCTCTTCTCGAAGCATATTGATACTGAAACAATGATTTAGTGATGAACTGTAATCTGAGGATGGTCACACGGATTATTTGTATGACAAAGAGCTCAAGAGAGATCCAGGAGATGGGAAAAGGCGACAGATTCCCGTGATGGCCATAGAATCCCGATGGTACTTAAGGCCAAAGGAATGCTTCTTCGTGTTCTCATTATTTTTTCTTCTTTTCCCCTTCCATCTTTAAAACGCCAGACCCAGATAACACCTCCCACTCTTTACTGACGCCCTTTACCAATATGCAATTCATTATCCAGCTTGCTTTGATTGCAATCGCGCTACCCCTCGTCGCCTCTCATAACGGTGGAGGTAGCAGCAGTTGCTCCAAGAACGAATTTTGGTATGTACTCTGGTATGTTCATCTTCTAGATACATGTTTACCCGATCTCCTAGGTACGACGACAAAAGCTGTTGTCTTCCTACAGGCGGGCCTCCTTCTAAGCCGAGCCCTCCGGCAGGTCACGATTGTCCTACATCGACGCATTACTGGAGCAAGGACAACGGCTGCTGTGTTCCCTCAAACCCACCCACCCAGAACCAGCCGCCTCCTCAGTGTCCGTCGGGCTGGGACTGGTATCAGGGATCTCACGTTTGCTTGCCCCACCCCACCCCGACAGACCCGCCTTCATCGCATCCATCCGGCCACCACGGCGGTTACCGTAAACGTACCATCCACAAGTCTCGTGCAGTCTCCCTCTGTCCGTTTGGTTTGGATGCCTGTCCCATCGCTGGGTTGACTGGCAATGGTGATTATGAGTGCATCGACACGTCCAGTGACCTTGAGGCTTGCGGTGGATGTCCCACTCTTGGAGAAGGTGAAGATTGCACTGCGATTTCCGGGTCTTGGAACGTTGCTTGCGAAAACAGGCAATGCCGAGGTGATGATCATTTCCTGGATCTGTATATGTATCTGATGAAAATTTTACAGTCTATACATGCGTCCCTGGTTACACTCGCTCTTCCGATGGGAAGTCGTGTGTTGCCTTATAAAACCCTATACACGTCTTCGAACATTTGAGGAGCCATCCAATCTTTTGATCCTTACTTTCATTTATAACATATCTGGTCTTTGTCTCGCTCTAGATAGATTCAATATCCCACTCGGGATCTTTTTTGGTTCTATTATTACCGTTCTTGTTTCGGACTTGTGGTTATGCTGCCAAGATTATTAGCTTGACTGTTATATTTATCCCGCATTTAAAAATTCCAGCGCTTGAGTTGTTGGCGACCTTAGGTACAACAAGGGGCGAACAGATCTCGCGGCAACTCGCCATAATTACTCCCACGACCACTAACTTCGATGTAAGGGAAGCATTTCCATCAAAAATTTACTAGCAATACAGTGTCATCGTACTTCATTATATACATGTATCATTCGAGCGAGAAGAAAAATAAGCATTTGCATTACTTGTTGTCCGACCAACTGAAATCTATCGTCATATCTACACCGTACCTCCGTAAGTCATACTGCTGACGGAATAGTGATTGTTTAGCCTCGGCGTCAGGCGTCGCGTAATCATGCGTAAATGTATCCGCTACCGCTGGGGAAGAATCGCTCGACGCCGAGGAGCTGCGAGTAATCATGGACCATATCGATTCCATGATGTTACGTGATGCATCCGACGGTGAGAAGTCTTCATTCGTTTGAGCGATGTTGTTAGTCGCATTTGTGGACTCCGCCTTCCATTGACGCTCCAGATCATCCTTGAGTCGATTAACAGTATTGTGTTCCCATCGGGACATATTGAAGGGCTCAAAAAAGGCCCCGGAGGATAGATCGCACCAACAGCGATCCACCGCACGAATCGTGGTGGGCATTTGGGCACGATGTGGTAGAGACGAGAGCGAGGCTGTGAGCGCGTGGCTGTAAGTAGTGATATTTTCTGCCCATGGACTTGTCAGAGGTGTGTCGAGGGAGAAGGGCTGCCAGTAGCACGAGGAAATGAATAGACTCGTGATGAGAATAATGCAGTAGAAACTAGACAAGAGTCAGCAGCTGAACGACAGCACGGGGAACGCCTGACCATGGTTTTGCGTGCATCATCAACGACAACAGGAAGAGAAGGAGGAAGTACGGTGGAGCCGTTGGCAGTGGCAGCAGTAGTAGAGGTAGAAACCATCGAGTACACCTAGAGAAACTGAATTTCAGCACTCACTACACGATAAAAAAGCGAAAAAAATGGCTACCACATGATGGCGGCGAAGATCGAGCAGTGGATGCTATGCTGTGTCGATGTTGTCGGCTGTTTGCCGCAAGGTTCTCGATCCTTCTAAGGTCTGCATTTCCCCACCTCCATCTTTTCCTTCTATTATCATCACCTACGCGATGACTACTCATCCTGAAGTACTATGGGCGCAGCGAAGCTCTGCCATTGAGGACGACAAGGCATGTTCTCTCGTGGACCGCGATCTCTTCTCTGACTGACGCGTCGCCTTTTTTTCGGCGCTTGTTTAGAACATCATCTATCTCACCGTCAATGTTCCAGATATCCAACCTTCGACCCTGGAATGCAATCTGACACCGACCAGCCTATCATTCAAGACAAAAGCCTGGAAAGTGCGTTTGTCTTATATTACCTCTTTACCACTTTACTGAAGCTGTGGTTAGCCCAGAAAAGGGTATCCCCGAGAAATCATACGTCTTTGACCTCCACTTTTTTGAGGAGATTGACCCTGAAGTATATTTTCTGTCCACTCCAAATTGTTTGTGCTTACCCATGATGAAATGCAGAAATCTTTGAGGCGTCTGAACACTCGTTCTCTCTTTCTCACACTTCGAAAGAAGGAAAAGAAGGAGGAATTCTGGCCTCGTCTTACCAAAGAGAAAGTTAGGAATGCTTTCTTGAAGACGGATTTCAGTAAATGGGTCGATGAGGATGAGCAAAACGGTGCCGCGGTCGAAGCTGAAGACGACATGGAGGCCATGGGAGGCATGGGAGGAGGCATGCCGGGAATGGGAGGCATGCCGGGAATGGGTGGTATGCCAGGAATGCCAGGAATGCCGGGAATGGGTGGAATGGGTGACATGGACTTTGAAAAGGTATGTTCGTTACTTGCTGCGACGACCATCCGCTGATGGACTTGTCTTCAGATAATGGCTCAGATGGGTGGTGGAGCAGGTGCTGGTCCCTCTGGCGCTGCAGATGATGGCTCCGACTGACGGCTCAGATGACGATGGTCCTCCCCCTCTTGAGGATGCTGAGACGGCCAAGTAAGGCTATAGAAGAAAATATTCGATACTGGGTCTGCTCTGATCTAGCGCGATGATCCTGTTTCCTTGCCGCGCGTATGCACGACCACTGGCGTTCAAGTTGTAGCTTTTAGAATTTCGTAGCAGTAGTATTTGCACTCGAATCTCAAACCGTTGTTGTTCGCTCTGTCCTAGAAAGTACCCTAGAACAACGTTCGCGAAGTCGTGTATATGTAAGAGTCGTCAAACTTACGCAACCCTGCGTTTGTCTTTTTTCTTGAAGGTTGACCCCTATAATTTTGCTGTGTCTTTATTTGTCAACAGCCTGGTAGCCAATTTCACACAACCGCTTCACTTCTTTCTTGTTACTCTCGTCTCGCTCCTGTTCTATTCAGTCATGGGTACGTGATGTTGCTGTTCGTCTCATTGTATACTGAAAAATTCTCTTAGATTATCAGGTACGTCAACACCGATGAATAATCCTACTCATTTCGACAATTTCATTGCAGAACCGTGTTGGATCTAAATTCGGTGGTGGTGGTGTTGCCGGGGCTTCAGAGACGAATGTTGACCGGCGTGAACGTCTTAGAAAGCTTGCATTGGAGACCATAGATCTTGCCAAGGTATGTACGGGCCTTGACTTGTTATGCTGAGGCTTATTCCTTTTGCAGGATCCATATATTCTTCGCAACCACCTTGGCTCTCTCGAATGTCGTCTATGTCTGACCCTTCACACAAATGAAGGCTCTTATCTTGCTCATACCCAAGGGAAGAAACATCAAACCAACCTTGCCCGCCGCGCGGCCCGTGATGCAAAAGATACGCAGCTGATGATTGCTCCTACCCAAAGCAACATCCAACGAAAAGTCTTCCTAAAAATCGGCCGACCAGGATATCGTGTTACAAAAGTACGGGATATGGACACAGGGAAGGAAGGTATGATGGTCCAAGTTCATCTTCCCCAGATCAAAGCGGGAGTGATTCCTCGGAGACGGTTCATGAGTGCCTGGGAGCAAAAGAGGGAACCACCGAACAAGGCATACCAGTATCTCATCGTACGTCTATTTCCTATCTTTTTAGTAGTTCACCACGGAATACTTATCCGTTTGAAGGTTGCGGCCGAGCCATATGAAACTATCGCATTCCGGATACCGGCTCGTGAGATTGAAGATGAGGCTGACGATGCTGGATACTGGAATTGGTCCCATTGGGATCCAGACACTAAGCAATACAGCTTCCAGTTCATGTTCCGCTTGGCCTTTTAAGCAACATATGTCGGTTTACATACGGTATCGCATCTTCTATTGTACAGCAGTTACCGAGCCTCATTGCTTCAATTAATCTGCAGCTTCGTCATGTTGTCAGTACTTGATCCGCAGCATGAGTGGCCACAAGCTCTGGTGACAATGATCTATCACTTGCTTTATATCACTGTCTGTCAAGCCCTTCGATGCCTATGAGTTTTTTTCGGCGGCAGTTTCTCCTTTGAAACTAGACCTGATTCGAACCTACCATTCGCATCAGCTTTGGGTTTGTCAAAGAGTTATGGGTATAACCTGAAATGTGTCAGGCGGCGTCCAACAGAAAGTCACAGTAATATCAGAACATATGTAAATATCCAGAAATCCGTGTGCGTTGGTTTCGTTCCTGAGATGAAGTTCCCTGCTTTCCGCGTTCATGCCGTTCTCACAGAGGCAGATCGAAAACTCCGAGTCTGCAGAATAACGGACAGGTTCTGCCTTCAGGAAGTCAGAATCTCCTACTACTGCCTCCTTGCCCGGGTATACTGCTTTTTTCAAGCCATATCCGAGTTTTATGCCACTAGCTCGTGCAGTTTTGCCTGATTGTACTTTGCTCGAGAGTCTATTTGCTTTTCCTGTCCACAACATCACCATCTTCGGGGATTTGACTATATAACTCTAGGTTAATGTCGATATTGAATTGCCTCTCTACTGGCGAACACAGGGCGTTATCTCGTGAGCCACACGGTCATCAACCTTTTTCAACCCTTGACTTACCCATTGCTCGATAAAACGTGCGTGAGCATGTCTAGCAACAGTGCCTTCCACCGCCTTCAAGTTCGGGCCCCCACCCTGGGGTACGTAGATCGTGGATGGGAATGCCTTTTTCTGACTGGGAATTCTTTTTAGTAGTGAGACTGAATATATTAGCCCTTCGATATACACATGTATTGAGCAATATCAGCAGAGTCCATGATGTCCTTTTTGATTCATCTTGTGAATTGACGAGCATCTACACAAGTTGAGTGGCAATGATATTTGATGATATCCGCCCCATGCAGACAATAACACACCAGTAATGTGGCCTTGGACAAGCCGAATCGTGCGAGTAAATCTTCTCTCAATTCTGACAGTCATAACATCTGTTTTGAAGCATACGTCGAAACGAAAGGATGTAAAGTTTTCTAAACGTGTGGTGCGCACAGCATACTATAGGTCGCTTAGGAAACAGAGATGAAAGTAAGATACTTGTATTGCGACTTGGGAAACATGCTCGGTAAGGGGGGGGGGAGGGATATTTATTCTGGTCGTTCTGGAGTCTGATCTTTCTGTTGATCGCAGAAAGTTGGGGGCGACCTGATTTTTGGATCGGAGCCGCTTTCGGGATGATAGCCGTTCGTATAACGGGGCTCATGACTATTATCTGATCTCTAGCGAGAATTCAACTTACGTGCAGTAGAAGATAACGAAATGACGTGCCTTTCTAGCTGTTCGCATCTCTCAAACTCCCCCTTGTCAGAAACGCACATAGACCCACCCCCCCCGGATGTCTTCCATCAGCTTGCAGGAAGAGGACAAGCAAGGCATCTTGACTGTTCAGGTTCCAAATTATGAGGAAGAATATGAGGAATTCAAGGTGTGCCGTTTGGAGATGACATTGTATTCCCCATGTCAATCGTGTTCCCTTCGTTTCCGCTGTAGGCCTTGAGCAACAAGTATCAAGGAGACGTACTTCGAAAACTGCTAAGAAAAATCGACGTATGCGACCTCCGTCAATCGGCTTGTTCAGGATCAGGCTAATATTTTATGTCAGTGTCGTCTGGTGCCCGTGTTTGCTTTGTTGTATCTGATGTCCTTTTTGGACCGCGGAAGTATATCTTCCGCCACTATTTCCCTAGACAGAACTCAAGGATAATCTCAGATGTCGGAAATGCGAAAGTAGCCGGCCTGACGAAGACAATACCAATGTCCGATAAGCAGTATAACACTGCTCTTTCTTTGTTTTTCGTGTTCTATGTATGGCATCATCTCGGTGGTCAAAGCTTCTTAGTCGGCTGACAGCATCGTTTGTGTAGATGGTGTTCGAGATACCTTCGCAGATGATGCTGAAGAAGTTTCGGCCCAAATGGTACATATCTTGTCTGACATTGTCTTGGGGACTCGTAATGTCCTTGACTTGCTTGAGTGAGTATGCAGTTTTGATTATACGTTCGCGCTAAGGTTTGCAGTCCAGTCGTATCGCGGCTTCATGGTGGCCCGTAGTTTCTTAGGTATAACAGAATCTGGTCTGTTTCCTGCCGCTGGATATACACTTTCTATGTGGTATTCTCGTTCCGAGATGGCGTCTCGTGTGGCATTATTTTTCTGCGCTGCGTCCGTCGCCGGCGCTTTGTCCGGAATTTTGGCGTATGGTATCAGTTTCATGGATGGTTTAGCGGGTATGGAGGGATGGCGATGGATCTTGTGAGTTGGCTGTCGTTCTCTTATGCTGCCACTTTTACGACTTGGTTGTAAAGCTTGGTAGAAGGCCTGATGACTATCGTATTAGGGCTTCTTGGTCCTCTCATCATTTTAGACAGCACAGCCTACTGCGGAAAATGGCTCAGTGATGAAGAGAAGAAATACCTGATTCTACGCCAACGATACACTGAAACTGTAAGTCCTATACTAACAGTGCGATGCTACTGCTCGTTTGACGATTATCGGACTTCCGGCAGGGTCCGGTACCGCCTGCAGAGCATTTCGATTGGAAGTACGTTAAGATGGCATTCTCCGACTGGCAAACTGGTCCTTTCAAATTGGCATTTGTGTGTATCATATTCAGTTTGCTCTCATCTAGTACTAATTCAAAGGTATTGTTAGTTGTAACCCATGGTGCTCTTGGTATATTGTTCTGCCTCTCTTGGATAAATTTGGTCTCAATGATTCTATGTTTTGAGGTTATTCCATCTCTTGTACGCGACTTCATCGTCACCCCCGTCAAGTCCCCAGCTGACAATTTGAATCTTTATGCAGTCACATTGCCAGTTATTATAAAGTCTCTGGAGTTTACCACTTATGAGTCATACCTAATCCCCGTGCCTATTTACATTGCCGCTTGTGTCTTGACCTACTTCAATAGCTGGTGGGGTGACCGGAGGAGAAGTCGCTTTGTAAATTGAATTATATCTTCTTTTTGCTCAGTAGCTGACCTTCTCTCCAGTTACACATCGTCGTTCCCTTCACAGGTGCAATCATAGGTGTAGCCATATGTTTGGCGACAGCAGGAAAGAAACATATTACTGGTGTGAACTTGTTTGGATTGATGTACGCGATACCTGCGATTGCTTGCAATATTCTACTGATATGATTTTGGGTATCAGTTTGATCGTGTTCGCTTCGTATTCTCCCGTTCCCTACCAGCATCTCTTGGATGGCCAACAATGTTATCGGCTATAAAAAGGTAGTCCGTTTTATGTTCACCGGCGTGAATGATAGTTATCGCTAGGTCATTGCAATGGGAATGCTCATGGGGATTGGCAATTGTTCCGGCCTAATTGGTTCGAACATATATCTCACATCTGAATCGCCAAAGTATCAGACTGGCTATGGCGTTTCACTCGCGCTAGCCGCCATGGGTATCACTTGTGCCATTGTATTGAAAATCGTCTATGCGCGAGAGAACAAGAGCAGAGACCTGCTAACTGTTGAGGATATTGCAAGAGACTGGGATGATAAGAAGCTGTAAGGTGCCTATCAGCTTTCATGGCGCGCTCGCTGACTCTTGTTAAGCGCCGATGCTGCTGACCGCTCACCCTACTTCCGCTATATCATTTAGGACTACCATGCGCCGCTGCACACTTACGATCCGACTGAATGAATATCCCCGATTTCACTCGTTCCAGGTAATGACAGTAGAGTCATCGTCGGGAGTATCGGGGTGGTCCCGTTTGCGATGAGCAGTGACGCGATCACGGGAAGGGAAGAGTCGAAAACAACCTGTATCATAGATAACCTGCATCCACAATATATATAAGACCTGTACCTTGACATGCACAAATGAAAAGTGGCGTCCTTGGACAGAAAAGTAAGGACGCAATCAGCTTTTTCCAAATTTCCAACGTACTCTGGGGGTGAAGTGACCTTGGCCAAGGTCTTGACCGCGTCCAAGTCCTCACGGGTAGTAGACACTGTCACATAATTTAAGGCATTGTTTCTTCTAAACGGTTAAGGCTTACGCACGGTCACTGAGGGCGGGCTGTGGTGGGAGTACGGAAGCAATCATTTTAACCCTAACCCCACACGTCAGCCCGCAATTTCAGGCTCCAATTCAGTATTAGTACCGACATCACCCCATGACCGTTGCATGCGCCGCATAGCCTGCTCGTCGTTCGTCGCGATGCCCTCGAAGTCAAGGACCGCTTCCCAGGCGCCCTCGATGTCCACCTCGACGTTCCGGAAGTCATCTCAGCCTGTAGTCCGGTGGCTTGAAACATGGTCGCCATACCACAATGACAGTTCAAGTAAATCAACAAACTCATCGCAGGCGTCGTCTCCCGCGTCATCCAGGTCGTCGACTCCCCCGTCGCCAGCTTTGGCATCGCTAAACGAGGCCCTGCATGAAACATTACGTTTACCCACACGACCGCCGTTGGCTCGGCTACCAACGCCGCTGTATACATCGCGTCTAGGACACGGCCATTCCCCGCAATTTTTCGACAGTCTTACACGGACAACATTACCGACATCATCATTATCGACCGGAAGCCAACTGAATTATTCCTCTTCTCCACTATCATCTTCTCCGATATCTTCTCAGTCATCAATTTATCAGCTGCCAGTCGTACTTGGCGATTCTCCAACCCACCGCACTTCCCTAGATACCCTGCGCTCAGTCTCTCAGCGTGATCACCGCCGCAGTTCACATTCCATATCCTCAGAGAGAACGTCTACGTTTGATAGTACCTGGCCCAAGAATTGGTGGTGGTTTCAATCTGAAAACAAAGAAGATGTAGACGGAATGCTTGGTGAGGATGATAGAGCAGACACGGTCGAAGAGGAGCGGGACCGCATCCGGAAGAAGTGTATGTTTCTCGCCCCCACGTTATGAAATTCCAGGGTTACTCATGCAACGTAGATCGCTCTCCAAAAAATCCGATCGTGTTTTGCCATGGTCTTCTAGGTTTCGATTCAGTAACTATTGGACCTGCAATAGCTCCTCTACAAGTAACCCACTGGCGCGGGATAAAAGAGGTGTTAGAAGCCAACGGATCAGAGGTTCTTATCACCAGAGTTCCAGCTACAAGTACTCCCATCGACAGGGCGAAAGTGCTAGAAGAAAAAATATCTGCCGCTTATCCCGGGCGTAACGTGCATCTAATAGGCATGTCTTCCACTCTCACTCGTTCTCAATTCCTCACGACTTTGACGAAGGTCATAGTATGGGAGGGCTTGATTGTCGCTATCTAACTTCCAAACTTACTCATCGAAATTTCTCCGTTTTGTCTATTACAACTATTGGGACCCCTCACCGAGGCTCCGCGTTTGCCGACCATTTCCTTACTACACTTGGGAAAAGTCGCATGCCTTCTTTCCTGCAGTTTTTGGATATGTTACCGAATGGTGGAGGCGATGGAAAGGCATTTGAGTTTCTGACACTCGATAATATGCGTCGTTTCAATGAAGAAGTCAAGGACGTGGATGGCGTTCAGTACTTCAGCTGGGGAGCGGTCTATGACCCAGGGTTCGTGGATACTTGGAAATGGTCACATTCAGTGGTGTTAGAGAAAGAAGGACCCAATGATGGGTTAGTATCTGTGAACTCTGCTAAATGGGTAAGTGCATTTTATTGTGCCACGAATTGTCATCTACAATTGAGTTCTCAGGGCACGTACCTTGGTACCCTAGAGGATGTGAACCATCTTGATCTAGTCGGTTGGATAAATGCTGCTCGATATAAATGGGCAGAAATGACCGGGCGCCATATCAACTTCCGACCGGCAACGTTCTACCTAGGCGTTGCAGACATGTTGGCAGAGAGAGTTGAGGGCCAACCTCACCTTCTCACGGATGAAAGCTGTTCCGATGGCCATCCTGGCAGCGGCAGGGGTAATAAGGCTGGACGTGGCGCGATTATAACGGAAGACTCGTATGACCAGACAGCTTTGAATGATGCGGCATTGACAATGACCACTGGTGAAGATGTCGACGGGGCTAGCGGGAAGACGGACGGACTATCTCGCGTCGGCGTGCATACCACTGAACTAGATAACCGGAAACATGAAGATTATGATGGCTCAAGACCACGACTATAGTGTTACCCATATAGCATTAGTTTTATCATACAGCATATTCTAATATTTACTAATACCATGTCCACATCATATTATATATTGTACATATCAATTGTATCAATGTAATTTGCAAGGATGTAATTCGCCGTGCATACTCAGAGTCGTCATAAAATGCTTCAGCTCATCGTCATTTTTCTCTCGATTATCAGCGCGGATATCAAAATGTGGTCAAAGCACTGATGCCCATCCGGAAACACCGTCAGCACGGGGTCTGGAAGAGGAGGGGATGATGAAATTGGCGGAGGGATAAATGTTGCAAGCTGACTCCTCGATTCATCCGCGGCGTAGCACTGATACAACGCGTATTTCTTTAAAATCGACATTGGGGAATAGGAAGTGACTGATTAGCTTACAATGCACATAAATGACCCGTCTTCAAGCGCTGTTCGACAATCCCAGCGAAGGGATACGTTACCGAAACCCCACCACCAATGCCGCTATTGGATGCTATGCAATAAGCGAGCGCTCGATGGGATGCAATGGTTTTCATTTACCGGTGAAGATTGTATATTGGAAAGTACGTTTGATATACGCGTCCTGAAACCGCCCATTATAAGTATTTCCCGAGAATGGTTTATGGCCAACCTAGGAGAAGTTCATAGACGATGTAATGGAGTAAATATGGACTCGGAACATACTCAAATTCACCCAAGAACAAGCTGTCTTCCAACCCCACTCTATGAACACTTGTTACGTACGATATTGGGAGAAACGGATTGAGGTTCAGCGATACCGAGATGGTGTAGGATGGTAGGGGCTCAGATCCAGATGCTGTTGCTGCGTCGGTTGGGGGTATCATAAGCATGGTTTTGGAATTCCAGTTGGTAAAAGTGTATGTTATTGGGTACTCTGGGCGCTCGTGGGTCCAATATCTTCACGTCAATATCGTTTAGCCAATTGTCGCTGAGCGCTTGAGTACGTGCATACGACTTGCTTACCGTGGCGGGCGAGCATTCTCTGACGTGACGTAGCTACTTGGCATATTCATGAGTAAAGGTAGTGGATGATTGGTATATTTCGACGCACTCTGGAAGAATAGTTGAGCTGGGGGATGGTGGTCGGTCTACAGAATAGAACTTCAGCCTTTAATCCGCAGAAACAGATGAAAAAGCAATGCACCCAATATCATGGTGGTCAAAGAAAAAGCAAAGAAGTGCTGTTGAGGCGGGGGATATAAGCTAATCAACTTCGATCGGAACGTCATTATCATTTCATAAGACAAATTTTCATTTCTTCCTTCCCTCCATCATCTCTCGAAGATAATATGGTGAGCACTACAGGCTGTATGATGCTATTCAGAAATCTGAAACAACATATAGCCACCCAAAGGTCGAGATCACAATCCGAGCGGGCTTGGCCGAGCAATTATCAACAAGAAAATCAAAGATGCACGCAGAATGCAGGAATCGGGACTGGTCAGAGGTCCAAAAGACAATATCTTGGTCCGTATACTTACAAGTTTCAAATAGTATGTCACAGATGTGGATCCAACCTCTCGCCTAAAATCTGTAACTCAAGAACGAGATCTAGACGAGTTTTTGAACACTGCCCAGTTAGCAGGCACCGAATTCACTGCCGGTCTGTGAAGGATCGATTCTGTCAATAATCCTGCTAATCGTCCTGCTAGAGCGGCGAAATGTCAAGGTCATTCAACAATCGGCCAGTTCTTCACAGAATCCATATCTTCTGAACGAACAAGAAGAAAAGAAAACTCTTCAGAGGCACCAAGAGAACAAACAGCGACTAAGGGTGCCTCGGCGTCCTCCATGGATGAAGGGTATGACCACAGCTGAACTTGACCAGCAAGAAAAGGCTGCCTTTCTTAACTGGCGTCGGGGTCTAGCTGAGTGAGTCCGGTTCTCTCTGCGCATTGACTTTGGATGCGACTCAACCTCTAGACTTCAAGAGGAAGAGCATTTTCTTCTTACTCCTTTTGAGCGCAACATCGAAGTTTGGAGGCAGCTCTGGCGTGTTCTTGAGCGTTCGCATCTTGTTATACAAATCGTGGATGCCCGAAATCCACTACGATTTCGTTGCGAAGACTTGGAGGATTATGTCAGGGATGTTGAAGGGCCTGAGGGTGAAAAGGGGACTGGGAAGGGCATTCGGAGAAGCCTACTGCTTATCAACAAAGCTGATCTTTTGACCCCTTATCAACGGTATGTCCAGAGTCTTTGGTTCATCGAAAATTCTGATAATATTGGGCAGCCGATTATGGGCTGATCATTTCGACGAGCAAGGGATCCAGTATGCCTTCTTCTCTGCTGCTAACGCAGCTGCTCTACAGCAGGCGAGGCGGGACGCCCTGGCTCAAGAGCAACAAGGAAATGCGAACTCAGAAGGGGACCACAATACCATTGCAGACGAAGATGATGATACGAAAGCGTTACCTTTGAGCGATCCTGAAGCTGAGTCGGACTCTGACGAGGAATCCGAAAGCGAAGACTACTTTTCTGCCGATGACGAGCCTGAAGAGGAGCAGGATCCCCGGGCCAGAGTTCTAACAGTGCTAGAATTGGAGGACCTCTTCATGAGGATGGCGCCGGACCTTTCTGGTGAGCAGAACACTATCTGACATATAGATTTCTTAAGGTGTCATATAGCATTCACTGACTCCAACGGCAAGCTTCCTCAAAAACTACAAGTCGGTCTCGTTGGATACCCTAACGTGGGCAAGTCCAGTACAATCAATTCTCTATTGGGTGAGAAGAAAGTCAGCGTCTCATCAACACCGGGGAAGACAAAGCATTTTCAGACGATACATCTGTCTGATTCGATCGTTCTTTGCGATTGCCCGGGTCTTGTTTTTCCGCAATTCGCCACGACAAAGGCAGACTTGGTTTGTGACGGTGTGCTACCTATCGACCAGATGAAGGAATACACAGGACCAACCACTCTTGTCGTTAAAAGGATACCAAGAACTGTTTTAGAGACGACCTATGGCTTGTCAATAAAGGTCAAGAGCAAGGAAGAAGGCGGAGACGAACAAGTCACCGCCGAGTCCTTCCTAATCTCATATGCCAGTGCGTTCTATCTCATCAAAACACGAAAACAATACGCCGCTGACAGGTCTTCTATTCACAGTCGCTCGGGGATTCAGCGCGATCAGGGCAAGGGAATCCCGACGAAGCCAGGTCGGCACGTTACGTCCTCAAGGACTATGTGAATGCTAAGCTCTTATTCTGCCACCCACCGCCTGGTATATCAGAAACCGAGTTCAACGAGCAAACGCACCAAATTGCACTGCGACGTGTAGAAGGAAAGAAAAAGGCCCCAGTAACACGCGTCGGAAAAGATGCAGATACCTTCGTTGCTCCTAATGTTGGTCCAACTATTGATGGCAGTTCGACTGCTAACTCTGGGGGAAGGACAAAAGCACTTGACGCGGAATTTTTTCAAGAAAACGCATCCCTCGCAGGACATGCATTTGTGAATGGGAAAGCATTTTCGCGCTCAAAGCAGTTTCCACATCAGAATTCAGTCACAAATGATGGGACACCAGTCGGACACAGACAAGCACGTATTGCCTCTGTCTTGGAGAACCAAGACAGTGTGGGAAATAAACACCACAAGAAGATGAAGAGAGTGAAGCAGCGGAGCGGGAAGGGGTATGATTAGGGTAGTCACATGACCATCGCGTCTGACATACGCGTCTGTAGCGTTACAGTAGACTTGTACTTGTACTACCATCTCCTGTCACTCTTTTCTCCTCTGCTTACCATGCTTGGAGCTGTATCGATCCGGCAGCCACCTAGATCGTCATTATCTATCCGCCATGAAACTGGCCAGTCCTCGTCGCGCAGAAGCCGGCCGTCGATGTCGAATATATGCGCGAAATTGGTGACCGTGAAGAAGGGCCGCAAAGAAGGTATATTGTCGCCTTTTTTTCCTCTTTCTATGCTACTGCATGGCATGTTTTCTTCGACAGCAATAGTGTTGAGTCTGAATAAACCCGTAACCATAGGCAGAAATCCGGACTACTGGTGCGTTGGCAGCCTCGGAGATCAGATTCGTTTCTCATTTGTCCCAGCACCTACGTTATCACAGATGCTTCGGTGTCGGGTCTTCACTGCAAGCTTTCCGCGTACGGGTCTTGGTTCTCCTGTATCATCCTCTCAATCAGCTGTCTCTTAGCGTTCGATCTCCCAACGGCGGCGTTATCGTTTCTTGCCAAGTTAGAGCTCTGTCCATTTCCAACCTTCCTCACATTACTCATTGGTATCTAGGACATGTCGAAAAACGGCATCATTTTGAATGAGCATCGAATCAGGAAGACAGCAGTCATATTGATGGATGGCGATATAATACATATCCCGGACTCACTCAGTACGTGGCTTCCTTTTGCCTTTCCGAATCTGAAACTGTCTTCAGCTTTTACCTGCATCCATCTTTGGAAAGAGCCTATCGAAAAAGTTACTGTCTTCGACCCTACGCCTCCTCAACAGCCAACGCATAAGGTTTGACGTTAATAAGTTATGATGTTCCAGCATGACTCACCCAATCATGACAGCAAATCGGCGCATACATTGTGACTTCTCAGTGCTTAGGAAGTGGTTCCTTTGCAACCGTCCATCTTGCTCTTGATACAGCACACCAGCGACAAATTGCCTGCAAAAGTATTCGAACGAAGAAGGAGCACGAGATGAGTCAAGTTATGAAGGAAATTCGGATTCTTATGGCTTTGAATCACGTAAGTAAAGGTTCCTCAGTCGGAGTTCACGCTTTCATATCTTGACAGCCTAATATCAACCGTATCTACGACTCTGAAGTCAACGGCAACTTTATGTCGGTACTTTGTCTCTAGTCACTCGTTTTACTGATATTACTTATAGCCACATATTCCTCCAACTCTGCACCGGCGGTGACCTATTCACATACATCACCAGCTATGCAGAGAAGGACAGCCGTTTGTGTGAAGCTGAGGCGAAGTACATTATGTATCAACTCCTCAAAGCTCTCATGTATCTTCATGATAAAAGTATCTCACACCGAGGTATGACAGCTTTTCCGAGCTGATGCGGATACTAATTTATGCCTAGATATAAAGGCAAGCAGATGCTCTTTGCTGCTCTAGTGCCTGGTTTACCGTTGCTGTCGTTAGCCTGAAAATATTCTCCTCTATTGTCCTGGTCCATATCCGCGAATACTAATCGCAGACTTCGGACTCGCTCGTCCTAAATCATACCAAGAGACATTCAACGTGTGCGGTACTGTCTCATATCTGCCGCCAGAAGGTATCCTTGCGTTGGATCAAAAACACCTGGGATATGTTGGGTGCGCGCCATCTCCTCTACATTAAAATGGTACTGAAAATATCTAGGATGCCATCCGATTGTTGGAGTGCTGGCGTTATATTGTACATTATGCTGTCGTATGTAGATGCTTTTCTTCTCTCTCTGCGCCCGAGGACATTGCTCCGCGCTGAGATCATGTAACCAATACTCACTATCATTGACACGTAGAGGCACACATCCATTCGACTATGAGGCAACCTTCGGATCATCGGATAACTGGATCAGCCATATTCAAGACTCTCGTGATCCCGAGTTTTCGCAATTCTCGCAAAGCTATCTAAGCGGAGAAGCCCGGCTGAAGGAAAGAATCATCAACGGAACTGTCGACTTCCAGAGACCGCCATGGGATGTTCTCTCCGATGGTTTGTCTGGCTATCCCACTCAGTTGCTTTCAGGACTGACCTGCCCATCTTAGCTAAGGCTCTTGTCGGACGTCTTCTCATACACAATCCTTTGCACCGCGCTACCGTCTATACTGCTCTCCGCAGCCAATGGATCACAATAGATCTGGAGGAACTTGATGCAGCATATCGGGATCGGATACTTGCATTTCAATGAAAGATCTGAGTGTTATCTGTGTCTCTTTCTGGGTAGTCGCTCTTACTCCGCTATTTGAACACTTCTTGGTAGTGACTGGTGCTATCTTCGGCTCGTCTGCTATTGTCACTCTTTGGCATAGTTTGCATATTTACTATCAGAGACAAGTGGATAGAATACAAACGATACAGTAAATTGCGTTCAACTTCTTGCTTCTCCCCGTTCACGCTTTCAAGAAATTGGCATGGACTGTCAGGATAATATATTCAGTGACGATGATTACCTGCGCAAAAGCATGTACTTACAGTGGACGTGATCGGCTGCAAAGGTCGAAATCTACGAAGCCCGCTTCAGTCTGGCCCGACAAAGCATGCAAACAGTAAAACTTACGAAGTAATAGCTATGATCGTAGGCTTCCTGACTCCTTACACGAACCTGAAATTCATCGTAACCAGCCTCCCTTGATGCCTTGAGGAAGTTTTCCGGAAGAAGTTGGCCTGCCTTGTAGAAATTATCGCCTGTTCCCTGTCGATGAAATGAGCCCTGTAGAGAAAGCGAAGGAAGGCACGAGTTCTAACATAATCGATGAGAATGTGTACCGGCTCTTTGTAGGCCGAAATCAGATCCGTCGCGTCATATTTTCCCTTAGCCTCTTCGACACCTCCCTGAAGGTAGCCACTAAAAGCCTTTTCCCCCCAAGGGCATTTGGTAGGGTTACAAATTGGAGCAAAAGCAGACGTAGATCTGTATTGTTTCGTTGTCGATGAAAGATACAGTGTTAGCGCTCCGTGTCCTCCCATGCTATGACCAAAGATCGATTGACGTTGCCAGTCCTTTTAAGTTTAACAATAATTAAGAGGTTCCTCAACCAGATGCGAGGTTACTAGACTTACGATAGGTAGGCCGGCTGCTTGGATGATCTCCGGGAGCTCCAATGTGATGTGAGTGTACATGTTATAATGCTTTGAGTACTTGGGGTTAGTCGAATTGATGTAGAAACCGGCCCCCGTCCCGAAATCCCAGTTATCGTCCTCGCCTTCGATATCTGCCCCGCGGGGGGAAGTGTCGGGAAAGAGAATAGCAATTCCTTGAGCGGATGCGGGTCCCAAGAATGAACCTTTCTGGGCTCTTGAGTTCAGACAGTTAGCTCAGATCATGTCACGATCGGGAGCTGCGATTACCGACCCATTGTCCTCAGTGCAAGTCAAGCCTGATAGATACACCAGTACGGGTACTTTGGTTGTCTCGCTGGCGTTTGGCGGAATGAAAAGATTAAAATTCGCAAAGAGCCCGCCTAACGCAGCAGACTGAGGTAGAGATCAGTGGTGGGGTGCGGGGGGGATATTGTGAAATGAAAAGACCTTGAATTTATACTTTGCAAGCTCTCCTTCGAAAACTTTGTTCGAAGACGTCTTTTCCAGCTGCACGGACATTTTTGTTGATGAAGGTGAGACTTAAGGAGGATCGATCCCTATGACGTTGGTCACAATCTGATCTAATCTTGCCATAAAAATCATAACGAAAAACAAAATATAGTACACAACAACTTATTCGGTGGCATTCGCATCCAGCGCTCCTGATCCTCACTACTTAGTTTCTATGACATAGCCAGATGGGCGCTCGCTAGCAGTACTAGTAACCTACATATTATCATCAGTTTCATCACGGTTCTCTTCGCTAGTCGCCATGCCATCGTCAGAAAGCCTCTCCTCTGCCAGCTGAGGCCTATCCTTCTGTTCAGTTGGCCAGCCGCGTGTCCACAGTTCAGGATTGTCCCATAACATATGCTCCTCATTTAAGTTACTACTGTCCTCCATAGCGAGGGGTGACTGCGTCTGCAAGCGGCAAACGCCGAACTCCGTCACATCGAGTAGTATGTTTGGTGCGAATGCTTTCGAACCTGCTTCTGACCGGTTTGGTGTGGTGGGGGATGGTGGCGGAGCGCTGGGGACTAGATTGGAGTGTGCATCGGTATCTGTGGTCTCCTGGAGAAGTGCTTTGCGTGCCCGAGGTCTTCTGGGAGGAGGTTGAAGAGGATGTATATATGGCTCCGGGCTTGGGGCTCGAGGCGGAACATAAGAAGGATCACATGAATAGGTTTGCCGTGTACTCGATGAATTGAGGTTGCTGTAGAGGCGCCATGGTGCGAACTGAACTGAAGGAACCAGGATGGCGTCAATCGGGATGCCAACTTCTTCAGCATAAGCAGAGAAATCCATGTCGGGCGCTGACATTGGTGAAGAAGCGACGTTGCAAAGGAATACTGGGAGGTCGAATAGTTTGAGTAATCAATCTCGATTCACCGTAGTTTATATACGTTCTCTCAAGTCCAAGGGGTAGAACAATGGTTGTAATAAACATCCTATACAATGAGGCATTGCTTGACACGGCCGCGTGGCAGAGCCGCAATTTCTGGAGAACAAAGCTAAACCCTTCCTTGATTTAGTACCCTGTCGAGATAAGAATGACAGTAAGTACGGTCGGCGGGACGACTCCGGTTGATTTGGAGATATTTAGCACAATCATAACAATCATGCCACCACTTCCGACCACAACTACCGCGGCCCACCGCTACCTTTAACCATGGGCTCTGTCCTGCTCCCAGTCTCAGAAGCCCAGGGTGCTTGTACAGACTGTAACACAGAATATCCCGGCATGCCACCGTCGTTTGTAGTCGTGATTTCTTTCGATGTTTGCCACCGGCTCCTGCCTCACCAGGCTTTTGTGGTCGGGTCATCATGGGTAGTGTAACTGTCTTGCCCAGTTCGATACAAGTACTGCTTGACGAAAATTGACATTTAATGTAAAAGCTGCAACTCCGACTGGGGCTACTTGAGCTCCTCCATCGTCCCGATATGTGTATTCTGAGGAAAATGTCCATAATATCTTTTCTCTCTGCTGGCGACGTGAAATATCCCTTCAAGTCGGGATTTTGTATCAGTTAGCTTTTGAGATCCTGGCCGACAAGGCAGAATGTCAAAGATGTGGAACTTAGGGCTGTATAGGATGAAGTACGGTCCATTGAAGCTGTGGGAGACAACGTTGTTCGAGAGATGGAAACCGAAGAGGAGGATGATCTAGATTGTGAACCGTTCTCAAGGAACAACTTGGAAGTAAGGGCCGGTTCCGCGTGCGTTCTAACCCAATTTTTCTCATGATTTACTGACTCAGAAGTCCTGCGTAGAGAAAATATGAAGAGACCAAGAAGAGACCTTTGCACGCCGTCTTTAACAAACTCAGTATTCGAAACTATAACAGTAAAGTACTGGACTAGAATGTTTGCTTACACGTTGATCACTTTCGGGCCAACGCTAGTCTCTGGTGAGTCTAATCGAAAATCAATGTTAAATATAGACACACCCTGCACTCATATTGAGGTCCACACTTGCATACTGGTGAGCATGTGGATGTCATGATTTTGTTGCTATCCAAATCTACAGGAATTGTGCAGTAGGAATCGCACTGTTACAGGATTCAAAATTTCACGAGCACCACAGTAGACGGTGGCATGACTTTGTGTTATTGTGCAAAATTCAACCGGAGTCGTCCCGCCGACCGTACAGTAAGAGGGCATTTGTCTTAGTTGAAGAATGGTAAATGTCCTGCGCAAGATGTTCTTGTGCACGGTGTCCAGGTGTGGATGTGCCGAATATCTAGTCTATGAACCGATGGATCTACGGATGAAGTGGGCGGTGGCAGCAACCAACGTGAGCATCAGAGAGTGGGCTCGCCTGGATACCAATATTAATTATAATCTGTATACCTCTCTTTTAGTAAACATGCAGTCGCAAAGACTTCTCGATTCCATGTTTGATCAAAGAGTGTACAGGTTCCCTCCCGAATCAGTAGGATCCTGATTGGCATGGAGACCTGCCGTGTCGATATCAGTGAGGAAACGGTACTTTCTTCTGATAATTCATAGCCATATTTTGTTCGTCACTCTAACATAGGTTGCTTTTCGTCATTCTATCATCTAAAAATAGATCTATGACAATTCGGCGAGCCATTGAAGGCATCGTAGAGCAACCTGGTGACTGTGATCTAGTCGATGATTTCATACATCAGCTCATAAAACGGGCAACATAGTGTTAAGAAATCTCACTGATGCAGAAGGCGTGAGGAACATCGGGGCCAACAGTGACAGCGATACGTGAAGAAGACGTCTTCAGTTCAGACATAATAACCTGCTTGTGTTTGCCAACCCATCCGTCTTTATCAGCAAAATAAATCCGGATTCGATTGTCATGAGAGGTGATGAAGTCAAAGTCGGCCTCTTTGACCGATTGCATCTCGTCGTGCGACATTTCTAAGCAAGCTAACACAGATTCGGGTGAGTTAAGAAGCCTTTGAAGAACAGTGATTTGCTGGGCCGGCCAATCCCAGAACAGAACTTTGAGCAAGAAGGCAGGGATGTAAGATCCGAAGATACTTGTCAGCTTGGAGGCAACAATTCTGGGAAGCGGATGGAAAAGCCACTGCATACAGGGTGAAAACAGGCATAGAATAGTAATGCCAGGAAGCACCCACCGATAGAGAGCGTCCATTCGGAGTGTCTGCTATATATCGAATTGTTGGTGTTATCAGATGAAGATTGGCGATGTTCTCAGGCCGGGCTTTTAGTATCTGTTTGGCGGCTCTGGTCAGTCGACATCATGACCAGTCTAATATCCCGAGACCTTGCCTGCAGAGAGATCCAGCACCCAATGCTATGCGTTATGATAACGATTCTGACACTCTTCCCATAGTATTCAACCAGGGCGTCCACAGCTTCAATGCCGCCTTGGACCTGGGACGACAAGCCGCAGTGAGAATAAGGAAGGGCAAAGCTATGACCCAAGTGTGAGTGGGCAAGTATGGCAAGATTGTCGGAATGGTATTTTTCGCGTATGACAGACAGAAACGGAACGTAGAATTCGACTAAACCAGGATTTCCTGTTCTCAGTTAGAGGACGGAATCCAGTAGTTAATGTACGCCAGCATTTACCAGGCTTGAATAGTATAACAGTGTCCGGCACATTGCCAGAGCGAGTCGGCCACCAGAGAGAATGAACTGTTCCAAGTGATATCTCGTGCGTAGCATGCCGGTACTCTGCATTGTCGTGGTGCAGAGAATCGAGAGGTTCGAGGAAAGACGGAAGAGGCATTCGTTGAATTTGTCATTGTCTGGCAGCAGCGTTATTCGGCACACCGATTTGGGCCTTGACAATATTGCCCTGCAACGACCATCGCAGTGGTTGATGTCGCGCGCTCCTCCATATTCTTCTCGTCGCGGCCGGTCGCCTTCGTTTACGAATGGAGTTCCTACAATCTCGCCTCCCCTCTCGGCACCAGGTATGACGATGGCCACCAGGCCCTTGCAAATCAGTCGAAGTTCTTCGCGACCAACGACTCCCAGTAACAGCTCCATAATATCGACTTCTCCAAGGGCCACCCCACCCAACACTGCGCCAGTTGGTCCTTCTCGACCTCAGCGGTCTGAGCTACGGGCTCGGGTCTCTGACTTCAATGGAAACGACCGAGGGTCTACGTCTTACCGAGACAGTGTTAGTACAACGCGTTCTGACGCTTCTTCCTCTCTTCACTCTCGAACGATGACAAGCACGCCTGTTAAAACACGACCACCAAAGCCTCAGCGGCTGAACAGTTTACCCACCGACGATGAACAGACCCCGACACCGACATCACTGTCATCGGTCATGTCTGCCTTTCAGTCTGCAGGAAGACGACGTGCGATGACCAACGGAAGCGACGACCTGGAATATCAGAAGGAGAAGAGGGCTGAAATGGAAGCTGAGAGAGCCAGACAACGGCGAATACGAGACAAGGTCCCTGGACGGAGGGTGAATGGTAAAGCTCGAGCAGGCGATATTGACGGTGCGTCCCTCCATAATATTGTCTTTCAATGCCTGACTTGTGCCCTCTAGCTGTGCTCGATCAAATAAGAGACGAATGGGCTTTTGTAATTGACCCAGATGTGAGTATGTTGGCAGTCAACAGCAGTGTGTCTCGCTAATTAGTATGCTGTAGTTCAACCCCGTGGACCTGGCACTTCAACTCCTGGACGATTCATCACTTGGGAAAGATATTGATTCATTTCACAGTACCAAGAACCTATTGTCCAAAGCCCTGCAAGGTTCTGTCGACAAACATCATCAGGCCTTCGCCGCCGCACTTCCTCACCATGCCAACCTCTTGAATCACCTAGGAGATATGCAAGCACAGATAAATGAGACGCGAACAGCTTTGCAAGAATCAAAAGATGCGTTAGGTAGCAAACGTGCTGACCTTGTACAGCTTTGGGCGAGAGGACAAACTTTGGAAGAAATGATGCGACTTTTGGATCAAATGTGCTTGCCCATTCTTTCATCACTTGTGTTGGGCTCATATCTTTTCAGAGAGCATCTCAAGTCTGTGCCTGACCTTCTAGAGACTCTCATGTCAGAAAAGCGCCTCCTCCAGGCGTCCGTTCTGCTCGTTCGAAGCCTAAAGATAATAAATAAATCTGAAATGCTTGAAATTGGGGCTGTCTCCGACTTACGAGGATACTTGTTGGGCCAAGAAACGGTACCAGTATTTCTGGACGTTTCTGTAATCTAACGACTAATCAAACCCCTAGGCTCTGCGAGAGATCCTGACTGATGAACTTCATAGCCACTTGTATCTAAAGTCGTTTTGGTGTGATTCTCGTTGGGCAGCTTATACGCCAAATCAGCGGACATGTCAGTGTTATCACTTCAATCTGGCTCTGGCCTTACTCAGAATTCTCATACAGTCCCCAAACTCGATTTCGAAAATGACTCCCTTCCCACTCCCTCTGAAACGTCTCCATCCTCTGCCACGTTTCACCGGACACGTCTTGCACGCTTTATCGACGAACTTACATTACGACCCAATGATCCACCCCATGACCTGGATGACCCTAATTTCCGCAACGGATTCCCTACCCCTTCGTCTTCCTCAATATCTAATATCACACCTGTAATGCAGAATTCCAATCCTGAGACCGACTCCTTTGCATACATGGAAACCGTGCTCGAATCCCTCGCAGTCCTAAGCCGACTAGGCAGCGCCCTGGACAATGTGGCACAACGCGTGCCTAATGAAATTTTCAACCTGGTGGAGACAACTCTGGATGAAGTTTCAGATCGTGCTGAGTACGGCCGGCGTGGATCTGTGTACGCTCTCATGCGGGGTGCAACGCGATCGGAGGGTGTGTATGTTTTTGCAACAAACGCGTCTTCCATGGGCAACAGTGCCTCAGGGAAGGGGGATTATCTCAACCCATCGTGTCTGAGATTGTCTGCTCTTGAGTCCTCTGCAAAGCAAGTCGACCACGAGATACTAAAAGATTTCTTTTGGACGCTATATTCGAAAATGGATGCTGTTGCTCAAGGTCTGAGGGTGATTTACGAAGTAGCCAATCGAATCGGTTCTGTAGGTGCATCGCCTATTTCATACAATCCCGACTTACCTTCGTTTAGCGGCGAGATTTCAAGGATGCAGCAGGGACGAAGCCTGGCGCTCTTTTCCCTCTGACAGACATTTGGATGTCAGTGCAGTCCGAGGTCAGTGTTTTTTCGACACGAGGATCCCCCTCTTGATCACTATTATATAGATACGAACACTTACTTCCGACTATTTAACCAACGAAGAACAAGGCGCCGCTTCTGGCCGAAATCCGGTGTCTTCCATTAATGAAATTCTTCGTGAAGGTCGTTATTCGAGAGATAGGACAAAGGTTTTTTGCTTATTTACTATAGAGAACGACGACGTACTCACGACTGTCCTACACAGGGGGCGTTCCGGTTCGTGGACAGTGATGCGAAGTTGACCAACAAGTTGCTACGGCCTCATGAGGATGAGTTGACTCGTGTTCTTAAAGACACGATGCCTGGGCTGGTCCAGAATGCCTCCGATAATACTGTACAAGCCGCCCTCTCTAATGTTGGTGTGGACGATCGGATACTTGGAGCAGGTCAACACCATCGACTACTCATAGAACCGGATACATTTCATGTCACTGTTCTTTTTGAGCCAACGCTGGCTTTTCTCGCTCGTGTAGATGAAACTCTACCCTCGGGGACAGAATCGACTCGAGATTCTAGTGCGGTTTTGGACGATTTTGTCTTGAAGGTATATCTTCCTCAGCTAGAAGAGAAAGTATCGTCTTTGTTCCACGAGGCCGTCACCGGTATTACCACTGCTTGTTATGTTATCGTTAATATTCATCCTGCTACCAGGTCACGACGCGTTCCTTCCTGATCCCTTATCAGCGAAATTCTGCCGAGAGCCTTTAGTCAAGGTTGAATTTCCGTGATTTCCCTTCATGAACTGGTACTCATTCAGTTTTCAGGCAAGCACACAACTCATGGCATTGATAAATTCATTGTGTGCCATGCTCCAAACCACCCCTTTCCACCGAGAAAATTATGCTCGATTGATCCTTGGCGTCATTATTCAGTTCTATCAGCGCTGCAGTGACCGGTTCCATGACTTAGTCTCTATGCCATCAGAAGAACCGCACGTAGCCCTTGCTGTTCAATGGGCACAGCGGTCAGAGTCGAGTCCTTGCTTGAGAGAACTGCTGTCTATACCAGTAAGTGCTTTCACTGCGGCCTAATATCAGCGACTCACAGCATTACAGCCAAATGATACGTCAACACACCGGCAACTTTGTCGACAAGAAACCAACCTTGAGCTCGACTTTCTTGGACAGAACACGGTCAAGGAAATAGATCTTATCCAATCAATACGCAACCTGTCTGCATTGGCGAGTCTATATCGCAGTGTGGTGAGTATCCGTGTGATGGCACTTCTCAATCCTCTTGACGAGTTCAGGCTTGGTTTGCTTCCGAGCTGAAAGCCTTAAAGTCTCGACCACCAGACGCGCCAATGAGTCCACTGAGCTTGGAACCTATGTCTGCGACAGTCTGCCTCATCTCCGATCCTGCCGCCGCTCCCGACAGCCTTAACGGAGCCTTTGGCCCTTCCTCTTTCGAAGGAAATGTCCCTGTACGAATCTTTTCATCCCTATTTCACCGGCGCTGACACATACCCAGACGCTTTGGCGCGTTGCTCAAGACATATGAACAGCTCGCAGAGCTTATTTTGGATACAATTAGAATTGACATCCGGTGTCGGACTATGTATTATCTTGATTCGGCACTACGTTATGTGAGTTTGCTGGCTCTTCAACTTCCGTACATACTCGCTCATTTTACTTTTACAGGGCAATTATTCCATGGAGCAGGAAGCAGGAGAACCAGATCCCCACATAATCGATCTCAACAATGAACTAGGAGAATGTGATGAGTTCCTTAGCACCAGCTTGCCGGAGACAGCAAGACGGCAGGTCACTTCTTTTTGCGCGTATGTTTTTTATTCATATCTTCTCCTAGATTTATATTCGTTGGGTTGGGATATCTCATGGAACACATTTTGATCGCGAGCGCCCGATATCTTGGTGTCCCGACCAGCTTTGGGATCAAGAAGATTATCCGGAATATGCTTGCTCTACAACAAAGCGTCAAGGCAATTACAAACGATCAAAACAGCGAATTTGAAAAAGCAAAGCGCTACTATACGCTTTTTTTCATATCACCACAAGTAAGCATCCCGGCTGTGCTTCCGGTTATTGTTCTGATTCCTATCGATGTAGGCGATGCTTGACGGAATACGCCAAAAACAGCTGTTCACTTTCGATGAGTATCTAACAATGTTACGGTTGCAGTGCGGAGTCGACCAGACAGAAGGAGACCCTAGAGCCTCCAAGGCAATCAATCGTAACTATAGTATGTATGTTATAGACTTGCATGGGCTAGAAATGGAGAATTCGGCATCATAATCACTATATACCGTAGCATACCGACATATTTATTTAATGCGGGACTATTTCCTGCGCTTCTTACCAGTGTCAGGCTTCTGTGAGTCTTCGAATACTGCTTTGTTGTACCAAGCGAGCGCTGCCAAGTCAACTTCGCCATACTGGTGAACAGGGACCACAGGTACGGCAAGGGACTGGTCAGACAAGGACACTGCGTATCTTCCGTCTTTCCCTGATTGATAAGTGTAAGTGACTTCGGGGATCTTGCCTAGCAATTGCTGATAACGTCGGCGTAGCCATCTCGAAGGGTGTCGCGCAGCGGGAGGGGATGGAGCTTGACCAATCTTATCCATGGCCTGAAGCTCTCTCCGGGTGACTGGCCTAAGCCCCTGCTTCTCGCGTCCGACAATACTATGAATATCCTCCAAAAGTCCCTGTTCTTGGAAACCAAAGCCTCTAATCCCGGCCTCCCAAATGGCTACTGGAGATGCATCCGCCGGCGTGTTACTGAAAATCTTTGCTTTGACTTCTAACGGAGGATAAACCTTCGTCGCTTCTTGGGTAAAGAAACGCCATCGAATGTTGACTTCGCGTCGCTTGCTAAGGGGCCCCAGAAGTTTGGAGTCCTCAGATGTGGGGTCCGCACGCGAGGGAAGGGTTGGAGGCGTCTCGAGATCCTCAGTATTAAGAGCTTTCCTGGTTGACCGGCTTGCTGGCGAGGTGAGCAGAGCGGCAAGCTCTTTGGGATATATTGGCGGTCGAGACTTTTTAACGGCTGGTATAATGGGAGGCGGTTTTTCGGCCTTGGGGTCTGTCAAGAGCGGCTGTACGTTGCTGAGATTCTCGAGAAGACGAAGAGGTAGGTTCACTTACTTGTATTAGCTCCCACCGTAGCTTTCCTTTTCTCCCGTATGCAACGTCAAGAACGTGGGTGAACGCAGGAGTGCTTCCTTGGATAGCGGCCTTGACGGTGGCCAATTCCTATACGCCTTCATGAGAACAGATACGGGGTGCATTTACAGAACACGGAGACCTTTGTGAAGCGCTTCAACTTTCGGTAGCCCAGCCCTTTAGAATCTTTTGTTTCTGTGATTGCCCGCACATCATCAGAGGCCTTGATTCGATAGAAATGCCTGCAGGTCTATTGAGCGGAAAAGAGCAGAAAAGCAGGATTGCGCACCTAAGATATGGATGGGGTAGATATCGGGTCTCGCGGATGAATTCTCTGTAAACGGAGAATAGCCTGACGAGCAGATTCCGGCAATGTCATGGAGGCATACAGCCAAAGGAGATGCCGCCGGCAACCATCGCCTTCACGTTGACACCCTACATGCTTTCGTTCCTACCATGAACTCGGGGTTGGAAGAAGAACATTCATCACAGGAGAACGGGCGTCCTGTGCTCCTTGCATTGGCCTTCGTTGGGTTAGGATGGTATATCGTTATGTGGGCAGTGGGCTTGCTTGGCTGCTTGGCTGCGTACGTTTTCCTTCTCGTTTCTCATATTGGATGTACCTCAAGTTTTATAGTCGAAAGAGATATAAACGGAGGCCCCGCTCCCGTTTAGCTACGGAATCCCCAGGTTCGGTTCCTGGAGTGTCGATTCTTCGTCCTCTTAAGGGTCTCGACACCAACCTTTACGAAAATCTTGAATCATCGTTCACTCAAGAGTACCCCAACTTTGAAATTCTCCTCTCTGTCGCACACGAGGATGACCAGGCGCTCCCTGTTGTGAGAGAGCTAATGGCAAAATATCCACACATGGATGCCAAAGTCATCGTGGGCGCGTCGTACCATCTTCAAAAGTGACCGGTTGCTTATCATGTTGCAGGGGAGGAAGTCGTCGGCGTCAATCCCAAAGTCAACAACCTCATGCGGTCGTACCGCCAGGCCGCAAACGATATCCTCTGGGTACTCGACTCCAATGTCATGATACAGTCCGGTGCCATGGCGCGGTCTGTTGATGCTCTACAGGGGAAGAGCCGGTCTGGAAGGCGCATCGCTCTCGTCCATCACGTTCCTTTCGCGGTCGTGAACGAATCAAAGATGGGTTCCAGATTGGACGAAGCCTTTTTGAACACGAATCACGCAAAGATGTACATTGCCATTAACACCGTGGCTATTGACTCCTGTGTCATGGGCAAGTCGAATCTCTATCGCCGTTCCGACCTTGAACGAATCAACGGTTCGCGAAAGCCGATTGCTCAACAAGACAATCAGTCTAATGAGCAATGCGGGCTGCCCGCCTTTGGCCGCTACCTTGCCGAAGACAATATGATAGCAAGTGCGCTCTGGCATGAGCTCGGGGAAAGACACGAGCTCTCTTGCGACGTCGCTCGTGACGTTGTAGGAAAAATGTCACTTGCTGATTATATTCAACGGCGCGCGCGATGGATTCGCGTCCGCAAGCACATGGTTCTTACCGCGACACTCCTAGAGCCACTAACAGAATCTGTTGCCGTTTCCGCCATTGGTTGTGCAAGCTTAAACTATCTATTCGATGTCCCTGCACTACCATTCCTCCTTCTTCACTTCGTTCTATGGCTTGCGGTAGATCTAGATGTGTATTCTTCTCTGGCGGGACACCGCCTCCCTGCATCTATTCGGTGGGAATTTTTGGGCGCGTGGGTTGGTAGGGAATTATTGGCGTTGCCGATATTCTTCTATGCAGTGTTCGGGGACACAGTCGATTGGAGAGGCAGGCGATATCAGGTCTTTCGAAATGGAGAAGTTCGGCCTGCTCGGGAAGGCTGCTGGTTCGGATGGACGAGTAGACAGTCGGCTGATTATGAACCCCTTGCAGTCGAAGTACACTAACACAGTTTGTTGTCGATAAAACTAAAACTTCAATTATATGGTGTGGTGATAAGCGAGTGGTACAGAGTTGTAAATGAGAGTTGGATACTTGTAATTATATGCTAGTATACAATACGAATGCTCCGAGGGAAAATGACGGTTTACTCGTATTTGATTTGGCCCTTCTTCGATTTGCCTTTGTACCGAGGGATTGTTTTCCTCTTTGTTTCACATTCTTCTCGTAGAGTATCCTGCAGCTCCTCATCCAGATAAAGAGCCAGAACGTCATCGAAAAACGAGTCGGACCATTCTTGGGACATCTCGAGCGCTGCTGGCCTCAATTTGACAGTTTTCCGGCGAGTGTACGCCCAGGCCTCGTCAACGAAGGGAGATTGGAATGTGTCGCCCGCTCCGTACCACTGCCGGCGATTTGAGAACCAGACATTGACTTGAGAAGGAGTCCTGCATGGTTTAGATTGTTCAATATGCAGAATACCGTATGTGAGGTTACGACTTACCGGTCCAAGATACGGGCGGCAATGATCTTCGTCCAGAATTCCGGTGGATGAGAAGTAATATCGTCGTACACCTTCTCTAGCAGCTGTCGACTGGACTCTTTGACGGGGGAATTAGCGGTAGTTATTATCGCCCCCGAGATGCGCTCGACGGACATCCTCCACTGCATATCCCTCCTCCTCGTGATCGGTATGTTGAAGGCCTTGCCACCAACTAATGCGACTTTTGCCCCTTTGTGTGCAGCCTTCTTGGGATACTTCATGGCCGCTTTGCAACCAATTCGCTGGACTAGACTTCCTGGAGGATGCTGATTTTGAGCTCTGAATGCTCGCAGCGTAGTCAGAGTCAGCGGAAGAAGGGCACGGCGAGGACCGGAGGGGATGGAGTAGGACTAGGACTCTCCGAAGGGAAGCGTTCGTTCATTGAAACTTCTGCGAGCTGAGATTCCAGCTCTGACAGCGGGACAGAAGTATATTCAAGGGAGTCCCCGCATGGTATAACTACATGGAGGGGGCTTTCGACATTTTTCGCGCAAAAGGGTCCAACGTACGCAGAGTCGTCTGGAGACGCAGTGGGGGTGGTGTGCCCGTACTGCTCAAGGAAGTGAGCAGCCAACAAAAGAGTATCGATACCGCTGAGAGTCATGTCGTTCACGGCGTGTGAAGGGGAAGAACAGTGAAGAGAGGGTAGTTTTGTCACAGATGCAGAGAGGTGTTTTATACTGCCCTGTTGTGGCGCAACTCTATTGTTTCCAGAGAGCAGACCATGAGTGGCATACCATATATCGGCAGGCGCCGGTAGATCATAGCACATTTACTTTGCAGAGCAATTCACAGAACAAGACAACAAGACCATGAACCAGACAAAGACAAATAATAGATCTTGAATGAATCGACAATGTCAGGGAGGCACGAGATTTCATTTTTTCAGATGATCGATCGAGGCCCCAACTTGGTGAGTAACAGGACCATTGTTGGATGCTTGAAGATCCAAACACGAGGCTTGTAATGTGAAATTACTCGGACCTTATGAAATACAACGTATTCAAAGGAGGGAGGAAACAGGCAAAGACAACAAACGTCGAACAAGACAAGTATTCCCTTTTTTGTCCTCGCGAACCACGTGGTGGCTGTGTCGAGAATCGACCTGCTCACCGACGCTCAGCACCAGGCTAATGACCGACCAAAGGCAACGGATTATCGACTCGGTATTCTCAAGACGGAATGCTTCTGGAAGCATTGAAGAAAGTTACGTCTCTCATATCAAAATCCTAGAAGATTCTCCAGAAACCGGAGGCACAAAACCCAGATACATCCTTCTTTCTCGTACGTCTATCGCCAGCCAAAGTCTCCGCGGAAATGAGCTTCAACTTTATCTTTGTTGCAGAAACGATCAATGGAAACGGGTTTCTTCACAAATCGAAGCTGAACACGAATGGCACGTTCTCTGTTGGAAAGACGTGGAGACTACCGGAGCTGCGTGCGGTACAAGTCACTAGTGTGCGCGAATTATTCCATGAATATCGTCGCTTGGTGCTCAGATTTCTTAGGCCCAATCTTTCAATATCACCTTGTCCAGGACCTACCGATGGCGGACTGAGAATGCAGCAGATCAGGTCAAATTTCTAGAGGCACTCATCCCGCTCTTCCATACCGTTACCGGCGGGAAAGTGCCGTTGCAAGTCGAAGGATTTCCAAGCACCGAGGATATACCCCGTATGCTTCCTTGTGCTTATTATTCCGTTGTTGCACTTATGTGGACCTCCAGAGGGCCGACAGCGAATCCAGAATGATTATCTGCGTACACCAAGGACCCCGTCACCGTCACCTTACGAATCGAGCAGTATGCAACAGCCTCCTTCATCTGCAATCCCACCCACAACCTCGAGAATACTCTCACAGAGCCAGAACGACAGGGATCAGCCACGGTCAGACTCGCAGTCACGATCGGGGTTACCCTCTCGACCTGTCTCTCCTGCCTACTCAAATCGCAGCCACCCATCTTCTATCCGTATACGAGAACCCTCATCTTCGCGTGCGCGGCCCTCATCCCCTGCATATTCTCAGGCCAGTTCTATCCCCTCCGCCCCAGGCCGGTCGGCATTCCGCCAGTCTGCTTCCTCTGCCGCTGCTACAGCACCACCATATGTACAGCCTTCTCGCCCTATTCAAAGTGCGCGACCTACGAGAGATATAAGAGACACTCCAACGTCATCCGTTCCACTCCCAGACGATCGATTTACCCTTGCGGCGGCGCCTTCTCAGTCCTCACGCCCACACGCAACTTCTTCAACGGTGGCGCCCTCAAATCGTACGCGCAAGCAATCAACGCGTGCAACTACCGTACTTATTCCCGGAGACGGATCCAATAGACGAGAAAACACGCGTGTGTCATTCTTCGATCCAGCTAATCAAGTCACCATCGATCGGCTGATTGGTAGCAATGCCAATGAAGTCGACGGTGAAGAAGAGAACGCGCAAGCGACTATGGCCAATGTGGAAGAAATGATCGAGGGTTATGAGTGGGCTAGTGACGATATAATAGGAAGAAAAACAGCACGAGGTGCCGCTGAGATGATAGAAGCTAGATTATTGGATGAGTTAATGGCACTCGAAAAGGTGGGCGGTAACCATTCTTTTCAACGAACGAATCTTCACGTTACTCTTCAGGCCAATATCCATTCATTCCTGGAGTCGGATGACCGGATAGGTATCGTGCTAAAATATATGGATGAAGCTATAACAGAACTGGACAGCATGGGGAGTCTCATCCAGTCGTACAAGATACATTTGAACGTGAGATCTGGTGTTTCAACAATATTTTGTTCTCGCTGAGTTTCGTACGTAGGCGGTCGGCGACGACATCTCCTATATCCAATCTCAGAATCGGGGTCTCCAAGTTCAAACGCAAAATCAATATGCCCTTCTGGCCGAGCTAGAAAACCTTTTGGTAGAAATATTTATGCTTCACAAACACACTTTCTCACCCTTCTCTTTGCTAGCAAACGGTTCAAGTTGACAAGGAAAGTGCTCTTGACCTTGACGCAGGATTCTCTCAGGGACTCTAATAGTATTCAGCGAATTGAAGAAGCCGCTGCTGAGCTCTACAAAGCCCTACAAGCTGGAAGAGATACAGATATGGCCGCCACCATGGAAAGGTTGCAAGAATATCGGACGCACAATGCGCAATTCTGTAAACGCATATTCGATTACTTGTCCATAATGTTCAGTGCACAGGTGAGTTTACATGCTCTTGAAAAAATCTTTCTTGTTCAACGGTCCGCAGTCCAAGTTACTTCTGGGAGATAGCGATGGATTGACGAAAACTGACAGGCGTGGCAGAGCAACAATAACTCCACACACGGAGCTGGAGAACTATCTAGGGAGATACTCGGGTCTTATGCTGTACTTGAAGGAGATGGACGAGGCCGTGTATGCCAAACTATGCGCGGTGAGGATACAGTCTCGATCAGTCACCCTCACATAACTTATTTTGATAATAGGCATATTTCTCTGCCCTCAACGACCTACATGGCACTCAAATTAGGGCAATGCTTTCGAGTTGCCTCGGCTCGATCAAGAAAGCATCGGAGGAGGAACAAGAACAAGGTAGGCTTTGGACAAGGGTTTACCGAAGGGTTGATACAAGATATGTGTTATAGGTATCGGTTCAGTGGCCTCCCCCCCAATCAGTAGACCTACTGGCATCAAGCGTGCAGGAACACTGATTCGATCTCCACTGGAAGGCCGTAAAGACAAAGATAAGTCCGACGGTACCATGAGATCATCTGAAGTTGGTGCTCCCTTTAAAGAAAGTATTCAAGTCATTTACCATTTTCTGTAGGTCCTGGGTCTTGCCCTGGAGCAGATTGCGCCCACCATTTATCATGAAGAAGAGTTCATCACGGACTTTTTACAGATAAATGATGCGGCGTTGACTTTTGCTGACTACATGGGCCTTGACAACTATTTCCGACGTCAAGCCGCGCGTAGTGCCAGTGTCAGCCAGACGACAATGAAACTTGTCCGGGGTGCTCTTGACCTCATTTTTAGCTTCTTACCCTCGGAATTGAAGACTTGGCTTGACAACGCATTGGCCAAGGATAAGGCGTAAGCTTTTTGGACCTGATGCGTCCATTGGCTAACTGTCATTCTAGACAGATCTTTGGTCTAATCGCGTGCTTGGAACTGTTTTTTGGCCGATGCTGACGACAAAGGGAACAACTTTTTCGTTGGTCTTCTTGAAAAGCAGCATACACGCCTCAAGGGTCTTCTCGATCGTCACGTCGTAAGTGAAATTATACCCTACTTTCTAATGTGTGATTGACGAGGAATAAAGAACGAGCAAATCCAAGGTGTTGAGCGAACGAAATTGACGAGCAAGAAGCGCAAAGGTGTAGCCCCCTTCGTGCGACTGTTCCCTGGTTACATCGGACGTGTCGAAAGCCAGCTTCTCGGTACCGATGGTCTCGAGGTACGAACCATCGTCGACGGAGCGTACGAACGTATCGTGGATACCATGTTCGAGTGCCTCAAACAGATGGCCAAAATGGACGGCGAAGGTGAAGACAAGGGACAGCTAAACTACCATGTCATTTTGATAGGTATGTTTATCGATTGTGGCGTTGTCCATAAAGTCTGATCGATCCTGGCAGAAAACATGCATCACTTCGTGGCCGAAATTTCCCAGACGGAAATAGGTTCTGTGGCGGGGTTCCTGCGCAAGGCGGAGGCGATATATGATGAGAACCTGGGTGCCTATGTCAAAATCATCCTTCGTCGGCCGTTCGCGAAAATCATTGTAAGCCTTTTATAGATTGTCGCCTAATAGACCGGGCCGGTTGACCGCAATCAGGACTACTTTGAAGGTGTTGAACGATTGCTGAAGACTACCGCGCCGAGCGAGATTGCGACCAATAGCAGTTACAACAGATCTGCCCTCAAGAAAGTCGTCAAGGAGTATAGTGGCAAGGACATTCGGAAATACATTGACGCCCTCTTCAAGCGAGTGGAGAAGCACTTCACAGAGGCGTCAGAAAAGACAACAACAGAGGAGAGCGGTGGTATTGCTCCTGGAACAGTGATGGTGGGAGTCTGGAAGGCTTGTGAGGAAGAGTTGTTGAGAATCACGGAGCTGTTTTCCAAACGGATATCGCAGTGCTACCCAGAGAGTGGTGTTTCCTTAGATTATTCCTCGGTGGACGTTGAGGCGGCATTTAGGCGTCACCGAGTCGGAGGAGCATGATATATTATCATTATGAGCCTTACTGATGGGGGAGCTTGTAATGGGACAGCATGCAAAACGTGTTACACAAGCATACTATTTGTAAAAATGGCGAAGCGAAAAGAAAGATCCTTTAAATATTTCGTGTGTGAATCCGATCAACCAAACCAACCAGTAAGAAACTTTAAGCAGCGGCAGCAACTGGAGCGGGGCCTCGTTGCTCAAGGCCAATACTTGGAAGATTATCAGCCGAGGTGGAGGAAGCCGAGGCACTAGGCGTGACAGGAGTCGCAGGGGCGGCACGCGCATTTCCGGTCTGTATAGCACTCAACAGGGACGGGCCATACGTGCGCCACAGGCCCATGGCAGATTCTACACTGAAGCCGGCAACCGGGGGAGGGGCAGCTGCGGGTGGCTGTCCAGGAGGAGGGGTTTTGTTGATAACACTCCAGAGAAGTTCCCACACGGCATAAAGACGGGTGTGGATGAAGGCAATAATGCTCCCTTGGATGGAGATAATGCCTGAATCAATACTGCTGTGGTTTCTGACGAAGAAGGGCTTGAGGTAGGTGTCATATACAAATGTCGAGCCCTGAGAAGAGATGAGCAGCTGGTATGGGTACAGATAAGGGGGTAACTGACCTGTGTTTGAGGGAGAGAAAGGAAAAGCAAGAAGACTGTTTTGATTTCCCAGTAGAATGGCAACCTGGAGCACGATAAGGAACTGGTGGTCATGAGACACTGAATAATTTACCAGCTAATCAACCAGCCGACGAGATATTCAAATCCGACATAAGCCCCAATCTGCAAGTCGAGTATCAGAGAGTGTTAACATGGTTAGCATCTCTACATACTACTGTCCAATACTTGGCAGTTCTTTGCAGCTCGGCCTCCGGTACAGGTTGTTGAGAGAGAAGCTTGAACGTGGCGAAGCAAGGCAAGAAAAACGCGAACCAGGCGCTGTTTCATATCCGGATGAGACGGACAGTATGAAAAGAGAAATGCACAACGCACCATAGCGCCGAAAAAATCAGCGAAAACATGAGGTGAGAGCTGAGAGGAACGGAAGAATTTCCAAGACAACCGTCCAGGCGCGACAGAGATGACTAATCGGTTATCCTAGTCTGGTTCCTTCACGGACTCTGCCAGCGCCGACCAGCGGCAGCGTCGTCGGTTTTCAAAGAAATTGTGCCTATTATTTCGAATTTCCTGGGATTGCCGGCATTTAATGCATTATTTTTACTCGAATTTTAGTCGTTTAGTACGCTGTTTACTATTGAGCATCAGAGGGCGCTTGTTCTTGTTTGGAATCAGCCGAATCAAGTTGTCTCGTGGTTGTTGAATCTGTACCTCTTGCTCCTCCTCTTCCATCTGTCTCTTCTTCCCTCCTTCCTTTACGTCGATGCACTCGGCGTCCCACAACGCCCAGAAGAAACCGCACGACATGGGAGATGACAAGGGCGACAAAAACGAAAAGCCAGTAGTGAAAACTCTCAGTCGGGTTCCACGTACGTATGATACCTTCAGTCTGGGATGCACGGCGTTAAATATACTCGATCCTAGGTGCTTGTGTTCGTCGTTTGTTCCCTTTTCTCCACCCCGACACGTCTTGCTCACTCGCCACTCCCAGAATGCGTGTCGCAAACAAAAGATGCGATGCGAGGGCGCCGATAATCCGCCATGTCGACGATGTCGGAATACGGGTCTCGAGTGCATGTTTGAGCGTCCAAACGTGAGCCGTTGGTAATGAATGCCGTATGAGGACATGCTGACCTTCTAGCAGCGAGAAGCTACCTTGACGGGCGAAGCGGGTCTCGAGTAAGTGGCTTTTCATACCCGATGGTCCGGTTCGCTAATTCCGTGTAATCCTCGATGAAGGCGAATCCGGAGCTTGGAGGCCCACGTCGTCGAAATTAGGCACAGCCAGTCATCCATCCTAAATTCTCTTGCAGAGATACAGGCTCAACTACGAGGCTCCGTCTTTCCGGATCCGACCTCCTCCCCCGGAGTTCATGGCGTCTTTCCACCACCATTCACCCATTATGCATTCTCCTGCTGCCCAGACTCCTTCCACAGTTCACTCTCACTCTGCTGATATTCAGCCTTCACCCACCGGTGCCCCTCCCATGTTCAACCGCGGCCCGGGAGCAAGCACGCCCGGAGCATCACGCTCCTCTCGACCTCCTTACACAGGTGCCGCTCTGCCGCAGCAAAGCCAGATCCCTCCGACCGGTGAATACACTGGTCCTCAGGCTGGCCCACCTAATGCGTTCCCACCGATCGCGTACCCTCCCGGCTTTCAGGGTCCGCAAGGCCCGGTTTTACCGCCATTTTCCAGCATCCAGTCGATGGGTCAACCAACAAGCCCACAACAAGCTCAGGGGAACGTTTCTTCCGTGAGATTCTATCCTCCGGATAATGGTCAACCTGCCCAACGTACCCCACATATGGGAACTAAACGCCCAGCGACAAGTGGCGAGTCTTCTGAATTGGATGATGAAGACAATGGCGAACTTCCTGCCTCCGGACTTGTCGCACCTTGGGAAGTATTGCGAGGCTTGGCTGATGTGGCCATTGAAAGAGCGGCCAAGGCACGTGTCTTTTGACGACCCTGCATTCAAGTTGAACAGTTGACTGATGTCGGACTGTAGGAAAACGGTGATAGCAGTGATGCACAAAGCCGACCGCGAACGCCAATTTCAGATTCGCAAGCGAGGCCCACTAAGCGAAGGAAGATACGACATAAAGGAACTAGGGTGCTCACTTTCCCCGACGGTAGTTATTGTTCGCTTCAATTCGATGTAACAGAACTGATCGGCATTTATTCAGTGGTTACAAAGAACATCATTAGCGAGGCCGAAGCAAGAGACCTGTTCAGGATGTTGGTGCTCCACCCTGACCTTATTGTTAACTGGTTCTGACACTTTGCATTCAGTTTCTATCATGGCTGCTCGACTTTTTTGTAAGCATTGCTTTGATGTCCTTGTTTTCCCGCCAACTTTCTATTCCAGACCTGTCTTCGATTCTACTATTGATACATTCGAAAATCTCCACCAAAGATCTCCCTTCGCCGTCGATGCCATCTGTATGGTCGCTTCGCACGTTCGTGACGGCGGAGGTCAGTCCACGCATTTTCCCTGATGATTTTTCTCTCACTATGATGCTTGTAGGAAATTCGAGCGAGATCTACCTCAGATGTTTAGATGAAACACAAGCAATATCGTGCGCGACGTTGTTCTCCCCCGTTGCCCGGATTGAAGCCGTGCAGTCTATGAGTAAGAGTTTTTCGCGCGCTCTGGAATTGTATTGACAGTTCTATTCTAGTACTTGTATCAGGCTGGTCTGACAATGGGTGGCTAAGCGGTGGTCATGCTGTTCGAATGGCTTTGGAGTTATGTGAGTGTTAGCTCTAGATTGATCCTGCCATAGCTCATAGTGCACTTTAGCTCTTCACAAAGCATGGCCCAAGCTTCTCCAGCGTATGAACACGAACAAAGCTAACGCCACCGATGACCGTGATTTAGTTACAGCGAGTCGTACATGGTTTACGCTATACCTTTTCGAGCACCAGTGAGTGGCGTACGTCCTTGCTTTGCAAGGTCCACATGCAAATGTCTATCTCTTAGGCTTTCGTACGGAACTGGTCGACCTGCTATCTTGAAGGAGGACGATAGTATCAGGCACGCCCGTGCACTGTTGCAGCACCCTCTCGCAATAGAGGATGATATGCGATTAGTTTCTACGTTGGAGCTGATGGCTATACGGGAAAAGTTGCATAATTCTCTATCGCCATCCGAAGGTCAAGTCCGCGATTCAGACTTTGAGGAGCTGCGACGGGCTGACACTGCCTTCCGCCAATGGTATACGACGTGGGATACTGCATTTTCGCAGAAGTACGAGGATGCTGGCAAGTGTGCTTCTGAACATTATTACGATATTTCATTGACGTCGGCTTCTTGCAGCATTCTACCGTCAAAGCCTTCAAGTACAACACCTCCATGCTGAGTTATTTCATAATGCCGTGGCTCTAAGAGGGATCAATGGCCCTGAAGATGTCGAAAATATGCCAGCCGTACAACGGGATCTGGCCATACGCTCGATCCAGATTGCGCAGCAAGGGGTCGATATCACAATTACTTCACCTGCCTACAAAGAGGGCCTAAAATATGGTTTGTGCGAGTGAATCGGCGGTAAAAATCAAGATGGCTCACAACTTCTTTCAAGCTGTGCATTATACGCACGCTACAGCGACCTTTACAGCATCATTTTTATTACGTCTTGCCCGTCTTTTGTGAGCTTGCGTTGCTATTGAGTTGCGCTTAACTTATCCATTCCAGCCCTAATGAATGCGATACCCAAGAAATCAAACACCAGGTGGAACGCTTGGCTTCTCTCATGGCTGATGGTAGGAAGAGCAGCTGACGAAATTTATGGCATACTCATATCCTTCTAGTGCCGGGTAAACGGTATGCATTGACCTTACAGTTGATGCTCAAAAGATTCCAGTCGCGGCGGGCTTCATCATCGAGCTCACGATCGCCTACGATTGGCCGTGAACCCCACCGTCAGCAATTATCGATGATTATGGATCATGGTGGCCAAAACGTGGCCGGTGGAGTATCATCGTACACCTCGTCGTCCTACTCAAATATCACAGGATCACCGGAGGGACAGCAGGTAGTAGCGGCACAGGTCCCTGGCCCTGTGCCATATCCGCCTCATCCGCACCAACATCATGAAGCAGAACAGATCTGGCGAGGATTCGAGTCGACTGCTAATGAGCAACTTCCGGTATGGATCTCCGATCAGTCGTTGGGTGGGCAGTCCTTCCAGCAGCACGGGATGGATGCGTTCCTGCTACCCTCTGATTACCTGCCGCCAGGGCCGCAAATCTGGTAGATGACATTGTCTTTTATGTTCTATGTTTGTATCCGGCTGATGTGGATTTAATACTTCAGATGTGGTAATGTGGTGTATGTAGAAGCCGACCTGTATGCGTCCGTACTTTGGAGTATTTGTGCCTGAATATTGATTCTCGGCCAATGCCGCAGTTGCACCATTTTTGGAATTTAACTCATACTTCTGACTTGAACTCCATCCACCACCTTGACGCGTAAATGGCTCAGGAAGCTCCCAGAATTCCCTGGAATAATGGCGGACTGGACTCTCGTCGTGACCCTCAGCTTTCAGAGCAATCCTACCAGGGCGATACTTACCAGCGCCAACGCCGTCCCTCGTCTCCTCCAAAATACCAGCGAACGTTGTCTGAAGTCGAGGACGCGAGACCAGTACTCGACGAGAGTCTGAATGAGTTTTCCAACGTATCGAATTTTGTTCCGTCTAATGTTCAGTCAATTCAACAAGACAAACCTCGCCTAGAAAAACGACGCTCTTCGAAGATAATACCTAAGCTGCCAAAACACGTACCTGTTGGTCGCTTGACAAGCTCTGTGGCACATGTTGGCGTAGCTGGTGCTCATGCTTTTTCGTCTATTGTTCTGCAACGATCCAAACGACCTTCAATGATTACACAGAATGTTCAAGGTCTGTAAGCTGTCTAGTCGTTTTGTGCTCTCGAGTTCATCACGAACGTAGATATCGACCGACGGAGAAAGTTCCTTTTGAAACTTGCCAAAGCTCTTCTATCGTATGGCGCGCCTTCCCATCGTATTGGCTCTATGTTATCAGCTGCTTCGGACATTTTGGGAGCGCGAGCCGGTTAGTTGTTAACCATTTGTACGTAGTATCGCTCTCAAACCCATTCACAGATTTCGTGCATCTCCCAAATATTATCATTGTCTCCATTCGAGATGCCGATTCGGGTCCGACAAGAACCTACTTTGTGCGCGCAACGGGTCGAATCGCTCTGACAAAATTGCATGCCGTTCATCTCATCTACCGCGACGTTCTTCACGACAAGATCACTGCTGAGGCTGGTACTGAGGCTCTTCGCGCGGTCTTACGGGCGCCTCCTGCATATGGACTCGCTGTTCGCTGTCTTTTGGCGTTCTTCTCCGCATCTATCATTTGTGTCGTTTCTTTCGGCGGTTCCCTCGTTGACATGTGGATAAGTGGCTTGTGCGCATGCTGTTTACAGTACCTGGGTTTAAGTGCTGCCCATAAAAGCTCCATGTACGCTAATGTTTATGAGTAAGCGGTTCGTCACACGTACTTGGGTTGGTCTGACTGCTGTACGTGACAGGATATCCGTCTCTATCATTGTCGCCTTCGTGGCGAGGGGTTTGAGCAATGTCCCTGGTAATATCTTTTGCTATAACGCAATATCTTCTGCAGGTGTAGTCGTTATTCTTCCAGGATTTACTGTTTGTGCGTTTCCATAAAAGCGCCCAAAACAACTTTTGGCTTACATCGTGTCTGTCACAGTGATAAGTGCCTTGGAGTTGATGTCGCGAAACATATTTTGTGGCTCCGTCAGAATTGTGTATGCCATCATCTACACACTCTTTTTGGTAGGTCTTTGTGCACTTCCGGGAGAAAGAAAACTCATTGGTGGAGATAGGGATTCGGCTTAACCATTGGCTCAGACTTCTACCTCGTTGTCGATCGTAAGGCCCATCGCGCATATGTTCAAGGTTCGCTTCCGACCAATTATACATATGCACATGGCACCTTTTCTATGACGAACGGTTCCGCACCTTTTGTCCCTATCAGTGGAGTGCTAGCTAAGGGCATTCAAACCTTCGAGCAGGCACACATCGTCAAAGGTAAAGACAGCTTCCATCTATCAGCACTAGTTCTAGATCACTCATTACCAACCAAGGCTGTTTTCGTGACCCTTCGTGGCATTGGGCATTCCAGCCATTTCCTTGGTGGACTTTGCTTTTCCTCGTTCCACTCTATACGACTTGCTCCTCTTTATCCAATCTTCAAACCTTTAGGAGCATCCAACTTCCCGTCATGGTAGTATTTGCATGCTGTTCTTACGCTGCCAATCGGGCTGCAAGTATCGTTCTCCCTAACCGAAGTGATATTGTGTCCGCTGCGGGAGCATTCGTAATTGGTTTGCTTGGAAATGTATACTCTCGTGTTGTCGGTGGGACTGCATTCACTTCTATGGTTACTGGAGTGTTATTCCTGGTTCCTGTAAGAGCATTTCAATAACAATCTAGACAGCGAAGTTGATCATCTATCAGTCTGGCATAGCTCAAGGCGGAGGTTTGACACAGAACTTTCACAGCTCCGCTGAACAATACTCGACGGGATTCTCTTTGGCGCTCAGGATGATATCCGTGGCTTCCGGAGTGACTATTGGGTTGTTCGTGAGCCAAGTCATCGGTATGCGTCTCTATCTGTCTCTTGGATCGTGCTGACGAAGGCTATTTTCAAGTTTATCTATTCGGCACTAGGAAAAACGCGGCGCACTTCGCATTCTGATTCATTCAATTCGACATTCAGCACATAACTCTATTCTAATACAAAGCGTCCATAAAGGTAATTATAGTAAAGCCGAAGATACAGACACCCATAATGGAGAATGAGGCAATAGAGAAATATAAAGGTGTATAGTAATTTACGACCCAAAGAGTTGGTTCAGTTCTTCCATACGACGCGTCATAAGCTCCGCCTTGCTGAAGTTTGAGCCAAGAGTCATGTTGGCAAGCTCGGTTTTCTTCCTCTGGACCTCTAAAAGGCGAGCTTCAATCGAGTTTTCGATAATTAGCTTGACAGTTGTAACGGGCCGAGTTTGTCCTAGCCGATGCTGGAAAAGCGAAGTCAGAATCAGAGAGTGTCCCGAGATAGTCACAAGGCAGATCTCAGAACAGCTACTCCCACTGTACTTCGTCATAAGGTAACTGGAGAAGCTTACGATACGATCAACTGCCTGATTCTCGACAGCGGGATTCCAATATGGATCCATGAGGTATACGCGTTGCGCGGCCGTAAGGTTCAGTCCAACACCTCCTGCCTTTAAGCTGACAAGGAGTACTTCGCACCCTGGGTCATGCTTTAAAGCATCCATTGCGCGTATCCGCTCGTCCCGCTTCATTGTCCCGTCTAAACGGTCAAAGCGTATAGCTGCCGACTCTAACGCTTCTTCAATCCTGTGATTATCGTGGATCAGCATCATGAGGCCCAAACGAGAAGAAAAAAAGTGAATCACTTGTCAAGCATTGTCGTCCATTGTGAGCTGTAGAAGCAAGGCTCAGTACGCTATACCTAAAGAAACAAACCATCTGACTTACAAAACTACCGTTTTCACAACTCCTTCATCGACCTCGACCCCCTTCTCATCCACCATATGTACCTCAATTGAATCCGGATCAGTAATTTGACGAGTAGGGATTCGTCCTCGAGAATTGTACCAGGTCACCTAATAAGGCCTTGATCTTAGTGGAAGGATGACAAGTCTCAGCACCGGTTCCACGTTGTCGCTTCTCCTTCCTAGCAGGTTTCTTCTTCGCCGGCGAACCATCCAGATACTCTGACTTGATTTCAATAGCGTCAGCGGGACACAAGCCGGTCTGGCAGGTAGAGCAGGAACGGTAAATGTCAGGTGCGACGTTCGGCCATGAAGGGTGTATGCATTGTCGGTAACACTGGAGGCAAAATAGATGCTGGCATCGCGTCAAGATGGGACGGGGAACGGAAGGGCTGCTAGCGCGGGTCGGGGCCTTTGAAGAAGCCTTGCCCTTCTTCTTCTTGGGTCCCATCTCGTCCATTGCGTCATCTGGAGCCTCGCCGGAGGATGTGCAGAGTTCTGATCCACATTCGACACATTGTGTTGTCGCGGATTCTTTCAAAATGGCAAAAATGGCGACTGCACGCGATGTCGTGAATCCTTCCTTTGCGATTGCAGCAACGATATCCTCGTAAGATAGCGTGCCATCTTGTTCGAGAAGATCTTTGCCCTCCACCAGCTCGAAGTGATCGCAAATTTGGCGTAGTCGAAGAATCTTCTGCAGAATACCTACGTAGTTCTTCATGACCTCATTCTTGTCCGACATCTCATTGAATTCAGCTTTGGAAGCGGTGAAGAACTGATCGTAAATCTCTTGCTCCTGGGCGTCGAATTTCAGTAGCCGGAGTTCGTCTCTTCGCGGAGGCAGTGAGAGAATTCTTTTCCCATCCAGAGTCTTCGATTCCTTTGTTCGGCGCAGGGTTATTGTCTTCATCAACGTCTGCAGTCTAGCAATGCCCATAGACTGCCCAAACTTCACAGGGGTGCCAATGTACTCTGTCCAGACCGCTTTATCATCTAGCGGATGCAAACGAAGGAATTTGATGAGGGCGAAAACGTCGTCCAGTTTATTCTGAACCGGAGTTCCTGTTAAGCATAACCGCCGATCTGCCATTAGGTCACAGGACGCGCGACTGCCCACTGTCCCGGTTTCCTTGATACAACTGGGACGAGCGTAAGGGCCATAAACAATAACGAGAAAACTTATACGTACTGAGCCTCATCCAGAACAACTCGGAACCAATGAATGCTCTGCAGAGCACTTGACGCTTCCGAAGCCCAAAGGCCTGGTTTCTTCCTCTTAACTCCTCCCTTCTTCGTTTTGGGAAGTCTGAGAATCTGATTTCCCTCTCTCGTCAATCTCTACACCTCCACCATCGCTGCTTCCGGCGCCTTCCTCCTCTTCTTCCACTTCCGCGGTAACGAGACTCCGGTTCTGTTTAGAAAACTCGGATGCCAACGTTGCATATGTTGTGATAACGGCGTCGAAATCTGCTAAGAATGCGGGATCCGGCCGTCGAGCATTACCGTGGTAAATATACACCTTCAAGGGCTTGCCGTCTCGTATTCGCGTCGGCTTTGTCTCTGACTTGACGTCAGTAAGCGATCCCTGCGACGGTGACTGTGAACACGGAGCCGTAGCAGCACCTCCGCCACCGCCAAAGACTTGGACTTCACCATTCCAGTGTTCGCGAAATTGATCTTCCCAATTGGAAACAGTCGACAGCGGACAAATGATCAACGTCGCTCGACTTTTGGCCTTAATTCTGTTAGCCCTTACGTGTTCGGCTTCGAGTTTTTCCTGTGCACGCTGGGCTTTGGCTTTGGCCTTGGCCGATGATGGACCATTCTCGGACACGTCGGGCATACCCCAAACACTGCCTACGAACTGAGATGGAGCTGGAGATGAGTCATCCGAGCTGGATCCCCACGGAAGGCTCGGGGTTTCTAAGGGCGTAGATGCGAATGTCAGAGCGGAGTTGAGAGTGGCGGCTATCAGTGAAACGCAAGTAATGGTCTTGCCAAGACCCATCTAGAAAGGAATGGAATGAGCCAGTGAGCTCAGTTAAACTGGTAGAAAAGACTGTATCGCACATCATCTGCAAGAATTGCACCTTTGGATTCCTGAGGCTCCTCGTAGACTTCCTTCTCGGTGACAAGATGGGTCCATGCTCCATGTCCAGACATAGTCTTCCGCATTAGCCACATAGACGAATAGACGCCCTCAGCTGTCTTAACTTCTCGCTCTCGTTCCATAAGAAACGTCAGAGCTTTCTTCTGATGGGGGTATAGCTGTGTAGCAACCTCGGGAGCTGGTAATGAATGAGAAAAAGAATTCATTAAAAGCTGAAACTACATACCGGCTTCCATTTCAGCCAGTTCAACACCACTCTTCATATTCTTGAAAAGCTCATCTACTTGACTACGCTGGAACTTCCACACTCTTTCCTGCGGGTGTCGCCGTAGTCCATCTCCCATTACCCCCTGGAGGATATACTGTTCGATTGGGAGCATATTGCACGCGATTATGGCCTCCCGGAGGGGGGTTGTGAGGGTTCAAGTATGGTGTTTTGCTGCTGACAATATCATTGTACGAAAACGGAGGCGTTGGATGATCAAGCAAAAGACCACATTGAAAGAAGTAATCTCCGACAACAGGAACATTTCCTTTGGGAGTGTACACAAGCATCGTGAGCGGAAGGATAGGAGCCTGGCGGTGTCAGTGAGAAGCACGACACGACACGGTAGGGAGATACACGTACATTGGATCTACATTTCTGCACCTTGGCCTCTAGGCGTATAAGCCCTTTACCAACCATATGCCCCAGACTGCTAGCGACCTTGTGTTCCACAATGCCAAAAGGATCACCCGTCGGAGTTTTGATGTTGAGGTTATCTGTGGTACCATCTGGTTTCGGGGCATGTTCATACTGAAGCTTCACGGAGCCCCATTCAATGTGTGGTGAATTTGGGTTTGTAGCCATCATATAATCGATAGGATAGAGGACAAGAGCGGTTACTGAGAGTTGGCCAATACAGACTGGAGTCTTGGGAGATAAATCACCTAGATTCGGAGGAGGGAGAGGTTTCTGTATTTGCGGCGGCGGTGAAGGCGAGTCAGTGAGATCAATGATTGAACGATCCATACTGTGAGCCGAAGGGCGTTTCTGAGGAATAGATGAAGGCTGTATCGGCGGAGGCGCATGAAAAGAAGAGGAGGGTCCAGCAAAAGGCGGGCGGTAAGGACCATTATTGGGAGGATTAGGAGCCGGAGCAAAGATACTGGGGATCATAAAAGAATTATGCCTGGCAATAGGCATCGCCATGGCTGGTTTCTGGTTGTATGACGTGAAGGACGACATTGAGGGCGTCGGAGAAGGCGTCGACGGCATGCTGTGGGACATGGGAAGGATAGAGTTGTTGGGGTGGGTAATGTTTTCCAGGCGCATCCTCTTCAATTGCCGTGGATAATCGTAGGTCTCGTCGCCGTCGTCGACAGTCAAGTCGATGGGATTTGACTTGTTTGATATGGTGAGATTGGACAAAGAGGGCGTCGACCGGAGAGACATGGTGGTGGTAAGCAGCGACAGATGATGCAAATACTGTTTCCCGACGTCGTCGACAGCGAAGAAGGATGGTCGAAGGCGCCGAGAACGTCGACTGTGAAGAAGCTGTAAGTTGTTCCTCAAAATTCTGGCTCGGCACACCACGTGATACTCCGGCACCGACGGTGATGCGACGAATCTGACGCCGAAATGACAGATAATGTGTAAGTAGACGGACAAAGTATCGGTCAGCAAATATTGTAGAGTAACGAAGAATATGCATTGCGACTACATAATTATTTAAGCATACTACAGCATAAGGTCGGGTATGCTCGAGCCACTGCCTCAATTGTGGTGATGACAGACGATGGAGATCACTCGATACCATCTCCACCGTCTGTGAGGAAATGGCTCGAATTTGCCCGACTTGATGGATAAGCATCCGGGCTGCTCGGCAAAACCGATGATAATCATCCTGACATATCATCAAGTCCATCCCATGGCGTAATATGCCGCCCGTGCTGCCTGTTCCTTTGCAATCTGTTTGTTCCCACCAACGCCTTGGCCCTTCTCGATCCCATTGACTGGCGAACGTAATGAGATCCGAAATCATGACAACTGATGGTACTCACCAACACACTTGACAGTCCACTTTCCAGCATGAGGAGGACCGCTGAACTGAGCAGGATACTCGACTACCACACGTCGCTGAGAGGCCTTCTCGTTGAATTGAGGTAGAAAAGCTAGGTGGGGCTGGGCAGGTGTTATCGGATTGGGCAACTTTGGAGGTGGCAGTGGTTTAGCCATCGGCGCAAACATCGGCATGGGAGCTGGGGAACGTGAGAATAGAGTATGCACACCCGGCTGGGGCGGGATGAATGATCTAAGGAGCGGAGGAGGCTGGACAGGCGGCGGCGGCGGCTGAGGCGTCGGCAGATTCTTCACCTTCCGGTGCGAGAGCGGTGGCCGCTGTGTCCCTTCTAGTCCTATTAGCGCATTGATCCATTCTTGCACTGCATCCATTCCAAGATTCACGAACACACCGCCAACGTATGCATAGAACAATGCATTTGTTTCCTACAGCATATACTGAGCAACGGCGAACATCAGATGCAGCCACTGGGTACTGACCTCAGGCGAATGCAGCGTCTCGTATAGATCTGGGTGGCATCGGACCTTCTCCCGCATCTGGTACCGTCGAACCCAGGTGTCGATGTTCATCCAGGAGGTCAAGTCTCTTGTCTTAGCCTGGTCTTCACTGAACACCACAGCGCATCAACAGACAGGCGCCCACAAACTCACCTCTATCTCACTCAGATGCCAGCAACGGTCGTTCATAGAACAGAGCCGTCGTCACTGCCGCATCTAAAGCCTTCTCCCCCACCACCGACAGTCGTTCATTGTCTTCATATTCATCTGGTGTGGCGCACGCCCGCCGCAGAGACTTGTGTGTATATACTCGAAGATACGTATCAGGTTGTAGCTGAGGCAGCGAGACCTGCTCAGAAGAACGAGTACGTTTGAGTGTCGGATTTGAGGAGCTTTGGTGTGGCGAGTTCGAGTACATACAGGCAAGACTATGCGGTTGTTGCTCGGAAAGAAGTAACAGACGGCAGAGAGTCACTAGCCCATTGTGCCAAATAAGAGCGCCTGCCCCTTCCAACGTGGCTTCATTCCCACGTTCGGTGATAAACAATAAGGCTGTGTCTATTCTACAATACTCGATTTACATGTACGTGGAAATACTCTACTACAGATTCCGCGAGGCATCGTTATTATCAGCGGCCAACGCAAGTTCTCTCCGCTTCTCTCTCTTCAGTACAAGCTTGAGGTACTTGACCTGTTTCGCCGGTTCCGGGTAGATCTTCTAGGCGCTTGATCTCTTTGGCAATACTGAGTCAGAACGGCATCAAGTCAGTCTCATCGCAACATAAATCACACAGCCAACCTTCTGGAACCGGCCTTGACTATAGGACAGTCAGCAAGTTTATGGTAGCTCTGCCCGCACACAATGCAAGGAACCTTCTCTGTTGGCTTCGCTTTTTTGACCTGCGCTGACTCGGAAGTCAACGGAGTCGGAGATGGTGCGCGCTTAGAGGGACCGGCCATGGGAGATGTCGGTCGGCCTGCAGATGCAGATGCCGGGGCTTGTACTTTAGACGGACCAGCTACAGGCGCCGGGGCCGGGATAACACCAGAGTGCCGTAATCCGTTGGCCAGCTGCGGCTTAAACTTCCTGACCACAAACGGCTGCACTGGTTGCTTTACCACCGGATGCAGAGGCTGTCCTGCGACCAGGTTGAGATGTCCACGATAATACAGGACTCGATCGATGGCTTCAACCGCAGCTCGCTGTTGAGGGTCGACAAATTAGTAGATGCATGTAGTGCAACGAGCAGAAAAACATACCCGCTCTTCGAAGGGCTCATCGTCCGCATGCAGAATTAACATCTCCCTGAATTCAGCCAAGTTCTCTGATTTGTCTGTCATCGCGCATTCTCCCAATCGGTCTCCGTGCCTCTTCCCGCACAGTCCACAAGTGTCGACCGTGTTCTGGATAGCCGTAAATGGTCCGGTTTCCTTTGGCTTCCTAACTTTCTTTGGTAGGGTTGGACGCCCGGTCGTTTCAACGCTCGGTACACTAGCATTACTAGCGTTCGTGTGAGTATCACTGGGATCGTCGGATATTTCAGAGGCTCCGTAAGCAGACCCTTCGGACGCATTGGATGATAATCTTTTGGCTTTATTCTTGGCTGTAGGAGCTTTCGGGGTATCCTCAACGTAAATACCAGCCTTGATTGAAAGATGTGTTAGTGCATTTCGGACCCCCAGAGAAAACCCTTATAGTTACCTGTTGCGGGGCGGCGGCCTTTCGACGCACTCCCCGGCCTGTCGCCGCGACCTCTCGCTGTTGAATCTTCTCGTGCTCCGCGGTGATCAACTGTAACGTCGTCGTCCAAGAATCACCTTGATCCTCATCCCTCACTTCTTCCAAGGTATCACGATCAGCGGTCCAAACCTTTGCAAACGAGAATGCAGCACCCTCCTTTGCTGACTCGTCCTGGTCACCTTCTTTCTCAGTCTTCTCGATAAGATTATCAACATCGTGGTCGGTATCTGATATCACTATGAGATCAGAGAGCAGTATCTGTGGTTATTCAACGTACAGGTTATATCATGCGTTGATTCATTTCCGGATTCAAAGAGTGCTTGAGCACCATAACCTAGAATCGACTGCACATTCTCTCCTGCTGAGTCGTCGTCATCCATCTTTTGCACGATAAGATGGTCTAGCACCATCTTCTTCTTGCCAACTTGTACGATACGTTCTGTAGTCATGATCAGTACAGTACGGATATCTGATGAGTACCATCTCACCTTCCGCAGATGCGGTGACCATCAATTTGAACACTAGACATGTTTTCTGTTGTCCAAACCTATATGCCCTGGCGATGGCCTACGAAACCATTTATATATGCGGTATCAATCATCTGGGGAAAAAAACCTACTTGAAGATCCTGCAGAATGCAAAACATCAGCATCAGAGCCCATAAAGGTAACTGCAACATACCTGGTGTGGATTGAAATCAGGATCGTATATGATGACAGTGTCAGCACTCTATGAAACGACGGCTATAAGCTCGTGCGAATCAAGGACCTATAGATAACTTACGAATAAATTGATGCCAACACCCTATTGGACTGGTCAGAGCACAGCACACGCAGATAGATCGATCACCTACCCCTGCACGGGTTGTCAAAAGGTATATGAAGACATCAGACCCCGGACGATTGAATTCATCCATGCCCTTCTGACGTTCAGTACCCTTCGTATTTCCATCCTGAAAGAACGGTCAGAGTTTATGTTACTGTCGAGGCCATTGTAACAAACCAGACGCAAGTATTTGATGCCTTCTCCGACCAAGAAATCTTCAATAATGTTCAATCCGATCACGAACTAATCCATCGTGAATAAGATAGTCTCGAGTTAATGCTGACGACGTACCTGACTGAAAAGTAGTACTCTATGACCTCGGGCTTTTAATTTGGGCAACAAGGATTTCAGCAAGCGCAGCTTTGCACTGGCGTCAATCAGTTTCTCGTGGGTCTCTTGTGGCGAAAGCCCAGCGGGCTCTATGTCTTCAAAGCACAGGTAGGGATGTTGGAGGCACCTAAAGAACTGTTAGAATGCTGCTATTGAAAAAAATTAGCACTCACTTTCGCAATTGCATGAGAACATTGTTGATACGGCCTTTTGACTGCGCCCCGGTCTTCGGGCCTGGCTGAGTTAGAGCGGCGAGCAACTCCAAGTTGTGGCCTGCCATACGTAAATTGGAGCATATTATACCGCCAAAGAAAAACCTACTTAGAATGCGACGATAGATCTCCTTTTGCAATGGTGTCATCGAGACGGGGACGATGACTTCGTTCTAAGGCAAGATTAGACCGCAGGTATCTAACCCTTACATGAACTCACCTTTGGAGGTAGTTGAAGCACTTCGCTTTTGATACGACGAAGGAAGTAAGGGCCTCAACCTAAAATGGAGCTGCTTCACGAGCTCTTCGGTAAGCTCTTCGTGTTCCTTTTCCATAGCCTCCAAATCGTTCCACTGCTCGGGGTCGAGGAAATTCATGAGATTGAATAGTTCTCGTATATTGTTATTCAGGGGCGTCTAAAAGTGATCGTGAGCAGGAGAGAGAGAGAACAAATTCTATAGAAGACGTACGCCTGTCATAATGATACGATGGATACTATTCAACTCATTCAGCTTCCTAAACAGCAGGCTCTTGTCGCTCTTCACTAGAGATAATTGTAAGTTGCGTCACTTTGATAAATAACGACAACACTTGCATCTTTGGCCTTCATCGATTACCAGGACCTTCGGAATATTATCAGTATGTCAATCGTCACTTATACAGCACACAGAAGTTTACCTCCCAGCGTGGCTGATTTTTGAAGACGGGTGTGAAGTCTTTCTGACCCAAGAGTCCCTCGTAGGTCGTAACGAGCACATGGAATTTGGCGCCAGTTGTACCAGCCTCTTTCGTCTTGTGCTTGAGCTCATAGTTCTTGATCACTTCGCGGGCTTTGCTTTCTCCGTAAAACGGTACAACCCGAAGGCTCGGCGCCCAACGCTCAAATTCTCTGACCCAGTTAGTGATGGTAGAATTGGGAACCACTACAAGAGCGGGGAATGCCTTCCATTCGGATGCAATCTTTCCAATGAAAGTTGCGATTTGAACTGTTTTGCCCTACAGACATATTGAATACAAACATGAGGGGAAACGCTTTGATAACATACCAGGCCCATCTCGTCAGCCAGAATACACGGTTGTTTATTCCACCAGTTATCAACTAGCCAATTGAAACCTTCGACCTAGCCAAAAGTGAGCAAGAAAACGACTTAAAAGAGAGCTAGACTCACTTGGAAAGGCATTAACTTCAGCTCAGATTTCTGACCCAGATTCAAATCAGCGGCATCCATGAGTGCGTATTTACGCTTGTATTCATCCTTGGGCCGACTTTCGTACGCAGTTATCTCATGAGCCTTGAGTTTCGGAACGTGAACCGTCCGGGAAGTTATGTAGCGTGATAGTGCGGTTTCGAATGCTGGGTAAGTGATGTCGATCTTTTGAGGTGGAGAATCCCATGATGCTACCAATGTTATTGGGCAAAAAAACAAAACCGGAGACAGAAACTGGACTGACCTTCATCATAACCAAGGTCTTCCCATTTGATAAAGGCCCATACAACAAGTTCAGCATTATCACTCGTAAATTCGTGGCCGGTGCGCGACTCCCAGTCTTCAACAGTCTCAATCATGCTGTCATCGGGTTGCTCTCCATTGCTGAACGCAGCATCGTAGTCCGACCCAAAGTCGCTACTGGCGCCGTCTTCCATCTCCATCTCCTCATCGCTAGACACCCTCCGAGATTTTCTCTTGCCTTTGTTGGTTGCTTTCTTCTTAGGCTTAGAGCGCCAGAGACGAAGGTCCAGTATGCGGTCCACAGTCCTCCATTCAGGAGGAATCCGGGATTCGGCATCAGGCATAGCATCTTGGGGAAGCTGTGGAGTGTTCGTTCCAGGCTTTACTGAAGATGCCCGGGACTGATCCCTATCTTCGAAGATAGAAGCAGGTTCTTCAACTTCGATTGGCTTCCTCGACGCAGCCAAAAGTTCGACTTTCGAACCGCCTGTTAAGAAATTCCTCAATTTGGAGGGATGAGTGGAGAGTAACCACATGTGAGGAACCCAATTGAGTCGACGATAACTTCGTTCTTCCCATTTGACTAGGTATTCTCGAGGTAAAGGACTCTTGTAATTAGGTGGCTCGCCCGCGGGTCGAGGAGGTTCAATAGCATTAACAGGATAAGGGCGCCAAGCTAGGACCTTGTCCAGCGGATAGGTAAAAGATGTACAGTCGTGACAGAGCCAATTCCTCTGGTAGTGTTCCACGATCTCCGCTACTGTATCTGTTGCATGGTTGGGCGGCTTGGGGAGATGGTCGTAGTGGGATAGTCGTTTGCAGGTGAAGCAGCGGAACCGGAGTTCAGGTACAACGTCGACCTCCTTGACATCTTTGGTGTCCATGTTATCGGGACCGTGGGGGACCGAGTCTGTTATGCTGGCGCTCTGAGGCTTCTGCAGTCGTGCTGGATCTGGCTCAATAGCAACTTCCATGCACGTCATGCAGATACCACCTTTCATGCAGGATCCTGTCAACCATGTCATCAGGATAGTATTTCTGCATGATATTGAAGATACGAACCACAAATAAACTCGGTTGTCTCAGAAACACCTAACCCTGGCCTTTTGGTTGGACCATCCTTCTCCACGTTCGCTGCAGCGTCAGGATTACCATCGATCCACAAGCTTCGGTCCCGTTCTCGGGCGGCCTTCAGAATTTCGTCGCGTTGAGTACTAGCAAGGCAACGCCAATGGGCAGTAACAGGACATTTCAAACTGATAAATGCCGGTCAAGGTTATGTAAATTGGCAGAGGAAAAAGGGCGGACCATCGAACCCAACCCCCGAGTTCGCCAAGTCGTTCTACTTCATCTGCAGAATCGGGTTCAAGTTCATCATCCGATGTGACCATCTTTTTCCGGCCTTTACCCTTTTTCTTCTTTTGCACGGCTGCTTGTAGGACATGTGTAGGAGCGCGATGACATTTCTCACAAATTGAACGATGCGCCCTCAAGGCAGAAGACTCGTCGTCAGAAAACGGGTCATAGTCAATGTCGGCAACAGGGCGAAAGAAGCCATACGCGGGACGCGAAGCAGACCCACGCCCGCCTTTTTTCTTGTTCTTGGAAGTCTTCGCTTTGGTTCTCCGTGATGTTATGTAGTCTTCGCTGTCTCCGTCATCTGAGGATTCCCCCGAGAATTCGTCAATGTCAATTTTCATGGGCTTTCTATACCGTGCAGATCGTCTTTGGGGGGCGGTGCTCCCGGCGTCATCCTCATCCTCGGACCCCTGGATGGCGTAGACTCGCTGAGAACGTGTCTTCGTTGGACTGAAAGGCAGCGTCGAACGTTTTGGGTGTGATCTCTGTCGAAGTCGTCGTGACGGTGCTCCATAATCATCATCATCTTCTGGCGAACTTTCTTCTTCATCCTCGTCTTCTTCTTCGGAGTCTGGGACAACGTCCGACAACAAAGGTCCAACCTTGCGCTTGCCAATCTTTAATATGACGGTAGGACGTGCATTAGGATGGACATCACGGCCAGATGGGTTGAAAGGTGGCAGTAATCCTTCGGCTTTGCGTGTCTCTGAAAGGAGAACGTCAGCTATTAAAGACTCAGCTTTATTGAGAAAACGCGTACTATATGTCTGCACCAGGTCTGCGTGATTCATTTCGAATGTCCTTTTGCGAAACTGTAATAGGCAACGCGTCAAAATGGATGTCGAGACGCGTCAATATGACAACGGCACGTACCCGATGAGTTATTCCCTGTTGGAAGCGGGCATAATACCAGTCGATGCCCTGGTCGTCTCTATATTCGCCCATGACTTCATCGACGGGAGGTTCGATGTCGCGTATCTTGCCCTTCTCTGGCATGTCTTTGTAACTTCTTCTCTCTTCTAAGGGGAGAACTGGGGGAAGAATGACAAATTTGCGCGATGGACCAGGATTGGGCTTGGACTCAGTGGATGCCAGACCAGAAGTGCTCCGTTGGCTCTCTCTATCGGGGGTCAGCAGGATGACTGGGTCGGAAGAGTCCTTGCCAGACATGGCAAAATAGTTGTGAGGGTAAGTTTCAAAATAAATTTGATATGCTGTTAACAATTGTGGCGGGAGCCAAATCATCCCAAACATGTGGTTGCTTATTCCACAGCATTTCTACGTTGCACCAGAACGACCATCTTGCGGTGCTCACATTATGCTTCTATGCTCCTCTCACTCATTTTAGCTCTCCTTTTTTTTCGAAGATATTTGCTGAAATAAATGCTGCGAAGTGGCATAGTTGGTCCGAACCACCCGACGTTGACCTCGACAATAATATTTGACAGTTCAAGATATCGCGCGCAGCTATCATATGAGTAGCTCTTAAGACAATCATCTCAACGTGTAAGCTACGATGGGCCTGAATATGACTGCCCTTGCAGGTTTTCATTCCTTCTTTTCTCGAGAGGCAAGAAACTATTCTCGGTTGGAAATTGGCTAGAGACTGAAGCCTGTCTAAAAGTTACGCATACACGGATTCCACCTCTACGGAAAGGCCTTATCTACGGATATCTCACTTAAAGTACTTTCCTTGAACAGGGCTATTTTTCCTGTGGAAATACCTCCACAGTGGGGTGCGTCTGCTCTCTAGGATAAGGGCCACATCGACGACACTACCCTTTGAAGCAAAAGAACCCAGAAATACACGCATCAGACGATGCCACCAGCGTACGACTTCTCCCCGGGCCCGCCAATTTGGCATTGGACGACAAATACGGGCTTGCAGTTCAAGGGCACGCGTACGATAACAGTGATACAGACCAGCTGGTTAGCAATCACATAATTTACTCATACGGGGTAGAATAGTCACGTCACTATACTGTCCATGGAAATAAATGCCGATATATTGACCAGCTGAGCTCCGCTCATTATCACCGGCTCTGTTTCGAGCTCTTCGCAGTGCCTATAGTAGTATTGTTAACCTGGAAGCAGTGGAATAAATAAATCCGCCAAGGAACGCAAGAGATATTCGAAGTACCTTGGTAGCGAATCGCAGCGAATTCAGCGACTCGTTTAGATGAGCAGCCAAAGGCGAAAGATTGAGAATCATCTAAAACGCCCAGATTAACGATTGAAGGCATAATCTAATAACCAAGCACGTACCAATGTCTTAGAACTTCCACTCAAAGAATATTGCAAAAGGTATGTCAACTGTACTAATGTTCAGCACAATACCAGACCACAAAAAAGTCAATGGCCACCTTTGAATTTCTGTACGGCACATGTTTCTCTCCATTTGCGCCCTTCTCTCCTAGAGCGGAAATAACGTCGCCCAGGGAACTTAAACTCTTGTTGATATTTTGCGTCTCCTTCAGCCGCTCTGCTCCAGGTCCCACGCTACCCGCAAAGCTTACATTTAGTCGCTCGCTACCAGCCAAGTCGACCAGGTTCAACCATCCTACACACCGCTCTCCATTCATTTCATTGACACCTTCAATCTTTACGCGAAACACGGAATGCGAGCGGGAAGAATGCTCGTTCATGAGCGTGCTTGCGACGCTCCTTCGGGACTGGGATCGAAGGAGTAGGCTACGAACGTGTGCAGGAGAGGTGAGTTTCACGCTAGTCAGATTCGTCACAGTAGTTGTACGGGTCTGAGGATCATGCTTAATATTGTACTGGGGAGAGGAAGCAGAGGAAGTGGAAGTGGCGTTCGCAGAAGACGATGATGCTAGGAGGTCATTGATGGTTTCGTTATACTAGGACGTCAAATGAGGGCCGAGAAGCAGAACAATAGACTATCGATGCGTACAATTTCAAGGAATTGTCCTTCCAGCGTATATTCCCAACCGCGCGACTTGAGGTCATTGGTGACGCGGAATACCTGATCAACAGCTCTTGGAATCATACCGGCCGTTTCGTCGGTCTGTATATATGAGTAAGATAAAGAAACAAGAAACGAATGACGATTACCTGACCGCCCTCCATTGTGAAGGATTTGCCAGAACCCGTTTGACCATAAGCAAATATACAAACATTATATCCATCCGTGCAGCTCTGCGCTAGCTGGGAAACCTCTTCAAAAACCTCAGCCTGGGTTGCGTGAGGTTCAAATACCCTGTCGAAGGTGAAGCTGTGCAGGTCCTTGCGCTCCTGGCCAGTGGCGCTCTCACTCGTCGACGTGACGACGATATCTCGTTTCTCCTTGCTGTAGCTGACATTTGCGAGCTCGGGAGATGGGTCTGGACGCACTCGGCAAAAGACACGAATGTTGCCTTTCAACTCTTGGATGGTGTTGTGTAGTTGCCGACGCACAGACTCGGCATCGATGGCCTCGGATTTCAGAGCTTCCACCTCAGCCCTGAGAGCTGCAATGATTTCTGCGTCGTTGCTTAACTGTTGCTGCATATCCTGTCCTGTCGACGTGAGCTGGTTCACGTTCTCCCGCAGCTTTTGCACCTCTGTCCTCGCCAATTGCAAATCCTGGTCCAGCTCCTCCACTTGAAGCTGACCCTTCCGTATGTCATACTCAAGTTCCGACACCTGCATTGAGTGTGTCCGTTTGAGCGTGGCGATTTCATCGTTGGCGAGATTGAGAGCATGGAGGTGCTCTCGAGCCTGTGACTTGGCCTCACCTAGCTGCTTTGTCAAGTCAGAGATCTGGGTGGCACGCGTTCCCGCTGTCAGAGTAGGGGGGCGAGGTTTTGTGAGAGGTTTTGGGGCTGTAGACGTGCTTGATTTTGAAAGAGGTTTCTGTATCTTTCTGACTGGAGGGTCGTTCTGATCCAGGGCTTTTCGTTTGAGAGCAGGCGCCATGAGAGTCCTTTCAGGAGAGCTGCTTCGGTATCGCGGTAGACGGGAGGCCATGGAGTAGCAATGGTTGACGACAAGGACCAAGGATGTCGTTGGACGTAACGTTGGCGTAAACGTTCAACACAAACTGAATTTGGCGTATAGTGCACGTGACCATGAATTTGCCACTTTTAAGTCCGCTAGCCTCGCAGCATCAGATTCAGAATTTGCTTCGGAATCATCAGCAACGTTGGGCACCCGGACAAATTTCATTTCCTCAAAGTAACTATAAAACTAATTTCCAGGCCTCAAATCTATACACTCGTCACCAAAAGCCGTTAGGATACACACACTTCTACCGTCTGCCTTCATATCAACTCTTCTAGACCAAACAGTTCTACCGTGTTCTTCCATGCTTTTTCCGTAACCTTCTCGAAAGGAACGCCGTTCAGTTTGTGAATTACCCATGCAACACCTCCGATCGCACACGGTTCATTCCTGCCCTTCACTGGCCGGCCATAGACGGAATTGCTCTGGTTTCATCGCTGGAGGGAAATAAAGGGGGCGCAGGGACGGTGGAAGGGTATCTAGATGGGGTTTTGATGCATGTGTTGAGGTCAAGGTACACCAGGGCGCATCTGTAAAGGCAGTATACTTCAGCAAGGAAAGGAAAAAGTATACACTCTTGTTTCACCTGTCTCCAGCATGAAAAGTTCAGGACGGATAGTTTTGGCGGCCTGCAGGTTGACTTCAGTTTTCAACGAACATCCGTTTACGCTGTCGTCCATTGTTCAGACAAGGCATCAGCAAAGCAAAATGATTATACTTGCCTTATGTGGAAGCCCATGTTCATCTGATTGTACCGCTCAGCGCTGATATCAACAAGAAGAACTACCATGCTCACCAGTTCATTTAATTCTTCGACAGTCCCAGTGAAGCTATGGACTACGCCGCCTTTACCTCCAACGGCTCTCCCTCCGTCTTCACCAAAACCTTCCTCTTGCAGTATGGAGACAAAATCTTTATGCGCGGCACGAGAATGCAAGAACAAGGGAAGGTGATGTTTTTTCGCTAATGCCAGCTGAGAGCCTGTTCATCTAATTAACACATAATGGCCCGGGTATTTTCTAGTAACTCACGGAAATGCGTTTTCTGAGTCTCCGAGGACGCAAAATGCGTGCGATCATAATCTTATAGGACAAATCAGAATAATATGCATTTCCCAGTGTATATCTTACCTAAACCGCACTTCTCCGACGGCAACAACGCGTCCTTTTCCTTGCTTGTGTTTTTCTAGCAGCTCGTCAAGACCTTTCAGGTATGCCTCCGGTCCTCCGCGAAACTTGTCAAATTGTCCAGAGCGCGTTGGGTGGCAACCAACGGTCGCGTAGAGACCTTGATGACAATGAGGTTTCGCAAAGATATTGTGACGGTGATCGTACCGTGCGTCTCCGCCAGCCTTAAGGCTTCTCGAGATTCATGAAGACTACCTCCAGTTATTATCATGGATTTGACGCCTGCAGCGCGCGCCCGTTCGAGCATCGCTTCAAAATCATCTTTATCGATGTCAGCGATCATGAATTACTTGAACTTTAGTCCTATCTCACCATCATGTTTCTTCCTTCCATGATGAAACCCCCGAAAAACTGGGTCTGTTAGATTCACTGTAAATGTACCGGTGAGATAAAGAAGCGCCGAAGAGGGTTTTGGGGACCTCCAATGTCTGCAATAGTGTTAGATCCCGGCAATAGATGAGACTGCCAACTGACCTATGTATCTGAAAGTTCCTTTTACTTCCTCGGTTGCTGGTTTAGCAGCGATAATGGTAACAGGCATCGTGATGTATGTTCTGCGAAAGGATGGGGTATGTGTGAGATGGCAGAGGATAGGGCTTCGCTGAAATAGTCGTCGGGTCTGACTCATCCTGCATGGACATGATTGTCACCGCTACCGCCACGCCAATACATGACGCTCATTGGAAATGGCAGAAAGCCCAATCAACGATTCGTCTTCATTAGTCTGGTTCAGTCCTAACTATCGCGTGAAAATCGGTTAGAGTCCGCGTCGGCCGGACCAAGAAGTCTCGGGACACGGTATACATATACCCAGAGCTTACCCCAGCCTCCCACTGTACTGCAATGGAACGGGTCAGACAGCTTGCTTCCCATCTCTACACGCCTCAAGGTTCCGACGCTCTGCTTCGCCAGAGCCCGGACGACGTGGTCATCACCCTTGCGGTCCGCTCGCCGTTGTGCAAGGCAAGGAAGGGAGGCTTCAAGGATGTCAGGTCCGTCACTTCGCCCTTGAATGTTGTGTGTGGAGATTCATCATACCCGATACAGGACGGACGAACTCATGTTGGAGATGTTTAAGGTGTGTGTTCTTCCTTGCTGCTCAGCTCGCGTCTCAACAGCATACAGCAAGTGATTTCGCAATCCAAAATCGACCCGGCCCTCGTCGGCGACATCTGTGTCGGTACTGTCTTGACCCCAGACGCGACGTACCATGCCCGAGCTGCATCTCTAGCTGCCGGTTTCCCAGCGTCTGTCCCTGTCCAATGCATCAACAGGTTCTGCTCAAGTGGGCTTATGGCCATCACAACCATTGCGAACCAAATCCGAAGTGGCCAAATTGAAGTCGGTCTCGCGGTTGGAGTGGAGAGCATGTCTGAGAAGTATATATTATCATCCCGTCCTGCCCTGCACAGAATTGATGTAACCGATCCACAGCCCTGACAAAGGAGGACCGCAGCAGAGTGAACTCATTTCCGAGAACGCCGCCTCTCGTGATTGTTCCAAGCCCATGGGCTGGACAAGTGAAAACGTTGCTGAAGAATTCATCGTCACGCGCGCAGAGCAGGACCGCTTTGCAGCCCTCTCGTTCCAACGAGCCGAACACGCTCAGAAGTCTGGATACTTTGACAAGGAAATAGTCCCCTTCACTGTATATCAAAAAGACTCGAAAACTGGTGAACGCACGCCTGTCGTCGTAACCAAGGACGATGGTATCAGACCTGGCACTACGGCAGATAAGCTGGCTGAAATCAAAGCTGCATTTCCTCAATGGGGCAACGCGACAACGACAGGAGGAAACGCCAGTCAAATCACGGACGGTGCTGCAGCAGTCCTGATGATGACCAGAAAGAAGGCGGAAGAATTGGGGTACACGGTTTTGGGAAAACATGTCACGACTGCCGTCGCGGGACTGCCTCCGCGTATCATGGGAATCGGACCTATATATGCTATCCCGATGGCCTTGAAGAGCTGTGGGATCACTCAGGACGACGTCGATCTCTATGAGGTAAGATATGCACCGGATGATCTGCTCTTTGTCTAACATGGACTGTAGATAAACGAGGCTTTCGCTTCTCAGTGTGTTTACGTCCTGCGTACATTAGGACTTCCAAGGTATGTTCCCTGGTGCACACTTAATCCCCCTTTGCTGAAAAGACGCTTTTTAAACTAGTGATAAAGTACGTACTTCCTTTTACCGGTGTGAAGTTTCGTCTAATTCGTCACATAGGTCAATGTAAACGGGGGTGCAATTGCTCTGGGCCATCCCCTAGATGAGTAGAAACCTCTTTCATGCTGAGGTTGTCCTGAATCTTTTTGCCCTATACGTTGCACAGGAGCGCGTCAGGTAGCTACTGGATTGAACGAGCTCGAGCGTAGGCAAGGCAAGGTGAGGATAATCTATTTCAACTGATATTCTCTTTCTCATGCCGTCAACCTAGATCCTCGTCACATCGATGTGTATCGGAACAGGAATGGGCGCTGCAGGTGTATTCGTACGCGACTAAGTAATGAAGAGAAATTGTATTTTTATCGACTGTAATGAATTGTTAGGATTATTCAATTCTTCGAGCCTCGCCCAATCGCTTGGCCAAGTCTTGAGCATATCCGCACATGGTAAGAGTTGCTTTAAACATAAGCAATCAGTAGAGAGACTGAAATATGAGACTGAACAAGGCCACTCACGGTTCCACGATCCGGAGGAAGGAAATAATGCGCCACCGGTCACACAAACATTGCTGCAACCTCTGGGGCCATATTGTGGGCCGACTGATGCTTGTTTATCTATCTCGGGGTCGTCACTCATGTAGAGGGTCGAAGTCTCGTGAACTACGCCGGGGATATGAATACTCTCTTCTTTCGGCCGTTCTTTCCGCCAACTAGCAGATGAATCATGCCAGTATTCAAGATCGGCAGCCCTGTCATCTGCCATGACCTTGATTGCATCATATCTGTGGATGTACAATTGGATTGTACTTGTTGCTCATGAAGTTGGTGGAAACAACGTACGTAGCTTCGTCCATGATGTTCCAGAGCACCTTGTCGTCCTGAGATAAATCAACTTGCAGACGAATGTTTGTGGTCACATCTGGGTTCTTCAGGTTTTGCTTTATCCAAGAATGCGTGTTAGTCTCGGATAATTCTCCCAACGTCGCGCACACTGATTTTGATCACAGTTAGTCAGAGAGACGTGTAGATAGAGTGTAAGACGAACCCAAGACGATATGACGCTCGGAATTCGCCAACTGTGCTCCGTAGCAGCGGCAGCATAATCGGGACGCAACCTCCCAGCATCTTCAGCATCCGTTTCAGGATGAGGTGAGTGAATTGCCGTAACTTGGATGTGATATTGGTGCTGAGTTTTAGGGACCATCCCAGCAACATAAGTTGCCCCAATCTCGAGATGTTTCTTGAAGCCGTCTTGACCAGACTCGGCGGTAATAGGGAAGCGAGCGGCAATGTGAGTGAGGAAGTGACCACTGAGGTGGGTGCCAGCACGATCTTGAAGGACATCTCCGAGAGAGTTCATCAAGATGGTGGTGGCTGGTATGGCGCCTGTTGCAAGAATAATGTTTGTCTTGCCTTGAGGGAAACAAAGGGCACCGCGAGACGTGTGAAGGATGTTTGCGCGGTGTTTACGGTCTTCGGGGTCGACCTCAAAGCGTTGGACCACGGTGTCGGTGGCAATCATGAGAGGACTGCCTTCCCCTTTACTTCGCCAGATGACGTTGACGGTCGTAGATTTTTAACAATGGCCCAGGGGTGGAGAATTCATTGAAAACGGTTTTGGAGAGGGAGGTGGTCATGCCCACAGCGAGTCTAGCAGATTCTGCAGAGTCGGCGTGTCGAATTTTACCAGCTTTTACACCAGCTTTAAACCTCTCGTCGATATCTTCCTGAAGTTTTGCGAAGATGGGATCGTCGAGCTTGTCTGTGGGGGTGACATGCAGAAGTTTCCCGACGTCAGTCCAGAACTCTTCCTGTGAGGCAGTTTCGAGCATCATCTTTGGGAAACCTCGCATGAGCTCAAGAGTTGGACGAGGACACCAAGCAGACCAAAAAGTACTGTGCCCGCCGAAGAAGGGACAGGATCCGTGCATGTACTATTAAAGGTATTAGACGAGCTATAAAAAATGAAGGATAAGTAGGAGGCTAACCTTGAGCTCGCTATTGAACGTTTTGGAACTCAATTGCCAGGGAAAGGTCTCCGAAGGGCCTCCAAGAACGAGCTTGAAAGGAAGAGGAAGATTCTGTTGTATGTGTTACTATACGGGTGAGTGTTAGATACTAGAAAGCGCCGACCTGGAAATGCTCAAGGAGCCAGAAACCTTGAAGATAAAATAATGAGACAAGATGATGTACAAACACCAAAAACCGCCTCACCTCCTCTTTCGAGAACAAGGATCTTCCTCCGAGGATCTACCTTGAGAGCTGTATCGATATACGCCAATGCACAAAAGCCGCTCCCGACAACAACGTCGTCGAACTCGCCATGATCTACGGAGAGTCAGATGACTATTGTCCAAACAACAATTATTTTACCAAGAATAGCACTCCAAGTCTGGTCATCTACAAAGTAATGGCTCGCAGTAGCGAACGCAGGTGTAGGAGATTGAATGCCTGGCTGAGGGAAGCCCCAAGCGTTCGCAAGGACATTGGGTGCGTCAACAGCAGATAAAATGGGTGGCTTTCCAACACGATGATGAAAGGATGGAAGGGTAGAATGCGCGGTTTTGAGATAATCCATGGTGATTGTAGCAGAAGTTAGACGGTATCTGCTGCTGCTGATAGTAAATATGTCCGCATGCTCTGAATACTTATACTCAGTGACGCCGGCAATTCCACCTCGCCATACGGTAGCTTCGTGCAGGAGTTCCTCAGATTTGATGGTCCTCCGAGCCCACAATATACCAAAGTAGGAGAAATCAGATCTCCAATCTTTAGTTCTGCGTCAGCTGAGTAGATGCTTGGCAGCGGTGTTTGCAGGTACCGAGGTCGTCGTAGCTCGAAGCATCTTTTGCACGACAGCATTTCTATCATTCCGGCTGTCATTGCGAAAGAAGTCGACGCGTTGATATACAGTTAACTATGTCTGTATAGTTTATCTGTCTGGCGCATTCGGGTTCTATTGATCGCAGTCGACCTGGCAGGGCGTGTGAGACTATGACCATCTCAATAAAAACACCTTCCTTCAAGCGTTGATATGGATCTTATCGATCTGCTCTAGTTCTGCACAATTAGGTCTAATTCTCAATCCGAGAAGATAGCATCTATCAGCGAGTCAGCGCTTAGAGCTTTTTAATGCGGGGCTCAAGTAGTAGGAATAGACTCACTGTTGAACATCAACATGATTCCTACTCGGTAGACAGGACTCAAAATGGACTAGACGAGATGCCAATTCTTTGGCAAGGCCTCCGGGTTTTCAAGTTTTTTTTAGAGGAACATATGGGAGCGGTCAAGCTCGTCATTTCACCCTGCGCTGGAGTTCGTGAGGAGTACACACTCGCTCGATTCTCTTCTTTACGGCATTAAATATGGGCGTGATCGTCATCAGGGAAGCAAGGGAGTAACAAGGGAAGGAATAGGATTGCTCTTGGATAGTTGTAATATATCCCACACAAACTTTGCGATGAGATTGAGCACCGGAATAGTTCGCTATAGATGTTCAGGGAGAAGTAAAGGAAAGCAACATCCTTGGGGGATCCGGAGATTACGGCGTATTGCATGATCCTGTCTCGGTACCACAGAATCGACGTGCTTAAGCGCCAGGAAGCTCCGTAGACGTGTGACTGGTTCGCGCTTGCTCATTGTAAGAAATTGGCCGCGTCTACGTGTTGCTTCTAAGTTTTAAAAAACTAGCATGGTAAACCGGCTTTATGGGAAGCTCGCGAAACTGCTTACTGTAAAGCCTGGCAGGGATTAGGCAGGGATATGTTTGTGGGTGCACTTTTGACCCCGACCGTATGCCGATCACGTGGAACGCGTAACGCACTTCAAGGTTGTGGATCCAGGTTGATCCACATCTAAATAAACAATGCAGCTACACATTCTCAAACTACATTCCTTCGTCCCCCTCCTGCTCCAGTACCTACATTTTCTATGGACCATTTCATGCTGCACACTTCCACTGATGGCTATATCGAGTCCGACATGATCCCATCTTACGTGTCCTCAGCGCTTATAACAAACACTATTGCTCACCCCAATTTCCGACCTGCCACTGCGATGCTAGTGCTCTTGTATGATAACTATTCTCCACCAGAACATCCATACATTCAAGCTTCCTCTGCCTACTCTGCAGGTTGTCCAGTCATATGCTCGGTCAGGCCAACTCGACTGTGCCTATACAAGATTCCTTCGATTCGGAGATATGTCTCCCCTGTGCCTTGTGGGGTACAACGAACTCGAAACCATGCATCACATCTTCGTTATCTGCCCATCGTTTGATCATCTTCGCAACGACGCAACAATGTCTACACGGAGATTGCTAAAATACTCCACAGCACGGATGTACCCTTATCAATCTGCTTGCCCCTGCCGCATCTCGTACGAAGGTTCTTTTCGGATGGCAAGCATTGGCTACGACATATCTCCCAATACTACCTCGGAGTCTTACCTCTTATTCCATCAGCTCTAACCGAAAAACCGCCACCGTTCCAGAGCAAGTGTCTCCAGACACGGCTATTACATACCTGGCATTCTGTTGCTATTCGTCTCATAGGCAGTATTTGGAGCGAGCAGGTACCAGAGATCAGCGAGCATGACTTATCTCGGAGGACTACCATTAAGTTCATGGAAACTCAATGTACCGCCATTTCTTATTGATATCATGCAAATGCCTTGAATAATGTTCTATCTAATTTACCTTACTTTAAATTTCCTTCTCACTTACCTGACGAGTCGACGAGGTTGACTGTAGTTTACTATGTTGTACCTGAGTTTGTATTAGCGGAGTCGACCAATGATACCTGTTTCAAGGTTTCGATTCGTTGACTTCCGTTCATCATCCCTCTGTTGCACACCCTCATCCCTCGTAGCCGTGACAGGATTGTCCCATCCTGAGGCATGTAAATTCATCCGGCTGCTTGTTTGCCCACGACTTACATGATTATGTTCGGGAGGGCACTCGGAATATTTGTCGGAACTGCTGCTGAGTTTCCCGGTCATCTTCTGAAGTTTGTTCTCACGAACGTGTCGATAATACGGTGAACAGATAAGGCATGCATTGCGCGACTCTTCTCCCGAAAGCGGGGAGTAGGGACCGTACCACTAGTATTAAAAAATACCGTTTCAGCAAAAATGATTAACAGCGCCCCACGAACATACCCTATTATTTTATGCCGTCGTCCCAGGTCTGATCCAATCATCCTTATTTACGACAACAGGCATGCGTTCACCAGTTTTCGAGTCTTTCGGTGGAGGTGACCGTTTCCTTGTCAAAGTATCCAGACATCTAAACGTGCTTGGCTCGTTAGAACGAAAGTGTTGCATCCGGTCCTGCTCTTCACGCGTGACGATGAATTCTTGGACAATCGCTCGTGCAGCTCATAGGCTTGGAATAGTTACGAGAGGCGGTGTTCTCGGAAATGAGTTGGCTCTGCTGCGGTGCACCTTTGTTGGAAGGAAGGAAGGAAGGGTTGGGACTGTGAATCAGGTTTCATCAATTTAGAGTCTGCGTAGGGCATGACGGGATGATGATATATACGTCTCAGACATGCCCTCGACTCCGATAGCGAGACCCACTTCAATTTTCCCGCTTCGGAGTTGGTTTGCAATGAGTGTAATGGTGATAAGTCCGCTGGAGCAGGTCCTTAGGCGCATTTCATGGGGACAGACTACGGGAAACCGGCAGCTGAACATGATATGACAATGCATCCGACACAGATGTCGCCGACCAGAGCCGGGTCGATTTTGAATTGCTAAATTACTTGCTGTATGCTGTTGAGTTGAACATCTCCAACATGAGTCAAGTTAGTGCGTCCTATATCAGGCGTGATGAATCTACAGGACATCTAAGGCCGAAATGACCGGGCGTGAATGCTCTGGACCATCCCCTAGACGAGTAGAAATCGTCGGTTGAATGTGCATGGGAATTGGAATGTTACTGCAGGTGCATTCCGACAAATTCGTACGCGACATATACATAATGGAGAGCGAAATTCCATTGTATTTTTATCGTGAGACTGTGTAATAATAGCTCGAAACATACTATTAATAGCTCGGTGCAAATTTTATCCGACTTCGCAACTGCGCTTCGATGGTCTAATTCCCACGCCACTGGGGAAGGGACCGAGGCCACCTGTCGACCACCATCTTCTTCCCTTCCATCTACAGCTGGCCTTTTAGGCTGTTCCAAGCGTCGCCCTCGCAAATTTTTTACTTCAACCTTGTTAACGTCTTTCGTTACATTCCTCTCTTTTTTCTCTAGCTTTTCTTCGCCGGGATGGCCAACTATAATGCCGTCCAAAACAACGGCAACCATCCTTATGGTGCAGGCGACCCATACTACAACGAGTCTACTGGCTTCATAACGCCCGTTTCTGCTGCAAAAAAGAAGACCAGCAACTGGATTAAGTTCGGTATCCCTGTCGCCGTCCTTGTCATCGTCGGTGCTGTAGTCGGAGGCGTGGTCGGCAGCCGTTCCTCCAAAAGCAGCAGCAGCAACGACGCTTCCAGCTCGAGCAGCACCAACTCTGCAGCACAAGCCAGTGCCGCCAGTGCCGCCGTCACTGCCAAGAACGACATCGGCATATACGCCACCGCGACGAATAGTGAATTCATGGTTCCCTTATACCCCTCTACTGTACGTTCCTTTATCTCTCGACACGCCGCCCGCTCACCAAGTTCTCAGACTAATGCAGCAGCATTCACTACCCCCACCTTTGTTGATACCTCCAGTGCTTCAAATGCATGGCCAAAGGATTCTTTCAGCCCATCAAGCCCTAGCGTTACTTCTGTACGAAGTGATCGCCCCCGACTCATCGCTCCGGCGTACAAATGGCAGGCCCTTCCAACCCTCATAGCCAATGATCCCTACCTCAAATCCTGGAACGAGACCATCTTTGGGAACGCTACGGCCTATTACAGCTTGGATCCTGTTGTTTATCATATGGACGGTGACAGTGGTATCCTTGACAATGCCCGCGAGGTCAAAATGAGAGTCAAGGCCTTCGCCTATGTCTACCGCATGACGAATGACACCAAGTGGGTCGACCGTTGCTGGGAGGAAATCCAAGTATGTATTTTGTTGAGCCTTTTGCAGCATTTCTCATTTTTTCCCATCAGAACGCCGCTGGCAATGGGTCCACCTCGTTCGGTCCTACTGACGACAAGTGGAACACGGGCCATTTCCTTGATACAGCCGAGTTCTCTTCTGCATTCGCCATCGCCTACGATTGGCTTTACGATGTGTGGACCGACGATCAGAAGACCCAGATGCGGTATACCCTCAACTTGTACGGTCTGGGTCCCGGTGTTGCAGCATATAACGACCCTACTGTCTACACCGGATGGTGGAGGACCAACACCACCGGCAACTGGAATTGTGTGTGCAATGCCGGTTTGACGATGGCCTCCCTTGCCATCTTAGGTGACGACACTACGACCAATGCAGAGACACTTCTTGGTCTTACCATCGACAATGCCTTGCAAAATTGTGCACAAGCCGTCACCGACGATGGCACATGGGCAGAGACCGCTAATTATTGGTACTTTGGTACCACTGGTCATGCCGAGATGTCTTCAGCATTGCTGACGGCCACCGGTTCTGACTATGGGCTGCTAGATAACAATGTCGACTTCAAGAAGACCAGTGACTTCCACATGTATGTCTTCGGACCAACCTCGCTGTTCGATTGGGGTGATCATGGGCCGAATAAATTTTCCTCCACTGCCAACTCCATCATTTGGTACGGGACTTATTTCGATGAACCAGTATACACCCTCTTCCAACGTGAGCAGCACGATGTGCCCGAGCCGTGGAGCATGTTCTGGTATGATCCCACCGTCGTTGGGGCATTCTGGGATGGAAAGCCATTGGATTCCTTCTTCGATAATCAGCTTGATCAGTGGGTGTCGATGAGGAGCAGCTGGACGGATATCAATGCTCTGTATGTTGCCATGAAGGCCGGAAAGAACCAAGGTCACCAGACCCACAACGATCTAGATGTGGGCGACTTTGTTCTTGACGCTTTAGGCACGAGATGGGCGGGAGAGCTGGGATCTGGAGATTATTTGTCGACCAACTACTTCAGCAATGATTCGCAGATAAGTGACCGGTGGAAATATTACAGAAAGATGACGGAGGGCCAAAACACCATTTTGATTGGCAAGACCAACCAAGATGTGTTGGCTCTGCCAACTATCCTCAAATCTGGGACGTCGAACACGACGCAGGGCTCGAGCACAGTGCTTGAAGTTGACAGTGATTCAACTGCGTTCTGGGTGGCTGACACGACTAGTGCCTATTTCAATGCGTGGGTGATCATTCTTCTGTCCCCTTTTTGCCGGTTCTCAAACAGGTTTTAGAACTTCGGTAAAACGAGGTGTACGGATGCTCAACAAGCGCAAGCAGGTTTTGGTTCAAGATGAGGTCACGTCGACAGCTGATATCCAGTGGAGGATGCACACCAATGCAACAGTAACAACGGATGGGTCGAAGGCCACACTGGTTCGTGATGGCAAGACGCTGGAGGTATCTATTCTCAGTCCCAGTGGTGCGACCTTTACGACGTCGGCCGCAACACGATTTGACACGGATCCCACTCCACCCGACCCCGACCAAGCGAATCCAAACATTACCGTAGTGATTATTGAGCTTAGTGCGGGAACGAACAATATCCAGGTTTTGTTCAACCCGCAGTGGAATGACGGCACAACTTTCGTGACACCTTCCTCTGTCGACCTCGACAACTGGTCTTTGACGAGTCACAATTAACGCTTTACTACCTACTTTACCCTTATGATTGGAACCTTGTGGTTATAATTTACTTTATACCAACGGACATGAGCGGACTTGTAGGGGAGCTTGTACGACGAATGTATTTGTTATCCCCTGAAAGGAGTATTTGTCGGTGTTATTATTGTGGCGCGGTTCCCCTGGCAGCGAGGCCGAGAAGGGCGTTGCCATTTATTATTGTCCACACACTTCGAGCATCCGATTCCTTCACGACACTCTTTTCCACCTCCCACCACCTAGAAGGCCATTAAGGCCTACTGAGAGAGCATTGATTGTCTTTTTCAACTTTGGGGCAGTGCAGAGCGGATTGAATTTCATACGTACGTTCGTCGTCTTTTTTCTCAGCCATCCCCGTCGTTACTGGCTATTTCGTTCGTTTTTGTGTGCGGTATTGACTCCTTCCTAGCAGGATAAGGACCTTCCTGTCTCTTGTCAATCCTGCATATCCGCCATGTCCTCAATAAGATTGCATAAAATCGCTACCTTCACGCTCGTTATTTGCTTCGTCCTCGCCCTTGTTGTTCCTTCAGAGGCCAGTAGCCATGCTGGGGTTGTTCGCCGTGACCACGAAACTCTGAACAGGATGATGCGCAAGCGCGCCCCAGCTCCTCAGGAGAACGGTGGCGCTGCTAGCGTTTCCGCTGCCGACACCGCCTCACCCAGTACCCAGAGTACATCCCAGGCCCAGAGTCAGCCGACATCCTCTTCTACCACTTCGTCGCATTCAAGCATCCCTCCAACCACTACAACCACCCCGACATCGATCTCGACTCCCCCGGTCAGTATTCTAAAAGGTTATCTAACTATATTAACAAAAATGACATAGACAACGTCAAATACCCCAACTTCTACCAGTTCGACTAGCTCGGCCACGTCGACCAGCAGCTCTAGCAGCACCAGCAGCTCATCTGTCTCCACCACCTCTTCGTCCTCCTCGACTACTTCTACATCCTCCACCTCCACTACCTCTGAATCTACTTCGAACACTGAGCAGACACAGCAGCAGCAAACCACCCAGGATGCTGCTTCTGTCACTCAAGGTGATGCAGGCAATACTTCGCATTCTACTATCACGAGGACTGCCTCAGTCGACGAGACGGCCTCTGCTGCTTCCGCCTCTTCTTCAGCTGCGGCTAGCGGTAGCACTTCTACTTCTACCAAGACTGCCGCAATAACCGCTCTCATCGTCGTTGCTTCGTCTGTTGGTGGTATCGTCATCCTATGGACCATCTTCCGTAAGTGGAAGCTGGGCCGTTCGTCCCACTTCGACAAGCGTATGCAACCTATTGACTGGCAGCCTACGACCGGCGATGATGGCGGCGTTATCGGCCACCATCGCGCTACGTCAGACACGTCGTCTTTCCATTCCGGTCTCAACCATTCCAACAGTCTTTCAGGACGCAGTTATAACGCCGCATCTGAGTCCGGACACGGACACGGGGAATTGGGGCCTCTCCCTGAGCACGATTTCACTGCTCCCCCTGCTAACCTTGCTCCCGTTGGTGGCTATGCAGATCTTGCTCGTGGACCTAGCCCTCAGCCTGAGATGCAGGAGACCTTGGCGCGCGGTCCCAGCATGACGAGGCCCGTCTATGATGTCGGTGTTCCCCTCCATCACCAAGTGGGGTATGGTTCCCAAGACGCGTATGATTACAGCGGTGGCGTCCCAACACGATATTGAGGATCAAGTGCGGTACCGATGTTACAGTCCCGTGAACTTATGACGTTTCCGACGTTCGTTTATCCCTCACAATCTTTTGGTAAACACACGCCGCTGGGTTTTTTACGGCTTTTTCTTGTTACTTTTTTTTTGTCACGTTAAGCGGGTTGCAAGGACGCTGTACCTTTCACTTCTTAGCTGGTATACCCAAGCTCCGTTTTTGTGTTACATGATTTTTCTGTTCAATCCATGTATCACTCGTATGGCTTGCGTCTCTTTACAATCATATGATATGGCGAGTCACTAGATTTGAGCTTGAGCGCTTGAGCAGTTTGTAAGTTGTTTCATGTTTGACAGGTGTATCGATTTTTTTCATCAGTAGTCTACGAGCGTTTCGGTTGTCAACATGTCAACGCTTCAGCGCTCAGCATTATACTGCATTACTATGCCTGGGTTCAGATGATCGGGATTAGTAAGAACTGAGCTGCATTGCCGTTTTGTGTGGTCTTAAGTCTGACATTTTCCATTGTGATATACAAATACACCTTAGTCCACCACGGGACGCGTCAGTTTTGCCTAATGGTGTGTAGGCATATTAACAGATGCTCGGGTCCCAGCGGCGTCCTCAGCTCTCCAGAGGCTGGTCGTAGTCTACTTTCCTTTAGAACGGGATATAGAAGGGAAACAACGATCACTAGACATACCTTGTTCTGAGTGTAGAAATTGATACCGCTACACAGATTCAATGATCTTTTCTCCACCAAAAGGAAATGCCCTTACCTTTTACCATAGAAGCCTATGTCGCCCAATGCGCTTCCCTGGTGTAGCATCCACGTGTAAGTTCGGAGACGTTGGTGAAGATGAAAAGTATATGTCGTACCTTGTTTCCACTCCAAGCAAACATAGGCAATGGCACAGGGATCGGAACGTTGATACCAAGTTGACCGACGTTGACCTCGGATTCGAATTTCCGTGCTGTTGCTCCTGACTGGGTAAATATTGCCGCACCATTTCCATACCGATTTGAATTGATGATATCTAAGGCATCGTCAAGCGTGTCGGCCTTCACAACCACTAAGACAGGTCCGAAGATCTCTTCCCTATCGCGATAGTCAGCAATATACAGAAGTACCGATACATCGGAGATACTGACTGGTAGCACTTCATCGTGGTGTTAACTTCGATTACTGTAGGGCCAATGAAGTTTCCATCAGGATATCCAGGGACTTGGATAAGCCGTCCATCAAGGTGGATTTCCCCCCCCTGCTCCTCAGCTGATGATATGAGACCTGTTACCCGATTCTTTGCAGCCGGAGAGATCAGAGGACCACTAGATCAACGTTTGAACATCAGGAAATATGATAAGAAGAGAAAGGCACTGAACAGGTCTGCCCCACGCTCAAAGCCACCGTCGACCTTGAGATTCTGAGCGCGCTCCACGAGCTCCGGTAACCACGATTGTGATTCTCCGACGAGCAATGCTAAAGAAGGTCAGATTGTCAAAGAAGAGAATGGGTTATTTTGAGGCCGATAACCTACCGACAGAGATGGCCATGCATCGTTGACCAGCGGCTTCGAGAATCAATGACCAAGTCTAAGGTCAATTGCTATGTTACATACCTCCGAATGCGGCGCCAATAATCGAATTGAGAGCCAGATTTCTGTTAGCTATCAGAATAAAGGATTAAACAAGATAATTAACCCCCGATCATGGATTACACTCACCATCAGGCATGACAATAGCGTGGTTCTTGGCGCCCATATTAGCCTTGTGAAATGGGTGAGCATGCAAGCATCAGATGAGACAAAGTTAGACACGTACCTGAACGCGTTTACCATTTTGTGTTCCCCTACATCATCATGAGGCATAACATGAAATGCAGAACGAATAACCAAACCTGTCATAGATGTGCTTTCCAGCTCTGTCGCCTCCAACAAAGCTAATAGCCTTAATAGCAGGATGGTCACATATAGCATTCACCGTTGGGACACCTCCGTGAACGATGTTTAGAACACCAGGAGGAAGACCTTGAGGAAGGATTTAAGCGGACTTGTAAAGACTTTTGTAGTTATACCAACCAGCACGCTGGCATAGCTCAGCTATAATCATAGCGGCGCCGGGGTCGCGTTCCGAGGGCTTCAGGATCAAAGTGTTACCTGTGACGGCAGCCATGGGAATTGTCCAGAGAGGGATCATTCTACATATAAGCGCGTCATTCGCTTTTGATTTCATAAGAACGCGTGATAGGTCGCTTACGCTGGGAAGTTGAAGGGAGCAATGCTTGCACACACGCCTAGAGGTACTTTCCGTACTTCTGTGTCCATATCTTTGCTGACTGTATCAAACATGCTGGTCAGATGTGAAGGACAGCGAGTGTAGAAGAAAGACGACCTTCTATCTTCTCACCCAGAAGGGTAGATGTGATACCGATCGCTGACTCCACGACTTGCAACCCGCGAAGGAGGTCGCCATGAGCATCTGGAGGTGAGACGTTAATTCGTTTCCCCGCAATAGTTGATGTAACGGGCCTGGAAGCGTCTTTCCCTGCTCAAGTACGATACTGCTGGCAACAGCATCTGCGTTCTGGCGAAGCAGGGATTGAAGCCTTCAAATAAGAGCTCATGAACAAGTAGGATAATAGACGCGGTGAGATCAATAGTACTCTATAGCGAAACGTTGACGTCCAAGGATACTAGTTCGGCTCCACGTTCTATAAGCTTCCGAAGCTGCGTCGACGGCTTGTTCAAATTCTGCACTGGTCGTTTGGGGGACGCGAGATACCAACGTTTGGGTCGCCTAGAAGGCAATAAGCATGGACTTAATGGGTAAGAAAGATACGTACAGGGTCGAGAACATCAATCCACTCCGAAGACTTGCTTTCGACGAACTGGCCCCCAATGAAATTCTTGGTGGTGCCTCCGGCAGCACTTGTTCCCTTCCATTCCGAAGACAATTGTTCTGCTTTAGGAAGAGCAGCAGCGCTGAGAGCGCTTAGAGCAGACGAGGAACTGAAGGCACGAGCACGGGTGATGCAACGAAGAGATTTTGCTGGTGACAGCATGATGGGCGTCGGTAAGTAGGAAGTGGAACAACCCACCGGTTAATCGAACCGCGGCCGGGTCCTTGCAGGAAGTAAATCCTACATTTACCGGAACTCGGCACGGGAGTCAGTATGCGCACGTGACCATTGGAAATGGAATTTTTTGCAGCCAACTGCTCTGCAGGAGCCCGCAGGTCGAGCCAATCGTCATGAACGGCTACCACCAGTATCCCAAGGACACCAACGCCATGCAGTTCAACAATGGTCACGTCAATAGCTTCAACACCAATAGCTTTCCTTCTTCTAGTTCAAATCCGTACCCCGATTTTCAGTCGTCGGCAGCGTCCAACCAATACGCGAATAATATGGACATGAGGCAGCCACTTTCGCAGTCGGGCCACGGAATGTCTAACCAGAACCAGTGGCCTTTATATTCGCAGAATTCGATGACCCCAACCCAGATGCACAATCAGCAACCGCCTCAGCAGCAATTCAACTTGCCGTGGTCGGGCCAAATGCAGAATCAGTCTTTCACGAACGGTGCAGGGGGCATGGGTGTGGGCATGAATGGTTTCAATGTGTCCTTTCTTCCACAACAAGTCCTTCATGATGCAGTGGCCAACTCTGCACCTGTTCAAAAGTCAGATGAAGACTTGCTCTACAGAGCCTTGATTTCGTTCCATACCAAGAACGGGTCATACAAGGATGCACTGAACAGTCTTCACGGGGTGAGTCCCTTTATATTACCTCTAATCTACGCGTCATCATGGAATTTTTAGAGAAATGGCCACTCTGCGAGTCTGTGGAAAGACTACTATCTTGATCATAAATTTCGAATAGACCGCGATATCAGCGTGTATATCAACTCTCACAACCCCCAGATGAACTACCAGCGACCGCAAGTTAAAGTCGTAACTGCAAAGAAACCTTCGATGGACAGCTTCAAGGTCGAATCGTCGCCTGTGGCTTCGTCTTCGACCCTTCCCCGTCCCAGCGTGCAACAAGGTCGACAGCAAAGCCGGCAGCGTAAATCAAGTACGCCTGTGTCTGCGACATCCACAGTTCCTACAATTGGTCGTCGCAGCACCATTAATAGTCTTACGACCCACACTGCCGTCTTTGACCGACATCTGCCTCCCCCTCACGCGGATCTCAAGATACCTGACCCTCCTTCTCGTTCCCCCACTCCTCCCACTAGAGTTGTTCCCCAAGGCCGTGGAAATAAATTCACACCTGAGGATAAAGATTTTTTCCTCAAATTCATTCTGCGACGACTGAAGGAAGATCCGAGCTTATCACGCAACGATCTATGTGAATTACTGTCAGAAAAGGCTCGTATTTGCTGACTTGATATTTCTTACACGTTCATGCTGAAAGTTCACATAGGCACCTCACCATAGTAGCCAGTCCTGGTATTCATACTGGTCAAACAATCACGATATGCCGGATAAAATTCTTGCAGCTGCTCGAGGTGACTCGCTTACTGATGAAGAAGAATCTGAAGAGGAGAAGAAGCCTTCGACTCGTCCTCGTCCTAAGTATCGGGACTTGACTACCTCAGAAGAGGAGGACGACGATGAAGAGGAAGAGGAAGAGGAGGAAGAGGAGGATGCGGAAGGTGACGACGATATCGAGGAAGAAAACGATGATGATCTCGTGATACCGCCTTTTGACGAAAGCGCGATGGGTCCCAAAGGTGGCCCGTTCACCGAAGCAGATCTAGCAATTACTGCAAGACATATTGCTATCCTTTGCTGATTTTGGGGCGGTAAGTTTTCAAGAGAAATGGGTGCCTTTTGGTGAAAAGGTCGGGCCTAGTTTTTCTTCTTTTGTCAATGGTTCCCAACTCTATGTTTTTGCAGTATACGCAAAGATCGCCAAAGGCATGGGCAGAATACTATCGTCGAAACGAGAATGGTATGGCCATAATTTGGTTTTCTATCTGCGACTAACACAACTGCCACTAAGCTCTTGAGAGGCTCGCTCGGAAAATTCGAAGACAAAATGAAGCAAATGGGCAATCTAACGTCCAGGCAACTGGTAAGCGCAAGCTTGACTCTGAAGGTGATGAGGGATCTGCAGAGCGCCTAAAACATGCTAAGATCGAATCTTGACTTGATAATTTCTTTTGTATCTGTGGCTTGTGGGCCAGTTTTTTTGCTCTGGACGTTGTAATCCACCCTAGTTGCTTTTTTGATTGCTTTGACGTTTATCCTTCAGGTTATCACGTTGTATTACGGAGGCCTGGACCTTCCACTGTACGGTATAATAACTAATTTATAGCACTTACTATTGACGCCATATTTCTATCCCTTTTTTTCAATGTACATACAGTGAATATGAGAGGTGTTAATGTCGGGGCCCGCCACGTGCATCGATAAGTGATATATTAGGCAGCCAGGGTCTGGGTATAGCAACCATCTTCATTGCTTCGCTCACCTTGTCTTTCTCTCTCACGCTCTCGCCGCCTTTCTCATTACCATGGATGAAGAATATGATGTGCGCAGACCGTCACTCAGTAACCCGACCCTCCAATTAACCCTTCCAAACAGATCATTGTGCTCGGTACAGGATTGACCGAATGTATACTTTCGGGTCTGCTGTCTGTCGAGGGCAAGAAGGTCCTACATATGGACAGGAATGACTATTACGGCGGCGATAGTGCGAGTTTGAATCTGACCCAGGCAAGTTTTCCTGCAGAGCGCGAGGTGAAACATCAGTGACGGTGATCCCCTAGTTGTATCGCAAGTTCAGACCCGACCAGAGTCCTCCCTCTGAGCTTGGACGCGACCGTGACTATGCCGTGGACCTCATTCCCAAGTTCATCATTGCATCTGGCGAGCTCACCAGGATCCTTGTTCACACCGATGTTACTCGCTATCTGGAGTTCAAGCAGATCGCCGGTAGCTTCGTCTACCGCGAGGGCAGGATTTCCAAGGTTCCCAGCACGGAGATGGAGGCCGTTCGGAGTCCTCTGATGGGGCTTTTTGAGAAGCGGCGCGCCAAGAAGTTCTTTGAGTTCTTGCAGAACTGGAAGGATGACGATCCGGCTACTCACCAAGGTAGGTTACGCAGGTTGTGTATTTCCTTCTCTTTCTGAATGCTCGAATTCAGGTATTAATCTTGACAAGGATACGATGAAGGCAGTGTACGACAAGTTTGGCCTGGAGCCTGGAACACAGGATTTCATTGGACACGCCATGGCCCTTTATTTAGATGACGAGTCAGTAGTTGCTCAATAATCTTTGATCGTTTCGCTCACTTTATATTTAGCTACATTACAAAACCAGCACGCCCAACTTATAACAGGATCGTACTTTACACGTCCTCCATGGCCCGTTACGGAAAATCCCCATATATCTACCCCTTGTACGGTCTGGGCGAATTGCCGCAGTCCTTTGCCCGTCTCAGTGCTATCTATGGAGGCACATACATGCTCGACAAGACCATTGATGAAATCGTTACTGATCCGGATGGCAACTTTGTTGGTGTCACCAGCGGCGGGGAGACAGTGAAGGCTAAGCAAGTCATCGGCGATCCAAGCTATTTCGGTGCAGGAAAGATCTCAGAAGGAGGCAAAGTTCGAGTGATAGAGGAACACAAAGTTATCCGAGCCATCTGTTTCCTGAAGCACCCTATACCCGGTACCGACGACAGCGACAGTTGTCAAATCATCATCCCTCAAAATCAGGTTGGAAGGCGAAACGGTACGAGCTGGATTTTCTATTGAACATTCGACATTGATGCTCCTGATAGATATCTACATCGCGATGGTTTCTTCTACTCACAACGTTTGTGCAAAGGACGTTTATGTAGCTATCGTTAGCACCATCGTTGAGACAGACAAGCCCGAGCTTGAGATCGCCCCTGGTCTGAAACTTCTCGGTCCTATTCATGACAAGTAAGTATCATTTTTGTGAGAGGTTACATATCTGATTTTTCAATGCATAGATTCGTCGACATCACCCCCCTGTACACACCAACCTCTTCAGGTCAAAGCGACAACATTTTCATCACACGTTCTTATGACGCTACCTCTCATTTCGAGACTGTGGTCGAGGATGTTCAAGATGTTTGGAAGCGCGTCGTGGGCTCCGATCTTGTTCTCAAGAAGCGAGAGGTCGAAGTATCGAACTAATTCATAATGAAACTTCTCTTTCAATGTTTGTTCTCATTCAGGAATCTAAATAAATTCATTGTACTTTTTGGTCGCATACAATCAATGTCCGAGGCCTTGTAGACCCCTATGTACCTCCATTCACCACCTTGACCCAAGCTCCTCACAGCAAGGAATTCATTCAAAAGAATGCATTCATATCAAACCCTGGAACCTTCACGTCCTGCTTCGCAGACTTCATCAAGTTTCCTAGCCCAGCCTTCCTAGCAAAGAAGTCACCTTCGTCTTTGATGACCTCCTCCTGGATTACAGGAGGCACTTTGGGGCCAACGCGTTCTGGAGAAGCTGTTCGCGTGGGAGGTAAGGACATAATATCCATGTCGATCATTATTGATGATCGACGCCGTAAACCTGGTTCGAAAGCAAATCGGGAACGACGCGATGTTGTCGGGCTCGGCGGAGAAATGTCATCTTTACTGCTTTCAGCCTGGTAGTCGCCGTTTATGAGGAGAGGGGCTGGGCGATCAAACTCCCAAGGACCGCACAAGGTCCAGTGCGAGAACATGGCAACCTGGATAACATCAGTCTTTGAAATAGATCTAACTTAAAGGAATGGACCCACCCATTCTACAGAAGACGCGAGCTGATCTGTAACACGAAATTGAATTCGGAGCTCCCGGATATTTCACTAGTGCCCTTCGCTGCTTGTAGAGTCTTAGACCGTAGCTGAGAGAATAGAAGGGCTAGGCTTGGATCATCGTAGTGAGGCTCGCCGATATCAGTGACTTGAATGTCAAGGGCACTAACAAGGTCTTGCAAAGGAGTCTAACTACATGATTAATCAAAGGCGAAACCATTACGGGATAACGGCACTCACTACAAGCACCCGAACGCTCAGGTCCCTTTTATGCAACAGCCAGAACGCCCAACTAGCAAGCCATCTGTTGCCATCTTTGAATGCTGTCGGTAACACCGTATTTTGTAAAATATCCAGGAATACAGGACCCTCATTGCTTTGCTCAACAGCGCGAGCTATAGCTATGGCTGTTTGAAAGTCCCCTAGCTGTTTTATACAGACATTGACAGCGTCCTTAAGAGACTGTCCCAATAGGAAGAAAGCAGCAGCATACTCTATCATCAACATCAGATGTAAGCAGCGATTGCGCAGTAAAGTACATACCAAAGCGGCGCTTGCCCAAAAGTGCGTAGGCATTCTTGAGTGCTGCTGTTTTCCATCGATGCTCAGAGAAATCATTGGACAAAAATTTGAGCATAAGGCCTTGCTCTTTATGCCACGCAGCTTGCCGCCACAAGCTATGCACCAACTTTACCTTTCCTAGGGCAAAATAAAACAGGGAGCAGGCCGTTGGATCCCGGTCCACTATGTACTCATTACGAGCGATATTTTCCATTTGTGTTTTCTAGCCATCGGATGAGATACTGTTGTTGATATTTGATCATAAGATACCATTACCAGCGTTTCCACAGAAGTCGTCCAGATAGATATGCCCAGGGCTCTGGCATCAGACCATCCCATCTTCCCGTTGCATGCAGCAATGGAAGCTTCCAACAGGAGACCATGACTCTCGCTATGAAACGCCCAAATCATATCCCGGTATCTGAGTCGCTCGCGCCGCCCTGTATTTCGAGGAATACCGCCCTTCGAAGCTGGGCTAGCCGGGGTTGACGCACGGCGATTCAGAATGTAAAATGATCGCATAGATATCAAATATCGTAACCCATTAGAATCCAGCGACCGACTCTGCTCGTCTATCTATGGCATGCGGTTTCAGCGCGGGGAGATCAGGAGGCGGACATTTATCACCTCTAATGTCGTCTGTATTAATACCAAGAGGTGTGCATGTTCGTTGGGGGTCAGATGGCGCAACGGACGATCTTCCAGTGATTCAATCAAGCGCATGATAAGAGACCTAGAAAATTCCTTCTCTTCACTGTGCAGTTTGAGTGATAGACTGCGAAGGAAACACAAAATAAACCTACTTATCATCCCCTAGATCTGGTCCATCGAACAATTGGGTGTATCGCTTCTTGTGTGAAGCTCTCTGTCCCGTAATCAGCACGCGTCCTAGCTGGACAAATTAGGAGCACACCTGCAGAGCATTCCCGGCCCGAAGAAAGCGTTCGACAGGGACAGTAGTGAAATCTCTCGGCGACTTTCCTGCCTCGACATCCCTTGCCAGATTGACAATGATGTCTTTGACCAATTCCACCTTTTCTGTCAAACAAACAATTAGCCGACTGCAAGATGTTTATATCAGTGGCATACCCCACAGAAGACACTGCAATAACATTTGAGGATGATAATCTTCTAATGGACCATTCTGCCGCGCCACATAATCGAAAAGGCTTTCATCACTGAGAGTACTCGTGATACTTCCTCTCGAGGAAGTCACATCTTGTCCGTACAAGAACATTTGATGGCCTGCCCCTAGCAAAAAGGACCCATTGGCCAGCCAAATGGAGTCGCTGATTGGATATGGGATGAAACTGGAGGCACAAGGTCAGCGAGGATACGAACAGCACATAATTTCGACTTTACCTCTGAATGTCAATCTTCCAACAAAGTGTCCATCCGGGTCCTTCATCGAAGTATGTCATTCTTTGCTGACAAAGAAGTTCTACGTGATGTAGAAATCCAACAGCCAAGATAGACTGCATATCTGGAGTGGAAGTCCAGTCGAGATCATTGATGGGTTCACTAAGCCTCCGATAAGTACCAACACAAGGCACCACAGAAGACGCGAAGTAAAGACCTGAACACCCTCCGATATTCTAGTCCAGAGGCAAATTCTGACTCTTTCGAGTCCCATATCGTCAATTCTTCTCCTTCTGGATTAGAGACGACTATTCAAAGATAAATCAGCAGGAGTATCAAATTAGCGAGATATGAACATACTCAGCGCTGTCTTCTTAGCGGAACTGCATTTCGCCCTTTTTATGGCTTTCTTGTTTGTCCTAACCGTGCTTGTGCAAACCCACGTCGAAGCTGTGGAGTGTTGCCTCCCGTTTAATCCGGCAGGAGATGCCCCGGAACCGTTCTCTTGTGGTACCCAAAATCCTAACTCTCCAACATCCGACACGCTGAGAAGTACATCATGTTCCATCCAAGGATGATCAAGACCCCAGGCCATGGGATCAACAGGGACAATCATGGCAGGAGGAGAAGATAGAGGAAGGGGACCATGGGAATGTAGGAAGAGGGCCGTAGAAGCTTCATTTCTGAGTTGGATATGATAAACCGAGAGATCGTCAGTGATACCGATGATAGACTCGGCGCCGGATTTCGATGGTAAAGTGAAGAAAGAGCTAATTGAAGGTAAGGTGAGTGAACTAGGAGGATGGGTATGTAGTGTTAGCGTAGTATCAGACGTATTATATGTTGCAAATGTCCGTCCTTCGTAAGCCAACAGTAAATACAGGCCCGTTCTGTGCATTGGGTAAAACTGACCTTTATCAAGAACGACAATTTTGTCACCCAGATCACCGGTGCCTGAACGAATTAGCTCTTTGTCACCTTCAGCAAGCGTCCAGATCTGGCCTCCACTCTTGCGAATGACACCCACCCCTCTACCTTCCGGTGTCCTAACGAATCGTACTATTTCAGAATATTCTTCTGGAGAGATATCAGAGCCGTGTGCGCGAACTCTGAGACCATCTTCTTGAGCATCGAAGAAAGCCACGGGTGACAATTCATACGAGGTGAGGTGAGGCGCTGTTACGACAGTGATTGAGGATTTAGCAGAATTAGGTAGGAAGTAGAGATATTTTGGAACACTCGGTAGTGTAGAAGGTGGAGATTGTTGAAGTGTAAATTTATTGAGGAGGGTTGGTGGTCTGCGATCGATGTTCTGAGGAAGGCATAAGGATGTTGCACGGAGCAGGGTGAGAAAGGCTTACAGTTATGGCAGTCACAACAATAGAGCCATCCCCAAGTACACGTAGAAATAGATCCCACCCTTCTTCTTTATGTCCTGGATCCTGCGCGTGCGAACATTATCCTGCCTCGGATAATTTGCCAAAATCTCGTCGGATGACTGCCTAATGACCTCACGGTCCAGATAAAAGACAGAGGAATGCTGTATCTCGGGATTTGTAGAGGTGATAGAGAATGGCAGTGTCGAGTAAAGATCAAGAGAAGCATGGAGCTGTAGGTACTGCGGAGAATCAAGGACAGGGAAGAATATCCGAAGGGTAGCGTCGGAAGTAACCGTGAATAGTATCAAATCGTCTCTGGAAACCGGTTGAGATTAGGCTGTGGTAGACATCAAGACACAAACCGACTCGACACTCGCGAGTGACGCCATGAAACCTTTTCAATAGGTCGAGGATGGACAATGACTTGGGTTTGTCGCCCAGAAGTTGTAGAGTAAAGTTTGACAGAGTTGTCAATCTTCGAGTTTGTAGCAATAGACATCAACGATGGTGCGAAGCGCACTATGGGAGGTGCATCCTTTAGACTGGAAGTACGTTAGGGAGCGCGATGCGAATGCGGCCGATTACTCACCGAACCGTCCACTTCTGAGCCCAAGTAGGCAGGTCGTTGTCGAGAATGAGGGTATGCACAGACAGGCTTCTTTCGGTGGCGATGGCAAGGAGCCCTGGAAACGGTCAGACGCGTCATCCGCAATGAAGATACCTGCAAGTACCGGATTTGTTGTGCATTGCGGTGACATTGTGGTGCGGAGGCAGAACAAGGGTCGAATGTATGTGCCAAGTATCTTGCTGTACTCCAGAGAGAGACCATGAAGCTATTCGGTTGCCCATTGAAGCGACTATCTAAATAACGGTCAGCCTGTATAAGCGGTCAGTCGCAAGACGTACAAGCTTCATGCCCGAGTCTACAGAGATGCAGGACACGTTATTGGCTGTATGAATCAGGCTTGGAAACGCCTCCCAAAAGGCGAGCACCCTTCTGAGCTTCAAGGTAGCAGCATTGAGTATCACGACGGCATCTGCTGCAGAATACAACTGAGCAGGGTGAGCGCGTTAAAATAGAATCCAAGATGGGGCGACAGTACCAGAAGTGTCTCATGGGGCAGCACCAAGTGATGAAGACGAGTAGCCGGTGCTCCGAGATAGCTCTGCTGGAGACTGAGCATGGTGGTTGGTCAAGGGCTCATTGCGGGTGTAGAAGGTGTTTCGGTTTCGGACGGTAAACCCTAATTGACCAATATGGTATAAATAAATAAATAAGTAATGCCTCGTGGCAATGACGTTGGTCCGAAACACGCAGTCAACGGCGCCGGAGCCTCGTTTTCCCATTCAGCCTCCACCCCACCGTTCATTTCTGACTTGCCTTGCCGTCGTCGTCGTCGCTACTGTCCACGCATCATTATGTGTTCCTGGCGCTTTGCCTTTGCTGCTGCCTTGCTCTGCTTGCCAGTGCAACTAGTTAGCCCGGCACAGGTACCGCTCACCAACCCATCTACTACTTCCCCTACCCTCATTACCGCCCTGTCTGCCGACCCGGATTACACCTCATTGCTCTCTCTCTTGCAGAAGGCGCGTCTCATACCCACTCTCAACCGTTTGAACGGAAGCACACTCTTTGCACCTACAAATGACGCTATTAAGCACTATTCAAACACACTCTGGAATTCAGTCCTCGACGACTCCACCTTGACACTAGCTGACAATGTCCAAGAGAAGCTCAGACAGCAGCTGTTTTACCATCTCCTTAATTATTCCATCTCTTCTCCCGACGACTCTGAACCGATCAAGGTGCTCAAGACCCTGCACTTTCCCCGTACGTCTGTCGATCCCCCTTCCAAGGATCCACCCCCGTTCCCTCCATGGATGCCCATTCCTGGTGGAAGCCTTGGCGGGGAACCGCAACGGTTACGTGTAGCCTCTTATAAGGAAGGCGTATGGGTGGGGGTGGATGCAAATGGCAAACATGGAGCCGAAGTCATTAAGGGTCAAGTCGATGCAGGCAACGGAGTCTTGCTTGGTGTGAACAGGATGTTGGAGCCACCGCCTGACTTAGGTGCACCTTCACCAACTTGTAATGTTTTCATGCGAACTTAACTTTCTTTGTAGCGACCGTTGTCTCCAAACTGACCTCGGTTTCATATTTCCACAGTGTTCTCACCCCGGAGATTACACATACTCTGAATTCCACTGAGGCCTTAACCTTGTTTCTACCTGTCAATGATGCATGGGATGCCCTGCACCCTCTGGAACGTTTATATCTTGAGAGTGAATACGCCACCGATGATCTCAACCGTATTCTGAACATGCATGCCGTTGCAGAAGAGGAAGTTAAATGGTCGGAACATTTTGATCCAGCCGTAAATTGCACGTGCCCTTTCATGTGTCTAGAGTTCAAACTAACATCGGTACAGTAACGACAATCGACGGCACAAAGCTCGAAATCGTAGTATCCCCAGAAAAGACCATGATCTCCTCAGCCGACTTGGTGGAACCAGATATCTATGCGTCCAATGGCGTCCTCCATCTTGTTTCATCTCTCATAATACCTCCGGGCGCTCTTCAGCTAACCCCAGAGAAGTATCTTCTCGCCTTGAACTGCACAAATTTTGTGTCTCTCCTTCATTCTGCCGATTTGACTGCTTTGATCAATGATACCGAATCCAAATACACGATTCTTGCCCCGAAAAACGATGTCCTATCAATCTTCGGTCATAGCGACCTTCCCGAACGCGGCTCCGAGGAAATGAAGAAATTATTGCAGTATCATTTCATCCCAGGCTATTGGACACTCAAGAAACTGACTTCCGGGATGTTGCTGGAGACAAGCGCTGGAGGAGAAAGGTCTCGATGGTGGCAGACAAGTTTTGGCAGTTGATGTTCACGAGGACAAGTCTGACTCGAAGAAGGTATTCTTCGGAGGTGCCAGCGTTATTGATGAGCCGAGTAAGTGCTCTTCAACTTTCACTTTTTCTCTTCTTGTGTTCATAATAAACCAGTTGAAGTCAACAACACATTGCTTTATTTCATCTCGCGGCCACTAGAACCTCCCGCTGACGCGCTGCAAACTGCGTTGCCTTACTTGGATCTGTCTTCATACTTGGCGGCCGTCTTCTCTACTTCCATTGCAGAAACATTGAAAACGACGCCCCGCACCTCTCTCCTTATACCTCACAACTCTGCGTTCAAACGGTTGGGTTTATTGGTGTCTGCGCATCTCTTAGCCGTATCATCAAAGCGGGATCTAGAGAATGTTCTTCTTCATCATACGCTGGACACCGTGGAATATTCCGAGCGTCTCCTAAACGGTTCTCAGCATACCTTTTCAAGCGTGGAAGGGTCAGATTTAACGCTGGAGCGCATGAAGAATGACACTTTGTATCTAAGTGCAAGTGGTGGTTGGGCAGGAATGCGGACCGAGTTGTATATCCGGGATATCTTAACGCAGACGGGAGTGATACATGAGGTTTCCGACATCCTGATCCCTAGATCAGTCCAACTGACTATCGGGAAACTTGTCAAGGCAGCTAAAGGGAGCACAATGGCCAACATAGTCACCAAGGCTGGGTTCGACTGGGTTCTGAACGGCACAGCGCCTCCTGATGGGTCTCCGTGGGCGGATCAGGGATTATCCGGTGTTGGATGGACACTTCTTTGCCCCACGGATGACGCGTTCAAAGAATATAATCTGACATCGCTGTTTGAAGATGTGCCGAGATTGCAGTTGATTGTGGGTCAGCACCTTATTCCCACACCAGTAGGACGCTTGGGAAATCTCGTCAGTGCTGACAGCGACGCGCTGAACAACAATCGACCGCTTCCTCTTGACGATTCAGCAAGTTACAAGACTCTGCGCTCGCCAGAGTCTGCTTATGGAGATATTATCTTCCGCCAGCAGGATGACGGGTCGAATTCGTACATCGTAGGCATTAAAGGAGCCCGAGGCACAGATGGTACTGCTGATTGGGCCAGGGTACAGGCATGGGGGAGGACGACAACCGGAGGCGGAACTGGAGGCGTGATCCAGATCGACCGTGTTCTGATGCCGTACCAGCCACCTTGGCGGGTTGAATACGGAGCCCCCACCGTGATAGGTGTCCTGGGCATATTTTCTATTTGCGCGTTTTTTATGGGGGTGAGATGGATATGGAGAAGGGATACCACGGAAGCGACATATGAGCCTGTAGGGGGCTTTGGACGAGATGACGGAGATGATTCTTAAGTGTGTACAATGGATGCTAACTTGATAGAGGAACTGTAAGTATTAATTACTGTAATAAATGTAACATATTGGAAGTGAATACGCGGAGGTCCCAGATCCCGCGATAAGATAAAAATGCGGAGAACAAGAGCAGGACGGAAGCAAAGCGGGGGGAGGCCGAAGGGTAAATCACGTGCACCGGGACACACGCGTTCCGCATCCGTGCCATGAAATTGTCAGGGAGGGGCTTAGTACCCTGTTCATCCGCTCCTTACCCTCTTTAGACCCGTAGACGCTAGACACGATGGTGCGCTCCCTTGCCTCCTGTCTTTTTTGTCCTCAGCCGTTACCAGAGCAGCGAAGCACCGGCAGTGGAAGAGACCAAGAAGCAATCCTCGGCCACCTCAGAGTCTATCAAGTCGTTCGTTGCTGGGGGATTTGGAGGTGTCGCCGCGGTCCTTGTCGGTGCGTTCACAAGCTCCCGTGAACTTGGCAAGGGAATAAGTGGTTGTCAGGTCATCCATTCGACTTGACAAAGACTAGGCTGCAGACTGCACCCAAGGGGGCATACACTGGTGCCGTCGACGTTGTCAAAAAGACACTGGCGAAGGATGGATTTTCTGGGTACGCAATCGATGGACATCCTGTGAATTCGACTAATACCTCGTAGCATGTATCGTGGAATGGTACCACCACTATTAGGCGTCACGCCTATTTTCGCCGTGTCATTTTGGGTGCGGTTATTCAATCGCCGTGCAACCGAACTTGCTGACATTAGTACAGGCATATGATATGTCAAAGCTTCTAATATACGCAGTAACTCCCAACAGAAAGAACCAGGAATTGTCTATCGGTGAACTGGCAGTGGCTGGTTTCCTGTCTGCAGTACCAACAACTTTGGTCACCGCTCCTGTGGAACGCGCTAAAGTCCTCCTCCAGGTATGTATGTCGCTTCTCATGTCCGTCAGATGGCTCACTAGTCTATAGGTGCAAGGCCAGGGAGGCAATGAACAGAAGTACAAGGGCGTTTTCGACGTGATCAGGCACCTCTACAAAGAGGGCGGAATACGGAGCATCTTCCGTGGCTCAGTGGCCACTGTAGCAAGAGATGGACCAGGAAGTGCTGCGTGAGTATCTTTCCTATACTCAAACACTTATCTGACCCCGAGTCAACAGATACTTTGCTGCATATGAAGTTACCAAGAAGGCTCTAACACCGGCAGGCTCTTCGCCTGCTGATCTCAATCTCGGTGCCGTCATACTTGCAGGAGGAACAGCAGGAGTTGCTATGTGGTCACTCGCTATTCCTCCCGATGTGATAAAATCGCGGATTCAGTCCGCACCCAGTGGAACATACTCAGGTTTCATGGATTGTGCAAGAAAGACTATTTCTCGGGACGGTGTTGCTGCTCTTTGGAAAGGATTCGGTCCTGCAATGGCCAGGGCCTTCCCTGCAAACGCTGCTACATTCGTTAGTCTTGTTTTCTTCTTCGCTTTTTCCCGATTATTGATTCATCTGATTCAGCTGGGAGTTGAGGCTTCAAGAAAGGTGATGGACACCTTTTTCTGAAGTGTAGGCTTATCTTGTACAAGCAATATTTATCACATATGAGTAAAGCGCAAATGAAGCCGATTGCACCGTCACATCCGAAGAAGCTTCCAAAAATGGAATGTCAGGGTAGAAACGATCACATGATAGTTGAAAGAGCTTCCGCGGAGGTTGAATTGGTACTACAACACTTCCTTCCACCTCTTATTATCATACCTCACTCGTGATACGAACCATCCACCAAAAATCAATAAGATATCAACATGTCAAATATGTGCGTATGCCTGTAGATATCTCTCTCACACATGATAACCGAGTGATTTGTACAGCACGAGTACTTCGAGTGATAATAAGGCGGCAAAGAACGTAAAAAAAGTAGTTAAGCCGAAGGCCTCTCGTACGCTGTCTGCGTCGGAGTATGCTGTCTCTGGAGCCAAAGATAAAGACTTGGGACTGACTCTGAACCAAGGATCGCGCGGAACCTTGGACACTTCGAGACGTGGTCTACGCGTCAAAATATGGAGCAGGTATCTTACTCCGACATCCCTGAAAGCATCAAGCCCGATGTAGACGGGGTGCTCAATGTCTCCGACAAGATACCCACTGCCTGGGTGAAGAAGGTAATGTCCATTGGATAGGAAAGGTTTCGACGCTTAACTTGTTCAACTCAGGATTCCGAGAAATACCGTTTGATTTCTTCCATTTGTCGACCAGGATTCCTAGATTTTCTTTCAGATGCCCACAAGGAATGCCCATCCCTCTTCTGCGAGGATCCCTCATCCATCGACACTTTGGCCTTATACGATGATCTGGCCACTGTGTTCAAGGCTTCGAAATATCTTAAGAAAATGTGTAATTCCGAGGAGAAATTTTCTGAGGCTGACTTTGCCAAAACGTGCGTTATTTAAATATGTTTGGTTGATATTCGTACATCTCAGATTCAGACCTCCATGCCAGTTGTGATATATTTCGAACGCCAGCTGTATCTGAGAGTAGGCAAAGGTACATTTGTCTTTAGCAGCACTTTATCTTTATTTCTTTTGAACTGTCCTGCAGAGGCCAGTGCCCAATCTCTCTTCCCCAGCCTTTGTCAAGCGGAGACATATCTTCCACGTCCCTGCGTATTCTAAATACAAAGACAATCATTCCGGACAATGTCATTCTAATCCCAACAGCATCCATACGCCATCTTTCTAATACTGAAGCGTCACCTTACAAAGCACTCAAAGCCCACCGAACTGTAGAGAAGAGTGGCAGTGCTGACAAGGCCTCGTCCTTCAGGTTTCAAAGCACGCCCTGTGCCAATCTGCCCGAAATACCCGGTTGGCATGCATTTTACCTTGCTATCCTCGCTAACACATTTACCCCAGGTTTCGAATTCGCAAGCGCTTTCTTCGAAGACAAGAAGCCTGTTCATCAGATGCTGGAGGATGCTTATAGACAGAATAGAATGTCTACCACCTCTGCAGTCAGGCATCTACATTCACTGGGAATCCATGTTCCCGTTTTCGGCCTGGTATGGGCCAATGGGACCGTCCGAGCCCATGTAGACTGGTGTAAGACAACCATTATTGGTACAACAGAAAAAAAGGTAAGAACTCGGCTGCTTTTATGTTCATCTGATAACATGCGTCTGTGGGGGTTCTGTAGGAAATCAAAATTCTGTCAGCGCCCTTTCCGGGGCCTGATGACGATGATGAGAGGACATTCCATGAATGGAAACTGAAAAGGCCTAGCGATATATTGCAGGTCCATTTTCTCATACGAAACATTGACTATTGGACTTGCCATGGGTTCCGTGAAAAGGTGGTGAAAGGTGTGAAGGCGTTGGAACTGTCCGTTATCAATGGAGGGGGGATATACGAGCCGTGGAAGCGTGTTGGGGTTTTAAAGCTTGCCAAAAGCAGCTCTCGAAAAGAGAACCGTGATGCGTCTTTCAGTAGTGTGTCAACACTGCCTGCTCCCTCCAAGAGTACCCGGACTCGCAGGAAGTAAAGACTCGTGTGTTTTTTGACTCTAAAAGTATCTATGAGGGTATGGTGGAAATGAATGCAGGTGCTCAAAGAGACTATCGCATTACAATACAGAGTGGACACATGTGAAGATTATTATTACTTATATCCGGAAGGAATCTGTCATTGAGCGAAGTATATGGTTCTACCAACAAAAACATGAATCTGCGTGCTGATGCTGCCTTGTAAGCGTATATACATATCCCTTCCAATTTCCCCTCGACTAGGCTTGGCGTAGACTTGAAAGCATACCTCACGTCAACGAGTATTCTTTTCCTGTTCTGTGAGTGCCTGTTATGGATATCGAGCCTTCTCCGGTCACATATGAGTCAACATGCCTGCTCTCGGTCTTCTCGGTCTTGACTTCGGCTTCCTAGTATTTTCTCTTGCTTTCTCTCTTCTTCTTACAATGACTCAATCCGTTACTAGTGTCTTATATAGATATTGTACTTCCCCTTGTATGGGAATCTCAATCTGATTTTCACTCCTCTTCGTCGTCCACTTAATCGTTGCTTAACTGTGTGATTTAAGCATCCTTGATCGGTTAGGCCCAGTGCTTGCTAGTCAATTGCTTCCTGACTACGCCTAGCGCTTGCTGGCGCCCTCGTTAACTACGCCTAGCGCTTGTTAGCACCCATAACGGATCCCTCTTGGTGGTTGGAACTCGGCTTTCGGACATCCTCGCTCATGACTTGGGTTTTACTCGAGTATTGGTTACCTCGTGTTACTGAGTCTTGTATTTACTGAGTCTTGTATTACTCAATTTAGTCCGATTATTATCTTAACAGTACCCCATATTTCATACTGAAGAATTTTGTTTCGCAAAAAATTCCTGATTCTACTACAACGGCCCGGCTGTTTATATATGATACAAGTAAATACGAACATCGGCAATGACTGTACACATATACATGCTTTTACTTCCAACTGGAGGGAATTTCATTTACCACGCCGGCCCAGTGAGATAAACGACCCTTTTCCCAGTCCTCAATGTAGGATAAACCAGAGCTTCCACGTCGATTTTGCTCAATTTTCAAATGCTTCTCAGCGTCACACCAAAAGAGAACCCAGGACCCCATCCTGACGTGACCTGAGCTACGTTCGAAATACCACTTGTTCACAGGGTTGTTGGCGCGACTCCGCCAGACGAGGTCACGGCCCTCTCCCTGACCTTCTTTACCCCCGTTAGGGTTCACAGAGAAGGGATGACCCAGTCCGTAAGACTCGTCGTGAAGGGCAACCCACAAGAAATCGACTGTTCCATCCCCTTGATGGCTAGGAAGAACGGCGAACTTATCGAGGTACGAGATGGGATTTGATGCACCTGGAGACGGTTCGTTAGTTACGATGGCCGCACCGACGTAATCTCCAGCGATAATCATGAAGTCGAGCGTCTTGTCCAAGCGCCCATAAAACTGGTGTTCATTGAGCGTTCGGCCGAAAGATTGTTCCAAAAGAGTTGTCAATTTTTTCTGATCTATGTCTACGGTGGCGCGGACCACACGAATAGGAAGACCTCGTCGCAGCAACGTGGGTGTATGGGGTGTAAGTTTCCGATTACCTTGTAGGAGTGCGTGAGGTAAGCTAGAGCTTACAGCCGGCTTGTTGGTGATCAGATTGGCGATGAGGGAACTGGGAGATCGATGAGAAACCATAACAGCGGACGAACTAGGCGGCATGTACGCTAGGCATTTCCGCGCTAAAGAGAGGTTTGCTAGACTGGTGGGGTGAGAATGGCACCAGGATTCCCGAAATGTTCCATTGATATGTTCGTACTCGGAATTAAGGTTGATGAGTAAATGAGGATAGCCTGAACGTGCGTACGAAGGGATGCCACCTTCGCGGTTGATGATCATGAGACGAAGGGGAGTAAGATCAACTTCCCCCGACGATTGAGACCGTGAACTTTGATAGGCAGGTGAAATGTTGTTCTGCACAGCAGCCTCAACCATCCCACGTGCAAGAGATGCGATCACGTCGTTAGCGTCTACGCATACTGATCGACAAAAGGAATCGAGGGCAAACGGGGGGAGGACTGGGATTTCTCCTGCTCGAAGGGCGGAACGGATGGTATTGAGATCAGAAGGGATAGTGTGTGCCTCAGGAGGTGCGACATCGTGTTCTTTGCCAAGATCTTCAGGCTTTGGACCTAGCCTGACGATGGCACCCAAGAGCGGACGCGCCCTGGCGCCCTGCTTTTCGAGAGCCGTGACGACGCGCATCGTCTCTTCAATGACAATGTTCCGCTCATCCGTCCCACCACGAACAACATTATCGTTGTCGACAACGATAACGCTAACAAGCCCAAGCTTCTCAAGGTACACCATGCCTCGAGCAATACTTTCGAGCTGCTTATCCGTAAAAGGGCCTTGAACCTTGACCAAAGCTGTGCGCCTGACAATAGGGTCAAGTATAGAGTCGATAATGGGAGTGGCCTGGGCGGCCTCAACGTTCACAGCGCTGGCCTCTTTAGTTTCGGCTTCTATAATGTCGGGAGGCGAAGGCATCTTGAAATCAGGATGCTGGGACACCACTGGCTTCGCAGCCTGCGGCCTGGGTCCAAAAGATGCCAAATACGAACGAGTGTCGCGCAGGGACGGGTTGGCCCGCAGGATGGATAGAATGAAATCCTAGACAGGTTGCCGGTGAGCGGAATATGGAACAGGCGATGCTTGACTCACATTGTCGGACGAGGCCGCTTCGTCGCCATTAGGAACGGGCTGCTGCCTCAAACTGCGGATGGTCTGCAGTGTCGAAAATTATCAGCAACAACGTGGTACTCGAATAAAAGAAAACATACGGCATAGAATGCTTTGAAGGTTTGGGAACGCTTCATCTGTACTGAAGAGACGAGCTTCGACGAGCAAGAAGAGAATGACAGCATAGCTAAGGTAGAAGGTGGAAGGAGGGGGGGAAAGTTGTTGGAGTCTGAGTCATGGAGGGAATTTAAAGGAAAAGTCGTGCTCGAAGCTGTATGCAAATTTCGATTATCTGATAAGATCTTAAGACTTATCAGTTTCCTTTTGCGTCTTATCTTCGGCGATCTTACACAATTACATCATAGACCCGTGCATTGAGGTGCTACGTCCAGTAGCATTATTCCGGCGAAGACATGTTATTTAACTTTCATGTACTGGAGAGCAAATGGCTCAAATGGCTCATACAAAAAATTTACCTCATACAGCCTACACACCATCCAATACAGCTCAAACAGCTCGCCTGAGCTGTTCGGTTGATCAGACGCGCGCGTATATACATCACGTCTTGGCAAATGGCATATCCATCGCATAATATCACCGGCTTTAATTTGGCCATTCGAAGGTCTGAACTGGCTTGAGGCTGGGCATGTTTTGGGATGCTCACAGCGTAAATATCCGGTACTCGCGGCTCTATAACAGCTGTTAATCAAAACACCGAGATGTATATTTTCGAAGACGCCTTACGCTTGTGTTGACAACGATAATGTTATCTTGACTGCACATCGCCGAAAAAAGTCCTGTTCCAAGGGCGGTGGGAACTGCCCGTGCCCGAAATGGCAGTGATGTCCTGACTTCTTCTTGGAATAACAGGCTGCTCGAAGGAATTACAGTCTCATCGATTGCGAACATGGTAGGATCCTCTTGATTAACTGGAGGCCAAAGCGTATCATTGGGATTGCCATACTGTGATGGACATCCACTGCCCAGTTCCCGCTTCAAAGTCGTCTGATTAAAATCATAGACGTCAATTTCCTCCTCGTCAACATCGAAGGCAACGAATCTGGATCCAAACGTATTGCAAGCCCATACAGGGGACACGTTAGCTTGATTCAAGCAATCAAGAATACGGGTGCCCTTGGGACCCCAAGCAGGCCATTCAACTTCCTTGGTTCCTTCAAGAAAGTGATGAAACTGCGCCAGTAATGTCCGTCGCGGAATGAATATCATGATATAATCGTGTTGCGCGGTAAGAAGCGCCACGGGATATAGAATTTCATCAGGATGAACATGAAATGGGATGGAATCCTCATGATTCGGCCAGGCGGGGGAAGGGTCACACCTGATTGTGAGGCTCGCGACTGTACTTGAAGGGTGCAGATCTGGAAGACGAAGAGCAAGACAGTGACACACATGCTTGACAGACGTCTGCTCAGACGATTCCGCAATGAAGTCTACAACGAGTAAACGCAGGTTTGTGTCGTCAGCCAGGGTGATTACGACGTGCTTCTCAGTCAAAAAAGCGAACGAGCCGATCTCATCTCCAGTAAGGTACTAGTTCGTGCAATCCATCAGAGATTCAGCATACTACGACTAGGAAAATACATACCAGTTCCTTGCGACCAGTCTTCCAATTCCAGACAACGAGCTCTTTCGCTCTGTGGCTGCTGTGGAACTCGACACCTACGTGATCACCAGATATCTGTATGGTGTGGGACATTCCGTGATCCGGAACTTTCTGCGCATGTTTAAGGATGGGTACCGAGGCGAGACCGTGCGTTTTTCCACTGGACACGCACCAAAGATGCAATTGGTAAGAAGGATTGGGATTTCGCACCCTGATCAAGAAAATCAGTGCCTGGGGAAATATAATACATAGTACTGACCACCGTGGGGCCTCGATGAGTACTAGTAGGTTTTGTGAAGGATCCATTCCAAAGTCACGTATATGCAAGCCGGATAATGGAACGGACCACTCTTTTCTCTCGATGAAACGGGTCGACGAGGGCAATTGCGTAAAAATGAGACTCCCTGAACCGCTATGTTGGGCCAGAACATTCCCAAAGAGCTCCCAAAGACGGCCTGGGCGCATTGGAACGGTGTCGTTCCAAACGCCGTCAAGTTTGTTCCATGCATCATTATGTTCGCGCAACTGAGAAAGACGATCTCCTGAAGGAGGCGCAGGCGCATGGTCAACGTGCCCGTGGCGTGCGAGCTCAATGGTGTAGACAAGAGCTACGGTTTCATCTATCCAAGGCCAAGAAAAACTGACAGACCTGAACTGCGATGAGATACAGAAAGTATAAGGACTTGGACTGGAGATTACCTGTCTGCAGGCGATGAGACTGCGAGCATCAAGAAAGCCGAATGTAACCAGAAAGAGCTCGGTAGGAAATGCTGGCAGTCGCTGGATGATCCATCTTGATGGCGGTCGGAGATAATCATGTGCACAAGACTGGCCACACTCTCAAATTGGCACGTCCTTTAGGCTCGCCACCAGCATACACCGGTACACATACCTAGACGACTGGATTTCGTGGTCACGGCCTGCCGCTCGACGTTGGAAATATTCCCTTTTTCATCTTATCTTCCTTCTCCCACAGTGTCTCCCGGCGCACCCTACTCACCAAATCATCCATTTTACGGCCAGTCTTGGATGTCGAATACACCACGTACGCCTAGTGCCACCAAGGTATTTGCCGGTTCTCTTCCCAGGCCTTTACAAACTTGATATACGATCTCATGGTTCCAGTTCTACCAGCAGGATATAGTTAAGCGAAATTCGTCCCCCCATTCTTTTGGTATCGTTCTCGTGAGTCCATGCTGTTCATACTTCTGTGTAGCCGTTGACCCCTCGTAGAGATGCTGGCATGACGCCGAGGACATTCCCCCATCAACGGACGATCCACTGATGAGGCCACTCGAGCGCGGTGAAGTCGGCGTAACATTTATATCTGAGGGCAGCACGCGCGAAATACTCCCTGAATCTGAACTAACTCTTGTGGATCGTACCCTTCAACCTGGCGACTACTGCAAGCGAAGCATCGATGATGTTCGCTCTGGTGTGGTGACAAACATCCGTGTCAGGGGCCGTCTAAAGCATGTTATAAGTGGGGAGCCAGTGGAAGGATGGCGGAATTCGGACCAGGTTGTTCCGGCCATGGAGGCAGAGATTGGTGACTACGTTATTTACGACGATTGGGTTGGACAGGTAAGTGTCAGCGACCATGCCTAGAATCTCATGATCATTCATGCCTTGGCCTGTAGATTGTAGAGGTAACTTCTCGGTCCCATTTTCCCCTCTTTGTTCTAAACCAATCCCTGCAGTTGTACGATGAAAATATCATCGAGGTTTCAAACGGACAACTCGTCAGACTGCCAGAATTTAGCACTCGGCTTGCTATCGGTCAGAAGGGTTCCGTACGTTGTGTCCTAACTTGTGTTACTTCTCGCACTCATTGACACAACAGGATATCCTGCCGTCCAGTAGCATGCAAAACCTGATTGGATTCTTTCTTGGAAGCAATAGAACGGATCATAGTGTCGACACCGTTGTTGCCGTCAAACACACTGTATATGCTGTAGCTTGGTTGGCTGTTAACCAAACAGTGAGTCTTGTTTAGTTTTTATTGCTCTATACTCTCATTTCCGTTCAGTTGGCCCTTAGCGTGGCTGAGACCCACCCACGCCCCCAACGATTTTGGTATGGCAAGGATATCTCCAAGCTTACTTTGATACGTGGTCGATCAGATTTCCAGATACGTATCGGAGACAAGGTTAACCTTGTCGAGAGGACTGGATATCCCGTTACTATACATGGACGGGGCATGCAAGGCGTCCCCACCATTCATGTAGAGACGCTCACAGTTGCAGAGACAGAAACTACGGTTGACATTCTATGGCAAGATGGCATCACGGAAACGTTGAAATCCTTGGATCTTATCCCTTATCTAAACACCGATGAATATGACTGCTGGTAAGCGTCAGGGTTGGATAACAATCCCCTTGGTCTGAATTTTTGTATGATAGGCCCGGCGACCATGTTTTATGGCGCGGTGAGGATCAGAAGCGTCCAGCTATCGTGCAGTCCGTAGATGCTTCGCACAGGACAGCTTCTATCCTCCTTCCCGACAGCGGCAGCATTGAGCTCGCTTCGGTACTGGAACTCGATGCTCACGGTGTGTCCGATGTTGAACCACAATTCGGAACCGAGGGACTCGGTGTCCGTTTAGGAGATTTTGTTTTCATACATCGAGAAGGAACCACGAATGGCTACGATCCACCTAGAATACCACGCATTGGCGAACTCGAAGCTTGGGCGAGAGAAATGCCTTTCTACCCTGGACAGATCGAAGGATGGCGAAAGGAGATGGCTGAACTAGGAAATAATGTTGCAAAGAAGCGCGGAACTGAGGAAGCCTTTCAAGATGGTAACATGAGGCAACCTTGGACAAACGATTGCAGCCTATTCTGGATTGGAGAGGTCACGAAGGTCTGATTGCTTTCTTTGTTTCTTTTTTAGAACCTCTATTTAATTCGTTCGTCTCTTCAGCTTCGGCTTGATGGTCAAATTGAAGTTACTCATCCCGAGGGATCAGTTCACGTATATCCACTGCAACGTCTCACGAGGCTTTATGATAGCATTGAACAACTTGAAGATGATCCTTGGGGTGATGAACATAGTCATGATGAGCATGATTACTTGGAAGGTTCCGAGTACTGGCATGATGAAAGCGGAATATGGCACCGCATCGATGAGAGCATGGACGGATGGGAAGATGTCGAGGGGGATGTCGACGATACCATGGACTCCGATGTGGATATGTGGCATCACGACGAAGATACTCCAAGAGTTTCTGGACCCTCGAGTCCATCAATAATTGACCAATTTCCACCACCGCCAACGGCGGAGATGGATGTTGAATCTGACACGACGTCTGTCAATCCAGCTGTGGACACGCTGAAGACCTCGAAAGATGGCGCTTCCATTGACGAGGAGAACGATGATTTCCCTTGGCAGCGATTTGACATCCTACCGTCTGCTCCCCATGACCATGCATACTATGCCACTCCTCCCGCGCAACCCTCAAAATCCTTCCTATCTCGTCTTCAACGAGAGTATCGTATCTTGCAATCTAGTCTACCTGGTGGGGACGGTTATTTTTGTATACCAGAGCCATCACTAACAATATGCAGAGTCAATCATTATACGCACCTACGAGGATCGAAGTGACCTTCTGCGCTCCCTTATTATCGGTCCGAATAACACACCATACGAGGATGCACCATTCGTGATTGACTGGATGTAAGGTTCTTCGATAAAGGCGATACAGTATAACTAACTTGCTGGGTGTCAGGCTTCCTGGGACCTTCCCTAGCAGTCCGCCCATCGGGCATTTTCTCAGCTGGACAAATGGCAACGGTCGAGGTAAGTTTCCAGTCTCCCGTTACGCGGCTTCTATAAACAGCGTCTCTCTTGTCTAGTGAATCCGTAAGTCCAACCTTCTTGTACTTGACACAGTCACACACATCTTTTCAGAAACCTGTATGAGGAGGGCAAAGTCTGTCTATCAATATTGGGAACTTGGGCTGGTGATCAGAACGAAACATGGAGTGCTAGTCGATCATCTCTCCTACAAGCCTTCGTAAGCATACAGGGCCTTGTGCTCGTGAAGGAACCGTACGTGAGCTGATCCTTGAGACGAGCAACGTTGATGGCTATTCCAGTTGGTTCTGTGAACCTGCGTACGAGAAGCTCCGTGGTACGGAGGAAGGCATTGTTAACAGGCAAATTTCCTTTCGTTAATGTCCTCTGCGTAGCTCATTTGGAATCTCAGTCGACTGTACAGCGAAAAAGCCTATGTTCTTTCTCGTGGATTTGTACGCCGAGCGCTGGAGATTCCTCTTGGTGGTTTGGAGAAGGAAATCAATTGGCTATACTACACTAACCGCCGACTAGAAAAGGTGGTTCATGACTGTCGAGCTTTGGTAGACAAAAGCCGGCATGAATCCAACGTCACTGAAGAGGAACGGGACCTTGCTATCCCGAGACTGACTGCTGGAGGCATTATAGCTGTAGAGCGGACGCTGACAAAACTCCAAGCTTTGCTGGACTCGTCACCTTCGTTATCGTCGTAATCGGCCTTTTCCTCATTCGGATTAGCATACAAGCAATGTAAACTAGTTCATTCAGTGCCAAGTGAACCGATGCGGCAATTATTGGTATAATTCCCCGTGATCATGCATTCTAACGTTTTTTTGTTGCGCAAAGGGTGCGCAGGAGATATAAGACAATGATGCGATAAAATATGAAGTAAAAGACATCCAAAATGTGTATATGCGAGTGCCCATGAGTGGGAAAGTCACAGCGGCCATGACAAGATGGCAAGTAGAAGCTCTAGACTAGCATTGCTTGAGGAAGCTGTTCTTGGGGAATGGCTGTTTATAATCGTCGACCCATGTTGTGATATTGGGATTCGTATACGCTTCGATGTATCTGCATTTAAAGTTCAGCTCTGTCCCTCCGAGGAGTAGCCGGGCTCACTCTTCGATGTAAGCTTGTGTAGGGAAATCATCAGGATTGCAGCCAACGTTTATGGAATCTTTTGGCTGGTACACCTACGGGTCACCTTAAGCATGCATGATAACAAAACGGAAAGACGGAAGTACCCGTATATAATCGATTGACATAACCGCCGGGAAAGTGAGGTGGTCGAGATCAACATAACCGAAGTTTTCTGACATGCCAAGGTTAACGAGAATGTACTGCGGGAGATACTAAGTTTTTGATTGACAAGAAAGGAAATGACATACCATTGGCTCCTGAGGAACCGGACGAGCTGATATTTCAACACGAGTATCTGCTGCAACTCCAGGACCCTTCAACGTCCAAGCCGCTTTGTTGTTGTTGATCCATGTTATATACTGCAAAGAAAGAATGCCATAAACACCGTCGCACATTTCTGCCTGAAAGTACTGACCCCGTCATCATAGCCTAAGAATATTTCATAAGTTGCTGCGGTGACTGCGCGAGCAATATAAAAGCTTTACCTGGCTTGTATTCGAACCCATAAACTGCGAAGCAGCCCGTTGCTAGCTGATAACAATTCTGGTCTTCACTCATGTCAATGCAGAATCCTCTATGCTAACGAAGGAACACACCGGTTATGGACACGCCGGATGTTGCTTGCTGGAATGCTCCGCCGGTGTATGTGTTAAGGTATGTCTCCGTCGCATCATATATAATCATGTTGTCCGACGTGTTGAACCACTCATATTTAGCGTTGAAAGGCTAGAGAAAATTAGATCAGTTTCAGCAGAACATTTCAGACATCGACATACAGCCCATTGCCCGGACTGCGACACCTCGCCCTCATCATTAGCGACCTGGGCCTCGAAGATATCGATTTCAGGTGCAGCACGTCCGACATACGTGCCGTCCGAGTGCATAGGTCCTGGATGAGATTCTCCGGGACATGTGCAACGAGAGAGTTTCTGCCCCGGAAGGAACGACAATATGCCATTCTGAGCGGCGTCTCCATCAACAGTTGCTGCGTGTGGAAGTCCATTGATGGTCTGATTTGGAACTGTTCCGATATCGCACGCATCATATGTATAGGGCCACTAAAGTGACTGATCAGACAGGAATTTCCTTCCTGTGTCAATGAAGACTTACCGTTCCCTCCAAAGAAGCACCGTAACCAGCTCGACCTACGAAGAACAGCGTCAGAATTCCAGGTGTCGCCCAATTATCACACTGAAATTTGTATACCGAGGTTTCCCATTGTCCACACAGCAGGCCATAGACCGAGAATATTGTTTGCACCCGGCAGAGTCACCGAAGCCAAAATCATACCGCCCGTGAAGCAGAACTTATTCCAGGTAGACATCATTCCGCCTTGGTAGTTAAGACCGTGCGTTTCTTTCTTCGATAGCGTTATTGTTAGGGCGCCACCCTTTGTCGTGATCGCGGCTGGATCATACCACTCCAAATTGTTGGTCTAAAACGACGTGAGTGCATCTTCCAAGCTGATGAAACGCGTGGACTGACACCCCAGTAGTGCAAGTCTACTGCTTCCCAGTATGGGTCATCGCCAGGATAGAAGGTTCGCCCGTCGACGTTGAATTCGTCGCTCCAAACCAGCTGGTATTCATTGTCATTAGTAAAGGACTTTATTGTGTATGCGTCTTCCGGGGTATCAAGATCAACCATTCCCCAGTTGCCCGGCATACTGGGTACCTGGAAAGATGTGAACACGGTGTGCATCCATGTGGGCATATCTCATACCTGTCCGCTGGCATTGATTCCGCCTAGATTGAAACCGCCAAGTGAAGAAATGTCGTGGGTGGTGAAATATGAAATTATAGGGTATCCGGCGCTGTCGGTGGGTCAGACGACTGAGTGGGAGACAAAGGCAACGCACAATAGTGACACCAAGCCAAGACCAAGGACGACAATACAACCAAGGTTGGTTAGACCTCGGTAGGTGAATACGGATCCACCAAGATCATTATTTCTGTCTCGTCGTGGGTCCGGGTTATGGAGATAATCGTCTGGCTCAGGATGGTTGGGTGATATATCTGAGCCCCAGGCGGCGGGGTCGGGCGATAGCGAGAACTAATGGATGTCATGAAGGCCGAACCAAGGCGTAGGGACTGGACACCTGCCTTGTCAGAGATAGAAGGCGCCAAGGATGGGACCCGGCTGCCTTTTACGTTGTACGGCGAGTCGTTCTATCGTTGTGGTTAGCGACCGCCGCGGCAATATATGCGCGACTGACAAGGCTAGTAGTGCTGCTGCTCGCTGTGCGCAACGATGAGGGACCTCTTGCAAAGTTGGCGTGGATGCCAAGGTTGGTGGTGGAGTCTCCTGGGAGAAGGCTTGTGGTCGACGGCGAATTGGCCTGGTATCGCCGCTGGGAGTCGGCCAAGGGAGGCATTGGTGGTAAAAGTAAAAGAGAGGACGGCGAGATAATCAAGGAGTGAAGAAAACGAAGGACGCTAAGAAAACAAGCAAGTCTTGGGAAAAGGAGAGCGACGCCAAACAATTCTCCCGCCAAGTCAGCTCCATGCCCCTTGTGGCAACTATTTCCCATGCCTATGTCTAATTTTGGGTAATGATAATATACATGTGCCCTGATTATCTGCCAGCGCCCTCGAGCAATCCTAGCAGACCGCCTCGACGTCCTTCTCTGTCCTTCTCTTTCATTGCTCGCTGCACCCGTCGTAATCCAGGCGGTCCAGAATCCGACTCCACCTCGCCTTCTGCCAATTCTTCCGATAGCTTCAGCCGGTTGAACACCTCTTCGTTTGCTTCATTAATGTGCGCCTTGCCTTCCGGATCACTGTCCAGCGCATGCAACAGCATCTCTTTGCGCATTTGGTACTGCAGCAGCGTTGGCTCTGCAGGTGGGTTGGTAATCAGACGGTGCTTGGCGCCGAGATCGCTCGAACCGGGTGGCGAGGTCTTTTGCATCCATTGATCAAGGTTGTCAAGTGCAACTTTCGATCGCTTCACCCTGTCCCCTTTCGTGGGCCGTCCTTTTCGCTTGGGTCCTTCTTCACCTAAAACATCAGGAATAACAATTTCGCGGGGCAGTGTACGTGGATTTTGGCAGTCAAGTCCGGATGCAGGGAGAATATGGAAAATTTGCGATGTCACAAGGATCTTCAAAATATGAAGCACAGCAGGCTTGAAAGGCTTCAGTTCCGCGGTTGTCAGCGTGTCCGGAATCGAGATAAGAGTCGCATACTGATCTAAAAACAGCCCGTCGGTAAAACTAAAAATGGTCTGCCCCTGGGCTCACCACAAGGTATAGGAATATGTTCGACAGAATGCAGTGGCGGACAGACATCCGTCGGCTGAGTGTAGAAGAACGTGTACAGGCCGAACAGTGCAACGAGACTTTTTATTGGCTTTTCCAGGTCTACTGTGCATTCTGTGAAAATATGTGAGCATTGCAATGTCAAGTAAACATATTTCATACCAAGGAACAGTCGCAGAGTGGTATGCAAAAACACATCTCTGCCTCTCGGGTCAAATATCTTCAAATGCAGCCACTGCCAACCCTGAGAACACCAGAATCTCTTGAAGAGCTTGAAGGGACACAACTGCGGCGAGTTTGAATATTGCTCCTCGAAGCGTTTTACTAGAACCGCAATATCGTCCCTAACCGGATTTACATATACCGAAGACGTGAAATACGACGGTTGAAGGCCAAGGCGACCTGTAGTCGTGGGAGCAACAGACATCGTCGGCGACAAACAACAGTCAATTGCGGCGCGTATCAGCACGTGCACCATTTTCTCCTTCACCATCATGTTCCACCGACGGAACAGTGCCCACTGCTTTTTCTGCAACACGCCGACAGCGTTGTCAAAGGATCCAAGAAATTTTCGCTGCAACAACTGCGGCTGCTGGAATCGTTACGATGCCACGGGTGAAATCTTATCCTCTGAACCTGCCATGCACGACGAATCTCTCAACTTGCGGTCGTTCTCTAAACGGGGTGCGCGACGTGTTATCTTCTAGTCTATCTGTTCTTATCCTTCTCACAGCCTCTCCCAACAAGGAACGCCTACCGACGATGTACGGAAAGGGCCCGTTCTGCCACACTTGCCAAACAAACCAGATGCTCTTGATGAATCTCATGTCGAATTATTTGCCCGATCCTGATGTAGGAATATTCACTCTCCGTTGTATCTCTCTTCTCAATGACTCTAGAACCCCGAATATGAACGCCGCGTAGAAATGCTTCCAGAGTACAAGGAATCTTTGCATATCCGCTACCCCCCAGTCTGTGCCAACTGTCTCCCCTCTGTCGAAGACGAGATACAGACCAAGAACAAGATGGCGCGTGTGAATGCCCTTGGTGGATTCCTAAAGAACACTAAGGGTAAAGAGCAAGCACGTCGCGTTTCGGCGCCTGAACTATCGAAGGAGAAGCTAACCTTGGAGATGTTGCTTTGGAGGTGTCGAGGTTGTTTATGGGGTACATCGCTGCTGGCCGCTATCGTTGGATATTCTACTCGTAAGCTATCTTTTGCGATCAACATTGTACCCTTTTCACGATGTTTGCAGCATTGCTCAACTTACCAGTGCCATTTTCAAATATTCTTCGCCCTCCTGCGCTGCCAATGGCGGCACTGCTATCGATCTTCTGGACATTCTGGGATCCCACCTATTCCTCCTTGCAAAGGGCCCGTAGAGAAGGCCGCAACGTACGAATACAGGGGAAGAAGAACTACATAGTGAGACACTTCTTCAACCTAAAGTCGATAACACTCACCCTGTACAGACGCTGCAAATGGTTGCTTGGATATCTCGGATATTTACATCGATCTCAATGGCCATAGCGTGGTATATGCCACCATCAGACTATCTACATTTACTAGATACGCCCGTTTCTTCTCAAGCGCGCGCCTATTATATGATCTCCCTGCTACTAGAGTTCTCTGTAGGTCACTACATCCAATTCCGTAGACCGTTTCATCGATGCCGTCTAGGTCTTCATCTCTTCTTGCTTCGTGCTCCGGTTACAACACCCACCAGCTATCCGCTTACTTGAACTAAACCAGTTGCCCTCCCGAGCTGCTACACCTAATCCTAAAACACCTCATTCTAACGCTCCACTCACTCCGCCAATCGTTAACGATAACGATTTGTTTGCCTCTCTCACTCTCTCGTCGAAACCTGTTATCGCCAAACCTCCAATATTTGGCTTTCCCTCCCTTGGTCCCTCTGCCCCCCATTCTACTGCTCACCAACCAGAGCTTGATGTCGACGAAATGGACTGGACACCTACAAATGGACAAAGAGAGAAACCCCAGACATATGATGATTCCTCTTTTCTTCGTCCACAGAAGTTCTTTCCTCCAGAGAACCCCACAGGGCTGGAAAGCTTATTCGAGAGTACACGGCTGGTTGATGATGTTACAATGAACGAACCAACATCTGAGAAGCCACCGACACGCTCGAGAATTGCCATCACTCATATGTGGAGCTGGGGGTGGGTCTATCTATTGTCTATGTTGCCATTTGCGGGGTTTCTGTTGTTCCAACGGCTGTCCGGCAAGAGATATAGCGGACCTGCGCTGGCCACTGAAGTAACACCTCTGTTTTCTATACATGACGTGCCCAGTATTGATTAAACAATACGTTATCTACGATTGAGATTCAAACACATCGTCCAGGAAAGCGTTGGACAAAGCAACGCATTGCTGATAAACCCTCTCAAACCCGTTCTACAGAGGAATGGTTAATTCTGCAACAGGATTTACAGCTACCACATACAATTCCTCCATAGTAAGGGTCCGAGATTGGCGAATTGCTTTCGAGGTAGGAGCCCCATAGCCGTATAGTCGCGGTCGCATTGCGGGGGGCGTTCCGCCTCAGAGAATTCAAGTTGTTTTCATCAGCAGCAAGGATATGCGTAAATTCAGTGTAGTCCGAGGTTCTAACTTTTCGTGCCGCGTGAGATATGGGTATTTTGTGCTGTGAGATGTCAGATAGAGTCAGAGTACAAAGGAGATTTGACCGACTTTTTTACACGTTGCCACTGCTCTACGGCGCCTCAGATAACGCGTATGAGAAGAAAAGTAAGGGACATACCTATCATCTGGATCCTCGCCTTCGTGGTAGGCTCCCGTCCCAGCGCTGTCGAGAACGATATCGTGCCCACGCCGTTTAGCGACGTCCCTCATTACCGCTTCACCCATCGGGGAGCGACATATATTGCCTGGGAACAATATTTATTGAGAAACAATGTTAAAGGCATCTGGAGAGCATACCTTAAGCAGACGATGAGAACCTTGACTTGATCTGAAGACATAGTCAGGAATCAAAACGTGGACAGTCTAAATATGGTCTTGGACACCCGGTTTCGATCCTATACATTAACCACCATCATGTCGCCACCAATCCAGCTTTTCTTGACGACCATCGCCTCCCAGCCAGCTCTACGGCAGCGCCAAGGTATGTGTATATTTACAGTATGCACGGTCCTGTACTCATTAAACCGCTCTGCCAGAGTACCTCCTACGCATCCTTCAAGTCAAGAAAATACCCTTCACTTCTTACGATCTCGCCTCTGATGAAATTGCTAAGAGATTGTGGAAACGAAAGGCTCCACTAGGTATTACCGGCATACTTCGGACCCTCCCCGGTGCTTATTCGTTGACAGACAAACAGCAATTGCCTGGAATCCTTGTCGGCGGACGCTTTCCAGGTGTACGTCCTCGGTTCGCGATCACCATAGTGACTGACTGTCCATACTCGCTCTATTAGACATTTGCCGAGTTGTGCGTACAAGAACTCTATGGTTCATATCAAAATACTAAACTTGATACAGCGAGGATGCCGTTGAGTACGGTGAACTCGACACATTCCTCCGACTCAAGGAACCTTGGAATCCGGACGTGGACGAAGATCAACCAGCACCCCCAGTCCGGCCAATAGGTGTACCCGGCGCCATGATGCCCCTCCAAATGACCCCCGAACGCCTGAAATCAAAAATCCTCGCCAAACCTGTGTCTTCGCCCCTCGCGAGGCCACAAATCCCGGTCAACAAACGCGAAGGCGAGTTTGATATTAGTACAGAACTCTCTGGCTATGGCCTGCAGGGCGTGAGAGTGACTGAGGACGAGTTACGGGACTTGGTCGCTGAGTTGGGGCTGGATGGCGATGATGCTGGTGATCTGGTGAAAGGGTTAAGCAGTGGCCCGTCGGACAAGGTGGAAGAGAGCGTGGCTTCCACCTCCGACGTTGCTACTGGAAGCAAATCTACGGAGAAGGAACCAGAGACAAAGGTAGATAAATCACTGGATGCGAAGGCCGTCAAGGCACTGGATGTTGACAAGAAAGACGGAGAAGTATAAGTATTGTATAAAAAGTCATTATACCCTTAAAATAATACTCAGTAGTTGTAATATGGACTATAGCTAGGAAATACGTCTTGGATAAATGAAATGTAGCATTGGATTCTATCACAGTTTGGTCATTGACACCAACATCCCGCCATCCAGAGTGATCGTCGCTCCGTTCACGAAGGCACCCGCAGGACTCGCAAGGAAGAGTGCTGTCCCTGCCGCATCCTCTGGCTTTCCCAGCCGACGCAACGGTATAGTAGACGTGAAAATATCTTTGACAGCCTCCAAGCTATGCGCAGTCACTGCAAGGGCATCTTAGGGCATGACCACCAACGTAACTGACAGACGTACTCTTGGTAGGAAAAGGTCCACATGCGATTGTGTTCGAAACAATACCTTCAGGACCAAGTCTTCCTCCCAGATGCCGACTGAGATGGTGAAGCGCAGCTTTCGAAGCCGAGTACACATATGTCTCGTGTAAGGGTACAGTTATCCCCTCTACTGACCCGATCTAGCAGAAAAAGGCGTTAGCCCAACGAGAAGTCCGACAGCAAAAAAGGTCGAACATTAATGATACGCGCGGGATCAGCATACGTCTCGCCGTCCTTTGACAAAGCCGCCGCCGCTCGAAGCAGCGGGAGAAGTTTCTGTGTCAGCGTGAACACCCGTTGCAGGTTCAGAGTGAGAAGCTTGCTGAATGCTGCATCCTGTGTTTCGGTTTGTGAGTTATCAAGAAAGGGAAGTGAGGATTATGCTTACGGGAAAGTCGTCCAGGGAATCACCCCACGCTGCCCCTGCATTGTTGACAAGGACATGAAGAACTGGTTCCTTAGCTGCGAGGTCATTAGATACGCGTTCTACCTCTTCGTATTGCGCCAGATTCGCAGGAAGAGGGATACATTTCCCGGGTCCAAGTGCGTTGAGTTCAGCAGCGGTCTCTTCACAGCTCTTGGCAGAACGAGAAGAGATATAAACCTTGAAGCCAAATCAGAACGAAAAAATAGATGTTGTGAACAGTTTACTATGTACCTTCGCCCCGTTCCTTATGAATCCCGTAGCAATCTGGACAAACATTACACGCTGGTCATAAGTAGAGGGGAAGGCAGATTTACCATTTTGCCAATCCCCCTGCTGCCGCCGGTGACCAGTACGACCTTATCCTTCACATTGAAGAGATTTTCAACTTGGAAGGAGCTCATGATGGTGGCTGGGTGAAGACAAAAAGGTACACATGGGTGATACCTCTGCGGCCCCGCATAGTACAGGGTAAGATCTGCATCCTCCAAAGGAATGCCGGTTCCTGTATTTGTCTTCCGCCGCAAATCATTACTTACGAATTTGACAAAAAGCCGTCGTCAATGATCAATCCTTCAGACCGTCCATGCCTGGCAAGAAATATCAGAATATTTTACATTTCTTGGGAAATTAAAATTACAAGGTCGTATGTACATTGACCGTGTAGTCATTAAGATATACTCAACTATTCGCGATCTCTCAGACACGTCTCAACGCGAGGAAACAGTTTCCGCAATATTCAGAAGTACAGCCTTCATCCTGTTCGGAGGAAAATACAAGTAGCATCGAAAAAATGAGATAACGAGCTCAGCAATAGTAATACAGTATCATTGAAACAAGGTAACAAGTACTTTATCCACTCAAGGTCACTCAGAATCAGACAACCCATCCGACAAACGAGATCGACGCCGTCGAAGAAAACCTGGACTTTCGCCAGATCCAGATGGTATTGGCTGGTCCGAATGTTCCCCTTTCACCACCTAAGAGAAAAGCAATGAGGAGCCATCTTCTTGGAACACTAGGTACCGATACATACCGATCTTCGGCTCGAACTTCTCGGTTTAGCAGTCCTTCTCCTACGGGGAGGCTTCGTGTCTTCGTCAGAGCTCGAAGGAGGTTTTCTCGGGGGCTTTTCGTCATCAAAGGGCTCGCTCCCGATATCATCATCAAGGTAACTTTTTCCTATGGGCTCCGACAGCATGGTTGGAAGAATACATAAACTGACCATCGCCAGTAGAGTGACAAGGAAGATCATCGAAGATATCATGGCCGAAATAAGTGGGAAGCGGGTTACAAGTCCTCTACATGACTCCGTCAGCGTTGGCACCGGTGAGAGATGCAGGACGTACCGTATTCCCCGATGCACGAGAATGCCACGGAGATGTGCATTGGAGACAGCAAGTTCACGACCTTCTCCGCTTCCCAGTGTCCTCCAGCCGTCTTGACGACCGATCTGAACATAAGCATTGGCATAGGGCGTCCCAAACGTGTAGGAATGCAAAAGTGGGATGTCGATTTTGATGGTTGAAGGTTTGCCAGAGAAAAAGAAAGTACGAGATGGTAGTACGATGGCCTGGGGAAGTGATCAGAAAGATGATTGGGTGCATTTAACAACAACTAACTGGGCGGCGAAGGACCGCTAGTGTCTGGTTACTATCCGTTGACAACCTCAATGACGCCATGAAGTTTCCCAAGGCAAGATTCGATTCGGTGGCGGGAACGACAAGGTGCAGCAGAACATCATAGGGCTGCTGTGACACCAACTGAGGAAGACTAATTTCTGCGTATGGAGCCAGACCATCTCTAAGACATGACAGATTCAATTAACGGACAGAGATGTTGCTTGCGACTCACCCGTATTGAAGGAACAAAGGAGTCTCCCAAGAGACGGCGACGTTCTTCCACACTATCCATCCTGCGAGGCCAGAGAGACACAATGCCAAAGGGATCAAGAAAATAAAGACAGCAAGAGGTACTAATTGGGGCGCGAACGGCTTGAGAGACTTGGAGAGCACGGAAAGCAGGTACTGGATTGAAGCAGATGCAAAGCTGGACTGGGACAGCCCTCGACGTTCACGCGATCTGTTGCGGTGCTTGCTTGTAGTGCCCATGAAGGATGCGGTTCATCTGGCGATGGTGTTCTGCAGTGAGGGTCACACGTGGGTTTATTATGTAGTTTACCTAAAAATTATTGGAAAAAATAATGTCGCCTTCCACCAACGTCCAGAGCCTGCTGGGTTCGCTCCCGTCGTCCGAGATCCTTCAGGACTACATCCGTTCCGTGTCTGGCAACACTACCATCGAGGCCGAGATTAAATCCTATCCCGACCTGGTCTATTTCAACTACTACGCAATCGGTGTCAGCTTTCAGTTCAAACCGACAGATGGCTACCGCCCAAAGACGGGCCTGAGGGAGTCTGATTTGGAGAAGGATCGTCTAGTTCTCGACGGGCTCGATTTCTATAACATACCCAAGGTCGACCCGAAAACAAAGGGAACATCAGCGAGACGGGCAGAAATAGCGTTCTCCTCGTATCCTATTTCGCCTCTTACACTGCGCATCGAGCCCGATATCAAAGATAAGGATGGTAAAACCCTTACCCGGCCTCCACAGTTTGATGTTCTTCCTGCGAGTACAGGGGAGGACTTTGTGCAGTGTTTGGGAGAACCCGACCGTAAGGGCGGGGGCAGCGGGCCGTCGTCGGGGTCGATTGGGATTTGGTGCGAGTGGTCACAGGACGGTGTCTTGGTTGAGTTTGGCGGTGATGAGGCGAAGGGACCACAGGCTTGGGAACGTGGAAAGGATGCAGTGTGGAAGGTAATCACGGTCTTTCGAAAGGTACGTCGCTTCAGACACTGTCGATTTTCAGGATCTGATTTCTTCAGTGACCGTCGGATGTCTGCTGATCACCGGTAGTATGTACAATAATCATATGCGGATGAATCAACAAGTAGAGACAGATGCCATGATCGTATAAATATACCTTGCTTTCAACCTTCATTTCGCTCGCTCTTCGACTCAGCCATGGCAGTCCCCGGTCCAGACAAGTTCACCGTCCTCGACATCAGCGGCAAATTCTTTCTGGTATGGGCCCCTGCTCGACTATACGGTGATGTCTGACACGCTTGCTACAGAACAAGACATTGAGTGACTCCACCGACGAGATTCTGCGCCTCCAAGGAGTCAGCTGGTTGAAACGAAAGGCCATCTCCATCGGAACAGTCACCCTGTACATCAAACACTACAAAGGCGATGATGGGGTTGAGAAGGTCGACATTGACCAGACCGTTGCTGGAATCTCTGGTACCTCCGAGAAGAGGTCGCTTACTTGGACGGAGAGGGAGAACAACGACGATGTCTTTGGGTATGTCATCGGGAAATCGAGAAGAGTGAGGCTTGGCGAGCTTGAGGAAGAGTTCCTGAAGACCGGGTGGACCAAAGATACCGTCGAGCACGGTGTGATTCAGGCGTACGCTGCGAGCGACACGCCCAAGAGTGGGACCACCTGGATTGCGAACCAGGTACGTGACCGCCGTCAGCGAGAAGACGAGGAGCTCATTGTGCACAGACTTGGGGCGTCGAAGAGGTGAATGGCGAGCGACGGTATGCGCGCCACATCAAGTTCACTGGACCCAGTGGCGAAGACATCCAGGCGCGCCTTGTGTATGACTACGGTAAGTGCCGAGCTCAGACATCCGTGCGTCGCTCACTCGTCACAGCGGGGCCAGTCTGATCTTGATCTTATCATACCCGCTGACAAATACATTTGTTTTTTCGCCAAGTGATGATGAGATAGTGTGAGATATCTACCGCGTGCCCTGTGTAATATTATTTCCGTAGTCAGGGCCACAATCATCCTTGCTTTCATTCTGCAGTGTCCATGCAGACGAGCCCCAGCTCTAGCAGCTCTTCCTCAAGTCACCTCCGTCGATCAAGTTTCTCCAATGATCGAATAACATCAAAAGAACCCTTGCAAAATAACGACCCTGAAGTACAGACACCGATACCCAAGGCGCACTGGCAAACACGCTGCAACCAAGAGCTGGCCTCTAGATACCCCAGACTACATGGCCTTATATCTCGTGCCATCGTGTACTGCAGAGGGCCAAGACCCAAGATCGATTTACCCGGTGAGTAGGCCATCCGGGTGCTGTGTGAACTTCTTACAGAAATCTCCATTAAGAGCCCCGTCCATTCCTCGATATTGACGTGACGTTCAGAGGCCGTCGCCTGGAATTCCCGCTCGAATCCACGTTAATAAGACTAACCCGACGGTTCACCAGTCCTTGGCTGCTCGCTGTACTCATTGCGGGATATATAATCGGCCTTGCGTTCTTTATACGGGCCCAATCGTATCTCACACCGTCAGATGCCTTCATCGGGTGCACAGATACCTTCTGGCTGGCCAATAATGGGTGTGGCGTAGACGGGCAGTCATGTACGCCGTTCAACGACTCGTCCTTGGACTTTCGATGTCCGGCCCAGTGCTCAACTGTTACCCTCCAAAATCCTCGCACCGTCGGTGACGAACAAATTGCATACGTGCCGCTGGTAGTTGGCGGTGGTGATGCCAATGCGACTTACCGTGGGGATTCATTTATTTGCGCAGCTGCTGTACAGGCGTAAGTGGATCGCTTGGCATCACTACAACCTGGTTGTTTACACTTTTCCAGTGGACTCATCAGCGACAGCAAAGGCGGTTGCGCGTCATTAACGCTAATCGGGAACTACACAGACTTCTTACCAACAAGCGGTCACGGAATCGCCTCCATCGGTTTCGCAACCATCTTCCCTCTTTCATTTCGATTCCTGGATTACACCTCACTGACGCATTGTGTTGACTATCGCAACCCTGCCTTAGCCTTTAATATCCTTATTACCTGCCTTCTGTTCCTCATCTTACGGCCCAAGCCCCTTGTTCTATATTGGTGCTTGGTATGCATTGGTTTCTGGCATATCTCCCTCTTCTCCCAGCCACAGTCAACTCCGCCAGGATCTCAGTGCCGCGTTTGGGTCCTTCCTCCCAGCGCTGTTCATCGCGTACGTGTTCTGGCGGCTCGCATTTCGCTTCACGCTGCCCCTCTACGCTAAGGCGCCCATAGAGTACATGGTGTGGTACTTGGGGCCGTACTGGGTGGGGGTGCTCTCATACATCACTCTGGAAGCAGCCATCCCCATCAACCGTCTAACATCATCAGACCTCACCAAACGCTCAGGTGCCATTACGGCGCTGGTGGTGATCGTCATCATTGTCGTGGTCCTCGTTCTCAACCAGGTCCGTGTTATTCGCAAGACGGGATGGCTCCCGTATTACGCTGGGTGGTATGTCGTCGGTGGATTGGTTGTGCTGGTCCTCGCTTTACTGCCTGGGTTAGAGATCAGGCTGCACCATTATATCATCGCTATGGTCTTGATACCCGGAACGGCCTTCCCCACGAGGCTGTCTGCCATTTATCAGGGACTGTTACTCGGCCTGTTTCTAAATGGTGCTGCGGCGTATGGCTTTGACTCAATATTACAGACGGCAGATGAAGTATGTTTGTTTCTATGGCATTTTTTTTTCTATTTTTTTCTGTTTTTATTTGTTTCTATGCTTATCCGGGACATACAGCTTCGACAGGATGCGCCTTTAGGATCAGACCTGCCCACTTTCCTTACTAACTCGACTAATTATAACGCTTCCATACCGTTCGAAAACCAAACGATCGCGTGGGATTCCCTCCCGGCCGGATGGGACGGATATGCCCTTCTGGTGGACGATGTTGAGCGATACGTAGGCACGGCTCTCAACTTCTCATTAGCGGCGTTCAACCGGTCTCTACCGCACTTCTTCAGACTAGCGGTGAGTCTCTTTGACAGATGATACTAGATGCTTTGTTAAATTCATTGATTCCAGCTAACATCAGAGGGTAACACAGGTGACTTTACAATGCCTGCAACACTATGGCCGAATGGATCCTGGGTAGATCCACTACCAGGTCCTTCATAAAGCCACCTCTAATAGCACTCGAACACCCACGGACTATATATCGGATTACATGTAATATTACTGGCTTCTGTAAGATCCCTCTTAGCAAGACAATACGTTTAAGTGGACAAAGCCCGATATAACGTTTAATAAGATTGTAACGCATGGTCACTTGACTAGGTTGCTGGACTCGAGCGTTGCTTGTCCGCGGCCTCAGTATCACCTGTACTATCAGCTTTCTTCTTGCGCATGCCTCTCCGGCTTTCCTTTGGGTATTCGCACTTGAGGGATCGTCGATGGCACTGGCTACAGAAAGGAAAAGATAAATTCAAGGAAAATTATATATATATCGAGACCAGAACTCACTTGCAGGTTCGATCGGGGTTGTCTGGCTCCGGAGCCCCACACGCGATTTTCCTCCCTCGGCAAAAAAAGCAGGCCAGGGGGGGCTTTCTATCACCGTTATTCCGTGCTATGGACTGTGCGGGAGGCCGCCTGGTGAATGGGGGCGGCGTGGGAGAGTGTCTGGTTTGTCTAAGGGGGATTTTATAATAAAAAGGCCCCCGGCCTGAAGTATGGTCGTCGGATGTGGTATGTCGGCGAGGTGTTTTCCGAGACGGTATTTGTATCACTTGCGAATTTAGAGGCAGGCTCCGGGAGGGAAGCGAAGCATGTTCAGAGTCGGCCTGAGGTGAAGAATGAGGTAACGGATAAGAGATATGAGCCAATTCAGCGGCAGGATCGCTATCATCGGGAGATGCCACGACGAGATGAGGGTTGGGGGTTGGTGAGGGCGAGGCTAGGTAGTCCATTATTGGTTCCTCCTTAGGTTGGCAATGATGCGATCCAGAGGGGGAACCCTGTGCCTCAAGGAACATTTGGCGGTCAGGGTGGGCGAAGACGGTTGCCGGTGATACATAAAAATTCCTGATATCTGGTGAAGACTTGGTAAACAGGGTCAGCGACGCAGGAAGCGGGAATAGAAAGGAGAACTAACCTGAGTCGGGGAGCAATCAGAACGTGCTTGCTCAGAGTAACAGCTGCCATAGTCAGGCGACTGTGGAGGGCCTTCGGGAGGCGAGGAGGCCAGAGATTCAGGAGGAGCCGATGCTTCCCCATTTGGGTCGAGACTGTAGTCATAGTTAAGTCGCAGCCTGGCGGCAGTAATGTTGGAGGGACGTTGGTCGGGATCGTCTGCTGCGACCTCGAGCTCGACGCCTGGCGACCAGAGCTGGGCGGAAGAACATGGATCCGACGGCATATACTTGATGCCCGCCTGGCTGCGGTATGCGAACCCAATGACCCGGTGAAAATAGCCGTTCTCCTCATGCATGGGGGTCATCGCCCACTGATTCTGCAGTGCGGCTCGCCGGGCCTCTGGAAATGTGGCGTAAAATCTTTCGTCGTCTTCTTTCTGTGTCTGCGCGAACGAGCTGAGGCTGGCGGACATGGACGATAAGAAAGGCTGCATTGCAGACGCGACGTGCGTGAGGCATCCTGGAATCCGGTGAAAAAAGCGACGCACCTCCCCTTCAGCGGTGCAAGAGCCAGGATAGTACTGGCTGTACAAGGTGTTGGGGTCGTAGATGACTCCAGGCTGTCGTTGCGACAGGCAAAAGAAAGGGTCCTTCTTGGGCGCTTGGTGCTGCGATAGCATAGTAGACTCCATCCAACACGTGCAGCGGCACGTTCAACGAGGACACTGGCAGCAGGGACTGAGGGAACGGTCGGCACAGGCAAGGACGGTAAGGGAGGGGCAGCAGGAGATATATGCTCGTAGTGGGAGAAGAGGCATATAGGGAGCTCAGGGATGATAAATTGAAATGGTATTTAGCTGGGGTTCCCTTTGTCAGATGACCGCAGGCTTGCACACATGGACCTACATAGCCCTTCCTCCGTTCATTCTCCTTCCTGGACCCAAAAATTACCTCTTATCGCCTCACCTCTTCTCTATCGTATTCCTTTTTGCCCCCATTTTTCTCTGTATATTCTATTTGATGTCCTCGATTTGCATCCGTGAGCGCAAGATGCTTCCGCGGGACCTATTCTTCGGCTTCCAAACCCGATCCGCACCATATGCGTTACTTTTTTTTTTCTTTTCCCCCCCGGTACGGATGCGTCGGTGCGAACTTGGGCGCCTGGATGTGGCTCGGTCAGGTTTTCTGTCTTTCCTAATGGGCAGCCGACTGGTCGAGCTACAATTGTTGGTGGTTACTGCTATATTTTGCAAGAGGCATTTTTGCTTACATATGGCATTGCTAATACATCTGGGGATTCCTACCAGACGCTTTGATTGCCAGCCTTTGCTAGGCAGCACGGATGCCTTGAGGCAGGCACGCTCACTCTCAGGAGTCAGGCGCCCTCGCATCCCAGATAAGTATTGGATAGGTACTTCTTGATCTGTCGAATCGGTTTTCGTCTAGACCAAAAAGCCGTTGCCGCCACCGCCACACCACGTAACTGATTGCACTGATGGTCCATTCAGACAACTCACTCACCGGCGCTTTCTTGCCGAGATAGTCAAGTAAGACCCTGCTCAAGTTTACTTTCCTGCAGGGTGTCTTTCGGAATGCTTTCGGATGTAGACAAGCTATTCAGTCGTCTCGTTTAGGTCGGCTATCCTCCGACCTTTCCCTGGAGCCCACGGAGTCATCAGTCAACTAGCTGACATAGGTAAGTAATTCTGCAGCACTTTGCTCCTGCGATCGTGTTGACGTCTTCCTTGTCTGTGGTCCTTCTCAATCTAAGCTCCGAAGATGCTAGGCTTCTGATTTATTTAATTCTCTGCTCGTTGGCGTCCGGTCTCTGCAAAAAAAATTAAATGTCCACCCAACCGGTATAATGAATTCTTGCGATCATATGAATTCATAATTACTGTACCTATTTGATCTTGATCATCACTCGGAATTCAAACGGATTCAATAGTTGAACTCATGCTCCACTTGGTGTCCCAAGCTAGATAGTAGGATGACACGGACAAGATATCTTGAGCTCTTTAAATTCAGTCTTCCGTATTCAGTTATCATCGATGCAGAATCGGAGTCTATTTCAGTAGAAACCCTATTTCTGCATCTTGGAAGCTTTCCCGGACCTTCTCCAGCTGTTCTATTCAAAATGCGAAGCAGTTGGGAATTCGACTAGTGTATCCAATGCGCCAGGAATCTTGTCAATGTACCAAGACAGTCAGTGGAGTCCGTCGGTGAGCACACCTTTCGCCGAAGAAGCCCTAGACAGGTAGAATGTTACTTTTAATGGTACTTTCTCCTCACTGATGGCGGTCTTAGTATATGATAACATGATACGTTGGTCCTTTAATGCATACGGCAGCCAGAACTTTATTCGGGATCTACCCGGAAACCTTGTCTTTACACCCTCCTTTTATATCTTCCTTATAATATGGAGGCCCATGAGGACAGATAACTACTTTTTAGTTGCTGTCGGCTGTTGCAAGCGAAGTGAAATCTCTACTGCATTCTGCCTCGAAAATTTCTCCTGACTATGTCTGACGAACATTACAGCTGTGTCGGCTGTAATCTTTTTCTAATGCAACGGAGCGTCTGAGACTGGGGGTCGTGGTTCTGACTCAAAAGAGATCGCATCCGGGGCCTCGGATGTACTACGAAAGCAAATTGGACAGATTTTGGAGCACATAAAACCAGCCTAGAGAGCTAGCGCACTCGCTCAAATTTCTCCTCTATCGTCACCTCAGGGTCTTCAGCCTCTTACAGCAGACAGCATCAAGTTCAAGCAAGGACTAAAAATAGGACGATGATCATGCACGTGGCTCGTGTGATTATTTGGATTATTTCCAAAGTTGTTACAGCCACAGCTGATTCGCCTCTGTCTCACACACACGTCGTATAAAGACGCGGCGTACCTCTAAAGAACTTGCCTCAGTCATCTTCTTCCCCTGGCTACCTCCGATATAACGATATCCATCCCATCCCACACGTTATTCTGAACTGATTGACAATGCCTTGGGAACGGCGACCTCAATCTACTTTCCAAAATGTGGAGCGATCTTCCTATTCCCAGGTATCCAGGACACCTCGATTCAATAACCCTGAGCGTGTGTTCATGAAGTCTAAAGTGCCGAATCATAGCTAATCTTGCTTCCGTCGGACAATAGATTTTACGAAGGGCAAGCACTCGGACTGGTACTGCAATGTATGCACTCCTCACCCGCGGCCCAAGTACATGAGTATTAAGGCTGCCTTGGCTCATGAAAAGAATGCGTTCCACAATCAAAACGTGGTCAATGCTGAGTCGTGGTGGGGCCCACCGATCGTGGATTCCTGGGATTTTGAGCTGCCCAAGCAGGAGGAGATGACGAAGGACGAGGCCCGGGATTTGGAACACCGCTACTCCGTTGACCACGTCGGGGAGTACATCCCCTACTGGATCAGAGGGGTCGAAGCCGCGGAGAGAGGCGAGGTTCTGAAACTCGAAGATTATCTGAACTCGCTGGATCACGATGGACCGAAGGATCCTTGGGGAACCTGGAACATCACGAATCAGGTCAAGGCGGATTCTCGCGGGGGCGACCGTTCTAGCGAATGGATACACGATGATCCTTCTGATGACCTGGGATCAGTACCTGCTAGCCAAGGGAAAGCTGGCAAGAGTCCGAGAAATTCGGGTAGGAATAGAAGGCAAGACTTAGGCGACCGATTCACGGGTAGTTCTTATGCCTTCGTGGAGGACATCGCACGGCAGGAGGAGGCGAATGCCGAGAGGAGGGAGCAGATGCACGACTTCTTCGAAGTAAGGAACAATTTCTTGCACCTTATAGAAGCCTTCGTTTCTGATTTGCTCTTCAGATGCCTACGGACAAGAAAGTGCAACGTATTGACGAGCTGATACGAAGCTTGCAGACGAGCTTGCGCACATGATTTTGCTGGATTTATTTACGTGAACGACCGTCAGGATAATTTTTCCTTTCCTGTCATACCGCATACGAGCATTCCTCTCACACCATCTACATCTACAGATTGACAGGGTGTACCGTAATGATACAGGAATGATACCTGCTGAATTCCAATGCCCCTAACTCTGCACAGCATCTATGACGTCAACACTCCCAATATCCACTAGCACTTTCCAGAGGCGGTGAATATACAAAGTTTATAATCACTGGTCATACTGCGCATCTGCATCTTTCACTTTTACTACAATGACCGATTCTAAAGACCAGGCACTTCCTTACGGCTGGATCAAACAGGTCCATGAATCAGGCCATTCTTACTACGTGAGTCCTTCGTTGTCTTTTGCAGTCTAGTCCTCCTGGTTGACACAATTTCGGCATAGGTTGATACCCGTGCCAATCCCCCGCGCTCCATTTGGGTGCACCCTTACGAAGACGACCAGTTTCTCAAGGAACACCCCGATATTCGAGAAAAGGCTTACCCTGCCCCCAATTATTCCCCCGAAAATAGTGGCCATTCTCTTAGCAGCACTTCTGCTCCGCACCACAAGCGCAGGGTTCTTTGGGAAACTGAAGGATAAAGCTATTGGCAGTAAAGAAGAACGCCAGGCCGGGAAGGATCGGATCGCAATGGTGAGTGCGCTTAACGGCCATACTGTATCAAGGGAAAATCAGAAACCTACTGTGATACAGCTCCAGGAACAGAGAAGGCAGCAGTATGGTGCTAACCAGACTTGTTATGGTGGACATGGCACATCTGAATATAGGGCGCCCCAATATGGAGCATCACGGTACCCTCAAACGGTGTACCAGCAGCAGCCAGCTGTCGTTACCCAGCGTCGACAAGGTGGAGGCATGGGAGGCATGGCGCTTCCTCTAATTGGTGGCCTGGCTGGCGGTCTTCTCCTTGGAGATTTGCTAGACGGAGGATTCAATGACCACGATGATTTTGGCGGAGGTAATGATTTTAACGGCGGTGGTGATTTCGGCGGGGGCGGTGACTTTGGCGGAGGCGATTTTGGCGGTGGTGACTTTTAAGCGATATATTGTAGCCCTTATTTTCTATGTAGCGATAAACGCTTTATTTTTCTGCATGTTTTACTTACGTTGTAACACTGACTAATCCGTATGTCCGGACTTGGAATGAACTCGTGTGAATTTCAGTCATTTTTGCTGAGCTCATCGTGGTCGACGCGACTTTGTGGACGTCGGCGCCGACGTCAGGCAGCAGACCGCTTGCCTCCATACCACCACCACTCTCATACATGGCGCCGACATTGCCATCCTCGCTGAGCCCACATATATGCATCGTTCCCTCCGACGATCTCACCCAGCTTCTCCAGTCCTCCTCTTTGCCGCCTTTGCCCGCAATTCTCCAATCTTTCTCTCCGCTACCACAAGGTCAGTTCACTCGTAACGGTTTAAGATTAATCAGAGAACTTGAATTTGCTTGTAGTCACTACTCGGACGACATCCCTAACATCCGTGCCCCACTCGTCATTTGCCTTGCGTTTCTCGGACCTCTCAGAGATAGAAACCGCATGCAGAGAAGACGAAGAACAGAGAGCGGCTAGGACAGTTGACTGGATTGGTGAACGGGTAGGTCGGAGATGTGCGAAATGGGTCGAGGACATCCAGAAACTCGGGGAGAAGGATGCGTCGAGGACACCTTGGTGGGACGAAGTACGGCGCTGTGTAGAGGGAAACCACGTACCTTCGAGAACAGAGACTTGGAACCATCCAGTTGCAGGTACGTCCTCCAGACCTATTTGCAAGTATTCAGCTGAAGAGTTGCCAGTCATTATGGGGGTGTCAACCAATGCGCCCAATCCCCTACAAGCGATAACGGCGCTTCATGCCAGACCTCTAGAGTTCCCGTCATGGGTAGATCCCAATATTCTCCGATGTACTTTGATTATACATCCCCAGAATTCTGTTCTGTCAGATGAAGAGTACGTCTTGAGCTTTACCTATCTACATGGTAGTCTTATGTTGTCTAGAGCTGGTGCTCTCTTCAATGCTGTCAAGAAGCAATTTGGCCTGCATAGCTATCTTCTTCCTCTTGCATTGCCTGACCCGCCACCGCCGCCAGTTCCAGTGCCTGCGCTGGTACCCCGCGTGCCACCCCTCTCATCTAATGATTCGGCGCAATCTGGACCCGCTGGAACTAATGGTGATGCAGAATACTCCAATGCTGATGTTACGTTGAACACACTGAGACTTGGAGAAACCGATATCCAAAGAACCGCTAGATTCACGCGTGAATTTCTGGTTATGAGCTTACTCCCATGGATGGAAAAATGTGTTGTAGAATGGAACGAGAATGTGTGTCCGTCACTCCTCAACTTCCTCAACTTCGCTGATTATCTTAGTTTTCTTCAACACGACGGCTTCCATCTCGTCTTTTCTCTTCAACGCGTCGCTTTTTTGGTTCTCCCTCTCCATCACCCGCTCCGACTCATAATCCGCACCATTCAGTCTCCAGTATTCGCTCTAACACATTTGCCGGGTCGATACCGAGTTCGGGACCCCCTCCTCTTCCTCAACAACGCCGCCTTGCTGAGTTCGCCACCATAATAGGAGACTACAAGCTAGCAGTGAATGTGTGGGAAGCGCTTCGTAAAGAAGGACAAGGCGGTTCTGTAAGTCGTAACATCTTGAGTAGATGTTAGGTTTTGATAGTATCACCCAGGATATTCTCCCGCTCTTACTGTCTCCCTCACCAGCTATCCCCTTACATGTTTCTACAGCTTTGAGTAGCATCCATCCATCAACGCCTGACCCACCGGCAAGTGCGCAACTTCGGGCCTTAGTGTATGCCGTCCGTTGGGAAGCAGGTATTGGCCATCAGGATTTTTTGAGTGACACGCTCGAGGGCGAACGATGGCTTGTCTGGGCAGCTGGAAGCGTGAGTTACTCACCTGCCTCTCTTTACACGTAATTGTCTGACAGATGTATGTGCAGTCGGAGGAAGCACCCTCGGCCTTGTTGCTCGCTCATGCAGCGTTACTGACCACAGCCAAAGGGGCACGTAGACGGGCTGCGTTATGGTACGTGTCTGCTGCAAATAGACTTGAGAAGTGTGGAATTGTGAGTACCACTCGATGCCAATTGTGATGAGGTATCTGAAGCACTTATGAGTGTAGAAGCCACTTACGATGTATTTTCTCCGGAAAGCCCAGGGGTTGTACAAGGTGCGGCGACCGAAAGAACTCTCACCCTCTTTTTGGGACTCTGAAGGGAAATCGCCGTCGTCAACTGAGGACCTAAATGCGATGCTGTCAGTCATCGAGCATCCATTAGGTATGCTAGGTTTTTACGTTCCAGCCTAAGCGCTCACTTCTGCGTCAGGTCGACTGTTATATACTACTGGAGATGTCTTAGACGCCGTCAGGTTCTTCTTAGGACTTTTACGGGGTACTTCTGGAGCTTCATCACAATTGTCAGGACTGGTGACAAATGTGGATGGAGAACCACCTGCACCGTCCACCGATAAATTATTTCTGGATGACTTTAGAGTGGCCTTAGCTGTACGACGAGTTTCTCGTCGTCTACATCTTTGACTTATTTCTTCCGCAGCATTATATATCAACACCATCCGATAAGATGGCACTCAAAGACCTAAACCTTCCTTTCAATTTCTGTGTACCGCGGCAGTGTTGCGTTCGACTTCCCCATGTAAGCTCAGATGAGGATCGTTGGAAACAACGAGAAGAAGACTGGATGAGATTTCGTAAAGAACAAGGGTCCACAGAAGGTCTCGCCAAGGGAGGACATGCAGCAGTTGATGGTAACGCCAACTTGTTATTTCATATTTGTGATTCTCACATCTTTATTTTCTCTTCAGAAACATTTTGGATCGACTTGGCTTTGCGGAATCCATTAGACACTGAAGTCAACCTTTCAGAAGTCACAGTAGTTGTAGAGGATTTGAAGAAGCAAGAGCCGTCCTCGTCTAAACAATTTGTCGACATCCAGACCATCGACGACGTGGTACTGGGTCCTAAGGAGTCTAAGATAGTGCGTTGATTCCAGGATTCACTATACGCGGTTCTAATGCTTTATCAGGTCTCGGTTGCCATTAAGGCACGGCGGCCTGCGTCCTTGGTCATCACTCACGCGACATATCGGTTCTTGTCTCTCCTCTTTACTACGGAGTCTCTCGCTTCCAAGGGTAAACGGCTACACAATACACCCGCGCAACGGCAAACTCCAACGTATACCCCGGATGTACTCATCAAAGCCGATGTTGCAGAAGCAAGCCACAAGCTGTTGGCGAACTTCGTAGATGACCGGCGGCTCGTTCTGGGTCACGGTGAAATCAGGCCTTTAGTATTATGGCTGTCGAACACAGGCACCCGGCCAATCAACGAAGTGTGGCTAGTAGCTGGAGCGGAAGATGAAATTTGGGTGGGAGATGACGAAGCACCTAGATCCTGGTGTATCCGGTCAGTTTGTGTTGACCAGCTGAGGCTACCATGTTCTGATTGCTGAATTTATAGCGTCTGATCTGAGGACTGAGACTCTGGACGTGGACAATGCTACGATTCCGACTAGGCCTCAACAAGTCAAACTCGACGCGCCTCTGCAACCTGGAAGCTCGATCGAGTTGTCCATAGCTCTTCACGCTCATGAAACGGGACAACAAGAGCTTTGTCTACTTGTTGTATATCGTGGGGTAATCATGTTTTTGTGATCGTTCTTAGATGTCTGCTAACCGATTACTTGTAATAGGCTCCTGGACATTTTCGATCGGTGCAGGTTACTCGGGATTACGAGGTTCAACCTCTACTGAGGATATCTGCTGTCACGAATCCCTCATTGATGCCTGACGATCTATTTTTGCTGAATTTGGATATCGAAAATGTATCGTCGTCAGCTTTACTACTAACACAAGTAACGACCATGAGTCCGACCTGGCAGTGCCGATCAATATCGCAAGATCCTTTGTGAGTTATGCGTCACCTCGGTTAGGCATAACACTCAAATTTTTGCAGAGGACTTGTGCAGCCTTCTCAATCGTCACATCTATACTTGGGTGCAAATCATTGGAAGGAAGCGGCAGATCCTCAGGAATCGGTTAAATTTATCTCGAGAAAACTGTCGGATGTCCTTCAAGGTGCATCCCTCGATCCTGCAACGCCTCTTCCTACCCGGTTGCATTGTAGCCACATGTATAAGGTCTGCACCTGCGCCGTTCCCAGCATACTCCTTCTGATAGTATACAGGCACCCCATCATCGAACATCCTTTGAAGTAGCTACTCGGCATTTCATTCACAGTGGCCGGTGCAGTTACACGACAAGAAATATCTGCCAGTCGCACCCGCTTATACCCCCGGGAAATTATTCCTCGATCTTTCCATTATATCATCCAAATTCTGTTGATATAATGGTATTTTGGGAGATACCAGCTCAGCATCGCAGTGGGCATGTTCTATTGGCAGGGATCAACGTTGGAGCAGGGCACGCCGCCTTGAGGGATATTGTGCACCTGGCTGAGAATGCTAAGGCGACGCGAAATATGTATGCTGAGACCCAGCGAGAGAAGGTGAAGATGCTCCAAACTGTGAGGGACAGCGAGTGGAATTCAGAAATGGATCCCATTGTGCTTACTGCTCAGACCACTGAAACCCTGGACCACGATTTCACAAACGGGTGGGCTATCCTCGTTAAATTCCGTTGTCAATCTCTCATGGGCGTTGCATAGGTCATGTCGTCTGCCCGTTACTTTCATCATCAGGAACCATTCCTTGACGCACAGATCAAGTTTTGTGCTGAAACTACTTCCAGAACAATCTATAGACGCACCCTCTGCGTACGCTACTCCTTCGTATGTTCGCGACAATTTCTCATCCTACTGTAGGAGTACCATCAGACCTTGTTACTCTGGCCGGTTATCCTTCCGGAGGGTGTTAAATCCGACTGAGTTGGTTACAATACACCCAAAGATGTGGGCATCACGACCTGGTCTATATGGACCTGCATGCATGGCACATGGAGGTAGAGGTGTATGAGCTTGATCAGGTTCCAGGCGACAAACCACGGATACGATATCATTATATCCAAGAGTCTGGGCTGGCGCACCATTCTAACATTATTGTACGTGATGTTCGGGGAGTGTAATCTTTGTTATATTACACCATATAATCTGCAACTCATATGAGATAGAGGTAGTCTAGAGCTAATTGGAGTCGCCCTCCGAAGCCTTGGCCTTCTTGCTGGCTGCCAGCCGTTGTTTCTTGACCCTTGTGTTGAACACGGTCTGAAAGGTAAGGTTAGAACGTTAGTTGAGACGTAAAGCGTAGAGGCGTACACCGAGCACGAATTGGATTAAATTGAAAAAGGGCACCCAGAGCTAAAGAAATGAGATTAGAGGACGATGGCGTTCCTTTCGGATATTCCTTACGTGTTGGGGAACGTATTTTTGAGCCACAAACATGGACAAGGGCGAGACGACCCATGTAATCTAAGAAACATTATGTTCCGGTACTCAATTGTTGCGAAAGGGAAAACGTACACGTAGAACGGGCAGGAAACCAGCTTTCACTGTTTTAATTATGCCATCCAATGTCTTGGTTCCGTTTATAATGGCAATAGACGAGAGGTAGACTTAAGTGACCTTCAGTCTGGAATCTTCATGAAGAACGGCAAACGCACTAGTTGCCTGAATGGGAGCCACCAGAAGATTGTTGGCAATTATCTGCTGAACCCGTGCAGACGTTCCAGTCTTCCCAGAAAATGCCTTTTGGATAGCACCAACAAGGACGTGGCTCATTGGGGCAGACACCAAGAAGCCATAGAGCGCCATCTTCAGTGCCTTTGCATCAATGTGGTATTGGGCCAGAACACGCAGGAAGAAGGGCGCATGTCGCGGCACCCTGGGCGGTATCCCAGCAAAGTTGCTGCCGAGAACCTCTTGCAGAAGACAGAGGGTTGCTACACGTGGTAAATGTTACGATGGGCGCTGCTGGCTGCAGATACTGCGTACCAGTAGTGATTGCCTTTGTGCGCAAAGGATGGGCCACCAGTTCATTGAGGTACTTGACGAGAAGGGGGTGAGGCCCTCTGGCGGTGGTGACGGGAGCGCTCATCAGTGCTTACTGACGACCCTCTAACCGAGCGCCAACTGCTCCTTGCATATGTCATTTGCTAGCAAGTGATCTAACCGGCTTATTGATAACCGGATCCGGAGTCAAAATGTAAAAAGCAATAAGTACATAGTCTACATTCGTAGAGTAATCTAAGCGGGTATTATAACACGAAAGCTCATCTCCCCTTGACCCTAGAGAACCGTCAGACTTTATGGCATGATGAATTGTCTATCGACGTACCATAACTTGACGTAGTCGGCGAAGCTAACCATGCAGATGGTCTGCCATATACCCAGGCCTATACGTGGGGTAACGCCGCGGTAGAGTCCCTTGATACCATTCTCCTTGTAGATATAGGACAACGTGTTAAGAATCGTGAGCTTCTCAGGCCGGTTAGCATTCGCTGCTCCTTTTGCCATAGATTGCATCTAATACCAGCTGATAAACTCGGTGCAACACCACGGGAAGAAAGGCATACCTCGACACGAATGACTTCAATAGGCTGATTCCAGGTAGCCAGGGTTCCACCGACAGTCGAGGCCGCAATTCTCTCGAAAACATTCAAAGAATCGTTCTCCCCTCTACCGCGGGCTTTCCGGATGAAAACCTCAGCCAACCGAGCGAATCCCATGCTACCGAGTTACAAGATCGATCAGCAATCCGTGCCCTGGGGATCATAGGAAGGATGCGCGTACCGGGAGCCCCAGTTGGTGCACTGACGCACAGCGACAGCATTGACACCCTTGTTAACACCAGCCAAGCCTTCCCGTTTGTAAATTTGAGCAAAAAGTGCCCACGTTGAAGGGGCCTTCACGCCGGAAGCAGCCGTTTTTTGACGCGTTATTTCAGCTGTTTTCATACACGTTGTGAAACCTTGACAAACAACAGATTAGCACAATACCGCAATTAGCCCGTACAAGGTATAGGCTGCGACATCGTACCCATGGTCGCATAAGCTTGGGCAACACCGCCGGTCATGCCTCCCAAGAGACCGGCAAAGGCGGGGTTAATTCCCATGGACAATGTCGCCGTCTCGACCTCTGATGCCGTGAATATTAGCACCGCTCCTTTTGTTGAGGCCTCGATCCACGCCTATTAATCATGAAATTAGGTCTCGTTCGATTATTTGATTGCCTGCCACGTACCCATGGGATCAAGCCTTGGTAGAAACCAACAAAGCCTCCTCTACTCCAGACCGTTTTACAGGCTTGCAACATTGACTGCGACCGGTTGGCAGCCATCTGCGTCTTGAGAACTTCTAAAGGCTGTCCTAGAGTCGTAACCTGGTATTTTTCGGTGAGTATTCGAGGTGGGAACACGATATCTTAACGCCATACCTCCTGCAAGAACTGTTAGAACGCGTCACGGCTCAAGAAATGGAGATAACGTACGAACTAAACATGCGAAAATTCAGGCAGAACGAGTTAGTTCCTACGCTCATTGTGCACTAAAGAAAAGATGTACCATATTCATGATACCACCTAGATTATTTTGTCAGTTAGTCTTCACGTGTCATTCCGTCTGGCACTCACCAACAGCAATATTGGACCAGTTGACGCCCTTTTGACCGGGTTCTTTCTGTATAGCCATCGTGAATACGCCGAAAAAGGGTAAGGGAGAGGGAAAAAAGAGATGGCAAGAGGGAGAAAGGGAAAGGTGAGCGGTTAAGTGGCCCTATAAGTAAATTCTTTGGGGTGATCGGAGGTAGCCGAGGTGCTGTACCTCCGTCCGATGTGGTGCTGCCATAATAAGCACCTCGGTCGGAGCGTCAGTCCGGTCTATTTAGAGTGCCCCATCCGCATTTGTTGCGTTATCACACCAACATTCCGAGAATGCCCAAGTGGATAGTACTCCACGATTTAGTCCGAGATGTAAAGAAAATGGCAACAGTTGTGATAGGCGGGGGTATGCATGGAACTAAACACAGTGAAGGATATCCGAGATAGAAGTAACAAGGTTGAGGGCATACATATGTAGGCGAAGATGTAAAATACGTCGGAGTATGGAAACTGAATGTTAAAGTCATCGTTAAGCGTGAGATATGCAGAAGACGAGGCAAATGGCCTGCGCATGTGTTAAAAGTTATCAGTCGTCGGAGCCGGCACCGATATCCTTGCCTTTCAACTGCTCAGACAGCGTCTCAAGATCTGCTTTCAATCTTGGAACAAACACGGAGTCAGCAAACGCGTCAATCAAGGCGGCGTCACGGAGCGCGAATGTGGCACCGGCGGAACGCCATTAAGCAGAATAACATACCGATTGATTTGCTCCACACTCTCGTCTTGATCTGACTCGAGATATTTGATCTCCATCTCCTTCCGTTCCACTTCAAGTTTGGATTCTTTCGCCTGATCCTCCGCTGCTTCAAGTTTGGCAGCCATGTCCTTCAAAGCCTTCTTGTGTTCAGCTTCCAGGTCGTGCATCTTCAGGTTATGCGCCTCGTGCAAGCGTTGCAGCTCTTCCTTGGTTACGCCGGGCGACTGAGGTGCGACAGTACCGTTGCTCTTGGGAACGGCAGGCTCCGCCGCAAGAGCTGCCTTTGCAGTAGCCAACTCACCTTCCAAATCAGAAAGCTTCACCGACAGCTCCAATTTCTGTGCCGCAAGCACCGCGAGTTCTTCTTCATGTGCAGCACGCAATTTGGTAACATCCTGGGCTCGTGCCGCAGCCGCCTCCTCCAGCTCCTTTGCATGATTATTCGACATCTCAGTCAAGGAGTCTTTGGTGAGATTGAGCATATCGGTAATCGCAGCGAGATCGTCTTTAGTGACAGACAATTGAGTTGTAAGCCGTGCGATTTCTTCGGCATGTTCGGGCGATACCTCTGGAACAGCCGCTGCAGCTGCTCGGGCTTCATCGCGCTGTGTAGTGAGAATATTGATTTCGGCGTGAGCTGACTCGAAAGATGTCTTAGCCTTCGTTAGATCATCTTGTGTAGCTTTGAGTTCTAGGGTGAGGCCACTGATCTGCTTCTCAAGCGTCTTCGCTTGCGCTTCGAGGGTAGAGGTGTGCTCCGCCTTCAAATCTTCCATAGCAAACCGGTGAGAGGCAGCCATCTGAGCTATCGAGGAGTCGAACTCTATCCGAACAGAACTTAAATCTTTCTTGTGTTCGTCCCCAGCCTCTGTCTATACCTTGATGTAAGTTGAATCCACATGTCAGGAGAATTCAACGGACCTTGGCACGTTCAAAGGCTTCTTGGAGTAACTTGCTGTGCTCGTCCTTGACAGCATCGACTTTAGCATTGTATTGCGCTTCTTGTCCCTAAGAGTCAATAGTGAGGAATTGAGCGCCGATTTCGCAGTCCCACGCACCTCCAGCTCTGCGGTGATCTTGTCAATCTCTTCCGAAAGCTCGCTCTGCCTAGCAAGGTATTGTTGTTCAGCTTCGTCCAGAGCATGAGAATGTGTCTCGGCAGTCTTTAGTGCCTCGTTCTTGAGTGTTTCGTGAGTAGAAAGCGCAGCGGCCAGTTCATTCTTCAAGGAATCAAGTTGGACAAGAACTTTGGACTGTTCCTCGGTAGCAGCTTTGAGAGCATGCTCATGCTCTTCCTTGACTGTTTTCGCACTAGATGTGTATTCTGCTTCCTTTGCCTGAACATAGCTATTAGCTTTCTCGGCGGTGGCGGTGGCTGCAGCGAGATCGTTCTGCAGCACTTGCAGCTCGGTTAGTGAAAGCTCCCGCTCTTCATCAAACGATTCCTGGCTCTCCTTTAATTCCAAAATCTCGATCTCCAACTCCGACACCTTGTTCGCGCTCTCTTCTTTCTCTTTCTTGAGAGAAGCAGACAGCGCCTCCAATGCGGCCACCTTCACCACCTGAACTTCCAGTTCAGCAATCTTGGCCTGAGCTTCGACCAAAGCAAGAGCATGAGATTCTCTTAACTCTTCCAATTCTACTTGGATTGCTGCGAAAGCGGTCTGAGCTTTGAGTAAAGCCCCATGTTCTATGGAAGTTGCTAAAGCCGCGTCCGACGTCGCGGCAGTCGTGGCATCTTTAAGAGTCTTAATGCTGTCCTTGCTCTTGGCGACATCGACTTCTAGTTCCTGAATCTGTCCCTGAAGACTGGCAACAAGCTCGGTCTGGGACAACGTTGCAGCTCTTGCGTCCTCGAACTATGCCAAGTGAGCTTTATGAAGACGGAAATGAGGTTGTGCTTACCTCTTTCCGCACGGCTTCTAGAGCAATATCACCTTCGGAGTGCAAATTCTTCAACTCGTCGTACGCTGCCTGGGCACTCTCCATTTGCGCCTCCAACGAAGCCCTACTTTCCTCTGATTGTGCAGCTGCAGAAGCCTTCGATTCCAGCTCGACTTTGACGGCTTCTAGAGATGCATTGGCCTGCGATAGTTGAGCCTTGAGGTCTGTAGCTTCCTCCGTCTTGGACGTAAGGGCATCTGTGGCATCCTTGACCTGTAGAGGTGATCAGAGAAGCCTAAGCCGCAGGGAATGAGAGTACACACCTTGGTTTGTAATTCCTCCAATAACTTGCTGTCGTCCCGGACTTCGCGAATTGAAGAGATAGATGATGTCGTACGGGCTTTGGGGGCGGTGGTAACCGGTTTTGAGGGAGGCGCCTTTGCCGAAGCCATATGAGAGAGCTTGGCTGTACTACTGGGCAAACTTTGCCGCGACGCTAGGGGTGCCCTCTTCACGGCATCAGAAACAGATGCGCGTGGACGAACTGGCGATGTCGCCTTGGGGGCATTTGGAGAGGCAGACGTGTGGCTCGCGGAAGCAGAGGCCGCGGTTACCCCAGTGGTGGGCTTCGAGTGATGTGATAATGGGGTCCTGGTGGGTGCTACTGAAGACCTTCGAGCTGCGGTAGCAGAGGATGACGAGGCTGCAGTAGGTCGTGAGGCCATTGGTGGTTTCGTCGAGGCAGAGTTGGTGGATCTTCTCAGCGGCGGCGCAGGGTGTTTAGCAGCAGAATCGGCGGCGTGTGGTGCTGGCTTGGTCGTTGGCGGTTTAACAGAGCCTGATCCAAATGTTCCGGAATTTAATACCTGATTGCAATGATGATGTAGAAACAATAAGTTACGAAGACCGTGCGACGTACCTTCTTAACAATGGGAGTTGTAGGACCGCGAGGCTTCGTCGTGGCAGCACCAGCTTTGACCGACATGGATGGCTTAGCAGTGGTGGGTTTGGCCTTCTCGGACACTTTGCCTTCCTCCGTCTTCGTCGAATTCTCGACAGACCCTTCTGGGATTTCATCTACTGGCCGCGTGTCGCCATTGGCTGAATGGCCGTCAACGGGGGTACTCTCCTGGAACGTTATGTCCGAGGGCCGTTCCACGTCTACAATATGATATTAGATAGGCCTCGTGTCGAGCATGAGGAGACTCGAGAAGAAATCATACCCTCTGTAGATTCTACGATAGCATCAAGATCAGATTCCCTCGACGACGTGGACGGTACGTCGTGGATGTCGGTCTCCGCCATAGTTGAGAATGTCTTAAATAATGAACAGGAGGAAGAATGAAATGGAGGAGACGTGAAAGTGGGCCCAGCTGAGCTCGGCGCCTATGGAAAGAAATTTTGACGCAATGCCTTTGCCAAATAAAGGAATTTGCCGGCTATTACTCGGCGTTAGCATTTTAAATTAGAGGGACGCGTCGTTGTGGCGTTCAGCTCAATGTAGGCAGCTGTGTGGCTCTGCTGTCTGTTCTATACGCGTGTCATGGAAAATTACTATCAATGTACAACATCTATTGCTATAATCATCTTATTCGAGGTCTGCATACAGATTCAAGGCATTCATCGCAGGCTCTTCCAAGTTATTATGGTTGTATCCAAGCACGGCGACCTGGAAAAGTATGATAAGCAGCAGAACAAACCTGCAAGTACGTAAGACGTACCCCTCCAGGCTCTACGTTAAAATTTGTACCTACGTGACGACATGAGTTTTCCTTGCGATTAATTAGTACTGATACATTTCACGTACCGAGATGGAGGGGAAAGCGGATCCACCGAGCTAAAAGAACGCGACTGAAGTGCCCGTGCGCCACGATGACCACATCGCGAGTATTGAGACCCTCTTCTTTGTATTGACGATGGTATTCACGGACCTACAAGTGGATGGTGAGCGGTGACAGCACGATACAACAACACAGTGCCCACATTTTTAATGACAATGTCGACGCGATTCTGCATTTCTTCTACACTTTCACCGTCGGGACAACTGCAACGACCAGTGTCAAATATGGTTTTACCGGATACGTTATCAGGCCCACCCATCTTTCCAGATCTTCCAGCCCGGATTATGGGCCTGAATTTCAGACGGCAGAAGCCCTTCGTATTGACCTGAAGATGGGTGTTCGAATGGAACCATTTCCTTCATAGAGTGTCTGACCGTAATCCCATTCTCGTACTTCTTCTGTGATGATGTGGTGTGGCATCTCGACATGGCCGAAGAGCAGATGGAATGTTTTGTGGGCCCGCTGGCGAGGAGAGACGAAAACAGTGCAAAGATTCTTAGGATCAATAATCTCTGAGCGACGTCAGCGCCGCAAGAAGTTTGTTTGAATAGATACGTACTCCCGTCGCCGACTAGGATCTGAGCCTTGCTTTTGATTTGCTCTTCGCCCCGTGCTGTAAGAGGAATATCGCTGCGACCAGTCTGATATATGGGTGCTAAATGTACGAATATTGAATAGTATTAATGAGGAATACTGACATGCCTCCTGAAGATAGCTGATAATGTATTGATTGTATATCGCTGCAGCTGGACTTACCCGTTCATGGACCATTCAGTCTCCCCTACACGGATTATAATTGGCTACAGAACATTTTACGGAAGTCCAGACACACACCATGACGAATGAGAAAAAGACGCGGCATTGGACGTGCCATCGTTTCGAACAAGCGCAGAGACGGTTAAGACACAAGCTGAGACCCCTTTATACTTTGGGTCCGTGGGAATATTGGGTAATGCATCCGCCTGATGACGGTGACTGCCTTTTTAGGACTCACTAGTATCTACTCATGTTTGACGACTGTACGTGTATCCGCTCTTATAACCCTGGGATCCTTCGACTAATCTACAAAAAGATGTAGAACATGCGACCGTGGCCTCTTCTGTGCCATTTTCCTTGCCACCTATTCAATACGAAGGCTTCGAGCCAGCACCGCATGAGCAGGAGGATACTGGAGAGTCAGACTTGCCCGTGCGTCGCAATCACTATTAAAGATGGAGCGATATGCATGATTCATTTCTATAGGTCGATGTCAACTACGATAGTATTGTCGCGCCAGTGTTCAGCATTGGCCAAGTGCAGTGTGCAATCAATGCGGCGCTTGTCTCTCTTGTTGTCTGCTCGGATACCCTCGTCATGGCTCTCAAATCCAACGTCCTCATTATAATCGAACTCGCTTCTCCGAGTCAGCCCACGCGAATCCAAATTCCTCGGAAGGTGACGGATATGACGATCTACAAAATATTCATGGATCCTTCCGGCAGGCATATCATTGTCACTTCCCTACAGGGAGAAAATTGGTATCTCTACAAAACCTGGGCGAAACCAAAACAACTGAAGACGTACAAAATGGTCATCGAGAGCATCGCTTGGAACAAGACTGCCCTTCTTTCCAACTCTCAACCAACATCGACTCGCGAAATGCTCATTGGGACGCGTAATGGTACAATTATGGAGGCTGTCTTGGTCGCCGAAGAAGATTTTTTCAAGTCTTATGAAAGATATTTGCAGTCCATGTTCTCCCTTCCCGAGAGACAGCCAATTACAGGCATCAAGTTTGACTTTTTTCCACCGTCTGACCCAAAGAAGGCTCTAGTCGTGGCAACCACTCCGTCGAGGATATATCAATTTATTGGTGTGCCTGACCGCAGGTCAGTCGATGGTGGTCGCGTCTTCTCCAGTTTATTTTCCAGTTACCGGGATAGTGCTCCACGTTCGTGGTTACAGTTTTTTTTTTTGGGATTTTGCATTAAACGAAGACTGGGACTAGGAATTCTTGAACTACCTGGAGATCTGACTTATTCAGAATTGCACTACTATACGCCCAACGCAGAGCAAGCGTTCTCACTTCCTCGATCAATGGCATGGTTGACAGGTATGTCTTTAACTGGTCAAAGGAAACCTAGTCTTAAGACCCACTTAGCCCCTGGAATATATCATGGGAACCTGAATTTTGATTCGACTTCAGATGATTTCATTGACGCTGCCGATGTTCTTCCTTACCCCGCACTATCATCCCTTTCTTCCAACCCGCCTCTGTCAATATCGTTTAGTGAATTTCATTTCATCTTGTTATATCAAGATCGTGTTGTAGCTATATGCCATCTTGATGACAAGCTCGCTTATGAGGAATCATTGCCTCTTGTAAGTTTTTCAGGTTATCAAAGGATATGAATCTGATCAATGTCGAGCAGAAACCAGAAGAGGAGGTTGTTGGGCTAACTGCGGATCCTGTTCGAAAGACTTATTGGATTTATACCAATCAGTCGATATACGAAATACTGGTAGGAAACGAGGATCGTGACGTGTGGAAAATATATATGGATCAAGGGCTATTTGACATGGCGCTGAAATATTCTAAGGTGAATATCTGTGTGTGGTTTAGTATGCATATTAATTGCCACCTAGACCGCTACGCAACGCAATCACATACTTTCAGCACAAGCAAATGCTTTCTTTGAAGAGACTCGCTACTTCCAGGCAGCTCAATGCTATGCTCAGTGTTCAATACCGTTCGAAGAAGTGACACTGAAATTTTTGGATGTCGGTGAACGCGACGCTTTACGGTCATATCCTCATATCTCGACTGGAGAGAACAAGAAGAAAGGCATGTGTTCATCATCCGCGAGGGATTCTCACTAATGGATTATCTAGGACCTAACCCAACGCCTTATGCTGGCTACTTGGCTCGTCGAGTTTTACCTCAGCAAATGCAACGAGCTGGATGACGTTGTAGCATCTGAATCCCTTTCTCACGATGTCGAGAACCTGCAGACGGAGAAGACGATTCTGGAAGACGATCTACGACAGTTCTTTGACACTTACAAGGTCTGTCTCATAGACACTTGGGTACGAGAGTATCTCATCATGAAACCGAAATGTAGCAAAATCTCGATCCTCAAACGACCTACGAACTCATTCAAGGGCATGGTCGGACTGATATGTATTTGCATTATGCGACAGTGATCGGTGACTTTGACAGAGTCATAGAGCATTGGGTTTTGGAAGAAGAATGGGCCAAAGCGCTGGATATCATCAACCGGCAGGTACGTTCGACAGTGTGTGTCCTATGCAGCATTCTGACATTCCCCAGACAGATCTTAGCCTCTATTACCGGTTCGGACCTGTACTCATGCGCAATGCCCCGCGAGAAACTGTGGATTCCTGGTTAAAGCAAACATCCCTTGATCCTCTGAAGCTAATACCTTCCCTTCTACAAGTTCAACACGCCCTTCGTGATCCGTTATCCCCGAATCACGCCATCCGATACCTCAATCATGTCGTGTTCGAACAGCATAACACATCCCCCACTTTGCATAATCTTCTGATCACTTTTTACGTGTCGCCTACCTCACTATCATCTTCCCGTGTGGACGATGGACCTCTACTTCGATTCCTGACTAATGCCCCGTGTGACCCACTGACTGATAAACCTTATTATGACCTGGACTATGCTCTGCGACTGTGCAAGCAGACCGGACGCATACAGCCATGTGTTCACATTTATTCGAAGATGGGTCTGTGGGAGAACAGCGTTGATCTAGCCCTGGAAAAGGGCGATTTGGAACTGGCCCAAATTAATGCTGATATGCCTGAACAAGATATACCTCTACGCAAGAAGTTGTGGCTTAAAATTGCCCGATACGTTGTTCAAGACAAAAAGGATATTAAAACGTGCACTTAATCTGCTATTTATCATACTCCTACTGACGTTTGCGCTAGGGCGATGCGGTTTTTGGAGAACACTGACCTCCTCAAAATCGAAGATATTCTTCCCTTCTTCCCTGACTTTGTCGTCATCGACGACTTCAAAGAAGAAATAGCACACGCCCTTGAAGGATATTCATCGCATATCGATACCCTCAAGAGCAATATGGACGAAGCTACACGGACGGCAGAAGAGATCAAGGAGGATATTGCGGCGCTCAAAAATCGCTTTGTGACCATTGATGCTGGAGAATCCTGTTCGTCGTGTTCCCATCTGTTGCTTACTCGACAATTCTACGTCTTCCCTTGTCGCCATGCTTTCCATGCGGACTGTCTGATTGGACTCGTAAGTACTGTTGTCATTATATTAGCATTCGCGGGTCAACGTTCTTATAGGCAAAAGAATACCTTCCGCCCCATTCACTGCGACGAATGATTGCTCTGCAGAACGAACTGGTGAAGGGAGCAGCTGGAAACCCTGCAAATGTATCTGGCACACCCAATCCCAGTCAGAATAACCCTCGGAATCCCCAATCACGCACTCTACTCTCTTCAAACTTTCCCAATCCTCTTCAGAATGGCACTCGGGCTGCAAACCTGTTGGGGCGTAGTGTACTATCAGCCGGCGACAAACTTAGAGATCTCATCATTCCAGATGCACTTGCTGCCGCTGTCTCGCCGTCCGCGTGGATTCCTGGTAAGGGTGGCCGAAAGAACGAGATCGATACTGACGGAGGAAAGAAGATAGAGAGGCTGAGAGCAGAGTTGGACAACATGTTGGCATGTAATTGTCCACTATGCGAAGGTGTTATCGTAGGGTTGGATAAACCATTTGTCAAGGAGGGTGAGGTGGATACAACATGGACGTTGTGATTGTATATATGCACTGTCGTTTAGCATCACGGGTATTATACTACTACATACAGAGAGGATCTGGAAGCTCAGTGAACGGTTACCCATTAATCTTCTTGCTTCTGCCAGCTCTTCTCCGTAATCGAGCAGCTTTTCTGGCACCCATCTAGAATTATGTTAATACGATAGTAGGTGGCTGGAGGAAAATATCGACCTTGGCCTTTCCTTCTTCAAGTCGGCGTCGCTCTTCAGCTGCCTTTCTTCTCTCTAATGTTATCTCCTTCCGACTATTGAAAACAAGGAATGAACGCTGTCGCTGTGGTGAAAGTATCAAAACGTACCGCGTAATTTCGGCTTGCTTTTCTTCCTTCAACTCATTCTCCAGTTTCTTGATAGACATGGCCTTTTTTGCTTTCTCCATGCGATCATCCCAGCTCTTAGATTTTCGTCCAGCGGATACGAGACTTCGGCTGAAAATGTCAAGCGTCGGTGTTCGAGATATCTAGTTCATAAGCAGTGAACGCACACTGTAGCAGACTTCAGAGGCTTCCACGATTTAGATGAAACTCGTCCATTTGATGAAGCACGCAGAGGAATGGGGACAACTTCAGGCGTCGACTGGGTATCCATGATAGAGAAAAGTGAAACTTTGTTTGCACCTGTTGCTGGAGAAAGCGGCACATCGGACCGAGTTTGGCTTGGAATTTCCACTCTTCTTGGTCTCGCTCTCATCTTTTCTAACTCTGGGGAGAGGCAGCTAGGATTCCCATGCCCCGTTGATTTTCTTGGTCAACTGTCTACTCGGACGTTCACAATGTCACATTATGCGGTACATACGGCCCTGAATCTGCCAACAGCAACCTCACACCCCTCTGCGAATTGCGTGCAATGGTCGTCCGACGGTCAAGTCGTGATTACCACCAAGTCGGCTGTATACATAATGGTGCGTGACGACAACCCCTGCTGTGAAACGTTATAAAGGGTGAGACCAGACACCAGACCACGGAATCAATTTCGATACGACGTCGGTTCTTAGGTCTGTTGGCGAAGCGGGAGGTGTGCCTCATGTAGGCTGGTTCCGGACGTTGATTCAGTTGAATAAAAGCGCGACCTTGAGATGGCCTGACTATTCGCAAGGTGCGCTCTGCATTTGCCTTACTCCGGTCTGACTGACACATTCCTTGTAGAGTGGGCCACGAACTCCTTAGGCTCAATAGATGTTTCGATGTTGGCGGTGACTGTCTCGCCAACCTGCATGTCCGTCGATGCGGGGTACGGCACTCCGCGTGGCTCAGTGATTCAATGAACACTCACCAATTGGCAGATGTGTAGTTGCAACTCTGAGTTCAAATATGGATCTATCGCTCTGGGTGTCAAGCAAGAATGCTCTGAAAGGAGAATGGACAAGAGTTGGTGCTTCCATAAGAACTATGCGTAAACCTGTTGAGTTCTGTTCAGACGCACGATGTGACGACTTTTCTAATGAAACAATACGCGTCGGATGACGAGACCGACGTGTCTAATGTCCTCAAGGCACAGATCATTAGTGCGTCTATCAAATACGACGCGTATATTCAGCATGACTCTATTTTTACAGGCATTTGGTGGTCTCCTCAGCCCGACTTTGGAGTGTCGCCAGCTCCAATGATCAATGGGTCACTACTCGCTGGTGGAAGTCGCGGAGGTTCTTTGGTTTTTATAAGGTAAAGAGACCCGGGATTAGGATGATAGGAACTCAATATCTCCCAGGTATAATGAAGGATACGAGGTTCAACACACACATACTATATCGGTTGCGGAAGGATGGATTACACATGTGGCATTTTCTTCTTGGACATTAGCTGGTCCCGCACGATGTAGGTGAGACTCTTATGTGTGCGTGGATATATCTCAAGTGAGATACAGGCGAGGCGCATGTAGCTTATGCCGTAGCTGATGGCACTATCAGCCTGGTTAGAGTCGTCGGAGAGCTCCAAGTCTCGTCCGATGATTTCGGTGAAAACTATGATATCAAGTATTCTTTTTTCAAGGAAAAGTCGAATATCGGCGAATGGGATGGTCGAGGAGTGACGGCTTTACGATGGATGGAAGTCCCCGGGAAAACGGTACGGCTCGTCGTTCGTTCGTCCATGTCTTTCCTGAATAGCTCTCAGGATGCACTGGTCCACTGTAAACCGGGCACAGTGTCTCTAAGCACATCTCCTACATCAACACCGTTTTCATGGCATGGTACCAGAACACTCAAATTGAAATATTGCAAGCTTTCTGTGGGATCATCACCTTTCCTTCCCGTATCAGGCATTCAATATGTAAATGAGTACGACGCGGTTGCATTGACTCTTTTTGACGGTTCCATGCATATCATCCACAATGTTACAAATGACCCTTCGTGGAACGGTTCCTCTATCACAACCCAGGCACTCTCAGACGCCGTCCGAGCAATATTCGTTCGCTCTGAAAGTGAAACTATCCAGGATATGGATGATAACCATGTTAGCGGCATGGCGCCGTATGACAGCATGGGCAATTTGGTATGGATTCACGAGTTCGTAATCCCTTTTGGTTGGGTGATCGACGTGATTGACGTCTTTTAGGGCCTCGCGAACAGCTGACTTCAGCTATAAGCATGATGCACGGCATCAAAGCATGTTCATGTTGGCTCAAATATGGGACCAGAGCGGTCATAACAATATTCTCCGAGCACTTGAACACACATTGAACTCGGCCAAAGCTTGTATGACATCTCTCTCCGCAATGGTATCGATTTCCTCACGAAAACCCCAGATACGTCGCCCTTGAACAGCCTCCGGCCAATATTTTTCCATATTCGAAGCAAGGATGAAGTATCAGCCCTGCACACCGAGATCGCCAAAATCCTATCAGTGGAGCTGCCTGATTATTCCACAGGAATTTCTGTCTTTCCGTGGAACGGCCCCCTACTTCCAGAGTTAAGACGTGCTTTCCGAAGGAGTTTGACGAAGCATCTTTTTGGTTGGGATACTCTGATAGCCTTGAGGATGAGGCTTTCGGTCTCTGATTACCTTTGGGTACGCCACTCCGCTACCTTCCACACCCCGCCCATGAGTTGAATCTAGGGTAGAAATTGTCAGGTGATGCCGCAAAACAGGAAGAACTAGGGTATACAGCACAGGCGCTTCTTAACACCATTTCGCATCGTGTTCTGCGTACAATGATCCGCCATTTAGCCGCTGTTATGCACTGTCTTACAGGTTCGTTCAGGTAATCATTTATGGAGACGCATGTTGAGAAGTCCATTTTTTTTTCTAGATCATGATGTTCCCTTCGTGCTGAGGATGGTAGTGCAGTCGCTTCTACCTGGTTGTCCTCCAAACTTGTTATCGGAAGGACAAGAGATATCCGAGAAAGTCAAAGCGCTTCTGCCAGATCAGGCATCGAACGGATTTGTTGAGCGTTGCCCAGCGTGTCAAGCCGAGGTCCCTCTTGAGGATATCACCATGGCCCGCTGTCCTGCTGGTCATACATGGTGTAAGTGTTCCGAATCATCTGTGACAAATAAGCTCACGACGTGCGACACAGCCCGATGTTCCATCACGACTTTTATATTGTCAACACCGTACCTTCGCACATGCGTTGGCTGCACCCGAAAGGCGTTTCTTCCGCCATCGTTCTCTAGTGTTCCAGCTACCGGGGACTGGCTGCCAACAGCGGCTAGAGGATGGGTTGCCGAAGAATTACTAGAAGCAGTCCATCGTTGTCTTTTTTGCGGCAACACCTTCGTTAGCGTTCTGTGAAACTCGCGTCGTGCAAAAATTAGACGTGATGAATTGAAAAAGATATTGATTTACGTTGTCGGGTGCCGTGGATTTTGATTTGGAAAGATCCTGTCAAGCGCCGTTATGGCCGTTATGAAGCTACGGAGCCCAAAAGGGAAAGTCCGTGCCGTAAGGGCCAGGTACATTCTGGTTGTATGCATATGTTGACGGAAGATCAGACATGTACTTGGAGTTGGCTCTCGGTGTCTCTGCCTCCCGCCACCATGTTGCGGTCGATGAATTCCCCTCCCGACCCTCATGACGACCACCTTCGCCATCTTCTCGACCAACGCGCAACTCGCGCTGACCTTCATTCTCGCGTTCCCTCTCTTTCCGAGTTTTCAGACACGCCTTCAATATACAGTCATCCTTTTTTCTCTCCTCAGCCAGCTGACAGAGAGGTCGACACAAGCAGTCTGGCATCGCAGTCACTATCCCGCTCGTCGCCTAGGCCAGGCAGGGAGCGGAATCGCCTCAACGAACTCGCAGTCAGCATGCTTGATCTCGACGAGGACCCTCGCTCATCCTTTGCTTCTTCCTCTGTATATAACGATGAAGAACAGAACGATTACGATGAAAATGACGAAGACGACGAGCCTATGCCTCGCATGAGCCTTCTTGGTCCAAAGATGCGCTTTCATTCCAAAGCGCCATGGGAATTGGACGAGGGAATCGTGATGGAGGATGAGGCAGAGTCGGATAGATCTCGGGACCACCCAAAGAACAGCTTTAGCCCCGTCCAGTCTCTCAAAACTAGGAAAACGAGTTTTGAGTCCAGACGATCTCAAGGCAAAGGTTCGTTCGAGTCGGTGTCACCCCAAACATCCTACTCTCGGGGACCTCTTCAGTGAGCTTTTTCTTGAATTTCGTCTTCGTGTTCTGATTGTAGAATTATTAGCGCTCTCACTCACTCAAGTGGTTCTTCTGCTTCACTGGCTTCGCCGCAACATGCGCCCCGAACCCCTTTTTCCATTTCGCGTGTTCGATCTCATTCACCCTCTCTTGCACAATCGCCGCTCCTTTTACCAACATCTTCGCGCTCCCCGCCAGAATCTTACATTTCGTCAATACATGACGTCGGTCCGCTTGATACGAACGCATCTGTTCGCTCCAACTCTTCTAGACCTTCCTATTCTTCAACCGAAGATGATCCCCATCCTTATTCTAATCCTAATCATGCTAGGTCGTCATCGGAGCAATCATATGATACGTCGGATATTCTGCCACATCTCGCCTTCCCTGCGGTCCCGCGCAGTGATTCTTTCGCGACAGTGACAGAGGCTCAGTATGCAAAGGTTTTCTCTCGCCCTGAAACACCTCAGTCAGAAACACCAGTCCTCTCAGCTCCTCATAGTCCTCGCTCCATCATTCACAGAAAGGAAATTTCCTCCCCCATCTCTGTGCATAGCACGACCATACGTCCCGCCGACATCTCTCTTCCAAGCGATCCCTCCAGTCTTCCAGGATGGACTGACAGAGGAGCACCCCCTGCTTTTGGATTAATTTCTTTGGAGGAAGCTAGAGCACAGAGATCACGAACCGCTACTGTACAGGCCGCTGCTTCCACTCCAAGTTCGACCGATCCTGCTTTTCATTTTCCAACGAACGACAGTGTTAACAGTCATAGCCCATCAAGCGGCGTCGCTTCTAGGGCAAGAGCACGGTCCATAAGCGCCGGTGCTCGAGCCAAACAGGCCTTCAGCAGCATCGTCAGTGGAACCCCTGTCAAGGTTGAACGTCGAGATTCAGAACCGGCTGTTGTTCTACATTCCACAAATTCTTCTCCCGGAGGAAGGGGCTTAAAACATAAGAAGAGTGGTTTCATGAGACTTTTCAATGGCGGTAAAGATGATAAATCACCACCTCCGCCTGTGCCTTCCTTATCCGACGGATACGCTGCTTTTAATGCCCAACAATCAACCCAGAAGTCTGCCAAAGCCCCCATACACCGCATACCTGTGCCAGCACTTTCGCCTAGTCTTACAGGTGATGACTTGACGAATTACCCCTTCAGCACCAGACGCACGCATCCCCCGTTGTCCATCAAAACCTCCTCACCAGCAGCTATCGGCCGTCCAACCCCCTCATCAGCAGCAGGCCCGAGTTTCCCTGCAAAACTCGGTGTTCCTAACCAGTCGATACCGCAGAGTGCTCCTGCTAACGTCACTGAGTTCCCCGCACTGAAGCTCAGGCCTATATCCACTATGTTCAGCGCCCAGTTCGGTGATCACTTGATACCAAACAACTCGTTAACATCTCCTGATGTGGACACGCCTAGCTCCGCCAGCCCCAGCACAGCCGTGTCACCGACCACTCCCGTGTCCTTTTTTCGATTGAGCGACAAACCGGTTGTTGTGAACGAGGGCGACGACCAGTCGACTGTCATCCGTGCTTTACAGGATCAGATTGTATCTGCGAAGAAGGCTTGGCAGCGGCACATATGGGAGCTTGAAGGGCAGATTAAAGATCTGAAAGAGGAAGTCGAATCCCTTCGTGCCAGTGACTGCGAAGGATACTGCTCTTCTTGTGGGCGGGGTAGTCGCCAACATGCTGATGAGTGTGACCCCGCCGATGGAGATTCTAAGAGCACCAGTGTCGTCAATAGGCCCAGAGCGCGGACCGGGGCAGGCACGTCGCGGTTTGGGAGTGCCGTGTAAAATTTCGACTTCGCGGCATGCCGCACTTATAACTGTACAACTACGTCCATTCGTTTGCCACTCGTTTTGTGGAATCTTCAAAAATATTTTATTATCTATTTCATTCTACTTTCAGGGACGTTCTCTTCGTTTCGTTAATTATGAATAACTATGCCCTCCACTGTTGTTGTAGTACCCTCTTTTTTTCCCCTCATGACCGAGATTTATTACATATCTCCACTATATAATTCTCTTGATTTCGTCTTGTCAAAATCATCGTGTCACTCCTTCCTTAGTCTCTCGTATATACAACTTCGTTCGGCCGGATTTCCTTGTAGACATCACAACTCCTTTGTTTTGAGTAGCTAAACATGTACGTAAATCATAAATCCTGTTCATCAGCTCCGAGAAGCCATCCGATTCCCTTTGAAAAGACCCTCGTAGCCTGTGAAGAGACGTCATCCCCGTCCCTAGGTCGACTTCCACTTCGGGAGGTTTCATCGTCAAGATGAGAACGAGGTCTGCCTCTGAACGGGAAGTTTGCCGCTACAGTTTTGAAGGTCCTGCTTGCCAAGGCTGCCGCATCTGGCGTGCTCAACAAGGGAGGAGAGGGCATGTGGAAATCTGCAAGTCGCGATCGGAGAGAAAATTCGTGGTGGTTGGCGGTTGCAGCACGTTTTCTAGGTACAGCTACACCGTCGGCACGCCGACGCTGGGAAAGTCGGGTTTCTCGGTGCTCAATGTCATCCTTTTCTAGCCATCGCCAAGCAGTGAGCACATCATGAAGCTGCTCCGGGGGACACAACTCCAGCGAACGGCCCAAGAGTGACAGTTTTTTCTCGACGTCATCAAACTCTGGCTGCCGCCCCAATTGAAAGCATGCAACCCAGCAAACCTCGCAGGCCTCCTGTATCTTGGATGCATCTGCATTCGAGGAGCGCAATGTGAGTACGGTGTTGATCATGCGTTCGCTGGTTTGATATGCGCGCGTGAAATCTTCGTTCTGCAACGCAGTATCCGCAAGCATGGCCAATGTCTTCACCTCTGCCGTAACATCCCCCCGGAATCCTAACATGTAAACCAACTCCAAGATGACCTCTGCGTGCTTATATGCATCGGCGTTGCTAGAAAGGACTCGGGAAACGAGAGATAAGCGGTCCTTTGTAAGTCGGATCTCGATAGGCGAGATGGGGATCCCAGGCCTGGACATGACATTGAATGATGACAACCGAGATGTTGCTTCGATGAACTCCTTTTCTTTTCTGATTCGGTCCGACATATGGGGGACATCTAGACTGGAAAAAAACATGCATGAGTACCATTATGGAAGGTGCACATTGAACCTTACCATTCATAAGCAAGTTTCATATCGCCAACTTTATAGTTGCCCGAACTGGCGTTGTCGTAGAATTCCCGAACACATGTTAGACATATATCTTCAATGGTCGTCGGATCAAGCACCAAAATGTTACGGTTGGATTGTAACAGTGCCTTGGCAATGTCGAATTCTGGCAAATTATGAACTTACAAGTATGGAAAAGGAGCGAAATATACGCACGGCCAGAAATTAACAACCCATTGAAAAATATCCGAGTGACTTCTTTATGCGATAAGAGGCCGAAAGCACCTCGCAGGTCACTGTTGCCCTTTCCAGATAACTTGATCATGTCCTTAAGAAGCCATTCCCAATCCTCCCGGGTATTGAGCTTATCTTCAAGGCCACCTGCTCGACGGGCCATTCTATTAGCCCATGCCTTCTGCTCAGCCTCATCATTCATGCTTTGGAGGAACCATCTGAGTGGTGCAGCAACACACCATCGAGAGAGTATCTCTCCCGACTCTAGATGGACGTCAAGAACGTCTAGGGCTCGCGAAAGTGAGGACAAGGGCAGAGACTTGAAAAAGATGAGTAGATCTGATGCTGTACATCGCGGCCGAGCGATCGTCGATGTGACAAAATTGCCCAGAGACGCAATCGTTGTATCGGCAGCGTCGTCGTCTAAATCTTCGTACTTTGACAAATCCCATGCCGGCAAACATTCGAAGACGCGGCTCATTGTAGGCCACTCGTCTAGACTGACGCTTCCATACAAACAAGCGAGTGCCAGACGGGCCATGTCTTCGTCATCTTTGATAATCCTCTGGGATGTGGGCATGGTGGGTTTGGAACCTTCGAAGATGGCAGCAACCACGTCCAGTGATGCAGTGAGAATGTAGTCATAGAGAAGATTTTTATGGATATCTGAATCTGGATTTCCTGCCCGTTCTGCTCGCGACTCGAGGACATAGAGATACGGCATGACAAGGTGTAATATATCCGCTGCAACAGATTCTGAAGTCGAATGAGATAGATACGCCCGAATGACCGCACGTGAATCCATACTCCTCCAATTACTCAGTGTCCAGTCACCGGGCGAATCACCGGTAGGTGCGTCGTAAACGAGACGCGTTAGCAGACTTAATTCTTCACCAAGTTGGTCAAGGCTCGGTACTCCCTGAGATGCGCCGTGTTGTACCACTGCTAGGGCTGTATCGATCATTCCTGTCGACGATATGATCGTGTCAACACGATTGCTATACCAAGCCGATAGTTCCTCCAATATCATTAGATTGCTACACGCCGGAGGACCGTGCGGCGATGATTCTATTTCTTCCAGAAGTCCGAGGGAAGCTGTGGCTGCGTGGAACAACGGAACATAAGACGTGTCTCCAATATCCTTGTCCTTCCACGGTGCATCTCCTTCCGTGTTCTCGCCAAACTTGACCCGAGGAAGAAACTCGAGGTACTCGAGAGGATCTGAAAAGCCCGGGATACTGTCATATATAGCGAATCGGTGTATCCAGAAGACCGAACCATAACGGTGAAGTAGAATATGAAGGCAACGGAAACATTGGTGGAGTGCCAATTGGCATGCCGAATGGATCAATTCTTGAGTGATAAAGTGGGAAAGTGAAACTGGGAGTTGTTGGGATTTGGATGAGTCATGGGACACGGTCGCAGTCGTTTGGTCGGCCCAGGGATCATCCTCCCATTCCGTTATCTCGTCGTCTGCATCATTGCCACTTTCCTCTGGAGCCACCTTACACATTTCAATAAAAGTATTCAGCCTATCCAAGCGCTGAAGAAGCAGGCCATGAAGGCGACATAATTGCGCGTCACCGGGGAGGTCACGGAAATAGGCTACCGCAGGATCAGGCCGGCTAGAGTCGTTCTCCTTCAGTGATACGGCTGTATTTTCCAGTGATTCGGATGTCCGGGTGGTGAAAAGGTGGGAAAGGGCGTCCTTGCCCCGCTGGAAAGCCTGCCTCGTTCTTTCGAGGCCAACGTCCAGCAGGGCTTGCTGGACTGACACGTCGTCAACTATTCTGTCATAGCAGGCAGCAGCGACCCAGAGGTCGTCTGGAACGGAGCGGAGGTGTTTGCTGACGTTGTCGACAGTGAGCTCGTTGTCTGGGAGAGCGAGCCAAGACGTGCAGGAAGAAGAAGCCATACTGAGTCCGATCCGACAGCCGACACGCGCTCAATTGGACACCACGTGGATGCAAGGCGACCCACCGTACAGTTTAAGTTCAAATACTACTACCAGACTCAACGATCCGTATAAAGAAAATTCGTTCCAAACTGGTACTGCGATAATATCTGCCCTGGACTGCCTGCTCTGCCCTTCACTGACCCTGTAATAATGGCCGCTCCCATCTGTGACCGCTTATGTACGGCTTGAAGGCTTTCTTTTTCTTTCTTCGTCGCCGATACGACAAAGTATATCCGAGCGTCCCCATGATACCCGAGATTCCACGCAGTATGTGTTCGCAGGCAGTTCTTGTCCTTTCCAATTGGCTGCCACTGAGATCCACTGCCGTAAAACTTATATATAAGACGCATTCATTCAGAGGGAATGCCTTATCTCCAGTTTCGATATGCCTATCTCACTCAATCCTTCCCACTCAAACACGCAGACCTTCAAGGTCGCCGCTGTTCAGGCCGAACCGTGCGTCCTTCGCCTCCACTGAGTCTTATCTATGCTCATTGACACAGTGTATGGCTTGACCTTCAAGGCGGAGTAGAGAAGACTATCCGAATCATTAACGAGGCCGCTGCCGAAGGAGCCAAAATTATTGGTTTCCCAGAAGTTTTTATTCCTGGTAAATAATATCCCTTTATTGATCTTTAAAACCGGAATTCTCATCAACCTTCCGTAGGCTATCCCTGGACTCCATGGGCTAACAATTTCGTCGACGCTCAAGTCGTACTCAAAAAGTACCAAGCAAACTCAATGCCTCTTCACTCCCCTGAGATGGATAGAATCCGAGAGGCCGTGAAAGAAGCTGATGTTAATATAGTCCTCGGGTTTTCTGAACGCGATGGGAGCTCTCTTTATATCGCTCAAGTCACTATTACATCCGACGGGAAGATTGCAAACCACCGGCGCAAGATCAAGGTTTGTATGCGATGTCAACCATCCATCGAACCAATGATATGACTGCTTTCATATTGCAGCCCACTCATTATGAGAAGACCATCTTCGGTGATGGAAGCGGTATTTTTGGTTATCTTGGGACCATAGTAGCTCGCTGAAACTCTACCTCTGATAGCCCAGTCCATCTACAATGTAGTCCAGACCCCGTATGGAAGACTAGGATCTTTGAATTGCTGGGAACACATCCAGGTTTGCCATACAATCCCCTCCTTTCCTCCGATAATCTACTCAACACCTCTTCCAGCCGTGGTTGAAGACCCACTTCTACTCTCAATACCCCCAAATTTTCGTGGGAGGATGGTGGCCTGCGTTTCCACCTCATACTGGCGGATCGCCCTACATCATCAGCGGTGAAGCTTCCAGCCGGATGAGTCAACTTGTGTCCATGGAAGGTGGCCTGTTCGGTCTAGTTTGTTGTCATGTTGTCAGCGAAGCAGGCGCTCGCAAAATGAGAATGCTTGGCTTCCCGTGGTTCACGTTCCCAGGTGGAGGGTTCTCTGTTGTAAGCCAACTTAACTCTGAAGAGGATCGAATATTAATCATGTGAAAGATATATGGCCCAGACGGTGCTGCCTTGACTGAACCTGTCGATCCTGGAAAAGAGGTTGTCTTGTATGCAAATATCTCCCTGGACAAGATTGATGAAGTCAAACTCGTCGCAGACATCATGGGGAACTAGTGAGTTCTTGATCACAACTTTCAAATAACGTCATTCCCAAAAATGCCTGTAGTTCTCGTTTTGACCTGTTTCATACCACGATAGTTAACGGTAAAAATTGGAAGCCTGTTGCGTATGGTGACCCGGACGAACAGGCCGCCTCGAAAGTTCAACAGGCAGAAATCAACAATACAGGAAACGGCTCGATCGTGCCTAGTAAACTATGATTGTAGTCGATGCTTTCTACATCAGTCAATTACACTGTACTATATCATATATCATCAGTCTGTATTCTCGCCCCCTTCAGTATGGCTTCAATCTCCGCAGCTCTTGCGCATCTCTCTCGATCTCGGATTCATTTCCGCTATCATCCGAATCATCGCTCCGCCCACCCACTTTTAATTGCAACTGCACATCAACTTGAAGTTCCTGCCTCATCCGGATGCCTCTCTCCGCCATCGTGTTGACAAAGTCGTGAAGCTCGCGAATGCTAAAAACGCTCCGCAAATGGTCAAAAGCCAAAAGGTATAGGTCTAATGCAGTCCAAATAGGTTAGTTGTATTTTGATTCCACTGCGGACATTCGTAGCTACCTTTAGCAAGCGGGCATTCTCCAATAGCACGAAAGAGTAGATTCTTTGCTTTTTCCAATTGTCCAGCTCGAATCTCAAACTCGATGTAGATGCGCCACAATATCAGGCTTCCCCTTGTTCTAGGGCCATGATGCATCAGTTACTTGAAGATGCAGTGTAAAATGTCTTTTACCTTTCATTTTCCACTGCCGCCGCCAATCCACTCCGAGTGCGTTCAATTTCACCTTCCCATTTTCCACTCTGCCACCTCGCCACCCATACTTCCTCGATTCGTCTGCATACATCCTTCTCATCCCCAGGGTTTTCGCCCAGCATATCTCTGACACGTCCCCAAATACCTTGCCCTTTTTCACCCTCCAAGAACAGGCCAAATATTATGGAATTGCTGGGGTACTTCCGTAGCGCCTCGCTGGCCCGATCTCTCAGTATAGAAGGAGTCATCGGGCGTTTCAGAACGTATCCGTGGCGGAAAATGAATAAGAGAGAAGCAACAGTCATGCTTTCACTGACGACACCAGCACCAGCTTGGTGTATGCGATCATCGAACACAGAAAGACTTTGAGCGAGGTCGTTCGAAGTCAGTAGTTCAAGTAGAGCTCGTAACTTCGCCCAAGCCTCATTGTCTTTCCAGGCTAAACGTGTGTGGTTGGAGATATCTTCCAAGTTTCGTTTTGCGCGGAGGATGGCTACCATCCCTTGACTTGCGACACCCACAGTTTTGAGTATGACAGACAGGGCCGCGTGAGAGCTCTGGTCAAGCCATTCCATCTCTACCCAGTCCCACCACAGCCTACCGCACCAGGGTTGGTCTAATGAGACTGGTGAGGACACAAGGATCGTTGTATACACTTTTCGAGCCTCGTCAAGCCGGCCCCTTTTGCGCTCCAAACGAGCATGGCCTGCCCAATGTGGCAGAGAATTGCGGGCTGTAGATAGCAAAGATCGTGAAATCTTGAGGGCACTAAGTGGAGTGTCAGTGTCCGTACGTGTACTTGTGAGAGCTCTCTCACCTCTTCAGGCCTGAGGCAGCTTCAAATGCTAAAGTTATGAGATCCCACTCATAATCTTCAGCCCCGAGCCTAAGCTGACTGAGAACCCTTCTGGTAAACTCCTGGTCGAGTCCATCCAGATCTACTTTTGAGTAAAATCCATCGTCACCAAGAGGATCATCTAGCGGATTTAACACGCCGTAACCCCAACACTTGATAGGTATGGGCCCATAAGTATATTGGATCTCGCGGCCAACTAATATGCCGGAGAAAGAATCCGTGGACATGGCATTGCGCGTTTCGTCGGGAAAAATGGTGTTCAGATATCCGGGGTTCATCAGGTGCATGCAGTTCCACCGATCATCCCAATTGGCTTCATGAGGCAAGTCCGAAAAACCGGGAACATGCAGGCCAAGAAAAGATAGCCAAGCCAACCGAAATACGTCCTTTCCGTGAGTTGTTTGTAATTGCATAAGGAGGGGTCGGGTATCCGAGAACATGATGGTGGAATATGGATCCCAGTCGTCTTCTTCAGTGGCCCGACTGGGAATATACGACGCCATGTCTGTGTTTAATTCGGTTCGAGCCCACCGACGATATGGGTCGGAATCATCTGAGAAGGATGATGATGATGCCGACGCCGGGATCTCTCCTTTTTTACCTGAAGATACCCAGTGAGCCCATCCCTTAGCACCAGGCTCACCAAATCGCGCAGCTTCGGATTCCCAGAACTCTTCCAAAGCATCCAAGATACTACTCATAGGGAGTCCATATAGAGCCTGAGGAAGTTCGAACGTCCTAAAACGGGCAATTAAGATGTTGGGTATTAGGGTGAGAACAATCAAGTGCTCACAATTCAGCTTGGGCTTGAAACAGGGCTGTGGCGCGTTCGACAAATCCTGCCGTACGGAGGGCCGTTGCTGAGCGCCAAAACACCCGAACCTTGCTCACTTCATCGTCTCCCAGAGCATCAAGAACACGTTTAGCTGCGTCAACGACGTAGTCGATGCCTCTGGTTTCCTTTCTGATTTTCCACTCTAGCCACTCCATCCAGATTTCGATTCCGCCAAGCTTAAACGCGTCCTCCCATTCCTCTTGCACCTTGGCTTCGGGCCAGATCTCTTCACCCGCTCTGAGGTATTTGAGCCGAAGAGGTTTTGACGCGGTATTACGAGCGTCCGACGACAATGCACGAGAAAGGATCGATAGGGTGATTTCCGCGCGCACTTTTGCGGAGTTTTTAGACCCAATAGGAACATTTGACAGTGTCCGCCACAGCAGTTGTAACCAAGTAGCGACAGATGAAGGATCAACACTGAGTTGCTGCTCAAGTGTCTTAATCACAGTCGTCGGACCCACCACATCGGCATCCTCCATTGAGGAGTCCGAGCCTTCCGCAGCAGATTCCTCGGAGTCACCTTCAGACTCTAAATAGGAATCACCGCCAGTGATCGAACGGTATGATTGTTGGCTACGTTCTCGAATGGAAGAGATGCGCAGGAAACCGGTCTCATCTAATTGGAAACGGTCACTATGGCCCAATATTCGTCGAGTAGGCGCAGAAGTCACAAGGTTACGAGACTTGGAATCCGTTAGACTCGGGCCCTTTGTTGCTTCAATTTCATCGAAGGTTAAACGGGGTGAAATCAACAACGTACATTCCGTCTGTGCATTCCAATCTCTATACCATGTTGTCCCCTATGCAACACGGTCAGACCTGGAGGTAGACCCAGTACATATTTGCCACCTTTTCCATGATTAGATGCCATAGAGTGATCTAGCAACGACGTACGATTGATACACTTGTATTTAGGAATATCGCCCTTGTGTTGCCTTCCGTACTGCAAATTCAACGGGTCTCCACGCCTATCCGAGTAGAAAAAGCGCGTCGTCGAGACGTCGTCCGCCTCTAGTAGCATTCCTATCACGATTCTCATGTCTGTGTTTCTTTACCTTCTCCCGCGTTGTTTCTTTCTTAGAGCCTTTTTCGCGATGACTGTGCTTGCGGTGTTTGGTATCTTCACGCGGCCGACTAGGACCCGGGTCGTTGCTAAGTTCTTCTGGAAACGACTCGAAAGAAGGAGGGAATGATGAAAATGAGGGCGCAGACATGGACACGAATAGCGATGAGATGATGCGTGTAGCTCAGAATGGATTTGGAAATTGGGTCCGGCTGGACCCTGAATTATGTAATTGCCCTCTTATATTTTACCAGCTTGAGCTGCCCTTCGAAAAAAGTGAAATCCTCACAATGCGACCTCTCACCGAAGATGAATCCAAGACACTCTTTACCAAACTTGCCAACTACATAGTCCGTTCGTTCCTCTTTCCCTTCTGTGCACGTCCTCATCTGTTTACAGGGAAAGAACCTAATTCACCTCATCGACCGAAAGGACGAACCATACTGCTTCAGACTGCATAAAGACAGAGTTTTTTATGTCTCTGAATCATCCATGCGTCTAGGATCGTCAATCGCACGTCCAAATCTTGTCAGCCTTGGCACTTGTTTTGGAAAATTCAGTAAAAGCGGAAAATTCAAGCTGCACATATCATCACTGGATTACATCGCTCAGTACGCTAAATACAAGGTCTGCCATGGTTATCTGTATACGTCAATCGTAGTCTGACATTCTATCATCTAGGTGTGGATAAAACCCAATGGCGAAATGCCGTTTTTGTACGGAAACCATGTGGTGAAAGCACATCTTGGACGAATAACAGAAGACACACCAGAACATCAGGGAGTAGTAGTGTTCAGCATGAATGATGTACCATTAGTGCGTATATTTTTTCTCCTGTTTTGATAGAAGCTCATGCGTCATAGGGTTTTGGTGTGACGGCGCGGTCGACGGTTGACACCCGTAAAATGGATCCAACGTCTATCATCGTATTTCATCAGGCGTAGGTACCCCCGTTTTGTTTGCCCGAGCAACACTGATTTATATTTGGCAGTGATGTTGGTGAATATCTACGTGACGAGGTACAGTCTTCCTATGATTATCCCAGCTCGCTGAAAACTGACCATTTCGCAGGACACACTATTTTAACCAGGCGTTCTCATCTTTTGGTTTTATATCTTCGTCGAATGCTGTCATTGTTACTCTTTTGTACTATTCTATCTTTACGTCTGGGTTCGAGGTGCTCAAGACATGGGGCTGGGGATGTCCCTCTGCCGCTCTCTCGGCGATTATTCTTCACGGCATAGAAATATACTCTGATTGCTCAATGCTCATACTACTATTAATGCTGGTTCATCATTTCAGAAGAATGGGACATTAATACATTCCTGCTTGGGTGACAACGAGAGAGCGATTCAGCTTCAAGCTCTAAGTATTGTTTCAAGTGAAACGGAGGGCCGGGCCGCACCGATGCGTGACATCACAAGTCACAGCGGTCCCACGTACGCGCGAAGAACACGAGGCGGCGGCTTTTTGTTTTCCCAGACGCAGACAGCGAGCTCGGTACTTTGACTAGTATTCACGAGCGCAACTACTCAACATTGCAACAATTTCTCCCTCGTTTCCCGTTTTATTTCCATTCCGACTCGCCTTAGTAATTCAGTACGGAGGCGCCCGCTGCACCACCGAATTAGCATCCTTAGCACTCGCTCTATTTACTCTCTCTTAATTCTTCGACCACCAGCCCTTCATTCCGGCCTATAACGCTCGTACTCTCCACCTTATTATATGCATATAATGAGCCCTATTCCTGCTCCGACCATTCGTGGGCGGGAAGAATGGCCGGATGCCGATTTCGACCTGCCCGAAGGTCATACTATCCACACCGACACCGTTTCCGACGGCGAAGAAGAAGAAGAGGACTGGGATATACCTGAAGTCGATGTTCCGCCACATCTACAGGCCAAGTCGCGCCCCCTCGTTTCCATCGCCCGCCCGCTTTCCTCGCTACAGCCCGGCGACGATGACGACGACGAGGGCGTGTCCACCATCAAGGCCTCCGCGACGATAAAACCCACCATTCATAAGCCTCTTCCCAGCACCATTGAAGAGGATTTTGAAGACGGATTTTCCTTACCTTCCGAATTGACCCAATTGTCATTGGCTCCTTTGGCCCTCAATCACCGTTCTTCCAAGAGCTCTCTTGAGTGGGGCGACAAAGACCATACATCTTCCTCCCAGTCTTCCGATGCCTATTCTACCCTCGGTCTCGCACACACTTCTTCCAACTCCGAATCTTCTGTTTCTAACCCAGAGTCAGAGACCGACGAGGACGAAAGCGAACTCGAGGGGCTTATTATCCCTTCCGAAGTCTTCGATTCTGGCAAAGGCGCGAATCATCTCACTAACCTTTTGACTTTGAAGAAAGCCGCTGTTATGTCGGATTATCAAGTCAAGGTTGCGAGTCCTGATCTCGAAGATGACTTTGAGACGGGTCTGGTCATTGATGACGATGCTGATTTCAGCCCCAGCCGTCTATTGTTCAATACCCAGCAGTCACATCTGCGACGCGCGGAAAACCGGAGCAAGAGTGTCCCTCCTCACCAGAGAACTGTTTCAGCTACAAGGCCTTCGTCACGACTGAGGTCTGACAGGCCCAAGTCCCCTTTCAAACCTGGCCCATCCGCTTCCCGAAATCCTCAAAAGTCCGGGCGGTCACCCTCGCCACCTTTGCATCTGCATTCTCGTTCGAACACACCTTTGACATTTTCACCTGCTCCATCTTCATTCCTATCTCCCAGGCCTGGCAGTCTCCGCGGGCAAAAGTCTCATACAGGACTCAATTCTCCGCTGCCTCAAACTACCAAGAAGCTCTCCAGGAAGTCGTCATTGTGTTCGTTGATGGGGAGTGGCACTCTAGCAACAGGATCTTCGATGCCGAGTAGCTCTTCAAACGGTGCTCGTTACGAAGAACCCACAGCCGCATCCCGCGCCAAATCTCACAAGGCAGGAGCAGTGCATGATTACAAAATCCCCCCCGCACGTCCTTCCACTCCTTCTACAAGTGCTGCCGCTTATCGTCTAACGGTGCCCACTTCTGGTCGCCTCAAGTCGCGTCCGGCATTGCCGGCAGTTTTTTGTTCATCACCGTCGGGAACCGTACAGCCACCACCTCTCCGTCGAACTGTATCACCCCTTCCACCACGTCCAGCCTCTACCTCTAAACTTGCTTCATACACATCAACCCCTTTAGCACCTAAAGTACTTCGTAAACCAAAGCGTATGCGCACATATGGGGATGGTACGGAGCTTGACGCTATTGAAGACTTGCCCACCGATCGAGATAAGGAGAGTCAGTTCAGGGTACAACCCAAAGGCCATGGCAATCGCATTCCAGGTGGTAGCTTTGTTAAATCACCTAAAGATACCATTCGCAGGAAACCCTTACGCGAAAATTCTGGTAGTGAGTCTTGCGTTCTTGTATGCCAAGATATTCACTCATTTCATCAGCCGAGTCCATAACGAACCTAAACTCTTTCTTCTCCAAGCGACCGTCGAAGGTGGATCCATCCAACTCAAATTCGTCGGGACCTTCCCCGCCAAAGAGAAAGAAGAACGGCTCATCGACCCAAACGAAGCCTACTCTGATACGGAATCTGGGTGGCGTCGGTGGTCCCAAAGGTATGATATTTTCCCACACATGGAATGGATTCTAAGATAACCCTTCCAGTTGTTGGTGACATGAAATGGAACCCACAAATCATGCGATGGGAAGGAAACGAGCAAGTCCTTCGTGACTTTGATGCCGTTGTCACGTCTACACGACCAGCGCTAATCACACATCTCACTGGATCATCCCTGGGCTCTCCCACAAGTTCTTTCGGCTCTGGTGCGCGGATTGTAGGGAACATGGTCTTTGATCCTATCCGCTTATGTTGGATCTCAACTTTACCGCCAGAAGAGGACGAACCCGACGTCTTTGCCAACCTTGCCGACGACGAGGATGATAGTGATAGCTGGGAATCCAAAGCCGGGACCATCCGAGCTTCTACTCAGTCGACTTCATCCACTGTCCCTGATCGTAGTCAAACGCGGACGCCTTCGGAATGTGGGAGCGAGCGTGGTTCGCGAGGCTCGATTGTATATGACATCGATGACACGTTTGTCCAGAACTGCCAAAAAGCAGAAGAGCGGCACAATGTTGAAATCAAAGGATGGAAGAGTTCTCTTTCGCGTGAAGATGCTCTATCTGAACTTGAACGCTCCTTCCTGTACGAGATAAGGGCCCTTGCTACTCGCAAGTACTAATATTATTTCACACTAGTCATAATCGTTTCGATGCAGAGATAGCTTGTTTAATGTAGACGGTCATTTCTATCACTATATTCTTTTTAGTGTACGGACATTTTGTCTCTATGCTCTCGTCTTTTGCTCTGTTGCATCTGTCTTTATGGAATCACTTGCATATGTTTATACTATAAATATCCTTGTAGAACGCCGGTCCGAGATTCCGAGTGGTTGTCTTGTCCCACCGTGTCAATGCCAGCAATATCCAAGATACGCGCTGGAGGAGGTCGTATTTCCTTGTCCTGCCATGGCTCAGCAGCCGTATTTTCAGAGCTCTCGTCGACATACCCACTCAAACTGCTGTCTCCTCGCATCGCTGAAGACGGAGTCGCTGTGGTGTACATCCTGACATACGGAGGCGGGCTTGTCAGCGGGGACCAAGTCAATCTGTCTGTGGACATCGGAGAAGAGGCCAAGCTCGTGTTACTCTCCCAAGTCAGTTCCATGCACCACGGCCTGTCCCTCGCTTCAATCCTCACTAACAGGGTTCCACCAAAGTCTTCAAAACCAGGCCAGGCCATCGACTGGCATCTGTACAACCAGACCCCCACCACCTCCCACCAACGACTCAAATCATGACTTTCGTCGTCAGCCCGAATGCATCCCTCTTCCTACTCCCAGATCCCGTCACCTGTTTCCGCTCTGCCTCGTACAACCAAATACAGACTTTCCACTTGACGGCCGACGCATCCGCTGTCGTTCTTGACTGGGTCACCTCTGGTCGCCGGTCTCTAGGAGAAGAGTGGGTTTTCTCCAGGTATTACAGCGTCAACGAGGTCTTCGTGGACGGGAAGAGGATAGCCAAAGATGCTATGCTTCTCGACGATTCTCAAATCGACGCGAAGCCTCTATCCGAGCGGCCTTTAGCTGACAGACTCAGGCCGTACTCGTGTTACGCCACTTTGTTCCTTGTAGGTCCCCAGGTGCAAGCTGTAATCGCTGAGTTGGTTCGGAGGTACCAAGCCATTTCAGTAATGAGGATGAAGAGTCCAGACAAAGTAATATGGTCCTTAAGCCCCATCACGGGCAATGACCATGCATCGGTCATTGTTCGAGTCGCTGGGGAGGAAACGGAACATGTCAAAGGGTGGCTTGGAGAAGCGCTTGAACCTCTACGCCAATGTATAGGAACAGATGTATATCGACAAGTCTTCCGCTGAACATGACTCAGCAATACACCAATCCAAGTGAGCATTAAATAGTAAGGAGTGAAATGCATTGGGGTGGTTTAATATATGGTTTGCGGTTATGCGTACATGAACGAAAGTAAAATATTTACTGATTGGTGAGAGATCTCTGCTAAAGATTAAAGATACAGACGTTGAGTATTCATTAAAGATGCTTGTCGACTGTCCGTGATGCAACAGATGGTGAAGGAAGGGGGGCGTCAGGATCCGGTGTGGGGAATGCAGCCTTAGGACGTTCTCCGCCATGCTCGTCGAGCCATTTGTCCATGTCGTCGCTCTTGCCAACAAACGGCCGCTTTCCAAGCATTTCGATCATGTCCTCTCTGAAGTCATCATAAGCATCAACATTGCTTTACGTAGACACAGAACTCACCGTGTCAAAACTTCTTTTTCTAGTAGCCTCTGCGCAACCTTCTCTACATCCTCGCGATGCTCCGTTAGTAAGGTCCTCGTTCGCTCATACATCGTCCTGCAGAAAGGTTAGACTAAACGATAAAAGAGGAAGAGAAGGCCTACGTGATCATCTTCCTGACTTCGAAGTCTAGCATCTCCGCGGTCTTTTCACTGAACGGCTTCGTCCAACCCTCTCTAGCTCCACGATCTCCGCCGTAGCTCACAGGCCCGATGACATCGTTCATACCGTAGTTAGCGCATGCCTCAAAGGCCATCCGGGTGATCTTTTGCAGATCGTCCTGAGCGCCCGTTGTTATGTTCTCGACGCCAAAAAAGATCTCCTCAGACACGCGACCACCGAGCGTCATACATATCCGGTCAGCCATTTGGGGAGTAGATAGAAGATAACGATCAGGCGGCAGGTACTAAAAGGAATTTAATGAGGATCAGTGTCAATTTAATGGTGGGAAAACTCACCTGTGCATATCCCAAAGCACCAGCTCCTCGCGGGATAATGCTGACTTTTAGAATGGGGTCTGCATGCTCCAAAAACCAACCGCAAACGGCGTGTCCAGCTTCATGGTATGACACGGTCTTCTTCTCCTCTGGGCTGAGCACCTTGCTCTTCTTCTCTAAGCCGACGATGACGCGCTCGATAGCGGTGTCAAAATCAACATTGGCAACCGACTCAGCACCGCGACGCGCTGCACGTAAAGCCGCCTCGTTGCACACATTGGCAACATCCGCACCAGAGAATCCGGGGGTAAGCACAGCAAGCTTATGAGCAAGAGCGTCAACATCCTTCGCAAGGTCCTCACTGAGTTTCAATGGAGCAAGGTGGACATGGAAGATACCCTTGCGGCCGCTGACATCAGGACGATCAATGGTGATATGTCTGTCGAATCGACCAGGACGCAACAAGGCAGGATCAAGAACATCTGGACGATTGGTTCCGGCGAGAACAACGATATGCTCCTGCGAGCTGAACCCATCCATTTCCACTAGCAACTGATTGAGCGTCGACTCCCGCTCATCGTTTCCACCGCCGAATTTGCCGCCCTGTGCTCGAGACTTTCCGATGGCATCAATCTCGTCAACAAAGATGATACACGGCGCCGACTTTCTCGCAGAAGCGAAAAGGTCACGTACACGGGATGACCCAACACCCACGAACATCTCGACGAACTCAGAGCCAGAGACAGAGAGGAAAGGCACAGATGCCTCGCCAGCGGTCGCCTTGGCCAATAGCGTCTTTCCAGTTCCTGGCGGACCTGACAGAATGGCTCCGCGAGGGATCTTGGCACCAAGCTTCTCGTACTTGGCAGGCTCCTTCAAAAACTTGACGAACTCCATGACCTCTTCCTTCGCCTCATCCATACCCGCCACATCCTTAAACTTGACCTTGACCTGTGAGTCCTTGTCAAATAGCTTGGCGCGACTCTTGCCGAAGCTGAAAATGCCGCCTCCACCTCCCCCGGAACTTCTTCTCGATAGCCAGTAGAGGAACCCTATTGTTGCGATCGTGGGTGCAAATTCTAGGATCATGCGGATAGTGGAAACCTCGTCATGGTATGCGACAGGAATGCGCTCATGACTGGGGATGCCCAACTCTTGTTGAGCCTCATCGAGCTTACGCTCAAAGGCTTCCATACTGCCTATGGAAAAGTAGTAATCTCCGGAGATGGTGACACCGGATGGGTACATAGTTCCTGTAGCATTTGAGTGCAACTTGACGCGAACTTTGTGACCATTGACGACGATAAGTTTGTCCACGAGGCCTTTGTCGAGGAAGGCAGTACGGAATTCCTGCCATGTAATCTCGCGAGAGCCAGATACACCGGAGGAGTTGAGAAGGTAATGGGCTGCGATAAGACCGCCTATCCACATCATAATAGTATTGGATCCGGGGCCGTTGTTGCCTCCGGGCGGAGGCGGAGGAGTCTTGTTATCCTGCTTGTGCTCGTCGGAGTCCGTTTTCTTGGATTGATCTGACTGTGAATTCCGTAGTTTGTCCTTTTCCTGCATGATCTCATTATGATATTGTCGGAAAAAGCCCTCCAGACCTTTAGGAATTTCTACCTTGTCTTTCTCGTCCGGAGAAGGGGTAGACTCCTTGGAGGCTGACGGAGCAGGATTCTGAGAGTCGGCCTCCTTCGCATTGAGGGTACTAGAATTCTTCTCGTTTTCTGCACTGTTCACCTTTCCCTGGCTATCTTCTACCTTCCCTTTGCCCTTGTTGGCTACAGGATCTTTGTTGGGTGTAGCCTTGCGATCATTGCGTTTGTCGGTGGGTACACGGTAGGATCTGAGAGATTGACGAGCAACTGTACGATTGCTGAGGATGGCAGAGAGGCGGGCGACCCGTATAGAGCGCGATAGCATGGAGGAAAGAAGGGAACAGGTGATTACGAGTGATTACGTTAGGCACTGACGAACTCGAAAGTTTCGGCTTGAAAACGCAATCCACTCGGCAATAATCGGCTGAGACTCCAGTGAGATGCCGCGCCGACGTGGTGCGATCTTTCTCTCATTCTCTCATACCATCTATAAGTTATCTAGAGAGGGCAAATGACTCCTACAAGGGAATGCGCTTCTTTCAAAAAAATTAGGAAAACACTAAGGACCTTGGCACAAAATCGCAAATCTCCGCACCGTTCTCCATGTTGCGGCTTCCTCGAGCCGTGTGACCTGGTATCGCGGTAAACGAAAGTTCAACTTGGGTCCAGCGAACACTCCGCAACCTACCAGTGGCAATTCCTTACTGCACGACTACATAACACACTCTACTTGAATACCCTCGTGGAGCTGGGGTATACACAAATTTCATACCGTGTTGTGGCTTTCGGATACCTCGTCTACCGACTAAGTTTTGCTCGCTTCAAGAGGTTACAAACTCGTTGATCGAGCCATTAACTACTTTTTAGATCAATTCATCAGATTCGGCTTTCTAGCCGTAGGGTGTACAAAGTTCTCAAAGGTTACTAACCCTAGTATGCACTTTCATCTCTACTTGTCAGCGACTCGGTAATAATAATAAATACCTGTAACTCAACTTCAAGGTGGTAACCCCGAATTAGCAAATACATACATAGTTAACCAGTGGCAGTGGCAAAAACAATAGTCAAGCAGTGGTAATACAAGATCTGGCTTTACATCAAGAATCATCATCTTCAACCTCAAACGCACAACAGAATGTTTCCTTGTCGAGTAGAATCAGCCCTTTACCATCGGGCGCCCACCGCATATCACGGGTGTCAAAGTTCTCTATGAAACTCTTCAACGAAAGGGCCGTATATGATCAGAGAGATGACACATACTTGCGGGTACGCCTACACATTCCGCGATTTCTTCTTCAGAGCCACTTTCCCCGATCCATTCATCGCTCCAAGTGTAAAGGCTAGGGCTTCCGCAGCATATTGCTAAACTGCCTTTGCGTACCGGATTCCACTTTGCACTCCTCACCGGGCGGGAATGAATAAGTAGACTCCGTAGGCGCGGCACGAACGCCGCATCAGGCGTGGGGAAGTCAAAGATATGCACAACCGTCGGCGTCGTTTCTGTCAGTGCATGTGATTCAGTGCGATTCGGAGTGAAATGGTGCAAAAGGCATACCAAAGCGCATCAGGAGTAAGCTGCCGGTCAGATTCCATTCTATTTGAATGACGCCGCTTTTGGGATTGGGTTTAGTATGGTCAGGCTTATTAAGGGTAATTGAGTAGGGGGAGGGTAGCCTTTCATCTAAATCTCTGATATCAGAAAAAAAATTTTCAACGAGAAAGATGCCTACATGATAAAAAACCTCGACCCTCAGTGGCCGTTAACCAATCGGCAGGTTCTCGCCATACATTCTACAGGGATGTTGATCAGAACGCCTTTGTGAAAGTACAATAAAGACATACCACACCAGCTGGTATCCGACTTGAAAGCTCCAGCGTACGTACTGACGACCAACTAAGATTGTCAAGAATATGCACCTGTCGAATATTGAGTGGGTTATTTATCCGCTCGCATTAAGAGGCTTGCTTTGTCGTCCCAGCCTCCGACAGCCAGAAAGTTTCCAGATGGATGCCATGTAACATTACGGACTCCAAAGGCTAGGTCCGGGTCAGGACTAAATTTTGCAAGAACCTCACCAGCCAAAGTCAGAATGAATACTTTGTACTGATGAAGGATTCAGAGTGATGTTATTGCGCGCCGACACGAATGTGCAAACCTCAAGGGGACCCTCCCACGCTGCAAGGTGATTGCCATTTGGGGACAATGCGAATGATGCCAACGACGATGTCGGCAGAGGAAAGTGCTGGCGTAAGAATCAGCTTCAAAGGGCAGAATCGCGCAATGATTTATGACACATACCCGAGCTAATTTAAAACCATCTACAGCGTCGTACAGACCCAGCGTATCTTTGGACCGATGCCGCTCCGCAAGGACAAAGATACGACCGTCAAACCGGAACGCATATCCTAGAAACAGCTTAGCAAATAAGAAAGGCTCGGATAGCAACGCAGATCAATGCACCTTTGTCAGGATGTAGGGGAAACTGAATATATGTCGCTGAGCCTGTGATCAGCGACCAAATAGTGACTCGCAACTAAACAACGGTTCAGTCCAGGTTAGGACGGGCAATGACACGGTCCTTACACCCCATTGGGAAAAGCAAAGGATGGATCGTCCATCGGGAGCCCATTCTGCCTTTTCCAGACCTGCAGCATGGATGTGCGACGTGCGAGACGATGCCTGGCGTTGACGACGTACCTTCAGCGCCGGCGTCAACGCGCGCATGCCACTTCTCATCGTGAAGCTTGTAAACGTGTACTACACCTTTCCTGGCACACGCCGCAAGCATATACTCCGAATCCGAGGACCAGGCCGCATGGGTAATGCGATTATCGCCTGATAACGCCTTTTGCTGAGGGAGCGACGCGTTGATTGGCGACGGCGACGCGTCAATGGCGCTGGTACGAACAATTTGGAAAGTATCCGTGCGCCGTACGATCAGTCTATCCTGAGCAGCAGTAAGGATCAAGTTGCCGGCGGGGCTGAACGCGACGAGCGACGCAGACTGTTTGTAAATTCCGGTGAAGTCCATGCAGCGTCGAGCACGGCGGCAGCCGATCCGATTTCCCGGTGGCTGTGAGAAATTTACCACGCCGGTGCGAGCAATCCGAGTCGGATTCTTGGTCAACTTATTTCTCTCCGTCAGTAAATTTCCGACCCGTAGCGCCTTGCTACAATCAAAGCGCACCTACAATATGTGGAATATATACCATGAGCTTTGCCTGCCGTTTCCATCCCTTATATACCCACATCTTTCTTCTGGGCTGATCCAGCATCCGCTTCTCTGCCAACATGACTACATACATCCCGCCCTACCATCCCACAGTAACTACACTGACTTTTGGCGACGCTAGCACCCTTCACGATGAAGCTATACCAAGTGTGGTGGCCGAGAAAAAGGACGCTATAGACCCTTTTCTCGTCACATTGGACCCAGACGAGCCTGAGAATCCCGATGTTCGTGCCTTGACCTACTCTTTTCCTTAGTCAATCTTATCATTCCAAATTAGAGCTGGTCGCGCCTGAAGAGGTGGTCGATCACAATTCTAGGCGGTGTATTGGTCTTGAACGCGTAAGTCTCCGGCTTGATTATTCGTAACGCGTCTCATCTCTCTTTCAGAACGTTTGCAAGTTCCGCTCGTGAGCTATTATTATCTGAGCACTGTACATGTGCTCCATCTCATTTCTTTTTCAGCTTCAGGGATCTTACCCCATTTAATGGAGAAATACACGTTCTCCGAACAGGTTGGTGTACTCGTGATATCCCTCTTCGTAGCGGGATTTTGTGTTGGGTCCGTCAAATTTCATTCTTTGAGAAGGAATCAACTGAAGCTTTACGAAGGCCTATTTTATGGGGGCCTCTATCGGAAGAGTTTGGCAGACGACCTATATTTATTGTCTCGTTTTTCGTGTACATGGTAAATATGTCGTTCGCTCCGCTGTGTCTATTCCCACCCTCATACATCTCTCAGTGTTTCCAAATTGGTATGGCTCTATCGCAGAATACGGCCTCTCTGCTAGTATTCCGTTTCCTTGGAGGGGTCTTTGCGGCTGGCCCTCTGACCAATTCTGGGTAAGTGGTTTTCAGCCGCTCTGTATACTCTGATTGACAGTCGGTGCTTAGGGCCATTATATCAGACATGTGGGGTGATAAAGACCGTGGAAAGGCGCTAGCCGTCTTCGTTATAGCTCCCTTTGCAGGGCCCTCCTTGGGACCTATCGTGTCCGGGTTCATATCAGTAGGAGGTAGGCGGTGTTTATTATCCTCTCGTAAACCGTCTAGTAACACGCAATTACAGGTGCATCTTGGCGCTGGTTATTCTGGGTTTTGACCATGTTTGTAAGTGCCATCGAGTTCACTTCGTGAACCATTGTCTGAGTATGTATTCAGGCCGGTGTATGCTGGATCCTGATACTTATAATGATCCCGGAGACCTACAAGTACGGATACTGCTGTTCCACTTATGCGGGTCATGTCTGACTTATTCATTAGGCCGCTCATTCGAGTATGGAAAGCGCAGAGATTGAGAAAAGAAACTGGGGATGATCGGTACTACACGCCAATGGAAAGAAACAAGAAGACCATGGCACAACAAGTAGAGAATGTCTTAGCCAAACCCTTCAAAATGTTGGTACGGGAACCTATGCTTATTGCCAGCACCATCTATATGAGCGTAAGTTGATGATACACCGCTCACGTTCATGCATGCTCACTGATCCGTAGTTCGTCTATGGCTGCCTATACCTCCTCTTCGAGGCCTATCCTATCGTCTTCACAAAGGGCCATCATTTTAGCGCTGGAATGACCGGTCTAGCATTCCTCCCAATCCTCATTGGCGCGGCCAGCGCCGTGGTCGTTGTATGTACTTCCAAGCCCATATTAGAGCGACTGTTGTTCACACTTTGAACAGTATCTACTGATTTTCAACCCTCAATATGAGCGGCTCATGGAACAATATAGTCCCCATCCTGTCCCACCAGAACATCGCTTGGCTATGTCCTTATACGCTTCGCCCCTTTTTGCGATATCTTTTTTTTGGTTTGCGTAAGTACTCGAGATCTTTTTGACCTTTCCCTCTTTGACATGCTCTCCTTTCGCGTTTAGATGGACAAGGTGATTATTTTTATGAAGTACCGTCTTGCGGTCCATTGATATCGTACAGTTATCCCCACGTTACATATTGGGCCCCGTTGTTATCTGGCTGGCTGATAGGCTTTTCGATAATGGGAATATTTGTGAGTGCACAAATACGCGGAACTTATTTGCTACTGACACTGTTATAGTTAAGCTTCTTTAATTATATCATAGGCAAGTCACGCCGCACTTCTCGACACACTAACATCTGAATGTAAGAACAGATACATATCTCGCACTCGCGGCGTCAGCACTAGCGGTCAACACTATTTGTCGTAGTCTCTTCGGTGCAGCCTTTCCGGTATGTATCTTTATTCGTACGTTTTACTCAGTTGATCTCACGCGGCGCGTAGCAATTTGCAAACCAGATGTATGATGCCTTGACTCCACGATGGGCATCATCCCTAGTAGGCTTCGTAGCCCTAGCCATGGTTCCCATGCCCTTTATTTTTGTAAAGTGCGTAGTGCATGCTATGACTCGGAACAGGTTCTCACCGCAACTAGGTACGGCGCGAAACTTCGTGCCAAGTCGAAATATGCCCCCATGGCACCTACCGTTCCGCTCCCGTCGAAACAACCTGATATTATTTCTGCAGCATGACGATGTGGTTAGACTGGACCTGTTTTAGATATCCACAGACCGCGTGGATTAATGTACCTTATTCATAATCACTATAGCACATTCAATGTACACATATTCCATCACATAATCTTACACCGACCATCGCAGCATCGCCAGTCGGTTTTCTAAACGCCGAACTACATACGACACATTGCGGATGGCGGCCGGAAGACGGTAGTTGCTATGGACCTGATACTGATTATCTTTTATCGCTGGGCCTAGTTGTCGCTCGAGATCTATGGAGGAACCGCCATGCGGAACCGTGAGCCGCGACTGATAACCAACAGCATCAGTGTCAGCAGGGCAGCGGCGTTGAGTAAGGATGCGCGCGAAGGGAGTCAGACAAAACGGCCCCATTTCTCCCATGACTGCACGCGAGTGACATTCGAGGCCGACGACGTCGCATTCCTAAAGTAGCCGCCGGTAGGAAGCCGTGAGGGCGAAACCACGTTTTAGTCACCGGCTATGCGTCATAAACAAAGAAATCCGGGCAGATTTATCCGCAAAAGGGAACACCAGTCACTGAGTGGTTGACTTAGTCAGGGATGATTGCAAGATATGTGGAAAGATATAATACCCACCCGCTTCTCTCTTTGCTCGATCGTGCCCCCTTCCTTTCCCACCATGTCTACCCGAGCCTCCAGTTTTGATGATACTCGGACGCTCCAGCAGCTACCTGACGCCGAGCCAACACAAGTCCAGCCATCCGAAAAGAATGTGGTCGACCCATTTCTTGTCACTCTCGACCCTTCTGAGGACCCACAAGTATGTTTTTTGGAACTCGCCTTTGGCCCATCTGATAATGTTCTGCTTTCTAGCATTGGTCGGTATTGCATAAATGGATTGTGACCATCCTAGGTGGTATCCTGGTGCTTAACGCGTGCGTACCTCGTTGGCTTTTTCCCTTTCACTACTGATCCGTTTTACCGTTTAGGACATTCGCAAGTTCCGCACGTACGTTCTCTGTCACTTCGTCCTTTCAATTCATTCATCATCCCTCTAGCTTCCGGCATTGTTGAACAAGTTATGGAAGAATTCAGCATGTCGACAGAGGTTGCAACTCTCATGATATCCCTGTTCGTCGCTGGATACTGTGTAGGGTATGTAACTATTGTTTTGCCTCCGTGCAGCACCCGCTTATTGAACCAGGCCTATCATCTGGGGACCTCTCTCTGAAGAGTTTGGACGCCGACCGGTGTTCATCGTGGCATTCATGGTCTATGTAGTACGTATAACGATTGCCATCTGATCCTTCTCTTCTTCTAAACTTTGCAAAAATAGTGCTTCCAGATCGGGATGGCGCTGGCTAAAAATACCGCCTCGCTGCTCGTTTTCCGCTTTATAGGAGGGACCTTCGCTGCCTGCCCTTTGACGAACAGCGGGTACGATCTTACGATCCGCGCGTTGCAAATATGGCTGACGTCTCGTTAGGGCCATCATCTCTGATATATGGGATGCCCGAACCCGAGGAAAGGCTCTTGCCATATTCACCGTGGCTCCCTTTGCGGGGCCCGCCCTAGGGCCTACAGTTGCGGGATTTATATCTGTAGCGGGTAAGCACAATCCGTCAAATTCGGGCCGGCCGAGCCATCTGACTGAGTTTCCAGGTGTCTCCTGGCGTTGGCTTTTCTGGGTCTTAACCATCTTCGTAAGTAATCATAAACGTACAATTGTTTGTCGACTAATCCGCGTTTAGGCTGGAGTGTGCTGGATATTAATTCTTGTGGCAATCCCGGAGACGTACCGGTATGCATACTTCTTCTCGACCCCGGTACCTCAGGACTAATTGCTTGCACTAGCCCCGTTCTTCTCGTCCAAAAGGCGAAGAAAATGAGGAAAGAAACGGGGGATGATAGGTATTATGCACCAATGGAAAGAGACACAAAGACGTTGGCCCAGCAAGTTGAGCACGTTCTCGCCAGGCCTTTCAAGATTCTTTTCCAGGAGCCTATGCTTATGGCTAGCACACTATATCTTAGCGTGAGTTCTAGGTTCTTTTGTCACAGATCAATCTCACATATCAGCAGTTCGTCTACGGATGTCTTTACCTTCTCTTTGAGGCCTATCCCATTGTCTTCACTGTGGGTCACGGATTCAATGCAGGCATTTCAGGCCTGATGTTCTTACCCATCATGTTGGGTGGTGTTACCGCTGTCATCGGGGTGCGCTGATCTTACACTAGTCCCGCTCCCTTCTAATGCCTTTACCTATAGTACCTCCTAATCTGGAATCCTCGTTACGAGAAAGAAATGGCTCGATGTGCTCCAGAACCCGTTCCACCAGAATACCGTTTGCATATGGCCATTTACGCCTCCCCATTATTTGCCGTGTCGTTCTTCTGGTTTGGTTGGACCTCGGTAAGCTGACGTGCAAATGGTCGGAGGAATTTGCTGACCGACATTGTATTTCAGTTCCCATCGGTATCATACTGGGCGCCACTCATGGCTGGATATGTTATGGGATTTTCCATCAGCTGGATATTCGTAAGTATTCCATTTGACTCTAGCTTGACGAATGTCTGAACTCTTGCTCAGTTGAGTTTCTTCAACTATATCATTGGTATGTGTTGCAAATTCAATCTCTTCCTCCACGTCGCCTGATCGCAGTACCAGATACGTACCTGATGATTGCGGCTTCTGCCCTTGCTGCGAATACGGTTTGCCGCAGTCTGTTTGGTGCTGCCTTCCCCGTAATTATCTTCTGACTCATCCTTTATTTCTTTTGCTAAAGTTTGTTGCAGCTGTTTGCCACCCAGATGTATGACGCCCTCGGCGCCCGTTGGGCGTCGTCCCTTTTGGGATTCATTTCACTCGCTATGGTGCCGCTGCCTTTATTATTCATAAAGTACGCGCGTCTTCCTTTTATTTAAATTCGACCGACACTGACTTGCATTGGTAGATTCGGTCATATTCTTCGAATGAAGTCGAAGTATGCACCAACGAAAAGACTACCTGCGACGCAATCGAAAGAGTCGGATAAGACTGCTGCTTGAAATTTCACGATTCACGACTTTACAACAGGGCCTACTTAGCATCTTAACTTTATCTCAGCAAATAGGTTTCCCTCAGGATATGTATTTTTACACATTTAGGATCTTTGCACTATATCAGCAAGTAGACAGCTTATGATACCATACAACTCGAATAATTAATGCTTGGACTCACTGAAAATAATCTTGATGATGCAATGTCGATTATGTGATGCGAGTGCACTTTTAGTTGCCGGTCCATTTCATCTTCTGTCCATTCGTGTCGCTGTCCATTTTCCGTTCTATATTAGCCAGTCATGCCTCCCATGGCGTTGCAAGGAATTGTTACTAAGGCCGGCTTCATGAACAAGACGGCCACGGTGACAGTGTCGAGATGGATGACCCATCGGGTGACGGGAAAGGTGCGTCTCTGCGCCTCTGAAGAAGAAGCCTTAATCAAATCCTCGCCAGGTTATCGAACGGACAAAAAAATATCTAACACACGACCCGAATAACGGTTCGTCGCGCGTTTTTGTTTGGATGCTGTTCACTCTGTCTTTACCATTTTGGAAGAATTACGCCATGACGACGTTGTTATCATCCGCAATTGCCCGCCCGTGTCAGCCAGAAAACGGTTCAAGTTGGAGACAGTGGTGAAGAGCCCTGAAGCAGAGCGGGTGTTGAAGAAGGCCAATGTCTTGCAGGAACTGGCATCATCACAGCCTACGAAAAGTCCATAGGGTCGTCGGGATGAAAGTGTCATTGTGGGCAATATAGATACAGAAGGAGGTGCTACGGGAGACTACATTATGCTGCGGCTGCGCCTGGATTTTGCTGTTGTTGAAGAGCAGTCTGTGCAGCGGCAAACTGCAAATCATATGAAGGTTGCTGGCGATTCAGTATGAGAACCACACATACCTCTTTTTTCTTCTGCTCTGACTTGGTCTCTATGTCCTGTATCTGGGCTTCGACTCGTTTTCTATGCGAGGTCAGTGGTGGCTGACACAATGCAAGGAAAAACACACATTTCGCCCTTGATAAAGTCCAGCCGCGTATTAACATTGGTCTTCGCCTCTGCCTGGTCCTGCTTCACAAGCACGGGCCCAATGAGTTTATACACCGCATTCGATGGCGTGAGTTTGGCGAATTCCTGGGAGAGATGGCCATTCATACAGGGTACAGCTCGCGCCAAAGGACAGACGGACTTTCTTCACGAGCTCATTCTCGGATTGCTGAGTTCCCAGCTTCTCCCTGGCCTCTACAGCCTTGGCCATATCAGCCTGGAGCTTTTGGAACTCCTGTGCAACTGCTTGCGCCTTTTCTTGGAGAGACATGATGGCAAGGAATGAAAACCCAGGAAAGGAAGGCGTTATCTTATCTTGACCAAATCGCAGAATCATCCTCACGGTACGAATCATGGGTATCATAAGTCTTACCCGCCGGCACAGCGGAATATAATGGCCTTCCGTGTTCACTTGTCTCTTGTTCCACGATGTCGTTCCCCGTAAAGATTGACTGGGCCAAGGTTGCGAAACCCCCTACTGTACTGGCTCGTTTTCCCAGTCGCCGTTCCGTCGTATACGGTACGAAAGGTATTGTATCTTCGTCCCAACCTTTAGCTACTGAGGCCGGGCTTGAGATCCTGAGGAAAGGCGGAAATGCCGGTACGATCCACTGTTCTCATTCCTTCCCATCTCTCAACTCCTCATTAGCGGACGCGGCGGTCGCGACCTCAGCTGCCTTGAATGTAACTGAACCCAGCTGTTGTGGAATCGGAGGGTGAGTATCATTATTCCGTGTATCATTCGAAAACTAATCAAGATGATAGAGATGCGTTCTGCCTGTTTTACGATGCGAAAGCCAAGCAAGTCAAGGCCTTGAACGGATCCGGCCGGTCACCGCAGAAACTCACACTGGAGTATGTACACCAACGTGGGATAACTGGACGAATTCCGGCCTCTGATATCAACTCTGTCACCGTTCCCGGTGAGTCCTGATACCCGCGTCAAAGTAGCAGCTGGCCCTGACACGAATACAGGTGCTGCCGCCGCATGGGCTGATACTGTCGAGACATTTGGAAGCGGAAAACTTACCTTAGCGGACTGTACTGGAACCCGCAATCAGACTTGCAGAGGAAGGGTAGGCTTGTGGTCCCTTCTGCTTCTGTCTTCTAACATTATTCCAGTGTCCCTGTTTCCGAGATCCATAGCCACGGTGTAAGTGAGAACCACATCAATCTAACTTTCAATGGAATGACGGCGCGTGTAGTGGCAGCGATCCGAGGTTTGTTATGTAATGTATGCAATCGTTCTACGAGCTAACTTTCACTCTTCAGAACCTCATCAAGAACGCGTCTCCCAATGGTGATGAGATGCTTTTGAATGGGAAAGCGCCTCTTCCAGGTCAAATCGTCACTCTCCCTAATCTTGCCTAAAACATTCCGTGAGGTTGCCACCCATGGAACAGACGGATTTTACAAAGGGAGAGTCGCTTCGGCAATTGTAGAGCTGATCCAAAGTCAGGGAGGGACTTATGGAACTTGACGATCTCTCCAAACACGAGACCTCTTTTGTGGAACCTTTGAAGTATACCTACGCCAATGATATTTCGGTCTACGAGGTAATAAGGTGGTATCGGTTTCACGTTAAGACACTCATACTTCTTTGTTCTAGTGCCCACCTAACGGACAAGGTGAATAGTCCCTGTTGACTTTGTTTCATGTATAATTTGACACGCCAGTCTTATAGGATTAACCGCTTTGATTGCTCTGGGTATCTTGGAGAGTCTGCAGGAGCAAGGGCATTATCAAGCCTCTGTCAGAGATGGAACATAATTCTCCCGAGTACTTACACGTACTCGTCGAGGCCTTACGGTTTGTCCTCACCTTCACCACGACACAAATACTCACTCCTACACTCTTATGTCTAGACTCGCTTTTGCAGGTAGGTTCCCCTCGACAGCTCGTGTTAGTGATTGTTAATGCCGCTTTAGACAGTCAGTGGTATGTAACTGATCCAGAAACACGACACATCCCTACTGCCGAACTATTGAGTAAAGTTGGTGAATTAGGTCCATTCACGTAGCATATTCTTGATGATCTTTGATAGGATTACCTTGCGTCAAGAGCTAAGCTCATCGACCCCACGAAAAGTAACCCGAAAGTTGTGCACGTACGTACCAAATTAGAATCATTCTCACTTTCATGCAGACCGTGTATTACATGTAGGGTAACCCATTCGTATCTTCGGATACGGTTTACTTCTCTGGTATATCCGTCTCGTTTTGCATCATTCCAAACGCTATGCTCAGTTGCATAAAGTAACCGATCAATGGGGGAACGCATGCAGCTTTATTCAAAGCAATTACGCTGGTACGATGTCGTGATGGTAATGAAATCCCTGAAACTAACCAATATCTTACTCCAGGATTCGGGACAGGAGGTAACAACAATTTGCCCCTTGTCGTTATAGCGCATAATTAACCCAGATTGCAAAGCTGTTCCCAAAGGCTGTGGTTTCACGCTACAGAATAGAGGAAGTGGCTTCGTGTTGCAGAAGGACCACCCCAATGCCTTACAGGTACGCATCATCGCGCAAATGCGCGCGTGAGTCTGAAACATGACAGGGCGGAAAACGACCATACCACACCATCATACCATGCATGGTCACCAAGGGTGACGAACTATTCCTGAGCTTTGGTGTCATGGGTGGCTTCATGCAGGCAAGTAGCCTCTTTATGTAAGACTCGCTGCCATTCACGGGTGCTCTATTGCCAGCCCCAAGGTCACGTTCAAGTGCTCTTGAACATATTGCGTGGGTTTACTCCTCAAGAAGCACTAGACGCACCCCGATTCTGTATATCAGCTGGCAGTCCAGACACCCAGAGCCAAGAAACAGGAAATGCGGGAGACATCAACAGCGAGGTTTACTTTGAAGAAGGTATCCCGCTCGAGACTATCGCAGAGTTGAAAGGTGAAATAATTTTGCATATCCACGGTTGAGTATCTGCTCACCGCTTTGGTTAAGCGATGGGACATGACGCACGACAGGTTACAGGATTCGGAAGAGCGATGCTAGGCCGGGGGCAGGTCATCCAGAAGCTCGAGGATCCGTCTGGCAGGCTGGTATGGGCGGCCGGCTCTGATCCTCGAGCGGATGGTCATGCTGGAGCACAGATATGAGATGCACATCTACGGTAAATAAATCACAAATCCCTCTTGATGCCTGAGTTTCGGGGTGCGATGTCGGATAGTATTCGCTGGTCAAACTACGACTTGGAGACCAAGACGTAGTTAGTCACCTATGGAAATTATTTACTTCGCTCAATCCAACGACAAGTATGGCATAAAGGATACCAACAGACCCATCCTGACAGAAAAGTCGGCTAAAGATCGACAGGGTTGAGAGAATGTAAGAATTCTGCACTGAGAACTACACGACCATCGTGGCGAAAAGGACAGTCACAAGGTTAACCGTTTTAAATTTCTATGCTCTATAGCTGTACGTTGTTCATGTACACCTCATTGGGGTACAACTCTGTTTCATTTTCCTTGTAAAATGCTGTACGAGCTTGACATCGACTAAAGGTACTCGCGAGATCCTACACCTGGCCATGGATTTCTTCGACATGTTGCCTATATCATGGGCTTCCTCCCGAAGGCGATTAGTTACAGGTTTAGTTCCGTCTAGCCAGAAACTGTCAGCATCAGGTAATGACGCGAGTTACATTCTCCTATGACGTTCGCTTCCAACTGTATCGGGGATCATCAATCACGACAGCTCGCCTGTGAATAGAGATTACGCACTGGCCTGCTCCCTCCTGTAATCCCGAAAAGACTTGGTTCTGTCGGGCCCAGTAACCTTGTCCCATCCTGCGAGAGGAACCACAAGTGCCGTAGCATTGTCTTCGCCGCCTAACTCTTCCACAAATGTCCAAAATGCGCTCAGCAGCGGCCTTCGGATCTGGAGCACCCCTTGCCAAATCCGCAACTTCATCGTCTGAAAGTATTGACGAAACGCCATCTGAGACAAGTACCATATAAGCCCATTTGTTTCCTGGAACAAGTCAGTGAACAATTAATAAGCAAGACGAGGAGCATGACAACCTTCCAAAAGCTTCGTTCTGATTTCTGGTTCCGGGGTAACACCGAATTTCTTAAATTGTAAGTCACCCAATCTTGATCATATGGATGAGTATACGCGGCGTTTGAAGGATCAGGATAGGACTTACCCGCGCGTGTTTTCAAGAGCACCCATCCATCTAGAAAGATATATTCGACGTGTTCGACATAAACCGAGTAAATGATATACCGTGACTCTCCAAATGAATCCGTGATCAAAGACGCGCCCATCATGCGCCGAAGACGTATAGATTCAACCCTAGCATCTGCATGGTGCTTGTCAGTCATCCGGAACACCTTGGCGCTGTCTGTAGAGCAAAGTAATATCCGTGTGTCTCTGTAAACTGTCAATACTTGGGATGGGAAGTGCAGCTGGTTCATGCTGACCCGCAGTGAGCAACCGTCAGGGCAACTGTTTTCGCAGAGAACGGTGCGGTTGCCGTGGCATCAAGAGACTGAAGAAGAGCAACCGAAGCAGTGGCACCGCATGATTGTGTTACTTCAGACACATTGCGATCGACCTATGCGAAATATTTAGACGAAATAGTAAACAGAGAGATAAGTATGTACTTCAAAAAAGGCCTGCGTGGCGCGCGCCTCAAGGTCATAGACATGAGGATTATCGGGATCGTGAATCCATGGCTGGAGAGCGCCTCCCCTGAATCGTTTAAAATAGCCCCCTAGCTCATGAATCCAGGCGTATAGTTCTGGAATGTCCGACTTCTTTACTGATTCAAATAATCCATGAAGTTCCTGACGAAGGTACTGGGAAACCGCAGAGCCACCATGACTAGACTTAATTGATAACATTGTATGTGGTAAAATCTGGCTACGCACCCGTCATAGATGCCAATGAAAGCAATTTGACTGTTGAATGGCTTCCCTGTCGTGCTGGGATCCCAATCAACTCTCTGGAACCTTTTGAGGCTCGCACGAAGCTCGTCTGGATCGAGATTCAATGTAGCGAATGAATAGAAATCCTCTTGATTACTAAAATTCCGTTAAAGATGTTGACAAGCCGCAACAGAAGCGCACCTTCTCGTCCCTCTGGAAGTAGCAACTCCGATTACCTTGGGGGAGGCCAGAGGGATACGAATAACGCCACCTTACAATATGTCAGAACCAATAAGGGGCAACATTGTATATTGCACCTGGGGTGGCAGCTCGAAAGTAATCATGATATTTCCGGACAGGGGATCCCCCACTCTTTACAATGGCATTTCTGGTAGGCCCCAGGAGTCGAATAGACATTGACGACGAGGCTCAAAGTCATGCCAAGCCAGCAATAATACAGGCGACGTCCAGGCGGCTGGAGGGGCTGTAGACACGTGAACCAAGCTGCAGGCGACGAATAACGCGTCGGCGTGGACGTGGTGGTAAGAAGACAGGTCAGGTCAGGGGCTGTACCCGGGATCACCTCCGATTTGTCATGCACCATCATGATGACAGCTTTCTCCTCTTGATATGGGTGCAAACCAATCTCTCCCCAAGATAACAACACAGGACCGTGCCATTCTCGAGTGCGTTTGTTTCTCTCTCTTGCCATCGTCGTCTCATTATCCCAGTCTCAAACTTCAGCGCGACAAATTGAGGCAGTATCAGAAGAAGGTTGTCTTAGCAAGTTATCGGTGGCCGTATGTGCTGACTTGCGCTCAAGATCCAGGTTATTTTAGACAGGGAACATGCTATAGCGAAGGAACATCTAGCAACGGGTCGGAAGGATCGGGCTGTCGTTGCATTGCGACGCAGAAAGTACCAGCAGAGTCTGCTGTTGAAAACCGATGCGCAACTGGAGAACTTGGAACAGCTCGTACGGATTCTCTGCTCCTCTGCACATTCATACACATTCACCGTCAAGCCAGGTGTCTTCAATAGAGTTCTCTCTTATCGAGGTCTCCGTCGTCCATGGCCTTCAGCAGGGCAACGATGTTCTGAAGGAGATCCACAAGGAGCTCAACGTCGAGCAGGTAGAGAAGCTCCTAGAAGAGTCTCATGAAGCTAGGGAGTACCAGAGAGTGCGTCCAACGTGCCGTTCTGTTACTCAGAGATCATAACATTATCTAGGAAATCGGAGAACTCTTGGCAAATCAACTCACGTTAGACGACGAGGATGCTGTGCAGGCCGAGCTGCTTGAACTACAAGCAGAAGCGGTACGTTCCATTGCAGCGTACCGCATAGGCTTTTGTGATCTCATACTTTCTTGTTCAGCTGGGAGTGCCCCAAGAGACGCCCCCAGTCGTTCTTCCCGACGTACCAACGTCAGAACCAGCTCAGCCTGTTCTCGAAGGTTTGTGGTAACTCGCTCCATGTGGATCTTGGACTCATGCTCTCCAGATCGTCGGCCAGCAGAAGAGCACGACAAGGTACTGGTGCCATCATGATTGTTCTATGACAATGTATAACATGCATACCATACACGTACACCCTGTAAATAATCCATACCTATCTTACACATGACACCCATAACACTCACCAACCCTCGAAATCCCCGAAGCCAATCTTGCGCTTCTTCTTCACTTCCTCTGTGCCGCCGCCACCGCCTAAGGTCTCACTGCCTGGTCTCTTCGCCGAGTTCAGATACTTCCCAATACCCTGTTCCACCCTCAGACCCAAAGATGGTACTATTCGTACCTACTCGCGTGCCGAACCAATTGACATCATCACCCTCCTTCTTCTCTGGAGCTTTTTGTGAATTCCCATTTTGTTCTGTCTCAGCGCGTTTAGCCAATTTCTTGGCCAGCCGCGTTTTGTACTCCTCAAAGGGGTCTTGGTAACTGCGCGGCCATCATTAACAGATATCCAATGAGGAGTGATAAAGACGTACATGACGACTTCTGTTATTCGCACGGGTTTAGCGGGTCTTTCCGTTCCCTCTTTGCGCGGTAGACGCTCTAAGGCGTCAAGAACGTCTTCTCCGCCAACCAATCGCCCAAATACGGTATGCTTTTTGTCAAGATGTGGGGCTGCTTTGAAGGCCACATAAAATTGGGAACTGATTCATTCAATTAATTTTGAAAAGGATAAATGATGAGTGTTTACCCGTTAGTTCCAGCGCCTTGGAATGGTTTAGTTTAATTGCAACGGAAATTAATGCAGAACGCACCCTTGTTAGCCATAGCTACAACGCCGCGCCCATCATGCTTTGCAGCCCCCTTCAAGTCATATTCATCACGAAACGGAGTACCCCAGTACGATTCTCCCCCCGAACCCGTGCCAGTAGGGGTCACCGGTTTGTATCTATAGGAATCAATTGACTTTACATACGTTAAAAGACGAGAAATAACGTACCATGAATCCCGGGACCAAACGATGAAACAAACAATTATTATATTTTCCTGCCCTCGCAAGCATCAAAAAGTTATAGCACGTTTTGGGGGCCTAAGAGCATGAAAGATCAAGGTCGGCTTGCAAACGAATAAACCTTACTTTTTCACAGTACAACTCCAAATTCAAACTGCTACCGCCCAAACTTGTCACGACACGCACATAGGCTCGGCGTTTACCCACGTCTTTTTCTTTACCCTTGTTTTTGACTGGGTTTGATATGCTTTCGAACATCAACTCTTCCTACAAGTAAGATCAGTGATGTAAGGCCAGGTTATGAATGATGGTCACGAACCTCATCCCACACAAGATTCGTTGGGCCAGTCTGAGGGTCGACAGAAGTAGAGGTTAGAGACGCGCCAGGAAGACCGCTTGAATAAGGTGAGATATTCCCTTGGTTTAGATGTTAGTCTTTGAGTCCATTTGCGTAGGAGAGACGCGCACAAGGGACCGGTTCCTTGGTCTTGACTGGGACAATACTTGCGGGGGGCTTCGCAGCAACTGTCTTTGTGGACGTAGAAGAGGCTGATGCAATTTTAGTGGGCACAGACGCCGGGGGTAGTCCATGCGGGTTTTGCAACGTTATAACGTCTGCTCTGCTCCGATGAGAGGCATTGTGGTCGGAAAGAAAGTAGTGCTTACTTTTTGAAGGGAGTGTCGTTGATAAGATCCTTTCCACCCTTGATGCTCTCAGCAAGAAACACGTTCCCGGTGGTCGCGATAGCCACAATGTGCGAGTGCTCGCTGAAAGGCTTGAAGGATATAGGGTCGTGTATCTCATCCGAAGCTTCCTTGCGAGAATAATGCAGCGTAATGAGATCAGAGGGAGCCAAAGGCTCTTTTGTTATGGGATTGGTGTTATTGTGTTGTCTAGGAACGTTAGAGGTTGAAGGAGATTCGGAACAACACCACCCACTTGAGCCAGGGAATGATGTTCACCAAGTCGAATACAAGGCCGGTACCATCTGCGTTCCGAGCACACACAGGATGACTAAATGGCTGAAAAGAAAGAGCACAGCAGTCGAAGGGTGTCCTTGCTCCAGGATGAGGAGCCTCTTGCTTGCTGCACTTGAATATATGAGAATCCAGTCATATTACAGCAACATATCCACGTACGCCTTGAAGCCTGTAGAGGACGAATGGGAGCCAAATAAGCCAGCATGCTCAGCATGGGTGATATAGAGCTTGTCAGAATTTCCGTGGCCCATGATGACAGTCAAGAAGAGAACCTTGGTACTGTTTGTTTACATATTTTAACCTCTGCTTCATGCTACGCCTTTGCACGTCGAGGTCCCCCGTTCTCCTTGACTTCCTCGCACCCCGTCTCATCACTCCAGCCCGTCATTACAGTCTCAAGCTTCCCAGTCATAAAATCCAAATTGATACAAACGACATCCTTGAAAATCACGGACCCAATGCGCATAACAAACAGCTCCCATACCACAATGCGGACATATACAAGAATATTCTGGGTCGTATTCAAAAAGCCTTAGGGGTGGAGGATGTAGAGGCGGTGAAAAAGTGCTGGTTTGAGCTCAAGGAGCGCGACCTTCATCGACACCTCGCTCCCGCAGATTTTGCTCGCATCTCCAACCTTTTTATCAGTCGCTATATTCCCAAGAACGATACCGGCGTCCTGAACACAGCGACACGAAAGCTTCTTGAGGAGATCTCATTAGCTGCAGCATGTTCGCGTAGTCCCGCTGCTCTGGCCGCCTGCATGAGCTTCTACATCTCCAGAAACGAGCCAAAACCTGTCATCAGCCTCTACGCAAAGTTTCGCGAGATGTTGGGCGAGACGGACGACCTCCAAGCTGATGATAACGACGAGGATGTGTTGGATTTTGATGTTTTTTTCGTTCACGTCCTACTCAGCTGCCCGTACAGGATCGGCGAGCTCGCTCGTTCCGGGTCGAGTCTCAATTCTTCTCTCTTTCGTCGCAGCTCAGGCTATCCGAGACGATTTCGTGGCTGCGTACGAAGCGTACCGCCAAACTATCATCCGGTTCCATGATTATACAGTAAAGGACTACCTATCCCACATCGCCGACTCTGCCTTTCGCGAGAAACTGCTCCTGTGGGTCCGGCGGTTGGAGATCGCGCGTAAAGTCCATCAGGCCACCCCCTTGACCATTCAATTACAACAGCTTGTCGCCAATGGTGGCATAAATACCATACAGAGCCAGTATAACCGTATCAGGGATGGGTTATTCGGGGCAAACCCATTCCTCGCTGGAGATGCATCCCAGCTTGGAGGAACTCGTCTCGTCGCCATGACCGACCGAGTATGGACGGCCTTTCTCACTAGTTTTTTGCAAAGCCGAAATGGCCACATGAGTGCTGATGAGGTGTGGGGAGACGTCTCCCGATGTGGGATAAAACATCCCGTCTCGCTGTGGACTGGTCTAATAGACTCGTACAGAGAGTCTCGACATATGGACAATGCGCTGAATGTGTGGAGAATGATGGAAAGCAAAGGCGTACGACCAGACGCGCTCACCTACCGAGCCGTCATATCGGCTGCGTTAGAAGGTCGGCAGATTGACGAAGCTATTCGGCTGTTCCGACAATTTCAGTCGGATCTCGAGGCGACGACGGAGCCGGAGAAATCGCTGGTCGTCTACAACACTTACATCCATGGGCTTCTCGCCGTAGATCGTCTCGATGAGGCGCTTTCTATCCTTGAGCGCATGGAGGAAAACAAGAAGGAAAAACGGGTTGGTCCGGTACCTGACATCGTCTCATACAACACCTTCCTGGCCTATTTCGGTCGCCGAGTGGACTTGAAGGCGCTTTCCATCATCATCAACCGGATGTCAACCGTGGGCCTTAGTGCGGACGTCTTCAGCTATTCCATTCTTTTGTCGGCTCTGCTCAAGATAGGCAAAGCAGATGCGACGAGCATTGTTTTCAATCTCATGCGCAAGCAAGGGTTGGAGCCTAATATCGTTGTCTATGGGACAATCATAGTCGAGTTGTTGAGGGAGCATAACGAGCAACATCTACGGGCTGTTTTGAAGATATTGGAAGAAATGGAGTCGGGGAAGATACCAATCCCGCCTACAGTCAAGATCTACCAGGCAGTCTTGGTTGAACTATGGAGAGATCCGTGGCTTCCTCCGAAGACCGGTATCGCGATCACGCGCGATGTTGTTGAAAGAATGAAGAAGAGGAGAGTTCCACCGAACATCCCACTGTACCACGTCTTGATTCGCGTTGCCCTGACGGATGAGTACCCGAATGGGGTGATGACGGCGATGTCGCTATACCATGAGATGGTTCAGCGAAACTTACCGGTAACGTCAAAGGTTATCCATCTACTTTTACAAACATTGTTTGCCAAGGGAGAGTATGTACATGCAGCGAAGATAATGCGGGATATGGAGACGCTGGGTATGAAGCCTATCCCTTCGATGGTGCGCTTAACGAATCAGATACGAAGTGCGTTGAGGGAGAAACAGTATTTACCTGCTCAAATAGGTAGCCCAATGTGACATGATGATTATCTACCGCGTAACCCTACACCAATGTAACGTGAATAAGCTGGAAAGAAGGATGAACAGAAAGCAGCGGCGAAGAAGTTGGAGTCAGCTGACCCCAGTAACTCCATCTTCTTCCAAGATATTTGCCCAGAAGAGGGAGCAGTACGATGGAAAAAAGTTGTTGTAGCTGGTGGATGCTCTCCTCCCACTCCTGCTGGGCGAGCTGGTAGTCGTCTGAGAACGAACGTTCTGAGAGGTCGTCGAGAGAGATGTCGGAGACGGTGTCCGACATGGTTCGCTGAGGTCCGTGGTGGTAGGGGACAGGTGATCCAAGCCAAGCGGAATGACGACAATTTGATAAAGGCGCCTGCTGGCAGTGCTGCCTTATTTGCGACCGGCTGCCAGCAGGCTCCACGGTCTCCCGTCTCTTATAGTTACCGCGACGTACTCTTTCTTTCTCTCCTTCATCATCGTCTCATCTATGTATCATGGCCAACACGACGACAGTACAAGCCCGACCTCGCAACCGGCTCGTGGGTCAGCCCTTACTCTATGCGATTTCCATATTCGCCAGTCTCGGCGTCTTCCTCGTCAGTCTTTACAGCATCCAATAGCCATTATCGCTCATTCTTCCCTTGTAGTTTGGATATGATCAAGGGTACGTCCTTAGCCGCGAAAAGGTCTCTGTCGCTCATTGCCGTGCAGTGTTATGAGTGGCGTAATCACCGGCCCTCACTTCCGCAAGTTCTTCAACAACCCAGATGCTGTCGAAATTGGCACAATGGTTGCTGTCCTTGAAGTCGGCGCTTTCAGTATGATTTCCGATATTGAATATATCTCCGTCAATTAACAGGTTCTCAGTCACCTCTGTCGCCGCCGGGAAGATTGGCGACCTCATGGGTCGCAAAGGAACCCTCTTCGTCGGCGCCTTTGTTTTCACGGTTGGAGGTGCTATCCAGACTTTTACTACAGGCTTCTGGGTTATGATTGTGGGACGCGTTGTTAGCGGCTTTGGAGTCGGCCTTCTTTCGTGAGCTCATCTCATCTCCACTTCATGGACTTTGTGCGCTCATCACGTCCGACAGCACCATTGTACCTATCTACCAGAGCGAAATCTCCCCTCCGGATCATGTACGTTTTGATTTCCTCCGACCTACACGCGTTTGACTCATGTTTGTGCAGAGAGGCGCCTTGGCATGTATGGAGTTCACCGGCAACATCATTGGCTACTCGTCTTCAGTTGTAAGTATTATTTACTATTTTGTTGCTAGAACAAAGTCTAATTCATGCAGTGGGTCGATTACTTTTGCTCGTATATCGATTCCGATCTTTCCTGGCGCATACCGTTGTTCATGCAATGTGTAATAGGGGGCATTCTTGCGGCTGGGTGCCTTGCAATGCCCGAAAGCCCAAGGTTTTCTTCTCTGTCCTTGGGTTCCTGCATTTAGCTAACCTGGTCAATAAGGTGGCTTATTGATACCGACCAGGACGAGGAGGGTATGAGAGTCATCGCCGATCTCCACGGCGGAGATCTACAGAATCATGTCGCTATTGCCGAGTTCCAAGAAATCAAGGACAAGGTCATGGAGGAGGTCTGTCTTACTGGTATCTAGCTTCTCAGTAACACTCACCTGTTCCTGTAGCGTGCTTCTGGAGAAGCTCGATCATATGCGGTTATGTGGCGTAGATACAAAAGACGCGTTCTATTAGCTATGTCTTCTCAGGCTTTTGCTCAGCTCGTACGCATTCATCATTTCACGTCAAAGGAAGCCCGTTGACACGTCTCTCGCAGAACGGTATCAATGGTAAGCATAGCCGTGTCGTGAAATATGTTCTCATAGGCTGATATCTGGATCGCAGTGATCTCTTACTATGCTCGTGAGTCTGTCCTCTAACAGCTGCACGCTGAGACTCTGACGATACTCCATTAGCACGAGTATTTGAAGGTATGACGCACTAGGAGTTGCCATTTCATAACTACGAATAACACATCTACAGAGGCCGGTTGGATCGGTCGAGATGCTATCCTTATGACTGGCATCAATTCTGTCGTCTACGTCCTTAGTACTCTGCCTCCGTTCGTTGTTTTCCTGCCGTTCTTGATGTGGACTTATTATTTATTGCCTTCAGGTGGTACTTGGTAGACCGATGGGGTCGACGTGCGATTCTCTTATCGGGAGCTGTTGTTGTAGGTACTCTTTTTCTTGATGAATCTGTATGCGCTAACACCAGTCAGATGGCCATTGCTTTAGGCGCCACTGGATGGTGGATGTACGTTGATGTTCCACAGACCGCCAATGCAGTCGTAATCTGCGTGATCATTTACAACGCGGCCTTTGGATATAGGTGGGCTTCATGTGACTGGTGTTCAAGGGACCTACACTGATGCATCTGGCTAGCTGGGGTCCCCTACCATGGTTATACCCCCCAGAGGTCCGAATCCTCCCATCAATACTGTTTCTTATAACCTCACGTGTCCATAGATCATGCCTCTGACCATTCGTGCGAAAGGTGTCTCACTGTCGACTAGTACTAATTGGGCTTTCAACTTCTTGGTCGGTGAAACCACTCCGTTCCTTCAAGAATACATAGGATGGCGATTGTACCCCATGCATGGGTTCTACTGTGTCTGCAGTTTCATATTGGGTAGGGATATTATCTCGGTCAGAGTGAATGATTATGCTTACGACGTCAATGCAGTTTACTTCCGTACGTATATCATCAGTCTGCTGTAGAAGATAAGTTGCATCATCTTTTTGCAGTTTACCCGGAAACCAAGGGCGTACCTCTCGAAGAGATGGATGCTGTGTTTGGAGAAGGTGCGTAGCTATGTATCTTACTATTTCACTCTATGTAAGTTCGTTTTTTGCCTTTACAGATGAACTCGAAGAACGCATGGATAACGAGGACGACGAAGATGACTCTTACGATGAAAGGTCGTCCCTCCTCGGGGACGGACTTCCCACTAATAATCAAGCGATTAACCAACCAGGACCCCGGCGACGCCGTTCCAGCGCTGGCTGGATCAGTAGAATGTTCAAGCGCCGCAGTGAAGGAATTTCTCCACCAGCATAGGATATAGCTCACACCACTATTCAATACGGCCAATCTCCTAATCACCTGTTGTAGCATTATGGAAGCGTATGTCGTTCCCTCAACATTTTTGGGAACGGTGCTAATGCTGGGAGTAGCATACTTAGTTTGCGACGCTGCTCCATACATTGTATATGAATAGTTATAATGTCCCTTACATCTCGAACAATGTTATTTTATCATTGCATCCGTTGTTAAAAGTGGACCGTGTACTGATGTACGCTCGAAACTGAAGGTAAACTCTACTTAAGCTGCTGTGGCGAATGCCGATATTGTCGGTTTTCTGTATCATGTGACCCATGAATCTTTTTCGGCGGACCACAACAGTGTGCCAACGATGGACTCGACAGTACCCATGGAACTGTCGTTACATTAGTCGCAGTGCTGAAGAATTTGTATCTGTATCTGCAAAATCAGTACCCGATGGTGCTCCTGCTATCACTTTCGAGACTTTGGGACTACGACCCTCTGTCGTAAATGCTATGCATGCAGCGTTCCCCAATATTCGAGATCCAACGGACGCACAAACAAGGCTCATTCCAGCGGTACTGAGTGGTATGGATGTCCTTGTCACTGACGACACGGGATCTGGAAAGTGCGTCACGTCGTTCTATTGTCCAAACAAATCGTAACCTTTTTCTTAGGTCCTTTGGTCTCCTGCTTTCACTCCTCAACAAACCTCGCCTACGATACAAGGATAAAGAAACTGGCCTTGTACGCGAAAAAATGTCTATCACGTCGCTGTTCATTGTTCCCCATCGTGATTTGGCGTACCAATTATACCACTGGGTTCAATGTATATCAAATGCGGCGTCCAGCACTTCCCCTGGCACCCCTTCAATCTCATCTATAGCGCAGGTCCTTGTTCGCGATGGGAAAATGCACCTTGACTCTGGTTTGACTGCCTTACGCTCAAACCCACCACATATTCTTATTGCAACGCCACAGGCGGTGATGGATGTATATCGCCAAGAACCCGAAGCCCTTCCTTTCGTGGAATTGTCCACTGTGGTGGTGGATGAGATTGACTACCTCGTGGAAACCATGCCGCACAAGTCAGAGGAAACGACGTATTGGAAGACGATCCAGAAACGACAGGCGAAGCTTGCACGACATCCGGGAGTGACCACGGAGCTGCTTGACATCATCTGCGCTCAACGGAAGAAGATGTCCGAGGAGAACCGGGAGGAGCTTGTGAATGAGCCCTACCATATGCCGCAGTTGGTAGTCTCTAGCGCAAGTGTCCGGAAACATCTTTCGAGTCATTTGTTCTATGAGAGCGGATGGATGAAGAAGAAAGATACAATCATCGTGCATGGGTCACCGAAGGCCGTAGCTCCGCATAGTGGACTCGGAGGTAAAGACGTCAAGCATTCAGTGCTCGTGGTATCTGGGGCGAAGGTTACGAATATCGAGGAAGCTGTTCTGACGACTCCTGAAGGAGATCATGATGCAACGAGGAAGTTAGCCGAGAATAGCGAAGGTCCGCCGGTAGCTGTTGATGTCAGTGCTGAACAGCGAAGTGGTAGGTTTTTACATCAATGATATGCGGAATTATATTGATGATACAATTTGTAGTGTATGAGGGTAAACCTTCTCCGTTTAATCCCAATGCCTTGGAAGCTGTGGCTGTGGCGTTTGCACTTGATGTCCCTTCTGTCGCATTGCTTGTTATACGTCCAGAAGCGTCCGTGCAGCGTGCTGTATACGATTTACGGAGCATGGGTGTCAACGCTGTTGCCCTGGATGTGGCAAGCATGGAGCGAGGTGGTGCTCATCTCTTGAGCTACGGGGATACGAGCGATTTCAAGACGAACCCGACCCTCTTGGTGTGCACACGGGCGATGACGCGCGGGATAGATTTTCCGGAACTCACACACGTGTTCATCATGGAATTTTTCCAGGGCAAAATGAGCGGGCAGACGGTGGACGAGTACCTACATATTGCAGGACGAGTGGGGCGATTCGGACGTGGGGGTAGGGTGATAACGCTGGTGGAAAGGGGACCGGTGGCCGGCACGGAAACGAAGGACGGACGAAGAACGGGGGGAAAGGAGGACGCCAAGATGATGTCGATTCTGAAGAGCATAGGATGCAGCCCTGAGAGATTCGAATATTTCGATTGAAATTGGGACGGGTCGTTGAGGAGGCTGGGATTCGTCATGATGAGTCGATCAGGGCTTGGGTTGCTACTGTGTCAGACGCAGACCGTTGCTCTAGACAACGAGGTTTCCAAACATTTATTATGTTATTTTTAATCTGTTTGGGACGGAGCGATACCGTTGGGCATCATGCAAGTACGTATCAGGACACCCACATTTCATCATGCGGCAGCAAGGCTGAGGATAGCCCGAAAATGATAGATGCCAGATATTTTCTGATGCAGAAGAGGAATCAGAATATATATATTTTTATAAATATCTGCCATTATTTTGTCTTTTCCGGCAGGTGGCAAGTGACGGAATCAAGAGGCCGGTCAGCCGGTGTCGTTCTAGCTCATTGCTTCTCTTCACCTTCGACGACCATCACTCTGTCACCTTTCATTCTCTCTTTTCCCTCTGACGACGATGCGGTGGCCAGTCACCGCCCTGCTTGGGGCCGCCTTCGTCGCTGTCGCTGTCGTCGCTCAGGGTGATAATAATAGCTCCACGTCCTCCAGCTCGACCCAGGCCTCTGCTTCGACGTCCCGGTCATCATCGCCCGGATCATCATCGTCGGCGTCATCATCAGCGTCCTCCGCCTCTGTTTCTCTCTCGCTCACGACGAGCTCTAGGACTATCACGACCTCCACATCCACTAATGGCCAAAACTCACAGTACACGACCGTGGTTCCAACGACCTTTAACGTTACATATACCGCTACGCCTACCTCTTCATCAGCATCATCATCATCTGCTGCGTCAAGCGCCAGTGCCTCGGCATCAGCTTCTGCGACGCCTATTACCCTTGATACCAAACTAGACCCCGCCTTTGGAGTGTTGGGCGTCATCCTTATCCTCACCGGTCTTCCTTCTGCTTTCTGGGGCCACAAAAACCGGTGGTACGTCCTGCTGTCGAGATGTAACACTCTTACTCACAATACGTACATAGGTCATCCTTTTTCCTTATTGGTTTCTATACCCTGTCGCTCGTCTGCTTCGTCCTGATCATCAGGTTTGGTGTCCTCGAAGCGGTGAATCCTCCTAGCTCGACAATCCGTGGGATGTTCGTCCTTGCTTGCTCAGTCGCCGGTATTGCCGGAGGTGCTATCGCTATATTCTTCTGGAAGGCGGCGAGGTACTGCATTGGTGCATGGGGCGGTCTGGCTTTTGCTTGGTGGATACAGTGCTTCCGCAATGGCGGTCTCATCAGTTCTGTGGGACTTCGCTGGATACTCTACATAGGTCTGTCATTTCTGTCTTTGGCCGCCTCGCGACTAACGGATGAAACAGGATGCGCTGTAATTGGCTTTGTGCTGTCTACGATCCCGAAGGTGCGTTTTATTACACGCCGTAACCGCTCGATCGTGAGCCTCACCTTGTCGCTTTATTTAGATCCACTACCATATATTGCTTATTTCCACGGCTTTCGTGGGCGCTTCCGCTTTAATGCTAGGCGTTGATTGTTATACTACCGCGGGACTAAAAGAGGCAAGTCTAAATTACTTCCGTCTATGCCGAATAGCGTTTCTAAGATTTTCTTTGCGGTGCAGTTCTATGTGTGGAATTTAGGCTTCCGCTCTCTGTTTCCGAAATTTCAGGATAACGGCATTCGGTATCCGGTCTCGCAGTCGATCCAGATCGAGCTTGGCCTGCTTGGGGCGGTGGCGCTCATGGGAGCGGCTGTGCAACTGAGAATTCTCAGTGTGTTACAGCACAAGCTGAAGGAAATTTCTCAGGAACAACAGAAGCAAAATACCGACGCAGAGCAGAATGCCGCAGGACGGTTCAACGTTGTACTGCGTGAAAGGGCTCAATGGGAGAAAGAGCATGGACATGAGCGGGTAGAGAGTGGGTATTCAAGTATGCCACTCATGAAAGATCTGGATGGGTCGTCGTCGCCGGTGACGCCTGATCGTCGTTCTATGGATTACCAGGACGCAGTCAGGCAACGATACCAGAGCGGTGTATCAGACTTCATGACTGCGCCTATCCCAGAAGATGAACTGCGCCGGGCAACCTCGCGTAGTCCACAAGGTCCTGGTGCACTGCCGGCTCTTGATCTAGGTCTTGGAATCGAAAACGATGTACCGTCATCATTCATCTCCAAGGACCCTTTCACCGCCTCCCCCACTACCGACAAGGCACCCAAGAGACAACTATCGGCAGTACAACTGGAGGCCATGAAGAAGAAGGAGGACTTAGTTGCAGAAATCGAGAACATTCGGAAATCAATCGACGCGTTGAAAGGGGAGACACCCACAACGAGTGCTTCCAACTCAAGGGGGCCGAGTATCAAAGCATATGACGCCGCGACTTCTCTGTTGCTTCCTGCCCCGTCGCATTCAAGGCCTCCGCGAGAGCCCGCGCCGAGAGGCAGGGTACGTTCGCTGGACTACCTAGGATCAGAAATACTAGGGGAGAGCATAAGCCGGCCGACTAGCGTACCGCTCAGGGACCCGGGTTGGGACGCGTACGTTCAAGACCGGAAACTGCTACAACCTCCGCGAGGTGTCACTCCACCGATCGGCGTGACAAAAATACAGATGTCACCTGCGGTCGCAGAAGCACTCAAGGACCGGAAGAGAAAGGAGACTTCGCTGGGATATGCAGGCCCTAGTGGAAGCGGAGGCGCGACAGATTCCAGTGAAGACGTCCCGATAGCAAGGAAAATGCACCGACGATCCACTTCTGCAGGTACAAATGCGTATTTGTATCCGCCTGCACCTCAGCCGGAGCGTGAACCACTCGTCACAATTCTTCCGCCTAAGAAGATCGCTGCACCAACGCCGCAACGCCCAGTTACTACGAGAACGAGGACATTCGAGGAGCTGGCTGAGAGACATAAGGAAAAGATGCGAGATTTGCAGGGACCTGTGACTACTGCGCACCGAGAACATGCGGAGCTAGAGGCAGCAAAAGCCCGGTGGGAAAAGAGTCGGGTGGCTGAGCGGGAGGCGATGAAGAGGAGGGAGACTGAACGGGAAAGAGAGCTTCGGAAGCGGCGGGAGGCTGGTGAGAAGGACGGCGAAAAGACGGAGAAGAGGCGCGCCAGTGATGGCCATAAGAGAAGTCTCAGTGCAGATCGACTGGCGCAGTTGGGAACCGGAGGATCTCATTCGAGGCGACTATCCACGATGAAGGTCGAGGACTGGCAGCGATACCAACAAGAAGTTGTGCCGGAGACTGAGAAGGAGCGCCCAGGTCGGAGGGAGAGCCGGCGACAAAGTGGGGTACCTTTTCCTGATGACAAGCATGTCAGAAGGAAAAGTCGGGAGCCTCTAAGTTGAGGTGTAAGGTGATGGTGAACCTTTTTTGTTCCTTATTATTCTTGGACTTGATTTGTCTAGCATTTTTTCACATTAAGTATTGTATTTGGGACACCTCCACTCGTTTTAGTCGACAATTTCCAAGGACATTGAGCACAAGCACTACGCTAGAATATTGCATATTTCGTCTCTGTCATTGTTGTATGATCAAGTCCCACTCATGTATGCCAATCAGAGAAAGATGTACAGTAAAATAGATTCTCTGATGATTTATTTTGGGCTGCCCGGTTGCGCCTTCAATTGACGGGCAACGTTATACGTACATGACTTGCAATGGAAGATTCGACTGTGAGGTGCATCCTAGGAAGTTCTTCTCTCCGAAAATGAAGATGAAATAGATTGCTCGCGCTCGGACTCGGAGTGATGGATACGGCGGCGCTTCATTATAGCTGTCACGACGGACGTCCATATGATGTAAGGCAACTAGGGTCACTAGGATGAGCTGTGATACGGACATATGTACAAGTATGTATGCCTCGCTGAGCCTGAAGGGTCCCGTAGATGCACCGGTTATCATCGTTTGCGGGCTCAAATTCCACAGTTAACGACTCAGTCACAATAAATCAGTGGGGATAGGGAAAAAACACTCCAATTTCGTATTCCGTTGATGCTGGCTCGTACGGATTGAATGTATGTAAAGGAATTATTCCAGAACTCCACCCTCAACGTCGCCGCCGACCCCAACTTCCTAATGCAACATATTGCGAGGTGGTTACAGTGTGGCGCTAAGGGTTGGCTAGGCGAAATTGAAATTGTGCACTTGAGGAGAGCGCCCTTTGGAAGCGCACAAGGTAGAATAGGCACGCAAAAAGCTCGAGGTAACTATACTGACCGCCGTAGCTGCGTCCGAGCCACGTGGGGGCGTTGGGGCCTTTTTAGACAAACAGTGCCGCCGGCTCTACCTTGACCATCACCATTGTCGGTCAACGTTGGCACGTACACCGCCCCACTAAACGTCGAGAATTACCCATTTATCCAAGCCCGAGTCAGGTTATGGCATTGTTCAGCATTTTTTTATTCTAGACCTCGGCGGCGGTGTGAGACTCCGACCTCGGCTAAAAAAAGTATTTATCATTATTTTGGGTACTAAGTACGTACTATTTGCGCAGTGGTACTGAGGCGGCCTCACGACTTGCAAGCCCCAGTATCGTTTCTGATGGTTGGAATTGTTTCAGGACGCGAGGATGCGGGGAGCCAATGCCAAGCGACCGCCGCTTTGTTTCCCTGTAGGTAATACATATGCATACTTACCACTCAGTGGAGCAACATTCGGGTCCGAGTCGATTTTTAGCCGATGGTGGGTAAGTATTGCAAGGGCTCACGCGATGAGCGCCAATACCAAAGAGTGCATTACCACTGTTATCATTTTTCGTGGGACGCGCCGGCGAAATGTGAGCAGCGAAGCATCATAACGGCCAGGCCCCCGTAAGGCTTTTTTCCCTCAGCGTACTTATCTTTTCTCGTAGGTTCCACAGGGGCAGGGCACGAGTTTATGGATAGTTTTCACGTCTTGTCTATTTCCACACGGCTTTCTCCAACCGAGGACTCGAGAGCGTCGGTGTGACCTTCTCTGTACGACGGCTCCCCCTATTTTGGACAGCGATGTGGGAATCTCTACCACGCCATGATTTGTGTGAGTCCATGACAGGCATTGTTCTTAAGGTAACTTTCGTTTGGGTCTGGCCCTGGTGCCTAAGCTACCGGAAAGAGTACACTGCAAGGATTGGCTTTAGGATTGTTAAATTATGAGAGGCACTGTCGGCTCTTACAAGGCCAAATTCTCATCTCTACGCCGGCCCGCTCTGGCATTTGTACCACTTTTCTCTCTCTCTCTCCACAACATTCCCTCAGGAATGGGCACATCATTGACCCATGATACAGTCTACGCTTTACCATTTCCTCCAACACATTTACACGGTCAACAATACTTGCTATATTGTTTCTCTCCCGATCCCCGGGTTCCACACACCGGGTTCCCACACCCAGCGACTCTCGAGAAATGCCTCACGCACCGAGGATGAGGGATGTGTATAAGTAGCCTCTGCAATAATCCCTCACTCCATTCCAATGCGTCTCCAAGTCTATTCTTTACTGGCCTTACTCCCGCTTGTCTACGGTAAAACTCACAACTTTGACCTGAGTATCGTGAACAAGGTTCTTGCTCCCGATGGGTTTGCGCGCTCGTTCGTGTCTCAAATAGTACGCGAAATTCATGATTTACTAACCCATGTTAACACAGAGCTATCGCGCCCAATGGAACATTCCCGGTATGCGCAATATAACCTGCTCACCATTCAACTCACAGCGTGCTAGGGACCCACGTTCAAAATCAACAAAGGCGACGACGTGCATATCGTCACCACCAACGATTTGACAGACCCCGGGATGAGAAGGAGTCTCTCGATCGTCAGTCTGGATATTCTGCATCACGATTCTCTGACCTGATATGTTGATTAGCATTGGCACGGATTTTTCCAAGCTCGCACCTCGGTCATGGACGGGCCTTCGTAAGTGCCTACTGTTCCCTATTTCGTGTGCCTGTCCCTGATTTACATGCTGTAGTTTTGTCAATCAGTGTCCCATCCCCCCTAACAATACCTTTGATTATGCGTTTAGCAGTGCACAACAAAGTGGAAAGTCAGTAGTGCTATTGTTCTATGACTTGAGTATTGAAAACTCGTTAGTTACTGGTACCACTCACATCTTTCTACCCAATACTGCGACGGGTTGCGTGGCGCTTTCATAGTATATGGTGATGGCGACTATATCTTAGTCCTGAAAGCATGCTGATGTACCCCCTTAGATCCCAATGATCCCTTGAAGCATTTATACGATGTCGATGATGGTACGCGTCTTCTCTCTAGGCGTATTCCACTCGAACGAACAATACCTAATAGACAGCACCATCATCACGCTCGCGGACTGGTACCACGACCTTGCCCCGGACGCCCAGAACCGATTTTTCCAGACTGGTACTGTCCCGTAAGCCTTGTCCCTCCTAGGCGTGTAACATATGCTTACCCTGCCGCTAGGATTCCCGACTCTGGATTGATCAACGGTGTCGGGCGGTTCAATGGCGGGGTATGCACACTCTCTCGTGTATCCCAATCTCGCGCTGACCACTAGCGACAGCCCTTAGTCCCCTACTCCGTCATTACGGTCGAAAAAGGCAAACGATACCGCCTGCGCCTCATCCAGATCGCATGCCGTCCCTTCTTCACCTTTTCCATTGACAACCACAACATCACCGCAATGGAGTTTGATGGGGTCGAGCATGATCCTGTCACGGTTCAGAATATTGATATATATGCCGGTAAGTTGACAAACAGGAAAAAAAAAAAGTATGTCGAGTTGATCGTGTGCCGTAGCTCAGCGCGTTTCTGTCATCCTCCATGCGGACCAGCCGATAGATAATTATTGGATTAGGGCTCCGTAGGTTCCATTCCCAATGTTCCTCGGTAAAGTCTAACACTCTGTGATAGACCGACAGGTGGCGCGCCCGCTGGTAACCCCAACTGTACGTTGCTTTCACTTTTGTCTGACAAGCACTCACGGCGACACAGTCAACCCCGATCTGACACGGGCGATCCTGCGGTACAAAGGTGCACCGGACCAGGAGCCCACGACGAACAACACACCCGGAATCAAGTTGGACGATGCTGACATGCACGTAAGTCGTGGTTCCAGCCAGTCGAGCCCTGAGTTCTCACGTTCCTTTATAGCCAATCGCGTCAGAAGATCCCGGAAAGGTAGGGTATCCCGACCGGGTTGACCTGAAGCTGACGGCTCAAATTTGTAGCTTGGAAGCGCACCCCCGGATGTTGCGTACACTCTGAATATCGCGCAACCCAACCCGCCCTTCTTTGATATCAACGGGATCAGTTACATCTCACCGTCGGTGCCGGTGCTGCTGCAAATTCTGAGTGGAGCGGGACAGCCGCAAGACTTTTTGCCGTCGGTGAGTCGCGCCATGTGCTCTGTTTACCACGGGTATTTATTCTCTCCTAGGAACAAGTGAGTGAATTCAATGGTGTGCATCTGACATGTTCTGACGCAGAAACAGATCTTCCTTTTGCCGCCCAATAAGACTATCGAAATATCAATTCCCGGAACCGGAGGTAAGCATGTCGTTGGTCTTATTTACTGATTGCTAATGTTGGTACAGCGCACCCGTTCCACTGTATGTCGAGACCTAGTGCTAGAGTCCATCTGACCTTTTATCAGTGCACGGACACAACTTTGACGTCATTCGGGTATCGAATTCGAATGTGACCAACTTTGTCAACCCACCTCGACGAGATGTGATTCCCGGTGCGTCCAATAGCTATAGTATCCAAGTAGAAAACTAACATGGGGCGCAAGTCAACGGGGGGAACCTGACTTTCCGGTTCAAGAGCGACAATCCGGGGGCTTGGTTCTTGCATTGGTGCGTTGCAACCGAGTATGTCCTTTTGGGTGGAACAGCTGATTGAGATTCGATTGCAGTCACATTGACTGGCACTTGGAAGCCGGCCTGGCTATTGTGTTTGCGGAGAGTCCGGCTGACAATATTCAAGGACCACATTCGCAGACTACGCCGCAGGATTGGGAGACGTTGTGTCCAGAGTACGACGCGTTGGAGCCTGAGCTGCAGTAGGATATGAGAGAATGATTATGTGTATTTATGCGGTAGTTGACAAATGGCTGATGCGGTTTACGGAGGTTAATAACAAAGTTAGTGCTGCGATGATGTCATGAGCTAGATTCCCATGGATTGAGGCCGCAGACCTGAGTGGTCCCACGATGTTCCGTAGCGCTAAGGGTTGACCGCAGTGAAGGAAAGGGTAGCGGCAAGGGATGAGGAGAGTTGAGAATAATTCCTCGAACAAACTCGACGATCGATCGAATTAGCGCGATCTGATATTTACGGCAATTCTTAGGAGTGACAGGTCAGGTATTTAAAGTCGCACCACCAACCCAGACTCTGCAAGGATTCAGTCTAGGTAAGTACAGGCAGCGGTCAAATCACCTGGGTATTCACCGTTGGGCGGATATAAAACAGCGACAGAAAAGGTCAAACAGAACTTCGCCATGAGCTTCTTACAACGATCCAAGACCGCACCCGATTCAATTCACCCTGGCCCTGCCCAAGTAGCTCGCTCAGTCTCCCACGAGCAGATATTGCCGTCCAAGAAGAAGCAGCCGCTGAACGAGACGGCATCTAGCTCCAGGGTGTGGGCCCAGCGACGACCGCAGAAAAAAGGCGGATATATGCAGGGGTGGGGTCCCTCCGACGAAGAGTGGGATTGGCTGAAAGAACGGGAGGCTCGGCAGGGTGTCACTGTAAGCGAGGAGGAGGTCGAGGAGACCATCAGGAAGGAAGACAAAATGGGTGTTCTGTTCCTGTGTGCGTTCACCATCAGTCATCAGCCGCCATTTACTTGTTACTGATCTTTTCTCAGCACAATTGTTTGATTGGGGCGACGAAGAAAAGATCATGTCGCCGTACGACGATGCCTTTGGCGCCCAGGACCATGAATCGCTGTACCTCGCCTTGAGTGCACGGCGGGCAGAGGCATCGACAGCGACGACAGCAGCGACGGGCAGCCGCGTTGGGGACCAGCTATTTTGCGTCGAGTAGGGTGTTCGGGGTCTAGTCACGTGTATCATATTTGTGACAGTAATAACAAGATTGTGACAGCCTGTAACTCTCCCACGATTTTCTTTCCTCCCACGGTCATCAAGACGTCCCACGGTATAATACCATGGCCTTCTTCCTCCCCGACAATCCTCTCACTCCCATTGCTCCTCCATTCATGGACCCTGTCCTCCAGCAACCGCCCAACCCAAAAGACCCGCCGCCCCCGCCCCTCGCTCCCGAAGATCCCGACGACACACAGCAGCCATCAGACTGGCCCTCCACCTCCAAGCGCAAGCTCGACGATTCCGACGCTGACAGCGCTGACCCACACACAAAAATCAGGCGTATTGTCCGCGACCATGTCTCCCATGACCCCTCTCGTGTCGTCCCAATGACCACCGTTATCTGTCTCCATGCAGCAGTCGCCCAAAAGAGCTATGGGAACGAGAAGCGCTTCCTTTGTCCGCCCCCCGTCGTCCATATCGAGGGCCCAGTATGGCAGATGCGTTCCCAGAACCTCTCCATGGCCGTTGTCAGCGAGACTGGCGAGCGCAGTTTCGAGCAAAAAGCGCCTCTGGACGCCAATATGACCAGCAGCTTCAAGTTTCTCCATGTCACCGGTAGTGCAAAGGCAAAGAGTTTCCAGCTCTCTCTCGACATCTCAGAGCCCGTTCCAGGCTCTTCATCGTCCCCACCTGACGGTGATGGTCCCCCAGGCAGAGTGTGGGCTTCTTTCGACTCGGCCCCAGTCACCATCATCTCGAAACCGTCTAAAAAGACGGCCAAGACCCGCAATATCAGTTCCTGTATACTCGTTGGCGGGCCCGTATCTCTCTTTAACCGGATAAATTCCCAGACGGTCAGAACAAAGTACATGACCATCGATCACGCTCAGCTCTGCGCGAGTAATCTTGCGTGGTCGGCCTTCAACGTCAATGTCGTCAGCCGCCCCACCGACACGGCCCACGTAAATGGTGAGAACGACGCGTGTCATGTGATGTGAATCCGTTCTAATCATTATTTTCCCACAGGCGTTGCCGGTGCACCGACACCAGTCACCTACGGCAGCGAGATTATCCTCTCAGATACCCACTCCGGCATCAGTACATCCCCTCTCATTATCCGCAAGGTTGATAAGGGCCGTGTCTCATCCGAGGATGGCGGTCCAGTCAGCCAGATGCAAAAGATTACCCTGCAGAAGGTGAATTCAGATGGCACGAGGCATTATTTGAGCGCCGCTGGGCCTATCTCGGGCACACCAGGTATCGTGCCTCCTCCAGGGCCCGGCATGGCTTCCCAAGCCGGCACGCACGCCCTTCTCTTCCAATCAGCTCGCGTCAGAGACGAAATCAAAGACGGCGTCCACATCCTGTCGGACGAAGTCGATGATTATCTCTGCTGGACCATTGTCGGTATCAGCAAATTTCAGTACACGTTCTTTGATGCCCTAGGTCAGAATAACACTGTCCCAGAGGTCCCCATCACTCCGTTTCCCACCCTCTTCACCGCCCCAGTTTACCGTTCGGAAAAAAACACGGTTGAGCTGACCGTGTCCAATTTCTTCTATGAGGATCCCAAGGGTAAAGGTGCCGTCCCATTAGCCGTTTACCTAGGGAATCTCGGTCCTCTGAGGGCTAGAGTCTACCAGCCGAATCAGCCGGGTGTGCTTACCAGTGTCAGCGGATTCTCAGACCACCCAGGGCCACAACCAAGTGAGCAGACTCAGAGTCAGTTCGTTTCCTCAGGGGTGCTGCATACGATCGTAATGGTCGAGATGCCCCCTCTTGGTGACGTTCTTAAAGCTCTTGAGGAAGATGCCCTTGCGCCATCCGAGGGAAGTGTCGCGGGTCGTAGCTTACCTCTGCTCTTTATCCGCTCGTGTGATGGCGTTGGCTATCATTCGGGCAGAACTATTACTTGCGAGAACGTCTTTGGAACGGATACTGGATGGATGAGCAACAACGGTACCATACCCATCGAGAGCTACACACTGAGGGTTATGTGATACCTTTTTCCCTTTTATTTTTGGTTAATGTTTATGTGTGTACTGTATACTAAGTGACCCGTTCCGGTTCCCATGTTGTCGACTTTGCTGTGTTTTATATGTACATTATACCCGGTGGTAACATTGCGTGCGCATGCTATTTGCATGCTATATGGACTACAATTTCATTGGGTGAAAGGCAAAATACATGCACTGATGCACAATGTGTAAGGAAGAATGAAAAAGAGAATCGTAACCGCCAAAGATAAGAACTGTATGGGTACGTATAATATTCATCAAAGCCATTACTGCCCAAAGCTGAATCCACCTTGGGGCGCTGCAACATCTGAGTGGAACTAGAAACAAGTCAGCCACATAGAGCGTAACAAAGAAAGTAGCACTCACAGCAAAAGCCCCGGTCTGGTCCACATTGGTAGGTGCGATAGATGCCTCCTCCTCCTCATCAGGGAAGTACTTGTCCATCATGTTGAAGGCCTTCTTGTAAATCTCCAAGTTGTCGTGCTGCTGGAGGTTATGAATCGTGATCATGCCACCTGCCTCTTCAACAAATATAGCATATTGGTTCACTCCTCCAGGTCCAGCCGCATTCTTATCCATCTCGCCAATCTTCAAGATATTGTCTAGTCCATCGAGCGCGACCTGAATGATCTTGTTGTCCATCATCGTGAGTAGGTCACAGAGGGGCTTGATGCATCCCTGTGAAACGAGATAGCGGATCTGCGCCGGTTCCTGCAGGCCACCGGATGTCGCATTCGAAATTGCCCAGCATGCCTCCTTGCGCGTCTTGAAGTCCGCGTTCTGGAGGATGTTGATGAGCGGTGGGATGATGTTGGCATCAATAACACTCTGGATCTGAGGAGGGGAGCCTGCGGTGATGTTGGAGATTGTCCAGCAGGCTTCCTTCCGGATGCCGTCCTTGGGGGATGAGAGGAGCGACAAGAGAGCGGGGAGAGCTCCCGAAGCAATAACGACCTGAGTCTGGAGATCATCACCTGTGACGATGTTTCCAACCGAACGGAGAGCAGGAGTCTGAACGGAAGTAGAACCGTGCATGAGCAGATCGACGAGGCGCCTGCAAACTCCCGACTCGATGACAGCCTGAATCTTGTCGTTAGATCCATCGGAGAGGTACGAGATTGCCCAACACGCGTCAATGAGAATTTCATCATCCAGTGAGTAGATGAGTTTTGTCAAAATCGTCAGGGCGGGAGAAATCTAACAAAAGGTTAAAATGTGCCGTCAAGTTGAGTAGTTAGCATACCAATTCCCAATCAGGCTGGGGAGATTTGCCTCGGCAGAAGTTGCTCAAGGTCCAAGTGGCATTACGGAGCATGCTGAGCTTGTGCTGCTCACTCAACAAGGCCAACAAGGGCCTCAAAGCTCCTGCTTGAAGGACATAGTCTCGACATTGAGGGCTGTCACCAGCAATGTTGCCAAGGGCCCACACGGCTTGCTCGCGCACATCATGAACCGGTGATGACAACAAATTGATAAACTCCGGAACAGCTTGAGCACCAATAACGACTTGAGTGTGCTCCGCAGTTCCCGAGGCGATGTTGGTCAGGGCCCAAGCAGCTTCGAACTACAGATACAAGGGCAAGATGAGCGTCAGGAGGCGACAAGAAGAGAACAATAGGCATACTTGAAGCATCGACGTCCCGGTACGCAAAAACTCAACAAACCGAGGGACAACGCCGCATTCAATGACGCGTTCGATGGGAGGATTTTTCTCTTTGGAGAGCAGTTTGCGGAACCTGGTCGTCGCGTCCAATTGCTTCTCAGCATCGTTGGAGAAGACGGCAGACATAAGGTCATCGGCGGTCTATTCATGGCAGATATAAGCGAAAAGACGAGTTTCCAAGTGGGTGATAACACCACGTACCTCGGGATCCCAGGTTCCAGTGGAGACTTCTTCATCCGAGTCTGCGCCCGTTGAAGGCACAAAATTCCTTCGCTTGGAGATATTTTCCTCTCGCTTCTGTCGCCGGATCTCAACCTGCTGCTCTTCACGACGGCGTCTAAGGTCGTCCTGTTTAAGGGCGCCTTTTGCCTTGTAGGCTGCGACGGTGGAAGCGCGTCAGAAAACGAGATTTTTTCGCAGAAAAGAGGAGAAAACTGACCATCTCGACGAGCCTTCATCGTACGGGACTCTGTGCTATCCATCGTTGTGAGTAGAAGTGAAATGTGGCAGGAGATAAAGGTGGTGAAGGTGCAAATACAAGCCTCGAAAGCGGTCTTTGAGTGACTCGGGGCGCGTGACCAGTCACGCTCGTTTCATTGCTTTTTTATTTTTCTCTTCCGTTCTTTCTGGTTCCACAGCCATTGTCGTTGCAAGACCTGTTATCATTGTATTCTAATTTTACAGCTGCCGTGTAGGGCTTCCATCCAAAAACCTTTCAATGTTTTCCACCGTTTGTGCCCAGAATGTCTACGTCTTTTGTTCAATACACGTATACAGAACCATGGTTGCTCGGACTGACCTCGTAATTCATGTCATTGACGTATCCATTGTGTGGGCTTAGAGTCGCATTTTTCAACGTTCGGAGCGGATGGTCCAGAGGCAGCGGCTCGACATCATACACATCCAGCCCTGCGCCTGCTATCCTGTTATTTCTGAGGGCATCGACCAATGCCTCTTCCTGTACAAGTGGGCCCCTCGAGGTATTGATAAGGAAGGACGTAGGCTTCATTACCGCGACATCGGCAGGTCCAATCATGCCTCGAGTGCTCGGCGCCAGAACCATATGCACAGAAACAATATCACTTTCCTTGAACAACGTTTCTTTCGAGCTGGCAAACTCAACCCCGGCCTCCTTCGCTCGCTCTTCTGTTAAATGCGGAGACCAGCCTAGAACTCTCATATTGAAGGCCTTGGCAATCTATGCATTTTGGTCAATATTGATAAGGTACTTCGGCGGCCGGGCTGTTCTTTACCAGAGCAGTTTCAGCACCAAGTCTTCCGACTCCAACAAGACCCAGAGTTCTGCCTGCCAGGCCGAACGGGATCACTGTTTGCCACTGTGGATTCTTGCTTTTCACGTTGTTGTCTTCAATGGCTATATATCGAGCCACTGCCAGGATAAGCGCCCAGATATGCTCTATGGTCGAGTTCCCGGCCGATTGGGTCCCTGATACCGGAATGCCTTTTGACTTTGCGAATTCTGTATCAATGCTTCTGTTCCCCATTCCAGTGGTACATATTAACCTATCAGATTCAAATTCGTCAGCACTGCAGTAACTCGATCGGTCTGGTACCTACTTCAAGTTTGGAAGCCTCTCTATGATAGCCTTGGGAAACTTAGTCCTTTCCCTCATCGTACAAATTATGTTGTACGGCTGCAGACGTGTCACCAGTTCCTCCTCGTCCGATATGGCATCGACGAAGACATCGATGACTACTCCTCTTTCCTTTAGACTTGACCAATCGGCACTTTTCAGAGCAACCTGCTGATAATCGTCGAGAACAATAACACGGATGGGAGATTGCGACATGGTTGTACAACCACTGCTGACATAATTTATGAAGCTCATTACAGCGCATGATGATTAAAAATACGGTCTTCTACGATCAATCCATTCTCACGTATCATTGTCAAAGGGATACTGTACGGAGATGATCAGAAATCGATAACAGGCGATCACAGGCAAACTCACCTCAAACGATTCCGGTGGATCTGCTTCTGGAGCACTCTCATCTAGCGCGATATGGCGACCTGTGGGTACTGCACCAACCGCGTCACCGTTACCCACTGCAGGTACGGCTTCAGCAGGAGCAGCCTCCACGGGAGGTTCAAGGTCTATGAACTCGCCCTCCTCATCTGGCCGCAGATCGGCTAGCAGAAGGATCCCGCCACCTCCTGAATACGAATTGACGCCAGAGCTCGATACTTTGCTTCCCTTGCCAGCCTTGATCGTCTTAGAAGAAACGGCTCTTACCGGCTGGTATCGCCCGTCGCTTGGGAAAGTTATGTATGAAAGTTGTGCGGGGGTAACACGGGAGAAATTGGGCAGCATCTCAGAAGATGGCTCTGATTTTCGCGATTTCGTAGTGGCCGTGGTCGTGGGTATGGGCGTGACAGTAGGTTGTGTTGAAGCCTTGCTGTCATCTGCAAGGTTGGACATTGAACCGTTTATAGGAGAGATATCACCGCCTTTGGCAGGAGATTCCTCTGTTTTCATGTCAACATCCCCATCACCTTCCTTCTTTGTTTCGTCCTATGTGGCAGTCAGTCTCTAGCATGAGATATCTCAACAATAGGACCCACGGTCTCCATCACATCACCCTCAGCAGCAGCTTTCCTCTTTTCTCGTGCCTTCACTTTCGCCGTCGTTGACAGGACTGCCGTCGCGACTTTAGCAGCTGTCTCCTTCTTAGGTGGTTTAGCTGCCGCGGGATAGGCGAACAAGCTTGGCCGGACATTCGACACGAACTCGAATTTTGGCACCTTGGAACAAAATTGGTACGGTCCAGAGAAACAAACAAACAGTAGCTCACTTTAAGATCGGCGTTGAGACCAATGATACCGGTAGGTTCAAAGGCCAAGCAGGCGCAATGAGCTAAGGGATACCAGTACCAGAACTGACAGAACATGACCATGCCAACGATTGCGTTGGTATTCCGGCTTCCTGCACGACTCAGTAAACTAATCGTAACGTTCCTGCCACCAGCGTCGATGAGGCCCTGCCCAATAGCAGCACCAAATCGTGCGACAGGGTCCTCGTGCTTGTCAGAAACCACTTTCGCGTACAGCGAACGGGTAGATGCAAGGGATGGCGACGATGCGTCCGATTGTTCTACAAGGATCATGCCCAACGCGATAAACGCGCCCTGTCGAACAAAGTCTACGCTATCCCGTGTCATGGGTTCCAAAATCTCGACAGCGTCCTGATAGTTGTGAGTCAGTTACGTCCAGTGAAGTCTAATGAAATACTGACTTGAAGCCCGGTTCCCGCACAAGCAATTCCCAGCGCGAGAGTAGCGCCACAACGAACGTGAGGGTTGTAGCTTTCACTCAATAGTTGCACGATTCGAGGTACCTGGCTGGGATTTTTGAATAATAGGAAGGCGAGGGACGTTACAGCCGCTCTTCGAACATCGTCGGATACATCGGACACGGCGATGTGAAGTAAACGGCGAACTGCGTCATTGTTCGCCGTTCCGGCGTAGGCAAGGGCCAAAGTGTATACACCTCCGTAACGAAGGATGGGGTCCTACAAGACAGTAAGTATAGGTTAAGGCGGAAGAAAACGGGACTCACCTTTTCCGCCAGGAGCAATTTGATTGTGCTATCGGCTTCTTCCTGACGACCGTAATAAACAAAGGCGACGCCGATTGCGAGACCACGAATAATCTTCTCATGGTGCGTCTCCCGTGCGTAGGTGAGCATCTCAGAGACTGGGTCCGCAGCAGCCGTCCCCAGCATGATTAAACCCATCGCGTATCCCGAAGCCTCTCCAGCAACCGCCGAATCCATAAACAAGATAGACTTGAGATCTTCGAAAGTCTCTGCGTTCTTGGATCCCATAGCCGCGATACCGAGACCGAGTGCGGCACCATGTTGCACCACTTCACCCTGAGCAGAGCGCAGAGTCTCGCGAAGGTAATCGGTAACCGAGCTTCCACACCCGGCACTGATCAATCCCAAAGCATACAGTGCACCGCCTTCAGAGTACGCAGCTCCCTGCATGGTACTCTCACCACCACCTTGAGGTAGGTATGGACCAAGGATCGTCATTCCCTGTTCAAAATAACCTTTGTGGATGACACCAAGACCTGCCGTCGCGGAGAATTTGGACCAGTTTGACGCCAACCCTAGCCACTCCAAGTTCTCCCGCAGGAAAAGATCTGATGTTGTACCAGCATGCATGAACGCGTTCTGCAAGGTGAGCGCAGTGTGATATATGGAAGAGCGTGACTCCAGGACGTCTTTGGTGTTCTTCAGTATCAGTAAATCCACCTTGTTGTTTCGCTTCAAGAATTCGAGATATATCTTGACGGATTCTTGGCCTGTCAGTATACTTCGTATCTTATCGAAAATCTCCTTCGAATCCTGCATTCATCATTAGCTGTCAGGTTCACGAGACGACTTTAGCAACGCACAAACTGGCCCTCAGGAAGCTCACTCCGTACGCTGTCCAGGTAGTCGCGTGCGCCTCCTTCCACTAGGTCGAAAGCTAGCTGGTACGCCATGAGTTTATTCGAGGGCACCATTGACTTGAAAAGCGGTATGGTCAAATCGGAGTCACCAAGTGTAATAAGAAGTCGCGTCAAGGTGTGTACGTGGGATCCATCAGTGGAAGATTGGGGGAATAGAGGGAAGAGGAACCGCAAGACTTGGTCCCGGTACGAAAGCGAAAAGCCGGTATCTAGGGCTGCCTCCATCGCATATGACAACAAGGAAACATCGTTTGTGTGCTTGTATATGTGCTCGATGACGTCGAGGCGACGTGATTCAAGGGCAATACCGATGGCCTGTAAAATCATGTAGTGGATGCATCGAAAGTGTCGGATTCAAACCCACCTGCTTGTATTCTCCGTCCTCAATACAGCGACTGAATATGCCTTCGATAATATCCTGTAGCCGAGGATCAATCTTCTCGGCTTTGCTAGTGCTCTGTTCCTCGGTGCGTAGCTGTATGTAACGGTCAATGGCTTTGGCTAAAGAAACAATCAGTCAACGCCTGACGGGCCGAGTGGCGTACTCACAAACAACAGTCTCAACGTATTCTTCAGAGCCTTGTGAACGGGCTTCACTTTCGAACGCGTTGTTTCCAGCACCAAGTGCAAACGAGAGGGATTCGTCATATTCACCGAGGAAGTAATAAACTTTGCTGGCAAGGAGGGCGGCAGAGGCGCGTGCATCTTTAGGAAGGTCGTCGCTTTCGTATAGAGACTCACTATGGAGTGTATGAGAATACAGCAAGACAAACAATAACAATGTACGAACATCAGCGCAATATGCTCCGAGATTTCAGCCCAAAAACGGGGAACCAAAGGATTGAGCGCCTTCAGAGCATGCTGCTTGAACACAGCATCTGGCTCTGAGAGCAAGGCAAGGACGCCAGCAGCAGACGATTGAGAGCGCACGACCATGAGAAAACGCAACGAAGCAAGAGTGAAGTCGAAAAGGTGACGCGTCCGTGTCCAGCCAAATCCAGACAGCTCCGGATCCAAATAGGTGTAAATAGACGTGCTATTCCGGGATATTCCTGAGCGCTGTTATTGCCGTCCGTCATGTCTTTTCTCGCCCGTAACGCTTTCCGCGCCGTTTTGCGCCCCCGCTACCGCGGATACTCTACTGCTATTGAGGAGTATACCTCCGAGCTTGTTCCCAACGCCAAGAGCCCTTTCCTTGCCGAGCTGCAGGCAGTTGAGCACCACGGTGCAGGTATGTATCTGTTATCTGCCCACTTTTTTGTCTTAATGTTCTCTGGTAGAAACCGGTGACCTCTGGAGAAAGATCAGGTAGGGTTGGCTTGGTTTGTGATCTTTTCGTGTGCTCAAATCTCTTAGCTACTACGTCTGCCTGCCTGCCAGTGCGTACATCCTGCTTTGTCCTTGTCTGTTGCTGATGGTCATCTAGTCGTTGCATGCAGTGCCTGGGTATATAAGCTCGAAGTTGCCCATGAGGAGCACTTGGAGCACCTCAGGCATGAGAATGACGGCAAACTCCCTGAGCCCCCTGCCTATGAGTACTTGAACCGTCGCGTCAGGCCTTATCCCTGGGGACCCAACACTCTGTTCTTCAATGCTTCAGTAAGTCCCCGCCTTTCTTGTCGATCGTTTGGATTAATCTCGGTCCCTAGGTCAACAAGGATATGTCCGAAGAGTAGATTCATACAGCATAACGTTGCATATTGCATGCGAATTCAATTTGAATTGGTTGATACCTTGTCGGCACCAATTAAGTTTTTTTAGTTACTACAAGTTTCAAAAAATTTTAAGTGTGCAAGTACCATATTGGTATGTATGGGGTTGTGTATGTACTGAAAGTCCAGAAGCACTTCTGTCATCTTAGGGAGGAGAGTCCGTTGTAACTATGATGAGTCCGTGGAAAGGTTTTAATATCTAGAAGAATGTGGCCCAAGCACCCGTGAGGAGCCCCGCCGTGACGGTTGTGAGCCCCACGAGCATCGAGGAAGACACAGAATGGCCAGCAACGGCCGCATTGAATGCGGACGACGAGGCTGAAGCGGCAGCAGAAGAACCAGAAGCAGCGGCGGAGCTTGACCGTGCTGAGCTGGAGGCGGCGCGCGATGCTAGAAAGAACAGCGCATCAGCATGGTTGGCAAAGTCAAACACAAGTTACCCACATGTAGCCTGGCTCAAGACCGACGACGCTGCAGAAACTGCTGACGCGGTGTTGCTGATGCCAGCCCCAGAGAGTGCACTGGCAGCCGCAGATGACAGCCCGGTTATGTCGGTCGTGAGTGCTGTTGCCGCCGAAATCAGACCAGAGACTAGACACAATTCGTCAGTAGCCTTCCTTCATCTACAACGACGGAACTTACCATCGGCCGTTCCGCCAGAGGCCACTGAGGCTACGGCGGAGGTGATTTCAGAAGCAACGGCGGTGTCTGTTCCCGCCAAGGTGTCGGTCGCGAGAGCGGTAGGCAGTGCCAGCGGCCGCGGTATCAGTGCCAGCGACAGCAGTGTCTGTCCCGACGATGGTGTCGGTGGCTGCACCTGTCGCATCTGTGACATGTCAACTGCATGCTCCGAAGAAGACAAGAGCGGGACTGACCTTGGCGCCTCACGTTGGCTGCGTAGGCAGAGGCAGAGAGAAAGAGAACACAGGGAAGAGAAAACAACATGGTGGAGTAAGAAAGAAAGAACGAAGACGAAGGTGAAGGTGGAAGAAAGGGAAGAACTGTGGAGGATCAGGTCTGTGGATCATATATATAGCATGCACGGTGTCGAGGTCGCTTCTAGGGTGAAACCTGGTTCCTCAATTGGCAAAAGATGCAGTGGTTGGACAGGCTTGGGAAGACCGCGCAGTTCGACATGGAGACGAAAAATTCATTGGAGCACACTGCCCGCAATGGGAATTAAAATAGATTGCACCCTCAATAAATAGACAATGACGTCATGATCAAATGGTAAGCACTGCACCGACCAGTGTTCCGCCAGCGACTGCGAGCAGCCCTGCGAGTAGCGGCGCATTCAAACTGAACACTCCGACAGCTGCATTATTCGATGCTGCCGCGGAAACTGCCGAGGTCAGCACTGTGTATTCGGCCCCTGCGAACGATGTAACCCGTCCAGCTCCAAGGGTGATCGCTTCGCCCCCCCTGCTCGTCACGACCGTATACGCCGATCCACCGATGCCTAGTAAAGTCGTAAGAATGCAGAATCGAATATACATCAGAACACTGACTGGTGACCTCGGTGAACACAGAACCTGCAGCCGCGGTAACAACGGTATACGCCGAGCCAGCAAAGGAGGTGACTACGCCTGCACCGGATTCCGCAAGAGTGATCGCTTCGCCTCCCTGACTGGTGACCACAGTGAATGCCGACCCAGCAGCCGCTAAATGGAAGCGATCAGCACAGTCTTGGCAAACGCGCAAGAAACACTAACAGGTGACCTCTGTAAACACAGAGCCTGCCCCCGAAGCAAGGACGGTATATTCAGAACCAGCAAACGATGTTACTCTACCCGCTCCAGACGTCGCAAGGGTAAATCCCTCTCCGCCTGCACTGGTAACGATGGTAAACACCGACCCGGCCACAGCTACACGCGAGACATGACTCTGAATATTAAAAACGCATAAAAAACATGCACCTACACGTTACTTTCGTCGCAATGCCTGCAGCACCCGCAGTTGCATCGCTAAAAACCGACGCAGCTGACGATTGAAATTATATTCACTTTAGACTACTGCGTATGCGTGTGCAATTACCTGCAGAGGTTAGGGAGTCGATAGCGCTGCCAACTGGGGAATTGAATTTGAATATTATCAAAAGAATGGAGCGAGGGGGAACCTTACTCTGTCGTTTTTCTTCGAGCTCTTGAGCAGCATACACAGAGGCGAACAGGGAGAAGACGAAAAAGCGGAGCATGGCGCGGGTCGTTATGCACAACGGGACTCGCGTTGCAAGACTTTATACCATCGAGACCAGGGTTCCGAGTCCGACATGGCACAGCCCCCTCACGGCAACTGATGCCCATCAGCTGCTGACCATTCGTCTATTACACGCACCACCATGCCTCGCGCGATAATTTCACCTTCCGTCCTTGCCTCCGACTTTGGCCAGCTCACTGCAGAATGCAAGCGAATGATCAAGGGCGGCGCTGAATGGCTGCACATGGGTCCGTTCCCTCCACTGACAGTCATTACTCTTCCTTATCAACGATCCCAGACGTCATGGACGGGTAGGGTCTCGCATCAGCCAGATTTACAACTCATCCGGGTTTCACAGCCATTTTGTGCCGAATATCACCATGGGTAATTCCTGTATCTGCTGTATACCGCGTCCGGATTTCAATGCTGCTGCATAGGCGCGCCAATCCTCTCGTGTGTGTCCAAGGGGGTTCCGGGAATCTTCATGGACTGCCACATGATGGTTCGCAGAACCAGAAAAGGTAAACTCGTCTCTATTTTTGCGGCCTTGGTGCTGAGGCTAGCAGTGGGTTAACGACATTGCGGACGCTGGCGGTGCGCTGTACTGTTTCCACCTCGAGGCAACGAGTACGTGTGTGGTCCCACGGTTGCCTAACGGACATTCATAACTCGAGTCCAGCCGATCCTCTTTCGCTTATCAGCTCCATTCGTGGGCGCAACATGAAAGCGGGCGTTGCGATCTCCCCCGATACGCCATCCACAGCCATTACGGACGAGATTGCAAATGCTGCTGACATGCTGCTCGTAATGACTGTCTACCCAGGTTAGTTTGCTCCCAATGGCTCGTGACGGAGTTGATGTTGCTGCAGGCCGTGGTGGACAGAAATTCCTCGACCGCTGTGTGCCCAAGGTTGCTGAGCTTCGCGCTCGGTTCCCCGAGAAAGATATCGAGGTCGACGGAGGTGTCGGGCCGGCGACAATCGGGATCTGTGCACATGCAGGTCAGTACCGCGTCTTTTTACCCAGCCCAACTTTTTCGACTTGCGTGTAGGGAGCAACGTCATCGTCGCTGGGACTGCCATTTTCGGCGCCTCTAACCCAGAGGGCGTTATTGCGCAGCTCAAGGCTGCGGTTAACACGGCACAGGCAGCAGCCAGATCGTAATAGTATACATAATCGTGAAGAATAAATTACACAAATATACGTAGAAAATAATCGTGAAATAAGGGTATGTCGTCCCGTAGATGTCGTGGTATCTATGTCATCCGTCAGCCTTCTCTACCACACCAACCATTCCCCATACATATTCGGCCGCTCGCCCCGTATATAAGACTCAAACGTCCGTTTCAGCACAGTTGCCCAGTCCAGATCACGCTGGTCATCAGCCACCCTGTCCTCATCCAACTCCATCGTTGTATCCATTTCGAGCACCTGCTGTTGTACAGCCGCTTCCCGCTTAAGCACGCTCCTCGCTATCCGCTCACCAGCAACAAACCGTGGTCCCAAATCTGGCCAATTTCGGGCAGGGTCAAACGGCTTCCACCTGATCAACCGAGTTACAACCACGACGCGCATAGAAATTGCAATACGAACCAGTAGTTATGGAAGTGGTATGAGAACGCGCCTTTGAAGAAACCATCAAATCCAAGAGCCTCTGGCGCCGCATTGCTGACGGATGGCGTATCAAAAAAGTCTCCGAAGCTAAAGAATATCAGCGCACTTCTTCAGGGACTCGAAAACCTACACTCACTCTGTGAAATAGGGTTGCGGCGGTCGCTCGCGCTGATAGTATTCTGTGTTAAGCCACGCCGAATCAAATAGTGCGTCCGGAAGCCGCAATAGAAGTCCTTCCAAATGCGCCTCCTTCGTGTATCTTGACACCGTCATAGGATGGAAATCGAGATCGTTTTTAAGTGCCGTCCGAAACAGAAACTGTTCCCAGAGCCGAGCCTTTGTTTAGGTGGAGAACCGCGGTGTTGTACTTTTCTAACCGCGACCACCTGTAGGCGAACGCGCCCTTCCAACCCCATAGTTCTTCCCAGTCGCGGAGGAAAATCGTATCAGCGTCAAGATAGATACCGCCAAAGCGATGACATAAAATAAACCGCGCCATGTCCGACAGGATCACAGACAAACGGTCGTACGACGATGATGATTTGCTTCCCGTCCTATTCAGCATATCGTCTTCGTCCTTTTTCGAAGGCGCACTCTTTTCCGCGGTTGTGCCATTGGCCCTAGTCTCACTTCCGCTTGATTTCTCCTCTTTGGGAACGTTGATGACATGTCCTCCAGAATTGAACAGAGTCTCCCGTGTCCGCCATTCGTCCTTCAGCTCGGGAACACCATCCAACTGTTCTGTGGTATTCCATAGTTTGAACTTGACGACATCTTTGAAACAGGGATGCAAAAATGGTGCTGCCCATGGGTTCGCTTTTAGCTGGTCAAACATGTCGCTGAAGGGCAGTGGGGTTAGGAACTGAAGCTGCTGGGCCAGGGTTGATCCATAACCAAAATTGTGGTCGACATGCTGCAGAAGCGACTAGGTAGTCCTTGATGTATAGGCCAGTATTCTGGGTGAAAAGGAAGGAGAGGAGGGCAAGATAAGGCTTGTCAGTGAAAGGGCCTGTCCAGAACATGTGAAATATACGAGGGCTCAATGGATCGCAAGGAGAGTCAAGAGTCACATACGGACGGTGCTCAGCAGGCGGTGGAAGCCGGACCGGAGGGATCTCCCACTCGACGCCGCGCTTTTTCGTTAAGCCCACTGTCGGGATCCGTCGGTTCATGAACAGAGGTGACCCCGGGAGGCAATTCCATGTAGGATATTGCTGGCTCGATCTCTGTCGTGTTCGTTTCGGCCTGCTCGAGATAAATGTACTTCCAGTCGTCCATCCGACCCCTGCGTACACGCTTCGAATTATCCAATCCGGCGCCTACCCTAAGGACTTCCAAGCAGTCACGAACGTACTGGGGATTGATTAGTATACATATGGACGTAAGCGACGCGTAAACGGCACCTTCTTCGCGGAATAGTCGCAGTGTTCCATAACGATATCTAAGTCAGCAACGCTTCCTGGAACAGGCCGGGGAGGATATGCGACATCGGGGGGATGACTTTGAATGTCCAGATACACCCTCTTGGGCCCTACACCTTTTGTTGTAGTTGAAATCAGACTAGGTGGTGCTCGGAACCTCGGAGGAGGTATTGATGTTCTTCGCGGTGGTAAGGCAGGATTTAATGGCGTCGAACGCAGCCCTAAGCCCTCTGGCACTATAGGATCATCAGAGAGAGCAGGAAAATCGGCATGCGATACAACACGCACGTTTCCGTCTGCTCGGATAGTGACCACTCTCTATCTCCCAGAGCCAAATCCTCTGCAGGTCCTCCCTTTTGTACACCAGCGACGGCGGGTCCATAAACGGAGCAGGCCACTTTTTCTCTTCTGTTCCAAATCTCTTTGCGAGAGCAAAAGTGACGAACACGAGGATCGCAAACGCAAGGAGAAGCACGAACGAGCCGCGTTTGCTGCCAAATCTAGATATGCTCGACTGGTGAAGACGGTGAGGATTTAAGATCCATAGCCTTAGATTCCGAGTGCGCACGCCCGGAATAGGCATAGCTACTGGAATAAACCATGCACGAGACTGTGCACGACGATTCATCTTTTCCTGAACTGCGGATGGAAGGGTCGACGAGTAATGGGGAAGAGTCATGTTGCGCCGGGGTGGTACTGGGAAGTAGATGGATGACGCCATTCTTCGACTCATGAAGCTGGCGTCCAGCCGAACGTATACCGGGTCGTATCGAGGTCGTGTCTGGTAGAAAGATTGCTTTTTCCCACGGGTGATTTCTCCCATTAATTTATCGAAAGTTTTGTCCGGCCCGGATAAACAATTTATTTTGCTTATTATTTGCACCAGAACTGAGGACATATATTCTCATGACGCATTTAAAAAACCCGGGGCCAGTGATGTCTGTCAGAGGGTTCTACTTGGACCTACATATGTTATTGTCAGACGGTCCCGACTCTGGCACTGAAGGACTACTGAGATTCAGATTTCTATGGAGCGGGCCAGAACAGTCGATCCGCATGCTGCAGGATTCAAGGGCCGTAACCACGTATGCCAACATCGAGGATGTTCGGACAGCAGTTGGGTGATGTCCCAGTCCGTCTGCAATGTCACCAAGTAAAGGAAATCCAATAATTAAGTCGACATAATTAAGTAGTGACGCGACGCGTTATGTCACGAGGGAGAACACAGCGTTATTTCTGCCAGCTCACTGTGGCACGTTCGCCGTTATCTAGATCCCAGTCATCTGCCCAGGTACTCGTCCAGATCCTATAGGATACGTTCTGGTATTGGCTGGCAGAAGCCCATTCAAGCCCAAGTAACGTTATCGGCACTCTAGCTCCGCATAAAATTCGGCCGTACCGACAAGCGACGGCGATTCACCTTACTCTCTTACCACCACCATCTCATCCACAATGTCTTTTGATAGTATTCGTTCTCCTCTTGTATGGAGCTCCCAGCTCACAACGATGAAGGCCCCGGTGCCTACAGAGGAGACCAAGTTCATGAGAAAGGTATGCTGCCCTCTTTAGTCGGCGGGATCGTCACTGACGCGGGCGCAGACCTCCATTATCGCGACCATCGGTATAGCAATCTCTCGTTGACGTGTAACCCTACCGCTGACATTCCTGCAGGTCCCAAGGTCAACACTGTTGAGAAACTTGGCGAGCTTCGCAAGGCTGGCATCAATGTCGTCCGAATGAACTTTTCCCATGGCTCATATGAGTACCACCAAAGTGTCATTGACAACACCAGGAAGATGGTTGCATGTATGCTTTGTTCTTTCGTTCTTGACGTTCTTTGACCATTTATCCTGTAGCTGATCCCACGGGCAGGCCTGTGGCTATCGCTCTCGATACAGTGAGTCATGATGGCTCGCACATACCCAGGTTCGGCGCTCATAGTGGCACGTATCTCACAGAAAGGTCCTGAAATCCGTACGGGGTTGATGAGGGATGGCATGGATGTGGGTCCTCTTCGCTTTAGTCTCTCCTAGTATCCGTTCTAATGTTACTCAGATCGCCGTCTCCGCCGGACATGAGTTTATCGTCTCTACCAACGACAAGTACAGCGAAATCTGTGACGACAAGGTTATGTGGGTTGACTACGTGCGCGTTCTACGCCTTGACTATGGGGATCAAAATCATTGATATTTCTTTTGGGGCTAGAAAAATCTTCCCAAGGTCACCGCTCCGGGGAAACTCATTTACGTTGATGACGGTGCAGCCCTTCATTTACCCCACAATCTCATCATAGCTGATCTTGACACGTGTAGGCATTCTATCTCTTCTTGTCACTTCGATCGATGGAACGAACGTGCATGTTCGCACGCTCAACAACGGTACCCTTTCGTCTCGCAAGGGAGTTAATCTTCCCAAGACGGCAGTTGATCTTCCTGCCCTTTCTGAGAAGGACAAGGCCGATCTTAAGTTCGGTGTTAAGAATGGCGTGGACATGATCTTCGCCTCTTTCATCCGCCGCGCAGAGGATGTCAAGCATATCCGTGAGGTTCTTGGCCCTGATGGCGCAAACATTAAGATCATCGTGAAGATCGAGAACGAGCAAGGTGTGGCTAACTTTGACGAGATCCTGAAGGAGACGGACGGTGTCATGGTCGCACGCGGTGACCTGGGTATTGAGATTCCGGCCAGTCAGGTATTCTTGGCGCAGAAGATGATGATCGCAAAGTGCAACATTGCGGGTAAGCCTGTCATTGTGGCCACACAGATGTTGGAATCGATGACGGTGAGCTTGTTCTTCGCTTTCTTTTGTCTTGGCTGTGATTGATTGGTGGCGTTATCAGTACAATCCTCGTCCCACGCGTGCGGAAGTTAGCGATGTGGCCAACGCTGTTTTGGATGGTGCGGACTGTGTCATGCTTTCCGGAGAGACGGCCAAAGGGTCGTACCCCATTCAGTCGGTGCTGATGATGGCGGAGACATGTTTATTGGCAGAGGCAGCTATATGCTACCCTCCTCTGTACGATGACCTCCGGACCATCCAACCCCGTCCTACGCACACTGCGGAGACGGTGGCCATTGCTGCTGTCGCCGCTGCGGAGGAGCAAGGCGCAAGCGCGCTCTTGGTGTTGTCGACAAGTGGAGAAACTGCGAGGTTGATCTCCAAGTACAGGCCCAGGGTTCCCATTCTCACCGGTTCGTTTACACTTCTTTGTGGTTTACGGAGAACTCACGAGTGTTTTCTTCCAGTGACCCGAAACCAGCAAACTTCTCGCCAGATCCACTTGCATCGTGGATGCTACCCATTCTGGTACCCTGAGCCAAGAGGTATTCAGGACCACCAGTGGCAGACGGATGTATGTCCCTTTTCTTCTTTGTACATTTTTGTCCTGATGTGAACTGTCGTAGGTCGACAATCGTATCCGCTTTGGCCTCCGCAATGCATTGGCCTTGAAGATCATCACCCCAGGCTCGGCTGTCGTTGCCGTCCAAGGCTGGAAGGGCGGTTTAGGACACACCAACACACTGAGGATCATCAATGTCCCCACTGATGCGGCGGATTTGGAGTTACAACCTTTGGGTGGTTGAAGACCGGAAAAGAAAGGTCCAAAATAAAAATACAAATTTCTCGCTGCGCTACTGACCGACTCACCTCACTTGCTGTAACAACATGATTAGACTTTTTGATACGGATTGTTAGATATTTTAGACTGCAACGACGGAATTAAATAATGCACTCGTTATGGGTGCGTCAATGATATGAAGGAATCGTCCACATGTATCCTTTGTCAAGAACGTGTTACCGAATACGTACGTATATGAATGCTAAGCCCAGTAATGCATGTGGTACACAAACGTTAGAACGTTCTTCGGGCGCTATATTGCAGCTGTCGGTTTTATCCTTTCATTCAACATGTAGTTTTACCGCAACTTAACGCACACGATCGTTTATGAACCAAATCGTCGATAGGCGCACTGTTACTGTAAACTACAAATTTTATAGGAAGGAAAGAGGTAGTGGTAGCTCAAAGTTCATACTACTTTGTTGAAGAATATACTGCATAACAGGCTAACCGATACCTAAGCAAATTTTGAGCGAGTCACTCAACAGTCTGCTCTTCGGCAGTCCGGCCCGGGTCTCACTACTGTTGCTGTTGACCTCCATCATCTCAGGCAATGGCCTCCCAAATCCTTCCTCTAGGTCCGTCGTATCATTTGCGACCTTACATCTATCTGACAATAAGAAAGAACTGATCGACAGATGCATCGGGTCACGAATATGGGTCATCATGAAAAGCGACCGTGAATTTTCAGGGATTCTGCTGGGATTCGATGATTTCGTTAGTGAGTAACTTGAATTCTGCCGCAAACACCAGCTAATGCCCGTTTTAGATATGGTCCTCGAGGATGTTACAGAGTAGTGCGTGTAATTTGACAAGTACTTGACACTCTCAGGCTGACTGGGATCAGTGAGGCGACGCCCCAGGGAAAAAAGAAGACGCATCTCGCGCAGACACTCTTGAATGGGAATAATATCTGTATGGTGAGTGCAATGTGCTGGAAATTTATTCGGGCGCTGAGTCGTTGCAGTTGATTCCTGGTAGCTCTGGTCCAGAGGATACGTAGAATCTCCTTTGAACTCATTTGTAACATATATAGTACCGTGCATACTTTAGCTACCATGTGTGACAAACAGTCACATCCGTGACAACCATTTCGCGCTACCACCATGCCGATGCGACTTCGGTTTGCGATGCATGGAGTCCGTAACCGGCGCATCCTCCATCTCGTCGCAATAAATCAACGAAATGCGCGAAATGCCAAGCCTGCAGAGCTTTTGGGCATCTACGACCCAAATTTGCGTCCAGGGGGAGGACGAGAAAAAGATTGAATGGAGTGTGGACAGGATACGGTACTGGCTTAGTGTAGGCGCAGTGCCTAGCAAATCAGTGGTCAAACTGTTGGAAGCAGTGCGTTCGTTTTCGGTTGATTTGTTGTCTATTTTTCTCAAATCTGTAACTAGGGAAAGATACTATCACCAGATTCGCCGTACTCGACAGCTGCCCGCCTGCGACCCAAATACCCTGTTACACCGGAGGTTCCCATACCGTCTGAGGAGACAACACCGGCTACAGAGGCGACTTCGTAATGGCGTCAAGCTGATAGTAGTTGCACAATGTCGTCGTGCCCTGCTATACGAGCAAGTTCAGATGCAGAGAACCCGTCGGAGTCCTGAGTACAATGTATCAATAGGAACGCCTGCAGATATAACATCGGATTCACTTTTAATACTGCGTTCGCGCCGTGGTCGAGTAAAATCTTGACAATGGCTGTATTGCCACGGTCAGCTGCGAGATGGAGAGCCGTGTATCCCTGCAATAACGTTGATGTCGTGTTCCAAGAAGTCCTCTGCGACGTACGTATTCATCTTGAGCATCCAGATCCGGCCCTGGATTCATCGTTCACGAGGGCCCCCAACTTGGCTATCTGATTAGACACCGCCAGCCCGTGCAGGTCGTCGCCAACGACCTCGACGGGGCCCGCCATGCTGCTGACGGTGATGCCAAAGCCTCGTCCCGATTTCGGTGCGGCGCTGTCGTCGTCCCAGATATCATCATCGTCGGGCTTTTGTTCAGCCTTGGACGGTGCAAGCTGGCTGCCTTCCGTCCAGCCTAAACTCTGGGCCAGTTCCAAGTATCGGGCTTCCGCTTGTTCGGCAGTGGGCCACTTCTTTCCGCTCGCGTTCCATGCATCCCATTTCGCCCGCCCGGTCATATCAAATATCGAGGGCCGACTGCTGCCAGGGCTTGCTCCTACGGTGACATATTTGAACAGTCCGTACAGCTATCAAACAATTAGGACCTAACGGCTGCTGCAGTACGGGTTACCCAACCTCGAGCCTCGTTGTCGACGAAACACCCCCCAGCGACGGCGCATTCGACAGATACGACGCTGCATCTTCAAATTTCTTAGACGGCGACATCAAAGTCCAAGTTAAAGATGGTACATTATGTAAGTGAATATCTAGATTTCAAAAATCTACACCAATCCTGCAGCTTTCATGGCCTGTAACACGTATCAGATCAAGATCAAATATGCTGTGAGAGGGGAACTGACCTTCAACATTTCTGCTCCAATTTTAGCGGGGCTGTCGGTAACAATGGCGCCTGCTTTGGTGAGAGCAGCAACCTTGTCGGATGCGGCACCTGTCACAATTAGGTGATTAATTTGAAGACTGGGGAAAAGACGGAAGAGGAGCAACCTTTTCCGCCCGAAATGATGGCACCAGCGTGTCCCATGCGACGGCCGGGAGGAGCGGTACGTCCCGCAATGAAGGCCACAACTGGTTTAGGAACTGCCCGGGTCTTGTTGTATTTCTCAAGATACTCTGCGGCTTCCTCCTCCATGGAGCCACCAATCTCACCAATGAGGACGATACCTAATTAACATACGTGAGAAGTGCGCGAACATGCCGTCGAACGTTCGTCACCTTCTGTTAGAGGGTCGTCGAGGAAGACCTTGACCACGTCGATGTGTTGTGTGCCAGGGAACGGATCACCACCAATACCAACACATAGTGTCTGACCCAAGCCAACGTCGGTGGTTTGGGAGACGGCTTCATATGTCAGCGTTCCGGAGCGGGAGACGATACCTACGAGACGCGTCAGAAGACACGCATATATAGAGCCAAGTAATGCACTCACCAATTTTTCCGGGTGTGTGAATGTGACCAGGCTGGATACCCATCTTGCACCCAAGAGGGTTGATAACTGGGCCAGAATGTATAAGTTTCTCGTCACCACGTAACGATTGGTCTAGAACGCACCTCCAGGGCAATTGGGGCCCACGAGGCGAGACTTTGACTGGCTTTTGAGCGCATTCATGACCTGCACAATGATCAATGTTACGCCGAAAAAGGCGGGATGAAGGACTTACCCGGATCTCGTCGGCCTGAGGGATACCCTCTGTGATACAGACAATGAGGCCAATCTCGTTCTCAATAGCCTCGATGATAGCGTCAGCGGCGGAAGGTGGAGGAACGTAGAGGACGGTGGCGTCCGGCTGGGTCTCTCTGACTGCCTATACATGCCAAAGTCGTCAGACTGGGCGACCAGCGAGAGACGACGCGACGTACCTCCTTCACGCTGCCAAAGACAGGCAAGCCAAGATGGGTCTGACCAGCCTTCTTAGGAGACACACCTCCCACCATCTTGGTGCCGTACGCCAACGCTTCCGTTACGTGGAAAGTACCCTGTATCTGTCGGTACGGTGAAAAAGCACAGGAGAAAGGGCACTGACGGTCTTTCCGGTGAAACCCTGGCACAGAACCTTGGTGTCCTTGTTGATGAGGAGGTTCTTTGCGGTGTCCTCGTAACTTCTACGAGCCGCAGACTGGGAGAACGTCCGGCGTCCATCTGGCAACGACAATAAGCGAAATACGGTCAGCGAGGACGCCCGGTGCTCACTGCTTAGCAGGACTGACTGTCCAAAACGTCGAAACATTGCGTCGCGAAGGAAAAAAGAGAGAGAGAGCAAGATATAGATTCCGCCAAGTGACACGGACTGCACACGGACTTCCGCTCACCCTCAAGTGTTTGGCTTTATTTTCGGCCTGGACGACTCTGGTCCAGGATTGCACAAGGTTAACCCGCCCCCCGCAATTTCGTGCCGAGTCTGGGGTACGGCCCCGTACGCATTTACCTACCCCTTTAGAGTGAAATAATACAGGGTACAATCATCGGACAGGAAGCTCCAACTCTGCGATACCGCTTCGTACACTTTATATATTCACTTACCTACACTTTACCTACCTAATTAACAGATTGTATCAAGCGAAATAATACAGAGTACATGGCATTCTTCCCATCATCATCGGAAAGACGCTGCTCCATCCCGCCGCCTCTCCCGTGCTTTCCTCGATCCACGTCGTAACGCCAGCATGGCATACTTGATCTTATCAAATTGCCCCTCGTTAATCGCCCTGAAAACCCCCACACATTAGGCCACTCAAAAATCAGGAAGGATCACTACGTACCGTGTTATTTCGGAAAGAAATTCGGTTTTTATCTCCGCAGGGACCTTTGTTGTGGGTATTTGTTGTAGTATGGGGGTCAGCCACGATAAAAGCTCGGACGGAAGAAGGTACGCCGTTGATCGGAAAATCGATACCACGGAGTTGGTCATTTCCTCATAGAAATCACCCACCAGACCATCAAGCAGGTGCCCTACCAGCTGATAACCCTCTTTCTGTAGGACACCTTGAATAGCCGTGGCATATACAGCGTATTGAGGGGAAGAAGGAGTCGTGGGTGATGGGGATAGGCATTGGTGCGTTAGAATATCATGGAAAAGGTCCAACGCGACATCGACAATAGAATCGTAGACCACCGTCAGAGCGGCCATAGAAGCCTCCATCACTATTGGAAACGCGGGTGATTGGAAGAAGATATCCGGAGTGTGTTGTAATATATGCCTCATGAGATGCACATAATCCTCCAGGACTGGATGCACGATGTGAATATCAGAAGTGTACCCGATCAAGTAAATAAAACTTACCATCAGGAATCTCCGTGGCCTGCTTCGTCTGAAGAAGAATTATCATTCTTTGCGTAGATCGCTCATAAATCTCTCGGCAGGCTGCCTGAATTGCTTCATCCTCGCTAGCGCCGAATCCTTCCACGATCTTGCCACCAATCCACAGGTAGCTGGATACTTGACTAGTATCGAACATGTATGACATCTTCGTTAGGACAGAAACTGCCACAGGTCGCGCCGCTCGCCCGTAGAAGGTGATGCCATGTCGCAGAACTCGGTTTGTTCTTTCCGCTACTTCGTATTCTGTACCATACTTTGTCAAGAAGTTGTCGAAGACCGCCCAGGTTTGTTCACACGTGTTTTGACAGGCGATAGGTAATTCCTCGCCGAAGCTCTGAATAACATACAGCATAGCTTCCAGATTTTCAAGACCATCTGGAAAAATAACCTTAACGATATCAGGAGCAAAAGCAACACTGTGACTTACCGCAAACGCCCTGCATTTCGTCTTTGGTAACAGTGGCTTGATTCGTCACATCATGAACCCGCGATAATATGTCGACAGAAAAAGTACGCAATGATTCAGCGGCTCTCTCCATGGGCATTGCAGATATGACGTATGCGATGGCTTCGTATACTTGGCGCTTGTCATCTTGCGACAGTTTGGCCCCGGATGAGTTGAGGAAAGTATGGAGGGTAGGCAAAAATTCGGTAAGATGCTGTGGGCAACATAAGACTTGAGATTATTGCAGAAAAAGAGAAGTAACACACCTGTCTACAGTCCTGGCACATGTATTTCAGAGCTACACCGGCAGCAGCGCTGACTTCAGGATCAGGAATATCGAAACCGGCCGATATGTATTGTAACTGGAAGGAAATATAATTCGGATGCACGCCAATCCACTCTGTATACCGAGATATGATGAGTAGCGCAGCGTAGCGAACTCTTGGATGGTCTGGTAGTGTTGGTATGAGATCCATGATTTTTGGAACAGCCACATCGTCGGTCGGTACGGCTTCGGCACCCATAGAACGGAGCGCAAACAGAGGCGCTTCAATTTCCTGCCATGATACATTGTTTCCGCGACTCAGCGCTGCGGCAATCCGATCATATGCGGCAAGTAAGCATGTATCAGGGCGAAGGACAATGCAACAGTCCTTCAGCGTGTCACCCATGACATGTCTGAAGGATCGGAAGTCATCCGCCTCCTGTCCAGATAGAGGCGTAGAATCTGGGGGAAAATGTAAATGGCCGATGATTACGCCTACAAGTGCTTGATATGCGTTCAAGAAGAGAGGGGGGACAGAGGCCTTTTTCGACAGATTATTTGCCAGACGCATCCAGAATGGGAAAGTTATAGGGACAATGTCGAGGTCATGGTAGGCCGAACATTCTCCAATGGCCTCTACTATGGGGAAGAACGCTTCTGTGTGCTGTATAAGAAGCAGCCGGTACGTGTCTCCTGCCTCTGAGAAGATGCGGGCATAGCCTCTGATTTTCTCCGGATCTTCTCTTTCTTTTGTCAACTGGGGTTTCAGCGCGATAACCTTGGGAACAATGAGCTCGATGACAGGCATATTGGCATCGACTTCTTGAGTTTCGTGAATAAGATCGCATATCACGTTAATAGCTGAATCGAAAAGCTGGTCGGAGGCAAGTGCATCAAAGGCAAACGAGAATAGGGCTGTCTTGCTCAAAACGGCCGGACTGATTTCCCCTGCAACTAGCCAACTTCGAAGACAGTTGAATACCTGTTCCTGTACGGCGGTCGTGACACCTGTTGGGTTCCAGATGACATATATCGATCAGGACCGCCAACAAACGGAACGCACCAGGAGCCTGCAAATATATCGCTAACAACTCGATGACCTTCCTTGGAGTGGGAGGTAAGGAGGGCGTTTGATCGTTGACGGAGGTCTTCATTCTAGCGGATCATTTATATACAACGTCTCGTAAGATCGCAAGAAAATACGCACCGAAACCGGATATCTTGTGCTATTGCTCAACTCCTCGGGTAGGAGCGTAAGAAATTGTAATAAAACGGGGACGGACGATGGATCCCTCCCAAAAATATCAATCATAGTCTGCACGGCGTTATCCCAGGCTGGATACTGCACCGCTAGACCGACCAGTGCGAGACATAATTGTACGATGATGGTCCTTGGTCCAGCCTGGTAACTCTTGAGAGCCGTCAATAATGTGTCCCGTAACGATAGTCAAGTTAGCTGTGTCGACTTGATGGAGATCGTAGGTAACCTTGGGTAGCAGCCTTAGCAGAGAACGAACTGAAAGGAAGGAGCCGACCTTGGATCTGAAGGTCTGTGCAGCGAACAGCTTTGCTGCCGGGGGTGCATCGGGAGAAAGGAGAAGGACATTAGAGGTTGCCCAGGCTTCTGACTACGACAATGGCGGATGGAGAGTCAGGGAATTGTCGAAGGACGTCCACAGCGAAAGACAAACAGAATGTTGGAAGTCTTGAAGCCAAGTATTGGCATTCTCCAGTGATATTTTATCTGGTGCTCGAGTGAATACGTCTAGTACAGACAGTAGCGGCTGGATGTTGTCCATCGCAGAGAGAGTAAAGTACAGTACAGTGGCTGAGAATAATTCACCGGCATCACGTCAAAGTTTAGCTTTGTTGACTTCAGTGGCAGAGCGAAAACAGTGGTATATTCTCTAGCCAACGGGAACCTCCGTGCACATACACAAGAACTCGTCGAAAAGCGTACTAAAGAATAGCAGTAAAGAGGATATCCGTGTAAAAGAGTGTGCGAATTCACAAAGACCAAGTAAAAGTGTTAATACTAAAGGCACCATAGAAAAAATGTGAGCTAACGCGTGTCGTACATATGTAACAAAGAAAAGAAAAAGGTCCATGGCGCAAAACCGGCGATGTATTAAAGAGATGATATGGATTTCGAGCGTCAGCCGCGACCTTAAGTGCGGAGGAATCCCTTCCTGCGGCCCGTCTGTGAGAGAATTGGTCAATGAGGTAGATCTCGCTAGCCACTCAAAGGACATACCGCGTTCTTTTCGGGAGTCAGCGGCCGGCCGGTCTCGATTCGCTTCTTCTTCTCCTCGAGATCGGCGCGCTGTTTCTCCAAAGCATCCTTCATCTCCTTGTGACGGGCGTAGAGCTCCTCCTCGGATTGCTTGAGCTTGGACTCCTTCTCCTGGACCTTTTGCTGGAAGACCATCTTCATCTCGGCCTCCATCTTGGCCAGCTTCGCCTCGTGCATGACACGTTCTTCCTGCAGTCTTGCGGCAGGGCTAGAATGCACGAATTAGATAGTTAAGAGAGGATCGCTACGAGAAACCCACTTGATCTCCTTGAAGACAGTAGAATCTTGAGCAACACCCATGCTGAGAAGCTTTTCTGTTCGCCAGTTCTCATACAGCACGTCGTTAGTGTACTCCCTCAGCTCCTCCATGTAGGTACGGACAAGCATTTGTCTGAGCTTGACAAAGTCACAGTGATCTTCGTTATCAACTTCAACCATTCCCCAAGGGTATGCACGTCCGCGCACTTTGCGGCCATCGGGTGTGCTCACAGTCCTGTCAGAACCTACGACTGCGAAAGGAATCTTGCCGGCAATTTCTTCTGCCTCAGCAATCGTCTCCTCGTCCTCATTATCGTATGTAGGTGCCTGGAAAATGTGGATGTTATTGTGAGCAATGTCAGCAAGAATCTGTGACGGAGTGGCGTCAGAAGAGTAGATAAAAAGACGTTGCAAATGTAACTGACCCGCTCCTTAAACTCCGCAATCTCTTCATCAGTCATGGTGTCTGCCTTTGCAATGACAGGAATCAAATTGACTTTGGTATGCAGGCGGCGCATGAATTCGACGTCAATCTGCTTCAATCTTTATGCCTGGTCACAAATATATTTTAGAATGGAAATAAGGTGACACCCACGAATGGCCAGTGGGTTGGATGAAGTAGAGACAAGCGTGTACTCGGTTGTCGACAATCTTCATCCGGTTAACACGGTTCTCTTGCTCGAGGTACGAGTCAAACCGTGACTCGATGTTCTCGACGATGGGCTTCCAGCTGTGTGATGATATGTGAGTAGATAGAGATAAGAGAAGGTAGAGGGGACAGACCTCTCATCATTGTTCACAAAGTCGCCGAACCCAGGGGTGTCAACAACAGTCAAGTGTAGCCGCACGCCAGTTCTCCTCAATGTCTACACGTAAAAAGAGTTTAAAAGAAGGAAAAGCGATAAGCAGCCAACTGACCGGCCCCAATGCTTTCGATAGCGACGGTTTTCGGTCGCTCTGCTGAAGGGGGCAGAGGCTCTTTGGGGGGGTATAATGGCGTGTTGAACAAGGTGTTGATAAGAGTCGACTTTCCCAAGCCTGACTCGCCTATAGAACAGAGAATGACGCGGTGAGGAAAGCCGAAGGCATAATTGAGATATCGAAGAAAAACGGGAGCATACCAACAACCATTGCAGTGAACTGGAACCCTTTCCTCACGCTCTTCCTGTGCACTTGATTGGGAAGATTGGCAAAACCGACGTAACCCATTAGCTTTTTGCGAATGACGCTCGATAGAGGCGCAGTAGCCTGAGTTGGAACGAGTGATGGACTTGAGCCATTTCCGAGCCCGTTGGGAGAAATGTCGCCATTGCGAGAGGAAGAATACGAATCGGCCATCTGGGAGGAATAAAGAAAGGGCGTAAGAGGAAGAAGGAGAGAGCGGCAAGGGAAGTAAAAAATTACAGTAGAGACGACTGGCACGATGGGAGGAAAGAAGTTGTGCGCTGTTTGGCTAAGGTGGCGTCGGCAACTGAGCTCGGCGACTAATCCCAGTTTAGGCTTGGGCAGGAACAGCGCCTCGGTTACGACGTATGTAAGTGAAGCCGTTTCTACTCCCATCTAGAAAGCGCTTACCCATGTTATAGGTCTCTTCTTGCTCGTCATTGCTAACCATGTTCCCTGTCGTCTTTTTTTAATTTTGGCTCACACGCGTTCTTCGTGCGGTCATGATCTCCCGCCTTGAGGTATCCTCTCGAATTCCAGCAAAGTACAATCTATGTCTAGTATTAAATTTTTAAAGGCATTAGTACGGTACGGTTGTGTCATCATCGGGCGTCTAATCATAGACCCTTCTTTCCCCTTATGCAGCGCATTCCTCCACGTTGATGAACATGTCGAATATTCTGTTCTCCTCGGATAGTTGCCATGGATCGACGTCAATCTCCACGTTTGGTCCGTCCCCCGTATAACTGTACATCGTTCCGTACACTTCCTGATAATCCTGAGGAAAAAGATATCGTTCTATTCATCGCAGCCCGCTGTGTTGAGGGCGCGTCAATATGAATGAAGCCGCAGGTAGCCTGAAATGGTACCTCGACCTCCTCCATTCGTGCTGCATGTCCGCCGAAGTCAGGGCAGTCATGACATGGAACGCCATGGCGCATATTCCCATTCTGAACGAGGCTTGTCAATGACTGCGATTCTGTCTCCGGTGACCGAATGATTTTGCCGTCTTTCGCCCGACGCAGAGTCTCGTCCTTCAGGAATGCACCTTTTCCTAGCGTCTTTCGGCACATGGGGTTGTATTTTTCCCCGGATGCATCCGGTTTAGCTCGAGGATGTTTTGATGGGGCCTGGGGCGAGCCTGCCGTTGCAACGCGTTGCACGAGTAGTGTAGACATTGCCGCGGCGTATGCGTTAGCGGATTCCATGATGTCGAGAATGAAGAGGTCGAGTATGGTTAGTCGTTGAACGTTGAACGTTGACTGCTGGTAGGCATTGTCACTCAGTTAACCTTCTTATAGTGTCCTTGGCTTGCTTTGAATGCCACCTAGAAACATTCCTTGTTCAAAATTTGATGCGGCATTGACAAAACAAAGAACAAATCAGTCACAATGAGCAAAGTCAAAGTACTTGTATTCTTCAGATCAAGATAGGCCTTGTCATGCTTCGTGAGTACCCTGCAAATCATTGCAAGTTGGTTGAGAAACTAAAGACTATGGAGTATAGACATCAGCAATGATTCACCTACATGTCAGTGACTTACCGTCGGGACGAGCATAATGCCCGACGACATCCAAGTCAAATTTGCCACGGATACAATCATCCAAGTCCAATGTAGCGGTCAAGACACCCTCCCCTTTGAGTAATGGTCCAGCTAACACCTCACCCAAAGGGTCAACAATGACACTCCCTCCGGCAATCATAACATTCTGACGGTTACGTGCTGAAACGTCTGCAACCGCGTGATCAACAGGGTAATCCTTCTCTTCTGCATATTGACAAGCCGCAAGAACGAAGCAACGCCCCTCAAGAGCGATGTGAATCATGGAATTCTGCCACACAGGTCGGGCATCCACGGTGGGTGCGCAATAGATCTGGACTCCTTTTGAGTAGTAAAAATAGCGCACTGAGAAGGCGCATTGAGTTAATTCACGGGCTAAGGATTCGCCATGGTGTGGGACGAACGTAAGGGCATGTAATTCTCCCTTGAAGAAGCCGTGAGGTCAGAGGTATCAGACAGTGCAATTTGCAATATTCGCAGCGTACCAACATATAGCCGCCGAGATCTTGGTTAGAACTGCAGCTTCGCTTGAAGATCCGAAATCTTTGTCGACTACAGGGAGGGTGGAACCATTTCCCTGACCCCAAATCAGTCGCTCAGACGCAGTGGGCGCAAGCTTGCGATGCTTGGCTGAGATAACCTTGCTCTGGGTCTATGAAAACAGCAGTGCAATACAGTGTTCCACCGTCTCGTTCGATTACGCCGACAACAAGAAAAACACCTGTTTCTTTGCTGATAGCTTCTATCCGAGAGATCGCAGCGGAAGGGACTTCGATGGCCGCAGAGTGGTAACGTAAAAACTCGTCTCGTCCTTGGGCTGCTCTAAGGCCTACGACAGCACCGAAGGTGGACATTTTGGGATATCCTAGAGTTAATCAGATAACATATACATGTATTTCGAAGAACCCTGTAAGACCTCCAATACTGCGAATGGAGCATCAGCATAGTCCACAGCTACTAGCAAAACCTTACAAGGCCTCTGGAAATACGGCAAGCTGCGAGCCATCGCGATCCTTGGCCAAACGAGTCAGTTCTTCCAATTTCTGAAGCGTAGCGTCCAAGTTGTACGCCTGACTGCATGTTTGCACTACGGAAGCGCGTATCGTGTGTTGCGCCATTGCGGCTGAACGTTACAAAGAAAGAATCCAGGCATTGAAACGACAGTAATGTGTGGTATTTGCCGCCGGGATAGCGAGATAATGTCGTGACACTAGGCAATTTCCGAGGTTGAAGTGCGGGTAAGGTCCGGTCCGGTCAAATATCATCTGACCTGCCCTAAACCAACCGAATGGGATAGCCATAAAAGGTCAAAAATTTTCGTCGCTTGCTTTCTCCATGGTGAGTCCGTGGGCACATTCGTGACCAGCGTTGACTTGATCCAGCAGTCTACATCTACGTCCCCGCCCAAGGTGCGAATACGTGATGAAGAATGGGACCGCCGTATGCACGAGGTCCAGGTATCAAAAACGTGAGTCCCCAGCCCCTGCGTCTTTTCTATGATGATAAAATCAATGGGAATCTCTCTGACTTGTATGATGAGTATAATGAAATTTTAATTATCTGATTTTTTCTGTGCTTTCGTCCTTCGTTGCTGGAAAACTAACGATTTTGCTTGGCAGCGACCTTAACCGTCTCATCATGGATTACCTAGTCATTGAGGGCTACAAGTCTGCTGCCGAGGAATTCAGCCAAGAGGCCAATCTGACGCCGCCTGTCGACTTTGAGAGCATCGAGAGTCGAATGAATATTCGCGAAGCTCTTCAACGTGGTGACGTGGAGGACGCCATCACTCGCGTCAATGATCTCAATCCGGAGGTGAGTTTTTTTTCTCTACTAAGTTCCCCGCGATAGGGATCACAGGATTAAACCTTTCATGCACCACTCTCAGACCTTCGGGTCGGTGAGGAGACTTAACAACCAAAACTTCAGTCTTCAATATGAACATTTTCGTTTTCTGTATACTTGTGTTTGACGGGTAATCATTGATGCGTTCCACAGATATTGGATACCAATCCAGCGCTGTACTTTCATCTACAACAACAGAAGCTGATAGAGTTTATACGGCACGGGAGGATTGCCGACGCGCTGCAATTTGCACAGGAGGAATTAGCTCCTCGTGGTGAGGAGAGTCCGGAGTTCCTAACTGAGTTGGAACGGACGATGGCGCTCTTGGCATTCGAGTCAACATCAACAACGCCTACACCCATTTCGGATCTTTTATCGCCAGCGCAACGTCTGAAAACAGCTGGGGAGGTGAATGCAGCGATTTTGGAGAGCTTGAGTCAGGGAAAGGAAGTAAAGCTAGTGAGTCTCTTGAAGCTACTGAGCTGGGGCGAGACGACGTTAGAGACAAGAGCGGAATTTCCTAAGGTGGGGAACACGGAATGACACATACACATGTAACGAAGGGACATTGAGGATCACCAGTGTTTTTATTACCCAGTACTGTGAAGACCATGTTGGCTGTATTTCTAGAATGTATCATTTTTGCGGGTACACCTATCATCAAGAACTAGCGAAAATCAAAAAGAATACGACGAAAATTTCTTGGAAAGATCCAGCCGCAGGTAGCCGCTTGAGCGTTTCCATGAAAGTTTTCTAGAAAAGCAGGCGGCAGCGCACTTGTATTACATCAGCAGAGTGAGATCCTGAGTACCTGGACTCGACGACCTCCTTCAAGTCGGCGCTGGAGCTTTCCTTCCTTTCCTCCAGTCCCTTTTGCCGCTTTTCTCACCGCTGGATCGCTCGCTGAGCACGCCTGTCTACACATCGCTGGCGGCGACGACTACGCTCGACGACCTTTTGCCTCATTTCAACAGTTCATCAGTATTCCCACTGGCGCACTGTACATACAAGGCTCTGCCTCCAATGTCAGAGCTACCTAGGTTTTCCAAGCCGCGCCCTACTTTCCATGTCGTCAATCCCGGTTCGGATTCGGAGAGCAGTGACGACGATAGGCGTACTAATGGCAATCCCTACCTTCGCCGCGCGCCCCTTCCCAGTGTTCCCAGGTCTTCTCCACCGGCTCCTTCTCCTTTGACAACGAACATAGTGCCTCGTGCTCCTCGCTCTCAGAATTCTCGCCAATCTCTTTCATCGCCATCCAGCACCAGTTCTCCTGCCGCCGACGAGTCGACCCCGCCCCCAAGCACCCCAGGCCTCCCAATACCTCCTGTGGATCTTTCTACCGATTATTTACCTCAGCAGGACCCTGCTATCGCATCATATAATAATGACCGAAGTGGGCGGAACGACATCCATATCTCTACCTCCCGTAACGTCACCGGCAAGATCTTTCAGCAGCTCAAGTCACCTTTCCAACACAGATCTCACCATCCACGACCTCAGCCTGTGCCAGCCTGCGCCACCTCCAGTCAATACGGTGCGTGACCTTATTTTAGTTTTTCTCAATACCACTGATGATCATCCACTCGCAGTCTCCAACTGTTTCTACCCCAGACTCTTATACTTCCGCTTCTAGCCGTAGTTCTACCACTTCTACCACCACAGTTTCGGATAAAGTATCTATTCTTGCTACAGCAGACTCTGATACCTATGTCAATGTTGACATAAGTGGGGTACAGAGCGCAGCGGTCATTCGAGAATGTGTGTTCTCTAAGGTGCGTGATCTTTCACTCTGATATCTCCATGAGGGCTTAGCTCTGTCTAGTTACACATCGACGACGATGAACAGTCTCGTTTTTCCATCTATCGCACTGAAATAGGCGCCTTTGCAATCGGTGACGCGCTGACAGATGACAAGTTGTTCGAACTCTGTCGAGAGTTAGGAGACTCCAAAGGGACACTGAAGCTTCTTGTCTCGCATTCATCTGCGCCTGTGCATGAGGCTGCACCGTCTTTACCGAGCTCACTCTCTCCCAGTGTCAACACTGTACCTCCTCCCGTCCTACCATCGTGTGCACCTCTGAGGCCGCGACGACGATCTCGTTCTCGCCATGGAAGTCTGTCCTCAGCTAGCGAGCAGATACCTGCAGAGCAAGCCGCTGCTTACGACGCCGACGTTGACGCCGACAACCATAGAACGACCATGCGTCCACCTCCCCACCCACATCTCAATACTGTAACTAGCGCAGTTACCAGTTTCGTCCTCGTCCGGGCGTCGCCCGAGTGCTCCTGCTCGACCTTCTTCTCCCCTTATACCTCCCCGCTCGACTACGCCCTCACCTCCAGCTATTAGCCAAAGTGAAGCAAAACAATTTGTCAATTGGTATGGAAGCCTTGTGCCCGCTCCACCACCTCCTCCGCCTCTACCATCTGTACCACCACCTCCATCATCTGCACCTCCACCTTTATCACCTCTCAGCGCCACCTTTGACGACAGTAGCCTGACCCCTCCCGGCACACGAACTCATGGGCGTTCTGGATCCGATGCAGCTGCCGACAGAGAGCAAGCATTGAGATCATCAGAACAAATTATCGAGACGGTGGGTCGGCAGTGGCAAAATCAACAAGGCAGCCTTGACCGTCAGTCATCTCGAGATAATTTCCAATCAAAAGAACGCCGCACAAGGGCAAGACTGGAGCCACAACGACGTGACCAAGATGAAAACATGGGCCGCCCGGATTCTTGGGTTGTCGTTCCCCGTGATCAGGAGATGCCGACCTCAGCACCTACCCGCCAGTCGCCAAAGCAGTGCCGAGTCAAAACTCCATTATATCCCACCCGATACAAAGCTACGCAATCAGGCCGTCCTATAGTAGTGCCGGCTCCTCCGCGTCATCCTCCTCCACCTGTACCTCATGCACCCCCCGAAATTCGTAGTCCCGGAACGAGTCGCCCGGCTGGTCAACCCGTACCTTCAACCTACGTCGTAACTTGGAAAGGTGAAGAGAAAGCTGACCAGAAGTCGACTGGTACCCCGACTTCGTCTACCGACTCTTGGAGAACCAATCTCAAACCAGGTGCAAAGAGCATGGACAACCTCCGCGCTGCCGCCTTCAATGGTGGACATCCCACTACGTTGCAGCCTGGCATGCCTCGCCGCCATAATGGACAGACCTCTATGAATAGAACAAACGGGAACTATCCTTCCATGTCCGGACCTAAGCCTTATACACCTGTCAAACCCTTGCCGGTCCAAGGTCCCATCTCAACGCTCTTCACAATATAATGGTAGAACAACTGGATATCCAGGAGGCTACATGACACCCAACCAAGACCCCTTCCCGAGACCACATTCGGCTCTCAGCGATGTCATGACACTTATGTCTTCCCCGACAAACAAGTATCAGCGGCCAATACCGCAGTATTCTAATCCCGTGGAATATTCAGATTTAGCACGTTCGCCTCCTTCAGGTTCCCTGCCCCTTTCTGGCCCTGCACGATTCTACAGCTCTCGGGACACACACACTGATACTGCCACAAAATCTCCACCACAAAGTCCCATCAGTCCGCATAGTCCAAGGTCAACACGACAAAGAATGCTGACGAGCAGTGCGGATCCGTCTTCATCAGGGACAATAGTAGGCATGCCCAGTGATGCAGCTTCAGACTCTACTTTGGGGACAGATCAACGTTCATGGCTTCCCCACTTAGATCCGGAGCAATCTGGAGGTACTGTTGTTCCATCGCCTTTCCCTCATTTCAAGCCACCGTTGGAGATGCTATCCAGGGAGGTATATAACAGCTCCAGCGAAGATGACTCGGACAGTGACCATGCAGACTCCGGTACATGGAAGAAACCACCCTTCTTGACGCTAGATACCACGTCAAGTACTATCCCCAGCGTGACAATACAGTCCGCTCAGTCCAGCGGCTCCCAGTCGACTCCTATGTCTTCATCACAGGCAACGAAGCTAAAGACAAGAGGGAGAGGGAGCACTTTTACTGACACCCGCCCACCTCCAGAGGATGTCTATGAGCGTCTGGAGGAATTCTTCCCAGAACATGACTTAGATAAGCCTGTTATCGAGGCGAACTCTGGTGGTACCTCACCTACAACTGCAGAGCCGGTTGCGGAAGTCAGTCCCGAACCGGCATCTATTGCTGTGCCTCCCATTCCATTATTGCCTGAGAAGTCGCGTGTCAAAGGGAAGAAGTCAATCCGACATGTAGCTGAGGAGCACAAGCGGCGGATCAATCGTAATTCCAAAGCAGATTCTTCCTTCGCTTCGAGTGTATTACGCAAAAGAAGCACAAAGTTGTGGGGTAGTAAGCTGGAAGAGGTCACCACAGCACAAGCCCGAGCAAATATGGGTGGACCTTCTCCCGAATCACCCTCGGGCGGTCCGAGTTAGTATTCAACAACACCTATCTTACATAACTCAACTAAAATCTTTTACAGCTACATTCAAATGGGTCCGAGGAGAATTGATCGGTAAAGGGACTTACGGACGCGTTTATCTTGCTCTTAATGCCACTACTGGGGAGATGATTGCTGTTAAACAAGTCGAAATTCCGAGGACCGCGAGTGACAAGAATGATTCTCGACAAGTTACTGTAGTTCAGGCATTGAAGCTTGAGAGCGAAACGCTGAAAGATTTGGATCATCCAAACATAGTCCAGTACCTGGGATTCGAGGAAACACCTTCAAATCTAAGCATGTGCGTCAGCAAATTTTTGCGTTCTCCGCGGCTAGCTGATTAAGGTTTAACAGCTTTTTGGAATACGTTCCTGGTGGCTCTGTTGGAAGCTGTCTTTTGAAGCACGGCAGGTTTAGCGAGGAGGTTACGAAATCTTTCACTAAACAGATTCTCGGCGGTTTAGAGTACCTTCACTCAAAAGGGATTCTCCATCGGGTACGTCACTCATGTCCGATGGTCGAAGAGCATTCCTAACATCATTACAGGATCTGAAGGCTGATAATATTCTCGTGGAGATGTCGGGCGTTTGTAAGATCTCAGATTTCGGGATTTCAAAGCGGACGGACGATAATGGCGCGGAAACTGCTATGCAAGGGACCGTATTTTGGATGGCTCCTGAGGTTGTCAATCCGCAGGGCAAGGGGTACAACTTCAAAGTCGACATCTGGAGTGTCGGCTGTGTTGTTCTGGAGATGTGGGCGGGAACAAGACCGTGGCAAGGAGATGAGATGGTGGCTGTTATGTTCAAGGTAGTATTCCGCGGATATTTTTTGGGAGCGCTTGACTGATGTTTTTGATCCATCAGCTATATCAATTGAAGCAGCCACCTCCCATACCTGAAGGTGTTATTCTGTCAGACCTTGGTGATGATTTCCGCAAGAAATGCTTCGCGATGTAAGCCCTTTTTTAATTTTTACCGATATATCCTAACGATTCCCAACTAGAAATCCCGAGGAACGTCCAACCGCACAGGAACTTCGGAAACATAAATATTTAACACTCGATCTTGACTGGCAGTTTACTGGATTTAACTAGGATATCGATTACTGGTCTCCTTCGCCTCTGAACATTATCTTTTCTTTCTCATCTCCACATTCTCTCTCTACTGCGCATCTATCGCTCATGCAATCGCACATTCATCTGCCCATCCTTCTTGCTACTCCTACACGTCTCTTCGTTGTCGTTCATGTCATTTGTTTAGTATAGTCCCATCGGTAACCATTTGTAGCCATCTATTAATGTCCTAGTAATTACGCAGTGACGTCATTCTACTACTTTACACCACAGTTACCACCGACCACCATGAGTACTAACACCGACAGCAACGAAGATGAGAAAAGGCGACAAGCCGCCGCTAAGGTTTTGCAGAGATTTTGGAGATCAAGGAATAGCAATGAAGCAGAGTCAAGATTCATGAATCCAGATATCCGCAGGAGGGATGCTGCAACGCATACGCGACTGAAGGTACACTTCGGTTTTCTGAAATTTCTATTCCTCTAATATGTTTAACCTAGATGGGAAGAATAGCTGCCAGCCGCAATAATAATGCACCTTCAGAAAGGTGGAAACGCGCTATCTTTTTTGCGAGCCGATTACAAGACGCCAATAACCCGCTACAACAATCAGGTGTGGATAAGCTACAAGTAAAGAACAAGGAGCTTGAGATACAGCATTGGCTCGAACCTTATCGATGGGTACGTCTCAAACAATGCAGGGAGACTTTCAAGTCTTAGAGCGAAAGTCGTCGTAGTAAACACCGTTACGGTTCTAATCGTTGAGTGTCTTGAATATCTTTCCCAAGTTACCGTCTAACAAGTCATAACAGTCAAGGTATCTGTTCTGTCGCACGGTTATTTGGTATGTATGAAACATTCACTGGCCTGCAGTGGTATCACAAGCGTTGGCAGCAAGAAAGCACGGAAGATAACTTTTTTCGATGGTGCGTGTTTTAGCGCAGGGTTCACCCTGTTGCTGGATATTATGCCACAGGCTTGATGTCGGAGAGGGAAAGTCACTGTCGCTCGACGAGTGTCCTCGTTCCCAGCTTGAACAAGAGGTAGACAACTCTAACCTTCATGTCATTACTTATCTTCTCGTGATTCATACGCCCTTTCTCAGAGAATCTAGTGAGTCGGTCTCTTCTTTGGTGTATAGATCGATATAATGAAATGACCAGATATCTATCTACTGAACAAAGTATATTTGAGTAATCTCATCTTTGTCTCTTGCTAACGCATCAGCCTGGTAGGACTCAATTATCTCGTCAAGATTGACGCACAAGGCAAACTACGCTGGGTCAGGAATAACGAGCTCGTCGACACCAGTGCTGGTCACTGGAAGGATTCTGGTCATGATCAAGGTATCATACCTGAGGATATCCCTCAGCGACCAGTTCGTCGTGGAAGCTTTGCATCCTCAATGTCTTCATCCTCGGCATCCAGCGAAGAGAACGACGAAGTTAACCACTATCTAGGAAACGAGAAGGGGAAGAATAAAGTTACTAGAATGTTTCATCGGTATTTTACCATCAAGGGGATCACCAATCGTTTGTTGAGGAAAACAGTTCGACGAAATACTTGGATCTTTGTTTCGGTATAGTTCAATCATATCACGCCTTTGCTTTTTTTACTTACCAAGTTCATTCCAGGACAAGCATTGTTAGCAAAAATTCTATCTACTAGAACGAGGAAAAGCACTCATCTCTTCGCAGTCAACATCTTTATTGGAATCAAAGGTTGTCTCCTAGGTCTTGCAATGAATTGTTACCAACACTTAGTCCTTTGCACCACAGACACAGGAACGTTCCAGCACTCGTCATTTCTTGCTGGAGGACTGGTTACATCTGCTGGTCTTATAACTGTCAGAGAGGGTGTCATACATTCACTGTCACCTTTGTCCGGTCATTACAGGTAATGTTGTTTAAGGTGAACCCTAAATGCCTGAACACTAATGTAGCTGGTAGGACGACAATCGAAGTAAGTTCTTACCTGTACATGGGCGACAACTTCATTCACCCTACATAGCACTATCATCAATTTCTCAGCGTATTGACAGAACGCGGCGTTGATATGCGCAAGGTCAAGGCCGGCAAAGCAGAACTGGCGCTCTGGGGGTACGTTTAACACAAGTGCCATCAAAGAGCGGATACTGAACTGAGTAAAACAGGGTCGAGCATATCGCGAAAACGAAGAAAGCTCAATCCCGTATGGTAGAGAAAGGGAAGCAGCGGGTCAAAGGAGCGACAGAGAAAGTACTTACAGTGCCGAACATCAAAAGCGATTCGGATACCCGTTGGAAAAGAGACATCTTCAGAGGTCACCGCGGGCAGAAATCAGACCTTTCGTCAACGGAGAAAGGTGGCCGCCCCATCACTGAATCTGGGACGATGGAAGATAATAGAATATCGGATTGACTTGACGGTACTCAATACAATTTGGTACTTCGTTGAAGTGTACATCACGCCCTTGTCCACTTGCTGCCTATATCGGACACGCTGACAGGGAGAGCCGCCTGGAAAGTAAGATAAACGGGGTTCAAAGATAAACGAAGGGCACACCTTCTCGTCGTAATCACTCCACTCTCCTTCGCTAAGGTCAACCTCGGGAAATGATTGCCCTGTCATTCCGACACATTTCCAAGCACCCTGGAAGGCATAAATAAATTAGGACAACCATAACAGAATAGAGGGACTGACGCTAGGATCGAATCCTATAAATTCAAGACCTCTGCACTCAATCTTTAGCAGAGGTGCAAACTGACCGTTCTCTGCACTGTAAGGCTGTGGCGGATAACTCGAGTCGAACTTTGCAGAGCTCTCCCGTTTACCTAGGTAGCCTAAGCATCAGAACCAGCTCGTGAACCAAAGCGTACGACAGACACAATCCACATCGCCAGACAAAATTAGCAGTAGCACCTTTCCCTCCCGACACATCTCGTTTCTCCTAGAGGTCCTGTGTGAAGACCGCCGTTCTCTTGCAAAGACGCGGGATGTCTACCTTACGATTGACAGATACAAACTTTGGGTGTACTTCATTGCAACTGTTACATTTGACCTACATACCGGGAAGTACATTAGTTCTTGCAGCGAAGACCTTTAAATCGATGAACCTGGAAGAAATACTCAAAATTCTCCGATGCTGGCACAAGATCTGTTACATTTTCCAGTTCAGCTTTGATAGAAAGGAGGAGGAACTACAAATGTTTAGATTTGCCAGCATTGAAGGAACATGTACTTACGACCATGGTGGTGAATTACTTCAAGTTGTGATCGATGACCCACGTGGCTACTCTCTCCTTCCAACTCCGACCTCTGCATTGCCCTCAATTCGCTATGGCATCTACCACCGATGCCCACGACGAGTTCAACCATCAGCTTGCAATAAAATTATCTAGAGCTCTTAATACCCTCAATCCGAACGACCTGCTTGCCCAAAGAGTGACGGACATTGCAAAAACCAACACTTTAGAAGGATTTACAAAAGGTGCGTTGATGACTCTTTGTGCTTGGCTGGTGGACTAACACTCGTTCGGACAGCCGCAAGCACCTTTGGCAAGTTTAAAGATTCATTTTTGGCAGAGCTCTATGCCGACATTTTGTCGCATGCGAAGCAGGAAGCCACAGGCGTTGTTCCACAGCCAGTTCCAGGCATAACTGTGCACGATAGCGATGTTTTGGAACCGGAGCCAGTTAGACAAGGTGGTCTCATGCAAAAGGATGTGGTGCGTAGTTATTTTTCTTGACAGTCTGCCTACTTAGCTCTTCGGACATTTTCAGCGGCATACATTCCGCCAACCAGCCAAACCTCTGGAACCGCCCACACCAAGAACTTCAATCTTAGGCCTCGACCGTCTTGCAAAAGAGAAACGGGCTGCTAATATTGGTAGTGATGATGGAAATAGGAAGAGGGCCAGGTATGACGACGAAGCTGTCTTCAAAGGTACGTCTGTCGGATTAGATATCATTATATGCTCACTATAATCCATTTTCAGTACCCAGTTTACCAGCGCGCAACTCTAATATAAGGCAGCGAGGCGAAGAAACTCCTTCTCATCCGGGTGGGTTGTCCGAAACTGGACGTCAGCGGTTGGAAGAATATCGAAGGAACAGGGAGAAGCAAAGAGGTTCGTTTGAATGCCCTTTCTTAGCTTAGTTTCATAATGTTGTCTTTCCAGAGGGTATCCCTGCACCACAAGGGCATCGTCCGAACGCACCAAAGGGCCTGGGTGATTTTCAGCGCCGGTCTAACAGGGACCGCGACCGGGGATGGAGCGGCAAGAGGGACTACGATGACAATCGTGACCGAAATCGAGACCGTGATAGACGCGACTGGGACTCCACACCGAAGTCTGTACGTGGTTCTGGAGACGCTCCTAGTGTCCGCGTTCCCAACGTCAGCTGGGAGTCTACACCACGCAATTATCGGGGGGATGACAGCTCGGGACGGGGTGGCAGCCGTAATAGACGGTGGGATGCTCCAACACCTAGGGTGGCTAGAGATGATAGTCCCGAAGGCGATGGCGCGCTGGGGCTTGATGCGCATGAATGGGAAGAGGAACAGGTTAGGCTGGATCGGGATTGGTACACAGGCGCGGAGGAAGGCGGAATCGCTGGCGACGAAGAACACAATCCTTTAGCTCAGTACGAGGATCTCAGCATGCTCAAACAGGCAGAAATTGCCACCAAGCAGGTGGTGAGTATAAATTTCTCTTATATCAGCACGACCTTTAATAATTTTGTGTTTCAGAAAAAAATATCTGCCAGACAAGCACAATATGTGAGAAACTTTAGCCATATATTTAGTGTCCCGTTTCTCAGTTTCTCACTCTTGCAGAATGCCGACAATGATCTTTGGGAAGCAAACCGAATGCTTACTTCTGGTGTCGCTACTCGTAGGACGGTTGACTTAGATTTTGAAGACGAGTCCGAATCCACCGTCCATGTCATGGTCCATGACCTCAAACCACCTTTCCTGGATGGCCGTACTGTGTTCACCAAGCAGCTTGATCCCATCAACCCTATCCGGGACCCTACGAGTGACATGGCCATATTTTCCAAGAAAGGTAGTGCATTGGTGAAGGAAAAGAGGGAGCAGGCGGAACGTGCTAAAGCCGCCGCAAAGTTGGCCGCCCTCGGTGGTACCTCTTTAGGAAACATCATGGGTGTGAAGGACGAGGAAGCTGAAGCTGAAGGTATGTCTTCATTCCTCTATTACTTTTATTCAGCTCGGAGTTGCACATTCACGTAGTTTTTATTTCACCTTTCCAGCTGAAGCAGAATGGCAAGAGAAGGAAAACAAAGGAGAGAAGGAGAACTACAAGGGCGATTCTAAGTTCGCGACACATCTGAAAGCTTCCTCCGGCGTTAGTTCCTTCGCCAAGTCAAGAACGCTCAAGGAACAACGAGAATATCTACCAGCTTTTGCTTGCCGCGAGGACCTAATGAAGATCCTACGAGAGAATCAAGGTTGGCATGTGTGACTGCTTTTTCTTATCATCGTCGTGCTGAGAACGTCGCACATAGTTGTTATCGTAGTGGGTGAAACTGGATCCGGAAAAACGACACAGCTGGCACAATTCTTGTATGAAGATGGTTACTGCACCCATGGCCTCGTTGGTTGCACTCAACCTCGGCGTGTCGCTGCAATGTCGGTCGCCAAGCGTGTCAGTGAGGAAATGGAGGTTAGTGGTTATCCAAACATTTCGGACATCAAACTCACAGCCCATCTCATGTAAGTGCAAACTGGGATCTACGGTTGGATACGCTATCCGTTTCGAAGATTGTACATCCGCCTCAACGAAGATAAAATGTACGGTCTTTTTTTCTAGAATATGGAGATTCACCTGACTTGACTTCTCGTAGATATGACAGATGGTGTCCTCCTCCGTGAATCTCTAAACGAAGGCGATCTTGACCGGTATAGCGTCATAATTCTCGATGAAGCACACGAACGGTCACTCAGCACTGATGTTTTAATGGGTCTTCTACGTAAAAGTCAGGCACTCAATATTTGTGTCCGAGGATATAACTAACTCCTTCTAGTCCTCTCACGTCGCAGGGACTTGAAACTTATCGTTACCTCTGCTACTATGAACGCTGACAAGGTGCGCTCCTTGGTGTCTTTGATGCATCATGTCATTTACATTCGTATCTAGTTCTCTACGTTCTATGGGAATGCGCCCACTTTTACCATCCCGGGCCGTACATTCCCCGTGGAGGTTTTCCATGCCAAATCTCCTTGTGAAGACTATGTCGACAGCACGGTCAAGCAAGTACTGCAGATACATCTCTCACTTCCACCTGGTGATATCTTGGTGTTCATGACTGGCCAAGAGGATATCGAGATTACCTGTCAAGTCGTGCAAGGTTTGTAGCATATCCTATATTCTTTGTACGAAGGTTGATCAGCGTACTCCAGAGCGGTTGGATCAACTGGATGACCCTGCACCTCTAGCAATTCTGCCTATATACTCTCAGATGCCTGCTGATCTCCAAGCGAAGATTTTTGAGGCCACTAGTGATGGGCGGCGCAAAGTCATCGTTGCTACCAACATTGCCGAGACGTCTCTGACAGGTCCGTCAAGTTCATATTAGTCCTATGTGAATGACTGCTTAAATTCCACCTAACAGTTGACGGCATTCTGTATGTTGTTGATGCTGGGTACTCCAAGCTCAAAGTATATAATCCCAAAGTTGGTATGGACGCTCTGCAGATAACACCTATCAGTCAAGCCAATGCAAATCAACGGACCGGTCGTGCTGGTCGTACGGGCAACGGGTTCGTATATCATCGCTCTGCTCCGTGCATCGCTAATCATATTGTAGCTTCTGCTATCGTTTATACACCGAAATGGCTTTCCGCAACGAGCTTTTTGAGAATACTATTCCTGAAATTCAGCGAACAAACTTGGCGAACACCGTTCTGCTATTAAAATCTCTGGGGGTTAAAAATCTCCTAGAATTTGATTTCATGGATCCGCCTCCTCAAGTCAGTATCTTATCTTTTCACCGTTTTTGATGACTATGTTAAACCTAATCCTAATTTCAGGCTAACATTTTGAACTCGATGTATCAACTATGGGTTCTCGGTGCTCTTGACAACGTTGGGGACCTGACACCTATCGGGCGGAAAATGTCAGAGTTTCCAATGGAGCCCTCCATGGCGAAAATGCTCATTGCATCTGTGGAGTACAAATGTTCAGCAGAGATGTTAACCATAGTGTCCATGCTGTCTGTTCCTAGCGTTTTCTATCGTCCTAAGGAGAGAATGGAGGAGGCCGATGCAGCCAGAGAGAAGTTCAACGTTCCAGAAAGTGATCACTTGACTCTACTAAATGTTTTCAACCAATGGAAGAGTCACGGGTAAATACTGCCGTTAATATTCTTTCAGGCCACGCCCGCTAATTGTCGCTCAATGACAGGTACCGAGACGATTGGGGAATGCGCCATTTCCTTCATCCAAAACTGCTACGCAAAGCTCGAGAAGTCCGAATACAGCTAGAGGACATTATGAAGTTCCAGAAGATGGAGCTGATATCGGCCGGAACAGACTTTGACATTGTTCGGTCAGTGATTTAAAGATGATCGAAGATTTTATTTCTGACTCCCGAATTAACAGGAAAGCGATAACGGCAGGTTACTTCCATCAAGCAGCAAGGGTGAAGGGAATTGGCGAATTCGTCAATATCCGTTCAGGTTTGCCCACGCACCTTCATCCTACAAGCGCACTATATGGACTTGGATGTAGGCCTTATTTATCTCGCCTTTACCTAGTGTGGCTGATAGATGTTCTTGACAGATACACCGACATACGTTATATATCACGAACTGATTTTGACATCGAAAGAGTACATGACCCAAGTAACATCCATCGACGCGTATTGGCTTGGTAAGCACGTCCAGTACCAGCGATTGCAATGGGGCTGATGAAAGGTCAATATAGCGGAATTGGGCTCCGTCTTTTACTCTGTCAAAGAGAAGAACTTCGACGAACGCGGTAATCGTAGGCAGGCTGACCGAGAATTCTCCAAGAGGGCCGAGTTGGAGACGGAGATGGCGAGGCAACGAGAAGAGTGAGTATTCCCATCCAATCCAACAATGTGAAGGGTACTTAAACTGCGACTTCAGGAGTGCCAAGAAGGCAGCAGAGGAGGCACTTGCCGTGCAGACTTCGAAAGGAAGTAGCGCAAAAATCATTGTCCCCGGTACGCCCCGACATTCTGGCATTGGTGCTGCGTCTCGTGTTATGCAAACCCCGAGGAGGAGAGTTGGGATATAGACTGTAGCATATCTCGGATGTATTCTAAGTTTTTATCATTATTGACGACTAGTTTTTGGCAAGTTGGGCAGTTGTTGACGGTTGTTGTGTGAGAGCATCGAAGGCAAAAGTTTGTGCGCGACTTGCGATTTGACCGCGTCTGGAATGGCCTTTCGTGTCGCTCGTTGCCTCTCTCGTCCAGTACATCGCTACCAGTCACGAATTGTTTCATCTCCCGGTTTGTGTCGCAGTTTTGCGGCATCAGCGTCCCCACCAGAGTCTGGAGGAGTGGGTGGACCCAAAGGAGGAGATAAACTGGCAGCCAGAAAGAAAGAGGAAGATGACGAACTAATCACAGAAGACCTCCTGGAGGATATTTTGGAAGACCCATACGATGGAGACGACACCGTGTCTGCGGGACACATGATGCTCCAGCAACAAAGAGAAACCCTTCACTACCTCCGTCTCATCGAGCACGAGATGCCCAAACTTGTCGGTGCGTCGTGCATGATATTTCGCTCCCTTTCATTTTTTTCTGATACCCTTACAGCCTACCGGAAACCATTCATTCCTCCCGACGTCGGCTACCCCGCTTGTAGTCAGGTCTCTCACCTACGGAGGAGAACCACATCCTGCTACGAACAAGCGTGTGGTGGTGGTAGCCGTGGACGACCTTCCGTTGAAAGACGAAGCGGCCATACACAGAATAAAGCTGCTTGCAGGACCAAGATGGGCACCCAGACCGCCGTCGGACGGTGGTTTCAGCAACCTCGATAATTGGGGTAACGGATACATCAAAATCTCTTGCGAGAACTTTCCAAAACCAGAGATGAACCTGTCTTGGGCCAGTGATACGCTGGACAGATTAATCCAGGAGGCCAATGTAGGCATCGCATTATGTCTTATCCCTGAAGGAACGTAACTGATATTTCTTAGCGTCCAGGAAAGAACAAGCTCGACGATGTGCCTCTCGACCTACGACATATATACGCTAGGGCCCGTAAGGCGAAAAAGGGAGAGCATCTACGAGGTCGTATATATGCCCGGCCAACTATCCACGATTTCCCGAAGGAATGGTTACCACCAACTGCCACTAGCGATAGCAATTGAATACCTAATAAGCACTTCATCGCCATTCCGAATTATGCCTTGGATACAAGACCGCCAGATCTGATCATGTCGAAGAAATCGTCCTTTTCAACTGCAGCTGGATATAACCGTCAGAGATACTTCAAACAAACAAGAAGGACGCGTCAAACCTTCTTTCCCTCTCCCAATGATGTTGTCTCGCTTTTTTCCCTTTGAACTTTTTGACTGGTCCACAGCCGGCGCAGGTAAGGATGGTTTGCCGCTGCCTCTTGCGGCCTTTTTCTCTTGCTGGACATTGTTTGCATCCGCCTGCGCTTGCTGTATGACATTAAACAATTTAACAACTGCGGTAACTTAGTACGTTGGATGAGGGGAATAGTCTGGACAGACGTACCACCTCGCTGAGCAACTTTGCGTAAAGCGCGCTCGCTTTCAGCACCCCAGCCACCATAGATATCTCTGATCCTTCCCTTATCCTCCTTTTCCTTCTTTTCCACCTGTAAAATTCTCTTTGCCTTGGATTCCAACTGTTCATCGTTCCGTTCTCCTCGCAACTGAGGGTTTTAATGACAAAGGAAGTGCTGACGGAGTGTCAGTGCCCAGCAGCGATTGCAGAGCAGATCCAAAGGTTGATGGTGCCGTCGCTCTGATTTTCCGTTTCTTCGTTTGGCGAGATTTCTGTGGCTTGAGATTTTGAATATCATCGGAATTTTCATCGGATGCACTGGCAAAATCGTCTGAGCCCGACTCATCAGCGAGCTCGTCGTCGCCGGATACGGCAGAGTTATCAGCATGCTCGTCGTCTGAGAGCCGTTGGCGTTTTCTAGGGAGCAAAGATGCCGACATGGTGGAAGGAAATTAAGTCACGTTGATTGATATTATTTCGGCTGGCTGCCCTGACCACCGCTGGTCACCCAAATACCATACGTATACCGTTACACAATCCAACTCTCAGCGCTGTCGTCGTCGAGCACGTCGCTCGTCAGGTCTGTGCTTGGTAGCTACCTTTGCTCGGCGTCGAGATACTCTTGGAGGTCGCTCAGATTGGTCCAGGCTCATCTACCGTCGCCCATCTAGCGTGTTACCATCTCTGCAACGCGTGCAATCGATGCAGTCCATGCCTTCATCATCGCTTCTGTCCCTCGACCTTTCTCCCTGAGCCTGACCTCCACCCACTGTATCCGTCGACTGCCTATATTGCCGTTCTCCTTTCATCACATTCCGGCCTCACCCCAGACCAGAAAGCAGAGCTCGTCGTACACTGTCTTGCTCGGTCGTGTATCTTCGGAGAGCTATCCGTCCTCCAGTACCTGTTGTCGGACCCTCAGGCGCAGAGCTATGTTGATTTGGGCATACAAGATGAAGATGGCCAGGGTCTAATCAGTCTAGCTATACACGGCTTTGGCGCCGAGTCAGAACGGGATGTAGAACGAGAGGAATGCGTCCGTCTACTCATTGCACAAGGTGCTGACATGAGTCCTGACAAAAGTAAATTCAATTCTGCTACAAATCTCGGTCATTTCTAATGTTATTTCAAGGTGGCTGGACACCGCTGCACCATGCAGGTCCTTCTCTCGCCTCCGACACTCGTATCCCACTTAATGACCCACGGCTGTTCACCTTTTGACGTTACGCGTCGCAATCTCACTCCCCTAGACATCATCACCGCCCATTCCATTATACCTGGAAGGGACGACGTTGCGTTGCTTCTGGAAGAAGCTATGCGCGGCGAGGGCTGGACAGGAGGGAAGATGGAGGAAAATAGACACTTGTTCGACGAGCGGGTCAAGCGTAAAGGCAAGCAGAAGCACGTCCAAGAGGACGTCGGAAGAATTCTTGGTCTTCATTCAAAGTGGTGGGCACGCGACTCGGATGATTCTTCATCAGACTCTGACGACGATGGTGATAAAGACATTGACAACGAGACGTTATTCGTGAGTTGCAATGTAGCTCGCGAAATCAAAGTCTTGACCCTTATGAAATGCACAGACGCCCCCCGTAGATTATTCTTCCATGCTCGTATTCTCTCCTCTAGCTTTGCCGCTAATTTTCGACTCCCTTATCACCAACTTCCAGCCCTCTTTCAGAGATTCAACGCCTGCAAACACGCTGTACATGCTGGCACGTTTTGCGTGTTTGACTTGTGATCATACTTGGCTCGAAGATTTAATTATCGGTGCCACAGATTGTATAGAAGAGACATTCTTCGTAAGTCGTCTTCTTTCTCTGATGTCACTTCACTCATTCTATTGCTCAGAATAAGCCCGAAGACTGTCACTTGTCTTGTCTTTTGGTTATACAACACGACTCTTTGGCTGCATCTTATGCAGTGTGACAATTCCATTAACGAAGCTTGCGAGATGCTGGGATCTTTCGAAATCATCGAAGAAGTCATCAACTCGGTGTTTGGTAAGAGCAAACCTATCTATGTATTTATTTCGTCTATTAAAGACACTCTAGTATTCATCATCCGATTTGCTGAGCGACGCGTAGACCAGTTGCTCGATTCCGCTCTACTCGACTACTCTTCTTTGGGTTCAGAATTTGATTCAATACAGTTTGAGTCGGAGTGGTCAGTCTTTCGTGCGCTTGGGATGAAAAAATCCCAACCTATCATGAATGTATCTGCGTCACGGAGTACGACTTCTTCTCCACCAAGTTCTAGTCCGCATCGTCCTTCTTCTCCGACGCCATACGGAACGATGTCGTCTTCAACGTCTAAAGGTGGCTTTTCATCATTGCGACAGAGCTTTGCTCGGGCTCGAAATCCAACATCGGACCACCCCTTTACAATCACTATTTCCAGATGCTCCTCCGCCACCCTCTCCCGCTGACCTTATTTCCTTTTTAACGGCTCTGCATACCTTGTTAACACTCTCCGATATCAATCCGGCATTAACAACACAGCTATGGTCGCAGGTGATGTATTGGACATCGTGTGCGCTCGTGTATGTTTCAGTGATTTTCGTCTAACATCTCTTTAGGTGAAATGTTCAATCGTATACTTACACGGAAGAAATATATCTGCAGGTAATGCAGTGTCGTATAGTGTGGACGCCAGTTTGACTTTGGTCACGTAGATCCAAAGCTGTTCAGATTGGTATGAATCTAAGCAGCATTGAAGAATGGGTTGGTCAGATGGACCTTCCTCGGGGAGTCCAAACCCATTTTACTCCTGTGAGGGAGCTTCTCAACTGGCTTCAGGTATGTCTGTATTTCCCATATTCTGTGCTCATTCTCACCTCTATATAGTGTCTGTCATCGATTACCGAATTCCCTAATCTTGTCGCGACTATTCAAACCATGAAGTGTCTCAATCCTCTCCAAGTGAGTTTTGGAGACAGTGTCTTTACGGCTAACTTTAACGGCTTCCTCAGATGAAGAGGGCTGTCCGTGACTACAAATATGAAGTAAACTGAAGGCCGGATGACGGACGAGTGTGTTCAATACCTTACACAGCTGCAGAAGGATTGGGAGAGACACCGAGTAAAGTTGGGTGTCGAGGCCCTGCGCAAAGAGGTGCTTCCCTTCGTCATGCTGCGGATAAACATGACACTGACACTGGGTTTTAGATGGGCGAGCGAGAACGGGATCGGGAACGCGAGGAAAGTCTTTCGTCGTCGCTCAATGATTCTATGGATCAGTCCATGCAATCAGTCTCCTTTTCCTCGGACTCTTCAGATTTGCCTCCGAACCAGAACATAGACGTGTTGTTTGAGGACGACATAACTGCGTCGTGGGAACCTCCCAAACCTCCACAAGTGTTAGGAGAGCTGCTGGACTCGCGACATATGCTTCCTCTGCTATTCCCCTCAAATCCCCTTATGTTGGCTGCGATATCGAGACCTCTATCCCTTCCAGATGACAGGTAAAAAGAAACGCTCGAGCTCAGTTCTCACTTCAGATTCCAGGGGCGACAGTTACGCTACTGTGGAAAGTCGCTGTACGTGGCGGGCTAGACATCGAAAGGTCAGACAAGTGGGGATAGGCACATTGAAATGGGTTGATGGGGTAAGGTCGGCTGCTCGTTGGGGTCGGTTAATACCTGACGACGAAGACATTGATTCGTCTGAGGAGGAGGGAGAGACAGATGTGAAAGGCCAGGTACATGCAGCACCGTTGACGCGCAAACCTTCCAGCAGAACGAAGGGAAGAGTGAGCCATGGAGGAGATACTACTCCGATAGATCGTTAATTAGTTAGTTAGAATTATTTAACACCCACTACCATACCAGCAAGATAAGTACGCATCCACTTGTGTACGGCATTGTACCACAGTTTATGTCGTGTGTGCTTCGAGCTTGGACTCCAAAATTTTTTTGGTGAAGTTACATAAAGCGGGTCGCCAAGCACAGGTTACAACATCGCGCTCGGTTGCACTGCCCCAGTTGACGCAGTACTGCTTCGAACTGCGCATCCTGTCTTAGTATAAAACAGCCACCTCCACCACCGCAACCACCACTCAACGTTTTCCTCATTTGCCAGCAGACCTCCGCAATGACTGAGGCAACCGGCGCCCATGTCCACTATGCAGATCAATCTCCTACAACGACTACTCCTGTGGTGGGTACCTCATCCTCGGCGCTGCATCGCAACGATACATTCATGTCCACGACGACGAGAAGAAATTCTGAAGGATACAAGGACGAGACGTTCGACCACACGAAATTGGACGAAAAAGAACAGCCAAATTTAGTCCGGGGTGTGAGCACGCGAAGCAAGGGATCGTACGCTGATTCGAAGCGCTACACATACGTCGACGAGGATTATAATCTCTATCGACATCCGCAGCAGGAAAGCCAGGATTCTCTTGTTCACAATGCAGCAGACATTGGGCGTTCAGGCAACTACCAAGACTTGGGTGAGCATCTTGTACCCTTGTACGCTCTCAGCTAACTTGTTACAAGAATACGCGGATCCTTATAATGCTGAAAGAGCAAAACCTGTAGCAGAGAAGGCCGGCCCGTTAGCGAGATTCCTGGGTGAAGGGCGATACCCAATAGAACAGAGAATAGAGGACAAGAAACGCGGCATCGGACGACAGAAATACCCCTTCCTTGGTGTGTCATTAATCATTCTCTATCTTCTTGAAGATAGTCATACAATATTGCAGTATGGCTCCTAACCCTCATAATGACCTGCACATTCATCTACGAACTCGTCGTGAACTGGAAGCAGCAAGGCACTCCCGTTTCTTTCCACGTATGTTCATTTTTCTTCTTTTATAAAAGCCTGAAATCGAGCGCGGAGCAGCCCACTGTGAACTACATGCTGGGCCCTTCTTCAGCAGCGATCATACATGTTGGCGCAAGGTTTCCACCTTGCATGAAATATGTTGACGGCGTTCCTCCTACACTTGAAATGGGTTGTAAGCATCATCTGTCCTTCGAATAGGTGTCGTTCATGAATACATACCTTCCCAAGGTATGAACAATACCGCTAATCCTGCCACCAGCTTGTGCACGATTGAGGACCTCTGCGGGTTTGGAGGTATGTTCAGTCTAATTTTTAAAATGTTCTGCAGCACTCAGATATGCTTAGGATTCCATGACAAAGATCCAAATCAGTGGTTCCGGTATGTTCTATCCTTTTTCCCTTAACGCCGCATTCCAATGACCTTCCTTTAGATTCATAACAGCAGTTTTCCTCCATGCTGGATTTGTACATATTCTGTTGAACATGTTTGCTCAGCTCACCCTTTCCGCTCAAGTGCGTGCAAGTGATTCTTGCTAATATATTACACCTGACATAAAAGTTCAGATTGAAAGGGAAATGGGAACTGGCGGCTTTTTCTTCACTTATATGAGCTCAGGCATCTTTGGGTATGAAGATTGTAGAGCAAATCGGGAACCAGCTGATATGTTCTTACCTAGTAATATATTAGGAGGCAATTTTGCCCTCGTTGGAATACCCTCATTAGGCGCTAGCGGAGCAATTTTTGGCACAGTTGCGGTGAGCCACAGATTAGCGATTAACACTCAGCTGTGCTGATTGTATTCTTTTAGGTGACATGGGTTGATTTGTTTGCCCACTGGAAATATCAATATAGACCAGTCAGGAAGGTGGGTAGAGACAATGGTCGCCCGATAAATTATCTCGCTGACGGATAGTTTAGCTCATATTCATGACCATTGAATTGCTTATTGGTATTGCTATTGGATTCATTCCTTGTACGTCCAATAATGTCAAATGATGTCCAGTTACTCACTTCTAAACGCTAGATGTCGATAACTTTGGTGGGGATTGAATTAACTCGGTCAGGGTTATGACTGAAATCGAATATAGCTCACCTCGGCGGATTTTTGATGGGACTGCTGGTCGGAACCACATTCTATCCTGTCATAAGTGTCACTAAGCGCCATAAACTGATAATGTGGACTTTCCGTATTATCGCTATTCCAATAGCGATTATTCTCTTCGTGGTTCTAACGAGGAACTTTTACAAATCGGATCCTTATGCTGGTGAGTGTTCTCTTTCAAGTGCTAGACGTTCATCACTGAGTTCAACCAAGCGTGCTCCTGGTGCCGCTACCTTTCTTGTTGGCCTACATCAGCAAATGATCACTGCAAGGGGTATGTTTCAGTTGACTTCTTTTCCGCACCGAATTCTGACGATCTGTTTTTCTCTCCTTTCAGAACTGGTAAAGTGTTTATAAGTGTGTATTCGGATTAACGTTGATTTTTGTTTCTAGGCATTGTCACAACTAGTACTAATTCCACTAGCATATGAAGACGGTTTTAGTAGTACTGTAAATACCAATACCATGGTCCTGCACATACCTTTGACACTATTAAATCAAGCGGACAAATCTCCTGTATGCACGTCGAATTTACGTAAGATCTGGAATTAAATAATTCTTGACTTCTGACCACCGTCTGCCATCTGCCTGCAATATTCTGTCCACTGCTGTCACTAGAAACAGCGTCGTTCTGTAATATTCGGCATCACGTTGAATGTCTTGATTTTCCTCTTTCACCCCCGTCGGCTTTACATTTCGAATGCCGTATTCAACTTCTCTAAATCCATCATGGCCCAACTACGTGGGAGTCATCGGAACGTTGCTTGCTGTCGTTTTGGGTGTTGGTAGATATGCGCTACTTGGTGAGATTTCTTCACCGTTGTGATTCCTGAGTACAGCATTCATGTTGTAGACTGGTGGGACCCTACGCATTGCCAGGCCTTGCTCAATAGCGGAACTTGGTTAGATCAGAAAACATGGCAACCTGACGGTGCGCAGGCAACACATTCAAAAAAAGGAGCGGAATAGTAACCTTTATCTTCAGGATGCATGCTACATATGTATACCGCCCAGGACGTCGGTACTTGCGCCCGTTTGCGAGAATTTGCCTTCATCGGAGATTCCGTAACGCGCACCCTTTTTTTCCAGTTCGCAAATATCGTCGATCCGTCACTGCCTACGGGTCCGCCAGACGACGACCAGAAGCACGCGGACTACAACTTCAAGGCGGCAAAGTCCAGTATCACCGTGTCCTTCCATTGGGATCCTTACCTGAACAGTTCCCGGACTCTCAATATCATTTCCGCCGACGTATCTCTGTCACGGAGTTTTCAGCGGCCTGCTCTTCTTGTCCTGGGCTCTGGCCTTTGGAATTTGCGGTACGCTGATACCACGGGGGGTATACCCTCGTGGGAGGCCAACATGGAACGCGTCCTGGATGCCATAAGTCATGGTAAATCAAAGCCAGCAGACGAAGTCGTGATCCTTCCCGTTGAGGAGGTGGTGCCTTCGAAACTTTCTCGCGAGCGTGGACGAACAATACGCCTCGCGGAGATAGATGCCATGAACTCAGATCTTTTCCATCGCATAAACCAACCATCCCCAGAATACGCCCATCTGCCAGGAAGAATGCTTCCTTTCATGCCTGTCTCGCTTCCGCTTGTATTCAACAGTGTTCTGGATCCTGCACAGACTCAGGATGGTCTGCATTTTTCCCCAGCCACGGTCAAGCAGCAAGCCAATATACTCCTCAATCTCCGTTGCAATGATGCATTACCCAAGCGTGTTCCTTTTGATAAAACGTGTTGTCGAAGATACCCATGGCCAGTGCCGATGCATTTTGTCGTTCTTTTTGCGGCGATGTCGTGGGGTCCATTGGCTGTGTTTTTCTCTCAGCCACCGGGTATGCAGAGTCGCCTTTAGCTTCGAAATCTTGGCGTTGATGTACCCTCTTTCTAGGCAGTCGATTAGCGCGCGTACCTGTTGTGAAAGGCGAACAATTGCCTCTCCTTGTATTCAGTGCTGTTGCCGCGCTCATATACGGTGCAGACCGAACGGGGCTATGGTTGAAAGAGCAGAAGTCCTATAATCCATGGATATTCGGCTTTTTGAGTCTCTGCAGCCTTGCGATCGGATTGTTGACCGTTAAACGAGCCGACAAGGACTTAGGGTTTCTCAATCGCGACCAAACAGATGAATGGAAAGGGTGGATGCAAAGTAAGCCACTAAGTCGCTCTTTGACTATCATTTTAACATGCTATTCAGTCGCCATATTGATCTACCATTACCTTGGGGCATCGAAAGTGTCTGGAATATACAACCCTATCCGTGTACTTGTTGCTTCATACTTGTTCATGACGGGCTACGGCCACACGACATATTATATTCGAAAGGCCGACTTCGGCTTCCTTCGAGTTGCCCAGGTTATTGCCCTCTATTTTCTTTCCATGGTTTCGTTGACAAACATATTCGATGCCCTTTATAGGTCATGATCCGCTTGAACATGCTGACGCTTGTTCTAGCATACACGATGGATGCCGACTACCTATTCTACTACTTCGCGCCTCTGGTTTCTATGTGGTTTATCATCATTTATGCGACTCTGGCCGTCGCCTCTCAATTCAATGACCGGACCCCAATTCTTGTCGGCAAACTTGTACTATCGGCTGCGATTGTTACCTGGTTCATGAAACAGAATTGGTTGTTAGACCGTCTTTTCCAGTTACTTGATCAGGTATTCGGTATACGGTGGTCAGCAAGGGAGTGGGCGTTCCGCGTAAACCTCGACCTCTGGATCGTGTATGTTGGAATGTTCACAGCCATTGGGGTCATGAAAGCTCGCGAATACCGATTAACCGAACACCCTCGCTGGCCACTTGCAGTCAAGGCGACTATCGTACTCGCGATGTTTGTGATGTTCTGGTATTTCGCATTTGAACTGACCCAAGAGTCCAAGTTCACATACAACACATGGCATCCCTACGTGTCGTTCCTTCCCGTCCTATCCTTCGTGGTGCTACGAAATTGCAGCGTTGTGCTCCGGTCCGCTTCCTCGCGCGCATTCGCCTTCATCGGAAAATGCTCGCTCGAAACGTTCATCATCCAGTATCATTTTTGGCTAGCCGGCGATACGAAGGGTGTTTTACTTGTCATACCAGGGACAAGATGGCGGCCCATCAACTTCGTTGTAACAACATTCCTGTTCATCTTCGTGTCGCATTGGTTCGCTAAAGCCACAGGGGAGATTACTGCGTGGATATGTAACGATCAACTGAAGACGCTACCAGCCCCGGCGACGTCGCACCATCACCCCACACCTTCTGTGTCTCGTCAAACTGAGGCACCCCCCAATGGTGGTCAGGATGTACCCCTCATGCCAATACACACAGATCAGGCGAATAAGACCGGTACAATACCACAGCCGCCGAGGTGGATAGATCGGCTCGTTGATGGCTCACCCCAACCCTCTCGTAGATTCGAGGACTGGAAGTCGGCTGCCCGAGGTATCAAGGCGAGGACGGCCTCGATACTCATTCTTATGTGGTTGACAAACATTTTGTGGACGCGCACTTGAGAAAAAACTCTATTACACATGCAATACACCAGTCCTTACTGCCACACCTAGTATATATACCTCGGATGGCACCATATCTATATCCTCGTAATACACCGACATGACTAGAGAGAAAGTTGGTCGTCAGGAAGAGTTCATGGATTGGCAAAAAAGGTGAATCATTTGGTTGAAGACATTGTACTACTGGTTTGTGTCGTCACGAATGTCGGACAGTGATACTAATCCTAGGCAACATCAAGGAAGAAAGATACACACCTAATAGTCATGATTGATAGACAAATCGATCTGGAGAAAAAGAGAAAGTCAGAATGAGGCTCAAGAAAAAAAAGCAATTGAGATCAGTATTAGCATGGTATCTCATCCACGCTCGTCCGTTAGACGAGATCAGGGCTTGACTTCTATTTGTTCTATCATGTCAAAAGAATGGGAGAATACTCACAAGCTGGTAGTCTTGAGAATCATCACAGACCTGGAGGGAAAGTGTGTGAGCGAAATTCGGAGCGTGGAAAGGATGCGAATCAGAAATTTGGGTATATGAAAACAGTTCATAAGCCTTGGCTTCGAAGTAGCGATTCATTGGTCTCGTCCTACGATGAAAAGAAAGTGGTCCATACCTTGCATGGATGTACGCGTCAAAGAATGGATAAAGACGACGAAAATTTTTATTCTGAACATTGAGGGCCGGCCTCGGGACCGACGTGACGCTCACGTGACTGTCACAAGCGTACCACGGCTTACACGGCTTGACTTGAAGGGCCCTGATCTTGGACCACGACTTGGCTTTCTTTCCTTCAAAGGCCCTGGCCTTTTCTCTGCATCCACCATGGCAAATGTTCTCCAATCACCCATCGGCTTCCAACCCAGACCAGTCAATCACGCCCCCTCTCCCTTTGGTTTCGGATTTGGTTTGAGTTCACCATCTTCCGCCATGTTCTCACCTGGCTGGCAGCAGGCAGCGCCCACGGCCAGCCAGTCTTCCCCATTCCAAAATCACAGTTCAAATCATCCGCAGCCAGTGCCACTTCGCTCGGCAAAGAGGAGGCATGAGCCGGAGGAGGCGTCGGACGAGTCGATGGACCAGAGCCCTGGACCTGAACGGAGGATAAAACGTGCTCCTCCAAAGAGGGCACGGGTTGTGCCAGCTGAGGCACCAAAAGATGAGAAGGATGCAAAGGAAAACAAGGCGCCAGGCCAGGATGATAATGATGTCGACCTTGGTGTCTTATTAGGTCGGTCAACTACATTTGAAATCGGTGAATATTTATTCACTTTCTTTTACAGCTAGCCTTCCTCCTCAATCCCTTCTTCCTCTTCTGAACTCCCTTATCAAAGCCCAGCCGACACTCAAATCAATCATCCTCCCGCTCATTCCTCGTCCAACTGTTCAGGTTGCCCTCAATGCTCTATCCGATTCCGCCAAAAAGCTCAAAGATGCATATCCATACTCCAATGGATCGTCATTCGGCGCCGGATCCTCGAACAATAAGGTCAGCGTATTTGGAGGCAGCGGAGCTACTTTTGGCAAGTCTGTATTCGGGCATAGTCAGCATGGTCAAGGTCCGACAAGCTTTGTACCATCAAGCGGCGGCGGTATGCGTGATGACTATATCGTCTCCCGATTGCGCCCCCACATTACAGAATTTGCCGCCGCTTGCATGTCTTATTGGCCCTATTTCTCATATGCCACGGAGTCCTAATGCAACAACATTGCGAGCCCTACATAAGGACAAGTCACAGCCAGCCGAGACATTCTTGTTTCTCTCCGCCCTCACTACCCATCTCTTGTCGCAGCCACCCCTGGCGCTGGCGTCGCTGGTTCCTCTACTCCTGGACCGACTGATAAAGGAGTGGAATGCATGGGTGGACAGGGTGGATGCTATTGTGAATCGAGAAGGGGGAATGTTCGGTAGTGAGACTGTGTCGACTTGGGCACGAAGCTTAGACGACTTTGCCGGCAGCAAGGACGAACGGTGTGCAGCAGCCATGCGGTTGGTACGGGACACATGGGTGGCCAAGGTTGGATGGTTGGTTGGTAGAACGATGCAGCATGCCATGGAGACGTAATTTACGATGGATGACCTTTCCTTGATTTTATCACTGCTTCACTGTATACCTTTCTCATTCATAGTCACTTATAGCATACGTACTTACGAACGAAACACACACATTACACCGGGTCCGATAAATCCGAATTATTAGTTGTCCGTGCTTGCCAACAGCTTCCCAAAAAAGTTTGTCGCGTCGACATCCACCAAGTTTGCCTCTGCTCTTAGGTTCCCATGCATGCAATACGCAGCATGGGTTCCTCGTCGTTCCGCTGTCCAAGTGACCGGGAATGTCGTTGGTATTCCTTTTCTATCGATGCTGCAGATTGCAGCAGGACAGGCTTGGGCGCGTCACTCTTCCTCGATTCCCCGACGTGCTCCGGATTCGAAGAAATCCCAATCAAAAAAACGCCCGTTTTCTGGCGCCAAGGCCTCCTCGTCGGGTGTACAGTACGTTTTCTTGCTTTATTTAGGTGTCCAGGCGTATTTATCTTTTGCTAGAAATTATAACTCTGGTGTCGCCTCTCTGACATCTAGATCTCGGCAGTATGAACGGCCAAGTAAACGGCCAATTCCCCGCTTTCCCAAGGAATTCATTCCGAAATATTCAGTCTCGTATATGAGTCCTGAGCATGTGTCTGAACACGACAGTACACTTGAGCCTGGTCGTGCCCTACCTATTCTTCCTGGTGCAACCGAAAACGAGACTGACCCACCGTGGTATGACCTGGACATGTCACTGTACTCTACGATTGTTTCTAGAGACAACCTATCGACACCTGTTCGCCGTCTCCCACCGTCCTCCACCCGGAAGGCGCTGTTGAACAACCTTATACACCTGGCGCAAAGGCGACCTAGCCCAGGTCTTCCTGCCCTCATCGACTACCATGCCCTGCACAGAGGGGTCCACTCAACACGGTCCTATAACCTCCTCATCGATCTCTCCATCCGCCATAAATCATTCGGCATGGTAGCATCACTGCTGCGATCCATGAGTGCCGAAGGCATCGACCACAACCACATTACCAAGAAGCTGCTCTTGCGCTGGTTGATATATACTGACCGACGAGCAGAGGCTTGGCGACTATTGGAGGAAATCACAGCCTCATCGGGGTCCGCTCCCGTGCCCGTGGACTACTGGCTGGAGTTTTTCCATTCTTCCCGTCACACTCCCCTCTCCAACACCGAGTTTCTACATTTGATGAAAATCAGTCCAGTTAAGTTCACCGAAACGACGACGCCGAGGGTGATGTCCGTCGTGATACGGGCCATCCTCCGTCTGGGAAGGCCTTCGTACGCTCTCAAGCTTGTGACGACTTACCTGAGCGCTATGCCCAGGAAAGTCAACGCAGTACTCGCGCGTCAGAACCTGAAGCTCGTCAACCTGGTCGTCTGCTACGGGTTAACGGGGAAAGGCATAACGAGATTTTTCCAGAGCCGACAAACATTACAATCACTCTTGGCCCTCCATCCGACTCTTCGCCCCACGCCGGCCACATTACTGATCCTTCTTAGCCAGCTCTCGCGGTGTAAACGTGCCGGGAGCATGGCGTCCCGACTGGTGGAGGAATTCAAGGACCGTTGGGGCTGTGAGATCGAGAATGCCGAGGTTAGACAGAAGGTTGCTAGTCTGGCGCTCAAGGACGTCCGGTTACGCGGGATTTCTCCGAAGATCTTACACACCATCGAAGAATCCGCGTCGTCTGCCTCGCAGAGTGGCGGCTGTGGGGTTACCGGATTTCGATATGTGCCCCATTTTTGGTCGGTCTCAGGTGTCGAGGAACGAAGGCGGTGGAGACGACTGCACCGTCTTTACCGGCGACGCACGAGGGGACAAGGCGCCACAGGGAGACGGGTTTCCAAACGGAGTCGGGAAGGTGAGTGGCGAAGAGACTGGTATTTTCATTCGAGTTTAAATCATAACTTACAGCTCGATAACGGCCTGAGCGGGAAAGATGCTAGTCAGTAAAGCGCCCAGTTGCGCTGCGGAGCTGGCTGCATGGAAAGGATTGGAACATTCAAAGGGGGTGGCACTTTCGAGAGTCAGGTGCAACGATGGTGCCAAAGGAAAAGTAAGGTTTGTCAAGCGTACAGACTATAGGACGTACGAAGTTTGAGCGATTCTGGGTGGCGGTTGTGACGATCGAGCGCTGGGGTTTTGGGCTAGTATTTACCTACACGCCTTGGGGCAAACTTTAGGCGTCGAATCGGCGGTGATAAATTCAGACACATACGCTCTGTACTTTGAAGTAAGGAATTGTTTCCGAAGGTGGAGTCGCATGGATTATAAGTCAACGATTAAATAATAACGGCGTTCATTTCTGCAACTGCAATGGAATGTAGGTAATCGGCGAAGAGATTAAATGTGTTGACTGCCACGTGACGCTAGTAAAATCAACTGGCGATATTGTCTGGTCACCATACAGTCAAAATGGCATAGCGTTGGTTATCGACCACGATGCACGATGTTCTTCCCTGCGGTTGCGCGACGTCTCCAGGAATGATGAGTATCATTCCGATTGAACGCTAGCTCGTTGGATGCCGACAATTCGGAAAGAAGGCCATGATCGACGAGCGTTATGAAGACCGGCGGGGAATTCGTACAGAGGGACGCGTCAGACAGACAGATCTGTGGGCAGCATCGTCGACTCAGTAACATATATTCAACCAGGTGTCGATTGTCAACAACGAAAGAATTCGAAAGAAGGACGAAGTCGATCTGCGTCCGTCAGGCGTCACACTCACCCAGTCCCCGTTCCTTTCGTGATCCCGTTCCCAAAATGGGCTGATCCGTTTTGGCCAGTATCTGCTCGGCGTAGCCCCCCTCGCTTGGATAAACACTATAGGCGCAAAATGAGTCGTCGAGAAAAAGATTTCAAACGGATCTGGACCTCGACAGAGTCCGATCGCGAACGAGATCTGAGATGCAACAGCGAAGGAATATGGTTGCCAAAAGTCGTGTTCCTCATCATCGCTTCGCGGCTTGTTCGCACGGTTTCTACGGATGCAATTTGAATGACGAATGGTGCTGCTGGACCTGCTGGTCATCGTGGACATACTGTACATAGTGCACAAGATGTCACACTGCAGTCAACGCGTCCGAGACGAACAACGGCGATAGTATGTCCGAATATCTGGGGCTGTCATGATACGTATGACCTATTTTTTTCCACAGACGCGGACGCGTAATTATTCATTCACTTAATATCCTGTTTTTCAAATAGGCAAACATCCGAATGCGCTTAAAGGCTGCGACTCTTGCTCTCCCATGTTTTGTCCATTTTCGCCCCACTGCATCCTCCTGCCATGTCTTCCAAGCACATATACGGTATTTCCTGCATCAATGTCGGTGTTGGTCCAGGTGGGACCACCTCCATGCTCGCGTATGTTCTCGTCACCTCCTCATGTCACCCGCTGTCATCATCTCACCTTTTTAATATACAGCCGGATCGTACGTCGCTCTGTTATCTCTGCCGTCCTGTCCGTTCCCAACGTATCTCCCCAAGGCCATTGTCGACTACCAAGGCCAGGTCGTTCTCGACACGTATGTGGCCCCGACAATGCGAGTAAGTAGTTCCCCGCTCGGACGGTTCGATCGCGTTAACGCGTTCCGTCGCTAGATCACCGAGTACCGTACTACGACCACCGGCATTGAAGCCGCCCATCTGTCTTCAAGTCCGTCGTCTGTCAGGGCCCGTTAGCACTTGCTTACCTGTTTGCAGAGAACGCCATGCCATTCAACAACGTCCAGCAGCTCGTCGCTAGCATAATCAAAGGCCATGTGCTGGTCGGACACAGTATCTGGAATGATCTCTCAGGTACCCATCTCCTCGTGCCACATAGCTTAGCGTACTGATCTATGCAGTATTGGGTATACCGCACCCCGCAGTGGATACCCGCGACGTAGCTCTCTACCAGGTACAGTAACCGCTGCTCCCGAGATAAAACATTCAACGGTCTCTTTTTCCATTGGACAGCCCTTTAGAAACACGCTGCGGTCTCCAAACCACATAATCGGCCTTCAAACTCTTTCGTGGCAATTGATGCGACGGCGATGCCAGGAAGGCCATCTTAATCCTGTACGTCTTCATTCCACGTGCCGATCTTCCGAGCCATTCATTTCTCCCAAAGCTGGAGAACGCCAGGGCTGCTCTTGATCTTTACCGTACTCATGCCCAAGGCTGGGAGGATGCAGTCACCAGTGGCAACTGGCCCTGTGCGCTCCCGCCAAGCACATTTTCGCGTTGTTATCTCTAGATATTACAGGCTAGTATCGCCTCGCCGCTCTTGATTGATTCGGAATCCTTTCCCTACCTCTAATATCGCCGCATTATTGTACTTGTGTTTTAAGTTGTCGTATCTTACCCTTCTCCTAATACACTTCTAATGTTCTGTGATCGATCTGCATGTTCTTCCTTCTGGTAATTTTAGAATTGACTATGTTTAGCCTAGCCATGGTGACCAATTTTAATGGAGAAGCGGATTAACGTTGGACAGGGTCACTTTCTATAAAGGCACCGAAAACACTTCTTAATGCGTGTGAAGGCATAAAATCGGAAGATTGACTGAGCTGGGATTACAAGTCTCGAACTGCGGGAGATTTTCCAGAGATTCCAGAGATTCTACTTGTTTCAAAATATTGATGCGCCCCACGGCTATTGCCTTGTCTAAACATCAGGGTGAGTGAGAAAACTGATGGTGAGCCATGTCGAGATCGTACTTTCTCCGCTCCGAATGCCCGAAGTAATGACTCATATACGAAGAGGGCACTAGCGTTGACGGGAAAAGATCTCAGGAGACATGGTCCAAGACCACGGAAAAAGCCCCGGTATCCTTCCGTGGCTAAGATATTCTTTGTAACAAACAAAAATGATGGTCTTTTCATCCCGACATCGGAAGCCGTGGGGTAAGGCTTAGGATAAGGATACGCCATCATACGACTTCACCGGTGATTAGCTTGCTTCTTGAAACAATAAACCGGAAATTTACTTTTTAACGTTATCCGCGGGGATGGCCATGATCCAGAACGCGAATGAGCTGAAGCCGCCAGCCAAAAAGTTCGCAGGACCTGTTGCTATCTGTTCTCGAGTATACTCAGGGATGTAAACTCTTTATGAACGTAGGAAAAGCATTACTTCATAGGCTGTGCCCTGCAGCTTGGCAAAACCTCGCATGAATGTCTGAGGTGGTATATTTGTTGCGGCTGGGGTGTAAGGCAAGATGACTAGAGTTACTTACCTCAAAAGATAGGAATAACCAACAAAAGTTAGTCCGACAAACGACAGTCCCTGTGAACCCACTGTACAAGCCAAAGATTCCTTGAGTACGGACGATCTTCCGGGCGCAATCTATAGTTCCTCTAAATTGACGGTCCGAAGGGTTTCTTTGCATTTGAAGTTGTAATTTCACTGCGGAGAGCAAAGCGTCGACATGATCAATCAGCGCTTAACGCCAAGATACGGGGAATATACCTTTTAAAAGCTCCATCGGGGTGGCAAGGACCGTACTGAAGGATTCAAGGTCAGCCAAGGATTACGACAACACTCGGACGATAACCAAACCTGGTCCAGCCCGCGAGAAGACCGGCCAATCCATGTGCGGTAATTGTTAGGCGGGGAAGTTGCGTCGCGGGATTGAGCTCAGTCATACCGTTTCGAAAAAGAAACAAACGGTAATTATGGAGAGAACCCAAGAGCACCGAATCGATAGCAGCCCACATCACCGCCGGTGGAGTTGCACCTTTGTAAATTGCGAGGATGCCCTTGATAAAAAAAAAGCACAACTGTAACGCCGGAGAGTCTAGTCCAGAAGGCTCTCATAATACCTCATTTCTGATTGTTTGACGAAAGACATCAAAGGCCCCATGGTATGTTCCAGGCGCAGAACATTGCAATCGCGTTTTGACGGTATCAAACCTGAGGACCCTTGAGTTTTGAGCATTCAATTAGCGGATCTAACTATCCGCAATGGGTTGTCAAAAAGTTATGAAATAAGTGGGGTATCAAGAAAAAACTTACCAACTGACCCATGTCCCACAGCAACCTTGTTGAAGAAATCTGACATGAGACCAAATCTCTGAGATGAACTGAGATACCGCAGTTACCTTGGTTAAACCTGCAAATTTCTGGTCAGCTAGGTCTAGGCATGATACGCAACAAGAATCTGAGCCCAACCGCTTCCGATGCCGGCAAATGCTCCCACGAATCTTATGTGACTGCTCTGAGATGCATTTTCTGTCATGCTCAGAGATCAAGCACAACATTCAATTGCCGGCCGTGACAAATGCGGAATCTACCCGGTGTCCACCAAGGTTGCCGAAGGGTAACGTGGAGGCTCTCACCATCGTGCACCCATGGACGGAAGAGAACAGGACGACGCCCGAGCCAGCCGGGACCATGTGGAGACAGACGAAAGGCAATGCAGGATATGCTTGGACGGCGCCGATGCAGAACGGGAGCTGGGGCGTCTCATCCGACCGTGTCTCTGCAAAGGCTCGATTAGCGTGAGTTTTCCCGTCGTTTCCATGCCAAGTCGTTGCTGAGCTCGCTGTATGCGCAGTATGTTCACATAAAGTGTCTGCAGCGCTGGAGGAACAGCTCGACGGCGCAGAGTGCGTTCTTCTCATGCCCCCAGTGCCATTACAAGTATCGGTTCTCGCGTACTCGTGTCGTCGGCATTGCGACGAACCCAGGCAAGTCGCGATATCCTTGAGGGGTAACGGGCGTCTCTCAACGTCTTCTGCCAGTGGTACTTGGGGCCATCTCTAGCCTTCTCTTCACAATCCTTGCGTTCATATCCTCTTCCGTAACGACCTACCTCATGTCCTTTTTTCAGGAGCCCACCATCTACTATTCCTCATCATTCTTCTACGTGTCACCTTTTGAAGTCCTCCGTGATCTCGTTCGCGCCGCTCTCCGTATCATTCAGGACGAAGATCTCGTCGCTGTTTTTGACGAGGCCTTGCCCAGAAGCCGGGGCGGCGAAATGACGATGGACGGTGCTACGAGAGAACCGTCAGCCCCGGGTGTGTTGAGAAACGTGTTACAGCGCTTTCTGCTTGGTCTGCCGTTAATTGGAGCGGGCTCGTTGATACACATGTTTTTGTCCCTTCCCTTCCTTGGTCCACTCCACTGGCTCGCCCGCTATCGGGGTAATCGAAGGAGGAACAACAACTCCCGAGATATAACAGCGCTGATCATTATCGCTCTCATTATTGTAGGCGCCGCTCGGTTAGTCTCTATTTCTTCGTTTCCGCACCTCGACAGCTGATCGCATCTATATAGCGCTTTGTACAAAGTTTACCAATTGACCCAGAAAGTCACGAAGCGGCTACTTTTACGTGCTGAAGATGCAATACTTGAAGTCAACTGATGTGCAGGAAAGCTCTAATAATGTATATAGATGTACTAAAAAGTGACAACGACGTATCAGTATCACTAAATCACGGCTCTTCACCAATTCTGTCTGAGCAATCGTTTAGCGTTCTCATATGTACTTTTGGTGTCTTTCCTGTCAACATTCAACTCCTTCAGGTATTGGTCAACGGCGGCGTCTACGCGTCCAACGGGGACCTCTCCCCGTCCAATTGACGAATTAGGTCGTCGAGCCTCTTCCAGCCAATCGACCAGCAACACAGCAATGTCAGAGGATATCGCTTGGACGTTTGCTTGGGAGTTGAATGGGGGTATCTGTGTCGATTTAGAACAAGTCCAAATTGAGAGAAAGAACACTTACATGAGACTCATACATCCCGTTCAGTACCTCCCATATTTCGATGAACGGCACACCGCATTGAACCAATACTCGAGGTGCCCAACCATACGGGAGGACACCCTTTCGTTCCAAGGAGAATCGCACGAGGAGGTCTGTCAAGAGTCCTACACGGAGAAATGAGCATATAGAAATCCAACTTGACTACGACACTTACGAAGAGGGAATGCGCTTTCCGAGGGAAAGAAACGACGTCCCAACTTTACGACTTTGGCCATAACCTTGTCGCCTTGGGTTTTTTCATCCTCAAATTCTTGTGTTACTTTACAAATGCTTTCAGCCAAAGGAGCACATGATTCGATGACAACAACGCACTTTCGTCGAAAATCTGCGTCCATATCGGCCGTACGATGCTCTCGTCGCGATGTTCTGAGACATGTATACAAAGCAGTTTGAAGTCAGCGAGGTCGAATGGTACTGCGTAGTCTTGATACAGCTTGCGTAAAGATGAGTCAAACGATATCCGCGAAAACATTAGAAAAACATACCTCAGATATCGTAAAAAGACGCTGATCGAGCTGCTTAATTCGGTTTCCCACCTCCACTGCATCCCCAATATGCGGGTATAGAAAATTGTAGATATCTAGCTGTACCTGGGCGACGTCCAGTCGCTCCTCGAGATCGGTCAGGAACGCAATGGCAGTCTCATGACGTCCTCCCGAAGAAACGGGATGTGACTTGGCATTGCCAGCAGCAAGTGTCAAGCATTCCAGTCTGTCGGTCAGATGGAGATCGAAGCTAATGTATAATGAACAAAACGGACAGTAAGGGGTCGTTCAAGTGGATGACTGACTCGGTCGATTCGGCGAGCGCATTGAGCACTTCTGCGGCACGTAGTGGTTGACCGTCTTTGACGTAATATTGCCACAGAAGCTGGTACTTCTTGACAGTTGCTGGCTCCCGTCTTAGATGGGATTCAAGGAAGGTAGGCCTGATCTAAGCGGATGGTGAGTAAGGAAATTAGAAGTCTTGACTTACAACGACTGACCTCTAGCAGATCGTCCGCCAGACCGCGATCTATTAGCCAATCATACAACGTCGAGTGGAACATTTCGTCTTGACTGGCAAAGGCATATTCGTATGCATGGCTTCTTACTGTGTCCTGATCGTCGCGGGAAAGCGAGCTGGCAGCTTGAGAGCTTCCTTCGAAGACGTTTAAGGAATCCAAGACGAGTTCATAGCAGTGGAGCCGCCGTTCGTAGAATTCTCTGCGCACGTCGTTCGCGGGCATACCGGCTGCCCAATATTCCAATCCGATATTCTCCGCATCAAAGACGCTTGCACACACGAGTGGAAGGTCAACAGCTCCTGAGATTATTATAGCAAGATTGTCCAAAAATATATAGACGGGCAGGCATACCTTTCGCGTATGTCAATTGCTGGAAATCGCCGCAAATTTCTCGCAATTTCTGAAGGTCCAAGATACGAGCGCCTTTGATGTATAACCTATATGGTCTGATTGAAATCTAAAGGTAAAAGAGCAGGACCCCAAACATACCGTAGTGATTCCGACAGCCAGTTGTCCTTCTCTGCCGGGTTCTTGGTTTCAACAGCTTTCCGGATGTTTTCCTTCGCCTAATAGAAGCGTTAGCAAATGAGAGACGCACCGAAAGCCACAATCACCTTATACAGCATAACGTCGTCGGAGCTGCAGAACGAGCCGCATCTTTGTTGCAGGACCTCGCTTATAGTATCCACCTAAGTATGTATCAGCTTCGCAAGTGGGAAACAACCTCTGCTAATACTCACGCTCAGTTGTTGCCCGATTTGCTGATCGATGACAACGTTAACTAAAGCTCTTGAAACTGTCATTCCGTTTTGTGTGGTGATCAGGTCTTCGAATGTTAGCGATTTGAACAGGTTCTGTACATCGGCTTCGCATCTAGTGCAACTCAGGTCTAACGATCAAAATAATAAGTCTGAGGAAGACATACCTCGTAATGAGATCACCGATACGGTAGTCGGTCAATAGAAGGACGAATGAGAGAGCTTCAATGGTCCGCGTCAACAACGACATAAGCTCAACTACGGAGCTTTGTTCGGCCTGTCACAGGTCGGTAACGGCAGAAAGAGAAAGAGTAAGTATAATTCACCTTCCAAGCATGCTGCTCCGATGCAGGAGGACGGACTGCCGTATCACCTGGCGATGAATGAAATAGGTGAGGATTCTTATCCAAAAGGGTTTTCAACGAGTATAAGTTTTTCTGGACGGTGACTAGAACAGCTTCAGGAACAGTCGGCTCGTGAACGCCAGCAGCACTAAGGAAAACGCGATAAGCAATAGAGTCATCAGAAGGCTACCAAACTACCTTGTACGCGTCAGTTTCGACTTCCATATTCGCCTAACGAGACGGGCAAAATAAAGAGCGAACCCTTCTCTACGACCACTGTAAAGAGCCTTCCCTCGAGCTTCGTCTGTTAGCTAGTAAGCAATGCATGCACAAAGGAGAAGGGTGAAGCATACTGTTGTAGACCGTCATCTCCGACCATATAGGACGCTCTCCAAAGTCATAGAACGCTTGCTTGGCCACAGCGGCAATATCGGGAGGGGTTACGGCAAGAGAAGTGCTCTCTGTCGTGTCCACAAATGAGTTGCCGCTTGCGAGACCAAGGAGCATAGCACATGTCTGATTACGCCCAAAACTAGAAAGAACGTTGAGCCTGGGAGGCGGGAAGATTCGCTTGCATCTTACCTGTCCCTGAACTGGATGAGAGGTTGAACGTTGCCCTCTGCCTGTACCTCTTCAATAACGGCCTTGAGGTAATCCAGCGCCCGTCTTTTCATGAGAAAAGTCAGGCCGACATTGGTAAGGATCATTATTTCTGGTGGACTTTGCGCAAACTGTGACGCCAATTCGTTCGTGACTACCGGTGTAGGCAAACCTGTCTCCCACTTTGGTAAATTCCGGGGAACAGGTGCCATGGCCCAAGTCCTCCCTGGAATAGCTAACAGTGCAGCATATTCGATCAAAGGCGCCCTGTTACTACCACTGGGAGCACCCGCACCACCATATCGTTGTGCAGATTGGGTATTAGGAACTATCTGGTCCAGATTCCCAATTCGCGTCAAATCCGGTGACATGCATAGAAGAAAATCCTTTCCATCGACATCGGTTTCCTGAGCGGCCACTGTCAACCCACCATCATAGCAGCTGACATCAAGACCCGTGAAGGTGAACACGCGACCTTGTTGCTGGGAAGGTATCGGTGCTGTACCATACGGTGCCACCGGTCGGAAGGTCGGCTCTTGCTCGTCAGGATGGGATATAGTGGTTGGAGGTGTTCGTACATGGAAGAGCTGAAGGGGACGAACTCCGCTGTTGGTGGAATAACCCCCATACGAATAAGCAAGTGCTGGGGCAAAATACAGCCGTACACCTGTAGATGTTATTGCGACCAGTTGGATACCCGAACGAGATTCCGAAACATCAATAGGATGAATGGCAATGATTCGGAAGTTCTGAGGTGTGACGGAAGGAGCACCTGGTACCTTGTCTTGAATAGATTTATACAGGTTCGATATCGTCTGAACGTGCTCCACAGATTTGTCGGAAGTCGGTTTGTAAACAGCTATCGTGTTTCTCTCTGTAAGAGTATAGAAACAGCGTCGGGAGTCGTCAGAGACGAGGGAAACGATACGATCTAGATACCACTATAATCACGGTTGCAAGGCGATAACAAAATATACGTGCCTTCTACATTTGACGAGACAAAACGGGGAATAAGACTTTGCATTCCACCAACGGAATGATTGATTAGTTGAACGCGTTTTCCAAACCACGATTCCGTGGCTTGATAGTGGAGCTCGTATAGGCTTCCATCATGGGACCCAGCCATGAATATTCGTCCGTCGGGAGTGCCAATGACCGATGACATTTGGGTGTCGGTGTTCACGGTGAGGTCGGTGGCGTACAATTGGAGTGTTTTCCGTTTCACTCCCGGAGTCAAAGCAACCCCAATTAGAACAACAGTCATCGGTGTACATATCACCAACAGGTAAGATATTTCGTCGATGAACAATCCCTTTTTGGGTTTGACAAGGGCGACATTGGAAATAACGTAGGGCTGGTCCTCAAATGAACTTATTTCATTGCTGGCAAGAAGTTTGAATTGTGAGCACTATAGATCAAGAAGCACACGCACCCCTCTACATAATCCCATAGCAGCAACTTGTTTTCAACCGAGATCCATGTCCGTTCAATTTCAGGCATCAGGCCCATGCGAGTATTGACGTTTGTATCTGGTTGGAAAGTTAGTGGCAGACTGGCGAGGAACTTGGAGACATTACTGCTATAATGCTGGAACAGGGCATCAGGAATTCCCACAAGTTTTCTCTTTTGAAAAGGAACACGGAAATCATCGTCGGAGATGCTATACACTGCTGGCCCAGCCTCTGGATAGGAATGTTACAAGAAGCACAGAGATACTGAGTATATCGCTTACGGGTACTCAGAGTCTCGCTGAGGTCGGGAATAATTTGAACATCTGTAGCGAATTGTTCATGTAAAACACGACTTGCACTTTGCAGAACGGTAAGATCGACTGGAGAGGACTGTGAGCAAGTTATTAGAACTTTGAAGTAGACATACCGGGCCCCACTGGAAGGGAAGGAGAGGAGGACGAGCTGGCAAAGGCAGCAGCCATTTGACGCGGGGAAGCCAGTGGCAAGGGAGGTTGAACGCGTCCAAATTTGGGAATGTTTGGCAAAGGGCTCGGACTGTTTGTACCGATTTTCGGTCCTTTCCCCGTTTCCTTGCTACCATGATATGCATCACTAGCAATCCGAGGATGTCAGCATCCCTTGGGCGTCTTCGACCTGATCCGATTTTCATCTACGCCAATGGGATGATGGAACTCGTCGCGACGTGGCCAAATTAATCATCTTTCGAAACAGATCTCCATCAGGTCCATTCCTTCCCGTGTTTCATGCGATAATGTCTCTTGCCTGTTGACCTGCTACTGGTTACTGTAGTCACCGTGGCCATGAAATCTCCGAATACTCCAAGCAGAGCTCAAGCAAGCCTTGAGAAGCCGTCTTCCTCGCTGGCGACACTGGCTTCTGCTTATCTTACCAATATAAGCAGTGCGTCTACTTTCCTTTTTCTTTCCGAGGTTGGCTGTTCATGCGAAGAAACGTCCAGGCGATCTCGTCACCAGCACCATTCGACAGGCAGCACGCTTGTCTCATCACTCTTTCCCGCCGAAACGTGCGTGCCGATGTGCTTCATAACTGCTGCGCTGAACCTTCCACAACAGCAACATTTCAATGGATTCGGGGAGAGCTGATCGGGAAAGGGAGTTATGGGCGCGTGTACTTGGGATGCAATGCCAATACTGGAGAGATAATAGCCGTCAAGCAAGTCGAACTGCCCAAGAAGCAGCATGATCGAACGAACCAGCAGATGGAAGTAGCCAATGCTCTCAAGTTTGAGAGTGAAACTCTCAAAGACTTGGAACATCCTCGCATCGTCCGATATCTGGGTTACGAAGAGAGCCCTGAGTCTCTTAACATGTGAGTCACCAGCTCTCACCCGTAGCTTCCGCTAACCATTCCAAGCTTCTTGGAATACGTCCCTGGAGGAACGATAGAAAGCTGTCTTTTCCAGCACGGCAGGTTCAGCGAAGGTTTAACGAAGTCATTCACTAGCCAGATCTTGGAGGGTTTGGAGTATCTCCACTGCAGAGGAATCATACATCGAGTGCGCTGTCTTTCCTTTTAGTGCAATACTGTATACTCACAGCCACGCAATCAGGACCTCAAAGCAGGTGCGCCTTTTGGACGTTTCAAGTCATGTACTAGCTCATTATATTACAGCCAATATTCTGGTTGATCACTTGGGCAACTGCAAGATCTCCGACTTCGGGATTTCTAAGCGCGTCGACCAACTGGAAGCCGCACTCGCAAATACAGGCATGAAGGGTACTGTATTCTGGATGGCCCCGGAAGTCGTGGCTCCACAAAAAACTGGTGGATATGATATGAAGGTCGATATCTGGAGTGTCGGTTGTATTGTGTTGGAAATGTGGTCTGGCAAACGGCCCTGGGCCGGCCAGGAGGTCATTGCCGTCATGCTCAAAGTGAGTTCCCATCACGCAGCCCATCACAATCGGTTGTCATTCTGGCACGCTCATGATCGATTGTAGCTTCATACAGACAAGCTTCCGCCTCCCATCCCAAAGGATTTACATCTATCACAACTGGCTATATCCTTTAGGAATAACTGTTTTGCTGCGTATGTAACTCTCTATTTCCTCAACCATTAGTAATTGACTATACCACGATCCAGTAACCCGGCTAAGCGTCCTATGGCTGCAGAGCTTCGGAAGCATTCCTATTTGACTCCAGTGCCCGGCTGGTCATTCACTCAAGCTGAGGTCGAGCGCCCCCCGGAAAAGCATATTCTCTCTCTAAAGCATGGTATTGCTGTGTCAGAGGAGAAAGCGACGTCGCGACGATCTATATCACGGACATTACGGAGACCTTCCAGCTCATCTGCACTGGGTCCGAGATCTACCCATCACCAGCATTTGCACTTCAGAAATGCATCTGAAGCCGTGCTACCCGCTAAACCTGATTATGGCAGACCGCCTCCACTTGTGTACATCACCCCTCCAAGTTCACCTCTGAAATCGGCGTTGGGCTCTACTCCTGAAGACGACGATCAAATAGTTTTCAACTGGGCAGCAACGTCCGACTCATCGAAATCGTCATATCAACGCCGAAAAATGTTCCATGTCGTCAATCCTGATCCAGACGATTCAGATGATGAAAGAACTATTCGACGGTGCAAATCTTCCAAGCTGCCTTACATCTACAACCCACCGCCCCTCCCGAGCGCGGACGTCGAATCGCCCTTTTCCTCGACGCTTGAAGTTACGGATCCACCCTATCCAAACACTCATTATCCACAGTTCTCCCCATCTCTATCGTCCGCATCAACTCTAATATCTGCCCCAACCAGTCATAGCATCTTTTCATCCAGTGATACCGAAAGCGACTTTGGTGGTACTTTCTGGCAAAAACCGCCGATCAGTGCTCGGCCTCTCCCATCGCCTCCGCCTCCGCCTCCACCTCCACTTCCTCGGTCACATTCAAGCAAAAGGGCTTGCGCGCGGTTGAGCCGAATTGATTGCAAGCGGAATTCTGCATGGCACCGCCCACACCTGGAGGACGTTTACCAGCGTCTAGACTACTATTTCCCCGAGCATGATGTTGATAGACCCAGACCTGTCGCTAAGGCAGATAAGGTTGCTGGTCAACCCAAAGATCGCCGTATGAGGAAGTCGGTTCGGATGATTGCGCAGGAGCAGCTGAATCGCAATTTATCTGACCCAGAACATCGGAATACCGCACTTTGGGGAGGTCGTATAGAGGAGCTAGTAATCAGATAGAAACGGAAGGGTCAAATATTTATCATACATTCATCGTATAATCAATCTAAGGTTCCTGCATATTACCATCTTGTATTTCGGACTGTAACCGGACTGCTCTTCCTGAGTTTATAGTGCAAAGTATCCAGTTGCATTCTAGCAGTAGTAAACATACGGACATTTGAGGCTACGGCTAACAGAAAATATATAAGGACTCCGTCATGTAGATCAAGCCAAAGATCAGAAATGTTCCTGTCATGAAGAAAATAATCAGAACAAGGCATGACCACCACCGAAAACTGCAAACCTTGGAAAAGGTGAAGTTGACGGTGGATGAACTATGGACCGTCGTAGCCTCCTTGAGCGCTTTCGCAATCCCGCCCGGTCCGCAGAAGTAAGTCTAGACTTGTTTAAGTAAAGCATAGAGTAACGATAGAAATTGACAGCTTACAGCGACCTTGGTCTTCAATTGCGACTTCGAACCGGGAATGTACTGTCCTGCTTCGATAGCCTGCTTCATCTGTCCATAGATAGTCATCCAATCAGGGCGACCAAACATGGTACGGGTCCTGAGGAGCGTCAGAGGATCGTAAGCAGCACCAGCATCGTTGACCGCGATATTCCAAAGCATATCTTCCCCGATTTTCTGAGTAAGATAGATATTAATGCGAAGGAAGTTGGCTAAAAACAAATTATAAGTTGATGCCCAACGTTCAAGACCAGCTCGACTCACGATCCGCTTGAGCAGCTTCAACTTCCTGCAACAAACTTTGGAACCACCCAAATGACGGCGCATCGCGGCAAACCCAGAAGAATTCGACTCGACGCAAGGCGCCGAGGCTGCCACTTTTCTGTTTGTACCAGATGTGCTTTAAGATTGAAGCAAATGGCGTGACACCTGGTCAATGGGGATTAGAAAAGCTATTCGTGATGGAAGGAGAGTCGCATACCAATACCGGCACCAACAAGTACGGCCACCTCGGCATCGAATACATCTTCCGCTGGAGCACCATATGGCCCATCAATCCTGACAGCGGGGAGAGAGTCGGAGCCATCTAATTCAAGGTAATCACCTCGAGACCCCATGTCAGACTTCTCGTCTTTATACGAGCCCTTCATGGCCGCCTTGGTCATCTCACTGACAACAGACGGACCAACACCAAGACGTTCTCCAAGCCCCATCGTGAAATCACCCACTTGCCGTACGTGGATAGACACATAAGGATCCCCTGGTGCTGATGTGATGGTGAACTAGTTGACGTTTAATAAAGCCGTGAGGCAGAAATGCACGATTTCAGGAACTCACAGGGTGCCATTGAAGGCGTGAAAGTTCTGGAACCTGAAGGAACAACCACTGTCCAGGTGTATACTTGAAACTGGGCTTGATGATGCGCAACTCCATGGCGCCTAAACGGGCATAAAGAGATGGCGAGAACGAAAAAGGGCGTTGTACGTACCGCTTGGGTGTATGAGAACCTTGGACAATCGAGTGGCACGTCGAGCACGCCATTCACGAAATACTCTTTCACCGAAGTAGATAATGCCGGGCCAAATTGTGAATCTCCAGCTATTATACCCCAGGCAATGCTCAGTGGAGTAGAACGGGAAGGTACTGATATAGTCGGGATTGACAGAGTCGCGGACAAAACATCCCGTGGCATGAGTATAGAGACCGATCATGAAAAAGAAAGCGAGGTGGTGGGTGTACCAAAACGCCTCGAAGCATTGCTTGCGGATCTTCTGATGTGCGGTCCCGTACATCAAGACCATGATGAGGAGCATGAAGTGTCCGGTGATACCACCCGCCTGGGTATAATGTATATCCAGAGCAGTTTCCTTTCTAACCTCTGTACCAGGAATCAGCAAGAGGCAGTCAAGTGCCGTGGAACGACGTACGAGTGCGCTCTACATTGAAAAAATTGACATAGTGGGCCGTCGTGTGGACCATGGCCCAAAATGCCATGGAATAAGCGACTTGTCTGTGGAACCAGATGTTCTCATCAGCGGGAAAGAGCCAAGTGAGCTTTGGCCGGATGAAGCGAATGATGTTTCGCAGCATGGGAATGAGAATCATGCCGCCGTCGAATGCCAGAACGAGGCCAGCGCCGCGAGAAATCCACACGGACCAAGTTAGAGCGTTGAGGGCAGCGAGTTTGGTGTTGGTGGCCTGCAACGATTTAATTGGGGCACAACTAGACGGCCAGTACACGCACCTGGCTGTGCCAGCCATAGCCAAAGAGCGCAAAATGGATTCCGTAGAAGACAACATTGAAGGCCAGCCTTTTTGGAGTGAGAAACTCCCTGCGAAACCAGCTTTCTCCCATGACTGAAGTTGAATGAAGGTGATAATACAGTAAAAGAAAGTCGAAGGGGTCCGGGGCCAGCCAGACGAAGAAGAGTGAGAAGAAGAAATGAACGGACAAGAGTGAAGGAAAGAAAGGAGGAAGAATAAAGGGGACCTTGTGGCCATAGCAATCCCGGCGATTTGGTTCGACTCGGCTGGCCCGGACTCGGCTATTTCGGGCACCGCAACCATCTATCTGCCAAAATCAAAGTACATTCTATATAATACACATGCTACTCTTCATATCGATACGCAACCATAGCCTCGATCCTGTGTACATCCGTGCTGAAGCTCCTCATCTTCACCTGCTGACTCTTGCTTGCCTCAATCGCCAACGGATCAGTGTCAACCCATTCACCGGCAGGAACGTCTGCAGAGTCAGACGTGTACGCCAGAATATTGAATACCGTTGGCTCATGTATCACCGGCAGGTAGGTGACCATCGAAATGATTTGCTTCAGAATAGCTCGGATCTCTGACTGGATTTCGGCTTCTGGTTTCGGTGGCCTGAATTAGTGTTAAAAATGCCGAATCGAGCTAAAGTCGTGGTTCGTACGCTTCAGTTGTAGAGTCCGCTGGCGGCTCAACAAGTTTGATATCAAACACCCAGCGTTCTAGAGGCATTCGAGTATCCTTTGAGATAATGGCAAGAACGAGTTGCGTGACAGAACCGGTAAGAAGCCACTCTAGCGGGTCGATAAGCAGCGTGATGAAGCAGGTAATGCGTTAAACTTACTCTGGACTTGTTTCAGTATTCTAGCAAGGTATTAGAGTGGGTAACTGCATGATCGTTAGCAACGGACCTATCGAGGTAGTTCTCCAGCGCGAGATCTTGCGTAACCAGGACAGTTTGCCCATATTTCTTCACCATATGAAAATCATCAGATGGGTACACCTCCCGTTGAAAGAGAATCCTTCGAATCCTGTCAGTGGCATTACGAACATCGATTCATAGAATACCCACGTGTTGACCGCATACTTGAAGAATTCAGTGACCAGTGCAGTAGAGCCCTTGAGAGTGATAGCTTGACGGTTTGCTTGCTTTGAAGCCATGGTGGGAGTTCGATGAGAGAGGTTTGAAAATGCAACACACGCGTCGCGTATAACAGACTGCAGTCACGTGGGCTGCTCTTCTGCTCTTTGCAGCCATGTCAGTCAACACTCCTCCCGCTTCCACCGGTTCACCTGCTCCCGCTTCTCCTGCAAATAATGTGGCGACGGAGCAGCAAAGTAATGCCCTCGCAGACCGCATGGTCCTCGACTATCTACGTACTCGAGGTCATGCTGCTGCTGAGAGGGCTTTCGCAAATGTCGTTGAAGCTGCCTCTCCCGAAGACAAAGGCAAACAACCGGAAACCCTTACTTCTGAAGACCTCGTCAAGGCTCTCGCAGTCTTCGCCCAAAAGCCGTCAAGGCCAGGCGAAAATGTTCTCAAGGATACTCCAAGTGTTCTTACCGAACTCACGTCATTGGGAAACCCATCCAGTATTCAGAACCTGATAGCTAGCATCGGCTCTGTTGGTGCAGAAGATATTCTGTCGCTGGACCCCACAGACAAGCAAGAGGGATTTCGAGAGTTGGAGGCTTGGGTTGAGGGATCTCTGGATATGTATCGAGTAAGTGCTGTATCTGCCATGCGAACTTGATGTAACCCTCGGTGACAGCCCGAATTTCGACCAATATTGTTTCCAATATTTTGTCACTTCTATCTGGACCTCATACAACGTGGTTTCAAGGATGCAGGTAATCCACAAGGTGATACAACAAGTTGTTCTGCTGATCGAGACTGTATCAGCGCTTCGATTTTTCTCCTCCTTCTCGGATTCTCTTGCTCCTTCTCATACTACAACACTGCATCACCTCTCCACTCTCTTGCTTCCCGCCCATGTTCAAAATGATGAACTGGCCCAACGCTTTCGTGATGAGAAGTATGTCATTCGAATGAGTCGGTCAGGCTTTGGCTTGCTCGTAGGGTGGTTGACAGAAGGTGTCGGAGGTGAGGCTTCAGGTGCAGGTGAAGGCTTCTCAGGTGAAAAAGGCAAAAGAGGACGTGCAGCGGTCATGCGGGTGGTCAATAATCACCTTCGATTCGATGGTAAATGCAACCGTGATATATTCTGTGATATCCTTATTCACCTCAGTGCATAGTCACCTCCTCCAACCCCACTTCAGTCGCGTCTAACACTTGGGAAGAATCTACGGGTCTACTATCATCGCTGATTCCTCAAACAAATGGAGCAACCACAAAAGTAACCGATCCTCAAGCCTTCAATACGTCGAAAGGCGATCTCAAACTGGGTCCTAGACCGATGCCCGAGGATCTTCGTGGAGAATCGGAACGCCAGCTACGAGAGCAGGCCATGGTTGACCGGGACCCCAGTGCTCAATACGATATGCAGTATGCCCGACCGCCTCTATTGCCTGGCGTTCTCCCTGTAACAGAAGCGGACCTATTACCACACCCCCCTACTTTCAAAACGACCGACGTGGAAAGAGAAGTCAACGCTGTACGGGACGCACGTCGAAGAATTCGGCTTGAACCTTCAGCCCTTAATAACGTCGATATCAACTCTCCTCAAGCTAATACCGCGAGGGCGCGCGCTCTTCCCAGTATCTGTGCTTATACATTACACAATGTCGTAGAAGGGTATGTTCAATCGCCACTACGGGGTCGATCTCTTACACCATTTCAGAGCACCCTGTATGGCCTTTTCTCAAGATACGTCCTTAATGGCCGCTGGTTTCGCCGAAAGCTACATCAGACTATGGAGCCTCAAGAACGAGAAGCTCAAGGGGATGAGGAGTGATTTCACTTCAAGCTCTGTCAAAGATAGTCCGTACAATTCCGTTCTCGTCCTTATCTATCAAACTCAAACCCGTCCCAGTCACGTCTCTTCGAAAAATCAAGGAGAAAAAAGGCAGCACGACCCGCAAGCTAGTCGGCCATAGTGGGCCCGTCTACTCACTTGCATTCGATCCCCTCAACGGCTCTGCAAGTCCTCCTCGATATTTGTTATCTGCTTCTGCAGACGCTACAGCGCGTTTGTGGTCGATGGAAACGATGAGTAACGTCGTTGCTTTCCGTGGACATGAAAATCCGATCTGGGACGTCAAATGGAGTCCTATAGGAGTCTACTTTGCTACCGCGAGCAGAGATCGGACTGCCCGGCTGTGGTCGACAGACCGTACAAGCTGTTTGCGCATTTATGCGGGACACTTGAGCGATGTGGATGTATGTGTTACGTTTGACTGGCGATTCAGGCTTCATCTAATTCATATCTAGTGTGTCGAGTTTCACCCAAATTCTCTGTACCTTGCTACAGGGTCTAGTGATTGGACAGCGCGATTATGGGATGTTCAGCGAGGTGCATGCGTACGGGTATTCATTGGACAGCAAGGCGCTGTAACTTCAATGGCTATCAGCCCAGATGGACGATACCTGGCGACTGGAGGTATATGATATAATTGTGAACTCTTCAATATCAGGTTCTAACGTCTGACGTAGGGGAGGACCTGGCTATCAATTTGTGGGACATCGGATCTGGCAAGAGGATCAAGAAAATGTCCGGACACACAGCGTCGATATACTCTCTGGCCTTCAGTGCCGAGTCGTCTTTACTGGTCAGCGGAGGCGCTGACTGGACCGTTCGATGCTGGGATGTAAAGAGTGCAGGGGGCTCACCTAGTAAACCACGGGAGAACGGAACTTCCCAGTACACGCCATTGGGCCTCGCAAGTAATGGGGCAATCGTCGGTGGTTCAAATGATGAAGAAGCTTCGGAGACGTCCGTTTATTCGTTTAACTTGTTTCTCCATCTGACCTCATTTCAGAACTGATCTTCTGGCAACTTTCCCGACTAAAAGAACTCCAATAACGAGTGTACACTTCACACCTAGGAATCTCTGTCTCGTAGGAGGGAATTATCTGTCTCCGGATGTGCGATGATCCATTGTAGAACATGTGTGGGATCGTGTACTAATTAGCCTAACTTATTTTGCTTGTCGATTTAACTCCTTCCTCCTAGAATGTTACTAGCCAACCTCACCGCGGCCTCCAGCTGCGGAGATTTCCCGTTCTCGATTAAGCCGAGAAGGAGGGCGACAAACCCTTCAAGGTCTCCAGTTCGCACGACGTTATTCATTTCTCTCTGGAGATTCTCGTTTTCCCTTTCCCTCCCTTGCGGTCCATCAGATAGCTGCGACTCGTCGTCACTTGCACTGGTGTAAGACTGGGAGCTGTATTGCTGTGAACTGGAAGGATTGTGATTTTCATCCTCCCGGTCCCTCTACGCGCAAGTGGATATTAGGCACCGAAGGGATCAGTGAAAGACTCGATCCAACACACCCTTTCTTCTTCCTGCTGAAGCTTTTTGTTATCTTCTTCCTCCTCGGCTACATCGTAGAAATACTCTTCGCTTTACGAGGATGTGGGCTGGCTGGAGAAAAGAGACATAGCAGGAATGACTTGCACACTTATGGAATGTACCGTATTCTATACCATTGTTCGCCTTTGTTCATCAGTAGACAAAGCCTGCCACTCGAACTTTTAAGTTTAAAACCGCAACTGCCGTAAGCACGTGACGCTTCGCGCTACTTAAGTACTGCCAGCTGCCTCGCACACTGTTTCTACGCCAGCCATTTCTCTCCTTCGCCTACAGGACTCTTTCCCCCCGGTCATTCAAGCAGGGTGCGTCCCACTCTCGTGTTTTCTCACTCTCGTCGCCTGTCGTCGCTCACACAGAGCCGCTGCTTTGCTTAGATGGAGAACATGGATGTAGACTCTGTTATGCAAGGCGCCAGCTCGCCGGTACAGCAGGTCCAGGAGGGACCCAGCCAGGGAACGCCTGCGCCGTCCAGTGAGTTCCTTGGTGTATCTGCGCCACGGGTGGTGCTGAACAGCAGACGTCATAGCGCTAGGGCTACCTCGTGAAAACTTCCGTGACATACAGGTCAAGGTCCACATTCGAAGGCCTGAGCGAGATTCGTGGGTGTATCTGGGTCGAGGCATTGTGTCGCAGGAGGTGGTTGGACATTCGTCAAGGATAGGTGAATGCTCTTGTGCTTCGCTTTCTTGGAAGCCTAATTAAGGCCGCCTCAGTCGTTCGAAACCTGTCCTCCAACAAGGTCATCACCTCGTTTGGCGAGGTGAATTTTTCGTGTTTTCTTGTACTAATCACAGGCTGATTGTTGGCCTTTCAAGGGCACGGACCTCCAGGCAGAAAGGAGAGGTAATTTTGTAGTCATCGGTTGCGTCGAAGGTGCGCGTGTTGTTTCTTGGTCTCTGAACGTGAGTCATTCCTTCATTTTCATCATTTGTGTATTCATTGGACACTGTAGGCATTGAATAACTCGGACACACTTCGATTGATTGCGAGCATCGAGCTCGCCTGCTACAAGAGCAAGCAGGCTCTGACGGATCCTCGATTGCATTCCAAGACCCGCCGCAGAATAGAGCGCGTTATCAAGGATGACAGGCGCAAGCGTCATCGTAGGCGGAAGGACCAGGAAGCACTCGTCGATGCCTTTGCGAATCAGAAGCTCAGCAATGAGCCCATGAGCATGACTGCCGATGGAGATCACCCATAGTCACAGGCAAGCTCGTGTTCATCTTGAATATAAGCGGCTTCCTTGTCAAGTTGTACTCATATTAGACATTGCTACTTCCACCCATATTGATTGCACGCGTGTATTTCACCTACATACATTTCACCCCGCTTAACCGCCGTTTTCACTGTTATATAACGACTTCTGTTGAACTTACCGACCAAGTCACTTGTGAGGTAGTGTGAAAGGTTTTGGTTTTGTGCATTTCAATAGTCTCAACGACCAGGAGGCAACAGCTGAAGCAAGTTAATCTCGCAAAGATCAGGAAAGAATGGACGCGAGTGCCTAGTCAAGTGTTGGAACGGAATCCACAGGACTTGGGAGACTAAACTCAACCGCCTTGTCGTATGAATATGTCGCCGGTATATTGGTGACTGGTCGGGTGTTATTCAACGAGATCGTATATCAAAGAGCGGAGCCGAAGGCGAAAATTGAATATCAACTATTCATTTGATGAGCTTCGAAGTATGTCGTCTCGTAACGGAGCTCGAACAGACATCGTAAGTTTCTTCCATCCCATCCTGCAAGAGCTCACCATCAGCGTGTATTCGAGTCACAGATGGGTATAGATTTCCGATTCGGAAACCAAATCACCACGGAATCCAACGTCGGCTTGGAGTAGACACGATAGCGGGGACGTTCTTCTCAAGGGATCGACTGGCTCAACAACCCAAACTCGTGGTATTTGATGAATATGTCAGTGAGAACAGCTGCAGATGGCCCCCGGCCACAAAAAAATACACTCCTACACAAATAGATATGTTTTAATCGCCGGCGTGATAGGTAATAATATGTGCAAGGCAGAGAAGATTGAAAGCGTCATGAATGCGAATGATGAGACTGCGAAAGAGAGAGCTGCGATGATGCTGAATATAAGGGAGTGTCATCAACTGTCCTAGACAACGATGAACTGGAAGGAATGGTCTGAGACGCTTTCCGCTCAGAATACTGCGGGGGAAGTTCTACGACTCCATCTTCATTGGGAGGCGGCAATGGAACGTCATCAGCATCTGTGTGCAGGATGAATCGAGAAGGAGTGTAACTGTTGCCGGCCATAGCCGCCTTCCGCTGAGCAGATGACATAGTTTGAGAACTGGATGGTTGACTGTGGTGATGAGCAGTGAATGGATCGACAGATGTCGGATTCTGGTCGTAGTCTCGAGGAGAAGCGAAAGGATTTGGTGGTGAGTCAGGCATTCCACGACTGTGATGGTCTGCGACCTCCGAGCCTGGTGACGAGGAGGCGTAGTCTGTGCCACGAGTGAAGAATGGGAAAGCAGACCCTGACGGCGTGTTTCCGTGGCTTCTCGTGTCGTAACCATCGACCAGATCAATATCCGATTGGAATCTACGCGAATGGCGGCCAAGGTCGGTCCCGTCATCATAACGATGTTCACGGTCACGTTTTCGCCGAAGGAAAAATAAGGCAAGGGTTATGACAGCAGCCAGAAATACGAGCCCGCCTAAAACAGTGCCTGCTATTGCGCCGATGGGTGTACCTGAACTACTGCTGGTAGTCTCAGAAGCCGCAGCAGAAGTGACGGTCGTGGTGGTAGAAGCAGTTGGCGAAGTGGAGGATGGTGCCGCAGTCGATGACGGTGACGAATCGTCGATGCATGACTGGTCAGTAGATGTCCCGACAGTCTTAACATCGGAACTTCCACCTTGGCGCCCTTGCGAATCGGCCATAGCGAATATGATGCTCGTGCCATTGTAGACATCGGTGATCCAATCGTATTCGGTAGGCCCGCTCGGCGGGTTAATGACAAAGGCGTCTCCATTGGGAATTATTCCCTTCGTCAAGATATAAGCACTAGAAGACCGGGTTTCATCGGAACTCACCATGATGGTGACAGGCTGTACGGCACCGTCGTACGCACTGAAAGTGTATGTTCTGTACAGAGGTTGAGCCAGTGAGGTGTAACATTAATTGATGTGCTTGCCTGCATTGTTGAAGAGCGGTGTTCAATTGAAATGAAAACTCAACAACTTTTGGAATAACGTTACAATGTCAGACAACGCAAATATGGTAAACACGCTTACCAGGGTCCGTCGTATTACAACTGCCTCCAAGGGAAGACCCAACGGTCAAGATGTCAGTAGCTCCTCCTGTTCCAAAACCAGACGCATCCGACATAACCATCACGAACTTCTTTCCAGATGCGAACGGTATCTGTATGTTGTACGTTCCTTTCCCACCACTGTAGGCTGAATCGGGGATGGATATATTTCTTGGAGTCCCAAAGACCTATCATCACATATCAGTCTCGCTTACACGAATAAGAAAGGGCTATGCAAACAGGAGTCAAAAGTAACAAGTAGGGAGCAGTACCACCTTCAGATAGCACCGATGAGCGCCACGACAAATCTTATGGTACGAAGACGCGTACCATTCCATGTTATGCTAACTTCATCACACTGTGTGGGTGTCCCTGCAGAAAAACTGAATGCAGCGGAAGAAAACGACCAGGATAGAATCGAGAGAACAGTGACCAAGGAGAGACGGAAATGCATGGGGCCAGAAAAGTATGATAAAGAATGTGTTATTAAAGAAGGACGGTCGCCAGGGAGGGACAGACAATGGGATACTGGCGGGAGTAGGAGGGAGGTAGGGGAAGGGAAGAAAGAAGAAATCTTGACGAAATCATGTCGGCTAAATTCAGGTGATTTCCTTTTCTGGCGTAACTTTCTGCACAGCCAAAATGACATGTTTTCCCTGTGTTAACGTTTTCCTTGCCTTGGTTACGCAACATTCACACTTTCAAAGAGTACAGCTTTCAGCTCAAAGAAATTAAAATCGCTCTCATTAGGCTGTCCTATCACCGCTCCAACAGCGACCCGTCAGAATACTCTCCGCAAAATCATAATCATGATGGTCTGCCGATTCTACGTTTCTTACGGCTGTCTGATCAAGATGATACCAGAATTTTCGGAAGTTCAAAGGATGGTGTAGTTTCTTACCACGGCTGCCAAAGAAAATACCGCCACAACAGGCCTAGTCCCAGTGACGCTCGGCTTGTGAGTTGTGGCCGCAATTAGGAGATGAGGAGCGTCCGGAATGCCCATGCACATGTCAAACAATCCGGAAGGGTGCATTCGCGGTATGTACCCTCGATCAACGACATCATGACGATGATGCGAGCCGGTGGTAACAGCTGTCTCTCGTGGGGTAACGAATCGGCAACGAGGACAGCTGGCAGGGCTGCCTTAATTTCGGTGGGTGGGCTCAACCGATGGACTTGGCTCGTGCACTCTCTAAAGTAGGTACCTTAGATCCTCAACGACAGCCAAGAAACAGAGGAAGGGTGCCATGATTCGGTCTTTACCAAACGAATACAGCCATAGTGTTGCAGATAGGGAAGCGCCTTTGATCAGTTCTTAAACGACAAGTTCCGAGCCAGAAGAAAGCGGTCTTTGGACGGAAAATTGCACTTTGAAAGTCTCGCCATTTTTATCACCAGTAGTCCGGCTGACGAAGATGTCGGCACATCCATTCCACGAGGAGGGCGAAGCGCTGTTACAGGTGGGACACGTCGTTCAGAATGCACGAAAGGGAGAGTTTGACTTCGCCGACGGGAAACGACGTGATGTACTGGTTATCAGTTGTGCCTTGGTCGGTCTGACCGGGGGGCGGTGTCTAAAGTGAGCTGCTTACCGGCCTCGCTTTTAGGCTTATTAACTTTCTGTGACGGTTCTTGTGAGCAGATAGGAAGAAAGTAGAGCGCCTACAGAAGTAAACTCACGACCAACGGCATAAGGAAGATTCCTTTCTCAGAGCTCTTCTCTTACGGGGCAGCGTCCGCGTGACCACCATGTTGCTAACCCATTCTTGAAAACTCGATGCGCACGTAGAAACGCTTGTCAGCGCCGATGAGCTCCCACGTCCTTGCTTACCTTCTTGCCTTGTGTCGAAGTTCTTCAAAAGTGAGGTCCAGTCTCGACCGTTCGGGGCTCTCTGAGCAGCAACGAAGCAACTGCGCATAGAACCTGCGGTGCAAGTTATTTATAAAAACCAAAGGTTGCGCGTCCTAAATTGAACTTCGCCTAGTATCCAATAATGTTAAAAAATTTAAACAAAATTGCCCAAAATTATTGCGGCCATATCTGCTTGGCAGCTTCGACTAGCAACTCCAATTTCTTCGTCTGATCCTATAGCGATAGTGCATTGTTACGACACCGTTAATAATAAGGAAGCGCACTCGTACCTCTTCAGTAATGGGATTGCCCTGCCACACCGATGCGAAGCCGCATTGTGTACTGATGCAAATCCTGCCGAAGGCGGGGATCAATCATCGGTAATCAAGAAGAAAGCGAGTTCTCACTGATTCAGAGCATCTTCCTTGGAGCGCGCCGGATTTCCTTGACACAAGGCATCTGCAGCTGAGTAGACTCGAGATTTCAAATCATCGATAGATTCCATCTAGCAAGGCACCTTCAGACAGGGAGCCAACGTGTAAATCGAACGGCGAATACCTGGCCGGTCTTTGTGGTCACCAAACCAAGAACCAATGCTTTGTTGGTGGGAAAATCTTTCAGCGGTTCGAAATCACCGGATCGTTCGTTATCGTATTCGAGCTGCCGTATAGTGGGTAAGAAACACGGGGTGATAACAATGCCGCTGACGCACGTAAAATGTATCAACGTCAAGGTTGTTGAAAACCTTTTTAGCGATGCGATCATAACCTCCGTCTGTAAAATGCGCCCCCTGTCAAAGTCCATGAACGTCGCAATAAAACCCCAAATTGGTGAACATACCATGAAGTTACCTCGACACATATGTACGCTGATGACCAGATCATCCGGACGATCTTGGGTGATGACATTAATGGCGCGGATGTAAGTATCGAGCAATGCTTCTGAATCGACCCCCATTTCCTTCATCTTCTCAAGTACGCCATCGTTGCAGAAGAAACAGAATGTGGGGTCGTCAATCTGGATGTGACCTACACATCTTGGTTAGCCCAGCCATGTGAACGGCCAGAAGCCCGGATATTGACGTACGGCATCCTAGTTCGTATAGTTCCTTGAATTCAGCACGGTACGCGATACCAAGATCGTCGAAATATTCATCTATATATGTAAAAGGTTAGAACAGGACTAGCGCTTGGACATGAAACGATATACCGTCATTTTTATACACACTAAGATTGTATGTAAGGTCTGAACCGTGTCGCTGATGGAACCACGAAGGGGAGCAGACAGTCATCTTGATATTTTTAACATTCTACAGGGGAAAAGGTCAACATGGAGTATGTACGAAATGACATGTGGTTACCTCTGGTGGAACGATGCTTTTCGTGAATTTAAACTGATCAACGTAAAAAGGTTGTGTGCGCTTGATTTTTCCCTTGATGGATGTGGTCAGCTTGATGGTTTTTTACACATAGGAGGGAACGAGTTACCGAGCAATATATCGTTTTATCGGTCGTGAGGCCTGCTGCTATCATGGCACTAATATGCGGCATGTACTCCTGCATCGATGATCAACATCGTGATGGTAGGTTTGCAGGCATCATATACCCACCTTGAATTCACTCAACGGACCTAATAAAGAATTAGTAACAAGCGCGTCCCTGTAGTGACGAGTTACATACGCTCAGGCATGAATTGCATCCCCTCCAACTTGTTGAATACACCCTCGAAGAATAACCCTCTAGCTCAACAGAGCTTTAGAGCACATCAAGGCAAGATATTCTAACATACCGTCTCATTTCGCCATCAGTGATAGTCTTGATGCCCGCATCTTGCTGGAGCTTCACGACGTGTCGCACCGCAGCATCCTCGGCAATGGCGAGCTCTTCGAGGGAACATCCGTGACTCTCGATTAGACTGCGTTTCTGGAAAAGCTCTTTGGGCCTAATTAATGACCCAACATGCTCTGCACGAAACGGAGGGCTAATATGCAACTTGCGCGGTGACATAGATGATAAGCACGAGTAAAAGAGGGAAAGATAAAGCGAGGGAAATGAAACGGGTGCTCCGAATTTGAGGAAATCGGAAGCTGTAGCTGATCACCAAGTCCGACTACTAGGGTAGGGTAAATTTGATGGGCCATGGCCTTGGGAGAATTCATTGCGTCAAGGAACATATAATCATGAGGATTACGGACTCGCAACGGTACCTACGGCGTGGCGTGTCGAAAGGGCTGTCGAGTGGGGTTCTAAAGGCAGAACAGCAGGCCTCGGTTCTCGGGAGGGCATTGGCCGGATATATCCAGGGTTGGTGGTACCTCGACCTTCTGCCCAGTGCTTGTAAGCGAATCAATACACTGGATTCGAAGATTTTCAACGGCCTACTGTTCTTACAGGGCACGTGGACAAAAATACACGAATTAACACGATGGAGACGGGACAGGCCAAGCTGTCGAGCGCGAAAAACGCGACATGATGGCAGGTTTAAATGGGACGGAGAAAGGAATACGTGGATTTAGGTCAGTGAAAGCGAAGAACATCAGAGTAACTCGGTAAGATAGGTGGTTGTGTTCGTAAAGTTTGGTAAACAAGTCCAAGGGTCTGTAAGGGTCTCCTAAGGTGCCTGTGACGATCGAATCGGCACTCTGACGGATTGGGACATGACTAATCGGGTATGCCTTCCGTCCCCGTGACCGTGGGAGAGTGCGGTCTTTGCCGGGTCACACCTGTACAGTTGGTCCAATTTTTTTCCACGCAAAGGTTCTGGTCCCTGCAGAGCACCGGCCTCGACGTACCTCAAGACTAACCCGTAGGTGCCCAATCCTTGTCAGTGTATTCATCCAGCTTGACGACCCGTTCTACAGCTCCGACCAATGGGTTTCGCACACAACAACGGTGAGCGAAATCCCCGTTTTTCATGCTCGACTGTGGAACTTAACGATATCCTCTAGTCCTCCCCGGAAACCATTTCCGTAAAGATTGGCAGCGTCGCGTACGCACCTGGTTTGACCAGCCAGGACGCAAGCTCCGCAGACGCACTGCCCGCAAAACTAAGGCTGCTGCCCTCGGCGTCCGACCACTGACGCTGCTTCGCCCTGCAGTCCGTGGCCAAACTGTGCGCTACAACCGAAAACTCCGTGAAGGTCGTGGATTCACGTTCGCTGAGCTTAAGGAGGCTGGTATCGGAAAGAAGGAGGCCCGGAGTGTCGGAATCGTTGTTGACCACCGAAGGAGGAACTCGAGCGAGGAGGGAAAGAAGGTCAATGTTGAGAGGCTGAAGGCCTACAAGACCAAGCTTGTCGTCTTCCCCAGGAAGGCTGGCAAGCCCAAGAAGGGCGACTCCTCCGTAAGCTTCTGTTGTTATTCCTCTACGGTTCAATTTGTTCATACATTATGTTGTAGGCTGGATGACCTCACTGCCGCTACCACCCGTGCCGCCTTCCCCCTTCCTGAATCATACGTTGCTGAGGCCCCCCGCAAAATTACCGAAGAAGAGCGCTCCGTCGAAGCTTACAGGACTCTTCGTATCGCTCGCGCCAACGCCAGGCACGAAGGTGCTCGCAAGGCTCGTGTTGCCAAGGTCAGTGCTCAGTGCCTGTTTTTGCGTCACAAGATGCTAACCCGTTCTTCTAGAAAGAGGAGGAGGAAGCAGCAAAGAAGAAGTAATTATCTACGATCTTGTTGCTTTGCTATGCCTTTTTTTTCTCGTACATGCTTCGAACGTCCACGCTATGCCTTATGCAGACAATATGAGGAGCGGTCCGTTATGATCTCGAGTGAATTCTGTGCTATCGTCCAAAGAATGAATATCATTATCGTAATAGTCCTTTCTAGATGAAACACGGGGGTATATCCTTCTAACCAACCTTTTTCTCCTCTTGACCCTTGATCTTTTTGTCGACCGCCTCCTTCGCCTCTGCATCGGCGACTTCTGCTACTATCTTGACTTGATTGACCAGTCCACCAACATGCTTCAGGAGGCCAACCACCTCCTTGTTTCCACTTACGAAACCAAACTCTGCATATGTTAAGCCCTGCTCCTGAGCAAACTTCTTGACCATCTCGCTAGCCTTTCGGAGGTTGTGCCGCGGGAGGCGAGGGAACAGGTGATGCGTTACTTGGAGGTGAAGCCCGCCGTGTATAAATTCGATAGATTCGTCGCATATAACGTCCGAGGTCGTCCGCAACTGTCGATGGGGAAATGACTCCGTAGGGCCTAGATCTACTGTAGACATTGAAAAATGCGATAATACGATCTGCAATAAAAATGTCACGAACGTTCCGGTGATATCAAACGTGCGTGGGAGACATACCTGCACATGCAAAGGACTCGTCGTAGCGTGACTTACCAGGACATACAAGAGTGCCTTTCTCCATGTTCCACAACCGACGAGGAGGCTACCGAACCATGTCCAGAAGAATACGATACCAGCGACTTCAAGACCCCAGGCCCAGCCGTGGCCTCTAGCGCGTCTGGTATCAAAGGCTCGGAAATAAAGATGGGCGTAGGAAAGGCGGTACAAGTTCAACCGTGCAAACAACATCACGATATAGAACAACTTGTGTTGAAGCGTAAGGAATATTTTGGCCGCCGCGTCTAAAGGCATTGTGCGCTTGTAGTATGTGGAATATAAATTATTGAGAAATACCGGCGAGATGGCGAAAAAGGGGAGATGTTGAATGTCGGGATCACTAGAAGCTGTTAGATTATTGCGGTAGTATCTAAGGAACAACATACTGGTTCACATGGTTCGTAACGACTGCATAGCAATATTAATGAGAGGCTGTACACTGGGAAAATAGAACTCACTGTGATGAATATTATGGTTCTAGGCATGAGTTAGTGATGAATTTGACGCGCAAAATTAAACAGACCTACATCAACCCACCACCCGATACTAAGGCCGCCTATCCAATCGGCGATAAATATAGACACGAGCCTGTCGAATGTCCAGTCTCCCGTCAAACCCATATGTCCAAGATCATGGGCGAAAAACATAAGTTGATGCCACATAAGACCAAGGAAGAACGCGGACGTGATGAGCCAGCTGTGATAGTAGGCATAGGCGCTAATGACGCCAAAAAGGGTGTACCGAACAAATTCTGGTCCGTAGCCGGTAAGGATGGGACATTTGTAGAGGCCTGCGTCAATAATGCGTCTGTGGAGGGCCTTGTACGCCGCGGACTGTCTTGCTTGTACGTCCAAGTCAAGGTCGGTCGGAGCCGGCGTGATGGTTGCTGCCGTTGGACCGAGACCTGACGAAGAATGCAGCTCCTCGACGAGCAAATGTTGGTCCCCTGAGATATACGCAGCTTCCCTCCTCCACTGGCCGTTCTCCCGGACCCATCCAGCAGCGACAGGGGGCAGAAACGGAACCCAGTACTTCTCGTGGTGCTTGCCGATGGAATACTTTGCGATGAGATCAAGAGTTCCGGTTGGATGCAACGCGTCAATTTCATCAGTTGCATCCCGGCCTACAAAGTGAAGGATGGATAGGGCGCCGCCGGGATGCGCGTCGAGCCAAGCAGTGGGTATCCTGAGGACATTGTCGTGGTATATAAGGACGTGCTGGCCCTTGAGGATGAGGGACTCAACCTCGTCGCGCCGGAGAGACATGGCGCGAGATGGAAAAATAAATAAAGGAATAATTTCGCCAGATTTGGCTTGGCAGTTGATGACTAATATTTGATACCATTACTACAACCACGATGGCACCGACCGCCGTGGTTTCTTCTGATCCTTTTTCTGACCCTCATCCACCACGACCACCGCCAAAGAATAGAATGCCTGCCCCAGTGCCGCAGTCAGCACCGACTGGCAGGGACGCCTACGGCCGCGAACTCACTGATGCTGTGAAAGATACTGTTCATGTCCGTGGTAACTCTACGACCGACTATTCGCCTCGCCATCTTGGCAGGAGCCAGACAGCACTGTGCGTTCCAATTCTTTTTTATTTTCAGTTGATAGTTAAACGGCCGATGTCTAGTCCAGCGCCCGCCAGCTCGCCTCGTCACCCAAATCCAGGACGGAGATCTCATTCCCAGGATTCTGTGCCTGCAGTCTCACAGGAGCGACTCAAGCCGTCCAAGTCTCGCACCAAGAAGGGGTCGCAGCATGCCGATGTCATCGACAGACTCGATTTCACTGGTGTAGGGCCAAGTACGTTACCCCACAGGTACCTCGATCGTCGCTGACTAACAATCCAGTGTTCCACCATGACGGTCCGTTCGACGCATGTGCTCCGTCCCGCAACAAGCACCCTCGCAAGGCGCCCATGGCTGCCTGGTCTCCTGCTGACCAGCCCAACGACGGCCCATACCCGCCGGCGACGACCTTCAATGCCTTCAGCGGCTACGATGCGCCGAAGAACAAAAAGGTAGACGCCATTGCAGAGGCATGGGGCATCCACGAACCGGAGCCATTCGAGGAATTTTTTGCCGGCGGGGGAGCACGGGGCGACACGCCTGCGAGCTCGATCTACAACGGCAGAGAGGGCCATCGATCGACGCCAAAGCGGACCAAGGAGAACCAGCGGGAGGCGCACGCTGATGACCCGTCCCGATCCCGCGGAACCAGGCGTACCATGCCGCCTCCCAAACCTATCTTTGTCCCGGAATCACGGGACGAATATCCCGATTCTTCAGGCTCGCCTCCCGCTCAATCTCCCGGCCTCCCCAAGCGCACCAAGTCCCTCATGCACCGTATTCGTAAGATGCGAGAGTCCCCCAATGTTCCCGTCGACTCTGACTACGAGTCCTACCCTCCCTCGTCCCCTTCGCCCCCTCCTGTAGACCACCATGGCGTCAGGCCGACGCACCGCTCCCAGAATTCATTCTTGGGCAGATTTGGCAAGGCGGAGCCGGCGCACTCGGAGCCGTTCATTCTTGTCGAACCCCATACCAACAAGGAGTTGCCAACGCTACCACCCCAATCACCTCCAGTGACGCCGTCACCCAGCTATTTTGATGGCCAAGCATCAGGCGGCAATGTTGGATCCCCTGGTGGAGGTCTGGGACGAAAGACCAGCCTTATGAAGAAGATGGGAAGAGTTGTACGTGGCCGATAGGCGTCTTCTCAAGCCTTTGTACCATTCAGTGTTTCCCATCAAAAGTTATTCCATGCGTTTACGTCACGTTTTTCTCCATATGTCTCTGTATATACACAACGAGGCCTGCGCTTCTTTGGACAGCTACTTCTCCATTCTAAACCTTTCGTGTTCTCCTGCTACGAAATGACGACAGTCGCCCATCTTTCCTTTTTTTGGTGTATTTCTTCTCTTGATCCAACGTAATCTCCGCTGTTTCGATATCTACGTACACACCAAAGCATGTAATGTAGATTTCCCTCGCCTGTAACATTTGTATGATCAATAAGTATATTCTGTTTTTATACGCTGACGTTCTACCCCAGCCTGACAAGAATTTCGTTGTCATTAAGGCACTTTTTGACATCTTCTATGCCCACCTCGCCACGATGGAATATACCGGCGGCCAAAGCAGCTTCTACCCCAGTATCCTCGAAAACTTGACAAAAGTGCTCTGCAGTGCCCGCGCCACTGCTCGCAACTACGGGTATCCTCACGTTCGATTTGACAAGTCGAATGAGATCTAGGTCGAACCCTAGTCCTGTGCCATCTCGGTCAATGCTATTCACCAAGAGCTCCCCGGCACCGAGCCGCTCCACGCCCTTGGCAAGCTGGACGACAGACAACGGGCGTGATTCACGACCACCTGATACGGTGCACTGGTACCACCAAGCCTTTCCCCTCTCCTCTATCACTTTGGAATCAGGGCGTCCTCGAATTACCTCTCCCTTGTACGGACCATCGTACGTCTCGGGATCCACATACACCCGTCTAGGGTCAACAGACACGACGACCGCCTGTCTTCCATACGCATACGCAATTGTCTCGATCGCACTCGTCCCATCGCCCTCGTTCGTTTCCGACGCCAGCATCTTCTCCACAGCCAACACTGCTTCGCTGCCAATACTGACCTTGTCGGCGCCGGCGCGGAAATAGGCACCCGCGACTTCGAGTGCGGGGTGCTTGGTACCGTCTGGGTCGACCGTGTCCTTGATCCCACCGCCAATAGTGAGAGGGACGAAGACGCGTTCTGCCGCGGTACGGACGACCGCGATCATTGGCTGATCCCGGAGGGGGGAGTGGCGGAAAGAGGTGATGTTGAGGAGACAGAGCTCGTCTGCACCGGCGAGGTAGTATTGGGAGGCAAGCGCGACGGGCTTGCCCAGGTTACGGACGGCGCCACCTGTTGTGGCGGTGACGGTGGAGGCGGTGGATGTGGGAGCTTTCTCTCGGACATCGTATTGATCTCCTTTTGTGACGACAAGATCCCCATCGTCGTTCGCACGCACGTCCATGCATGCGACAATCCGCTTGGTCAGTCGGTGCTGTGGCCTTGGGACCAGAACCCGTGGGGAAGACGACCCGTGGGCAGAGATTGCGCCTGGGGACGATGTATGCGCTGATTCAGGTTTCCGGAGCCAGGCATCGATAAGACGCAGTCCAGCGGCTCCAGATTTTTCAGGATGGAACTGAGTACCAAAGACATTGGCTTTCCGAACAGACGAAACAAACAGTTCTTGACCATACTGCGTAGTTGTGTATGCCCACTGTGCCGCTTCGGGATACTTGTGGGGGTCGTACTTTGCGCAGTATGAATGTACGAAATAATAGTACGCCGAATCAGCGACCTGTTCCGGGTCATCGGGACATACGAGATCAGCAGTATTCCAACCCATGTGGGGAACAGCTTTGTCCGTGTCATCAAGATGTTCTATAGGACTGGGAATAATGCCGAGCCCCTCCGAGGAAGATTCTGATGAAGACTGGAACAGAACCTGCATGCCGATGCAAACGCCAAAGTATGGCTTTCCTGAAAGGATATATCCACGTAGGGGCTGGAGAAGCCCACGAGACGCGAGGTGCTGGATGGCAGTCTCAAAAGCCCCTACACCGGGAAAAACGAGAGACTGGAACGAGAATGAAAAAATGGCAATGCATCATGAATAGGACTGACAGTAGCGCGTTGGAAATCATCTGGCGAAGAAATCCAGGTAAACGAATGGCCAAGAGAAGTGAGTGAGTTGGCGAGACTCTGGACGTTTCCAGCACCATAGTCGAGTAAGTAGAGTCCCATCGTGACAGACCTTGGACAGCTGAACTGACTCGAAAGGACTCGGTTCGACACACCGGTCCGATAGATGCTCGGAGATTGCCGAGTTCATCAGAAAAATTACTGATTAGATCTCATGATTCTCATCTTTTTTGCGTGCTCCTGACTCGACTTGCCGTATATAAGAACTTCCATCATCATGAACTTTCTCCATTCGCCAACGATGTCGTCCCCCATTTCCATCCCGGGCTCGTCGCCTCACATCGTCAGCGCCTCCATCTCCCCCTCGACGCTCACCATCCACGACCGCTTCGCCAATACTCGTCGTCAGGATTCTGGCGCCATCAGGCAGCCCAAGGTCCTCCACCCCGTCGACAACGAGGGCCTTCGTCTCCTCATTCTCGAGAATATCTCCCAAGAGGCCGTCGAGCTCTTCCGTGCCCAGGGTTACTATGTTGACCATCACACCAAGGCTATGTCGGAAGATGAGCTCGTCGAGAAAATTGGCTCCTACCATGGCATTGGCATTCGCAGCAAAACAAAAATCACCGCCCGCGTCCTCAAAGCGGCCTCCAAGGTACTCGCTACCTGCGTCTTCTGTTCTGATAGATTACTTAAGTCGGCTTTCTACCTTTTTTTAGCTTCTCGTCATCGGATGCTTCTGCATCGGTACCAACCAAGTCGACTTGACGTCTGCCGCTCAAGCTGGTATCCCCGTATTTAACTCCCCCTTCTCCAACTCGCGCTCTGTCGCCGAACTCGTCATGGCCGAGCTCGTCATCCTCTCTCGCCAGCTCTTTGAGCGCGCGTACGAGTTGCGTACCGGTATTTGGAACAAGCAGTCCAAGGGATGCTGGGAAGTCCGCGGCAAGACGCTTGGGATCGTGGGCTATGGCCACATTGGCTCCCAGCTCTCCGTGCTTGCTGAGTCTTTCGGCATCCGTGTGCTCTTCCACGACGTCGTCAATCTCATGCCCCTCGGATCGGCGCGTCAAGTCGCGTCCCTCGATGCCTTGCTAGCAGAGGCCGACTTCATTAGCCTGCACGTTCCCGAATCTCCTGAAACCATCAACATGATCTCCAAGCATCAGTTCGCGACCATGAAGAAGGGCGCCTACTTCATCAATAATGCTCGTGGAAAAGTCGTGGACATACCCGCTCTCGTCGACGCGTTGAAGAGCGGCCGCCTTGCGGGTGCAGCTGTTGATGTGTTCCCCTCCGAGCCGGGAGCAAACGGTGCTCCATTTGATGATCAGCTCAACTCCTGGGCTTCGACCCTCCGCTCGTTGCCTAACGTCGTCCTCTCGCCCCATATTGGCGGCTCCACCGAGGAGGCACAGCGCATGATAGGCCAGGAAGTCTCTCAGGCTCTGTGCCGATACTTTGGATACGGTACCACGCTCGGAGCAGTCAACTTCCCTGAAGTTGACTTACGCGCCATCACCACAGAGCAGGGTGATCATGTTCGTGTCTGCCACGTCCACAAGAACCAGCCTGGTGTGCTGAAACAGGTCAACGAGGCCTTGTCTCCGTACAATGTTGAGAAACAATACTCAGACTCAAAGGGTGACACCGCATATCTTATGGCAGATATCGCTGATGTCAGTCCCGCAGACATCAACAAATTGCGGCAGCTGATCAGCGCTACCAGCGCCAACATCCTTACGCGTTTCCTAGCGTGAAGCAGCTCATAAACGAGTTGTACTGTACAAAATACCGAAACGGACGGTTACAACTATGGCTTGTTGTACAATTTAGATATCTGTATTCAACATATAATACGGATGTTCACTCAACTGTACATCCTATACACCATTCAACTGGACTTTGGGAACTGGCATGAGATATCTAGCACATAATCGTAGTTGTATTACTTCCATAGTCTTCCATTTATAACGAATTGTTTCTCAGGGCACAAGCACATACTTTACATACAGAACAGAAGAAATGAAATACCAAAACCAAGGCAAACTACGCTTCTTCCTCGGGGTCGCCGATACCAGAGGGAAGGATGGCGAAATGTGTTTCCATCTCGGGGAGACATGGCGAATCATAGATTTTACAGGACCGCGTGTTTCCGCGGGATTTCTTCAACTGGAGTCTAAGAAGTGACATGATGAGCACATGTACTTTTGAGGCACACAATGTCGATCATACCGTGTAGTCGACGCATGGGCCATGATATTACCACCGATAGGTTTTTTCTCGTTGCTGGCATATGGACCTGCGGCCGCGTCTGGACTGGACATGACTTGGTTCGTTACGACCACAGCAATACCGAACTGACGGAAAATTAGTCAGAAAAAAATGATTATTCACTGGGAGACCAACCTCATCTGCCAACCGCTGGAGAGTCCGCAAGAACTTGCCCAGGTGATTCTGCCGAGATGACAACTCCCCCCGTCCGCTGAAATCCGTACGATATAACGCCGTGCAAGAGTCGACGATCAACAGACAAAACCTAGAGCATTTTATATCAGTATTTACGGGCATATATGAGGGATATGAACCCACCTTGACTCTGACATCAATGCACTAGCACTCGTCAGCAGGGCATTCTGGTGGTCCGCGTTGTACGCTCGAGCATATGCCACGTTGTCCAAAACTTCTTCGCCATTGAGTCCGTACCGCTCCGCTACGGCCAATAGCCGTACTGGACGAAAGGTGCCTTCGGTGTCGATATAGAGGCACTTACCCTCTCCACCGCCCATGCTGACAGGAAGCTGGCAAGTAACAGCAAGCGTGTGGCATAGCTGGGATTTTCCGGTACGAAATTCGCCAAAGAGCTCGGTAATTGCGCCAGTTTCAATACCACCTGCTGAGGATGTCAGTGCAGCACAGGGACGCAGAATGAGCACACGCACCCCCGAGTAGGGCGTCGAGTTGCTTGGAGCCGGTTGTAATATGAACAAGTTCAGCACGCCGCGCATGTACTTCTGTGGCACTTTGGAACCCTAAGGGTACGATCTTTTGCGCTGCAGGGTCCAGGTTAGCGACTACAGAGCGCTCAGCGACATTGCTCACCCTCGGCTATAATTTTATCAGCTTTCTGCTCGGATATACCCTTGATGGTGATGAGATGTTTCTTTGGCGTAAACGCGACCGCTTCGACGGTGTTGAGACCTGCGTCGGCGAGTTTCTTGATGTCGTTGGCGTGTATCCCAGCCTCTTGTAGTTTGTTGACAAGAAGGGGACCGGTGAATTGGAAAGCATCGCCATCCTGCTCGACGTCGTCAGCTTGCGATGCTTGAGACATTGCTGAGAGTACAGGGTGAGTCAAGGTAAGGGGAAAGAAACGTTTCTCACGGGTCAACGCGTGTCGCGCTAATGCGGCGACAACATCACGTGCGCGTGCCTTAACAACATGTAACGGATCGGCGGCGCCTCCTATCGAGCCTGTCCCTCAACGTTAAGTATGGCACAGAAAGGAAAGAAGCAGGAGGCTGCTGTCAACAGGCCGAGAGAACCAAGGTCGAGATATATACATGTCTTCTTGCTTTCTGCACCCACTTATCTCTATTTCTAGCTTTCTCGTGGCAAAGGCAGACGAATGGTAACTGTATCGACTGCGGTCAGCAAAATCAACGAGCTTTTACCTGACGAACTCCTAGCTTCCATTTTTGCCACTGCGCTTATCACTTGCTTCCAAAACAGCACAAGTCCTTCCTTGCTCTACTATGCAGCATTTGTCGCCGTTGGCGGGATGCTGCTATCGAGACATCTGAGCAGATATTGATATTGAAGTCACCTTTGATCGAAGTCTTGGTGAATTCCGGAGTCATCGGGATTTTGGTCGACTATCTGGGATTCGAGTTGCGGAGTTGATTCCAGCCCATCTTGGGCGTACAAAGACGCTTTCTTTGGATGTCAGCGACACGCTGGATGCGCAAAAGTTTTCTACATTGTACCGGCTGATGTCGACCCCGCATCTCGTTAGCCTTTCCGTCAATGTCAGAAGATGGTCGCCAAGCGCTCCCCCTTTCCTCGATTCTATCTGTTCTTTCCCTTCTAACGGGAACGATGGCTCATCCTCGAGCATAGCCTCAGGCTCCAGTCTTACCAGACTCGAACTCACGTTACTGACTTCTGCACACCTTGAATATGAAAATATGCGGAATATATTCATGTACTCACCATCTCTCGAAACGCTCATCCTACCGAAATTTGGTCAGTCTCGGAGGGGAGACCAAGAGGAGAATTGGCCCATTATATTCGCTCCTAGTTCGCTGCGATCGTTTGCAGTTCACTTCGAAGACACCCATGCGGAAGATGACGAGTTTCGGAATACGGCTGAATCACCATGTCTATGTGTCCTTGGCTCCCTTTGCTTCCCGAACCTCGGTTCTAGGTGACAGCTGCTCCTGCCATCTTAATTTCACCAGCCATTTTAAAGATCTGCCGGAATTAAAAAGGCTACGTTTACAACGGTGTTCTGTACCACCTCTCGATGGCGAGTTCCTCCGCTCTCTGAAACTGTTAAATCGTTTGGAACTGGCAGACAACTTGGAAGTCGTGAAGTGGTCCCCAAAGTCTTCATGCACAAAAACGTCCTTACCAATTCCCCATCTATCGTCTATCTCACTTAGTGACGAGTCAAGTTGGGGTTATGATCTAACCCCTTGGGCACGTCTCGCTCAGCTAGCCGTCCAAGATCACGGTTGTACCCAGTTTTCTATCGAAGTATCAACCCATCTATACGGTAGCATGCCACGACTCTTTGGTCCTCAGGATGAGCAGATTCACATCGAAGTGGGGGACCATTCTCCCGGTCTGCTCTATCCGCTTCCCCCAGAAAGATCCTTCCATTGGACAAACTACTATTACGATTGATGATTGTGGTTGGGACTATGATGACTAGATGAGCTCTATAGCGGAGATTTGAACTGTAAGATTACATTTCGAACTAGTGCGTATGATTACTTTGTAGTGAAGGGATGTAAGGGTGGAAATTTGCATATCATGATTTTTTGTTGAATGTATTACAGTAACATCGCCAAATTGAGTTCAGAAGATGTTCAGGATTCCAGGTAGATGGAGACCGGTAAACAACACCGTCTGTGAAGTAGTACTTTTCCAATCTTATTGAGCATCGAGTACACCAGTCTGAAAGCTTGACCTGAGGAAACACCCCATCTTGTACATATAATATTATTATTTCGCTCAACTATATCAAGTCACATGTATCGTGGAGTTATATCAGGCCCAGGGCTGTTTCCTTCCTGACTCCACCTCGACATTGGCTCACCGCCATTCCCTTTGAATTCATTTACTTGTTTATCCCTACAAACCTGATCGTTTGAGATCCACTATTGTCATATTGAAGGTAGGAACACCCATCTTCCTCTCTAAATATTCTGGCCACTGATCTCCGCCAGAAATGTCATCTGTTTCGAAGATAAACCGAATTCCCAATGAGCTCCTCGCTTTGACATTTGCTACCTGCCTCCGGGGTTTGTCATCTGACGCACATCAGCCTCTTCTGGCTTTGATATGCAGTATCTGTCGCCACTGGCGAGATGTTGCTATCGAGGCCTCTGAACTGTGGACCACTATCCACATCACCTTGGGACGACGCCTTCCGGCAACCCAGACATTCCTGGAGAGATCGAAGGGTTGTTTTATCGACGTGTATATCAGAGGACTTAACGTTGATCGCTTCATTCTCCCTGCTGACGTCACCATGATAACTGCAGTCATTGCACCGCATATTTCCCGCGTTCAAACTTTGGCGATGGTTCTTGCGCATTCCGATCTCTACACCAAAATTTCGGACGCTTATCGCTCCATCTTTGCCCCCAATCTTACCCGCCTTTCCATCCATCTCAATAGTGATATCTGGAAAGTTGGGACCTACCCCCCACTCTTTGCGAGCACTGATTCCCTTCGCCATTTCAACACTCAGGGAAATACCCTAAATGTTGTTCCTTCGAGGACCAGTCTCACCACACTGGAGCTCAGCAAGTATTCGCCGACTCATATAGAGCTCCAGGATTTATTCAACACGTCCCCGTATCTCGAGACACTCATCCTACATCACATTGATGATAGAAACGTGCTGGATCTCCCCAGCGAACACGATGCCGCACCTATCACCATCACCGCGCCAACTACCTTGAAGTATCTGGCAGTCTCTTTGTATTGGCACGCGCGTGGTGACAGCGCAATCTCGTGTGATTGCGTTCTTGGCTCTTTACGTCCTCCAAACCTGGAATATCTCGAGGTGGTCGGAGATATCGACATCGACTTGAAAGCCCATTTTGGATCGCTGGACAAGCTGCAGACGCTGCGTATCCAGTATTGCTCTGTATCATTCGCCGTTGAAGAGTTTTTCTCCTCGATGAAGGAGCTGAGACGTTTAGAGTTGGTGGACATGTCGCCTATGAATGTGCGACGCATTACAGATCCTCCGCCTTCCAAATTCTCTTTTCCGTGTCTATCTTCCGTCTTCTTTTCCGTGCCCGCACGATACACGGACAGCTCGTACCGGCTCCTGCAGCTCGCTGAGCGCTGCGTTGCAGCTGGATGTCCTCGTTTCACACTTGAAGTCAGGAAGGGGTGCTACGGAGAATTTTTCAATACCTTCGAGTCATGTATCCAGGATGGGCACGTTTGCATCATAGAGAGTGATTGTAGTAGCGGTCTGATTATTGAACAAGATGAGGAGAGCGATGGATGGCCTGAATGGGAGGGTGACGATGATAGATGGGGAGATGGAGAGGACTGGCCTTCGGACGAGGTTGAGGATGATGGATGGGGAGATGGAGAGGAGTACCTATCCGATGAGTGGCCTGAGTATGAACTTGAGGATAATGGTAGTGCCGATGAAGAGGATGATGCTTTCGAATTCGACGAGGAGGATTAGGATGGGGATCTTCTGGCTTTATATAGCAGTTCTGCAGGCCGGGCCCTGCCGACCCTGCTGACATGTAACAGTAACACGGACTGTCACGCTTCCGATCCTTATCGATCCTCATCGTTGACCACTATGACAAAGAGGAAAAACAAAGGAAAGAAACAAGAAGCAGTCTCCAATAAGCCGAAGGCACCAGAGCCAAAGGTATATACCTTTCTTCTGCTTTTCTGCATTCCCTCACTTGATTATTAGCGTTCGCGTGGCAAGCGCAGACAGGGCTACGTAGCAACTCCAGTTAGCCGGATCAACGAGCGTTTGCCCAATGAACTTCTGGCCTACGTATTTGCCACTGCGATTCTCAGCCTGCTTCCTAAAGAGCACAGGCCCTTCCTTGCTCTAGTGTGCAGCATCTGTCGCCGTTGGCGGAATGTTGCTATCGAGGCATCTGAGCTTTGGACCACCATCTATATACATAATCACAATCATATACCAGCCGCCGAACTCTTCCTTAAACGATCAAAGATGCGACTTCTGGATGTTGATATTGAAGTCATCTTTGGTCGAGAGGTCCCGCAGTTTAGCTCAGGTTGGGTTCGGTACCGGAGTCCTCCGGCGCCTTTCAGTCGACAGTCTGGGCTTCGAGTTGCAGAGTTGACATCGGCCCATCTTGAGCGTACGAGGACGCTTTCCTTGAGCGTCAGTGACGCCCAAGGTGCCGAAAGGTTTTCTGCGTTGTACCGGCCGGTGTCAACTCCGCATCTCGTGAGCCTTTCCGTATATATCCAAGGATGGCTGCAAAGCGCTCCCCCTTTACTTGATTCCATTTGTTCAGTCAGTTCTAATGGGAGTGACGGCTTACCTTCGAACACGGCCTCGGGCCTCAGTCTTACCAGATTAGAGCTGGGAGCTGTTCAACCTGAACATGAGGATATGCGGAATATATTCACGTACTTCCCATCTCTCGAAACGCTCCTCCTGCCGAAATTCTGTCAGGGCCGGAGGGGGGTCCAAGGAGAAAATAGACCCATCATATTCGCTCCCAGCTCGCTGCGATCCCTCGCAGTTCACCTTGATCACGCCCATATCAAGCCTGCGCATGGAAACTCACCTGATTGTTCATGCGTCCTTGGCTCTCTTCGCTTCCAAAGCCTTGAATATCTCGAGGTTCTGGGCGACAACTCCTCCTGGAATCTCAATCTCCGCAACCATTTCAAAGACCTGCCGGAATTAAAAACCCTGCGTTTGCAGCGATGCTTAGTGTCACCTAGCGATGTCACATTCTTCCGCTCGTTAAAACTGTTAAATCGTTTGGAACTGGTGGACAACTTGAAAGACGTGAAATGGTGTAAAAATTACCGCAAGAGAGTGTCCTTACCATTTCCCCGCCTGTCATCTATCTTACTCAGCGATAATTCTCGGGGCGAGAGTCCTGACATGTTCCAGTGGGCACGCGTAGCCCAGCTAGCCGTCCAGAATTACGGATGCCCCCAGTTCTCTATCGAAGTAACGGCACAACATCATAGCATGATGACACTTGCTCTTACTCATCAAAACTGTAACGAGCGTATTCACCTCGAGACAGCGGATCATCCTCCCAGTTTGCTCCACCCACTCCCCCCACTAACAGGAAATTCCTTCAATTGGCTAGACGACGACGATTATTACGATTACCATGATCACGATTATGATTCCGACTTCTCTATTGACTCTGCCTATGGGTTTGATTCGTCCGATTATGACAACCAGACGGAATATTATGGACGTTGAGGGAACCATAAGGTTATATTTCGAACTTGATGTGTTAAAAGAAACACAATATTGACCCCCCTTTATAGTGAAGAAATGTAAATATGGAATGTCACGGATTGCAGTGATAGCCTAGTCCTTTTGGATGTATCAGTATCGCCAAATGGCGTTCGGGGGTGGAGTTGTCCTGCATGTAGGCGTTGATCAATGGATGGCTGGATAGAGGTAAATGGCGCTATCTATGACCCACTATATCCCCGATTTTATTATGAAGCGTTGAAGAAATCAGTCTCAACTTGAATAGTAACTAAGTATGTAGGCTAGTCTAAGTAAATATTTATGAGACATCGAGTCACGTGTGATCAATAGCGCTGCAACATTGATCCAAATTCGCTGGTCACTTCTTTCTCTTACAGTTCCCTTTGAGGCTCTATCCTAGGCTTCAACATTGACTCAACCGATCATCTTCCCCGAACACTGCTCTCTTATCGCTTGAGACTCGCTCTCATTACTGCGAAAGTCAGAACGAGCGCCTTTTACTAAAGTTCTGTCCATTGACCTTTCACACCAGAAATGTCCTCTGTTTCGAGGATAAACCAACTTCCCGACGAACTTCTCGCTTTTATATTGGCTACCAGTCTCCGTGATTTGTCGTCGGACGCACATCAGCCTCTCCTGGCTTTGATATGCAGCATCTGTCGCCACTGGCGAGATGTTGCTATCGGGGCCTCCGAATTGTGGACCACTGTTCACATTCCCGTGGAAGGCGAGCTTCCAGTGATACAAGCATTCCTGGAGCGGTCAAAGGGTCGCCTCATCGACCTACATATCACCGCACTTGATTCAGCCAAACTCGCCCAAAAAGTGGCCGAGATAACTGCACCGCACATCTCCCGCGCTCGGACATTGAACATGATCCTTCCAGATTTCAGGGTCTACAATATATTCTCGAAGGCTTATTGCTCCATATCTGCCACCACTCTTTCTAGTCTTTCCATCCATCTCACTGGTTGGTCATTTCATAATCATTCCCCACTCTTTGCGAGTACCGACTCCCTTTGTTATCTTGACACTGAGGGAGAGTTCCTGAGAGATGTCCCTTCCAGGGCCAGTCTCACCACAATAGAGCTCAACAAGTATTCCCCGACTCATGTGGAGTTCCAGAATTTGTTTGACGCATCACCGTGCCTCGAGACACTTGTTCTGCATGAGATTATACTAGTTGCGCCAATGCGCGCTAACGAAGACGATATCCCACCCACTACCATCACAGCGCCAGCTACTTTAAAGTCGTTGGCAGTCTCTGTGTCTTACACGCATAATAATGCCACAGGCATGTGTGGATGCGTTCTTGATCGACTATGTATCCCAAGCCTGGAATATTTAGAGGTGGCCGGAATCGCCGACTTGGCTATCGACTTGAATATTCACTTTAGGGGACTGTCCAATATACAGACGCTGCGCATCCGGCACTGCACTATAACATCGGCTGATCAGTTCTTCCTCTCATTGAAGGAGCTGAGACGTCTGGAGTTGGTGGACATGTCACCTGAGCTGGATATACATCACATCACAGGAATTTCAGCGGAGGGTCTTTCGTCTCCCACTTTTCCTCATCTATCTTCCATCTTCTTTTCAACGAAACGAAAATATATGGAGAGCCCGTATCAGCTTTTGCAGTTTGCCGAGCATTGCGTCGCAGCCGGATGTCCTCATTTCACACTCGAAGTCGAACAAGGGCGCTTGGAAGAATTTTTGAACGCCATCGAATCATGTATCCAGGATGGGCGCGTTTGCGTCATGGAGAGTGATTGTTCGGACGGTTTGATAAAGTTGAAACCGACAGGATTTCATAGTCGCTTTTTTGGGGACCTGGATGAGGAGGAATTCGAGGACGATGAGATCGACGACGATTGGGAGCCTGAGTGGGAGATCGAGGATGATGCCTGGGATGAAGGGGAGGACGATGCATTTGAACTTGATGAGGAGTAGGACAGGGATCCTCTTGCTGTGTATAGTACTCAATCTCAGTTAGCTCGCTTGGTTACATAAAATTTGATCCAGAATAAAGAAAACAAATTGTATTAGTGCTCAGCAGTAGGGGGAGTGCGTGATAATGTCCGTTCGAAAAAGTCTACCGCTTTGGCATCGAGCATTATACGTCGCCATTTGAGTAGCTCATGAACGGTCAGCGTATTTGATGTCGTCAGCTTCACCTTTGGAATGTTTCTAATCGCTCTTTCCAAGGTTACCGGAATCTCCTCCTCCCCAGTGACGAATAACGTCTGATCCAGACCGAGATCCTCCAGCCTCCTGGCGAGTGTTTTGGTCTTGGGTTCCGGCCAGTCCATGCTGAACATGACACCAAACTGCTGTTCCTTGACTTTTGCACTGAGCGCAACCCGCATGCCCATCTCAATGACTTTCCGAGGAAGCTTGGTACTGAAGTCGCGCGGCTTGGGACCGAACGCGATACCTCCACCTCTCAGCATAGGACTCTGGGCATCTCCCAGACGTGCTTTTCCGGTGCCCTTCTGAGGGCGAATCTTCCTGCCTGAACCACGAACTTCACCGCGAGTTTTGGTGTTTGCGGAGCCTTGGCGAAGGGAGTCACGGTACTGTACGACGCAAAGATGTAGGATGTCGCGTCTGATTGGGTGGTTGAATACGGTAGGGTCCAAGGCGACTAGGGTTTCTTCTGGATCGGGGTCTGTGCGCTTGGGCTTGAAAGGTGCACTGAGCGAAACGTATACCGGTTCTAGAAGCGAGGGCGCTGTGATTGTGTGACCACGCTGATTCCTTTCTAAGGATGCAAATACGCACCTGCAGGTGACGACGCTGGCAGACGTGTTTGGACTCTCGACGAGGACCGAGTGGGCCTCGCGACTCCAGTTGGCCGCGGAACAGCCTGCGAGACCCTGGTGCGAAGTATTTGCCTGGGTGACCTCTAACGCGACATAAGTAAAGATGTTGCTAGCGTTTGCAGACAACATACACGTCCGACTGATTTGAGCATTGCAGCTGGCTCTGCGTTTGTGGCGTAAGTCGGAAGAAGAGGCACTATTAGGTCAGCGGCCGGCATGACTCGGCCGGATATATCCGCTTCGGCACCTGGAACTGTACAGTTTTTCAATCCTTCCCACGGCTCGATATTCCCCTCAACGATTGCAAGCAGACAGGCTCGACGTCAAGATCAAGGTGAGTAGCCCGTCGTTTTGGATGAAATATTGTTTATCTGACACTTTTCTCATTGTAGATTCATCGTTAGGCCGTCAACCCTAATATCACAAAATGGCTTCAACAACCAAGGCTGTCCAAACGTTCGGAAAGAAGAAGGTGCGTCCATCTGGGGTATTGCACTGGCGACGTCCTAAGAACTATGTTATAGACAGCGACTGCTGTTGCCCACGCCAAGGAGGGCCGTGGACTCATCCGTATCAACGGTTCTCCCATCAACCTCGTCCAACCCGAAATCCTTCGTCTAAAGGTGTACGAGCCCGTTCTCGTTGCCGGCGAGGATGCCTTCACTCCTCTTGATATCCGTGTCCGGGTGAAGGGTGGTGGACACACCTCCCAGGTGTACGCTATCCGACAGGCCATCGCCAAGGCCCTCGTTGCGTACTACGCAAAATACATCGATGCCTACAGCGCACTGGAGTTGAAGAAGAAGCTGGTGGCGTACGACCGAACGCTGTTGATTGCTGACCCCAGACGGATGGAGCCCAAAAAGTTCGGTGGTGCTGGTGCCCGTGCTCGCAGGCAAAAGAGGTTCGTTTGTTTTACTCTGGTCGTTGCTTGCGTATTCTTATGTCGGCAACAGTTACCGTTAAGTGGCAGTGGCTTTTATGGAGAACCTTGGTGTTACTATCTCAATATCATGCGTTATGTCTCCCAACTATTGTTATGCTATGCACTTTTCGCTTGACATTATGTGAGAGTAAGGGATAATCAGACAAAGCAAAACTAAGATTTGAAATACCACAACGTCACTTGAACCTGAATTTGTACCCGGATTTTAACCTTTTCTTACTCTTCTTCATTTCATGCTTCTACCACCATGAACATGGAATCATTGCCATCGCAGCCACCTGATGATACTGTTTCCTCTCTATTTGTTGATGCTGGTGCCATCTTTGTTGATCCAGGCGCCGGCGGTATAATCGGACGCCCTAAATTACTTCGTTCCTTGAGGGTAACATCGGCTGCTTACTCTGCTTGTAATTGCGCTGACTGTAATACAGAAACTAGGGGCCTCCCTCTGCCACAATCCAAGGAGTGCCAAGTACATTCTTGTTCATCCTCAGTCTGACACTGGACGCCAGTTTATTCGCGATTGGGGGACCGATGCCGGCAAAGTTGTTCTGAATCACCTATGGGTCCAAAAATGTTCTGCCGCTGGCAGAGTGCTGGGGGCTGATGACAATTGGGGCAACTGTTTGACCCACGACGACGGGCTGCCCATTGGGTCGACGGGGGAAGAGGATGTCAAGTGAGTCCAGGGTATTCTGTGTACCGGAACAGTCTAATCAACATATGCAAGAAGTTCCTTACCTACTCCCCGAGAAACGCCCGTCGATGTCAGGTCATCCCCCTCGAACGTCAGTTCAACGAAACGTGCTCCATCGAAAACACCAGTTCCGTCTCAGCCCCAGCTTCCTGCGAGCCATGCTACATCCCCAGTTAGCAATAGTCAGGCTTCTCCTTCTATTGTTCCTCCAGCACCGTCAGATCCTTCTCCGAATATTCCACAAATGCACCAGAATGCCATGCCCCTGCCAGGACCCTCTGCCGGGTCGGCTGCGTCAAGTGTGCCGGGTTTCCATCCACCTATGATGCCTCCAGACGTGATGCAGCAAATGTTCCAACAATGGATGATGAACCAAATGTTTCAGTCGAACATGATGCAACACACAATGCCTGATCCCCGGCACCCTCTCTATGGCCCGATCGTCGATTCTGTTAGCAACCACTTTAGGTCAATTTTCCCAGACGCAACCTCCGAACAATGTCGCTCATGCATCACATCCACCCGCCTCCCAGTATGAAGATCAACACCCAGATACCTCTGTAGAATCCTCCCTACCAAATGGATTCTCGTCCCGGAAATTTAGCTCATCGAACAGAACTCAATCGCCTCCCCCGCACTCGCCTGCCACTTCTTCTGCTAGGCTATCCCAAACACCTGTCACTGCTTCCCCTGCGTCTTCGAATATATTTACCGATCCAGAGACTGGCGAAAGCTTAAACTTTTTTGTCGAAGTTAACATGGGATTTAGTACACAGCGGTCTCTGACTACTTCTCAGATCAAGGTGCGCATTTTCTGAATTTTCTGAGCCACATCTTGATGTGAGTTTCACAGAAACATGGAGGTAAACTGGCACATCAGAAAGAATACGCAGATTATTGCATCCTCAGTCAAAAATGCAAGACCTTCGATACTGACCTCAGCGAAGCTGTTTTCTACGATGTACCGGCTATCAACTCGTCATTTGTGAATGACTGCGTCCAAGCGAGGCGACTCCTTGATCATTCTGATTATCTTTTCGACATACCCGCTAAATTACAGAATAAACGCAAAGGACACCAGAAGCGCAAACAGGGTAATGGGCGGGAGACGATGAAGAGGATAGAAGGGAGCATGAGCGCGTCCCCAAGCAAGAGAATGAGTTCAGAAGGGAATAATACACCGACGAAGCGACGCAAGATCAAAGACGATACCCAAAGTCAACCGACACCGAAGCCTACTACCTGGGACTCGAACTTGCGATCGCCTTCACCGCCTCCAGAACATACACGTATATTGTTCACCGAAGGGAGATATCGATACACGTTACAAGAGCGGGAATATCTCAAATTATACACCGAAGTCCTGCTCAAACGCGACATCGACATCTCCAACAATGCTATTGCTGAACGACTTTTTGAAAAGGTGTTGCTTGCATCCTTATAATCTCAATTAAACTAATTCTCCGAAGATGCCTCATCATTCGTTAAGATCCTGGAACCAGCAGATCCAGAGGGGATTTCGTCTTGACATTGAAGCCATTCGAAAGAGAGTCGGTATCGCCCAACGGATGGGGAGAAATCAAGCTCCAGCTGGCGAGCAGCCCACGGAGGCTCCTCCGCCAGCAACACCAAGTCCCCCTCCTCCTGCTGAGACCCCTCTGGTAGAATTAGGACCGCCGCAACGGAATCCATTTGAAGAGGACCTGAATGCTGTAGTGAACTTCTTTGCATTAGATGGTGCAGACGAGGATGAAGATGAGCCTGATGTTATCTGGGCAAAGTTGGCTAGCAAGGTAAGAGTTACAATCCATTCATCACACCTCTTATCGTAATCAATTGGAAAGGTGAAATGCCAAACGGCGGCATCGTGGTCAGACTTCCATTGCCAGCATCATGTCGAAATACAGAGGCGCTATGAACTTCTTGCAGAGAGTAACAACGACGGGGCGTAGGTATCCGCGTGATGATAATTAGTCTTGTTGATTGTATGATTGCATTGCCGATGATGAATTTACTTTGAGGGTAAATCTACAACCAAGTCTGGGTTCTTGAAGAATTTCCGCCGCTTTTCAGGATCTATTGCACCTCCTTCTGTTGATGCCAATTTGCCAGCATAGTCATATGCGCCCATGACTGCACCCATGAACGCGCATCCACCTATTGCGACAGGGAAAGAACGCGCTACAATGCCAATGAGACCACAATTTGAGCTGTATAGAAAAAATAAATTACATACCTCGCAAGCCGGTAAGAAATGCAGCAGCACAGGCTCCGGCAGCAGTATTCACTGCATCGTCTGTCTGCCGTTGGTTGGAAACAGCGGCGCTCGTATACGCAAACGTGGCACCCACGGCGGCTATCGACCAGTCAACACGTATCCGTATCCACACAGACCGCTACGCACCGAAGAAACCAATTGTCCCGCCCGTCCGTGTCAACACACCCGCTGCGCCATACGAATGGTTTCCGAGCGCATTTTGCAGAGCGCTAACGACTGTCCCGGCTGCAGCAGCCTGTACGCCTGCAGTTGTCGCTTTGTTCAGCGGGCTTTTGGGTGTGAACTCCGCCATGGGAGAGGTGTTGGTGGGGAGAAGGGTGAAGTCGTTACGGGTGTATTTGGCGAGGGCGTCTGATCCAAGCAAAGCGGATTTGATGCCCAATCAGCCTTTTCCGATTTTCCACCATGGCGCGTATGAGTGTTGAAGAGTACGACAAACTTTCCCCGGAGGAGCGGCAGAAGTATGACCAGGAGGAGCGTGCGAGGGAAGCGAGGGAGCAGGCTGGTATGGCCTATATTTCTGCTTCACTTAGATTTGTTTGTTCATTCATATCTAGAATTACCGTACACTTGGACCCAAGAGCTGACTGAACTTGACCTTGTCGTTCCTGTTCCAAAGGGAACACGCGCCAGAGATCTCTCGGTTGTTATTCAAAAGAAGAAACTGAGCGTCGGTCTCAAGGGGAAGGAGAAGATTCTCGATGGCGAACTTTGCAAGGAAATAAAGCTGGATGACAGCACTTGGACGCTTCGTGAGTGCTATGCAGCCTTTGAGACAGATACTTATGTCTCGTTTAGAGGACAATGAAGCCGTTCATATCCATCTCGAGAAAGTGAACAAGGAGCAATGGTGGGAGAACGTCCTTACCCATCATCCCAAGATCGATACCACCAAGATCGAACCGGAGAACAGCAAGCTCAGCGATCTTGACGGAGAGACCAGGTACTTTCTGTTCTTCTGTTCTAGCTTCTTCTAAACGATCTGGGCAGGGGAATGGTGGAGAAGATGATGGTAAGTAAGGCGTAATATAACTTGATTTTTTGCTAATGATCCTTCCAGTTTGACAACCAACAAAAGGTATGCTATGGCAGTAGTCTTGAGTGTGGCACTGACTCGCAGTCATCTAGCAAATGGGAAAACCAACGTCCGATGAACTCAAGAAGATGGAGGTCAATTACGCGTCTTTGATAACAACGGCCTTCCCTCTGATCCCCTCCCCTAGGCTCTTCAAAAATTCCAAGCTGCCCATCCAGAACTGGATTTCTCGAACGCGAAGATTACATGATCGCTGGTTACCGACCCCGAGAGAAAAGTATCATGAACAAGTAGCTAAACAAATATGTAACACCAATCTATGAGATTTTCTGACGTTTACCCGTACCGCGCTGCCCAGAACCCGCGCTTTTTCGTTTAACGCTCTCCACGAGACTTTGCAGACTCCGGTTACCTTCCGCCCCATTTTTCTTCGCAGTCTTATCCAAAGACACATTTTCTCCTCGCATCGCTTGCCTGCGCTTGCCACCTTCTTCCAGCAACGCAGACATACTTTTTGTTCTCTTAAACCTGTGTGGAAAATCGTCAGATCATGCCGGTAAACGAAATAGAGAGATTTACTGAGGATTGCTGGGATCAATTGCAAAGTTGGGATCTTCGTGAAGAACACTGAAACGATCATCTTTAACGTCGAGTGAAAAGTCTGGTTGGGTTTCGGTATTAGGGTCCTCTTCCTGAGCTTTCTTGCCCTTCTTCCCCTTTCGTTTAGACTTCTTCTCAGCTTTCAAAACAGCTTTGATATCAAAGTGCTTCCGCCCCTCGTCGTTGTCTCCATCCGCCAGTTTCTGGAGCTCCACTAGGCTAATGGGCTCCTTGGTTGGTAGAGGCGCGGGTTCATCATCACTGGCAGCATCAAAGAAGTCGTCCCCGCCTAGTTCGTCGTTACCCTTTGTTGGTGGTTCAGCACCTTTAGTACGTCGTTCAGCTTTGCTCTTCCGTTTTTCCTTCATTTTGCGCTGGTACTTTTCGATCGTGGTTTCATCCTGATCACCTTTGGATTCTGACAACCCGGGCGTGAACGTTATCTCCATGTCGACATCAGAGCCTTCATCTTTGTCCTCGCCCCGAGACCAGCCCTCTGGCAAATCATCGTTTCCACCTAACAGCAGGGCGCGCAGCTTGTCTCGTGATTGTGCTTTTTGTTGGGACTTTTTCTGCGCTATGTCTTTCCGTGTATCTTCTCCTTCTGATTCTGAGGCAGAAGCAAGGTAGGAGTTGAAGTGACCCTCTTCTATCTCCTTGCGAGATAATGTCCGTCGGGTGACTAGATTGCGGTCAGGGTCGTCCTCATCCCAAGTCAGCTTGACTTTAGAATGCCGTAGAGCCTGATGGATGAGTGAGAAGGAGCAACGCAACAGATATAGAAAGGCCTACATCCGTGGCAAAGTCAAGGCCCTTATACGCGGGAACAGAATCTTCCGTGGCTTCATCTCTATTAAATCGTAAGTATGGGCTGTTTTCGAAGAATGATGATTACCTGAATTCGTCGTCAAACGACATGTCTTCCGGTACAAAACTTAGGTCGAATACGTTTGCAGATCGTTCCAACTCAGTGCCTTCCAATTCGTCATATATGTGTGATGCCGCATCAACTGAGTCGCAGGTGATAATGGCGTAGTAATACCTGCCAAAAATATTAGCATGGATAGAAACACTTCATGAACAACATGGTCTGACCGTAATCGTTCCAGCTGGTATTTGCGCAGAGCATCTTCATTTAAATCATTTTCATCTCCAACCTCATAGATATTACGGTCGTTCACTTCCTCATTCTCGGCCTTCTTTTTCTTGAAGACTTCAGCAGGCGGACCCTCTTTCTCTTCTCTAGCCATACGCGCCTTCCCAAATTCGCTTGGGTAGACACGAACACTCAACACCCGGCCACGAACCACTTCATTAGAGGCGTTGACGCGTTTTTTAGACTTTTCAGTTCTACGAGACGATGAAGCGAGCGCAGGAGCCGTGAGGGAAACAAGGGAGGAGCAAATTTTGAACAAGTGGTTGGCACGGACGTGGTCCCAGTCCAGATTCACAACCGCAAGTCGACGAGTCCTTTCACCTTCCTGAGCGCCAGTTTCTGGGTGATCCCTGTTGTATGCAGCTGCTTGAGCAGACAAGTCGGCGTACTCGGACTCGTCTAGGTCAATTTCTGGTTCCTCCACATCCTCAGTCCGGCCAACTGTCACAAAGCCATCTTCAGCATCAATTTCAGCCTCCTCTTTCTCCGATTCCTCCTCGTCAGATGATTCCAAAAGCACTTGTCCTCGAGCATAGTCGAGCGATGTGGGTTCCTCAGCACCATCTTCATCTCCGTCCTCCAGTCGATAGAACCGTCTCAGGTTGTCTTGTTCATATGTTTCAGAGAGATGGCGACCGTACTTGTCAATGCGAGCTATTCAACGGTTGACAGTCCGCGCCTCGACGGAATTGAACGTGGACGAAACTCACCAGCAGATTTATTTTTGACCTTTTTTTCTTGTGTAAATACGGATTTGAAGCGGTCGTCGATAACGACTTTGGATTTATTTTTTCGAGGCCGTCGAAATCGTGGGTCTGACCGTAGTCGAGAGAAACGCGGGTCAGAGGACATGATAAGAAGGTAGCTGACCCGGATTGAGGCACACCCGAGTTGACCGCGAAAATTGATGACAAATGACAGATGACCCACGCGGTGATGATCGCGTCGTTGAGTGCGACCATCAGGGGCTACTTATAAAAAGGACCCACCACAAATTCCCACTCTATTCCTTCCTTTCCCTTTTCGTTTCTACTCCACCCCTCCTTTCCCTTTTATTCGCAAGGCCAGGTCGCCTGAAGCTTCACTTTCTTTCCTTCAAGCATCACTTGTTTGTTCATCATGGTTGCACGCGCGACTCTTTTTGCCGGATTATCCGTTCTGTTTGTCTCCCAGGTTGTTGCCCACCCTGTGTTCCTACAAGTACGTTTTTCCCGCCTTAATATCATTGTTTATTTTGTTGACTTTCCTGCTTAGCGCGAGGTCGTTGCACGCTCTCCGGCTCCTCTGGATCTCATTACTGCATACAGTGCTGATGTGTCCAAGAGGCAAATCATATCCCCCGAGATCGCGACCAGGAGCATTAACGGTGTTATAGTCCCGTACGACAAGCGAGATGTTCCCGTGGAGGATCCCAGCAAGAGTCCTAACGGGGTCATCGTTCCTTACAAACGAGACGTTCCCGTCCAGGATGCTTCCAAGAGCCCTGATGGTACCATTGTTCCCTACAAACGAGACGTTCCTGTCCAGGATGCTTCCAAGAGTCCTGATGGGACTATCGTTCCTTACAAACGAGACGTTCCCGTCCAGGATGCTTCGAAAAGTCCTGATGGTACCATCATCCCCTACAAACGTGATGTCCCAGTGCAGGATGCGTCTAAAAGTCCTGACGGGACCATCATTCCTTACGCTAAGCGAGATGTCCCCGATGAGGTACCCACCAAGAGCCCTAACGGGGGTGTTGTCCCGTACCCCAAGCGGGACGCTCCCCTTCCTCTGCATCTCGCTGTCAAGTCTGTCGGTGGGAAGGTCGTGCTTTATTAAGTGGTACGTCTGCCTCCCTAGCTACTTCTAAATTTGGTCTGATGGTCAATCAGTGTTGCATGTGCCATTATGTTACAAGTCAAAGGAGGTGCCCTGGCGGTATAGGACTTTCTTTTTTATACCTGAGTGTAGCACTGTTACCTGTTATACGTACTTTTACTTCGGGATTGGATCATCTTTATCAGACCTTGAAAACTTGAAATATCATATATCAACGTGCGCGTCCAACATCACAAAGGTAGACTAAAATTTGCTCCTGCGCCATATCCATATGCTGCCTAATGATCCTGTTCCTACAATAACTCGACCTCCGAACCCCATGGAACAGGACACCATGGTTTCCTTCACATCATCAGCAACTCCAGGAAATGCACGATCCCGTTCCTGAAGCACGATTTCCCACCCTTCCGGACCTGGTTTTTGCTCCTTAACATGATGTGTAACCACCTCTTCATCCGTTAACTGCATCTTCTCCGCAAGCTCAGCTACGTTATTCGGATCCCAGGGATATGGCGGCACACTACGGGGGGAAAATTTGGCAACGTTGTATAGGGTGATGATGTTGGATGTTGGGCGTGTGAACAGTACGATCGGACAGTGTTTTTCGCTCCTGAAAACAGACAACCGGGGTGGATTGTAGGAGTCCAGACAATTTGTGATGGAGTACGCAGACAATATTTTGAACGAAGCTGAATGTAAAGTTGAATGTAGTCGACGACGATATAAAGAAATCGTTTCTCACCACTTTGTTGATAATCCTGACGACGGTTTGATTAATAATTAATGGAGATGGAATGTGATTAAATCAGAGAACTTACAGACGCGCATCCACGCAAGACTTCTTGGTCTGGAGGTTTTGTCGCAGGGAAAAAACGGTTAAGACCTAGCCAGCGCCATAGGACGATGGTCCCTGGTTCAATGTACGTGTCTTTATTACCTACAACCGAGGGATACACCCGCACCATGGCAGGCGTGCTGTGAGAAAGTAACGTATCGTCTTCTAGCCTAGAATTTGTCAAGCAAGAAATTCGGATATGTGGGAAGGTGTGATTACCATGAGACCGAAATGACCCGTGCTTTATGCAGTCTGCTACTACTGAAAAGAGGTTTATCCTGTCGGAGCAGAGGTACGCTATTCTTGGATACTTTGTGCTGGACGAGCTGCGGGGGGAGGTGCCAAATCTTGACGAATCGATCCATCTGTTGACAGTTAGATTATTTGGGTACAGTTTGACTTCAAGGACTCACTCCACACGTTGCTAGAAGAGGTTGTCGAGGATGAAAATCCTACAGATTCTGCTGTCAGCCAGAGTAAGACGCCAGGAAGCATACTACAAACAGCTCCTAGCACTTCGCCTTGATGCCCTCCCGATCTGCCTCCCATGAGGACCAGAACGCACCGTCCTATACCGTCTACGGGTCCTTCTGGTTGAGTCATGTCTAAACCATGAGCGGGCCCGGCGAGACTTGGTAGCTTATTCGGAGGCCATGGAGGATTCGACGGCCGTTGTTTGGGTTTCAACGTGAGGTCATACACTCGTGTTGAGAAGTCCCTGGAGGTAGTGCAAAACAGGTGAGGCAGTTTAGGGTGGACGACCACAGACGTTATTGGCTGTACAACAAAACATGAGAAAGGCATAGTGGGGCAGAATAATAGACATACAGCGCCGTGTCCCCGAAGCTGGCTGACTATTTGGCGTTTCTTGACATCGTAGATAAAGACCAGGCCAAGGAATGAGAGTATTACGAGTGGATCGAGCCACTTGTCTGAACTGAGAGCCCAGGCAACATTTACCGCGTCAGTCGCAAGAGGTTTGACTGTCAATATACTGGCGTAAGTGGCTGTTAGGATCCGAATGCACTGAGTCATTCACAGGAGCGGGTAACAGGCAATGGTATTGAAATAATCGGTTTCAAACTTTGCAGGTGCACAATAAATGCATTCTTATCGCCGGCGAGTAGTACCGAGTCGTGGAATTCAGAAATCATCGCATTCCACTCGTCAGAAGACTCTTGAAAGAAACCATTCCAGAGAGTGCTTAGAGACCCAGAAGTCCAAGGGAAAAATACACATGCGTGAACTTCACTGGGGTGTCGGGGCTGTAAAATCTTGGTACTAGGTATAGACAGAAGGATACATATTGACCTACGAATACTTGCTTGATAAGTTCAAAGGGCGGCGAGGCGCCCAGATCGTTGTACCAGGGCATTAGAGCAAGGACAGGCTTTGGTCGTGTTTACATTTCATCGGTCTCTGACGCTCAAAGTCCCAGTGGTCGGCGAGTCAGTCCCTTGCCACCTCTTGCTCCCTGACATTCTCAATTCCATTTTGAATGGCCAGCGCCGACCCATGGGCAGATTTTGATGTACGTCCAGCTGCCTTTCTCCGCGTGCGACCCACGGCTTGACGCCAATCTCCCAGCTCCTCCGGCACAATGTCAAGCACAATACCGTCGACAAACTGAAGCAGATCCTCGCTGGCCTAAACGACGAGTGTGCTGTCTACCTACCAAGGACCGGTAAAAAACAAGAAATTATCGACCGCATCGTGTCTACGCTGGATAACTGGAAGGCGCAGAATTACCTGGACAAGTGGGCCAAGGCCCGGTCCATTTTACACCAAGTGCGGACTTACGGCGTGTAAGTTGTTTTTCGCGTTTTTGGCACCGTGTTTTTGGCGCGGTTGGCACGCCTCTGTGGCGTTACTGTGTCGCTGATATTCTGTTTCAGTTATTCCCCAGCCCGGCCCTCAACCTCGAGCGCGTCCTCTCTCACAGCCAACCCAGTACATACTATGAAGGCAGCCACATATCCTACTCACAATGGCTTAGTGAATGGCCATTACGACCCGTATGCTCCTCGCAAGCCCTCTGGCTCTCTTCCTTCCACATCGGTGCCTCCGAAACCACTCCCATCGAAGCCAGGTTTGTTCTTCGGCATTCACTACAACTTTATTCCTTACCACTTCTGTTGCAGTATTACGCTTCAAGGAATCCCCCTTTTTTGAAGTTGATCAAGCTATATCGTCCGTAGTCGAATGCCCAGGTAAACCCCGTTATTCATGGATCGTCTCTCGAGTCTCATTCGCCTGTACAGAATCGAACAGCTCCACGGATCGCCGGCAACAAAATGTTATGTTTGCCTTGACCCCCGATCAGATCGCTAAGCTCAAGTCCCACAGGTGATATCAGTTGGTTACTTTTCTGCATTCACTTCTCTAACTGCGTGCGCAGCCCGAAATATGAACTACGCCTGTACTGCACCTCCTCCACATTTTATTCTCCTAACCCCACGTTCCGCACCAACACTGCTCCTTGTCTTATAGAATTTCCGCCGACGTGCGAAGTTCGTGTCAATAACGTCCAAGTGACTGCTAGTCTTAAAGGTTTAAAGAAGAAACCGGGAACAGCTCCACCGCCTGACTTGGGCAAGTACGTCAGGATGGGTCCTGGTTCGAACAAAGTCGAGATGGTCTATGTGAACAGTCAGCAACCTGTCCAGTCTAAGGTAGGTGGTATGTAATCTGTGTCGCGAAGGTCGAGCTGATTGCAGTTGAACAGAAATTCTATCTTGTCGTTATGCTCGTGAGGACTACGTCAGTGGAAGCGTTGGTGAACAAGCTTGTACAAACGAGCTATACTCAAGCTAGAGATGTCCAAGCAAAAAGTTTGTCATTTTCGTCGTGTCGCGCAAGTCTTTTTAAACCTTTGATCAGTGAAGGCATCGATGTCAGACGATGATGACATTATCGTTGGTCCTCAGAAAATGTCATTGAAATGTCCGGTGAGTGATGCAGTTCCTGTTTACAACTCTCGCCTAATTTTTTTTGGCAGCTGACTTTCATGAGAGTGCAAACCCCTTGTCGGTCTTCCAAATGCGTGCACCCTCAATGCTTCGACGCTACTTCCTGGTTTTCCATGATGGAGCAGACGACAACGTGGTTATGCCCCGTTTGCGAGAAGGCTCTGGATCACAAAGATCTCATTATAGACGGGTACTTAGCATTTCTTTGGAACCATTCGGCGGCTGACTGTCTTGTTTTCAGGTACTTTGATGGCATATTGAATCAATGCCCAGAAAGTGTAGATGATGTTTTCGTTGAGGCTGACGGGGAATGGCATACGGCTGACTCGAAATATGGCTCTGCACCCTGGAAGGCGAAACATCCTCCTGACAAGCCTTCTATTATATTGGCGCCTCGCAAACCTATCTCTGCCGTCCCAAGTTTTTCTCAACCAAACGGCAAACCCATTGCAGGTCCAGAAGACAAGTCGAAGCGTCATCCTTCCGAGATTGTAATACTGGATTCAGATGACGAGGACGAGGGCAGGGTTAAGCGCGAGCTCTCTGTTTCTTTTGGAAACTCGTCAAGCCCCTCATTATCGAGTAGCCACGCCGCCACAGCGCCTCCCCCTTCGGCAACACATTCCCAAACGGCTTCAGTCATCGATCTGACACTGGATGACTCTGACGATGAGATTCCTCTTAGCAAAACAGCTGGGAAACGGAAGGCAGCGGACGCCGAACTGACATCGGTGTCGCCGACGGAGCCTATATGGAAGAAAGGGCGGACGGAAAATGATCGGTCCGCCCCCGTTCCCCTCACAGCGATTGATCGGGACTATATTAGGGCCCCTCACCATTCCCCTCACCAGTATCACCCAGCTCCTGTCCAATCCGCAATTGATGGCAGCGGTGGGCGCTACGGGACATTCTACTCGAGTACAGGGCATCACTCGCCGGTGTATAGCAACGGGTATTTGGATCGAGATAGGCTACCGTCCACGTCAGGACACCCACCTTCATCTTATATCTCGAGGGTAACTGGGAACTCGAGCAGTAGTCGACCGTGGTCATGACATTTTGTACGTATCATTACATATCCTACACATCGACTTAACATTCCGTTTCTGATTTTATTGGTATTCGTAGTACATGTAATGCAATAGTTTTAAGCTTACTAGTGATCGTATGCGTACGCATGTCCGTTCTACTCGTGCACAGAGTAATAATGATAAGTGACCGTTTGCTGCCGCGAATTCAGATTCGAGCGGAGATCAAAACGATCCGAACGATTCCGAAAACCTTTTTCACCAGCAACTTTTTTCGATCCTCTCTTCTTCCAACCACCTCCATCCCCACTCAGTCTCCCATTTCTCTTCTCTTCAAAAATGTCAGACGTGAAGAAGGGCAAGACGCCCAAGGAATTCGCTGGTCCGTTGCTGTCGTGTTTGTTCTTTAGGCCGTGCCCCCTCATCGTCACAATCCACAGTCGATTTCCTTATGGGTGGTGTCTCCGCTGTAAGCAGCTATTCTGCCTTGTATCCATCTACGAGATACTCAAGAATTCTTCGTAGGCTGTTGCAAAGACCAGTGCTGCACCAATTGAGCGGATTAAACTGCTGGTCCAGAACCAGGATGAAATGGTAAATTTTATGTCTCGTGCTCGCGTTCATTAGCTAAAGATTCCGTTCTCTGCCAGATCAAGCAAGGTCGTCTTGCCACACCTTACAAGGGTGTTACCGACGCCTTCAAGCGTACCTATGCCGACGAAGGCCTTGTGTCCCTCTGGAGAGGAAACACTGCCAATGTCATCCGGTATTTCCCTACCCAGGCCCTGAACTTCGCCTTCAGTCTGTTTACCCTTTTCTTTCACTTGTTGTGATTCTAATGCATCACCGTAGAGGATTACTTCAAGGCCTTGTTTGGTTTCAAGAAGAACGAGGGTTACTGGAAATGGTTCGCTGGCAACGTCGCTTCCGGTGGTGCTGCTGGTGCCTCTTCCCTCCTTTTCGTCTACTCTTTGGATTACGCCCGTACCCGTCTCGCTAATGACGCAAAATCTGCCAAGGGCGGAGGAGACCGTCAGTTCAACGGTCTTGTTGACGTGTACAAGAAGACTTTGGCTTCGGATGGTATCGCCGGTCTCTACCGTGGTTTCGTCCCCTCCGTCGTTGGTATCATCGTCTACCGTGGTCTCTACTTTGGTGTCTACGATTCGCTCAGTAAGTGGATAGCTCACCTTGTGTCTGTCCGTTGTCTTTACAATGTCTTGCAGAGCCTGTCGTTCTCGTCGGTCCTCTTGAGGGTTCCTTCTTGGCTTCGTTCGGTCTTGGATGGGGTGTCACTGTCGGTGCTGGTCTCGCTTCCTACCCTCTCGACACTATCCGGTATGTTCCTAATCTATTCTCATATGTGTGAAGTATTCACATGTCCATAGTCGTCGTATGATGATGACTTCCGGATCCGGCGTTAACTACAAGTCCATGTTCGATGCTGGTTCTCAGGTACATTCGTCCTCGTACATGCACTTCCAGTATCTCATCTTTTGCAGATCGTCGCCAAGGAGGGCGTCAAGTCCTTGTTCAAGGGTGCTGGTGCTAACATTCTCCGTGGTGTTGCTGGTGCTGGTGTGCTGTCTCTATATGACAAGCTCCAGGAAGTCATGTTCGGCAAGGTCTACTCTGGAGGTAAGCGTGGTTGTCCGTTCTGTATTATTGTGTCTAACGAGTGGTATCAGGATCCGGTTAAATGCTTTAATGGAATAGTACATTGTTTATACTCGCATCCTTTACGATCTCCTTTGTTGTTAGACTTTTACACCTTTTTATTCAATTACCGTCCTGTTAGGTATCGCTGTGGCTACCCTATAAAAGACCTAGTACAGAATGCATTACGGATAAAAGCACTACATCTTTGAGTGAAACCGAGATTTGAAATTGCTGTTCGGGTAATTATGTAAATTGTTTCCTTGCCTTTGGACCACCGTGATGTCGCAATATCGTATATGACTACTATGCTCGTACAGTTCCTACGGCGCCAGGTAGGCACACCACATAGATGGGCTGTTCTATGGCAATTTCGTAGACAGTCTACGGCAATCACTCTTCGACCGTATCAGCAGCAGTGCATTAACGACTGTGTCGACGCGCTCGCGACAGGCGCGTCGCGGATCGGCGTATCTCTACCCACTGGATCTGGGAAGACAACCGTATTCATATCGCTTCTGAACCGCCTTCCCCAGATCAACAAGCATGGGAAAAGAGCCCTTATCATCGTAAACAGCGTAGAGCTTGCTAGGCAGTCTGCGGAACAAGTTGTGCGGCTGTTTCCTCATTGGTCGGTTGAAATTGAGCAGGGTGGCAAGCACGTAGCCTCAGGTAGAGCAGACGTGTACGTTTCCTTTGTTATTTCAGCTTTTCTCTGAATTTTACCGTACAACAGGACTATCGCGACATACCAGACACTCATCCAACCCGAACGTATAAAAAAATTCAGACCAGCAGCACTGAAAGCCATCATTATCGACGAAGCACACCATGCGGCAGCACCTTCGTATGTGTATTTTTTACTCTTTATTGAACTGAAAACACGAACAGCCGTCCCGTCCAGCTATCGGCGTATTTTGTCGCACTTCGATGCAAGTATCCCACATCCCGAGGCGCTTCCAACGGCAGCAGATCCAGGCCACAAAATTCCCATCGTTGGATTTTCTGCAACATTTAGTCGTCACGATGGCTTGCAGCTGGGCGTCGTGTTTGAAAGAATTGTATACCACAAAGACTTTTTGACTATGATCAAGGATCAATGGTGGGTATTCGTGCTTGACTATGTATTATTGACGCCGATGATGAGGTGTTAGGCTTTGCCCGGTGCGCTTTACGACCACTAAGGCGGATATGAATCTTGACGATGTCACTGTCAACACTCGGAGTGGTGACTTCAACGCAACGAGCCTCGCTCACGTTGTCAACACAGAAACGATTAATACCCTTGTTGTTCAAACATGGTTGGAGAAAGCAGGTGCGCTCATGTCCACTGGTTGTGTCTGACACTCAATCTTCCCAGCAACACGCAAATCCACCCTTGTTTTCTGCGTCAATGTTGCCCACGTTCATCTTCTGACACAAACCTTCCGTCAATTCGGAATCGACGCGAGATACGTATACGCCAAAACGCCTGCACCTGAGCGTAAGGCTCTGATTGCCGCATTCAAAGCAGGCAAATTCCCGGTTCTCGTCAATTGTGGTAAGCTATTCAGCCAATTCTAGTTTGGCAAACCTTATGATACATCCTGGAAGCTATCTTGACGGAAGGTGCTGATATCCCAAACATCGACTGCGTGATGGTTGTACGGCCTACGCGATCGAGGAATCTCTTTGCTCAGATGGTGAGCTAGTCTGTAAACCGGCGCCCCGTATTTTGCAATTCACGAGCCTTGTAAAGATCGGTCGAGGAATGCGATTATCCCCCGGAACAGGAAAGGAAGATTGTAGGATTATCGACTTTGTCGACAGCAACACGAGAGTCGCAGGAGTTATCTCTACGCCCTCCCTCTTCGGCTTGAACCCTAATGAGATTGATATCAATGGTGTGTGCGATTTTTTTCATGGATACTGTTCATAAAACTGACCCACGCAGACGAAAGTTTAGAGTCGTTGTGGAAGCGAGCCGACGATACGAATCCCTCCTTCCGTTATGCCGCAGACGACGTCCCTGAACCCGAGGAAGTGACTTACACTGACTACAACAACCCACTTTCGTTCCTCAAGTTACCATCTGACACCCCTCATATTAGGACCCTCAGTAGCAATGCTTGGATCGCCATTGGGGAGGAAAAATTCATCCTCGAATGCCTTGGTAAAGGGTATATCAAGATAGAGCTGGTGAAGGACGATGCAGGTCAGTGTTTTCTACAGTTGAATCTCGGTTTATATGACCTTTTTCTCTCTAGAAAATGAACCATATTGGAAGGCCACGTTTACCCCAGCAGGCCTGGATAAGATAACCGCTTATCAGCTCAAAATAAATCCATTCATGCGTGCGCGAAAGGTATGCCAAGCGCCGTCTCTACATGAGGCCATAAAAGCCTGCGACACATACGCCAAGCTTAAAGCTGTACGCGGACCAATGGTCAAAGGGTACGTCGCATCATCCTCTTCTGTTATCCCACTCATCTTCGTCATGCAAATCAAGGCTGCTGAGAAATGCTCAATGGCGAAAAACTCCTGCCACTGACAGCCAGAAGGCTATCCTGGCCAAGCGATACAAGCTTTCTGCGGAAGACATCTGTGATCTCAATGCTACTGATCCTATGGCTTTACGTATTTCAAAAATGACGAAAGGTGAAGCAGCTGACACCATCACTCGTCTCAAACACGGAGCTTTGGTAGGCCCTTGAACACGATCCTTAATTTCGCTTACCGTCCATTCCAGGCCCTTCACACAAAGAGAATGAAAGAAGCTAAGAAGGCACAGAAGAACTACGATAAAGAGGTTCAACGTCGTTTACGCGAGACAGTCATGGTTGGTCAACTCTCTGGGAGGTAAGTCGTACTATTCGTGTTATATTTGCAGATCTGACAGCGCCGGCGATACAGCCCGCTGACTTCTTAATGTCAGCACTGCTGCTCGCTGAGCAGTGTCAATGATCGATTTGAGCAGTTTGGGATCGTCCATCGACTGAGGCTGCCGAAGTAACTGCGCCAGAAATGACCCCACAAACGAATCCCCTGCACCGGTGACATTTGCGATGGTGTCAACCGGCAACGGAGGGAAATGTTGCAACACAACGAAATGACCCCACTTTCCTTGTGCAACGATGCGTCTGTCGCTGCGAATATGTTCTTGTTCCCAGGCAGATGCCTTTGACAAGTCGTCATCATTCTTCCGCATGGCGACAATAACCCCCAGATTTCCACACTTGATGACGAGGTGCTGTATGAATGGGAGTAGATTGACAGCCATACTTGCTATTCCTTTTTCCACCAGGAAGGAGAGGTCTCCTTTCCATGGATCAACTGTTGACACGGCTTTCCTTGCTAGTCGTTCCAAATCCGTACGATATTGTTGTCCTAATGCCATGCTATCCACGATTCTCCACCACATGGGATAGGCCATTAAGTCGTAAGGTTCTTCGTGTGCGACACGATATATCTGAGCGAGCTCCAGGAGGTTTGGTGAGGCGAATGTGATCGGGGAAACTGTTAGGTTCATCCCTGTAGCACGTTCCTGTATGGACGGCAAGATGACCGTCGATTTTGTGATCGATGTTGGCTCACTAAATGGCGTAATGTCAACTCTGTCAAGCTGGGGTTTGAGTAGCCACCTACAAAAAAGCTGACGCGCATAAGTCAATCCATAGCTGAAGGTCAGAACTGAGAGAAATACTGACTCGTTATCCCTTCCGAATAACAGAACTGCACCACTGACTCTATGGTCGCGGGCGATAAGTTGCCGTCAAACGCCACTATAGCGGGTTTGTGCTTTCGCAAATGCTCCAAGACCTATTTTGGCGTGGCATGAGCAGAACTATGGGCTACTAAAACGCGACCTCACAGTAGTCTTATCAAACGCTTCCGTGATTCCCATATCTGCGACGCCCGTAAGGAGATGCCCCTCAGCGTCAACAAACATATTGCAAACCGACGTCTTGAGATTCGTTTTCACCAAGCCATCAGACCTCATCCCGATGGTTCGTGTTTCGTCCTCAAGTAGTCGTCCAAAGGCGTCGTTTCCGATAGGCGAAAGCAGGAGCGTGCTGTTGGAATCGCGGATGACACGATGTGATGCCTCTGCGATATTCCGAGCGACTCCGCCGAGGGACATCTCTACGCTGCCGGGGACAGTCGAGTGAGTAGCTAGATTTGGGTCTGAGCCCTTGTCAGCCTGAGCAGTTATGTCGATTGCTGATGATCCCACAACTGCCAACTGTGCAGGCACGAAAGGATCGTCATGTCTTTTTGAAGGTTGTCCGGCAGATTTGTCGTCAGGGGAGGACACAGGCGTATTCTGATTCACATTTTGATAGGGATTCATTGCAGATATATAGCTCTAATCTCTTACAGGTTTGGAGAGCAACTTTTGATACTGGACCGCAATCTGACCACCTGTAAGTTCAGGAGATTAGGATGATGACTCTTTGGAACACCCAATACCGTACCTATCAAAGCCGTATTCTTGAGTAGAGCAACATTCGAATTTAGAGAATCTCCTCCCGTCAATTCGACGATCCGTGAAAGAAGCCATGGTGTGACCTCCTTTCCCCTCTTACTCATACCGTTCTCTTCAGATTCGCGAACAGCCTGATTCACAGCCTTCTGGATAGAGGATCCTATTTTCTCGTGCTCTTCGGGTATGGGTGCTGCTATAAGGATACCGTTGTCCATGCCAAGTTGCCATTGTGTGTCTACGATATAATAAGATCAGGATGATATTAATCTGAGAGAAAAACACGAACGAAGAAGCTTTGCAGCAGCCGAAGGATTATCCACGTTCCATGGCACCTGGTGAGATCAAGTAGGCTTTCATTGAGTATCTCAGAAGGGAGCTTTTACCCACCTGGAAGCCGCTCGAGCGACTGAAGAATGCAGGGAATTCACGGGATTTCCCATACGTAACTACTGGGACGCCAAGTGTTTCCTGTGAAATGTATTGGTGGGGTCAGGAATTACAACGAGGGCAAGACTTGCGAGATATTCCAAAGTCCTGCAATGGTTGATAAGTAAAAGTCCCTGTTCAGATGTTGGACGTGTCACCAACCTTCCAATGTCTAGAATTGATTTAACCCCAGATGAGACGAGACCGACTGGACAACGGGTAAGTTCAAGAAGGTCAGCCGAGATGTCCATTGCTGATAGAGAATTTGTTAGCGTTATGTTGTTCCCGACTCAAGAGCAGCATACAGTCTTGTCCTCCACGATGAACTCCGCCAAGCCTGCGGAACGATGAGATCTCGTCCTTCGAGTAGGGAAATGCCTACCCTCCCGTTGCAAATACCTACAGAACGAGTTAGCCACCATCGACGACGCGTGGGTGACCATACCTTTATTCCTGCCAAGGCAGCGAATATTAGCGTGGCACTGCAAGTCGTTCCTGGGCGTAATTCAACGAAACCCTCGTAGTAGTTTGCTTTTAATACCTCCGTCCATCCTCGCGCCAATTGTAGGCGCGATATCTCTACGCGAAACCTTGACCACCGAGGGATTCTTCGCCCTGTCCGCTAGCCGCTCGAGCTCTGATTTCTCCAGGCCAATCTTGACGCGTCCGCCGATGATACCGATGGTGGCGGGGACGGAACCTGTGGACCTTACGATCTCCTCCAAGTCGGAAGCGAGGTCATAATTGGTTGGGTAAGGGAAACCATGGGTGACGAGGGTGGTCTCGAGGGCGACTACGGGTTTGTTTGTAGCCAGGGCTTCCTGTATTTCTGGATGGATGTCCAGGGGAGCATTGCGGTGAGCAAGCGTGGCTGTGCTGAACCGTGCGCGATGTCCTCGAGAAAGACAGGCAGAAATGGAACGAGTAAATATGGTCATTATCAAATCTAGACTTGTCTGCCTTGAAGCCAGTGAGTCAAGACACGTGCCGCGTCGTAACACAGACTGTCAGTGTCACACCTTTCATCCGACCGCTATGGCACATCATGAAAAAGAAGGAAAAACACTCTGGGATGAGGTCCCAAATTTGAATGTACATACTGATCTTTTTGCATTCTGCTTTCCCTCACCTTAATCTTAGCCTTCATGTGGTGAAGGAGAAACTACCGTGATCAGCAGATCTAAAATCAACGACGTTTTACCCAATGAACTTCTAGCCTACATCTTTGCCACTACGATTATCGGCCTGCTTCCGACGGAGCGCAGGTCCCTCCTTGCCCTAGTGTGTAGCATCTGTCGCCGTTGGCGAGATGTTGCTATCGAGGCATCTGATCTTTGGACCACCATTTACATACATCATCGAGATGATATACCAGCCGCGGAACTCTTCCTTCAACGATCAAAGATGCACCTTCTAGACGTGGACGTCCAAGTCGATGACTTCTTTGGTCCCTATGGCCTTCGGGCTGCTGAATTAACGTCAGCCCATCTTGAGCGTACGAGGACACTTTCCTTGAGCGTCAGTGACGTCCAGGAAGCCGAACCCTTTTCTACACTGTACCGGTCGATGTCAACTCCGCATCTTGTTAGCCTTTCCCTCGATATCCCAGAATGGTCACCAAGCACTGCCCCCTTTCTTAATTCCATATGCTCGTTCAATATCAATGAGAGCGACGGCCTACACTCGAACGGAACCTCAATCTCCAGCCTTACCAGACTGGCGTTAGCATGCGCTCTGCTTGAACAGGAGGATCTGCGGAACATATTCACATACTTCCCATCCCTCGAAACACTTATCCTGCCGAAATTTGGTCGGAGCTGGAGGCCTGAGGACCAGGAAGACCGGCCCATCATGTTAGCCCCCAGCTCGTTGCGATCACTTGCAGTTAACCTTGACTACAACCATGACCATGACGAGTCTTTGTATCCAGGACATGATTCACCTGACTGTACATGTGTCCTTGGCTCTCTTCGCTTTCTGAACCTTGAATATCTCGAGGTTCTAGGCGACCCTTTCTGCAATCTCAATCTCAGCAGTCATTTCAAAGACCTGCCGAAATTGAAAATACTGTGTTTGCAGCGGTGTTCTGTACCACCTCTTGATGACAAGTTCTTCCGCTCTTTGAAGCTGTTAAACCGTTTGGAACTGGTAGACAACCTGAGCCGTGTGAAGTGGCTTACAGAATCCTCACTCGTAAAAATGACCTTACCATTTCCCCATTTGTCGTCTATTTCGCTTAGTGACAAGTCAAGCAGGAGTTATGACATGACCCAGTGGGCACGCCTAGCGCAGGTAGCCGTCCAGAATTCTAGTTGTACTCAGTTCTCTATCAAAGTAACAGCACAGCATCATCATAGCATGAGGTGCGCTCTTAGATCTCAGGATGAGCGTATTCGCGTCGAAGTAGAGGATCATCCTCCTGGTTTATTCCGCCCACTTCCCCGAAGAAGTTCTGCCGATTGGTCGTATGGCGACGATTATATTAATAGGGAGCGCGCTTCCGACTTTGATGGTTATGATTCGTCAGACTGAGAACCAGACGAGAATGTTCAGGACTTTGCACTGTAAGGTTGTATTTTGAACTTGTGGAATCGAAAGAACCAAAATACTGACGACTCTCCAGTAAAGAGCTGTATTGCGATTCCTAATGAATTTGTCAGTATCGTCAAATCGTGTTCGTAGTCGATGGATAGATGGGGGTAGACTGGTAAATAACGCTATCTGCGACGTATTACTGTTCCCCTTCTATTGAGCCTTGAGAAAATCAGTGTTGACTTGAGTTAACGTGGGAATCTCGCCGCTACTGCCGCAGACAGTATTACAACCTTTCACCCAGCTTTGCACACGGGAAATTATTGAAGCCTGGGTGATATCGAGTCACGTGTAATTTATGTTCTCCGATGAAGCATCGATGAAAACGATGATTCTTTCTCTGACTGTCCTGTTAGTCGATCTCAACGTCAACTCACCGACATTCCAGGCATTCTTAGATCCTTTTGCTTATCCCGTTTACAAATTCTATCCCCTAAGTTTTTTCTCATCGCCTTAAAGTAGGAAAACTCGCCAGTTTTCATTAATTTCTGACTGCTGATTTCCTCTGCCAGAAATGCCCTCTGTTTCGAAAATAAACCAATTTCCTGACGAGCTACTCGCCTTGATTTTTGCTACCGGTCTCTGTGGCTTGACACCAGACCAACATCAGCCTCTCCTAGCTTTGATATGCAGTGTCTGTCGCCACTGGCGAGATGTTGCTATCGAGGCATCTGAACTCTGGACCACTATACATATCTCCTTGGAACGATACCTTCCTGCGGTTCAGGCATTCCTGGAGCGTTCAAAGGGCCGCCCCATTGACCTAGATATTTCAGCACTCCATTCAGGCATTCTCGCCCACAAGGTTGCCGAGATAACTGCACCGCACATCTCCCGCACACGGACTTTGATTGTACACCTTCCAGATTTCAACATCTACAATGTATTTTTGAAGGCTTATCGTTCCATTTTCGCCACCAATCTCTGCAGCCTTTCCATCCATGTCATCGTTGTTCCGTCGCCTCGTGGACATTCCCCACTCTTTGCGGGCACCGATTCCCTCACTTATCTTGACACGGACGGATATTTCCTAGAAGTCCTTCCTTCCAAGATCAGTCTCACCACGCTGAAGCTCGATAACTATTCCCCGACTCTTTTAGACCTCCAAAATTTGTTTGACGCATCACCATGTCTCGAGACACTTGTCCTGCGGGATTTAGATATAGATGAGACACTGGATAGGGTTAACGAAGGCGATGATAGCGTACCTATCACCATCACCGCCCCAACCACTTTAAAGTCTCTGGCAGTCTCTGGACTTTTTCCGTATGGGATTGGCACGGATTTGTCTGGCTGCGTTCTTGATAAATTGTGTATCCCGGACCTGGAATATCTAGAGGTGGTCGGAAGCATCATCAACGATATCCATTTTAGGGAGCTGGCCAAGTTACAGACGCTGCGTGTCCAGCATTGTACTGTATCATCGGCCAATGCAGAGTTCTTCCTCTCGCTGAAGGAGCTAAGACGTTTGGAGTTGGTGGTCATGTGGTCTGAGGATATCCGACACGTCGTAGAAGCTTCATTAGAAACGCTTCCGTCTTCTTCGTCTCCCTCTTTTCTTCATCTCTCTTCCGTCTTTTTTTCGACAGAACTAGAGTACGTGGTGAGCCCATACCAGCTCCTGCAGCTCGCCGACCATTGCGTAGCAGTCGGATGTCCTCGTTTCACCATCGAAGTTGAACAAGGACGTTCCGAGGAGTTTTTTAGCGCCGTCGAGTCGTGTACCCAGGACGGCCGCGTCTGCGTTCGAGAGAGTGATTGTTCGAGTGGTTTGATGTAGTCAACAGAAACTTCTTTGGGGATTCGGATGTTGCTGAAGGATATGTATGAGTGGGATTCTTCTGAGCCTGAAGGATGGGATAATGATGTATATTTTTAAGACCCTCCTGCTCCATACCTGTATGATGTGAATAGATTTAAAGGTACATTAATATTGCTCTCAAAGAATGAATAAACTGTATTAATGCGAGAGGGAGTTTGTGTTTGTCTATTCCAAAAGTTCATCGCCTAGCTGGTTATGTATACGCCGCCCACTTGAGCAATATGTGGTTCCCAGGTCGACTTCACGATTTACTCTATCCGCCATATTTATTTTCTGAAAAATAAAAACAAATTAAATTTTTATGCCCCTGTAATTGGGTCAAGTCACGTTGTTCTTCACTCTTTTGTCCCCGCGTCGGTGGCATGCGTGTTCGTCCCAGGCCTTCATCCGTTCAAGACGCGAAATCGCCAACACCATGTCTGTGAGCCCTTGGATCCTCTGGAGTGCACTCTCCCACACCGCCAGGTAACGTCTCTCCTGCTCAATTCAACCTTTTCTCTTACCACTATTGCAGACTTTCTACCGCCCTTCAGATTCTCATCTTTCTTCCTCTCACATTAGCGACACTGTCCAAGCCGGCATTTCTGCTGCTTTCTCTTCTTCTCACTGTGCATGCTGCCATACATGGCACCATGATCCTGTTCTGGGGATCTCCCGCGCTGTCTCTGTTACAGGTCCCGATGCATCCGTTCTTGCTCCTGGTGTGCTTTAATGCATTCTCGACATCCGTTCCTCCGTGGCTCGGAATTGCCACGTCTGTATGGGGCACGGTACTAACGTACATGGGCCCGCTTTTCATCGCTTTAGAGGGACTATCAAGTTTGGTCGTGGTTCAGAAGCTCGGGCAGCAGGGCAAGAAGCTGGTGGAAGAGGGGGAGATCTATCAGTTTGGATTGTTGATTGCTTCGGCTGGCACCTACGTGGCCAGTGCTTGGTGGATTGTGAATGTACGTTGCTCTTTGTGTCTTGACTCGTGGTCTGACTATCTATCTCCAGGCGTACCCTGCAGCTGCTTCGTCCCCGCTGTCTTCCACTTTTCTTGGAGTTGCTATCACCGCATTGCTCTTTCTTACATTTATTGGATTCTTTTTGCGGCGCACAAACATCATCGAATCCTCAGGTCTGGCGTTGTTCATGGCGTACAATGTCTGGCTTTGTGGATTTGACCAAGAATTGTCTTCGGATCCGTCATATTCCTAGTATGTTTCATTTTCCTGTTCAAAGAGGAGATACCGACTTTCGTGATAGTGTCCCGCTCCTCCCAAACCTGATCCCCCATCTCCAAACCTTGCTCAACTTTGTCACGAACACGTTACCTAAACCAGTATTGGTCGCCTTGTTGTACCGACTAACCGTATTGCAGCTGGCTTCAAGGATCTTGCCAGGTATCGGCGCTGATAGTTGGGACGACGAAGATGGTGTTGATAACGGATGGGAAGATCGACCAGTGAGAAAACCGTGCAGAGTGTATATGTCCGTGTGCTGATTCTTTCCTCTAGACGTTGACGTTGACTCGAATACTCTTGACATATCGACAATTGATTTTTGTTACTGTGTATTCTCACCTCCTCCGTGAGTCTCGTCTTGTTTCACTTTTGTACATTGCTAATTATTGTCCAGTATTGGACCATTCATCTCAAGTGTGGTGGCGTTGGATAAACATCTTTTTCACGCTGGTTATGTGGTCCAGTCGAACTACTTGTTAGTACTGAAGATGATGCGGTTTCGAAAGAATGGAAGGTAGATTAATGAACTATACGATGCTGAATGATTCATGTACTTGTTACGCGTTTAAGTGTTGGCTTTCCACTCTGCTTCACTATCATCCCTTCCCTTGTAATATTCTCTCTTCCAAATTTGTGCCCTTTGCTTCACTTCTTCGAGGATCCTTTCGCATGCCACAAAGGCCTCTTTGCGGTGGGGGGAGGAAACTGCGATAACTAGAGCTCAAGTCAATATGAATGGGTACGGGATTGGCTTGTTATACCTATCGAAGGTTCTCCAACGGGAACGACGCCGATTCGATGATGAACGGCACAATGGATGAGTGATCTCTGCGACGCTGGCTGATGCTCGGAACGTGTCAGGCTTTGTCGTGCGTCCTGAACGATACTGGCTATCGTCTTGATAGCCAATTTCGAATAAGCCTGATATTCCAGGCGCGTAACGGTTCTTCCTAGCATCGATATGCATTTGCCATAGCACCAATGAATTTCTGCCAACCTTTGAATGAATTTCGCGTAGTACCTGTCGGTAGTAGAGAGATCAGATCAGAGTCAAGCTACGGGTCGACCTCGGCGGTACTACCAATGAAAACGGCGGTAGCACCGGCTGCATCGTCCCCTACAGATTGGACTATTTCCTGGACATCTAAGGGCTGTGAGGTTATAGAACAGATCCCACCTGGGACGTCTAGAGCGATGTCAACAGAGGCCTTGGGAGTTGTCATTGAGGAGGTCGGGCCGATATTCCGGCCTGCGTCGCTGTTGTCACGCTCAACGGTCTGCCCCAGGCCTCAGTGCGCTAACTCAGTCATATCAAACTAATTCGACACCACAATATTGTTCAAAAGAGAATTGGAGTAATACATCGCAGACTGCGCTATTTACGAGTCATTCACTGAAACTGTCATTATGAACCCTGTCATCCCATTATGATGACTTGGAACACAATTTGGCGATACTGATATATTCATTGGGATACTAGTATCACAATACCTGGCGGTCAGTATACCTTGTTTCTTTTTACACGTTAAGTTCGAAGTGCAATCTTACAGTTCAGAATACTTCGTCCGATTGTCTTCGTTGAATGAAGCAAGCACGTCAACAGCACAGTCGGAATCGCAATAAACTGCCTCGTCGCCACATTGGCCGAAGAAATTCCAGGGGGAGGGTAGTACATGTAATGCATTGGTTACTTTATTCTAGATCAAAAATCTGTTAACCAAGCGAGCCAAGAAGATTAAATACTGTACACAGCAAAAAGATCCACGTCCTAATCTTCCTCGTCGAATTCAGATGCATTGTCCTCCTCTTCATCCCATTCATCCTCCTCAAACTCAAACCCCCACGCCTCTACGTCGATCTCTCCCTCGAAAATGTCCTCATCCTCGTCCCAAACTACACGACTATCGATCCCTGGGGCATCTTCTCTTATCAAACCACTCGAACAATCGCTCTCTATGACACAAACGCGCCCATCCTGGACACATGACTCGATGACCTTGCAAAATTCTCCGGAGCGCCCCTCTTCAAGTTCAAGTGTGAAGCGAGGACGTCCCGGCTGCAACGCAGCCATTAGCGAACTGCAGTAGCCGATACGGGCTATCCATGTACCCTCCTGACGTAGGAAAAGAAGACGGAGGATAGACGGGGGAAAGAGAATGGAGACGACGAAGGGTCTATAATGAGTCGCATATCCTCAGGCGGCATGTTCACTAACTCTAAACGTCTCATCTCCTTCAACGAGAGAAGGGACTCTTCATCGACCAACGATAGAGTACAATGCTGGATACGCAGCGTCCGTAGTTTGTCCAGGTGTCCAAAATGAACGTTCAAGTCGATGTCGATATTCAAGACAGAGGTTCCGACCACCTCTAAATATTCCAGGTTTGGAATACACAAAGAAACAAGAATGCAGCACGAGGTTGTACCATCACTATGCGGGCGATATAAATTGACTGCTAGGGACTTCAAAGTAGTTGGCGCGGTAATTGTGAATAGGTGTGGCATCGGCTTCGCTAGCGAGATCTAGTGGTCCGATTACATCAAAACCATGTAGGATAAGCGTTTCGAGATACGGGGATGTGTTGAATAAATCCTGGAGCTGTATATGAGTCGGGGTATAATTACCGAGCTCCAGTGTGGTAAGAGTGGTCCTTGAAGGAACAACATTCAGGAAATTTCCCTGAGTGTCAAAATGACAAAGGGAGTCGGTATTCGCAAAGATTTGGGGGAATATCCCAAATTTCCAGATATCACGACTGAGATGGATGGAAAGGCTGGCCAGATTGGTAGCGGACATGGAGCGATAAGTGTCCGAAAATATGGTGTAGACTTTGTATTGTGACAGACTCATCACCAAAGTTCGAACACGGGAGATGTGCGGTGCAATAACTCCAGTTATTGTGGTGGCGTCACGGGCGACAATGAAGCGATCGGTGGTACGCTGAATGGTAATTGCTTTAATATACACGTCGATGAGGCGACCCTTTGACCTCTCTAGAAATGCCTGGGTTGCCGGAAGGTGTCGTCCCAAGGTAATGCAGATAGTGGTCCAAAGTTCAGAGGCCTCGATAGCAACCTCTCGCCAGTGGCGACAGACGCTGCATATCAATGCCAGGAAAGGTTGATGTTGGTCTGATGTCAAATCACGGAGGCCAGTAGCATATATCGAGGCGAGTAGTTCGTCGGGAAGGTGGTTTATCTTCGAAATAGATGACATTTCTGGTACAGAAGGTTAGTAGCCGGAACAGAGAAACGCAGCGTGTTCATACTTTCAAGCGATGAGACCAGATCTCAAGCGATACGCGAACAGTGGTCGAAGAGGATGATTGGCAGTGAGTCAGTGGTAAGACAGAGTGTCACGGAGAGCAGTGAGAGAAAGAACAAGTACAGAATCGTCCAACTTTGCAGCGTTCTGTCCATCACACGTGACTCGATACATTGACTCGAGAGTCAAGACCGATTCCTTAATTATAACATTAGAAACGTAGTCCGTCGCAGACAGCGACCTTTGTCAGTCTACCGGACATTCATCGATCAACTTAATGCAGAACAGCCTCAGCTCCGACTCTCGATTTAGCGATATTGATCCATCCAACTTGAGGGCAACCATGTCTTTTCACTATAAAGGGCGGTCAATATCAGTGTTTCTTTAGACGCCTTAAGTTCGAAATGTAACCTTACAGTTCATTCAAAGTCTGATCCATCATAATCATCGAACTCAAGTTCCCACGTGTCCATCTTTTCCTCGATCTCTTCCTCCTTTCTCCTCCTTGTCCTACATGTAGGACCAAACTAAGTCACCATCCAACCCTGTCGTATTTGGCTTTATCAAACCACCCGGACACTCACTCTCTATAATGCAAACTGGGCCATCCTGGGTACGTGACTCGATGTCGTTCAAAAATTCTTCGGAGCGCCCTTGTTCGACTTCTAGTGTAAAATGTGGACATCCGGCTGCGATGCAATGCTCGGCAAGCTGCAGTAGCCGATATGGGCTATCCATGTACTCCCGTTGTGTCGAGAACAAAACGGAAGATAGATGAGGAAAATAGGGAGACGAAGAGCCTTCTGTTGAAATTCCCGTCACGTGTCCTACATCCAACTCAGGCGACATGTCCACTAGTTCCAAACGTCTGAGCTCCTTCAATGAGGGAAAGAACTGATTCGCTGATGTTATACGGCAGCGCTGCAGACGTAGCGTCTGTAGTTTGGCAAGCTCCCTAAAATGAACATTCAAGTCGATGGTCGCTCCGACCAACTCTAGATATTCCAGATTTGGAATACATAGTTTATCAAGAACGCAGCCACACATGCTTGTGCCATTACTATGCGTGTAACACATAGAGACTGCCAGGGACTTCAAAGTAGCTGGTGCTGTGATGGTGATAGGTGCGCCATCGTCTTCGTTAGCACGTTCCAGTGGCTCATCTATATCAAACCCATGTAGAATAAGTGTTTCTAGACGCGGTGATGCGTTAAACAAATTCTGCATGTCTACATGAGTCGGAGAATAATTGTTGAGCTCCAGTGTGGTGAGATTGGCCCTTGAAGGAACAACATATAGCATATTTCCCTGAGTGTCAAGATGACAAAGGAATTCCGTGTTCGCAAAGAGTGGAGGATGTCCCGTGATTTGCCAAGGATCATTAGTGAGGCGGATGGAAAGGCTGGCAAGATTGGTAGCAGCGATGGAGTGATAAGCCTTCGAAAATATTCTGTAGATGGCGAAATTTTGAAGGGTCAATGTCAAAGTGCGAACGCGGAAGATGTGAGGTGCAATAACTGCGGTTATTATGGCGACGTCACGACCAGCAGCGGAGGAAAAACGTCTTGCAGGGTACAGAGCTTCGATATCCACGTTGATGAGTCGACGCTTTGAGCGCTCCAGGAATGTTTCTACTGCTGGAAGGTATCGTCTCAAGGGAATATGAATAGTGGTCCACAGTTCAGAGGCCCTGATAGCAACATCTCTCCAGTGGCGACAAATGCTGCATATCAAAGCCAGGAGAGGCTGATGTTGGTCTGATGGCAAGCAACAGAGACCGGTAGCAAATACCAAGGCGAGTAGCTCTTCTGGAAGTTGGTTGATTTTCGAAACAGAGGGCATTTCTGGCAGAGAATATCAGCGGTCAGAATAAAGACCCACGAGTTTTCTCTTACTTTCAAGGTCAAGGTGATGAGAGAAAATCTCGAGCGACAGGATTTTTAAACAGAATAAGCAAATGGATCCGACAGTGACTTGGACGTTGAGACGGAGTGTCGGTCGCGGAGAACAGTGGGGTTCATCATGACTCCGATCCTCCGTTGGAGAATGGTAATTACACGTGACTTAATATTCTCACAAATGCTTCCTCTCTAGTCAACACTGATATCCTTAGCGTTCGATTAAATGGGAGCAGCAATACGTCGGAGACAGCGCTAGCTACCAGTCTACGAGCCGCCCTATCCATTTATTGCCGTAAGGTCCTGCCTCTGAACGCGATTTGGCCATGGTAAATCAACACATTTATTGGAAGATCACAATACAGCTCTTTCCGAGTCCTCAATATTTCGCCTGGTTCTCCAGTCTGACGAATCATAATCATCAAAGTCGGAAACGTGCTCAAGATAATCGTCATAACCGTTGTCATTCGACCAGTCGAGGCCAGGATGTAGACGGTGTAAACGGGGGTGATAATCCTCTGTTTTGACACGTATATGCTCATCCTGAGGTCCAAGGGCGCACCTCAGGCTATGATGATTTTGTGCTGTTCAACCAGAATTCTTAAATCATGCTATGACTCCTGCTTGGCTTGTCACTAAGCGAAATAGACGACAAATGGGGAAACCAAACTGGCTCGGAAACTCGTCATAGCCAAAGCGTTCGAAGATCACTTCCACTTCGACGTCTACGTCCAAAAGTTGTGTCTTTGATCTGATTGTAGAATTATTAGTGCTCTCACTCACTCAAGTGGTTCTTCTGCTTCACTGGCTTCGCCGCAACATGGGCCGAGTTCGGCGGCTGGTATGTGTTTTTGATCGTTGTATATAGATGGTGGTCCAAAGATCAGGCGCCTCGATGGCAACATCTCGCCAACGGCGACAGATGCTGCATGCTAGAGCAAGAAAATACCTGCGCTCTTTCGGAAGGAAAGCGATAATGGCAGTGGCAAAAATGCAGGCTGGAAGTTCGTTGGGTAAAAGCTCGTTGATTCTAGATCTGCTAATCGCATTGCCAAGTTGACCACACGAAGGCTAAGAAAAAGGTGAGAAATAGCGGAATGCAAGAGGACATGCACCTACATTCGCATTGAGTGCCTTCGCGACCCATACTGCCAGCTCTTTCCTTCGTCTTTCTTCTGTACCAATGTGCCATAGCCGAACAATGAAAGTGTGACAGTCTACGTTACAGGTGAAGAAGGTACGACCACGTGACATCGCGCACGCCGTGCGGTATCTGTTCAATTTCAAGTTAATATTGAGTTAGTGGCCTTGTCTTCATGAGATTCACGAAGAATAAGTGGCTCAGGTAATGCGTTAAATAAATCATGGCTGTCTTCAGGGTGTTGGAGCAGTTTCTGAGCCAGAGTGGTGACAATTAAGAATCAAGATTCGCCCTTGAAGTTTAAGAACTTGAATCTCTTCGTCTGTCAACTTATGACAACTTGAAAGGGTGGTGTTCGCAAAACATGGGGGATGTTTCTCATATGCGCCTCAAGAAATCATCTTCGTCATGACTAGTAAAACTTTTGGCGATGCTTCCCAGTTTCCAAAATGAGTACGCTAAACAATCAAAGTTCGAATGCGGGAGATGTGTGAAGCTTAATTATCTTCGCGGGGCATCAATTCTTCGATAAGTCGGTGGAGTGGTTTTTTGACTGCTCCAGGTGATCAAGGAGCTTCCTTCGTCTTTCCGTGGTGAACTATCGAGGAGCGATCATATGCCAATGGTGTCGCGATCCGTCACGCAAAGTTCATGAGACTCGGCTAACAACCACCTGGTCTGGAAGGCTAAGACATGCAACGTCGAGCACACCTCAGCGATCCCAGCCTCTTCTACAGAGGTATTCAAGGAAGTAACCGCCTTTCGCAGTGTGCAGGTGGCGGGATATGTGAAACTAAAAAAGAACAACCGTGAAACCCGGACTACAGTTGAGAATACAAAGACTCGTTCAGAGTCCAGTATGAAGTCCTGTATTGCCTCGCCATGTCGAAAGGAACGCCAGGCAGTTGACTCTGTATTTTGTTTGCTTAGATGCAGACCGGTAACTCTACCATTGCGGAAGTCATTCCATAGGCCACAAATTTGGCTATGTAAAAGAAGGGAGTACAGTTTTTAGGCATGGTGTGCAAAAACGGATGGAAAATGTCTGCAGACAATGGTCCTCTTGTCGTGGCCGACTTGAGGGTGATGAATATGAAGGCTATGCACTTGTCAGACTGTCGGATTCATAGCCTTGTGGTATTTTCAGGGACTCGCGGTCGGTGTCAGCGCAATCATGAAGGTGTCCCGCGAGTATGTAATAAAGCCGGACTTGCCAGGTAGATTAAAGATTTAAAAATGTGTGGTTTCATGCTTGGATTGCATCAGACACCCATGAATGTACGCAAACAGAACTGAAAATGCAAAACTGCGCACCAAGTGTCTCGTCTAGAAAAGTATCATGATGTCTGGCAGTCAGGAAGGACGGCAAGCGATACATGTGCGAATGATCACTTCTTTGACTGGGGCGGGGTCAAGATATGGACAAGAACAGAGATAAACTGTCCATCCCAAGAGTCGACGTCTGGAACACAACGGTAAGTTTTGCTTGTAGTGCTAGAATAGACCTTTTCGAACAAGCAAACCTCGAAGCACGGATATCTGTCCTGAGAGTTTATTAGATGGTAGGCCACCGCCTGCTGATTCTCTACGACTAAATGTACACACATTAGTTACCAGTACAAATCACATACAGCACTACACCTCATTTCTCAAGATAACACTAAAACAATTCTCACACCAAGCCTTCTTGTCCCTCTCGAAAAATGTACCTTCATCGAACGGCTGCTCGCAGCCTTCACACCTGAAACAGCCCCAACACCATTTCCGGCCCATAGCCTCAACAGCCCCCTCATCCCACTCCCTGATGCTCTTTTTGCACCGAGAGCATTTGGGCATACGCAGCCGGACATGGCAGGCTTCGCAATATGCATACCCTCTGTACACCATGAACTCAGAAGTCTGGGTATCTGCTGAGAAGGAACGCTCGCCGCCGAGGCCTGGAGGCTAGTCAGCAACGCTAAGAGGTTGGGATAACCGAGCCAACTCACCTCCGCTGGCAGACAGAAATGGATCGCCACACTCTGCGCAGAAGAAGTGTTGTGCATGATACGTGCGTTTGCCGCCCAGTGCGGTATCGTCCAGCGATATAAAATGCTCCTCAATGATTGGGGTATGACAATGAGAACATTTCGGAGCAAAAGTCTGAAGAGAACATTAAAAAGACTGCTTGAAAAGAAGCGATGCTGCTTGACCTCGTAGAAGTCTAGATGACAATACATCTTCCCGTCTCGTTCATATGAGCTGACATGTTCCAAGAGTTCGCTGCAAATAGTACACTTAAAGCATTCAGGATGCCAGCGTAATCCTCCCCCTTTATCGCTGTTGGATGCGGTTACCAGTCGTCCAATGATTGGCAATTTACAACCAGCGCATGAAAGCTTACTGCGACGGACGGTCGGAAGTTTCGAAGCCGTAGTAGAAACATTTGTCGTCCGTCGAGCAGGAGACGGGCTATTTACACTTATTGAAGGAGGCTTATCATCGTCGTCATCGCCAGGGATGATGATCTGCGGAGGTGGGGGTGGTCCCCCAATTGTTATGGTGGGCGGGGAAGGGTGCACGCTTATCGAAGGTGGCGACGGTCTTCCTTTGATTGAAGGATCCCGGCCACGAGGTTCATCTTCACCTGGCAAGACAATCTTCGGTGCGGTGGGGGGATCATCCGGTAGCACAATTTGGGGAACAGCTGGTGAATCTGGAAGGACGATTCTTGGGGCCCCTACCTTTGAAGGAGCAGACACTTTGGCTGAGAGATCGCCGCTGCTAACACTCCCGCTGCGACTAGTGCGCATGGTTCGCGGTCCGCCTCGTCGACCGGCTACAGAAACCGGTGGTGGTTCGTCCAAATCAATGTCAAGAGCAAGTGCTGGTTTAGGTCGCGTCGGAGAGGGATGTCGCATGGGTGGAACGCGTGGAGGCTGTGTATCAGAGGGTGGCAATGGAGATGTTGCTGTCTGAGATTGGGGAGGAGGGAACGAGGAGGTCCGTGGTGGGAGCTGTGGACGTGTCATTCCAGACGAAGATGTAGAAGGTAGAGGTCGGGCCGATGACGTATCATGACGGCGCGTCGGAGAGGGCGGGGGGAACGATGATGTAGACGGTGTCCTCGTCTCCCTTTGTGGTGATGCTGGCAACGGGAATGGCTGAGATTTCGTCGGCGATGATTGACGCGATCCCACAGAAGGGAGCGGGCGCGTCGGTGAACTGCTCCTTGTGAGGGGCTTGGCGGGACTGTGGTCGCGTGCCGAAACGGACGTTGGAGGCAAAGCTCGTGTCGGCGAGCCACCTTGAGATGGAGCCGGGCTAGGCAGCTCCCTCCTACCGTTAACTTGCGATTGCAGAGGGAATACGATGGAAGCGGGTCGGCCGTTTGGGAAGGACGAAGTTGGAACTGGGCGACTAGGTGAGGAGGGGGCCGGTGTTGAAGGGACAGGAGGACAAGGCAGCGACTGCTGTCGCACTGGAGAGGGTGGGAAGGAGGATGTCGGGACCGGCCGACTCGGGGAAGAGGCAAGTGGGAAGGGCATGCTCTGCTGTCTCACGGGAGTGGGTGGAGGCGGAGGCTGGGTGTATGTATACGTCTGGTATGGACTGGGAGATACCGGAGTCGGCGGGGATCTGGGTTGGTATTGCTGGGCGGGCTGGGTCGGAGCCTGGTAGACCTGTCCATTCACGGATATCGTCGAGGGGCGCAACGCCGGAGGATGAGCTGCCGCGACAGACTGGGATCTGGAGTGCACGAGGGGCTGTCTCTGAGGCTGATACGTAGCACCATTCTGCTGATACCCAGCCTGCTGCTGGTACCCGCTCTGTTGGTATTGTCTTGGAGGTCGAGGCAACGGTCCACCCCAGATATCCATCGCCGCCATCCTCATTGTGAGGCTCTGTCCTGGAGGCTGCACTGGCTGCTGCTGGTGAGGCTGCTGGTTAGTAATCACGAATCCAGTCGAGGTCGGGGGCTGACGGGGAAGAGGCCGGGATGACATCGCGTACTGTAGTAGAAGGACGGAGGACGATGGTTCAAGTTCAACTATGGAAACCCCTGGTGACTAAGCATGACATCACTCGCGCGTCCTAACCTTAACCCGAGAGCTACAGCCCGCCCTGTCTGTTAGGAGATTACACGTGGGCCACCACTAAGTCTCTTGCCATCGTATCAAACCAAACCAACCTTTCTGTCGCCCGCCATGCCTCCCCCTCACTACGACTTTCTCATCAAAGTACGTTCTTTCACTCTTCATTCCCTCTTTCTCACATCCTTTCCAGCTGCTCCTCATTGGCGACTCGGGTAATCTACTAAACTAAATAATGGTGGGTCGTCATATCTAACAGCTTTCCAGGCGTCGGCAAATCCTGTCTCCTACTCCGTTTCTGCGACGACCAATGGACTCCTTCTTTCATCACCACCATTGGAATCGACTTCAAGATCCGAACCATTGAGCTAGACGGCAAGCGCATTAAGCTCCAAATTGTCCGTCGATTACCTTCTCCGTCACGCCATTTCTTATTTCTCCTTTCCATAGTGGGATACTGCTGGCCAGGAACGATTTAGAACCATAACCACTGCATATTACCGCGGCGCTATGGGTATTCTACTCGTGTACGATGTCACGGACGAGCGGTCTTTCAACAGTGCGTGTCCTTTTTCCTCGCTCTTCAACTCTATTATACACCTAGCACCTCCAGACATCCGTACTTGGCACGCCAACATCGAGCAGCACGCCTCCGAAGGCGTTAATAAGATTCTCATCGGCAACAAGTCTGACTGGGTCGACAAGAAGGCCGTAACTGAAGAGCAAGGGCGAGAACTCGCCGACGAATTGGGCATCAAGTTCATGGAGACCTCTGCCAAAGTAAACGAAGGCGTCGAAGAGGCCTTTTTCACATTAGCACGGTCAGCTTCTTGTATTACGGCATCTGTCTACCATCTCATCTTATTCTAGGGACATAAAGACCCGCTTGATCGACACACAGGATCAAAGCGGTGACGCCGCTGGTGGTCCTACAACCGGTTCAGTCAGAGTCAACAATCCCTCCGCTAATAATACGACGCAAGGCTGCTGTTCATGATTACCTCGTCACATACCATATTCGTCGTCTTAATGATGACCGCTATCATGTTTCCATCCCTAAATATTCATTCACTTTAGTATGGTCTTTTTTGGTTTCTGTATCAATCGCAAATGGACATATCTCATTGGGGTCATCAAGTGGAAAGCAAGTCTTCATTTATTACCAGTCTCCACTTTCACTCCAGCCACCCTTGTCTCGTATACCAGAACTGCCCAGCTTGGTCTTTCCTCTTGACTTGCGACCCCCAAGTTCCTTGTACATTCCTCTCATTTCGACCTTGCCAGGGCGCGCAGCTGCTTCTGCCTCTAAACGCCACTTCTCTTCCTTCAATTCTCGTGGTGTCTGATGTCCCGAGAGGGATGGTGTAGAATGACCCGAACCGCTGTATCCATTCGTCGACTTGGAACGGTTACTCAATGATTGTGAATGCATTAGGCGCTACAGAATGTCAATAGACGCCCTATCTGCAAAAGCAGATCGCTCACCCAATTCTGCTTGGACTCTCGCTTCGTCCACTTTCCCGGTGGCAGACTCTCGTCATGAAAATTCTCCTTTCTATAATGCTGGAACCACACTGAGACGAAACATTAGTCAAGACCATGCAAACGGAGCCGTCACGGACCATAGTTAATTGTTTGACTCCGACTCCATTTCTTTGATACCAGTGCGCACTTTGCCAGTTCTGGTAGCGTTAATCGAGCGAATATCTTTTGTGAAACTTCCGTAGGGAAGACCTTCAGAGGATCCTTGCGGGATCCGATAAGTAGTGGGCCTGGTGGCCGGCGAGTCGATGCGCCAAGACGAGTAGGTGACGATGGCCGTGTCCGAGATGGTGTTCCGGGTAGCGAAACCTCCAAGGCAGTCAGCCAATGAGCTGTCTCTGATGACAACAGCTTGACGTACCACATTAACCAGTTCGTCGTCAGAGTCGTCGGTGTCCCGCTGTACAGTGTTCTCCTGCTTTCTCTCGCTGTTGAGCGAATCTGATAGAGTAGAGGCACGCAGTATATCCTGCAAAAGAACGCTCATGGTGGCGGTTGGTGAACAAGTTCAAGGAAAAGCAAGGGAACCTTATATCATAAAGTGATGATGTCAATGTTTGTCAAGTCAGACACTAGTAAACAGAGCCCAGACTCCCTTCGCATACCCGACAATTTCATCTGCACCCAGCTTGCTCTCACCGAATATCCGATCCACGAACGTTATAGGGACCTCTCCTACGGAATACCCCAGGGCCTTTGCTCGTACCATCATCTCCATCTGGAAAACGTACCCTTTCGACTGGGTTTCTGCAATGACATGACGAAGGACTCCGACTCGGTACAACCTAATGACGGCCACAAAACTAAACACACGGTCTAGGGCATGGGACAGGGGCATACCTGAAGCTTCCAGTAAGGTCGCTGACGCCTGGACTGAGTACCGTGTCAGCCAAGAAATTGGCTCCCCGAGACACCAGTTTCCGTCGAAGGTCCCAACCGTGGACACCGCCTGGCTTTGCATCGGCCAAGTACGGTTTGGACGTCGAACGATACCGCGTCCCTGTCACGATGTCGAGATTATGTGCTTTCTGCAAGCTGCGCAATGTTGGTTATAGTTGGACTCCGAGACAATGGGCGTACCGAATAAATTGGGGTATAAATTTTGGCTAGAGGCACGGTAAGCACATACAGAAGAGCGATGATGAACAACGTACGTGGTGCGAGAAATCTGCGTCCATAATAATCACAAAGTCTCCATTGCAAAAGTTGAGTCCATGAATGTAGGCTGTCCTATGCCCTCGTAAGTCTTGAGAGATGCAGTCAATCTTGGAAGCTTTACCCCAATCCCAGTTTACCAGAACGCGGTTTTAGGACCTTGTATCCATGAGTACCACAGGACGTGACAGAAAGATATTCCTCAGACACACAATTTTATCTTCGCCGTAGACATTAGCTAGCTCCTTTGCCACTTCCTGTGTTCCATCAGGACTGGCATCGTCGACGACAATAATCTCCCAAGCAAGTTTACTACACCCATTAGTCTCAGCAAGCGCAGCCAAACTGACACGTACTTTTCCTCAAACACGTTCGCCAACAACCAAACGATAATCGGCAGGTTCTTGCGCTCGTTGTACGTAGGCAGAATAACAGAATACTTGTGTGTATCCGAAGTAGAGAACCGGCCTTGCATATTGAGAGAGACGGTGCTTTCAAAAGGGTTCATCGACGCATATGGACAAGGCTGATCGGTACTAGCTCTTTTGCTTCGCGACCACCACTACCGCCATCATGTCTACCAATATCACCGCTCTCGAATCCTTCTTTCGTCGTATTCTGCGCGTTACAGTCACCGATGGCCGTATCCTCATTGGTTCTTTTGCTGGCACGGACAAGCCGCTCAATATTCTCCTCGTCAATACTGAAGAGTTTCGTATTGGGCCCGATGAAAATCCAGATGGAAGGTTCGTGGGCCAGATCATGGTCCCATGGCATCTTGTCGTTAAAGTGGAGGTGTATCGAGAAGATGTGAATAATTTTGAGGACGATGAGGACAGGTATACTTGACAGTATGTGCATATCTTCTTTCTTCAAAGGCCCCGTCTTTATTTTCATCAGACCTTCACAATGGAAAACAAGACAACGATCATCATATTTGGACAAGATTATAACGTTACTACATGGACAAAACCGATGGTGATAATACGACAACTAGGCGTTCTCAAAGCTTCGCATGCTGCAAGATGTACTCAGAAGAATTTTTCGACCTCACCTTCTCTACATCCTGCATCGTTATCGGCTTGCATATATGCGCATGGTTGTAACCCAACCTAACGCCACGTGAAACGTCAGCACCATCCCAGTCCATACCCACCACAGACGTACCGAGTCCTACCATCGGGACCTCCCTCTCTGTAGAATTCTGGACGTCGTAAAAGCGATATCACCACGGCTCCTCCGAGTCCCAGGTTGTGTACCAGCCCGTACTTTCCTCGTTTGTCAGCCGTGTCGAATAAACCCGGCGCCTGCATAGGTCCTGCCCCTGTTCACATATCAGTGCACCCACCATCAATATCGAGTCTTTTAGCACCTACAATTACGCAATTGCACTACATTCCATGTCAATTCTATTCCCGGTGTTTGCGAATGAGCTTACTTGTGATGTAGAAGTGCATTCCTAGACCGGTGGCACCTAGCGGATGTCCCTTCGCTTCGAGTCCTCCGCTAGGATTGATGACATATTTCCCGCCATACTAGCAATTAGTTCAGCATCACCTCTTGTTTGGAACGCCCTTCTTACAGTGTTGTCGTGACGTTCTACCATTTTATGTGCTTCATTTCTAGGACACAATCCGAGAGCAGGATAGGTGATCAACTTGATCAATGCGAAAGTGTTAGCTCTATAACAACAAAAAAAAATCGGTTGAGATCCTGACCTCGTTAGCAGCAAAGCAGTCATGTAGCTCTACGACGCCCACCTGATCCCTACCTCGACCTTCCTCAAATCCTGCATCCTTGAACACCTTATCCGCACATTTCTTGGTCATCCCATAGCCAATAACCTCCATCGCACTCTCGCTTTCAAAGGCGTCAGGGATGTCTGTCATCAAAGCAGAGGCAACAATTTCGATAGCCTGGTTCTCCAACCCATGCATACGAACAAAGTTTTCTGACGCCACAATGCAGCACGCGGCGCCATCCTATTCAACAGAAAATAAGGATATGGATACAGTTCAAGTCCTCACTAACCGATGTAGGACTGCACATGAACTTTGTAAGATCATTCGAAATTTTTGGGGCCTTTAGAACCTGTTCTTCACTCCATCCGTCTCTAAACTGTGAGTATGGATTGTTGAGCGAATGCTTATGATTCTTGGACGCTAAATATCAGAAATATCAGATATAATCAATCCCCGATGTGATCTATCCTTGCGAACCGTACCAATTTTCGCCAAATGCTCAACCCCTCCGCCATACTTGTCGAAATACTCTTTTGCAGCATTCGAAAAGAGTCTTGCGGTCACAGGACCATGGTTTTCACCCAGATATTTTTCCTCCAGCTCCAAGGAGTGTTTAGTGAACAAAACCGTCGGATTAGGCCTATCGGGGAAGGAAGTCCCCAGACTGCCGGGCTTCATTCGTTCGAAGCCTAAAGCCATAGCGCATTCTGCCTGCGAGAACTTGACGGAATTGTTCACTTGGAAAAGCGCACTCGACCCGGTAGAACAGTTATTATTCACGTTGATAATAGGTATACCCGTCAGGCCAAGATTGTATAGGGCCCTCTGCGAGAAGCCGGTGCATCAGATTTAGCACGGGAGGAGACGGCGATTGTGGTAGCACCTGTCCTGATGTAGAATCTCCATAACAATAACCAACACAAGCGAGCTCCACGGAATCGTATGTTATCCCTTCGAGGAAGGTTGATGAGTAATAGCGGTGATAGTGCCCTGCAGCACACGTACCAGCATCAAGGAGAGCCTTCGTGGCTGCCTCAAGACCCATCTATAGAAGACTCGTCTGAAAACTAACTGCGAAAACATGATGAATTCCATCTTACGTCTTCAGTGGTCCTCGTCGCCCGAGGTTTGATGAACGCAGTGCAGCCACCACCGATGATGAACGTTCTTCTGCCAGTAGCCATTTCGGAGGATTTCGTACTTGATGTGACGGTCAGAGTAGGAGGGCAAAGCGGTACCGGTTGGAGTGTAGAATGCTCCGGCATTTCGGGTCCCTGATAGCCTGTGTATCCCACGTTCCCACCCATTCACGCTCATTCATTGTCACGAGAGCATCGATCGATCCAACACCATCATCATGCCGTAGGAATTCATTTCATGAACCCACATGGCTAGCATAGAAGCTTCAATGAAATCCACAAGCTCGAAGGGGAACGTAAGGATGGACGAGAAAACTGTTCGAATGCGCACAATTCTCAAGGCAGAAGAGTACCACCGGTAGCTCATCACGAACTGTTCGCCATGCTCATGGACCCGTTGGTTCTCAAACTTCTGTTGATAAACTTTGAGTCTACATGTATGACTTGGAATAAAATGAATACCCGCAAGCACCGTGGACTCCATGCGCTCGCTTCGAAGGGGTGTGTACATACTTTTTTTTCGGATCTCGACGAACTGTAGAACAATGCCGAACAGTCTACCATTCATCAAGTAAGGCTAGCGCTTCTTGTTAATTAAACAAGTCTAGTAAATATTAGTGTGCATTACAAGGGGGGATGAGACGCCGTACATAGAATCGTTTGAATTCTTGACTTGGCGGAAATTTTCTGCAACAAAGAGTGTCAGCACCGGATTTCGAGGCAATGCTTTGCTTGTAGTGCTCTTCAACCCCATTCGTGGCTGAAAATTTAAAATCGACAGTTTGGCTAGTCCGAGGATCGCCACTGTCAACGGCCGACCGAAGTAACCTTGGTTGAGCTAACCCTCCTCACTGGCAGTAACGGTACTTACTTTTTAATTTTCTCTTCGGCCGCGACACAAAAAGCCTATAGAACATTGTAGCCGGCGTAAGTCCCGTAACTTTAGCAACACGTATTGTGGGGAGGCGGCTTGCCGGAGCGCTTCAACCCCACAAATAATCGTACGGCTTTTTTCCGGCGGGAAATAATCGGTTAATACGTGTAAAAAATCACTGACATTTGAAGGCATTAAGACAGGCGTTTTTTCAGCGGACGATGTATGTACGGCGGCCCAAGCCGAGTCTCGGTCGTTGCGTTCCGGCCGCACCAAGAACCAACTTAAGCGGGCGGAAGTGGCGCGAAGAACCAGAGTTTGAGTTAGCTTCGCCCCCGTCGCGGAGGTGGCACTATTACTCCTTTCTATCACTGCCTTCTAGGGCACGGGGAGTGAGGCACATACATTCCCAGACATATCCGGCGTAGCGCACCACTCTACAATGTATAAGACTCAAGTGATGGCGGGATACACCAAATCAGAAAAATTGAACTGAATTAGAAATTACCCCTCACTAAATTACATCCGGGTCGAGCCTCGAAATGAGGGGCTAAGAGGAGTTCAATTTGCAAGCCCTGTAGCGACCGTGATGTCATTCGTCCCTGTAGCAATTTCTGTGTGGACAGATTTGGGTATATACGCATCTGAAACCTACGCGAACCTGTACAGGTTCAGAACAAGTGAAGTCCCGGGCCCGACCTAGTACATATCGAGGAACGATTTGTCGACGCAGGTCCGACGCGCCGCCCTGCCTGATCTCTACCCTCAAGTAGGAGTCGGACTCCCGCCCCATCCCTGGACACCGATTGAACTGTCAATCTGAGGCGAAACAGCGCACCTTTACTTACCCTCACGTTTTTGTTTGCGCTATTAGAACGTTGTCGAGACCTTTACGATCGACGCGTGGGAAAGCTCGGATCCTTGGTCTGGATCTCTTCAATATGTACCCTCTTCAAGTCAGTGTCAACGTAGAGTTTCGACTCATTCCGCTGTCTCGTGACAGAAACTGTTAAACGGCTCAAGCTTTTTACAGCGATGCCGCGCGGTCATAGCCTATCATTATTCTCTGATTTACGAGCCCTGCACTCGATTACTTATGGGCACACGACAGCTATTGCGACAGGAGGCACCCCCGGACGGATCTGATCCCGAGTCCGAGTCGCCCGATTCATGTTTTTTTTTAACAATCTCATCTCTCGCTTCATTCCTGATCCATTTCGCAGAGTGCATCTGCTCCATCTGTGATTAGGTGTGGCTGAGTATTGAAGAGCCATCTCGACCTGTGAACGCGGCTCATTAAAAATCCGGCGCCGACTTGGTCAACATCAAAGTCAGTGTTGAGGAGAAGGCCCCGCGTATCATGCACTAGATGGAAGACGTAAGGCAGACTCTCGCTACACCCAAATGATGTACCGTCACTAATGATCGCCTTTGGACTATCATGGACGCGCGGATACATGTATATTATTCAAATTATAGGTTACTTTTGTGTATACGACTTGGGAGATTCTCATACTTACTAGTACCGCAACGACCTAGAAGCTTACCTCTTTCGAGGGCTGTCTCTTCTGACTGCGGTATCCTTTAGAATGTCGGTGGCGCAGGGGTGCTCAATATTTCTGTGGGAGTGAAATGTAGACAGCAGCGATGGTCAGGATATATCCGAGGAGGCAACGAAGCTTCGTCTCGTCATTAAACACCTTTCTGTGGACTATATCGGTCTCTTGAATACAGTGTGATTGAATCAGCGCATACTAAAGTACTGGATGGTTGACTTCGGCAGTACAGTTGCGAGAAGCTGACTGCTTTTTATCCAGGTGGTTGCTCTGGGTTCTTGCACGCTCGGGTTTGTCCACATTGAGGCCGACGAATTGTCGTTCTACACAGACTTCAGACTTCACTCTTGAAATATTGGGGGGAAGAATACATACGACGTTCCGGATGTAACAATAGTATCCCAGTTGGAGGAAAATGCTTGATTGGCGAAGGTTCCTTCCGAGAGGTCGCAGCGGCCATGTTAAACACTCTGAGAGGCTTCGGCACTTGGATCCAATAGTCTGTATGCGGCAACGAGGCAGGAGATGTTTCACCTTTGTGGTTCGTAACGGGGGTTTCATAAGTCTTTGCGCATCGTGTATAGGGAAGACGAGTCTTTTAGGTTTCCCAGGTTTGTATCAATTTTCTGACATGAATAAGACGATTACCTCAACAACACCGGATAGAAGGGTCAGCAATGTCTTCACGACGAATGGAACCCAATGCTTGCCGATCCGGCTTCCATGAGACGACCGTCGTATCCTCCTTGTTTCTGAAGATGATTCGCACTCGGCGTTGCCGAGCAATCACTCTGGGATGGGTGGATGTCGCCGCGAGTACCTCCGGATGCATATTCATGATAGCACGGACTTTAACCATCCGGAGGAACATAGTGATCTTCCTGGTATGAGAGCAGAAGCACCTGCAAGTAGGCGACTTACGTTCATTTCTCTTTGTTTTCTTGTTATGGGACACCTGCCCACATAGGTGCACCGGCCCTTCTGAATAACTCGCTTCAACTGGATTTGTGTCATAAAACTCTGAGCCTGTCTTCTTCCGCACTGAAAGAAACAGACATGACGTCGGCCCTGGGTGCAGACCGTTTTTTTGTCATCATCACTCATCAGAGAACTGCAAGTCACCCGTGGTGCCAAACAATACGGTGATTGGCTCTTGCATGGTACACGAGCAAGTGAAGCGCTGTTTCGTTACCGAACATAGGCTCCAGCTGTAAATAAGACGGTGTCAGCCTGAATACTTCATTGAGACTCGAGATTTGACTTTACTTGTCAAGGCCACGATCTGCAAAGAAGTCTTAGTGGACTTCGTATATTGGATCTTGAATCTTTTTGCTACGAAGTTACAGTTCTACACGACTTCGCGGGAAGGTCGCTAGCGAGGTATCAAGGGTCTCTCGGGCCGGACTCCGTTCAAGGATAGTTGGGTATCTACGAGCATCACATTTTACTACATCGTCAACCTGATATAAGCAACAGCGGTGGTGACGTACAATTTTGAGCTGTTGAGGGTGTTTGCGTTCTCAGCAGGTCCGTCAAACTGGTTGGCCCCACGGTAACTTTTTGAACATGTGCATGTCTAGAAAAACCATGCAGCGCCCGCCCTCCCAATATGTCTTTCAATGCTGGGAACCGAACAGTAGAGACAGATCATGTCAACTAGGCGATGCTAAAAGACATTGGTTGATCTTTCAGTCAATTTCTGTCGAACTCTAAACTTGCTAGGGTTGTATAGCAATGCGAATGCCAAGTCGTCAAGCTTCAAGCGTCAAGTGTTAGACTGTGATTGACTGTGGTATTGCTACCGACGGAATTCCATTGCTGAGGGTCAATCGTACGTGTGTTACCATAGAAGGTCCTAGAGCTAGAAACGTTCAAATTTTATCCAAGGCCGTAAGTTACGGAGTGAACTTTGTGCTTCTTTTTGTGGCGCTCTTAGGAATGAAGACGGAAGGCAAAGTAGGAAATTCTGTTTTAAGGATAGGCATTCAGTACCGTGAAATGAATCAGAATGATTGTACTCTGTACGTACCTTGAACTACTTATTTGCAAGTTGATGGGAATAGACTCAATGACTGACGGCGTTTAACAAGTGGTTTCCAGGGAATACGGCCTCACCCTGATCAACGTCTGCAGACTCAAGCAGATGCCAACTTACTTTTTTTCCATTCAGGGACAAGAGGGAATGAGACTGCTTACGTCAGAGAAAACGAACATAGGGATCAGGAATCCGAGAGGGTACGATCAGTCCTCTCTCTCTCACTCCCATCCTTTCATTTCGATCTACTCTACTATTTGTGCTGCTTCATTTTTTATACCTGTTATTATCGACCTGTTCTCTGCGCCACCCCTTGCGACTCAACCTTCAACCGAAAATTAGAGCGAAACCCGTTGCAATTAGTATTGCATGTCCGACTTCGATCCTAACAGAACTTTGGCGAATACCCCCAGTTCAAGCGGCAGGCTTGACTCCAGCTTCAGTTCCTCGTCATCGGGCCTCATGTCTTTGATGAAGTCGGTGACCGTTCTCTGCGATAAGTTGGACATGAAACTGACTATAAGTAGCCCCCTTCCACCGCCGGAGCAAACATCTCGATATGCCCACCTTCCTACACCCCAGAGCCCTACCCACAATACGATGATATTCAATCAATACATGCTGCCACATACACCGGAGACGCCCACCAATTTGTACGTTCTATCGTGCCTATATTACTGTGAACGTGCTCACTGAAGTGGCTAGGGGTATGAGGCCGCCTGCGAGGAAGGAACCTGGCCCTGCAACGCCTCGTGCAATGGGCATGATGACGCCTGAATCGAGTCCCTTTGTATCGAGGCTGGCGCCACCATACAAGTGAGATTTCTTACTTGTAAGTACTGTATGAAAGACATGCTGAACAACGGACAGTGCCTCGAATCCCCCTCGAACACCTGCATCCCGTCCTCCAGCGTATGTATTTGCTACATCTCCGGTTGTCACCTTACTCATGCGTTGTATCAGTATATCCAAGTCGCCCTCACCATCAACCACCGCACTGTCCTCGCCATTCTCTGCCAAGCCCATTAGAGGAAGCCCGATGCATGTGGATGATGTGTTTTCTGTTTCCAAGCCAAGTACGCTCCAATCTCCACCCCTGTCGCCACCTCATGTTGGTGCAGGAGGGGAAATCGATAGGATCAGGCATGCGATGGCACAGGAGCAGAAGGAAGTGGAGAAGCGTCGACCAGAGTATCTGAAACGGAGCAAAAGGCCTCTCGAAGACGGGGAGGAGGGTCCTCAGGACAGCTTAGTGGTAGGGATTATGGAGAGTCCGAACAAAGGACGCCGGCTAAAGCTGTTCCAGGAGACAAGTGAAGAGAGTTTTGAGGAGAGTTTGATGGCTGGAGGCTATGGGCGTTATCGGACAGCAGACTGGGTGCGGCAGCCCCAACCGATGCTAGTTGCGCCTGAAGTTTCGGTACTGGAGGCAGAAGAGCCGCCGCCGTTAACCGAAAAGGAGCTGAAGAAACGCAAAAGACTGGAGGCGTTCCGGAGCGAGAACCAGATACATCATGGTCCATCAAGACTGTTTCCTGTTGAATTGGAAGGCAAAGGCCGGGTATTGCTGGATATTCCCAACGAAAGTTTGGTTCCAGAAAGCGGGAAGCGGCGGAACGGTGCGGGGAGTTCCAGGAAGAAGAAAAAGGACGGAGAGAAAGAAAGGAGCGCTGGGATCGATATGGAGGACACCCCCAATTGGCCTGACAGCGAATTTCCTTGGCGGCTGAGGACGGAGGAAAGGGCGGAGTTGGCACGAGTGGAGGAGAAGGAACGACTGGGGTGGATTGAGCGGTTCTTGGATCGAGATACCGACGACGAGGGCGATGTGGATGGCGACGGCGATGGCGATGTGATTCCGTCGGCCAAGTGGGGTGTCGTGTACGATGACGAAGGCGATAGGCCAGTGCCGACACGACGGGGTCGGGGGAAGATGATCGGGCTACCCGCTGATCCGGTGGGTGAACGGCGACGAAGGCGAAGCTACTTTCCGAGTGATCCCAGTGATGCGAGGGCGGCTTTGTTGAGTAAACGCAGTGTCCGGGCTTTGGAATACCGACGGGACAAGCGTCTGCGCGGTGGTTACAGCGACGATGAGGTCGTGTGCATCTGCCGGGGGACTGACGACGGGCGGGAGCTAGTACAATGTGATGACTGCAAGATGTGGTATCACCTGGAGTGCATAGGCATCCGGAGCATCAGAGATCTCGGGCGGGAAGAGGATCCTTGGTACTGCAGCGATTGTCAGCTTCCGGCTGATGCTGAGCGGGAGGAAGAGGAGGAGGAAGAACTCTATAGGGAACCGACGTTTGCGCCGACAGACATGGACTATCCGTCCCGGAGGCGGGGGTATGATGCGATCTTTGCCGCTGGCGCGATTGAAGATTCACCAGCATTTTTGCCCCGAACGCCTCGATCATACGACCATTATGAAGAACCTCCGTTTGACCCTACGAGCACTCCGTCGCGTGGAATCAAGTTCAGCGGGCCATTTGCAACGCCCAAGAATACTATGTGGGGACGGGGGGCAGGACCGTTCCATACGCCAGTAAGGCTTGACGATTCGCCGATAAGAAGGCATGAATGAGTATATTTTGTAGTAGTTGTCTTAGTAGTACTAGTAGCAGTGCAAGTATTGATAGTTTATTATTACGATGTATCCAAAATGCTTCCTTGCGAACTGCGTGATGTGACTGACTGCTTTACCTGTAATGTCGACGACGACGGCAAGCTTGGGGGATCGTTTGCGAATAGCAGTGGTAGGCAGTGGTTCATGCGGTCGAACAAGTTCTGACGGACACAGGCCCTCACAGCACTGAAATACAAGCCACAGGATTCGTCGATTGACTGTACGTGGATTATGTATACGCCCCAACGGATGAAAGCTCACGCCCGGCCGCGTGCATTTTTTTTTTCATTTCTCACCCATTCCGAATTGTTCAAACTGTTGTCGTCGTTGGCATTGGGGTACACGTATTGGAATTGGAACTGTCATCTGGGGATTTGATAATAGCGTATGTAGCGTCCCTGCGTGCCGAGCTCGTCAAGGATATTCCGGCCGACGATCCGTGGCGCCATAGGGCTGAGGCATTGGAGAAGCGGCTGAAGGAGCTGGAGGTCGAGTTGGAGACCGAGAAAACAAGTACGTTATATTTTTTGGATTTTGTTTTCTAGGAATAATTTCAGACAGAGAACCTCGAGGTGAAAGAGAAGGAGCCAGAAAAGGAAAAGAAGAAGGGCAACAGAAAAAAGGCAATCCGTGGTATTTTGGATGGTGGGTTTCATGATCAGCCTCGACGATTACTGAAAATCTGGCACAGATCCTCCAACGGCAGACACGTCTTCGCTGTTTTCGACGTTTGTAGTGTATGAACGGGCTCGTGATTCTGGGGACGCGGAGCTTCTGCTGTCAGCTGCGATCCGCGCCGTCGAGTCGTGTGCCTCGTTTCTTGAGCGACCCAGGAAAGAATTTGAGAAAGGACAGGTCGAAATGGTAGGACGACTGGTGGGATATGTCATGGAGAAAGATTTGACAGAGGATATCGTGAGTGTGGTAGTGGATCGGATCGTGAGCCCGGCTCTTGGTATGCTCGGGGGAAGTGAATACTTGGAAGCTGTGTTCGGAAGATCGGCCGGAATGACGGATGTGCGTCCGGAAGTGGTCGTTTTGGTCAAGGAAGTGGCGGGTCATCTAGAAGGAATGAGTGGGGCTCGCGAAGCACTGGCACTCGAGTCGATCCGGCATTTAAACAAGGCCAGAAGTTTAAGCTCGTCCGCGGTCGCGAGGCTGGCTAGCAAGGACGCCGTTTGGTACTATTCTGCTGTCCTTGCCTGTCTTTTTGCCAGTCCCTCTGTTGCTGATCCATTCCTGGGGGACAGGGTGTTGCAGGAGATGGTCCAGCTCTTTCGCCACAACGAGACCGGTGTCGAGCAGGAGATGGTGCTGGGCGTAATGGAAAAGTTCTGGCTGCATCAGAAGGGCATTTGACTGCTACACTTTGCCTCCTCTTACTTACCTTTTCCTGATTTTCTATTCGTTGCGTGGCGCGTAACCAGGTACCCGTAATCTCTCGGCGGACGCGCTCGAAATTATCGGTTAAAATACCGTGGGAACGGACGCAATGTGCCATCGCCCCCATTGGGATCGATGCCAGATTCGTTTTGCCGCTTTCTCAGGGACGATGGGCACATGTATTTCAGACATCCGAGCCTGTACGCTGCGGATGTTTGTCGACAGCCAAGACGACGACGACAGCAAGCAACCACCGCTGTACATCCACTTGGACAGTCTCCAGCATACTGCTCATCCTGGTACAATGGGAGAGACTGCCTGACATGTAACCGCGAGGGCAATGCCAATGGAGCTGCCATTTGGGGAATTACATAAATGAATAAATATCTCCCTAAATAAACAACGCCAAATCCCGTTGCGCGTGGCAAATAAGGGCCGAGGTGATCGAGATGGGATCTGGTATTCTAAGAATATTGGGCGTTTGATCAGATTTGGACATTCGCATTACATACATCATTTGGCCAACTTTGAATTCGTTTAAATAAATGGCTTCCTCCAGCTCCTTCCCACCCAAATCATGTCTGCCCTTGCCGCTGCCCTTGCCACCTTTTCCGTCCCCGCCCCTTCCACCATCGTCGACTCCGTCCCCGACGACCACCTCATCATCCCTATGCCTGTTGCTGGCCCGTCTCGCCCCATCCTTCCCGAGACCCCCGTTGAGATACCAACCGTTTCGCTTGATTTGAGGGCAAACGAGCATCTCGCGGTTTTGTTACCTAGGTCTCTGTGGAAGGTTAGCACAGCGCCCATGGTCCTTATTCTAGATACTGACATGGCCCCTACAGCCCGATTCGGCAGCCTCATGTTGCGACAACTTCTTCTGTCGTGTGCGATTTGGCGTATTTGAGCGGCGACATGTGAGTATATGCGCGTATATATGAGCGCTTTTGGCTGACTTGGAGCAGCACTGTCGGAAATGTGGAGGTGTATTCTGCAGCCAGTGCACGCCGCGCACGACCCCCTTACTCGACGTCTCCCGCTTACCGTTCCTCCATCCCCCAAGGAACGTCCCCATCGCTGCTTTCCAGTCGCAAGAAAGTCAGATCTACGACGCCCGGGTCTGCGATGATTGCTTTGATCAAATCTATGGTTGTCCCCGGACTCCTGATCTCGTGCACTCCCCAACTTTGTCGTGTTCGACAAGCAGTCTCGCAACCCCACCACCATCCGTCATCGGTGTCGAGTGCTCCCTACGCAGTTCGCCCTCCCTCATCAGCTTGACTGGCTCGTCCTGTTCGTCAGGCTCGATGCGGCGGCTGAAGGTGTCTTTAGCTGAGGAACCATCTTATGGTGCCCTCGACGCGTACCCTCTTAAGCGTTCGAGTGTGCTTTGCAAAGCAACTGGTGGAGGCAGGTGGGAGCCCAAGCAGGAAATGCCTCTTGCGGGGGCAAGGTTACCCGGCGGCAAGGCCGGTTATGAGATTCGATTAGAGAAGGAAGCCGAGAAGGAAAGAAGGCGCCGAGAGAACCCCGTCATAAAAGATGGAGGTATGTCTTTTCACCTTTCCACTTTATTGTCTTTTTCTCATGTTTTCTTTCAGACTTTCAGTACCGTTTCCCTCGCGATCCTGAGCTCGTCGACCTACAGGTCAGACAGATCTGTTTGTCGACGTTCTAGCTTCGACCCGTCGCTCGTTTATTCTTATTGCTGTATATTTTGGGGTTCTATCGCACTGTACCACTAATCACTACTGCTTGTTGCGCTTTCTTGTTATACCTTTTACCTGCGCTACCATGCCTATGCATATATCCTCCTTTTCCGTATATATATCCCCTACCATTGATCCCGAGCGCGTTCTGTATGTGCTTCTATCTACTTTACTGTACTCTGTTGTACAGCTGCTGTCTTTTCTCTTGGGTTCACTCTTGCTGTTGCTTTATATGCTATTCCTTTGTTTGTACCTCATTGGGCATTTTTGCATAATCATAGAACAATTTATACCTCCCCTCAGAAAAACGCAAGTGTCGATCTCGTCCCAAAAAGGGAAGACACGAAAAAACTTGTCCTTTGACCACCACCATGATGGTTCTGCGCCGGCTGCGTCTGCCAGCATCAACGCTGACACGCTGCAACGCAACGCTCCAAACAACGGAATCAGCGTCGGTGACCCCACCACCCCCCGTAGTAGCACCGACAAAAGAAACGATAAAATCAACGGCGGTGACATCCGAATCCAAGTCGTCTTCGTCTTCTACCGCCAGCATTACACGCGTACGACGAAAGCCTGCTACTACTCGACTTGCCACCGCCTCTCTCCCAAAAGCAGGAAAGACACCTAAATGGCGACCCACCCTCGCGACAGGCGTTTTGCCTGCGTATGACGAGGCTATCAAGCTCATTCGACAGGACAGTTTCCGTCTCAAGCGCGAAGCAGCTGAAGTTCGCAGGACTATCAAGCCAGGCGATGAAGACGAGGAGGAGAAGCGAAAACTGCTGAGAATTTTACAGGTGCAAAGCGAGATCAACCTCCCAGAGGTTCGATGGGCGGTCAAAAGCCGGCTGGTGGACATGCGCAATCCGGCTCACAGACATCTGAGGGAGCAGAATTGGAGAGGAGAAGGGAAGCTTGATTTGCTGGTGAGCACTTTATTCTTTTTTTTTCATTCTTTTTTGCTGACTTTGTAGATGGAACGTATACACCAAATGAACGTGATCCCCGATGTCCTTCCGTCGCTGCATCCGAGTATCGATGTATCTATCAAGGTCCGCCAGACGCACCTTGCAGGCCCGACATATCGTAGTCGTGGTATCGAGCCAGGCGTGTTCCTCAGTCCCAAGCAGACAATCGCGCCTCCGACGGTGTACGCGACCGCATTCCACCTTGATACCAGGCTATACACCATGATGCTCGTTGATTCAGACGTCCCGGACCCAGAGAACGAGACCTTTACCACGTTTTTGCATTGGTTATGGTATGTCTCAATGTTTTCGTACTTTGGACTTGAACTTAGGATTTTCAGCCCCAACGTCCCGCTTTCAGCAATCAATTCCGGTCCGATTAAAAATCTTAATACACACACCCAGTACGTCCCGCCCCATCCACAACAGGGAACTCCGTACCATCGTTACTCGTTACTCCTCCTACCCCAACCCGCTCGTCCAGATGCGCCGTACAGTCTCGTCACAGAGGCGCGCTCCATCACCTCCCGCTCTCGTGCCGGTAGAGTGACCAGCCGGTATCTCCCCATCCCTGTTGTTCCGCAGTCCGCTCGGACGGGGTTCAACGTCCGTGCATTCTGTAAAAAATGGAGTCTAGATGGTAGACAAGGAGGTGGCGCGCATATGTGGCGAGAGGTCTGGGACGAAGAGTTCGGACGTTGTGTACAAGAACGTATTGCGTGCGTATTCATTATACCGTTTCTTTTTTCCTCCTGCCTTACCCTCTCTTCCAGATGCTGACGCGCCCAAGTATGGCCATCCTCCGCGACCGGATCGTTATGGACATCTCAGGGGCGAGAAGAAATACATTGCGGCATAGCGTATCCACCTAATAGGCGGCGCAAACAGCAATAATGGTAGTGATGGTGATATTACTCCTTGACATCAGTTTAGTGGTCCGAATAAAGGCCCCTCACTTTGAAATGTTGGTTCCTTCCGAGTCCCAGGCTTGAAAATGCTGTCCTTCCAATACAATTGTTATCTTCGGTAACGGGTGGTATGCGGCTGACAAACAACTCCTCACCGAATAACATTGATGAGGGAGGATCAGTGCGCTTGCGAATAGGAATGATGCGATGCCGACTTGATGCTTGTTAACTTTGCATTCACCCGTTCAATCTTCTGCTGCATATGCTCTGCTGGTTCTCGGCCTACTTTGGCCTGGCGGTCCCGGAGGACTTGTGCAAGTGCTTTAAAAATATTGATTTCGGTGCCATAATGCCTCCTGAGTGTACAACTCGTACTCGTGGCCCCAGCACAAACTTATTCCGCTGCCGTTGCTTAATTACCTGACGTTATATTCACACCGGCATCTTGCGGGATCCCACTAAGACTCGCAAGAATGTTTAACGCCTATTTTGAGAGCAGGAAGACTTGCCAGAAGGAACTACTACTCTGTACTTGATATCTCTCAGCATTCCTGACCCTAACACTTGCCGTGATCATCCAAACGTTCATCTCCTCCCTCTCGTCATGATGGCGATGGCCTGTAGACATATGTAGGATGGGAGAAGCCATACCAATATAGGCACTGGAGTACACATAGGCACATGCAACATACGATGGCAAGGACATCCATCTTGCATCTTTCCCCGGATGCATCACTTCCGACACGGATGCAATCAGCAATCCACCCAGTTAGCCAACAAACTTCACACAAGGCTTAGAGATTTCTCCGACCACACCACACGTAGGAATATCGGGAGAAAGTGACGTAGGATGTACACAAGCACTGTACCTTACCCCCCTCTCGTATATTGCTTCGTTAATGTTGACTCCGGGATATCGCGGTGATGGGAAGACACTTCCGATTTGACGCAGGCTGACCCGTGGCGGGGCCTCGTCACCGAGTGGGCCACGAAGAGATTGTCGCAAGATGGGATTCGCTGGCAATAGCCTTGGGCGGTAACCAACTCTGACTGCGGTGCCTTGAAGATGCAGCCTGAGAGCGAGGTAACCTTTGAGGAATATCAAAGGTCACAAACTTAATCACGAGCATGGCCTTCAACGCGGGAAGGCTTGATACATTCCCTGCTCACGATTGGCGCGGAGTTCTTTCTTCCATTCATCATCCAATGTTCACGGAAGTTGAGTAGCTGTACTATCCGAGTCCAAGAAGGATGTCTGAGAAGCACTTTCTCGTCGAACTAGCTACTCGTTTGGTGGTGATCAAAGATGCGCGGTCCCCGGAGGGTCCTATCGTGACGGTTTGGTCATCGCTAAACCTCAGGATCAGATCCCCTCAAGTAGGGTATGTGGGTTGAGCGAGCAGTAACAGCGTCTAGAAAGCCCCAGGCTGTGTGGCGTACCAGCATGTGAAGCCGGCCCTGTTCTATACCACGATTCCTTGCGGACATTGGACTTCTCAGACGATAAGGATTTTGATAGTATAACAGTACCCTATGTATAACTACATATCAGCTAGGGACACCCAGAATAAAAGATTCGTCGCCAATACCTCGCTCAGAGCTTTGGTTTATTTCGGATCAGCTGCCTTCGCACTATCAACACTTTTCTTGTCAATGTCCTCACCCTGATCGATACTCGAGCCCGCTTCGTCATCTTCGTGGTATCTCTGTAGAGTACGGTGCTTATGCTGACTGTTACAAAGTCAGGCTCGAATGACATCCGACAGTTGTTGCGGACTTACTACCACGCTAACGTGAGAGCCGCGGCAGGAGAGACAAGGGAGAAGGCAAATCCAGCCCAATTGCCTCCCGTAACAGCCGGTTGGTCTTTCGTTTGGAAGAGAGCGAGAGGGCTGAGGTTCAGTGAGTAAATGAAAACAGTTCCGAAGGAGAAAAGCTCGTACATTGTTGCCGTACAGATGCCGGATGCTACGTTAAGTCTATAAGTTGGATAGTGTAAGATTAATATCACTGAGGGAAAAAAACTTCGGCCAACTCACCCAGCACTTGCAAACGACCGAAGGCCAGGGTCGCCCGTACTAGCGATATGGTCAGTCACGGCCGTTCACCCCCGTTCACATAAACGACGTACAAGGTGTCCTGCGTCCATGCCCAAAACATTGAACTCGACGATTGAATCCATCCTGTGTTGTAATGAAGGACTGTAACCGGAGCAGGTATGATGAAAATGGAATATTCAGGAGACATAAGGCACGCACACCAACGGAAGGCGCGATGTTTCGGAAATACTGGCGTCACAGCGAGCAGTACACACACAATTGCATTGAGAGTCGCGGCAACACAGAGCGGCGGCCATCGGCGACCCTGCAGGATGGGAAATTTCACGTTAGTTTCTCTCGGCTATCTCTCGGTTAATAAAAAATCACATTGAAGATGGTGTCGCTAGACCAGCCGATGATTAGCGTATTGATGAATGTAACGAGGTAGGTGAAGGTTGGGTAGACATCTGGCAATAGTTAGAGAAAACATATCGAAAAATGGCTGTGTTAACGGACTGATTTGTTGCACGGTGAAGCTGCCTTTCTTTATGGTGTTATATCCCTAGAAAAAATCAAGTCAGTCAAACGGACACTGTAAGGGAAAAATATTCACCTTGAACCAGAATGAGAACGAATCTTGTGGCTTCGATCCACTGATGGCAATGTATGTCAGAACCAAGTGACTTATACCACGTTGGCTTACTCACACTGAATTACACCAGCTCATGAGCCACAGAAGAAGTATCTCGGGTCGCAAGAACCATGTTCGAATCTAACAAAGCAAGCATGAGATTGATATCGAGCGACAGAACAACCGCGTACTTGTGACCAGGTGAATTTATCCTGCCTTACACGACCCTCTCTTGGGTTTCTATCGCGTGCTAATTCTATGTCCTGCAGTGCAAGATGCCATTAGCTTTAGTGATTTTAGGGAGAAGCGCCTATCGTACTGCAGTGGTGAACATCCAATTCGGCTTTTGGCGCGCAGGCACATCAGGGAGAAGGAACAACTGAGGTATAATCACGATGACAGAAATGATCCCGTCGATGTAGAACAACTGGGCGAGAATTTGATCAGCGCTTAATCTTCAATAGTGATGGAGGGAGAGTCGTACCCACTGCCATCCAGCGTGGCCAAAGCGACCGTTGAGAGGACCATAAATGGCGGCTTGGAGGTATGAGCTAAATGAACCATATGTCAAATAGGGAGCGTCATATGCATATCTCAGCTCACCTGCACATGGGGCCGACAGCTGTCGCAGTATTGATCAGCGCTATACGTCGTCCTAGCTCATCATCTTTGTACCACGCCCTAAACAAAGAGGATCAAGTTATTTAAGAACAGAATATGGCTGTGTAGCGACGCTTACCCTGTCAAGTAGATCACTGTCCAGGTAAAGGAGGATCACTATACTTTCTCCTTGAAAAATCACGAAACCACATACTGCATGACCAGTGGCCTCTGTTCGACGCGTTCAATAAGCAGTTAACTCCAACAAAACCAGACATGAAAAGCTCACGTCTCAAATAGCCCAACCAATGCACGAATGGCGCACATTTGAGTGGTATTTGTCATTTGAGCTTGACAGAATGTGCTGACTGTCCAACCAACCTCAAGGAATCTACAGAGATGTCTGTTAAGCTTTCGCGGGTGCCTTTATATGAAGAAATCGTACGGGATAAACCACTTTGGCGAAACACGAGTCATGATCATATTTGCGGGCCAAAGGCCGATAATCTAGAGGAATGGTTAGGACCACATAAAGAATGTGAGAGTCAGGGAAGACGTACGCTTGCAATACTATAGGCAGTCTGCAGGGAGGAGAACGTTAAGTGATTACCAAGCGGACAATCATCATGTACTTACATTCGCGTACTAAGGAAGATAGTTGTCAGAAGATAGGCAGATGGAGATCTGGTAAAGGCTCACGTTCAATTCATTCCCGTAAAACTTCAAGTCTTCTTTCATGCCGCTAACTGTTCAATTGATTCGTTGTTAATTCGTTGAAGAGAAATTCATGAGAAGTCGCACCAAATGCAGTCTGAAGATTGCTCTTGTCTGGAAAACGGAATAAGGCATGAGGCCGATAGAATCATATCGACATCTAAAGACATACCCAGATATTTGATCCATGTTCCGAGGAAACCGAAAGTGATCAAAATCAGATCAGTCTTGTAGACGAGCCTTTTTTCCTATGAGAATTTGATGAACCACTGTAACTACAATGGCTAAAGAAGCGGAACGTACTTCAGCCGACATTCCGGGGTTTTGCTTGACGAACTTTAATCAATCATGGTCTCTATCCCAAAGAGACGCAGAATAATCACCCAGATGTAGTCCTTCCATGTGCGCTTTTGCTTCTGAGCTGGGGCGACGTGGTCAACTTCGACGCGGGCGACCTGTGCGAGAACCATGGTGTCTGCTCACTTCACAACTACAGGGCGAACCTCGCATTTAAGGAGAATCTCATTCGTTCCGGGCCTAGTGGAAGGTTGTAGTTCCGTAGTAGTGAGCGATTAAACCTGCCAAGGATTGAAGCTATAAGGCGTCATTAGTCTGCGTGAAAACGCGATAGTCGGTTTGAAAAGTCACCTCTGGCCGCGGCGTCAGGACTTCAGTACAGAGACTGTCAGGATAAAATAATTCCAGGTGTCTAGTCCTCTCATGTAGCAATAACATTGATCGTTGCGCGATTGTTCGACTTCGAAGTGTTTGAGTTACGACTGCACAGCCACCGGTGCGAATCGTTGATCTTTCCAAAAATAGTACTACCTTTTGATGTTCGTCTACTTCCCTGAAGGACACTTGGCATGGTGTTGACTTGTACTTGTGATAACTTCGTCAAACATCGTGATAGGTGGATGAAAGTCTATCGATCCTTCCCAGACCATGAAAATTCAGCCGCGCCTGCATGTTAGTCAGAAAATAGGCTAAAATGTTAGTAGGCTGGCAGGCAGACACCACGGCCGCCGTTCTATTGTTCCGGTCCTGGGGCTCGCGCTACCCCAGCCAGGTATGGCGTGCTATCGTCGTATCAGTGCTACTTATTGATTTATCTATCGTCCTAGACGTGCTGAGCTGACCGTGTTCGCCCACTATGTCTACACCGGAAGTACCTCTCTTCGTCCCTCTTCAATTACCGGATGCCAGGGATTTCCATGGAAAGGCCTTCCCGATCGCTTTCCACCGTCCGGAAGGAAGTTCTCAGCTGAGTGTGGAGGAGGGTGTCGAATACATCCGAAAGTTCTCTGCTTCAGGCGAGTTGACACGTCTATTGCAAGACCATGGTGCCGTCGTATTTCGGGGATTTGGGCATGCATCAGCAGAGACGTTCTCAAGGCTTGTGATTGCAGCCGAGGAAGCCCGAGGAAACAAACCTTTTGAACAGATCGGGCTTGCTGGAAAACGACTTACCAAGGCACCGGAAGTATTTAGTGCTAACGAAGGTCCTCGGACCCGTCGTTTCTACCAACACAATGAGGTGAGTCAGGCACTGTAATACACCTTTTGTTATTGACATGTCTGCTTTTAGTACGCTCGGTACACTCATTTCCCCGGCTTCATTCATTTCTATGCCACGGTTACGGCGGACGAAGGTACGCGTATGCCTGCCGGTGAACTTGGCTTCCATCTCATCATTTTTTGACTTGCTTCTAGGTGGAGAATCACCCATTGCTAACAGTCTTGAGATCTACGAGCGGGTCAAAGAAGAATTGCCGGAGTTTGTTGAAGAACTTGCCAAGCGTGGACTAACCATGCGGCAAGTTTATCCTCCCGCCGGACACAATCGAGGAAATGTGCAAGCTATCCATCTAATGCATATAGATGCTAAAGTTGACTGTCTCTCACATTAGGGAAATTACTTCGACTGGACTCAAGAGTACTGCTTTGGACAAAAGATATTGCCGGAGGACGACGAGCCGACTCGACGACTCAAAGCAGAGGAACAGGCGCGTAGGCTCACCCCCCATTTCAAATGGCTGGACGACGGCGCTCTTGAAGTCATTCAAAATGTTCCTGCGTTCCGCCGGATAAATCCCGGTGACATACCAACTTGGTTTAACGGGCTTGCTGGTAAGTTATCTATGGCTCCCTCCCATAAAGGAGCCTCAGGGGTAACTTTCCATAGGTCAGCGAGGGTCTGCCATCGACCAAAAAGCGACCGAATCCCCTTTCATTGGGACAGACGGGTTGCGCTGTACGTCGTGACCCTTAATCTCCTAAGCCATTTAACCTCTTGCCAGATCTGCGACCTGGATATGGTGACGGAACGCCAATTCCCGAGAAATGGCTCAACCGTGTCGTTGAACTTACTCGCGAACTCGAGTACGTGCATACATGGGAAGCTGGCGACTTGATATTTGTTCATAACCATCGCACAACTCATGGACGAGCGCCATGAGTGGGTGAGAGAGTAGTAAGTCAAGTCTTACGTTGCGAATGAAGTAACCTGCTTACCGTTTTGTAGGTTCTGGTAAGCATGTGGGACGCTTTGCCCGGAACGCTCTCAGAGTACTAGGCGCAAGGAGATAAGACAAAATGTGTAGCGTCTGTAACAACAGTCAAACTTGAATGATATATCACAAACAACATTTTGGATACAACGCTACACCACGAAAAAGTAGTGGCGCTTTACAGGGCAACACAGAACAAGAAAGGCTGGTATCGTAAATTCAAAGCAGGTCTCCAGCTTGTTACGAAACATTTCAGAATGAGCCTCCGGATATCTGCATACACCTGTCATCAACACTGACGGCAGAAACAACAATGATCTCCTTACAGTCGCATCGTTGCTAACGATAGTACCCTTTGCACCGCCTGTGATGGTAAGAGCCGAAAAATCCCAAGTCCTAATGAGTCAAATAAACATGTTGCTTTTACGGGCATCTCTTGAACCCCATGCGTACCCTGAGCATGCCCCGCAATCGACGGTGAGGCGCTTTGCATCAGAATCAACTCTATATGAAGGAACAGATAACAATGATGAATTCCTCAGTTTACGAAACTTCGTAGAGATACTCACGCTACAGTCGTAGCAGCCCCTGTAAAGCTTATGTCCCTTAATGTCCTGTAAGTATTACAGACACTACCGATCTCAAGAGAGGCGTGCTCACGAAATGGGTGCGCCAGTCCCCGGGGTTCCGTCATCGTCGGGATACGACTGGGTGATCAAAACCCCGAATTCTTCGATTCCGCTGAGCTTGTTTCTGTGGAGCATAGATCAGTCAACGGCCTCCTTCATGCATGGTGCCTTTTGCTCTACCCAGAGTAGGTGATGCCGGAGACCGAAGCCGAAGAGGCGGAGGCGTCCACCTTAATTCTGTATCGAAATGGGCCTTCAGCGATGTGTACACGAATGATGACGTGACGATCCTACCTCAGACCATATAATGAATCGGTGACGGTATTACCGCTGATAGTTACGTCGGTAACCGACTTGTCGCTAGCAATGGAGCCGATGGATATACCGTGGCCTCCAGAACATTGATTATTTAAGAACCTTGTGCCCCGCTTAGAATGACAACGAAGTACATAAACAAGAGCTAACACGTACTTGATGTTTGTCCCGTCGTTGATAGCCAGACAGTCGTCCTGATTCTTTACGATGCTGTTTTGAATGGTCACGTCGTCTGCAGAGACATCGAATCCCTGTGAAAATGTCAACTATGTAGCTTGTTCGGTAGTGAGACCAATGGTGCCCACGTCCGTGTTGTGGCCCAAGTCACCAACGTCGCCGGCGCTGTTATCAACCTACGTGGACGGTGACCGAGGGGTTCCCGAGAAATTACGGGGACGTACAGTGACACTAGTAAAGGTGAGGCCATCACTATTGCCGATAGAGACGGCCTGCGCGGGGGTGTTCAGCACCTATCAAACGAGGTTGAGGCTTTAGTGACAATGATGTTTTCCGGGCTGACCGTAAAGTCGGAGTACGTCCCCGAGCCCTTGAACCTACAAAACTGTCAGTAGTGAAGTTAAAGCACCACATTAAATTCAGACAGACTTCAAGAATGGATGAGGCTTAGTGACACCCCCGTTCGTGCCTTCGCCGTCCCAATACAAGGCACCATTACCCTATCCTTCTCGGTCAGGTAATCATGAAGGTATATCAGAAAAATATTGCTGACATTGAACTCAAACCCTGCCCCATTGAACGTGATGTCGGTACCATCTATGGTGAATAACGGCCCACTGGCTAACATCAATTGTATTCAGCTGAAGTCTGAGTAGTAAAAATTGGCGATGTACTTACAAGTCGTTTTAGCGAATGTGATTGAGCCGGCCATAGTAACAGTCGCGCCATCAGCAGGCTGGTAGATTATTAGAAGTAAATCCTACGCTCAGTAGGATGCATGACAAGAGTTACCTTCAGTGATAGGACACCTAGACGCGTATGAAGTTTAACACAGATAATCAAAGTTGCAATACGAGACGACTCACTTCCACTAGGAACGGTGAAGGCTTCAATTGTCACCGTTGTACAGTCAGAGAGATCTGAAGCTGTAGCGACGGAATTGACGGTGCAGCTAGCACGTTTAGCGGGTGTCGAGCCACGTGGGATGCTTTTGGCCGTTGCAAAAAAAGCAGCCGCAACTAGGGCTTTAAACAGAGCAGACTTGAGCATTGTAGCTGCGAATGGTTGAGAAAGGAGCTGGGAGAAGAAACCTGAGGGAGCCGATACAGTATCCCACATCCTCATAATCTCTTTATACAGGTAGGCTCTTTCTCACACCACAACAATCCTGAGAGAAAGACCGATGTTGGAAAAGAGATCTCTCACTATCAGCACGGGCCTCACCTATGGGAGCCTATAGGTTGCTCTAAAAATAAATACGTCAGTTAATTATAGAGCCGTCCACAACGCGTATATTTATTACCTATAGAATCCCAAAATCAGGCTCAAATATCTATATCAATAATGATCTTCGCAATTATACGAACCAGATACTGGGCGACGGATGCGGGACCGATAAAAAAAACAGCCGATTGTCGAGCTCGTATGACTCCGAATGACTACCACTCCAATGGCCTTTTTTCGTGCCAATATCCTGAGTTAAGGCTTTGAGAACCTCTTCGTCGTTCTGTATCCGAGTTGGTACTGATTTGAAGCGGCCCGTTTAGAGCTTGGAATTTCCCCGAGTGGTAGTAGAATTTACTCACAAGAAGTTATTCCAGGACGACCCTTAATACTGGACTTATAAATAACACCAGGAAAAAAATTAAACCTGTTCACGAGGAGACAGTGGCGGCGCCGCATATGAGAATATATTCTCTGAGAAAGTGACGGTCCGTGAGGCAGCAGGAATCGCTTAGTACCGTGACGCGAAATCCATGAGGATCCAGTCACCATGGCTGTGCCGGCCCGTCTGCAGGCTCCGTTTCTCATCCGACATCTTACCGAATTTACAGGTCGAGGACCGCAGTTGTGGGTTTGTTATTCTGACAGTGTGTGTTGAGAAGTGCGAACATTTAATGAGATAGAAGGAAAGAACCTGCGGCCCGAGAAAAGCCGAGGCTTACCCGGGGACTCCATCAAGTCTTCTTTCAAGTTTTACGGCTAGATGTGAGAGATGGAGCTGCAGATGTGATATGAGAGGTTATGGAAGCGAGTAAGGCATGGTCTACGTACTGACGGGGCCCAGAAATTTGTTAGCGACATTGAGCAGTATGGATGAGTGATTGAGATGCTGGACCATCGGACGCTATTCAAATAGATGGTCTAGTAACGCTGCTACTGCCCTCACATTCACACTGTTCCCTATTAACCGATATTTCGTTTTTCTCGACACATTGTCCGGCCACTGGAACAGACACGGGTCGAAATCGAATATACGGAGCAGCTCGTTGGGCGTAAAATATCTCAACCGTAGAGGGCGTAGAATAGCTAGGTCTGCTGTCGGAAGGAATTCGTCAAACGTCTTGGTTGTCTTTAATTGAAATGAGGAGACAAAAAAAGGTCATAGAGGAACTGGACGTACGTCGAGCTCTTCGTTCATCTGCAAAATAGACCCAGCTCGCTCAACCAAGTGCGTGTAGCCTATAATAGAAATGTGAGTGCGCACACGAGACAGTTAACATTCAAAATACGTGACCACTTGTGAAGCAACATGTTTTTCTATCTCCGGGCAGTACGATGTCAAACAGCCTGCCCCACTTGGTCAGCACCCTATCCGGAACCATATACTCTTCCCCGTCATGGTCCAAATAGTCCCTCACAGCTTGGATTTCTCCCGCTTCTCGTCCAGGTATCTCCTTCTGAACCCCTTCATCCACCCCGCTAACCCATGGCTCTCTCCTAGCAAGCAAGTAGTACCTCAAGCGCGAATTTGGTATCCCAAACTGCAACGGGGTCAGCAAAAACTCCCGTACAGAGTATTCCAGGTCGCCCAGAGAGGCAAGAAGGATTTGACGCGTGCTTGAAGTCTTCCGTACCCGTCAGTCCTTGAGTTAGAGTAATAGATGTCATGATGGATACCTCGAACCCGGCAACGTTCTCCACCAGTATATGGCTGGGCCTTTGCGCCGGAGATATTTCTGGAAGGATGGTCTGTACGAGATGCAAAAACGATTTGGCACGAGGATCGCCTGCCCCTTTGGCATTCGGGTTAAGCACTGTGTACGGCTGGCATGCAGGAGAGAGGAGCCACAGATCCGCGCCCAATTCGCATATATCGGCTGCTGTTAGCATCGATATATCTACCTACAAGCAAAATCAGCCAGAAGAAATGACTCTGGTTGGCGACTGACCCGGTACACAATACCATCCCCGTAATTTTTGCTGTATATCCTGCACGCGTTCTGGTCCCAGTCATATGCACGAATCACGCTGCCGGGGACGTGACTTGCTGTTAGGGCGCAGTGAAAGCCACCTGTGCATTCGCAGTTAAGAGTATATGCAAAGAAGAAGGCAGAGATTTACCTATCCCGCTGTAGAATTCCAGCGCCTGCACCATGTTGACAGCCCTTTGTCATGACGTCAAACTAGTGAAGACATTTTTGCCGTTTCGGGCGTTGCCGGTGCCTAAATTGGAGATCCAATTTCCATATTTGGGTGTAGTTGAGAATCGCGTCAATGTCGTGTCGCGCTTGTCATTCCAAGTACATCCACCCATTCGTGACTTTGATTTCCCATTTTTTCTCTATGGGAACGTGCGTGGTCCTCGTGGTCCCTCAGCGTTCCTAGAATGTTCTCTATGTTTGTGTTGGTCTCAGCTCGAATTTTCAACACAAGGAGAGAGGGGTTCAGATCTAACCTTTTGCAGGTTCAACATATTCCTATTGGACAAGAGCAGTGCATTTCGGTGTCCTCCAGCCTCCCCTGTCTCGACTCTATTTACAGAATGACATCGATGCCGATTGGATGCTTGTTGAAGGATGCTTCTAGTGAGAATGATTTGGGTAAGCGTTGGTACATACAGACCATAACATTGGACCCCAAACGATACAATTGTCCCCAACAAATTACCGCTCTCCCATTGACGACGACCACCATGTCTGACGTCCCTACGAAGAAAGACGTACCCATCGACCTCAACATCCCCGACGACTACGTCCAGCACACTCTGACAACGACGAAACCACTGCCTCCAATCACTCTTTCCAATATTCTCAATGAAATCAACTGGCTCTCTTTCATCATTCTTACCTCGACCCCAATTATGGGTGTAGTTGGCGCGTGTTACACCAAGCTCAGATGGGAGACCGCTGTCTGGGCCATTGCATATTATTTCATCACGGCTCTTGGTATCACGGCAGGGTACCATCGCCTTTGGTCTCATAGATCGTACAATGCCTCGCTTCCGCTCCAATACATGCTCGCCATGGCAGGAGCCGGCTCTCTTCAAGGCTCGATCAAGTGGTGGTCTCGAGGTCACCGCGCTCATCACCGGTATACGGACACCGATCTCGACCCATACAACGCGCATCGGGGCTTATTCTACTCGCATATTGGCTGGATGCTCGTCAAGCCCAGGCGGACGCCCGGCGTCGCGGATGTCAGTGATCTGAGCAAGAATAACGTTGTGAAATGGCAGCACAAACACTATTTGACGCTTATCTTGGCCATGGGGTTTCTCTTTCCCTCTCTGATTGCCTGGTTGTGCTGGGGCGACGCGAAGGGCGGGTTCGTTTACGCTGGTGTTTTGCGACTAGTCTTTGTGCATCATGTCAGTTTTAAACTGGCTTTTATCTTTCGCGAAACTGATGTATCTTGCTCAGTCTACTTTCTGCGTCAATTCCCTCGCTCATTACCTCGGGGAAACTCCCTTCGACGACAAACATACGCCCAAAGATCATATTATTACTGCATTCGTTACCATCGGTGAGGGATACCACAACTTTCACCACCAGGTGCGTAACACGTCCTATTTTTCAGCAATACCATTTGTCTAATCCAATATCTCAGTTCCCCGTGGACTACCGGAATGCGATCAAGTGGTACCAGTACGACCCTACGAAGTGGTTCATTTGGTCAATGCAGAAGATTGGGCTCGCGAGTCATCTCAAAGTCTTCCCGGAGAACGAGGTCCGCAAAGGCCAGCTCACGATGCAGCTCAAGCGTCTTCGGGAGACGCAAGAGTCGCTTGCATGGCCTTCAGATGGCAATGACCTACCTGTTGTTTCATTCGATAGTTGTACGTGTGTTTTTTTTTTTCCGCCCCCGCCGAGATGATAAAACTCTGGTTACAGTCCAAACGCAGTCACAAAAGCGTTCACTCATCCTCATTTCGGGATTCATTCACGATGTTTCGACGTTCATGGACGAGCACCCAGGCGGTGCCCATCTCATTGTCAAGTTTGTAGGCAAGGACGCGACCACGGCTTTCTTTGGCGGTGTTTATGACCACTCAAACGCAGCTCATAACGTATGCTATCCCTTACGTCATTGTTTTTTACGTACTGAAATATGAACATCTTTCAGAGTCTCGCTATGAAACGCGTGGGTGTACTTCATGGTGGGCACCCTCATATCCTGGACATCGCCAAACGAATCCCTCCTAGTCAACAGTTGAAGATTGCGCGCTACAATGAACTGAGCCCTAATTATGCCAGCAGCACCGCATGTAGTGAGGAAGAGGATCTGAGGGAAAACACATTTGTCAAAGAGCTTTCGATATGATAGCAGAAGGTCCCGTTGCTGAACCCTTTTCTCGCAATACCTCCGTTTTCCCCGATTTTAGACGGGTTTACTGCTTTTAAAAGCTGTATTTCAATTATGTCCGTAAGTAAGTCAACCATAGAATGTACCATGTACTGTTTATTGTCTTAGTACTGTAGGAGAACAACGAAAGAAAGTTTGAATTGCTGCATGTTTATAGCGCTCCTAGCCTTTCCCTATGCTACCAGAGAGACTTTTATTCCCTCTTCAAAGACGCTGGAGATATTGTGAACAAAATGCTCGTATCCATCTTGCGTAATGTTTACTCTTGAAGGACCTGGAATGCTTTGGGTAAGTCCAGGGTGTTGTGACCGCGCTTTTACCTCATTTGATCTCCGCTCTCCGACCACGAAATCCCCCCCAGCCACTGTGGTTGTGGCGCTAAGATATATCATTCCAAGCCATTACCTCAAATCATGCACAAAATTCGCGGTCACTATGTAAACGAAGTGCGTAACCGTGGATACCTCCCGAGTCTCGGTCCGCTCTCGTCATTCTTTCCTTCTCTTACCTACAGCGAGACGTCGCTCTATCAACGACACGCCGCCCTCCCCCTGCAAGAGAATGTTACTTCGTAGACATCGGTCCTGCGGATTAACCGACGTAGGGTGCGGAGAAAGTGTGTTTTTTGTTGCATTTATTGTTTTTTTGTCCTCCTCGCTTCACTATATGTAAGACCATCCGGAGTATTCGGGTTTTGCTCTTGCTAAGTGGCGCGTGGCGCCACAGTGCTTGAAGCTCACCTTCTTTTACTCCCTCCTTTTTTTTTTTTTTTTGACTGGGTTTGTGAACGTAAACAACAGCGGCTAAACGCCTTCGACTCGTTTTAGGGGTTCATTTTCAAGTTTGAAAGACAACTGCGCCCCTCCTTTATGTATTCACTCAGGGTGACAAGACGCGGTTTCCTAATTTCTGCATTACGGTTTTTTAAATCAAAATATCTCGGTGGTGAAGCTCCGTATGCCTCGAACCACAGACGGCCTTAAATCCGGTCACGGAAAGTATCGATGCGAGAAGCGTCGGAAATGGCGCGCTCTCACTATGACTCGGTCAGCCTCTTGAACACGTTGAAGCGAGACCTCCAGTAGATTTGACCCCAAAAGCTCTAAGGCTAAAATCTTCAGAATACAAGGTCGTATCCGCTTTGAAAAGGTGGTTGTCATGCACTTGTGGAAGGCGTGGATCTTTTGCACTTCCGACGATATGTCTTCCAAGTACGCCCAAAATCCCGGTGGTAAGTCAGTCATTCGGGGTGAATCGTGTATTAGAATCGAATGTACGCTCGACACGATCCTGCGGTCGTATTCGGAGCATTCCTATGCTACTACTGAGCGGCAAACCCATGTAGCCCACAATTTTGTACAGAAAGCCTCAAGAACTTGAACTTGAACTTGGAACCTGAACCCGATCGATCGATCGTTCAAAGCTAGTCACCTCTCGATCGCGCATTTACCAAGAGGGGACACTGATATAAGTACAATAAGTGCATACAGCACAGATTCCTAGCCTCCACCCCCATGTCGACTCCTCCTACTCCTATTAACAGTCCCGCTCCTCTCCAGCGCGGTCCTCATACTCCTGATAGTCTGTACAATCTCCCCGGCCAACTTTGGACTCTCCGCCTCGAAATCATACCTCTTATTACCCGTAAGTACCAACTTGAAAATATTCGAACTCTTCGTGCTCTGTTGACAGTCGGTGATGCTCTTGATGTGGTACGAGTAAGTCTTGCCGTTGTCGAAGACGGCTTTGGCTTTGTTGGTGGAAGGCATAATCTGGCGGGAGTGAAGGGACAAAGAGTAGGAAGGAGAGAAGGTGGCGTACGTGAATGTAGACACCGTCGATAGCGAGGGTCTTTTCTTGCTTGGCGACAAGCATGGGCATCTTACGGGATATAGTGTATTTCTAAAGGAGATTAGCGCACGACTATAATCACGAGACAAGTCCTACCTTGTATGCAGTAGTGTAGTCCAGAGCAGAGCTAAGTTTGACTTCTGGCGTATCCGAAATGCGTTTGAATATTGACGCTAAGAAGGACGTCAGAAATGAAAGCAGTCCATTGGGGGGGTAACAAACCATTCGGGTCAGTCGTTCTTCCGGCGCCCTTAAGGACATCTCCTCCAAGTCTACTTTTCTTGATGATAACGAGCTCCCGCTTACCCTGCAGACTGGCCACGGTGCGGTCCAGCGGGATGAGGATGCTCATATCCGCGAGTAGCAGGGCGTACTCTTTCGGATTGTCGAGCTTGCGCTTACGGCAGACCATCTCGAGGGCTTCTTGCATGTACATCTCGGCAGAACTGAAACTCAGGTCAGAGAGGGATAGGTACTTGATAAAAAGACGTACACGGGGATGGTGGTAGATATGTGCCCTGCATCAGCTGCATCCGCCACTCTAATTCGCAAGAACATCTGTGGCCCGCTAGAGGATAAGCCTAGGCTAGTTGAGAGCGGTAAGGAGCCAAGATTGGACCCAAAGACGGGGGCGGCGCTGGCTGCTGGAGGTAATGAACTTGAGTTCTGGCTCTGGGATTTCTTAGCGACCGCGGTTCGAGAGGGTCGTCGTTGTATCTTGCTTTGGAGAATGCGATTCTGGGCAACTAGGGGAAGGTGAGAAGAGATAGAAGGAAAGAAAGAAAGAGCAACTTTGGGCAGGATTGGCTTCCAAAACGGCATAGGCATCTGCATTAAATTTGACGATTTTTCCCATTCGGTCTGGAGCTGGAAGAACATGAGTATAATTTGAGAATTCGAACAATGGACCTACGTGGAAAGTCATCGTCGACTTCACCGTCATCCTCGGCTATTCTGAGTATCCATCCAATTGCGCTGAGTTGGGTGTTCCATTTCTCGTCGTCCTCAGTGAGACCCTCGTCCAGCTTAGGTTTCCAGCCCTCTTCCCAATACGTCCATAGGGCAAATCCAATGACCTCTTCGACCGAGGCATCTTTCCTGACACTGAGCTCCATGGCCTTGTTCCTAGGCTCTTGTGCATGGGGAAAGTAGACTTGGACGTACGAAGAAGCATTCTCACCACGGCCGCTGATCAACGAGTAGAGCTCGCTGAACGGATTAGTCGTCGTACCTGCCGATTTGAGCATCGCAGAGAGGGCCGATACGGCGGGAGGTTTTGGAGGTACGACGCGCTTCCGGGTAAAGGACATTTCTCCAACGGGATTGCGCTGTGGTCTGTGAGGGCGAGACTCTGCCCTGGGCCGGTTGGGTGAGAGCTTTCCTGAGGCAGGAGTGAGTCGGGGGCGGGAGCGACGGGAATTTGAGAGGGAGAGCACCGAGTTCATGTCGGAGGCGCTGTCAAAGTTCCCTGGCGTGCGGGTCGTCGTCGCCGCAAACTCTCTGTAGACAGTTCAGAGCAGAATCACAAGAGACAGCACATACGCACGGATCGAAGTCGTCGTCATCCATACTATCATTTGCACCAGGGACATAGCCGGACGATGATGAAGACGAGGATGGTACAGGGTTTTCTTCGTCACTTGAAGAGTCGTCGAAGCTGAGTGTCGGGGGCGGACCAGGGGGCGGGGCTGCGTCGGGACCTCTCCTCGCTGCCATCCTCAGTCGTCGCCGTCGTTCCATCTCCGCCGCACCCTTAAATCGTGGAATGAACTGAGGCGTCTTCTCCACCGCTGTTACCTCCTCAGGCACTGGCTCCTGCACCTTGATCTCCGGCGTGGCTGTTAGCTCCTCAGCGTCTGGCTCTTCATTCACTGGCGCACTGGTTCCCACAAAGTTCTTCACTACATCCGGCTCGGTTGTCGACAGCAACGTCGACGCCCGCTTGCTCACAGAGGCCCGTTTCGCACTCACACGCAGTCCCAGCCCGCCCGTACGTCCACCCATGATCGTCTGCGTGTATTTCAAGCCTTTGGCGCCCGCGCCTGGTTGTTCTTCGTCGTCAGAGATCTGTGGGCTGGAGGGCATGGCAAGTTCTGGCCATCGATCGACGTCGGCGAGAGAGGCGGCGAGAATGTACGGGTTTGTAGTGTACGACGAGTCGAGAGTGATGAGTCGGGGGCCATACGGATCCTCGACGTCACGAAGGTAGTTAAGTCTGAGGCTGTGTATGAGATAGCTGTGAAACTGTCAGAGAGTGCTGTAATCCACGACGTGAACGTACTCGGTATCGCCAATTAGCGACATGATCGAGACAGTCGAGTTCAAGCACAAGTCACCAATGTGACCATCACGCTGACAACTTTCGCTATTTTTGTTCCCTTATAGTTATACGCCAGTACGCTCAGTACGGTGTACTAGTATCTCAAAATTCCAACTCGAGTTCCAGTCATGACCGATTTTGAGCCGCGTTATCCACACGCTTCATTCCCTCACCGAACAATTCACGTATCTGCAGCAAACTTTGCATATATATGAGCTAACAATTCTGTCTAGGTTCTCTACTGAGAGTGCTAGTGGAGTACTGCATGGAATCAAAGGGTTTTAGTAACAACTTCCTACTTTCGGAGCTTCTTCACTGTACCCCCCTGTTCCTCCTCGTCACCGTCACTCCATGCTGTGCTGCTAGCATAGTTGGAGCTCAATTCGTTGTATCGCGCAATCTTGAGCCGTTGGCTGGGTGGAACTCGCTTAGCGATATCGAGGATGTGAGGATGTCCGCCATGGAGTACACCGACGCGTTTCATGGCGAGCAGCTGCGAGGTATGAGTAAAAGAAAGGTCAAGCAAGGAAATAACACACATTATGAGCTGCGTTCGAGTGGTCATACACACCACCAAAGAAAGCCGTGGTCGCATCCTTGCCTATGAACTTGACAAGTAGATGTGCGCCGCCTGGGTGCTCATCTATGAATGTCGAAACATCGTGAATGAATCCCGAAATGAGAATGAGTGGACGCTTCTGCGACTGCGTTTGGACTGTGACCAAACTTTAATCATCTTGGCAGGACAATGTGGGAAAACATTATACGCACAGCTGTCGAATGAAACAACAGGTAAGTCATCACTGCTCGAAGGCCAGGCAAGCGACTCTTGCGTCTCCCGAAGACGTTTCAGCTGCATTGTGAGCTGGCCCTTGCGAACCTCATTGTCCGGGAACACCTTGAGATGACTAGCGAGTCCAATCTTCTGCATCGACCAGATGAACCATTTTGTGGGGTCGTACTGGTACCACTTGATTGCATTACGGTAGTCCATCGGGAACTAGGAACCCGAATCAGATGCCGAGTATATGACAAACACGACGTGACACATACCTGGTGGTGGAAATTGTGGTATCCCTCACCGATGGTAGCGAAGGCAGTGACTATGTGGTCCTTGGGAGTATGCTTGTCATCAAAGGGAGTCTCCCCGAGCCAATGAGCGAGGGAATTCACGCAGAAAGTAGACTAAGCAAGATACATCAGTTTCGTAAAAGATCAAAGCTAGTTTTAAACAAACTGACGTGATGCACAAAGACCAACCGCAACACACCGGCATAGACGAACCCACCCTTCGCGTCACCCCAGCACAACCACGCGATCGCGGAGGGAAGAAGGAAACCCATGGTCAAGATGAGTGTCAAATAGTGCCTGTGTTGCCACCTCACGACGGAGTTCTTGCTCAGATCACTAACATCCGCGACACCGGGCTTTCGCCTGGGCTTGACGAGCATCCAGCCGATGTGCGAGTAGAAAAAGCCCCGGTGAGCGTTGTATGGATCGAGATCGGTATCGGTATACCGGTGGTGTGCGCGGTGACCTCGAGACCACCACTTGATCGAACCTTCTAGGGAGCCGGCTCCTGCCATGGCGAGCATATATTGAAGGGGAAGCGAGGCGTTGTACGATCTGTGAGCCCAGAGACGATGGTACCCTGCCGTGATACCTAGCCCGGTGATGAAATAATATAGGACGGCCCAGATGGCAGTCTCCCATCTCAGCTTGGTGTAATAAGCACCGATGACTCCCATTATTGGGGTCGAGGTAAGAATGATGAAAGAAAGCCAGTTGATTTCATTGAGAATATTGGAAAGAGTGATTGGAGGCAATGGTTTCGTCGTCGTCAGGGTGTGTTGGACGTAGTTGTCGGGAATGTTGAGGTCGATGGGTACGTCTTTCTTCGTAGGGACGTCAGACATGGTGGTCGTCGTCAATGGGAGAGCGCCAAATTCTTTGGGGTTGAGTGGAATCCATTTTTGGGGTCGTGTGTTGTGGCCTGTGTACTATCAGCGTCATCATTTTTTGCGGTCAAATTGGAGTTCTGGACTCTTGGCGGACTGCCGTTCAATGGGAAGCGCCCCGTGGCGGGACATCCATTTATCCATCTTTCAAACTGGAATCAAGGGCAAGGGAAAGACTGAATCCACCAAAATTCACTCGGGTTTGATAGTGGATTGGCCACCAGGCCGGTCCGCGGTGCCGAAGTTAAGTCTCTTCCACGAAAGGGTAAGCGGACCCAGAGTTTCAATTCTGTCTTCATTGGAAGGTATGATGTCGCTTTGTAGACTTGTCTACGCTTGAATTTTTCTGTCTCTTCCACCCAGGCGCCAGTTTGAGCGTCTCATTCCGACATCGGAGCCGAAAATCAATAACACCCCAACTTTCTCATGAAGATGGACTGGGGAGCTGCTGACTCGAGTGTTCAGTCCCCAGGGCAAAGGAAGTCTCTATATGCGCGTCGTTGAGCTCTTGTACATAAAGGAAGATAGAAGGCGCCACGGATGACAGTGAGGCCTTGAGGCAGGCAATTTGTGTGAAGGCTCTCAGGCTACTTGTGGCGCCGAGATGAGCGAACATCCCTTCGTGCATTGAGGGTGCGTACCACTCTCGTAGCCAGTCCTTGATAGTGGCTGATCCAAGTCACCATTAGAGGGAAACAAACATAGTGCTTGATATTCATTTTCATTGGTATTCGCTTCGTTCGCCGGTTTCGTATAACGGAATATCCAGTGGCGTTAGGAATATGCTGGAAAATACGCATGGTTATTTGCATCCAAGAAACTATACATTCACTTCGGAGGCTCCTTGAGCTCGTCACTCAATCCTTCGACCCATGTCTACAGGGCCAATGCGCAGATAATGCATCCAGTCAGATGGTGACAGGCTCTGAACCAGCGGTCTACAACATCCTTTTAGCTTCGTAGCACACGTCACTGGGAAGGTCTTATACTCACGGACGCCTGAGAGGGTCTCGTAACTGTTTCTCCTGCAACTCTAGCATCGCCTTTTTCAAATCAGGAAACTCGTACTCGCTCGCCATTTGATCAATCATGGCTTTGAAGTCCCACCCAAGTTCTTTGTCATAGCCTTTGGCAAGGCAGAATCATACGATATGATGGCATACAAGTGCCGCACTATGGTGATCGCCAGTGGTCATAGCTTTATCACGAGCGGCACGAAGGAGATTCTGTATGGGGGGGAAAGGAGTGTCGATTCGCATGAAACAATCGTCGCTATCTGTTCCCTCCTTGATCCGAAGGTATAGGTCAATTTTTGCGTTCTGATTTAACCTAAAGATATGGTTCAAAAGAGCAGGAGAGCGTTTAAATCCATTGACAGCAGGTCCTATCTGGCTGGCTGTTGGCTTGGGTGGACCTCGCACTTTCAGCGCTGTGGAGACGGCCTCCTCGAAATCCATGTCTTTACCGCAGATTGCTTTGTGTCTGCTCTTGTAGTCTGCAGTTTGGCATTCCCTGAAGAAGGTATAAACTCGGGAAGAAGAACGGGCACCGGAGACGCACCTAGAACAGTATGGTACGTCTCGCTTCAATGTAGTCCAGCACTTGGAGCAGTGAGGAAACTTTTCACCCTCCTCCTCTTTTTTGAGGCAGTTCGTGCATGAGTTCACGCGCCGGCTAACTCGGTCTTTAAAAGCGGCTTTGTCATCTTTCCACATTTCCTTCGTTGCTTTCCCACCATAAATCTTCTTCTTAAGTTCCTTGTCGAGTGGATGCATCTGGGGGCGTGCCGATGGAGCATGGCCAAGATTTTTTACCACCGTAATTTTTGGACGCGGCTTTCCAAGGAACGACAAGTACGTACACTGCACAACGTGATCTGGGTTGAAGGTAGCATTAACGATAAACAAGATAACTGACGGCGAAACGCACAAATAAGTTTTGACCGGAGCATCTGCGCCTCTGCAAGCCATAAATTTTCGTACTCGGTCCCAGATTTCTGACGCTCTTCGCGGAGTGAATCCCAGGCGGGATTTGGGAAATGGCAAGGTGTCTTAGGAAGGACGGAGATATCGTCGGGAATGATAGCTTTGAGCAAGTCGATAAGGATGCGGCCTTCTTTACTGAGATTATCAAGAGTAAGTATGTCTCCAGTGAATCTCCTGGCCTCGTTGAGGTTTCTGGCTATTGCGCCTGTCTCGGATAGACCAACAAGAGCATGTTGCCTGCGGATAGCAGGCGTAGCAGCAAGCCACTTTGATTCAAGATTTTCGTATAGCAGCGCGTCAACACCCTCTCTACCAATGTCAAAACGAAGACCAAGTGTGTTTTGGAGAAGTCTGGAATATTCAAAGGCCATGGACCCAGTTTCGCGCGGCTCCATTTTGAGAGCAATGTCAAGGCAGAGTGGTGGAGAAAGGAGACCTGAACTACAGAGACATTCCCAAGATGTATTCCACTCCTCAGGCTTGGAAAGAGCATGTTGTGTTCTAGGCAATTCAAACGCGACGGTTACCGTCCTGGAGTCCATTGTGGCGAAGGACAAGAGGCGTGGGAATAATTCCTGTCTGCACCCATGTCTACTTACAAGCTGCATCATTGCGCATGCGCTGGTGTTCCCTGGTGACCATGTATCGGTTTTCTATACTCTAAAGTCTACAGTCTTATCATAATCATCCTATGTTTCATTTCCTTTGGTTTTTTCACTTGAAACAGGCCCACTTCAATGAACCAAACCTCGAGCTCAAGACCGTCATTTTACCAATGTAATCAAATTCACTCCACAGTTTGAGGACATAACGATGTCGTCCTCAATTTCTACGAGCCATAGCACCCAAGATTTCGTTCCTCAGGCGGCGCCTCTGCCCGTCACCAAAGCTCAGCCTCCTAAGCTTGAAGCTCGGCAAGTTTCACCGTGCCGGTTTTGTAGCAACTGCTCATCTCTCTGCCACTAAGTAAGCAGCGGAATGCGATCGGTGGGTGGCATGGCCCTCGTTCAGAGGCGTGCTAAGTATTGCTTATGTCTATACCGTCTTGGTAGTATCACATTTTGCAGACGGTGCGCCAAATCTTTATTGATAATCCTGTCTCTCGTACCGACCCCAAGTTGTCAGCCAGGCTAGTAATCGTGAGACGTTCAGTGCCCCCGTGATCGATCCCGCCGTGGGCTGTTCCTAGTAATGCTTGTACTTGGTATCGACCACGATCGAGGCCACCATCCGACGATCGTTCCTGTATGCCTTAGGAGTAGGATGGATGCTATTGCCTCTCTCATCTACTCCCCCACAATGTCGTCTGTGGCTGAACCTTCGTGAGTACCCACTGTCCTGTGTTTCGAGTGAACATGCCTCACAATGTTCTGCAGGCAAGGACCCATGTTGATTGGGCATATGATCAATGTCCTCCTCCTCGGAGTAGTCATAGCTCAAACATACATTTATATGATAACGTATCAGAAGTGCGCTTTTCTCAGAGTCATTTCTTTTTATCTCTCAGTACATACTCATTCACCACGTTTCAGGCGAGACAAAATTTGGCTGAAAGCTCTCGTAAGTATTCGCCTCAATGGTAGAATTGTCAATCTCGCATCTACCCCAGGTGTTCTTCCTCCTGGTCCTCAACGTCGCCAATACAGTATTAGTCGAGTAGTTCTCTTCCCATTTCACAACGTTTACTGATGCATTTGAGTAGCAATTTGCGTATATGTACACAGCACTTATGACACACTTTGGTATGTGGCCACATCCTAGTTATTATGTGCCTTTTCAACTCAGCAGCGCGGCCCTTCTGTCAGAGGATCCAGCCTATCTTGTCAAAGTCACCACCGGCGAGTCTTACCATTCTAATGGTGACAAGAAAACAGCTAACCGTTATTTGTAGTATTTGCAACGAGTATGCAGCATCGTCTTCCTTACCTTCTGGTAAAGGTTCTGACCCACTATGATCGTCCCAGCCGCCGCATTGACGGTAATGTCTCTTCCCAGTCGTAGAGTTACTTCATCGGACTTATCAATGTCTAGGGCGTCATATCTTGCTCTGTACAAATATTCTTTGCTTGGAGAGTTAAAATTCTCACTTCAAACCTCTGGCTCGTCGCTGTGGTTGTCGCAACTGCAATGGCGGGAGCTAGTAAGCAATTAGTTGGAATCGAGGACATAGGACGTTGATACGCCTTACTAGTTGGAGCCATAGCTAGTTCTGTTGAAGCGGTCAGTATACGCTCGTTCCTCCGATTTCAGGAAATCAAGGTACGTGGATCAACTAATTCATCAACTCTGCAATGAAACTTACTCTTAGGCCTGGGTTATCCTTTGGCTCGTTGGCGCATGTGCCGCAGATATTCTGATTACCGCTATTCTTGTTCGGCACCTGTACGATTTTTTTGGGACATTCTCTAACCTTGCTAATTCATTCTTTCATTCAGGGTACGAACCATTAAGCTAGTATAGACATTCCCTAACACACCATCTCTGCGGAGAAACCATAAAACTGGGTTCCAAGCCTCCGATGAGCTCGTTGACCGGATTATTCGATGTAGGTTTTCCCCATAAGTCATACTTGAAGTTGGTTTATCTTCTGCCTCCTAGCGACTGTCCAGACTGGTTTGCTCACTTCGATCTGTGCGATCGTTGATTTAATAGTATATCTCGTGGACATGAGTCTATTTACGCCTTGCTACCGACTATCACTCATTCGCAGACAGCCAACAGGACTTCATCTTCTCTTCAATTTTCCGCTGTCAAAACTGTACACCAATACTCTATTGAGCAGTCTTAATTCTAGAGGAGGTTGGGCGTACGATTCCAGCCAATCGCACTCGCATACCACCGGAGGTATCATGTCTACGTCTGCTGGGAAAAGGTTTGTTTTACTACTGTAGCCCGCCACCGCTTTAATATAGACTTCATGTAGGGTGGGGATCATGTCGTCCGTTTCGGCGCAAATACGCGGCCCGAAGTCTTCGTGTCTGTTGAGCAGCATGAACTAGCGAATGTTGGGGCACGGACGACAGACATGGAAGACATCAAGTTAGTCGACGACATTAGTACGACAAGCCGTGAACCTTGGGAAATCGCCGGTCAGAAGTCAAAGGGAAATAGAGATGGTATGGTATAGTTCACACATAGAATGTGTTACCTACAACTTTCTTAGAATCTTTGAGTACAATTTTGGGACCGCTCGACCTGTAATTATCTAATCTTATTCTACTTATATTCACCGTCTTAGCTTCGCCATCCGCTCTTCGGTAATCTGGAAGCAGTCTGGCATCCCCGTGTCTTCCCATTTCCCCCCAAGGACCATCTTTGATAGACCAGGCGCACAACCAAAAATACGCGCCATTCCATGGCCGTTGAACCCTGCTAATACATACTGGCCTGGACAGCGAGGGACTGCTCCGACAAATGGCACCGAATCTTTTGTCTTGATGAAGAACGCGTAAGCTCCGAGTCTCGATTCATCCAATCTCACGTACCATCCCGAGTATACCTGTCCAGCCGAACTCCAGCCCTTCTCCAAGAACCTCCTCTCCGAAATCAGGGAATATTTTCTTGAATGATCTGACCGCATCTTCTTGAATCTCCTCATTGAATACGCGATCATTTTTGCAAGCAAGTTCTGCGCGTGCGACTTCGCTGAGACCAGGAATACCCCGGCTGGTACCCAAGACGAGCGACCCATCCGACTTACGCTGTATAAGCGAATAAAAGTGATGTAAAGCGAATCGCAGTGAGTAGGTATGGGTGAGCATATTCGTTGACGAAAATGAAGGGGTTGGGACGATCTTGTGAGCCTGAGCACGCATGGGAGTTACCAGGTTCTCCAACTGGGGGAGGAGAGTATCGGCAAAGGCGTTGGTAGCATGAACGACGATGGGTGTCGCAATAGAACCACGGACAGTACTTACAACCCAATTCTTGTTGCCAGAGGAGGAAGGCTCGATTCCCGTTGCGGGCGTGTGGGTGAACAAGGATAAGCCAAGTCCGCGCCCCATTGCGAGGATTGCAAGACAAAGCTTTGCCGGGTGAAGGCTCGCAGCACTCCACTCAAACGCGCCAAGCGCCTCAGGAACACGAGTTGCCTGTCGATGAAGCCTATCAGTGACCTCACTCTTATAATTCGCGTCAGAGGGCAGACCTTTCGTGCTGCATCTTGTTCTAGCCAAGTTATGCCAGCCGTGTCGCCACCAGATTGCTTGAAAGACTCAAAACTAATAGTGACATATCGAAAAAAATCGTCTCCCATGATAACGTCAAAGGTTTTACAGTAATCGAAGTCGCACTCAATCTTGTGGGTATCAATGAACCGTTTGACTAGTTGGAGAACAAGCTTTTCGTGCTCGATAATCTTCATTGCTTGCTCTGGGCCGTGGATTTTAGAAAAGGCGGTGAATCCACGAAAGGCATCTTTGAAAATCGACTCAGACTCTGTGAGAACGAGAAGACTGAAGTGGCACCTGGACGACAATGTCCTGCATTTCTACCTGTTGCACCAGAACAGGCCTCCCTGGCTTCGAGCATTACGACATTTTTGGGGCCGTTCGGTGTCGACAACAATTCGTATGCAGTCAAGGCTCCGGCCATTCCTGAACCTATGATAACTGCATCGGCTGTAGCAGGTAATGGAGAAGAAATGCCTTCATGAAGCAATGGATCATGACGAGTCGTCCTTTGCCATATTGACAGGCAGGGTCTTTCGAAGGGAAAAGGCGGGTTTTGTGAAGGATCTCGGGACATTCTTGAATGAAATAGCGATGTATCGAAGGAATGGCGACAATAGGGAAAATCGGAGCAATGGCGGGAATGAAGGTCCAGAAAATATCTAGGGGCTGAAATGTCTGAAACTCAGAGCTAGAGAAAGGAAAGTCATGATAACCTTGGATGCAAGCAGGAAATCATATCTCTGATACCTTTTGCCGGTACTTATCTATGCCGGCTTACGGCTATTTAGTATTGCCGGTCCATATTATTACAAATTCAATGTTCCTCTCAATCCGACGTCCATCAACGTTTCGACTCTAGCGAAACTATATTTTACAGGTCTCGTGTGTTGAACACTGTTTCTATTATTGTGTATAATTCACACTCACGATTTCGAAACGTGAACTTGAAACGTCAACCACATCTGCATTCTGGAGTCTTTAACTCCGAGTCACAATGATTTAGAATATATGCGAGCAATGCCGTGTCTTCGCAGCCCTGGTATATCTCCCCGATACACCAGTGCCGCAGTCTTGCATCTCTGATTGTTATCGCCGCACATCTGCTCTTCAAATAGCAACTGTCCCTTCGCCTCATACTGAGAGCCGAGATCAAAAACTCGCGGTCGCATAGCCCTTTCGGCAAATCTGGACCAACTAACTAAACATGGAGTATTCAGGTGATCTTTTTCCGGACCGTCGTAACCGCTGGGAACCACAAAAAGAGGCAGATGCTTCATAGTGTCCTTCTGTGCTTGATCTTCTCAGTCATGGCTGGAGGTTCTACTGGAGATTTTCCATTGTCCAGCCACCGTCGCAAGGCCCTCGTGGGAGCTTCCGGATGGGTACGTTTCTGTTGCCTTCTTGATCGCCAGACTTAGTCGTGAATGTACAGGCCGGGCTTGTGCACAATCGCAAAGCATTTTTTATTACCGTCTTTGCTTCTCTGGGAGGATTGTGAGAAATCTTCTCCTTACCCTTGTCATAATTGACTTCTCCTAATAGGCTCTATGGTTCGTAAACATCAACCTAACACTGAGTGACATCAAGTTAACTGTAGAGTTCAACCGCAGGATATAACCAGGTGCTGAGTAATATCGTACAACGAGGGCCTCAGCTGACATTCTCTTCTAGGGTGTTTTCTCGGGCGTACTTGGGTAAGCTTTACTTCTGATTGATGCTGATGAAATTCAGCTGAATGATATTTAGAATGTACACCTTTGATCAGCGGTGCGTTAATTAACTCCTCGCTCGATATGTCTATCTAATTTTCTTTCCAGAATGGGCAATGCTGTCTCTGATACAAAGAAAGAAGGATGGCTGGTCGCTATACTAGAGCTGGGAGCCTGGGCGGGTGTTCTGATGACAGGTAGGTGAAACACGTCCGTCAAAAGAAACAAAAACAATAAATTTCTAGGTTATCTCGCTGACAAATTATCCCGCAAGTACACCATCTTTCTGGGTAAACATGTCCTTCTACTTCAGGGAATCGCCAATGTTTACAATTCTGATTTTCCAGCTGTTGTCGTCTTTTGCATAGGCGTTATCGTCCAGACCACGGCCATGAAACCCTCCTCTATTTATGGTGGTAGATTTGTAACTGGTCTTGGAGTCGGGTCCACCAGTATGGCAGTCCCACTCTATAATGCAGAGGTCAGCGTGACTTCAAATTGTTTTACCAAAGGTTGACGGTCAATATAGCTGGCGCCTCCTGAAGTACGGGGCAGCTTAGTAGCGCTTCAGCAGCTGGCCATTACGTTCGGAATCATGGTCTCCTTCTGGATCGATTATGGGACAAATTATATCGGCGGCACCAGTTCAGGTCAAAGTGAGGCAGCCTGGCGAATTCCACTGGCACTACAACTAGCGCCTGCGATCGTACTCGGATGTGGAATCCTCTTCATGCCGTTCTCTCCTAGATGGCTGATCAACCAGGGGCGAGACGAGGAGGCTCTTACGGTTCTCAGCAATCTTCGAGGACTTCCCAAGGACGACGAACTTGTGCGCATCGAGTTCCTGTAAGTATACTGCCAGTACACTGTTACTGAGTTGCACTCAAAGAATTTGGTGTAACAGTGAAATCAAGGCGCAATACTTGTTCGAGAAAGAGATCTCTGAAGCCAAATTTCCTCAATATCAAGACTCGTCGTTTACATCCCAGTTTAAGCTAGGCCTGCACGGCTACCTTAGCTTGATTCTTGATCGGAGTGGGTCATCTGTTTTTGCAGTCCGAAATTTAACGCCAAACAATTATAAGATTTGCTTTGGCGCGTTGCTGTCGGCTCACTGTAAGTGATGTTGCTAGCAATCATTGACCATTTCATGATTTGACCTGACGCTACTTTAGGACTATGTTTTTCCAACAATGGACCGGTGTCAACGCTATTTTATATTATGCGCCTAGTATCTTCAAATCTTTAGGTCTGACCGGAAGTACCATATCCCTTCTCGCCACAGGTGTTGTTGGTATCGCGTAAGTGCTGCCGACGTGTTCCCTCCATCGTTGCTAATATCGGCTCTCAGTATGTTTTTGGCGACGATTCCAGCTGTCTTGTTCATCGATCAACTTGGACGTAAGCCGGTACTCGTCTCTGGGGCTTTCCTCATGGCTACGTGAGTTTGCTACTGCATCGGAAGAATTACACTGAATGATAAACACACCCATACTATTCTATAGATGTCATTTCATTGTCGCTATTTTGACGAGCAGATTCCACGATAGTTGGCCGAGGTGGAGGATTCCCATAAATGACTGATCCATACTGACACATTTCTTGTTTAGCCATGTAGGTAGGCATATCCGAATATTTATTCCGACTACAGAAGCTTCATTGCCGTTTCAGCTGCTGGATGGGTAGCCTGTGTCTTCGTTTGGATTTTCGCCATGGGTATGTCTGTTGTACCCGCTCCCGGGCCCGCACTTACGCAGGATGATAGGCTTCGGTTACAGCTGGGGTCCTTGTGCCTGGATTATCGTCGCTGAAATATTCCCTCTGAGTGTTCGAGGCAAAGGCCTGTCCATTGCTGCCTCCTCGAATTGGGTACGTCTGGTGTCTTCGTTTATCACCTCTTTTTCCTAATGAATACATGTTATCTACTAGATGAACAACTTCATAGGTATCAAACAACCATAAATGGTATTCTGTTCCGTGGTGCTTATAAAATCTCAGTTGGTCAGGTAACCCCGTCGATGCTGCAGCACATAGGATATGGGACTTTCGTTTTCTTCGGAGTACGTCTAAGGGATTCATCACGAGACGACAATGCTGAAATATACCCAGATTTTCTCATTCTTAGGGGGTTGCTTCATTCTGTGCTTGGTACGTTGCATTTGCACTTCCTAAATTTTCACCATTGATGACGTTGATTTAGGTCCCAGAAACGAAGGGAGTAAGTTTGGAAGAAATGGAAGAGTTATTTGGGAACACCACCAATTTGGCCACAGAGGATCTTCGCCGTCTTGAAGACATCCATAAACGCCTTGGCTTGATCGCCGGAACTGTCGATGAAAAGCGTGATGAGGAAATTGGAAAGGTGTCCCACGAAGAGAAGGTTGGGGAGTAGATGACACTTAAGACCGTGACGATATCGATCCACGCTATACAATCAAGAGCTAATATACGAGAGACTACGAGCTACACCATTCATCCATTCATGGAATTTATGGAATTAGGTTTCATGACTTCGGCATGGATCGTTAGCGCGTCTTTCCGCATGAAGCAATATGAGAAGCAGGTCCTACTCAGATGAGGGTAAGATTTAAGAACAGTCTTCGCTTGCCTTAAGATAGATAGATAGCTAGATAACCGGATTGTGGACAAGGTGAAGTTCTTATCTTGCCGGCGGAACATCGGGCCGTATAATAGGGTTCGCATTTTGATGTGGTTGGCTATCCAAATTTGACCCTGTAAGGCTCTGGTTCTCTTCTGCTATCAAGAATCATGACCATATCGTCCTTCTACTTATCGCCGATGACCCAGCTGATAGACCTCCGACTAGTAGAAAAGGGAACGTTTCTTCCGGGATCCCTGCATCAGAGCTACTCTTAGTTCCCCGTAGCAAGTCATCCTTATGCCCAACACTTCCTCCGATCGTGCGACTACAGCTCAGGACACGGGGAGAGAGGAACACACACTCACAGGCCATGTTCGCTCTTCGATTGAGAAGAGCTTAGTACTTCGGCTAGACTGTTTTTTGATGTTTTTCGGATGTGTATCTCAGATCATCAAGTATCTGGATCAGGTGCGTTGGTAGATGTACTCGAAACCGTCTATCTCACATCTTATTCTGTTTAGCAAAATATCAATACTGCATACGGTATGAACCCATTCCCGTTCAGTGACACCCTTTCATTCGATCTCTTTCTGGTCAGTATCTGGGATGAAAGTACGTGGATTCAGACTACCTCTACATATCGGAATTTTCATCATGGGTTCTCTCCTACAGGAAGACCTAAACTTAGTCGGAAATGGTAATGTTCCCAAATACTCTTATTAAGATTTGTTCACTAAACCTTTCACAGAATTGAACTACTTTACGACCTATTTCAACGTCGGATACTGCATAATGGTTAGGAGTAGATCTTTCTATTCTGTTATTTGGGATAGGTTTGACGAGGTTTCTCCTCTAGCTCGTTCCTTCTCAAATTATTATGACGGTGGGTGCCAACGTTTGCGCTTCTGTACACTGATTAATATGTACGTCGCAGTATGTCCGACCTTCTTTCTGGCTTCCGGGTCTCGAAATTGCCTGGGGTATCTTAACCGGGAGCATCGCTGCGTGTCATAGTCCTAAGCAGATCTACGCCGTTCGGACATTTTTAGGACTATGCGAAAGCAGCGCATGGCCCGGTATGATGACGCTGTTTATGCACTGGTATACACCCACCGAGCTCGCGAAACGTATGGGATTCTACCACTCCTGTCAAGCGATAGGCAGCATGATGGCCAATGCCCTTCAGACCGCTGTACAAAGCACTTTGGATGGACACTATGGGATAGCGGGGTGGCGGTATTTTCTCTCATTTTTTCTCTCGTACCATATCAATCCCCTTCTTCACAGATGGTTGTTCATCATCAATGGTATCATGACCGTCATCTTTGCCTTCTTTGGCTTTTTTCTTCTTCCAGATTTACCCAACAAACCCAATCCGAGGGCGTTCTGGTTCAACGAGGGTCACGCCGTAATGGCCATGGATCGATTAGAAAGGCATCACCGAGCCGAACCGAAGAAAGTGACTTGGACTAGCATCAAACGCTCAGCTACTAACTGGGTGATTTATTTTATCACCATCCTCTACGTCGCCACAGTCTTGGCTAGTTATGGCTACGTTTGTGGGTTTCCATGCCTCTTTGATGACAAGAATTTTCATGGTTATCGTTATTCCAGACTTTAATCTCTGGTTGAAGTCGCTCAAAAATCCTGATGGAACCAGTCGCTGGGGTGTGTCGGAAATCAATGCCATACCAATCGGCGGTCAGGCTATCCAAGTAGCGTTTGGTACGCATTTGACGGATCTCACCCAGTCCTGTCGCTCAACTTCAAATTAGTCTGGATCTGGGCACTATTGTCCGACTGGCTCAAAACCAGGCATTGGCTGATCATTCTTCAAGGGATTATCGGTTAGTAGTCTCAAAATGTTCACACAATGATATCTAGCTCTTATTGTTATTCTTTATAGGCCTTATACCATGTATCATCATGACGGTCTGGAATGTCCCTAATAGCGCCAAGTACTTCGTACGTGATATAGGTTACTCTTCCGACGTCTCGCTTAAGTAGATTTCTACAGTCGTACTTCATTTCATTTGTCGCGCTCGGTACCGCTCCCTTGATATTTGCTTGGGTGTCGGATTTGATTCCCCAGGATCCTGAGCAAAGGACGCTTGTGGTCGGTGTGGGTAAGCTAACGGCCTGTTTCTGTGTTGTCGAGCTGACACTGTATAGCTGTTGCTGTCTACTACGCCATTTCTGCTTGGTCTCAAGTTCTTGTATGGCCAGCCTCTCAAGCGCCTCATTACAAGTATGGCTGGCAAGTGTCTCTCGGGCTTTGGATCCTTGTCATCATCATGACATTAATGTTGCGTTGGATTGACATGATACATGCTGCCAAAACGTGTAGCTTTTGTTAAGAAGGTCAAAGGGACTACAGCGACGCGCTGGTCGTCTGATGAGTTGGTTAGTGATATCGGGAAGGATAACGGCGGGGCGGATGATCACCTACGAGGCATGTCTAGATGTGTTTCCTCTGTTTTAGTGACAGTTCATGAATAATCGAAAGAAAGATACATTTCACAAACTATAGAATATACAACCAGTAGAACAAGAATCAATAACCGTAATCATCCTCAATGTTGAGTGTCGGTTTCATGGGCTTTTTACCTGCACCTGGCGGCGAACGTTCCGTTACGATCCCTGTGACAGCAAGGTGCAACTCATCCAATAATTCTGACGAAGTGGAGAATGGGAGAGTAGAAACCAAATTGCTAGCCTCTTCCACTAATTTTTTGAGCTGCTTGTCGTCACAACGCTCATGGAGTACGGAATTTGGGCCTAGTTCCTTCTGTAGTTTGATTGACGTCTTATTCGCCTTGCTTTTAGTATACAAAAATGCATCAGTTATTGTTAAAAGTAAACGTGCAAGTAGTACTACGCACTTTGTCTGCGTGAGGAAATCATCAAGTGCATCAATCTCATCAGGACTACACCCTTTGAGCCTTTCTTTCGTATTCTTTTTGTGGCTCAAAGAATCGGCACGAACTGTGTCAAGACAAACCAAAATGTGGGGTAGCGGACCCAAAAACAAGCGAAGGTATAACCCGGGGTTATCACCAAGCCGAGATACTTCTTTGGTGCATGAGGAGTATATTTGAGCGTGAAGCCCGGCTATTCCACTCTTGGCAATGCCCCGTCGACGAGAAAGAATGCGCCTATACGCTCGTTGTATATGGATTGCGGCAGTGATTTCTTGCTCTGAAGGCTCTGGTCGCGTCATGTCTTGTATCGGAATGTCATCGACGGTTATCATCAACTGCGTCGACAGTGTCCTCGCCTTCATCGCGAACAGCCTCAGCCTGTGGAAGATGCTCTACCTCTTCGGTCTGATCATCTCCCATATGCGTGGAAGTCTCGATATGCAGTTCAGACGTTTGACTGGTGGCTATCGAGGCATTGGGATCAAGCAGTACTTGGATATTTGTTAAATCGTCGTAGACAACCTGACGCACTCCTAGCAAGGCATACCCGTTCACCGGAGCCTTGCTTTTATGAAGAAGCTGTATCATCTCATCCGTGGTGTCATACTGCAGGGAACGGCGTATGACCTTTGCAAATTCATCCCACGAATGGCTTGCTGCATCAATATATCTGTAAATTCCTATGAGACTGCATGCGCTTGTGACAGTTACCACACGTACCGGCTAGATAAAGAAGGTGATGGACGTCCTTCACGGCGAAAGGACGACAACAACCTCTGGACGTTTCTCCTGAAAATATCGTTGCGGATATTGTAGCCCACTGTGAACAAAATAATGAGTCAGGATATCCTACAAAGAATGATGAGATACTGACGTAGCCCAATGGCCTTTAATCTAGTATAATGCTCCATGAGCCAGAAAATACACCGATGGACACAACATTGACTTACATTCTAGTCATATAAACATCACGAATTACGGCTGGCACATTTGAAAGATTTCTGGTAATTCCGTACAAAAGATACTCTGATGCACCAGTGAGAAGGAGGAAGACAATTTGAGCTGAGGACCTACCCGAGCCATTGCCACCGTCGTGCAGCTGTTCTAAGAGATCTCGCATACGCGACAAAAGTAAGTGGAAGGTGTTTGTTTGTATCCTTGGGTTCAAGTACGGCAAATCATGATTGATAGAACGCAAGAGCCAGCTGCGAGGAACTGTTACATCGTGCACCACTGTCATTCCAGGGCGACGACCACCAAGGATGACAGAGCTGCAAAGAAAGTCCATCAGGTCGCACAGAACACCTATGTTAATAGGCAATTGCTGCATGATAACATGTCTGGGAAAAATAAATCAAAATAAAGAACTTGGATGGATCGAGAACGGGACTTGCTCGATGAATGCAAAACCGGCAGAAAGAGACCATGTATAAGTCCCGGACATCGCACCCAGAAGTTCTGGTAGGATAGGGGAACCACCCAGACGAAAGTACATAGGTGGAGTGCGTATGCTGAAATATGCTGCATTTCTGAGATAATCGGCTTGACTTCGGTCAAACATGAAGGCGAAAGTGGTTGCTCGCATCACATCTGTGAGGAAATTCGTATGGGGCAAAAATGCCCGTCCATACACAAGTGTTCGCACCCAATCTTTGACAACGTTCAATGCTTTGGCAGCCTCGGGAATTGTAGAAAGAGTGAGATCGGAGATAGAACCGAGCACATGATGGGGCGGATAAAGAGCCTCGTAAAGACGATTTAGCCAGAATCTATACGAGAAATGAATAATCAGAGTCAGAAAGTTATTGATGACGTACTTGGTTCCTTTGCCTTCCACTTCTTGATGTGCATTCTCCCTGAGTGACTGCAAAATCAAGATCTGCTGCAGGTGCAAGCGAACGCGCAGATTATAGTAGTCAGCATCTATCACAGAATGTGACACATGAGCTTCCGGGCAGTCCGGCCGTCTACAAAATCCCAGATACAGGCAAAGACCAAGGCAAGGCAGAAATGCCTCGCTTCTCGCGCATTCGTTGTTTTCAGCATCAAGTCCTCTGCTTGAGGCGGTCTCTCAGGACATGCTGAAATATGCCTACGCAGTTCAGGGTACTGATAGAGTGAAATCAAGATCATTGGTTGCGCTCTTGAGTCGAAGTCAAGAGTTGCCGTGTGCAACCACGTATTCTGGGGTATCAAAAACTCATTTTCCGCTATCCGTTGGAAACCGAACAATGCAGCAGGTCATCGCATCTTCGCATGGGTCCATTCGGTATGCTGCAGCAGGAGAGTAGGTTCACGTAGATATGGAACAAGCTGAGCTCTTCAACAGCGTCAACGAGAACCATATTTTGAATTCGAAGGTCCCGAGAAAAGTATTGATCAAGGCATAACAAAGCCGCAGAACTGCGGACCCATCTTGTGGAATTCCAATGCTAGCTCACGCAGTCGAGATGTCTGATCCTGTACGATAGCAGTAAACATGAACAGCTGAAAATGTAGCTCTATAAGCTGCGGTAAGTGGGACATGCGACTGAGACGTACTTCAGCTGCTTCAGCTTTCCCCATCAAAGCCGCATCAAACCGCGAAGCAAAGCGCATCAACCGCAACACGGCTAGATCTGAGCATATAACATGAGAGTCCACGCCAAAAGATATCCTATGCCAAAGCTCCTCAAGGATACATTCCTGAGCCCGCCGCAAAGCATTTTTGTTTTCTGTTTCACGAAGGAAGAGTTCGATAGCTTCTTCTCTACGACCCTCAGAATAATGAAGTTCAGCCGCTTCACTAAGTCGCCCCATTGTTTCCAGAAGGTCCTGCAAGAGCAATATCAAGATCCCTTTCTTCCAGATACTCCAATTCTTCTTCGAGCGAGCCAAATAGTTGATGGGCCTTTCTGTTGGGAACAATGAGAATGGCAAGTCTTGCATGCCTCAAGGGGAACTTACTTCATCTGGCGGTTGGAGAAGTAGGTCAGTCTGGCAAGTTTGATGACATTTTCGACGACCTTCGATGACATTTCGTCTTCGTGATCCTTCACGATCGCCTACTGCCTCATCAAATTTGCCGAGATCTCTGTACAGCTCTGCAGCGTGGGTGTACTCCTGGGCCTGGAAAAACATTTGGGCAGCTCGATACTTTCTGGTCAGCTTGTTCGAAGCATTGGCCGCTGATCCTGAAGTAGGTCAAGGAATCTTTTGAATTTGAGGTAGTATTAGCACATTCCTAAGAACGAGATAGCTGCTTCCGTGAAACAAGAACATCGTTCAAGCACTTTTGATCTCGACATGCCGACGAACTTTTCGAGCCTTCGCCCGTAAATCATATGCACCTGCAATGGAAGCCAGAATAGGAAGGCGGGCCCTGATATAGCAGTGCTTGGCGTGCGAAAATTGCTTCCGGTAGAAAAGCTCTCGTCCCTTTGAAGCCCATTCTTCTGGCGTCGAGGAAGATGCAAGCCGAGGAGCATCAGATCCCGGAGTATAATTCTGGATCAAGTCTTTGCTCGTCCAAAAGGTCTTGTTTGTTTACAATAAGAATGCTGTTTGGACAGGATAATGCCAACTTACTCTCATTGGTTCTCCCGTTTCAGAACCATCTGCAATCCAGAAGTTTTCACGAGCTCTGGTTATCGCGACATACAAGGATTTTAACTGAACAAAGTTCATTACTCCAATCCAAGTAACGGAGTGATCCACACTTACCTCATTGCAAATGCTGGCATGCCGAACACTGTCAAATCGTGGAGGCGGATTCTTAGGATCCTGGTTGCTCTCATCAATGGCGTTTAGCACAACTCGCCAGGGTGTGGGGCCAGTAACTGAATCGGCAAAGAAATCGTAAAGAAGGACCTGAAAAGAGAGGGACGCGACAGTGAAAAAATCATCTTGTAAACTGATGTTTGACCTACGTCGTTGAATTCTAGTCCTTTGCTTTCGTATATGGTTCTATAACATTTGAAATCAGTGACTTAATAACGTGGCAACCAGAAAGGAACGCGGACAGCACAAGACCAACTTCGCCAACTTGTTGCTGAAGTCTCTCTCTCGCTGCTTCATTCCTGACAATGATACCTGCATAAGGAAGTCCCGTGATTAGCACAGCTGACTTCAAGGCCGATAACTAGGGACCAACATTGCTGGGCACCGAACTCGATGTGATCACCAACATTTCCAAAAATGAATTGCTCCAATTGTGTACGATCTTGGGTGTTGAAAAAGACAGGTTTAAAGCCATCTACGATACCTACCTCTGGGGAAAGATGATCAATAGAATCCTCCCAGAAAGTCGTGATAAGGTCGATGACGGAATGTGCGCAATCAACGATGCCTGCATGAGACCTGTAATTAACAGCGAGTTGAAACATTTCCTGGCGGTTGTTTGCATCTAGTTCCGGGTCCGCTGCTTCTTCCGGTATTGGTCCTGCCCGTCTAATTAGACGCTGCGTAGTGAGAATTATTCTAAGTAAATCTTACTTCGATATTCCACTGAAATGCCTTCAAACCATTGAAACGGAAAGAGCTTCCTACGGAGATGGTTTGGGCCGTGTCGCCTGCCCAGAAGAGACCATCCGGATTGTTACACAGCGCTCTCAAGACTAAATGACAAACCGGTAAAAAGACCGCGAGAAATGAAATGACAGATGATTACCCATCGTGTCAATGAGCATATTATCCTGTACTTCGTCGACATATCTGCAACGACATTGACAACAGATAGGTAGTATGAGTAAAGAACTCACAAATGGTCGATACCTTGTCCAGGAATACCTTGCTCCGTGAAATACTTCAAGATATTATGGGTTCTAGGTGTCCGGGTTAATTTCCGTCGATGGCTCCTCAACCAAATTCGCTCACCGATCAGCCAGTATCATACTCTCCTCGCATCTTCTTTTTGTGCATGTACGATTCAAAGATTTCATACACTTCACCTCTTCGTTCAGCAAATGTGGATTGTTGACGCTTGCTGAGATCAAGGTAAGTAGTCCTACTGAGTTGTCGGTTCCCTTCGCTCAACGTCTCTTCTGAGCCTTTGATAACGCCTGAACAGAGGGTCAAGCTAAAAACCAGATTTAAACGGATGCCGTACCTATAATCTCGCTGAATACCAAGGCAGGATCTGTATAAATGACATTTCACTACCAACATGTTACCAAAAGCAAATATCAGTTACCTAATCCTTTAACCAAATGTTCGGGAAAATGGGACCAGTAATACTCAAAAAAGGACTCGAAAGTAATGACGCCTGTATGAGACTTGGTGCGCTTCCTGTCAATAGGACTCGTGGGGGTCATCATTTTGGCGCTCATATCGGCTTCCAACATGTCACAGAGCTGTGATTCTGATAAATGAAAACTGCGGATAGAAGAAAAGGTGGTCACGTACACCATCAAATGTAATGAACAGTGGAAAATGCTTTTCCTCGAGTTCGCTGAACTTGGCAGGTAGATCACTTCGCCAATCTACGATGTCGTCAACATCGACCAGTCCCACCTCATCCTCTTGGTACTGGTCTGATTTGGGCAAGCGCATGAGCTCAGCAAACGTTTGTGATGCCATTGCCAAGGAACTGGACAGCTTCGAAAAATACTCTTGCACTTTCTTTGCGAGCATTCTGGACTTGGTGACAAAGACCTGACGAGGACGGGGTAAGTCCGACTCCATAAGTTGAAATGTCCGCTCGACGAGTAACATCTTGAATAGCATGGTTGTGGTTTTCCTAATCAAATGGGCGTGAGTAAGTGAATGGAGTAGGCGAACTACTCGCATATACCCTGTACCACTGCGACCTATAACGTAACAGGACTGTGGATGCTCTATAATCCGCTTCTCTTGAGTACTATGAACACTGTGTAATCAGCAAACGAACAAGGACATCCAATGGCAGTGACGCACGAAACCATGTGGGGAAAAGTCGCATCTACATCTGCTAAGATGGCTACAAGAACGAATCAGGTCTGGTTATATGGACGGCATTACAAAGGTACGACACTATTCAAAAAAGGCTGCACATCCTCATGGTTAAATCATTGATCCGCGGATACAAGGAGAACATACCTGCGAGAACGTAACGTATTTCTCAACCCTGTACGGGGGTCAGCGACTGGGACTTGGCTTGTTAATTAAATTTGATGACTTACACGAGTCTTGAATGAACCTGAGTGAAATTGTCAGCATTCAATACGGGTGAATAGAAAATTTGCAACTCAACCTGGGCTGTCTCATCAGGTCGTAGATCTGGTATGTCTTCAATCTCTGGGGCCAGTACTTCAGGCAGTGGAGGGAAGAACGCTGGAATGAAAGTGTTTTTCGAGGCTCGATCCGAACGTTTTCTAACCGCGCATCTATGCGATCCTGTTTAGTCCGCGAGTATTCAAGCTACCGCGGGAAAGAAAGAAAACCTTTTTCGGTATTCCCTTCCCCTTTTACGAAGCTGACTGCTGATCGAGCTCCACAGCCGGCTGTCAATTTGGGCGTGGGTATGGATACCAAATATTTTGACGGCTTCAATGTCGGTGAGGGGCGAACGAAGAGGTGTAACTTTGAACATACCTTGTTGCTCTCTCTGCCAAGGATTCAAGGTAGTTTAGTTACTAGGATTACAAAGCTGTCCCCTATAGTCCGAACGTACACTTTCATCACACGGGATCACATCGATTTGATACTGAAAATGTAGTGTAAGCAACGTTGCAGATGATAAGAAACTGGAATCCTACGATAAGCCTGAGATCGCGAGTCATCTTAGCTTCGAATACTGGAACCTCAGTCCCGCTTCCACTCAGACGCTTTTGATTGTCATCAGAGAAATGTCCACGCGAGAGTTCCCTATAGTGTCCTCAAATAAGTATGAATGATTTATCACGATCCAGCACATACTTGATCTTCTTTACTATAATTTGGAACGTGGAGGCATCTTTTCTGTGGGTGCTCCGCAAAAAATCATCTGCGTTCGTGGATATGACGATCGTCCATTCACCGAAGCCTTCAGCACTATCAAAGTATAATGCTCTCAGATAAAGTCAGTGTGATATAGCCGCTTGAAAAGACATAAGGACATACGATTTCATTGGTTGAACAATAGGATACGCAGACGGCAACTCGACCATTGTTGACTCTTCTGGAACAGTTGTCACAGACAATGGGGCAGGACTTCTCCTCTTCCGCGGGTGGTGGGGTAACAATGGTACGTTCCTTGAAAGAAAAAGATACCTCGGGGCAACAGAGCTCCTCCAAATAGAACTGAGCAGTGTTTCAGTTTCAAGGGGCGGAGTGAATAGATTACAACACTGACCTCGAGAGCGTCCTTCTGAGTTTGTAGGATATTGTCCACGAGGATGGAAGCATCACTCGACGATTCAGGCATGTCGACATCGAGGACATCGAAATCCTTTTGGACGAATGCTGCAGCATTCTCTGCTCGTCTGGCCTGCTTACGTTTCTTCTGGCTGACCTTGCCCTTGTTGCTACGATGATCTGACCCAATATCGATGGCCTGGGGGAAAGAGGCAAGGTACTTCAAAACGTTGGACGTAACCTGAGTTACTTCATGGTATCGTGCACATAAATCTTCGTCTCCCACAGAATAGGAGTTAAAGAAAATGGATAGACGAGACATAATCTTGCAATGAATGGTATCGTCGTAGTTCACAGGTGCGGAGGGAAATGACTGCAACAACCATGATCTCAAGGGCGTAGTCTCCCCCAAGGCTGTAAAAATGTCAATCCGATAGACAATCAGATAGCTCGACGATGTCAACTTACACGACAAGACCAAAAGAAGAATATGGGGGCTCTCATTGTTAATAAGCTCTTGAAACACGGACTTGAAATTGTCTTTAGTGAGGCCGCTTCGTATTTCCTCTAATGAGGATTCCAGAAGCCCACTTGAGGTGAGCTTGCTTGGGCTGAAAAGATCGCTACGATATACGCGCTTGTGAGGCATGGAATCAGGGAATGACGGTTGCATGATGGCCGAGGTGCTTTCGAACGGATTATAAAGGCAAGAAAACGTGTTTCCTGAAAAAGAAAACCAAATCCTGAATTGAGCGGCAGCTTCAAAAGGAACATCACTCACAGAAGCTATCTGAGCGCCTAGATAACCTTGAGACGCGTAAAAATGAAACAAAGACACGACCGAGTTCCTATTACCACATGTCGAGTGCGACGTGCCTAAGGATGATTGTGGTGCCTTTGGAAATGCAAGTTATTGTTGGTGCAACCTGGGGGGGCGACTGTACCAAGAAGTTATGTAAAGGAGTGAGAAAACTGAATTCAGTGCCATGGCAAAATTGAAGGCTTGCCAAATTTAACCGCCGATAAATTGCCTAATTTGGTCCAACTCATAAAAAGTCCGTGCAACCGCCGTGTACGTTAGTCCTAGACGCCTATTTCAAGGAGGATGGCATTGACGAGAAGAGCTTGAACCGATGCGAATTAGCGGCCCTGATCCAAATTGAAATTCCAAACATTTCCTTGTTCTTGTTCTCTACGCTGCATAAGCTACTTATCTATCTATCTATCTTACTTGAACCCCGCCCCCACCCTCACGGCGGGACCAGGAATCAGAAGGCGCCAACTCAAAGTCATGATCCATAATTGAGTATGATTGCCATTAAATAATATCTAGCTACGAGGTACAATGTATCGCATTATGATTGAAGAGCCGTTATACCGTAGATGGTAGATAATCCGCGCGTGAGATCATTAGTTGTGTACAATGCGGAGCAAAAAATCTCAAGTTTTTCTGCTTCAAGCACCCGCTCACTTTCATTTCCCCATTTCTATATCTTTGTCCAAACCCGCACTTTCGGCAAGTATAACGGACCGAGATCCTGCAGCTAGTGTGATAGCATCAGATTCTTGGACAGGAACTGGTGGAGCTGCTATGATGGATGTGCGTCCTGCCACAAAACGAGGAAGAGACTCTGCGTCCGACACACTCATCCCTGCGGTCGCCTGCTGTTCCTCCGACCATCTGCTACCCGCAGACCAGATGGTGGCAAGCAACACAGCGATAATTTCGAAATATATGTTGGACATGATGATGTATGTAGCATCCAGAAAAAGGTAAGCGTCGAAAGCAAGAACGAACTGGACAAATGAAAGCATGACCGGGAAGACGAAGTTGGAGACGGAGATCCAGAACAAGGTACTGAGACGTTCTGAATATGAGGCTTGAAACACAGTCAATGATCAGCTTCAAAGAGATCTCTCTATGACTTACTAGTAGGCCGTCTACTTCTAGGGCAATCGATGCGGCCATTTGCACGACGACTCCCTCTGAGGCAGTAGAGAAAGAGTGCCGAAGCATATCTGACGCGAGGTGTCAAATTGAGCGAATACGAATCATATAACAACTTACGCATTATCGGCCATCTGCAGAGACCATTCGATCTTGTCACAGGGGAAGCCCCACGACTGTTGTGCAACATATATAGGGTTACCCCCAGCTAGGATGGTCGGAAACCATATTCCCCAGAAAACCAAAATGTTAATAAAACGAGCAAGTTTTAAGCAACACAGCGGAATGTAAACGATTGCAAGAGTCCGGCGAGGTGTTGTTCTGAGGGGGTACACAGTCAATACTCTGAGTACCAAGATTGACTCCGTGAAGAGGGGCAGAGCGTTGATAAAGACCGCTTGTGTAATGACGGCGGCACCTGGGATTATTACGTCCGGAGACAGGATTGCCGTAACCTACACGGGATTTGTAACTTAGGTCGTTAAGCGATCTATGGAAAGCGATCTACACTCATTCCGTTGTAATATGCTAGAATTCCCAACGCTAATCCCATGATAATGGATACAACGTTTAGCATGAAGATTGGCGTTCTCCTCAATGACCTGGAGGAGAACAGAAACAAGGCGAAGAGCAGCGGAACCAAAGCTGAAGACCATGCTGAGCACAGAAGCATCAGTTTGAGGGACGGGCGAATGACTGCGAGATAAGCAAAACCGATCGGAGGCGGGGGGTAACTTAAAATCGAGGAGGATATCGCGAAATCCGTGGGCTCTGGTGTGTCCAAGTACGATCTATTTTATAATATCCAAGATAGTATACGTGACTGGGGTTTCGACTTCGACACTGATGATCAATGAGTCGCATCGCTACTCTGCACTTGATGTGATGTATCTTGGAAGATGAAACGGAATTTGTAATGAGGCCGTGTGCACCAACCTCGGCGTCTGACTTCATTCAAGTCACTACTATGAAAGCAAGGTCATGTTTCGAAGAAGCGTACCTAATGTTGTGCCCTGATAGGACTTGTCCAGGACCTGGGACTGTGCTCAGGCTCAGACACGGAGAGTAAGAACACACGACCTCGGATTGGGTTCCTGGTTCAAAGTCATAAGGATCGCACCGGTCTGGATGATGGAAGAGTTCAGACATTACACCTGTAAAAAAGGTCACAGTTATCCCGCTGGATGGCATTCCTATTCTGTTCAGTCTCGACCCACGCGGCAGCCGGACAGTGAGCACTGCAACTGCATAGGCCAAGGCTTGGATCAGAAGTGCCGACTCCCGAGTTGCAAACCATCTGATCATCTCCGTGATCTTGATATGGAGACTCGCCGTGTCCGGTGCGACATGTACCATCAAGCAGATTGTCTCAAGCTCGTGGGGTCTTTCCCCACAAAGCCCGTCATCTCATTGATGCCCCAGGCAAAGAATCACCGCGCTTTGACGTGCCTCCTCAGGCTGACCTAAACCGGATTAGGACAGATGGACAGGTATGCATTCAACAGAGCATATCTTATTTTCGACGCCAGAGCAAAAAGTTCAACAGATAACCACCCGCCAAACCAAGTTGCCTTCCCTACGTCCAATCTGGCCTCTCGTTTTCCTTCCCTTTCTTACATGTATTCTTATGCATGCCTACGTATTTCTGCGAGACTGGAGTAGAAAACGAGGAGTCGGCGATACTTGAATTGATACGACGGGTAGTAAGCGGAGCAGAACGAATACGTTTCTTGTTAGGAGCAGATTTCAAAGAAGCTCCAGATTTTTTCTTTCGAATGACTGAGCGAGGAGCGGGTGTAGGTGAGCTGGGTTCAGGCTTCTGTGCGGAACAGTGGATGACGGCAGGCGACATAAGCAGCGATGGCGGTTCTAGAGTATGCGTCTTATTCAGACGCAGAGGAGAAATTCTGGACGAGGGAACGCTGCGCGAAGGTGAAGGAGTAGCCTGAACGCGAACTGGAATGCGAGAAACAAACGTGTCACGGTTCATCTTTGACCGCGACCGAGGTCTGTCTTCAAAGATAGCAAACTTGGTAGCAGAATATACCTATGTATGCCGATCGCTTTTTAGAAAACAGGTACAAGAAAATGTCAGATAAGAAAACTCACCTGTTTCTTATCTTTGTGCTCGGTTTTCCCATTGACAGTCATAGATTGGGACTTCTTCAAAAGGGCGGAGTACAGCCTCTGTAACCGCTTATACTCTTCCTCTCTAACCAGAGCCTCCTTTCTTAGTTTCTCGTTTTCCCTTTCCAGGCTACGCACTCGAAGCTCCCAATCGATGTCAGATGGGACAATGGAGGAAGGTGGAAGGAGCAGTTCATCCAGGGGAGAGGTTCGGTTGATAGAAAGCCTAGGAGCGGTCGACGAAGGGGTAACGAAGACTGCAGGAGAGCACGAATCCTCGCGTGTGTCATCGAATGTTGACTTGGGCCTGCGTCCCTTCTTGGATGTGAGAAGACCTTTGATAGAGGCATGGACCTTCATTTGACGGAGTAGAGAGACAAAGAAGACGACAGAAAAACAATATGTATGAATGAGATAGCGTGGATAATGGCGGTATAGAGCAGAGTTTGGATGGGTCGGCTCAAACACGACCAAATTTGACCTTGACGTCCTTCTCGCCATCACCATCATCAGAATGGGACATATGGCGTGGGCCCGTGCGCTCAGAAAAACCTGTCTATATGCGACAAATTTTCACAGCGCTGACGTTGAGGCGATCTAGGTCGTCAGACCTCCTACTCAGGCAGAAACCGTGGAACAGGCTGGGCCACTTTTTATCGGAGAGCAAGCAATCCTTTCTTGCCCATGTACGCTCAGAGACGCCAGAGCTAGCCAGGGACTGGCGATTCGTGATTGGCAACGAAATTCCAGGTGCAGTGTGTCCCTGGTTCGATTGTATTAACGACGTCTGACTGGTTGTAGACCTTGATAGCATTGCCTGTTCGATCGTATATTCATGGGTATATGCGTGGGACAATGGTATCCCATCTGTTCCGTTGATACGGACGACAAGGGCAGACCTATCTCTGCGACCAGAAAACCTATACGCTCTGCAACTTGCAGGCGTGTATTCGCCAGAGGATCAGCTGTTACTTCTGGATGACCTCGAGCGTGAGATATCCACGCCCAACTCCTTTCCGGTCGACAGGCTCATTCTCGTTGATCACAACTGTGTCGATCCCGTGTTTGTTTCCGGAACAATCATCACGGAGCCATCTTGGGACGGCGAGCACTGGTACTGGACATACCGTTGTCGAGAGAATCATCGATCATCACTCCGACGAGGGCCTGTACACCCGGACTGCTGGGCGCACTATTACTACAGCGGGAAGCTGCGCCTCTCTCGTCGCCTCCCAATGTCCGAAATGGATACCTGCCGAGCCCGCCACCCTTCTACTGTGTGCTATCCTTTTAGACACTAACGGTCTAAAGGATAATGTCGAGCAAGTTGACATTGACGCAGTGGCTTTTCTACTTCCCCGCTCCATCTTGCAGACCACTTGTGAGCGACCCTCCCCCGATATCCTCCAAGGCCTGCCTGAAATACAGGCTCTCACCGCTGAGCTCATGCAACGGCGTCTTTCTTTATCCCATCTCACTCCCCTGGATCTTCTTCGGCGAGACTACCAAGAATACACTCTCAACGTCCGGTGGTACAGTCGACCCGTCATCCGCATCGGTGTCTCTTGCATTCCGTTCCAAGCGAAGAAAAGCGGCCTCACAAGGGCCTGTCAAAATTATTCAGACGAACACGGACTCGCCGTTCTTGCCGTTCTGATCAACCAAAAGCTAACGGTGCTTACCTTTGAGCAGGACGGACAAAGTCTTCGAGATCGTGTGTGGCACGGTTTGGAGACAAAGTTCCATTTCAAGCCACAGAGAAAGCTCAGGATCACGGCGCTACCTGTCGGTATGCAACGGAGGATATACAGTCTGCCTGCCGCCGAGGCAACGCGGGAGTTCATCGAGGGGACGTTTAAACATGTTTTAGAAGGCTATTAGAATGTCAAAACACGGCCCAAGATCCTATAGTTGGCGGGAAACTGGTAAGTTCTTAACTCCGCATCAGATTCTAGTTGTTGACTCTTTTGTCAGGATGACTCAGGAACAAGTGCTGTACTCAAATATGAACCGTGAATTACCCCAATAGCTAACGTTCACCCACACACAACTACCCCAGATCTACTGGATCATCATTATTTGTTTTCATACGCGTCCCCGTATGTTTGATTTCGGTCTATGAAGGCGCGCGCTCAGTATTCTTAGCGGACTTTGCCTTTGGTCGTCTTCTGCTAATAATCGTCCCCACACCAATGCTGAGGAGTTAATGCTTAGAGCCGCCAGAACTAAAGATAAGTGGTGTGAATACGTAAATGTGTAGCCTCTTGTACGGGGCCTAGCTGTTACGGTAGTTCAGAGAAAATGCGGCAATTCTATCCAGGTCGCCCCCACATCCAGCTAGTGCACCCCAATCGTTGTTACTTACATTCATATCCCCTTGGGTCTTCGAACAAGACTGTGATTAATGAAAAACCCAGATACAAGTATAAATAAGTCTTACAGATGAAAGTCTAGACCATCTGCGAGCTGGCTGTCGTTGATGTGTTGATTGACCAGAAGATCGCACTTGAGCAGGACCGGTGCTGATGGCCGATTTTATCTAGGCTGGAACGCTGTTAAAAAGACCGATCTGCCGACTGAGGTGATTCGAAGATCATTAAGTGAACATTCGAGCAATGCGTTACTGAAATGCGATGATATCATGGACTGGCACGTTTTCTGAGCATCCCTATAATGCAACTCTGCACTTGACATCAGGCTAGGCCTCTCCACATAGTCTTTCATGATCAGGGTCGGTCCCAGGACCGGGTAAATTGTGGATGAATCAGTGAAGACAGTGGAGCATCGAAATACATTCTTCATGTGTGTCGAGCTGTATTCAGCAAAAGAATGACACGACAGCGTGTTCCAGAACGCGTAACCAATGCGCTTGGCTTTGCGCAGCTTGACGCATGATCTGGAAGCATACGATAGAAGAACACATCCGGAATGACAACGGCGAAAAGAGGTGGGATTGTCAAAGTCATCTATGCGGAATAAATGCATGTATATGGATACACTGAATATGATAAGTAAGGTAGTCTGCGAGGGAAACAATACAATACTGGTAAATGCAGTCGAATCGTACAATCATTGAAAGCGTCTCATGGTTGAGCCGATGGTGCGACATTGAATGATTCGCCGCATCCGCAAGCATCCTTGATGTTTGGGTTCTTGAAGGCAAACTTTGAGCTGTAATGCAAGAACCATTAGTAAAGGATTACGACAAAGAATGGGGGCAAAAGCGCACCTTAAAGCATCTTCCTTCCAGTCCATCTCGCTCCCTATGATTGAGAAGAGGGCCTTGCTGTCTATGACTACCCGGACGCCGTCCTGTTCTACAACCTCGTCGAACTTTCCTGGGTCCTCCACATATTCTAGATGGTATGATAATCCGGCACACCCCTTGTTACGAACACCGATTCTGATGAGCTGCGGCGTTGGACCACGAAGTAGTGCTCTTAGGCGTTCGACTGCATCTGGCGTCTGCCATCATCACCATCAGCAATCGCCAGAACGGAGGCAAAGGTGACTTACTATCGTCAGCGCAGCTTTGGTCGCTCTGATCTTCGGTCTAGGTTTCTCTGCCTTGGGAACGGGTGGCGGACGGGCAACCACCTGAGGCGCTGCTGCGTCCGAGTCAAGCGTTGTTGACGACGACGACGGAACAACAGCAGGCGGGGAATCCACCAGCGAGAGACCCTGGTTCGGACGGTATGCTGACATCATCGCGCGACGAGCAAAGAGCAGAGAGGGGCCACATTGTCGAGAGGCATGGCGGAGAGAGTGCATTGAAGAAAGCATCGTGGCGTGGATAGCGGGAGTAACGGTAAAGTGCACACAGCTGATACAGTGATGACGGTTTTATTCGACAAGTCGACAAAATAGGCCGAGGCTCTGCTCGATAACATGTGACTGGCCTGGACCAATTAGAGCCTCCCAAGATGTAACCCGCTTCCGGCCTTTCCGGTACTCGGGCCGATACGGGTTCCATCCCTGCTTGCCACCGCCCCCGAGCGCAAATAGTCTCTGTATGGCAACTTGGGGACAAAGTAACAAGGTGACCAAGCGCGGGGTAGGTATTTTTCTCACCAGGATGGTCAGTAAGAAAACAAAACAAGCCCGACGCGCGGCCAAAGCTGTCAATGGAAACGCAAAGTATGTTGTTAGATAAGTCTTCCATGTTTGCTTGCAGGCGCTGAATACGGCTAGGAATGAGGACACAGCACCAACTTCCGAATCTGCACCGACTTCGCCCAGATTACCTGAGCCTGAGGTCGTTATCGAGGAAGAAGTAGATCCCAAGACGCGTGCTGAACGAATCAAAGAAGAGGGCAATGCCGCTTTTCGCGCGAAGAATTACCGTCAAGCTACAGAGCTGTATACCCAAGCCATCGGTGAGCGCCAGAGACTGGATTGCTATCGACCCTGGAAATAACTTTTTCAGATCTGAATCCCACTGAACCATCCTACTTGACGAATCGCGCAGCTTCTAGCATGGCGCTAAAGCGATTTAAACCCGCGCTAGAAGATTGTCGCCTGGCCGCAACACTACAAGCCTCCTCCCCGAACCCCAAAACGCTACTACGGCTTGCGCGGTGTCAATTCGCGCTTGGCTCCCCTATTCCTGCTGTCTCAACCTTGAATACCATTTTCTCTATCGACCCTAAAAATGACGCTGCGCTACTGCTCAAAAGACAAATATCCGACCTTGAGGGTCACCTGCAGCATTTCCACGCGGCACGGGGGAGGAAGGACTGGGCCATGGCTCGGATTGCGTTGGATAAGTGTTTCCAAAACATAGAAAGTGAGGGAGACGAGATACCCACTGACTGGAGAGTGTGGCGGGTGGAACTCGAGCTGGCTAAGGGAAACTGGGATGCAGCAAACATAGCGGCAAAGTACGGACCGTTTTAATTCGTCTTTTTTCTCTCATTCTCATCCGGCCTCGTACAGCGACGCGCTCAGAATGAAGGGTAACTCTCCTGAGGTGTTGTCATTGCGAGGGCTAGTGCTATTCTTGACCGGTAAACTTCCCTCAGCTCTCACCCACGTCCAAGGTGCCCTTCGACTCGACCCCTCATACGGACCTGCTCAACAACTACGGAGGCGTGTCAAGGACGTCGAGCGTCTCAAGGAGGAAGGAAATGTCGCTTTCAAAGCTGGACGGCTAACGGAAGCTGTGGAAAAATACGGCGAAACTCTGGATCGGATCGGTGCGTCCGAGGAGGAGGGAAAAGGTGGACAGATACGTGCAACGTTGCTTTCAAATAGGGCCACAACCCTGGTCAAAGTCAGCCGCACGTCTGTTATCTTATTCATTAATTGACAATGCCCTGCAGTTGGAGCGGTACGACGAAGCACTCATCGATATCGAGGAGTCCCTGGAACTCATGTCCACGTCGTTCAAGGCATACCGGACGCGCGCGCGAATCCACCTGCACCTTGAATCCTATGATAAGGCTGTAGCCGATTTCAAGAGCGCCATCCAACAAGCACAGTCCGACGGAAACAGCACCGACGCAGACATCCGCGCTCTCAAAGCAGAGCTCAAGAAGGCAGAGACTGCGTTGAAACAGAGCAAGACGAAGGACTACTACAAAATCCTCGGCGTCCCGCGCGAATGTTCAACAGCAGACATCAAAAAGGCTTACAGAAGAGAGAGTCTCAAGCACCATCCTGATAAAGGCGGTGACGAGGAACAGTTCAAGCTTGTGGCGGAGGCACACTCTGTTCTTTCTGATTCTGAAAAGCGGCACAAGTATGATAATGGTGATGACGAGGATGGCATGGACGGAGGAGGGTTCGGAGGGATGGGTAATATGACGGAGGCGGATATCGCTAATTTGTTTGCTCAATTTGGTGGGAGCGGATTTGGGGGTGGTGGGTATGGAAGGGAGCAGATACGGCGAGTCGAACGGGTACCACTCGCATGGGTTTCACTATTAGATTTACTGTTCCAACGTCTCTCTGTATCATCTTGTACTCATTACCATACATATCTATTACTCACCAATCCCATTTTCATGCCAGCTATCTCTTTAGCGCCCTAGCTGATATCCATCCGGCCGCATTATGGTGCTATATGGCGAACGCATGTTCGAGCTGGCCGAGAATAACGTGCTGTTAATTGAAGACGCTCGGGAGCTATGGGCGCGCCTCTTTCACAGCATACGATCAAAGATGCTCATAATCCACCTATTCCTGACGGAAATTAAGGATCAGCCCTCAAAGTGCTGTTAATCTATACCTTCTTCGCCGCAAGGCAATGACAACAGCGCTAGCGCATAATCCGGCGGAACTAACAAGGCTAAAATAGAGCCCAAGGGTGGTATAGCATCACTGATTAAATTTAAACATCGAGGATGTCACATTTCTTTCCGAAACTAATGACCGGAAAACATGAGGATGCATAACAGATAAATTATTACACGTCAGGACTTGACAAACGACAACCGCACAATATATGCGAGGAGTGGAGCCCATAGTGATAGCGCGTGGAAAACGCACGCACATCTGCACGCCGCGAGGAGATATTCCAGCATATCACGACATACACAGCGAGAAGGGCCGGAAACCCTCGTGCTCTACAGCTTGGCGGTGGTGGTGGAGGTGGTGGTAAGGAAGGTTCTGTGGCAGTGCCTTCGGCCGATCGCGTTCCTGGGATAGATAACCGGACAAGGTCCGAAAAAGGCACGCCGGGGTAGATTAAACTTAGCAACTGGATGCGGGGAGCGATGGTTTCATTGTGTAGTATCTAGGCTACACATTAAGGGAGGGGATGGTACATAGATAATGTAAGAGTAATGATAAGGAGATGCAATACATATGTCTAAGAAATACAGATGTCAGGGTATGTGTGAGGGCAGCAGGGGTATCAAGGCGAGTACAGTGGACGAGGTGCTCACTCGACTCTGCTATGATACGAACAGCTGCCACACATCAGGCATACGATCACCACCAGTGGTCGCGAGACCCATGAAGACATGGTGTCCCTGCAAGAAATCGACCCGCTTGAGGCCCTTGTCTCGCTCCTCCTTGAGCTGGACGGGGTCCGGGATACGCTGGTATCGCTCGTGGAATGCCCTGTAGACACTCTTCAACGCTTGTGGAGGCAGCGAGAGCTTGCTGCACTCCTTCTCCGAGACATTGGTGCGCAATAAAGTGTAGATCTGCTCGACGACGTCGGCGACGGTGACGAAGGGCGAGCCAGGCTTGGGCCGGACGTCGATGCGCCATGGGAAGGCTGCTGATGAGATGATGAGGAGGGGGAGAGCAGGGCTTGTCGCTGCTTCATTTAGGACACGGGGAGAGATGGCCCGGCTATTGGGTGTGATGTTGACGGGGGGAAGCGAGACGTCGAATCTGAGATGGGGAACCTGCGAGAGCGCAAGAACAGGGTGCAGGCTGGTCGTGCAGCCAGGCAAGGGCGCACAGACTGAGCCATATTGGCTGGGCGCCGACGACGACGCGCCGTAATTAGACGGCAATGGAATGGAAGGGTGGTACGGGGGCGTCCTCGGTGTCTGCTGGAAGACAGTGTGGGCAACGTCGCCAAAGTGTACGTGTTTTCCTGGCATTGTGAGAGGCGAAGATGGAATGAGCCATGATAGCAACGGTAGTAATAGTTATATAGAAAACGCGACAGGCAGAGAATCAAGGCGATGAATCCGGAAGGCGCAGCCGCAAAGTAATGAGTCACTGCCCCTCATATCACGTCCAAGTAAATCACGTTCTGATTTGGCGAATTTGCGTCGACTTCCAGGTAATTTCTATTTTGGGCCCGCCTCGCGGCATCAAAACGTACGCCGTTTTGCTTGTTTTGGCCTTGGACTCCTGCGTTAACTCCCATCTTGATATCTTGCATCGTCCTGGCACCGTTGCGCCGGGCTGGAGTCCCAAGTAAATAGCTCCAGCCCAGGGATCTTGGGCGTCCCCCCTGCTTGCAGTACGGCCTTGCTACACCGCCCTCTGCATCACCAGACCCTCTGGCGCTTAAAATGACATTCGGCGCTTTCATTGATAGTATTTCTTATCGGCAATGTCTATCTGATGATCGCCACCTGCTTAGTGTTCGAGCAGTAACCAAGTTTCACGCGACCTCGAGTTCCGTGCATCTTTTTCTCAAACTCGCAGTTCGTTGTAGATCTGTCAGATTTTGCCTTTCCCCTTGCCCCGATTCGCGATGTACGGCATGGCGCTTATTTGCCGTAGATAATCCCCCCGGATTGCCACGCTGGAGTTCCATGGAAGCATAGCCCTCCACCGACGTCCACCTCACTTCGTTGATGTAGAACCGTACATGAAGAAAATTTGCCTTGCAGTGCAGTCTGCTGTAGTAGGTCCGATTATATTGCCTCGTACGTCATTGCGGCACGTACGCACTGTGCTGTCCTCAATTCAGTCATACGTGGCTGGGCGGCATTGTATACGTGCCAGTTTGTTGCGAGTGTACATTACATTTCAAATGACCCGCCCAAGCTATGACCGCCATCTTGACTTCGGTTCAGCGTTACGTACCTTGCTGCTTCTACACCAACAGCGCGGCCACAGAACCCAAAAAACGCGCAAGGCGCCGCGACGCGATTCGGAATTTCAAAGTCGTCCTCTGCGATGACTCGACGCGAGTGATTTAATGATGCGGTACCGTCAAAAGCCACCTCTGACCCGCTAAATTGACGTGATATTAACATCGTGTTAGATACCGGTAACAAATAATTATGGCACTTCCGAAGAACGGAATCTCCTAACGGGGGCATTATGACTCTAATTCACCCAAGTTCGACATCAAGTACCCGATTCTTTCCTTCAATCCTTGGCCCATTTCGTGTTGCTTCGGACCTCCGGACGGGTTGAACCGTGTCACGACGGTAACTCACAATGTCACTATCAGATAGTTGCCGCAGAGTAGGGTGGTGAGCTACCCTCGGAGCTGACGACACTACAACAGTCGCGCTATATGGATCCATTGAATGACTTCAGTCTTGTCCGCAATAGCTAAACAGTAATAAATACGGCTTCTCATAGTCTGTGTGCGCGCACGTCTCAGTTCACTTACGTCTCTTGCACGTAGTTACCTGTACACAACGAAAATCAGGTCGAGCAACGCCGCTGATGCAGAAAAACGTACCAGGAAATACCCCTTGTTGACCATTCAATCTCCCTGTCCACCAATCTTCTGCACTTCCCGTCCGTTCTACAATTTCTATTCGATCACCAACGTTGAACGAGAGGTCACCGTCGGCCTGGGCAGCGAAATCGTACAGAGCAACTACATATTGCACTGCCGGTTTCACCGTCGGCTTAGGCTTCAGTGTGGGAGGGGGAGGTGGCGCCCGCTTCGTGGCAGCTATAGTGGAGGCGGAATATGGTGGTGGGGGAGCCGCTAAAGCCGCGGCCGCGGCGGAGGGAGGAGGCGGAGGAGGAGACTTCTTAAATGACGGCGCCGGAGGGGCTGTGTGTGGGGCTGGTGCCTTTAGGGAGCTAGCATAAGATGAGGTCGTTGCACTTGACGAGTTACGCGCCAGGGAACCACCTCCTGCCGCGCGATTCTGTTGCACGAGTTTCGCTGTACGGAGTTAGTTCATTGGGAAGTAGAAGATCAAAGGATCCCCTTACAAACTGAGATAATCCTCTTCGTGATACCCAGTTCTTCGATCTGGCTCCATGCGTCTGTTCGGTTCTGTTCGTATTCGTCGCAGATTTGTTGGCCAGGAACATTAGAGATATCGTATTTAGCTGTCTCTGCAAAGGTGTTCATCTTCTCGAGAATTAGGTAGAAAATGTTAAGTCTAGGAAGCATTAGTCTGATCCTGTAACTAGTTTCATCTGACACGTACTGCATATAGAAGAACGAATGGAAGAGAGGATCAATGAATTGGGTCGAAAGCGACATGAAACGCGGTAGATCGGTCTTCAGCGCATTGTTGATAAAGTCATACTCGTTTGTCGCCATCTCAAAGTCTTGTTCCAACTGTTTCCAGTCAGCGAGTTGCTACATCACGCACTTGAAGATGTGATCTTGCCTTGAACAAATTCTTTTCATCACTCAGGGATTTCTCCTTCTTGTCGCGCAATTTAGTCAAAGAGTTGTTGAAGCGGTCGTAATCCATCAGCTGAAGAATCATGAGCATTGCATCTGCCAGGACTTGAGGATAGGCACACCTTATGATCCCGTTTCGTGATGCTCTTCCTGATCAGTTTCAATATGGACTGCAATTCTTTCGCTGGGCCCGTTATTCTGCTCTCGATGAGCTCAAGCTCGGGACCGACACTCGCACGCAGCTCTTCCATCGCGGTCTCATACTTGTCGACGTTACGAATGGTGTGGCCAGCCTCGGGATGTTTGCCAATAAGATCATACTCGCCCGCGATGGGGTGCATGAGGACCGAGAAGTGCGTTGCATAGCCGGCCCCACAAGTAAATAGACCTATTCTTGTTCAGCACCATATCGCCCGACGCAGCAGGCAACAATCACCATTGACAGCGTCGAGAAAAGACTTGACATCCTTTATGAACTTCTCGCTGGCCTTTTCCATTTCCGAGAAATGGCGTTGGTAGTCATCGAATTCGGGATCGTTGGACTCTGCATTGGCTTCGTCACAGCTTCGGTCGGCAGGCACGCTGTCGGAAACTCACTTTTGGACATGCCAACCTTGCTGGTGACCATGAACGGCGTCCTGCACGATAACCTGAGCGCAATTCTCGAATCTTTCTGGGTGCATGCTCACCGTTTGACCGCCTTGGTGAAGCCCTTCATGCTGGGCGAGGGAGAGAGGTAGACGTTACGGTGAAATCGATTCCAATTACACACGGAAGCACAGCCGAGACCTGATCATACCGATTTTCCCACAGGGTATTGTTTGGTCATTTCGCATTACCGGAGGCGGCACGGGCTACTCGGAGGGAGCGCCTAATACGCTCGAGCACCTGGAACCGATGCAATGTCGTCTTATTTTTTGATGCATAAGATAGTGCGGTGCTTGCTCCCATGCTAACATTGTTCATCTTACATCGTCGATGTAGGCGATGCTGCCTAGGAAGTTCCAGGGTGCTTCCTAGTGCATGGAGGCACATGGAGGTGAAATCTGCCCGACGCCTAAAAAAAACTGTTGATAGAAGTGACTATCGAATAGGCGCCATGAAAGAGGTGGTACCCGGTTATACGTGTTTAATTAGATCAAAGAATTAACGCTTGGATCATCTTCATGTACTGGAATGCGCCGCTATCAGAAAGCAAAATTCTCGGTGGTTCACTGTTGCATTATCCTTGTGCTCCAAGGCTTCCAACAGGACACACCACACATTCTTTCCCCCTAAAATTTCAATCTACGGAATTTTTACCCCGATGAATACGGGATTGTGTCGAAAGCAGCTGCAGGACGTGTTATGCTATTCTTACATTGTTTGCAGAGCCACATATTGGTGTATATAGTAGGGGAAATCAGTCCCATACACTAGTAAGGCACGGGGCTAGCCCACTTATTCCTGTGTTGTCAATCCGCGATAGTCTCATATACAAGTGCGAAATATTCCTGCATTTGCGAGATATAAGCAGTGGACGACGATTCTGATCGTATGTAATATACAAGCTACAAACGGAGTTCAAAACAACAGTGCGGCGATGAATAGCATCGTGAATGATGAGACGGGGTACAATATCCAAGTAATGCTACAACATTGATACATCCAAGCAGATTTAGTTGAATGACCTTCCAATTCCTCCACAAACCGGACAATTGTCCTCCAGAAACAAGAACGAGATCAGTCCGCTTCCTTCGCACCGCCAACACAGCCTCCCGCCTATCCGAGGGTCACCAGTGGGATACACAACAGAGCCTCGAGGGGCCTGATTGAACCCATTCAACGGTGTGATCAGAGGCCTCGGCGGTGGAGGTCGGAAACCGCGGTGGGGCGTGATATACGAAGGCTGGTATCCCGGGTTGGGGGGTGGAGGACGAGGACTGGATGACGATTGAGGACTGTGATACGAAGGAAGTGGGCGTTGGAAATTTCCAGACGTCCTAGACTCCGGTGAAAAATCCGTATACGTGAGCGCCCCGGTGAAGGGCTTAGAATACCTAGCCCAGCACTTTCGGCATGGATGCGAAGGATCATTTTGCTTGTACCCTGTATTTCTACCTGAAAAAAACTAGTTAGTAAAATTCAGCACTATTCATGAGAGCATTCCTCACATTTATCACATTGATATCCAGTCGGATACACGAGGAGACGATTGTTGTTTAGAAGAGGATGGCCAGGAACCGGCTTGGTCGTTGGACGGCCGTCGTTTCTGTTCTGCGAGTTGGCGGACGGAGGACCAGAGTGAGGTGACGATGGACCCGAGCTGGGCGGTGGACCTGGGGGAGGTTCATAGCCGCCTGCAGAAACGGGTTCACGTCGTGGAGGTAATGGAGGGGCATCATTATTGGGTGGAGGGGCGAATCTGCCACCAGCAGATGACGGTCGCACCGGAAGGGATGGGGCAGAAAGACCGGTATTTTGCGTTTGTTGTCCAGGATAGCCAGACCAACTAGGACTCTGGTAACGGGAATAGCTGCTGCTATTGTTAGCGCCCGTAAGCTGGGACACTATCTGACCGGTTAATTGTTGCAGCAACGACTGTGGCCGGCCAGTACTGTAATGATTCTGTGACGTTGACCAGCCTGTTGGAGTTGGTTGCAGGAGTACAGGCTGAGGCTGCGGCTGCGGGGGTGGTCGTGGACGAGGTGCCTGCTGAAACGGTCTTGCTGGACCAATTTCCACTGTGCTTTCTCCCTGGTAGACATTCGGTCCCGGTGTATACGCAGGCGGTAGCTCATCTGTAAGCCCTGTGGGGTCTGGTCGCAGCTCTTCGATTGGCCGCGAAGGCAGACTGGCGCTGGAGCTATTCGGGTTCACTGCGCTTGCACCAGGTGATGAAGGGGATGCGGCAGAAGGACCAGACGGCTCAAGATTTGAATTACTGGGCAGGGATTTCGGTGGTGGTGATGGAGGCAGCGACGACGACGACGACGACGACGACGACGGCTGCAAGCGTGCAGGATCTCGGAATGGATTGTGGGATGACATGGCGGCGAATGTAGAAGGCACTGGACTGAGCATTATTAAGGGGCCATCACTCCATCGGCCCGACGGACCACACCCTTCTCTGATCAATTCTGCTGAGCAACTGCTGGGAAGGCAATGCTCGACGACGGCTTATTCAGGCTGCACCAGGGCGACTTGAGTTTTCAATAAATATATGTACAGGTTAAGTATTCGACACTCAAGGATTACAATTTTACTGTATTTCAAGTTAATCTCGTTCTACTTTCATTGGAGCCACCGTAGTCCTTCCTACGTTGAAGGTGCTCCAAGATTTCCCTGGGCGACAGATGGATATGCCCGATACAGGTCCCAAGTTCTGACCTCTTCGACGCCTGGTGCAGACAAGTCATCTTTAATTAACCCATCCTCTAAAACTCCAGCGGAAGTCACTTCTACGATGTCTACGTGAGTTCCCCTGAACTTCAATTTTAAAAAATGCGGTACTCGCCATGAATGATCAGGTACTTGGGTACTTTCTGGACCTCCGGGCCTTCCGGTACACCAACACCAGACTTGAGATTGTCGATACAAAGATAAGCCCTGGTCCTGATCCAGCCATCCGTGCTGGACAACCTTTCCTTGACTTCCGCTACCCACCCATCGATCTCACCGTCCTCCAAAGTGATACCGTAGGTTACGATGACTTTCGTCGGGTCAGTGGACTTGAACGACGAAACTTTCTTGGACTCCCCAGAGTCGTATGATAATACATACGCCCGACGGTCCAGAAGCTCGAGTCGCTTGACCAAGTCCCCTTCTCGAAGACTACGAGTAGTCCTCAAGCGAGTGTAGCTCTCGTGTTGGAAGGTAGCGGTGTCGTCAATTTCATAGACGGCCAACCAGCCAGGGAGCTTTCCATCTAACGCACTGAACCTTGCTCCTGTGAGAAAGGACGGGAGATGATTCAGGCGTAGCGGAACATGTTCGTTGTTGTACCAATCTGAAAGGTCAGGTAAATAGACGCCCATTGAGTAACGTAGTGACCGGAACTTTGCCTTGGAATTCCTCTAGAGTTACTTGCTTTCCGGGCTCAGAGAATACTGCGAGGAATCCGGGTGCCATGGTGGCTTTGTGTCATCCGGTGAATCGCAGGCATGCTCTTGTCTGAGAAGGAACGGAATTACTTACCTCCGACTACCAAAAGGTAGATTACACTTCACGCGCACGGTCCGGCCATCCGACACTTGTCTTGAACGACAGGCATCACTCGTCTCGCTCATGATGGATAGCCGTCCACAAAATTTCAAGCCTGGATTGCTCATTATTGACATGCAGAATGATTTCTGCCCTCCGGTAAGCTGTATCTTTTCTATCGGGGTTTCCAATCGAGCTTCATCTATTGCCTTTTATTAGGATGGCTCTCTTGCCGTTGCCGACGGGCGCTCTATCATACCATTAATCAAAAATCTCCTCAATTTACCAGCCTTCGTGACTCGGGTCGCGACGAAAGATTTTCATCCTTCTGATCACATTTCTTTTGCCTCTAATCATCCGGCGCCTAACAACGTACCCTTCACTTCATTTGCCACAATCACCAATCCTTACAACCCAAACGAGTCGTATCAGACTAGACTGTGGCCGGATCATTGTGTGCAAGGCACTGTGGGCGCTGACCTCGTTAACGGCTTGGATCCAGCATGCACCAAAATAGACGCCGTGATCGAAAAAGGCGTAGATAGTCGTGTAGAGATGTACTCCGCCTTCTACGACCCGTTTACGTCTCCGAGGATCAGTGACAGCGGTTTATCCGCTTTTCTGAAGTCTTCTGGAGTGAATTGGGTCTATGTCGTGGGCTTGGCCCTCGATTATTGTGTCCGTGCTAGTGCTCTGGATGCTCGAAAGGAGGGCTTCGAAGTTGTCCTCATTAGAGATGGCACGAAGGCAGTTGACGGATCTGAGGAAAACATCCTCAAAGTGGAAGAAGAACTCCGTCAAGCGGGTATCAGGGTTGTCAGTATGGCATCCCCAGAAGTCCAATGGCTATCCACGAACCATTAATTACAAGTCTCTACCTATCGTCTTATTTTTTTCAGTTGTAAAAATATACTTTCAAAATACAAACACTTTCAATGTATGTACAACAAAAGAGTATAATACATTACACCTTCGGCGTACATCTGACTTCCACGACGGTCTGCCTATTGGCATTCTACTGGTGAGTCAAGGTCCTCACTCTGAATCATCACCATAATCCGAATCTTCATCATAAAGATAACCATCACCACTTTGACCAGTATGCGTCGAAGCTGTCGGAGCAGGCGCTTGTTGTACAATATCATTCGGGTCAAAGTCCGAATCTGGATCATCTCCATCGTTGTTGGCCGGCGGAGGTGCCACGTAGAGTAGTGGTTCTCGTGGCTGACGCTTTTCATCGATGGCAGGCCCTTCAACTAATGCCGTCCAAGCATCAAAAATCCTTCTACCAAAGAGGAAATGGTTAGAGAGCTGAAACAGCGGGTGACTTTGGCCATCACCTAGAATCGTTCCCGGCGGATACAGTTTTAATCTGCCCTCCCGCGACCAGTCCGAGTTTTGTACAGATAAGATATACCGTCCTCAGTTGTTGTTCATCCACCTTTAAATGCTTGAGTGCCATCTCTTTCACATCTATAACATAGACCGGGTGCAGAGAGCGAGTTTCGGACGAAGGCTGGAGAAGGTCTTTAAGACCATTACCCCACGCCGTGCTATCCACGTCATAACATTGCTTGAGAACTTCCGAGGTGTCTTTTCGCCCGCAAACAAGGAGCAGCATTGGCCCGGAATCGCGCTTTCGAAAGAATTCTTGCACAGTCCGAGTTGCACCATCATCGTCGGTTACCTCCGGTGTGCCGTATATGAATTTCTGTAAATTATTAAAAAAGTTATCCTGACCGAGTTCATGCAGACAATCAACTAACGTCGCGTTTGCCCTCATCGAGCATTGCATTCCTGCGTATGACAATTTGTCTGGCAGCTGGAGGTGGGTCAAGCCGCCCGGGTGTCCCTTCAGCAAGGCCGATGTCCAATATCGTCGGACTGTTCGGTTGCCATCTGTTGTATATGAAAGAGCACATCCGAAAGGTCTCGAGCCACTGTGATCTCCCCACTTCAACCAGGTTTTCGTCAAGTATATTCTTCTTCAGCCGATATAATACCCTGGGGTAGAAGCCACAAGTCAACCTTTCGTCGGTCTAAGATCTATTCAAGTGTTGCGCACCTTCCGTGCTCGAAAAGTGGGCGATATAGACCATCGTTGCGCCTATCGGGATCCATCGCAATGGCATCATAACCTTTATTGGCTTTGCTGGTGTCCACCGGAGCCACGCCATTTCTCCTGCTTTTGTTCTTGGTAGAAGCTAGCGATCCGAGCTTCTTGATAAGTTCGGCTGGGTTTTCGAATTCAATGGGAGATATCGATTCAAAATCGCCGGCGTTAAGACTTTTGTCGGGGCGGGGAGGAGGTAGACGACAGTTGCGCGCTATTTCTTTCGCCTGGCGCCCGGGTATCAACAGATATGAAGCGCCAGTGTTCGTAATACCTTTGGACAAGATTCAGTATCGAATACACTGGAAGGAAATATTGGCACACTATACCAAGCGCAAGCTGTAACTGCCCACCCTTAGCTATCGAAAACACATCTCTTGCAAGTCTGCTATGATCCCAAAATTGACCTCTGGGGCAATGTCAGCCGGGAAGTGACCTGGCAGGACAGGAACATCCACCTATCAGCCCAGGACAAGTCGAGTCGTCTGTTTTCGATTCCCCCCAACTGATGATAGTATATTGACCCCATCTGGATGTGAAAAGGTGGAGGAAGCACACGGAGTGGCCACCCGAGACCTTAAGGCGGAAACACGAGAACTTCCAATTTGGGTAAGTCGGTGCTTCGACGCCTCACGCGTCTGATGGTGTGATGCTCGCGTCCATACTAGCCTTCGCATATAATAGCAGCAGAAAAAAATTAATAAAGCGCGAGTAGAGATGAAATGACACGTATAAATACAACTACTTTAAAGAATTTCTATGTCAGTGGGTACTAATCATCCTCGACGAAGATTGAATCATTCCCGTCCTCCTCACTATCCTCGACGTCCATGTACTTTCTAGATGCGGCCGCCGCTGACCTCGGGGGCCGGGTGGTACGAGGAGGCTTGGGAATAGCGTCATAGTCCATGTCGTCGTCGTCATCATCACTATCTACAACCTTGGGTGGTGACTTCTTTGCCTTCGGAGGAGAAGCTGGCTTCATCTTCTTAGTTAGCTTCATTTTCTTGGGTTCAGAAGGTCCAGCCTTGGTGAAGTAGTTTGTGACGGGTGGCTGGGAGGCAACGGCTTTCTTCTTCTTGGGTGCTGGCTCGTCTTCGTCGTCATCTTCCTCCTCCATCTCTAAACTGAAACAGCATCAGACTTGAGAATACAGTTTAGGAACGGATGTAATATACCTTTTGCGCTTTTGCACTGGCTTTGCTTTCTCCTTACCCTTGTCCGTGTTCTTGGCTACGACGACAACATCATCATCGGAGTCAGACTCGGGTATTTTTGACTTGGACAGCAGGTTTCTTCCTTGGGGCAGGTTTCTGAACCTCGATAACGTCAAAGTCATCGTCAGACTCGTCCTTTGGCTTCTTCTTGGTGGTTGCGGCGCGCTTGGGTGCTGGTGGCGGAGGGATGTCGTCATCCTCATCATCCTCACGTTTCGCTACCGGCTTTGCAACCGGCTTTTTCTTCGGTGCAGCTTTGACAGGCTTAAAGTCTTCGTCATCTGAACCCTTGTTGCGTGATCCGATAGATTTCCGCGTCTTCAAGGTGCCTTGCTTCTTCTTGCCTTTTTGGCCGCTGGCCTTCATCGCGGCTTGCTGGACTTCGCGTTGATGTTTCTACAGATCGTTGGAAGTTTCTGTCCTTGCGAAGAGCGAGAACACTGACCTCATACATAACCAAGAAGTTGTCTAGATCGTCATTCCACATTTGCTTGGGAGTGACCTCCAATAAAGCAAGAAGCTCCGCTTCCTTGTCTGCAGCTTGTTGGCGGAGTTTTTCAATCTACAAGTTAAAAGGCATCAAAATACGGACAAGATAAAAGGTGTTTTGGAGTACCTTTTCTTTCGTCAAGTTATAGATCGGCATGGTAAGCAAATAATCGAAATCAGTATCAAGTTCATCGTCGACTTCTTCGGCTGCATTGTCCTGGTTTTCGTCGTCGTCTGCAACCTTTGGACCCTTAGGCTTCTTGGGGTACGGCCGGAACTCATGATGCCTCAAATCAGCGACAATGTCTACTTTCTTGCGATTAGACACGACAAGCTTCTTGTCTATGATCATTTGCACGAAACGGGCTTGGTTTGAGAGCTTCTCGAAGGCATCTTGGAGTTCACCAGCCAAGTAGTCCTTGAATACTGTTTAGGGTGAAATCGTGTCTGTTAGTTACAAAGCATACCTTGCGCTTCTGATAGTACGCCATGCGTACAGGATAGAAATCCTCGATAATGCCCTCCGGGGAGTCATACTTCTTGATCTTGCCTTCGAAGTCGAAACATATCATGTTTGCAGTGCTGACCTTCGTCGTAAGTTGGAAGTATTCAGTGAAGCCTTGGGTTTCTGCCTTCTCCATCTCCTTAGGATTCATCTCAATCACGAAGTGCACATTCTCATTGGAGTGGTGCTCTTGGTAATTCTGCGAGCGAAGTAAGTAGAGCGCTAAGAGAGTGCAGAACGAAACCCACCTTGACTGCATCTGTCTTGTCGCCAGCCATCATTGCTTCGAGGTCTTTCTTGAAGTTCGCAGTCCATTTGTGAATAGGAAGTTCAATCACCTCGACAGTGCTGTCATCGACCTTCCTCGCGATACCAATCACTTCGTACTTATTCTTGCCAGTTGATTTCACTTCCCCGGTGAAGCGGTGCCACCACGGATGCATAGTAACCAATTCCTCGCCATTCATTAGTCGGCGAAGATTAGCCACAATATCAACCGGATTGAAGCATGGAATGTTCGTACTCCAACCTGGAAAGGTATCTGTCAGTGACAGGGTTCAAGGACGTTGAGGCTAGGCATACCGGTACCAATGCCCTCCGCTCCGTTGACTAGGATCATGGGCAAGACAGGGAGATACCATTCGGGTTCAACGGTTAGCCCATCGTCCTCCTGTGAATTCAATAGAGCATCATCGGCAGGATGGAAGATCGATCGAGTGATAGGGGCAGGCTCTGTGAAAATGTACCTAGGCGAGGCATGGTCTTTCCCGCCCTGATCTCGAGAACCGAACTGTCCGTTGGGCAGGAGTATGTTGATGTTGTTAGATCCAACAAAATTTTGCGCAAGATTGACTATAGTCGCGGCTAAACTAGCTTCGCCGTGATGGTATGCAGATTTCTCAGAGACATAACCAACAAGCTGGGCGACCTAGACTCGCACGTCAATCAAAAGTCCTGGGGAGATCTGCATTTATCACAAACCTTAATCTCCGACTTCAAATTTCGCTTGAAACACGACCATATGATCTTCCGTTGACCAGGCTTTTAACCCATCGGCAACAGATGGTATAGATCGAATATTGTCGGCCATAGAGAACAGAATAAGCTCCTTGTTGATAAACTCGGAGTAGGATATCTCGTCCAAGTTGTGGTCCAAAAACGTTCCAGGCTGAGGGCATATGAATATCGTGTCTGTTATAAGCTTCCAAACTCACCCGAAACTGACGAAGCCATTCCTTTCTCTCATCGGCTTTCTTCTTACTAAAAGCGAGGTCGATCTCTTCTCTCTCTTCCTCCTTGAGCGGCGAAAAGGGAATCACATGCTTTCCCATATCAGCGAAGTACTCAACAGCATCCGTGTCTTTGCTTGTACCCAGACCCTACAGGTAACATGAGGAGCCGAGATGAATATAGAATATGCGCAAACGTACCTTAAAATACTTCGCTTTCCATTTCGAGGCGTCTGGTGTTCTTTCTGCCCATTCTTCGTATTCAGGGATAGTAAAGAAGTCTTTACGCCTGATTGCCTTTCGTAACCTTGTTAAGTGTTAGGGAAGAGACAACAGCAAGGTACCATAAGAAACGTTACCCGAACAATAGGTGTGACAAATTCAACGAGGAATCCCGGCAACTTCAATAGGGAAGGATAGAAATGATCAAGATAATTGATGAGGAGGCCTTTGATATGAGAACCATCGTGGTCCTATTATGACGTGAACATCCCACATGCGTCAGAGGTCGACAAGACGTACCTGATCGGTCATAAGCATAAGTTGACCGTACCGTAGCGATGAAACATCCTTGTACTCTTTGTTGTGCTGCAAGCCCAAAATCTTCTTGATGTTCTGGATCTCCTCATTCTTCATAATTTGGTCGTGCTTCGCTTCGCGAACATTCAAAACTTTACCACGAAGAGGGAATATACCAAAGTTGTTTCGTCCAACGACACTGAGACCAGCCTGAGCCATAGTTTTGGCAGAATCTCCTTCTGTCAAGATAAGAGTGCAATTCTTGGCATTTTTGGTGCCGGCCATGTTCGCGTCAGACAGTTTAGGCAGACCTGTAATCCTAAAGAAGTGCGTCATATAACATTCACTCCTCAGAGATTTCGTCGAGCGTACCTGCTTCGTTTCGTGCCGTCGGTTTTCTTGATCTGTTGATCGGCCTTGAATTGGGCCCAGTTCAGGATATGCTCGATGATGGGAGACTTTTGGACTATTCAAATGTTAAATGGCTTCGCCGTAAGGAGCAATAAATCCTGACCTTTCTTCAGGAAATCTTCCGAAAGAACAGGCTTCGTCCCGAACTTCGACGCAGGCAGAGTCAAAGTCTCCTTGGTTTGACTGTCAAATGTAGGATTCTCGATGAGCGCGTTGATGAAGATCCACATATGGTTCTTGATCTGCTGGCTCTTTACGGATGCAGCCTTGTTTTTCTTCGAGACTGCCGCCAGCAAGTTCTTGGAGATTTGATCCGAGATGAGAGTGACATGGGTACCACCTTTGACGGTAGCGATGGAGTTGGCAAAGGCGACGTGTTGGAACGATCCCTCAGAGATGGCGAAAGCAACTTCCCAGCGCGAGGTTAATTTGTTCGTATATCACCGTTGGTTTCGACTGAGCGGCGCCACCTGATTTGTCTTCTGCCTCCGCTTGAGCCGAATTGAGATACATTTCAACGTATTGCTTGAAGTTTTTGACTTTGACCCTTTCGTCGTTAAGAAAAACCTTCACATCCCTCACCGTCCCGGCCATATCATAAACGCGTTTGCGTAGAAGAGCTGCCGTATCTTCATCGATAGAATCCATTCCAAAGCGCGCAAGATCGGGCCTGAAGGAGACTTTAGTCCATTCCTCTCCCTTGGAATTCTTCGTGATCTTGGGCTTTCCACAGATGCTCATATTCTTCGTCCAAGTTTGTTTGTACTTCTGTAGCGAGTTTTTGTCGGCAGTCTCAACAGTGAATTCGTGGGAATAGATGTTGGCCAGTTTCGCTCCATAGCCGTTACGTCCGCCGGTCAATTTCTTCTCGTCGTCATCGTAATTGGAAGGAAGAAAGGAGGTGACCGAAGATGAGCTCCGGAATATACATCTTCTCTTGAGAGTGCATTTCTATGGGTATACCCCTCCCGTTGTTATAGACGGAAATGGTTCCTTCCTCTACGTCAATGTTGACCTTGATGGTGTCCATGCTTTGGTCGTTGATCTGCAAGTGTTGGACGTGTCAGATTTTGGTTAAGATAGGCATATAAGCCCTTTACCTTGTTGTCGGCAGCATTTACGAGAATCTCATCCACAATCTTATAAAATCCGGGGACAAATTTGACTTCGCGATTCACCATGCGTTTAGTGGCTACATCGTATGTCCACATGGCTTGAGTAATAGTCTCAACGCTTCCGATATACGAGTCAGGACGTTTAAGAATGTGCTCCAGTTGCGTAAGCTATCGAGGAGATGCCATCAATATGTTGCTCTCTAACCAGTAGCCACGACGCACCTTTTGATAAGTCTCTGAAGCAGACTTCTTCTTCCCTGGAGCAGCTTGCTGTATCGTCCCAGCAGCAGATGGTTCTGCATCATCGTCTCTGTCGGAATCAACTTCCATAGCAGTGCCCTCCGTATTGTCGTCGTGGTCAACCAACACCTTCTTCTTTGTCGTTTTCGGCTTCGCGGTGGCACTCTTTGAGGGGGCGGCCTTCGATTTCACGGCAGGAGTGGCCTTGGCCTTGGTTACCTTAGGTTTGGCGGGAGCTTTCGCCTTCGAGCTGCGCGTTAGCCACGATGACGAGGGCACTGAGCAGAAAGACGGACCTTCTTAATGGCAGGCACAAAGCCTTCGGATTCTGAGCTCGAGACATCGATGGTATCACCGTATTCGCCCTCGGATGAGCTCATGGTGGATTGGTGGCGAGAGTGGATGGTGGCGGTAGTCAAGTCCTGATTCAACAGTGCCAATCGCGACGCGTTACAAAACAGCGCCACGTGACTGCCCGGACGCGTGCGACAAAAGGCTTTCAGCAAAAAGGACTTTGGCCTGCACAGTACATTGAAACTATGCAAGAACATACACAGACAATAGGTCTTTTGAGGAGAACGGCTGACAATGACTGTTGTCTGGACAGTAAGTAATTGCAGCTTATTGAAGCTCGCAAAAAAATTCGACGGATTATATAAGCCACACGTTCCGGGACGGCGGACACGGTAACGCGATCACGCTCGCCGCCCCTAAAATGGCAGAGCCAGCCTAGCAATCTCTGTGGGCATAAACGCGGGACTAGGCCCGGGCTCGCGGAATCCGATAGCTCATGGATGTGATGGTGTTTTCCCTTTGAACACATGCACTCTGACAGTAATGACAGCCTCGCGTTCCTCTAAGCGCCTCGTGATTAACAATGACAATGCAGTGTACAACATGAACAGTGTACGAAGACGTTCGCCGCTACGGTTTCATCTTAATATTACTTACAATCAATTGCTATAAAACCCACACTCGTTAGTAAACACGCAGCATTGAGCAACCGAACGCAGACCTTGTAGCTTTGTACGTCGCCCTTGAACTTTGTCACGGTTCCGTCGCCGCATACCCAAAGCTGGAGGTTTTTCAATCTGGGCTTATTCAACAGGCCAAACATTGACACACCTCCTTCGCCACTGTCGTGATGAATCGTTCGTCGTGGGAGATGACGATAACGCCTCCGTTCCACGAGTCCAGGGCGGTCATAAGAGCGTCAAGACCCTGCATAATATCTCAGATCAGCCGAGGTCCAAACAAAGCTGCCGGTGCGAACCTCAATATCCAAGTGGTTAGTAGGCTATAATAAACGAGTCATAAGCATGGGAATTTTTGGAATGGATAATCCTACTTCATCCAGTAATAACACGTGAGGTCGCTGAAGGGACAGCACTGCAAAAGCCACGCGCGATTTTTGGCCTCCACTGAGTGTTCCGATGAGCTGCAACCTAGATAGATAGATCTCAATACCAGAAGGAGAAGACATGAGGCGTATCCTTACCCTGTCATCCCACTTATCTGGAAGTTGCCTAGATGCTGTCGATACTCTTGCTCCGTTTTACCCGGGAATTTCGATGCTAGGAACTGCACAGGCGACATCGTCGGATCGAGAGAATCAACGTGGTGTTGTGCAAAATAACCGCTGAGGAAGGTTCATTATATCAAAGCTTAGACGCTGAGAAAGGAAGACAAACATTCGTAACCTCCCGTTTTGTGTGACATGGCCAGAGAAGGGCCGTAATTCACCTGTCAAGACCTTGATGCTGTTCGGGAGTCAGCTACGCTGTCGCAAAACCGATGGGAAACCCACAGCGTTGACTTTCCACTACCATTCGCTCCAACAATGGCAATCCGGGAGTCCAGCCCAACATCGATATTGACGCCCTTGAGGATGATCTTTTCAGGAGAGTAGCCAAATGTAACTTCGTCCATTTGAAGTATAGGTGGGGAGATCTTATCGGTTTCTGGGAACCTGAGAGAGGTATTAAGATCAGTAATGACGCCGTGTTCCAAAAGCCTTACTTGAAAGTCTCCGTCTCATCCGCCTCGGGAGGTTCGAGCTCGGGCAGCTTTAAAATAGATAGAATATCAACCACAAATAATCCTTCTTGCAGGTTAACGAACCTTTTCCAAAATCTTGATCCTGGATTGCGCCTGTGCAGCTAATGTGGATTCATTACTACATCGTCTAGTCCAATAAGTGGGTCAAACTTACCACGATTGGCGTTATATCTCCATCTATCAATGAAGGCCTGAAGATGTTTCCGATACTCCATCTGGGCGTCGTACTCCTTACGAAGGTTTTGATCACGTTCCGATTTTGTAGAATAGAATTGCGTGAAGTTCCTGAATGTATCGTGTGCATGAAAGATAGAAATGCATCCAAGAGCAGATGACTTACCCCTTGTAGTAATCCAAGCGACCTGAATGTTGATGAACAATGTCTGTGGCGATTGCATCCCTTAGATCCCGTCAGCAAAAATGCGGAACTCCCGAAGGGACTACTCACAAGAATGCGCGATCATGAGAGCTGGTCAATATTAGTCAATGTATCAATTATACATGGATATGTGATAGATCACTTACACGACCAGCAGTGTTCCTTGCCATGTCTGCAAGTAATCTTCAAGCCAGGCGAGGGCATTCAAATCAACTACAATGTCGTCAGTGATCCCCATGTAGAGTCACAACAAATCCACTTGCTGTGATTTGAAGGTTCATCCAGCAGCAATAAAGCGGGCTAAACGAACAGAGTTGGTGAGAAAGTACAGGGGCGGGATCAAGATATAACCACCTTGACGAAAAGTGCGCGCGCTAGCGCCAGTCGCATACTGTGGCAAATTAGATTGCTGTGTGAAGGCTATTTCGTGGTAGGTAAGCTCACCGCCAACCACCACTGAATGATTTCGTTGGTCTTTGCTGATCCGCTTCGTCAAATCCAAGACCTACAAGTAAGTGGCAATGAGCTGAAAGCCTGTGCATCATATCAGAGTATCCACTTGCCAGCCAACAAGGAGGCTGCTCTGGCAGGACCACTCTCTGCATCCATGTCAGATAATCTGGTATGTACATCGGCCAGTCGCGACGATGTCTCTTCTCTGGCATCTTCGAACCGTTTGTCATCGCCTTCCGCTTCGAGTTCCGTTAACTTGGCGTTCAATGCAGCCTCTTCCTTTAATAGATGATCTCGCCAAACGTCTGCCTTCAAAACAGAATCAATAGCGGCAGTATCGTCTCCAATGATCTAGAAAACTCCAGTATTAAGGACGAGACCAGCCATACAATAATCATCGCAACTCACTTCTTGCTCCACAAACAGAATACTGATATGAGCCGGAATGGGAACCTCTCGCATCGCAATGTGTCGTAGCAATGTTGATTTACCCACACCTAGCGGACGGTGGTCATGTTTGAGGTGTGGACTGTGATGGAAGATGTCGCTTACCGTTCCGTCCAATGAGACCATACCGACGTCCGTGAGCCAAAGTCAAAGTTGCGCCAGTGCTGCAGAGCGTTTTAGTTTCCTCACAGATGGAAGGGCATCCTCAAGCATACAGAATCCGATTTGAACCAAAATTGACATCGATTGACGGGAGATGGATATCGCGACTCTTGTTCTTTGCGTTGACGGCTTCCAAGGGATTGATCTGTGTCCCATTCAGCTGAATGGATGCTGTGAGCATGCGATGAGAAGCAAACCTTCATATACATCTCCTCGTACGTTTGCTAAACAGTAACGCACAGCTGTTATTGCAAGTGCAATTTGAGCGGGAAGGTAACACACCTGCTTCCGATGGGCATCCAACAGCTTAGATCCCTCATATAGATCCCTTCTCGCCCGTTTCTCAATCTTCGCCTGGGACATATAGAGTCAGTATACGGAAAAAACACTTGTTGGCCGGTGGAGACCTTGAGCTTAGCCTCCTGCTTTTCAAGCTTCTTGACATCGACTCGAGATGCCCTGATACATTTACACTGAGCCCATAATACAGGACAAAAAGCGACGACAACGCACTTTCCCTTGTTGATAGACTCCAAATCAACACCCTCGGAAAATGCTATGGTATTGGACATTTGGGCTTTGCTCATATCCATCACTTTGTCCAATTTCTGTAGCTTAGGCCCAGACCTATTCTTGAGTCGCGCATTGAGTTGGTCCTCTAAGAGATCACCCAGCCGGTCCATGAGCTTCTCCAGCTTGTCCTTTTCGCCGCCAGAAAGAGATTCAACAATGGTACGCGCAATCTGAAGAACATCTTCCTCTTCTCCAGCATCATCGACGAGATATCCGGACAGATACTGAACAATGACCTCTTCTGTGTCGGGAAAAACGTCGCGAATCTCTTCCGCAATGTCTTCAGACGACATCGATAGTTTTTCTATGCGTGACGGATCCGTTCTGGATCCGGAGAATCAAAATGCGCAGAACAGGCAATTGCTTGATCAAATCTATTCTTAGTCATACTCTGATCAGTAGCAACCGCCGGCGTCCCTGTTCAGCGTCTCAGTCTCTAGCCAGAATTATTCAAAATCAGTATCAATCACAGCTGCATATGCTCACTGTACAGCATTATATTTGATGTGAATCATTCGTGGAGATATATATTTTACGCTTGTCCTCAAGGCGTTTCATGAGAAAGCTCTCTTTCTTGTCGCTTTCATGTTCGCCTGGTGCTTCATTTTCTTCTGCACATCCACTCATTTTGTGCGGCTGGCTTCTTCCATGCGTCTTCTTCTGTGTCTACTTTCATTCACCCTTTTTTTCTCTTCCGCTTTGGCAGCTCTGGTCAATGTGACTGTCGACGACCAGAAAGGGGACCCAAAAACTGGAGCTACAGTATCTTATACTCCCGCAGATGCTTGGGCTATCAGCAGCCCTTGCGATGATTGTTTCGCCCAAGTTGACCCGTCCAAAGCATGGTATACGACCTGGCATGTGGGTAAATTTGTATGTGTGCATCTTCTGCTTCCAGTGCTACAGACCGTGATCTCGAATATTAAGATGCCACAGACTAACGAAAGCGCAGTGGTGCTTCAAGCATCGTATACGTTCTCTGGTGCGTAAAAATAATAGCAGTCTTCCGATCGGGGCATAAGTTAAGGATTTTTAGGTACCGCTGTCTACGTCAACTGTATTCTTGCACAGAGTGCCAAACACCCGACGTACGTTGCCCACTATCTAGCGAGTCATGTAAAATGAACAGTACCCCCTAGAGGAAGAAGTGATATGACCTTCTTCATAGATGGTGTTCAGGCCGGCACCTACAGTTCAGAACCGGATCCGGAGTCCAGTCCAGACTACGTTTACAACGTGACTGTGTTTTCCCATGAGAATCTGTCTTCCGGTAGACATATTATTCAAATCCAAGGTGGTCATATCGGAGGTAGTGCATCTTTGATCCTCTTGGACTCTATCATCTATTCGTAAGTCAGACTTGATACTTTCCCATGATACCATGTTTCAAGTTGACTATTGTTGACTGTTAGCCATGATGATGACGATGGATCGAGCACACCATCTGCCCCTGTTGCAGTGCCTAGTCTGGCACCAAATTCATCGGCAGCCCTCGAAACTACCAGCCTGTCCGCGACCCGCAGCAAGATCATCGGGGGTGTCCTAGGGACACTAGGTAGTGCGCTAGTTATAGGACTTGTGTGTTATGCCTATCTGAGATGGGGGCGGAAAAGCTCCCATATTCTGCCGGTCATAAAACACGGACCTGGCTCTGATCAACCTGGCATTGCACGACTGGGGCACCATCGTCGCTCGTACAGTTTCAACCCCAATCTCCTGGTTCGAAAGATCATCAACAAGCCAGTTAACGTCACGACGATGCGGGACACCCGTCATCGCCCTCCACCCCTCCAAGCTGAACTCCTCAACACGCAGGATCAAGGTTCACCGTTTCCTTCGGGCATCTCTTCCGAAGATTATAGTCGGTTGCTCTCTGTCCAACAGTGGCGCAGACAAACGCATGAAGAAACGGCATCCGTTGTCTCGCCGGGACTCCCTGATATGTCAGAGGAACTTTCTAGTTATTATGAAGATGCGACCGATTCCTACCGCACCAGGGCTCCACCGCGACCGCGGCGGCCGCCACGACGCTTCACTGTTATGAATGGATGACCGTAATCATTGGCGCTCTGGTAGGTCTAATATTTTGTCATGCTGGCATTAAGGTCTCTCACTGCAGGAACAAGTGGATCATCTTTGTAAGGCATATGCCTTCAGTCAAATTTAATCGCATTGCATCGCAATACATCGCGTAATGTGGCGATTCATTTTCGATGGAGCATCCATGTACGGGGGCCTGAGGATTAGACTTGTTTTTTACTCATGTTATCTCCTGATTGTCCATAGTAGAACCGCTGACGACCGATACCCAAAAACCATGAAGCTCTACATGGAATTTAATATCTTGAAATATTATTTTTTTCAGGGTTGCACGTACCTGACCAAAAATAAGAACATAGTAAATGTGATATTGCCATGGGTGGTGGCGTTCCAAGCAGCAGGATAATACCTCAGTTCTTCGCCAATGCCAAGGAGTGAAGTGAATATACTTCAAAAGCGTGAGTACGAATTCCCAGAGATCGGGGCCAACCCCTTACTGGGATAACTGGAAGATGGTTCGAAAGTAAGAATACATGTGCTTGTGGATGTATTTGAAATCCCACTCACGTCTGCGACGGCTAAACAGAACAAAAGCGATCCGACAAGTCGTTCCTGAAGCTGTGGATCTTTTGGAACGGCGTTCTTGATAGTGCGAAACACCACAGTGGATATCATGCCCAGAAGCAAATAGCCTAGAGTATGGTCAGCCCTCCTACTAGATATCCCGTATGAACTGACAATTTCCAAGCTGCCACACTGCAAGTTTTGAACGAGCATTCAGAGTTTCTAGAGGTTCAGGCGAAGATGTCGGAATCAACTCGTGGTAGAACCAAGCTGCTCCCGGGAAGGTTAGAATCATGACTGCAGGAATCATTGTCGACACTGCAGGACAGTCAGTCAGCCAGCCAGTAAGCAAATGCTCCAGCAAACGTTGAGACTTACTAGGCTCCAAATAGAGAAACAAAAATAGGTAAAAACCCGTCAAAGCAGGAAAGTCAGTCATGGTCGAACGACAAGTTGAAAGTTCCCAAGGTGGCTATGCTCAACATAACATTTGGAAGGGTTCGGACCGATGTTCCGACCCAGTGAAAGCCACAACCACTACTTCCTCCCGATACCAGCCCGATGGACCATGGAAATAGACCAAGTCTCCACCTCAAAGTTCAAAGTTCTGGCACGACTAGTCCTGGATCCTCTGTAGTTCGACTTACCAGTGACGGCCTCGCAAGAGAGATATCAAACCAACACGCCAGCGTTGGGAAGTACCCTAGCGGCTTCGGCACAGGACGCGACGTCGATTGTTGTAATCTCGGGCGGTACTGGCGGCAATTCGATATGCTCTGCCTTTGGAAATGCGTGCTATGTTCTTCCTGTTTCTGACGACGGCGGTTCGTCTAGCGAGATAATCCGCGTCCTTGGGGGACCCTCGATAGGTATGGCTGGCATCGAACAACTTTCTTGAAGTGCTCAATATCCTGGAGGTGATATAAGGTCTCGATTAATTCGCCTTATTCCTTCCGCTCCCACCTCATCTCCATCGGAGGCCATTCGCAACCTTCTCGCTTACCGTTTACCTGCGCATTATACGGAGCGGCAAGCTCGCGAAGAGTGGAGAGAGATTGTTGAAGGCCAAAGCCCATTATGGCGAGGCATTCCTAATGATAGAAAGGAAACTATACGTGGTATTGTACCTTCCATTCTATGCGTATAGACGCCACGTAACTAACATTGATTGTAGGCTTTCTTGTTTATTTCGAAAGCGAACTTCTCAAACGAGCGCACAAGAATTTCAACTTTGTCAACGGGAGGCAAGTTAAATGCTATCTCCTTGGACGTACCGAGCATGACATAGCCATATAGCATCGGTAATTACTTTCTGGCTGCCGCACAAGGATTTTTCAGATCGCTTCCCTCTGCAATATTCCTGTTTTCCTCCATCACAAACAGTCAAGCCAATATATTACCGGTAATTGTGACAAACCATACGGTTACTATCGCCGCAGAGTTAGTCAGTGCCCTAGCCGTCTGCGTTAACACGCATCTAACATGTCACCGCGGACAGGACAATGGAGAAAGGCTTGTCGGGCAATGTGAGATATCGCATCCAGTGGCCCCTGTAGCTCCGTCAATCAATTTTAGTGAAGCCGATCTGTGGTCACCAGAGGATGGTCTTGAAGCCCAACGTCAGAATGTCAGTGTTTGAGCCACAAAGAAAAGATTCTTACGAACCTTTGCCTTCAAGGATATCGAGTCAGTTTTATATTTGGTGAACAATTCCATTTCACGTTCTAACGTCGCGATGTCGGTCCGCAGAGCTATTTTACATCAATGCATACGGTATGGAAATTCATCCTTCACCGAATCCAGATTATATATCAAGTCTATCTACGCACGATCTTCTGGTCTTCTCATGCGGTTCTCTGTGGACGAGGTGCGACAAATAGACAGATATTTTTACTCGCTGACCTATAATTACTTCAGCATCATCCCATGCCTATCTCTACGCGGAGTTGCCGCTGCTATTGCGCGGTCACGTACATTGCGGGCCAAGGTCCTCCTACGTGAGTCCACTCATAACTATGGCAACTCCATCTCTGAGTTTCCCGACTAGTAAACACAAGAAACGATAGAGAAACGGATGGGTATACTGCGGAAGATTACATCCTGTAAGTGTTCATCTTCTCCACTGATTGTTCCTTCTTAACTATTTGATAACGGTTTGTTCAGCGCTATAACGCGGACTCTGAACGCGCAATACCAAAACCGGTCTTATGGTCTGGGCAGTGCTAACACGACCTATCCGGTTTCCGCTTTCATCACCGATCTTGTTTACCTCGAAGGAACAACTATTCACGTTAACGTTGATCGAATAACGGTGTGTTCTCTCTCTGATTTGGAAGACAGCGAGCTCATTTTGGCGCATGTGTGCGATCGCAGGCATTGGGCGTCAGGTGCACCCGAGTTCATTCAGAAACTGGGGTTATAGGTCCGAAGTACGAAGCAGCTTGCGTCAGGAAGGCAATCGAGGACATTCTTGCGTGGTCCGAGTGACCGTTAGATCGCGTCTGGCGCTTCTCTGACAGTTCATCAATTTATTTCTATTTTTATTTCTATCAGACGGTAGGGGAAAATGCCTCATCGATTCGACCATAGACCCGGAGACCGGATTGTTACCTTTGTATGGAAAGTACGCGGTTAATGTTTATTCGATCTGTGGTTCTTTCGTCATCAAGGAACGAGTGTCTGGGGACATTTCATCTCGACTTCCTATCGGGTATAAAGCATCGAAGACGATCTTCTGAGACGGATTCAGGCCTTGGGCAGACCCAATCAATACATCATTTAACCCGCAGGTGGTCAGTGATAATCTAACGGGAACGCTGAAATGAAGCACCAAACACTCTCAGGCTTCCTGTCCTCTAATTGTCATGCGGCAGCTTTGTTATCATCGAATAGGCACGCTCACATTTGCTGCGCACTTCATCGAATGCATGGATCGAAGAGATTAACCACAAACTGTACTCGGGACTGTGCAAGTCCACTTACTCTACGCCGTGAGTACTTAGTCCTTGCGTACTTCTTTTCCGCATTTAATCGTCGTTAAAACCCCCAGCGCCCTGAAACCGGGCTTGCAAGTTTGGTGGTCAGCTATCACAGAAGTCGCCTTGAAATCTGTGGGAAAGCATCGGCCGTGACTTGATCCTGCTTTCGCATCCCTTTGTATCGACCAGGATAACTGGTACATGCATGGAGTTCCTCGTTGACTATTTTCCTGTTGGTCTGCAGCCCCCTCCAACCCTTCACCTCATCCAGGATCGCCCGTCTTTTTTTAAACCTTCTACGGCTGTTATGGACGTGAGAAACTCCCGCCGTTCCCTTCCAACTTGGGGTCAACACTCACGAATTACTGTAATTGAATGTGCTTCTCACACAACTATCGGACTTGGATGCTCCTCAAGCTTGTTTACTTTGATTACCATAATCGCGTCTCTGAGATTTACAATGACTCTACACCCCCAGCCTCGTCGACAGCATATCATTGACCATCCACTAAATGATTCTGCCTATTCAGTATAATCCGACGTCTTTCGAGACTTGCGGCTACAATAGAAACATTTGCAAGTTGGCCAGAATCCCTCCGTTCCATCTTGAAAACTCGTGACTCATTGGGTCTTCATGTTCAAGAAAAAGAAAGTTGATGTTCCGTTAGTTGTTTTAAGCTTCTCTATTATTGCTTGCTCTCAGTATCGTCGGACATACTAGACCTTCTGTTCATGCTGCTTAGCGACTTCTATAGAGCATGGCTTCAGGAAGACCGTCTACGACCCCAGCCACTGGCAAGTCGGCCGAAATGGACCGTCAAGGATGGCAAGTACTTCCTATAGTAATCACCAGATGGCCAATTCAATTCTGAATTAGGTACTTCTACGGATTGCTACAATATCTCGGTGAGAAATGACGACTCTAGAATTCTGAGCTCCACACCTTGTGCCTTTCGTGTTCGCCGTCCTTACCAGGTACCACAACTGGCTAATCATCGTATCCGATTATCTGCCACGTACACTTCCTACCGTGCTGTCATCTATTTCCTCCGACAGACGCTCCTTCATCAGTCGTGTAAAATTATTATTTATTGCGGAACTTGTGAGGGGTTCGTCTAGGCTCTTCTTCACTCCCTGCAGGAGAAGCGTAATGGGGTGAAGATCAGTCTAGTATTCGTGCGGTCTCTCACCGAAGCCGCAGGAATGAGAGTATGCATGTGATAGGCCTACCGGTGCGAGAATGAATTCAGAATGATGGGAAGGATAAAGGGCGCAGGTGACACCCAAATGACAGGTAAAGTTTATGTACACATCTACATACTCCCTTATTTATTTTAGGACTGAACTTTTAACTCCCATGAACTGCCTATCCTGACTACGACTCTTTGAAAACCTAGACGGTCGGTAAAGTATATTTTCTCCTTCACACTGAGGCCAAAGCTGGTCGTCAGCCTTATCGTAACCCCCCACTAAACACAGCGATGCCTAATTCTATGGGAAAACACAGCGGGATCCCGCTAGGTGCACAATGGAGTGACGCCGACCCCAAAAACAATCCAGAATATGTGATTTTCCCCGCAGGTGCTGATACCGGTCCTCGATCGCATATTGCCAAGACTGATCGAGCCCCTAGACGATGACTTTCGTACTCAGGACTTATCTACGCCAATGGTCAAGGATACCCTCGACTCTTTCCCTTGCGACGTAGCCTTTCACGTACCTGCCCACTCTTCCCTTTCAAAACCGGCTATCGTTATCGAAAATGCAGACGCCAGTCCGAATAGATATCGACCAAGTTCCAGAGTCGTTGATGAGCAGCACCACGACAGACTCGTCTACCGCAGATGATTCCCATGCTGAAAGTCCGTATGTACGGTCTACACCTATCACCATAAAAAACCGCAGCGTCCGATTTCGCTCCAGAGTTCGCATCACTTCTGGGCTCCCCCGGCGGCACGCAGCGGACAGAGCAACCCCAGACTCGTCCCTGTCCAGCTCTCCTTCGTCCTCCATATCTGCGCCATTACGTTGCCGAGAGAACGATGTGAACACAGATAGCTCGCCTTGGGGCCCACTAGGGCTGCGGGTTAAGCATATGGGCCAGAGACCAAGACGACAGGCGGTTGACAAAGGGCTCGGTTCCACCGAGCGGTCACCCCTCATGCCCCCTTCGAGGCGATTTTACTCCATAGAAGAGGATGAGCACTATAATTATTTTGCATATCTGGATGACGAGACTCGTCTCAACCGCGAGATTGACCTTGCTTTCGGGACATGGCCTGGTCGACTGCTAAATCGACATGTAAGTTGCTCGTATCATTTCCTCTAGCTTCCTGACTGACCGTACATTCAAAAGTGGTGGTGGTGGCACCTAGAACCTATCTTATGTTGCGTCTGCATCGATTTGGAGGAAGAGGAGCAGTGGTGATTTTCTCTTTGCATCATGTTTTATATGGGCCGAGCAGGCAGTCAAGTATGTGTATCCACTAGTAGACAAAATTTCGTTGTACCTCTCTTACTTGGTAACTTATCTTTTGGGCAATTCGTATAGGTTTTATTTGGCTGGACAGGTGTCTAGGTACGATTACACTCTTCAAGCTTTCTTCGGCAAAACCATCGTGGACGGTAGAGTTGTCACTGGTGGCAAAAGGCTCGCTGCCGTTTTCCTAGCGTTCTGGATGAGCAGTTGATCCATGATGACGATGGATGCCATAGCCTCAACAATGGGAACTGCTCGCGGGACCACACAAGGGTCATGTCTGCCTCTCGCAGCAAGAGATCCCGGGGTACCATCATATTGTGCGGTATCTTGAGCTTGTGAAATGGTCGCTGGCGACTTGAATCCAATCCTAGAAGCCGATTATCAGTATACAAAAGAAGTGAAAGTAGCCAGAACTAACCGGAAGTAAATGTCCTCCCCATTAGTGATACCTCCTTGCACACCGCCACTCCAGTTAGACTTTGTTCCGAGTCGCCCGTCATCACGCTTCACGAAAGGATCGTTATGCTTGCTTCCAGGTACCTCTGTCCCCTTAAAACCGGACCCGATTTCGAAAGCCTTAGTGGCCGGAATGGAGAGCATAGCATGTCCCAATGTAGCTTCGAACTTGTCGAAAACGGGTTCACCGAGACCCGAGGGAACGTTACGGATGACGCAGGTGATGGTTCCACCTATAGAGTCCATCGCTTCTTTTGCCCGTACAATGCGCTGAAACGAAGCAATTTAGATTAAATTCGGAATAGCTGTTTTCAATGGAGGATACCTGGGTCATACGTTCTGCTGTCTCGGGATGAGGACATCGTATAGGATGGCTATCTACTTGTTCTCGTGTTACAGTTGCCAACAACTGCCTGAAGTCCTCAGATATTGCGTCTTGAGCGTCGTCGTCGTCGTCCACATCACTGGGAGACGGGGATACCACGGTTGATGGCAAGTGAACCTTTCCCACTGATGAAACAAATGCGACAACCTCGATGCCGTATGCAAGTTTGAGATACTTCTCGGCGATGGCGCCTGCGGCGACCCTGCCTGTACGCGAATCAGATCGCCATGCGGACCCAGAGGAGAGATGCGTAACAAACCGATAGTTTCGCGTGCACTACTCCGTCCACCGCCACTGCTGGCCTTGATGCCATATTTTTCCAAGTAGGTGTAGTCGGCGTGACTCGGTCGAGGGGTAAAGGTCCGTCTCGGAATAATCATGAGGTCTTTGATCCTCGTTCTTGACTAGCAAAGATATGGGTGTTCCAAGGGTTACGCCGTATTCGATTCCGGATTGGAGGTGCACCAAATCTTTTTCGTTTCTCTATGAGGAAATGCAGCATGATGATCAGTAAATGCAGTGCGCTCCAACTGGGACTTACGTACGGGAGTAGTAAGGTTGCTTTGACCGGGGCGTCTTCTATTGAGCTGAACTTGGATGTCGCTGGGTTCCAATTTAAGGCCCTAATGGTGTATTGTATTAGATGCCGTTGTTGAGGTGCTTCGTAGTAGCTCACCGGTGGGCATCCGTCGACAATTGCTCCTACGGAGGCACAGTGACTTTCACCATACGTAGTGACGCGAAAGAGGTGGCCAAAGGTCGACATTGCTGAAAGCTAGGTTCGCGTTCTGCTAGTGCTTTTATACTCTAGCTTGACAGTGATGTGACAGTAACAGCGAGACTGGGGTTAGATGCTGTATACAAATTTCACGTAAACCAGCGGAGAGACAAGAATGAGGGGAAAATACTGAACGAGTCAAGGTTTTTAAAGGCGGAATATAGTGGGATGATGCGTATTAGGTCAGCTACGTGTTTTGCGAATTTCTTGGCGGTTTTTCGTCGGATCAGCGCTGAAAAACATTCTTCCGAGCTCTTTTTTGGTAAGAATCTGGCCTTAATTAGCCACCACCATGTCCGCGACCAGCCAGCCTTCAGTCGTTCGTCGCCCGCAGGCGCGGAAAAAGGTCAACGATGATGCCTCATATTTTGGACCTCCAGGTGCATCGTCGTTAAAGAGACAAGCAGTAGAACGCGTCGATGGTGAACCCAGAATGAAGAGAAAACGGGTCGAGCCACTTGCCAGAGATCCACTGGACACGGAGAACAGAATATCTTTCGTACGAATATATATCAAATTCTGGTATACGTACCGCTGATTTCTCTTCAGGTCGAGTTCGACAAGATGCCGATGGCAGTGATATACAAATACCTCACTCATTTCGACATAATACCGCCGATATATCCATCGCCTCTGAGGGCAGACGACCCTTCACCACCTTTTGCGCTGACTCTTCCACCTCATCAACCTTCGCGGCCGTCAAGCCCGCCACCGGCTGCAACCCCTGCAAACAGACCGCGCAGGGACCCCAAAGAGCTGCCTAATAGGCGTCGCAGTTCTCGATTGTTGGAAGAGGACGACATACCAAGGCGTGTCCCGATCCTGGCTGACGTTGACGAGTTGCACTCCGTGTTGGCTGGTATTGCGGAGAAGCATTTTAGGGAGACTTTGTCTATAACGGGGAGGGAGGAGGTCGACACCTTGGCGTCGTTTATGTGCGCTGTGGAGAAAGGAAAGGGCGGGAAGGCGACCCGATGGTGAGTATCGACGTTTTTGAAACTAATCTGAAGCTGACATTGTAAGATTGAATTTATCACTGGATCCTGCTTTCCCCTTTGCGCGCTGTTTTATAGGATTGTATAGTAGTATTCTTGAAAGCCGATCTCGCCGGTCCCAACGACAGGTATTAACATGGAACAACTTTCCCAAGATGCTCCAGCGCTCATCGCGTTCCTTACACTGACAGTTTGTCCCACGCGGTGTCATGAACCATGTTGATGGCATCGAGGCTGCAGTGCTGGGTAAGAACTCGGCCTATTCGCGTCAGCTAACTGTAAGAATGTCTATTGGCTCTTCTACAATGATTTATTACACTCTTGGGGAGACGGTGAGTTGGATTTACAATACATGGAAACCTCTACTTATGTTGTTTTGATAGATCGCCACAAGACTTGAGATATTTACAGCTCGCATATCTAATGAAACGTCTACCATGATAAGCATCACGCTTCGTTAATCAATCCAAGTCCCGCTAGTAATGGTACCTGGTCAAGCCTGCCCTCAGTTGCCATAGTTGATGTGCCTCCTGGCGTGCGCTATTTTCGCCTGCTGTTGCATTATCCGCGGCGGACCTCACCTTTTCACATACTAAGTGTACAAGTTCCATGATTGGGATCCAGAGGTAAAGGAACCCCGAGTTGTCCGACTGAGTGCAATGCCCACCGTGTGAGTGGAATCCATAGAGCAACGAGATCAGTCTTACTAATTGATTGTTCGACAGTGTCCAATGAGAATCTGAGTTTTCGTTGCAGTTACCGGCACGAACTTATTGGCGTCACCATGTCATTTTCCATTGGATGTGAGTCCAACGCGGTTGATGTGATGGTAGAAGAGAAGGGGGGTGATGAACATTACTCTCAAGGCCCCTTCGAGCACTCACTCGTGCCACTTCGAACTGTCTTTGTCGTCACATTATGGTAACGAAAGGGTGTTGCTGGTGAGGCTCAAATGATCGTGTCAGGCACCAATGGGAACAGGCAGCATCTCGGAACGCTTAAACGCATTGTTGGATCCGGACAAAGGCCAGCGGCTGTTTTATTTGTTGCTCACCGAACAGGAGCGATTTTCCCATTGAAAAGAGGACAAAGCTGAAGATAAAGAGTTATAATTAGTCGCTTCCATTGAATTCTCATTGGCGGAAGGGGCTGATGAATAGGAGCATGGCATGCTAATTATAACCACTTGCTAAAAATATACTTTGAGGTACATTTGCTGCGTATTAACAGGTCGTCGTTCGTGTTTTCGCTGCGCCTCTGGCGACCCGAAAATAGTCAGAAATGTGCTGAATACCTTTACTGAATGATGAGGTCTTTTTCCTGGGACGGGAAGGATGAAAAGAGGAGTGGGAATTGAGCGTTACCGTGACAACATGGCCGCTGTTACCGAATCACGACCCGGCGACCCGGATATAAAAGGCTCCTGTAGTTTCCCCGTTTTCCCAGTTCACCACTCTCCCTTTCCGCCCATCTTCGTCTTTTACTTCGCAGCCGTGCTGCTTGGCTTTCCCTTTCTTGTAAGTCGTCCTGGTCACTCATACTAGTGCTTGGTGCTTATTGTTGTCTCCAGTTATACTTTCAAGTCAGCTTTCCTTCACATTCTTTCTTCAACAACTTCCGCGAAGTTACGTTCCTTGCGCCATCATGAAGTTCTCGACCTCTCTTTCGACGCTTTTGATGCTTGTGCCTCTCGTTTCCCAAGTTTCTGCCTTGACTGTGCGGCCCGTTGACCTGGTTAGCCGTCAGGGAGGTGGTAAGGGAGGAGGAAACAACGGCAATAACAATGCGGGTGGGGTGAGTGGCAATACTCCAACAATTTGTGTTTCAGTCATTGACTCTTTCGTAGAACAACAACAATGCTGGTAACAATGGCGCCGCTAACAATGGTGCCGCTAACAATGGCACCGCCAACAACGGCTCGAACAATGCCGCCAACAACACTGGGAACAACAGCAACGATGCCCAAACGTCCTTGAGTGAGCACGATCTTACTATTTTTAGGTCTTTTCGTCTTGAGCTGACCCGTTTCTCCAATAGCCCTTGACCCCAAAGTTATCGGTTCAGGATTTGCCCAGGACGGAAACGAGACACCTGTTGATGGTAAAATGTTTGATTTAGGCGATTTGTATGTTGTATTAAATACCTCATTTCAGGTCAATCCGCCTCGCTGACAACGACGAATAACTTTATCAACTTCTGTTTGACTGTCAATGCCCCCATCACGAACGGGCAGCAAATCCAAAGCGGTTCATGCAACCCGATACCTATTGGCGCCATCCCAAGTACTGACAACATGCCTTCTGCGAAGTTCCAAGTTCCCGCCAATGGCGACACTCTCCAGCAGAACACGGCTTTCACTGTCACGATGGCCATCCAAAACATGCAAACTGGGACGTTTGTGAACGCGGAGACCAACTATTTCTCTGCTCCCCAGCAGTTGAACGGACAGGGTCAGATCATTGGTCACACTCACGTCGTCATTGAAGACCTCGATTCGCTTACCCAAACGACGCCCACTAACCCCAAGAACTTTGCATTCTTCAAGGTAGTGTCGTGTCTTGCGTGGTAGTCTTTCGTTGCTGAGGCCTTTTAGGGTATCAATGGTGCTGCCCAGGGTGGTGTTGTTACTGCAGATGTTACCAATGGTCTTCCTGCTGGTGCATACCGAATCTGTTCGATCAACTCGTCGTCAAACCACCAGCCTGTCATCGTCCCCATCGCTCAGCATGGTAGTTTGGATGACTGCTCCTACGTGGGTAAAGTCTTGATGCCGTTTGATTATCTACTGACGAAACGAATCAGTTCACTGTGACGGCAAATGGCCAAGCAGCCGGTGGTAACAACAACAATGGCGCTGCCGCTTCGAGCGCTGCAGCGGCTGCTGCCACTTCGAGTGCGGCGGCTACTGGAGCTGCCAATGGAGGTAACAACAACCAAGGCAAAGTGCGCATTATCCATCTGTCATAAATATTCCTTGACTAATATCTTTTAGGGTGGAAATGGCAATGGCAAGAACAACCGTCGTAGCACATGGGTAGCGCGAGAATACTGATCGTCTTCCCAACTTGAGGCTGCTGTTGAGGCCGTACAAACGGGGCAGGCTCCGGCGACTTAGATTCTCACGCAGGCTTTTATGTTGTATCTTCTGTCATTCGTATCTCCAGTGTTTTTTCATACCCGCATGTTGTTTTCTTCTTCTTGTACTTAATGATGCATGATGGCCGGGAGGCTGTCTTTCTGTTAATTCGAGATGGGCTGGACATTCGATGTTGTTGCGTGTAAGAGAAAATGACAACATCCAAGCCGTTGCTCGGTAATAATATAACGAGAAAATGCTGGGCCAAGGCAGTGCAGCGGTATTCAATGAGGACGAACCTACTGCGCAGAGCGGGGTATAGAGGAAGGATCATGATCTTGGCAGTATTTGTCATGCCGGTCTGTCTTGCCCTCTGATCCTGGCGGTCATCTGCAGGTCCACTTTTCGCTGCCAAGTCTTTTGCCTTGGCTTGCACTTGAGGCTGTCCTTTCCTTGCCATTATTAAGCTTTCTTTCTTTCCTTATTATCCGCAGGTCCGTCCACTCCATTCTCCGGATTATCTGAGACTGGTTACCTTGCCATCACCACTGGTTTCACACTGTCTGACTCTCTTGCCTTTTACTCCCATCTAGGCGGTTCTCTTTCCATGTATTTCCCTCGCTGTCGACGCTTCCATGCGCTGGTCGTCGTTCTTCTCGTCTCTTGGCTTGATTTAGCTGTTGGTAAGTGTTTTGATATGCTCAGCGCGACATTGGGTAACCATTCGGTTCAGCATTGAGTGGACCCCCCAGACCACTGAGGTCGTTGGTCCATCCGACAACAAGGTCTCTTGAGATATTGCCTCGGCACTACCAATCTCCCACGAAGCGCTCACCACTAGACACGCGCTCTACTACCCTCCGTTACGACGACTCCTTCCGCCTCATTGTTGCTGCCTTTGATGATCATTTCTACCTTCATCTCCGTCCCAACAACCACCTTGTGCATCCAGCTGCTCGTGTTACTTATCACTCCGCCGATGGCACGACTCGTACCGAACCCCTTCTGCGTGAGAACGTCAAGGCTTACTTGGGCGAGGTCATCGACCCCCAGTTTTCCGATGTTCGGCTGAGAGAAGATGCTGCCGGAGTTGCCTATTCTGCGTTCCCTGAGGCTGAACTTGGTTGGGCGCGTATCATGATCCATGACCAAGGGGATGACGAGCGGCCTCCCACCTTTGAGGGCGCCTTTGCGGTGGATGGCGTCGTGCACCACGTCATGACAAAGGACCACTATCTGCGGACAAAATACCCCCTCGATCCGGAGATCGTGCATTCAATAGATGGCATGGTCATCTGGAGGGACTCAGACGTGATGACGCCTGAAGAGGAGCAGCTGGCCAGGAAGGGATCGTATTCTGAGTCTGAAACACCTACTGCACCGCGTACATGTGCCCATGACAAGATGTCTTACAATACTCCAGAACAGAATCCTATCTTCCAAGATCCCCCCACGACGCCGTGGTATGGACTGGGAGTATTCGGGAATACTTCGTTATCGCGGAGGGATGATGTTGCCGGTGGCGGTATGAGTACAAAGTATGGACAGTTTTTCTCGTTTACCGTTTACCCCTTCCTAATTCTCTATGTCAGCTTTGCCAGTGTCATCGGTGATAATTCCGGGTGCCCCAAGTCTCAGCAAGTTCTCTATATGGGTGTTGCTGCCGACTGTCAATATGTCCTGCAATACGGCAACAAAGATAACGCTACGAAGCAGATTCTCAACGACTGGAATTTAGCTAGCAGTCCTCTACAAATCTACCTTTAACGTTAGTTTGGGCATTGTCGAGCTTCAAGTACAGGATTCAAGGTAACAACTATTCAATCTGATCATCGAACTCATCGTTGATATGTTCCTATGTAGTTGCCCATCTACCACCAATTCCAGTGTGCCGTGGAACGTAGCTTGCAATGATAGCGTTACCTTGAATGATCGCCTGTCGCTTTTCTCGCAGTGGAGAGGTAGCAAGGGTAGTGATGGTGTCGGTTTGTGGCACCTCATGAGTGGCTGCCCCACAGGTTCGGAGGTGGGAATCGCCTGGCTCGCCACCTTGTGAGTACCACGTTGTGATGACCCAACACAGCTGGACGGAACTGATGAACATATAGATGCCAACAATCTTCTTCCGGAGACACCGGCTCAGTCGTATCTGGGACTGCTGTATCGACCAGCGGGCGGACAGAGTGGCAGGTTGTCGCTCATGAAGTTGGGCACAACTTTGGCGCAATTGTGAGTTTCTTTTCTCTATACATCGATGCTTTACATTTATTCATATCTGTTCATTAGCACGATGTGTGTATCCTCCCTCTCCTTTGTCCCTTCCACCTCCTCATGACGAATTGGGATTAGTGCGCAGATGGTTGTTCTGAGACTGATTCCTGCTGTCCCCTGAACACCAACACCTGTGATGCTTCTTCCAGGTTCATCATGAGTCCTGTATCACAATCATCCGAACAACAGTTCTCTGCTTGTAGCCTGGGAAATATCTGTCAGTATTCAAATCTGTTACCTGTTCCTTGTGCTCACATACAGTCGCAGGCTCAGTAATGGCAGGCACAACTGGTTCTAAAGTCAACAACACTTGTCTGGTCGATGCATCTTCGGCGACGGGTATCATATCATTACAAATGTGTGGTAACGGTATAGTTGAAGACGGGGAGGATTGCGACCCAGGCACCGGTGTCGATTCCAATTGTTGTGATTCTTCGACTTGCAAGTTCAAGAATGGCGCTGTCTGTGATCCCGACAGCAGTGCTTGTTGTACCGGTCAATGTACTTTTGCTCCGTCCACGCAAGTTTGCAGAGCTTCCAAGGACTCTCGCTGCGATACGGCCGAGACATGTACGGGGAACTCATCAGCATGTCCTAGCGATGTCGTAGCGCCTAACGGTTAGTGGTGGCGAACTCCACTCTATATTTGATGTTCATCTACTTGTTGTCTAGGGCAATCGTGTGGCTCCGGTGGCTTAGCGTGTGCTAGCGGTCAATGCACATCTGTTTCCCGTCCGTCTCCTATTTTTTGGGGATCGTGTTAGAAGTTAACTCCTTCGTAGTTCAATGCCAATCCGTGGGAGCATCCATGAACCTGACAACAGGATGCTCAAACCGCAATGATCAAACGTGTCAGATATCCTGCCAGGATCCGAGTAATAGCAACCAATGTGTGCTCTTGTCTTCGCTTCTCATAGACGGCTCTCCATGCGGTACGTGTGTCGGGTTTTTCGTTGCGGGCGTTGCTTACCCGAATCATGGGCAGGTTATGGTGGAACCTGCCAATCAGGCTCCTGCAAGAGCGGAAGTGCTATAGATACCGCTAAGGTTTGTTCTCTACCAAGTTTTTGTCGGATTACGCTCAAAAAGTTAATTATGCAGGCTTGGTACAAGCAAAATCTTCAGATTGCTATACCTGTGACTATTGTTGCCGCCCTCATCGTGTTAGCATTGTTATGGGCGTTATACAGAGGTTCGTTAACATTTTCGTATGTCACTTCATCGGTACCGATATAACTTCTCAACAGGAATTCGACGTTGCATGACCCGGAAACGAGTTGTGAGACCGTCAATGACTCCCACCTATTCAAGGTTGCGCCATGATAGAATAGCAAGTTATGGTAGGGCTGTACCTACTTATATGGGGTGAGTAGTGATACTGCGTACACCATGGCATATCTGATACTTATTACCTGCAGCACCGGTCCGCCTGGTAGAGAATTTTATCGGAGCCGGGCGAATTGGGTAGACGAGAATGCATATAACGGACCACGTCCGTAATTCGCACACCCCTTTCATCCTTTATAATCGCTGAATCACCTGCTACCATTTATCCCACCATCTTTCCGTCGATATAATAATGCATTGTTTTCGAGGACGCTGTACCGGCCTTTGTAGCACATAGAACAGGATGATATCAAAATCATCGCGTTCAAGGAGTGAATGGGTATGCGCAATCCCCAGCTTTGCGGCCGAGTCATTTTCGTTAGCATCGTGCGAGAGGATGCAGAGCGAGTAAGGTACAGGTACAAGATTATTGCTGTTTATTTGAAATATGCGGACAATCTACTCCCCTCTTGCTAACACGTCCTTCGGCGCACCCTCTACGCCATCCCAGGACACCAGTATCATTCGCTGCGAAAGAATCGTTATCTCGTTTGTTCACCTCGCCGTCACTTTGAACGGGTGCAGTACCCTCCGCCGATGTGTTCAAGATGTTCCGTTATAACCTGGGGCTGTGATTGATAACGAAAATAATTGCACTTGGGTACAAAAAATTATCAGAGTGCGGGTGTTCACAATTAAGCAACAATACTACGAGACATTGCAACTAGACCTAGTTCCCACAGCTGTTTGATTTCGTCGGGGTCAGTTTGAAACACAGACACTTTTTCGAACATCATGTTGGGCAGTCGTCGCCCGACAACCCAATTCTGTTTCCTACTGAGAACACACACTGTGGCCGTGCAGTGTGTACGTGGCGTCAGGGATTGAGTACTGGTGGCTGGCAGCAATGGGGAATGTATGCGCTATCCCGTCCGCGTCTTTGACAACCAACTCTCCGCGTCGATCGATCCCTTTTCCCACAGCCAATCCGCATAGAAACCCGCATTCAATGCAGGGCCCTTGACACCAGTCGTCGTCATCCCCCCCATGTCCCATCCCATAGTAGTGATACTCTTTGAGCAGAGGCGTCTGCATGATCTGCTCCCACGACGGTCTCCATTTCTTGCATTCCAGTTCCAGGTTCCGGATACCAGAAGAACAGTCCGCCCCGCGCCGCCGGATGCATCTCGTTTACAAGTGCTGTCCATGCATCCTCCAGAGACTGGCTCTCATAGTAGGCCGGCATTGACTCCGTGGCCGAAGAAAATGCTAGCCCAGCAACTTTGTCTGTTGGGTAGGTCGATATCCGATTCTGCATCGCGGATAGCGCGCCATAGACACCCCATATCTTCTGTGTAGAATGGAGCTGCCTGTGAAATTTTGTCAATATCCCATCCTCGTAGTTCCCCGCGTCGTCTATTGGCTTGGCATGCAGCGGTCCCATCTGGTGTATCCCCGGCAATCGTCCTGTGCCTACCGATCTCCTGCAGTGTCCACGCGCGCCTAAACCAGGACCGGTCACTCTCCAAGTCGCCCTCCTTCAGACTTAACGGCAGACCCAGCCCGCTCAAATACCACACCACCTCTGTATCACAATATATGGCGCCGATGGTTGGCACGTCCAGTTTCCATTCTTCCACACGCAGATCCTCCCTCGGCCCTCCTCTCTGTCTCAGGCAGAGAACATCCAGCCACGTGTATTCCACTCCCACGTTCAACATCTCGATCCGGATCAGGTCGAGGTTGGCACCTTTCGGGATGGGCACGGGCCATTCATGTCCATTGATGGGGGTCCACACATCGACGCGATCCACCTCGTCCACCCAGGCATGTGATATTGGTCGTGCCTTATCGTTCGTGCGGAAGATTGCCTTACAGCTCCACCAAGGGACCACACGGTTACTGTACAGATCCCACACCCGTCGAGGTTCTATTCTTGGGTCAACTATCCGGCTACCCACAACCGCGTCTTGTCGCCGCTTTATGGCCTCCGCTTCACGTTCCAATAGTTCCTTTTGAATATCACCACAGTCCCATGTTTTGTGCAGACGGCCGTATGCAGTTCCAAAGTCGTAGTCCTTTGCAATACAGTCTTCGAGAACGGAGGAGAGGGATCCGGTGTCCAATGTGTATGACGTCTCAAGTGTGCTGTTGAGTAAATCCAAGACGCCCTGAATGCCGAGGCAACAGCAGGGAATGTCGGCAAGGGAGGATGATATTATCGGCTCTCTACCGGTGTATGCCCGTTGCTTTGGAACCTCTATGGATTCTTCTGTTTGCCCGATTTCTGTCTGGGAGGAGATCGTAACTTTGGAAAGTTCAAGGCCACCAGTGGGACCACTATTATAATCGAGCTTGCGCTTTGCCTTGAACGCCATTATATATTGCCGTCTACGCAATTTTGACACAAATACTCACTTCTTCCAGTACTTTGCGGAGTACTTTACGGTGCGTCCATTTGTATTTAGTAATTTTGATTTTTACTGGGCATAAAAGCTTGCATCAGGACACACAACAGCGATAATCAGCTGTACTTACGCTTGACATATTCCCAAGCAGACCTAGCGTAGCGTAGCAACATTTTATGTCGAGTTGGTGAGTGAGGTTCAAGGTGTGGTTGGATCAAGGTGCCAGCATGACAAGTTCTTCATGTGGGAAGATGCATCTTTGATGGACCAAGCGCCTAATGTTCGATCGAGTGCTGGATGATATCGGTTCATATCAATGGTAATCAACAGTACAGGGAGATTCGGAGTATTTATCAAAGTTCAAACAGAGATAAGAATCCGTAGAGGATTGTACAATTTGAACAAAATTCGGGTAAGCAAGGTCAAGAGATTGGTCATAACAGCTATCTGTCTGATGTTTCTGCGATCAGTGCCGGTAGGAGGGAATACGCAACCATCGCCTGTACAGAAATTGAAAAATCAGACGAGAACGAGAAGATATCCAAAATCACCAAAACTCTTCGTCGAATGACTCAACTTGGCCCTTCCCCAGTGACTACGGGTGGAGCAAAGACCGAAGAATCCATCAGGGAGCAGGTGGTATCATCAACGGCACTCGTTTTGTTAACGCACTTCCTGAGAAGAGTTCTGCGAAGCTTTCGATCCAAGGATACAGCTCAGGGTAAGAGGTCATGAAGGACGTTTGGACGTAGGACGAGATTACAGAGTGCCAAGTCTCATATACCATCCGGAGGAAACGTAGCCATGGAGGAAGGACGAGATCATGGCACGCGATCCAAGTCACCCTGACTCCGCAAAGGTACGGTTCCAGGTATGAGCTCTCCGATATCTGCGGATCGTATCGGTGTGTGGGCTCCATATGAGAATCTCCTTGTCATCCTCTAGCTGTAATCTCATGAAACGCCAACAAAAGTGGTTAACGTCAAATCGATTCGAGTCTGTAGCTTCTAGGTGCCAATCAGTTTGTTGAGTCCCTTGTTTTGCGAAGGATAAATGGAATAAATACACGCTCTAATTCTTTTACACATCGTGAAGATGTGAAGAGCTCGATGAACCACGATACTCCCCTGGTCCATCATCGTCTGGTTCCTGGACATGCCGACGTTTCTCCAGACGCATCTCCTCTATCGACGGATTCAATTCGACGTCGTGCGGCCGAATCGACGCTGGCAGGAAAAAGAGAACGCCGCGTTGTCGGTCGTTCGTTCTATCACCCAATGAAGAGTCTTGAACCCGACGCGAAGAAAGTTCGCCCATCAAGCGCATGACCTGCCTGCGCTGTCTGATGGGTAACGCCATGAACGCTAACCCGGCTATGAGGACGACTACGCCTGCCAACATCAACTTGTTACCCCAATGGCCAAGGAACCCAATGAACGCAGCGTCATCAGCATGCCAGCTGCTGCCATAGAAATGTGAGAAACCCGGATACGGTGCTTCACCATCCTTGGCGTTCTTCCCGTACAGGGATGGGGTCACTGAGCGCGGCAGCGTGGGAGGAAGTCTAGATGGTGTACTGTATGGAGAGAAACATGGGTCCGGTAGAGAACATGACCATAGGGTAGTTGAGGAACCAGGAATGATCGAATGTCGCGAGGTTCTGGATGAGCTGGGAAAAATTTGGGTGCGCTTTTGTTGAGAACATGAGGTCGTTCGAGACGCCGACTGCGATGGTTTTGGGGAGAATAACGGGATATGTGGGGAGGGGTACTAATGGACGCTTGCGGCCAATGTCGACGTCATGGTATATACATCCGTAATGGTGCAAGACACTATCGGATCACATCTGCATCTTGTATTGGAAAACGATATCTATCGTACGTCCATAGAAACCAAGGATAGTGTCTGCTGATCAAATTTCGGGAAGAATCGTATATCCAAAGCATGTACACTGTTTGGAGGTTAGCTTCACAATGATGGTACCAGGAAGATAGACGTACACTGGTATAGGTTCCAACACTGCAACAACACCGGCGTCCATCATTCTGACGAGATGTCTTTCTTGGCCATCTGATGAAGCAGCCTTTCCACGCAGCCATGGCAATCAAGTGGTGCAGTTCTGCAAATCCTGTACTTGCGATTTAGCAGGCCTCAACTCGGTGCGTGCCTAGCATCCTTGCCTTCGACCTACTCAGACGCTCCAACCCTCCCTGAAAGCTTGTCAATATAAGACACGTCCCCACACGAGTTCACTTACCTGGCCGATTTAATATCAGAACTAAGCCCACCATCGTACACACTACTATCCATTCCTGGCCCATCTTCATCCCCGTCCACGCTTCACCACATTCCCTTCCCCCTCCTATCAAATTCACCGTCTCTCGTCTCGTCTCCGCACCATTCTCAGTGTTCTTCCTTTTTGCCAGCATAGACCATCGTAGTCAGGAGGTATCGGTCCGGATGGCTGCAACACCGTTTCTGAGCCCCAGACGACGTAGGGGAAGGATTATCAGCGTAGGAGATGGCATTTCGGCAGTACTTGTAGATATGTCCATCGACGTTGTAGCCGCAGATGCTCGCCGTGGATATTGATGCATGTGTGTGGACTATATAGAACACTAGATCTGAGACTACAGATGGAAATGATTGTTATCAAATCGGCGTACCTTCGAATTTTCCTTCAAAACAATAAAAATATCGCCAGGGCGCCGTTTACCTCCACAATGGTCACAAGAAGACCTCAGTTTGGCATCGCCGTGAAATTGGAGCCGTGTTGTATGCCTTCTTTTGCCACATTTATGCTGAGAATACCAACCAGTCAGTGGGTCTGCGAGGGGAGGAAATGGGATAGAACGAACTTTAGTGCCTTTGCTCCTTACCTAGAGCGAGGATGACACAAGCAAACAAAATCTAGGAACCAATGAGAACGTCGAAATAAAAGAACTTGGCACAGCACTTACCATGACTATCGTGCTTGATGAGAGTCGAACATGGAGAGTCTGAATCTTTCGATGAGAAGCACGTTATGGGATTTTAAATTCCAGCGAGTCTCAGCATACGCCATCATTGCGATCGTTTCTAGGTTGTTCAAGGCTCCTCCGAGTCTTCGTCTTGGCTGTACATGCATGCCCCTCTATTGTTCCTCCGCTTTCTGACGCGAATCGATTGGTCAAGGCTCCTCGTCATTCTGGCTGTACATACCGATATCCACCTCAAACGCGTCGTCCATCTTACCATCCCACCTTGAGCTCAAGATGCTTCTCGATATCTTGCTGGTCTCGAAACTTAGCTCTATGCTACTTTTGACGAGCAATGGTATACTAATACAACGCTAGGCTAGTATGTACGATTGATGCTGCCCTAAATTTTCACTAAGCATGAATCCAGGTAGTCGAGGGTCTCGCAGCAAGGAAATGTTGACATGAACATTCTCGGTGCACAGATTGAAGATTGCAGCTCACAGATGAGGTGTACGAGGTCATCTCAATGACAGGCAGGGCGACATGTCCATCTTGTCTATATTGACTTGCCACGGATCCTGCCAAGGCTACTCAAGATGTGTTCGGCCTTCCGGCTGTACATGCGCAGTCTGGCCATAGTCCTTACTCCCCGCCACGATATCTGCCGCCAAACGCATCGTTCATGCTACCGCGGGAAAAGGTCATCCCCGTACGAGGCCCAATGACTTCACAGTGTGCAGGAATCGGATCGAGCGATATAAGGCTTGGTATGCTCTATACAGGTGGGCCGGCCAATGACGATAGAGGACTCAAGGACGCGTGAAGAACTTGTGGTCTAGGACATACGGAAGCTCCATGGATGGACTACCTCGTTGACTCTCAGGCAGGTCGATGGGAAAAGGATCAATTGCCACGGGCTACTCAAGACAGGGAAAGGTCCACACCGATGATGGGTGTCTGTTGGTGTCGGCTCCACGTGCCGGAAATATCGAAACAATCTATCTCTCTTCATCACGGCCCATTCTCTGTCTCTTTCATTGCCATGAGCTCCTTCGATTCCCTCCTCTTCGCGTCCTTCCTACGCCAAGCTCAATGAGCGAGTCAATCTCAGGAACGAATGGAGACAGAGGGTTGTCCTGCAGAGACTGTTTCACGGTTTCTGTCTCTTCTTGTTTTACCTGCTTGCTTATAGCTTGCACCTGTGGGTCCCTACCGAATGTCACAGTTCTCTCAGAAATTCGATTCCCCTCCTGCGTGTACGTCTGCTTATCCATAGAGCCGAATTGCATGGGACAAGGTATGTTCTCTCTATTTCGAGTGGTATATGATCCGCTAATTTGATGACGCACCTAGTGGTTCCCAAAGTCCGCATTCATATAAGGATCCCAGCCTTTCACGCGTAAACCTTGCAGATGTCGAACCACACTTTATTTGCCCTATCTTCCTGATCCTCGTGCGTATATCCTGTCCTACTCGCTACATGCCATTGTCGCCCACTGCAATATCATCATACGAACATGATCGCAAAGCGTGTAACAGTACCGACTATTAAGGCGGCCCCCATTCAAGACTTTGATGGTGATGGCAACGGCAATGTAGTGTGGTGGGACATGCAACTGGGTTTTGAAAATAGAGACGAGCTAGGTATGTCTTCTTTCCGTAATCTGTATCTTGTTGCTAATCATGCCTTCCTTTAGATTCTCGCCTTCCATTTACTTATGAACGCAGTCTCAGACACGACGACTTGGTCTCTTAGTATAAAAGTCTGCATCAAGATGTCTAACGGTGGATCTCATGGATTTGGGATAAGAGGCACCACTATATAACCGTCAATATCAGTTTTTTGTCCCCGACCATCAAAAAACCGCCTGGGGACCCTCAGGATACTATCTCCCTGTGATAGGTTCTCAGGCATCTATCTTGCGCCTGTCATTACGAATTGTTAGCCAATTTTTGCCTTATAGAGCCCGTACCGCGTACTCCATCTAACTGTCAATATGTCTCGTCACTCGTCAATGGTGATACCTTCCTATACTCGCTACACACCGTCAAGTAGAGATCCATGAAGAGTTGTGTTTTTCAAGTTTCTCATCAGGGAGGCACGACGTATTCCCTGGACCCGCTGGGATTACCACTCACCCTCTCGATGAGATAGTGCACTCTCACACGAGCCAGACAACCATACTAGGTGCATGCTCCGAGGATTCCTCATGGCACGATGGAGGATAGTCGGGAAAGGCGAAGCGGAGACCATGACTAGACCATGATGGGAGTTAGAATCTGTGTAATCTTTGAACGGCCAGGATGGACTACTTGGAGAAGTTCAACCGAAATGTTCATCCTCCCCTTCGCGGCACCGTGCCACCTCTCACTGAACGAGAGGCATCCAGCAAGAAGGGATTCTTGCTGGAACATTGTTTGATTGCACAGCCGTGATGAAAGACTTCAGCGGAGGACACGTCCATTCTGTTTCCGTTGTCATCCTGAACTAACGGTACTTTGTGAGCTCTATTCCGGCGTCCACTCGAGGAATGCGGACTGATAGTACCAATAGTGGATAACATACCATTCAAGGCGGGCTTTCACAAGCCGCAGCTTGACGACGGGAGAGGGACCTGTAAGCAGGGAGCTAGAGCTAATGTTGGAGCTCGCCGCGGGACCGATGGGCACTTCATCAGAATCAACCTTGTCATACCGTCTGTCCCACCCGCAGACCCTGCTGTCACCACGTAGAAATGAGCGTAGAGCCAGGGCACGCATGAAAAGTTAATTACTAGTGGCCGGCCAGTGATCATCGTGCACGCCCGTGGAAAGGATAGGACCGTAACTTTCATAATTCCATATCGCAGCGTGACATCGACTGAAAGACAGCAGGGACAAAATATCTGCCAAGGAATCCGTTCCATGGAAATCATACCTTTGGAGGTTCAACGAATTCGAGAGTTCAGAGCCTCGTTGTATTGATCCGTAATCATGAACGATGAGCCAGTCTCACTGTCATTCGGCAGTGAGGATATCAACGAAATGACTCGAAGAATCCACCTCCATCAAGTATCAGAGGGCAGGAAACGATTAGAGGGAGTTCATTCCTAGTAGCCCCCGGTGGACGCGAAGGCATGGGTGGAGATGTGTATCGAACTTGCCTAGATCCCTCAGTGTAATTTATGATTCTCAATGAGATAGAAAGCAACGTACGTGTTGATGTTAAATGTTTGCTCCACACTAAGTACTCCGAAGCGCTGTACATGTCGACATTGGGTCCGGAACCGCCTTGAGAAAGTATTAGCTGTTTATGAAGATGTAGAGGATATCGGGAAATGGTAGAAAGCAGGCATGGTTCGGCATATTGGTCATCTCCGCGGATGGACGCGGGCTACTCGGGCGAGGGAACACCTGTGGACATTGCGTCTTTGGCTAGATTTGAAATATGCGGACAATCTATCTCCCTCTTGTTAACATGTCCTTCGGCGCACCTTCTACGCCCTATCATTTCCATCCTACGACATGAACAGCACCTGTATCATTCGCTGCGAAAGAATCTGTATCTCGTTTGTTCACCTCGTCGTCACTTTGAACAGGTGCAGTACCCTCCGCTGATGTATTCAAGATGTTCCGTTATAACCTGGTGCTGTAATTAATAACGAAAATAATTGCACTTGGGTACAAAAAATTATCAGAGTGCGGGTGTTCACAATTAAGCAAGAATGCTACGAGACATTGCAGCTAAACCTAGTTCCTCCAGCCGCTCACCTTCGTCGGCGTCAGTTATCTGAAACACAGACACTTTTTCGAACATCATGTTGGGCAGTCGTCGCCCGACAACCCAATGTCCTAAGGGGGACGGATCGCGGCCGAGCAGTGTGCACGTGGCGTCAGGGATTGGGTACTGGTGGTGGGCAGAGATGCAGAATGTATGCGCTATCCCGTCCGCGTCATTGACAACCAACTCTCCGCATCGATCGATCCCTTCTTCACTTCCCACAGCCAATCCGCGCACAAAGCCCGCTTTCAATGCAAGGCCCTTCATACCAGTCGTCGTTGTCCCTCCCAACGTCGGCTGCCGGCGGAACAACGGCTTCGGGCAGAGGCCTGTTCGTCATGACCTGCTCCCACGACGGTCTCCATTTTCTGTGTCCAGTTCCAGGTTCAGGATAGGTGAAGAACAGCTCGGCTCGATTATACTTGTTCATCTCATGCACAAGTGCTGTCCATGCCTCCTCCAGGGATCGGCTCTCGTAGTATACCGGTATTGAGTGCGTCCCCAGAGTATATGTCAGCCCGGCAACTCTGTCTATGGGGTAGCTCGATATCCGATCCTGCATCACACACAGCACGTCGTATATGTCGCTTGATTTTTGAGTCTCCGCAAGTTTGAGCTGCTTGTGGAATCTTGTTAACATCTCGTTCTCGTAGTTCCCCGCGTCGTCGATGGGTTTGGCGTGCATCGGTCCATCTGGTGTGTCCCCAGCAATTATCCTCTCCCGGCCAACCTCCTGCAGTGTCCACGCACGCCTAAACCAAGACCGGTCGCTCTCCAAGTCACCCTCCTTCAGACTCAATGGCAAACCCAGCCCGCTCAAATAGTAAACCACTTGCATCCAATTATATGTCGCTCCAATGGTAGGCACATCCAGTTTCCACTCTTCCACTCGCAGATCCTCCCTTGGCCCTCCTCTCTGTCTCATGCAGAGAACATCCAGCCACTGTGTATTCCAGTCCCAGGTTCAGCATCTCGATCCGGATGAGGTTGAGATTGACACCTTTTGGGATGGGCACGGGCCATTCATATCCATTGATTGGGGTTGATACACCGACGCGATCCACCTCGTCCACCCAAGCATGCGATATTGGTCGTTCCACATTGACATGATCATATTGAAACTTGAAGTCCGCCTCACTTTGCTCGCAACTCCACCATGGGACCACACGATTACTGTACAGATCCCACACTCGTCGAGGTTTTATTCTTGGGTCAACTATCCGGCTACCCTTGACCGCTTTTCTTCGCCAGTTTATGTCCTTTGCTTCACGTTCCCATAGCTCCAGCTGGATGGCGGTCCGGGATTGGTTGCACCATGTTCTGCGCAGACGGCCATACGCAGTTCCAAAGTCGTACTTCTTTGCGATACAATCTTTGAGAACGGAGGAGAGGGATGGGGTATCCAATGTGTATGAGGTTCCGAGTGTCGTGTTGAGTGAATCCAAGAGGCCCTGAATACCAAAGCTAGAGCACGGAGTGTCGGCGAGGGAGGAAGATATCACAAGCTTGCTGCCCGTGTACGCCCGTTGCTTTGGAACCTCTATGCATTCTTCCGCTTGCCCGATTTCTGTCTGGGAGGAGATCGTAATTCCGGGCAGAAGAGGTGGACCGTTGGTCTCGCGATCTGCCTGAAATCTATCATACATTGCCGTCCACTCGATGTTCCACATGCTTACTCACATCTTCTCGTGATTTGCGGAGCACCTTACGGTACATCCATTTGTACACAGCAATTTTGATTCTTACTGGGTATAGCTTGAATTAGGACACACAGCGGCAGTGATCAGTATACTTGCATTTGACAACTTTCCAAAGAGACCTAGCGTTGGATAGATCCATGTTATGACCGAGCTGTTGAGGTTCAAGGCGCGGTGGCATCAAGCGCCCGCGCCGTGTTCTTCACGTGGTACGATGCAAAAGACGCCGACCGCCCGGTTCGAATCTCGACTCCCTACGAGAATGTGTCTCGTCGTCCTCTCGCTGCCGTCGATAAAAGTCTTCAAGGTCAGATCCATTCTCAGTGCCGATTGCCAGACTGCCTAGGTTCTAGGTGCCAACTAATCTGTTCAACCGAGTCTGCGGGCGGAAAAAATAGTACTCAACGAACTATGCTCAGCCCGGGAACCTGCACCTATCAGTACATTTCGTGTAACGGTCATGGCAGAGTCGAAATTGGGAAGAAGAGACAAATGGGAGAGAGGAAAAGGGAGCGGGGAGCTGCGTTCAAACCAAATTCCATCCGAAATGGGATGGCACAAGTCCCAATTGAAATGGAAGATATCGAGCGGGATATTGAAGGTGATTGTGATCGATTACCGCTTGGATGCACGGGACATTTTCCCGGGCAAGTATTGGGGGGAGGTTCGGGGCTCACCAAGTCAAATGAGTTTCATACAGTGATAGCAAGTCTGCCTGTAGAGCACAGGGAGTCTGAATTTCGACAGAAGACGCGGTTGGAAGTGTAGCATGAAGCAGGCTTACTCGGAGTTTCAAAAATTTGCCACCTCTCTTCGCGCTCAACTCACACCCCAAAATTCTTTTCATTCTGATCCTTTCGTTTTACAGCTCGGAACACGTGTGAAGGCGGCGTGGTTCGACGTTTTGGACTGGGGATGGACATCGATGGTCCCTCGGCCTCAAGGCCTCAAAGGTGCAGGTCGGGGGGAAGAAAGTAAATTGCTGCGGGCTGAGATGTGTTGGCATATATGATACCCATGAATAACGTTGATTGGCTCCCCGCCCTATTTCGCAAAGGCAAACGTCGCGTCTTGGCAAGGTTACACGTCGGAAATATCCGAACAGTCTGTTCTTCTTACCATCGCACCTTCTACGACCTCTTATTTCTATCCTATCCCCAAGATCCTTCTACACCGGCTTATGAACAGCACATATATCATTCGCTGCGATAGACTCTTTATCTCGTTCGTTCACGTTAGGGTTACTTTCATCGGACGCAAAGCCCTCCGCTAGTTTGTTCAAAACGTTCCTCTTACTGCATGCTACTTACGACACGCAACAAGTATCTCGTCTATCTTGAGCCCCTCGATGGATGACCTCACCATTCCTTATCCAGCCCCATATATGACCACCCGGAAATCCACTTGCCTCCTCGCTTTCCAAAACCGAGCATTCCCGCTCATGTTGCAGTTATTAGTCCCCACTCCATGGACCTGAGCCCTACAACGCCATCCCTCTTACCGTCAGGACTTTGTCCTTTCAACGCTTGATGGACGAATACATCACTCACTGGGATTTGTCTCGTTGGCTCAACATCTCTTCGACTATGTTCTCCTTTTTGCAAGATATCGTTTCTGCAAGTGCCTACCAGTAATAACGCATGTTATTTCTCTTATTTGCTCCTTCGACCTCAGTGCCACGCCACAATCCTACCTCTCCCTTCTCCCCGTCTCTCATTCTAACGCATGGCAGACCTAATCGCGGATGATCTAGTCGCATCACAATGCCGACCTGCTTGGTTTCATTCTTGAGGGACTTTGGGATATCGAGTAAGCGCCCGGCAGTCTTGTAAATGGCAAACATGCTCATTCCCTCTCTCTATTCTGGTGCTTGCTGTCCCTGGAACAACGCTCTGGCAGGGGATCGTGGGATGAAACCACTCCTGTATATCTTCCTTCGTTCCCTCTCTTGACATTCGACAATGGGTATGCTGCCCTCCACTTCACTCCAAGTCGGTCTCGATCTTTGTAGATACTCCCCGATATCATTTCCACTGCTATATGGGCCCGATTCGAACGGTACTCGCGCCATGTCCGTTCTATCATGCCTCGACACACAGTTGGGCATTGTCCATTCATCCGCCATATACCTGCGCCTTGCTGAGAAACAGGAACTTGTCTTCCCCAAATTACAGAAACTCAATGTCAGCATGCACTTTGTCGCCGACACTTCAATACTTTCGTTTTTGGCCGGCTCTCTTCTAGATGATGTTTCGGTTACATTCCCCTCCGGGTGTAGACGTTGTCACGGCCTCCACCTCTGCGGCTCGAAGTCTATTTACCATGTCCTTGCCGGATGGAAGAAACTATCCTTGACCTTGAGGAACACTATGCCTCTTCACATCGAGTCGCACTCCACAAACGTCAATTTTTTCCCTCATTTCCGGGCCATGCCACACACCTCCAGGTCATTGTTTCCCATAGCCTCCTGTGATGGATTCTACCCTCGTATTCTGGCTCTCGTTTCGTCAATGCCTCGTATTCTACCAAGGTCTCTGAATGGGCTGGCATGTATTGATGCCTACAGCCGGACCTGATTTGCTCTGCGCTTGGATTCATTGGTTCCTGTCGTAGTTTGTTTGCCCCGCTAGTAGTGAGTATTCCAAAACTTAATAACGTGCGTAGTATCTCATTCTTAGATCCAGCTTTCGTCGACTTGTGCACCACCATTGATGTAGTTCAGCGATTGAGTGAAAGTGATGGTCTTTGTTTCTTCCGACGTATGTATTTCGCTTTGAATTGGTCAGTTCTTCAAGATAAATCTGGATCCAACGTTGAACATTTACACTCAGATACCAGGATTCCTTCGCTGAAGATTCTGAACAAAGTATTTGGATGTGGGCCTTCTAGATTGCTTCTACGCTTGTTGCCAGTTCACCAATCTCGTCCTGTTTGTGGAAAGAGTCGGAATATTCTGAGAGATGATTAAAAGTAACTTGATCCGAGTTGGTAAGATTTGCGATACCATTGGCATTTCTATCATCTGACATTGTATTTAACCACGGAATGAATTACACAAGAGATCGCACAGATTATCAAACTGTAGGCATTCTGAATCAAGTAAGAATACTTCGAGACTTTGCAGATGAACTTAACCTTGTTAGCAGCCGTATTTCATCCAAGTCAGTCATTATAAACACTGACACTTTCTCGAACATCTTGCTGGGCAGTCGTCGCCCGACAACCCAATGTTGCGGCGGATGTATTTTGTCCTCCCATCCGAATGGATTGCTGCCGAGGAGTGTGTACGTGTCCTCGAGTATCGGGCACTGGTGGCTGGCAAGAATGTTGAATGTATGTTCCATCCCGACTGCATCTTCAACAACCAACTCTCCATATCGTTCAATCCCTTCTTCACCTGGCACAGCCAATCCGCGTACAGCCCCCCTTTCAATGTGGGATCCCTCATAGCAGTCCTTATCACCCCTCCAAACATGGGTCCAGAGACTGAAATATTCATCTTCTGGCAGAGACTTCAAGGTCATAACCTGCTCCCATGACGGTCTCCATTTCCTGCATCCAGCTCCAGGTTCAGAATAGGTGAAGAACAGTTGGGCCCGATAATTTGCATTCATCTCGTTTATAAGTGCTGTCCATGCATCCTCCAGAGATTGGCTCTCATAGTACGCAGGTATTGAGCGTGTCTGCAGCAGAAATGCTAGCCCAGCAACTTTGTCTACAGGGTAGGTTGATATCCTACACTGCATCGCAGCAAGGGCACCATATAGACTGTATGTCGTCCCTGCAGATTGAAGCTTCTTGTGGAATTTTGTTAATACCCCGTCGTCGTAGTTTCCTGGGTTGTCTATTGGTTTGGCATGCATCGGTCCATCTGGTGTGTCCCCAGCAATTATCCTTGTGTGGCCAACCTCTTGCACTGTCCACGCGCGCCGAAACCAACACCAGTCACTCTCCAAGTCACCTTCCTTCAAACTCAACGGCAGACCCAGCCCACTCAAATAGCACACCACATCTGCACAAAAATATATCGCTCCGATGATTGGCACATCCAGTTTCCATTCTTCCACACGCAGATCCTCCCTCGGCCCTCCTCTCTGTCTCAAGCAGAGAACATCCAGCCATGTGTATTCCAATCCAAGGTTCAGCATCTCGATCCGGATGAGGTCGAGGTTGGCGCCTTTTGGAAGGGGCACGGGCCATTCACGTCCATTGATAGGGGTCCACGTGTCGACGCGATCCACCTCATCAACCCAAGCGTGCGATATTGGTTTATTGCGATCCACGAGCTCCTCCTGGCAGCTCCACCATGGAACCACACGATTACTGTACAGATCCCAGACTCGTCGAGGATTCACTTTTGGGTCGACTATCCGGCTACCATCGAGCGCGTTGCTTCGCTGCTCCATGTCCTTTGCTTCACATTCCTGTAGTTCCTCTTGAATGTTGATGCTATCGCACCATGTGTTGCGCAGACGGCCATATGCAGTTCCAAAGTCGTACTTATGTGCAATGCACTCTTTGAGAACGGAGGAGAGGGATGGGGTATCCAATGTGTATGAGGTTCCGAGTGTCGTGTTGAGCAAATCCAAGAGTCCCTGAGTGCCAAGGCTGGAGCACGGAGTGTCGGCGAGGGAGGAAGATATTACAAACTTGCTGCCAGTGTACGCCCGTTGCTTTAGAACCTTTACAGATTCTTCCCTTCGCCCGATTTCCGTCTGGGAGGAGATTGGAACTCCGGGCAGAAGAGGTGGACCAGTGTCGCTTCCGTCACTATCGGACTCGCGATCTGCCTGCAATCTATCATATATCGCCGTCCACTCGATTTTCCGCATGGCTACTACTCACGTTTTTTCGTGATTTACGGAGCACCTTAAAGTACACCCATTTGTCTACAGCGATCTTGATTTTTACTGAGTATGGCTTTGAATTAGGACACAACAGCGATGATCAACTATACTCACATTTGACAAATTTCCAGTAGCACCTAGCGTTGGTTGGATCCATGTTATGTTCGAGCTGTTGAGGTTCAAGCGCTGTTGTATTCAGGCGCCTGCATCATGTTCTTCACCGTGGTAAGATGCAGAAGACGCCAACTGCTCTTGGACCGCCCGATCTTCCCGGACGGGGTGTTGGATAATAGCGATTTATATTAGCGGTAATCAACTGTACAAGGAGATCCGGGAAATTGAGTAAGTGAACGTCGAACGTAGATCAGAAATCTGGGTAACTGTTCATTTTAAGGAAAAATGGATCAGTAAGGTGAACATATTGCCGATAACGCCCTTTGTCCAATATTCGTCAGGCAACGTCTAGTCGCCGCCCTGAGGGACACAATCGGTGTCAAGAGAAGGTGAATAAGCAACTATAATTGGATTATTGAACAAACTGTCAAGTTTAAATAAACCCGATGAGAACAAGGATCTACCTGTGCTTCGATAATTCGACTTCAAGGTTTTGGCCTTCCTGAGGAACTACTGCAAGTCTTAGCGAGAGCAAAAACCCGAAAATCCTTTGCGTGGTGTCACAAGCTATCAGGGACCTGTAAAGCGCATAACCTACCTGTGTTGTCTGATGGACAACGCCAGTACATCAGCCTTTGGCTGGTACTTGCATCGTGCAAGGAGACGCAAGGGCCAAGGCAGTCCCAAGATATAATTGAAGCACAGACCGCGAGTCGATGTGTGTGCTCACGTAATAATAATAGTTCCAGGTGGCCGTGCAACGTAAGGTTTCACCGACTAAGATGCTTTCTCGACGCGTTCCAGTTGGTATGCATTGCATTCAAGCCAGCTAACAATAATCCGTTGATCCTTCAGCTTGAAGCAGCCCGTTTCAGCAGTAATGGTATATTCGGAGCTATGCGCTCATTATGGATTCATGCCAATCGAATGTGCTTTCGTGTCGACGATCACTGTCGACAAATTTTCTGGACTGTACCTCTCAAATGTTTGTGCGCGATGCAACGGACGTCGGCACCTATTGCAGTTTAGTAGATAGTTAAGCATGGTCCATATGAGTAGTAGAACCTTGCTATCTCAGGTTCCACATCGGTGTTCCTAATACTCTGTCTGTGGTGGTCTTCAAAACGCGTTATACAGAAAAGACATGAATGCATGAAATCTAAACTGTTTACGTACGATGGCATTTTAACATACGCATGCAATCACGAAGTAATCAGAATGCAATTGGTAGAGTTACTACGGATTGGCGGAGAGATAACGCACTCTCCTTTTCTCGTTGGGAGATTTGTACTGCGACTGCCTCTCTGTGATGCTCATAATACCATCAGCGTTTGCGGCATTAGTGGGATGAGAGGGTGGCGATGGAAGCATCCGGTTCGTAGCTGGATTGGACCAATCGCTTGGTATGGAATAACCTCCGAGCACTGACGACTCGTTTCCTGAGGGCGAGATATGCGTATGAGATGGCATAGGCGGAGAGGCCGTGTCGAGTGTGAAAGACGCGACGACCCAATCGGGTGGAGGGGCCGCCGTTGCCCCACCAAAGTAAATGGGCTCTTTGTAGCCGCCAGACAGAGACTCGGAAGAATCCTTGCGGGCTCGGCGTTTACGAATAGCTCGGTAGATCAATACGCCTGCAATCAAGACCAGGACTGCGAATGCTGCTGATCCGACAACAATTCCAACAATCGCACCAGTAGAAAGGGCGCCCTTTGGGTTGCCTGTATTTCTCTGTGCGAACCCGACGGTGCCAGTAGTGGCGTTTGATATCGACACAATGCTAGAGTAATTGTTAGTTGAAGGCGACAATGAGAGTAACAATGCGTACACATAAACGGAAGAAAGGAAACTGGAACCCAAGAGATATTCTGTGGCTAAAGGCGATGTCCACTGTTGGATGACGCTGGTGCATTGACCATTCTGGTTGACGACTAGTATTGATTCATCGAGAGTGACTGCCAAGTCGTTGATGGTGAAAATTATTTTCATTTGCGTGTCGCATGGAATACTGTATATGTTTGTGGAAGGGGTATCGCCAGCGACAGAAGCACCACTGATGCTAGCATCTAACGGGCACACGCATGAGTGTCATGCCAAGAAAACCGTACGAGAGAACTAACACAGCACGCTAGCATCCTGTTGAGGGAAGACGAGCGCATGGTAGATTGGGTCAATTGCAGTTACGAGATTGCCGCTACGAGAAACATTGCCGTTGTCTGTGGTCAATGTCCAGCTGTCGAGGTTGATGTAGAAGTCCGTATCTAGGCTGCTGGTATTGAAGGTCTGCATTTCTTTCCAAGCGACGTTGCCTTGGTAGTACGATGGCTCCGGGTGGATAAGGTGAAGATATCCTCCGTCATTCGAGGAGCCGGTATTAGGGCTCAATGCCATGCCATAAGTAAAATTTTCACCGGCTGGCTGTCCTGAAAGGTAACCACCGAAGACCGTGGCGTTGAAATTCCCATCTCCTGCGAAGCTGGTTAGTTGGAAGCCTGTCGATGGGCAAGAAGGACGCGCTTGAATTGGGTCCGAGGCCTAAGATACCAGAAATTCCAGGCGAGAACATGGAATTAGATTGGTTGGCTACCACAACTGTAGTGATGGTCATGAAAGGTATTTGTACGGTATAGCATTTTAGACATACTGGTCTGGTTAGCGTAGCTCCATTCCTGTCCGTCAGTTTTCTGAAGACCGCAGTTCTCCGTGATTAAGTTCCCATCTGCGGAAGCGCCGCCCATTATGGCGACGTTCTGGCCACCAGTGAGGTCCGTTGCGGTCGTTGACTCCGTACGATTATACCTGGTATCAGCCGATCTGAGAGAACGAATGACTCAACGACAGCATATGCGTACGACTGAACGCCATCGCACGTCTGGCAACTTGTGCCCGCGACGGTAACATAACCGGTGCTTGTTGTGAGTCCAAATGAGAAATGTTGCGCCGAGACGCCCGTTGACTGGGAAACACACTAAGCTCGGTCGCTGGGGCCTAAATAGCCACGAAACATACCATAACGACATTGACCGTGTACGAACCGTTGTCGATACCCACAGGAACGGTGACAGTCGCATACTCATTGCTGTCATCACGTCTTCGTAAACGAGAGGACACAACCAACGAAAAGAGCGGGAGAAGGTGCCAGGGTGTGAGCTTCATGACAGAGGGGAGTTCAACGTACTTCGGACTTCATTCTGTGTAAATATGTCGCCAACCACACGAAACATATTTTTAGGAAGGAGCGCCTGATCAATCGACGCTCACTGTAACGGTAGATATGCTGTCCTCGTGCCTGGAAGTCGCCACCAGTGAATGAAGCTAGGCAAGTAAAGGGCTACTTGCGACTCTTAATCTTGAAACTCGTACGGGCCCCAGGTTTATAAAAAGTAAGGCCCCTTTAGATGAGAGGCCCTTTGGGAATCGGCGAGCCGCCAACCCCACATCCGTCGACAATTTGGTTCCGGCACTGTATAGTACACGATAACATTGACTGTCGAGAATACATTTTTCATGGTTGGCTATCGCCCTCGGACTTAGGACTCTTCTCCAGTATTGCATCCACAATCCCAAAATCTAAGGCTTCCTTAGCTACAAGAGGGAAAGGTCAGAGCTGAAACGCCAACAATGAATTGAATGCTGAACCTGTCATGAAGTTATCGCGTTCGAGCGCATTTTCTGGGCATACGTATTGATAAGGAAACTAGATGTTGTACAAGGAAACGCACCGAAACGAGCGAGGCCCTTGCTCACCGATTCCCCCGGTTTTGCGCAATGTTTCTGGTAAATTCCAGTCAAGACCTGACGTATTCGTAGAATCTCCTTAGCATGGATAGCTATGTCAGATGCTTGACCAGAGGCGCCGCCGGAAGGCTCTAGAAACCGTTGTTAGACCTAGAGTCACATTCAGAGCCACTAAAGACGGACGATGTATCATGATGCTGGCATTCGGTAAGCAGTGGCGTTTGCCCTTTTCTCCCGCAGATAGTAAAAGAGAGCCCATACTGGCTGCTTGCCCGATGCAGTACGTGTGTATTGGCGAAGAAACGTACTATCAGCGTGCCGATGAGTCAGTTGACCGTTGGTGCAAGATTGGATGTGCAAACCTGCATCTGCGGAAATCAATTGCGATGAAGATATGTAATGCTACACCACACTTACTGTGTCATATATTGCTAATCCTGCAGTAACACTACCACCTGGAGAATTAATGTAGAGATGTATAGGCTTCGATGTGTCCTCTGCTTCCAAGAAGAGAAGCTGAGCGACAGTCAACGTGGAATCTGTATCTCTTATCTGAAGCATAGATTCAGTGGGTAGGCTGCAAACAACGCCTAGGCTCGACGCACCGGACCATAAAGCATGATGACCCTCTCCCGTAGCAAGCGTGAAAAGATATCGTACGAGCGTTCACCTCTTCCCTATCCTTCCACGATAAGCAAACAGGCAGCCTAGAGCACTTGCCACGACGTACCGTCTGCTCGATGACGATAGGAACGAGGTTAGAGGAAGGCGACTCTCCAGTCCATTGGCCAGCTAACGGATGAAAATGACGAGCAGCGCGAACAGGCGAAATACGCCGACTTAGACAAGAGAAACCAGGACGAAATATGTAGGACATTGAGCAGTATGAACGTCGATGTCGAGACTTGATGGCGAAAATGGCTGCCTGCCAAATCGGGTAGTCAAAGCGCGTGACTGACGCGCCTCGTGAATGCGTCCACAACTGTCCACAAATGGACATTGAACAGACAACTGTGAATGATTGACAGTGTGAAGTTCTAGGAACGGATCAGTAGCCCGACAATAGGTTGCGTCACATCGGACTATCCTTGAGTTACTAGTTAGTACTAGTGCCCATTTCTGAACAATTTCTAGGGTATTCATTTCATACCGGGTATTATCAAATGACGAACTTGCGCATCGAAGGGATCTAAGCATCCCAAGTACTTATTGAAGTTCTTATTAGATACCTGACGCCCTCATGGCATCGTCCATCCGCGAAGCTACGTCGAAGTCGAAGCCATCCTTATCTAGCGCGGTGGGCAATCCGCTACCCGCTAATACATATGGTATTTAGTGTCGATCTTTGACGGATACCATCCTCATTAATCAGGTTCAGCCAGTCAAGTCTGTCCTTCGGATCGAACCAACATTTCTGTCGTATATAAATATAAATATATTTGTGGCCGCCACCTAAGAGGTAACAATGTCAATGAGCAGTGCTTTTTTACATGCGCTAGTTAGTAGAAGAACTTCAATGCTGGCAGTCTAGACCTACTTATTTCTGGGCCACTTATGTACTCCTCCAGTTAGCTTTGTCTCCGTCTCTCGATTCCTACTAACGCCGGCTTCTTTGAATCCTTAAGGAACTTCGCGCTTCGAAATCGAAGTGAACGGCTGAAATTTTACTGGCCGATGGCTCGTTCTTCTTCGATCATCCACCGTTTAGTTCGTGGACATGGTCAGACTCACCATTCCCGCCCTCTTCCCCGTCACCATCAGGCACCGTGTGCGTCTTTCGGAAGGACGGGTACTCGTCACCAGGGTCTCATCGGCAGTCTGAATTCACCGAACAGATCTCCCGGAGTTTCTCCAGGCCAAGTAGGTAAACCAGGATAGGGCATTTCATCAGATCACCGGCCTGCGCGGGGACTTGGATAATCGAAGATAAACCACAGAAGCCGGCCCGGAAGTAGACCTGGTAAACATAGATTGCTTCCTTAACGGCTTCAAGGCTCGCGGAAAGGAATTCCGTTAGGCTAAGAAGAGATGTACACAAGTAGCTTCGAAAGAAGAGCAGTATACGACTTCCCGGTGCTCCATACTCCTACATATTCCATTGTTTACAGCGCATTGCTGTTTCATCGGTACGCGCACTCTATTGCTATGAAGTACATATGCTAGACTCACGGCAACTAAAATTTGATCCTCGAAGTCGGATTGCTCATTACCGAGAAATATGCATGGAAGACTCGCGAGCCATCAGAACAGCCATTGACTTAGACTGCGGTCGGACTCACGGATTCACGAACCTTGATTTCTGAGCGCCCTTGTGTCCCCAACCACATGGAAAAAGCTGTGGTGTAATTACGTCTTTGACTGGATGAATTCCTCAATGACAACCAGCCGATCAAGACACACTGTTTCAGTAGCCGCGGGTGCCTCATGTCCTTCGATAAATGTCTTCGCAGTATTATGACATATGCATGGGGCTTCGGCTGCTTCACAAAGTTACGGCGGTGATCGCCCTTTCGGTCCAAGACGGACCCGAACGATGTAAATCCACAGAAAGGAGAAGGAAAAGCATTGTTGCGATCAGACTCGGCCTTAACAACATTGCCTCAGCGTTCAACGTGCTAAGCGAACGAAGGCTCTATTGGTCAAGGATAAGAACCCGGAAGTTCGCCTAAAAGAAACACAAGCCTGGATATCATTGGTCGCAATAACCCTGATATATTCTGCCTCTGGACCTCGTCATTTAGCCGCTAAAGGCTTGCCTAAGGGCCTTTCGGTTAAGCCATGTAGGCAGGAAGGCTAGACACTAATTTGAAGGAGAATTTCAAGAAAGATCTCACCGCGGGTAGCCGGGCACTTGCGACAAACTTCTTATTTCTGTGATGATCTTCCGAGCACATTGCGGATTGACGATGTATCACATGTATAATTATATAGAGAAGACTTATCTCAATAGCCACCTCCATCGTCTCCCGGCCTGTGAGCTGCCATTTGTCGCCGTTGGGCATCTTCAAGCTTGGGACAATTGGAAATGCCATGTCCAAGTCCTGTCAAAGCGATGAGTCTTTCATTCTGGGGGAAGCACAACACAGGCACCGACCTCCACAAACGGGGCATCCTTTAAGCGAGCCACCCTGAGCTGCCCTGGGATCCTCGATAGTCGCCAAGAAAGGCGGAACTCTGAAAAACTAATCAGTTTCATTTCCGAAACTTCACGAAAATCAAATGTGCACTTTTGCCCCGCCTCCATTAATAAATACTTCAAATCCAATAAAGTTTGCTCGGGCGTATTCATGTTGACGAATGTCGTGGCAATTCCCGTCTTGCCGCTTCGCCCCGTCCGGCCGATTTGATGGACGTAGTCTTCAATCTCTTTGGGCATGGAGAAGATGATGACATGTTGGATTTCATTGAAGTCAAGTCCTTTGGAAGCTACACCCGAAGCTACCATGACGTCTTTCGCGCCCGACTTGAAGGATTTAATTGCGTATTGACGCTCTTCCTGGGCTGAAAAAAAAAAGAGGGTAAGAAACAAGAAAACTTGGCGGCAAGAACCATACTTTTAGAGCCGTGGATCGCGACGGCCTCGACACCTTTCAGTAGAAGATATTCTTGAATGTCTGTGTTGAAAAGTCAACCGGTTTGATTTAATATCGATTAATGAGCTTCGACTTACCATCGACCTCATTCTTGATCTCACTGAAGATGATGACTGGAGGAGGTGTCTTCTGTAGGCACTCAAGGAGATATACCATCTTAGCTTCTTGCTTGACATATTCGACAACTTGAAGAACGTCTAAATTGGCAGCGCCGGCTCGTCCAACATTGACAAGAATGGGCCGGATGAGAGACTGTTGAGCAAAGTCTTGTATCTTCTTCGGCATAGTGGCCGAAAAGAGCAGCGTTTGCCGTTGTCGCTGAAATAAGGCAAAGTAAGTCGATGTTCTCCATTATTAAGGAGAAGCCGCACCTTGAAGAAACTCATGATATTCCTTACGTCGTCTTCGAAACCCAGATCGATCATCCGATCAGCTTCGTCCATGCAGAGATACTTGCAGTTGTTGAAGGTGAACCGTTTTTTCTCTAGCATGTCAATGAGACGGCCAGGAGTCGCGACTACGATATGCAATCCCTTGGACATGACATGACTCTGCTCATTCATCGAGATACCTCCGATGCACAACAGTGTGTTCAATTGAGGATACTTGCTTTCCTTCGCGACAGCAGAACACCAACCAACAACATTCTCGTACGTCTGGTTGGCTAGCTCTCGAGACGGACACAGGATGATACCGACAGGGCCCTCGCCTCGTATAAAAGGCATCTTCATCTCCTCTTCAAGGGCGAGCATAATGAGAGGTATGCAAAATGCTAAAGTTTTTCCAGATCCGGTGAATGCGATCCCTATAAGGTCCCGACCCGAGAAGCTAGGTGGAATGAGTCAACAATACGTGGAGAATGAGCACACCAGACTCACGCAGTTGGTATACCTTGAAGTTGTATGGGGGTTGGAGATACTATTCGATGAGACTTGAGGTATTGAAAAATGGAATCAGGGAGCTTCATGTCCTGTATCGTGTCAATTGTTAGAGAATGAATTCAACAGAAACGTTGTACGTACAGCAAAATGTTCAATAGGAGGTGGTATATCTTCGCCTTCGGTAAGAATATGATATTTCTTGCGAATACGCTCGTTTTCTGCCTCCGAACGGTCTCGAATATATTTTGGTGGTCGCCAGCTTGAAATACGTCAAACAAGGCCTACAACCACAATAACTCGACACATACCTAGTTTTGAGGGACTCAGTGTATTGTATACCTTTTGCCAGCTCCATATCAGAGGCAAGCATTTTATGGCTCTTGATTGCATTGAAAATCTTGTCATCTTCTTCCCGCGTCTTTTCTTCTTCAGTCTTTTTTGCGTCTAAAGACGTTAATAGAGGACTGACGGCAGTGGATGAATCTCACCTTCGGCTGCTTTTTGCGAATGGACCTCTTGTGCCTCCATGAGTAGCGTTCGCTCCTTTCTCAAAATTTCTCTACGAGCCTCTTCCTCGTTAGCTTCCTCTTCGCGCTCCTGTTGCTCGCGTTGCTGTCGCTTGGTGCGTTCCTTGTCAGAATTGGCACCCAACGAGGTAAGCTTTGCTAGCTTGGCCTGACGACGCTGAGCGACTGGAATGTAGGGTTCATACGTGTCATCTTCGCCGTCGAGCTTGTAGGTTGGTGAGGGTGGGTGCTCGACGCGACGACGTTTTGAAACTGGTTGAACGTCCATGACGAAGGCAGGACCGGGATGCGGCCCGCCGAAATTGTACAAACCAGTCCAAACCGGGTCTTGTACCTTTCACCATCATCCCCTTGCACTGTGCATATGTTGTCTAGTGATTCAATAGTAATGCAGGGACCTTTTCTACATACACTGTTCGACAGGGCGGCTTTCTGAGCCCGGTGCTCTGGTTCAGATAAATAGATACGCGTGCTTGGTTCCTTATATCGCCAGTTCTTTCTTCCTACCATCATGGCCGAGTTTAACCCGTCTGACCATCCCCATCGCAGATGTATGATTATCTGTACCCGTCTCTATTTTTCGCTCATCATTTCACCGGTAGTAAATCCACTAACCAACGAGTACACCCTCGTCTCACCTCATCGCATCAAGCGACCGTGGCTCGGTCAGGTTGAACCACCTATGGTTTCCAATTTGCCACAATATGATCCGGCATGCTACCTCTGCCCGGGAAACACTCGTTCTGGTGGCCAGAAGAACCCTGATTATCAGCAGACATATGTCTTTGAAAACGACTTCTCTGCGGTGCTTGACGGACCGCTGCCAATCGCCCCCGTAGCACCCCATCCATTACTTGCGACAGAACCTGTCGGTGGTGGATGTGATGTTCTGATCTTTGATCGTAGACACGATTTGACTTTGGCACGAATTTCAATTGATGGGCTTAAGCGAATCATCGAGGAGTGGATTCGAATCTATCACAGACGAGGCGCAGAGGACAACATCAGATATGTTCAGATCTTCGAGGTAACAGTCATTTTGACGTCGCTGAGTTGGAGAACTGTAACTGTTGTTTAGAACAAAGGTAGTATGATGGGCTGTTCAAACCCTCACCCGCATGGGCAGGCCTGGTCTTTGTCTGCTATACCTACGTACCCTGCCAAAGAGCTTGAGAACATGAAGCGTTACTCGCTCACCGATGTGTCTGCGTCTCATGCACCCAGGAGCAAGGATGGTCAGTTGAGTTATCTATCAACTCTGGGTATCGCGCCAATCGCATCTTAGGGAAGCCCTGTCTACTTTGTGAATATATCCACGCAGAACTCAATTCGACAGGCGCCGACGGCCGGATAGTGTTCAAGAATGAACACTGGGTGGCCGTGGTGCCGTGGTGGGCTGTGTGGCCCTTCGAGATGCTCCGTGCGTATCAGTATCTCCTTTCGTTTTGACACTAAATTCTGTCCTTACAGTACTTCCATATCAACGTCACATACCCTCAATCGCAGAGCTGACCGAAGAAGAGAAGACGGCGTTTGCCCAAAGCATATCCATCGTTACCACACGATACGATAATCTCTTTTCTTCTTCGTTTGCGTATTCGATGGGGATTCACCAGCGGCCGGTCCCACTGGCTGCGGTCGCCGCCGGCGAGGATACATTCGAAGAGGCTCATTTGCATTTACATTTCACCCCGCCGCTTCTGCGAAGTGCAACTGTCAAGAAGTTTATGGTTGGGTATGTTAGCCTCATCGCTTAGCTTTCAGTGTCTAATGAAGAGTTAGGTTTGATCTTATGGGTGAAGCTCAGCGGGATCTTACTCCTGAAATAGCGGCTACCCGGCTTAGAGAGTGTTCTGATATCCATTACCTGGATGAGAAGAATGTCTGAGATAGAGCCTATTTATAAAATAGAGCAGTGCCTGATTAAATCTCGAAGTTATTTCGACTGTAACCGATTTTTGCCGCATGTTTATGGCCTCAACTGAGCCTTAACGTAGTCCATCGTCAACTATTGGTGAACTCAAAAGTAAGTCCGAAAGTCGGCCAAAAAAGGAATAACAAAATATGGGCACGTGACTGAAACGCGTCGCTTTTTGTGGGCTTTGTACTTGTCCACGTACTCGACTCTTCCAACATCTTCCACTTGTCTCAGCATCCCTTTATTTATCTTTAAACGGTGGCAAGGATGAATTCACGTATATTTAAACCCCAACGCTCAGCAGAGGCACCTATGGACTTTCAGTTCACCTCTCGGCCAAACTCAAATGTAAAACCAGCTTGGGCTTCGGGCGCTGGCAATGAGGATTCTAGTACCCCCAAAAAACGTATTATCTCTCGATATGTGATGGTATTCTCTATTTGACAACATTCCACTCCTACCAGGGACTCACGACGACTCGACCCTAATCCGCACCGTCGACACCAACCTTTGGCTTCAACCAGAATGTTCCATTTATCTTCCAAACGCCATCGCGTCAGCCACCACAGCCGTATCCATGGGCGCCACCTCCAAACTTCTCGCCATCGAAAGCATTTCCGCAACCGGTTACTTCGGAAGAGGTTCGGGATGTTGATATGTCAGAAGTGAGCCCGCCCAAGCCGGAGGAGCCCAAGTCAGAGCGTGGAAGACTCATTGCAACGGGGGGTCTGCGACGGGTTTTCCGAGCTCGCCAGAAGGCCAACGGTCGTCAGCTGTCAAAGACGGACGGCCATGACGAAGAGGATGACGATCTGGATAGTGATGAAGAGAACGACAGAACCGTCACACCTATAAACCAAAATACGTCTAATCACTATACACTGAATCTGCCTTCTCCTCCCGCGCCTCAATCTGATACGCCATACATCCTACTCGGGTAAGTCTAGGGTTTCCAAAGAGTCCTGTTGCCAATTCCGTTGCTAACGTTATCTCACAGGTACCTTCAGTTTTTCTTTAACCTTTCGCTCATTCTAGTCTTTCTCTATCTCGTCGTGCAATTCATATTAACTGTGCAACGAGATGTCGAGCACCGGGTTTCGGAGTACTCCGCGGGTAAGTTTCAAATTTGGTTCTACGCCCTTGCCTTAACAAATTCCGGGGTGGCACAGACATCATCCAGGAGATAGCCATGTGTGCTTTGCAATTTAAGAACAACCTTTGTCAATCACCATTACCGGCAATGGCACAGCAATGCGCTAATTGGGAGACATGCATGAATCGGGATCCGACCACCCTTGGCCGTGCCAGAGTCGGTGCCGAACTGATTGCAGAAGTCGTAAACGGGTTCGTTGAGCCCATCAGCTGGAAGACTCTGGTAAGTTGTTTTGTCCGAAGAATATCCATACAGTGTGCTAACTATATCGTCCACTTCTATCTGCGCCACGAAGGCATTCACGTTGACATCTTTGTCCTTTTTAACCGTTTTCATCAATGCGCTACTTTCATTATACCGTTCGCGACATCACTCGCCTCCCCACGCGCCACCCACCCATAATACCCAGTACCCCATACATCCATCCACTCCGTATCCGCCGCATCAGTTCGGTGGTTACCTATCTCCAGCTCCTACCCCAGCTTGGAGTAGATCGTGGAAGGGGATCGACCATGATGAAGACATGCAAACTCCGACAAGACGAAGACGGTTGGAAGGAGGCGGTTCAGTAAAGATTAAATAGCAAATGTCCTCTAGGCATGAATATGGGATATGGTTTCATCTAACCTTCTATTCACTAGTTTTGGGTTCTGGATCGGTGAAATCTTATCTGGCCTCAGGACACGGAGGGTTTAGATCCCTCACGGTACGTGGGTGTCGCGATGCCATCATTTAACGTTTTCATATATACAGCTGACGGACTTGGGGAAAACATGCGCCATTTGGAGGTGTAACATATGCTGTATCACCCCGGGAGAAGACACAGGACTGAACGCCAGGCCGTGATAGCCAACAGCAACTGATTCCGGACGTCATGGGACACCGAGCATTCCTGGAAGACACGATAGGGAGAATATCAATACATCAGAGGATGCTGTTTAAATATCTCAAGGTGAAGATCACAAGCAGTGTATCGGGGTCAGGGATCTAAGGGAACCGGGTAACCTTTGCGACGACCCGGTAACTGGATGCGTGCTTGTTTTCCTATGATGTGAGTCCGGAACATTCTCTGATTAAATAGCTGATGACAGCCAAGTTCCCGAGCCCCGTATGGTGATTTTGTGCACGGGTATGTGTGGAATGCATCGCTTCAGGAACATCACAAGTGCCACAAGTTTTAACGCTGGGCCAAGAATGCGTCAACGCCGCGTGCAGGATTGATTGGTTCTCAGGCCCGGATGAACCTGTGATTTAAGAGGATTAGCCTTTTGTATCCCCGGATATACTTGGCACCGCAGGGTCGGAGCAGGGTTGATGTTTGAATGAAAAGGTGACGGTAGGGGTACGGTAGAAATACGGTAGGACGGCGACCAGCAACCGATGGGGCACTGCGGCTTGTTTTGTTAGCGTCGGAGGCATTGTTGTGTGATCTTCTCTAGACGCATATCCCCGACGTTTGTCACCCTAGTCCTATTTCCGTCGCCAGGCTTGCATCTTGTTGATTGATAGTACCCGTCTGTTGATTCCCTACCCGTGATTTCTAACTAATACTAATCGGTATTCAGGCCGCGGCACGCACATATACCGTGATAGATGGCTCGGCGTTCAGTGTGATTGCCATGATGGTGGAATAAAGCGAAAAGGGTTGCCCGTTGCTAGGTATACCGGAGAACATATGTCGAGGCGGCTAACATGACGAACTCTAACTAGGCACCTCCTAGATTACACCCACATCCATATATAGCGAACATCCTTCGACAGTCCAGTCATGGTCATTTGCCACTACTTGCAGCCGCAGCGGCTCGTTCCTCTTCCTTTTTCTGATGTGGCGATAACTTATTAGACACAGACGAATCGAGAGCGGATCGTGTTACCTTCTGTTTAGCACGGAGAATCTCGGCGTCACTAGTGGAGACTCAGTACACATATAGATTGTCAGCAGATTGAGGGATGCTTGCCTTTCTTTCCTCTTCGCAAGGCTAGACGCGCTTTCCTTTGGTTTCTTGGCTGCAGCCGCCGCTTTCTTCTGTGCTTTGGCGCGATCTGTCTCCCTCTGATTGCCGCCTATGAGCCATTAGATATTCAATGAATCCATTGCTGTAGATGTAAAGTAAAAGAGTAGAGGACTGGTTCAATATACTCACGGGTCATGGCTGTTGTTCACGATAATGGCTGTAACGTCACGTCACGTTCGGGAAATGATGGGATTCAATCGGAGTCAGCTGACCTCGAAAAAGACTTGGTCAATTTTAGCCCCGGAATTGATCTGGATTCTGATCATCCGTCTCCGGCTATTTTCAGTTGCCTCTGAGACTCAGGGTCCCACGTTTCCTTGTGCTGATGCTGCGCTTGTATTGTATGTATGTAGAGGGGCTCAGCCCCTAGTGAAATTGACGAGTACAAGTTTACTCCAAATGAAATTGAAACATCCCACTGGCGTTCCGCGATCCGGTGGTGCTAAGGCTCAGGTAAACGTCTCTGACAGCGGCAACATACTCGACATGTATCACGATCGTATGAGGAGGGCAGGCTGGCGACGTGCCAGGTCATGTTGCTATACAGAGCTGTGGGCGTTTACCGGGGTGATACACGCCTTTTTGTCGTATCACCGCGCAAAAGGCAAGTCGAGCGACAAAGCTTCCGTAGTGATGTCAATCGGAAGAATCGAGCTTCGCAGTCATGCTCCGTGGTAATCGATTGCGGACGGGAAGCCTGTCAGAATACAAGGTTCGCGTGTGGATTTCTCGGAAAAGTAGGCTATACAATTTTCATCAACACGCAAGTTCGGTCCCGACTGTCCTATCCTCTCGGGGTTGTCCTTCCTGGCTCGTGGTCGTCTTTATTGCTTCCATTCCCGCTAAGGTTGTATTATGTCATGGAGACCGTGATCTGCAAATTCCATGCGAGAGGCGTGGGGTGGGAGGTCAGGGCCTCGGACACAAATCCGCGATGAAATCATGACACATGGTTAACTCCTGCTGTTGACCTGCTGTGAGGATGGCACAGCTGTTACAGGCGTACTCGGGGCTGAGGCGAGGTATATGGATGGTTGTGTGGTTCAGAGTGATTGTGATTGTATGATCTGCAAATATGATATTATAGGATATTATTCTGTATTATAAAGCGGCCGGGGAATAACTATAGGTACCGATAATAAAGGGCACCCTGAGCACCCTGAGTAGGAACGAGATGTCAGACGGTGTGTAATCGAACTGTAATCGATGGAGTGTGGAGTCTAGAATCAATGAGGGTGAGATAGGAAGCGAAGCGAAAAGACCGAGCGCCGAAGGTGAGAATTACAGCATTAACGGAGGCAGACGGTCTCACGGAGGCAGAGCTAAAACACAAGAAGCGAAGGCTCGATAGAAACAGGTAGACTTTGCGCACTAAAGCCTTTGGTTCGTTAATTTTGCGAGCACCTTAATTATAAAGGACGGTTAGGTCCGGAAGCAACGCGGAGAAAAGATCCTTTCGGAAAGGTTACAATTCCGTTGACGGGGATGTGCAATGAGCAGCGACGAGCCTTTGAAGGGGCAACAAAGGACGCAATTTAGAGGGTGAATAACAGGGCTTCTTCCCAGGGCGTCGTAATGCTTCCAGTGATTCGGTGCTTCGGGCGAGACAGGCTCAGGACCGGCAGGGATGTATAATGATCGAAAAGGGTAGACAGGCAAGGACAGGACAGGACCGGCAGGATGCTTGGCAACGGTACCGCCTTGAATGGATGTTTCCACGTTGAAGGGATCACATGATCGATCGCCGATGGGATCTGGAAGCGTGGCAAGATAAGATAAGATAATGCGGTGACGTGCCTGGACATATCGGGGTATGACTTTCGTCAGAGTGAAACGACCCTGAGTCTAAAATGGGACAGGGCCTAGGTCATGCCCTCCTGAGATGACATCCGAGATTATGGGTGACGTGTCATATGCGCTAAGCGGCAATCTGCGGGTAAAATAGAAGCGCGAATTTGATGAGTTCTGTTCTGGCTGTACAGTGAACAGGACTGTTACGACGGTTAGTCTGATCCACAGAGTGTCATGCCGGCTTCTCTTCTGATTGGGATCCGTCGAATGAAAAGAGAGAATCGACGGTGCTGGCACGCGATGAATGACAGCAATGAGGCACGGGGAGAAGGAATGGAATGAGTGCTCGGTCGTAAGCAATGGTACGAGTAATGGAGTAATGCTCGGTGTATTACCATCTATTGCCATTCGGAAGTGAGAATTGTGTACGGATTTGGGGCCAGATCAAAATAGATGAATTGAGATCAAATTGAGATCAAATTTGTGAATTTGGATCAAATGTAAATTGCTTCCCTGAGTATCCCTTGGGTTCGCTGACTTGTTCACAACCGAGATGGCTTCCGATGGGCCGATGGATCTGATTGGATTGATCGCCATTGATCGTGCGAGGGGCCGGTTGTTGACTATATAATAAATTATATCATATCGAATAATATATATATATCAGACGCCGCTTCCCTTCCACCTTTTGCCCCCTCTCCACTTCCCAGCATGTCTATGCGCCACCTCCCCCGCCAGCCAGAGCGGGATGTCCGTATGCACGACCCTTCCCCGCTCCAGACGCATCCTCACGCCCACCCGCTCATCACCCACGCCAACCATCTCAACGGTAATGCCCCCGGCCCCGCCACTCCCGCCGCTGCCAACATCGTCTCACCCACCGCCGGCGCTCCCAACGGCGTCCAGGCCCCTACCTCAGTCATGCAGAAGCTCGCAGCAGCCAACGAGAAGACCTGGCTCCTCATTGGAAGTGTCGCAGAACAGATGGGCGACCTCGAACATGCCCTTTCTGCCTATGAGAACGCCCTGCGGCACAATCCGACGTCCCTGTCCGGACTTACTCAGGTCGCTGGCATCGCCCGGATCAAGGAGAACTATCCCAAGGTGTGCCATCAATTCCAATTCCTTTGTTTCCGCGGCCCGCCTACCGATTTGTCATCGCTAACTCGTCGCCCAGGCTGTTGACTTTTTCCAACGTGTGCTTGGCTTGCAAGAGGAGAACGGGGAAGTTTGGAGTGCCTTAGGTGTGTTACGGCCCTATCTGCTCAATTGTCTCTAACTCTATTCAGGGCACTGTTATCTTATGCAAGACGACCTTCAAAAGGCCTATTCAGCCTACCAGCAGGCGTTGTACCTGTTACCAAATCCCAAGGTCATTAATGTCGCTTCCATCAGTCAAGCTCAGCCTAACGGACACCCACAGGAGGATCCCAAGCTTTGGTACGGCATCGGAATACTCTACGACCGATATGGATCCCTCGATCATGCCGAAGAGGCCTTCTCTTCGGTATTGCGCATGGATAAAGGTGTGCTAGCCCTTTGCATTCTAGTCGTCAGTCGTAGTTAATTGTGAAGACCTAGATTTCGATAAAGCGAATGAAATCCTATTTCGTTTAGGCATAATCTACAAGCAGCAAGGCAAGTATGACGAGTCTCTCGCCTGCTTCGACCGCATTCTCCGCAACCCTCCTTCCCCACTTGCACACGCCGACATATGGTTTCAGATCGGCCACGTTTACGAACAACAGAAAGACGTAGGTCCGATCACTTCTCTTATTAGACGTCCTTACTCACCGCAGCGTGCAGTACGTCAGTGCGAAGGACGCCTACGAGCGTGTGGTCGCCGACAACCCTGGTCATGCCAAGGTGTTGCAACAGCTCGGATGGCTGTATCATCAAGATGGCTCTTCGTTTCAGAACCAAGACCTTGCAATTCAGTACCTGACGAAAAGTCTCGAAGCAGGTTAGCACAGTTCCGGTTTCTGTGTTCGTATCATCCGCTGATGATTCTACTGTAGACTCTTCGGATGCCCAGAGCTGGTACCTCTTGGGCCGTGCTTACATGGCGGGTCAAAAATATAACAAGGCCTACGAAGCATATCAACAAGCCGTCTATCGCGATGGTCGCAACCCCACGTTCTGGTGTTCTATCGGCGTTCTATACTTCCAGATCAATCAGTTCCGTGACGCTTTAGACGCTTACTCGCGAGCCATCCGAATCAACCCTTACATCTCCGAAGTGTGGTTCGACCTTGGCAGTCTCTATGAAAGCTGCAACAACCAGATCTCCGATGCCATCGACGCATATGCCCGTGCGAGCGAGCTCGATCCCGGCAACAACGTGATTTCCCAGCGCCTGCAGCTCTTGAAAACTGCACAGGCTACCGGTGGCCAGCTTCCCGCTGCCCCGGGTCCCCAAGATGTTCATCCCACAGCATATGCTAGTGCTGTTGTTCCGCCGCCGGGATTGACAGGTCCGCCTCTACTTTTACAGTCTGGTATTCCCCGTCCGCCATTCCGTACCGACTCACGTGGACCAACAGACATATCCTTGCCGCTGCCTTCACACGTAGGTGTTGGGCGATCATCGCCTGGTCCTTTCAGAGGTGGTCCACCGCCGCCTGTGGTTCTCGATGAGACGCGCCACATTCCTTCTCATACCCCACTCGCACCAATGGAGATCGAGCGACCAGCGCACTCGCGTGACTTTCCCAGTTCTTCCCGGGACACCGGCCCACGAGGACATCAAAGTCTATTACTTCACCATCCCCTTCCCCAGTCTGGAGAAGAAGGTCGGAATGGTGTTCACCCGCATCATCCGGAGCCGTACTTCTCACGTCCACCACGCCCTCAATCGCGCTCCATTTCACCGGGTCATTCGGCGCGGCCACGAAGTCCTCCACCCTTTCCACCATTCCCGCCTCCTGGTGGACGGCATCCCATAGGTCCCGCTCAGCCTAGTTCCGGGCCAGTGCAGAGGTCGCCACGGTCGTACCCGGCGCACGAGCCTCCAGCCAGACCTGTGGAACAGGAAGGCGCATGGGACAGACGACCCAACAATGATATTCGGGACTGGGATCGGGAGAGGAGGATGCCTAGGCATGCCGGCGGTGAATATCCCGGCGGTTACCCACCTCCTTATCCGCCTCGTTCACCTCCGAGTGCGCATCGCGGACGGACGACCCCTGAGGCTTCTCCCCGCTCAGCGCATCTGTCCAGGCATTGGGAGAAAGGTGGATATTCAGTCAATCGACCGTCACTACCTTCGCCTCCACCGAACGATGGGATGAGACGGTACGATCCTCGATACGAGGTGCGGGACAACGGTCGGGACAGAGACTATGATATGGAGGCGCGGATGGACCAGCAGCGGTCTTTCCCAACACCACCAGAGGACGGGCGACGGGGTCATTTTGCCGGCAGCAACCGTAGTTCGGAGAGTCCTCATCCAGATGGCAAGGGACGAAAAAAGAACTTGAAAGACGACGCGATCCTTTCAGTTGAGGCTGCACGTCGCGATAGGAGGAGGAAGAACGGGAGCATCAGTGGTGTCAGCCCTAACGGAAACGGGAACGGGCTTCCCAAGCGCAGAGAGGAAGGCCTGGAGACGCCGACGCCAAAACCGTTTGTGGTTGAACGTACTCAACCAAGCGACCGTATGGTTCCCAGCTTCAAAATGGGTTATGGCAAGGATCGCAGCTCTCCTGCGCCCGTCAGCTCGAACGGTTCGGGTTCCTCGACTAGACCTTCGCCTACAAGTGGTGCTCCCCGCCGCGCTCTGGACGAAGACTACGATGAAGGTGTTGCTGACGCCCTAATGGGACTTGCAGCTGGCGCACCGGGCTTCCGAGCACGAGATTCGTCGAGTGCGCCTGTTCCTTCACATTCGCCAGCGGTATCTTCTTCGAGCAGGCACAGTGACCCTTCATCTCGATCTCACCCTATGCATCGTGATTCTGTTTCATCGACACGAAGTCACGCCTCACCGCCTCTTCTTTCTGCCCCTCTGAAGCGACCCTTGAGTCCTGGCGTTGACGAACTGTCAGACGCCAAGCGCTCAAGGATGGACCTGCACAAGCGGCGTGGAACCTCTCCTCCTAGTCGTCACGCCCCTTCCTCGCGTCCGTCCCCAATTCCTTTCCGTACCCAGCCCACATCTCGCTCGCCTGAGGCGCATTACCCACCAAGTCCGCCGTTGCCTGCGGTGCTTCCGCCACATCCAAGACCTATTGGTTCAGGCCTGTCGAATGGCTCGGTGCCGATCGCGTTGCCTCCGATCGCCACTCTTTCTCCGACGTCGACGGCACCCTCACCGAGTGGTACAGAGCGAGACAGGGACGACAGGATGCAGGTTGATAATCGGTCTATATCGCCACCGCCTCGTAGTAAGATGCCGGATGCTGGTCGGTCTCCCCCAAAAGCAACTCCTTCGCCACCCGTCGTTGAGAAGAAGGAGCCGTCTTCGTGAGCTCTGGTTGGGTCTTTGGTCAGTTTATGATTTTTAATGAGAAGATAACGAGTGCATTAGTAATGTCGTCGCAATTGTTTTTTTATCTTGCATTATTTTATCTCCCTTGCTTTGGACGTACATCTTTTTTGATTTGTTAATAACATCGTTGTAAGTCTGTAGAACGGATGTTGTGCCATACACGCTGTGTCCATGCTATGAATAATAATACATTGCTGTGAAAAAGGGCCGTGTTACTCGGGGCATAGAGAAATTCCGATGTCATAACTAAAGTGATGGCCAATGATCCTGCATGGACTGCGATGTCATTTCTCCGACTTTCAAAACAGTCGAATTCGAATGGAAAGTAGAATGTCCAGACTACTGGGTGTCGTGATCGTAGTCAATTACCTGCACATTGGTTGGCAACCGTGATCTGTGACAACAAAGACACGTTCAATCTATCCACCAACCAACTCGTTTCGTTTTTCAAAGTCTTTTTCTCAACGTCACTCTTTCTCGTGCAATCATGTAGGTGCCTTCTCATCGTCGTTGCCAAGGCTCCCTGACCCAATTATCAGGCCGTTGCCCGACGAACGTCCACGACAGAGTGTTGCGAATCTCATCGGTAGATTCGAACAGCAAACCAAACGACAGTCAATATCTGCGTCTCCAGCTCGCAGCTCAAGTGTAGTTTCACATAGTACGGGAGATTCTGCCAAGGAAGAGGTAAAGGAGAAGCGGGACTGGCCTCCCAGGTCGGCGACATCGTACACGACTAGCTCTTCTTCGTCATGGATTAAGCCACAATCGTCGACTTTGAAGTCGTCCTCTTCGACTCCGATGTCGACAGCCGTAGATGCCCCGGTGGCAGACGCCGTCGCGATCCCTGCGCAGACTCAACTGCCATCTCCCGAGCATTCTGATCCGAAGAGCCCTTTACCATCGAAGCCAGTGCCTAAGCAGAGCCCAGCACCGTCATCATTCAAGTCTGCTCCCAAGGCGTTGACGCCGAAAACATCACTTGGCGGGTCGACGTCGACTCCGTTGAAGCCTCAGCATACGGGTCAATCTACAACATCAGCGCCATCTTCTGTACGGAAGACAGTGCCTAGGACTAGCATTACTACTACTGCGCGCGCCAAAACACCATCGCATCCCAGCCAGCCTCCACGTACTACGACTCCCAGAGCGAAAACGCCAAGTTCTTCCGTACGTCCTGTGTCAGGCTTGTTCGCGCCTACTGCAGCCTCGCTGGCTAGGGCGCGAGATGCCCAGGGTCCGGCGCCGGTGCCCAAGAAGAAGTCGGTGTTGTCGAGTGCTGTTGCTGATAGGCTGAACAAACCGACTGCTGCGTCGGCGAGCAAGGCGCGTGCGCCTGCGGTTGTGCCTTCCAGGGGCAAGCCTGTGACCCGTGGGGTTGTGAAGCCCAAGTTGCCTATGTCGGGTAGTACGAGGGAAGTGAAAAAGGGCGGTCTAAAGGGGGCTGCGGTTGGAGCTGTCGCTGCTGCTGCTGCTGTTGAAGGCGAGGCTGATGAGCACGCGGAAACGAACGGCCATGCTGCAGCGCCTTCTGTTGAGCAGCCACAGGAGGACGCAGCTGGCGGTCATGAAGAAGTTCATACTGAGGCGGAAATCCATACCGAACCGGAAGCGCGTGTCGAAACAGAGCGTGAAGAAGACCACAGTGAAGCGGTGCCAGCTGATGCCCCAGAGCCCACGTCGCCCGGAGGTGTTTCAGTCATTTTGCCTGATGCAGAGGAAGGGTCCCCCGGAGAGCTGACGCCCATTGCTGAAACGCACTCTCACGAACATCCTGTTGAGCGGGAGCATGATTCTCCGGCTGAAGAGATACGCCCTTCTGTGGGCAGTGATCTGGAGGATATCGTCAATCTACTGGAATCGACTTCGCGTCCAGTCAGCATCGTCAGCATCCCGGACGAAGTGGTTGATATCCCTGATGAATCGGAGTAGAAGCATCCAAAATATTCACGCAAATGATACCTTCCTTTTCTTTCGTTTTACTCTACAACCCCCAATCGCTGTATCTTTCTAGATCTCATCTAATATTTTTGGACAACACACTGTACACTCATGGTGCGTTCTCTCCGCATGTCTATCTGCTGTTGGATCTCATCATCGCTTCTAGCATTTTTCCGATTTCGCTAAATATGCCTCTCGCTGGATTCCTGCCTCTCGTTCCTTTCCTCTCTTACTTATTTTGGTGTTTTTGTTTCGTGTCTATAATATTTTGGTGTAGTACATAGTCCTGGATAATCATATTGCAACGGCAACCTGGAAGATAGCCGGATGTTTGCTTGGCATGGTGTATACAAACATAAGACCTTGTTCCCGGTCAGTGGCTTTTTCTGGTTCCACACCCAAGGTTGCTCGACAGTCTCTTAGTATCTTTGCGAGGCTATCTCGATGCCCTTGTCATGACCTCCGAACCCCTTCCAGTACAATCAGATTCTTGGGTGACACCTCCAATTGATACGCAGCGTGGCCATGCGTTCTCACATTCATTGACTTCTTCACATCTCTCGATAAAGCGGAACTCAGTTATGGACCCTGCTTCAATGGCGAATTCTGGTCACAGTGTAGACGGGGTTGTTCTAGACATCACACGGAGAGATTCGAAGCGTGAAGACACAGGCGAGGAGCTGCGATTTCAGAGGGAAACGTCCTTCGACGGTCCTCTTCCGAGCCCGCCTTTGACCAGGACTAATACAAAAGAGAGCGTTGCGCAGCAGTATAAGGAGAAGACCCTTGCCGGCGAGAACCAGGATTCGGAGGGCTCAGTCTGGCATCCGTTGCAATTTGGCGACCCTGCAGACCATACTCAGGATACTACCGTTGTCGACTTGGGCGATTCCATTGTCGACGCCAATGGACGCCTGGTCTTCCCTGATGGAATGAGCAAAAACTCCCCCCCTCCTTCTCCTCGCGGATCCGTTCATCCCATTGACACACAAAAACCGCATTCCCCGCAGCCATGGGAGCTCGTTGATCCTCCTCCTTCGAACGGTCACAAGCCTTCGCAGTATGGGACAGTGTTAAACAAGTTCAGCACCCTGCAGGGTACCTCGTAAGCATTTTTGCCGTTCACAACGTTGTTATGTCGCTTATTGGTCCCTGTAGACACCGCCGGCCTCTGATACCCAAATCGTCGTATTACTTCGGACCTCCACCTCCGGATGCGGCGTTTGGGACCCCACCGATGGGTCAAATCGGTGTTCACCATCCTCGGGAAGTCATTCGGATCGAGCGGGATTATACGGGCGGAGAGTTGATTCAATTTGCTCCGATCTATCCGCTGGAGTTGGAAGGACGGGTACGTTGAATGCTATTTACAGGCGCCAAGGGGCAGGAACTCGGGCGGTGTACTGACCTCATGGCCAATAGATAACACCAACACAGTTCTTGGAATCCATCAACGCCATCAACGAACTCCTTATATCTGCGCATAGTATTCGGCGTTCGATAGTTGACAATGTGCTTGCGGTTGTCACGTTGTACCTGTCAAGGTTGATCATCACTTCGCACTACGAGAAGGTTGTACTCCTGCCCTTTCCGTAACATTGATCCTCTAATGCTTGTTTCTGATAGGAGATGAAACGGCTTATGTTGCTTTTTGATGAACTCAATTCCGGACTATATAATCCTGTTGGCCTGAATCTTCTTTGGCCCGGCAAGGTGGCTTTCCTATACGTGAGTTTCAGAAGTTCATTCGGATTCAGTAGTCCTCTATATATACTGACGAATCATCAGATGGAGATCGAATACTACGTGAGGTTTTTTGTCAAAGCGTTTACTTTTGTGAAACTGACCATGTTACTAGTGATACCAATCCTGTTCCGCCCGACTCGTCTTATTTTTATTGCTTTTTACGGATGCATCTCTTAGATCCCTTCACATCTGTATTTGACCATCATTATCCGTGTTTCCGTTGATCTTCCGTGGGCATCTCTCGTTTGGCTATCTCTATACATCATCTTTGGGCGACGAGCGGTAGCAACATTCTTCTTAATGATAATTGACAATGAGGCTTTACCCCGCCTCGATCTGATCACCAGGGAAAGTTGGGAAAAACATGAAGCGGCAATTCGGATATCCAGAATGACTTAACCGATGGTCCAGAATCACTACGCGCACCTAATGACATTGCGATCGACAGATTGGAGCGAAGTTACACTCTATCAAACGTGGCCAAAGTCCGACTGAATCTGTTTGAACCTACACGGTGTCGAAGTGGGGTCCCAGGGCGCGGGGACAGACGGGAGGCTGTACGCCAGGAACGGAATGCCAGTAGGGTTAAGGTTTAGTAGGCCTGCTCGAGTCACATGTCTTCTCGAATATTCTCGGATGCCGAATGCCGAGCCGCGCGTCCTCTCCAATAAATGGGGGATGCCGGCGATCAACGGCAAAGAAGGAGGGTGCTTGGTAAGACACTTGTGACGATTGCTGGGCACCGAGTGGACATATCTTTCTCAACGCCGTCACCTCCACCGTTGAGCACCAAATCTAATCTTTTCTTCTACCTCCATCTCCCATTTTTACCGTCCCCTCCTTTTCAGTTTCCTCATCAATGGAGGCCTTTCCCGAAATCACACCGCTCTGGGATCTTTCACAGGCAACCACCTTTTCCCAGCTTGCCGACGACGACTTTCTTGCTCTCTTGCAAAAACAATTCCCAAGCGCTACAAATCCGTCCGGGAATCTGAGTGGCGATTTCGCTGTCGATCCTCAGAGCATATCTCGATTCTCTTTACCCAGTCTCAACCCGCCATCCGAGGACAGCTAGTCCCAGTCCACCACGAAGCGCCGAAGGTGGTTCCAGTATGCCGGCACAAGACGATGATGACTCCTTTGTACAAGGCGACTCTGCGCTGAAGCGGAAAGCAAGCGATGATGACCTTGAAGAGGGGCCGAGCCAGAAATCGCAGCATACTGGTGAGCAGCACTGGGTCCAGCAGCGTCTTGCCGACTCTTACTGTTCATCGCGTAGCAGGCAACAGTAAAAAGGGAGCAAGTGCCTCCAAGCGCAAGTCGACTGGCGGACCAGTAAGCCATATGCATTCAATTCAATTCACACAATGCTTATCGAGATAACAGGATGAGAACCGCCTCCTCAAGCGCAAGGAGCAAAATCGTGCCGCCCAGCGCGCATTCAGGGAAAGAAAAGAAAAGCATGTCAAAGATGTGAGTTTGCACTTCCCGGCTATATCGGAGCCGAACCATCCTGACTCAACTTTCCCCAGCTCGAGGACAAGGTCGCCGCCCTCGAGGCCCGTAACGAGCAGACAACATCTGAAAACGAAAACTTGCGGGATCTGCTGGCGAGACTTCAGTCGGAGAATATGGCGCTCAAGCAGGGGTCTTTCACTTTCCAAGTACCAAAAACCGCTGGTCGCTCGATTCCCTCACCATCATCCTCCACGTTATCACCTACTGAAAATTCCCTTTCAGCATCATTCAGCCGTAATTCTCCAAAGCCTTCTCTGCAAAAGTACACAAATCCTCTTGACCTGAGTTCGTTGACAGCCTTTGATCCGAGCGTATTGGATCTGCTTGACCAACCTCAGCCAACTGCGACAACATCGGGAGGGACGATGGAGATGGACTTTGGCTACAACAAAGATAAGAGTTACCTGACATCTAACTTCACAACCATCGCCAACAATCCCGCCTTCTTTTCCTTGGCATCATTGTTTGACCCCACGCCAACACCCTCCCCACCGACTGGGAACAGTATGTCTAATTCCGAGACACCGTCCTTCAATTTCGATATGAATTCGCTCACTGCATGGTCCCCACCGTCGACCCATGAATCTGGGACACTGGATGACTTGTTTGGTTCATATATGGACCATACTTCAGCCATAGACCTGAATACCATTCTCGGCCCACCATCTTCCATCAGTCCCATAGTTCATCAAGCGAACCTCAACACTCATGGCACCTCACCTGATTCCTCTTCCTCCTCGCCTTCGTCCAATGCATCAGATCCTAGTGTGTTTGGCACCCCCGTCGAAGGATCTTCGTCGGAGTCAGACATGGGACACGATGAAGGTACATGTCCGAAGACGAAGACGGAATGTGTCAAGCATTTGGATAATATGTCTCCATTTGTGACAAACTCTCCCTTCTTCCGCAAAGCCGGGGACAATGCACTTGTCAGCGGGGTGTCTTGTCAAGGATCGTCAAGTTTCCCTAAAACGACGAAGAACGAAAACAATATAGAGGTTTTGAGTGCTTGGCGGAGTATAACGTCCAATCCTATTTTCAAGGTGAGTACTTTTCGTTAAAGTCACTTGACCAGGCGGGTGTTCACCCTCACGATTTTAGGATTGTGACATCAACGAGTTGTGTTCAGAGTTCTCGAGTAAAGCCCGGTGCGATGGGTCGAAGGTTGTTCTGGAACCCTCTGGCGTCCAGCATATACTGAAAAACCTATCCAAGAACCGAGCATAGAGCGGCTGCTTTTGCACCCAGCACGATTGGCTTCCCGTGTGTACTCCGCCATGTACTCGACGCACCTGTGGTGTGGAGAAAAGTCGGGGAACATCAAGAGCTCTACCCGCTCTACACCGTGTACTTTCGTTTTCCCAAGCTGTCAAATAAGTAGGTTCACGATTGGCATTGGGGGTGATGGGATGCGAAGGGCAAGGCAGTAGTCCTTTGTCTTCGGACAATGCACAGTTTGCATATCTGTTTCATACCTTTCATTGCTCAAGTCGTACCTCATGTATTTGTTCTTTATAGCTTACTATAAGTCTTCCTTTCATCTTTCGTATCAATAGCACCAGTATCGTGTATAAATCCCACTCAAGCTTTTACGTTCTTAACGAAACAGTACCATTGTAGAACACGTCAGACAGTAGCTCTATGAAATAATACCCACATCATAGAGCGTTGTATAACATGAATATCTATGTGTCATCGTTCAAGCAGAAAAGATCGCGCGCGTGTGGTTTTAGTTGATGTACAGCATGTTGAAAGCATCTAGAAGCTGCGAACTTATGCCTTTTTTCCGAGTCGGTGTAGATATCAGTCGGAAAATTGATAACTGGCCGCTGCAATGATTGATCTCCAAAAAGGACGGAACAAATGGATTGCACGTCATAATGGACGTCAAGTTCCGAAGACAAGTAATCACGGTACATGTTAATACCGTCCAAGCGCACGTTGATGAATGAATGATCATAATTCGTGACGCGTGAACGATTCCTACTTGCCTTTGATTAAAAATACAAATTCTATCATTGGTAGTTCTATGCAACTCTTCTTCTATGGGCCAACCACATGGTCATGCGCTTGCTACAGGTGTAGCAGCTCCGGAATTCGGCGTCGATTCGGAAACAATGGGGGATGGTATATCAGCGGACGGATCCCGTATGTATGCAGCGAGGAATTTCCTCCACGGTGTCTTAGAAGGAACAAAATGGCCTGGAACACACGGGTGAGTGAGATAAGTAGGCTTTCGAAATGGAAAAGCGGACCTCCGTCGTGTTCCTCGATTCGTTTGTTGCTTGAGACGTCTATGAGCTCTTGGGAGCGGTCGGAGGTGACTATGGTGTCGGTTTTTCCGATGATATGGAGCGTGGGCGTGGAGTAGGTTGGGTTGAAGAGAATGTCTGCGAAGGGGTCCGTGATCCTCAACCCCGCAACTGCGACGCAGAATTTGCTGAGTAAGGAGTTAGGCTAGCCTATGATAGGTGACGACGGTTGTACATACAAAGGTGGGTGCGGCGGTTTTCCGTCTATGAGGAACGGTGGATAGCTTTCCGGTTTTTCCAACTGTTAAAATGAGACACCATGTTAATCTGGGGTACTAAAACCCAGGTGTAGTCCAACACGCACCAGAGCACATAACAACGCAGCTACGGCTGCCCCCTGACTATAGAAATAGTAGGTATAAGAACAAGGTTAGGAATCTTGTGGGTATTGTATTCTACCTAAATCCAAACACGCCCTGGAATCGATGCATAAGAGATATGCCGACGACAAATATATATAAATGCGTGCTGACTCACGTCGTATGTCCGTTCTTTGAGGATATCCCGAAACAGAACAAGTGATTTGTCCAAGCCCACGGCTCGGGTCTTGTCGGCGAAGGCTCTGAACCATCCTCGAGGAGTGAGCGTTGGGTCTTCAGTAGAAGCTTCAAGGATGCTTTCATTTGATTCTGAGGTCCCACCAAACAGATCTTCAGCTTGGAGGACATGAGGTGCATCGATGAAGACTATTGTCCAGAATGATTCGTTCTAAAGGTTAAAGTGTATAGTATGACTTCAAGAAGGACAGCCTACCCATGTCAACATCTTTTCCACATTGTTTCCGCAAGGCTCCGAGCTAAAAGTTTCACGATAGATTATAGTTCCGCGATGCTATTGAACGTGTAGCACGTACACGTTTGCTCAAGATATGTGCATTTTGTGCATAACTGGGATATGGCAGGTCAAAATATATCTGGAAGAATCACCCGGTGGATCATACCCATGAAGGACAAGAATCGATTTGGAGGGAGTCATGGTAAGGAAAGAACGATCTTGATGATCGGAAAATCGATAGATTTGATTTTATGGATATCACCGAGTCAAGCATCGTCATCGCACGGAACCGGGGTGTAGAGAAAATTTAGTGCGAATCAGTGATCGAAGATGATTGTTATCAACTAGTTTGCAAGAACGTTGGGGGCGAGGATTGGAGGGTAAACAGGTGGATGGATGTCAGTGAGACAGAGGCAACTACGCATCCTGGAGGCTGAAATGTCAACGAGCAAAGACAGGCACTTATGAGCCGCTAACCAATATCAACCTCTATGTCCGGTTGCAAAAGACGGCTGCCATTGCTATTGAGAGTCTTGCAATAACCGGCATTCAGTTAAGCATAGAGGGTCGAAGGTCATGGATGGGATGAGAGACTTGTACGAAGTCATAAGGTCCACCATACTTTCGCCGGTTTGTGAACGGAAGGAGCACAGAAAGAGGCGCAGAGGCAGAGGAGAGTAGTATAACTTTTTCTGCATTTCTGGAAAGTCGTATCGGGTAGTGATGCAGCCCAGGGACAAGATATCCGGTAGATAGACAGATGGGAGGAGGATTATAAAATGCATAGTTTTTACACTGCGCGTTCAAATTTCCGGCCGTACAAGACACGGCACATCCCAATCCAGAGCTCTAGAAAGGACCAAGCGAGAGGAGGAATCAGGCATTACCAGTTCAGACGCGTCATAGTTCCTGCACCAGAGTGAAAAGGCATTTCAGTCTACAGATATTGAGTCGCGTTACTGGACTCGGTGGACCTAGCAGGACTTTAGTTTGCGCGAGCCATTGTTGAAGACCAGTCTCTGTATCATGCTTTTTATTCCAGTAAATGCTCAATCGAGCTGCGAGTTTGAAGGTCATCGTAGCAGGAAGAAGCAAATCTGAATCAAATGTCAGTCCATCCATCCAAAACGAAGTTGAAAATCAAAAGGCACAGCCACTGGCTTCGACTTGATGTCGGCTCGAATAGCAGCCGGTAGCGGTCGGCCTCTCTGTTTTCTTAGTACTTCTGCTCCGCCTTCCGAATACCTCACGTCCTGGGTTGGAGTCTTATCTGAAATTGTTTCCGTGTTGACACGCTCTGCGGCACACAACATTTTTAAAGTTCTTGTCCAGCGAATGCCCTATAGCATCCGCTTTCAAAATCGGGTCCGAGGACCGCCACTTTTTGCCATATACAAGTTCACCCGTGCAATGTCAGGTCTCTGCCTCGTTTCAAGCACACATTACGACGAGGCCCATTTAAAATGTTCCCACTGAGTGTCTCAACGTCGGGCTTTATGGTTCTGTACGGCGATAAATATATACTAGCAAAACTGGGTAGCTGTGGAGTCCGAGCAGTCTTCTTCGAGCTTCTCAGGACGGTGCCTACGAACATATGATAGAAGAGCCTCGAGAGTCTAGGCTGCTTCAGTGCCTTTTCCGAAGGATATCATTCATTGTAGGTTCATGATATCGCCACCGCCCTATTTTTGTTCAGCTATGTTGACCCAAGCCTAGGACAAAGTCTTCCTCGGTACCTTGCTTCTCATTAACTGGTTGCGAGGATCTGTTTGACTAGTCCACGGTGCTTTTACCTCAAAGCGCTATCCGCCAATCGTATCTCTGCTCCAGGTACATGTATAATATCCTTGGCCCCTCGCCAGTACCTGTATGATGCTCGCCACTCGGACGTTCTAAGCTAGGGTCATCTATCTTGTGTTAGGCCTGCCGTACATTCCTCTCCCCTATCACGAGCACCGGTGACCATCGGAGAACGGGTCCGATGAAGACATTGAGTCCCACTGTCGTACGTATACACAGAACATCGGACGTGTACCTACGCACTGCTCATCAGGCCTCTCCTTTTTCTTCGCTTCCAGGGATGGGTGATTTGCTTTGTGCCTTGATAAGGTGAACATATGCATATCAACAACGCTAGCCCCTGGTCGGATACACCGTTTGTTCAACTTTGTTGGTCAGGTCCGAACTATGTACGTTGAAGTCCATCTTTTTCGTTAGGGTTCTGGTCCTTCGTTCCATTTCTATCGACTGTATCTGTAGTCCCTAGAGGCACACATAACGTGGCATGCACTATGTCCTGCAGGGTAAGAACTATACCTATTATGCCAGGACCCTCAGCGTTACGTTCACAAAACTATGGTCGAAACGGTAAGTTTCTGATAGGTTTCCTTGCAGAGCATTACGCTTTCTCTTCACATGGGCCCAAATTCAGGGTACGAAACACTTTTGGGTTAGTATTCATCGGGTACGTCTGCCTATCTGTTATTGGCCATAGACTTGCTTTGTCGCACCAGTTGATACTGATCCAGTACGACTGTCATTCAAAGCATCCTCAGGTTCATTCTTCGCTTCGCTTTGTCTAGAACGCTGGTGAAGATCGTTGTACCTCTGGTGCCTCCTCTACTTTGCCTTCTGCTTCAGTTGTATCGCCAATATCCTCGCACACCGCAATCTTGTCTGGGGTTTAGTGACTGCTCCTTGGTCTTCAGACTTAACTTTACCCCCGACGGCGGGACCCTGAGATGCAGCAGAAACAAGTCTCTGATACCTGCGTAAGGACACCTCAATTTGGTAGGCGTGGATCCGTACTGTACTTTTCTTCGTGACAGATCTTGGCAGCTTCATCGGCTTCCTAAGACGAAGCAAAGGGAAGCGCAAAGATCTGCGTTACGTCGATTGATACTTTCATAATCCGAGGACTATGGGTCGATCTCTAGCTTTCTTTCGAGTCTCTGCGCATCGTCACGTGGAAGTAACTACTTGCGACAGAGTCTCTTGGCAGCGAAGATATTTATGACTGTCAGAACGTGACAGTACTCTTGGGATGATCCAGAGACGGCATTGAGCGACCTTCCTTTCCTTGTGCCGTTTATTTAATTACGGTGCCAGTCAAATCGTTTGTAGCCTTGCTGTAGTGTTACTTTACCGGGTTTTATACCCATTTGGCGCCTTTGCACATGATCTTTTGAAACAGCAAGCTTGATTCGAGACAATCTTGAGTGGCGACCTTGCCTGTTTTGAGTTACATAGACACTGACAGACGCCAGCAGATTTTCAACCCTACAGTCAATGCAATTGTCGTCTACGACCATAAAGTATTGTAGCTAAAATTAAAGATCGTGATAAGCGTGAGTATGAAGTCCGTGTCATATACGTATGCAATAGAAAGCAAGAAGCAACAGTCATTGTACGTCCAAAGTCCAGGGAAAAGTTGAACAAAAACCAGGTATTCTTCAGCGGTCACAACGACTACGCTGCGCGGAACGCATTCCTGAGCAGTTGGAAGCCAGATAAAAAGACGACAAGCGTTGTTGCGACGATGGTGATGATTGTAGGCTGTGCAATGTATGACGAGAACCCGTTGCTACATATTGCGCAGCTCCAGCCTAATCATTTTTGTCAGTCTTCTCTAATTTAGTAAACAGAGAAGTAAGACGCACCACTGCTAATGGGGGTGTACGACTGAGGGGTATAAAAAGCAAATGTAGCTTCGCTGTTTGGGTTCATGTACCCTCCTCGTCTAGTTGCGCCCAAGCCACGCTCGTCACAGATCAACAGTGTACAGGTCGCTTGGGGAAGGGGGTTATCCGAGTGGCTCTTCTGGTAAGAGTAGACATCCCATACGACCTGGGTAGCCGACCCATCAATGATTCCATCCGACGCTGGTCCCACCGGGTAAGTATTGCCGTTGTCACATTGCGCAGAGACAGTGAGATGTGTGGGGGTGACGAGGACGTCTGTAAAGTTCCAACCAAATGTGACCATCTCATTGGATGCGATTTTGTAGAAGGATGTGATCGTCGTTGGGGGCTGAGTGATGGTCAGGGAGCCTGCTGCTGCAGAAGCAGGGATGGAGATGGTTGACGAATTCGCTGAGGAAGAGGCTGACTGGGAGCCTGAGCGGGACGACGAGGACGACGACATCGAGAGCGGTGATGGTGGTGACGGTCAAAGAGAGGAGCAAAAACCAAGACTCGACGATGGTATCACTTTGCTCGTTGGCGGGCGACAAGTGACAAATGTGACCAGCAATAATTTGTCACCGTTTTCAAAACACGTGGCTAGCGGCATCCGGAAACCGGAAACCGGGATGCGCCTTGACTCCCTTCCACCATGTCGAAAATTCAGCAACCTTCCAATCAAATAAAGTAATATATACTATCCGTTCGTCTCACATTCACTGACATCCTTTGTCTCCAGGCTCACGAATGTCTCCGTGGTGAAACTAAAGAAAGGCGGCAAGCGCTTCGAAGTAAAGTGCTCTACACACTTAGCCATAACTAGTTTTGACACCGATGTTAGATCGCATGTTACAAGAATAAAGTACAAGAGTGGAGAAATGGCGTGTACGAAAACTTGTTGCTTCGGGTCATTCAAACGCTTATTTATTCGCTGACCAGGGAAACCAATTTAGACGACGTTCTTCAAATAAGTAACGTATTCGTGAACGTCTCCAAGGGTGAAGTAGCCAAGCACGGCGACCTGAAAAAATGCTTTGGTACAACAGACATTCCCGACATCGTTACAGAGGTCTTGGCTTATCCATCTTTCTCGTCCTTTCGAAATCTCATTCGGTGTCAAGTAGATCCTCAAGAAAGGCGAGATGCAAGTCAACGAGAAGGAGCGCGATCATGATCTCTCGGCGCTGCGCAAAGAAATCCTCAACTTAGTAGCTGAGAAATGCGTTGATCCAGAAACGCAAAGACCCCTTCCAGTGGGTCTGATAGACAAAGCCATGACAGAGGCCGGATTCAGTGTCAAACAGAACAAGACGGCGAAAAGCCAGGTAGGGAACTCTTCAACTCTGATATATTTATACTCATCCTCTCCCAGGTGTCAGAATGTATAAAGCTTATTCAGTCGAATTCCACGCTACCAATACAGCGTGCACGGATGCGTGTCCGTGTGACCATGCCGCCTGCAGACGGCAAACGACTCAGGGAAAAGATTCTAGAAGGGGCAGAGAAGGTCGAGGACGATGAAACGACTAAAGATGAGTGGGAAGTTGTGAGTGCCCGTCCTTCGCCGCAGCCATCACCTACTGACAGCTCCCCATTCATTCAAAGGTCATGCTAATAGATCCTGGCCAATTCCGTGTGATCAACGAGATTCTGCAGAAAGAATGCAAGGGCCGCGGACGAATCGAGACAATGACTTTTGCAGCGACGGCGACAAACTAGATCTCCTCGGGGTTTTTGTATCCTTAGAGTATTGTATCGTTTCAGGTAGGACTCAGATGACATTGCTATTATGTACATCTTTGGGCAGCTCAGCGCTGTACATCGCGCAGGATAAGCGGCCTCATTACGCGGCCCCAATTCTCATCCCACGAACTCCACTCCCATTCAACGTTACTGGTTTGCTCCGCATGATCATGAGGCGCATGTACGTGCAATGTTGTTTGTTTTGATGTCCTCTGCAATAGGGAAGATAGCTTCGTTGAGGACGGGAAGTTTGTGAGAAGGGACTAGGGGAGAGTAAGAAGGACGGTGCAATGATAAGATACAGTTTACTCACCTCCAATTGGACAGCTAGATCGGCGGAATTTTCGAATATCAACCCATTGACGCCCTCCTTGACAAGCTCGTCCAAACTGATTGCTGATTAGATTAGAGGATGACAAGGTGCTATGAACAGACAGACCATTTAAATTTCAGGGCACAGACGGGCAAACCACAGCCAAACATGTCAACGATTTTCATAGGAAGATCAAGTGCGGAGGAACTGGAGTGCAGAGAAACACCGAGATCTGCAGAACCTTTCACAAAAGTCAGTTGTGACCGCGAAGATGATATTCAAAGATGGCAAACCAAGAAGCAAGGGGTAATCCTCTGGTTCCAACCACAAGCTGACGCATCGTACCCATGTCCATCCTCGCTGTAGCTTTTCCACGCTTTGCATGTACTCGTCACGAAGGTCTCCCTTTCCTGTAACTACCATCAAAAGTTTCGGCAGGACCTGTGGACTTTCGTGGTTCAGTTCTTTGGCCCTAGCTTCGTATATTTCCAGGGCTTCGCGGAGTATCCCAAAATCTTCATCAGGTGTCCATGAGGTGCTGGAAACTATTAGTGCAGGCCGGTCTCGGCGAAGGCGGGGTGAGTGTATCTCGGAGTATGAGGGAGGATCGAAAGACTCCGTGGGCGTGCGGATGGTGGCGTGGAAGGACTTCAGGGTCTTTGATTTGAAAGGTACCCCGGATGTCAGAGAAGGCAGTGAGACATCGCTGGGTTTTTCTGGAAGTTGTTTTGTTTGGGAAGTCGTATCTGTGAACGGGGTAGAATAAGGCATAGAAGAAAGCGGCAACCAGCCGGTGAGAGATTTTGGCGCGGCTATTGTTGGTTTTAGTTTGACGAACAACTGAACGGAATATGTCAATGCTATGTGTTGGTGGGAAGTCGATACACGTACATCATGCACTTCTTGGGGCGAGCAACGATGAAAAATACGGGGAGGTCTATCATGCAAGACTGCTTTGTGTCCTCTGAAGGAATTTAGTATGGAGAAAGAAAAGAGGACGACCACATACTGGAGATCCCATTCTTTCACGAGGAAATCGCACATGGCCTGGGTCACGAAGAGGTGAGCGTACGCGCTCCTTCCGAAAGTGGCCTCTATCCTGGGAGAAATATAGGGAATGGTAGAGGGAAAGAAGCATGGGCGCATACGTACCATTTGGCGATCCTGACGAATAGATGATCGGGTCCCAGTTTGATTGCCAAGATACTGTAGCCTAGATTATGCCAGTCAATGATAACTTTGCATCCACGTATTCGTCCGACAAGGTATGCAATGGCAAGCGTAGGTATGCTTGGAGGGTTCTGCGGGTAAGACATCAGCATTTGGTGCAGACGTGTCGCTCATGACTTGCCTGTACAAGGATGAACTCTGGTGGTTTGGGGATGCGCACGAGAAGCTCAAGCAGAACGGAGGCAACCTGATGGATTATCTTCAATGGCGCGAAGAATATGAAGGGCAGGCGTCGGAAACAAGTGGGTAGTTGAGGAATATAACGAAATGCGACCGGTAGACGTTGCAGCGAAGGTATCGGTGTTGAGCCTGCCTGAGTATTGGCACAGCAGTAGACAGTATATATCGCACTTGCCTGAGTATCCGATAATGTTCGTCTCGAAGCCGTTCTCTGCGAAGCTCTCAGCGTGATACATCATCCTCGGACTGCGCCCAATGTCACCAAGGACGAGAATCGCCACCGAGCGCAGCGAATGCTGATTCCGTGGGCGGAAGAACAGGTAAAGACGAAGAAATTTCCATGAGAGCCAGAGCAGAAGACAGGCGACGACGAATTCCCCGACACGAAGGTTGCTGGTGCTGGTCATGAAGAGTCGGCCCGAAGCCGCCGGTGCTCGCATTACTAATTCCCAAAAAGTTATTGAATAAGCACCGAAATGTTGGCCTCGACCATCTTGCGCAATCTGGCAGCGCTGCCGTTTAAATTCAAGTCAATACGAAGGACTCCCTTCAATGTACGGTGTATCTCCTCAACGCCAGCGCTATCTTCGTTTAGGCATGGGCGGCGCTTCGCCACGGAGTCGTCGATTGTACCAAAGTACCGGTCTGCAGTGAATACACAGTCGAATCCACCTCTGAGTGAGTCATTAGCTCTGTCTACTAGATGATATCTCAATGAATTTTTAGCGCGGTCCATGTTCATTCAGACGGAGCCGACGCCAAATGACGACTCTCTGAAATTCATTCCGGGGGTGTCAGTCATGGGCGAGGGAACAGCAGAGTTCCTCGACACACGATCCGCCCTCCCGTCACCCCTTGCCATACGTCTCATGGGAATCGAGGGCGTCGCTGCTGTTTTTTTTGGACCAGATTTCGTCACCGTCTCCAAAGACTCTGAAAATACATGGGCAGTTCTTAAGCCCGAGATATACTCTACGCTGATGGAGTTCTTCTCCTCTGGACAAGCCCTTTTCAGGAGCCAAGAGGAGAGGGACAATGCTGGACCGCAGGACACGAAGATTCTTGATACGGACTCGGAGACTGTTGCGATGATTAAAGAGCTGCTGGAGACGAGAGTACGGCCGGCTATCATGGAGGATGGGGGGGATATTGAGTATCGTGGATTCGACGAAGAAGGGTCTGGCACTGTGAAGATCAAGCTGAAGGGCAGCTGCAGAGGGTGCGATTCGAGCACGGTCACTCTGAAGAGCGGTATTGAACGGATGCTGATGCACTATATTCCCGAGGTCAAGGGTGTCGAACAGGTTTGTTTTTTGTTCCTTTTCTCTGTCTCGGCTATCGCTGAAATATTCACAGGTGCTTGATCAGGAAGAGGAAATTGCCTTGGACGAATTCCAGAAGCTGGAGAAACGGCTCGGGAATACCGGAAGCAAGTCCAAGTAGGTCTTTGCCGGCTGCCTTCTTCATACAGCTTATGGTCTTCTCTTTACCCGTAGCCTGGCGCAGTATATGTCTGTGTAGATTTCCCAGGTGCATAGGCGCAAGGTTTTGCTTGTATATGCCCTAGGAACAATATGCGGTTGTTACGGACGACATATTTAGATAGTCGTGACTCTACACTGTATATTAACCAAACGATGTATTTTTGACGACGACATATATAAAGGGCGAAGCCCGGATCGGGTCGAAGCGGCAGTTCAATTTGAAAAGTTTCGATGAATTCAGACACTCATCTTCCCATCTGCTCTCATCTTTCCTTCCCACCATGGCCACGACTGACAATGCCACGTCGCGAAAGTATGTCCTTGCATCGCGTGCCTCGCAGCTAGCGCAAATCCAGACGAATACGGCCCTTGCAGCGCTCGAGGCACTCCTACCACCATCTGGTACTCCCAGGCCGACGTTTACCACGTCCTTCATGGCCACAGCGGGTGATAAGAATCAGTCCCAGGCACTGTTTCTCATGGGAGGGAAAGCGCTGTGGACCAAGGAGCTTGAAGTAGCGCTGAAGGAACGAGACGTGGATATGCTCGTACATTCGTTCAAGGACGTTCCCACTGTGCTGCCGGAAGGCTGTATTATTGGTGCCATCATGGAGAGAGAGGACCCGGTGGACAGTCTCGTCATAAAGAAAGGCAAGGAAGACGTGTGGAAGACTCTGGACGACCTTCCGGCTGGGAGTGTTGTTGGCACGAGCAGCGTTCGTCGTGTCGCCCAGCTGAAACGAAACTTTCCCAAGCTTAAATTCCTCGATGCGGTGAGTGTTTTCCTTCCCTTTGTAATGTGAATGTAAACTAACGGTCCTTGGTAGAGAGGCAATTTGTGAGCATACAATTAGCTGAAGGGTCTCGTTTCCTCAATTTGTATTCCAGGAATACCCGGTTGGCTAAACTCGACGCTGAGGATGGACCTTACGCTGCCTTAATTCTCGCCAAGTCTGGTATGGTGCGCCTGGGAATGGGCCACCGTATTAGTGCAGATCTCACCCCACCTACACTTTTCCATGCCGTCTCCCAGGGTGCTTTGGCTATTGAAATCCGAAGTGATGATACCGAGGCGTTAAAGCTGTGCGAAGCAATCACCCATAAGGAGACTCAGATTAGATGTCTATCAGAGCGCGCGTGTCTGAGGGTTCTCGAGGGAGGATGCAGTGTCCCGGTGGGGGTTAATTCCACCTTGGAGGACGGTGCTCTGACCTTGACGGGTTGCGTAACGTCTCTCGATGGGAGCGAGCACGTCGAGCATACCCTGAAAGAGCCGGTGTTGTCCATCGTGGAGGCGGAGGCTGTCGGGGAGCGCCTGGCGAAGGTTCTCATTGCATCTGGCGCCGGGAAAATCTTGGATGAGATCAATCTTGACCGGGAGAAACGAACGAAAGAGGCAGAAAAGGCAGAAAAGGCAAAATAAGAAGTAGAGAGAATATAATGTAAAATATTGGCACTTTGACATGACTGCTGCGATCAGTATTTTGAAGGTTAAATATCAGGGCCCTGACTTCTTGCAAGACAAGAAATTGCTTCTCTTCCTCTGATAATGATAACGGTGATGCTCTTTCGGGGTTTCGGCAAACCAAAACAATGCAAAATGTCGTCATAATATTCCTATATCGCGGTATCTGGTAAGACAAAGCTCTGAAGAGCCATCTCCTCGTTTTCTCCAAAGTATCCCTCCTTGATTCGAATTCGCGTTCATGTGCATGGGAAAGCGACCTTGGCCTAGTCTACAATTACTAATGGGGTCTAAACCGGAGCACCATTTCTGATCACGTGAAAACCATGCGTGTGATATTAATAAGCAGAAAAATAATTAAGACGCGCTCTGTAGTCCTCAGGATATCATTATTATGGATGGCGTGGACGCGTCATCTCAGCCTTTCTTGTTCAATAGTTCAGAAGGCATCAGATTGTGTCGAGAAATCGCTCAACCAAGCCTGGGCTTTGACCCACACAGTTTGGAGCAGTCCTGAGGTGTTTGGTTCGGAAATATTGCGGTCTAAGAGTGGTCTAGGTATTGGTGTGGTAGGCGGCTGAATATCGTTGGCACCGGACTGGAAAAGGTTAAGTATGGTGTTACCAGTTGAGAATGAGCGAAAAATAGGTGTTTCCGGGAGCGTAGTGACACGTATTGGCGAGTAGTGGGTCCTAGGTGGCGTCTCGTCATAATTTTGGGGCTGCGCGGAGCCCATAAATAAGACAAATAGATGTCAAGATGATAAACGAAGCGGTGTTCAACAAACGAGACCGCGCCAGCTGGTCACATGACGAATTCCCTTAAATAGTATAACGGAAAACCAACCGTGCTCCTGTATTTCCGGGGGCGTGTTTGAGCAGACTCTATATCAAATCTCGACTGTCTTTGATTTGATAAGAGTCTGCCTACGGGAGACTAACCTTGGCCCAAATCAACCCTGGAACACCTTCCCTTCTAATATACAACCGAATCATGGAGACTTTCCACGCCACGCAATATACAGAGATCGCAAACCTCCGTAATGGCCGTGACCTGTAATACATACCCGGTGAACAGATTGAAGTGTCACCTGATTCAATACGCAGCGATACACCGTGGGAACATTGACTTGTTTTTGCAGCCCGGGGCCTGACTAGGAAACAAAGATGAAGCATAATACAGCCAAACACGCATCATCATGCAAGCCAGCGAGGAAATCGATACCGCCTTCAACCCAGAACCTCAGCATATTGGAAAAGGCAGCTTCGCAGATGTGTACGTCCTAGTAGCTTCCTGCATCGCTTTCAAGCAGGTCCAGTACGAATCAAACACGCCACAATTGTTAACTGAATTCGAAGCTCTGGAGCATGTCTACGCAACCTGCAATTCCGACTCGTTCTTCCATCTACCCCGCCCACTTGCCTACTCTGATCCACGCGATGCAAGAGCTTTTCGTGGCACAGCAACATCCCCTCAGTCTCGCCCTACCGAAACAGGCCTTACCACCCGTCCCCGTCTTCCCCGCCCTCTCGTAGCACCCGGCGAGTTCGCTGCATTTCAGCGGCCTGCATACGCGATGGACCGTGTCCAGGCATTGCCCACGCAAGTTGCTACGCGCACCCGTGAGCAGTTCTACCCTGCCAATGCTCCCGACAAGGGTCCGTCGTTGTTTCGACTATACTTTGGGAAGGATTACACCAACGCGAGGCAGTCGCGGTTCATCAATACATCCATCTTCTTCCTTGATGTCACACGCTACAATCAGGTCGCCAGTTATCCAGAAGGCATTGCTGATTTGCTTCCAAAAGCTCAAGTTGTCGCTGAGGCCATGGGCAATATACTTGGGCGCATCCACTTTCGCGGTGGATATGACGGCCGTGATATTGAGTTCGTACTTGGCGGAAATGGGTATTCTGGATTCGAGTTCTATGTCATCGATTTCAATCAGGTCAGTAGCTTACCTTCAAGTTGCCTTTCTCTTCGCGTTTAACATCTAGTCGCAAGATGCGTAAATGGAATGGCACTATTGAGGCCGTTGGTGAGCTCGTCGATGCATACCGTACGAATGATCCGTATTTTCCTCTCGCCCGCCGAGGTGATCCGGTTTATGAGAAATTCCGGGATGGCTATCGTGCTGCCTACAGGGCACGGTTGGACATTGCCGATGCGTTTCTCTCTCAAATTGAAGCTCTGCAAGTCACGAAGGATTCCAGTTAGTGCGCATCATGTTGTTACATGAGTCCTTAATCAATGTATAAGTGTGTGGGAGAAGAAGAATGAATATAGTGCATCAGCATCCGTTCAATACCGCTCTCCAGAGTGACCATGCTCGAATCGCACCCTCTGCAGCTGCCCTTCAGCTTGATCTTCACAGTGCCAGACCCTTCTTCGTCGAATCCACGATACTCAATATCCCCCCCATCCTCCATGATAGCCGGCCGCACTCGTCTCCAGCAGCTCTTTAATCATCGCAACAGTCTCCGAGTCCGTATCAAGAATCTTCGTGTCCTGCGGTCCAGCATTGAGAAGTGCATGATGTACGTGTATCGACTTCCCACCAACACACAACATTGACATATTCCGTTCAGTTGTTCGTCAAACTAAAATCAACAATAGCCGCGCCAAAATCTTTCATCGGCTGGCTGCCGCCTTCTTCTATGCCTTATTCTACCCCGTTCGCAGATACGACTTCCCAAATTGGAACATCTCTTACTTTTTAGACTTCAATCGAATAGTGGTGATTTTCTGCAATGAGCTTAGGCGCGATCAACAGTGACGACGGATCCAGACGCACGCGAATAAGCCGAACAAAAAAAAATTAAGATTTACATAGAATAAACGTACATACTAGCAAGTTAACGGAATGGCACCGTGTCGGCCATCGTTGTCTTCAGGTCGCTCAGCGCGGCAGCGGTGGAGCACTAGGTCACCTGTACATCCTTGGACTCAAAAAAACGCAGGCCGCCACTCAGGCCTCAAACGTTAAATACTTGAGCGGTTTCGGCTTATATGTCTAAGGCGGCAATCTGGCCTAGTTTTGGCATCAGATTTGTATCGTTTTGGGACATTTTGGATGTGACTTTTGTTCCCCGATTGCCACTGGAAAGTTCTTATGTCCTTGGGAAGAGATCTCACATCCTCAAGTTGATTTTCAAAATGTATCTACATGTAAGTACATAAAAACTCACTATCTTTTTGTGCGAGTCTTTCGGACACAAATCCTAAGCCAAAAGTCACCCTAGATATATGTGACAAACCTGACTGCCGGACTTGCCGTGCGATATTTGCGTACCAAACTTGATTAAAATCCATCCAAGTATTTAAAATATCAATTTGTCGCAGCAGTGATGTACCCTCATCGACATCATTAAATGCCTCGGCGGTCCGTGCTATGCATTCTTCTGTCGCTCCTTGGTCTTTTCCTCGTTGGAACCGTGGTCGTTCTTTCTTCCACTTCTTCTTACCTTGCTATTGACCCCGACGCATATCTGATTGAGCACAATGTGCTGACACTTGACCGCTGGAATGCTACAGAGCATGGCCGGGTAGAACGGGTACCGAGGTTATTTCACCAGACGGCCAAGACGGATATCCTCTCAGAAAAATGGAGGTCGGTGTCGCTACAGTGTCGGAATCTGATGCCGGACTAGTATGTCTATCTTCCTGGTTTCACCGGTGTCGAGCTAACCTCCAGACAGTGAATATATGCTCTGGACAGACGAATCCTCTCGAAAATTCATCAACGATTACTATCCTTGGTTTCTACGGACATATGATGGATATCGTTTTCCGATACAGCGCGCAGACGTGATCCGGTACTTTGTCTTGCACCACTACGGAGGTATATACTACGACGTCGACATTGGCTGCAAGCGTCCATTAGACCCCCTCCTCGCTTACCCCGTCATCCTCCCTAAAACTATCCCAGTCGGCGTCTCCAATGACCTCATGTTCTCAACAAAAGGGCACCCATTCTTCGCTCAGCTCATTCACAACCTCGCGACGTTTGATCATTCCTGGTTCCTCAACTACCCCACTGTCATGTTCTCTACCGGACCCATGTTTCTCTCCATACAATACGCTATATGGACTTCCTCTCATGCTGCCGCGCTCAGTGACCCCATCCGTATATTACCGAAATCCCTTTACGGGAAGAACGCCAAGGACGGTGAAGCGCCGCATTCGTTTTTCTCGCATTTCTATGGCAGCAGCTGGCATGCTGATGACGCTGCGTTCATTGGGTTCCTCGGCCATTGGGGTAACAAGTTGATGTTGGCAGGCGTAGTCGTCCTCATAGCCGGGTTAGCGTTCATGGCGTTACCCATTAGACAGCGCAGGCAGGTCATGCGCTTGATGGGAGGACTCTCTTCGCGTTGGGTTCAAGACTCTTTATTGGGTGACAGAACGAACGACCGACAACGTGGCGTTCTCTTTTTCCTGCCAGTGTCGATTCGGCCGCACGACGTCGAATTGAATCCGTCGATAGAGGAGATGCGTCTGGAGAAACGTCGGCATGTCCAGGAACCAGACGATGACGGGCCGGGGAAGTATCGTGGTTCGTCGAGCTCTTCGCATCTTCACGATGTCTAGAGCAATTAGAGCGTGTATTTGTTTCATTTATCCTTCGGCAGAACTGTAAGAGGCTGAACGAATTTGTCGGCACTTAGAACCTACGGACATTAATCGATCTGACCTTAAATACTTTTATTGGCGTACTACGTGATTTCAGCTAGAGGATGACGGGGTACATTCTCATACTACATACCGTTCCAACTAGCGGATGTCGAAGAGCCCATCCCTGAAACGCCCATTTCAGCTTTGCCAAGCGGGGTGCCTTGCATGGCCGGTCGTGTTCTCGTTCTTGCACCATGTCTGTGACATTTCCTCCAGAGCTTTTAAAGGTTGTTGTATACGAGGTCTGGCATTCCGAAATGCCGTCCTACATCCGAACGACATTCATGACCGCTTGCGCTAGCTGAAAAGGAGAGCTGACTCATTTGATTGAAGGCTTTGCAGAATTTTTTGCAGGAGCAAGGAGTGCCGTTGATGACTGATGATACCGCCTGCTCCCTGGTCTTTGCTCCTCCCAGTTGTCCGTCAGGAAGGGCCAAGTTGAACTATTGGCACACAGTTTTGGGAAATCCAGAAATATTCTCATTTTCCTTAGTACAAGTGATGATTTGTGTAAATGATAACACAGCTACAGCTGCCTATCCCCCCCCCCTTCCGACCGTGATCGGCAAAACATTGGCAAAGGACCGCTATCAGTCATATGTTCACCTTCTTTACCCTAACTTTTCTTAAAATAACCACTTGTCTATGGACTCTCATGTACGTTCGACGTTCAGTTAATTTCCCAAATGTCCCTGTACTGTTGATTACCGTTGATATAAGGCGGTATTATTCAGCACCCCATCGAATATTAGGCGCTCAGCTCGTCGAGAATACACCTTACCACGTGAAGAATGTGATGTGGCTAGCTTTCGCTAGCGCTTAATGCAATCACACCATGAACATCAACAGATCGAACATAACATGGATCTATCGAACACTACGTCCAAGTGGGACTCCACCAAGCGTAAGTAAAGTTCACTATCGCCATTGTGTGTCCTAATTCAGGCTATGCTCAGTAAAAGCCAAAGTTATTGCATACGAGTGCAAATGGATGTCTCAAAAGGCACTTCGCAAATCATTACAAGTTGTGAGTGGTTATGTCGAAAATTGAATGGACAGCAGTATATGATAGGGTTGTAGGTAAATCCCAAGTATGGTCAATTCCCCAAAGTTACGATCTCCTCCCAGACAGAAATTGGGCGAGCGGAAGCATCTATAGAGGTTCCAAAGCAACGGGCGTACACCGGTAGACAGCCTGTAATCTCATCCTCCCTCGCAGACATTCCGTGCTCTAGCCTTGGCGTTGAGGGACTCTTGGATTTGCTCAACACCACACTCGCTACCTCATACACATTAAATACCCCATACCTCTCCTCCGTCCTGAAAGACTACGTTTCACGCAACCACGACTTTGGAACTGCATACGGCCGTCTGCGCGAAACATGGTACAATCACCCTACTAGCATTCAAATGGAGCTACAGAAGCGTGAAGCGGAGGACATAATGCAGCGAAGATACGCGCTCGATGGTAGCCGGATAGTCTACCCGGACACGGTGAATCCTCGACGAGTGTGGGATCTGTACAGTAACCGTGTGGTTCCATGGTGGTGCTGAAATGTGGACTCCAGGATCCACAATGAGGCACGTCCAATATCACACGCTTGGGTGGGTGAGGCGGATCGCGTCGACGTGTGGACCCCCATCAATGGACATGAATGGCCCGTGCCCATCCCGAAAGGCGCCGACCTCGACCTCGTCAGGATCGAGATGCTGAACCTGGGACTGGAATACACGTGGCTGGATGTTCTCTGCTTGAGACAGAAAGGAGGGCCGTGGGAGGATCTCCGTATTGAAGAATGGAAACTGGATGTGCCAACCATCAGAGCGATATATTACCGTGCATTCGTGGTGTAGTATCTGAGCGGGCTGGGTCTGCCTCTGCGTTTGAAGGAGGGCGACTTGGAGAGTGACCAGTGGTGGTTTAGGCGGGCGTGGACAGTACAGGAGATTGGCTGGATGCATGGGCGGACAATTGCTGGGGATACACCAGATGGACCGCTGCACGCTAAGCTGATCGACGATGCCGGAAACTACGACAAGATATTAGCGAAATTTTACAAGCAGCTCAAGTCTGCAAGTATTGATCCAGTCGATGTATATGGCGCGCTGTCTGTGATGCAGGGTCGGAGATCAACCAATCCCGTAGACAAAGTTGCTGGGCTCGCATTTTCTCTGTTCACGTTCTCACTACCAGCATACTATGAGAGCCAATCTCTAGAGGATGCATTGACTACGCTTGTGAATGAGATGCATGGGTTATATCGCGGCTTACTGTTCTTCACCTATCCTGAACCTGGAACTGGATCCAAGAAATGGAGACCGTCGTGAGAGCAGGTCATGACTAAGCCTCTGCCCAAACATGCTGTTCATTGGGGTCTGTATCGGAAACTTCCCCCTATCCTCGCTGTTGAGAGGGCGTATGATGATGACTGGCATCAAGGGCTCCACATCGAAAAGGGGTTTGTGCGCGGATTGTCTGTGGGAGGTGAAGAAGGGATCGAGCGATGCGGAGAGTTGGTTGTTGAAGACGCACACGGGAAAGTGCATTCTTTCAACATCCTTGCCAGCCATCAGTACCCGATACCCGAAGACACCTACATATTGCGCAGCTGCAGCGAAGCCAAGGTACTAGCCCTGTTACAAGGCAGCATAGGATGTCGGGAGCAATGGATTGTTGGGCGACAACTGCCCAGGAAGAGATTCGAGAAAGTGTCTGTGTTTGGAATGGCTGACCCAAAAGAAATAAAGCGGCTGAAGAAACTGGCTGCAAAGTCTTGTATCATTCTTGTTTGATTGTTGATAGGCACATTTTGGTAGATTTCGTACACAATTCCGAAACTACTGCAATTTGTTCCACTGTAAAATACAGTGGCAGGTGTTCGAAATCCCAGTCGGTAGGGACAACGAGGAGACAGCTGGATGAGAGATGAGGCACTCAGGAATATCGTAGTACAGCTTCGGTAGCGGTGACAAATGTTGGAATCGTGCCTGGATAATGACACAAACACCCAATTACTATTAGAACCCAGATAGTGTTATGAGAATATAGAATGAGACTCACATATAGCACCGGTATGTGCGTGGCCATGTACTCGCTCAATTGAGAGACTTATTACAGGTCTTAATGTCATATTCCATGTCATCCTTGCCAGGAGTCGTCGTCTTAGTACGATATCAGAATAGGCTCGCTGGGAAACAGTGGAAGCGAGAGAGGCAGGAGAGGGCTGGGTTAGAGTGAGTATCGTGGTCTGGTGAACGATAGGCGAGCGTGCGAAGGTATCATCATCGTCGAGACACGTCGCCAGTCTGGTGGAGTAGGCGGTGTGTGCTATGTTAACGCAGAAGCTAGCTGATAATTCGCGATGGCACGTATAAGCCAACTACCTGGGAACTTATCACAGGCAGTGTGGAGCATCCTCAGGGCCCAGAGACGACTCTTAAGGTGGTCGGGGAGGGGGAAAGAACTAACATCAGCGGTTATGTAGCGGAGCCTCTTCTCCCAAACCCACGAGATCCATCGTTGGATGAATCAAGGGAGATTTTTATACCAAGAGACCAGGCCATCGTGCTCTGAGACTGCGCTTGCAACCAAATGAAAGGCAAGAATCTAAAGGGAGGCTCGATCAGCAAGAAAGACACAACTTATAAGAAGACATACCTTGAAAGAGATCCATACCTAGTACTAATCTTTATTTGCAAAACCCAGCCCTATGCCCCACCGCGGTCATCGAGCTCCTGGATGGTGGGGAGCCTTGATGGTCGATACTATTACCCGTGTGTAACCATGTTCATACAACAATATTGCCATGGGCGACAATTATGCCGATCGACGTGTAGTAATTGAGCCGGAATATATGCGCGGGTATCACAGGAAGATAGGACAAAGACAGTGTGGCTTGACACCAGAGTTTGGCTTCTGCAAGGTTTATGCGTGAAGTACTAGATGCGCTGAAATTAGCGGATTACATGACGTTACAAATGAAGAGAACATACCTTGTCCCATGTAATTCGGCTGTATGGGTGAGCGGTGGATGAAGGATGGGAAGAAATTTTTTGAAGAAGACATTCGGCAGCTGCAAGATATAGATAAACAAGTAGAGTCAGAAGAGAAGAAAATCGGGAAACGATCTCTGCATGGAAACCCTCTTTCTCCGTTCGTTCCCAAGGTTGACTCGTTCCTTGATGTAGGAAGGAAACGACAAGAGGCATGGGAAGAGGAGTCGTCGATATACCGATATCCTGAATCCAAGGAGCCCACGGTAACGAAAGAGACAGAGAATGAAGATGTAAGTCGTGATGAAAAGGGATGGATTGTTTGGATGTTTCAGGCGCATAGTCTACAGGATGAATATCTGTGACGCGAAATGGCAAGGAAAGCCAGTCAACATCTTTTTGCCTTCCCGCTTCGATCATTGCCGTGAACCTTTCGCTCGCTTGAGTAGCCTGCGGCAGTCCGAAAAAAGTCCATCCATGCCTATACACCAGACTACACGTTCTTCACGCGTCGTCGAGGCCTCTCTCAAACGATCATTGTCGTCGTCGACCGGCTCGCCTCCCTAATATTAGAGCGTACCAAGCCGCCTATTGCTAAAGTCCGTCCCTGTGCACTGTGAAAGTCGTAGGGTTCTGGCACGGAACCACCTTTTCCCCCAGTAGCATGGACGATGTGTTTGGTGCAGATATCGCTGCGGGAGTATGGACTATGGTGTCATGAGCGGTGTATGTGTACAGCCAGAATGCCGAATACGTCTTGAGAGTACTTAGCCTTGACAGGATCTCCGTGGCATGTGGATATGGATTCGATGGATGTGATATTGGTACCAATATCTCCTTTCTACGAGACCTCATTAACTACCTGAATTAAGGCTTAGCGGGAAACGGGGCGGGATCAATCGTACATACCAGTCCAGTGTTGTATTGAGATAGAAAGCAGAACTAAGTCTTGAAAACTGCAAATATCGAGGAAGATCTTTGGTTCGAGACAGTCATCTGTAGCGTGGACGACGTGTTTGGGGTGAATATCGGGACGGGAGGTGGTCGTGAATGTACAGCCAGAACGGCGAGGAGGTTTGACGAACCCATACGCGTCAAATCGTGGAGGAACGATACAGTGACGGCCTAACCTAGAGCGACGACGACAGGAGCAAATTAAATCTAGAAATCGCCAATGAGAACGTCGAAATAAAAGAACTTAGCACAGCAACCGTGCTTGATGACATTGACAGTAGAACATGGACCTGCAGGCGAGCGTGGGCCCAACCCGTGCCGGCCCGCAAGCGTGTCTCGAAGTCACGGAGTTTCAAATTCCCACCGCTTGCTTTGCGACTTGTTCAACTTCCTCGACGGTCGACCACGAGCAAAATTGTCTTTCTTTGTATTCCTTCCATTTCACAGCGCGCATGTTGCTATATCCTCTATCTCTGTGACATGGCAGCTACTCGATTGAGGTTTCTCTCACCTTGTATCGCGTTAATTTACCATCATTTTGAATCATTACCTCGAGTCTCAGCTAGGCATTGTGGTTTTCGCCCCTTGGCTGGTATTTCAACATAAATGTAGCGAAGGAATGAAAAAGGTATACAGCACAGCTTCAAATTTCGCTGCGACACTAACTGACGTCTTCTCGTAGAATGCAATTTTTCTTGGAGGTAAATGACGCCGCGGTGATATTTTCATTACCTTTGAAGGGAAATTCGAAGGTACGTCGACTTTATAACAATCATATTCATCTATAGTCTGAGATCTAGTGTTATACATAGGCAACGCGCACGCATCAATGTCCACGGCAACACTGTGCGGCTACAACGATGCACGTATCTACAAGTACTGCCCTCACGCCATCTCCTACGCTGGCCAACCTTCCCTTACGTCTGAGGCTCAGAGACGGTGCAAACTCGATGCCTCCTCCACGGACGGCTACTACAATGGTCTATGCTGGGTTGAGTTCCGATATTAGACTGGCTAGGTGCGTAAAGTCGTATGGAGACGCGTCTTGTGTTGACAGACTTCCAGGGAGGGACGCGACGTTTAGGTGTATATCGAAGGGAGGGTCGATCGCTAAGCCTACATCAAATTGAGGCATGCTAGCGAGTGGATAGAGATAGCAACTACAGAGTTTGTAGATGCTGCTTCACCAGACGGTCAAGACAGATATTCTCTCAGAAAATGGAGGTCGGTGTCGCTGCAGTATCAGAACCTAATGCCAGACTAGTACGTCTATCTTCTAGCGGCATCACTGTCAACTAACCTCTTAACAGTGAAGTCATATTCTACATAGGATGTTCTAACAAGCACTTGTCCTCGTCCTCATAGCTGGGTTAGGAATTATGGCATTGACCATCACACAGCGCAAGCACATCATGCACTTATATACATAGGTGGATTCCTTTCCCATTGGGTGCATGACACTTCGTTGAGCGACTCACGTAGCGATCGTCAGCAGGGTTCCCTTTTGCTTCCAGTGTCGATTCCGCCGCACGGTGTTGAATCAGATCCTTCGTTAGAGGAGATACGTCTGGAGAAACGTCGACACGTCCGTGAACCAGAAGGATTGTACGATTATGGGCCGAGGGAGCATTGTGGTTCGTCGAGCTCTTCATATCTTTGTAACGTCTAAAAGAACATGGTGCAAAACACATTGGTTGTCGCCTAGAACCTATGCATGAAGACACGTTGATGTTTCCAATCGACATTGAGAATCGATCTGTTCATCGGTGTACTCCGTGATTCCAGCTAGAGGATGACGACGCACACTCTCATAGGGAGTCCACAAACCGTTTCGATCAATAAATGACGAGGAGCCCATACTTGAAAATGCACGTCCTAGCTTTGCGGAGAAAGACAGTGACTGGTATCGCCGGTCGCCGTCTCGTTCTTTCGGCATGACTACATTTACTCTAGAGCCTAAAGAGGTAATCATATATGAGGCCTAGCACTCTGTAATGCCGTTCTACGTCTGAACATCCTTCCTGCCCATTTGCTCTAGCTCAAGAGTTGGGTCCTTTGATTGAAGGCTTTCCCAGAATTCTCCGGGGAGTGATTTGACAAAACAGGGGCTGTTGATGCCTGTGGTGGATTTTCAGGTCTTTACTCCGCCCGTATTCATTCCCTCAGAAAGGGCAAAGTTCTGAGGTCGAATTAATACGTACAGTATTGGGTAAATCAGAAATCTTCTCGTTCTCATCGAATTTCTGTACGGATGACGGTTTGTATAATAACCCTATTCCCCTCGTATCGACTCTGATTGCGAAAACATTGGGCAATGGGCTGTTAACAGCAATACGTTCACCTTACCGACCCCAGCTTTCTTTAAAAAGAAGATCTCTCCTCGGATTCTTATCTACGATCGACGTTTACTCGCTGAATCCCTTGAATTTGCCTGCGTACATACCGTTCAATACCGCTGGTATAAATTGATTAACCGGCGCATCGGGCGGTCGGCGTCTTCTGCATCTTTCCACGGCACAGGTGCTTGATGCAACCGTACCTTGAACCTCAACAGCTCGAACATAATATGGATACGTCCAACGCTAGGTCCTTGAACTGGGAATCTGTCAAGCGTAAGTAACACTGATCATCGTCGTTGTATGTCCTAATCCAAGTTATGCGCAGGAAAAGCTGAAATCGCTGTACACAAGTGCCAGCGGATGTCCCATAAGTCGCTTCGCAAATTACTAGAAGGCGTGAGTGATTATGTCGAAAATCGAATGGATGGAAATATATGATAGATTGCAGGCAATTCGCAAGTCGAGTCAGTTCCCTGAGGTTACAATCTCCTCCCAGACAGAGATTGGGCAAACGGAAGAATCCATAAAGGTTCCAAGACAACGGGCGTACACCGGTAGACAGCCTGTGATATCTTCCTCCCTCGCCGACACTCCCTGCTCTAGCCTTGGCGTTGAGGGACTCTTGGATTTTCTCAACACCACACTCGCTACCTCATACACATTAAATACCCCATACCTCTCCTCCGTACTGAAAGACTGCATTGCAAATAACTACGACTTTGGAACTGCATATGGCCGTCTGCGTAAAACATGGTGCAACCGCATCACTGGCATTCAAATGGAACTACAGAAACGTGAAGCAGAGGATATCAAGCGGCGAAGAGACGCGCTCGATGGCAGCCGGATAGTCTACCCGGACACGGTGAATCCTCGACGAGTGTGGGATCTGTACAGTAACCGTGTGGTTCCATGGTGGTGCTGCAATGTGGACTCCAGGATCCACAATGAGGCACGTCCAATATCACACGCTTGGGTGGGTGAGGCGGATCGCGTCGACGTGTGGACCCCCATCAATGGACATGAATGGCCCGTGCCCATCCCGAAAGGCGCCAACCTCGACCTCATCCGGATCGAGATGCTGAACCTGAGACTGGAATACACGTGGCTAGATGTTCTCTGCTTGAGACAGAAAGGAGGGCCGTGGGAGGATCTACGAGTGGAAGAGTGGAAACTGGATGTGCCAACCATCGGAGCGATATATCAGCATGCAGACGTGGTGTGGTATTTGAGCGGGTTGGGTCTGCCGTTAAGTTTGAAGGAGGGCGACTTGGAGAGTGACCGGTCTTGGTTTAGACGCGCGTGGACAGTGCAAGAGGCCGGCTGGAGGAGAACGATTGCTGGGGATACACCAGATGGACCGATGCACGTCAAACCAAAAGACAAGGCGGGAAACTACGAGGACGAGATATCAACAGAATTTCACAAGAAGCTCAAGTCTGCAGATAGTGTGGCGATTGGCGGTCTATATCATGCACTATCCGCGATGCAGGATCGGATATCAACCAACCCTGTAGACAAAGTTGCTGGGTTAACGTTTTCTCATCTCACATACTCAATACCGGCGTACTATGAGAGCCAATCTCTGGAAGATGCATGGACTGCACTTGTAAATCAGATGTATGGGTCATGCCGTGGCTTGCTGTTCTTCACCTATCCTGAACCTGGAACTGGATCTAAGAAATGGAGACCGTCATGGGAGCAGGTCATGACCAAGCCTCTGCCTATTGAACATTACGTTGATTGGGGTTGGAAAATTTCTGCTGTTGAGAGGGATGATGATGACTGGTGTGAAGAGCTCCATATTGAAAAGGGGTTTGTGCGCGGATTGTCTGTGGGAGGTGTCGAAGGGACCGAGCGATGTGGAGAGCTGGTCGTTGAAGACATGGACGCGATAGCACGTTCATTCAACATACTTGCCAGCCACCAGTACCCGATACCGGAAGACACTTACACATTGCTCGGCCACTGCAAATTAATGGTGTTACGGGACGGCAAAAGGTATTGGGTGCAATATTGGATTGTTGGGCGACGACTGCCCAGCAAGAGGTTCCAGAAAGTGTCTGTATTCAGAATTGCGGACCCAAAAGAAGAAAAGCGGCTAAAGAAACTAGCTGCAAAGTCTCGTAGTACTCTTGTTTGATTGTGAATAGGCACATTTTGATGGATTTTGTACACAATTGCGAAACTACTGTGCAATTTATTCCACTGTGAAATACAGAGGCAGGTGTTCGGAATGCCAGTCGGTACCAGGACAACAGCGAGGAGACAGTTGGATGAAAGATGCTTCGCTCGGTAATATCGTGGTATGATTTTGGTAGCGGTGGCCATGTTGGAGTCGCGGCTGGGTAATGCTACGAACACAAAATTAGAATCAAATTAGTGTTATGAGAGTAAACCGATATGTGCGTTGGCATGTATTCTGGGGCTACTCGCTCCATTGAGAGACTGATAACAAGTCTTACAGGTGTGTTTCCTGTCATCTTTACCAGGAGTGTCGTCAGCTTCTTATTACGATAACAGGGCAGACTCGGGGAGAGAAAGTGGAAAGAGAAAGGCAGACGGTGGGCTGGGTTTGTAGTATCATGGATCCCTGGTAGATGATAGAGTGTAGTGAACGTGAGAAGGTATCAGCGTCTACAAGACACGCTTCAGTCTAGCGGAGTACGTGGTACGGGCTCTGTAAGGCAGAAGTTAGCTAACAAGTCATGGTGACAAGTATAGAGTAAATACCTAAGAACCTATTGCAGAGTGTGAGCAGCCGGCATCTTGATGGGGCAGGGAAGGCGTGATGAAGGACGGTCAGGGCAGAAAGAACTAACAGTGATTATTATATGGCGTGCTTCTTTCACATCCACGAGAACCATCGTTAGACGCATCAATGGAGACTGTTATACCAAGGGACCAATTCGTCATCTTCTGGGACCGCGTTCGTGATCAAATAAGGTAAAAATCTGAGGAAGGCTCAATCAGTAAGAAAGATATAAAGTACCAAAAGTCAAAAGAAAACGTACCTTGTTCCATGCAGTTCCTCTGTATGGATGAGCGGAAGGACGCCACACGCAAGAGGGGAAGCGAATTTTCGAGAGGACATTCCAAAAGACCGGCGGCTGCAAGCTATAAGCAAGCAACTAAAACCAGCAGAGGCGGAAACCGTGAAACGGTCTCGGCACGAAAACCATGAAAACTCTCTGTCTCCGTTCGTTCCCAAGCTTGACTCGCGCCTTGCTGTAGGAAGGACGCGACAAGGGCCATGAGAAGAAGAAGAGTCAATATGCCGCAACTTGAATCCATTCTTTTCCCTCCGACCTGCCCGAGAGTCAGTCCACAGCAGTCCACCCGTAGAGACCGCACCCTCGGGTCCTCTCTCAAACTGGTTATCGTCGGACTCGCCTCCCCACCATTTCCTGAAATATGCCGCCAGTGCCCTGCTAAGGTACGCTGGCGCTGGCTGTTATTACAACTGACAGCTGTATCTCCAGAGTCAGTGGGTGACCATCGATCCTCGGAAAAGCCTGAATATAGCACAAATGATCGCGTAGCAAACCATCTATCGCTCAAGCCTGTTCCGTTGGTAGCGTGGTCGATGTGTTTCGCGTGTGGGTAAAGCTGGATTGCCGAGTACGTCTCAACTCATGAACGGATATGGATGCATCGCCCCGTTTCAAATGCCCTGTCCATGAACTGCAATCTTCAGAATCGATCCACGCGCTATGTCAACAGCTCCTTGCTGGAGTACCTCAAGTGTCTGAATTCAGTCTTAGTGGAAAACGGGTAACAATCATTTGTACATACCATCCCAGCGTTATATTAGCACAGCGTTTCTCATATATAGAGGGTAGACGCAGGTTTCGAGATCTGCGAAATATCGAGAAGAATCGACGTTGATTACAGAGCAAGTGAAATCAGGAAGATCGGCAAAATGTCCGAACCTTCACTACCACCACCACGTTATATCCCTTCTCAGTCTCGGCGTGGGTATGATTGGCACGTACACTGCCGAATTACAGGCTCTATACAAGGATATGAGGGATATGTTCGTCGCTCTCCTCTGTCTCTTTGTTTCGTATATTTATTGCGCTTCTTTCAGTGCTTGTCGGCGGTCGCTGAAGCTTGCCACCGCGACTCCCCAGTCTGATGGCTCTTCCATCTCGACTCTCCCAACCGAGCTACTTCCAAGTATAGACCTCCCACTGTCCCGAAACCCTTCTATATCGTCGTAGGGTTGCAGTTCACTGTCGATACCGAGAATCGCGATATGAGGCCTTTTGTCCTCCAACTCGAGGACGGTGTTCACATATGCAAGGGCGTCACTGCCAAGTAGGTCCATCTCAAATGAAAGGTTTTTCATAGCTAATGATCCATTAATCACAGATTGATTCCTATCCGACACGGCCATCACCCACTTCATTCAGGTCCATCTTCCTGAATCGTCGCTCCTCGGACCCGTTGGCACGATGTCTTCCTCGTCGTCATCTGCCAGTGCTCTCGCTCTGGCTTCGCTCACCTTCTTGGCTATGCAAATTGCTGTTCACATCGCATGCAAGTATTTGCTACGTCGTAAATAGCTGGGTTGGTGTTCATGGTGTTGCCCATCGGACAGGTTATGCGCTTGATAGACGTACTCCCTTCACGTTGAGTGAAAGAAGCAGCGAGGGTCGACGCGGCGTTCTCTTTTCCTGCCAGTGTCGGTTCGGCCACATGAGGCTAAATCAAATCCAAAAGAGATGCATCTGGAGGAACGCCGGCACATACAGGAACTAGAAGATTCTGGACCGGGGGAGTATTGTGGTTCGTCAAACCTTCCCCCTCTTCACGATTTCTAAAACAGCTAAGTAGAGCGTATGTCTATTTTGTGTGTACTTCGCCACCTTAAACACTTTTATTGGCGCACTACGCGATTTCAGCCAGAAGATGACGAGGTACACTGTCATAGAAGTCCACATGCGTTTTGGCTAGCAGATGACGAAGAGCCCATCCTGGGGACGCACGTCCTAGCTTTGCGGAGCTGCATCCTCGGTCGTGGTCTAGTTCTTCCACCATGACTAACGTTTCCTCCAGAACTTGGTAGACTTGTAATCGTATATGAGGTCTGAATTTGCCATCCTACATCCGAACGACGTGTATGACCATTTGCGCCAGCTAAAAAGAAAGGGCTGGGTAAGAAGGCTTCACAAAGGAGGGCATCAACAAAACGACGGCCGCTGATAACTGATAATACCACCTGCTTCCTGGCGATTTCTCAGATGTTTGCTTCAGCCGTAGTCGCTCAGGAAGGGCCAAATTGAATCACCGACACACAGCTTTGGGAAATTCAGGATATTCTTGTGTTCTCTGGTACAGGTGACGGTTTGTTTAAATGATAACCCAGCTGCCTATTCCCCTACCGACTCTGATTACGAAAACATTTGACAAAAATTGTTATCAATCATGTTTTCACCTTCTTTACCCCGACTTTTCTTTTAATGAACACCTGTCTACGGATTCTCATGTACGTTCAACGTTCATTTACTTAATTTCCCAAATCTCCCTTTACTGCGGATTACCGTTGATTAAACCGATAGTATCCACGGCCCCATCGAACATTAGGCGCTCGGTCCATTAAAGATGCATCTTCTCACGTGAAGAACGTCGTGCTGGCGCCTCGATGCAACCACACCTGGAACCTCAGTCACCAACTCGACATAAAATGTTTTTACCCTACGCTAGGTCTGCTTGGGGATATATCACGCGTAAGTACAGCTGATTATCGCTGTTGTGTGCTAATGCAAGCTATTATGCCCAGTAAAAATCAAAATTAGTATATACAAATGGATGCACCGTAAAGTACTCCGCAAAGTACTGGAAGAGGTGAGTATTTGTGTCAAAATTGAGTAGACGGCAATATATAATGGCGTTCAAGGCAAAGCGCAAGCTCGATTATAATAGTGGTCGCACTGGTCAACTTGAACTTTCCGAAGTTACGATCTCCTCCCAGACAGAAATCGGGCAAACGGAAGAATCCATAAAGGTTCCAAAGCAACGGACGTACACCGGCAGCAAGCCCGTAATATCATCCTCCCTCGCCGACATTCCCTGCTGTTGCCTCGGCATTCAGGGCGTCTTGAATTTACTGAACAGCACACTTGGAACGTCATACACATTGGACACCGGATCCCTCTCCTCCGTTCTTGAAGACTGTATTGCAAAGAACTACGACTTTGGAACTGCATACGGCCGTCTGCGCAAAACATGGGACTGTGGTAATATTCAAAAGGAGCTATTGGAACGTGAAGCGAAAGACATAAAGCAGCGACAAGACGCGATTGTGGGTAGCCGGATAGTTCACCCAAGTATAGATCCTCGACGAGTGTGGGATCTGTACAGTAACCGCGTGGTCCCATGGTGGTGCAGCCGGGCGGTGTTCGATCTCAGATTTGCGGAAAAACCGATATCCCATGCCTGGGTGGACGAGGTGGATCGCGTAGACGTGTGGACGCCTATCAATGGACGTGAATGGCCCGTGCCCATTCCAAAAGGTGCCCATCTCGACCTGATCCGGATCGAGATGTTGAACGTGGGAGTGGAATACACGTGGTTGGATGTTCTCTGCCTGAGACAGAGAGGAGGGCCGAGGGAGGATCTGCGTGTGGAAGAGTGGAAACTCGATGTCCCAACCATCGGCGCCATATATATGTTGTTATCGGTGGTGTGCTATTTGAGCGGGCTGGGTCTGCCTTTGAGATTGAAGGAGGGCGACTTGGAGAGTGATCGGTGTTGGTTTAGGCGCGCGTGGACAGTACAGGAGATCGGCGAGTACAGGATAATTGCCGGGGATACACCAGATGGACCGCTGCATGCCAAGCCAATAGACGAGGCGGGGAAACTACGAGGACTGAGGTATTGACGAAATTTCACAGGCAGCTCCATTCTATACGGAGGATATCGGGTGTCTATGGCGCGCTATCCGTAATGCAGAATCGGATATCGACCTACCCAATAGACAAAGTTGCTGGGCTAGCATTTTCTTCGCACACGAAGTCAATACCTGCATACTATGAGAGCCAATCTCTGGAGGATGCATGGACAGCACTTGTAAATGAGATGCACGCAGGGGTGCGGGGCGACTTGCTCTTCCGGTATCCAGGAACCTGGAACTGGATGCAAGAAATGGAGACCGTCGTGGGAGCAGGTCATGGAGAAGCCTCTGCCCAAAGATTATTACTACTCTGGGATGGGACCTGGGAGGGATGATGACGACTGGTATGAAGGGCAATTGCATTGAAAGCGGGTTTGTGTGCGGATTGGCTGTGGAAGATGAAGAAGGGATCGATCGATGCGGAGAGTTGGTTGTCAAAGACGCGGACGGGATAGCGCATACATTCCCCATCGCTGCCAGGCACCAGTACCCAATCCCTGACGCCACGTACACACTGCTCGGCCATCATACGCTCAGTAGGGAACAGAATTGGGTTGTCGGGCGACGACTGCCCAACATGATGCTCGAAAAAGTGTCTGTGTTTCAAATAACTGACCCCGACGAAATTCATCGGCTGGAGGAACTAGGATTAGCTGTAAAGTCTCGTAGTATTCTTGCTTAATTGTGAACACCCGCACTCTGATAATTCTTTGTACCCAAGTGCAATTTTTTCGTTATTAATTACAGCACCAGGTTATATCGGAATATCTTGAATACATCAGCGGAGGGTACTGCACCTGTTCAAAGTGACGACGAGGTGAACAAACGAGATACAGATTCTTTCGCAGCGAATGATACAGGTCTTAGGATGGAAATGATAGGGCATATAAGGGTGCGCCGAAGGACATGTTAGCAAGAGGGGGATAGATTGTCCGCATATTTCCAATCTAGCCAAAGACGCAATGTCCACAGGTCTTCCCTCGCCCGAGTAGCATGCGTCCATCCGCGGAGATGACCAATATGCCTTCTTCATGCGTCTGACTCGTGACGGCGCCGAACTGGTTATCGTCGGACTCGCCTCCCCACCATTTCCCGAAATATGCCGCCTGTGCCCTGCTAAGGTACCCTGGCGTTGGCTGTTATCCACACCCGACAGTTGTATCTCCAGGGTCAGTGGGTGCCACACCATCGATCCTCGGAAGTGCCTGAATATAGTACAAATGACCGCGTAGCAAACCATCTATCACTCAAGCCTGTTCCGTTGGTAGCGTGGTCGATGTGTTTTGTGTGTGCATAAAGCTGGATTGCCGATAGTCTCGTAAACCAGACTCAATGATCCGTATGAAGAAAAGTCGTTGAATGGATGTAGAGATTGCCGAGTACGTCTCAACTCTCGAGCGGATATGGATCCATCGCCCCGTTTCAAACGCCCTGTCCATGAGCTGCAGTCTTCAGAATCGATCCACGCACCATGACAACAGCTCCTTGCTGGGGTACCTCAAGTGTCTGAATTCAGTCTTAGTGGAAAATTAGGGTAACAATCAATGATACATACCATCCCAGCGTTATATTAGCACAGCGTTTCTCATAGAGGGTAGACCCAGGTTTCGAGATCTGCGAAATATCGAGAAGGATCGACGTTGATTACAGAGCAAGTGAAATCGGGAAGGATCGGCAAAATGTCACCTTCACTACCCCCACCACGTTATATCCCTTCTCAGTCTCGGCGTGGGTATGATTGGCACGTACACTGCCGAATTACAGGTTCTATACAGAGATATGAGGGATATGTTCGTCGCTCTCCTCTGTTTCTTTGTTTCGTATATTTATTGCGCTTCTTTCAGTGCTTGTCGGCGGTCGCTGAAGTTTGCCATCGCGACTCCCCAGTCTGATGGCTCTTCCATCTCGACTTTCCTAACCGAGCTACTTCCAAGCAGAGACCTCCCACTGTCCCGAAACCCTTCTATATCATCATCAGGTTGCAGTTCACCGTCGATGGCGAGAATCGCGATATGAGGCCTTTTGTCCTCCAACTCGAGGACGGTGTTCACATATGCAAGGGCGTCACTGCCAAGTAGGTCTATCTCAAATGAAATGTTTTCCACAGCTAATGATCCATTAATCACAGATTGATTCCTATCCGACACGGCCATCACCCACTTCATTCAGGTCCATCTTTCCTGAATCGTCGCTCCTCGGACCCGTTCGGCACGATGTCTTCCTCGTCGTCATCTGCCAGTGCTCTCGCTCTGGCTTCGCTCACCTTCTTGGCTACGCAAATTGCTGTTCACATCGCATGCAAGTATTGCTACGTCGTAAATAGCTGGGTTGGTGTTCATGGTGTTGCCCATCGGACAGGCTATGCGCTTGATAGACGTACTCCCTTCACGTTGGGTGGATGGCATTTTGTTGAGTGAAAGAAGCAAGGAGGGTCAACGCGGCGTTCTCTTTTCCTGCCAGTGTCGGTTCGGCCACACGAGGCTGAATCAAATCCAAAAGAGATGCATCTGGAGGAACGCCGGCACATACAGGAACTAGAAGATTCTGGGCCGGGGAGTATTGTGGTTCGTCAAACCTTCCCCCTCTTCACGATTTCTGAAACAGCTAAGTAGAGCGTATGTCTATTTTGTGTGTACTTCGCCACCTTAAACACTTTTATTGGCGCACTACGCGATTTCAGCCAGAAGATGATGAGGTACGCTGTCATAGAAGTCCACATACGTTTTGGCTAGCAGATGACGAAGAGCCCATCCTGGGGACAGCACGTCCTAGCTTTGCGGAGCTGCATCATCGGTCGTGGTCTAGTTCTTTCACCATGACTAACGTTTCCTCCAGAACTTGGTAGACTTGTAATCGTACACGAGGTCTGAATTTGCCATCCTACATCCGAACGACGTGTATGACCACTTGCGCCAGCTAAAAAGAATGGGCTGGGTGCGAAGGCTTCACAAAAGGAGGTGCATCAACAAAATGACGGCCGTTGATAACTGATAATACCATCTGCTTCGTGGTGATTTCTCAGATGTTTGCTTCAGCCGTAGTCACTCAGGACGGGCCAAGTTGAATCACCGGCGGATAGTTTTAGGAAATTCAGGATGTTCTTGTGTTCTCTGGTACGGGTGACGGTTTGTTTAAACGATAACCCAGCTGCCTATTCCCCTCCTACCGACTCTGAATACGAAAACATTGGACAAAGGACTGTTATCAATCATATCTTCACCTTCTTCACCCCGACTTTTCTTTTAATGAACACCTGTCTACGGATTCTCATGTACGTTCAACGTTCAGTTACTTAATTTCCCAAATCTCCCTTTTACTGTGGATTGCCGTTGATTAAACCGATAGTATCCACGGCCCCATAGAACATTAGGCGCTCGGTCCATTAAAGATGGATCTTCCCACGTGAAGAACGTCATGTTAGCGCCTTGATGCAACCACAACTTGAACCCCAACAGCTCGACATAACAGGTCTCTATACAACGCTAGGTCATACTGGAATTTTGTCAATCGTAAGCCCGTCTGATAATTGTTATTGCGTGTCCTAATTCAACCATGCCTAGTAAAAACCAAGATTACTGTAGAGGAGTGCATGTCCGAGACAACTAACATGCTCCCTATATCAACACAAGAACGGCTGGTGAGTAATCGTGTTAAAATTGAATAGGTGGCAACAGGCTGACCACAGTGATAATGGCAAGACTAGCGACGCCGAGCTTCAACCCAAAGCTACGATCTCCTCCCTGACAGAAATTGGGCAAACGGAAGAATCCGTAAAGGTTCCAAAACAACGGGCGTACACCGGCAGAAAGCCCGTAATATCATCCTCCCTCGCCGACACTCCCTGCTCTAGCCTTGGCATTCAGGGCCTCTTAGATTTACTCAACACCACACTCACTATCCTCGTACCCATTGGATACCCCATCCCTCTCCTTCGTTCTCGAAGACTGCATTGCACGAGACTACGACTTTGGAACTGCATACAGGCCGTCTGCGCAAAACATGGTGCAACCACATCACTAGCATTCAAATGGAGCTACAGAAACATGAAACGGAGGACAGAGATTGGCGAGGAGATAGACTCAGTGGTAACCAGATAGACGACGTGGCCTTTGGGAAGACAACGCCTCGCCGAGTCTGGGATCTGTACAGTAATCGCGTGGTCCCAGCGTGGAGCTGTGGGATGTCCGTCTCGCCACGACCAATATCACATGCTTGGGTGGATGAGGTCGATCGCGTCGACGTGTGGACGCCTATCAACGGACGTGAATGGCCGGTGCCCTTCCCGAAAGGTGCCAACCTCGATCCTCATCCGCATCGAGATGTTGAACCTGCCACTGGAATACACGTGGTTGGATGTTCTCTGTATGAGACAGAGAGGAGGGCCAAGGGAGGATCTGCGAGTGGAAGAATGGAAACTGGACGTGCCAACCATTGGAGAGATATATCGACGTAAACCCGTGGTGATCTATCTGAGCGGACTGGGTCTGCCGTTGAGTCTGAAGGAGGGCGACTTGGAGAGTGACCGGTCTTGGTTTAGGCGTGCATGGACATTGCAGGAGATCGGCACTTGGAGGACGTTTGCCGGTGATACATCAGACGGACCAATGCATGCTGAGCCAATAGATGACGCGGGTAACTACAAGGATGAGATATTAACAAGATTCCACAAGCAGCTCAAGTCTGCAGATCAGATGTCTCTCAACGGTCTATATGGTGTGCTATCTGTGATGCAAGATCGGATATCAACAAACCCGGTGGACAAAATTGCTGGTCTAGCATTTTTGCTGAGGACACAGTCAATACCGGCCTACTATGAGACCCAATCTCTGGAGGATGCATGGTCGGCACTTATAAATGAGATGCAATTGCAGAATCGAGGCAAACTGCTCTTCACCTATCCTGAACCTGGAAGTGCATGCAGGAAATGGAGACCGTCGTGGGAGCAGGTCATGACCAGGCCTCTGCCCAAAAACCCAGATTTCGAGTTCGCTGTCCATACTCCGACTCTGGCTGAGGATGATTTGTATCATGGGCTCCACATTAAAAGGGCATTTGTGCTGGGATTGGCCGTAGGAGGTTTAGAAGGGAGGGATCGATACGGAGAGCTGGTTGTTGAAGATGCACGCTGGATAGCGCATATATTCGACATCGTTGCATCCCGCACGCATACATTTAGAATTGTTGCCAGCCACCAGTACCCGATACCTGAAGGCATGTACACACTGCTCGGCACCGATCCAACATTCTTGGGTGACAAATGTCCGGGGCAATACTGGGTTGTCGGGCGACTCAGGCTGTCCGACAAGCATGCGCGCTATAAGATATTCGAGAAAGTATCTGTGTTTCAAATGACTGACTTGAAAGAGATAGACCGGCTAAATGACCTAGGTTCATACTCTCGTTTTATTCTCGCGTGATTGTAAATACTCACTTTTTGATACCTTTCGAAACTACTGTGCACTTTATTCCGTGGTGAAATACAACATCAGCTGCCGCCAGGTTTTAGAATCTCGGAAGCTCCAGTGTGGCAAAACTCACTGCCAATCATTTACCAGAACATTCCCATCCTTTCCACCAACAGGACGACATTGACCAACAAAGGTAAAATTTTCGGTACCTCTGTGCTTTTCTGCTCGCGTCCATAGCCTCATCAACCGTTTCATAAATCCGATCCACTTGCTTCGTATCCCGTATCGGCGAACAATCCATGTTTGTTATTACTTTACCTTACATCGCTACCACACTGGCGTCATTGCTGGATAATACCAAAGAGGCTTACGTCGAAATCGTTTGCTCAGGAAATTCAGCGGAGTCTGAGTGTGAATGTTCAACGTCGGATCCAGGTTTATCTTGAATGAGTGACCGTCGATTTCAGAGACGCCTGATGAATCCACTCAATACTTCCCGGACTCGATAGGCATGATGGGCAAAGGACCTTTTCGCGAGGACTGGCAAGTCTTAGTTGATGATGAGCTTTTTGGCGTCATATGGCTGATATACACTATGCTGAATTAGTACACGATTTCAGCTAGAGAACGACGAGGCATAGGGAATTCCTGCTACGTTAGTAGTAGGTCCTTATAGCGGAATCGTGGTTTCTGCATTCTGATTATAGCCGAAGTCCGATGTCAATAAAATTCCTATCTTCGGAAAATTCTCTCGGCATCACACGTAGAAATTGCCAGAAAAGTAAGATATTCGGTGTGGCGATGAGTTAGCTTGTCACTGTTTACGTGTGACCATCCGTTACTATCACGCTCGCCATGGAATTGATCGGCCGAAGCTTCGTCTGGCCTGGGATTCTGTGAGAAAATGTGAGCTGGTGGCGGCTTAAGCCGCCACCGAGCGAATCTTTTTCGAACAGCGCATGCTGAGGACTGCAGTACTGCCAGTTTGAGGTTTGACATTTGACCCATGACCCATGATCACTGAACTGAAAATTCTGTGTGCAAACTATAAATTAGAATTTACTTGTGATTGCAGAACTTGAGTACATTCAGAGCCTTAGCCAGGTAACAAACATACTTTGAAGGCCAGAGTAAACGTAGCAGGCTCTGCCCCTGATGTGGACCTTGCAAGCGTTATATACATACTGTTCCGATTGGTAATAGTTATAGTTGCAGGGTGTGCACTGGCGATTTTTGTCTCGGCCGGCCGGCCGGCCCTTGGCATTCCGAGTTCTGCTTGACGACCTCGGAAGCAAACAAAAGCCGGCTGTGTAAATAACGCGACTTTCACCCTTCCCACCATTACGCTTTGGTCGCGTAATATTTCCCTCAATGTCCCCCATTGATGAAGCACACAAAGTTTTGAAAGATGTTTTCGGTCATTCTTCTTTTCGATTGTCCCAGGAAGCTGTATGTTACCAGCCCCCTTATCCTATGAATAGCTATTCACTGGTGAACCGAACCTCTCTACACTCTAGGTGATTCATCGTCTTCTTGTCGAAAACGAGAATGCTTTGGTACTCTTTCCCACTGGTGGCGGAAAGTCTTTAACCTATCAGGTACCCGCGCTCTGTCTAGATGTGAGTGAAACAAGTCGGCGACCAGGAAAGCCAGTCTTTTAACGCGTCTTTCACAGGGACTGACGCTGGTGATATCGCCTCTAATTGCGCTGATGAAGGACCAAGTAGATGCACTTCGCGAGCGCGGTGTTAAAGCAGCCAATCTTGATAGCACGCTGGACGCGGAGACGGCAAGAGTAGTGAAACACGACGTTATTGCGAACAAGATTAAGCTTCTATATGTTGCCCCAGAGAGGCAGGCTTCTCGCTGCTTAATGCTCGCACTTCTAAATGATTCTCTGTAGGCTCAATAATGAGGGCTTTCTGGAGATGATGAAGCATGTGAAAATATCATTGCTTGCCGTGGACGAGTCGCATTGCGTGTCTCAAGTGAGTTGTACTGCAGACGTAATATTCCGGTTGTTAATTTATTTCTAGTGGGGTCTGAGTTTCCGACCTGAATACCTCAAAGTTGCGCGCTTCGCCGAAGAGATGGATGTTGAACGCGTTCTATGCCTCACAGCAACAGCAACACCGAACGTAGCCGAAGACATCTGTAAACAATTCTGTATTGATCCCAAAGCTGGACTATTTGACACGCCCGTATATCGTCCGAAGTATTCCTTTTCGCTAAAATACTGACGCGTGTTGACTTGATCCTCTCTAGCCTCTCCTTCCAGGTTGACGTCGCCAGCAACTTTGCTCAAAAGATGGAGCGTCTCGTTCCGTTTCTCAAGAAGAGGACTGGACCAGCCATTATCTATGTGACGCTGCAAAAGCAGGCTCAAGAGGTTGCTGATGCGCTCAAGCAGCGCAAATTAGACGCTCTAGTCTATCATGCGGGACTCCCAAATGAACAGCGAGCCCGTATACAACAGGAATTTATGGCTTCTGATAAAGGAATTGTATGCGCTACCATCGCTTTTGGCATGGGAATAGATAAAGGTATGGATCGCGCTTCTTCTTGTAATTTTTGGACTGATATTATGAACAGCTAATATTCGGCAGGCGGGTCACATTCCGTCATCTTATTATACTTCCACTGAATTTCTACGCAGGTTGTTCATCTCTACATGCCAAAGACGTTGGAAAATTATAGCCAAGAAGTGGGGAGAGCTGGTCGCGATGGCCTTCCGTCCACTTGCTTGTTGTTCTTGTCTGCCCCTGACATTCCCGTCCTTGAAGGGTTTTCTAGGGGAGATACCTGCAGCAAGACATCTCTGGAGCTCTGGATGCAAGAGGTTGCTCTCAAGAGTCCCTCGACGGACGGGACTCTTGATTTCAATCACTACCAACAATCCAAGTCGTCCGTCTTTTTCACTTGATTATGGGCACATTATTAATCGTGGTTTTAGGTATGACATGAAGGTAGGTTTTGCTGACCTGGCAGATTGTACATTTGTTGTAACCTTCGTCAGACTTCGATTCTTGGGTTATGCTACGCCCAGCTAGAACTCCAACACAAGTATATTCGGGCGGTGACGCCGTTCTACGAAATCTATGATATCACATTCCGCGACGCGGAGGGTATGAAGCAAGTGAAGACGGACTCGTCTAAAGCAGCTAAAGCAATTAGAGCTAACTGGCAGTCTAAGACAAGCGGATTCCAGGTACAGTCCGTCCGATATTAAATATGGGATCAAGCACTGATGAGTTATCATTTTCAGATCAATATGGTGGAAGCAGCCGAACAATCTGGATTGTCTAGAGAGCTATTGGCGAGACAGATATCCATGTGGGAGATCGGACGTACATGATGTTTTCTCCTATGGTTGGTTTACATAGACTGACCAATTTAACAGAATATATTTCGACCAAGGCGTCACAGGTTCGAATGGTAACTCTTTCGATGCTTCTCGTGCGGTATGGTCAATGATGACCCTGTTCAGCGTTATCGTATTGTGACCCCTCTACCTACGGAGATGTCCAAGGTTTCTCAAATAGCTCAAGACATCCACACCGGGATGGTTCAACGCGAGGAAGAGGGTATCCGAAAGCTTCAAGAGGTGATCGAGTTCGCCACCAAGCCTGCATGTTCGTCGAACTTTGCTTTGTCTTATCTTCCATTTACATAACCCTCTCGCCAGGCCTAGCTCACTCCCTAGCCGTCTACTTTGGCCACGGTGACGCCGTCCCCAAGGGACGCTGCGGTCACTGCACGTTCTGCAAAACCGGTTCTAGCATCGTCTTCAAGCAAGATGCTAAAACCACTGCCGACCCTTCCCAGGCCCGGGCTATTCTCAACGCGTGCCCGGAGCGGGACGATCCGCGTTTGCTCGCGCGTATGGCGTTTGGGATCACGTCCCCGAGGCTGACGGCGGGCAGATGGAGCACGAGCCACCCACTTTTTGGGAGCATGGTGGATGTGGATTTCAACGAACTCGTGGAGGCGTTTAATGCCGAGTGCAAGAAGGTTGGTTATGTGGGATTGACCGTGCCAACGACGGCGCCAGCGCCCAAGAAGAGACCAGCGAGTACGAGGGAAGGAGGAGGACCAAGTAAGAGAGGAAGATATACTCGTCGTTAAGTATCAAATGAAGGGAGTCCTGAAATGAAAGGGAACATTGACCTGGACATCGGCGTAGCACTGTGTTTTGCTTTCTGACCCTTTACATGCCACGCGACATTGACTTTACTCTCTTATTCGCTACCATTCGTATACTTGTACGTGCACTGCTCTACAATGCGATCGATGAAAATTATACCTACGCTACTTATAGTACTTTCATACCTACCTTATGTGGCCATAGTATGTACCAATTCTGTATCCTTAGAAAAAAATTTCTGCAGATTCGCCTGCGAATGATTACCAGGACTTCGGAGCGTGGCCGGAGCTGTCCGGGTTAACATTGATTTCAAGAGATTACAAGTTCGAAGGGGCATACGCAGAAAACTGTGGGAGTTCACACCCTCTAAGATAACAAGAAAGATCAGATAAATTGCAGAACTACTAATAGTACATACATCAAACAATCCGAATACAACTCACTTGTAACCGATTACGGGTTCTGCTGGTCACCCCTGCATCCTCCTCTTCAACATCGGTAACACCATCACATACTCTATGCTGGCGCATTGCTGGATTCACCTTGAGCTGTTGAAACTGCCGGTGCAAGCTCATTGATTCGGCACAATCAAGAGTCCCAGGTTGTTGCCCCGAGATCAACTGTTTTGAGAGGTAACGAGCTTCATCGTCGTGATCACATCCTCAGAGAGTTGTATGGACAAAACTTGCGTTGCAAAGTTGGGATGACCAGTGTAGTTAAAGCTTCCGAAGACTCCATTATAACTCTAGCTAAGTTCACCAATGTATAGTAAGCCACAAGACTTTGTACCCTACCCAACCACGCAGAATGCTCCACAGCTGCATCCTCCAGTCTGGCTGAACAAGACTAAGTCTACTCTGCATCCCCGCGAGCGCCTGTACGTCCCTGATGAATGGAATACAAGTGACTCTATAAGCGAGGAGACGGTGATTGTTAATGACGAAGAGCAAAAGTGAAAATTTTTCGTCTTTAAGGGGGGATTTTTATTTGTTCGTATTTGGCTGATGCTTTGATATATGCCTCCTCGGAAGCGATTGGTGGGCAGCTCGAAGCTGCGCTCATCCCTACCTTCCACCTTGATCTCTTTTCTTCTCTGGTACTGACCTTATGGCTTCCATCTCTTCTAGAAGATTGGCGAAAGAGCTGCACGAAATCAAGACAGAGGGTTGTCCAGTTGGTATGCAGCCTGATCTCATTGTTCAGGATTAAAACACTGAAGTACATGGATATGTAGGCATAAATCTCCTACAAGCAGAGGACTTTGCGGCATGGCAGTTCACGATAGAGGTTATGGGAGAGTCGCTTTACCAGGTCCGTTACCGTACCCATCGTCTCGGGTAGCGGATCGACCGAATATTCACACCTTTCGTCTAGGGCGAAGTTTTCACTTTGCTTTTCCGGTTCGATAAGCACTACCCAATATCGTCTCCAGCTGTCCAGTTTGTTGTCACTGATGGAAAGACATCTCCCGTGCACCCGGTGGGTATCGGCCTTCGCTCCATGTTAACGATCTGTATCCGTTACTAAGTACAGCTTCTCTAGCATGTATACTCCAACGGACATGTGTGTCCATTTTTTCTTCTGATTCCACAAGTGGTTCTCATTGAGTGTTCACCACAGATTTGCGCGTCAATTCTTGGGAACGAGTGGTCACCCGTGCTTAGTGTCATAGCTGTGTGTGTAACGTTACAGAGCATGCTGGCATCTTGCAAGGTGAGTCTACAGCATCCTGTCGCTGATAATTTCCGCTCATCCTGTTATGTAGAAGAAGGAGCGGTAGGCTTATCAGCATCCTCCCAACCTCTCCATCGATAATTGAATGGCTTCTCTCCCTAGTCCGCCAGATAACGACCGTTACGTGCGTCATGCACCTGAGAACCCGAAGAAGGTGCGTGGCCACTAGTACTATTATGGCATTGTACGTGTAGCCTAAAGAATGCCATTCCAGACTCAATTTCACTACGATGGTAAATGATCAACGATACGAACCAATCGCTTACTGACAAACATTTCTTCATGGGGCTCTCTAGATGACACGTACGTTACATCAACTCTTCTCTATATGCAACAGCTGACAGCGCTAAATTAGGGTTTGAATACACACATTGACTCCCTTCTATGCTCCTGGATTTTCATGTATTTTTGTATGTATCGTACGCTCTTTCCATATACCTTCAATAACAGGCAACACACAATTCTGAGCGGATTGAATTGTAATCTGATAAGTACAACAATTGGTTTACATATTTCGGACTAGAACATGATGCATGAACGTGACGTTTGAAGTGAGGCCAGAAGAATTTCGTCAATTGTAATGGTACAACAGAATTATATCTGCGGGGTTCATCACGAGCCTATATAACATCACCATAAATGCCAAAATAGATTAGTGAACAAATAACAGAGGTGAAGCAATGTAAAGTTAGCATAATGGAGGTTTTGAAGCCAGGAATCAACGATGCTATTTTCCGCCACAGCAGCACGACTTTGCAGCTGGAACAGGGATCTCCTCAGTGACGTGTGCTGCCGGTTCTGGAGGGCTCTCCACCACCGTTGTCGTTACAGTTTCCGCCGACTCCCCGCCATGTTCGGTGCAGCATCCGTCACACGCTTTTCCACATCCACACCGTCCATTGGGACACCCGCACTGGCCGCCGCAACATTCTAGCTTCGGCAGCTTGATGAATCCAAATGGGCCGCCGTTCTCCAGGGACGCTGATGGATAAACAGTGAGGTCCATCGGATCTATCTGCACGCCTTTGCGGGTAGTCGGTGGGGCTGGAAGAGCAGCAGCGCGTGCAAAGAACTGATGAAGGTAACTCGGCCCTGCGTCGAGCCCAGGAAGGGCGATCCCACTCCGATTATCGACACAGTGACCACAGGCTTCTTCGCCGCATAAACCATGTTCCTTGTTAACGTGTTCAGAGCCGCGGTGCTCAGTACATCCTGGGCAGTTGCAGGCAACACCACAGGTGCACCCAGAGCCAACAAGTGATGTGATTTCGCTCAAAGGCGGCATAGTCGCAAATGTAGGAACCTCGACGCCCTGGAATTCTGGAATATGAATCGGCGGAAGCTCTAGCCTGGGTGGATCCACGTGGACGTGTTTAGGACGTTTGTGCTGTGGGCTGTTGGGCCTTGTTATTACTCTTGGTTTCGCACTAACTTTCCTAGCTGGAGGTGGAGGTGAGGGAAGGGAAGACGAAGATGAAGCGGCTATCGGCTCTTGAGAAAACAATTCTGCAGCACGGGCGAGTGCAGTGAGCCCGGCGTGTTCATCCTCGTTAACTTGAGAGGAATCCGAGTTTCGGCATTTGCACTTCCATACACTCTTACAAGTGCAGGGGTTCAAAAGTGAGTCCACTACAAGAGGCGTAAGACACCGAATGTGGTCTACGAAGAGTAAGCAGTCACCTAGTTGCCGTGCGTCAGGAGGTTTTGACGTGGTAGACTGAGATGCTTGAAGGACGTCCTTCAGACCATTGGGTAGAGCAGGAACGATGGGAATGAATCGACGAGCTAGGAATCCTGTTAAATGCAGAAATATTGTTTAACAAGCCGATACACACATTTCGTATAACCAGCCACGGGTTGACTAGGTCCAGCTTCATCCTTATTGTTGCAATTGCACTTTGAATGCACCCGTCTCGACTGTCGTAGCTGACGGCAGCTCTCGCATTGTGACACTGGACGGCCTTTTTTCTTGATCTCGAAAAGTGGCCTGTCGGTATGATGGCAAGACGAAGAGCGGTGACCCTTGATACATGATTCGCTACGGCGGAGGGTTGGTGAAGAAGACAGAAGGCGCCGAGAAGAAGTGGACGTACCAAGCAAATTTTTTGTTATTCACGAATACCTTTGTATTGATCCTATCAGCTGGAACGTCCTAATATACGACAAAGCGGCGTACCATGGCTAGTGCGGTGCTGGAGGACGACCTGGCAAGGATCGTGGGGAAAGGAGGGCCAATAGACCTGTGATGGTGCAAGACTATTAAAGCCTTTGGTCAAACGGAGGCCGGCAGGCACCGTTCGTGGGAGTATTACGTAACGATTGCCGATTGCCGCGCCCTAGAAGTCGTTCCGCGTGAGCGGCACCTCGGCTTCCCCAAAGACCAGCGTCACAAAAGTTCAAGCTCGAGTTCGCACTCCCACTGCCGTAGGATTTTTCACCTCGTGGTTTGCAAAGTCCTGAGAGATCCCGGTCATGCTCCTCGATACCCTGTAATGTACTCCGGCTCAATGTTCTTCCTTACTCCTATCGCTTTGAATTGCTGTTCATGCATGCAACCGAAGGAACCGATCCAGAATGCCAGAGTATGCTAATTCGCTGGCGCCCATGCATGTTTCATACAAGCCTGCTGACCCGTGGCGAAAATAGCTCTCATTCCATAAGGGTGCGTAATATATTGTTCTTATACTTCGCGCGCTTTACGCGACTAGAGTTGGTTAAAATTGGCCCCCATTCATCACCTCGTCCTGCTGACATGGTATGGATTCTGGTCTAGGTCACTTTTTTATAACATGACTTCATGATTTTTCCAAAGCGGCAAATTTGCGCAAGGTCTTCTGAATCTATTCAACATCTTAGATTTGCCCAGGAGACACATTGGTATGTGCTGTTTTCACCTAGTTTCTTTAGTCTATGATCACAGTTTCATTTCTATTGTCATCAACTCTAGATTGAACTACCAGTGATTCGATATGATACGTAATGCTTCAACGACCTTGATCGAGTACTTATCTGTATTGCGGAGAAAGGTGATTTTGACTATTCCCACCAAAATCTATACCGTCCTGCGGCGTACGACTATCTACGACTATGGCCCCCTGCTCTTTCGGCAGGTCCCGACGGTCGGCGATATCTAGACGGCCACCGGTCCTGAACTGCGCAGTTCCATGCAGTCTTACAAGTGCTGCGAGATAAAGGATGTCCTTCTCCAACGTGCCCTATGTTTTACTATCTATTGGTGCGCCTCCTTACGTCGGCAGGATGTGTCCTGGCCATACAGTTCCCTTTTCAGTCAAAGCCAATTGACTGGGATTTGAATTCTCAGCCTGATATAAATACTACAGGACATCTCGTATTTGACACCGTTAACTCCTTCCTCCAGCATTGGCCTAACACACGCTATCGTAATGGTAAGTGAAACATGGTCCACTGGCTAAAATCCTGTTTCAATTGTCTATCACAGGTCATAGTCTGGTTCCTGGAATCATACCCGTTGGGACGCTCCTCTATCATGGCCGTGCCGATTCCAACGTCCCGACCGAACCACAGTGGGTCGCTACAGATCCCGAACATTCATACGTCTTTTGTCGCGGGAATACAACGACCGGATGCTGGCAGTTGACTTTGGTAGTCACACGTGCGCTCAATGTCGTATATTTTGATGGGAGTGGGGCCGCGAAATTGGTGAACGGTCCTTTAGAGACTCAAGATATCGTGGCGTGGGGTCACATTGCTCCCGAAAACATCAGAGAAGAGCATAAACGGATTGCAGATCTTTGTACCTGGGGACAGAAGTTTGGCGTCGATGGCTTTCTTAGGTATGCTGCCGATTCATTTTGTCTTGGTGCCATAAAACTAAAAAAAATTAGGATGGAAATGGACTTGTAGGCTATCGTGACGCCTTATTCTTGAGAGTTCCTGATCTCTTCTCCAGCGAAATCATGCTATGCGATTTTGGGACTGGTGTCGAAGTGCTTTCGTTCCTCCAGTTAGCTGCCGATAATCCCCAATTTCCTATGCCCCCACGCCGAGGTCCCCAGCATTTTGAGGCAATCGCTCAACCTGGAAAGCGTCCAGTTTTCTCTCCATCAGTCACTCTAAGCCACTTCGAGGTCCTTCACGCGGGGTCATGGCATAATCGCTATCCTGGGGATACACGCATACAACTTGATCTAGCACGCATGGTATCTTTCTATGATACATCTATCGCTCCGAGCTTGATTTCTCACCGTTTTGGACAAGAGAGGCTTCACCATCACATCGGAGCGGCTTCTCAATTTGACATCCAGAGGGCCCTGAATAGATTGGAAACAGCGGTGCAAACACCCCATGGGGGTGGCAGCGGTGTCGATTGGAAGACTCTGGTACAAGTGATAGTTGAACGCTATCAAGATAGATTCGAGATGGTCCAGTACCTGCTCAACGTCACATCGTCGGAAAACAAGGTACAGATGGCTAAAAAGGTACAAACCCAACTGCGAGTTATGCTGCAGCCGTACTTGCTTCATTCTGTCGCTCCCTCGGTCCCGAAAGCGGCGTCGATGATCTACTCCTGGGCGGTTCCGATCTACAAGCTCTGTGCGACGTCACATACATTTTACATTGTTTCTTCCCCAGTTCTGACTTCTAAATTGACCGAATCAGAGCATTTAATACTTGGTGCGGTGATGGAAACGAATCGCGAGATATGTCGCGTCATAACACGGATGTGGGCTAAGGGTGTCTTGAGCGGATTTGATGACATGCTTCCGTATCCTTTGGATCAAGCCAAAGAGGCGGACAGTGTTCTCTCGGAATGGAGAATACAGCTTGACACGTTGATGGGGTGGCTGGATTGGAGTGTTTGGGTGAAGTGTAAACCAGCCTGTGGGCCTGAGGTATGCGACGTTGGTTATCTAGATCGCGTTAAAATTTAATATCTGTGTTTAAGGAAATTTGTTATCTTCCGACCTGGCCTTTCTTTGGACGCACGTTTCGTGGATTTCCTGGAGGTGGGGAAGGGCCAGAATGGCGTAAGCAGCCCGGCAGGCACCATATCATTGTGATGGAAGATGAAGGCATAGATGACGGATGGGAGCGACCGGAACCGAAGTGTCTTCGTCGATTTGAGCCGTATTCGTTCTAAGTAGATGCCATTAGATCGTTTATTAACGTATGTATTCCAGGTCACGGCCATTACGGAGGTTTGCGATCTCTGTATGCTGCGTGGCGTGGAAAGTCTCCGTGATTCGGTTGTATATCAGAAGAGAAGGCGTTCCAGGGTTGATTTGGGCCAAGGTCGCGTTCCCATGCACATGGACGCGAATTCGAATCAAGAGGGATACTTTAGAGAAAACGAGGAGATGGCTCTAGTCCTCCGCAGAGCTTGTCTTACCAGATACCGCGATATAGGAATATTATGACGACACTTTACATTGTTTCAAAACCCTGAAAGAGCATCACCATTATCATTATCGGAGGAAGAGAAGCAATTCTTGCCCTGCATAAGTTGAGAAGTTAGGGCCCTGAGTGGCGGCCTTAGTTTTTTTTTGGGTCCGAGGATGTACAGGTGACCTAGTGCTCCACCGCTGCCGCGCTGAGCGACCTGAAGGCAGCGATGGCCGACACGGTGCCATTCCGTCGAAACTTGCTGGTACATTTATTCGGTGTGAATCTTATTTTTTTCTTTCTTCGGCTTATCCGCGTGCGTCCGGATCCGTCGTCACTGTTGATCGCCCCTAAGCCCATTGCAGAAAAATCAGCAGTACTGAATTGAAGTCTAAAAAGTAAGAGATGTTCCAGTCGCTGGCGCTGATATACTGGGCTGTTGACGGGGACTAACTATGGGAGCCAAGAACCGGCTGTGCAGGGTCATGCAGGGCCTAGAAGGTGTGGTGTCGACTGACGTCATCGTGTGAACATGCGGAGTCGGAGCTGGTTAATCTGAGGTCCCTTCAGCCGCCTTTTCCGCCTCACGCACTTCTTTGGAGCTTGCTCATCGTTGTCCACGACGTCCTCCATGGACTTTTTCTCCGCCGCCAACGATGCCTCGGCGGTAGCTCTCACTCAAAATGACACATTCGCACAGGCCATAGCGTCCAGTTTTGGCTCTTTCACCGCACGACTTCCGTCGGTCGCTGTTCCTTCATTGCCCCAGCCCACCCCGACAACGAGACCAACGTTGCACTCTGATAGCTTCCATGCTGTTCAACACAGCGAGCTTGCTGGTCTCGTCAATACCCCTTCCGTGTTGTTCATTGATATTCGGCCCCATGCCCAGTTCAGCAATGCTCGTCTCCCCAATGCGCTGTCGTTGTCGGTACCATCCACGCTTCTAAAACGCCCCTTGTTCTCTTTGGACAAGCTTGCATCGATGCTTTCTTCTTCCTCTTCACGCTCACGATTCCTTGGTTGGGATACATCAGCCCAGATCATTGTGTACGACGCTGACTCTGCGTCGCTGCCCGACTCATCCAATATCCTTGGCCTTCTCAGGAAATTCGCCAACGATAACTCTGGATACTCTGGCAAGCTCTGTTGGCTGCAGGGTGGCTTCCAGTCTGTATGGCGGGATCGACGAGAGCTTATAGACCAACACCCGTTGGTGCCTGACCCTACAACCACCTCGGCTCCTCCTTCAACATCTCTCAATTCCAATCTTTTGCCAACGGCAGCCTTCCGTGCGCCTAAACGGCAGTCTCCCTCATCTCTACGAGCCGGCATGTCAATGCCATCACTTCCTCATCAACCCTTTAATCCTTTCTTCGATACCATCCGTCAAAACGTAGAGCTTTCTCATGGCATTACAGAACGTATTCCGCTCAAGCTCACTGCCCGGGCAAAACAGCGGATACCTGATCTTCCTTTCGCATGGTTGCGCAACATTGCTCTCCGAACTACTTCTGAGCTCGAGACCGATGTTGAAGAAAGCATGGAATCCCTCGCAATGCAGTTCTACCGTATTGAACTCGCTGAGCAGAGAAGACTAATGGGCGTTATGGAGCATCATTCGCGGGAATCTCTTGTACAAAACTACAACGAACGCAAGGGCGTGTCTGTCAAACCGTTCCCTTTCAGTATTACTGCAGGTGTAGAAAAAGGTGCAAAGAACCGGTATGATTTGCTTTCATTATTATATTACATACTTCTAATCGGTGGTGTCATAGATATCGTCATATCTGGCCCTTTGAACACGCTAGAGTACGACTGCATTCCGATAAATCAATATCTCCCCCTCCTTCGTTGGATTCCGCAGTCTCTTCCAACCCCTCGCCCGAATTAACACCCTCCTCTTTCGCTCCCATCCTTACGCCATCCAAATCTCGGTCGTCTAACTGTGAAGACACCGACGATTATGTGAACGCTTCCTACGTACAGCCGCTGTGTACTCGCCGACGATACATAGCCACACAAGGCCCCTTGGAAGCCACTTTTGTGGATTTTTGGACGTAGGTCTTAACTTTCAATGAATTTTATGCATATGTCTAACAAGCTCAACAGTCTTGTTTGGCAGCAAAACGTTCATGTTATCGTCATGCTCACCCGAGAAATCGAAGGCTCCACCGTGAAATGCAACTGCTATTGGAAAGACGGCACCTACGGCTCCCTTAACCTTCGAATGATTAGCCGTGAGGGGAAAGAAGATGGTGGAGATAATATACCATCCAAACAGAACGGAGGCTTTTTCAATTTCTGTGCCGATGAAGAAGAGAAGACTCACCCAATCATCAAGCGGACTTTTTTGCTTACCCACTCCGGATATCCACACTCCAAACCGCGCCGAATTGTCCATTATCAGTATTTGGAATGGCCGGATATGAATGTTCCCGATGACCCTCGAGGTGTCCTGGAACTCATCAAGGAGGTAGGGAGGGGCATGGAGGAGAGTGAGCAGCATGGGGATAACGTCGATATCAACGGATTCACTGCCGAAGATCAGCTATCGGACGTTGATTCGCGTACAGGCATTTCGCGCCAAGGGAAAGGCATCCAGCCGCTTCTTTTGCACTGCAGTGCCGGTGTGGGAAGGACTGGAGGTTTTATCGCTGTCGATGCTGTCCTAGACGGAATCAGGCAAGAGATTCGAAAATCAGTCAAGGATCAGGTCAAGATGGCCGAAGATAAAGCAGGCGAAGATCGTACCGACTGCGATGGTGATATCGTGATGGACGAGACAGGCCAACGTACCATGCCCATGCCGCCTAACAAAGGAGGAGACGTTTTGCACGTTCCTGTCATAGACAACGGGCTGTCCTCCACTACCTCAATTCCACAACGAGAATCCGAAGGAGACGATACAGCTACGAGACGATGGGCCGAAAACCTGGAGCACATTGACAGTGCGTACAGTCGCGACGTTAGCGATCCCGAAGGCAGGTCATCCTTCGAAACTGCTAGTTTGAGTACCGCTTCCTCTTTCGAAGAATCCTCCTCCTTTTTCCCCCGTACCGGGCCGAAAAACGAATGCAAGGAAAATGATGGTGAGATTTCACCTAATGCGACGAGTAGCGGATACACAACCTCGTCATCCTTTGTCACAACGATAGCCTCCGAACCGAGTAGCAAGGACGGGGTGGTTGGTTCAACGAAGAAGTCATTTCCCAGTTCGAATTCGGCTCCTGGTGTCGATTTCAAGATTCTACTGGGCGCGCGGCTAGGGGAAGAGGAAACTTCACGCACGCGAACACAGTCGGCTCCGGTAGCGGGTGTCTCGACAAAGGACGGGTCCCCTTTCACTTCAAGGAGCCTGTCGTCGACTGGCAGCGACGTGAAGGACGCCAAGGACTTAGCTGCGCAATCGACGCCGAATCTCAAGCTTTCTTCAGCTTCTACGACGCGACCTCTCTCTGCTGTGGCTTCTACGTCGACGACGAACGTCGATTACAAGGATCCTCGTCCGATGCATAGGCCTGACTCACCACGCTTGTTGAGCGCCTGCGACGAGCCACTATGGGAAGTTGTTCAAGATATGAGAGAACAGCGAATGAGTCTGTGTCAGAGTCTCAGACAGTACGTCTTTGTACATGCGGCCGTCATTGAGGGTGCTCTGATGGTGGCCGACGAGGAGAAGGAGGCATTGGGAGCAGAGCACGTTGAGAAGATGATCCGTCAGCAGAGCGGCTCGTCCCATAGCAATGCTGTGCCGGCAGCTGGTCCGGTGTTTGTCTATAACGATATATTAACAGCCAGCTCATCTTCCCATGGGAAGAGAGGTGCCAGCCCGACTGAATTATTGAAGGAGGACAAGATGGGAGAGTTGAGAATGTCGAAAAGACCGAGCATCAAGAGGAAGCAGCGGAGTCATGACAGTGAACTGGCGGTATACTCTGCTAGGGAATCCCTTGGTGAGAGACTGACATTGCCTACGTTTGAGATAGGTAAGTGTTGCTATATTACGAGACGCCGTTGGTGCTAATATTGGCCCTCCCAACACCATCAGGGTGATTGTTACGTCTCTTCGTGTCTTGGCATCTGTTTCTTCTTTCCCTCTCTGTTTGTCGCCCCAAACTCGTCATACTTGTTATTCCACAACCAGCATCTTTCTCAGCTAAAACTCGCATCAGTTTTGTATATATCTCCACTACCACTGAACCAATCATGGCATATAAATCCTATGACATAGGATACGCATGTATTTATTTCTCTGTTGTTGTCCTCAGTTACTCGTAATATTTGTATTGTTGCTCATCGAGGAATCCCTGTCTAGTTAGTCGTATAATTAATTTCTTTGATAAAGCATTTGATTTGGGTGGTACAGAATACGCTAAAAAGTGCTTCCTCCGCCGGCGCTTCTCCACCATCGCACTACACCATCTTCGCCTCCAGTGACAAAGGCACCCACTCCAACGGATGTCAATTTGGGTCTCCACGACACAGACCACACTTCTCCAGTATCTTGTACGGTCGATACAGCCGCTCGTGCTGCGATGTCCCACACTTTGATAGTTTTGTCGGCGGATCTGAACTTTAATTAGGTGATGGGTGAGACGGTAAATATTCTACGTACCCTGACAGGGCAAGACGATTATCGGGTGATATATCGACGCTGAGAACCCAGGAAGAATGGCCAGTAAAAGCCGCCACCATTCCCCCAGAAGATGTCCGTACGTCATGAAGCACCAGACGTTTATCTTCAGACGCACTCAGAAGGAGCTATAGTAAAGGTGAGCGAAGAAAATGACTCGCGGTTCAACGGAAGACTTGCGTTACAATCAGGGGACCAGACAAGATCTCGAACAGCCATAGCATGGGAGGTGTACGTCGTCGTCAGTGAATTTGTTTCAAGATCGAATATGTAGATCTGTCCTGATTCCGAGGACAGTGCAACGCGCCTTCCATCTGGGCTCTACCCACGAGGTATTGTGAACACCAGGGATACGATGAATATATGAACACGTACATGGGTGCAGTGCAGCCCAAATTTGCTCCTCCCTGAAGGTAAAGAAGACAATCGTTGCCCAAAATTTTCTGATTTTGCTGAGTGGATGGCAACGTTCCCGGAGGCGCCTGAGGAGGCGTAGGTCTGGCAATTGGGGTTGAGAGATACAGACCATGCTGTTCTCCGTGAGTGAAAGGTTGTGAAGCGTGAAGGAGGACAGCTCACAGGGCTCGATATCGCCACCTCCGGACGAACGGTTGTAACTCTCGTGCTTTCCAACGATGTCCCCGGTAGTGAGATCCCATAGGGATGTGAGGCCCTCGATGGTGTTGTAGAGGGCGTATTTTGCGTCTGGGGATACGGATAGAGAGACTAGACCGAGCATGTGTGGGGCTGGAAAATCCAAGCCAGGCTTTGGAGGCTGGGGATCGCCTGCAGAGGTCCATTGTTTGATGCTTCCGTCTGCTGAGACGGATATCACGGTGTCGTTGCTCGTCCAAGAGATGTCCCAGACAGCGTCGCCGTGCGCTGGAAGAGGAGCAGCTCAGTGTTAGCCGCCTGCACGTCCAGAAGGAACTAACCTTCTGCAGCGTCGTGGGAGTGAAGAAAGGCAAGACTCTATTCTTTTGTTGATTAGACGCAACACGAGAGGAAACTGAGAGCAGGGCAAGTGCGGGTACTCACCATTTGAATGGCGTGTTATATCGACGTGATTTGAGGGTGGTGGTCAAGATGATCGGTTTGTCTACGCCTATTTGAATCCAATGCTGTCGTTGCTGTGTATGTATTCATTACTTCGACGTGTGTATCCAAATCATGCACTAGTCTACAATATCATCCAATGCTGGACCCCTCTAATCCGTTGGTGGAACGTATGGCTCTACTAGCATCTTGCTGAATTCTTTCAGCTTCTCAGGGCCTCTGACCTCCTCCGTAAGTAGCGGCAACTGCACTATATGGAAAAACTCGTCGTAGAGCTCATGGGCCTCCCCCAGATACTTCTGTTGCATCTTTTGTCGGACCCGGCAGTGTTCACAATTAGAGCCTGTTCGAACTATCAGAGGGCGCTGCGTTTGCAAATGAGAGACAACGCACTTTTCTTTGGAAAGAGAAGCTGATTTACAACAATATTATGCGTGTCAATCTCGTAGGACGTCAGTTCTTGGACCAAACGTTCGGTTTCGTATAGCGACAAGAATTCAGATATGCAAACACAGACGAAGGTGGTCTTTTCCTGCGGGGTTGTGAGCACAAAAAACGTAGCTGTAAAGACGGATGCGTACAGGATCCTTGAACTGCGTGTTCACTTCTGTAATGACAGCGCGCATCGATTCAAGCTTGGCGAACATATCTTCTTGAGATCCAGCTTCTCCGCCCATCATAGAGGACATCTGCGCGACGGGTCAGGGTAAATGTCAAAGCGAGCAAGAATATACACGCTTGATTGATCATGGGTCCAAATCGTGACCCTAGACTGCTCAATTTCCCTAGGGCCTTCTCCAGCACCGTTGGGAACGAGAGGAAACGGAGGGTATGGCCCGTTGGCGCCGTATCGAATACTATAACAGAGTATTCCATTGACTTTACGTGCCTATATCAGATATCTTGTTCATTTCGCAGCGAGAGACGATCAGTGGGAGGGTTCGTACTTCATGATTTCAGCGAAACTCATGGCTTCATCGACACCAGGAATGGCAAAGGCGAGATCCTGCATCATGGAGCCCATCATCCCATTTGAATCAGCTACCGTGAAAGAGTGTGAATATTAAATCTGCAATAGAGAATAGTCGAGGATCGTACATTGCTCCACCATTTCCTGTATTGCACTTGTCGGGTCGATCTCCATTGCGAAAAGATTATCGAACCCGTTGACTTTGGTAGCATCTTTGGAGAATTTCTGGCCAAAGGCGTCGGACAAGTTGTGTGCAGGATCAGTTGACTGTGGTAGCGGTATCAGGACTGCTAGACGGCCGCGTAAGAGAGGACGTACGATGAGAAGGACCGATTGGCGACATTTTGCTAGCTGTATAGCCAGCGAGCACGATGTTGTTGTCTTTCCTGAATCCGCTGGTTTGAACTTGGCTTCCTAACGATGACGGTCTTGACTTGCCTACACCACCTTTCCCACCTGACGATCACCGTAAGTGATTGACTGTAGCAAAGAATAAATGGGACCTGCCGCAGAATATCCACTTCAAGGTGGTCTGATCAAGGACGTTCTGGAGGGTTGGAGGAAGAGTTTCGGCGTCCATGGTAGTGTTGACGGTGGAAGTAGCAGAAATATATACGTAACGATCGCGGCGACGTGTTTGTTTGCTTTTGTCCTGCTACATTCATCTCGACTGTACTCGGAATCTTCTCCGCCTTTCTTTCACCTTCTACTATGCCCGACAAGCTGTCATTCAGAGGTACACAATTCATACCAAATTGACAATTCAAATAGCTGAAAATATCCAGCTCTGCAGCTTGCGAACCAACAGCGGAACGCGTATGGTCTCCGGTACCATGATTTTGCTCGGTACAGGTCAGGCTATATGCTCCAACATCATCGTGTATGCTGAGAATTGTCCAGGAAGCATTGCGCCAACAGAACACATCGAATTCGATCGACTTTGAAGATGACCCATGGCAAGGGCAAAGATTTTAAGAAGCTTCCGCCAGTGAGCGAGGAAAACATGAAGGACGGACAGTGAGGCATCCTTATCATTCTCTTGATCTTCGCAACTCAAAAAGTCGATTCCAGCCTTCAACTGCTACTCATGGAAGCCGAACGCGCTTGGGCATATTCCCAAGATCTTGTATCCCAATCCTTGCAACCCACAAACACCGAAAATGCCCATACACTCAGGCATAGTGCCACAGGACGATTCCGTCGCAGCGTCAACTGGTCAACACAGCTCCTCTCCCACTGTCAAGTATTATTCGCGTCCTCCCGGCTGTCCGCAGAGAGCTTACTCGAAATCACCATCTACACGCTCATTCTTAACGGCCGTTTCCTTCGCTATCGCGAAGATTTCGAAGATGCTCTCATTCAACTCAGTGTGGCGAGACATCTGTTGGATGAACTGGCTGCTGCTGCCACGACGAGTCGGGACCAAGCTCTCGCTGTCTTGTTTGCGGACGAAATTGGTCCGGAGATTCGGTACTGTGCACATGAGCTAGGCCGGGAAAAATCCTATGATGTTGACGGAATCGTCTCTGAGCTTTCGTTAAAGCATAGGAATGCGCTGGTAGAAGGCTGTGATAGTCTATTGAGCAAATTCAAAGCGGAAGAAGAAGCACTGAAGCATGTCGAGGGCAAGAAGAAGCTGGAGAGTTTGGTATGGGAAGGCGAGCCTGTGCCCGTGCGAAACCCAGAGCTTGTCGATGTCTTCCTCAAAGTTCAAGAGGCTGAGAAGAAGTTGGACGTCTACGACGAAAGGAAGGTCAAGGCGGGAGGTTCGAAGAAGAGTGTGGCCGCCTACGATGCCATCCTTCTTGCTCTTAGTGACGCAGAAGATGTGGCGAGGAGATTGAAGGAGGCTCAACAGGTAATACCAGCAATGCTCATCTTTTGCTTTTGGAAGTATCTCACGCTCTTTCCGTAGTCAACAGGATCGTCTGCGACTTCAAGTAGCGGCGCGCGCGATATGCACTTCCTTTACGCATACACCATATTTCAACTACTATCACGCCGCATTCAACGAGATTTTAGGCTTGTCAAAGCTTTGTTGGCTTCCCCATCCAGTCCCTCAAAAATCCAGTCTAAACCTGGGCAGGTTGATGCCAGAGTGTATCCTGCTATTGTGAAGTTGTTGGATACTATTATGCAGGGTTTAACTCAAATGAGGACGTTAAGCATAGTCGACGATAATCCGGACCTGTCCTCTGGGGTGGACGCGAGGATCTCATACACGAAAGCTAGCAGGTAAACTATTGAACATATTATCATACTGTCCATTCTCATACATTTTTTCCCCAGATGTTTGTACCTTGCGCGTTGCTACGTGAATGTCAAGAAGTACGCAGAAGCGCTGACCCTTTTGCAACATTCAAGCATCCACATCCGTGAAACACAATCCCATATCTCAATGTCGAACTCGGACGCTGCCGAGGTCGCCTTCTTCCCCCTTTCCCAAGTTGAACTTGGTCAACTTGAATCCCAATTAGCATCCGATAGTCTACAGTTCAAGCGGGATTGGTTTGCTTACAACGGTGGCTCTGTTAATGCGGATCCCAAATCCTACAAGAAGCCAGCATTCTTTAACATTGCGCTGAATTACGTGGATTTGGATATGGACAGACTGCTGCAGAGAGCTGGGAAGGAGACTGCGCCTACTACGCCGGCTCCTGCTCCTACGATTGCAACCCCTACTCCCAAGGTTGAACCTGTAGGGGACAAGAGGCGAATCATTGAGGATACGAGAGCAGCGACGCCAGAACCTTCCCCAGCACCCGCTCGCGGCGGATTGAGTAGTCTACTCGGTGGATGGTGGGGGAAGAACTGATGAGATCATAAATATAAAATACATATATGTATATACAGCGTAACAACGACAGCTAGTCTGAGAAAACATTAATTAGGATTAGATGGTATGCCTAATCGAAGAACTGGAGAGAAAATGTGTCAAGCTCTCAGAATCCGAGATATGATGCATCGGCATACCTTTTTGGCCTTTGATTCGGTGACATCGTTCGATTCTCCTCCTTTCTCTTTGGCTTCTTGGTCACTGATCAGACTTATTGAGCGTCCGATATTTTGGAGCTCCCTCCAAAATTCAGGATTTCCAGGTGTTGATTTGCACTTCTTCTTCAGGTCCAGAAGAAACCTTGATCACCGTTGACTATGGGCCTCTATATTCGAGAGATAAAAGATGGACTTACTCGTTCCACGCATCAATCTCATCTTCCTGAAAACGACCATAGTGGTTAGACCGTAGGGTAGGTTGAATATCGTAAGACCTGCTTACATTAAGACATGTATCCCTCATGACTTTCATACATTCAATCAACTCATCTGTCCGCCGTGATGAAAACGGGCGCATCACGATCTCTGTAATGACGAATACAAGGTCTTCCACCGCTTTGGTGACCAGATCCCTGGCCGCGAGGTTCTTCTGGAAGTCCTGCAAGGGGTATGTGGTTCCAACGATTCGACCGTGCTCTCGACCAGGATCGATTTGAGGCGATGTAGACCTGGCGGGCATTGGGAGAGGGTCACTGCCTTTCTTCGGTGGAACTTTAGCAAGAAGATCTTCCTCTTCCTCAGATTCCTCGGTTGCACTGTCATCTTCGTTTGGTGTGACGTTTTGCTCCTGGGTGCTCGATGAAGGGGTTGATTCTTCAACGACCCGGAGCTGTGTAGCTGCTGGAGCTTTGCGGTCCAAGAGCAGCATTTCCTCGTCATCGTCGCGTGCGTGGGCATGTCCGTCTTTACGAGTCCGGGTGACCTTCTTGGGTACTGTATTGTATCGTTTGTTAGTAATAGTAAGCCACACACGGAATGAGGTGGCGCACCTTCTCGGACTTTAAATGCAGCTTTAGCCTCTTCAATAGCGTCCTGTGCCCTCTTAACAACTTTGCGTGGTGGCTCAAAATACTTCAAGAGCTCGGGATGTGGTGGTGGGAGAGGATTTGTGTCTAGATCGGAAACAACTGCACAGTGAAACATGGCTTGTTTGACGCGATGAATCGCTGGATTATATGAATACCGTGTGTCGAACCATGGTTGTCGGTTCCTAGTTCACTCGTGAATATGTGGGACAGAGAAGTATGAATCACATACCCTTCTTCGTCTTTCTCTCCCGCCGCCATAACGTCCATAGCGTCGACAAAGTTATCCATAGCATCAAGTTGCTCTTCGGTCGGAAGATACGGGTGCTCTGTTATCACCTCTCCCTTCTTGTTCACAAGGCGATCAAGAGATGGAAACGTGTACTTGCGCACATCATCTGCGAACGGCATCTAAGACGACTGATTGTGAGTCTTTAACTGTGGTCGCTACCAGGGCTACTCACCTGAGCCCACAGCAGACACTCCACTTTATCAAATATTGCCGGGGACAGTACTCCCATCTTTGGGTCCATCCCATCTTTAGTTACCCATCGAGCAATTGCCATAACACCCTTTTCGTACATAGCTTGTACGATGGACGACAGAGCCACTTGTTGTTGAGGTGAAGAGGGATCAGCCCATACATACTGTATTTCACCCATGGAAAGCTCGTGACGAAACTTTTCATTAGTACAACGTGGGAGGAAATCCCTTAAAGATTTAAGACTCACCCTTTTCTTGGGGAAAAAAGCAGAAATGTCGATTCCCTTCTTTGTGTTCAGTCGAAGAAACTGGCCATCAGGGCAGGGTGCATATGATGTTCCATACTTGAACCCTCGCACTAAAGTTTCCTTGTCGACAAACTCCATGCCCTCAGTGGGATCTCTCTTCTTGGTGCCATCGTCAATTTCCTCCTCCACCTCTTCCATTTTGACGTCACCATCTTCATCTTTGTCCCGCTTATCGACAAAATATTCTGAGGTCTGCTTCAGCTGGGCATAGCGCACGTATTCCTCGCCATCAAGTATCATCTTTGCCTTGTCGTCGTCCTCTTCCTTCCTCACGGCGAATTTCTTCCAGCTCTTTGGTCGGTTGATGGCCGTACACTTGCTCGTTTTGACCATTATTTCAAAGGACTCTTCTGGGCGTGTATCTACGTCGCCTAGCCGGAGAAGGGTGCCCATTAAAACAGATTTCGTTTGTTTGATATCTGGGTGCGATATATCCTGCAAGGCATAAGCACAAGTACCCAATACACCTTTTTCGACACCGTCAACGAATTGCTTGTAAAAGCTTTCATTCACTCGCTAGAGTTGGTTCTGTCAAAGATGAGAATCAGAATCGAGGATCAAGAACTAGCCTTAATGACCGACTTGTCTTCTTCTACATAGGGAAGTTCTTCGTCGTCAAAATCGATACCACTATGCTGGATGATGAGTATAATTACAGTTTTAGTTTCTGAGTACGCACACTATGGTCAAAGTGATATCAAGGTCGTTGAGTTTCTTAACGGTAGCATCCCAGTCTTCAATTTCTATGGGGTTCTCTCCGTCTGTCACGAGGATTATTTTGCGAGTCCACGTCTTCTTAGAACTGAGATGGTCTGCTTGGGTCTCGATGCCGGCAATAAGGCAGTCAATGGCTAGACCGTGCCAGTATAAGTAAAATAATAATGCGGAAATATGCACTCACGATCTCCGGTAGTTTCAGAAGGCTCCAAACGATCTAGCTTTGCAAGGGTCGCAGCGTTGGGCTGTGCAATGTGAATGTACTCAAACACATTCTCATATCCCCCGTTCTTCTGATTGACAATGTTGTCCGTGTCTTGACTGTCTTTAGAATTGGACAGACGTTGTGGTCGTACTTCACGCACCTTCTGAACCAAATACAACAACGCCACATTGATCTGTCTTCCTTTCGTTGTATATCTGACCCGACCTTAATAGCCGAAACGCGACATACGAATTAGCCCACCATTTCTTGAATCTTAAGTTTCACGTATTGAAGCCCCCATTGTAGATTTGTGATTTCGGCTGTTCGTTCTTCACCGTTAGGCCCTTCAGGGAGTTCGACAATCCTGGTTTTTCCCATGGACTTGGAGATGTCCACTAGGAACATAGTCACGGTGTACTAAAGTATAGTCAATATGTTGTTCAAGGAAGACCAAGGCATGCTCACTCCTGCTCTTTCAGCGGGCATGGTGGTAATAGAGAAGGACTTGAGTCAACCGGCGTGTCGGGCGCGGTGGCCATTTATATCACGTGGTCGACAACATCACATTGTCACGGTGACATGTGTAACGCCCAGAAGCTTCAGCGTGACAGTAGCGTGACATACCCTTTCTTGCCACACATTCGAGGCTTGTTGACGCGACTGATTGCTGCAGGGCACGCGGACGGTAATGTCGGCTCCTATGTTGGCCAACGGCCTCCCTCAGAATATCCCACCACATCACAACCTACGACAGCCCGCCATGCAGGAGCTGCAGCAACTCATTCTGGTACGTCGACTGCCCCTTCATATATTCAACACACCTCCTCATCCTGCTCTCTAGCGAGTCAATTTTCTTAGAAAGAATCCTACCGAGCAGAAAGCTCCCAACGAGCTCGAAAGTCTGGTCAAATACATCCAGAGTGTCAGCAACCAATGTAGGTCGCCGTCTTCATCCTGCCCAATTTTATCTCATCTTTACAGCTCGAAATCATGCACAGGCTGTGCAGCAGCAGCAAACACAACAGGCGATGGTTAATGGAAATGGCATTGCTAATGGTTCAACGCCTGTCGTTGTCCCTCCCGCACCCCCTCACACCCCCGTCTCCTTCACCTCTGACCAGATAAACGTTCTTCGCGCTCAAATATCAGCCTTCAAACTTCTCAGTCGGCATCTTCCTGTGCCTGACAATGTACAACAAGCCATGCAGATGCACAATGCCGCTGCTGTCGCAGACGAGAAACCGCTCCAGTCCCCAGATTCTGCCTCTCGAGCCGCAGACAGTGCTGTGAAGGTGCCCAAAGGCGATTCGGGAACACCAGCACTCGATATTGGCAAATCGGAAGAGCCAGAAGAAATAGAAATTGATCCTGCCGATCTACCCAAAGGACCATTTCTCGAGGGCGATGTCAATTCAGGTATATACCCTTACAACGCGTATAGACACCCTTTCTCCCACCTCAAGCGCAGTCCCGAGACCGATAAGACCATGTTTTCTACTCGACTGCAACGCCTACTCGTTCCCACTATCATGCCCACTGGCCTCGACGCTAACCAGATATTGGCCGAACGTGATCTCTTCATTGAAAACCGCATCCAGCAGCGAATTAGGGAACTGGAGGCTCTTCCTTCCACGATGGGTGATGGAGGCTTGGTTCCGGGTATCGACATCGATGAGATGGTCAAAGGCGAGAAAGAGAACGCTGTGGCGAATGCTGCTCATCTTGGAACTCTCATACATCCGAGTGCCACATCTCATGGAAAGTTCCGTGCCATGATAGAGCTCAAGTCGTTGCGTCTCGTGGAGAAGCAAAGGGCCATGCGCGCTCTCGTGGCTGAACGACTCACCCATGGATCTCTCCTCCCACTCAACCGAGTTGACTTCAAGCGCACTCGAAAGCCGCACCCTAAAGATGCACGTATGACTGAGCAGCTTGAGCGAAGGCAACGCACCGATCGCGAGCGACGTGCGAAGCACAAGCATGTCGAGCAACTCAACGTTATCACAGCTCATGGACGCGAAGTGATCGCTGCAAACCGCGCAGCTCAAGAGCGGGTTCTGAGAATTGGACGGGCCGTTTTGAGCTACCATATTCATACGGAGAAGGAGGAGCAGAAGAGGATTGAAAGGATTTCGAAGGAGCGTTTGAAAGCGCTGAAGGCAGACGATGAAGAAGCCTACATGAAACTCATTGACACGGCCAAAGACACTAGGATCACTCATCTTCTAAGACAGACGGATGCGTACCTCGACTCTCTTGCTCAGGCTGTCGTCGCCCAGCAGAATGAAAGTGGTCCACAAGAACACTTTCAATTCGAGGTGGAAGATGGTCCGGCGACGGAGGCCACATTCGGTGCACAGATTACGGAAGAGGCTAATGAAGACAAGACTAAGGTGGACTACTATGCTGTTGCTCATCGTATATCCGAGAAGGTCACGAGGCAGCCTTCGATCCTGGTCGGTGGGACACTGAAAGAGTATCAGTTGAAGGGGTTGCAGTGGATGGTGAGCTTGTATAACAACAGACTGAATGGAATTTTAGCAGACGAGATGGTACGTTTTTCGACTCCCTTCTTTACTATCAATTACTTACGAAACTTTACTAGGGTCTCGGTAAGACGATTCAGACCATATCCCTGATCTCGTTCCTCATCGAAGTCAAACGGCAACGCGGTCCTTACCTTGTCATTGTCCCTCTTTCTACCATGACGAACTGGTCGGGAGAATTTGCCAAGTGGGCTCCGTCCATCAAGATGGTGTCATACAAAGGCAACCCAGCTCAGCGTCGCGCCTTACAGGGTGACCTTCGGGTGGGGCAATTTCAAGTCCTACTCACCACGTATGAGTACATCATCAAAGATCGCCCTCATCTAAGCAAGCTAAAGTGGTTGCATATGATTATCGGTGTGCACATTCATTCTTCTTTCCACGATTTTGGAACTGAAAGTGTTGGCCTTAGATGAGGGACATCGTATGAAGAACACTCAAAGCAAACTTTCTCAAACTCTTACCACTTACTACCACACCCGATATCGCCTCATCCTCACTGGTACACCCTTACAGAACAATCTTCCAGAACTGTGGTCCTTACTGAACTTCGTCCTTCCTAAAATCTTCAATTCCGTAAAATCATTTGATGAATGGTTTAACACTCCCTTTGCTAACTCCGGAACGGGCGACAAGATAGAATTGAACGAAGAAGAGGCTCTTCTCATTATTCGTCGCCTCCATAAAGTGCTTCGGCCATTCTTGTTGAGGCGATTGAAGAAGGATGTCGAAAGTGAGCTACCGGACAAGGTCGAGAAGGTCATAAAGGTCAGGATGAGCGCTTTGCAAAGTCAGCTGTACAAGCAGATGAAGAAGCACAAGATGATTGCAGATGGAAAAGATTCTAAAGGGTACGTACTGTATTCGAATAGCATACAGTGGGCTGATGTCTCCGTCATCCAGCAAATCGGGTGGTGTGAAGGGCTTGAGCAACGAGCTGATGCAGCTGCGAAAGATCTGTCAACATCCTTTCTTGTTTGAAAGCGTCGAGGACAAAGTCAATCCCAGTCAAGTTATCGATGATAAACTTATTCGGACGTCCGGGAAGATTGAGTTGCTCAGTCGTGTGTTGCCGAAATTTTTCGCGGCTGATCATCGGGTATGTATGCCATCGTACGGGGCCTTCCAACTTTGACTAATGTTCTTCCCAAGGTCCTCGTTTTCTTTCAGATGACCAAAGTAATGGATATCATGGAGGACTTCTTGAAAATGATGGGATGGAAATATCTTCGGTTGGATGGTGGCACCAAGACCGAAGAGCGTGCATCATATGTTCAGATGTTCAACGCAAAAGATTCAGAATACAAAGTGTTCATTCTATCCACAAGGGCTGGTGGCTTGGGTTTGAACTTGCAGACTGCCGACACAGTCATCATGTTCGTATCTTTCTCTTACTTGTCCTTTTGGCTCGATACTCATTTTTTGGTGTGTAGCTTTGATAGCGATTGGTAAGAGCTCGACCTTCCCGAGTTTTGCAAAGCTGACCACGCTCATTAGGAACCCTCATGCGGATTTGCAAGCTCAAGATCGCGCACATCGTATTGGTCAGACTCGTGCCGTGCTCATTCTCCGATTCATCACGGAGAAGAGTGTAGAAGAAGCCATGTACCAACGTGCTCGCTACAAATTGGACATTGACGACAAAGTCATCCAAGCCGGTCGTTTTGATAACAAATCTACGCAAGAAGAGCAGGAAGAGTTTTTGGTATGTCGAGCAATTTTTCCGGCGGTCACCCGATCTGATTTTGTTTGTAGCGCTCGATCCTTGAAGCCGATCAAGAGGAAGAAAATGAAGAAGCCGGCGATATGAACGACGAAGAACTCAACGCTTTGATCGCTCGTAGCGAAGACGAAGGAGAAATCTTCCGACAAATGGATGCTCAGCGCGAGCGCGAAAGTCAAGAGAATTGGCGGAAGCAAGGAAAGCGCGGCAAGGCACCTCCTCCTTTGATACAGGTTGAAGAGCTTCCCGAATGCTACCAGACCGATGAGCCCTTCGAGACCAAAGATACCGAAGAGATATTCGAAGGTCGCGGTCAGCGTCGCAGGAACGTCGTCAGCTATAATGATGGCCTCAGTGATGACGCATGGGCGAGGGTGAGAACTTTTCATTCTCCTCTCAGTATCAGCTAATGTGACATCGCCAGGCTCTGGAAGATGGCGAAGATCTTGACGATATTAGCGAGCGGCCGCGGAAGACGCGAAACGTCGCCAAGTTCATGAGAGAAGGGGAGGCGTCTAGTCGAGGGACACCTGTCTCTGACTTGGACTCTCGGCCACGTAAAGGCCGTAAGGGCAAAGCCAAAGCTCAAGACTATGATGTTCCAATCGGTTCTAAGCGGAAGAGGGGGATAAAAGCAATGTCAGTAACCCCATCCGCTGCAGGAGATGACGAAGACGAGGACCGAATAAGCGTAAATTACTTCTATCTTGGTCTTGTCTTCTTTTTTTGACCTATCTTGTACAGAAACGCCGGAAGACGAAGACAAGTGACATTTCTCCTGCACTGCGTGAGCGGATGAAGAGGGCATTCGAAGAATGTTACGATGCTGTGTATGACTGTGAGGCCGAAGAGGGTCGGACCCGACGTGATTTATTCCTCCAGCTCCCAGCTAAGAAGGTATGTCCACAATGCGATCTCGTTGTGCAAACGTCTAACAGCTCGTATCAACCAGACATATCCTGATTATTATCAGCTCATCTCCAGACCTATCTGCATGTCGCAAATCCAAAAACGAAGCCAAAGTTCATACTACAAAACCGTGCAACAATTTAGGGATGATTGGAAGCTCATGTTCAACAATGCGCGGACTTATAATCAAGAAGGCTCATGGGTCTATAATGATGCGGAGGAAATGGAAAAGGTCTTTGATGCCGCGTACGAACGAGCTATAGTTGGCTCGGGTTTGCCTGGAGCTCCATCATCTGGACCGTACGATGATGCTTTGACACCCATGGATGATGACGAACGTCCGCCTCCTCCAGTGCGTTCTAGGAGTACTGGGCGCAAACAGGTTCTCAGCGACGAGGAGGCTGATGATCCGGAGTACCTTACTCCAAGCGACGACGATTGATGCATTATTTCATCTTGTTCTTGTTCGATCTTTGTAGTGTTATTGTAAACCGTACCTTGGATTTTAACCTATATTCGCTGTTGAGCTGTACCTTTGTTGATCCTAATACTTGGTTTTCGTAGCATCTAGAGTACCGCCCATGAAAATGTTCAAATACGATATGCCTAGTAGAAATATTCAGGCTGCTCATAAGGTAGTGGAATAAGGTCTATCAATGCTACAAAATTCATACGATCAAGCAGCCCTTCGTTGACCATGGCGCCTAGAAGCTTTCTCGTCCACACACGGCATCCATTATGAAGTGACCGCTCATTGAACTGTATATCAGCTGCCAACTCCAGTATCTTCTCCCTCTGATCTCGAGTGAACGTGCCGAGCTCGTACGTCTGTGATTCCTGGGCCTTGTCCTTGATACGCTGCTTGATGTTTGGTTCAACGTAGTAGAACCTATCTCCCCACCTCTCTAGCTGGATGATTTGGTGAATCAGAATGTTTGAGCCAGCTGTGGACGAGCTTCCATTGTCCCAGAAAATCCAAACATGACGGGGTGTGTGCAGCGAACCCGATAGTGGGCCCCGCGCTTGAAGATAGACTTTCTTCTCCGACTCGTCATCGGGGTACTTGAGCGATAGGTCAGTGACGTTCGAAGTAGGGATCATGTTGCTAGAGAAAAAATGGAGTATGAATATCATAGTGTATCATGGGTGAGGCTGAAGTGCCGAGAGGGGGTTCAAAGTACCTTTAACGAGTCGCTCGTTAAAAACGAAGACCGCTGGCTCAGAAGCGATGGCTACGTGGGCGTCAGCGCTGGGACCATGACACTCAGAAGTTATTGGGGCCTACCTCTCACTATACCAGACCACGATTGAGGAGGGGGGAAAGATCAACCCAGCTTGACGCTGCCAGAGACGCGCTCTTACAAAGGAAGCCAGTGAAGCAATAAATAAAGCAGTGGCAATGCTTGGTTCTCGTAATGAATACCCACGGTTCGACCAATATAATCACATTCCTTCGCATAGGGTACCTGTAGAAACTAAGAATTAGATCCGTTCGATCTGGGGGACAAGTTGTTTAAATTGGATCGGGCAGTAGTGTGCCAAAAATAGAAGCTTCGCGGTCCGCCGGTACCAAACCGCACATGGAAGGGTAAAACTCGAACTTGTCCTATGACTCCGATATCTTCACGGTCTTGTCATCTTTAACGCACCTAGAGATGCCAAGAGGTACTGGCAGGTCTTTTTTTAAAACTGTACTTAAGCGCAGTGTTACTTCCAGCTAGGCTTCGAGCCCTCAAGCTTGGATTCAAGCTCGAAGATCGAGTCTCTGACGCCTCATTTCGGACCAAATCCTCTGCTAAAGCTAAGTTGAAACTAGAATAGAAGACACATAGAGCGCATGTGCTTTCTTTTTTTCTGGGCTACTCTCGGAGCCTACCTCGTGTGGACATTTTCCTAGCACGGCAAGATAAATAATTTCCTCAAGTCCTCAAGTTATTTTGTGCCCACAAGTACGTGTCCCGAGCCACCTCCTATCAATCACTTGATGATCATAAAGCTAGTTCTCTGTTATACAGGCGCTCACTTGGCCCCGGGTATCGCATGTAACTCCCTGACGGGCTTCTGATGCTCTAGCAATGCTCGGTTCTATCTTTGCTCTGCGGTTATCTTTCTCCCGCGACGCAGTACCCCTTCTCAGCATGCCTCTGCCAAACGGCTTGTGAAATTTGTTCATTACGGCTTCTATCTATGCATCCTTTGTCATGCCAAATCTAAATGGCCAAAGAAGGGCCTCCATTGACACAGTGCTAGAGGACGATGTATGTCAGAACACTGACAGTATCAAGCTCTTAGGCCTCTACAAAAGACGATACGTCAATTTTGACCTCTCAGACCTACTAACTATAATCGCGACTGACTGTCATTTTCTGCTCTCTATTCATTCTACAAACCGATCCTCTCCCTAGTTTCCATGATCTATCATTCCATCCTGATCCACCTTTTCACTCACCAAGACGCTCCATTCGTACTAGAAGTGGAAGGATCAGGGGAGAAAGCCTACTGGGCACTTTGCCGCTTCATCTGGAACACGTATAGAAAAGGAATCGCATCGACTTCTTACGGCCATATGCCCTTCATGCTTGGGCCTTAAAGAGACGCAATGCAAGGACTACAAAGAGAGTAAGCACGCAGCCACACGGTATCAATCTTACACAAAATGCGGACTCAGGATCGAACGACACTGGGAATGACAAGCCCGTTATTGACGGATGTGGCCTAATAGTGCTAGAACGGCATCTTATGGTCGATTCCTCTCTCGACACTTGTTTCCTCTGGTTAGAGATACTTCCTAGTTCTTTCGGCGCCGAGCTTGTGTTACTGCTACAGATAAAACCGAATCCCCTGACAGTGGAAACTTCCATTTCGTACCCTCGTGTACGTCTAGTGGTGACGGAATACTGCTGCGGTCTATGATTTAGGGTCTATACTAATGTCCAGCAGTGTTGCGTGCACAAGTAACGACAGATTACGGTTCTCACAGGGAACAGTATCTGGCAGCAACCGACCTGAAACACACTAGTATAGTAGGCAAGTGCCTGGGACACACGTATAACCCTTTGACACTACTTTATTGCAAAGCTCTTCAATTCGTGAGTAAATAGTTTGAGCGACGCCTGAAATACCGAGGTCTGATGGGTTGTGACACGACATCAAGCATCCAGTTCAATCACCAACTTGACTCAACAGTCGTAAGAAGTTGAGCGATGCCGAGCTAAGTCTTTGGAGGAGTAACGGTAACGGGTTAACTCCGAAAGTAGCGTCCCACTCTATGTACACCTGCTATACCTTTCCCAACTAGTGTTTTACAAAAAGCGAGTAAAACATTCGACAAATAGATAAATAAAGAAAGTCTGGAATAGTCCTTAGCAGTGGGGGGTAACAACAGGCAGTCTCTAGGACAATATTAGAAGTAAGCGTACTAGTATGTAAAACAACACTGGAAATACAAACATAAAAATAGCTGGAGAATAATGTTGTACTGTCACCGTGAAGTCCTTGACCGCCTCCCTCCAGAAATCCTCGAGTTCTCAAAACGCGAGCGCACATCTGCATAGCCTGTCCGGTCGACGCGGTGGACATAGTAGGTCCCACCCCCAGGCCCCCAGCTCACATCACCACTCCGATACGTTTTCTCCTGCACATCAAAAATAGCGCTCATGTCATCCACATTCCTCTCTGTCACTCGTGCATTGACAGCGTTCACAAACGGCTTCAAGCTGACAACAATGGCGCCTTCCTTGAGATCGAGGAACTTGGCTCGGATGGCCTCGTTTAGCCGTTCGTCAAATACTTTGTTGTCAACCAGCACAACATCGGCTTCTTTCAAGAGCTCATCGACCCGCGGACTCTCGAGCATGTCACCCTCTTCTACCTCTATGTCGCCCAATGATACACCCCACATTCGACATCGGGTCGCGAAATGCTGAACCATGTTCTTCGCGACACCTGCAGGTGCAGGCATAAGCTCTATCCCGTAGCTCCGACACCCAGTCTGAAGGCTGGCATGGACAAGAATGTTCCCCACTCCACTTCCCAGATCAATGAAAAGCGAATTTTGGTCCAGGTTCGTGTTGGCAAGGATATCGTACACAAGACTGGGCATCAATTCGCCATAGACGGTGCTTGAGAAAGCTTCGTACTGTTTAAGGCTTTGCACATGGGGACCAACGCTCCGCTGATAATTTTCTTCGACGACACGAAGCAACACATTTTTCGGGACATTAGGCCACGATGAGACGGCGGTTTTGAGCTCGTTGGTGGGTGTAGGGAGGAAGACGTCACCCAAAAGATTCGGGCGCAACAGACTTGGGTATTTGAGCTCACGAATCAAACAGTTGATTTTAGAAAGGGTGGTAGAGAAGAGGGGACCGTCTCGTATGTGTATTGCGCGCTGAAAAGAGCGGAGAAGGTTCCCGAAAGGGCCTTTAGGGTATGGTTCAGCTGGCGGTGGCGGTTGTTTTGAGTGGGTATCAGAATAATAATCAGAAGGGAGAGTGCCGAATATAGCCTGCTGAGCTGGTGTCAAGTAGCAGTCGACCATGGTGTATAACGATCTCTCGAGGTCCATAATTGGATTGTAATGGTCCTTGTCTTTGGGCTCGAGGAGAATAAACTCCTCGCAGGCATCGGTATTTGGGTATTCAAGTTCGCCAGTTGGCGGGTGGACGGGATGTGGCTTCCACGAGTAGTCTTCTGGGTCATTGGGGTTTGAAAAATCTGCCCGTGATCATTAGAAAGAGAAGTTGCAGGGTAGAGCTGCCACGTACAGGCCTTGTATGTCCGCATAAGATCTTTCACAGCATTCAAGGACGATACGTGAGGTGTCTTTGTGGGGTCTCCATCAGCCTCAACAGCGCAGTTGCGCGTCTTATCAGCCGTAGATTGCACGGCTGATGTCGAGCGAGACCGGTAAATGAGCGCCTGGGAAGGGGTGTCGCCGCTGTCGGACCCCCAGTCGTCATCCGAGTCTAGCGAGGCGCGTTTGCGCGACTTCTGATTGGGTTTTGAAGACCTGGCGCGCTTTTGAGTGCGAGGACTGTCCCGAGGACCTTCTGAGCTCTTTCTTTTTCGCGACGAAGAGGATGAGGAGGACGAGGAGGACGAGGAGAGTGGCGACGACGCGGGGGATGGCGATGAATGGGGCGATTCTTGGTACGGACGCGTTGAGTCGTCGGGAGGTGAGGAAGACGACGACATTGGTGGGTAGTGCGAATTGTCGGTGGGAGCCATGCAGTTGGGGAACACGGTTACGGCGAGGTGTAGCATTCCCATCGTGGCTGGATGGACGAAGGCAAAAGAGCTGGATGCAGCGTGGCTGTGCTCTGTTCCATCTTTTTGTCCACGTGGTTGGACCTCTATTCATTCTCTCTTCTATCTATCTTTCCTTTGTTTTACTACTGCCTTTTCATTACAAGAAAATACGACATTTCTTGTTTTTTATTGTCGCTTTATTATCCCTGGTACTTTTTCGTGGACAAAAGACCACATTATACAACGTCATCGCCAAACACTGACAATTGGCCAGATTTAGCAGTCATTGTGTTTTACTTCCGTTCTCTTCACACGACGTCGAGAGAAATAGAGAACTCTTACCTTTGCTCTCAGAGATTAACGACAAAGATACCATCAAATACAGATCGACTATTACGGTGAAAGAGCTCGGATAGCAGCTCCGGATCCTCGAGCTGCGTCATATGAATGGCAAGAATACTTGCACTGCCTCAAGGAACGGACGAGAATACGGATTTATCTTCTGAAAGTTTCTTCAAGATCCAATTCGAGTTCAAATTTCATAGGTGTATCATTTGGCCACTGCAGTAGACTGTCGTATTCAGGGTACCGGAAGTTAACTGACGACGGATTGTCTCTGGAAATGAGCAGGAGTACCAGCGGGCCGGTGATTACCTGCTACCAATCATCACCAAACACTCATATTTTACTTTTTCTTCTCGTCCTTCACTAAAAGTCCAATTCTCGCAATAATGTCCAACGACGTTTTGCTCAAGCCCAGAAAAGACACGATACCCATAGAAGATGAAGCTATACCCGTAGTCGAACCAGAAAAGAAGAAGAAGAAGAAAAAGCACTCCGAAGGTAAGAAGTTTATTATGTTTCCAGTTGTATCTCAAGCTTAGAGATGCTAGGTGCCGTAGAAGAGAAGAAGAAGAAACGGAAACACTCCGAGGATGGCGACGCTGATTGTGGGTACTTTGGTCATATATGAATTGACGATCCTGATTTCTTACAGCTAAATCTGAAAAGAAGAAGAAAGCCAAGCATGCCGATGTAGAAGAGCCACAACGTATGTCAGGTCCAACTACACAAGCTTGTGGTTAATGTATCTGCAGTAGCGGAGGCCGTGGATACCTCAAGCAAGGATAGTACTAAAAGTGCGTCTCTTTTACAGGTCTGAATCGTTCTACCTGACTGTCAAAAAGGTAAAAAGGAAAAGAAACAGAAGAAATCAAAATCTTCGGAGGAGCCTTCACCTGATCGTATGTGCGGTATTTACATGGTGGACTTGTTACTCACGCTTTTCAGCAACAGAAACTCTGGATTCTTCATCAGCAGACAAAAAGGAAAAGAAGAAGAAACGGAAAAGAGATGAGGCGTCCAACGAGAATCTTGAGGCTTCAGAACGTGCGTTGTCAGGCGCATACATTCTACTCTCTGATGCCAACTTATTTTTTTGTTTAGATCCCGTAGAGAAGAAGACAAAGAAGGCTACCAAAGCCGAAAATACGCCAACGGAATCTGAGATAACTACTTTCCTTACCACGAACAATATTGCTTGTACGCCAACCATCACACCGTACCTCACCTTTGCTCAGCTCCCCGTCCCCGATGTCCTCCGGGCGCCGCTGACCCAATTCCCTGCTCCAACTCCCATCCAAGCCTGTGCATGGCCACCCGCTCTGGAGGGACGCGATGTCGTTGGTATCGCCGAAACCGGAAGCGGAAAAACATTCGCCTTTGGAATCCCCGCTCTTGCTAAATTGATCAGTAACCCGCCCAATAAAGACGGTGTCACAACTCTCATCATGGCGCCTACTCGAGAACTGGCTATGCAAACTCACGACGCGCTCGAGGAACTGGGGAAGCCGTTTGGGATTGGCAGCGTTGCCGTGTATGGCGGGGCGCCAAAAGAGGCACAAATCAAAATGCTCCGGAATGCGATGCGGTCTAAGGGGAACAAGGTGACGACGAGAATTGTTGTTGGTACGCCAGGCAGGATATTGGATTTGATTGGAGAAAGGGTCTGTGAATTGGGCGGAGTGGATTATCTTGTTCTGGACGAAGCCGACCGAATGCTGGATCAGGGCTTTGAGAATGCCATTAGGCAAATTATTTCTTATACGAAAAAGAACGAGGAGAGGCAAACGATGATGTGTGAGTTTTCCTCTTTTTCGGGCTTACGATCCGGCTAATATGGTTTATGACAGTCAGCGCGACATGGCCGGAGTCAATCAGACGACTTGCCAGCACTTTCCAGCGTGATCCTGTGCGGGTAACTGTTGGCAGCGAAGATTTAACCGCCAACAGCCGAGTGGAACAGACTGCCGAAGTTTTCGATGACGAACGAAGTAAAGAGTGAGTCACCACATGTCTCCGCATGCTGTCCCTGACCGAGGTGCTTAGTACCCGATTACTGAAGCATCTGCGCATTATATTACCAAACAAGATGCCTGGCACCACGCATCGTGTTCTGGTTTTCGCGTTGTATAAGCCTGAAGCTTCTCGTGTAGCCGCGCTGTTGAAGCGTGAAAAGTACCGCGTCAGTGAGCTGCACGGGGACATGAAGCAACCGGCTCGAACGGCAGCGCTCGAAGATTTCAAAACGGGGCGGAGCAATGTCTTGGTAGCGACGGACGTGGCTGCTCGTGGATTGGATATTCCTGACGTTGGTGTGGTGATAAACTATACATTCCCTTTGAAGGTTGAGGATTATGTGCACCGGATCGGGCGAACTGGTAAGCCCAGGACCTCGTCATTGGCTCCTGTTTTCTGACATTTTTATTCGTAGGTCGTGGTGGGCGCACTGGAAAATCTATAACATTTTTCACAGGCGCGGCGCATGAAAAGTCGCTGGCCGGTGAATTTGCAAGGGTATTAAGGGAGGGTGGCTATGACAACGAGGAGCTCCGGAGTAAGTTCCCGATGACGATAAAAAAGAAGGAGCACAGCGCGTACGGAGCGTTCTTCAGAGACGACATAGAGATGCCAGTAGGGAGGAAGAAAATTGTTTTTTAGAAATGTTTTTAGATATAGACATAACATTGATGACATCAAGGACCCGAAACCGAGCCGCAAGTCCCCCTGTCTGGGATACATATATCAGGTTCCTCTGCATAGCCAGCTTACTTGCTACCTCTCCCTTTCCGTGGCTGCATACAGCCAGTCAGCCCGTTCCCTTGATCATGATGGGCCTCTTCAGCTCTGCCAGTTCCCACTTGCGTGCAGCAGCAACAGGCAAGCGCGACGATGAGGGCGTCCCTACCGACACCGAACCTGACGATACTTCCATCTTGTCAGTATCCAGCTCATTCTTCGACAGAAACGATGCTCACCGTCCTCTAGAGACGAGAATGAAGGCTCGATTATCACCTCTCTCATCTCCCAGTTGCGGTATGCTCGCCGTCGTTCCCTGTCTCGACAGAAATTGATGCCTTCGCAGCGTCGGCATGGACCTTTCAAGAGTTACCTTTCCGACCTTTGTCCTGGAGCCCCGCAGCATGCTCGAGCGCATAACCGACTTTATGTCGCATCCAGATCTTATCTTCGGGTACGCCCCTTAGCTGCACGGCATAGTCTCATTAAATTCGTTGGAATACCACAGTGCAGAGGACATGGAGGATCCGGAGGAGCGCTTTTTACGTGTCCTGCAGTACTACCTCGCAGGATGGCACATCAAGCCAAAGGGCGTCAAGAAGCCGTGCGTATCCTTCTTGTCAAAACTTGACCTCTCTTTCCCTCAATTTGCATACAGCTACAATCCTATTCTCGGGGAGTTCTTTCGATGTCGGTACGATTACCCCAATGGCACCCACGGATACTACATCGCAGAGCAAGTGTCACATCACCCGCCCGTGTCGGCGTTCTACTACATCTCCCCTGCTAACCGTATTATTATACTCGGCGAGCTGCGGCCCAAGAGTAAGTTCCTGGGAAACAGCGTGTCGACAACGATGGAGGGCGAGAACAGGGTCTTGCTATTAGGCAAGCCGGAGGATGGAGGTGCGTTTCCCTCGTTTCGTTCCTGCATGCGGGCTGTGCGCTGACATCCAACAGAGTACGTGATTACCATGCCCAACATGTACGCACGCGGCATACTATTTGGAAAGATGGTTCTAGAGTTGGGGGATACGTGTATTGCTAAGAATGAGAAACACGGGTTATATTGCGACCTTGAGTTTAAAACCAAGGTATGTATGTATGGCCTACCCCGCAATTCCGTTTTCCTTGACGTTATCTAGGGCTTCTTCTCTGGAACATATAATGCTATTAGCGGCAAGATCCGTCGCAATTCTACTGAGATTGGCGAGGTGTCGGGGCGGTGGAGCCATGTTATGGATTTCAAGAGCGTCAAGGTCAGCGACCTACGTCATATTTTACGCCTGCTCCTCTCTGATCGAGTTCCCTCTAGACGACGACGCGACGGGTTTTGTTCGATGCCGTTAAAGACGGGCAGAATATATCGCCTAAATGGGTCCCTTCTGAGGAAGACCAAGAGCCCAACGAGTCCCGCAGACTGTGGAGGAATCTGACAAATGCTATTCTAGACAAAGATATGGAGGCGGCGACGACTGCAAAATCTGCAGTTGAGGATGCGCAGAGAGAGAAGAGGAAGAGCATGGCACATCATGGAGAGAAACACGTTCCAAGATTTTTCGTGCACAAGAACGGGAGATGGGAGCCGAAGATTGAGTACGCATCCTTAAATTCTTTTCTTGTACGCGCCCAAGATATTGACAGTAAACTTAGGATTCCGGTAGATCCTATTGAAGCAGAGCGCGTAGTGAACGCATGGCTGAAACTCGCCCCACCCACAGAGAAGACATAACGACTTCGTCCCTCAGATTATACACATCAGTTTCGGGTTACCATCTGTTGTCACGATATAACTAATGCACGCTTATACTTACACATTGACATAGTAATGCAATTCCATTTCCGAGAGTGTACCATGAGAAAAAGAGGGTATTATGTACAATCAACAATGAGGTGGGTAAAAGATCTGGGGGTAGTAAGGATGTGTATGTAAACCAATGTAAGAGTGAATGATGAAATAGATGGTGATGCAAAATAGATAAGAACAAGACTGTATAGTACCGACAACAGGGATAGCCATAGATGAATGAATGATGATGCACATGGATGATTGACGACACTGGAAAAGAAAGTTGATGTAAAGAACCGGTCTGGGAATTTTATGACCACCAGCCCTCTTCGTCAACGGTTGGCGCTAGCGATACAGTGCTTGGTGTAGGCGAGGGGGGCGCAAGTGACATTTGAGAGGGTCGTTTGGGTGTCCCGCGGCTTAGAGCAGTTGGGTAACGTGGACTGGGAGAGTAGGTAGCCCCATTCTTTGGAGCGTGTACTGAGTCCCACACAGACGGCTGAGGAGGCGTATGTCCATTGGGCGTCACCGATCGCGAACGACTGTACTCCGTGCTTGCGCGAGAGTCGGGACGCGGCACACCGTTCCGAGGTCTTGCGACTGCTGTCGTTTTGACATTCGCATTCTTGGATCGCTCGAATTCGGTCTGCATGACCCGGATCTTGGCTTCGAGTGCGCTTATTTGTTCGCGTAAGCGAGTCTCGCGGTCCTAAGCACTGTCAGAAGGGTATACTGATATATAAAAGCACAAGTCTACCTTCGCCAACCGCGCATCTGCTTCATGTTCCTCCAACTGCATCTTCACCACCGAGTAATCAGTATCCAGTTGAGAATGGGTCTGTTCGGTTTGGTCCAGCATCGTCTGCGTGTGCTCAAGCTTGCCTTCATACTCCTTGGCACGCTTCTCCCACTCGATAGCCCGTTGTTGGGCTTGAGAGAGACTTTGACGAGCAGTGAGTGCCGCCTTCTCGCTGTTGGATATCCTTCCCTCTTGATCCTTGAAACGCTTCTGCAGCGCCGAGTGTTCCCCTTCAAGTAACTTCGACTTGTCGCGGATGCGCTTCAGCTCGTTCAACTCTTCGTCTTCAGATTTACGCATGAGGTTTGCAACCATCTGAATTTGTTCCGAAGCTTGACGAAGGCTGTCCCACTGACTCGAATTCGTCGTAAGATCCTCCTTTTGCTTGCAAAGGGTGGCGATAGTTTCCTCTGCCAAATCTTTGTCACGGGAAGCAAACGCCACTTTCAGTTCAAGAGCGTCAATCTAAAAATTTAGCACAATATGTCAGACTTGTCATACGTTAAAACGTGATGACAGCATTTACCTTAGTCTTTAGCGTCCTTTTATCGAACAACAGCTCTTGATTAGCCTTTTCAAGCTCCGCGATTCGTTCTTGATTAGACTGTGTTGCAACATCGGAAGATTGGAGTCGTGAAAGAGCTTTCGCTAGAGCATCCTGTAATTCTGTATTCCGAACTTCGACAACTGCACTCTCTTCGGCCTTTGCCGCAGCAGAATCCTGTAATTCCTTCACCTGGGCCCGTAGTCGATCCCGATCAACCTCCACAATACCCAACTTCTCAAAAACCATCTCCTTCTCAACACGAACCTGTCCATGCGCACCTCGAGCCTTGGCAACCTGGACTTGCAACTCGGTGTTGGCCTTCCTGAGATCTTCAAGCTCGTGCTTGACCGTATCCCCAGAGAGTGCGAATTCGGCATGCGCCTGCTGAAGCACGCTGGTTGCCACAGAGAACGACTCCGGAAGAGCATTGATCTTTTGGACGACGTCTTTATGAAGCCCCAATAACTCGACGCTCTGTTCGGCCAATACGCGTTGCTTGTCCGTAAGGTCATCTACAACCGATTTGATATGAACAATGTTCTCATCCGGAGCAATCGGTTTATCCTCGACTTGGGCTTTCGACAGAAGTTCAATCTGAGCCCCGATATCCCGTATTGCAGACAGAACATTTGAAGGAAGACCTGTCATAACATCTACAACATTGCTTTGAGCCGAAGACAAATCTGACTGCTGAGAAGCGAGGGATCGTTGTCCTTCAACAAAGGTTGACAGCGTGTTATCGATGCTTTGAAGAGGCTCCAAAAGACCCGAAACACTATCGGTAACGCGACTGGTGATAGTATCTACCGTCAACGTCTTATCCCGATTAGCAAGACGAGCATCAAGACGCTCAACAACGAGGTCTGCAACCTGCTCCTTGATTTCGAAGGCATCAATTGGTGCGATAGCTCGGGTGACAGCAGATGTAAGCTGAAGGCTGATGGCGTCGGTGTCAACAACAGGGCCAGGCTCCTGCATATTTGGCAAAAGGGGAATCAACTGTTCAACAATGAGTGCAGCCGTCTCACGTTTATCTGATGCAAGGTCAATTAGTTGGGATATGTTGGGTTTGACTGCTTGAGAAAGCTTCTCGGACAGATAGTCGTAATCCACCGAATCTGGACGTATGGAGCTGAGAACAGGAGACAAGGCAGATACTATAGCATCCACAATGGCATCTCGTTCTCTCGCCGGAGCTGCTCGTCCAATAGACTCTAGGCGAACGGACAACTCTGATATTGTCTCATTGACTGCCTGTATAGTGCGGGTGGTATACTGTTCCAGGGTCGCGTCTGGCACGCCTGCATTCAAGATAGGACGTCCCTTAGAGAAGTTCTGAGATATGCTGCCAAGCTCCTGCTTGAGATGGGCAAGTGTTTCGGCATGAGCCTGTTCGATAACGTCTTTGATCAATTGGAAATCCAGCTCGCCCCGCGCATCCAATTGGGTATCTTCCAAACTACGCGTGGCAGAATCACGTAGCTGAGTCCTAAACAGCGAAAGGACCTCTGATATCATGGCCTCTGTGTTGGGATTCAGCGTAGATCCTCCTCTGATGTCGCGACGAAGGACCGCGATCTTGTCATCGAACATATCCTCGATTTTATGCAACTCGAAACGGCTCGTCAGGTCCTTATTAATGACCGAGGTCTCTGACATGGATGATCCTGATGGGAAAGGATGCAGAGCATCAGGAAGTGATGATCGTCGCCGGGAGTGACGCGTGGATCCAAACACATCCTCAGTCGGAGACACCTGTCTATGACCAGGATCAGTGACCAGTCTGCTTCGAGATACCTTGTGCGAGATGGCAGGAACGCTAAGATCATCCAACGAAGGTCGAGAGACGTGTTCGAATATTTCACGGGAACTGAGCCGTGAGCGTACGGCTCGACGGGTGCGTTCCTCACCACCGTTGTTGACCAAGGCTTTAAACAAGCCCGCGGGGACGGTGTTATTTGATACAGTGTGCTTGAAGTCCAGCGGTATCGGCGCCCGCTTTGTCTTCGAACTAGACGGCAGGTCAAAGGCACCCGCTTGAAAGTCACCATATTCGGCGCGGGCTGTACTCTCGTCCTGCAGAGATTCTTCATTAGGCTCTGCGGGGGGGATCGGTGGTAAAGTCGCAGCAGCAGAAAAGCCAGCAAATGTGAACGGCTCTGCAGATGGGTTAACGGAGGAATGGCTAGATCTGTCAAGACGCGGAGATGGCATCTGATGGAAGCCGGAAGAATCAGCAGTTGGAGGGAACTTGAACGATGCCATACTATCTCCTTCCTCCATAGTTTTACTTGATCCGTGGCGTCTACGCTTTTCGCGGCCTTGAATCCGGAATGGTGATGACTGGTCGACAGGGGGAACGGGGAGCGGCCTATAAGGCTCGGCCAGAGGGAATACAGGACCCGCAGCCTTGAACGTGAAAGCGCTTGGCTTGAATTCCTGGGCGCCAGCATTGAGTGGTTTGCCCAAGGACGGCGCACGCGAGTGGGCGTCATCGCCAGAGCCAGCGAGCTCGTCAGGTTTCCATGAGCTTTGAAGTGGAGCGCCGAAAACGAATGGCTTAGCATTAGGATTAAGACGAGGGACAGCCGGTTTAGGTTCAGGGAACTCAAGGTTGAGGTCGGACGGGTGACGCGAATGAGCTTGGGCTGGGTCGTGGATAGAATGTTGTCCGGAGGGCAAACGAGAGTGAGGTAGGGGGGGAAGAGGTCGAGACGAGCATCCACTCATATTTGAAGGAGGACGTTCGTAATAATTATGCATGCCAAGATAGCCTTCGTGGTCATGCAATGATTCTTCCTCACTGGGATTGGATATAATATCTTCCTCACCAGATCGAGCCAAAACCATGGTATTTTCAGGTGGACGAGGGAAGTTAGGTATACGCCTCGGTTGTTCAGCATCTTGCTGTAAGGCTCGGCGTCGCACCCTGCGTTCAAGACGCTGCTGCCGTGCCCTTTCTTCATCTGAAGGATTTGACCATTCGCCGATACTCTGAACGCAAAATTAGTACAGAGACAGAGCAGAGTCGGGCCACTACGCACCTCATCGTCCGAACTCCCGTGGCCCATGAACACGTCCTCCGACCCGGTCCACTCCTCAACACCATCCAAATCATGCCTCTCCTCCATACTGGTGTTTCCGTCGGCTATTGGCTCCAAATCTGTCCTTTCATTTAGTCCATCGACGTTGAACACACCAAACGATCTGAGAGAGAGCACGGCCGATAATTTCGACGTGTGTCTTGAATGGCGCTGGCTCTGCGAAGCCGTTGTCATACCAGCGTCCTCCGTTCTCCGGTCCTCGTCATCATCAACCTCTTCATCAAAGCCTTCTTCATCGGAGTCAGCGTGAGACATGTTCTCATCTTCTGCAACTTCCTCTTCCTCTTCCTCTTCCTCTTCCTCTTCGGGGATATCAAGACCAAACCCTCTAGTGAAATCTGGCCTACTGTCGGGACGACTAACGGATAGAGGTGGTGCCAAAGATGGAAGCGCAACAGGGACTCGGCCTTGAGGAGCATGGATTTCGCCGATACCAGGAGGGCCAGGAGAAACACGCGGCGAACGCGAGGGCATTTGATCAGAACCTAAAACAGCATCATGTCCAAACGGATTCAGCGAGGCAACAGATCCATTGTTGTAAGGATATAGGGATTGTGTAGAAGGCTGCGCAAGAGACATGCTATGTCCGTGTCTATTCATCATAAATCTTGGTCCCTGTTGATGTGGCGACGGTGACATGCCAAAAGATGGCTGAGGAGAAGGAGCTAAGGAATTATTGGACGACGCGTTTTGCGATTGCTGGAGTTTGTTGAGCTTAAAGAGAAGAAGAGCAGGGTCCGCAGGCGAAGATATCTAGAACGAACCATGAAACGTAGGGGATGAACAGGAGTGAAAAGACGTACGGATGCCGCGCGCGCATGAGGTGCATATATATGAGGTACATTGCTTCCCGACCCGCGTTCTACACCCAGTTTCTCCAATTTCTCCTCTATAGCCATTTGCTTCATCGTATCCCAGGCGCTCTATTATGTCGAGTCAGCAGAGGTAGAGGGAGCTACAATGGTGAAGATGATCTAACCTTGCCTGGCAAAAAGACGTCAATAGTTGGTGGGATATCATACCTCCAGTCATTTGAAGGGTATATCTCTATTGAGTATGTGTCTACCGCCGCAACGTCAGGGAGTGGCAGAATAACGGGATCACTCAAAGGATTCCTCGCCCACGAAGCGCGACCGACCACTTGTCCATTATCTCTGGTGATATCCTCCTTTGGGAGATTGACGACAATCTTTTTGGGCTTCGTTTGTGACGAGGGTGGTGTGCTCGATCCAGAGGCTGCTACTGCAGCGGGAGGTATTGGACTGACTTTACGATTCGGCCCTCCTAAAACAGCCTTGGGAGGGCCACCAATACTAAGCTGTCTCCTATTTCTGCCTGGAAAAGGATGGCCTCCAGGTGGGCCATTCATTGACATGGATGGCCGCGAAAAGTGACCACCCATGGGCGTCATGGGGTACCCGCTGGGAGGATGTATGCCAGCAGCTGCCAGCTGAGCAATACTTGCCTGTCCGGCGTGATGGGTTGGTCTACCTGGGGCGAACGGGACTTGAGGGAAAAAGTTTTGCATGGGAGTTTGCATAGGTAGAGGGGGGTGGAAACTCTGCTGAATAGACGTCGGTAGAGCTGGGGAATACATTGTCTGCATGGGCTGCTGCATATTGAGCGAGGCCGGTATATTGAGCCTTGGCAAGGTGTCGCGATGCCTCGCCATGGTCTACGAATCTTGAAGAGACAGCGAGTAATAAGCTGAAGGTGAACGAGCCGGAAGATACCAACGACGGCACCGGTGGGAGAAGCGACAGGTGAAAGCGTCGAGATGGTGGCCGACGACAGAGGGTATGGGGGAGAAAAAGGGCTCCAAGCAAATTCGAAGGCGAGCAATGCCGGCAGACCACTACACGCCACTTATAAGTACGACCCGCTGTCCCACAAAGGCAACCGTGGTCGGTGTCCCAACGGCACAAAATATACACCACGTGCCACCACGTTCTCAAACAGTTCCCGGCAAAATGATTGATGCTTCGAGCTCAAGGATAATAACGACTGGTATATCGAGGACTGGACAATAGTACTCTTTGCGAAGTGCCCTAGTAACAATGCCTCATGCATGTCATCGACAAATAGTAACTGCGGGGTTGCCGGTCAAGTGTCCTGGGAGACGCGACAGGAATGAGATGGTTGCAAGAGTTTAGTAATGTAGCCTTTAGGGAACTTCTCAACAAAGGATCTGGCAATGACAAGGACAATTTCAAGCCCATTGTGCGTTTTGTCCGTGAACGGCAGGGTTAGAGACCCGTTTTCCCAGGTGTGGCACTTCCGAGGCGGGATGGGGCTCGCTTAATGTGTTCTTCTGCTCTAGAAGAGAGCATCGACGCAGGAACGGCTCCGACTGAATTATAATTTCAGGGTGGAGAATATTACTCGCATCAGTAATTGCCCAGCAATGGGGAAGCATGCCTATGCGAATCCAGTATTTGTACCCTAAGGGTAAAATTTAAGACGTCCCGGAATCCGCGCTAACACTATGGAGTAATAGGTCAACTGGAGACTGAAAATGAAGATGAAATACCGGACAAGCGGTATAAATTTTGGATGTAAAATGCTATCTACGGACAAAGATTTCGCTCATTTTGGGCTTCGAATATGCTATGTAGAAGTAATAGAAGATCAAAATTTGAAGCCCTCATTAGTTTGGCAGCTATCGACATACGGATCGTCACGATTCCAGCCAGGTCGTAAAGTGCTCAAGTCATACTTATCAGATACAAGAGGTATACTGGGGGAAGTTGGCAGAACCGTCGCGAAATTTTTGACCAAGTCACCGTTAAATAGGCAGACATCAGCAAGAAAACATACCGAGTATGAGAGCCACGGAGTTGGGCGAGAATCCTCTGTGATGAAATGGAACGAGGCTTGACTGCCTTGTCGTGTGTGTTAACTAATTGGTTGAATCGGAAGGAAATACTTGCAAACGTTCTCGTGAAGTAGGTACCCTTAATCCTCCAAGAAATGCGAGTATGCTTCTAGAGTGAGATATTCAGTATACGACGGGTCTAAATATGTAAGATCGCATTGAAGATCAAGTCACCGACAGCGGTGACTTCTATGTAATCGCCGAACAATGGGCCCCAAGCTAGCGTCTCGCTGCAATTAGCGGAGACGTTCGGTGGATCGGTTGGAGAGATGTGCGGAGATGGCAGGATCGTGCTAGTACGCTCTGATGCACTGCTACCAGAGTTGGACCTCGGTGGCAAGAGGGGCTTGACGATGTGGTAGGAGAAGCGGGGGGATACTGGAAGTTGGAGACTGAGGAACAGGAATGGTAACCGTATAGGTTAAGGATACAGTTTCTGACAGCGAAGGTGGTAAATCGCCTCTACCACCGAGCCGATATATCTACGATGAGACGGGTCGTGTGGGCCGGTAAAGAGCACAATTAGCACATTAATCGTAGTCAAGACAGCTAAGGCAATGGACTCATGGCTCCGATGGTAAGATGGCCTGAGTACAGGAATCACAGTTGATATGAGTGACGATCGCTGCCGGCCTCGAAAATCAAGCTTTGATTCTTTATCTAGTGATAACCGTCAAGGGATCAAGGTACAATCTTCAGTCCCCGCGCGCCAAGGACGTTCATGTCAACAGCCAGTAGCCTCGATACCTGAATTTAGTCTGAGTGGGGGAATTGGTGTAAAATAGATCGCACATACCAGCCTAGCTGAGCGTAGTATACCGTTCATCGAGGTTAGCCAGGATTTGGGAACTCAGTGAAATATGGAGATGAACAAGTTCATAGTGATTACATATAGCACAAATTGTGAAATCGGAAGAACCGGCAACAATGTCCGAACCTTCACCACCACCGCGCCATATCCTTCGCTCGCATTCTTCCACTGTGACCACTCTCTTCATCTCCGTGGACAACGAGCGAATATATTCTGGAGACGGTTCCGGATTCGTCGTATCGACGTCGACACGCACGTTACGTCCTATATCCTCTTGGAAGGCCCACGACGATGGATTACTCGGTGTACAGGAGTGGGGAGCAAACATTATCACGTACTCCGCTTTCAATCTTGTTGGAAGCACGACTCACAGCAAATGCAGACAAGGTCGAGACAATAAACTTCACGTATGGCTTCGCGTCGAGGAGCTGCCAGGAATCGGGGGGTCGGCAGCTCTGTCTGAATCACCCATTCCTGTCCTCCAGTACTCGATGGATGTGAATGCCTTGAACTATTGCAGGTTTTCCTTGATGCCGCTTCCACAGAACGACACCGTAGCAGGCTCATCGTCCAATGATCAATCTAACGAGGCTCTTATTGCGCTCCCGAATCTAGTCGAATCTTCAGAGGTACTGCAACTAGTTCCATTTCTCTAGAATGTATTTTTACAGTTCCTCAGGCCGATATTTGGTCTCTACCATCTTGCACTCGAGTCCACGCCGCGATAGGAAAGCAAGAAAGCAATGGTCCCATCCTTTCTACAGACGGACGCGGGAATCAGGCGACTGGTAAATAGAAACTTTGGCATTTATCCCTGCAACACTCATGCATGTGAAGGTATCATAATGTCCCTTCATCTATACAAGCACGATGACGTTCTCCGAATACTCATAGCGTATGAGAGCGGGAATGTGGCATTGCGGGAATTTGTTAAGTCAGATAGGATAACATCCGTTGAAGGGCTGGGATGGAAAGTGTTGTGGAAGGTGAAGCTACATGCTGAGGCCAGTATGTGTGCTGTCATTTGCCTTCTTCACGTCTCTGACACTCCATAGTAATGGCGATGGCGGTAACAAATGACAATTCCATGGCATTAACTGTGTCTGCCGATCATTTGATTGGTCGATATGACTTGTCAGTATGTTGCTCAGTAAATGCAAGCTGGCTCACTTTTAACGGCATACACAGTCGTTCATAGCCGAGATACATCGAACGAATCACCCGGGAAATGGAGCTGTCGCGATCCGCGACGACGGTAGGGTTTGCGCTGTAGGTGGATGGGACGGACCGTATGTCATCTCTCCTCGGACATCTTTTCTTTCTTACGCCTTTCTGTAGAATTCGTCTCCATTCTACGAAATCATTCAAACCCCTAGGAACTCTGAAATATCACAAAAATGGATGCCAGGCTGTCGCCTTTGCGCGAACACTATCTGCGTACCATGCCGATGAAGATGAAGATGACGAAGGCACGAGTAAACAAGAATTGGAAGAGCGTTCTCGGTGGCTTATTGGTGGCGCGAAGGATAAACTCATCACCATATGGTCTTTGATGGCGTTCAATAGAACATGAGAAGGGGGAGGACATCCCTGACCGTATTCCATACAGAGTACACTACTTAACACGCTTAATTTTACACAGACACCACTAAATAAGATCATAGAGCAAAGCATGAGATAAAGTAGAAGGCAGCTCATAACATAGAGGACAGCCCGCCCTCAAATGTCGATGAACTCGCGCTTCATATCGGTGAAGGGAGCCGCGCTCACACCCATGAGAGCTAGCTGCTGGACACAGACAGCTGTGTGGCGATACAATGTCTCCAGCGCTGGATGGGGAGGCCGTCCTTGGGACTCTGTCGTACTCTCAGTATTGCATCAATCAACGACGAGAAGAAGACCTTACTCAGGATAGCTTGATTGAGCTCATTCGCGAGTGCAATCCTAGCTTCGATCCCAACAACCTCCGCCGCAGAGCCACCAGCTTCCAAAGGGTCATCCCACGCAAGGATCCCAAAAGTCTTTTTGAATATCCCTTTTACTTCCGGTCGTTGATCCGCTTTGTAGTCCGCCTGTAAGGACTGCCCGTATGTGATCGCCTCGCTGAGAGACTTTTCATACCGAGCCACAGACTTCTCTGCTGCCGACATCGAGACCCCGTTGCTAAAACCATCATCAATATCCATGCTCATGTCATCTTCAAAGTCCATTCCATCCACCATCTCTGAGTCGCTGTCGTTGACATCCGGAAGTGCGTGCGATTTGGGCTTCATAGCCTTTTTCATCTCTCCGGCCTCTAAGATTAGCTCGACAAACTTGCGACAGCGCAGCTTGAACATCATTAGACCCTCCTCGGCTTCCAATACCGATGGGTGGCATTTCTGTGTCTCTGAAAGAGCAGCATCGACATCACCAGACATTACCGAGTTGACTATACGAGTACGAGACTGTACATCCCCTTCGTAGCTTGGTCGTAGTAGGACATCAGTATCCATATTCACATCTCCATCGGGTGAGATTCCAGCATGCTCGCTGAGCATATTCTGTTGCCTTTGAAGGACATTGGCAGTTCGCGTGTATCCGTGATGGACCAGATAGCCTATAACCAGTTTGTTGATGGATGTCTTTGACTCATCTTCCAGAAGCGGCCCCGACTCTTCGGACCCAAGCGCTCCACTCACACCCTCGGAGGAGGGGATTCTGCGGTTCTCATCAAAGAGGGAGAGATCCAGAGGGGTGGTGAGAATATTAGCCCACGACTGATTTCGTTGTTGCTGAACGTGGTACTCAATATCGAATTTGAACGGCTCGTGCCCAAAATTGGCTCGGATCATCTCGTTCGAGTGTTGTAAGCCGACAGAAGGGAAGAGGTCTAGGTTCTTCCCGACATTTTCGAACACAGGTCCTGAAAACAGAAAAGGAAAGGCATAAGTTTTGCTGCCGCGAAATATTTGCCTCCGTACCGATCAGTGTTCCATTTCTGGTGAAGAAGGCCCGATCCGTGGTGAAATCAATTCCACAACCTATGACGTCGCCTACTGCAGAGTCATTCAACGTGGAGTCTTCTTCTGAGGAACAAAAAAAAAATACGAACAACCATAGGTAGGACCGTAAGCCGTACCGTTCCTTTCCGTTGCGAAAGAGCAGCCATCATCGCCGTGGTAACCCCAAGAGTTGGGTTCCCAGCCAGGAAGTCTAGACACCTTGACATCACGCCCAGTAAATCTGGGGGAATATCAACAAAACATGAGCAGCCATCTCATACGTGATGAGAACATTCGTACCCAATGCTTATGTGCCTGTCATTCCATGTGGTGTCAGTTCCGTGGAATGAATAAGACCAGAATCCACTCACGCCTTTTGTTCTTTGCTACCGACATAAACTTCGTAGTAGTAGATACCGCAGGCTCGTGGGATAGGGTAGTCGGTACGAGCCGCAGCAGCGTGAGCAGTGTCTCTATCATTGCAGCTTGACCCTAGTATCGCACATTGAATAGAAAGTTGAGAAGCACATTTAATCAAACGAACCTTGGTACGATAACTCGCGACCGTCCGCGGACACATTTAGTGATTGGTGCCGGACTTCTTCACTCCAGCGAGTAGGTAGACGGAGTACTTGATCTACAGCAGGAAGGGAAGCAAGTGGATTCTCACGCGGGGGAGGACTTGCGGTACTGTCATCGTCACTGTCCGTAGATGGCGAAACCGCTCCGGAATAAGACCGGTCATTGTTCAATTCTTTTCGGGAAGGAGGCGGGAGTGCTGGAGACTCAGTTTGCAGAAGATGCTTAAGCGCTGCATATTCAAGATACGCTGGCCGAGGAAATGACACAGGAACAGTAGGGACTGCCTGCGCAATACTTGCACCTGAGTGTCGCTGGGCACTGGGTGCTCTGCCAGTTCCGCTGGGTCTGCGAGTACGTGCAGAAGACGGAGAAGATGGAAAACATGCGGGGTCGCTATTCCGCGAGGAGTCAGCACGAATTACTCGTGGTTCAAAGTTCGATCGGGGTGCACTTCGCGATGGTAAACCGAGAGAATGCGGGTAGGAACGCGCAGTAGACCTGATAGGGGAGGTACCCGTAGCACTACTGGCACCTCTTACTCCAGATGCTCCACTGCTTCTGTGGTCATCTACGCTGGCTCGAGTAACATGAGCCTGGGACGAATATGGGTGCGATCTGCTTGATACGGTGAAAGGAATGGAGAGAATAGACTCGATATTCCGGGATGGGGAGGTGGATGCAGAGCTTCTAGGTATGGGGATGCTAGAAGATCTCGAGGGTCGGGTGGCCATCGCGACAATGCCAGGCCAATTCTGTCCAGGTTCCGGTGGGGATAAGGTCGATTGCTGGGTCCTGAAATACACCTCAATAAACCAGTAAGTACCAAAGAGCTGGGATAGAAGAAATCAATGGGACAGCAGGGAAAGGTGCCAGAATATCGTACGGAAGGGAAAAGGAGCGAACACTCAGTAGACACTGGTCAACTGGGATGATGATGCCCGGCAATGTCCGTGGCGAAAGTCCAGTCCCTGTCACAGGTGTCACGCAGTCTGGACTGTATTGTGTCACGCGTCTGACGCGTTCATCTCTCTCACCACAGCCATGGTAAGCTTCATTCTGCTACGAAATCCACTTTGCTGAAATGACGATAAGGAGTCTTCATATCGCATTGTACCTTCAGGTGCCAACAAATCCGCCTCTGTTCAAGCCACAGCAGGCACTTTAGGCCTCCATGACACTCTGCAGTACGGTCCCCGTACTATTGCAGCCGAAGTCAAGACGGAAGGAACTCTGAAAGGAAGACTTGAATCGGTAAGCTCTATTCTCTATGCTTAATGCTGGATCTCATCCTGTTCAGTGGGAAGAGACGCAAGACAACTTGAAACTCACCATGCAACGAAATGTATACGGCTTGCATGCACCCATGCGACTTCTCATGGAGCGTAGGATCGTAGCTGATGTACGAAATATCATCATCTCAATCTCATCTTTCCTGACCCACTTTTAGTCACCCCATATGCCTGCCCTACCTCAATCGAATCTACATTTGGACATTCTCATGGGCCGGGACGAGACCATAGCACCGGCAGACGTGTTTGGTGGTAAGTGTGTCGATAAAGACAGTCCACATTAAGCTGATCTACCTATGCTGTAGGCATGGAGACCGGGTCGTCGCTGGATATTCACAAAGATATGGAGAAGAAACGGCAGATGTAAATCATGTATAGTCGTACTGGCTTGTAAGTTCTTAGAAACCCTCACATCGGATGGCTTAGCTGGCAGATGTCAAGATATCACGGCGAGATCTACGTACGGGTTATTACCAGTAAGCAGCAAGGAGGACGCGCCGATATTATTGAGTCTCATGCTCGTAGCCAACCCGTACCTATATAATGATATTATTCGGACTATCTGCTCGGCACGTCAAATTACCGGCGTGGCGGTGGCGGGGACGACGCGTTGCTTCTAATTGTTTGTTCCAGTCCTTTACTTCTTTCACACTCCCAGTCGCTTTGTTTTGACCGTCCCATTCTGCGAGCGACATCGTTCCCATGGAGGAGCTCGTATACATCGTCGATCGTGTCTTTCTATTGATACAGCTACTCCATGGCAGTGATCGGTCCTAATCAAACGACAGCACCCTCTGTCGCGTCGTGTTGGAATCTGCCCAAGAATAACACAATATGCACGACAATCCTGATATCTGGGAGCCTATAATAAAGATACTATGCAATTTCGAGGCCTTGCAATCTTTGACGTCTGCCGTAGTGGCACGACAGTCCTCAGAGATGAGAAGAGGAGGTGCGGACGCGTTTTCTGTCGATGGTGCTGATTGCTGATGAAAGCGTATGCCTTGATCTTTCATATCCGCGCCCAGAATGCAGGCGTTATCTTCCGTAGGAAAGATGATCAAATCGGTTTTGAATGCTTTGAGGCTGCTGCTCCCAGCGACTATGTCATGGCGGCTATTGGGAAGCTCGTCTGCTTCATTCCCAGGCCCAGCCATCACCTTCCCAGCACAACTCTTCGACAGCGTGCATTTCCGCCGAGACCCAACATCCTTTCTAGCGCACATGGACCGAGATTACCTCGAAAACAACTCACCTGGTAGTAACCAAGTCTCTCACCCTCGCTAGATCACTCAGCTCCTCACCGACATCATAAATGGTCTTGTTCAAGCTCGTCCAGCCCAAATATGTCGTTTTACAAAGAGAATATCTGACGATGTCCTATCCAATAACAGATATCAGCTACCCTGGCGGCGTAGCCCGGTATGGCTCGTCTTCCGCGTCGCGTTACAGTCGAGTCTATATCAAGGTTAGTTTCCTATAATTTTTAGTTTCTGTCTCTCAACATAAGACCCTAGGTGACCACAGGCGATACAAGTCCTTCGTGACATGCAAGATCTCGCATAGAAGTGTAAAGCTCGGGGATTTTGCGCCCGAATTTCCAGTCATGCGTGTCACAGAGGCCGTAGAACGCGTACGCCGGTTGCTCGAACACAGGTTCGAGAAAATCCGAAGCATTCACGGACGGACAGAGAATTGATGTCCCAACAGGCTCAATATTGTCGCCGATACGACGATGTCACTTCTACAGCTGTTACCCTATATCGGACAATACACCAACCGAGCCTCTGCACATTCCTCGTTGGCATGAGGAATCCTCCTTCCCGGGATTATCCTCGACATAGCGTATCGGCTACTTCGTCGAGCGAGGGATATCACATTCTCCTGTTCTTTGCACCTCTTAAGATAGACCGGAAGATCAGAGGAATTGCTGGAAAATCAGAGGGGGAGGATGCACTGGAAACGATCGATGTTTTGAGATGGGTTATGACGGAAACGTGCGACGACATAACCCATTATGTCCCTCGGGGCCCAGCAAGGGCTGGATTATTTCAGAAAGAGAGATGCTTGGACCAATTTTGATCCACTGCATATGAACATCTCGTCCCTTGAGTCCAACCGGAGGGTTGTTCACTCAAGGAGTTGTACGCGGTGACTGGGTTCTGCGCCACCATCATGGGCATACCGGAGCTTCGTGACCGCTGTCAGCAACCCAGGGTCAATTTTGTGCCCAACAACAACGTTGACGAAGAGTAGGAAAGAGAAGTCAACCAAGAGATCGAACGAGAGCAGCAGATCGAGAAGCCAGTGAAGCGCAAACCTGCTGTACATGTGCTCCGGAACGATGTTCGCCATTTCATCGAGACGGGCGACATCCTTCCACAATCGTGTCACTGTTCCAGTCGCTCAACAATCGTCCATTTGGCACAACGGTGTGGTCTCCGAATTTGCTTTGCACATTTGATTTTGCGAAGACGGTCCTGGAGGAGACTGTGACTGACCAAGGACTACAAGCAGTGGTCAATTCTTCATCCACTTTCTTGCGGTCGGTGAACTGGATTCTATCATCCACGGCGGGTAATATTCCACGACTCGTCGTCCTCAGTCCATTCGAGGTAAACGAGTTGCTGTCCGTTATACGATGTAGCAGATGCGTACGTCTCAACATCGACGACAAAACCCTTTCATGATCTGCAATTCCATTACGTTCCCCGAACTCTAGCCTTCGGTGGGCCCTTCACTCAAGTCGATTATACATTGACGACACAGCTCAATATCTTTGCGGGACAGCTGTACCTGACCGACTATGCTGTCTATCGTGCCTTGTGTTTATTCTTGGGCCTTCACCTACCGGGGGAAACAGATGATCTTCCTTATCAGAGCGACGGGTTCATATCTCAACGAGATCGGTCTCGAGATGGTCGTGTGGACCCCTCTCTTTTCACGAGGAGCCCTGTTCCGTTTCTCAAATATTTGGTCGCCCTGCGGAGAAAGGGTAACACGTATATGTCAACACACGTTGGCAAGCTACTGCACGGCCATTCACTGACACTGGAATCGTTTTCCTAAATCTTACTGAATTCGTTCTCATGTTTTTACGATAACCGGAACTCACAGATGATTCAGTGCTATCTGGACTATGTGAATTGATGTTGAATTTTACCGATACATTTTACTTGTAGATATTAGAATGGAAACTTACCATAGATTTAATCGTTGAGAGCTCGACTCAAAGAACATCACATTTTGGAATATGATGGTATAAAATATCTGCTATGATGGACCTTCAAAATCCTCACCTGGATTTGGGCACATTCTGGGTTGCCGTTAATCCTTCATCTTTCTTGTGTTAATGTAATAGGCAGCTAGGCGGTAACATGTATGCTTACATTGAGCATTAATCCCACGACCTTGCCAACAGCGTTGCGAAGGCTGTGTGTTTTCATGTCTACATTCCGCTAACAAGGTACCCTCACAATATCCAGATCACCTCCAATCATAAAAGTACAAATTTTATAGCATACATCCTCGCTAAATAATAATACTCCCCGATGCGTCATCAATTCGGTCCAATGAACTGGTATAAAATTCGCCTCACGAGTCCTGACAAGTGCTGAGGATCGTTTTGGTATGTGCACTAAAAACAAGAGCGTCAGCACACCACCTCGCACGCACTCAAATCCACATACCATAACCATAGCCATTCCGATTGCCGTCAACTAGAAACAAATAAGAAAACGGAAACGCAAAAACACAAAGAAAGACGACCTACCAAAGCCTCCCCAGTCTTTCCTGTCCTAACTCCCCCAGGAACCTTCCCAGTAGCAACGCGCCAAAAGCTCTCCAGTGCCTTTGGCAAAACATACATCGACAGCTCCGCGCGCCTCCTCTTCTCCTCAACAAACAAACTCAGCCCACTCGCCAAGCCCGGTATAAAATACGCAGCCCGCGATACGAACATCGCGTCCACGAGCCACTGTGGTAACTTGAGCATAGAGTTAAATGGGAGGGTCGAGAAGAACTCGTGGAAGAAGCTTCGCAGACATATGGCAGCTAGAGCAGAATGTTGATCAGAAGCGGCCGTGCCTGTATCAAAAGGGATGCGTACTCTGGTATATAACGACAAAGACGCCGAGGAAGGTACAGCTCCTCGCGGTGCCCATCGCGGACTTGAGGAGAATTTTGAGAGGGTTCTTCATGAATGCCTTGGTCCTGAATAGAACGGGAGGCAGGAAATGCAGTGCTCCGTACACGGGAAGCATAAATTTGGCTACGTAGAGGAAACGCGCTGCGGGGACGTGCCAGCAAGATGTCTGGCCGGGATGGAGAGCCTTGCAAGGACACTGTGAGTCGGAGAGGTATTTCGAAGGATCGGAGGCGCCGTTGAAGAAAGCGTCCTTGTGAGCGAGAAGTGTAGTGGTGTTTTGGGGAGTGATTTTATATTTCTTGGGTATATAGAGTCAAGAACATGCAAGAAGTGGGTGGGAAAAGCTTACAGGGTTAGCAATAAGTTTATCTAGATCGTTAGGGTTGTAAGTATGGTTGCGCATCAAGTCGTGATTGATTCTGTACGCCTCTGTAGGAACTTCGGATACCCTTACGAACCTGCACGATGGTCAGAAGGAGCATAAAAGCGCAGAGTACGCTCGTACCAGTTGTGATATCCTCTATTCAAGCTGTCAGGCCGCAAGAAATTGGCATATAAGATCTGTCCATTACTGGAAGAATAAAAGTCAAAATGGCGAACGGCCTCACCGACGATTTCTTCACTCACATAAGTGCGAACAGAATAACATCGCCATGGGGAATCTTGATATTCTTGGCCGTTGTGTATGCATTGAATGTCCCTTGGAGACCCCGAACGAACATCTGCTGGCCGATGGTTACCCTCCTGCCCGACGTTTCGAACAAGACTGCTATCCCGCCGGCAACAGCACCGGCAAAGGCGGCATGCCATTGTCGTGTTTTCTTGCGCACCCAAGCTTTCTGGGCATTCACACTTAGCTCCAGCCTCGTAGTATGGCGGCGGCGTGTATCGGAAGTAATAGCGAGTTCGAGGGATTTTTTCTCGAGGCGCTCCATCTCCTCGTCGCAGAACGAATTAGATAACAGGCGGCTCGAAGACAGTCCCGTCTCGGGAAGAAGGATTGGCAAGGCATTGAGAAGGAACTTGTATATTGAAGTAAAAGAGCCGAACATAGCAGCGAATCGCCATGTATCTGTCCCAAATATGGCGTGCACAAGTAAAGGTAGCTGTTTCTTTCTGGAAACGGGTTAGTTACAGGTAGTAAAAGACCCGAGCGCGTACTTGGGAAGTGACCGAAGGCGCATACAAGCGAGTACAAGGTTGAAAGCGGCCCTGATATTGAACGCGAGGGTGGCGGAGCCTGTTGAACGACGACTAAGTCTGATTCCGCAGAACAGAGCATCGGTACTCACGCAGTCCCCCGACGGCGGCGTGCTTCAGACACGACTCGACATCATCCAGTTCGACGACCGGTTGCCCTTTGACCCGCCAAACCATCTGCCGCGCCTCTTTAATCCTCTCCTGATGATTTGCCAACGCGACCAGATTTTCAAAGGACATCATCGACATTGCCCTGTGTAGGCCCGGAGGCGAGGACGGTGGCGACAATACTTTCGCCATTGTGGAGAAGACGCTGAGAAGGGCGTGTCGTGGTAGCCCCCCAAAATCAAAGCTTGGAGAGTGTCCCTGCGGGCCATGGTATGATATATATACAAAGGCATTGGGGAATTGGGGTAAGAATAGGACACAGCATGTGAAAGGCGTGACATTTGGTCAACCGGGCAGTCGTTTCAGGTACGTAAAGTCCGGATGAAAACGGAAAACGGGCAAGAACAGCAACTGCACGTACTACCACGCGTAAATGTACAATGAGCCTGGAGCAGGGTAACGAATGGGGGAGATAACACAAGGGTCGCTCATTCACACTCAATATTTTCTTGATTCCAACGAACTCCGAGTCTGCAAGCGCGTAGGCAGGCGTAGGCCCTCTGCATTACGGCAATGGCAACAGTCGAAGCTGATGGCGATAGACTTCGAGGCTAGGTACTACAGCATTGGCACCGACTCGGATTCTTCTACTCAGCAGCAAATGGAATGCACATGCGCTACAGGGGGTGTTCCAAGTATAAAGCGATAACGAGGGAAGAAGTAGCAAAGTAACAAGCGAACACATCGATCGACGAATGAGATCGGAACATCGGCCCGATGGTCTTCGACTAACAAAACGTATTTATCTCCGTATTTACGACGTCCCAGTACTAATATTCTACTTTCTCGACTTTCTATCTTGAATCCGCAGCTCCCACCTTTATGCTGCGGGATATCTATAGACGTGGTGACCAAAATGACTTATTTATGTTCAGGATGGCGAATGGGATTTGCTCTTTCCAAACATGTCGCTTTTTCACAGGCATCCTCCCCCTTCGGATCTCTTCTCTCTTTACGCCATGAATCTCGACGTCGACAAGGCCCGTAGCCAGTTCCCGGCCCTCAAATCAGGCTTCATCTTTGCTGACAATGCAGGAGGTTCTCAGACCGCCGTGGGAGTCGCGGACAGAGTCTATGACTATCTATTGAATACGAACGTCCAGCTAGGCGCTGATTACTCCGTATCGGTGCTCAGTACCCAAAAAGTAACTGTCCAAGCGCCTGAAGAAGCTGCCAAGTTAATCAATGCAGCATCCCCGGACGAGATCGTCTTTGGATCCAGCTCCTCGGCCAACATGGAGAACCTCGCGCGCAGTCTTGGTGGCGATATCCACCAAGGCGACGAGTTTATCTTGACAGGGGAGCATGAAGGTGCTCCATCTTGATCACTGATAGCCCCATGGATCCTTACAAAGTTTCAAATTAGCAAACAACGGGCCATTCAAGAAACTTGCAGGGCGGACGGGGGCTGTCATCAAGTATTGGAATGCCACTCCCACGAGTCCCAACAACCCATATTCTGTTAGCCTCAAAGTCGAAGACCTGCTGCCTCTGATCACCGCTCGCACTCGGATAATCGCATTCACTGCGTGTTCCAACATTCTAGGCTCTATCGTCCCCGTCAAGGCAATTGTCAAAGCCATTCGCTTGACTGCCCAAGAGGCTGGCGCCAGAAAGGTCGAGATATCCATCGATTGCGTTGCGTACGCCCCGCATCGATTGATCGATGTACGAGATTGGGACATCGACTACTGCGTGTTCTCATACTACAAGGTATGAAACACCGCTCATGCTCCCTTCCTAGTTCCGACTCTATCACTTAGGTATACGGCCCTCACACATCTGTCCTATACGTCCGCGCGCCAGCGCTTCAGCATTCTCTATCGTCTATCGTCCATCATTTCCTCAACGTGAAACACTCTGCCGCGAAGCTCCAGATCGGTGGACCTGGTTATGAGCTGGTCTACGGAACCACTGGGGTGATCCCGTACCTGCTTTCTTTAACCCCGGAGAAGAGCTTGAAAGCTTCATTTGAGGCTATAGCCAAGCACGAACAGACGCTGGTCGAGCCTCTCCTGGCGTATTTAACACATGCTGATCAACAAGCCAGAGGGGTCCGCGTAGTAGGCGAGGAATACCCCGGGCTGATGAGGGTCCCAACTATCAGTTTTGTTGTCGTTGGTGAAAGGCCGATGAAGAGCAAAGATGTCGTGAAGATTTTTGACCAGAAAGGCGGGGTATGTTGGCAGCTCATCCGTTCCGAACTTCGTCCTGAAAAGTATTTTGCAGGTCGGCATTCGCTATGGTCATTTTTATGCCTACACCCTAGTCGACGGACTTCAGCCAAAGATCGATATAGATGATGGTGTTGTTCGTATATCCCTGGTTCATTATAACACGGTGGATGAAGTGCAGAGAATAATCGACATCTTAAAGGAGGCGTTAAGCATAGAGATATGGTAGAGAAGAAACAAATTAGTATGCAGTGAACGAAGCGAAAATCAATATCGGGTGCTAATGGATACTTGGTTCGAGAACTTGCACAAACACGCAGCGCTGAATACGATCACGGGTAGCGATCTTAAAAGCGCTTGAATCAAGACTGGCTAGGCATTATGCAGCTACTCACAGGCCCAGGGGTTCACGGCCTAGGGGTTCATGCAGCCTAGAGATTCACAACTCTCCGGCAACGATGGAGGCAGTCTTTTTGATGATGTTTCTTGTTCGGTATCTTGCGAGTCGAAAAAAAAAAACCAGAAAGGAAAACCACAAAATTCGCGGAAAGTTCCAATGTGTGAGGATGTTCTTAGTGGATGGAGTTTCCTAGTGCAATGGGGTCACCCAACGATACATGCCACGTACACTGAAGAGCCTGGCCATTTGTTTTCGAATCGCAACTCACCAGAAAACGAAGATTTGGATATCATCTCGGAGCGCTCGGTCTGCGAAGTTATCCACGACAGCTAAAGTTCTGTATGACTGCTACGTTGGATATTGAAACAACAGACTCAGATCTCACAAAATCGATATCTACGCCTATCCTAAACCTTCATCAGGAAACCAACCAGATAGTGAAAACGATAGAAACGTACCCAGTTGCTCATACGTCCAGCCCCACAGCGTCCCATTCACTTCCATGGCTTGATTGCACAATCTGTCATTCTTATCTAGCCCACTCATCCTCTCCACGTCCACAGGTTCCAAGACAGGAAGCTAGACACAGAAACGTCAATGTTACTTGTAGCGGAAGAGCAACGGCAGACCTACCTTCCTGTTCTCCTTCTGCCGGCCTTCATCGGCGCTTCTGGGGATCGCGACCACACCTCGTGCTAGATGCCATGCCAGGATAACTTTGGGGTAGCATTGTATTTCTCTGCTAGCTCGGTGATAACTGGATCCTTCCTGACGACATCTAGACCGGTAGGACTGTACGCGACGACAACGATGCCCTTCTCTCGGCAATACTGGGCTAACTCTTCTTGTACGAGATACGGATGTAACCTGTTTGCTACCAGATCAATTTACAGAAACACGAACATGCTTGTCTGACTCACTCGATCTGATTCACTGCAGGTACGATCTTGGCTGTCGTGAAGAGTTTCTCCAATCTGTTGGGGAGCGAGATGAAAATACCAGACACAGTAAACTGTAGGACGTACGTCTTGACTGAAAAGTTGCTGACACCAATCGCCTTTGCCCGTCTCCAGTAATTTCTCCATCACCTCCCACGATTGGTTGAAATTTGATTCCTCAGTGACGCGGACCGTCCCATCGGGATTTGTGGGAAGAAAGTTGTCCTCTAGGATACGTCAGATCGATAGGTATGAGTAGGGAAAGGCCCTACTCTCGTAGACGACATATTGGGGCCAATGTATCAAGGACTAGGACAGGATAAGCGAAAGTCCAGGACCGACCGCAGTAGACCCACCAAATCTACGTAGTCCATCCCAGATTCTCCAGGCTTTCGTTAAATGACTCGACAATTCGGCCGTGATGATTCCATCTATAAACGAGATGTTGGGTTTCTATATCCGAGGACCGAAGGCGCAGTCCAAGCTCACGGAAATTTAGTACAAATGAAGAACTGTTCCCGCGGAACGCCAGATCTGCGTATCGCCTCTCCCAAGGGTTTTTCCGTACCTGGAGGCACTTTAATACGAGACAAGAACGCACGAATCGGCCCACGCACCGTAGATCAACGCTGTATCGATGTGCCTGTAACCCGTCTACATGGACGTTAGCAGAGAGTCACGCTAAGCTAATGCTGCACGCACCTTGATAGCTGTCTGTATCCACTCTACGGACCCGCGCTGTGCTTCAGGATCGGTCCCGGCCCACACACCAAACCCTGCACCCAGGCAGTCAGTGTCGCATACCAACAAAAGTTGACGCACGCACCAAGTACTGGAATCGAATCGCCATTGTTCAATGCTGCTGTCCGGGATATGTCCATGGTTCAAGGGCACGTTGATGGTATACTGTTGAGCGGCAAGAGGATCTCATCGCTTTTGTATCTTGCACCCAATTGCACTCCTGACAGGTGACTAACTCGTGCCAGTCAAAATGCAAGGACAGGATAGAATAAGTAGAGACGCACGCTCTTTGGGGCCCGGCAAAATCCGTCCGCGTAAGGGAATCCTGGCGAGTCATTTTGCCGTGGTCTTCCGTGTTCCACTGAGCACTCAAAACTCAGCTAACCTCGACAACACTATGCCAGTGATAGTGCTGGTACGTGCAATCAAGTTTACACCAATTTCCCCACTGAGATTGAATTCAGGTACTCGAGGGTACTGGCTGTTGACATGAATGTCCTTGGCGCGCGGGGATTGAAGATTGTTCCTTGACCCCTTGACGGTTATCACCAGGATAAAGAATCAAAGCTTGATTTTTGAGGTCGGCAGCTATCGTCACTCATGATTCCCAGCCATATCAACTGCGATTCTTGTTCTCAGGCCATCTTACCATCGAAGCCACGGGTCCACTGCCTCAGCTGTCTTGACTACGATTTATGTGCCGATTGCGCTCTCAGTGAACGATTCACTGGCCAACACGACTCGTCTCATCGTACCCAGATATATCGGGTCAGTGGTGGAGGCGATTTACCACCTTCGCCGTCAGAGACTGCATCCTTGGCCTACACCATTCCTGTTCGTCAGTCTCCAACTTCCAGTATTGCCCCGCCTCTCCCACCGCGTCGGCAATCATCAGGCCCGCCGCCCCCGTTGCCGCCAAGGTCCAACTCTGGTCACAGTGCATCAGAGCGTCCTAGCGTGGTCCCACTATCTCCACATATTCCTCCAACCGATCCACCGAACGTCTCCGCTACTCGCAGCGAGATACTGGCTTGGGGCCCATTGTTCGACGATTACATGGAAGTTACCGCTGTTGGTGACTTGCTCTTCAATACGATCTTCACATATCTGGACCCATCGTATACTGGATATCTCACTCCAGAAGCGTACTCGCATTTCTTGGATGACCAAGGGTACTTACTTCCCGAGAACGTCTGTAAGTGTTTTTCTTTCTTTTGGATTCAACAGAGTCACTAACGCAAACACACGGCAGGGAAGTCAAACCTCGTCCCAGATGCAGTGTACGGTGGCTCCAAGGAGAATATGGCGGACAAGGCACTGAGAAATGCATACGATCTCTTTTCCATCGAGCACGTCCTCAAGCCTAGACACAATCCCCCTGGATCGACAACTCCCTCCATAACAGCCCAGCTACAGGGTCTATTAGGAAGCGCGTTCAATCCAGCCATGATGCATTCCGTTCCCCTCCAGTCTTCTAATTCGCAGATGCCTCTCCTTACACGGAAGGGCTTCATCGATATAACCACAGTCGAGGTCCTTTCTGACCCATCTCGAGCTTGGGGGAATCTCTCACGCGTGTTGAGAATGTATCGGCTGGAGTCATTCCGGGGGTGGGGCGACATGCCGCGGAAGGTATTGCCAGAAGGTGCCGACCAGAGGATGCTCCAGCGTGTACGGGATATTTCGAATTTCGCGAAGGCGAGGGGAGAGCAGCAATTGGCGTCTTCGATGGCTCGGATGGAGTTGGAGCGTCAGGGACGGGAGAACGCCCTTGATCTTATTAGCGATACACGGTACAGGAGGGTATATATGTAGTTTGGGATTTGATGAAGTGTAATTGTATCTGTAGCAGAGATTCTGGCCATGTAAATTGATTCGTGACTGATGAAATGTATCACGCACTTATTTTCATGGCAGTTGTCTTCGGTATATCATATATGGAGCATTTTCCTACTGCGAACGCGTCCAAACGCGTCCTTGGCCTCGGTAAGTTCCGGATTGTCTTGATTGGGTTTCTCTCGTCATTATGGGCGTCTACTTATCGACCATCGACAAGGGTATTGCCTCGTGGATCACGTTCCGTGAAGGACCAAAAGGGGGCATATACACTGGATGCCATCATGGGAATTTGCCGAGTGCCCCTTCGTTTCTACCACCATGACCGACCCCGTACTCACCTACATTGTTAACCATGTTTTCATGCCACCCGCTCTACCCCAAGCGGATGACCACGATATAACCCACGATGCAGCGTTATGCCATGCTGTTTTGGACTGTGCGCGTGGTTATCGATCGCATCTTCTCAACGACGTCCACAAGCTGCGCAACTGGGATGTTATTATCAAGATGCTTCAGAGTTTTGAGCAAACTCTTAACGATTCCCTCAATTCTACGAAAATCTACAATCAGCTATCATCGATGGAGATCGGAGGTAAGAGTGAGATTTCCTTCTTGGGGATAACGGTACCGACGCAATGCTTTCAGATTCACTCGTATTCTATATCAACGGCCAGAACGCATGTGTCGTTTTTCGAAAGCAGGCTACCGAAGTGATCTACGAGGCCTTCGAGGTTATGTTCCCAAACGAGAAAGTCATGGGCGCCATCGGAAAGCTCGTCTCTTCTTTTCCCGGTCCCGCCATAGCCTTCCCTTCCGAAATCTTCGAAGTACCTGCCTTTCGCCAAGAACTGGCCTCATTTCTCATGGAAATGCACCGCGATTTTCTAAAGGAGGCTCAACCGACAAGCCGAAAAGCCGGTAGTGATGTGATTGAAGAGCGGGAGCCTGCACATCCTCGCTTTATCACACAGCTCCTCACGGGAATCTTGTATGGTCAGGGAGGGCGCGCAGCCACCATCGAGCGGTTCTCCAAGCGAATCAACGATGATGTCCGCTGGTTGAATGCGAAGCTTCCTTGGAGGCGATCTCCGATTTGGCTTGTCATTCGTGTTGCCCTGCAGTCGTCGCTGTTTGAAGGTTTGTCACTCCTTATCTACTATCTATATCAGAAGTTCATCCTCTGCTCAGGTGTTGACCATTTGGACTACAAAACGTTCATCACCTATTTCCTTGCCTCTATCTTAGACAAAGCAAGGGCTGGGGGACGGCGCAGTGACCTGATAGATATCATGAAGAAAAAGATGTGTCGTCGCCTTGCAAAACTTGGCTCTTTTGCTCCGCTATTTCTGCAGAAGCAAGTGCATGCTGTTGGGGAGAGGGTGAATGATCTTATTGAGGAGAGGGGCAGGCACATTGAGATCCAGCAGCAGAGGTCTTCAGAATGGAATCCTTCAAAGTTGGACATTGACGCTGATACCACAATCACTCTTCCAAATTCAAGCTCTTACATCAAGAGCATCTTACAACGTGCTTCCTCTCCACAACCAGTGTCTCCCTTTTCCCCAAGCCATATTCCTCGTCTGAAAGACAATCCAGATTTTTCATCATTCACGAAGGACCGCCTCTCCTTGGCTTTCAACAAGGATAAATTCATTGCACTGGCAGACTTTGAGTATTGTGTTGAGAATCATCTAGATGATTGGCTTTCTTCTGCTCTTCATCAGAGCACAATCCTCAGGCATTTTATCTGTCTGCTTATTTGAGTACAAGACTGCAGCTGAAGCTGTTTATTTGTCGAATGCAGAGGATGAATCAATCATGCTCCTTACAATCATGGATCTCTGGGTAGCATTGGATAGGGTTGCTGTTGCACAGTATCCTTTGTTGCAAGACTATTCACCTGAAGTCCCAGCTGATCTTCTGATACCCCTTCTGCTGCGACGATCTAAACCACTCAATCGGTTGGTCTTGATCACTCAGTATATTCGCAAACGCCATTCTTCTGCAGTATGGAATAACCTCTCCTTATTTGCCAAAGTTGCTAGTTACAACAGCTTTGCTATACGTTACTTCAATTCCTCCACTGAACATCAGCAACTGAAACAGAGGATTGAAGATGATGCTAGTTTGGAACGGGGTAAAAAAGTCAAGGAGCTGCAGGAAGCAAATGATCACTATCACACTCTCAAAGGGGAAGCAGTGCAGTTAAGTCATGAGTATGTGACGAGATGGCAGCGTTGGCAACAGTGTTATGAGGAAGTTCATGACTATAATTGCCAGAAATGCAAGCTTGAAAAGGAGTACACATCCATGACTATCCATGTTCATGAGCATCCATTACCAGATGATACAACAATGGCAAAAATGGTTGTATTTGAAATAAAATGCCCAACTGCTATTCAGCATTGGAGGGTAGCAACTTATACTATCCTTCATGATCTTTGTACACCATCTTCTGCTCATGAAGAATCTCCTGCTGAGTCTCCTATGGAGCTGGCTTCTTATCTCCCACTTCAAAAATACATTGCTGAAAAACTAGGTCGAGTGAATTTAGCATCAACAACAAAGTCATTCTTGCAATCTCACTACAAGGATCCAAAAATACCTAGTACTGAAGCACAGGTATGCCTTTGTAGTGGTCTGAAATACCAGCTGTATGATTCCAGAGATAAAACTTGGATTGAAAATCCATTTGTATACTGTGATATCTATGATCGATGTACCCTTAAACTCACAACAGATGGGGTATATGACAATTTACAGTATGCTATTCGCAACACCACTCATACATCCAATACAATAATTGCCAATCAGTCTGACTGTCAGACTGGTTTGACACTTCATGAATATGCAGCATTTACTGGGTTACGTTCAGGGGAAAGATTGCAGTGGCTGAACATTGCAAGAGAGTTAAGAGCACGAACACTCACTTTCAATCAGGAGGCAGTTCACACACTCTTGACTCAGAGTGCATGTCAAGTTGGTGTTGTAGCTGAGAATGATACTCTAGAGTGGCATATTGATCTTTATGATCATTCTTTTCGCCAAGTACTTATGGAGGAGTTATGGGAGCTTTTAATGAGTGTGGGAGACAATTGGCTAGAGAGTGTGACTCTCAAGTCAATTATTTTGTTAATGAACCAGCTGTTGATGATGACTACTTCAACAGAGGCCAATCATTCTATAGTCAATAATAGTGTCTCTGCATATGACATTATGCGCAAAGCACGAATGGTCATCTTTTCATGGGTGCAAAAGCTTGTTAAGAAACTTCAGGAGACAGTCAAAGAAGATGACATACAGGATTTGCAACACCGTATTTTTGAATTAGCAGCTACTACACAGGCAACATATGATGTTAAGCCAGAACATGTTCAGGCATTATTGCAATCTGATGAAGATGTCAAGGTTCTAGTTGAGAGTGCTATCATCATGCATGACAATACTCCAATCAGACAACAGTTTATATCACCAGAAAGGCAAAGGCTTCTCCGTCAGAGTGAGAGACTTTCTCATTTCATTGAGCCATACTTGCAGAATAAGATGTCAGATATTGCTCATCAACAGGGTATAAACTTTGCTGTAATATCTATATGGCCAGCCTACCATGCTACCTATTGGACAGTGTTGGATTCTCCTAATCATCGATGGATCAGCACTTTGACAGCTGTAGATGCTGGTCAACAGTCTCAGCTAGTGCATCTTAACTTGCTAACAGGGCTGCTCCTTATTAATGGCAAGCCACTTGGTCGACTGCCACAAAATATTACTAGTCATGCAACATATAGTAGAATTTTTGGCACTGTAAGTTGTTTATCATATATCTTAATATACTTGTTGCTAATATTTAAATAGAAAATTCTTGATGTGATTCCTTCTGACATACCTGATATTGAATATGCATGTCGTCTTCCAATTTTAGGATGGCAGGTTTGTTATTCTTACTTAAACTTCAAATAGTAGATACTGATAATTTTGCAGGTATACTTAGGCTTGCAAAGTAACACACTCATTATCCGAGCTAAAAAGAAAGACATCACTCTTGAGCTGATACCATATACTGTTTTCAACTATGATCTTCCACAACTGTTTACTGAAGAATATACCCATTGGATCAATTTAGCTGCTTCAAGTACTGAAATTGAATTTTGGCCACTTGCTTCTCTTTGGAAGTCATGCTCACAAAACTGGAGGATGATTTTTGATGCTCCTAAGCGAACAATGTCTCTTAATGATCAAAAAATGATTGACATTCATAGTCAAACATTTAAAATGGTATCTGCTTGTCTCCAGAACTTTGAGCAATGTCATTACATTCATATCACTTATGCTACTTCTGGTTCTACTGCTCTATCTGTTGATTTACCCCGCTTTCAACTGTCCTTCTTTCTCAATAAGGATACTGAACTTGAATGCCATAATCTTCCTAATATGCTGATTGATAAAAATCAGTCTGCTGGATCATTGTTGGGTCTTAAAAGTCGACTTGTCTTATGCTCCAAGCATAGTTTTAAGCTTCCTCGAAGCCGGCATATTCTTGTTCCTTTTGGAAAAGTACATATTGAGCAGCAACAAGACCATGTACAAGTTGTAATTAAGACAGGTTCTACTCGAATCTGCCAAGTTTTATGACTACACCATTGATAGTGATATTGGGTGCTTTGTTAGTGGCTCTGATCTGACTAGTAATCTGTACCGAGCATTTTTACATGCATTATCTAGTCATCCTCTTCCTGATCCTCTTACTGGACAAACTGGTACTGAAGAAGCCATTCAGTTACTGCAATCTGCAACTTGTTATTCATTTCAGGATATCTCCAAGATAGATATGGAATTGCTAGACAAAATTGCTGCTTTTACTCCCTCATCTACATGGTATCCTCAGTATAAGCAAAGTATGCAGAGCATTCAGTACCATTATACTTATGGCTCATCTCAGGGTCAACATCATGCCTTCTATAAGCTTGTTGAAGCAATTATAGACTATGCAAGACTCACCAAAGTCTTCAGCATCAGTTCTGATCACAGCTTAAGCCTTTCTCAAGTATATTCACAGCATTTGTTGGATCGGTCTAGTTTTCGGCTTTCATATCTTTATCCTGCTGATTATTCATTATTTGACCATCAACAAAAAAATTATGATGCTATATATCACTCTCATGATCAGGAACAGGATGATACCAAAATTGCTATAAATGCTTCTCAGATGATTAAGACTGAATGCTTCAGCAAAATTTCAGATTCTTTTTTCATAGAGAAAATTTCAAATTGGAAAAATATTGGTCCTGGAGATAAAAACTTTTCATTGTCTTATAAGAGATTATGGCTCAGCTCTGAATATCTTCAAAAGAATTGGCTATTCTTTCTGTACTTAAACTGTGACATCAGTTTAAGCACTACTATCAGGCGATGGCAGGCTCTGTTTAGTATATCAGCTATGTCATATAATGATACTGAAATCCGAGCTATAATCCCCTCATTGCTGGCTCTTACTGTATATCATTGGCAACATATCTCAGGAAAGTTAAATTTTTCATGGTGTTCAATTCATTATCTGAGATCCTATGATCTGTCTATTGGAGTCAGTCCAAAAGAAAGCCAACTGAGTGCAATGATTTCAAATGCTCGAGTTTCATTAGATGATAGTCATAGTCCTGTTGCAGCTATGGAGCAGCATAATTGGGAAACACATTCCTCCTTTCTCCACCGAAAAGAAGTTGAATATAATCGTCTTGACAAAGAGCAAGCTCCAGCAGTCCTCCATCAACTTTTTGCTTCATGGTCTCAAGAAACTGAACCAACTTCTATTTATATATCTACTCAATCTTCATCAATGTTCAAAATTGATATATTGTCAAACACAGTCATATCATACTTTCAGCATTGTTTTCACAATAATCAGCTGATATCTTTCACTCGCACTATACAAAATGCTATTATTAGTGTTCTTGTGCAGCATTCACAGATTTTGAGTGTGGCATCTTACAACTTTACACCATGTTCTACTAAGCCTATACCACATCTCATTACTATGACTATGAAACAGCTCCTAGTTTCTCGCTATAGAGCAGCTGATAACTCAGATACCATAACTGCTTTTCAGCCAAACAAATATAGTCTGCTTAACTCACAGCTTGCCTCTTTAACATCTGAGTTTAGCAATAGTAGTAGCATATTAGAGCGATTATATGGCAAAGAGCTTGAAGAGAGTCGGCAGCATTTAATCTCTATGCCCTCATCCTTCAATAATTCATTTACATCCATCTCTGTATCTGTGGATAAAATAGAGAAATATCAATGTACCTGCCAAGAGATCCTGACACAAACATTGATCCATATTACTACTCTGTTAAAAGCCTCTGATACTTGTGAATTAGCACTACACTTGGGAGGATTATGGCCATGCATCAATACTCGTTCTCTTTTTCATCAATTTACACAAAATATAGGAGCTGGATGGAAATCTACCATCAAGAAGTTTGTACTATTGTTTATGCAGCATCAACGAGTACAGCGACTGTTACTTTCAGTAATCAACCAAAATTCTATTGAATTTTATAAAGACATGAGCAATAATGAAGTGACTGCAATTCATCCTGAATGGCTCCTGCTTCAGGTAAGCTTTAGAATTTCTATACCTCATTAGCATTACTAATTAAATAAAAGGTGGATAACAATTTTATCAGCCGATCTATCCAGACCTCAGTTGCACATGAAATAATATCTCCATCAGTAGAGGGAAACTGTGTTCTGCAGCTGAATATGGGTGAAGGAAAATCATCAGTCATTGTTCCCATGACTGCAATCATTGCTGCAGATGGGCAGTCTATTGCTCGAGTTGTAGTTCTGAAGTCTTTAGCCAAACAGATGTTCCAATTACTTGTGCAGCGCATTTCTGGACTGGTCAATCGTCGGGTGTTTTACATGCCATTTTCCCGCCATCTCATCATAGGATCTAAAGAAATCAAAGACATTTGGAATCTTTATCACCAGTGTATGAAAGCTGGTGGTGTGTTGGTCATTCAGCCAGAGCACATTCTATCATTCAAGTTGATGTGTGTAAGCAGACTTCTAGATAACAACAAGAAGGACATGATTGGTCAAGATGCTGAGACCTCTCAGCTTTTGGAATTGCAAAAATGGCTTGATAGTCATGTTAGAGATATTTTAGATGAAAGTGATGAGATTCTCCATGTCCGTTATCAACTTATTTACACAATGGGTACATAGCGTTCACTTGAAGGTCATCCAGATCGCTGGATGATTACCCAGCAGATATTTACACTTGTAGCTGAGATCATCTCATCTATCAAGTTGAAAGCTCCTCAATCAGTAGAGGTCCATTATTCTGAGAAGAATGATAACTCATTTCCCTTCATTTCTATATATTCAACCGATGACAAGGCTGGTATAGAGATTGTTGATTCTATATGTGCACAGATTTTTGCTGGAAGACTGGAGAATTATCCTATTTTCAAACGACTATCTGATAATCTTTGTAAAGAGATCCAACAGTTCATCTCCAAATTTACTGTTGAACCAGATGTAGTCAAGTCTGTTCGAGAACTCTACTTTGGGACAGACACATGGAATGTACTATTATTGCTTTGTGGACTTTTTGCACATGGTATTCTTATCTATGTCCTAAAAGCACGCCGCTATCGAGTAGACTATGGATTGGATCTCAACCGAACACTGTTGGCTGTTCCATATCGTGCAAAAGATGTACCCTCTTTAGCAGCAGAGTTTGGTCATCCAGATGTTGCCATTGCCCTCACATGTCTGTCATATTATTATGCAGGCTTAACCAATGAACAGGTGGACATGTGCTTTGACCTTCTTTTTAAAGAGGATGATCCAAATGTTGAATATAGTTCTTGGATTAAGAACAATAAGCAGATTCCACAGCAGTTGCAGCATATTAATGGTGTCAATATAAAGGATGCAGAGCAACGTTCATGTTGCTTAAGACCCTTTTTCTATCACAATTGTGCTGTTGTTAATTTCTTCTTATCTCATGTTGTATTTCCTAAGTATGCAAAGGAGTTTCCCCAGAAAATATCAACATCAGGATGGGACATAGCAGCAACAAGGTCAAAATATACAACAGGCTTCAGTGGTACAAATGACAATCACCATCTTCTACCTTTATCAATTCAACAGTATGATCCTGTTGAACAGCAAAGCACTAATGCAAAAGTACTTGATTGTCTTCTTCGTCCTGAAAACAATCATTACCAGTGTACTGGCAGCAGTCTGGCAACAACTGAATTTCTAAAACTTCTAGTTGATCAAGTTCCTGAGATACGTGTCCTATTGGATGTGGGAGCACAAATGCTTGATCTTCACAATAGAAAGTTAGCAGAGTCCTGGCTTGATCTGCAACCTGCCTCAGTGTTGTCTGCAGCAATCTATTTTGATGATACTGATGAGCTGATGGTATTAGATCGCCGTGGTATTACAGAGCCACTGCTCCTGTCTCCATTCAAATATCAGATAGACAAATGTGTGATTTATCTGGATGAAGCCCACACTAGAGGGACAGACCTCAAGCTGCCTATTCATTTCAGAGCTGCAGTAACTCTTGGAGCAAATGTAACAAAGGACAGGCTTGTTCAAGGTCAGTTACAGAAACTTATATGCATAAATGTACACAATTACTCACTTAAGCTTTAGGTGCGATGCGGATGCGACAGCTGGGTCAAGGGCAGTCAGTCATATTTTTTGCACCTCAAGAGATAGACTTGAAGATCAGAAAAGCAGCTGGGAAGTTAAAGTCCACTGAAAAAGTTGAAGCTGTTGATATCTTAAGGTGGAGCATGCTTGAAACCTGTGAGGAAATCACCCACCATATTCCTCAGTGGGCACAACAAGGTTATGATTACCAACAAAGAAAAGAAGCATGGGAGGCATGTATTTCTTCTAATGGATTGCCAACTGTTCTTGATCATTGGCTTCAGCCTGAGGCTTGCTCCCTTGAGGAATTATATGGTCTTTCAGATGGTCCCACCCTTGGCTCAGCCATTTGGAAAATCAGTGAGCTTCGTGAACGGTGCAAGATGCTGGGTGTTTCCTTTATTTCTGGCACAAACATGGATGAAGAGCAGGAGAGGGAAGTCAATCATGAGATTGAGAGGGAGCAGCAGGTTGAAAGACCCCCAAAGGTTTCAAGTGCTACCCATTTCCTGCATAATGATGTCCGCTTGTTTATTCAAACAGGCACCATAAAGGCACCATCCACTGCCTTCCAACAGCTGTTCTGCATATTTGATGGAATCTCCTCTGCATTTCTACAAGGTGAAAATGTCTGGTCACCAAACTTGTTTTGTACCCAGGATTTTGCAGTCACAATAAAAACATCCAGTCATTATCAGAATACTTCTGACTATCTGAGGTCAATTAATTGGATTGTTTCTGCACAGCACAATGAGAGCACCACTCTTGTTGTCCTTAGCCCATTTGAAGTCAATGAGTTATTGCCAGAGATACGTGATAGCAGCAATGTACATCTCCATATCTATTCATCTAAAGTCAGTTTGTCCACAAAGGCTTTTGATGACCTTCAATTCTACTGCATCCCAAAGCCAGGCATTCAGATCAACAATGCCCTTATAATAACTCAGCTGAACATCTTTGCAGGTCAATTATACCTTCGAGATTACAAAGAATATCAGTGGTTATGCTCATTTCTAGGGTTGGACCAAGGACAACACTCTACAGATGAAAAAATTTTAATACAGAGTGATGGATTTATCAAGCCAGAACATTGCAATAAAGGAGATATCTCACCTTTCAAAACAAGTCCAGTTCCCTTTTTAAAAGCACTGCTGGGATCTCGGCGGAAAGGACATCCGTACCTAACCACTCATCTTGGAAAGATGCTGCATGGATATGTGTTGACACCTGAATCATTTGACTGAATTGTATGTGTTTTTCTGAGTGCTCATTGTTGATGCTCACAAGCTTTAACAGTTGCTAAAGTGGCCTTCAAGAAGGAAATTTCTTTGTGTATAGTAGATTAGCAATTTGTTCAATATATAGATATGTGATAAACAGAGTTTCTAACAAACTGTTTGAAAGGGGCCCAGTATTATCTGCTTAAATTGATGGTATGTGATGCAGAGACTTTATAAAGGCAGATACTCTATCAACTGATGCCAAAAGCCCAACATAGATGCCATAATGATATTCTGAGTAGCAGACAGATAGTGCATAAGTGCCTGACTACAGCTGTAGAAAACTGATGCATGGCTGGAATATACAGTCTGTACATCTTCTGCATATACTGGTTGACATCTAGTCTCATACTTCCAGGTTTACTAGTTGGAAGTAATACTCACTCAGGTTAATGTCTAGTATGCAGCTTTACCTTACCAAGGCACTTTTCATGCCAGCCCTTCAACAGATGTCATCCTATCTGGGCACTCATAATGCCACATTCTGCTCTCATATGCTATGGGACTGTGCATGGCATCCCAACTATGAAACATCTGATTGCCTGGCCTGATCAACAGTGATTAAGTTACCAGATAGCCACACAATGAACTCATATCTGCCAGGTAAGATATTTTTTCCTACCTGGTAATGTAAGAAAGTATCTTAGTCAGTCTAGATAGCATTGGTAATTACATAGGGCAGTAGAATAGTATAAATACCACAATATAATGAGGCAGGTCAGGTTTCTGGCCTCTGGAACACTATCAGATGAATAATACAGGTTTTATTGTTAAAGAACTTTGAGTCATAAACTCACTATGAATAGAATTGTTGTGACCAGGTCACTTAGTGTATGCAAAAACCAGTTAAGCAAGTAACCTGAGCAAGCTAGAGCAGAAAGATATGTCCAGTCAGAGTGTTTCAAGTCACAACCAGACACATAGTATCAGCATTGAAACTGCACCAGGCAGTTGTTTTGTGATGGTTAAATTAGTAGGTTATCATACCTGGAACTTATAAGGAACAGCAATTGATTCTTTGAATTATACCTATTGGATTGTACATGAATAACTATATTTACAGTACAAGTATTCAGAATCCAGTATAACATACCTCTCTTCAAACTGTGGGCCTTTGTGTGTTGGAGTGTGTATTTGGATAGTTCACTACCAGGTTATGCTCTTGGGCATGTAGCACTGTTTCAGCATCCATCTGTGGATAGGATGGGACTATTGCTTCTTTGCTTGCATGAACTCAATTACAAGATGGTAAGAATCAGATATCTGCTTAAGAAATTGTAAGAAATTAAAATTCATTCTAGAGAAACAGTACTACCACATGAAAATTTGACTGAATTTGGAGATTGATCCTTAGATGATAAGCCTGCTTTTCTGTCATTTTGTGATAGAGGCATTAATGAAGTTCAAGGCATTCAAATACATTAAAGATTGAAGGATGGGAATGGATGTTTCAGTACACTGCAATTCCTGGCAGCTCCTCCATACATGAAGCTTATTATTTCTACCTTGTCTGTATCTCTTAGTGAATTGTATCTCCAATAAGATTGAAAGTGATGTACATGACAATGTTTGCTCCCTGCTCTTGTACACTATTGAATAACCCATTATTGAAGGACTTCCAAGTTGGCAAGAAGTATAAGATATAAAGTGCATATCAACATTGACACAATGAATCCAGAACCATTTAGGTATGTTCACTTATTGTCTATGGAGATGATAAGGTGGCTACAATAGAAGAATGGAACTGAAGAATATAGCATGGTAGTGGTAGTGTTGAAACTGGTATAAGGTTTCAACAAGGAACAGCCAGGTCTATAGGTATGCCTTAGATTACCCTTTTGAGTGTGTTGCACATGGATAATTTGTGGGGTCCTCTGAAAGGTTCCAACTTAGTATAACTTAGAGTGCAGAACTAAAGGTATAAAAGATGTCAAAAACGTATCTAGTTAATGTTCCACTCCCACATATCATCAGCATCCCAAAGAACATGCATGATCTTGTATCCAGAGCCTGCTGAACACAATGGATTCTAGAGCTGGTGGTCAGCAAGTAGATAGATCTTGTGAGGGACTTGAGATCACAAGTCTTCCAAGAAACATGAGCCCTTGCAATACCTTAATACATGGGCTTTATCCTCCATCTCAGGGGGACAATAGCAGACATAACCATTGGACTGCAGAGGGACAATGGTGTTTGGCCATCTCAAGCTCTCAATGTTCAACAGCAAGCATCAGGAGAATGTCAACAAACAGATGAGCACTTTCTTATGCATGTGTAATGAACATGCTATAGACTCTGATGGACATCAACCTTAGCCAACTCCAACAGCCCCAACCTACTTATCAGATCCCATTGGGTTCTGAATCCCAGTTTCTATTTCATATCTCATTTCTATTTCATCTACTAATTTCACATATTCATTTATCACATCTAGAATCCATTATAGTAGCAAGAAGGTGTTATATCAGAGTCCATGGAATCCTTGACTCTTCTAGATACAGATTATTCCAGACTAATTATCTTCTAACTATATCCACACTATTCTAGCCTCTGATTCCACAGACTCTGATCTAGTATATAAACTGTAGAATTACTTGCACATACCTCAGTTCGAATATCAACTTGGTTTAGCCAATACTCTCTGACTCACTCTCTGGCCTTCAAGTCTAACTCCATCCCTTACTATAAGTCTGTGGATTCTGACTCTGTTGACTTCATCTTAATCTTACTCATCTTCATCCCATTGATGAGCCTAGACTTCCATGGCAATGGCAACACCAAACTTGGTATGAGGATGGATGAATTAATGTTGAATCACAGTAATACAAGGCAATCATGTGTGCAAGTTGTTTGGGCACCTCCATGCAGTCAACTTCCTCTAATATCACAAGATACACTGTGACTATACAGTTAAGCAAGTAGTACTTTTGGTCAATGAGTACTATAGATGCTGGCTGTAAGCTGGAAGGGATCTCGATAAATGAGATGAAATGGAATCTGATATGATATGAATACCAAGAAACCATGCTAGATGCTTGGAACTGATCTAGAAAATGTAAAACTGGTCTGGTAAATGTGAGACTGGCCTAATAAATGTATAGACAATTGAATAAACATTTGGGCAATCAAATAAATGTGAGGAGAATCAAATAGATGTTTAGACAATTGAATAAACATTTGGAGAATCAAATAAACATGTGGGGAATCAAATAAACATATAGGGGCTTGAAATGGAGAGGTACTGGACAGAAATATGATAACTAAGTGTCATGGCAATACTGCACAGCAACTGGGGACAATGACAATGATGTGGGTGAATGATGCAGAGCTGGGCCTACACAGAGGCAATAATACCCTATACTGATGTGGGCAATGGAAATGATGATGATATAGAAGGTAAAGATGATAAAACAATCCTATCTGGTGAAAGTGTAATGAGCATGCCACAGACTCTGATGGCCATCAACCTTAGCCAATTCCAATGGCCCTAACTCACTTATCAGATCCCATTAGATTCCAATCCCCAGTTTCTATTTCATATTTCATTTCTATTTCACCTACTAATTTCCCATATGCATTTATCATGCCTAGAATCCATCATGATACCAAGTAGGTGTTATATCAGATTCCACAGAATTCTCAACTCCTTTAGATACAGAATATTCCAGACTTATTATTTCTAGCCATGTCTATAATATTCTAAAATCTGATCCATAGACTCCACTCTAGTATATAAACTGTAGAATTACTTGTACATACCTCAGTTCAAATATCAACTTGGTTTAGCCCAATACTCTCATTCTCACTCTGGCCTTCAAGCCTAATCTATCTCTTACTACAAGTCTGTGGATTCTGACTTTGTTGACTTCATCTTGATCTTACTCATCTTTATTCTGCAGACTCCATCCATAATCTATCTTAGGGCTTTGACCCAAGGGTGACATTGCTAATAGCTTTGCCAAGCTCACATGCACTCTGCAGATCCTGTTGGCATGTATTCATCTTCTCTTCTATTAGCATGATCCTAACAGAAAGTGAAACAATACTGTGGCATTAAAAGGCAAAAGCAAGTTATCAGAGCAAGAATCCATGTATTGGTGGTAATTAACACATCCAATAATATTGAGACTATAGCAAGCAATGGGGGATAACCTAGAGTGAGAGAACTCCTTTCTCCTCTGTAGAATACAAGTTTTTATACTAAAAAAGTTCAGTTTTATAAATAGAAAAGATATTTAAGCATTAGTAAGGCTGTAAGTCATTGGATTAGTAAATCCATAGTAAATAGAAGACATTTTTGTCAGCTGAGGCATAACAGCTTGTCTGTATTGCTGTGTCTGGATGGGAAACCATGTGGAAGTGAAGAATGATGAGTAAACATCTAAGTGCTGTTTAACTGCAGACTGTGAGGGTATGGTACATGCTCTAAGATTGATAAATGGATATAAACTGCTGTAAAGGCTTGGCAAAGTAACAGCCTGAGTAACCACAGTCTGGAGTATCCATGATGGGTCAATATCTTTGATGGAGGAGTGCAGGGTCTAAATGATGTCACTATGATTGAGGAATCAAGGGGCATGTCAATTGGGTGCCTAGGACTAATGTGGCAACTCCATTTTCAGTATGATTATCAATCAAAGATGTATTGCCATGATTGGCCATGGAAATTTAGAAAATAATCATGAATGGAAGGGTATTAATGTGGTTTGCTGAGTTATAACCATGGTATATCACAGTTATTGAAGGATACCAAAGGGTGTAGTATATAGTCAAAGGTTGGGGCATTAAATCAAGTGCAGAAATGTAGGATAAGAAAGATGGTAGGAGTTGAATCTGTTATTATTGGGTGGTTGATGGATAAATCCATGAATTTTAAGCATACAGAGCCTGGAGGCTCATCACTGTAGACTCTGTCTATAATCTATCTTAGGGCTTCGACCTAAGGGTGATGTTGCTAATAGCTTTGCTGACCTCACACGCACTCCATGGCCTCTATCAGTATGCATTCATCTTTATCTTCTATTGGCACAATCCTAACAGTATATTCAAACTTAAACCCTTGAGTCAAAAATTTTAAGCATGTTTAACACAACACTCCAACCACCCCATACTGAACAGTCCACCTTGGACCAAATTCCACATTTTACCATAAATGACATTCCCACCTCTACATCTAAAGAAGATTCAAACCTCTTTGACACAGACTCTGCTTCTAGTCAACATTCCTATAGGAAAATCTACACCCACAGTGGTTTTACTGCTCATCAATTGGACCCCACAATTCCGAATCCATTCATTGCTAACCATGCTGTTTCCAATGGCTGGGGTGAGTATTGAAGCAACCCTTCATGGACTCCACATAATCGACCCTCTGTCTCCTTTCCAGTTGATGAAGAGGACAACAGCAATAATGACAACTCTGATGATGAACCTGACTCCTCTAACAATCACAACCATTGCCAGCTGCAGGGCCCTAATTGCTCTTCTGGTGGTCCACCCAATCCAGGTGGCCTCAGAGGACCAGGCAGTCCTGGAGGACCTGACATCCCCAGTGGACCTAGTGGTAATCCTCCTAACCCTAACAATGATGATGCTTGTCTCATGTTTAACTTTATAAATCTCCTCCATAGTCTCAGCAATCAGGTGAACAACCCTCCTCTGTGGCTAGTCTATACCAAAGTCAAGGAACCTGATGTGTTTAATAGCTCAGACCTGTGGAAACTAAAGGTGTTCATTGTTTCCCTTCAGTTGAACTTTAACAACAGATCTGACACTTTCTGCACAGAAACCTCTAAAGTCAACTATGCTATTTCCTTCCTCTCTGGTGTGGCTCTTGACTGGTTTGAACCAGATATCCTTAATCCCAACCACACCAACCCTCCTGCTTGGGCATACTCCTATGCTGCTTTTCCTTTCAGAACTCTGGACTAACTTTGGTCCATTCAATGCCATCAGAAATGCTGAAGATGAACTCAAAAATCTTTGCATGCATGATGGAGACTGGATTATAAAGTATATAGTCTGATTCAACCAACATGCTGCTGTCATAGGCTATGGTGACAATTCCCTCTGCCATGCTTTCTACCATGGACTTTGTACCTGGATTAAGGATGATATGGCTCACCATGGTAAGCCTAATAACCTCCATGATATGTAAACTCTAGCACAGGAACTCAACATGTGGTATTGGACTCAGAAGACCAAAATTACATGCGAAAACTGTGATAAACCTTCATCCTCCTCTTCCTCCTCCAAACCTGTTGTAAACCACAGCAGTGGGAGGCTTGCAGTAGGTAAATACTGGAATTGTTAGCTACTAGAGCTTGGAACGAGCTCCTTAAATACTACAAAAGTATCTAGAATATTCTACCTCAAGTACCTAAAATTATCCAAGTATCATAACAAATTACTAAGCCAAATGTTCAGGAATCTTCTGGCATAAGCTTGAAGTTGCAAATCCCAACAAAAGCTAAGGGCTTGGGTTCCAACTCAAGCTCTTCTTACAATTCCACAGTGCCAAAGTCCTCCAACTCAGGCTCCATGACATCCAGTTCATCCTCTTCCTCCAATTCCTCTGGCACTGCCAAGAAGCCCTATGCTGACAAGCTAGACAAGGATGGCAAGCTCACACCTGAGGAGAAGGAATGTCACTGCACAAACAACCTCTGCATGTTCTGTGGTAGCAAGCACAAGACCAAGGACTGCAACAAGTGCAAGGCTGTGGCTTCCACACATGGCTGTACTGCTGAGGTTTCTGAACCTCCTGCCTCTACTGATTCGGTTCCATCAGAGTCAGAAAAATAGAGAGCAGCCCTGCTTCCTCCATGCAAGGACAGGGTTGCAGTTGACTGACATTGCACCACAGAGATCAGTACCCTCAATGCTGCTGCTCTTTCCAACCTATTTACTCACTGTATCATTGTCCTCTGAAGTTGGCTCTATATCTATCATCCTTCATTTTCTAGCACTTATTTATTCTGGTTCTAGTCACTATTTCATTGACTCAAAATTTGTTGAGGACCATGATCTCCCTACCAAATCCATTCCTCCAGTCCAACTTTGGCTTTTTGATGGCTTTGCAAGATCTCACATTTCCCAATCCATTACTCTCTCCATACAATTTCCATCAGGAGATATTATTCCTATCAACTTCTATGTCACATGTCTCGATTCATCCTGTAATATTGTCCTGGGATACAACTGGCTCTCTTGCTACAATCTGTTGATTGACTAGGTAGAACACAGTATCACTTTCCATTCAAAGTTATCCAATGTGTCTTCTTCTACAGCTTCCAGTGCTTCAGCCCAAGTTCACATAGACCCTTCCAGTCTTGTCTCAGATGTTTCTGCAGCTTCTGACCCTCCAGTCTCAGCTCGCATGGACCCTTCAGGTCCTGTCCCATCCTTCAAACCTCCTTTGAGATCCCGACAGACTTCACTGCCTTACAAGCCTATCTACTCCTACCCTTCCACTGCATCTGCTGCATCAGCAGCACCCAAGATCTCCATTATTTCTATGGCTGCTTTCATATGAGCCTGAGAAGAGGAGGGTGCACAACAGTTGACACTCCAACCTTCTCTGCCAAGTGTTAGTGGCCAGGCTGCCTCCATGGCTCTGCCAGATCTATCTGAGGTGCCTGATGAATATCATGACTTTGCTGATGTATTCAGTGATTCCCTCTCTGAAAAACTCCTTGAGCATTGCCCTTACAATCTCAAATCAACCTTGAGGAAGGTACTTCACCTCCACTTGGACCTATCTATTCCCTCTCAGAATCTGAACTCAAAGCCTTACATGAATTTATTGATGATAATGTTTGCAATGGTTTCATTTCCCCTTCACACTCTCCCCACAGAGCTCTGGTACTCTTCATCAAGAAGAAGACTGGTGAACTCTGACTCTGTGTCAATTTCCATGGTCTGAATAAGATCACAAAAAAAGACAGATACTCACGTCCTCTCATTTCTGACCTTCTTGACTCTACACATTCTGTATGCCTGTATACTCAACTCAACCTCTGCCATGCCTACCATCTAGTCCATATTGCCAAAGGAGACAAATGGAAAACTGCATTCCACACCTGCTATGGTTCCTTTAAATGATATATCATGCCATTTGGTCTTACCAATGCTCCTATGGCTTTCCAATGCTTTGTCAATGACATCTTTTCTGATATGCATGACATTTCCATTGTCATCTACCTTGACAATATCCTCATCCACTCTGACAATCCTGCAGAACACCAAAAACATATTCATGAGGTCCTACACAGACTTTGAGCTAACAGGCTCTACTGTAAGGGTTCCAAATGCAAATTTCATCAGGATTCTGTGGAGTATCTAGGCTGCATCCTCTCTCCTGAAGGCTTATGCATGGCTGAAGACAAAGTTAAAGCCATTGTTGACTGGCCAGTCCTGTGGAAGGTCAAAGATATCCAATCATTTCTTGGTTTTGCCAACTTCTACCATTGTTTTATTCATGAATACAGCAAATTGTCCTGCCCTTAATGTGCCTCACTTGCAAGGGCATTCCATGGAATTTTGATGATAAATGCTTGGCCACATTCAATGAGCTCAAACTGTGAAGCATGGTGAAATATCATACACTTCAAGTTCAATTAGAATCTAGCAATGTAGTATCGAATACAAAGTTGATGCGTGTAAGTGAACATCAGTGGTGTGCTGATGAGCAGGAAGATACTGAGTATACTAAGACTGAGTACTTGTCTTCCTATCCTCCAAGAACCAAGGTCATGATACTCTCTGGCCTGACACAGATTCCAATGGTAAGAGTTCACACTTATGGGTTTGGAGGTAAAAAGGTAAGAAAGATTCTTTATTTTAGACTAGCTAGGGCCTTTATATACTGTAGCTACCCTAGTCATATGAGTCAGAGGGATCATAAATGAGTCATGAACCCCTGACTCTTGAGTCAGGATGTCTAATTAACACTGCTTTAAAAATATACTACTCTGTCACTTGTCATTCCAAAATTAGACCTATCACACAAACAGGCTTTCACTCATGCCCCTATCCTTACCCACTGGATTCCCAACTGTCAACTTGTTGTGGAAACCAACACTTCTGACTATGCTATTGCCACTATCCTTTCCATCTACCTTGAGGATGGCGAAATTCACCCTATTTCCTTCTTGTCCCACAGTCTCCACAGAGCTGAGCTTAACTACGATACCCATGATAAAGAGCTTCTAGCCATCTTTGAAGCCTTTAAATATTGGTGTCATTACCTTGAAGGGTCTGTGGAATTCATTGATGTCATTACTGACTATAAGAATCTTGAGTATTTCTCTACTACCAAGATCCTTACATGATGACAAGTCTGTTGGTCTGAATACCTTTCCCAGTTCAATCTAGTAATCCATTTCTGACTGGGTAGACTTGGTGGGAAACCAGACATACTCACTAGACAATAGGATGTCTACCCTAAAGAGGGGGATAGTCAATATGCTCAAGTCAATCCTTATAATTTCTGTCCTGTATTTACTTAAAAACAACTCTCTGCTTCTCTCCACACTACTTTTCTTGAAGGTCCCATACTCCACACTAGTGTTCTCATGGATATTGATCATTTGCATTCTGATATCAAACAAGAACAGCCTGTGGACTCCATGGTGACTGAAGGTTTTTGTCTTGCTTCTTCCCCTTCCAATTCCTCCCAGTGGTCCATGGATGAGTCAGGAATACTCTGTCTTGACAATTGCAACTACATCCTGGACTCTGCAGATCTCCATCTTTGTGTCCTACAAAACAATCATGACCATATCTTGGCAGGTCATTTTGGTCAAAATTGAATGCTTGAACTGGTCCAATGGACTTACACCTGGTTACAGATGCATGGATTTGTTTGCCACTACATTAAATCCTGCACTACTTGTGGTCATAACAAAACACCTAGACACTGTCCTTTCAGCTTACTCAAACCTTTGCCTGTACCAGAGCATCCATGGGACTCCATCTCCATGGATTTCATTGAACAACTTCCAGAGTCCAATGGATTCACTGCCATTCTGGTTGTCATTGACCATGCAAGCAAACAAGCCATTTTCATTTCCACTCATGATACCATTAATTCTGCAGAACTCGCCAAGCTATTCATTACCCATGTATTTTCCAAACATGGCATTCCTGTTAGACCCGAACTTCATGTGACTAGAGATGGGTCTAGACTTCAGCTGTCTTGTGTTCAGACAATCACCAGAAGAATGACTTGTTGTCTGTAGCTCGGCAAAGAAGGACTAATGTTTTAGTTGAGTTCTATAGTGAGAGTAAAGTGTGGTATAGATAAACTTTAGCTCAAAGCTGAGGATACTACAGTGAGAGCTATACTTATATAGGAGAACTAATATGCTAAGAATAGAACAATAACCGTGGTTGTCGTGAGGAAGACAGTAGAGAACAATGAGGTAGGCAAGTGATGGTCACAAGCTGTAGTATAATTGTTGAGAACATTTGTTATAGTCATGGTAACCATGGATAGGCACTTGAGATAAGGTGAGATAGTGATAAGTGCCTGATAAGATAAGATAAGTGGGAAATTGTAACATTACCCCCTCATTAAGACAATCATCCCAATTGTCATGGCTCATCCTTGGGGGCATCGAGTTGGTGTGAAAGTTCATTATTCCAATACTTGTCTATAAGGTCCTTCCATAGGTCACTGTCAGGGTCTTTAACTCACTTTTGGGCTCCATCTCATTGTTGGGCTTTATAATAGACAATGCTGTCATGATATTCATGGTCGAGAATCATCGTGACAGCTTTGGCAGGGTCATTGGTTACGATTTTGGCTATGTTGACTTGTCCTGCTTGCTGGATTTTGTCTTCATAGTCCTGGATCACTTCTTGGGCATTTCCCATCTCCGTGTCTCATACCCATGAGTTGTGTTTGTGTGTCCATCCTTTCCATTTGATGAAGTAGTCAATGGCATCCTGTGCCTTTCACCCCTTCTTGCCTCTGATCTGATGTGTCCAAGAGTCTAGCACTTCCTCTACTTCATACTGTTCTTCATCATTGATGAGGTCAGGTGGAGGCAGCAGTGGTGTTTGTTGGTTTGGGAATGAGGGCAGAGTTTATGGGGACAATAGCTTTCATTGAAACATGGGTGTATCTTCCAGTGAGGTGGAAGTTTCAGTTTATATGCCGACGCTCCAGACTTTTTGAGGATTAAGAAGGGTCTGACATGTTTGTCATTGAGCTTCTTTTTTGGTCGAGGTAAGTGAAGGTTTGCCACATCGAGCCAGACCTGATCTCCGACCTTATACTTGGTTGTGGGGCATTTCTTTTTGTCATACTGGACTTTCATTTGCTCTGCAGCTTTTTGTAGCACCATCTGGGTTTGCTTGTGTACTTCCATCATTGTCATGGTGAAGGTTCTGGCAGCTGGATTCAGGAATGGGGAGGTTCAGACGGAGTCGGGTACAAGGTGTGGGTTATAGCCATAGAGTACCACAAATGGGCTTTTGCCAGTAGTGGAGTGAATTCAGTTGTTGTGGGCAAATTTGGCAATGGGAAGCCAGTCACTCCAGTCGGTTTGTTGATAGGAGATGAAGAGGTGAAGGTACCCTTCAAGCTCTTGGTTAACTCGCTCAGTTTGCCCATTGGTCTGAGGATGGAAGGTGGTGGATGCATTAGGAGTGATGTTGAGCATTCGGTACAGGTCTTTCATGAATGTGGATACGAACTGGGGACCTCAATTGGAAATGACGACAGTGGGCATACCATGTTTGGCGTAGACATGGTCCTGGAGAATCCATGCCCACCCTTTGGTGGATAGCTCTATGTTGCAGGGTATGGGTATGATGGCTTTGGAGAAGCGGTCAACGATGACCAAAAGGGCATCGTATCCCTTGGATTCGGGTAATCTGGTGACCATGTCAACTGAGATGTGGGTCTATGGTTCGGAGGGGATCATATTCAGGTGGAGTGGGGCAGCTTTGGCTTGTGTGCTTGTCTTTGCATGTTGGCAGGCCTCACACCCTTTGACATATAGCTCCACATCCTTCTTAAGTTTCAGCCACTAATATTCTCATTGAACAAGTTCTTTGGTCTTTTCGATGCCGGGATGTCCGGTGGTGATATGGTTGTGACTCTGGGCAATGATTTCTTCCTTGGAGGGTGTGGTTCTTTGGTATGTAGAGTCGTCCATCATACAAAAGGAGACCATTGCTTTCTGTGACACCGTGTTCATGATTTAGGGAGTTGGCAATTCCCTGGTTCCAAAGCTCTTTGTGCCAGAGTGCATCTTTAATCTTGGAGTGGACTTTGGCATTGGTGGGCATGATGAGGGCACAGAAGTGTTCTGACTGGAGGACAACAATATCATTGTTGTCCTCCTTTCCTTGGTCATGGTCATCATGATGAGAGAGGAGGTTGGCCTTCTTATTGGTGGTACCGGGTTGGTGATGTAGAACAAAGTGGTATTCTGTGAGCTCTGTAACCCAGCGGGCTTGATGGCGGTTCAGTTTCTGGGGTTTATGGAAATACTGGAGGTTCTGATGATCCGTCTAGATTTCGACATCCTCAGTGGCTCCCATGAGATAGTATCACCATTCAGATAATGTGAGCATGATTGTGAGTAGCTCCTTGTCATAGATTTCATAGTTATGCTCAGTGACGGTGAGGGCTTTGGACATGAAGGTCACTGGTTGCCATTTTCCTTCCTGTTGCTGACTGAGGACAGCACCAATGGCTCCAGTCACTCAAATCAGCTTCTATCTTGAAGTGCCCCTTTTCTGTTGCAATGGCAAGGACTATGTCTTCTGCCATCTGTTTCTTCAGCTGTTGGAAGACCTGGTTTTGGGCGGTTCCCCAGGTCCATTCCATGTTGCCTGTGAGCTGGGTGAGTGGTCAGATGATTTTTTAGTAGTCGCAGATGATTTTTTGATAAAAGTTGGTAAATCCAAGGAATGACTGCAACTCTTTCTTTTTGGTGGGTGTCGGCCATCTAGTGATTCTGGCAATCTTGACTTGGTCCATCCTTATTGAGTTCTGGCTGATGATGACCCCTAAGTATTTGGTTTCCAATACTTTGAACTCACACTTTTCAGCCTTGAGGAACAGTTTGTTCTCTCATAGGCATTGAAGCATGTATCGTACGATCTGGCAATGCTCATCGAGGTCCTTGGTGAAGATGAGGATATCGTCAAGGTAAATGGTGACTTTCCCCTCAGCGATAAGGTCTTTGAATATGTCATTCATCATCAATTGGAAAGTGGCAGGGGAATTCATGAGACTGAAGAACATTACGGTGGGTTCAAAGAGTCTGCGGTTTGTTCTGAATGTGGCCTTCCCTTCATCCCCTTCCTTGATTCAGATGTTGTTGTATCCCCAACGAACATTGAGTTTGGTGAAATACTTGGCGCCTTGGAGCTTGTTGATAAGTTTTGAAATGAGGGGAAGTGGGTAGCAGTTCTTGATCATCATTTCGTTTAACTTGCAATAGTCTTGTATGGGGTGAAGTGAGCTGTCTTTCTTTTTGACGAAGAAGAAGGGAGAAGCGAAGGGGGATTTGGAGGGATGAATCCATCCCGATTCCAAGTTTTCGTCGAGAAACTTGTCGAGTTGCTCCTGTTCATTCTGGTTCAAAGGATATACTTTGCAGTCGAGCGTGGACTTGGCATTGGGGACGAGTTCAATAGCATGGTCCCATTGCTTTCGTTTGGTGAGGTTGTCAAAGTTCTCCTTTGAGAACAGGTCGCAGTAGGAGTGATAATGCTCTGGCACCATCTCTTCAAAGGTTCTCTTCAGCTTGTCTGCATTGGCTTGTGTAAGACCCAAACTTCACGTGATCAAAGACTTGGGTCTAGGTCTTTGGCTGTCTTGTGTTTGGACAATCACCAGAGAGATGACAAGGTCTAGGACTCTGAGAAGAGGTGGGCTGCTTAGAGCTTGGCTCAGTAGAGAGTGGTTTGGTATAGATGAGCTATAGTTCGAAGCTGGAGTATTACAGCAAGAGCTAGGTTACTTATATAGTGTTCTGGTCGTGTCTAAGAATAGTAAATAGAGTCTGTGGTACATGTGGTAAATGTCCTGCATTAGCGAGGCGCAGCAGTCCTGGCTGTGGATGGTTCAGTAAAGGTGCGTTGTGGGTGCTTTGAGTGATAAGATAAGCGATAAGCACCCGATAAGATAAGATAAACAGTAAAATCATAACGTTACCCCCTCATTTAAGACAATTGTCCCGGTTGTCAGGTCTAACTTTCCAGGAGTTTCTCCTCGTATTCTTGAATGGCTTCCTGAGCGTTTTTCATCTCTGAGTCTCATACCCATGAGTTGTGCTCTCTCATCCATCCCTTCCATTTGACCAAATAATCCGTTACTTCCTGTGACTTTTTTCCTTTCTTCCCTCTGGTTTTGCATGTTCTTGAATCTAATACCTCTTCAATTTTGTATTGTTCTTCATCATCGATGAGGTCTGGTGGTGGAGGAGCTGGTGTTTGTTGGTTTGGGAAAGCCAGTGGAGTATATGGTGTTAGGAGTCTTTCGTTGAATCGGGGGTGAATTTTCCAATGGGGCGGAAGCTGGAGTTTATAGGCTGAGGCCCCGGTTTTCTGGAGAATTTTGAATGGTCCAACTCGTTTGTCGTTCAACTTCTTCTTTGGTCGTGGTAGGTGTAGGTTGGTGCTGTCTAGCCATACTTTGTCACCTATTTGATATTCTACAGCAGGCCGCTTCCTTTTGTCGTATTGTGTTTTCATTTGTTTGGTGGCTTTCTGTAGTGCCCGTTGGATGTCTTTGTGGACTTCCGTTATTTGACTGGTGAAGTTTTCAGCGGCAGGGTTGACAAACGGGGACGGTTGGTTAGAGTCTGGAACTACTCTGGGATTTTGTCCATATAGGGTCATGAAGGGACTTCGTCCCGTGGCGGAGTGGATTCTGTTGTTATGGGCGAACTCTGCGATGGGTAACCAGTCGCTCCAGTCTGTTTGTCGGTAGTTTATGAAGAGCCATAGGTATCCTTCAAGCTCTTGATTGACTCATTCGGTTTGTCCATCTGTTTGTGGGTGGAAGGCGGTGGACGCATTTGGGGTAATGTCGAGTAGTCGATATAAGTCTTTCATGAATGTGGAAATGAATTGGGGACCTCTATCGGAGATCACTACTTGGGGCATTCCATATTTTGCATAGACATGATCTCATAAGATTCTGGCCCATCCTTCTGCTGATAATTCGACATTGCACAGTACGGAGATTATTGCTTTTGAGAATCTGTCTACAATGACCAATAGGGCATCATATCCTTTAGATTCTGGTAGTCTGGTGACCATGTCGATGGAAATATGGGTCCATGGTCCTTCGGGGATCGCGTTGGGGTGAAGCGGTGCAGCCTTGGCTTGAGTGCTGGTTTTTGTTTGCTGGCATGCTTCACATCCTTTTACGTATCTTTCTACATCTTTCTTCAGTTTCGGCCACCAATATTCTCGTTGGATTAACTCCTTCGTCTTCTCGATTCCCAGGTGTCCGGCCGTGATGTGGTCATGACTCTGGGCAATGATTTCTCCTCGTAGGGCGTCGCTTTTTGGCACATATACCCTCCCATCGTAGAAGAGTAGTCCGTCCTTCTTGGTGATTCCCTGTTCGTGGTTTAGGGAGTTAGCGATCCCTTGATCCCAGGATTCTGTTCATGGGAGGATGTCCCTGATTCGTTCATGGTTCTCGGTTGTTGTGGGCATGATCAGGGCTCTGAAATGCTCTGGTCGGAGTACGATGACGTCATTGTTGTCGTCTTTTCCTTGGCTGTGGTCGTCTTGCCTGGAGAGAAGGTCTGCCTTTTTGTTGGCAACTCCTGGTAGATGCTGGAGAGTGAAATGATACTCTGCTAATTCTGTGACCCATTGGGCCTGTCTGCGATTCAGCTACTGGGGTTTTCGGAAGTACTGGAGATTCTGGTGGTCTGTCCAGATCTCTACGTCTTCTAGGGCTCCCATCAGGTAATGGTGCCATTCGTCTAGGGCGAGCATTATGGCGAGAAGTTCTTTGTCGTAGATTTCATAGTTTCTCTTGGTGGTGTTTAATGCTTTAGACATGAATGCAACTGGTCACCATTTCCCTTCCTGCTGTTGGCTGAGTACTGCGCCAATGGCTCCATCACTGGAGTCAGCCTCTACTTTGAACCTTCCTTTCTCTGTCGGAATGGCGAGTACCATGTCCTCTGCCATTTGCTTCTTCAACTGTTGGAAGGCCTGGTTCTGTGCCGTTCCCCATGTCCATTCTGCATTTCCTGTGAGCTGAGTGAGTGGTCATACGATTTTGGAATAGTCTCGAATGAACTTTCGGTAGAAGTTTGTGAATCCGAGAAACGATTGCAGCTCCTTCTTCTTGGTCGGGGTTGGCCATTCGGTGATTCCTGCCACTTTTACTTTGTCCATTCTGATGGAGTTTTCGCTAATAATGACTCCTAGGTATTCTGTCTCTAATACCTCAAATTCGCACTTCTCCGCTTTCAGGAAAAGCTTGTTTTCCCATAGGCGTTGGAGTACATGTCGGACGATCCTTCGATGTTCCTCCAGAGTTTTGGTGAAGATCAGGATGTCATCTAGATAGATCGTGACTTTTCCTTCAGTGATAAGGTCTTTGAAAATGTCATTCATCATCCACTGGAACATGGCTGGCGAATTTGTTAACCCGAAGAACATGACCATGGGTTCGAACAGGCCGCAGTTGGTCCTGAATGCTGCTTTTTCTTTGTCTCCTTCTTTAATCCGTACATTATTGTATCCCCATCTGACATTGAGCTTAGTGAAGTACTTGGCTCCTTGGAGTTTGTCGATGAGTTCGGTGATGAGGGGGAGTGGATAACGATTCTTTATGGTCATTTCGTTCAGTTTTCGATAATCCTGAACAGGTCGAAGGGAACCATCCTTCTTTTTTACAAAGAAGAATGGGGAGGCGAAGGGCAATTTCGAGGGATGGATTCTCCCAGATTCTAAGTTTTCATCTAGGAACTTATCGAGCTGCTCTTGTTCATTCCTGTTCAGTGGGTAAACTTTACAGTCTAGTGTGGATCTGGCATTCGGAATGAGTTCGATGGCATGGTCCCAGGGTTTTTGCTCTGGGAGTTCGTCGAAGTTCTCTTTCAAGAATAGGTCTCTGTATGAGCGGTACTGCTCTGGTACCATTTCTTTGAAGGTCTTCTTCGGCTTGTCCTTGTTTGCTTGAGCGGTCAAGTCGTTAGCATGATGTATGGCTCATATGACCAGCTCCTCTTGCATGTTGACCGCTAGTATCGTTTCTCCTTCTTTGAGTTCTTCGTCCCATCTGTCCTCCGGATCTGCATCGGGCAAGGAGAATGGGCTTTTTATGCATTGGCATCGTCCGAAAATGAGCGTGCTCATCTTCCAGTTGATTATCGGGTTGTGATGTTTTAGCCAGTCGTGGCCAAGGTAAATGTCCTTGGCTCTGAGATCGGTGACTGCGAGATCGATTTGCTCGCTATGGTCCCTGATGGTGAGTCATAGTTCGGCGAATTCTGTTATACTCCCGGCCTTGTTATGCGTTCCATCTGCATTGTAGACAGGAATAGGGGCAGCAGTTTTCCGGGTGTATAGTCCATGTTTTTCTATGTAGGATCGGTTGATGGAGCTTCCCATGCATCCACTGTCAATTAGTCCTTCGGCGATATGTTCTTCCTGATTGACAGTGGATTCGAGTCGAATGTCCACCGTCAAGTCTTGGCCAATACTCTTGGTTCCACGAATGTATCAGATTGGTTCTCGGAGTTCGAGAAGTAGCTCCCTCGCTTCTTCTCCTCCCTTCCATAGTCGAGTCACAAGCTCATCTACTAATTCTTCATGTCGGTCTTTATGTATCCAATTATTCAGGCATGCCTTTGCTTCTGAATAATTTCATGCTCTCTGTATCGCTCGGAGCATCCAGTCGACTTCGAAAGGTTTATACCAACTGCCACGAATGTGGCGGAGCACTAGTGTCTGGGGTGGTAGGACACCAGTCTTCGTCGCTCTGTATATCCTTTTCTTGGGAGTCAGCCTTCTGGGTCGCCCACTATCGTTGGTAGGCAGTTTTGTCTTCTTCATTGGGTACCTCTACCATGGTAACCTTATGCCCCCTTTTCACTGTCTGGGCACTAACAGCTTCCTGTCCTGTGGCTTTGGTGTCGTCCTTTGCCGGTCGTGTGTCTTCATTGGGGTTGGGTGGAGGAGGAACAATGGGAGGATACCTACTTCCGGTCTGTACACCAGGGCTAACCCTTCGAGGGTCGGGGGGCTGGTCCGTGAACATTGCGTTCTTGTCACATGAACCGTGACTGCCATTACCTACTGGTGCCAGCAGTCGGGTAGGGCTGTGCTCTGTTCCTTTGCCGCTTCCAACTCGGTGGTTCATTTGTTTCTCTAATCCTTCCCTGTCATTGCCTTTCCCTGTAGGCGGGTTGGATGGTTGTGGGGGTCCTGAGGGATCATCGGCCTGTGTCGTATGGGGGCCCTCTGCCCTGTGCCCCAGAGGTTTGGACTCTGTGGTCTTGGCCTTTGGCAGGCACTTGAGATTCGCTGCATTGGTCCTTGCGAGGTGTGTCTTGGCCTTCTGGGAAGGCATGGAATCTTTCGACTTCAGAGGCCCGAGGGCGTCCCATCTACTTGATTCAGACCCGAGTCCTGATACTCGTGTTGAGGGCTCCAGCGCCACCTGGCATGTCCCCTCCCTCACAGCGGGCTCGGAGGTCGTGTTGTTGTTGTTCTTGGTGTCCAGTTGTGCTAGGACGGTGTAGTGGTTCAATTCTGTCGTGGGTACTGGGTTGCTAGTCGTGCTGGAGATGTTGAAAGCAGTAGATTCGGGAGCGGTATTTAAAACATGCGATGTAACTAAAAAGCTTTTATAAGTCCGACCAGCGTGTGACGATTGCATACCAGGATCCGAGGAAGTGGCTGTCGAAGGGGAATCGAGCCCTTGACAGCCTACTCTTTTACTTCCTCCACCTTCGATTCTGATTGCCTTGGCTTGGCCAGTATGACCGAGCGAATGTCCTTCGTATCCCACTTCTTGGGGCACTCCTTTGATAAATGTCCTTTCTCTTGGCATCGATAACACCTTCCTTCCTTTCGCAGCCTGTCTATCTCCATTGCTTGCCCTTGGCTGTGATACGTTGTCCACCGTCCCGTCCCTGTGTCCCTGCTTGTCGTCTTCCCTTCTTCTGTCTGCTTGGCCGGTGTCAAACTTGTGGCCCCAGCGGGTTTGCTGAGGGCTTGGGTGCGGTGGTCTGGGCTTAGTGCCAGGTAGGAAGCGGGTGGCGATGTTGGAGCGGAATGACTGGTCCTTGACCCGTTCCGTATGGACGAGTTTGATTTGTTCGCGCCATTCGGGATAGGTCCATGGGACGTTGAGTCCTCCGGCGATGATGGAGTCAATGTAGTACTTCGGTACTCCGTTGCGGGTGGCAGTGGGTCATGTGTCCCTTCTCTCTGATGTTGTAGCGTAGGCCAGCCAACTTCGCAAGTTCTTCGAGTTTGCTGAAGTAGGTCTTGGCGTCGTCTTTGCCTAATCAGAGGAGGTACATCTCCTTCTCGTGCTCTTCTTCGACTGTGGGGTTTCCGAACTGTTCTTTGACGAGGCTGACGAAACCATCCCAGTCTGGGTATCGGTAATCGCCGCTGTAGGAGTCGTAGAAGTCACTGACTTTGTGGATCCACCAGTCCTTGGCGGGTCCTTCGAGGAGAGAGGAGGCGAGAAGGGTTTTCTGCGCCGGGGTATGGTAATATATTCCGTGGCTCAAGAAATAGGCCAAGCAGTCCACCACAAACCATGTGATGTCTGCATGATCCCCAGTGAAGGGTTTCGGGATCTGGTACAGGATGGGCTTGATCCCGTAGAAGGGGGCTCGTTCCGGTCCTATACCAGTGGGTTGGTTCGGGGGATCTGGGGGAAAGTTCAGTTCCTTGGGATAATCTGGTAATGAGTATAGGTCATCCCGGTCCTGCATGCATTTCTTTGGTGCAGGGGCGCCGGGGTGCTCGAGCTTCTGGATCTTCAGTTCCAGATCGGCTAGAGCCTTTTTCAAGTCTCTTTCCATGTTCTGTAGCTGGTCTCTGAGGTCCGCCTGCTTTCACAGTTGGTCTTGCTCTACTTGTCTGGGGCTGGGGGGGTCTACTGGCATGTCGGGGTCTGCAGGGGGTTCCGGTGGGTTAGAGGGGCCAGCTTCATTGGGTCCTGCTGCAGCGAAGAGGTGGCTCTGGGGGTATGGGGCGCGGTGTCCGTATTGTCTCATAATGTGTGGTGGTTCATCTGGTAAGGGCTGGGGATATTCAAACTCATAGTCCAGATTCCCAAAGGTTTCTGGGTCATAGTTGAATGTGTCGAATCTAGATGATACCAAGCCTATGGAGCTCAGTCTAGTAGGCATTGTGTTGGTCCTCAAGGTCGAGGAGGGCTCATTCCAGCTCCTCCTGTTCCTCTGGCATTCTTCTTCGTATTCCCATGATTCATGACCCTGCTGCTGGTGCATATAGTTCCCTGTCCATGTTGGCCTCCATTCGGAGACTGAGGTCATCTGCCATTGCAGTGCGGTGGTCGATGCCTCAAGGCCTGTGTGTGGCGAGCCAGAAGTCCATGGATCGTTGTAGGCTATATCCCAGCTGGCGGTCGATGTCCTCCTGTCTGATTGCCCATGCTGTTGTCCTGGCTGGTCTGAGAATGTCCTCGTCTGCTCCTAATAGATATGGCCACTCGTAGTTGAGGGCATATAGGTTGAGGGGATCATCTGGGAGATTATGGGGTACTGTTGATGAAGGGGGTGGGATTCTCTGGGAAGTGGTCTCCAGACCAGTAGTGGATGGTGGGGTAGTCTGGGTCATATGGCTGGGGGGGAGGGGGATCTGAGAGGTCCATCTCGGGGACAGTCTCGATCCTCCCAGCCCTCGATGTTGTACTTGGGGGTCAGGGAAGGGGTTCAGGAGAGGGTGATAACAATTTGCTCAGGGATGTCTGGTAAGGGGACTTGGAATGGTTCAAGTTCTCCGACGAGAGTGGATGTGTCATCGTCAGAGTCCTCCTCAATGATTGGGAGTCAGTAGTCCTCACTGTCGTGTTCACTGCCGGTGTCATATTCCTCATCCCAATCGGAGTCGAACTCAACGTTTGGGGGTCCTCTGTATGACCAGTCTCCCTCCTCGACTCTGAACTCCATTCCCCAGGCAGTCCTGGCCTGGATTCCTGGCTCGAGTCTGAGTCTGAGGGTGTGTAGAATGTACCTGCCAAGTTGCGCAGTCTCTGCCTCGGTGGGTTGCCGGTTTGTGATGAAGATGGGGGGGCCCGGATAGTCGGAGTCATCACTGTCGTATGTTGAATGGTCTGAGTTTCTGGATGCTGGACGGGGTGGTGTGCTGGGTTCCTGTTGTCTGTGTGTGTAGTCCTGACCAACTCTCCCGCTTGGCAGGAGGTTCCAGAGTGGATTGTTCTGTGTCCAGTTCATACTGGTTACAGATGAGGGGTTCGAGGGTGTGGGTGTAGTCAAGGTAAAGTGTGGCGAGTAGGATATATTAGCAGCAATAGGATGAGAAGTAAGAGGATTAGAATAATCTGTCTGTATTGCGGTACAACTACGAGGTCTTTTATACCTCTACATATATTCTAGTAAGTTCTACGAGAGTCCTAAATTAATAACTGAGTGAGTAAGGTAGAAACTTCGAGTAGGTTCTTGACTTTGCATGCGGGTAAGGTCTGTTCGTTTGCCTTGCTTCGCTAACACTCCCCCTCAAGCCGAAATCATTCCAAGCTTCCGAACGAGAGGCTGGAACTTGAATGAAGGCAGTGCCTTGGTGAGAATGTCGGCTGCCATCTCATTGGTAGGGCAATAGATGACGTCGAGTATTCCAGCTTGTATCTTGTCACGAATAAAATGGTACTGGATGTCGATGTGCTTCATCTGTGCATGATATTGTCCAAGGTCCGTGTGTGCAAGGGAAATCGCTGATTGATTATCATTGTAGATTGTAAGGGGAAAAGTGATCGGAGCGAAGAGTTCTGAGATCAAGGCACAGAACCAAAGTCCCTCCTTGGCCATGGAGGTCATGGCAATATATTCAGCTTCTGTCGTTGATAATGCAACGATTTCTTGTTGCTTTGAGGACCATGATATGGCACCGCTGTTTAGGATGAATGCATAGCCCATTACGGCCTTTCTTGTTTCAAGTGACATCCCATCAGCATCACCAAAGATGTCAAGACCTAGGGTCTCATCTGATGCACCGTAAGTTAGGGTCAGGGTCCGAGTACCCTTCAGATACTGGAGTACACGTTTTGCTGCGTTCCAGTATGGATGACCAGGGTTATCGATGAAGCGCGAGAGGACACAGACAGTGAATGCCAAGTCTGGACGCATGGCTGTGGCAAGCCATACTAATCCACCAATAAGTTCTCGATATGGAACATTGTGCATGTCACTAATGGCTTCGTGATCTGATGGAGCAGGGCATTGGTTGCATGAGAGCTGGGTGGATGGATCAAGGGGAACGGAGACAGCTTTACAATCTGTCATATGGAATTTTCGTAGAAGGGAATCAATGTAAGTGGTTTGGGAGAGTGTCAGAGTCTTCTTCTTTCTGTCTTGTGTGACCTCCATGCCCAGTAGCCAACTGATAGGTCCAAGCATCGTGATCTTGAAGATGCGACCGATTTCTTCCTGTATCTCATCAATTAATGCAGGTGAGTTGCCGGTGATAGTGCTGTCATCAATGTGAATAGCGATGAATATGAAAATATCTCCTCGAATGAGATGATAGACTGCATGATCTGATTTGAGAGGGTGGATGCCAAGTGTGGCAAGAGCTGATGTCAGCTTCTCATACCACTTACAGCTTGACTGTTTGAGTCCGTATATTGTACGTCGTAGGTGGATCACATTGTTCGAATTTCCATTGGTGTAATGGAGTGGCTGTTCCATAAATATTTCTTTATCAGCTGAGAACTCGCCATTGAGGAATGCAGCCGAGTAATCAAACACTTTGATGTCCCAATCAAAACGAGCAGCGAGTGAGAGAATGGTGCAGAGTGATGATAGTTTTGCTGTAGGTGAGAATGTCTCAAAGTAATCCACTCCTTGGACTTGAGTGAATCCTTGTGCAATAAGACGTGCCTTGTATTTGTCGATCTCCCCATTAGCCTGGCGCTTGATCTACAGTGCCCACTTTGATCCGACAATATTGCATCCGATTGGTCTTGGCATGGGTCCGTCACCAAACGTGCCTGTCCTCTTCATCGCTTCCATCTCGACATCCATGGCCTGCTTGAACAGCAGCCAGTCTTCCCTCTTCATTGCTTCTTCAACACTTGGTTCATCTGATAGATCTCCCACAGCTGAATATGCATACTCCATCATGTCTGAGTCAGCAACCGGCTCAGTCTGGACAAGATGGGCAGCTCGACATGTTCGAGTGCCTTTGATAATGTTCTTTACATCAATTTTGCTCGAAATATCTCGCGGCACAATTGAGGGTATCGGCTTTGGTATTGGGCTTGATGGAGGGGTGTCTGGTGGTGTGGTGAGTGGGGAACCTGGTAGGGAAAGGGATATAGCTTTGGATAATGCAGGTGTGTGCTGGACGTTTTCTGTCTTCTTTTCATCGCTGACCACCACATTCTCCCCCTCATTCAGCACTCTATGTAGCCCTCCTTCACTTCTGCGCGTTTCTGGAAATTTTATGCTGCGTTTGACACGTATGGTGTGATTATTTTGGTAATAAATTTGGTGTCCATTGCTTTCTTGGTCAAAACCAAGCCACCGACCCTCGCGAGCACGTCCTTCAAGCTTCGAACCATCGTCAACATGTACCCAGACCTTGCAGCCCCATTCTTGGATATCCTGCAAGTCTGGCTTCAATTTATGGAACACTTTGTATGGTGTACGACTACCAATGGCCTTCGACAATGTCCAATTCTTCAACCAAATGGCATGCTTCAGTGCCTCACCCCACAAGTTGTTCGGCAGTCCTGCAGCATGGAGCATGGCTCGGATCTTCTCAAGAAGTGTGTGATTGAGTCTCTTGGCGACTCCATTATGCTCGGGTGTGTCATGGACTGTGAATCGACGCTGGATTCCTTTCTCAGCTAGGTAGTCATCGAATTCATGACTCTTGTACTCCCCTCCTCCATCTGAATGCAGTATTTTTATCTTGATGCCATGTACCTTGTCCCATCTCACCTCAAGATCTTTGAATGACTGCAGCGTCTCATCTTTTGAGTGAAGTAGCATAGCTACAGAGTAGCGCGACGCATCATCTGTAAAAGTGATGTAGTATTTCTTGTGTTGGGGTGTTTCAATGGTTGCTGGTCCCCACATGTCGCTGTGAACCTGATTGCCTACTCCCCCTGATGCGTTGTTCTCCCTAGACTTGGAGATTGCTTTCCTTGTCATTCTACCATGTAGACATGATGGGCATTGATCCTTCGAGGTAGGGCTCCCTTCATCGAGTTCTAGACCATCAACTAATTGATCTTTGACAAGCTTCTTTGCCGCATCAACTGAAAGATGACCCATCAGATGATGCAATTCATCTGGTGTCACAATTCGCAGTCCATCATCAACGTGATAGGCTTCTGGATGGGGAACCAGTACACGGAGTCTGTATAACCCATTGATGTGAGGTATTGATCCAATTTGGTGATGCTTCTTGTTAAAAATGCGGCACTCCTCATCCTTGAAATCAAGGGAATAGCCTGCCTGGATGATGCAACCAACAGAAAGGAGTGTAGCTCCGAGATTAGGTGCATGGAGTACGTCTTTAACAAGGACCTTCGTCATCTGTTTCTTTCCATTAGGAATTGTGATATGCATGTCACCCTTCCCAAGCGCTTCAAATTTCTTCTTGTCCGCTGCCATTATTCCTTGAGGTTTGATAGCTGTATAGTTCATCAACCTATGATGTGATGGTGTCATATGCTGTGTAGCACCAGAGTCGAAGATATCAACTTCGTGCTTGCACTCTGTGTCAGCAACAGTGGCTGCAAGATTTCCAGAGGTAAGTGAGGTTATTTCTCCAATGAGCTCTGGTGTACTGATGTCTAATTCATCAGTTTCGTCATCACTGTCTTATCTTTGCTATCGCTGATGTCCTGGAGGGATGGCAGCTCCGAGAAGTCTTCTCCATCATCTTCTTCTTCTGCGAACCATGCGGCATCAAACTCCTTGTCTGCCTTTGCTGAATTTGCTTGTCCACGACCCTTCCTTGGGCCTTGGCCTTCTTTTCCTCCTCCCTTCGCCCAACAATCCCTTGCCATATGTCCCTTCCGGTGGCAGTTATAGCACTCCACCGATTTCCTTGGCTTCTTTCCACTATTCCCACTATAGAATGCGACTTCCTTCTCACCCCTTCCTGCTGACCTGACCTTCTGTCAGTCAGCTTCATCATTGATGCCCTGTAGCACCATGTCAGGATCGAGAGCCTTGCCAAGGAGTGTTGATGCACCTGTAAGTGCAGAGAGGTATGTTTTGAATGAGGCAGGAAGTGATCCAAGGACTATTGCGACAAAATTATCGTCGCCTGGATCTGCTCCCATTGCGATAAGGTCCTCGTGTATGGACTGTAGCTTCATAAGGTGAGTCTTCACATCACCTCCTTCTGCACATCGCTCATCCTGGAGCTTCCGGCGCAGGTCAACCGTTACCATCTTTGATTTCTTCTCATACTCTGACTTTACCTTGTTCCACATCGCGTTCGCTGTTGCCTCACCCTTCACCTTCAGGAATAACGAATCCGAAATGACTGAGGCAATTCCTTGCTTGATTACGGCCTGCTCAGATTTCCAAATCCGATGCTTCTTTGCATACTCATTCAACACCTTTGTCTCGTCTGCTGTGGGATTCTTGGGATCTACCACAGCTGGCGCAGTCGGTTCTGTCATTACCATGACATCCTCGAAGTGATTGCTCAGACCCACAGCATCAACAGCAAAAAGGAAGCAGTCACGAAAGAAGATCCAGTTCGTACCATCAGCCTTGCATGTGGGGAGCTTGGTGAAGTATTCGCTGAGTTTCGCGGTGGATGAGAAAGTGTTGGTGGACATGATAGATGGGTAGTGAGTCTAGTATGCGAGGTGAGTGTGTTATCGTTGAGATTTAGTTATAGCCAGGGGCCCATAACCTATTAGCAGCAATAGGATGAGAAGTAAGAGGATTAGAATAATCTGTCTGTATTGCGGTACAACTACGAGGTCTTTTATACCTCTACATATATTCTAGTAAGTTCTACGAGAGTCCTAAATTAATAACTGAGTGAGTAAGGTAGAAACTTCGAGTAGGTTCTTGACTTTGCATGCGGGTAAGGTCTGTTCGTTTGGCTTGCTTTCGCTAACAGGATAAGGGTTATGCCAAGCACAACTAGTGCTCCGACAACGACGGCAGTGGATAGGATAGTGAGGAGGATGAGTATGTAGAAAAACATGGGCGTTTCGTTGGTTGTTGAGGGAAGCTTCGAACTAACTGTAAGACCCAAACTTCACGTGATCAAAGACTTGGGTCTAGGTCTTCGGCTGTCTCGTGTTTGGACAATCACCAGAGAGATGACAAGGTCTAGGACTCTGAGAAGAGGTGGGCTGCTTAGAGCTTGGCTCGGTAGAGAGTGGTTTGGTATAGATGAACTATAGTTCGAAGCTGGAGTATTACAGCAAGAGCTAGGTTACTTATATAGTGTTCTGGTCGTGTCTAAGAATAGTAAATAGAGTCTGTGGTACATGTGGTAAATGTCCTGCATTAGCGAGGCGCAGCAGTCCAGCTGTGGATGGTTCGGTAAAGGTGCATTGTGGGTGCTTTGAGTGATAAGATAAGCAATAAGCACCCGATAAGATAAGATAAACGGTAAAATCGTAACAGCTTGGGCTGCTAAGTCATTGGCATGGTGTACTGTGCAAATGACGAGTTCCTCCTGCATATTGACAGTGAGAATGGTCTCTCCATCCTCAAGTTCTTCATCCCACTGGTCATCAGGGTCTGCATCTGGAAGGGGGAAAGGGTTCTTGGTGCATTGGCACCGACCAAAAATGATTGTGCCCATTTTCCAATTGATGACCAGATTGTAACGTTTGAGCCAATCGTGGCCATGGTAAAGGTCCTTCGAGCTGAGGTCTGTGACTGCTAGGTCAATATGTTCACTGTGGCCTCCTATGGTAAGGCAGAGTTCCACAAATTCAGTGATGTCACCCACCTTGTTGTGGGTTCCATCAGTGTTGTAGATGAGAATGGGAGTGGTGGCCTTTTTGGTATTGATCTGATGTTTCTGGACATATGATCAGTTTATAGAGCTACCAGTGCAGCTGCTATTGAGAAGGGCATGGGCAGAGAGGGTTTGGATATTTGTGGCTGTTTCAAGTTGGACATCGAGCATGAAGTCTCACCTGGTTGACTTGGTGCCTCGTATATAGCAGATTGGCTGTTGGAGTTCGTATAGCATCTCTAGGGCTGGTTCGTCACCCTGTTTCAAGCCTTCAATAATTTCTTCAACTATTTTGCCAACTCTGTCTCAGTGGACCCAGCAATGGAGAGTGGCTATTGCCTCGCTGTTGGTGTGGGCTTCATGGATGGCATGGAGAGACCATTCGGCCCTGAAGGGTTTGAGCCATTGATCAGGAGGGGGAAGCAGAGGTCTGAGTCATGGTAGAGGGGATTCAAATACAGGGTAGTTCTCAGCATCCCTACTTTTCCTGGGCTGCACTTTCTTTCTGCTGTTTTGCCTACTATTGTTGGTAGGCGGTGTCATCTTCATCTGGAAACTTCTACCATGGTAATGGCCTGCCCTCTTTTTACCACCTGGGCACTAGCGGGTCCAGGTCCTGTGGCTTTTTTGTCATCCTTGACCAGCTGTGCATCTTTGTCAGGGTTGGATGAAGGCACTATGGGAGAATACCTACTTCTGGTCTGTGCAGCAGGGCCATCCCATTGAGGGACAGGGGACTGGTCCATGTCTGTCATGTTCTCATCATATGAACTGTGACTGTTATTACTGACTGCTGTCAGCAGTTGGGTAGGGCTGTGCTCTGTGGCTTCACCACTCCTGGTTCAGGAGTTCACTTGTTTCTCTAATCCTACCCTGTTATTGCCTTTCCTTTTAGGCGGGTTGGATGGTTAGGGAAGTCCTTGGGTTAAGGATTCTGCAGCTTCATGAGGTTGCTTTCTAGAGCCTTTCCCCATTAGGGTATTCACACTCTGTTTAGCCAGTCCTGTAGAGGTGTTCCCCCCAAGGGGTTCACATTCAGGCAGTTCCTGTATTAGGGGTTCTGGTGAGTTTGATGGAAGGCTCTCTGCCAACTTCAAAGAGTCTTTTCCTGGTTCAGCATTTGAGGGCTCAGCCTCATCAGTGTTTGAGTTTGTGTCATCCTGGTTTGCTAGAATGACATAGTGGCTCGATTCTTTTGGTACTGGTTTGCTAATTGTGCTGGGGACGTTAGAAGCAGTGGAAATGGGTATATTCAAATGTGTGATAGGTAAGACATGAGTTGTAACTATAGAAATATTATAAGCCCCACTGGGAGGATGAGAGAGCGCACCAGTACTTGAGAAGGAGGTCATCGAAGGGGAATCGAGCCTTTGACGACCTAATCTTTTACCTCCTCCACCTTTGATTCCATCTTTGGTTTCTGCTCAACTACTACTAACAAGCAAATGTCCTTGAAATCTTTCCTCTTTAGGCAGTCCTTTAACATATGCCCCTTCTTCTTGCAGCAGTAACACCTTCCTTCTTTTTGTAGGGTGTCTATCTCTATCACCTGTCCTCAGCCACCATAGGTGGTCCATCTCCTGGATCCCATGTCTCTATTGGTGGTGGTGACCTGGCCCAACTGCTTGGCTGGTGTCAAACTTGTGGCCCCAGTAGTTTTACCAGGGCTAGTGTTATTGTTCAACATTCCAGGCTTATTGCCTTGTCATGGATGGTCATCAGGGCATCTAAGGGTTTGCTCAAAGATCGCCTGTTTGGTGTGGTCAATGTAGAGCTTACAGATGTGTTTCTTCCACTCTGGGTAGGTTTCTGGTGTGTGAATGCTCTGGTTGGCAATGGTTTTGGCATAGCTCTGTGGGATTCCCCATCGGACAGCCATGACTATCTTTCCTCGTTCTGCCTCATTGTGTTGGAGTCCTGCCAGCTTGGCCTGTATCTCTATGGCCTGGAAGAAGTCATTGGCATTCCTGTTGCCCATCCATATCTCCATCATTCATTTCTCATGGAGCTGTTCAATGGCAGGGTCCAAGAACTGGCAATGGATGAGGTTGCAGTACTCATTCCAGTTAGGGTATTAGACTCGTTGGGCAGTTGCATCATAGAAGTCTAGTCATCAGGTACACCCACCAGTCTTTGGTGGAGCCTTTCAGGAGTGAGGGCATGAACTGGATTTTGATAGATGGATAGGGGAAGAAAACTTCGAATGTGGTGAAGTAAGAGTTACAGTCCCCGAGGTATTATTCAATGTTAGCATGGGCTCTGGCAAACTTGTCTGGGACTTCATGCATCATGGGTTTCACCTGAAGGAAGGGTTCTTGAGTCAACATGATTCCAACTGGTGGCAGGTTTAAGGGAATGTCCTGGTACTCAGGGGTGGTCAAGGTAGTGACCATCTCCTGCTTCCAGCACTAGATGAGAGTGGTGATGGGGGATTGAGCTTGGTTATCCTTTGGTTGAGGCTTGGCAAGCTGGATGGACATGTCAAAGCTGGCTTGTCTCCAGCATTCAATTTTGGCCTGGAGAGATTCAATTGTTGGTGGTTGTTCATCTGGTGGTCAGGGCTATTGGGTTTTAGGGGGTATGGTGGGTTGGTCAGTTTTGACTGTCTACATTGATGTTTGAACCTGCTCCTGCCAAGAGTCTACTGGTTCCTGTTTGGAGATAGCCATGGTGTTGGAGTCGGCTTCTCAGCATAGGGATTCGTGGGGGTGGGGAGTCTGGTAATGGTTTGGGGAGTGGGATATGGTCTAGTACATGCGAGCCATACTGTGAAGAGGATATATTAGGGCTATATTCCTCAGCCCTGCCAAAAGTTTCTGCATCATAGTTAAATGTATCAAAATCATTCCATAACCCCCTGAGCCCCGAGCTCAGCATGTTCCACCTCATATCGTTGTGCGAGTATGAGGAGGATGACTCCCAATTCCCTCTGCTCTTCTTCTGTCCTCTCTCATATTCCATAAATTTGGTGCCCCATAGAGGGTGGGTATTCTTTTTGGTTGTGGTTTGCATATATTTAGGTCTGGATGGTGGTGTCTCTCTCTCTTCAGAGAATGTTGTCTCCTTGGTTAAGGGCCAGCTGCTCATCCATGCTTGGGCAGATGGGAGTATGCCAGCCAGCCCAAGCCTCGAGATCAGCATGTTGATACTCCCAAGCCTCTATTTGTGCTGGGCCAAATATGTCTCTATCCACTTGGGCAAGGGCAGGCCAGTCATGGTCTGCACTTTGTAGATTAAGGGGGTCATTGAGGGCATCATAGTGAGGTACACCAGACTCGTCGCTTCCTGAGTCAGGAGAGGGAGTTCTTAGTGGTGTGGTGGGCTGTGGCTCAAGGGTGTCTTGGGTCCGCTTGGGAGAGTGTAGAATGATAGGGAGGATAGGCCCTTGCTCCTGGGTGTGGGGCTCCTCCTTGAGGTTGGAGCAGACTGTTTCTTCATCATCTTCATCATCCTCTAGGAACCTTTCAAAAGGGCCCTGTAGCTCCCACTCTGGTCTGATGACTTGGATTCTGAATCTGTTGAGGCTGATGGGTCTTTCAGGGAGAGCAGGTTCAATATAGGTGGGCAGGATGTTCGTCTCGTATCAGCCAAGAAGGTACCGGCTAAGGTCATAGGCCTCCTGGATGGTCAGGGGCCTGTCTGTGATGATGGGTGGTGCTGGTAGGGGTTCATCCAAGGGGATGAATTTGAGGGAGGTGGTGTCTGCAGGGGGATGGGGTGCGAGGAGCTCCTCTTGGTCTACTGGATCCAGAGGTTGTGTTTCTGGGTGATCCCTACTGATGCAGGAACTTGTCGCTGGAGTTGGCTGTGAAGCTGGTTCAGTGGACAAGGTCTTGTTGCAATTCTGGAAGGGATTGTTTGATTCGAAAAGGGGGAACATAGCTGATGGGTAGTTGTGGTTGGGGTTGGGGTTCTCCTAGATGATGGAAGAATTGTCATATTTCTTCCTTGTATTTGAGGGTGAGGGCAACAATGGAAAAGATCACAAGGGATTCTAATACAATGGAGAGGGCGATGATGATTGCTTGTTCAAAGTTCTGCATGGGGTTGGTTTCTTCGCGGTTAACGATGAAGAGACCAGAAGGAAGCTTTGAACTAATTGTTAGACTCAAACTTCACGTGACTAGAGATGGGTCTAGACTTCAGCTGTCTCATGTTCAGACAATCACCAGAAGAATGACTTGTTGTCTGTAGCTCGGCAAAGAAGGACTAATGTCTTAGTCAAGTTCTGTAGTGAGAGTAAAGTGTGGTATAGATAAACTTTAGCTCAAAGCTGAGGATACTACAGTGAGAGCTATGCTACTTATATAGGAGAACTAATATGCTAAGAATAGAACAATAACCATGATTGTCATGAGGAAGACAGTAGAGAACAACGAGGTAGGCAAGCAATGGTCACAAGCCATAGTATAATTGTTGAGAACATTTGTTTAGTCATGGTAACTGTGGGTAGGCACTTGAGATAAGGTGAGATAGTGATAAGTGCCTGATAAGATAAGATAAGTGGGAAATTATAACAATTCCCAATCACATCACTTCTGACTGCGGTTCCAAATTTGTCTTCCAATTCACTCATGCCCTTGCAAAGGCCCTCAATATGGAGCTTCACTTTACATCTGGTTATCACCCAGAAGCTGATGGACAGACTTAACATGCCAACTAAACCCTTGAACAATACATCTGCATCTATTGTTCTTACCAATAAGATAATTGGGATACCTTACTACCTATTGCCAAATTCACATACAACAATGCTCCTAACACTTCCACTGGAATCTCTCCATTCTTCACTAACAAGAGATACCACCCTAACATCATGGCATACTCTGAACACGATATTGCCTCTGCTCAGGCCTGCAATTTTATAGTCAACTTTGATAATCTCCACCAATTCCTATATGATGAAATCACTCTTGCTCAGTCTCACTACAAATTCCAAGCAGACATGCAATGGTCTCTAGCTCCAGATTTCAAAGTAGGTGATAAAGTCTACCTCAGTGCTAAGCACATCAGGACTACTCACCCTACTGTAAAATTCTCTGAGAAATTCCTTAGACCATTTAATATCATTGCTCAGCCTGGATCCCATTCCTTCACTCTCAAGCTTCCCATGGACCTCCATTCTATTCATTCCATATTCCATATCTCTCAATTGGAACCCATGGAAACCAATACCATTCCCAATTGTATCCAACCACCTCCACCTCCAGTTAAAGTTAATGGTGAAGAACAGTACAAAATTGCACAGATTCTCAACTCCAAACTCAATCATTGGTTCTGATGCCCTCTTCTCTATCATGTTTAATGGTTGGGTTATGAAGGTACTGATGAAGAATTTGCTTGGATCCCTGTTACCAAATTCTCTACAGAAGATTACATCAAAGACTTCCACTGTTGATACCCAGACAAATCAGAGCCACTCTTCAAGATCACTATTCATAAGGCTACATCCAAGCCTATACCTATCTCATCTTGATTCACTACTTCATTGGCCTCCATTGGATTCTGATTCCCCTAATTTCAAACTTGATTCTGGAAAACTATTGCAAATTCACTTTCTAATTAGGACCAGACTCCATTGGCCTATCTCTTGACTTCAACCTTTCCTTTCATCACTCTATTTCAAACATCAAAAAAGCTATATATATTTTGCCTCTCTAGGCACAGTACTCTATATGTCCATACAACATCAAGAAAAATATATATTTATGAGGCTAGGAGCTTCAGGTAACTACAGATCCCTCAGGCTTCTCACCATCATACTCCAACTCATCCAACTTTGAAACTCTGACAGTCCTCACACCTGGCTTTATCTTTTCCCTCACCTCTTCTTCCTCAAACTCTCCATTCAAATCTTCCACCAAGTACTCCTCCAATCCCTTCAAGAACCTTTTCCACAACCCCCACTCTGACTGTCGGTCTCCGGCCTTATAGAACTTCTCTTGAGCCTCACAAAACCTCTTACTGGCAACTATAGCCTTCTCCAAGACCCCATCTCCACTGATACCATGCCACAATTCCTTGTTGGCCAGTTTAAAGGGATCATGTCTATTGAATTTTATGAACATAATCTTTGAGTGCCATACTTGAGCAATGTCTTAGTTCAGTTGCATTAACATGACCCAGCGAAGGGTCTCAGAGGTTGTACCTTGCAAGTCTACCAACTCATCTCTCAACAATGCCCACTCACCTGTGGATGCCTTGGCCATGAAGTCTTGGAGATACTCAATCACATTCCCAGGGCAGAAGTCATCCACCAAGTCATATACACAGCCTCCATCTTCTCCATTCCCTGCTCCATCATGTCCATTCACCTATGGAGACCTTGTAACAACTCCACCACCTCCTCCAATGCCATGGATTTTGCCTTGTCTGAAAAAATACACTTTGTCTTCTGGATCCTGCAGCATTCACAAGATTGTCCTCTTTCTGCTGGGAAACAGTGGGCACCATCTGCCTTGCACCACCCACACTTTTCTAAAGCCAAAGTTAGTTAAAGCTGCAGAACCCAGTGGCCACTCACCCTTTCCATGATATTTAACATCTTCCTTCTTAGAAAGGGGGTCTGCCTTAGACCTCTTTGATAGGGGGCACTCCAACAGCCCTGTGGACTCCTCTTCACTATCCAAATACTCCTTTGACTTCAACTTCCTCTTCATCCCCATGGCACCTGCAATTGCCTTTCCTTTTCTCTTCAATTTCTGACATTTCTCCACCAATTTCTCCCTTGCCACCTCCTTAGCACTCTTGACTCCTTCATCACCCCCATCAATGGCCTCCTCATCCTCTGCAGCATCTGACACCAGCCTCTGAGACTCCAACTGCCTTCTTTCCTTCTCTGCCTCCAACCTCAACCTTTCTTTCTCTTGCTCCTCCTCCAGCATCTTTTTCACTGTGGCCTCCATGGCCTTCTGTGCATTTAAGGCCTTCAGCTCAGCCAATTTCTTTTGTTGGGCTTCAGCCCTGTTCTTGGCCGCCACCGCAATCCTCTCTGCCTTCATCTTTTCCACTTTCCAAATCTTGTGCACATGTACCACAGCCTAGTATACATTCTCTGCAATGCCTCTGTTGGCATACAACACTGACAGATCATTGATATCAATACCCTTAGGCATTGGCAGTGCCTCGTAGAGTTCAGGCATTTGTGATGGTCAGTATGTGTTAGACATCATAATTGTCAATGAGAAGGGACTTAGAAAATTTTTGATGGTAGTGGTAACAAGTTAAAAGGTGAAAATCATGTGATATCCCAGCACCAAATTCCATGCATCACACTCAGTCATTGGGATCTGCACTCTTGAGGGCAAGATTTCATATCTCATTTCTATTTCACCTACTAATTTCACATATTCATTTATCATATCTAAAATCCATCATGGTATCAAGTAGATGTTATATTGAATTCCGTGGAATCCTCGACTCCTCTAGATACAGAATATTCCAGACTTATTATTTTAGCCATGTCTATAACATTCTAAAGTCTGATCCATGGACTCTGCTCTAGTATATAAACTGTAGAATTACTTGTACATACTTTAGTTCAAATATCAACTTGGTTTAGTCCCAATACTCTCATTCTCACTCTGGCCTTCAAGCCTAATCTATCTCTTGCTATAAGTCCATGGATTCTGACTCTGTTGACTTCATCTTGATCTTACTCATCTTCATCCTATGGATTCTATCTGTAATCTATCTTAGGGCTTTGACCCAAGGGTGATGTTGCTAATAGCTTTGCCAATCCCACATGCATTCTGCAAAACCTGTCAGCATACATTCATCTTCTCTTCTATTGGCATAATCCTAACAGTGACTGAAGATGATCATGCCTGTCTTTCAGTTGATGACTGGGTTGTGGTGTTGAGCAGCCTGATATGCTAGATTTCTACTTGAAAGGTGTCAGTTGACACATAGTAAAAACACAATCTGACACTCTGTTGAAAATATTCAATTTCTCAGGATTATCTAGTATATTAGTCAGCAGTCCAATCCATAATATCATTAGAAAATCCAGCAGAACTGAAACTTGAACCCATTCTTTTCAAAATGTTTTCACCAATGTTACATGACTTTTCAAAGCTAACATGCTAACCACTATACTATACTAGCATTATATATTCATATAATCAACTCCCTATATGGCCTCCCTCACTTACATTTCTAATATCCTAATTTGGCCCTTCCTTTGGTGTGCTTTGGTGGAGGGGGGGGGGGGCTCATCAAATTAGTCCATCAAATCTGCTCAAAAGTGGCTGTGCTATGGCTTTGATGGCATCAATATCAGGCCATTTTAAGTTAAATTTCATATTTAGGCTCATTTAGGGCTTCCTCAGAGTACTGGGTGGCTCAGGGGATGGTACTAATACATGTATAAATACACATAGCATAAAAACAAACCCTCTGGTCTATGTGTACTTATGCATGTATTAATACCATCTCCTGAGCCACCCAGTACTCTGAGGAAGCCCTAAATGAGCCTAAATATGAAATTTAACTTAAAATGGCCTGATATTGATGCCATCAAAGCCATAGCACAGCCACTTTTGAGCAGATTTGATGGACTAATTTGATGAGCCCCCCCCCCCCTCCACCAAAGCACACCAAAGGAAGGGCCAAATTAGGATATTAGAAATGTAAGTGAGGGAGGCCATATAGGGAGTTGATTATATGAATATATAATGCTAGTATAGTATAGTGGTTAGCATGTTAGCTTTGAAAAGTCATGTAACATTGGTGAAAACATTTTGAAAAGAATGGGTTCAAGTTTCAGTTCTGCTGGATTTTCTAATGATATTATGGATTGGACTGCTGACTAATATACTAGATAATCCTGAGAAATTGAATATTTTCAACAGAGTGTCAGATTGTGTTTTTACTATGTGTCAACTGACACTATTTGATCTGTTATAAGTAGTAGTCATAGGTGAGCAGAGGGATGCAAAAAATGGATGTGACAGCAAAAAGGAAGAATAAACATGTCATGACAGATGCATTGGTGCCTGTGGTGATGTGCTCAGTAATGGACAGTAGCAAATGGACTACAGTTATTGACTGGTCATTGGAACACCAGAAATTGTTTTCCATCCCATTTTCTGTAGCTCTCCTTCCTCCTCAAATAAAGTAGCCAGAAATTTTTGAATATTATTCAGTGATGTCCATACCAAATATGAAGTGGATTGAAATAGTATCAACCGCAATATTCATCATTTACGGTGTTTCATTGACTGATAAATGGCCACATGGTAAACCTCTGCCAAATTTGTCTCACTGCTCAATTTTTCATGGAGTCAGTTGCAGCTCTAAAATCTCCAAAAAAATCTTTATAAAATCTCTAACATACATATCTCAAGTTGTACAGCAAAATTTGGCAGCAGAGTTGAGGGGAGACAGGATAATTTGACTGTTTCAATGACTGATAGTGTTGCATTGACCTGTCAATGACTGTAGTGGCTGGCAATGAACACCAACAACACTAAACCTATCACTAACTCTACACTAATCACTAATATTGAATTTGGGTATTTTGAGTACAATAGAAGCACTCTGCAGACTTCAATAATCAAGAAAAGTGGTTTAAAGACATTTTATTCATTACTAGTGAGCAATACAAAAGTACTACTTGCACTAGCAGGGTGGGTAAGACATGATTGAGTAAAGGTGACTTCATTTGAGCTACTGTGCTCATTGGAACTGGGATTGCTCTGAAACTAGTGGCTTTCTTGGCCCTGTACTTGTTAGACCCAAAATTCACATGACTAGAGATGGAGTCTAGACTTCAGCTGTCTTGTGTTCAGACAATCACTGAAGAATGACTGAATGTCTTAAGCTCAGCAAAGAAGGACTAATGTCTTAGTTGAGTTCTTATGGTGAGAGTAAAGTGTGGTATAGATAAACTTTAGCTCAAAGCTGAGGATACTACAGTGAGAGCTATGCTACTTATATACAAAAACTAACATGCTAAGAATAGAATAGGATCTGTGGTTGTCATGCTGAAAACAAAAGAGAACAATGAGGTAGGTGAGCGATGGTCACAAGCTGTAGCAGTCTATAGTACAATTATTGAGAATGTCCATTATAGTCATGGTAACCATGGGTAGGTGCTCAAGATAAGATGAGATGGCAATAAGCATCTGATAAGATAAGATAAGCAGAAAATTGTAACATTACCCCCTCATTAAGACAGTCATCCCGACTGTCATGGTTCATCCTCAGGGGCATTGAGCTGGTGAGAGAGTTCATTATTCCAATATTCTTCTATAAGGTCCTTCCACAGGTTGTTGTCAGGGTCTTTGACCCATTTCTAGAGTCTGTCCTGTTGTTGGGCTTTATAGTAAGCTATGCCATCATGATATTCATGGTCAAGAATCATGGTGATGGCTTTTGTAGGGTCGTTGGTTATGATTTTGGCTATGTTGACTCATCTGGCTTGCTGGATTTTGTCTTCATAGTCCTGGATTGCTTCCTGAGCATTTCCCATCTCTGTGTCTCATACCCATGAGTTGTGCTCCCAGATCCATCCCTTCCACTTGACGAAGTAGTCCACAGCATCTTTTGCTTTCTGTTCCTTCTTTCCTCTGATCCAGTGTGTTCTGGAATTGAGCACCTCCTCCACCTCATACTGTTCTTCATCGTCAATGAGATCAGATGGAGGTGGTGGTAGCATTTGTTGGTTCAGGAAAGAGGGCAGAGTATATGGGGATAAAAGCTTTTTATTGAAACACAGGTGTACTTTCCAGTGAGGTGGAAGCTTTAGCTTGTATGCTGATGCTCCAGCTTTTTCGAGGATCTGGAAGGGTCTGACTCACTTGTCATTGAGCTTCTTCTTTGGTTGAGGGAGGTGAAGGTTTGCAGCATCAAGCCAAACCTGATCTCCGACTTTGCATTTGACCACAGGATGTTTCCTTTTGTTGTACTGGGCCTTCATTTGATCCACAGCTTTCTGTAGAGCCATTTGGGTCTGCTTGTGTACTTTGGCCATTGTCATTGTGAAGCTTCCAGTGGCTGGGTTTAGGAATGGAGAGGTTCTGACCAAGTTGGGTACTAGGTGCAGGTTATAGCCATAGAGTATCATAAATGGGCTTTTGCCAGTGGCAGAGTGAATTCAGTTGTTGTGTGCAAATTCAGTGATGGGAAGCCACTCACTCCAGTCGGTCTGCCAATAATCTATGAAGAGTCAGAGATACCCTTCAAGCTCTTGGCTGACTTATTCAGTTTGTCCATCGGTCTGGGGATGGAAAGTGGTGGATGCATTTGGGGTAATGTTGAGTATTTGATAAAGGTCTTTCATAAATGCAGATATAAACTGAGGTCCTCAATTGGAGATGACAACAGTTGGCATGCCATGCTTGACATAGACATGGTCCTGAAGTATTCTGGCCCACCCTTCAGTGGACAGCTCTATGTTACAGGGGACTGGGATGATGGCTTTGGAGAAGCGATCGAATGATGATGAGAAGAGCATCATAGCCATTGGATTCAGGCAGTCCTGTGACCATGTTGATGGAGGTATGGGTCCATGGCTCAGATGGGATCATGTTGGGATGAAGGGGGGCAGCTTTAGCTTGTGTGCTTGTTTTTGCATGCTGGCAAGCTTCACAACCCTTGATGTATAGTTCTACATCCTTTTTGAGCTTTGGCCACCAGTACTCTCATTGGATGAGCTCCTTGGTTTTTTCGATGCTGGGATGTCTGACAGTGATATGGTCATGGCTCTAGGCAATGATCTCTCCCCAGAGGGCATGGTCTTTTGGTACATAGATCCACCCATTGTAGAATAGGAGGCCATCGTTTTCCATGATGCCACATTCATAGTTCAGGGAGTTGGAGATTCCCTGATCCCAGAGTTCTTTGCAGCAGAGTGCATTCTTTACCTGATTCTGGACTTCAGTGACAGTGGGCATTATAAGGGCTCAGAAGTGTTCTGGTTGAAGGACAACAATGTTGTTATTGTCTCCCTTGCCTTGGTTGTGGTCATCTCGCCATGAAAGGAGGTCTGCCTTTTTGTTGGCAGTGCCAGGCTGATGATGGAGGACAAAGTGATACTCCATGAGTTTGGTTATCCAGTGGGCTTGGTGGCAATTCAGTTTCTGGGGTTTACAGAAATACTGGAGGTTTTGGTGATCTGTCCAGATTTTGATATCTTCAGCAGCACCCATGAGGTAATGTCACCATTCAGATAGTGCAAGCATGATGGCAAGTAGTTTCACTTGGTTATGGTGAGGGCTTTTGACATGAATGCAACTGGCCACCACTTTCCTTCTTGTTGTTGGCTTAGTACAGCACTGATAGCTCCATCACTCAAATCTGCTTCTATCTTGAATTGGCCTTTTTCTGTCAGGATGGCTAGGATGACATCCTCAGCCATCTGTTTCTTTAGTTGTTGGAAGGCTTGGTTCTGGGCCATTCCCCATGTCCATTCTGTGTTGCCAGTGAGTTGAGTGAGGGGGTAAACAATTTTGGAATAGTCACAGATAAACTTCTGATAGAAGTTGGTGAATCCGAGAAACAATTGTAACTCCTTTTTCTTGGTGGGCATTGGCCATTCCATGATGCTGGTGACCTTGACTTGGTCCATGCATACCAAGTTCTAACTGATAATGACTCCTAGATACTTGGTCTCCAACACCTCAAACTCACACTTCTCCGCCTTGAGGAACAGTTTGTTCTCTCATAGGCATTGAAGCACGTGTCATATGATTCATTAGTGTTCATTGAGATCCTTGGTGAAGATCAGGATGTCATCGAAGTAGATGGTGACCTTTTCTTCAGCAATTAAGTCTTTGAATATGTCATTCATCATCCACTGGAATGTGGCAGGCAAATTGGTGAGACCAAAGAACATGACAGTGGGTTTGAACAGCCCTCGATTCATTCTGAATGTGGCCTTCTCCTCATCTCCTTCTTTGATTTGGATGTTGTTGTACCCCCAACAAACATCGAGCTTGGTGAAGTACTTGGCACTTTGGAGCTTATCAGTGAGCTCCAAGATAAAGGGGAGAGGATAATGATTCTTGATAGTCATCTCGTTCAGCTTTTGGTAGTCTTATATGGGGTGGAGTGAACCATCTTTTTTTTTGACAAAGAAGAAGGGTGAGGTGAAGGGAGATTTGGAGGGGCAGATTCATCCCAACTCCAAGTTTTCGTCAAGGAACTTGTTGAGCTGTTCTTAGCTCATTCTGGTTCAAGGGGTAAACCTTGCAAGTCTAATGTGAACTTGGCATTCAGGATGAGCTCGATGGTATGGTCCCATGGCTTTCAGTTGGGGAGTTCATTGAAGTTTTCTTTTGAAAACAGATCATGGTATGAGCAGTAGTTCTCAGGTACCATCTCCTCAAAGGTCTTCTTTGGCTTGTCTGCATTGGCTTGGGCCAGTAAGTCATTGGTGTAGTGGACCATGCAGATGATGAGTTCTTCCTTGCATGTTTATGGCAAGGATGGTTTCTCCTTCTTCGAGTTCCTCATCCCATCGGTCATCAGGGTCTGTGTCAGAGAGTGGAAACTGGGTTCTTGGTGCTATTGACAGCAACCAAAGATGATCATGCCTGTCTTCCAATTGATGACTGGGTTATGACATTTGAGCCAGTCATGGCTGAGGTAGAGATCCTTTGAGCCGAGGTCAGTGACTGCTAGGTCGATACATTCACTGTGGCCTCCTACAGTAAGGCGGAGTTCCACAAATTCAGTGATATCACCTGCCTTGTTGTGGGTTCCATCAGCGTTGTAGATGGAGATTGGAGCAATGACTTTCTTGGTGTCAATCTGGTGGCTCTAGACATACAATCAGTTTATGGAGCTGCCAGTGCAGCCACTGTCAAGGAGGGCATAGGCAGAAAGAGTCTGAATGTTTGTGGTGGTCTTGAGCTGGACTATTAAGCATGAAGTTCTGCCTGGTGGATTTGGTTCCTTGTATGTAATAGGATGGGCTGCTGAAGCTCATACAGCATTTCTAGGGCTGTCTTGCCTCCTTGTTTTAGTCCATTGATTAGGTTGCTGACAATTTTGCTGACTCAGTCTCAGTGTATCCAACAATAGAGGGCAGCTTTTGCCTCACTGTTCAGTGTGTGCTTCATAGATGGCATGGAGAGTCCACTCAGCCCTGAAGGGCTTGAGCCAATGGTCTAGAGGAGGAGGTGGGGGTGAGGCATACAGTGATACACCTAGTATCAGGCTACCCATAGATTTTGTGATTTTCTATCAAATTTCACATTCTACAAGCAGTACAAAGGGTTATAGTTGAGGCTTTACACTGATAGCCAAATACTACAATAGAGAACAAGAAAAGACTGAATGCAATACAAAGAAAGGACTTAGAGATGACATCTAGACGAGTCAACTCTATCTGCCTTCTAGTATTTATGACTATTCCCCTACCAAACCAAAGACTATATAGTCAGAACTTGGGGACTTGTCTCTATGAAGTAGAAACTATCAAAAGCAATGAAGAGTAACTAGATGTACTCATCACCTCGACGAATTGAATAAACCTGGAAAGAAAATGCTAAGTCTGAACAGACTCAAATTTTGAGATGAACTTAGTCTAGAAAATGAATGCACAGGCATAACTGAATAGCCAGGACTTGGTGCCTGAGATAATCAAATAGATCACATAAGCAATTAAAATAATACAAACTCAGTCCAATGATTGATCATGATCAGTGGTAACATCCTCGAGATACAGTGTGAAATTGCTATATTGAATGGAATACCATGCAGCAAGTCATGAAGAAGAAGCAAGGGGTTCCTGTCGACCATAAAGGAACCCTCAGTCGATAGAATAACTCATAGCCATTCTGTCTAACTGAATTGAAACAACAGAATTGCACAATCCTTGTAAATTTAATTACTCATCATTTGTATTGATACCCAAAGCTTATACCATATTTATTTTAGATACCAGCTCCTATACCTAGACTACGAATCATATAAATTAGCAGCAACTAGACACATAATGGCAGGAAAGCATTCCCCCACATTTGTGCTAGTGGCCTTATAGCTACCTAATCAATCACTGGTTTTAAAGTGCATATCCTCGACTGAAGTAAATTTAAGTTTACCAAGTCAACTCAAAAGGGCGGCTACAGTAATCTAGAAAAACTAAGTAGGAATAAGGGTTGTCCCCACATTTGCACTTTGCTAGTTCCTAGAACTGCTCCACATACAAAGGCCTCATGCTTCCAAGCCCACTAAAGCGATCTAGACATACCCAGTTGACCACAGACAGAAGACATTGTCCTAATTGAAGTGAAATAAGCTGTTGAATGCTTTAAGTTCAAACAGTCAAAGAGTCAGGGAACTCTAGAGTCTTTGACTCTTTGCAAGTCAAGGACTTGAAGCTAGGACCTGTGTGTTCTTTGTAGAGTCAAGGACTCTTTGTAGAACTTCAGTTTTTTGCTGCAAGTCTGTGTGCTTGTATTGTCACTGAGTCAAAGGCTCTTTGTAGACCATCTAGGTCTTTGATTGATTGTTGTTGAAGTGTTCACTAGTCAAGCCTTAAAAAGCTCTTCTAGATGAAGTCAATTCAAGTCTGAACAACTCATTACTATATCTACCACCCCACATTCATCTACCTCACTACTGCAATCAGTGTATCTCATGTAGACACCTCTAGAATTGAATTGAAGTTACATTTGAACAAACCCAATTGATTATAGCTATCTAAGTACACCATGAGTGCTTCTATCATACTCACCCTCAAACTTACATATTGGTGATTGTGTGTGTGTGTGATTTAGTATCTAGATTGACGATCTAGATGCTTTGTTTCATTTGCATGCTGCCTGTTACCGAGCACACCAATGGGAGAGGCAATTCAAATATGGGGTAATACTGGGTATCTGACTTTTCCTGGACAGCACTTTTCTTTTTCTGTTTAGCCCACCATTGCTGATAAGCTGTGTTGTCTTCTTCATTAGGAACTTCTACCATGGTAATGGCTGGCCCCCTTTCTACTGCCTGGGTACTAGTAGGGTCCTGGTCCTGCAGCTTTCTTGGCATCCTTGGCCAGTCATGCATCTTCATCAGTGTTGGCTGAGGATGCAACAGGAGGATACCTACATCCATTCTGTACATCAAGGCCATCCCTTTGAGGGACAGAGGGTTCACCTGGGCCTGTCGCACTTTTGTTGCATTGACTGGGATTGCCATTCACATCCAATGCCAGGTGACAGGTAGGGCTGTGCTCTGCCTCCCCAGTACTTCTGACTCAGTGATTCATTTGTTTCTGGGCAGGATCACCATTCAGTGCAACTTTCTAAGGTCACTTTCCAGAGCCTTTCCCCTTGCAGGTAATCGCACTCTGATTAGCCAGTCCTGCAGAGGCATTCCCCCTAAGGGGTTCACATGCAGGCAGTTCCCATGTTAGGGGTTTTGGCCAGTCCTTTGGTGGGAGGCTCTCTGCCAACTCCAAGGTTGAGGAGTATTTTCCCTGTTCAGCATCAGAGGTATCGACCTCTTCAGCACTTGAGTCCATGTCACTCAATTTTGCTAGAGTGGCATAGTGGTTCGATTCTTTTACTGGTTTGCTAGTCATGCTGGGGACAGTTAAAAGCAGTGGAAACAGGTATATTTGAATGCATGGTAGATAAAACAAAAGACATAACTAAAGAAGTATCATAAGTCTGACCAGTGGAAGACAAGAGCACACCAGTACTTGAGGAGAAGGTCATCAAAGGGGAATTGAGCCCTTGACGACCTAATCTTTTACCTTCTCTACCTTTGATTCAGTCTATGATTCCTGCTCAGTAACTACTACCAAGTGAATGTCCTTGTGTTTTTTACATTTTGGGCAGTCCTTCAACATATGCCCCTTCTCCTTGCAGCAGTAACACCTTCCTCCCTTTTGTGATTGGTCTATCTCCATTGCTTGCCTCTGCCCACCATAGGTGGTCCATCATCTGGTCCCTGTATCTCTGGTGGTGGTGGTGACCTGGCCTGACTGCTTGACCAGTGTCAAACTTATGGCTCCAGTAGGCTTGCTGGAGCTAGTGTTAGTGTTTGATGTTCCAGGCTTAGGGCCTTGTTATTGGTGGTCACCAGGGCATCCAAGGGTCTGGTTGAAGATCATTTTCTTCATACGATCTATGTACAGTTGACAGACATGCTTCTTCCACTCTGGATAGGTTTCTGGGGTGCAAATGCCCTGGTTGGCTATGGTGTTGGTGTAGCTCTGTGGGATTCCTCAGCAGATGGCCATGACCATTTTGCCTTGTTCTGCTTCGTCGTGTCAGAGCCCCACCAACTTGGCCTGTATTTCTAGTTCCTGAAAAAGATGTTGGCGGACCCATTGCCCATTCAGAGTTCTAGCATTCACCTTTCATAGATCTGTTCGATGGCAGGATCCAAGAACTGACAGCAAATGAGGTCACAGTATCCATTCCAGTTGGGATATTGGACCTGTTGTGCAGCAGCATCATAGAACTCTGGTCATTTGTACACCCACCATTCCTTGGTAGGACCGGTTAAGAGGGATGAGGCGAGCTGGATTTTAATGGATGGGTAGAGGAAGTAGATACCAAAGGTGGTGAAGTAGGAGTTACAGTTGCCAATGCATTGTTCGATGTCAGCATGGGCCTCAGTGAATTTATCTGGGACTTGATGCATTATGGGTTTTACTCTGAGGAAGGGTTTGATGTCTCTTAGGATTCTGATGGGGGGGGGGGGGGGTTCAGTGGTTGTCCTGGTATGTAAAGTGGTCGAGGGATCGACCATCTCCCACTCCCAGAGCTGGATGAGGGAGGCAGTGGCAGTGGATTGAGTTTTGTCATTCTCAAATCCAAGTTGATGAGTTGTTGAGCCATATTATTGCTTGCTTCCCTCCAATGGTTGATCTCTCAGTGAAGGTCTTCGAGGGTTGGAGGCTTGTTGTGGGGTGATTTAAGGGGTACTGCAGGTTGATCAGGTTCAACATCTATATCGATGTTCGAACTGGCTCCTGCAAAGAGTCGACTAGTCCCACTTCGGGGATAGTTATGATGCTGAAGTCAGCTTCTTGGCATAGGAGGTCATGGAAGTGGCAAGTCGCTCATTGGTTCCAGAAGAGGGATGTCATCTAGTATGTAGGGGCCATACTTGGAAGAGGATATATTGAGGCAGAATGCTCTACCAAAAGTTTCTGTGTTATAATTAAAAGTGTCAAAATTATTAAAAAACTCTCCTCCCATGGTGACTGGCCCCCTAATTCTGCCTTGTGTCTCTTCTTGCCAGATCCTGGAGGTCTCGCTCTAGGTTGGCCTGTTCCTCATTGGTGTGGGGTCGTAGCCTGAAAACTCTGTGCCTGGCCTCAGGGCCCAGGATTGTTCATTGTTGAAGGGCAAAGATCTTGCCATCAATGCAGTGCTTGGGAATGAGGCCAGGAAGGGGTTCATTTCGCTTGAAAGTGAGATATTCATCCATTGTAGGATAGAGGTGGCATAAGGGGTTGTCATTGCCCATCCATATCTCAATGTCTGCTCGGTGAAGAGCCCAGGCCACTGTGAAGAAGAGGCCAATTTGCTCCTTGTTGATAGGGGCTAACTAGGGGCTATTCAAAGTCATCTTCCTGTGGGTTGAAGACATTGTCAGGTTTGTTATAGGGAATGGGCTCTAGGGACTCGGAAAGTCATATTCTGAGTAGCTCAGGTACTCAGATTCATATGAGCTCTAGCTGGCTTAAGATAGGGGATGGGGGTTCAGAGGAATCAGGTTTGCCTGTGTATGTATTCTCATGCCCCACAATATCTTCCAAGTAGGGGTTAAAGGGTCAATGGGATTGAGGGTGCCAAATGTCCAGGCCCTAATCCTCTGCATAAGTGGAGAGGTCTGGGTTGGGGCTGGGGGTTTCGGAAGTGTTGTGGTCGAGTGGGGGAGTGGGAAGGATGAGCTGGACTGGGACAAGGTTGTCATGCTTGGGATCTTGGAGGATGGTTCATAAGATCTGCCTGTGCTCCTCTGCTGCTGTATCTGGATGAGGGGTGTCATCAAGGTTCTTGGAGGTTGGGGTCTGAATGACACTGCTTGGTCCAGAGGTGGCATTGTGGGAAGTCTCCTGCCTACACAGAGGGAAACTCCTCACTGAAACCCAAGGTGTGGTAGGTGCTCCTCTTCCTTGAAGAGTCCTGCTTACTGGGCTAGTCTAGGGGTGCGGCAGGGTTACTGGTGAGAACATTTAGGGGAAAGGGGAGGTCTCAGAGGGCTACAAGGAGTCACTGATGAATCAGGAATTGACGGATTTGCTGGTAGTAGGTAAAGATAGTAAGAGCTACCAGGAATGATATAACAGTGAAGACGCTGAGGGTGGATGTGAGTTCAATGATGGTCTGAGGGTTCATATGGTCGGTCTCTTTGCAGCTGGTAGTGAAGAGAAAGGAGAGAAGCTTCAAGCTAATTGTTAGACCTGAACTTCACGTGACTAGAGACAGAGTCTAGACTTTGGCTGTCTCATTTTTGAACAATCACTAGAAGAATGACTGGATGTCTTAAACTCAGCAAAGAAGGACTAATGTCTTAGTTGAGTTCTTATGGTAAGAGTAAAGCATGGTATAGATAAACTTTAGCTCAAATCTGAGGATACTACAGTGAGAGCTATGCTACTTATATACAAAAACTAATGTGCTAAGAATAGAATAGGATCCATGGTTGTTGTGCTGAAAACAAAAAAGAACAACGAGGTAGGCGAGTGATGGTCACAAGCTGTAGCAGTCCATAGTACAATCATTGAGAATGTCCATTATAGTTGTGGTAACCATGGGTAGGTGCTCAAGATAAGATGAGATGGCAATAAGCATCTGATAAGATAAGATAAGCAGAAAATTTGTAACAGTACTGCTCTTCACAAGTGATAGACACTTGACTAGTCATGTTCTTAGCAAACTAGTGGTGCTCTGGGCCTAAGAATAAACTATACTGCTTCCTACAAGTGATAAACCCTTGACTAGTTACACTCTAGGCAAACTAGTGGCACTCTTGATCTAAGAATAATACTTTATACTTCATGAACTCTCTTGAACTAACTTCAAAACACTCTTGGCCTTCAACAGGACATAATAGCAGACTCAAAGGGGGTTTTATTCACTCAATACTGGGGTAACTCCATGACTAGTCATCACTTTATCGAGGTTAAGCACAAAATACTTTAATTAGAGGCACTAGGTACTGACTAGTATGTCACAATCTCATGGTAGGCTTTCCTGCTATGCAAGGTGCCTACTCTACTACTTATATACAAACAGAAAAAGGTATAATAACCGAAAATAGCTATACTAGATGGGTACTATCAATAAGGATTTCTTGACTAGTCATGAGCATTGGTGCATAATTATACAATAGTTGGTCTAGAATGCTTTGTTGCTGACTAGCAGGCCTAGAAACCCTGTTTGAGGTCCATTTTCCATGCCCTTGACCTAGCAATGCTCCACTAGTGTCAAGGATAATCAATGCACCAGTTGGCCATGCCTGTAGCAGTTGTTGATCATGATCAGGAGTGCAGCCCAGCTATACTAGTGCCAATTGTATGAGATCTATCATCCACTAGTCAGATCTACATGCAATGCCAATCATTGCTATTCAATTCTAAGTCTCATTTAAGATCATTACATGACTAGTGATTCTGACTTAGGCATTCTTGCCTTAGCTGGTACTCATATGATGGAGCTTCTTGATGTTTGTGTCCTCTGCCTCTGGTTTGGTATGCTAGTGGCAATACTTGCCCACTAGTGACCACACATTGCATAGGTCCACTAGTTTTGAGTCACTAATATTGGCTGGCTGGTAGAGTTGACCCACTAGCGGTGTCATGTCTAAGTCCTAGCATTACTAGTAGCTGTTTGCACTGACTATCAGCTCAAAGCCTCTACTATAGTCCTCATAATCCCACTAGTATCAGGTAGATATGCAATAGTATTGATATAAAATTGCAAAATCTAGGTGTGAACACATAGATGGTATATTAGTGGTGCCTGTGACCTCAAGTCATGATCCATCACTTGATCTTGAACTACTACATGCACCGCTTGTTGTGCATTTCTCTTTTTGTCCTTCTCATGGTTTCATACCATTGCAACTATGGCAAGAAAATAAAAAATCATGCTCATGCCATCAGTGGGCATAAATCTTACTGCCCAACACAACTAGAACAATTTCACACTATTGGAGCCTTTGGCACAATACCATTAACAATGGGAGGTGCAAAACAACTGCAAGCCTTGGCTTTGAGATTGAAAAGGAAGTCATGAAGGACATCTGTTGGGCCTATGGAGACTGATGCAGTACTGGTGAGTGTTATTAAGCTATAATCATCATTTTATTTGCTTAACCATTTACTAGATGGCTGAAGATTCAAATAGTGATATATATAATAATGACATGCCAATGGAAACAACCCCCTCATTTGAACCTGAACCACATACACCTGAACTGGAAGAACTTCAACAATCTCAGTGCAACCACATGATCCCTCGACATTTTCAAGATTACCTACCAACACAGACATTCTTTGCCCCCCTCCAGCAATATGCTTCACTTCAACCACAATCCTCTACCCCTGCTTCCTCCATATCCAGCAAAGATTTGTCTCCTTCTCCAACACCTGAACCTCGGCCTTTCATTCCATCAGAGTCCAATGCCTTTGGACTGTACTACCTCTACAAGATGTTACCATCTGTAGATCCTGATGATGCATTAACTATAGCAGATCTTTATGATGCCTTCACATATTCCCTCCCTCCCTCCACCCTCAAGCAGTGTTCCCCACTCTGTGTGTGTATGGTGCACATGCTGCAATAGATTCTTGGCTTGTCTCAAAGGAGTTTCCAACCTCTGAATCTGAGTCTTTGAGCTGGTTTATACCATTCATGACCCCAACAACATGTCATCTCATACACTGGTTCTATTCAATAACAACAAATACTCTGAGTGATCTAAACCATCTTGTCACAGATATTTTGCTTGCACCAGATTTCTCAGCTGAAGACCTGACCAACTTCAATGCCAACCATGAGGCAAAGTGACTAGATTCTGATTCATTACCAATGTTTGCAGCTGATGGGTGGATTTGTGATCATATCACCCTTCAGCTTCCACAGTCAGGTGTACACCATGCATTGGAAGAAGCTGCACCATCTCTTGACATTCCCAATGTCTGGCACCACTCACTATTGGACATTGTTTGCTCAGCCTTTCAAGATGCATCCTCCCTCCATTTTCATCTCAAAGGCTTCAAGGAACATTGGTTATGGCCTGATGGTTGCATGGAACATGTATACAGTGAGGTGTACATCTTGGATGTATTCTTAGAGATGGAAGATCAAATTACCCCCAAGCCTGGCTGCTCATTGGAGACTGTCATTGCACCTATGATGGTGTACTCTGATTTGACATGTCTTGCTAATTTTGGGACTGCCACACTCTGGCCTGCATATGTTGGATTTGGACTCATGAGCAAGTATGCATGAGCAATACCATCTTTTTTTCAGAGCCATCATCTTGCATACTTTCCTGCGGTTTGTCCTCATGTCCTCATTTCTTTAAATTGTTCTAATGTGATATCTACTAGTTACTAGATAATATTCAAGATGTTTATGTGCAAATCTTCAGATCACCAACATTGAAAGAAACACTCACTTTCTTGAAGCGTGAGCTAATGCAGAAGATTTGTGTTAGACCTGGACTTCATGTGACACAAGACTTTGTCTAGACCTTGGCAGTCTTGCATTTGGACAATCACCAGAGGAATGACTTGGGGGTCTTATGCTTCAGCAAAGAAGGACTAAGGACTTAGTCAAGTTCTGTGGTGAGAGTAAAGTGTAATATAGATAAACTTTAGCTTGAAGCTGAGAATACTACAGTGGGGGCTAAGCTACTTATATATGAAAGCTAACATACTAAGAATAGAGTAATGTCCATGCTTGTCATGCATGAAACAAAGAAAACAATGAGGTGGGCGAGTGATGGTCACAAGCTGTAGTGGTCTATAGTACAATCATTGAGAGCATCCATTATAGTCATAGTAACCATTGATAGGTGCTTAAGGTATGATGAGATAGTGATAAGCACTTGATAAGATAAGATAAGCAGGAAAATTGTAACATTACCCTCTTGTTAAGACAGTCATCTTGACTGTCAAAGTTCATCCTTGGGGGTGTCTAGCTGGTGGAAATTTTCATTATTCCAATACTCCTCTATAAGATCCTTTCACAGATGCTTGTCGGGGTTTTTAATCCATTTTTGGAATCCATCCTGTCATTGGGCCTTATAGTGGATGAGACCATTGCAGTATTCATGATCAAGAATCATAGTGATGGCTTTGTCAGGATTGTTGGTTACAATTTTGGCTATTTCGACTTGTCCAGTCTGTTGGATCTTGTCTTTGTAGTCTTGGATCACTTCCTGTATGTGTTCCATCTCTGTGTCTCATACCCACAAGTTATGTTCCTGGGTCCATCCTTTCCATTTGATAAAGTAGTTGATAGTGTTTTTTGCTTTTTGTCTCTTCTTCCCCTTGATCCAATATGTCCTGGAATCCAGCACTTTTTCTACCTCATATTGTTCTTCATTGTCGATGAGGTCAGGCAGGGGTGATAGTGGTGCTTGTTGGTTCAGGAATGAGGGTAGGGTGTATGGTGATAGGAGTTTCTCATTGAAACATAGGTGTACCTTCCAGTGGGGTGGGAGCTTTAGCTTATAGGCTGATGCTCCAGACTTTTTGAGGATCAGAAAGGGGCCGACTCACTTGTTGTTGAGCTTCTTCTTGGGTTGAGGGAGATGGAGGTTGGCAGTGTTGAGCCATATGTGGTCCCTGACCTTATATTTGACTGCAGGGCATTTCTTTTTGTCATACTGGGCCTTCATTTGGTCCACAGCTTTCTGTAATGCCACTTGAGTCTGCTTGTGTACTTTGGCTATGGTTGTTGTAAAGGTTCCAGTGGCCAGGTTCATGAACAGGGAGGCCCTGATAGAGTCTGGTACCAGATGTGGATTGCAGCCATAAAGTACCATAAATGGGCTCTTGCCTGTGTTACGATTTTCTCACTTATCTTATCTTATTGGCCAGTGCTTATCTATATCTTATCTTATCTCAGTGCCTATCATCATAACCACAACCATAATGGACCACATCAGCATTTGTACTATGGACAACTACAGCTTGCGACCAACGCTCGCCCTTCTTATGTTTCTCTTTGTATTCCATATGACAACTACAGACAAAGACTCTATTCTTAGTACAGGACTTTTCATATATAAGTAGCATAGCTCTCACTGTATATTCCCCAGCTTCGAGCTAAAGTTTAATCACACTGAACTTAGCTAGTTGACTCAGCCTCAGACTAAGACATTAGTCCGACACTCTTAGTATCCATTCAGTACAGAGACTCCTTGGGTGACTGTTCAAATATGAAACAGCCCTTGGTTTACTCTTGTTTGGTTTACCCAGAGTTCAGGTCTAACAATTAGCTTGAAGCTTTCCATTCCCTTTCTCTAAGCAGCCACCATTGCTTGTTGAAACTGAATGCCCGCATCATTCACCAGTACCAGAATCATCTCCACCTTCTTCCTGACACTTTTTGTCAGGATCCCCACCCTCTCATACCTTCTCTATTGGTCCAGGTGGCCAATTGTCTTCTGGTACCACACCCAATGAAACCGCCTTCAATGTTGGATGGACCACACCTTCCATACACCCCGGCTTCCAGCTGTTTCCTTCTACCCATCCCCCTATGGTCTTCAGTGCTATGGCACCACCCAGCCCAACAGATCTGTCATGTCCTTCCCCTCATCACTTGCATCTGTATGAAATCCTGAAAATCAGCAAACTTCTGAGGTCACTCCAGTCCAAGAAATCGAAATCGACATTGGTGAGCAAGGACACAGCATTCTTGTTCATGACTCCCCCCTCGCTAGCACCATCCCTGCCATACTCCCTGCCTCCTCTGCCAACAACTCCACCACTTCTGCATCATCAGCTCCCCGAGACTCCCTTGAGCTATATGAGGTTACAGCCTCCAGCGGCACAGAACTCCCCAACATCACCCTCTCTAACAGTGAGGATGAGGACCCCTACATTCCCCAGAGTCCCACCCAGTCAGAGTTCGAGGCCTACATCCATAACTGCCAGATGTGCCCTGATTCCCCTACCATCCCTGTCCCCATCCTCAACCAGGCGAGGCCTGTCACCCTCACTAGCGACATCTGGGCTGCTGCGACATGAGAAATGGAAAGGGCTGGAGAGCTTGAGCTCCTCCACCTCCAAGGCGTCCAGGTTGACATTAAAACCAGCCCCACCAATCACCCTGAACACCTACAACCCCTCACCCCAGAGGAGCGGAGGAGCAAGCCATTACCATCCAGCACCTCCATCAGCTCAGCATCCACAATCAGCAGCAGTACAACAAGTGAAAGTATCAGCAGCATACTGAGCATGTCACTTGCCAAGCAACTAGCATGTCACTACTGGGCAAGAACAATGAAGACTACCAAAAGTGCCAGCACTGGAACCGCCTTCAGAACATCAGCCAGGAGGATGAGCAGTGGTATGAAGAAGACGAGCACAGGAGATGGAGGGAGCACTGGCAAAGAGGCCAGTGGGTCGACACCCAGCTGGGCGCAAACTATGCACCTCCCCCCCTCGATCAGGACGAGCGGTTTATCTATGGTAACTGCTTCAGTTCACAATTTGAGTCCTGACGACAGGAGCACATCTGACATGGCACCTGGGATATCACCCACAAGCAGCATAGTGCCATCACTCAGCGAGCTATCAATTGCAGTCCTACCAATCCAAGATTGGTGGAAATATAAATTCATGAAGATCTATATAGGTCATCAATTGGCCCTTACAGAGGACCCAACCTTCCTTTCCTCGAAGATGGGGAGATTGATGAGGAACCTAGAGCCAGTGGATCCGGAGTGGGAGCATATTATTGAGTATTGCATAACAGAGTGAGCTGTGTATGAATTTAATAACAGATATCCTAATCAACCATATGCAGAATCCAAAGATTACTGCCCCCTATTCCCCCAAATGCCACTTCCCCTCTCCCCTCCATCTCGACCTTATATGCTGAGAAACTGAGGAAAGGGCAAGAGCCAAATGTTCACCAGGGCCGGACCCGACAAAGCCAAAACTTCCAATACCAGCAATCAACTACCCATTGTCCCAACCTGGACTGGGCACAACGGAGTCATGAAAGGCTCCCTGCCTCTAGGCCGACACACCAGCCCATTGGCCCAAGACCCAGACAGCTGGTTGCTACCCTGGGGCCCAGGAAAATACCACGATCCTGATGATGAGCTGCCCAACCCTAGCAGCCAAATGGTGGAAGATGCCCCCTGGATGGAATGCAAGCCAGATTTGATGTGAAAGCCCACTGTCTTCAAAGGCGAGGCTAATGACATCAACCACTTCCTCACCCACTGTGAAATGTACTTCCAAGTATATATGATCCATACATGTATGCTGACCCTTTCCAGGTTGCCTTTACCACCTCATACTTCAGTGGAAAGGCAGAGGAATGGTGGGTCATGATACTTGCTGAAAGGTGAAGCCATTCATGCCACAAGTTCCATCTTCCCAGCTGGGACGACTTCTGTCACCTAATCTGTGATAAATTCCATGATCATGCGGTGGAAGAAATCCACCAACAGAAGATGTACAATCTCCGACTCAGCAAAGGCATAGCCAATGACTACTTCCAGGCCCTTGAAAAGGAGGCCAAACAAGCAGGACTCTGAGGTGATACTGGAGCCCATGAGCACATGGTCACCGCCATCAAGAAAGGAGTCCCTGACTCCTACACCAAGATCATTTCTGACATCGAAGTCAGCATGCCTGAAACCTATGACCAATGGAAGGAGCACATCACTATCATGAATGCTGCCTGCCAACGCAAGGCCATCGAAGACAGTCTTGGCCGCCCAGGACCTTTTGTCCCCAGAAACAACAACCCTGCCATAAACGTCAACAAGGCTAGTACTGGCTCGACAAGTCCCTTGAGCGACAAAAAGATGGGTATGGGGACTACCTATGGTGGCCAAGGATAGGCCATGGATATTGATGCACTCAGGTTGGAGGGAAAATGTTTCAGATGCAAACAGAAGGGACACATTAGCAAGAATTGCCTGCTGCAGAGTTGGAACAAGAAGAAGGAAGAGAACTGGGCCATAACAATGGAACCTGCCACAGAGTCGAAAGTAAAGGAGGTAAAAGACAGTGCTGAGAAGTAAAAGGTTCTACTTGCTCGGTGATACACAGTCTATGTGTTCACACCTAGATTTTGCGATTTTATATCAATACTATTGCATATCTACCTGATACTAGTGGCATTATGAGGACTATAGCAGAGGCTTCGAGCTGATAGTCAGTGCAAACGGCTACTAGTAACGCTAGGACTTAGATGTGACACTGCTAGTGGGTCAACTTTACCTGCCAGCTGATACTAGTGACTCAAAACTAGTGGACCTATGCAATGTATGGTCACTAGTTTTGAGTCTTGCCACTAGCATACCAAACCAGAGGCAGAGGACACAAACACCAAGAAGCTCCATCATATGAGTACCAGCTATGGCAAGGACACCTAAGTCAGAAGCACTAGTCATGCGATGATCTTAAACAGGACTTAGAATTGATTAGCAACAGTTGGGATTGTGCAGAGAGCTGACTAGTGGACGACAGATCTCAGATGATCAGCACTAGTATAGCTGGGCTGTGCTCCCAATCACGATCAGCGACTGCTACAGGCACGACCGACCAGTGCATTAATTATCCTTGACACTAGTGGAGCATTGCTGGGTTGAGGGCATGGGAAATGGACCTCCAATGGAGTTCCTAGGCCCACTAGTCAGCAACAAAGCATTCTAGACCAACTATTGCGTGATTATGCACCAATACTCGTGACTAGCCAAGAAATCCTTATCAATAGTACCCCTCTAGTATAGCTATTTTTGGTTATCATACCTTTTTCTGTTTGTATATAAGTAGTAGAGTAGGCACCTCGCGTGGGAGGCAAGCCTACCCTGAGATTGTGACATACTAGTCAGTACCTAGTACCCCCAATTAAAGGATTTTGTGCTTAACCTCGATGAAATGACAGCTAGTCGTGGAGTTACCCCAGTATTGAGTGAATAAAAACCCCTTTGAGTCTACTATTGTGTCCTGTTGAAGGCTGAGAGTGTTTCGAAGTTAGTTCAAGAGAGTTCTTGGAGTATAAAGTATTATTCCTAGGCCAAGAGTGTCACTAGTTTGCTTAGAGTGCGACTAGTCAAGTGTTTATCGCTTGTAGGAAGCAGTATAGTTTATTCTTAGGCCCAGAGCGCCACTAGTTTGCTAAGAACGTGACTAGTCAAGTGTCTATCACTTGTGAGAAGCAGTACAGGGCCAAGAGAGCCACTAGTTTCAGAGCAATCCCAGTTCCAGCGAGCACAGAAGCTCAACAAAGTCACCTTTACTCAATTGTGTCTTACCCACCCTGCTAGTGTGAGTAGTACTTTCGTATTGCTCACTAGTAATGAATAAAACATCTTTAAATGACTTTCCTTGATTATTGAAGTCTGCAGAGTGCTTCTATCATACTCGAAACACCCAAATTCAATATATTGGTGATTAGTGTAGAGTTAGTGATAGGTTTAGTTTGTTGGTGTTCATTGCCAGCCACTAGTCCATTCGCCACTCACCATTACCGAGCACATCATCGGCAAAGGACTTATCTGGTACAAGGAACAATATCACTGGTCAGACTCATGATGCTTCTGTAATTACTTCCCATGTTGATACAATACATATGCATTCAAATATACCCGCCTTAACTGTTTCAAGTCCAGATAAACAAGAACCTAAAGAAAAAATGACATCCAAGCCCACTATAGGAGAGGGGACATGCCAGGTGGTACTGGAGCCCTCATCACGAGTATTAGGACTCAGGTCAGAGTTGAGTAAGTGGGACGCCCTTGGGCCTCTGAAGCAGAAAGACTCAGCACCTTCTATGGAGGCCAAGACACTCCCTGCAAGAACCAATGCAGCAGATCTCAAGTGCCCACCAAGGGCCAAGTCCACAGAGTCCGATCCTCTGGGGCATGGGGCAGAGAGCCCCTACAAGGTAACCATGGTCGAAGTTCCAGATGAAGAGGACGACACCACCTTCTGACTCCACCAAGCAAAACAAGCCAGAGCTTGTCCATCCCTGCCACCAGAGGAGACCCAGCCACTGGCTGAGAAGGTCCAACAGGGATGAATGAAGCTGTTTGAGACTGAATGGACATGGAGGGCCATCCGAGAAGCCAAAGACAAATCTGCTGCCAGGTCAGTGCTCCTTAACTGGATACACAGGACCAGGACCAAAGAAGTAGTTGATAATCTCTTGGAAGGGCTCTGCCGTGTCCAGTGAGCAAAAGCATTAGAATAGCTTGATGAATTAAGGAAGCCTCAGTGCTACCTAATCCATTCCCAGACCACCTCCAAGGGAGACCTCAAAATCCTGCTTACTGTCGAAACCACCGATTATCAAACCATCGACACAACCGCTCTCCTAGACAGTGGATGCACAGGCAGCTCAATTCACAGTGAGTTTGTCAAAACCCACAAAATCCCTGTCTACAAGACCACAAGTCCCATTCCAATATACAACACCGACAGCTCTCGTAACAAAGCCGGAGAAATCACAGAGTTTGCAGAACTGAGGCTTATCATTGGTGACCATAGCAAAAAAATTGATCTCATGGTTGTCAACCTCGGCTCTAAAGAAATCTTCCTCGGTCATGACTGGCTTGTTCATCATAACCTGCTTATTGACTGGAGCACCGACAAGATCACCTTTTCCCAATGCCAATGTGCAAAGAATCTCTTCCCCCTACCAGACTCAGATCCAGACAACTGGTGGGACGAAGAACTCGAGGAAGGTGACTGTATTCTAGCCATTGACTTCAAGGAAGCCATTGAAATCCATGCTGTTCATAAAGCGAACAAACTTGCCACCAAGACCAGTGAGGGAAAAGAGAAGAAAACCTTTGAAGAGATGGTCCCAGCCATGTACCATGACTTTGAGGACCTTTTTGAAAAGGAAAACTTTGACGAACTCCCCATGTGTAAACCTTGGGACCATACCATCAAACTTGTCCCCAATGCAAAGAATACCCTTGACTGTAAGGTGTACCCCCTAAACCGCACCAAGCAGGAGGCACTTGACAAGTTTCTCAAGGAGAACCTTGCCACTGGCCGAATTCGACCATCCAAATCCCCCATGGCTTCACCCTTCTTCTTCATCAAAAAGAAGGATGGAAAGCTATGTCCCATTCAGGACTACTGCAAGCTTAACAAAATGACCATCAAGAATCGTTACCCATTGCCCCTCATTGCCGAGCTTATGGACAAACTAGGAAGTGCCAAATACTTCACTAAGCTCGATGTACGATGGGGATACAACAACATCTGCATCAAAGAGGATGATGAGTGGAAGGCTGCATTCAGAATGAACCGTGGCCTATTCAAACCCATGGTCATGTTCTTCAGCCTCACGAATTCCCCTGCCATGTTCCAATGGATGATGAATGACATCTTCAAGGACCTCATCGCATCCAGCAAGGTTACTGTATACCTTGATGACATCCTGATCTTTTTGAAGACTCTAGAAGAGCATTGGCAGATCACTTACAAAGTTCTTGTGCTCCTCAGGAAACACAAACTTTTCCTGAAAGCCGAGAAGTGTGAGTTTGAGATACTGGAAACAGAGTACCTCAGGGTAATAATCAGTGAAGGTTCCATCCACATGGACCAAGTAAAGATTGCAGGAATCACCAAGTGGCCCATCCCTAACAAAAAGAAAGAGCTTCAATCTTTCTTAGGGTTCACTAACTTTTACTGATGCTTCATCAAAGGCTACAGTGAAATAGTACGCCCGATGACATGTCTTACTGGAAATGAGGCCTGGACCTGGGGAATCATGCAACAAGAAGCTTTTGACAAGCTTAAGGCCCGTCTTGCTCAAGATGTTGTATTGGCAATCCCAACCAAGACAGGGAAGTTCAGAATAGAAGCATATGCTAGCAAAGGTGCCATTGGTGCCATCCTCTCCCAGGAACAGAATGGGAAGTGGAGACCAGTCACATTCTTGTCCAAAGCCTTGACAGCCATGGAATGCAACTATGAAATCTATGATAAGGAACTACTTGCCATAATACTCACCCTCAAGGAGTGGAGACACTACCTCATGGGTGCAGCCATCGACATCAAAATCTGGACGGATCACCAAAACCTCCAGTACTTCTGGAAGCCTCAGAAACTCAATCACCACCAAGCATGATGGGTGACTGAGCTTGCCGAATACCATTTCACTCTCCATCACAAGCCAGGGACCGCCAACAAGAAGGCAGATCTCCTTTCATGTCATGCAGACCACAACCAGGGACAAGATGATAACAACAAAGTTGTCATCCTTAAAGCTGAACATTTCTGGGCACTAATCATGCCCACGACCGACAAATTCTATGAGCGCATCAAGAGTACAACCCGTGACCATCAGAAATGGAATCAAGGGATCGCCAAATCACTCAACCATGAAAAGGGTATCCAGGAGAAGGACGGTCTTCTCTACTATGATGAAAGGATATATGTGCCCTGCGACCATGCTGTGCAAGGGGAAATCATCTTGCATAGCCATGACCATATCACTGCAGGATATCCTGAAGTGGAAAAGACCAAGGAGCTGGTCCTTAGGGACTACTGGTGGCCCAAGATCAGGAAGGATGTCCAAACATACATCCAAGCCTGTGAAACCTGTGCCCACACCAAATCAAGCATACAGGCCAGGTGAGCCCTACTTCATCCAAACGAAGTCCCCTTCAAACCCTGGACTCATATCTTGGTTGACATGATTATGGGCCTCCCAGAATCCAACGGTCATGATGCGATTCTTGTCATTGTCGACTGCTTCTCCAAGAACATCATCCCAGTTGCCTGCAACATCGAACTCTTGTCAGAAGGATGGGCAAAAAATCTCCATGACGAGGTTTATGCAAAACACGGTATGCCCATCACTGTCATCTCCAACCGAGGCCCCCAGTTCATCTCCAAATTCCTCGAGGACCTGTACCGCATACTCCATATCAAGGGAAACGCCTCCATGGCCTTTCACCCTCAAACCGATGGCCAAACCGAGTGCATAAATTAAGAAATCAAAAAGTACCTCTGCCTGGTCATAAATCACCATCAAGATGACTGGGCCAAATGGCTATCCATCTGTGCCTTCCAGCATAATAACCATGTGCACTCCACAACAGGCAAAAGCCCATTCCAGGTCCTATATGGATGACACCCATGAGTCACTCCCAACTCTGGAACCCACGCTCCCCTCCACACTCCTGCATCAGAAACCTTCCATGAACAAATGAAAAACATCCACACTGAAACCGAGACTGCCCTAGTCAAAGCGGCCAAACAAATGAAGACTCAATATGACAAAAAGAAAAGAGCCGCCGTCGAGTATCAGACCGGAAACAAGGTCTGGCTCGATACAACAAACCTTCACCTCCCCAGACCAAAGAAAAAGCTAGATGACAAATGAGTTGGCCCTTTTCAAATTCTGAAAAAATACAGCACTTCTGCCTACAAGCTAAAGCCTCCCCCTGCATGGAGAATATACCCTGTCTTCAATGAAACCCTCCTCACACTGTACACACCTCCGGTGTTCCTGAACCAACAGCAACCACCACCTCCTCTGCCCGATATCATCATGGGCAAAGAAGAATATGAAGTCGAAGAAATCCTCGATGACAAAACCCACAAAGTACGTGGAAAGAAGGGGGAAAGTTCTAAAACAGTGACCGACTACCTCGTCAAATGGAAAGGCTACGGTCCCAAAGACAACAAGTGGACTGCAGAAAGATACCTCGGCAATGCAAAAGAAGCAATTACTGAATACTGGAAAAAGAAAGGAGGAATGGTGGTTGATGCCATTGTAATCAACCCCAGCAACAATATGATCATTATCGATGCCCACTATCAGCAGGAGGACAACAACAACAAAGTAGGACCAGAATACAACACATGGTATTACCTTATCAAGGTCGCTAGCACCCAGGCAGAAAAAGGGGACCAAGAATATGAATGGCTAGATGAAGAATGGAGGCCAGAACCTGAACTCGGACATCTGGAGGAGCTCATTAAGGATTATTGGTGGGCTAACAAGCAAGACAGCAAAGTGGACCCTCCCCCGACAGAGACGAGTCTTAGGGCAGTTGAGACGCCTGCCTTAATGAGAGGGTAATATTACAATTTTCTCACTTATCTTATCTTATCGGCCAGTGCTTATCTATATCTTATCTTATCTCAGTGCCTATCATCATAACCACAACCATAATGGACTGCATCAGCATTTGTACTACAGACAACTATGGCTTGTGACCAATGCTCACCCTTCTTATGTTTCTCCTTGTATTCTGCACAACAACCATGGACAAAGACTCTATTCTTAGTACAGGACTTTTCGTATATAAGTAGCATAGCTCTCGCTGTATATTTCCCAGCTTCAAGCTAAAGTTTAATCACACTGAACTTAGCTAGTCGACTCAGCCTCAGACTAAGACATTAGTCTGATGCTCTTAGTATCCATTCAGTACAGAGACTCCTTGGGTGACTGTTCAAACATGAAACAGCCCTTGGTTTACTCTTGTTTGGTTTATCTGGAGTTTGGGTCTAACAGCCTGTAGCAGAGTGAATTTGGTTATTGTATGTGAATTCAGCAATAGGAAGCCAGTCACTCCAGTTGGTTTGTCAGTAATTTATGAAGAGTTGGAGGTACCCTTCAAGTTCTTGGTTGACTCATTCAGTTTGCCCATTGGTCTGGGGGTGGAAAGTGGTGGATGCATTGGGGGTAATGTCAAGCATCCAGTATAGGTCTTTCATGAAGGCAGATATAAATTGGGAGCCTCAGTCAGAGATGACCACAGAGGGCATGCCATGCTTGGCATAAACATAGTCTCTGAGTATCTTCACCCATCCTTTGGTGGAGAGTTCAATATTACATGGAACAGGGATAATGGCTTTTGAAAAGCAGTCTATAATGACCAAGAGCGTGTCATAGCCTTTGGATTCAAGGAGTCTGGTGACTATGTCAACAGATATATGGGTCCATGGTTCGGACAGGATGGCATTTGGATGGAGGGGTGCAGCCTTTGCATGCATGTTAGACTTGGCCTGCTGGCATCCTTCACATTCTTTTACATAGCTTTCTATGTCCTTTTTAAGCTTTGGCCACCAATATTCTCTTTGGACAAGTTCCTTGGTTTTTTTGATGCCTGGGTGTCTGGCTATGATATGGTTGTGGTTCTAGGCAATGATCTCTCCTTGGAGGGTATGATCTTTTGGAACATAGACTCATCTGTCATAGAAGAGTAGTCTGTCTTGTTCAGTAATGCTGCGTTTGTGGTTTAGGGAATTAGCAATTCCTTGATCCCAAAGCTCTTTGTGATGAAGAGCGTTTTTTTACCCTTCCATGTACTTCAGTAGTGGTTGGCATGATGAGGGTGCGGAAGTGCTTGGGTTGGAGGACTATGATGTCATCATTGTCCTCCTTGCCCTGGTCATGGTCATCATGTCAGGAGAGAAGGTTGGCCTTCTTGTTGGTAGTGCTGGGTTGATGATGAAGAACAAAGTGGTGTTCTGTGAGTTCGGTTACCCAGCAGGCTTGGTGGTGGTTTAACTTCTGGGGCTTTTGGAAATATTGAAGGTTCTGATGGTCTGTCCAGATTTTGATGTCTTCTCCTGTGCCCATTAGATAGTGCCTCCATTTAGATAACATGAGCATGATGGCAAGTAGTTCTTTATCATATATTTTATAATTGTGCTCTGTGACCATGAGGGCTTTGGACATGAATGCAACTGGTGGCCACTTTCCTTCCTGCTGCTGACTGTGTATGGCACCAATGGCTCCATCACTTGAGTCAGCTTCCACTTTAAACCTTCCTTCCTCTGTTGGGATTGCTAAGACTACATCTTTGGCCATCTGCTTCTTCAGCTGCTGGAATGCTTAGTTTTGGGCTGTTCCCCACATCCATTCCACATTGCCAGTCAGCTGTGTGAGGGGTCAAATGATCTTGGAATAGTTGTGGATGAACTTTTGGTAGAAGTTGGTGAAGCCAAGGAAAGATTGTAATTCCTTTTTCTTCATGGGTGTCAGCCACTTGGTGATGCCAGCGACCTTGACTTGATCCATGCATACTGAGTTCTGGCTGATGATGACTCTGAGGTATTCAGTTTCTAGTACCTCAAATTCACATTTTTCAGCTTTAGGAACAGCTTGTTCTCTTGCAAGTGTTGAAGTACATGTTGTACAATTCAACAATGTTCATCTAGGTCTCTGGCGAAGATGAGGATATCATCGAGGTATATGGTAACCTTTCCCTCAGTGATCAGGTCTTTGAATATGTCATTCATCATCCACTGGAAGGTAGCAGGTGAGTTGGTGAGACCAAAGAACATGATAGTGGATTTGAAGAGTCTGCAGTTCATTCTGAACATGGTCTTTTCTTTGTCTCCTTCATGAATCCAGACATTGTTGTATTCCCAATGGATGTCAAGCTTAGTGAAGTATTTGGTGCCCTGGAGTTTGTTGATAAGTTCTGAAATGAGTGAAAGGGGATATCAGTTCTTGATGGTCATCTCATTCAGCTTTCAGTAGTCTTGCACAGGGTGAAGTGAGCCATTCTTCTTTTTGATGAAGAAAAAAGGGGAGGCAAAGGGGGATTTGGATAGATGAATCCATCCTGACTCCAAGTTTTCATCAAGGAATTTGTTGAGCTGTTCTTGTTTGTTTCAGTTCAAGGGGTAAACCTTACAGTCAAGTGTAGACTTGGCATTGAGGACAAGCTCAATGGCATGATCCCATGGTTTTTACTTGGGAAGTGTGCCAAAGTTTTCTTTTGAAAACAAGTCATGGTACAAATGATATTGTTTGGGTACCATCTCTTCAAAGGTTTTCTTCAGCTTGTCCACATTGGCTTGGGCCACTAAGTCATTAGTATGGTGAACCACTCAGATGATGAGTTCTTTCTGCATATTGATGGCAAGGATGGTTTCTCCTTCTTCAAGTTCTTCATCCCACCAGTCATCAGGATCTGCATCAGGGAGTGGGAAAGGGTTCTTGATGTTGGTAGTGGTTTTGAGTTAGACATTAAGCATGAAGTCCTGCCTGGTGGATTTGGTTCCTTGGATGTAGTGGATGAGTTGTTGGAGTTCATACAGCTCTTCCAATGCTGCTTCACCTCCCTGCTTAAGTCCATTGATCAGGTCACCAACGATCTTGCCAACCCAATTCTGGTGAACCTAGCAGTGGAGGGCAGCCTTGGCTTCACTTTCAGTATGGGCTTTACAGACTGTGCAGAGTGTCTATTCAGCTGTGAAAGGTTTGAGCCATTGGTCTTCACATGGATGGAACTAATATGGTAGAGGGGACTCAAAGATGGGGTACTCTCTGGCATCCTGGTTTTCCTGTGTGATACTTTCCTTCTTCTGTTTAGCCCACCATTGCTGGTAAGCTGTGTCATCTTCTTCGTTGGGGACTTCTACTATGGTTGCAGCTGGCCCACTTTTTACTGCCTGGATGCTAGCAGGTCCGGTCCTTGTGGCTTTCTTGGCATCTTTAGTTGTTTGTGCATCTTTATCAGGGTTGGCCAGAGGTGCAACAGGAGGATACCTGCATCTGTTCTGTACATCAGGGCTATCCCTTTAAGAGACAGGAGGTTCACCTGGGCCTGTCACATTCATGTCACATTGACTGGAATTACCATTCTTGTCCAATGCCAGGCAATGGGCAGAGCTATGCTCTGCTTCCTCAGTACTCCCGATTTGGTAATTCAGTTGTTTCTGGACAGGGTCATTCTTTGGTGTGACTTTATGAGGTCGCTTTCCAGAGTCTTTCCTCTTGCAGGTAATCATCCTCTGATTAGCCAGTCCTGTAGAGGCATTCCCCCCAAGGGGTTCACATGCAGACAGTTTCCATACTAGGGGTTCTAGCAAGTCCTTTAGTGGAAGGCTCTCTGCCAACTCCAAGGAGTCTTTTCTCTGTTCAGCATTAGAGGTATGGGCCTCATCAGCACTTGAGTTTGTGTCGTTTAGATTCACTAGAATGGCATAGTGGTTCAATTCTTTTGCTGGTTTGCTAGTCATGCTGAGGATGTTAAAAGTGATAGAAATGGGTATATTTAAATGCATGGTAGATAAAACAGAAGATGTAACTAAAAAAGTATCATAAGCCTGACCAGCAGAAGACAAGAGCACACCAGTACTTAGGGAGGAGGTCATCGAAGGGGAATTGAGCCTTTGATGACTTAATCTTTTACCTCCTCCACTTTTGAGTCTGTTTGCGGTTCCTACTTAGTAACTTTTACCAAGCAAATGTTCTTGTGCTTCTTTCTCTTTGGGCAGTCCTTTGACATATGCCCCTTCTCTTTGCAGTGATAACACCTTCCTTCCTTCCTTAGTCTGTCTATCTCCATCGCTTGCCCTTATGCATCATATGTGGTCCATTGCCCCATCCCAGCATCTCTACTGGCCATTTCCTCTTGTCCCGACTGCTTGGCCGGTGTCAAACTTGTGGCCCCAGCAGGCTTGCTGTGGCTTTGGTTGGTGTTTGACAATCTGGCTTATTGCCTTGTTGTTGGTCATGGCAGTGATTGTCAGATCGTTTGAGAGTTTGGTCAAAGATTACCTTCTTTGTTCAGTCAATATAGAGCTGGAGACCTCATTCCTTCCACTCTGGATAGGTTTCTGGGATGCGGATTCCTTGGTTTGTGATGGTGTTAACATAGCTGTTGGAAATTCCCCACCAGGCTACTGTGACCATCTTTCCTTGTTCTGCTTCATCGTGTTGGAGTCCTGCCAACTTGGCCTATATCTCCAGTTCCTGGAAAAAGGTATTAGCAGGGCCATTACCCATCTGGAGTTCTAGCATTCGCTTCTCATGGATTTGTTTAATGGCCAGGTCAGAGAATTGGCATCTTATGAGATTGCAGAAACCATTCCAGTCTGGGTATTGGACTCATTGGATGGCTGCATTGTAGAATTCTGGCCTCTTGTACACCCACCATTCCTTAGCAGCACCCATTAGGAGGAAAGAAGTGAGTTGGATTTTCTGGGAGTGATAGGAGAAATAGACATTGAAGGTGGTGAAGTAGGAATTGCAATCACCAAGAAATCATTCAATGTTGGTGTGGGTTCCTGTGAACTTGTCTAGGACTTGATGGGTCATGGGTTTGACCTGAAGGAAGGGGGCATGGTCAGGCATGATGTCAATAGAAGGCGGATTGGGCAAGTATCCCAGTATGTGGGATGGTTGTGGGATTGACCATCTCCCACTTCTGGAACTGGAAGAAGGGGGTGGCAGAAGTGGGTTGAGTTTTGTTACTTGTCCATCCAGCTTGATGAGCTGTTTGGCCAGGTTGTTACTTTGCTGTCTCCAATGGTTGATCTCTTGTCGGAGTTGTTCTTTGAATATCAGCAGACCAGTTGGCTCTGTTGGCTCATCCTCAGGGGCATTGCCTTGGTGGTCAGTTTCATTGTTGGAGGGTACATCTATATCAATGTTGGAGCTGGCTCCTGTGAAGAGTTGGCTGGTTCCAATGTGATGATAGCTGTGATGCTGAAGTCAGCTTGTCAGCATTGGGGGTCACAGTGGTGGGGAGTTGTTCATTAGTTTTGGGAGGGGGACATCATCTAATATGTAGAGGCTATACTGGGAAGAGGATATATTGAGGTTGGCTCTGGCAAAGGTTTCCAAGTCATAGTTAAAACTGTCAAAGTTGTTAAAAAATTCTGCCCCTGTTGCAACTGGTCCTCTAGCTCTGCCTTGTGGTGTCTCTCTTTGCTAACTCTCAGAGGTCTCACTCCATGTTGGCCTGCTCCTTGGTGATGCAGGGTCATAGTCTGAGAACCCTATGTCTGGCCTCGGGGCCCAGGATCATTTGTCATTGAAGAGCAAAGATCTTGCCATCAATGCAATGTTCAGAGGTTGAACTGGAGAGAGATGGGTTTCATTCAAAGGCAAGGTATTTATCCATGATGGAATGGAGGTGGCATAGGAGGTTGTCACTTCCCATCCTTGCCTTGACATCAGCCCTATAAAAGACCCATGCTATTGTGGCATAGGGGCTGATTCATTCCTTATTGACTGGTGCCAACCAGGTCCATTCGAAGTTGTCACCTCTTGGGTTGAAAACATCATCAGCCTTATCATAGGGGATGGGCTCTGGAGACTCAGAGAGTTGTATTCTAAAAAGCTCAGGTATGCGGATTCATATAAGCTCTGGGTGTTCTGGGAAGGGGGACAGGGGCTCTGAGGGGTCAGACTCATCCTGATAGGTGTTTTCATATCTGGTGATGTCACCTATGTATAGGTTGAAGAGCTGACAGGGTTGGGAGTGCCAGATGTCAAGGCCCTGATCCTCTGCATAGGTTGGGAGGTCAGGACTGGGAGTTCGCAGGGCATTGTGGTCGAGCGGCGATGAGCCTCCAGGCTCTGTACGCTCAGAATTCATGGATTTATCCATTGACTACCTAATAATAACAGATTTGACTCCCATCTTCCTTATCCTACATTGCCGCACTTGATTTAATGCTCCAACCTTCAATTATATGCTACACCCTTCAATATCCTTCAATAACCATGATATACCATGGTTACTACTCAGCAAACCACATTAATACCCTTCTATTCATATTTATTCTCCATATTTCCATGAATGATCACAGCAATACACCTTTCATTGATGATTGTACCCAAAATGGAGTTGCTGCATCAGTCCTAGGCACCCAAATTGATGTGCCCCTTGATTCCTCAATCATAGTGACATCATTTAGACCCTGCACTCCTCCATCAAAGATATTGACCCAATACAGATACTCCAGACTGCAGTTACTCAGGCTATTACTTTGCCAAGCCTTCACAGCAGCTTATATCCATTTATCAACCTCAGAACATGTACTATACCCTCACAGTCTGCAGTTAAACAGCACCTAGCTGTTTACTCATCATTCTCCACTTCCATATAGTTTCCCATCCAGACACAGCAATACAGACAAGCTGTTATACCTCAGCTGACAAAAACTTCTTTCATTTTACTATGGATTTACTAATCCAATGACTTACAGTCTTACTAATGCTTAGATATCTTTTCTATTTATAAAACTGAACTTTTTTAGTATAAAAACTTGTATTCTACAGAGGAGAAAGGAGTTCTTTCACTCCAGGTTATCCCCCATTGCTTGCTATAGTCTCAATGTTATTGGATGTGTTAATTACCACCAATACACAAATTCTTGCTCCAATAACTTGCTTTTGTCTTTTAATGCCGCAACATTGTTTCACTTTCACCAGATAGGATCATTTTATTGTCTTCACCTTCTACATCATCATCATATCCATTGCCCACACCAGTATAGGGTATTATTGCCTCTGTGAAGGCCCAGCTCCACATTGTTCACCCACATCATTGTCATTGTCCCCAGTTGCTGTGCAGTATTGCTGTGACACTCAGTTATCATATTTCCATCCAGTAACTCTCCGTTTCAAGCCCCCACACATCTATTCAATTTCTCACAAGTCTATTTGACTCTCCAAACATTTATTTGATTGCCCAAACATTTATTAGGCCAGTCTCACATTTACCAGATCGGTTTTACGTTTTCTAGATCAGTTTCAAGTATCTAGCATGGTTTCTTGGTATTTGTATCATACCAGATTCCATTTCATCTCATTTATTGAGATCCCCTTGGCTTACAGCCTGAGCCTCTTAGTACTCGACTGCTAAAGGGTACTACTTCCAGACTGTATAGTTGAAGTGTATACCTGCATCTAGAGGAATTGACTGCATGGAGGTGCACTGAACCACTCGCACAAACACATAGCCTTGATTACTGTGATTGCATGCATATTTCATTAGCTCTCTCAGAGTTTTGGGTGTTGCTGTTGCCATGGAAGTCTAGGCTCAACACCACACATACCCCTTCCCCCTGACAATGAGGGTGAACCCATCCTCATCAACCCCCCTTCACCCTGAACTCTGCTGTAGCAGAATCTGCAACATAACCAGATGGAACTCCCAGATCAGTTCCAAAAGATAGACAAAGAATTCAATCAATGAATCAACAAGATTGGAGATCGAATAAAGAACTTTCAAGATGATGGACCTCCCAACCAGTCTTTGCCAGGAGGACCTCCTGATCCCAGTCAACCACCCAGGGAGCATGGGTCTTGGTATTTAATTCCCAGACCACCCCACTGAAGAGGTAACTGTGTGCCCAAGCTAGAAATGTGATAGAGTCAAAGACACTAATCACACTCACACCCAACACTACACATACAATATGCTCAAGTTTATAGGGGATTCTAATGTGATGAAAGTAGATTGAATCTAATACAATGAAACTCTCAACAATCTAAGATATGTGAGAAGTGATAGTGCTCATATAGTATCTCAATTTCTCTAAGTTCAAGGGCTTTTATTACAAGAGGTGCAACTCAATGCTGCCAGGCCTCAAGGCAAGGTGTATACAACACTCAAACACATTCTCAAACATCCAACAAAACCTCACAAAGTCTCGAGCATGATACAAAGATGACTCTAAGTGACTTTAAAGCTTGTGCTTCAAGTAGAAACCCTCACACAAAATGTCCACTAAAGCCATAGGATTTGAACCTATATGCTCAAGCTTCCAAAACTGATTGTAGACCCACAGGATTCAAACTTATGCAATCCAGAGAACACAAATCACAAATGCAGTCTGATAAGACAAAGGGTTTGAACCTCTGCCACTTGCAGAAGGGTATACCCAACTAAGCAAGTGCTAATCAAGCCAAAGGGTTCAGACCTCTGCCACCTGTAGCACCTCATGTCACAAGAAAACCTTAAAAACTCAAGAGCACATCACCAATGACACTAACTCTATTATTCTCAGGCTAGAGCGCAAGTAACCAATCAAAGAAACCAAAGATACAAGTGCTGCATTAGCTTTCTACACCTTGCACATCACTCAGATCACTCAAAAGATATCAATAAAGGTCTATTTCTCTCGCTCAAAGTTATCAAACAGCTCCAGAAGCTAGAGTGCAAAGCTGAAGGCTCATGTGCTACTACAACAGAGGTCAGAAACTTGTACTCTAATGCTACACTATGCTATTTATCTATTCTATGTTTTACAAATTAGTATATCCATATATAGTATTATTTAGCCTGCAGAACTCCATCCTCTGCATCCTGCATGTGTCATTATTATCATGCCATTGCTTGGTGCTTACTCAGAACTCTGACTCAGAGCCAGACTCAGGTTTCTCTGTGTGTGATGTTGGTTTGCAGTATGCTCCACATGCTGTGATGTTGGGTTTTATCTCCTCAGAGTTGGCAGCCTATTGTGCCACTCCTAAGTTTGGTTCTCTAATTTCTACAGGGAATTCCAAGGTTGCTGTGACCATATGTGGCCTGTCTAGGCTTCATGTGCTTTGGCTGAAGTCCAGAATATCAGACTTAGTCCATTTCTGAGTACCCAGAGTCTAGAGCACAAGCTGCTGTTACTTTGGTGTCTTGTACATCATAGATCAATGTTGTGCCAACTCTTAATTATCTCATGAGCATCATTAATTCTATTCTTAGTGTGCATGTTCCATACATTGTCAGTGCACTTAGTGTCAAGCACTGGGACTTTATACTTAGCACCACAAAAAGTGAGAAAAAATTACCATGCTTAATGACCAATCACCAAGTAAATAACCTACTGTAAATATAAGCTGAAGTTGTAGACCTTAGTAAACCAGACCCAGGGTTATTTAGGGTTATATTATATTATATCATTCCCAATGACTTTAATAAAGTATTCTGTACATTTAAGATACCAGCTGAGGTTAATAATGGTTCATTAAGGATTTTTAATTGGTCTACAATGCAGCATATCTGAAATCAGGCTCTACACCTAGTAAATCATCATTGTCATCACAGATGTCATCTAGTTTGCCATCTGCCTCCTCATCCAGCTCCGCATCATCATCCTCAGGATCTTATAAATCAGTGGAGTGACTTGAGTCCCAACTCCCAGCATCTGAACCATCCAAATCTTCCAGTACCTCTGCATCATCAGACTCTGAGTCATCCATCTCCCATGTATCTGACTCCCCATTCTCAACTCTCACCTCATCACTGTCTATCTCATGATTTTCTTTCTCAGATTCACTATCCTGTTCATCCTCAGCCTCATCCGATGATTCTGACTCCAACACTGATGCTATATCAATATCTTCTCCCAGATCAAAGAAGTCTGGCAACAGATTATATGCTTTGCAGATATCTTCTCAAAAAACATGTGTTGCTTCCCAGGTCACCTGATGGCCAACTCCAAGCCTGCAATACTGAAATATCATATCGCAATCAACCCACCTTGCAATACAGTCAAATAAACATTGAAGCAGACATGAAAAGAATAGGTACACACATATCAACTGAATACTGCTTGTAGTCTTGATTGTTCTCCTCTGGCTGTCATACAATTGAAGGTGGTAGGAAATCAGCTGTCCAACCAAGCTTGTATACTGGTATCAGATGGACAGCTCAAATAATTTCATCAGGGTTGAGAAAACCAAATGCCTCAGGATCAGTACCCTGCAAAAATCCAACATGATGAGGTTGCTTTGTCTTGAAATCTGAGCAATGTTGCAAATTGAAGCCATACCACTGGACCCATGCAAAGTCAACATGGAACACCTTCCAGTTCTCAAAGTCACCCTCAGGGTCATTGTACTAAATGTCTGCATGGAATAAGCCAATGATACAAGCATACAAGTAAGGATGTGTATTGTTAGGATCAGAGTTGTTGACAAGGACAATGACATCGGAACAAGTTTGAGGATTGATTGAATCCTGGTCTCAACAGATATCATATGTTGTATAATTGACACAGAGGACTTTATGTTGAAAAATGCAATCATTGATGATGTGAAGGTTGTTGAGCTGCTTGGGAGTGATGTTGGATTCTGGAGCAATCTTGTGGACAAGAAGTTGGCAAAGGATGTGTTCCTTGAGCTTTGGGATAAAGTCCTGCAAGCCTGTATTAGCAAAGTAAAATATGCACAACATGATATGCACAACAATGGCAAGGTCACCCTCATTCTCAGCAAGCCATGAGTGAAGGTTCAAGGTGTAATTCTTTGACAGGGACATCTGATAATGATCCTCTGGTTGTCCCTCAGGTAATAGATCTTTCTCATCTGGATTGATTCTTGGATTTGAGGTCTTTGTCATGGATCTGGCTTGTATATTTGATGTCTGTTGGCCAGGGATGCAATGTAAATGCCATTGTCATTGCTCAAGTATTGCAATTTGCTTGACATGGCCTTGTTTATTCATGTGAGCATAAAACAGCTTGACACAGTGATGTTCTTGTTCTCCCTGGACTGGTCATTAGCTATACAAACAAGTAAAGATTCAAATACATACAATTTGGATGCTATATGAATCTGTTGTCCCAAATTTACAGATACTTGAAATATAGTCACCAATAGCATGGTGCTTGTACATTGTTGAACCTAGACTTCCATGGCAACAGCAACACCCAAAACTCTGAGAGAGCTAATGAAATATGCATGCAATCACAGTAATCAAGGCTATGTGTTTGTGCGAGTGGTTCAGTGCACCTCCATGCAGTCAATTCCTCTAGATGCAGGTATACACTTCAACTATACAGTCTGGAAGTAGTACCCTTTAGCAGTCGAGTACTAAGAGGCTCAGGCTGTAAGCCAAGGGGATCTCAATAAATGAGATGAAATGGAATCTGGTATGATACAAATACCAAGAAACCATGCTAGATACTTGAAACTGATCTAGAAAACAGTAAAACCGATCTGGTAAATGTGAGACTGGCCTAATAAATGTTTGGGCAATCAAATAAATGTTTGGAGAGTCAAATAGACTTGTGAGAAATTGAATAGATGTGTGGGGGCTTGAAACGGAGAGTTACTGGATGGAAATATGATAACTGAGTGTCACAGCAATACTGCACAGCAACTGGGGACAATGACAATGATGTGGGTGAACAATGTGGAGCTGGGCCTTCACAGAGGCAATAATACCCTATACTGGTGTGGGCAATGGATATGATGATGATGTAGAAGGTGAAGACAATAAAATGATCCTATCTGGTGAAAGTGAAACAATGTTGCGGCATTAAAAGACAAAAGCAAGTTATTGGAGCAAGAATTTGTGTATTGGTGGTAATTAACACATCCAATAACATTGAGACTATAGCAAGCAATGGGGGATAACCTGGAGTGAAAGAACTCCTTTCTCCTCTGTAGAATACAAGTTTTTATACTAAAAAAGTTCAGTTTTATAAATAGAAAAGATATCTAAGCATTAGTAAGACTGTAAGTCATTGGATTAGTAAATCCATAGTAAAATGAAAGAAGTTTTTGTCAGCTGAGGTATAACAGCTTGTCTGTATTGCTGTGTCTGGATGGGAAACTATATGGAAGTGGAGAATGATGAGTAAACAGCTAGGTGCTGTTTAACTGCAGACTGTGAGGGTATAGTACATGTTCTGAGGTTGATAAATGGATATAAGCTGCTGTGAAGGCTTGGCAAAGTAACTAGCCTGAGTAACCTGCAGTCTGGAGTATCTGTATTGGGTCAATATCTTTGATGGAGGAGTGCAGGGTCTAAATGATGTCACTATGATTGAGGAATCAAGGGGCACATCAATTTGGGTGCCTAGGACTGATGCAGCAACTCCATTTTCAGGTATGATCATCAATGAAAGGTGTATTGCTGTGATCATTCATGGAAATATGGAGAATAAATATGAATAGAAGGGTATTAATGTGGTTTGCTGAGTAGTAACCATGGTATATCATGGTTATTGAAGGATATTGAAGGGTGTAGCATATAATTGAAGGTTGGAGCATTAAATTGAGTGCAGCAATGTAGGATAAGGAAGTGTTAGACCCAAACTCCAGGTAAACCAAGGGCTGTTTTGCATTTGAACAGTCACCCAAGGAGTCTCTGTACTGAATGGATACTAAGAGCGTCGGACTAAGGTCTTGGTCTGAGGCTGAGTCAACTAGCTAAGTTTGGTGTGATTAAACTTTAGCTCGAAGCTGGGGAATATACAGCGAGAGCTACACTACTTATATATGAAAAGTCCTGTACTAATAATAGAGTCTTTTGTCCGTGGTTGTCGTGTGGAATACAAGGGAAAACATGAGAAGGGCGAGCGTTGGTCGCAAGCCATAATTGTCCGTAGTACAATTGCTGATGCAGTCTGTTATAGTCATGGTTATGATGATAGGTGCTTGAGATAAGATAAGATATAGATAAGTGCTGGCCGATAAGATAAGATAAGTGAGAAAATTGTAACATTACCCCCTCGTTAAGGCAGACATCTCGACTGCCCTAAGACTTGTCTCCGTTAGGGGGGGTCGACCTCACTGTCTTGCTTGTTAGCCCACCAATAATCTTTAATGAGCTCCTCCAGATGCCCGAGTTTGGGTTCTGGCCTCCATTCTTCATCTAGCCATCTATGTTCTTGGCCCCCTTTTTCCACCTGGGCACTAGCGACCTTGATAAGGTAATACCATGTGTTGTCTTCTGGTCCTACTTTGTCATTGTCATCCTCCTGCTGATAGCAGGGCATCAATGATGATCATATTGTTGCTTGGGTTGATGACAATGGCGTCAACTGCCATTCCTCCTTTCTTTTCCCAGTATTCGGCAATTGCTTCTTTTGCATTGCCAAGATACCTTTCTGCGGTCCACTTGTTGTCTTTGGGACCATAGCCTTTCCATTTGATGAGGTAGTTGGTCACTGTTTTGGACCTTTCCCCCTTCTTTCCTTGTACTTTGTGTGTTTTGTCATCGAGGATTTCTTCGACTTCGTATTCTTCTTCGCCCATGATGATATCGGGCAGAGGAGGTGGCAGTTGTTGTTGGTTCAGGAATGCCGGGGGTGTGTATGGCATGAGGAGGGTTTCATTGAAGACAGGGTAAATTCTCCATGTGGGGGGAAGTTTCAGTTTGTAGGCTGAAGCATCACATTTTTCCAGAATTTGGAAAGGGCCAACTCATTTGTCGTCTAGCTTTTTCTTTGGTCTGGGGAGGTGAAGATTTGTTGTATTGAGCCAGACCTTGTTTCTGGTCTGATACTTGACAGCGGTTCTCTTCTTTTTGTCATACTGGGACTTCATTTGTTCAGCAGCCTTAATTAGGGCAGCCTTGGTTTTGGCATGGATGTTCTTCATCTGGTCATGGAAGGTTTCCGATGCAGGAGTGCAGAGGGGAGCATGGGTTCTGGAGTTGGGAGCAACTCAGGGATTTCATCCATATAGGACTTGGAATGGGCTTTTGCCCATGGCAGAGTGCATGCGATTGTTGTGCTGGAAAGCACAAATTGATAGCCATTCGGCCCAGTCATTTTGATGATGATTAATGATGAGGCGAAGGTATTTTTCAATTTCTTGATTGACGTGCTTGGTTTGGCCGTCAGTCTGCAGGTGGAAGGCCATAGACTGATGTCAAGCATGCCATAGAGGTCTTCTAGGAATTTTGAGACAAATTGGGGTCCCTGGTCAGAGATGATGGTGATGGGCATGCCATGTTTGGCATAGACTTCGGCATAGAGAATTTTTGCCCATCCTTCTGATGAAAGTTCTATGTTGCAGGCAACTGGGATGATGTTCTTGGAGGAGTGGTTGACAATGACAAGAATTGCATCATGACCATTGGATTCGGGGAGCCTGGTGATCATGTCGACAGATATATGAGTCCAGGGCTCAGAGAGGACTTCATTTGGATAGAGCGGTGCCCACCTGGCTTGAGTGCTGGACTTGGTGTGGGTGCAAGTTTCACAGGCTTGAACATAAGTTTGGATGTCCTTCCTGATCTTTGGCCACCAATAATCCCTAAGGACAAGTTCCTTGGTTTTTTCTACACCAGGATGGCCTGTGGTAATATGGTCGTGGCATTGGGATATGATTTCTCCCTGCACGGCATGGTCGCAGGGGATGTATATCCTTTCATTGTAGTACAGGAGGCCATCCTTCTCCTATATGCCCTTTTTGTGGTTAAGCGACTTGGCGATCCCTTGATCCCATTTCTGATGATCACAGGTCACGCTCTTGATGCACTCATGGGATTCGTTGGTAGTGGGCATGATTAGTGCCCGGAAGTGTTCGGCTTTTAGGACAATGACTTCATTGTTATCGTCCTGTCCTTGGTCATGGTCTGCACAATGAGAGAGGAGGTCCACCTTTTTGTTGGCAGTTCCTGGCTTATGATGGAGGGTGAAATGGTATTCGGTGAGCTCAGTGACCTATCACGCTTGTCGGCAGTTGAGTTTCTGAGGTTTTCTAAAATACTGGAGGTTTTGGTGATCAGTCCAGATTTTGATGTTGATAGCTGCACCCATGAGGTAATGTCTCCATTCTTCAAGAGCGAGCATTATGGCAAGTGGTTCCTTGTCATAGATCTCATAGTTGCGTTCTGTGGCCGTTAAGGCTTTGGACAGGAATACAACCTGGTCTCCACTTTCCTTCTTGTTCTTGGGAAAGTACTGCACCTGATTGCACCTTCGCTAGCATCTGCTTCTACTCTGAACTTCCCGGTCTCAGTTGGGATGGCTAGTACAACATCCTGGGCAAGGTGGGCCTTAAGCTTGTTGAAGGCTTCTTGCTGTGCAGTTCCCCAGGTCCATGCTTCATTTCCGGTGAGACATGTCATTGGGCGTACTATTTCACTGTAGCCCTTAATGAAATGTCGGTAGAAGTTAGTGAAACCTAAGAAAGATTGGAGTTCTTTCTTTTTGTTGGGGAAGGGCCACTTGGTGATTCCTGCGATCTTGACTTGGTCCATATGGATAGAGCCCTCGCTAATTATTACCCCAAGGTACTCTGTTTCTAGTACCTTCAACTCGCATTTCTCTGCTTTTAGAAACAGTTTGTGTTTCCTGAGGAGCATGAGAACCTTGCAAGTGATCTGTCAATGCTCTTCTAGAGTCTTGGAAAAGATCAGGATGTCGTCAAGGTACATGGTAACCTTGCCGGAGGCGATGAGGTCCTTGAAGATGTCGTTCATCATCCATTGGAATGTGGCAGGGGAATTGGTGAGGCCGAAAAACATGACAGTGGGTTCAAACAGGCCACGGTTCGTTCAGAACACAGCCTTCCACTCGTTGTCTTTCTTGATGCGAATGTTGTTGTATCCCCATCGCACATCAAGCTTAGTGAAGTACTTGGCACTCCCTAGTTTGTCCATGAGTTCAGTGATGAGGGGCAAGGGGTAACGATTTTTGATTGTCATTTCAGTTAAGCTTGCAGGTAGTCTTGTACTGGGTGTAGTTTTCCATTCTTCTTTTTGACAAAGAAGAAGGGAGAGGCCTATGGGGGACTTGGATGGTCGGATACAACCCGTGGCAAGGTTCTCAGTCGAGGAACTTGTCAAGTTCTTCCTGCTCAGTGCAGTTTAGAGGATATACCTTGCAGTCGAGAGTGTTTTTGGCATTGGGGACAAGTTCTATGGCATGGTCCCAAGGTTTGCGTATAGGGAGTTTGTTGAAGTTCTCCTTTTCGAAGAGGTCCGCAAAGTCACGATACGTGGCTGGGACTATTTCTTCAAAGGTTTTCTTCTCCTTTCCTTCATTGGCTTTGGCAGCAAGCTTGTTTGCTTTATGAATGGCACAAATTTCAATGGCTTCTTCAAAGTCAATGGCTAAGATATGGTCACCTTCTTCGAGTTTTTCATCCCACTGATCATCAGGATCTGAGTCCGGCAGAGGAAAGGGGTTTTTTGCACATTGGCACCAGGCAAAGGTGATCTTGCCAGTGCTCCAGTTGATGAGCAGGTTGTGGTGAATGAGCCAGTCATGGCTGAGGAAGATTTCTTTTGAACCGAGGTTGACGATGGCAAGATCGATCCTCTCGCTATGGTCGCCAATCATGAGCCTTAGTTCTGTGAACTCAGTAATCTCTCCGGCTTTGTTATGAGAGCCTGTCGGTGCATTGTATATTGGAATGGGACTTAGTGGTCTTGTAGACAGGGATTTTGTGGGTTTTGACAAACTCAGCTGTGAATGGAGCTGCCCATGCATCCGCTGTCTAGGAGAGCAGTGGCGTCGATGTTTTGATTATCGGTGGTTTCGACTCTAAGCGGGATTTTGAGGTCTCACTTGGAGGTGGTCTGAGAATGAATTAGGTAGCATTTAGGCTTCCTTAGTTCATCCAGCCATTCAAGCGCATTCACTCATTGAGCGCGGTGGAGCCCTTCCAAGAGATTATCGACTACCTCTTTGGCCCTGGTCCTGTGTATCCAATTAAGGAGCACTGACCTGGTGGCAGATTCGTCTTTGGCTTCTCAGATGGCCCTCCACATCCACTCGGTCTCGAATGGTTTTCATCCATCCTGGTGGGACCTTCTCAGCTGATGGCTGGGTCTTCCTCTGGTGGCAGGGATGTACAAACTTTGGACTTGCTTGGCCTGATGGATTCTGAAGGCGGTGTCATCCTCTTTGTCTGGGACTTTGACCATGGTTACCTTGTTGGGGCTCTCTGCCCTGTGCCTCAGAGGATCGGACTCTGTGGTCTTGGCCCTTAGCAGGCGCTTGAGTTCTGCCACATTGGTCCTTGCAGGGAGTGTCTTGACCTTCGTAGAAGGTACTGAGTCTTTTGGCTTCAGAGGCCCGAGGGTGTCCTGCTTACTCAACTCCAATCCAAGTCCTAATACTCGTTTTGAGGGCTCCAGCACCACCTGGCATGTCCCCTCCCCTACAGCGGGCTCAGGATGTCATTTTTCTTTTAGGTTCTTGTTTTTCTGGATTTGAAACAGTTAAGGCAGGTATATTTGAATGCTGTAATTGTATCAACATGGGGGGTAACTACAGAAGTATTATAAGTCTGACCAGCAATATTGTTTCTCGTACCAGATAAGTCCTCCGCTGAGCAAGTAGAACCTTTTATTTCTCGGCATTGTCTTTTACCTCCTTGACTTTTGACTCCATGGCAGGTTCCATTGTTATGGCTCAGTTCTCCTCCTTCTTCTTGTCCTTGTTCCAACTTTGTAGCGGGCAATTTTTGCTAATGTGTCCCTTCTGCTTGCATCTGAAACACTTTCCTCTGATCTGAGCACGTCAATGTCCATTGCCTGTCCTCTACCACCATAGGTGGTCCCAGTGCCAGTCTTCTTATCACCCGAGGAACTTGTCATGCCACTACTTGCTTTGTTGGCAGTTCATGGTGGGGTTGTTGTTCTTAGGGATGAAGGGACCAGGACGACCAAGACCATCTTCGATGGCCTTGTGCTGGCAGGCTTTCGTTCATGATGGTGACTCATTCCTTCCACTGGTCATAGGTTTCAGGCATGCCGACTCCGATATCATAGATAATTTTGGTGTAGGAGTTGGGGATTCCTTTCTTTACAGTGGCAACCATGTGTCCACGGGCACCGGTGTCACTCCTGAGACCTGCTTCTTGGCCTCCTTTTTGATGGCCTGGAAGTAGTCGTCGGCGAGGCCCTTGCCAAGGCAGAGGTCATACATCTTCTATTGGTGGATTTCTTCCACAGCATGATCACAGAATTTGTTGTGGATCAGTTGGCAGAAGTCGTCCCAGCTGGGAAGATGGAACTTGTTGCAGGAGTGGCTTCATTGGTCTGCGAGGACCATTATCCACCATTCCTCTGCCTTTCCAGTAAAATAGAAGGCAGTGAAGGTGACTCGAAAGGGGCTGGCAGTACATATATGGGTCATGTACTTGGAAATACATCTCGCAATAGGGTGAGGAAGTGATCAATGTCATCAGCCTCACCTTTGAAAATGGCAGGCTTTTGCATTAAGTCTGGCTTGCAGCTCATCCAGGGGGCATCTTTGGCCATTTGGCCTGCTAGGATTGGGTGGCTCATCGTCGGGATCGTGGTATTTTCCTGGACCTCGAGAGATTGACCAACTGTCAGGGTCATGGGCTAGGGGACTGGTGTGTCAGCCTGGAGGTGGAGAGCCTTTGATGGCTCCATTGTGCTCAGTCCAAGTCGGGACAACGGGTGGCTGTTGTCTGGCATTCAAGGTTTCGGCATCTTCCAGTCCTGGCTCCAGCAAGCATTTGGCTTTTGCCTTTCCAGCTTCTTGGCACATAGGGCCGTGAAGGTGGAGAGGAGGGAAGGGGTTTTGGAGGGATTCAAGGGTGGTAGTCTTCGGGCTCTGCATATGGTCGATGGGGGTATTTAATATTAAAATCATACACAGCCCACTCCATAGCGCAATACTCAATAATATCCTCCCACTCCTGATCCACTGGCCCTAGGCTGTTCATCAATCTCTCCATCTTCGAGGAAAGGAAGGTCAGGTCCTCCATAAGGGCCAATAGATGACCTATAAAGATCCTCGTGTATTCATGTTCCCATGGATCATGGATCTGTTGGACCTCGAGAGATAGTGTGCTGACTGATGGCACTATGCTGTTTATGGGTGATATCCTGGGCACCCTGTCAGATGTGCTCCTGTTGTCAGGACTCAAATTGTGAACTGAAGTGGTTACCATAGATAAGCCACTCATCAAGATTGAGGGGGGGAGAGGCATAGTTCATGCCCAGTCATGTATCAACCCACTGGCCCCTCTGCCAGTGCTCTCTCCACCTCCTGCGCTCATCTTCTTCATACCACTCCTCATCCTCTTGGCTGATGTTCTGGAGGTGATTCCAGACTTGTCGCTTTTGGTAGTCTTTGTCATCTTCCTCTGGTAATCGCATGCTAGTTGCTTGGTGGGCATCATGCTCAACTCGCTGTTGGTACTTCCACTCGTTGTACTGCTGCTGATTGTGGATGCTGAGCTGATGGAGGTGCTGGATGGTAATGGCTCGATCCTCTGGGGAGAGGGGTTCAAGGTGGAAGGGATGAGGGGGGGAGTGGTCTCGATGTCGACCTGGACACCTCGGAGTTGGAGGAGTTTGAGCTCTCCTGCTCTCTCCCTTTCCCTGGTCATGGCTGCCCAGATATTGCCTAGAGAGGGTGACTGGCCTTGCCTGATCGAGAATGGTGACAGGGATGGTAGGGGAATTGGGGCATGTCTGGCGGTCAGCAGATGTAGGCCTCGAACTCTGACTGAGTGGTAGCTCTGAGGGATGTAGGGCTCATCCTCACTGTCGGAGAGGGTGTCATTGGGGAGTTCCATGCCACTTGAGGCTGCGACCTCATATAACTCCAGGGAGTCTCAGGCTCAAGGAAACTCTTTGGGGAAGCTGATGATGTGGTGATGAGCCTCCAGGCTCTGTACGCTCAGAATTCACAGATTTTCCCTTCTAATTAACATTACCATCCACCCAACGGCCTCTCAGTAAACCAGTCATTGCACACACTGGCAATACCAATTTCGACCTACGGCAACGGTTCCTCGCACGTCTTTATATCCATCCCATCTAGCTACTGCATCATAATTTCCATATTCCATCACAGCAAGGCATGTTTGATGGACAGCAACCCAAAACAGAATTAGCGCATCAAAAGAAGCACCCTAATGACTGTGCTTCCCCGTCGTTCAATTAAAGATGACGTGAATGACATATCCACTCATCCATCAAAGATATCAAGCAACTACGGCCCCAAGTAACTGTGTTTACTAAGGCTGTTACCTTGCCAAGACCTCCCGAAGTCATAATTCCATCTGCGCACCTCAGTAACAATGCCATACCCTACCAGTCTGCAGCTAAACAGCACCTACCTGATCCATTCATTGGCCACTCAGTCCATATGATTTCCAGTCCAGACATGGCAATGCAGAGGAGTCGCTGTTACTTTAGAAGAAGTAAAACCATACATTTATTTGAGGATTGACTAAGCTACAGCATTACCGCCTTACTAAGTCTTGTATAAAGATACTATTTATAAATCCATACTTGTAGTATAAAACTAGCTAGAAAACGTAGAAAAAGAACAGTTTACCACCAGTTTACGGTTATACATTGAGTCTATCACCTTCAGTTGACCACAATCTACGTCAATTGTTATGCACCGGTCTATCACCAGTAAAACAATGTTTATTCACCGTTCTCCGGCAATACACTGTTTTGCTCAGCCTACTCTCGATTGCACGTCAAACCTCAAACTCACTAGAGTTATTCCATGGTTTTAATGGTGAAGCGGTGACCTACACTAGTCTCTTCATTCTTAACACTATTGGTACACGACTCTATTGTGCCAATATGTGATCGCCGCGCCATACCTCGTACAACGTTTTCTTTTTACCAGCCAGCCAGTTTCACTTTCACATCATCAGAGTTTTTACATGTTTTCTCTTTCGCCATTGTCATCGTCGCCCACTTGGGTAGTCTCCGAGCAGACTTAGGATCAGTTTCACCCGTATAGGACCAGTTTAGCAAGTTTTGTATAGGATCAGTATAGGAAAGTCCCATTGTGGACTTATAGGTTAGTTTGACATCAGATAGGATCGTTTAGCATCAGCGCCAGTTCGACATCGTCTCAGTATTGCCATACCAGTATAGCAACACAAGTTTCCATTTATTCACATTTTCCCTCGACTCTATAGCCTTCGGCACTGCCTTTCACACCATCTTTCACCGTCACCGGCCACAACAACATGTTTTCTAGATATTTCCATTCATCCTCGACTAATTAACAACCGATTAGTCGACTCATTTCCATCCCCATTCCAGTATTAACGTATTTACATGTTTTCTGGTCTCTCCTTCATGGATTCGTGGTATTCACATCATACCTGCTTCCAATCCTTCTTGTTATCGAGATCCTTACCGGCTTATGGCCAGGCTTACTAGTACTCAAATACCAAGTGGTACTACTTGCTTGACTGAAAAGTCGCAGTGTATTCTTGCGTCTAGAGGAATTGATAATTGCACGGAGGTGCATCGAACCCTAACTCGCACCCTTTTGCCTTGATAACTGTGTTTCCACATTTATTTCCATACTCATCGAGAGTTTGGTTTTGCCATTGCCATGGAAGTCTAGGCTCATCAGTGGTAGCGGTGGTGTCTGCAGTAGAGGAGGCAGCGAGTATAGCAGGGACAGGGATATCAATGGTGCCAGCGAGGGGGGAGTTGTGAACAAGGACACTGCGTCCTTGCTTGCCAATGTCGATTTCGATTTCTTGGATTGGAGCAACTACAGGAGTTTGCTGATTTTCGGGATCTTGTATGGACATGAGTGATGAGGGGAAGGACATGACGGATCTGTTGGGCTGGGTGGTGCCATAGCACTGGAGACTGTAGGGGGATGGGTAGAAGGGGACAGCTGGAAGCCAGGGTGCACGGAAAGTGCGGTCCATCCAATGCTGAAGTCAGTTTCATTGGGTGTGGTACCAAAAGATGATCAGCCACCTGGACCAATAGAGAAGGTATGAGAGGGCAGGGATCCCAACAAAGAGTGTCAGGAAGAAGGCGGAGATGATTCTGGTACTGGTGAACAATGCGGGCATTCAGTTTCAAAAAGCAATAGTGGCTGCTTAGAGAAAGAGAATAGAAAGCTTCAAGCTAATTGTTAGACCTGAACTCTGGGTAAACCAAATAAGAGTAAACCAAGGGCTGTTTCATGTTTGAACAGTCACCCAAGGAGTCTCTGTACTGAATGGTTACTAAGAGCATTGGACTAAGGTCTTAGTCTGAGGCTGAGTCAACTAGCTAAGTTTGGTGTGATTAAACTTTAGCTCGAAGCTGGGGAATATACAGCGAGAGCTACACTACTTATATATGAAAAGTCCTGTACTAATAATAGAGTCTTTTGTCTGTGGTTGTTATGTGGAATACAAGGGGAAACATGAGAAGGGTGAGTGTTGGTCACAAGCCATAGTTGTCCGTAGTACAATTGCTGATGCAGTCCGTTATAGTTGTGGTTATGATGATAGGTGCTTGAGATAAGATAAGATATAGATAAGCACTGGCTAATAAGATAAGATAAGTGAAAAAATTGTAACAGGAAGATGGGAGTCGAATCTGTTATTATTGGGTAGTCGATGGATAAATCCACAAATTCTAAGCATACAGAGCCTGGAGGCTCATTATTGGGCAATTCCCATATTAGGGGTTCTGAAAACTGTCAGAGGACTGCATAGATGACTTGGTGGATGACTTTCGCCCTGGGGATGCGATTGAGTATCCCCAAGACTTTGTAGCTGAGGCATCTGTGGAAGAGTGGGCATTGTTGAGAGATGAGTTGGTGGACCTGCAAGGTGCAACCCCTAAGGCTCTCTGCTGGGCTATGTTAATATGACTGGACCAAGATGTCACTCAAGTATGGCATTTGAAGATTATGTCCATGGAATTTAACAGGCATGATCCCTTTGAACTGGCCAACAAGGAATTGTGGCATGGTATCAGCAGAGATGGAGCTTTGGAGAAGGCTATAGCTACTAGCAAGAGGTTCAGGGAGGCTAGGGTGAAGTTTTACAAAGCCAGAGGCTGTTGGTCAGAATGGTGTCTGTGAAGAGGTTCTTGAAGGGGTCTGATGAATTTTTGGTGGAGGATTCTGACAGAGAGTTTGGGAAGAAAAAGGGTGAAGTTAGAGCAGAGATGAAGCCAGGCATGGGATCCATTGGGATTCCAGAGTTGGATGACTTGGAGTATGAGGATAGGGGAGTACCCAAGGGATCCACACCTCCTGAAGCCTTCTGCCTTGTAATTTTTGAATTTTGATGCAGCATAGATAAATAGAGTACTATGCCTGAGGGGCAAAAATGTAAACTTTTCTTAATGCTTGAATTTAGAGGGATGAATGAATTGAAGTCAAGAAATAGGCCAATGGATTCCATTCCCAATTAGAAAATGAATTTGCAATAGTTTTCCAGAATCAAATTTGAAATTGGAAAATTGGAATCCAATGGAGGCCAATTGATATGGAATCAAGAAGGGATAGGTATAGGCTTGGATGTAGCCTTGCAAATGGTGACCTTGGAGAGTGGTCCTGGTTTGTCTGGGTATCAATGGTGGAAGTCTTCAATGTAGTCTTCTGTGGAAATTTTGATGGCAGAGATCTAAGCAAATTCTTCATCAGTACCTTCATAACCCAACCATTGAACACAATAAAGGAGAGGGCATCAGAACCGACAGTCGAGTTTAGAGTCAAGAATTTGTGCAATTTTGTACTGTTCTTTGCCATCGACTTCAACTGAAGGTGGAGGTGGTTGGGTATGATTAGGAATGGTATTGGTTTCCATGGGTTCCAATTAAGAGACATAGAATATGGAATGAATGGAATGGAGATCCATAGGAAGCTTGAGAGTGAAGGAATGAGATCCAGGCTGTGCAATGATATCAAATGGTCCAAGGAATTTCTTGGAGAATTTTACAGTAGGGCAAGTAGTCCTGATGTGCTTGGCACTGAGGTAGACTTTATCACCTACTTTGAAATCCAGAGCCAGAGACCATCACTTATCCACTTGTAATTTGTAGCAAGACTAAGCAAGAGTGATTTCATTGCATAGGAATTAGTGGAGATTGTCAAGGTTGACTATGAAATTGTGAGCCCAAGCAGAGGTGATATCACGTTCAGGGTATACTGTGATGTTAGGGTGGTATCTCTTGTTAGTGAAGAATGGAGAAATTCCAGTGAAAGTGTTAGGAGTATTGTTGTATGCAAATTTGGCAATGGGTATTAAGGTATCCCAATTATCTTATTGGTAAGAACAATAGATGCAGATGTATTGTTCAAGGGTTTGGTTGGTATATTAAGTCTGTCCATCAGCTTCTGGGTGATAACCAGATGTAAAGTGAAGCTCCATATTGAGGGCCTTTGCAAGGGTGCGAGTGAATTGGGAGACAAATTTGGAGCCACAGTCAGAAGTGATGTGGTTGGGAACTACCGTGTTTGGAAAATACATGGGTAATGAATAGCTGGGCAAGTTCTGTGGCATTAATAGTATCATGAGTGGGAATGAAAATGGCTTGTTTGTATGCATGGTCAATGATGACCAGAATAGTGGTGAATCTGTGAGACTCCAGAAGTTGTTCAATGAAATCCATGGAGATGGGGTCCCATAGACACTCTGGTACAGGCAAGGGTTTGAGTAAGCTGAAAGGACAGTGTCTAGGTGTTTTGTTACAACCACAAGTAGTGCAGGATTTAATGTAGTGGCAAACAAATTCATGCATCTGTGGCCAGGTGTAAGTCCATTGGACCAGTTCAAGCATTCAATTTTAACCAAAATGACCTGCCAAGATATGGTCATGATTGTTTTGTAGGACACAAAGACAGAGATCAGTGGAGTCCAGAACATAGATATGACTGTCAAGACAGAGTATTCCTGACTTGTCCACAGACCAACAGGAGGAATTGGAAGGGGAAGAAGCAAGACAAAAACCTTCAGTCACCATGGAATTTGTGGATTGTGCATGTTTGATATCAGAATGCAATTGATCAATATCCATGATAGCACTAGCATGGAGTATGGGACCTTCAAGAAAAGTTGTATGGAGAGAAGTGGAGAGTTGTTCTTGAGTAAATACAGGACTGAAATTATGAGGATTGACTTGAGCATATTGACTATCCCCCTCTTTAGGGTAGACATCCCATTGTCTAGTGAATGCATCCAGTTTCCCACCAAGTTTACCCAGTTGGAACTGGTGGATTACTAGGTTGAACTGGGAAAGGAATTTGGACCAATGGACTTGTTGTCAGGTAAGGATCTTGGTAGTAGAGAAGTACACAAGGTTCTTATGGTCTGTAACAACATCAATAGAATCCATAGAGCCTTCAAGGTAATGACACCAATATTTAAAGGCTTCAAAGATAGCTAGAAGCTCTTTATCATGGGTATCATAGTTAAGCTCAGCTCCATGGAGACTGCAGGACAAGAAGGAAATAGGATGGATCTCACCATCCTCAAGGTAAATAGAAAGGATGGTGGCAATAGCATAGTTGGAAGCATCAGTTTCCATGACAAGTTGATGGTCAGGAATCCAGTGGGTAAGGATAGGAGCATGAGTGAAAGCCTGCTCCAACTTGTTGAAAGCAGCCAGGCATTTATTGTCAAAATTCCATGGAATGCCCTTGTGAGTGAGCCACATTAAGGACAGGACAATTTCACTGTACTCATAAATAAAACAATGGTAGAAGTTGGTGAAACCAAGAAATGATTGGATATCTTTGACCTTCCATGAGACCGGCCAATCAACAATAGCTTTGACTTTGTCTTCAACCATGTGTAAGCCTTCAGGAGAGAGGATATAGCCTAGATATTCCATGGAATCCTAATGAAATTCACATTTGGAACCCTTGCAGTAGAGCCTGTTGGCTCACAGTCTGTGTAGGACCTCACAAACATGTTTTTGGTGTTCCGCAGGATTGTCAGAGTGGATGAGGATATTGTCAAGGTAGACAACAATGGAAATGTCATGCATATCAGAAAAGATGTCATTGACAAAGCATTGGAAAGCCATAGGAGCATTGGTAAGACCAAATGGCATGATGTGCCATTTAAAGGAACCATAGCAGGTGTGGAATGCGGTTTTCCATTTGTCTTCTTTGGCAATATGGACTAGATGGTTTTTAGACCTGAACTTCATGTGACTAGAGATGGTTCTAGACTTCGGCTGTCTTGTGTTTGGACAATCACTGGAAGAATGACTTAGTGTCTGTAGCTCAGCAAAGAAGGACTAATATCTTAGTTGAGTTCTGGGATGAGAGTAAAGTGTGGTATAGATGAACTTTTAGCTTGAAGCTGAGGATACTACAGCAAGAGCTATGCTACTTATATAGCAAAACTAGGATACTAAGAATAGAATGACCACTGTGGTGACCATGTGTAAGACAATAGAGAACAACAAGGTAAGTGAGCAATGGTCGCAGGCCGTAGTACAGTCATTGAGAACATCTGTTATAGTTGTGGTAACTGTGAGTAGGTGCTTGAGATAGGATGAGATAGCGATAAGCACCTGATAAGATAAGATAAGCAGAAAAATTGTAACATTACCCCCTTGTTAAGACAGTTGTCCTGACTGTCATGGTTTGTCCTCAGGGGCGTCAAGCTGGTGAGAAAGTTTGTTATTCCAATACTCATCTATAAGGTCGTTCCACAGGTCATTGTCAGGGTCTTTGATCTATTTCTGGACTCCATCCTGTCATTGGGCTTTATAATAGATGACGCTGTCATGATATTCATGGTCGAGAATCATGGTGACGGCTTTGGCAGGGTCATTGGTTACAATTTTGGCTATGTTGGCTCGTCCTACTTGTTGGATTTTGTCTTCATAGTCCTGGATCGCTTCCTGGGCATTGCCCATCTCCGTATCTCGTACCCATGAGTTGTATTCCCAAGTTCATCCCTTCCACTTGACAAAATAGTCAATGGTGTCTTTTGCCTTTTGTCCCTTCTTTCCTCTGATCCTGGCATGTTCAAACATCAAGCACCTCCTCCACTTTGTATTGTTCTTCATCATCAATAAGGTCAGGTGGAGGCAGTGGTGGTGTTTGCTGGTTTGGGAAGGAGGGTGGTGTATATGGGGATAGTAGTTTTTCATTGAAACATGGGTGTATTTTCCAGTGAGGTGGGAGTTTCAGCTTGTATGCTGATGCTCTGGATTTTTTGAGGATCAAGAAAGGGCCTACTTGTTTGTCGTTGAGTTTATTCTTGGGTCAAGGGAGGTGAAGGTTGGCTGTATCTAGCCAAACTTGATCTCTGACCTTGTATTTGACTGCGGGGTGTTTCTTTTTGTCGTATTGGGCTTTCATCTGGTCTGCAGCTTTTCATAGAGCCATCTGGGTCTGTTTGTGTACTTCAGCCATCATTGTTGTGAAGGTCCTGGCAGCTGGATTCAGGAAAGGGGAGGTTCGGATGGAGTCAGGTAGGAGGCATGGATTACAGCCATAGAGTACCATGAATGGACTCTTGCCAGTGGCAGAGTGAATTCAGTTGTTGTGTGCAAATTCAGCTATGGGAAGCCACTCACTCCAGTTGGTTTGTCAATAGTCTATGAAGAGGCAAAGATATCCTTTGAGCTCTTGGTTGACTTGCTCAGTTTGTATATTGGTCTGGGGATGAAAGGTGATGGATGTGTTAGGAGTGATGTTGAGCATTCGGTAGAGGTCTTTCATGAATGTGAATATGAATTGGGGCCCCCTGGTCAGAGATTACGACAGTGGGCATCCCATGTTTGGTGTAGACATGGTCCCGGAGTATTTTAGCCCATCCTTCAGTGGATAATTCTATGTTACAGGGTACGGGGATGATAGCTTTGGAGAAATGGCCAACGATGATGAGAAGGGCATCATAACCATTGGATTCAGGTAGTCCAGTAACCATGTCAACTGAGATATGGGTCCATGGTTTGGATGGGATAGCATTGGGATGAAGGGGGGCAGCTTTGGCTTGCATACTTGTCTTTGCACACTGGCATGCTTCACAGCCTTTGACATACAGTTCCACATCCTTTTTGAGCTTCAGCCACCAGTACTCTCATTGAACAAGCTCCTTGGTTTTTTCAATGCCAGGATGCCTGGCAGTGATATGGTCATGGCTCTGAGCAATGATATCTCCTTGGAGGGCATGGTTCCTTGGTATGTAGATCTGCCCATCATAAAATAGGAGTCCACCTTCTTTTGTAATGCTGCACTCGTGGTTGAGGGAATTTGCAATCCCCTGGTCCTAATCTTCTTTGCATCGGAGGGTGTTTTTGATGTTGGAGTGGACCTCAGCATTGGTTGACATGATGAGGGTATGGAAGTGTTCTGGCTGGAGGATGATGATGTCATCATTGTCGTCCTTTCCTTGGTCATGGTCATCTCGACAGGAAAGGAGGTCAGCTTTCTTGTTGGCAATGCTGGATTGATGATGAAGGGCAAAGTGGTATTCTGCGAGTTTGGTAACCCAATGAGCTTGGCAATGATTCAGTTTCTGGGGCTTGCAGAAATACTGGAGGTTCTGATGATCTGTCCAGATTTTGATGTCTTTGGTGGCACCCATGAGGTAGTGTTGCCATTTGGATAGTGTGATGATGAGCCTAGACTTCCATGGCAATGGCAAAACCAAACTCAGGCAGAGTATGAAGAATAAATGTGTGAACATGGCAATACTAGGACAATCGTGTGTGTGAGTGGGTTCAGGGCATCTCCATGCAGTAAATCAAAGCTTTAAGGGTGCAAAGATATGCTTAGACTATGCAGTCAAGCAGATAATACAATGTGAGAGTCGAAGGAATCAAAAGAATGACTGTAAGTCATGAGGGTCTCATAGAACAAGAGGGAACAGTGCCTGATATGATGTGAATATCAAGAAACTGTATTCTGAAATGGAAACAGAGAATGAGACTCGAAGAAAACATGCTTGAGACATTAATATGAGTGGGGAAACAAGAGGGAAATGCCTGAACGATACAGCAATAGATTGAGGGACTGGTGATGCTGGGAATAAACATGCTGGTCAATTGAATAAACATGAACAATGTGCTGAAACTGGTCAAAACTGACCCTAAAACTGGATGGGCAATATGGAAACTGGGGGTGAATGGTACTGGGCTGAAAATGATCCTATCTGATGTCAAATACTTATCCTATAATCCACACTGGGATTTCCTATACTGATACTGATCCTAGGTCTGCTCTGAGACTACCCAAGTGGGTGATGATGACTGATGGTGAAGGTGAAAACTGGTAAAATGGTCCTATCTGGTGAAGTTGAAACTGGTGCTGCCTATAAGGTAAACTGGGGGGCAAGGTATGGTGTGGTCGATCACATATTGGCATGATATTGACATGTACCAATAGTGTTAAGAGTAAAGAGGGACAGAAATGTCTTATTCACAGTCAAAGAACTGTGGAATAACTCAAGCAATACTGTGAGTTGACATGCAATCAACTATATATGATGCAAGATGAATATTGCTGTGAAACAATGAATAAATGTATGGTGATCCTATAGAAACAATGGACAGATTCATAGAGATTTGCTGATCTGACTAGTCAATTTATTGTTGGTGCATGTGATGAATACGATGTACTGATGGATTGATGTGTACAAGAATGAATACAAGTGTAGTCTGGTAAACGAGAGTGTACCCACTGGGGTCAAAAAGTACTGAACGCTACTGTAATGTATGTTTTTATACTAAAGTCCTACATATATTAATAGAATTCCAAGCGACTTTTTACTAAGGCTGTAAGGCCTTAGCTGAGTAAAATCCTGAATAAACGTGACCTATATCCATCAGCTGAAGTATACAGTGTTGTTTGAATTGCCATGCTTGGTTAGAAACATGTTCTATAGTGGAGTCCGGCTATCAGGCTGGGTCTTGCTGTTTCGACTGCATGTACTGTGGATTGTAAAGATGTGCTAGTGTCACTGAGGTTGCCCAATGCATCTCTAATGATGTGCCAACTTGGCGAAGTAACAGCTTGAGTCACCATAGTTCTGGAGTATCCATGATAGGTTGATATCTTTGATGAATGAGTGCAGTGATAGGTGACATCAATAGGGTCTAGCGATCAATGATGCATAGCAACACACTTTGATGCAGATGCAGCATTACCATATATGATTGAGGGCCCATCAAAATTGGTGTTAACATGTCCTTGATGCTGTGAAGTGTTGGATTTCAAGATGGGATGGATAACAAATGTGCAAAGACATATTGCCATGATACAAAAGTGGTATTGCCACATTGTCAATGACTGGCTTGGTGAAAGTCCATCAGGTGGACTGGGTGTAGGAATTATAGGTAATTTCGTAAAATTCTGAGCATACAGAGCCTGGAGGCTCATCAGTGAGCATGATCGCTAGGAGTTCCTTGTCATAGATTTCATAGTTGCACTCTGTCACAGTGAGGAGCCTTGGACATGAACACCACTGGTCACCACTTTCCTTCTTGCTGCTGACTGAGGACTGTGCCGATGGCCCCATCACTCGAGTCAGCTTCCACCTTGAAGTGACCTTTCTCTGTCAGGATGGTGAGAATCACATCCTCAGCCATCTGCTTTTTCAGCTGCTGGAATGCCTGGTTTTGAGTGGTTCCCCAAGTCCATTCCATGTTGCCAGTGAGTTGGGTGAGTGGTTGTATGATTTTGGAGTAGTCAGTGGATGAATTTCTGATAGAAGTTGGTGAATCCGAGGAATAACTGTAGTTCCTTTTTCTTGGTGGGTGTTGGCCACTCAGTGATCCCAGCAACCTTGACCTGGTCCATCTGTACAGAGTTCTGGCTGATAATGACTCCCAAGTATTTAGTTTCCAATACTTCGAATTTGCACTTCTCTGCCTTGAGGAATAGTTTGTTCTCTCACAGGCATTGAAGTACATGTCAGCACAATTCAGCAGTGTTCATCCAGGTCTTTGGTAAATATGAGGATATTGTCGAGGTAAATGGTAACTTTGCCCTCGGTGATTAGGTCCTTGAATATGTTGTTCATCATCCACTGGAAGGTGGTGGGGGAATTAGTGAGTCTGAAGAACATTACAGTGGGTTCAAAGAGTCCACAATTCGTTCTGAATGCAGTCTTCTCTTTGTCTCCTTTCTTAATCCAGACATTGTTGTATCCCCAATGAATGTTGAGTTTTGTGAAGTACTTGGCACCTTGGAGCTTGTCGATGAGTTTCGAGATGAGGGGAAATGGGTAGTGGTTCTTGATTGTCATTTCATTCAGTTTGCGGTAGTCCTGTATGGGACGAAGCAAGCTGTCCTTCTTTTTGACAAAGAAGAAGGGTGAGGCAAAAGGGGACTTGGAGGAATAAATTTGTCCTGACTCCAAGTTCTCATCGAGAAACTTGTCAAGCTGTTCTTGCTTGTTTCAGGTTCAAGGGGTAAACCTTGCAGTTGAGTGTGGACTTGGCATTGGGAATGAGCTCAATGGCATAGTCCCACTGCTTTCATTCAGGGAAGGTTGTCAAAGTTTTCTTTCAAGAACAGGTCACAGTATGAGTGGTAGTGCTCAGGTACCATCTCTTCGAAGGTCTTCTTTGGCTTATCCACATTGGCTTAGGCCACTAAGTCATTGGCATGGTGAACTGCACAGATGACCAGTTCTTCTTGCATGTTGACAGCAAGAATGGTCTCTCCATCTTCAAGTTCTTCATCCCACCAGTTGTCTGGGTCAGCATCAGGGAGTGGGAAGGGATTTTTGGTGCATTGGCAGCAGCCAAAAATGATTGTGCCCATCTTCTAGTTAATAACTGGATTATGATGTTTGAGCCAGTCATGGCCAAGGTAGAGGTCCTTCGAGCCAAGGTTGGTGACTGCTAAGTTGATACATTTGCTGTGGCCTCCTATGGTAAGGCAGAGTTCCACAAATTCAGTGATGTCATCTGCTTTATTGTGGGTTCCATCAGTGTTGTAGATGGGGATCAGGGCAATTGCTTTCTTGGTGTTGATCTGGTGGCTTTGGACATAGGATCGATTTATGGAACTGCTGGTGCAACTGCTGTTGAGGAGTGCACAGGTGGAAAGGGTTTGGATGTTGGTGGCGGTTTTGAGTTGGACATTGAGCATAAAGTCTTGCCCAGTTGACTTGGTGCCTCATATGTAGCAGATTGGCTGTTGGAGTTCATACAGCATTTCCAAGGCCAGTTTGTCTCCCTGTTTGAGGCCTTTGATGATTTCTTTGACTATTTCACTGACTCTGTCTCGGTGGACCCAGCAGTGAAGTGTGGCTATTGCTTCACTGTTGGTATGGGCTTTGCAGATGGTATGGAGAGTCCATTCTGCCCTGAAGGGTTTGAGCCATTGGTCAGAGGGGGAAGTGAGAGGCCAAGATGCAGGAGAGGGGATTCAAATACAGGGTAGTTCTCAGCATCCTACTTTTCCTGGGCTGCACTTTCCTTCTGCTGTTTCACCCACCACTGTTGATAGGCCATGTCATCTTCTTTGTCCGGGACTTCCACCATGGTAATGGCTGGCCCCCTTTTTACTGCCTGGGTGCTAGCAGATCCTAGTCCTGCAGCTTTCTTGGCATCCTTGGCCAGTCATGCATTTTTGTCAGGGTTGGATGAAGGAACTTTGGGAGGGTACCTACTTCTGGTCTGTGCAGCAGGGCCATCCCATCGAGGGACAGGGGACTGGTCCATGCCTGTCACATTCTTGTTGCATGAACCATGACTGTCATTACCGGCTGCTATCAGTAGTCAGGTAGGGCTGTGCTCTGTGGCTTCACCACTCCTGATTCAGGGGTTCACTTGTTTCTCTAATCCTTCCCTAGCGTTGCCTTCTCTCTTAGGTGGGTTGGATGGTTGGGGGAGTCCTGGGGTTGAGAGTTCTGCAACTTCACTATGGAGTTGCTTGCCAGAGCCTTTCCCTGTGAGGGTATTCATGCTCCGATTAGCCAGTCCTGTAGAGATGTTCCCCCTGAGGGGTTCACATTCAGGCAGTTCCTGTATTAGAGGTTCTGGCAGGTTCAGTGGAAGGATCTCTGCCAACTCCAAGGAGTCTTTTCCCAGTTTGGCCTTAGAGGAATCACCCTCTTCAGTGCTTGAGTCTGTATCATTCAATTGTGCTAAAACAGTGTAGTGGTTTGATTCTTTTGGTACTGGGTCACTGGTCATGCTGAAGACATTAAAAGCAGGTATATTTGAATGTGCAATAGATAAAACATGAGATGTAACTAAAGAAATATTATAAGCCCCACCAGGAGGATGAAGAAGTGCACCAGTACTTAAGAAGGAGGTTGTCAAAGAGGAATTGAGCCCTTGACAATCTAATCTTTTACCTCCTCCACCTTTGACTTGGTTTTTGGTTCCTGCTCAGCTACTACTAATAAGCGAATGTCCTTGAAATCCTTCCTCTTCGGGCAGTCTTTCGACATGTGCCCCTTCTCCTTGCAATGGTAACACCTTCCTTCCTTTCATAGGGTGTCTATCTCCATTGCCTGTCCCTAGTCTGAATATGTGGTCCATCTCCCAGATCCTGCATCCCTGCTGGTGGTGTGGACTTGGTCTGACTGTTTGGCTGGTGTTGAACTTATGGCCCCAGCAGGTTTGCTGGGGCTTATGTTGTGGTTCATCATTCCAGGCTTAATGCTTTGTCATTGGCAGTCATTGGGGTGTCCAAGGGTTTGGTCAAAGATGGTTTTCTTCATGCAGTCAATGTAAAGCTGGGTGACATGCTCCTTCCATTCTGGATAGGTTTCTGGGGAGCAGATACCTTGGTTGGCAATGGTGTTGGCATAGCTTTGTGGGATTCCCCAGCAAATGGCTATGACCATTTTTCCTCATTCGGCTTTATTATATCAGAGCCCTGCCAACTTGGCCTGGATCTCCAGTTCTTGGAAGAAGAAGTTTGCGGGACCGTTTCCCATTTGGATATCAAACATTTGCTTTTCGTGGATTTGTTCGATAGCAGGATCCGAAAACTGGTGACAAATGAAGTCACAATATCCATTCCAGTTTGGATATCAGACTTGCTGGGCAGCGGCATCATAGAAGTCTGGTTGCTTGTACACCCACCATTCTTTGGTGAGCCCCTTTAGGAGAGAGGCAGTGAGTTGGATTTTTATAGATAGGTAGGGAAAGAAGACACTGAAGGTTGCGAAGTATGAGTTGCAGTCCCTGATGTATCACTCAATGTCAGTATGGGCCCCAGGTGAACTTATCCAGAACTTTGTGCATCATGGGTTTGACCGAGAGAAAGGGTTCATGGGTGGTTGGGATGCCAACTGGAGGTGGGTTCGGCAGTCGTCCTGGTATATGAGGGGGTCATGGGATCGACCATCTCCCACTCTGTTAGACCCAAACTTCACGTGACTACAGACGGGTCTAGACTTCGGCTGTCTCGCGTTCGGACAATCACCGGAAGAATGACCTGAGTGTCTATAGCTCAGCGAAGAAGGACTAAGTTCTTAGTCGAGTTCTGTGAGAGTAAAGTGTGGTATAGATAAACTTTAGCTCGAAGCTGGGGATATACAGCGAGAGCTACACTACTTATATATGAAAGCTATAGGGCTAAGAATAGAATGACAACCGTGGTTGTCGTGCGGAAACAACAAGAGAATGATGAGGTAGTAAGGCGATAGTCGTGAGCCGTAGTACCATCGTTGAGAACATCCATTATGGTCGTGGTAACTGTGGATAAGCGCTTGAGATAAGATGAGATAGCGATAAGTGCTTTGATAAGATAAGATAAAGGGAAAATCGTAACATTACCCCCTTGTTAAGACAATCGTCCTGATTGTCATGGCTCATCCTCGGGGGCGTCAAGTTGGTGTGAAAGTTCATTACTCCAATATTCCTCTATAAGGTCCTTCCATAGGCTGTCGTCGGGGTTTTTAACCCATTTCTGAAGTCCGTCCTGTCGTTGGGCCTTATAATATACAATACTGTCGCGGTATTCATGGTCGAGGATCATGGTGACAGCCGTAGCGGGATCCTTGGTTACGATTTTGGCTATGTCGACTCGTCCTGCTTGTTGGATCTTGTCTTCATAGTCTTGGATCGCTTCCTGAGCATTCCCCATCTCTGTGTCTCGTACCCATGAGTTATGTTCATGGGTCCATCCCTTCCATTTGACTAAGTAGTCCACGGCGTCTTGTGCTTTTCGTCCCTTCTTTCCCCTGATTTTACGGGTTCGGGAATCCAGTACTTCCTCCACTTCATATTGTTCTTCATCGTCAATGAGATCGGGTGGAGGCGGTGGTGGATTCTCTTGATTCGGGAAGGAAGGTGGGGTATATGGAGATAGCAGTTTCTCATTGAAACGCAGGTGTATCTTCCAGTGAGGCGGGAGTTTCAGCTTGTATGCTGATGCTCCAGACTTTTCGAGGATTACGAAAGGTCCCACTCGTTTGTCGTCGAGTTTTTTCTTGGGTCGTGGTAAATGGAGATTCGCAGCGTCAAGCCAGACCTGCTCTCCGACCTTATACTCGGCTGTAGGGCGTTTCCTTTTGTCGTATTGGACTTTCATTTGTTCCGCTGCTTTTTGCAGGGCTGTTTGCATTTGTTTGTGGACTTCTGCCATGGTCATGGTGAATGTTCCAGTGGTTGGGTTTAGGAAGGGGGAGGTTTGAACAGAGTCGGGTATGAGGCATGGGTTACGGCCATAGAGTACCATGAACGGGCTTTTCCCAGTGGCTGAGTGTACTCGGTTATTGTGGGCAAATTCCGCCATGGGCAGCCAGTCGCTCCAGTCGTCCTGTCAATAAGAGACGAAGAGGCGAAGGTAGCCTTCGAGTTCTTGGTTGACTTGCTCGGTTTGTCCATCGGTCTGAGGGTGGAAAGCGGTCGAGGCGTTTGGTGTGATGTCCAGGATTCGGTACAGGTCTTTCATGAATGTTGAAACAAATTGGGGACCTTGATCGGAGATGACAACCGAGGGCATGCTGTGCTTCGCATAGACGTGGTCTCGGAGTATTTTGGCCCATCCTTCCGCGGAGAGTTCTATGTTACAGGGGACAGGAATGATTGCTTTGGAGAAGTGGTCTACAATGACGAGGAGAGCATCATAGCCCTTGGATTCCAGTAGGCCGGTGACCATGTCCACCGATATATGAGTCCATGGTTCGGACGGGATAGCGTTCAGGTGAAGAGGAGCAGCCTTTGCTTGGGTGCTTGCTTTTGTTCGTTGGCATGTCTCGCAGCCCTTGACATATAGTTCTACGTCCTTCTTGAGCTTCGGCCACCAGTATTCTCGTTGGACGAGCTCCTTGGTCTTTTCGATGCCTGGGTGTCCGGCGGTGATGTGGTCATGACTCTAGGCGATGATTTCCCCTCGAAGGGCGTGGTCTCTTGGGACATAGACTTGTCCATCGTAGATTAAGAGACCATCCTTCTGGGTGATTCCTCACTCGTGGTTGAGGGAGTTCGCGATCCCTTGATCCCAGTCCTCTTTTTGCCGAAGTGCCCTTTGGACTTTCGAGTGTACTTCCGCAGCAGTGGGCATGATAAGGGCCCTAAAATGTTCTGGTTGGAGGACAATGACATCGTCGTTATCATCCTTGCCTTGGTCATGATCATCTCATCGGGAGAGAAGGTCGGCTTTTTTGTTTGCAACACCAGGTTGATGGTGGAGGACAAAGTGGTATTCTGCGAGCTCGGTGACCCACCGTGCTTGGCGCCTGTTCAATTTCTGGGGCCTTCAGAAATACTGGAGGTTTTGATGATCCGTCCAGATTTCAACATCTTCGGCGGCGCCCATGAGGTAATGTCGCCATTCCGACAATGCAAGCATGATAGCGAGCAACTCTTTGTCGTAGATTTCGTAGTTCTGTTCCGTTACCGTGAGGGCTTTGGACATGAACGCTACTGGTCGCCACTTTCCTTCCTGTTGCTGACTGAGGATGGCGCCAATGGCTCCGTCACTTGAGTCAGCTTCCACTTTGAAACGGCCTTTCTCTGTCAGGATGGCGAGTATGATGTCCTCCGCCATTTGCCTCTTTAGCTGTTGGAATGCCTGATTCTGGGCGGTTCCCCACGTCCACTCCGCCTTTCCAGTGAGTTGGGTGAGCGGTCGGACAATTTTCGAGTAGTCGCGGATGAATTTTCGATAAAAGTTGGTGAATCCAAGGAACAACTGTAGTTCTTTCTTTTTTGGTAGGTGTCGGCCACTCGGTGATTCCAGCGACTTTAACCTGATCCATCCATACTGAGTTTTCACTGATGATTACTCCCAAGTACTCGGTTTCTAGTACTTCGAACTCGCATTTCTCTGCTTTGAGGAATAGCTTGTTTTCTCGAAGGCATTGGAGGACACGACGTACGATTCGGCGATGTTTGTCAAGACCTTTGGTGAAGATGAGGATGTCGTTGAGGTAGATGGTAACCTTGCCCTTGGTGATTAGGTCCTTGAAGATGTCATTCATCATCCACTGAAAGGTGGCTGGGGAGTTCGTGAGACCGAAGAACATTACAGTGGGTTCGAAGAGTCCTCGGTTCGTCCTGAAAGCAGCCTTCTCCTCATCTCCCTCCTTGATCCGGACGTTGTTGTATCCCCAACGAACGTCGAGCTTGGTGAAATATTTGGCACCTTGGAGCTTGTCAATGAGCTCCGAAATGAGCGGGAGTGGGTATCGGTTCTTGATCATCATCTTGTTCAGCTTCCAGTAGTCCTGTACAGGGCGAAGGGAGCCATCCTTCTTTTTTACAAAAAAGAAGGGAGAGGCAAAGGGAGATTTGGATGGGCAAATTCGCCCCGACTCCAAGTTTTCATCTAGGAACTTGTCTAGCTGCTCCTGTTCATTTCGGTTCAAGGGGTAAACCTTGCAGTCGAGCATGGACTTGGCGTTTGGGATGAGTTCGATGGCATGGTCCCACTGCTTTCATTCGGGAAGGTCGTCGAAGTTTTCTTTCGAAAACAAGTCGCAGTACAAGCGGTAATGCTTGGGTACCATTTCTTCAAATGTCTTTTTCGGCTTGTCCATATTGGCCTGGGCCGCTAGGTCATTTGCGTGGTGTACTGCGCGAATGACGAGTTCTTCCTGCATATTAACGGCAAGGATGGTTTCTCCCTCCTCCAGTTCTTCGTCCCATCGGTCGTCGGGGTCCGCATCGGGGAGCGGGAATGGGTTCTTGGTGCATTGGCAACGACTGAAGATGATCAAGCCTGTCTTCCAGTTGATAACTGGGTTATGGGGTTTAAGCCAATCATGGCCGAGGTAAAGATCCTTCAAGCTGAGGTTGGTGACGGCTAAGTCGATACATTCACTGTGTCCTCCAATGGTGATGCGGAGTTCGACTAATTCGGTGATGTTTCCCACCTTATTGCGAGTTCCATCGGCGTTGTAGACAGGGATGGGAGCGGCGGCTTTCCTGGTGTTGAGCTGGTGATTCTGGACATAGGAGCGATTTATGGAGCTTCCCGTACAGCTGCTGTCTACGAGGGCGTGGGCGGTCAGGACTTGGTTGTTCATGGTGGTTTCGAGTTGGACGCTGAGCGTGAAGTCCCATCCGGTCGACTTGGTCCCTCGGATGTAACGGATCGGTTGTTGGAGCTCGTACAGTTCTTCTAGCACGGGTTCGCCTCCCTGCTTTAGTCCATTGATCAAGTCTTCAACGATCTCGCTGACTCGATCCTGGTGGACCCAACAGTGGAGGGCAGCCTTGGCTTCTTCGTTGGTGCGGGCTTCGCGGATGGCACGAAGGGTCCATTCCGCGCCAAAGGGTTTGAGCCAACGGTCGGGCGGCGGTGTCGGGGGTGTCTGGTATGGAAGGGGGGATTCCCAGATGGGATAGTACTTGGCGTCGGACTTCTCCTGGGCGGTGCTTTCTTTCTGCTGTTTCGCCCACCATTGTTGATACGCCGTGACATCTTCTTCGTCAGGAACTTCTATGATGGTAACGGCATGCCCCCTTTTTACCGCCTGGGTGCTAGCGGGTCCAGGTCCTGTGGCTTTCTTGGCGTCCTTGGCCGGTCGTGCGTCTTCATCAGTGTTGGGTTGGGTTGCGTCGTGGAGATGCCCACTTCCGGTCTGTACGCCAGGGCTAACCCTTTGAGGGTCGGGGGGCTGGTCCGTGAGCGTCGCGTTCTTGTCGCATAAACCGTGACTGCCATTACCTACTGGCGCCAGCAGTCGGGTGGGGTTGTGCTCTGCTACCTCGCCGCTTCCGACTCGGTGTTTCATTTGTTTCTGTCCCGGTCCTGCTTGAGTCTTCCGGGAACACTTATCCAAGGTTCCTGCAGCTTCATAGGGCCGCTTGCCAGAGCCTTTCCCCGTGAGGGTATTCAAGCTCTGATTAGCCAGTCCCACAGAGGTGTCCCCCCTGAGGGGTTCACATGTAGGCAGTTCCCGTATTAGGGGTTCTGGCAAGTTCGTTGGGAGGCTCTCTGCCAACTCTGAAGAGTCTTTTCCCTGTTTGGCATCCGAGGGTTCGACCTCATCGGCGCTTGAGTCCAGGGTGTCCAATTGTGCTAGGACCACGTATTGGTTCGATTCTTTTGGTACTGGTTTGCTGGTTGCGCTGGAGACGTTAAAAGCGGTGGAAAACGGTATATTCGTATGTGCGATAGATAAAACAGGAGATGTAGCTAAAGAAATGTCATAAGCCCCACCAGGAGGACAAGAAAGCGCACCAGTACGAGAGGAGGAGGTCATCGAAGGGGAATCGAGCCCTTGACAATCTAATCTTTTACCTCCTCTATCTTCGACCCAGTCTCCGGTTCGGGTTTCTGCTCCTGCTCGACTACTACGAGTGAGCAAATGTCCTTATACTCCCTCCTCTTTGGGCAGTCCTTCGACATGTGCCCCTTCTCCTTGCAGCGGTAACATCTTCCCTCCCTTCGCAGGATGTCTATGTCCATGGCTTGTCCCTGTCCTCCGTATGTGGTCCATCTCCCGGACCCAGTGTCTCGGCTGGTGGTCTTGCCCTGTCCCAACTGCTTGGCTGGTGTCGAACTTGTGGCCCCAGTTGGTTTACTGGGGTTTTGGTGTTGGTTCGACGGTCCGGGCTTATTGCCTTGTCGGTGGTCAGGTTGTCGTTCATCGGGGCACCCAAGAGTCTGTTCAAAGATCGTCTGCTTGGTGCAATCGATGTAGAGTTTGCAGATGCGCTCCTTCCACTCAGGATAAGTCTCGGGGGTGCGGATGCCTTGGTTCGCGATGGTCTTCGCGTAGCTCTGTGGGATTCCCCATCTGATGGCTTGGACCATCTTCCCTCATTCCCCCTCATCGTGTCGGAGTCCCGCTAGTTTGGCCTGAATTTCTATGGCCTGGAAGAAGTCGTTGGCGTTCCCGCTCCCCATTCGAATCTCGTTCATCCTCTTTTTGTGCTGCTGCTCGATGGCGGGGTCTGAGAATTGGTGACGGATGAGGTCACAATATCCGTTCCAACTCGGATACTGGACTCGTTGAATATTTGTGTCATAGAAGTCGGGTCTTTGATACACCCACCAGTCTTTAGCAGGGCCTTTCAGTAGGGAGGACATGAGCTGGATCTTGACCGAGGAATATGGGAAGTAAACCTCGAAAGAGGCGAAATAGGAGTCGCAATCTCCTAGGTAATGCTCAATGTCGTCATGAGCTCCGGTGAACTTGTCTGGGAGCTCATGCATTGATGGTCGTACCTGGAGGAATGGTTCTTGGGTTGCCGCGGTCCCGACCGGGGGTGCGAAAGGTGGTCGACCTGGTATTCGGGGTGGTTTTGGCAACGACCACCTGTCACTTGCGCCACTGGATGATGGGGACGAGGGCGGCTTGTATTTCGCTAGGGTACTGTCCATGTCGTTGAGTCGCTTGGCTAGGTCAAAGCACGTGGTTCTCCAGTGCGTGACTTCGCCGGCGAGGGATTCGAGGGTTGGAGGTGTTGGGGGCGGTGGGGGATGAGCCGGTTGTTGGGTGTCTCCGGGCTGGTCGGGCTTGGGGTCTACGTCTATGTTTGACCCTGCTCCTGCGAGAAGGCGGCTCGGGCCCGGTTCGTGATAGCCGTGATGCCGTCGTCGGCTTCTCGGCTGGGGAATTCATAGGGGCGGGGAGTCTGGTAGCGGTTCAGGGTATGGGGCGTTATCTAGCGTATAAGGGCCATATTGAGAAGAAAATATATTGGGGCCGCGCTGCTCGGCCCTGCCGAACATTTCTGTATCATAGTTAAAAATGTCAAAATTACTCCAGGGCATCTCTAGCCCTGGACTCGGCGCGTTCCTGCTCATATCGTCAGGTGAGTATGAGGAGGATGACCCCCATTTCTCTTTCTTCCTCTCTCATCCTCTCTCGGATTCCATAGATTCGATGGCCCGCGGAGGTTGGATATATTTGTCAGTTGAGGTTGGTGTGGATGCGGGCACGAATGGTCTGGTCTCTCCCCCTTCGAGGAATGTCATCTCCCCGATTGATGGCCAACCACTTGTCCATGTCTGGGTGAATGGGAGAGTGCCAGCCGCCCTGGTTTTTGAGGTCGTCGCGCTGTAGCTCCTATGTGGCAGACTGGGTGGGCCCAAGTATGTCTCTGTCGGCTTGTGAGAGAGCCAGCCAGTCGTAGTCTGCACTTCGTGGGTTGAAGGGGTCATCGGGGTCACTGTGACCGAGGAGAATGTTGTCAAGTTCGTTGTTCTCAGGAGCGGGGGAGGGAGTGCGAGGGGGAGTGGTGGGCTGGGGATCGAGGGAGATTGGTTCCCGCTCGGGGGAGTGTAGAAGGATGGGGAGGACAGGCTGCTCGTCGGGGTGGGGCTCTTCTTCGGGGTGTACCGTTTCTTCGTCCTCTTCTTCATCTTCTGGGAACTGCTTGAAGGCACCTTGGAGCTCCCACTCATCTCTGACGACTCTGATTCTGAATCCCTCAAGGCTGACAGGTCTCTCGGGGATAGCAGGCTCAACATAGGCGGGCGGGATGCTTGCATTGTACCTGTCGAGAAGGTACCGGCTGAGGTCGTAGGCCTCCTGAGCAGTCGGGGGCCTGTCCATGATGATTTCTGGCGCTGGAAGGGGTTCGTCCAAGGGGATGAATTAGAGGGTGTCGCGGTCTGGGGAAGGGGTTCAGGGTACTCCCCTTGGTCGGCTTGGCCCGGGAGTGGCATTTCGGGGGGGAGCCTGCCGAGTCAGGAACTCGTCGCTGGAGTTGGCGGTGAAGCCATGTCGGTGGTCGACGAGGTCCTGTTGCGAGACAGGAACGGGTTGTTGGATTTGAAAAGGGGGGACATAGCTAGTAGGTGGTTGGGTTTGGGGGCGGGGTTGGGGACGGCGTTCCCCAAGTCTTCGGAAGAACTGTTGTATGTCCTCCTCGAACTCAAGGGTGAGGGCGACGATGGTGAAGATCGCTAAGGATCCTAGGACGATAGAGATGGCGATTACGATGGCTTGTTCGAAATTCTGCATGGGTGGGTTTCTTCACGGTGAACGGTGAAGAAACAGGAAGGAAGCTTCGAGCTAATTGTTAGACCCAAACTTCACGTGACTACAGACGGGTCTAGACTTTGGCTGTCTCGCGTTCAGACAATCACCGGAAGAATGACCTGAGTGTCTATAGCTCAGCGAAGAAGGACTAAGTTCTTAGTCGAGTTCTGTGAGAGTAAAGTGTGGTATAGATAAACTTTAGCTCGAAGCTGGGGATATACAGCGAGAGCTACACTACTTATATATGAAAGCTATAGGGCTAAGAATAGAATGACAACCGCGGTTGTCATGCGGAAACAACAAGAGAATGATGAGGTAGTAAGGCGATAGTCGTGAGCCATAGTACCATCGTTGAGAACATCCGTTATGGTCGTGGTAACTGTGGATAAGCACTTGAGATAAGATGAGATAGCGATAAGCACTTTGATAAGATAAGATAAAGGGAAAATCGTAACACACTCCCTGAGCTGGACAAAGGTGATGGTGGTGGGGGATTGAGTTTTGTCATTCTCAGATCCAAGTCAGCAAGCTGTGTGAACAGCTTATTGCTCTGGTCCCTCCAGTGGTTTACTTCGGCCTCGAGTGCTTCAAGGGTTGGCAGATCTGGTGTCCTTTCTGGTTCAGGCTGCTGGATTTCTGTAGGTTCAACATTGACTTCGATGTTCAAACCGGCCCCTGCGAGAAGTTGACTGGTTCCGGTTCAGGAATAGTTGTGATGTTAGAGGCAGCTTCTCAGCATCAGGGCTTGGAGCAGCAGTGAGTCAGGTAGAGGTTCAGGGAGAGGGACATGGTCTAGTACATAGAGGCTATATTGGGAAGAGGATATATTAGGGTTGTATTCCTCGGCCCCGCTGAAGGTTTCTGTATCATAGTTAAATGTATCAAAATCATTCCAGAGCCCCCTGACTCCTGAGCTCAGCATGTTCCATCTCGTACCACCATGCAAGTATGAGGAGGATGATTCTCAACTCTCATTGTTCCTCTTCTGTCCTTCCACATATCCCATAAATTCAGTGTCCCATGGAGGGCAGATACTCTTCTCGATTGCAGTTGGCATACATTTGGGCCCGAATGGTAGTGTCTCTTCCCCTTCAGGGAGTGTCATCTCCCTAGTTGTGGGCCAATCACTCATCCATGTCTGGATGGATGGGGGCAGCCCAGCTGGCTCAGGCTTCGAGGTCAGCACATTGATATTCCCAAGCCTCTATTCAGGCTGGGCCAAGTATGTCTCTATCCACCTGGGTGAGGGTGGGCCAGTCATGGTCTACTCTTCACAGATTGAAGGGGTCGTCAAGGGCATCATAGGGAGGTATGTTGGATTTGTCACTTCTTGATTCTGGAGATAGGGTTCTTGGTGGCGAGGTGGGCTGCTCCAGGGTGTCTTGGATCTGCTCAGGGGAGTGTAGAAGGATGGGGAGGATAGGCCCTTGCTCATTAGCATAGGGCTCCTCTTCAGGATTGGTGTGGACCATTTTTTTGTCATCTTCCTTGTCTTCCAGAAATCTTTCGAAAGGGCCCTGTAACTCCCACTCTGGTCTGATGACTCAGATTCTGAATCCATCAAGGCTGATGGGTCTTTTTGGAAGAGTAGGTTCAATATAAGTGGGGGGGACACTCACATTGTATCAGCTGAGAAGGTACTGACTGAGGTTATAAGCCTCCTGGGCAGTTGGGGGCCTGTCTGTGACAATTGGTGGTGCTGGTAAGGGTTTGCCTAAGGAGGCAGATTCAAGGGAGGTGGTGTCTGTGGGAAAAGGGGTGTGAGGGGCTCCCCTTAGTCTACTGGGGAAAGGGGTTGCATTTCTGGGTGGCCCCTGCTGAGGCAGGAACTCATTGCTAGAGTTGGCTGTGAAGCCAGTTTGGTGGATGAGGTCCTGTTGTGATTCTGGAAAGGGTTGTTCAATTTGAAAAGGGGGAACATAGCTGGTGGGTGGTTGGGGTTGGGGTTGAGATTCTCCTAGATGACAAAAGTACCATCATATTTCTTCCTCGTATTTGAGAGTGAAGGCGACAATGGAAAAGATCACAAGAGATCCTAGTATGATGGAGAGGGTGATGATGATTGCTTATTCAAAGTTTTGCATATGGTTGGTTTCTTCATGGTTGATGGTAAAGAGACCAGAAGGAAGCTTTGAGCTAATTGTTAGACTTAAACTTCATGTGACTAGAGATGGGTCTAGACTTCGGCTGTCTTGTGTTCAGACAATCACCAGAAGAATGACTTAGTGTCTGTAGCTCAGCAAAGAAGGACTAATATCTCAGTTGAGTTCTGGGATGAGAGTAAAGTGTGGTATAGATAAACTTTTAGCTTGAAGCTGAGGATACTACAGCAAGAGCTATGCTACTTATATAGCAAAACTAGGATACTAAGAATAGAATGATCACTGTGGTGACCATGTGTAAGACAATAGAGAATAACAAGGTAAGTGAGCGATGGTCACAGACCATAGTACAGTTATTGAGAACATCTGTTATAGTCATGGTAACCATGAGTAGATGCTTGAGATAGGATGAGATAGCGATAAGCACCTGATAAGATAAGATAAGTAGAAAAATCATAACAATAGTAGGCATGGCAGAGGTTGAGTTGAGTATACAGGCATGCAGAATGTGTGGAGTCAAGAAGGTCAGAAATGAGAGGACATGGGTATCTGTCTTTTTTTGTAATCTTATTCAGACCATGGAAATCAACACAGAGTCAGAGTTCACCAGTCTTCTTCTTGATGAAGAGTACCGGAGTTCCATGGGGAGAGTGTGTAGGGGAAATAAAACCATTGCAAATGTTATTGTCAATAAATTCATGCAGGGCTTTGAGTTCAGATTTTGAGAGGGAATAGATAGGACCAAGTGGAGGTGAAGTACCTTCCTCAAGGTTGATCTTGACATTGTAAGGGCAATGCTCAGAGAGTTTCTTGGAGAGGGAGTCACTGAATACATCAGCAAAGTCATAATATTCATCAGGCACCTCAGATAGATCTGGCAGAGCCATGGAGGCAGCCTGGCCACTAACACTTGGCAGAGAAGGTTGGAGTGTGAACTGTTGTGCACCCTCCTCTGCCCAGGCTTGTATGAAAGCAGCTGCAGAAATAATGGAGATCTTGGATGCTGCTGATGCAGCAGATGCAGTAGAAGGGTAGGAGTAGATAGGCTCATAAGGTGGTGCAGTCTGTCAGGATCTCAAAGGAGGTTTGGAGGATGGGACAGGACCTGAAGGGTCCATGCAAGCTGAGACTGGAGGGTCAGAAGCCATGGAAATGTCTGAGACAAGACCGGAAGGGTCTATGCAAGCTTGGGCTGAAGCACAGGAAGCCATGGAGGAAGACACATCAGATAACTTTGAATGGAAAGTGATACTGTGTTCTACCCAGTCAATCAATGGATTGTAGCAGGAGAGCCAGTTGTATCCCAGGACAATATTACAAGATGAATTGAGACATGTAACATAGAAATCAATAGGAATAATATCTCTGGACAGAAATTGTATGGAGAGAGTAATGGATTGGGAGATTTGAGATCCAGTGGAGCCATAAAGAAGCCAAAGTTGGACTGGAGGAATGGATTTGGTAGGGAGATCATGGTCCTCAACAAATTTTGAGTCAATGAAACAATGACTAGAATCAGAATCAATGAGTGCAAGAAAATGAAGGATGATAGATATAGGACTGCCATCAGGCTCCAATCTGGAGCCAACTTCAGAAGACAAAGATACAGTGAGTGAATGGTTGGAGAGAGTGGTGGCGTTGAGGGTAATGATCTCTGTGGTGCAATGACAGCCAATGCAACCCTGTCCTTGCATGGAGGAAGCAGGGCTGCTCTCTATTTTTCCAACTCTGATGGAGCTGAATCAGTAGAGGTGAGAGGTTCAGAAACCTCAGCAGTATGGCCATGTGTGGAAGCCACAGCCTTGCACTTGTTGCAGTCCTCAGTCTTGTGCTTGCTACCACAGAACATGCAGAGGTTGTTCATGCAGCAGCATTTCTTTTTCTCAGGTGTGAGCTTGCCATCCTTGCCTAGCTTGTCAGTATAGGGCTTCTTGGTGGCACCTGAGGAATTGGCAGTAGAGTATAAATTAGATTCTGCAGAGCCTGAGTTGGAGGACTTTGGCACTGCAGAATTGTAGGAAGAGCTCGAGTTGGAACCTGAACCCTTAAATTTGGAAGAGAAGGAGGATGATGAAGGTTTATCACAGTTTTCACATGCGATTTTGGTCTTCCAAGTCCAATACCGCTGTTGAGCCTAGACTTCTGTGGCAATGGCAACACCCAAAACTCCAAGAGAGCTAAGGAAATATGTGTGCAATCACAGTAATCAAGGCTATGTGTTTGTGCGAGTGGTTCAGTGCACCTCTGTGTAGTCAATTTCTCTAGATGCAGGTATACACTTTGACCATACAGTCTGGAAGTAGTACCCTTTAGCAGTTAAGTACTAAGAGGCTCAGGCTGTAAGCTGAGGGGATCTTGATAAATGAGATGAAATGGAATCTGGTATGATACAAATACCAAGAAACCATGCTAGATGCTCAGAACTGATCTAGAAAATGTAAAACTGGTCTAGTAAACATGAGACTGGCCTAATAAACATTTGGACAATCAAATAAATGTTTGGAGAGTCAAATAAACATGTAAGGAATTGAATAAAAGTGTGGGGGCTTGAAACGGAGAGGTACTAGATGGAAATATGATAACTGAGTGTCACAGCAATACTGCATGGAAACTGGGGACAATGACAATGATGTGGGTGAATGATGCAGGACTGGGCCTACATGGAGGCAATAATACCCTATACTGATGTGGGCAATGGATATGATGATGATGTAGAAGGTGAAGATGATAAAACGATCCTATCTGGTGAAATTGAAACGATGTTGTGGCATTAAAAGACAAAAGCAAGTTATTGGAGCAAGAATTCGTGTATTGGTGGTAATTAACACATCCAATAATGTTGAGACTATAGCAAGCAATGAGGGATAACCTGGAGCAAAAGAACTTTTTTCTCCTCTGTAGAATACAAGTTTTTATACTAAAAGTTTGGTTTTATAAATAGAAAAGATATCTAAGCATTGGTAAGGCTGTAAGTCCTTGGATTAGTAAATCCATAGTAAATAGAAGAAGTTTTCATCAGCTGAGGCATAACAGCTTGTCTGTATTGCCATGTCTGGATGGGAAACCATGTGGAAGTGGAGAATGATGAGTAAACAGCTAGGTGCTGTTTAACTGTGGACTGTGAGGGTATGGTACATGTTCTGAGGTTGATAAATGGATATAAGCTGCTGTGAAGACTTGGCAAAGTAACAGCCTGAGTAACCATAGTCTGGAGTATCCATATTGGGTCAATATCTTTGATGGAGGAGTGCAGGGTCTAAATGATGTTACTATGATCAAGGAATCAAGGGGCACGTCAATTTGGGTGCCTAGGACTGATGCGGCAACTCCATTTTGGGTACAATTGTCAATGAAAGGTGTATTGCCATGATTGTTCACAGAAATATGGAGAATAAACGTGAATGGAAGGGTATTAACATGGTTTGCTGAGTTATAGTCATGGTATATCATGGTTATTGAAGGATATTGAAGGGTGTAGTATATAATCGAAGGTTGGGGCATTAAATTGAGTGTAGCAATGTAGGATAAGGAAGATGGGTGTCGAATCTGTTATTATTGGGTAGTTGATGGATAAATCCACAAATTCTGAGTGTACAGAGCCTGGAGGCTCATCAATGCACTCCATGGACTCTGTCGGTGTGCATTCATTCTCTCTTCTATTGGCACAATCCTAACAGTGGGCATCATCATTGTTAGGAGTAGTGTAACAAGCATGCTGTGGACCCTGATGGACATCAACCTTAGCCAACTCCAATGGCTCCAACCTACTTATCAGATCTCATCAGATTCCGAACCCCGGTTTCTATTTCATATCTCACCTCTATTTCACCTACTAATTTCACATATTCATTTATCACACCTAGAATCCGTTATGGTACCAAGTAGGTGTTATATCAGATTCCACGGAATCCTCGACTCCTCTAGATACAAAATATTCCAGACTTATTATCTTCTAGCCACATCCATAACATTCTAGAGTCTGATCCATGGACTCTGCTCTAGTATATAAACTGTAGAATTACTTGTACATACCTTAGTTCGAATATCAACTTGGTTTAGCCCAATACTCTCATTCTCACTTTGGCCTTCAAGCCTAATCTATCTCTTGCTACAAGTCCATGGATTCTGACTCTGTTGACTTTGTCTTGATCCTACTCATCCTCATCCTACAGACTCCATCCGTAATCTATCTTAGGGCTTTGACCCAAGGGTGATGTTGCTAATAGCTTCACCAAGCCCATGCACCCCACAGACACTGTCGGTGTGCATTCATTCTCTCTTCTATTGGCACGATCCTAACAAGTAGAGGGATTACCACCAGGTCCACCAGGGCTGCCAGGACCACCTGGTCCTCTGGGGCCACCTGGATTAAGTGGACCACCAGAAGGGTGATTGGAACCCTGTGACTGGTGATGGTTGCAATTGCTAGAGGTGTCAGGTTCATCATTGGAGTTGTCATCATCATCGCCATTGTCTCCTTCATTGATAGGAAAGAGAGACTTAGGTCAAGTGACCAGAGTCCACAGAGGGTCGTTCCAATATTTGCCTCAGCCATTGGAAACAGCATGGTTGGCAACAAACAGATTCGGAGTAGTGGTGTCCAATTGATGAGCAGTAAAACTGCTGTGGGTGTAGGTTTCCCTATGGAAATGATGTAGTAGAGTCCATGCCAAAGAGATTAGTGTCTCCTTTGGATGCAGAGGTGGGAATGTCATTCATGGTGAAATGAGCTGGAATTGGGTCCAAGGTGGACTGTTTGGTATGAGGTGGTTGTGTGGTTGTGCTAGACATGCCTAAAAAATTTTGACTTAAGGGTTTGAGTTCGAATGTACTGTTAGGATTGTGCCAATGGAAGTGAAGATGAATGCATGCTGACAGGATCTGCAGAGTGCATGTGGGCTTGGCAAGGCTATTAGCGATGTCACCCTTGGGTTGAAGCCCTAAGATAGATTACAGATGGAGTCTGTGGGATGAAGATGAGTAAGATGAAGATGAAGTCAATGGTGTCAGAATCCATGGACTTATAGTAAGATAGATTAGGCTTGAAGGCCAAAGTGAGAATGAGAGTATTGGGCTAAACCAAGTTGATTTTTGAATTGAGGTATGTATAAGTATTTCTACAGTTTATATACTAGAGCAGAGTCCATGGATCAGACTCTAGAATGTTATGGACATGGCTAGAAATAATGAGTCTGGAATATTCTATATCTAGAGGAGTCAAGGATTCCATGGAATCTGATATAACACCTACTCAGTACCATAACAGATTCTAGGTGTGATAAATGAATATATGAAATTAGTAGGTGAAATAGAAATGAGATATGAAATAGAAACTGGGATTTGGAATCTGACAAGATTCAATAAGTAGGTTGGAGCCATTGGAGTTGGCTAAGGTTGATTTCTGTTGGAGTCCATGGCATGCTTATTACAGCAGCCATGGATCTCTTGGGTTCTCCACCATCCCCATACTCCAGCTCATCCAACTCTGGGACCCCAATGGATCCCATGCCAGATTGCATTCCTTCTCTAATATCCTCCTCCTCCATTTCTCTATCAGAATCCTTGACCAAAAAGTCCTCAGTTCCCTTCAGGAACTGCTTCCACAATGCCCATTCTGACTGTCAACCTCCAAGGCAATGGAACTGCTGGCAAGCCTCTCAAAACTTCTTGCTAGCAGCAATTGCTTTCTCCAGCAATCCCTCCACACAGCTCCTGTGCTGTAACCCGATACTTGTTAAGAAGCAACAATCTCAGTCTTCACCTGAATGGTTGTAAAAGACTGAGGTCCATCAGAATGAAAAATAATCTAAAGTATGGTAATGATTGTGCTATTGAATAAGTAACACTTAACTATATAGGTGACTCCAAGAAGACCAATGTTGGGTGTTGACTGAACCTCTTGACACTCCCCCTAAAGTTGATGTCCATTGAAGTTATACTCCAGTAAACCCAATACAATGTAAGAGTTCTGTGGCGTGTGGCTTTGGGATAGTCTTGGTGAATATGTCTGCAAGGTTTTCCTCCAATGGGATGTACTTCACATTGAGGTCTCTGAGTTGTACCACCTCATGTATCTAATGGTAATCCAATGCAAAATGTTTTGATTTACCATGCCCTTTGGTCATTTTCATAAGGTTGATTGTGTTGTTATTGTCACATCATAGGGTAAACAGATGGTCTTTTTTGATCTCCAACTCATCAAGGAAGGATCCCATCCACATCAACTGGCATCCACCATGAACAGTCACAATGTATTCAGCTTCAGTAGTTGACAATGCCACCCTCTTCTGCACCCAACTACTCCAAGAAACAGGCCCTCCAGCCATTTGGAACATGTAACCCATTGTGGATTTTCCAGTTGTTCAGTCATCTCCATGGGATGAGTCAACATATCCGATTGGTGTGAGCCCATTGTCTGCTTTGGTTCCTCTCTTGTACATTATTTTGTATTGCAGCATTCCCTTCAGGTAGGCTAGGACATGCATTGCTCAGTTCCAGTGGATGGGTCAGGGATCAGATGTGAATCGTTGGAGGTAATTTGTTGCAAATGCAATATCAGGGCAAGTACCATTGGCAATATGGTTTAAGCATCCTAGGACAGCCTTGCAGTCTTTGTGTTCCATGAATGCCTTGTCCAATGTAGGGATAGGCCTTGGTTGCATATCGAGGGCAGCCAATGTTCCTGCTGGTAATGGAGTTGCCTTCAGTTTGCAATCGAGCATCCCAAATCATTCCAACATATTCATGATGAGGTTTTTCTGGTATAGCAAGATTGACCCAGACTTATCATCATTCTGAGGACAGAATTATGCCTGCCCATGTCCTTGATATTGTAAACATCTCCAATCTCTTTCCTCACCAACTGCCCCTCAGCTTTTGATGAGGATGCACTGAATACATCATCAGTGTAGGTGCACATAATTATTCACTCTCCCTCTTGTTTCAACAGTCATATGCATGGGTCCATTCAGAATTGGATGTGTCCAAGTTTGGTGAAGGTCTTGTTCAACTCATGGAACCAAGCATTGCTGGTGTCTATAGTCCCATACATCTCTCAGTGCATTCTGAGGACATATTCACCTGGAGGAAGGTCCCTAGTGACAATTTCTTTGTATCCCTGGGGTAGTTTGACATAATTTTTGCCCTGGGGTTTGGCATTGAGGTAGGCCCCTGTAATGAGCATGCTGCGGACCCTGATGGACATCAACCTTAGCCAACTCCAATGGCCCCAACCTACTTATCAGATCCCATCAGCTTCTGAATCCCAGTTTCTATTTCATATCTCATTTCTATTTCATCTACTAATTTTACATATTCATTTATCACATCTAGAATCCATCATGGTACTGAGTAGGTGTTATACCAGAGTCCACAGAATCCTTGATTCCTCTAGATACAGAATATTCCAAACTTATTATCTTCTAGCCATGTCCATAACATTCTAGAGTCTGATCCATGGACTCCACTCTAGTATATAAACTGTAGAATTACTTGTACATACCTCAGTTCGAATATCAACTTGGTTTAGCCCAATACTCTCATCCTCACTCTGGTCTTCAAGCCTAATCTATCTCTACTCTAAGTCTGTGGATTCCAACTCTGTTGACTTCATCTTGATCTTACTTGTCTTCATCCCATGGACTCCATCCATATTCTATCTTAGGGCTTTGACCCAAGGGTGACATTGCTAATAGCTTCACCAAGCCTACATACACTCTGCAGATCCCATCAGCATGCATTCATTCTTCCTTCTATTGGCACGATCCTAACAGCCCCAACAAAATCAATGAGCCAGAAATCTAAGCCTTGAGCCACAATGATAGCAAAGAAAATCTGTAGCAATTCATATCAAACAACTGCTGCAAAAGACTCAAAGTAATGCAGGCCCTTTATTTGGCTGAATCCTTTTACTACCAGCCTAGCTCTTCTCCTTAGCAAACTTCCCAAATTGCTGTCAATTTTGATGTTGAAGACCCATTGAGTATTGATTAACTTCATCTATGATTCCCATGGAACTACTTCCCACATGTCTCTTTCCTCCATCCTATATATTTCCACATCCATCACTGGTACCCATAATTCCGGTTTCATCATTGCATCACTATAATGGAAAGGAATCTACTTGTTCTTGGGTTCAGGTAGGTTATTGATTTCTGATGCCTTGAGTGCTATAATGTCTTCAGGGTCATCATCATCTGAGACTAGAGGGTATTCCAAGTCATGAGCCCAGTCTTTGCTTCCATTCTTTGCATTTTCTTCATATTTTAGATACTTGCTGAAATCAACCTGGGCTCAAGATGGTTTTAGAACATATGTAGGATGTATTTGTTTGTCTGTTGGTTGATTGTGTATAGGAATTTGGTTTGAAATTGGTCAATCAGGGTTTGTATTTGTCACTGCAGGTTTCAGCATTGGGATTCATGATGGATGGTCTGGTTTAGGTGGGGAATTTCTGGGTTGTGGTCACATACTGTCCTCTGAGCTGTCCAACAGGTTGATGATCTCCCCTTGAAGAGGTACAGTATGAGTTGGGATAAGTTCCTCAAACACCACATTATGTGAAGTTGTAATCCGGAGTCCTGGACTGTCCAGTAACACACAGTACATACTATGTTCTGCTAACCCCACAAGGCATCCTTTCAAGCTCTGAGGGGCCAGCTTGCTCTCCCCTTTCACTGCAGGGATTTTGACATAACATGGGCTCCTCCAAACTCAAATAAACCTGACAGATTGATGTTTTTTGGTCCATCATTCCTCTGGGATCTGTCTAGGATGTCATGCCAAGGGCAGTAAATTCCCAACTCAAATCACATAGTTGCATGCTTCAGCCCACCAGCCATGAGACATTCCTGCCTCAATCAACATGATCCTCACAGTCCCAAATATGATCCCAAATGCTCATTCAATGATCCCATTTGTGGCAGATGAATATGGCACTGTAAATAGGAGAATAATTCCTTGCTCTTCTGCTCAGTCACCCCAAAGCTTGCAGTCAAACTTGTTGTCGCATCAAATTCTCTTTAGCTTTTTACCTGTTTGACATTCTGCCATCACCATAAATGAGTCCATTGCTGACAATGTGGTTACAGAGTTTCAATCTGGCAAGAAGTAAGCTTGACGATGTGACAATGCATCATCTGTAAACTCCATCGCATACCATGCACCACCAATTGACTTAACATGTGCAGAGCCTCAGATATCCAGAGTGATGAGTGCCAATAATTCTGTTTCTGGTTTCACCACAGCATTGAATGGTCTCTTTTTTTGATTTCCTAAGATACAGGGTTCACATTTGTCAGGCAAGTTTGGTCCACCTTTGATATTGAATCCATCAATGAGATTTCCATTCACCAAAGCTTTGATTCTGTTGATCCCATGATATATGAAGCACATGTGCTAGATTTCCATGGGTACAGCAATGTCTATGAACCTCACAGTCAGGGCATAATATTTCTCCACATAGAACAACATTCCATTAATAACATATAAATCCCCACTTAACTCCCTGGTGAATGTTTCTTTTCCATCAGGTGCCACAAAACTAACTCTCCTCTTCCCATATATTACACTCCAGCTATCTTTATCCAAACAAAAAACTAAAATAAAATTTACCAAAATATCTGGACAATGGAGAGCCTTCTCCAGCATGATAATATTCCTCTTATCTGTCTCAAAGGTGACTGTTCCAGTTCCTGCAATATTCAGGTTCACCTCAGCTTTTGATAAGCTGCCAGCATAGTTTTTGAGCAGGATATAGTTGGAGAATGCAGCTCTCTATTTGATAAAGTGTGTAGTCACATCTAAGTCACTAAATAACTTGGAAGAAGCTAACCTTCCCATTCCTTTAGCTATCAGTGTCTGGACTCCTCCATTTTTCTCTCTGTTGTCATCTATATCACCACTTACATGTAACACAAATACAGATGTCAAGATGCCAGTAACTGGATCCATAGTGACCATTGACTGTGCCAGGTTGGCAGATGAGGGTGGTAAAGGCACATCACATTTTCCTTTCCACCAAGGTGGATATTAGCCTTGTTTCCCTCCCCCAACCTTCCAGCACTCCTCTATTGTGTGTCCAATGCCTTTACAGTTTTCATTCACTTCATGGGATTTCCCATTCAATGGTTTTTGATTGCAGTGACTCATTATGTTAAGGCTTTGGATCTGTTGTGCTAGTGCCATGATGAAAGCATGTAGAGCCTGGTTCAACAGATCCATGGATGTGGAACTTGTGAAACAACCACCTTGGCCAGCAACTCTATCACTATGTGCAGAGAAGTGAGCCACAATCTTAATAATATCCTTCTTGCCATGTAATGTACTGATGACAGGATCCTAGGATTTGGGAAATGAGTCAATCAAGATAGTCACAAAGATGTCACTGTTGATTCCAGCTCCAACATTGTTCACCTCTTTCAACAGATGTCTTATCTTTTCCACATGCCCACCATTATCAGTAACCTTTTCTGTCTTGGAACCTTGTCGCTCTTAGTATGTCTTCTCTCCTCTTTCAGATGATATCTGAGTGAATGCCATACTCCTTTTGTAGCTTGCTCCAAGCTTTGTGGGCTTTGCCCCATAGATTCAGGCCAAATCCAAAGAGGTCCATGATGTTCTGAATGATAGAGGAGAGTGTCACACTTTTGTGTTGGGCATATTCATGGTCCAGTGGAGTGAGACTAGTCAATCCTGTAGTGGGAAAGGGAAGGAGGTTTGGGGCCTGGGGCAAGATCTTGTTTTCCTAATAGTTTACAAGACCACATGAGCCACCTTCAGCAATCATCATCATTTCTCATGCTGCCCAGTTTTTGCCATTGAATTTTTCATCAGCTTTGAGCTTGAAGAGTAGGACTTGGGCTGTTGTCATTGTCAACATACTTCAGCAAAAATTTTATAGAGATTCAGTTTTTTAGTTTCTAAGCAACATGGTATAAGAGCCAAGGTCTATGGTCCTAAGCTTTCACTCTACAGTTCATCCGATAATGGATTTCTTGAGTCTTTGGTAGGTTCGGATGCTGTTGTTAGGATCACAATCAATGAGGTTAAGTACAGCAGGGCCACATAACCTGTTAAGAAACAATAATCTCAGTCTTCATCTGAATGGTTGTAAAAGACTGAGGTCCATCAGAATGAAAAATAATTTAAAGTATAGTAATGATTATGCTATTGAATAAGTAACACTTAACTATATATAGGTGACTTTGAGAAGACCAATGTTGGGTGTTGACTGAACCTCTCAACAATACTTGCTAGTTCAAATGGATCACTACTATTGAACATCTCTGCAGATGAGATCTTTGAATGCTATACTTGGGTGACATCTTGATCCAGTTGCATGCTCATGGGCTGCCGGAGGGCTTCAGGATGCACATCCTGCAAGTCCACCAACTCTTGCATGGACAAGTCCATCTCCCCTGTGTAGGCCACATGCATGAAATCTTGAGGGTATTCAAGGTCCTCACCCAGCATATAATCATCCACCAAATCTTCCACATGGGATCTGAGGACTTTCAACTTGTGCTCCATTTGGTCGATATGCACATGTAGAGATTGCAGGAGGTCGACCATCTCCTGCAGTGCTGCAGACTCCATCTCATCCATAAAGATGCACTTGGCCTTGTATATTCTGCATCATTTGCAAGATCATCCTTTTTCCACCAGAAAACAGCAAGCACTGTCTGCCTTGCATCACCTACATTTTTCTAAAAAAGCCAAGTCAGCAATCACCACAGAAACCAACAGCCATGCATCTTTGTCCTAATACTCAAATTCTCCCTTCTTAGGGATAGGATCTACTTTTGACCTTTTCTGAGGGGGCCTTTCCAATGGCCCTGCAGTTTCCTCTTCCTCACTCTCACTCACATATTTCCTTGACTTCAACTTCCTTTGATTCAACCCCACATGGAGTCCAAAACTGCCTTTTACTTTCCCTTCAACTTTCAGCACTTCTCTGCTAACTCCTCTCTAGCCTCAGCCTTCAGATCCCCTTCACCCTGCTCAGCACCTGTGTCCTCCTTGGCACCCACAGACTCCAGCTCTTTCAGCTTCTGCACCTCCAAGTCCCTCACCCTCTATCTCTCCTTCTCCTCCTCCAAGTCCCTTGCCATCTCCATGGCCTTCCTCTCCTTATCTGCCTTCAACAAGGCAAACTTCTTAGCTCTATTGTCAGCCTTCTTCTTTGCTGTCTCCATGGCCTCCATGGCTTTTTCCACCTTCAACTTCTCTGCCTTCCAAATGTCATAGGCCTCCATGGTGGCCTGATATTCTACCTCTTCTTTCTCCTTGCCTTCATAGTATGCAGGCAATGCATCAACATCAATATCCTCAGGTGTGGGTGGTGGTGAATAGCATTCAGGCATCTGTGACTAGATGGTATTCATTTGACATCATAGTGGACAGTGAGAAGGGACTGAGAGACAAAATAGATGGTGGTGGTAGAAGGTTAAGAGGTGAAAATCATGTGATATCCCAGCACCAAATTCCATGCATCACACTCAGTCATTGGAATCTGCACTCTTGAGGGCAAGAATGCTAAGGGGGGGATACTATAACAAGCATGCTGTGGACTCTGATGGACATCAACCTTAGCCAACTCCAACAGCCCCAACCTACTTATCAGATTCCATTAGGTTCTGAATCCTGGTTTCTATTTCATATCTCATTTCTATTTCATCTACTAATTTCACATATTCATTTATCACACCTAGAATCCATCATGGTAGCAAGTAGGTGTTATATCAGAGTCCACAGAATCCTTGACTCTTCTAGATACAGATTATTCCAGACTAATTATCTTCTAACTACATCCACACTATTCTAGCCTCTGATTCCAGACTCCACTCTAGTATATAAACTGTAGAATTACTTGTACATACCTCAGTTCGAATATCAACTTGGTTTAGCCTAATACTCTCTGACTCACTCTCTGGCCTTCAAGCCTACTCTATCTCTTACTACAAGTCTGTGGATTCCGACTGTTAGACCTGAACTTCACATGACAGAAGACTTAGTCTAGACCTCAGCTGTCTCGCATTCAGACAATCACCAGAGGAATGACTTGGATGTCTTATGCTCAGCAAAGAAGGACTAAGGACTTAGTTGAGTTATGTAGTGAGAGTAGAGGGTGGTATAGATAAACTTTAGCTCAAAGCTGAAGATACTACAGTGAGAGCTATACTACTTATATATGAAAACTAGTGTGCTAAGAATAAAATTGTGTCTATGGTTGTCATGCATGAAACAAGGAAAACAATGAGGTAGGTGAACGATGGTTGTAAGCTGTAGCAGTCCATGGTACAATCATTGAGAAGGTCCATTATAGTCATGGTAACCGTAGATAGGTGCCTAATAAGATTAAATAAACAGAAAAATCTTAACATTACCACCTCATTAAGACAGTTGTCCTGACTGTCAGGGTTCATCCTCAGGGGCATTGAGCTGGTGAGAGAGTTCATTATTCCAATACTCTTCTATAAGGTCATTCCACAGGTCGTTGTCAGGATCTTTGACCTACTTCTGGAATCCATCCTGTCATTGGGCTTTATAGTAGACAATGCCATCACAATATTCATGATTGAGAATCATGGTGACAGCTTTGGCAGCATTGTTGGTTACAATTTTGGCTATGTTTGTTACAATTTTTCCACATATCTTATCTTATCAGGTGCTTATCACTATCTCATCTTATCTCAAGCACCTAATCACCATGACCATACTGGATGCTCTCAACGATTGTACTATGGACTGCTATGGCTTGCGACCATCGCTCGCCTACTACATTGTTTCCTTTCACTTTCCACATAACAACCACAGACACCATTCTATTCTTAGCCCACTAGTTTTCATATATAAGTAGCATAGCTCTCACTATAATATCCTCAGCTTTGAGCTAAAGTTTATCCATACCATGCTTTACTCTCACTATAGAACTCAACTAAGACATTAGTCCTTCTTCACTGAGCTATAGACATTAAGTCATTCTTCCGGTGATTGTCCAAATGCAAGACAGCTGAAGTCTAGACCCATTTCTAGTCACATGAAAGTTCAGGTCTAACAATTAGCTTGAAGCTTCCCTCCCTGTCTCCCACTGCCAGCCATGAAGAGACACTAGTATTCATGAACCCAGCCACCTTCGCTGTCATCATCGTATTCACCTTCTTAAGCAGAATAGTCTCTACTCTCACCACCATTGCTCTCTCCATTGTTGAACCTAGACTTCCGTGGCAACGGCAACACCCAAAACTCTGAGAGAGCTAAGGAAATATGCGTGCAATCACAGTAATCAAGGCTATGTGTTTGTGCGAGTGGTTTGGTGCACCTCTGTGTGGTCAATTCCTCTAGACGCAGGTATACACTTTGACTATACAGTCTGGAAGTAGTACCCTTTAGCAGTTGAGTACTAAGAGGCTCAGGCTGTAAGCTGAGGGGATCTCGATAAACGAGATTAAATGGAATCTGGTATGATACAGATACCAAGAAACCATGCTAGATGCTCGGAACTGATCTAGAAAACGTAAAACCGGTCTGGTAAATGTGAGACTGGCCTAATAAACATTTGGGCAATTGAATAAACGTTTGGACAATCAATTAAACGTGAGGAGAATCGAATAGATGTTTATACAATTGAATAAACATGTGGAGAGTCAAATAAATGTGTGGAGAACTGAATAAACGTGTGCGGGCTTGAAACGGAGAGGTACTGGATGGAAATATGATAACTGAGTGTCACGGCAATACTGCACAGCAACTGGGGACAATGACAATGACGTGGGTGAATGATGCAGAGCTGGGCCTTCACAGAGGCAATAATACCCTATACTGATGTGGGCAACGGAAACGATGACGATGTAGAAGGTGAAGACGATAAAACGATCCTATCTGGTGAAATTGAAACGATGTTGTGGCATTAAAAGACAAAAGCAAGTTATTGGAGCAAGAATTCGTGTATTGGTGGTAATTAACACATCCAATAACGTTGAGACTATAGCAAGCAATGGGGGATAACCTGGAGCGAAAGAACTCTCTCTCTCCTCTGTAGAATACAAGTTTTTATACTAAAAGTTTGGTTTTATAAATAGAAAAGATATCTAAGCATTGGTAAGGCTGTAAGTCCTTGGATTAGTAAATCCATAGTAAATAGAAGAAGTTTTCATCAGCTGAGGCATAACAGCTTGTCTGTATTGCCATGTCTGGATGGGAAACCATGTGGAAGTGGAGAATGATGAGTAAACAGCTAGGTGCTGTTTAACTGTGGACTGTGAGGGTATGGTACATGTTCTGAGGTTGATAAATGGATATAAGCTGCTGTGAAGACTTGGCAAAGTAACAGCCTGAGTAACCATAGTCTGGAGTATCCATATTGGGTCAATATCTTTGATGGAGGAGTGCAGGGTCTAAATGATGTTACTATGATCAAGGAATCAAGGGGCACGTCAATTTGGGTGCCTAGGACTGATGCGGCAACTCCATTTTGGGTACAATTGTCAATGAAAGGTGTATTGCCATGATTGTTCACAGAAATATGGAGAATAAACGTGAATGGAAGGGTATTAACATGGTTTGCTGAGTTATAGTCATGGTATATCATGGTTATTGAAGGATATTGAAGGGTGTAGTATATAATCGAAGGTTGGGGCATTAAATTGAGTGTAGCAATGTAGGATAAGGAAGATGGGTGTCGAATCTGTTATTATTGGGTAGTTGATGGATAAATCCGCGAATTCTGAGCGTACAGAGCCTGGAGGCTCATCACCGTTTACTATGCAGAAGAAATCAGAACATGGCTCTGCCACTTCATCAATCAAATCACCTGATAAAACCCCCCACCCGCCCACGATGATACACAAGTTCAAGGAGAACAATCTGTTTCAACACCAGGCCCCTGTGAAACCATTATCCCCTGAACTAACAACAACCTAAGCAACGAGTCCTCATCCAGATCAGTCTACATCATCCCAAATGATGACGACTCCATCGACTCCCCCACACCATCCTCTTCACATCGCAGCCCAACCCTGGGACCATCTCGACCTTATGGAATCCCCTGAACCCCTACTCCACCCCTGGGCAAATCCATACAACTCCCAGACATTGTCACCGATCACTCACCCATGGCCCAGGAGGCTGAGGAACTTAGCCAGTACCTTCTCTGCAATTTCTACTTCAGCCTCCCCCCCATCTATGGAAATCCCACCTCCCTCCACAACAGGGATGGAGGAAATCACATCAGAATCACCAGAAACAACCTCCCTGACTGAACCAAGTAAACCTATGACTTCGACTCCAACTGGGATGCAGAACTACCTAAGGAATTCTCAGATGATGGGAGCTCAAATGTCTCCATCAGGTACAGAGAGGACCCAGAACCCATCAACCCTGCAGATGTCCCACTTCCTAACTCCCCTGAGCAGATTTACATCACCCTCTCAGATGACGACTCATGACCATCCAGTCCTCAGATGACCTCTCTCTGGGATGGCCTTGCCCCCATCCCCAATCTCCCTGGCATACCCCACCATGACTCCCTCAATGACTTGTTTAATCTAAGAGGGATGGACTATGAGTGGCCCAGCCTCTTAGTCAGGGACCACAAAATATTCTCCCCTGCCAGGGCCACCACCTGGGTGGTATGACAAGCAGACATTGAAGCCTGGGCAGAAGCACTCCTACCTCCCCGCTCCACAATAGACAACTGGCTGGCCATCAGCAGTGGTGACCCAATTGAACCTGGAGCAGAAATGATGGCAAATATCAAGGCCAGACTTACTACAAACTGCACCCACTCCCTATTCTGCACAAACTCCAGAATTCACCTCTATGGGTTATGTCCGAGAACAGATGAGGAGCAGAGAGACTTGGCCTACCTCCTCACCGACCTTGCACAAGAGCATGAGGAGTTTTGGGCAGAAGGTGCAGGGGAGGAATTTAATTAATTTTGACAGTTTTATGTATGACAAAGAGACCTTTGGTGGGGGTGCAGTGTATGGCATCCCCAATCAATCATTTTCTGCTTATACACCATACAAAATCCTGGAACTCCAATGACTCCCCGACTCCCCACCACGACAACCAGAGATGCCAAAAAGCCAACTTCAGCATCATGGCTATCACATGAAACCTGGTACTAGCTGACTCTTGGCTGGTGCTGGGGAGGACCCAAATCCAGGAGGCTCCACCAACCCAGATAGTGATGTTCCGATACCATCGGTCAAAGAACGGAAGCAGCAGGCCCTAGAGGAGGCCGCTAAACAAAAGGAAAAAGTGGATGAATTAACACAGCTACTTGCTAAAGCCAAAGCTGCCCACACCTGGTACATCGACTACCACAAAATCCTGGTCAAAGGAAAAGCACCCAAACAAGGCAGACCCCCTTTGCCCAACCATCTCTGACACCTAAACAAACAAGACAACTGACACTCAATTACATGACCCCCAGGCTTTCCCTATCCCACCAAACCATACCCCCATCCAATCAGACAAGCAGAAACTGGAGCCGCTTACCTCAGGCTGAAACCCACACTCAAAGAACTGGACCCCTTCCATGGGGAACATGACGACATAGAACAGTTTGTAGGAGACTGTATCACCTATTTTGAAATGTTCCAAGCCTTTTTCCCCTTCTCTTCTCAGAAAGTCTTCTTCACAACCATCCTATTAAAAGGAAAAGCAAAGGACTGGTGGGTCTATCGCCACCAGGAATGCTGGCAATAAAGCAATTATGATGGCCAACCCTCACACTTTAGATATTCCAACTGGGATGACTTTATGGGAATAGTCAGGTCCCAATTTAGGAGCCCCACAGTGAAAGAATCCCACAAGAAGGCTATGTACAACCTTCGAATGGGGCAAGGTGATGCCAACACATACTTCCAGGAACTGGAAAAGGAGGCCAAACTTGCTGGTCACTGGGCAGACAAAGAGGACAAGGGAGCCATGGTAAGGGCACTATGGGTGGGAGTACCCTGCAACTACATCGACATGGTCACAAATATGGGAACAGATGTCCCAAATAACTACCCCACCTGGAAGGCGTGAATTTGCAAAATGTACACTAAACGACAACACCAATATATGATCATGCAGACTGTTAGGGTCGTGTCAAATAGGATGAAGTAGGACTGTGCACAAAGTCCAACAGAGTCCAGTGGGATGCACAGGCCTTGGCAAAGCTATTAGCAACATTGCCCTTGAGTCAAGCCCTAAGGTTAGTTTATGGTTCAGAGTCTCACAGAGTAGCAGAGGAAGGATGATGTCCAGACAGAACAGAGGCTGCAGATGTAGACGAAGGATGGCTTCAAGTCGTGGAAGACAATGAAGAGAGCTTTAAGTGATTGCCTTGGAAGTCAGAGAGAGTTTGGGCTGAACTAAGTTGATATTTGAACTGAGTATCTACAATGTAATGCTATGGTTTATATACTAAGTGAGTATATCCGAGTTGGACTCCGATAGAGTTTAAGAGGAGTCTAATCGCTACTATTTTCGGGTTCTAGATTTAATATGTGAAATAGAGAAAATGAAATAGAAAGAGAAATATCAAATGGAGCTGAGTAATGGTAAATGGTAAATGGAATGATAATTGGAATATGGAATAGGAGGTGTGGCCAGAGTCCCATTGGAGTCTGGTAGCTGGTTGAGTTGTGGATTGATCTTGGTGTGAAGTCGGTGTGAAGTGGAGGCTGGCGGCATGCGCATAACACGTAGTCTGGCAAATGAGAGTGTACCCACTGGGGTTGAAAAGTACTGAACGCTACTGTAATCTATGTTTTTATACTAAAGTCCTACCTATATTAATAGAATCCCAAGTGACTTTTTACTAAGGCTGTAAGGCCTTAGCTGAGTAAAATCCTGAATAAATGTGACCTATATCCATCAGCTGAAGTATACAGCATTGTTTGAATTGCCATGCTTGGTTAGAAAACATTCTATAGTGGAGTCTGGCTATCGGGCCAGTTCTTGCTGTTTCGACTGTATGTACTGTGGATTGTAAAGATGTGCTAGTGTCACTGAGGTCGCCCAATGTATCTCTAATGACATGCCAGCTTGGTGAAGTAACAGCTTGAGTCACCATAGTTCTGGAGTATCCATGATAGGTTGATATCTTTGATGGATGAGTGCAGTGATAGGTGATGTCAATAGGGTCTAGCAATCAATGATGCATAGTGAGGTGCTTTGATGTGGATGTGGCATTACCATATATGATTGAGAGCCCATCAAAATCAGTGTTAACATGTCCGTAATGCTGTGAAGTGTCAGATTTCAAGATGGGATGGATAACAAACATGCAAAGACATATTTCTATGATACAAAAGTGGTATTGCCATGTCGGCAATGGCTGGTTTAGTGAAAGTCTGCTAGGTGGATTGGGTGTAGGAATTAACAGTAAATCTGTGAAATTCTGAGTGTACAGAGCCTGGAGGCTTATCAGCATCTCCCCCAGAGGATTCACATGTAGACAGTTCCCATGTTAGGGGTTCTAGCAAGTCATCCTGTGGGAGGCTCTCTTCCAACTCCTTGGTGATGAGCCTCCAGGCTCTGTATGCTCAGAATTTCACAAAATTACCCTTAATTCCTACACCCAGTCCACCTGATGGACTTTCACCAAACCAGTCATTGCCGACACAGCAATACCACTTTTGTATCACGGCAATATGTCTTCGCATGTTGGACAGCCATCCCATCTTGAAATCCAACACTTCACAGCATTATGGACATGTTAACACTGATTTTGATGGGCCCCCAATCATATATGGTAATGCCGCATCCACATCAAAGCACATCGCAATGCATCATTGATCGCTAGACCCTATTAACGTCACTTATCACTGCACTCATCCATCAAAGATATCAACCTATCATGGATACTCCAGAACTATGGTGACTCAAGCTGTTACTTTGCCAAGTTGGCACATCATTAGAGATGCATTGGGCGACCTCAGCAACACTAGCATGTCTTTACAATCCACAGCACATGCAGTTGAAACAGCAAGAACCGGTCTGATAGCCAGACTCCACTATAGAACATTTTCTAACCAAGCATGGCAATTCGAACAACACTGTATACTTCAGCTGATGGATATAGGTCATGTTTATTCAGGATTTTACTCAGCTAAGGCCTTACAGCCTTAGTAAAAAGTCACTTGAGATTCTATTAATATATGTAGGACTTTAGTATAAAAATGTAGATTACCGTAGCATTCAGACTTTTTGACCCCAGTGGGTACACTCTCGTTTGCCAGACTACGCTTGTATTGATTCTCGTACACGTCAATCCATCATACACCGTATTCACCGCATGCACCGACAATAAATTGACTAGTCAGATCAGCAACTCTCTACAAATCCGTCCATCGTTTCTATAGGATCACCACACGTTTATTCGTCGTTTCACAGCAATATTTGTCTTGCGTCGCACATAGTCGATTGCACGTCAACTCACAGTATTGCTTGAGTTATTCCACAGTTCTTTAACTGTGAAGAAGATGTTTCTGTCCCTCTTTACTCTTAACACTATTGGTACATGTCAATATCATGCCAATACGTGATCAACCACACCATACCTTGCTCCCCATTTACTTTATAGGCAGCACCAGTTTCAACTTCACCAGATAGGACCGTTTTACTAGTTTTCACCTTCACCATCGTCATCGTCACCCACTTGGGTAGTCTCAGAGCAGACTTAGGATCAGTATCAGTATAGGACCAGTTCAGCAATTGTTTCAGTATAGGAAATCCCAGTGTGGATTATAGGATAAGTTTTTGACATCAGATAGGATCATTTTCAGCCCAGTACCGTTTGCCTCCAGTTTCCATATCAGCCCATCCAGTTTAGGATCAGTTTCAGCCAGTTTCAGCACCTTGTTCACATTTATTCGATCGACCAGCACGTTTATTCCCAGCATTGCCCGTCTCTCGATCTATTGCTGTATCGTTCAGGCATTTCCCTCTTGTTTCCCCACTCGTATTAACGTCTTGAGCATGTTTTCTCGAGTCTCATTCTCTGTTTCCATTTCAGAATATGGTTTCTTGATATTCACGTCATATCAGGCGCCATTCCCTCTCGTTCTACGAGACTCTCACGACTTACAGTCATTCTTTTGGTTCTTCGACTCTCACATTGTATTATCTGCTTGACTGCATAGTCCAAGCATATCTTTGCACCCTTAAAGCTTTGATTTACTGCACGGAGGTGCCCCAAACCCACTCGCACACACAATCGTCCTAGTATTGCCATGTTCACACGTTTATTCTCCATACTCTGCCCAAGTTTGGTTTTGCCATTGCCACAGAAGTCTAGACTCATCATCGGTTGAAGAGTCTTTTCCCTATTCAGCATCAGAGGTGTCAACTTCATCAGTGCTTGAGTCCATGTCGCTCAATTTCACTAGAGCAGCATAGCGGTTTGATTCTTTTTCTGGTGTGCTAGTTGTGCTGAGAATGTTAAAAGCAGGTATATTCAAATGCATGGTAGATAAAACAGATTTTGTAACTAAAAAAGTATCATAAATCCAACCAGCAGAAGACAAAAGCACACCAGTACTTAAGGAGGAGGTCGTTGAAGGGGAATCGAGCCTTTGATGACCTAATCTTTTACCTCCTCTACTTTCGAATCAGTCTGCAGTTCCTGCTCAGTAACTTCTACCAAGCAAATGTCCTTGTGTTCTTTACATTTCAGGCAGTCCTTTGACATGTGCCCTTTCTCCTTGCAATGATAGCATCTTCCTTCCTTTCTTAACCTGTCAATCTCCATCACCTGCCCTTGTCCACTGTAGGTGGTCCATCTTCCCATTCCTGTGTCTCAGCTGGTGGTCCTGCTCTGTCCTGACTGCTTGGCCAGCATCAAACTTGTAGCCCCAGCAGATTTGCTGGGGCTAGGATTGTTGTTCAATGATCCAGGCTTATTGCCTTGTCATTGGTCATGGCAGTGATTGTCAGGGTGTCCAAGGGTTTGGTCAAAGATCACTTTCTTGGTGTAATCTATGTATAGCTGGCACATGTGCTCTTTCCACTCCAGATAAGTTTTGGGGGCCTGGATCCCTTGGTTGGCAATGGTGTTGGCGTAACTGTTGGAGATTCCCAGGAGACTGCTGTGACCATCTTCCCTTGTTTGGCTTCATCATGTCAGAGCCCTGCCAACTTGGCCTGTATTTCCAGTTCCTGAAAAAAGATGTTGGCAGGCCTATTGCCTGTTCACAGCTCCAGCATTCATTTTTCATGAATCTGCTCTATGGCAGGATCCAAAAAATTGGTGTTGGATGAGGTTGCAGTACCTGTTCCAATCTGGGTATCAGACTCACTGGGTGACCAGTTATAGAACTCTAGTTTTTCATATACCCACCATTCTTTGGTGGGGCCAGTCAGGAGAGAGGAAGCCAGCTGGATTTTCATGGACAGGTAGGGAAAGTAGACATCGAAGGTGATGAAGTAGGAGTTACAATCACCAATGTATTATTCAATGTCAGTATGGGTCCCAGCAAATTTGTCCAGAATCTGATGCATCATGGGTTTGACCTGGAGGAAGGGGGCATGATCAGGCATGATGCTGACAGAAGGTAGATTAGGTGGGTAGCCTGGTATATGGGGTGGTCATGGGATTGACCACCTTCTGCTTCCAGAGCTGGAAAAGGGAGGTGGTGGTGGTGGATTGAGCTTTGTTACTCTTCTGTCCAAGTCAATAAGCCAGTTGGCTAGATTGTTGCTTTGCTCTCTCCAGTGGTTGATTTCTCATCAGGTCTGTTCTTCGAAGGAGAGCAGTTTGGGGGGCTCTGTTGGTAGTTCAGGTGATGCTTCATCAGCCTCATTGTTGGAGGGTACATCTATGTCAATGTTGGAGTCAGCTCCTGTGAAGAGTCAGCTGGTTCTGATGCCATGATATCTGTGATGCTGGAGTCAGCTTGTCGGCATTGGGGATTGTGGTGGTGGGGAATTGTTCATTGGCTTGGGGAGTGGGATGTCGTCTAATATGTAGGGGCCATACTGGGAAGAGGATATATTGGGGCCATATGTACTAGCTCTACTGAAGGTTTCAGAATCGTAGTTAAAAGTATCAAAATTGTTAAAAAAAACTCCACCCCTATGGTGACTGGCCCCCTAGTCCTGCCTTGCAGTGTCTCTCTTGGCCAGCTCCTGGAGGTCTCGCTTCAGGTCGGTCTGTTTTTAGGTGGTATAGGGGTGAAGCTTGAAAATTCTGTGTCCGGCCTCGGGGCCCAGGATGGCTCATTGTCAAAGAGCAAAGATCTCGCCATCATCGCAGTGTTCAGTGTTGAGCCTAGACTTCCATGGCAATGGCAACACCCAAAACTCCAAGAGAGCTAAAGAAATATGTGTGCAACCACAGTAGTCAAGGCTGTGTGTTTATGCAAGTGGTTCGGTGCACCTCTGTGCAGTCAATTCCTCTAGACGCAGGTATACACTTTGACTATACAGTCTGGAAGTAGTACCCTTTAGCAGTTGAGTACTAAGAGGCTCAGGCTGTAAGCCAAGGGGATCTTGATAAACAAGATTAAATGGAATCTGGTATGATACAGATACCAAGAAACCATGCTAGATACTTGGAACTGATCTAGAAAACGTAAAACTGGTCTGGTAAACGTGAGACTGGCCTAATAAATGTTTGGGGCAATCAAATAAATGTTTGGACAATCAAATAAACATATGGAGAGTCAAATAAACATGTGAGGAATCGAATAAACATGTGGGGGCTTGAAACAGAGAGTTACTGGATGGAAATATGATAACTGAGTGTCATGGCAATACTGCATAGCAACTGGGGACAATGACAATGACATAGGTGAACGATGCGGAGCTGGGCCTTCATGGAGGCAATAATACCCTATACTGGTGTGGGCAATGGATACGATGATGATATAGAAGGTGAAGATGATAAAATGATCCTCTCTGGTGAAATTGAAATGATGTTGTGGCATTAAAAGACAAAAGCAAGTTATTGGAGCAAGAATTCGTGTATTGGTGGTAATTAACACATCCAATAACGTTGAGACTATAGCAAGCAATGGGGGATAACCTGGAGTGAAAGAACCTTTTTTCTCCTCTGTAGAATACGAGTTTTTATACTAAAAGTTTGGTTTTATAAATAGAAAAGATATCTAAGCATTGGTAAGGCTGTAAGTCCTTGGATTAGTAAATCCATAGTAAATAGAAGAAGTTTTCGTCAGCTGAGGCATAACAGCTTGTCTGTATTGCCATGTCTGGATGGGAAACCATGTGGAAGTGGAGAATGATGAGTAAACAGCTAGGTGCTGTTTAACTGTGGACTGTGAGGGTATGGTACATGTTCTGAGGTTGATAAATGGATATAAGCTGCTGTGAAGACTTGGCAAAGTAACAGCCTGAGTAACCGCAGTCTGGAGTATCCGTATTGGGTCAATATCTTTGATAGAGGAGTGCAGGGTCTAAATGATGTCACTATGATTGAGGAATCAAGGGGCACATCAATTGGGTGCCTAGGACTGATGCGGCAACTCCATTTTGGGTATGATCATCAATGAAAGGTGTATTGCCATGATTGTTTATAGAAATATGGAGAATAAACGTGAATGGAAGGGTATTAATGTGGTTTGCTGAGTTATAGCCATGGTATATCACGGTTATTGAAGGATATTGAAAGATGTAGCATATAATCAAAGGTTGGGGCATTAAATTGAGTGCAGCAATGTAGGATAAGGAAGATGGGAGTCAAATCTGTTATTATTGGGTAGTCAATGGATAAATCCATGAATCCTGAGCATACAGAGTCTGAAGGCTCATCATTGGGGGTTAGGCCAGGAACCAGAGGGTTTTGCTCAAAGGCAAGGTATTCATCTATGATGGGACAGAGGTGGCATAGGGGGTTGTCATTGCCCATCCAGGCTTTGACATCAGCCCTGTGAAAGGCCCATGCTACTGTGGTATAGGGGCTGAGTTATTCCTTGTTGACTGGTTCCAACCAGAGCTACTTGAAGTTGTCACCTCGTGGGTTAAAAATGTCATCAGTCTCATTATGGGGGATAGGCTCTGGGAGACTCAGAGAGTCGTATTCAGAGAAGTTCAGGTATGCAGATTTGTATGAGCTCTGGCTGTTTTGGGATTGGGGATGGGGGTTCTGAGAGGTCGGATTCTCCCTGATATGTGTTTTCATACTCAGTGATGTCACCCATGTATGGGTTGAAAGGTCAGCAGGGTTGGGGGTGCCAGATGTTAAGGCCCTAGTCCTCTGCATAGGTTGAGAGGTCAGGGCTTGGAGTTCTTGGGGTGTTGTGGTCGAGTGGTGGGGTGGAAAGGGCAAGCTGGACTGGGACAAGGTTGTCATGCTTAGGGTCTTGGAGGATAGTCTATAGGTCCTGCCCATACTTCTCTGCTGCTGTATCTGAGCAAGGGTCCTGGTTAACATTGTCAGGGGTCAGGGTCTGAATGGTGTCACTAGGGCCAGGAGTGGTGTTGCAGGGAGTGGCCTGCCTACATGGCAGGAACTCCTCACTGGAGCCGAGGGTGTGGTAGGTGCTCCTCTGCCTTGAAGAGTCCTGTCTGCTGGGTGGGTTCAAAGGTGTGACAGGGTTGCTGATGAGGACATGGAGAGGGAAGGGGGGTTCTCAGAGTGCTACAAGGAGTTGTCGATAAAGCAGGAACCTGCAGATTCGCTGGTGGTAGGTGGAAGTGATGAGGGCCACCAGGAAAGAGACAACAGTGAAGGCGCTGAGGGTGAATGCGAGTTCGATAACAGTCTAGGGGGTTCATATGGTTGGTTTCTTCATGGTTGGTGGTGAAGAGAAGGGAGGAAAGCTTTGAGCTAATTGTTAGACCTGAACTTCACATGACAGAAGACTTAGTCTAGACCTTGGCTGTCTTGCATTCAAACAATCACCAGAGGAATGACTTAGATGTCTTATGCTCAGCAAAGAAGGACCAAGGACTTAGTCAAGTTTTGTAGTGAGAGTAAAGGGTGGTATAGATAAACTTTAGCTCAAAGCTGAAGATACTACAGCGAGAGCTATACTACTTATATATGAAAACTAGTGTGCTAAGAATAGAATTATGTCCATGGTTGTCATGTATGAAACAAGGAAAACAACAAGGTAGGCGAATGATGGTCATAAGCCATAGCAGTCTATGTACAATCATTGAGAAGGTCCATTATAGTCATGGTAATTGTAGATAGGTGCCTGAGATAAGATGAGATAGCGATAGGCATCTGATAAGATTAGATAAACAGGAAAATCATAACACCGACTCTGTTGACTTCATCTTAATCTTACTCATCTTCATTCCATGGACTCCATCCATAATCTATCTTAGGACTTCAACCCAAGGTTGACGTTGCTAACAGCTTTGCTGAGCCCATACACACTCTGCAGCCTCTGTCAGCATGCATTCATCTTTATCTTCTATTGGCATGATCCTAACAGTATGGGAATAGGTATATTAAGATAAAGTCCATGACTGTAGGCTAGCTTTGGAAAGATTCCAATATAAAAGACTCAACAACTGGGAGGCAAGACTGTCAGACAGGGGTGGTGACATCTTCCATATCTCCTGGCAGCCACTGGCAAGCCAGATCATACATGGCAGTGGAGGTTCTGTGAGTCATGAGTGAGATCAGCAATCTGCAAAGCTTTTCTGGCTCTTGCCAGAATGAAGGAGTCAGCCATGGTGTATAATAGGAAGTGGTCTCTAAGAAAGGCTAAGGGTATTGCTAGTTGCACAATGTCTATGTGACTTGATGATACTAGACTAGCCACATTCTGGTCTCTGAGCACAGCTGTCAGCAATGCAACATTGAACAGTTTGCCCCACTCAGCAAGCAAACAAAGAGTTTCTGGATACATTCAAGCTGGATGAGAAACATTGCATCTATGATAATGAAGACTAGGGATGTGCACCATACCATTATGGATATGACCATAACAATACAGCCATAGACCATATGAAAATACTTGCCCATGGTACATGTAACATTGGTGTGAGGAGTAACACGTCAATTGTGACACAGAAAAGATAAGATAGCTTAGTAAGGACTTTTGAGTTAATATTCTAAGTTCACTGAGGTTACATGCAATAGAACTAGGATGGGTTATAAGATTGTCAAAAGGTAACTACCACCTAGCTACTGGGTTATATAGTATCTGTATGTAGGTAATTTCAATACAAGATAAGAGAAGGAATAAATGGGAGTCTGAGAGATAGTAGCAATTGTAAGGTAGTTAGAGAAACAAATGTAGAGGGGGTAACAACAGATAAGGAAAGTGTGATGATGCTATAGTCTATGCATCATAGAAAGGTACAAAAGTTAGAAAAGGAAACAAGAGATAATGGACTGTTACAGTATGGTATAGCTGAGGCCAAATCCATACCATGTCCATACCATTGTCTGTATACAGATGGTTTCATGATGACACTGAATATCTAGCATCAAAAGATAAGTGTGATTCTTTCATTGAGATCATCTTGACTGACCTTGTTGACAGGAAATGGTCCCTTACCATTCCCTCAACAGCCATACATCAACTGTACTAATATGGCCATATTTTGGGTCATTGAAGGTGCTTATGGTACAGACCCGTATCCGTATCCACCGTACGTAGCCACCGTGATACGGATACGGTGCACATCCCTAATGAAGACATTGCAAGCAGACATCAAATGGGGATCAATGGGATAACAGAGATGGTGCCCATTTGGTACCTATCAATGGAAGATAGGACAGTACAGGACATTGACACTGAGCAGAGATTCCATTAACAGTAGCACTGAAACTGACCTCAAAGGCATGTAGACAACATAATCCTCGCAGGAAGGAGGACAGATAGTAGTAGGCATGTTGGTGACCGTGGGAATATTAGGTAATGACCACTGTCGCGCCGTGCTTTGGAACGTCCTCTCTTCAGGCTCTTTGGTATTCGTTTTGCCTTCTTGCCCTCATCTGCACCGTTCTTCTACGTGTGGACGACCTGCTCAATGCCGTCTCGTCTCGATGGTTACTCGGATACCAGTTCAAACCGTAATGTTCGAGGAACTGTGGATAACCGAACCGAGAATACAGCAGCAGGACCCAGCAAACTAGAAATCGTCCACAGGGCTTTGTTGGCGCCCTTCAGCCATAGAAAAACTGACTCTTCTAAAATATTATCAGATTGTGCGTGTCTCATCGCTCTCTGTCCTATTCAGTCCGACCGGATGATCTCGTGCCCGACCGTGCCGCGAGTAGAAAAACTGATCTTTGACTTTCTCTAGTGGCGCCTGTAATCATGACTCCACGATTATTGAACACATCTACGGTCAACTCGAGGCAGCGCTCCACTGTAGGGAATTCAACCATTGGTCGGTCTCGTATGGATTTCGCTACTCTGGGACGCGCCCCGCTTCGACTAGGAATGGGTTCTCGACGCATAACTTCACGCGACCTTGAAATCGTAGAGGCCACTGAAGAGCTCCTTTTATCTGAAGTACCCGAGCCAGAGGGTGTCGCCTCCAACGTCAGTCTTCTTCGCGGTTTCAATGCTACCATACCCAGTGCGGAGCAAAGTCGGACACGACGAAAGCAGATGCGGAATGTTGACGCACCGCACCTTGGGCTCAAGAAATTGGGAATGCATGCCAGAGGAATGCTTGCCGATGATGACGATGGCCAGAGCCTCACTAGCGAGGATGACGTCGTAATGATTCCACGCACCGATACGATCCGGAAGACGAAGAGGAGAAAGGGCAGGGAAAGTCTAAGCGCATCAAAAATACTGGGCAGGGAGGAATTGTCGCGGCAGAAGAAAGAGATTTTACGAGATAAAGAGAACATCAATGTTCGAAGAGTACGTCTAGGTTTTTCGTTCCTATCCTTTCGCACTTACTCTACTTTCTCAGAGTTTGATCAACGGAGAAATAGCAGAGATCACGAACAAAATACAAGCACTGGATAATATCCGAAATAAACTTGAGAAGGATCTCCTGAAATTGCACGAGGACGAGTTGGAGCTGGATGATGAACGTACGTCTTATCGCAGACTACTACCTCGTTCTAAATAGTGGCATTGCAGTCGTGGGTGTTCGGGAGCGAATTGAATTTGAGCAAGAGTCAAGTCGAACACCGAAGATGAATTCTCAGCCTATGCATCTTCCTCAGAGTTCACGACGACGAAAGGGACCTGCCTTTCTACCTTCAGAACATGACGAACTCCCGCCAGGCGTGGCATTCATGGCAAGTATCTTCATTTATCCCGTCTTCTCTATTCTGACCTTTGTTTTGTAGACTCTGGAATCGCATACGACACCAATAACGGCCTTAGACTTTTCTGAACCATACGGTACCCTTGTAAGCGCTTCCCAAGAAGATGCCCAGCCATTAGTCTGGGACCTTTTTTCTGGGACGGAGATCGGTCGTTTACGAGGTCATACCGGAGCTGTAAGGTGCCTGCAAGTGGAAGACCATGTCTGTTTATCCGGTAGTGATGACGGCACAGTCCGCCTTTGGGACTTGAGAAGAGTAGAGAGTGATGATTCGGATGGGTGGGGGGATGAAGGTGAAATTGTCAGTCTCAGCGACATCACCGAAGAAAGCGAGAATAGCGACGAACCCTCGCCGAGACTAAATGGAATTCGGAACGGTAAAGAACCCCTGGAGCAGCGTAATGATCCATGCGCCAGAGTACTGGAAGGCCACACCAAGGCCGTAACTGCCCTCTACTTTGAGGATGACTGCTTGGTATGCTAGTCAACACTATCAAAACGATTTCGATGAATTCATCCCGTGTAGGTAACAGGTGCTTCCGATAAGACTCTTCGACAATGGGACTTGACGACTGGTCAATGCGTTATGACTATGGATATCTTATGGGCGATGTCCCACTCATCGACATCAGTCCCTGGGTCGTTATCAAATGGATTCTTCTCTGGTGCCTCTGCATCGATCGGCTCTTTTGCGGCCCCAACGCCTCCATTCTCGGATGGAAGCTGGGAAATGTACGAAGATTTCGTTGGTGGTGTGCAGTTTTGGGGTTACGGTCTGGTTAGCGGTAGCGGCGATGGCGCGGTTCGAATGTGGGACAGTACGTCCCCTATCTCCGCATCTTTCTCATCATTAACTTTGTGAACACTCAAAGTGCGAACTGGACAAGCCCATCGAACACTTTTGGGCCATACAGGACCAGTAACGTCTATCCAATTCGACGAGATACATATTGCAAGTGGAAGTCTGGATAAGTCTATTCGGGTAAATTCATCCTCTTTCGTCCACCTTGTGGTTGATTAAACAATGTCATAGATATGGGATCTTCGAACTGGAGGCGTGTTTGAGACACTGAAATACGACCACGCTGTCACAGCCCTGCAATTTGACACACGAAAATTGGTTGCTGCAGCCGGTGAAAATGGCATAAAGGTACGATCATTCGTAAAGGATGTTCTTGAAGACCGACGTGTTTTGCGTATTTGTAGATCTACAACAGAACGAGCATGCAACAGTCAACGCTAAGTACCAATGGACACACCCACCCAGTACAACGGTTAAGATACATAGACCGATACCTTGTCTCCGGGGGTCGTGATTCTACCGTCAAGATTTGGTCACTATAGCACAATTATGGAACGACAATAATTATGCGCATCAAAGTTATTTGGTTTATACTTGTCTGGCTGGCATATACTCATGGACATATCCACAAACCAATATCCCCTGCACATCAGATGTATTTATATGCATACAGAACATAGACTAAGCTCTTCCAGATGTTCTGTTGAGCACAAGCATTCTCACGCGTCTCACGTTACGGAAGGTTACAGATCCGGACGGCCGCACAGCCTTCACCTTGGCAAGTTCATTGGCTCTTCGCAACAATCAACACCCCGTTTTCCCCAGTGGCCTATCGGTATGTTGGGATCTACAGCGCCCGTGCCTTGTGGTTCCGGGGAGTCTACGCCGCAACTCGAACAAAGGGATGATGGCCTGAAAAAGCGTGGGTGTAGCTCGCTTGTCTTCCTACGCTGGTGCATGCACTAGGATGAGGCTGCCTGTTCTCTTCCTGTTCCTCGTCTTCCAATTCTTGCACGCGTATGCTGCCGTGAATGTCTCCTGGTCTACCACCGCCTCGGATTCGTCAAAGAATGTGGTGCAGGCTAATTTCCTAGGAGTGAGTTTCGAACTCAGTTTTATGGATCAATATTGTGAGTCCACAATGTTATCCTACCTCTTTCGCTATTGACAAGTTTCAGTCGGCAATGACACGTCCACAATTCCCCAAACGATGCTGAACTATCTTTCTGAAATACGCACCCGCACAGGGTCCAACCCCGTCCGGCTTCGGGTAGGTGGTAATTCGGCGGATAGCTCAACGTATCTACAAAACCAAAGTTCGCCGATGCTCCAGCTCACTGACCCGAATGCAAACTACAACAACCAGCCCGTGGATTATGGCCCTATGCTATGGCAGGTACTGCAAAACGTGTCGGGCTCGGTTGGGGGGACCGAGTACCTCATCGGCATCTCTCTCAGCGACCCCAATAACACCATCGGATCCAAAATCGCGGGAGACGCAAAGGAGATCTTGGGTGACAATTTGGACTCGATCCTCGTAGGAAACGTCAGTCATCTAGGTCTTCTGACCATTTATCGCGTATCTCAAATTTGACTGCACAGGAACCAGATTTGTACACTTCACATGGCAATAGACCCAGTTTACAAAACTATACAGTCCAAGACTACATCGGGGTGCGTTTGATTTTGACGTGTGTTTTTGGTGTCGCGTGAACGATCTTTTGTTGTAGGAGTTCTCGGAAGTTACGAATTACCTGAACAATACCTCTGCGGGTGACATTCTGAATACCCAGATATGTGCTGGACCGACGGTGTGCTGCCAATGGGTACGTCGGTCGAGTTTTTTTAGATTGATGTGTCTCACGAATATCATAGGATTTGGCGACTCTCTTACAGCAAGGCTACTTGGCAACATTCAGTAACATACTCAAATACATCACGTCAGTCAACTCCACCACGGAAGACCTTCGAGTTTACTTATAGCCATTCATTTAGCCTACAACATTATCCTCAGAATAACTGCTTTGGCTCTTATCAGTATGAGCTACCATACTATCTCCAACATTCCAACAGTATGTGTCCAGCCTCGATCTTATCTGAATTTGGAATGAAAATTTTCTCTCCAAGCTGTGGGTCTGGCCAGTTGGCAGCAGTACGGTATCGATATTGTGGCCTCAAATACTTCTGCTGGTCATCCTCGGCTAGTCATGTCCGAGTTCAACTCTGCCTCGTGCGGTGGAATCGCCAATATCTCTGATACCTTTGCCGTTGGATCGTTATGGACAGTCGATTATGCCTTACAAATGGCTTCAATTGGTTATTCCGCTGCATATATCCATACGAGAGAGAAGGGCATATTTTACAACCCGATCAACCCTCCCAATCGCACGGTGTCTGGTGATACCTGGACCACAAATCCACCCTTCTACGCCATAGTCGCCATGCCTGAAATATTACAAGCGAACAATGGCAGTATCGTCGTTGACCTCAACCTGGAAGGATCAATGACCGGCAATAGTACCGTCGCGGGGTATACCATTTACGATGCCGGGAGTCTTTCGGCATCAAAATTGGTCCTTTTCAACTATGATAGTTCTTCCGTGGAGTTCTCCCTGGCCAATTCGGTGTCCGGCCAGCCATCTATCAAGTATTTGGCATCATCAGATGTAAATGAAAAGCGGAATATCGCTTGGGGTGGACAGTCGTTTGTGGGTGTCAACGATGGAAAGCCTGTCAATGTGACGCGAGATACCAGCGGGTTCAGTTGGCTTCCCCTCAGTGGTAATTTGGACTGCATGGGAAACTGCACGATTGAGGTGCCTGGTCCCAGCCTAGCAGTGGTATACTTGTCCGGCTCTTCCAATTCGTCAGACTCTCAGTCGAATTCAGCTCGATGCACTGTGGTTTCTGCGACTTTTGCTGTTGTTGGTTTTTTCTTTATTTTGGGACACTTGGTTTAATCTATAGCATACTAGTTCGTATTTAAGTACTAGATGGACTTGGGACTATCTTTATCTGGATCTCGATTCGTCCTTGAGGACGCGACCCTATGTCTTCACGTGATGTTCAGGACGCGTGAACGACGGTTTGAAATTTAGATTTGCACCCGTTCTTTATCTATTGTCCTTCCTGCCTACAAAAAGCCTCGCTCCATGTCCACTGAGCCCCATGTCAGGCAACGAATCTCCCTCTAAGACACGCACTTTGCGGAAGGCGCCTTCTCTTGTGCTGAATGCCCCTACTGCAGGTTCGGACACGCCAGTGAACGCGCGACTGAAATACACACCTAGAAAGCTTGGCAAGCTTCGATGGACAAGCAGCACTGATATCGTGCCCGACAGTGAGGAAGAAAACAGGTAGGATGTTGTGCGCCTTTACCGTCATCCATACTAACCGATGTAGCTACACTCCTAGTAGAAACGTTGATCGGAGGGATACAAAGGAAGTCATCGTGATTTCTTCTGACGAAGAAGACACGTACGTTTCAACGTAAAACTTCATCAATTTGTCTCTCAATTTCATCTGTAGATACGAACCGATAAAACCCACCTCTACGTGCGTACCTCCATATTTACCAATCTCGCCACTGACTTGCTTATCTCAGTGGGGACAATATTTCAAGCAGTCCCAGGAAGCCTAAGCGGGTGGTCCGAAGAATTGTTCAAAGCTCAGATGAATCTGAAGACGACTCTCAAGATGCATCCACAACCAAGCCGGACGTCATTGAAATCTCAGATAATTCTGACGAGGGGGAATTGCTACCACGTATTCCGCTACCGACAAGCCGCTCAAATAGTCGCATACCTCAAGTTGCGATATCTGTTGATGGTTCGATCATGACTTGGTGTGTCTGGTACTGTGCTTATCACGTCCGTTACTGAGCAGAACCAGGGACGCACCTGTATCCCCACGAAAACCCCTACGAGTCCCGACAAATGAGAACGCAGCTGCTGGCCCGTCAACTCCTAGTCGAAGCAAAGAGCCTCCCAATTCTGGGTTGAAGCCCAGCGCCCCTGCGACAGTTTCTTCTGCCCCAAAAACTCCCAGATCGCGACCGAACACCAAAAAAGCTCAAGCAGAGGCTGAGTTAAAGCGACTGGCCGAATTCACTCAGATTCTGTTCAATAACCTCAACAGGGACGTTTTTAACAGTGGCCTTCCGGCTGACGTTGAGCTCTGCTGGAGCAAGAGACTCAATACAACGGCTGGTCGCGCAACGTATTCCCGGTGAGATATCATCTTGCAGCATATGGTACAGTGGTTTATTAGATACGATAGGAAAGACGGTATTGTTACTGGAAAAATCGAACTGGCTACGAAGATTCTAGATTCTGAAGGCAAGTGCCATCCATCCCCGTTCCTATGCAGGTCTGAATAGCGGAGTAGAACGGGTGACGAAGACACTATCTCACGAGATGTGCCATCTGGCGTGTTGGATAATCAACAAGAAACTCAGCGAGAGTCACGGATCGCTATTCAAAGCCTGGTCTGTATTCGTAGAATTGCTGATAGTATTTTCCATTAATTTTTGACCAGGGCAGCAAGGGTGACCGCAAAACGACCGGATATTGAAGTTTCGGTGCGTCCTACCGTTTCGAAGGTTCATTTTCGTCTCGTTGACAATAACATGAAGACTACTCATGACTACGAAATTTCTTACAAGTTTGAATGGAGTATGTATCCGTTGATTTATAAGGACAATGCCTCTCATTTTTGATAGGGTGCAAGATATGTGAATTGGTGTCAGCTCTTCCATTCTTTTAATTATCTTTGACTGACTTTGCTGCAGTTATGGAAGACACAGCAAGTCGATCAAACCGGATGATGGCAAGTGTCTTCGCTGGTTTCGTGATGCAGCTGACGAGGTTGCCATTAGTGTGTGGCAGATGCCATGAAGGAAAACTCATTCCTCTTTTCACTCAACGCCAGCGGAAGGCTCCTCAGACCCCAAAGATTAGCCGTATGGCGGCCAGCAAGCCAAGAGGTATGTTCATATGTGCGATTGGAAGCTTCTACTGATCGGTTTGAACTGGAAGATTCACCACTGCGCATACAACCTGAGATACCTGATCCCGTGAAGGACGACATGATCGACCTGACAATATGCTCGGTGGATTCCGATGAGGAGGTAGTTCACGAATCAGATCCAGAAGTAGAGGTGCTCGCCGCACTTTTGGGATCTACCACGATAGCTGGACCTAGTTCCTGATGTCCATGACTATGTTCCGGGTGAAAGTTGATTATTGGATTTATGAACGATTTATAATAATACAGAGATCATCTAAATACTATCACTAGCTGATTTTGACGTGCCCGCAGTATGGACACGCGTATTTATTCAAACCTTTTGGTATGAGACCGAGAGAATATGTCACAGTTTTCCAGGTCTTAAGTGTGCTCCGCCATACCTACTTTCGATTTCTTTATGATGGTCACGACGGATCGGTGTAAGTAATTGTAGGTATACGTATCGAGTACCTAGTCACTAGTGTATGGTGACGATACAAACACGTCGTTCACATGTAGAGATATCAGCGTAGAGCATCACGGAGCAAATTTTGGATCTACAAGCAATGTGTATAAGTAAATGGTAGCAAATTGGACATGATTTAACGCGACTTGCAGGGTTAATGTCGAGTTTTCCGGGCCTTGGGATTTCCCCGTTCTTCCGGAATATCAAAGGCTTTACTCTACGTACCTAATTCGCTGATCTCTTCAGCTCTCTCTTCCTCTTCAGCCCCGCTCTCGTCCTCACTGGATGTATCATCGTCGTTGGAACTGCCGCCGTTCGCCATGTCTTCCACCTTTCTCACAGTATATTCTATCCCAAGGCGCTGACACTCGAATTCTGAAAGAAAGGCGCGATCGTCAAAGGTGCCAGAAAACTTTCTTAGCGATGATACCAAACTGCCCAAACGCGCCGTGGCAGTGATGGTAGCATATAGCACCGTAGTCTTCTCAAATTCTGGGTGACCGTAGTAGACCCAGATGTATTTTCCAGATAGAGCGTCACATACAATAACAGGAACTACTGTTTTCTCAACATTACACCAGTACTTGGGACCTTGAAGGTATCCACCACCTCCACTTCGTCTTCATACATACTATCGTTTTGGTAGTTATGCCAATGGGAGTGCCAAATTTTCAAAGGATAGGCCGCAAGTAAGACACTTTTTTGGTTTTGTCGGTTCATCGGTCCGAAAATATATCGGTACATCCCGTCGGGTTTTGAACCTTAATACTTGGCTGTATAGACTTACATAATCAAGTACCCTTCAATTATTCGCCATACTTCTCAAATCGCCAACGCGCGCATCTCGCTAGGGTCTCTGTATGTTGCCTTTCGTACTGCACTGTATTGTTTCACTCACCTGCTCTTCTAGTCAAGTTATCTGAAAATACATACAAAATGACCCACGACGCAGTTTGGTTCTCTCGTCCCAGAAAATTCGGAAAGGGCTCCCGTCAGTGGTGAGTAGTATATCCACTATCCAGGTCTCCCCGGTGGCTGACGCCTATGCCAGCCGTCTCTGTGCCCACCAGGCCGGTCTCATTCGCAAGTACGGCCTCGACCTTTGCAGGCAATGTTTCCGTGAAAAGTCTGCTGCCATTGGTTTCGTCAAGGTTCGTATTTTCTATCCCTCTCCCGGTTTCTTCAATCTTATATTATTTCTAGAACCGGTGAAACTGCGTAGGGCTTGAACCATTCGCTTTGCGTCTCCTGCTTTCGTAATATAAACCAGCATATGCCTGTATTCTTTGTGATAGGGAAATGAAGATCTAGTTTCCGGGCATCCTCCATGACTGAATTACATTGCTGCATTCCGAATCTATGTCATTCTATCTAGTACAAGTCTAATTGTGAGATGATACTACAAGTCGTGAATGCAAACGATGGTATATTGCAATCAAGACACTCCAAATGATACACACAATGAGGCAAAGCATCCGGTTGGCAAGTATCTAATTAAAGACTTTATACAGCTGAGGTTGGGGATAGGAATAACTACAGAATGACAAATAGTGCTGCGACGAGGATACTATTAGACAAACAACCGAGTTAGAGTGAATGAAATAACCTGTACAAATGAGGTGGCAAATACGAAGTGTCCAGACATGAAAGCAGAAGAGGAATGCAGTTTTCGAATACAATGAGGTTGTGGTATGATAGATTCGGGACGGAAGTGCCCCAGAGATGGATGGATGAGGGAAAAGAGGTCGAATAAGGTAGACTTTTAGGGTTTAGGTATCCTGCCAACAGAGACGGGCGTTGAACGAGGAGTCGTATGTTAAGTTGAGGTCGTTCCCGCCGAACGAATTTACATCCCATACCCAAAGGCCGATCTTTGGTAGGGGTCGGTGAGGCCCGCTCCACTAAATTGATTGACGCCGTTGAACGAGCCAGAATAAGCGCTGCCATGCGTTGCTGACAGACTATTGTGACCCGAGTTTCCTTGCAAAACGTAGCCGTCGATGGACTGAGGCTGAAGGTTATGGAGCTGCGATGAGAGATGTGATTGACCGAACGATGTCTGTTGAGGAAGGCCGTAAAGGCTGCCTTGGCCGTAGACATCTGTCAGAGTGTTGGCATGATGAGCTTGAGGAAGGTGACGGCCGCTGGTAGGGGTTGAGCCGAGGCCTTGGTTGGTGAGTGCCATGTTGACGAGAGCCTGCTGGGTATGATACCCACTAAAGTGGTCCATTTGCTCGCGCTGAAGCTTATTCTGGATACGTTTGCCAGTACGGCGTGTTACGGATGAGAGGAAGAACAGGCCGAATTCCTTCTACAAGCAGTGCGCGTTGTGCGGGCTCGGCATAATCCAGCGCCGTCTGGACACAGTAGTTTCCGTACGAATCACGAAGAAGTTTTTCCAGTCGAGTTCGATTAAGAAGCTCTTCGATGAGCATCTTCCGGGTGCTGTGTTCTGCAACGCGAACACACTACGGGAGAAAGTAAGAGCAGTTCTATATAGAAAGAAAAAACTGCTCGCACCTTTTCAATGACGTTCGAACTAAACTTCTGGACCGACAGCGCACAGACGTTCCCGGCGAACTGACGTATAACCGCATCACTGAAGCGATTGTCGTTTAAATCAAGGATGTACTGAACGACCTGTTAAAACGAATTAGCTAACAAGGTGCATCGGACGATGACGATAGACTCACATAGTTACCGTATGGATCTTGAACCAGGGTGAGAGCATTGTAGGTAATCTCATTGACGAGCTGAATGCGCTGGTGGTCCGATGCATGATCAATACACCGCTGAAGAACACAACATCCGTGACGATGCGTCGCTACTTCCACACAGTTGACGGCAACGGCATTGTAAATGAACTACGGCAAATATTGTCAGAAGGAACCCATCTCCACAGCACAGCGCGTACCTGGTTGTCCTCGGGAGCTAACTTGTTGAGGCACTTCTGGATAACATGATTACCGTTCAAGTCCTTGATAAGGACGACGACATGAAGACTGAGAGCGACGATAATGGAATGAATCTGAGCATTGTAGCGAACATCAGCCTGCGTCGCCTACGTAAGTGTGATAGGAGAGATAGTAAGGAAACTATACTTGCCTGACGTCTTGTTGACAAAAAGTCGATCATCTTTTGCACTGCGCGCGTCCCATGCATGTTCAAGGAGATATTGACGAGATCCTGCGCGACAGATTCGCATATCACATTGCGCTGTTCGTCAGTGGAAAACTCAAGCAGCTTCTGACACAGGTAATTCCCGAAAGGGTCTGAAAAAATATGATGAGAAAAAAAAAACTGTCATCCTTGGCCGAACAACAGCACCTGTCATGAGATCCGCAAAATGACCAAACGTTTCACGGAATATCATGTCTCGGTGTTCTGGAACGCCCTCCTCTAGCTTCTTTTGAAGGTATCGGCAACCATGTTGGTCTTTGCATAGGACAGGAATTTCACCCTGGAGATCCTCTAAACGCGTACCAGCAAAACGGTTGACTGGCAAGATGTGAGACGTTGAGTGAGAATAAGAAAATTAGACGTGACACACATTCTCGGTCGATGTCACCCCGCTTGTGTTTGGGGCCGTGCAAACCATTCATCTTGCCATCAGCCACACCATTGCTTGGCCGACCTGATACGCCTAATCCATAACGAGATCCAGAATACAAGGCACCAGAGCCATTAGCACTTCCACCATTGGGGGTACGGCTACCCTCAAACCCGTAGGAATCATACCGGCCGTTGTCCATCCCGCCGTTAAGTCCATACACGGAGTCCACACCATACTGCTATATGACGAATGATTAATAAACAAGCCAATATGCGAAATAAGTCGCGAACCTGCATGGATTCTTCGAGACTTCCTTGTGATGAATTGAATGACAAGGGTCCGTTCTCATATTGGGCCGTGGGTGTGAGTCGGGTCAGCGACGGTTGAAGGTCACCCGAGTTTACGGTACTGTCACCTAGCTGATGCGAACCCATACGGGAACCCAAGGTGTCGGTAAGGGGGGTGGAGGGTGCCTTCATAAGGTGCTGAGGGTTGTTTGAGATTCCAAGTGGCGTTGCTGGCACAGACCGGGTGGTACCGTTCAGACTCTCCAGCATGATTGGCGGTGTACCACGCCTAGACGATGGAGGACGAACGTGAGAATGTCCCTGAGGGTGCTGAGGGACCAGCGGTGTGCCCGAGGCTGAGACAGATCCTGCCAGTTTCCCGTTGGCGTCGATAGCGGCTGGGGACAAAGATAGAGTCGGGTTGGTGACTGTCCGCCTGTCGTTCCTGGATGAGAGTCCATCCCCACGAGAGCCGGGGAACTGCGGCCACTCCGAATGTTTTTCCCGAGATTCCATGGCGCGACTGAACGAAGACCGTGGCGAGGTCTGAGATATATGCGCAAGATCAAGCGCAGCCGATGACGTCGAAACCTGTGGGTGTTGAGTGGTACTTTGGAAAACTTTGCAATAGAACAGCGCACCTTGGAAAAGTGGTTATACTTGTCATCATCGGAGGTGGGCAGATTCCGCATGGCATCTGCAGAAACGGGACTTAGAGAGGGCCTTGAATGAGCCGACAACGACTCACTATGCATTTCCTGGTCGAGCTGCTCGTCCAACATCATGCCAGCGTTGAAATTCCCACCGTAGCGAACCTCGTCTTCGCCATAGCGCGAACCCCGATTCAAGATAGAAGCCGAAATAGGATTGGGTGCGGGAGAAGTTCTGTTGGAACGGTCTCCGGCGACAGCCAAGCTCTGGAAATGACTCGCCAATTCCTCGTCGTGGCTGCTGGCAGACGTACGGCGGCTAGCAGGCATGCTTTTGGCACCAGCAGGGCGCGCGCCACCCTGGGTCGAGGTACCATTACTGGGATCAGGAGACAAGTTGACGTTTTGAGCGTAAGTGACGGACTTTCGCTTGTCGGCAGCACCAACGGCTTTTGACAAGGAGTCGGCATCGACAGGAAGGTGGGAGCGGCTGTTGCGCATGCCAGGGATGAACTCGCCATTGAGAACGGCATTCACTCGAGGAGGGGTAGTGGGCGCCGAGACTGCAAGGTGCTGAATACCGGCGCCGTTGGGAGCGTTGGGATCGTAGGGAATGCTAAGCAGCTCCTGAGCTTGCTGCTGCTCGAGTACCCGCATCTGATCCTCGAACATTTTACGCTGAAGAGCGCGCTGCCTCTCATGCTCGAGTCGCTTGAGCTCGACCCGCTGCAGCGAAAACAAGTCAGCAGGGCACGAAAGAGAAAGACTGGGTTGCGCACAGCAGACATATCAGGCATATTACTTCCCAACCTTGCGGCCTACGAGAGAAGAAAAGAAGTTGGAAAAAGTCGGCCGAGACTGAAAGGGGAGACATACGGAGTCAGCGAGGTCCAGGAAAGCCGGCGGACTCTGCTTTCTCTCGTCGGAAGGCGAGATATTATCAGTAGATATATTAGAATTTTCCGAAGAGATATTCATTTTGGAGGATAGAGACCGGCAAGCGTTCCAGGGAAGTGAACGACAGAAAACAAAGCGAAGGATGAGTAAATAAAGAAAAGCGTAATTTGACAAGGACGATGCTGGACGAACAGGGGTGGCAAGGCATTGAACAGGAGAGAACAATGATAGACGGCGATGACGACTGACCTGAAGCCAAGTTTTGGGCCTCTATAAAGGTATTGATGTTACAACGGCTGATGCTGAACGACGACGACGGTGATGAACAGGGCACAAGAGCGACAGCAAGGCAACGCACCCTTTTTAATGCTCCAAAATCCAAGCAGAGCCGGGAGAAGGAGGAGTGAGGGAGTCAAGTAATATGGTCGCTGAGCACCGTGCTGGGGACCCTGAACTCTAATACCCCGGCAATCCCCCTCAAAAATAAAACTCCGTCACTTTCCGATTTCCGTCGTCCCTTGAAAAAAAAACTTGCCATTGATGCTGTTGATGCCTCTTCACATTGTATCACGGTGCCTCCCTGAACCCCAGTGGGATCGCCGTGAACAATATTCTTGCATTTTTATTCCTCTTTTTCCAAGTTTTATCGCTTTTATTAGTCTGGACACCGCCAGGGCGGGCTCCTACAGTCTCAATATTTTATCCAATTAGTGTCTGGGCCCCGTACGCAGTCCCCTGGCTGACCAAGCGAGAACATCATATGCATCACACGTCGCTAAGCGCGTTGCCATACAAAGAACTGCGAAAAATCCGCTTTCCCTCCCAGGCATTGTCCGTCCTGCTCATTTCTATATTTTGCGCCGGTTGCATCCATGGAATTCTGAGAAGTGCGCCCCCGTCATAGTTAATGTTTTAGCGTCTTGTAATTTCCTTTTGTTTCCTATCGTATGGTGATCGTACCTTACTCTACCGAGATCCAGATCTTTTTACACGCGATTCATCCGGCGGTGTGCTATGTGTCGGTGTAGGTCCAAAGCCCACATATCCATAGGCCGTTATCCTAGAGCGTGGTACTTGAGTGGCCTGTGCTCGGTTCTGATATCCGATTTCCAGCCTCCATATGTACGTATTCATAATTTCGGAAAGACTTCGACTTCGCAAATAGCATCATATAAGTGTATCCGTTGTACGTGTCGCGTCATGAAATGTACATAAACTAAACACTTGTTCAAGTATGTAAATCGTAAATTCTAACTCTACACATGTGTTACTATCGGAGGCGACAATGTGGGAGGTGCTGGGGACACATGCCGATCTTCCTCCACATTAATTTTCTCCGGTCCCGGAGAGCCAGACGATTCACCTCCAAGCCAGTACCCGTTGGGAGCGGGCTTAACCTCATTCGCGGCCTCCGCCCTCTCACCCGACTCGCTTTCACAACGGATAGTACGGCGATCATCCTCCTCCGGCACGCCACTGCTTTCCTCTTGTGTATCTTCCGATGATACTTCGGGGGTATTTCCGTTTGCATGAGCTCCTTCGCCGTCGGACGAACTCTTGGCCGCCAGAGACGTGGGGTACCGAGAACGCAGGCTAAGGAAACCTGCCAGCGGGTTAAGATTTATAAATGGCCGTCCTTTCTTGATTCCATCGACAGTAGTTGGTGTCGTAGAGCCGCTGGCAGGAGGCGTTGAGTTGTCGAAGGTCAACTCACGGTCGACCAGCTTCGGTGTTGCAGGGCTCTCACCGACTGGCGATTCCGGGCGAGGTGACTGCAATCCGGAGACAGACAATGCAGGAGAGTTGAATGGTCGGGAGGGACTAGAATCAGAATTCTAAACATGCCCGTGTGAAGAATTATGTGAAATACCAACCCTATGGGTAATCCTTCACCATTGGTTAGCGTTAAAAGTAAATTCTTGAGGTTAGGAAGCGTGTGGCGCATGTCCAAAGCACGAAGGTCGTAATCAGACATTAACTGGAAAAAGAACCGTGAGAGTTGTGCTTGTCATAGGTTGCAATGTGTGAATACCAATTCAATGTCTTTGTTAAGTAGGAATACCCCATATTCGAAACGATATGTATCTACCCCTTTGGAGAAAAGGGGGAACCTAAGAAAATCTCATAAGTGCCAAACTTGATCTAAAGATAATATACTCACATTCTCGGTCCCACCATTGCAGAAATCCCGTCACGGATTAGACTACGGCTGCCCACAAAAGTCACAGGATATACTAGGCATTTGCCTAAGTAAACCGCGATGAATTGAACGAGCTGAGCGGCGTAGCCTAGAGCCGTAGCAACCGTGTCTTCGTTCACATCATTGTAGGAAGCCAGAAATAGGGGAGGTCCCGGGTCGCTTGAGGAGAATGGTATGGGAAGCGGTACATCCAGGATGGTGTATAGCAGGTCCGACGGTGAACGTAATTCAATCGGGAAGATCCAAGACAGCGCCGAAAGTAGTGTTGTCCGTGTTGGCGATATTCGATGCTGTAGAGCATCAAGATGAGACCTTGAGTGAGATGCATGTTACAACTGTAGCATCCAGAAGAAGGGCAAAGCTAACCGTTGCTCCACGACAGATTGTGATATACTGTCCAAGTGGTTCGACCTTTCCAAAAGCTGCGACCTCGCCAGCTCAAGTGTTGCCCGGCGTTGTTTTAGCCGGTCCCGACGAGATTTGATTTCCCACTCTCCTAGAACGAAAATTGCATCAGGCACGCCACTAAATGTAAGGGTAGTAAATTCTTACGTTCTTGTCGCAGGGTTTGGAGGTGCTGGAAATTGGATTGAAGTTCATCCAAGCGAGCTTCGCATTCATTAACTCGGCGCCTCTATAGAAAAAAAAAGTCAAACTTTGATGTACATCAGAATGGAGAACGGAAGGGCAGTAATGCTTGCCCTGGTATGTTCGAAAGAAGAAACTTACCAGTTTGGAAGCGATGTCATCTTCCACGAATTTATCAATACTACGCGCCACTTCATCCAATGATGACTGTGCGTCATGAATGCATGTCTGGAGAGTCACCAATCTAGTAAGTAGTGGTTACGGCGTTGCCTTTCATATAAGCAGTATAAATTCACTGACTTGAATAGGTCTTGCCAACTAGATGTTTGTACATAGTCTTCAGATGATTGGGACGCGCGCCGGGTACCGCGTCTATGCCGTCTCGGCGTAGAAACAACAGCATCGATCGAGCTCTCAGAGGGAAATATATCCTCGATATGGCGGACTCTCCGTACGTCGGTCTCTGGGTCGGACGCATAACCTACAGAAGGAGACGGTGTCCTGCTCCGGGGGACCTTGGTGGACAAAAGGTAGTAAGAATGACCTGGAGGGTCTAAGGTAACGAGCAGGGTATTTGAAGGAAGTTGCGATGCATGTGAAAACTGGAATGAAATGGTCAGCAATGAGGTGACTCTGATTCGTTGGTTCTTACATCTTCTGTAACTGGTATTAGCTCTTCCAAGTTGAAATCCCATTTTTCCAGAAGCTTCCACTCAGTATCGTCAGGTATTTGACGGCCTTTACCTTTACCACTGGTATCATTCTTCTGCTCAGGTGCGTTCTTGGCCCAAACTTGCACAGTAAGGTCTCCGCCAGCGACATCAGTCGAAGTGGAAAAATCGTTCCGAGGGTCTACTCGAAACGTGGGGTTGGTAGATGGAGGATGTATGGGAGACAGGAAATCTGGTACAGGAGAAGAGCAGCTTTCTGACTGTGACCGAGGGGAAGGATTGGGACATGGAGTTGCAGGTGGTGACGCCTGCCCGTTGGTTCGTAATACCGAAGTCGAGGCAGACTTCAAATGCGGCAAAGACTTGGAAACGGCTGGACGCGGTGTACGCGTTGTCCTCTCCACATTGCTGATCACTGGTCTATGACTCTTGACATTTTCGGTACCGTTGGGCTTCTTGGTCTTCAAACCAGAGGGGCTGCGAGGAACGGGTGGGCGAGAGGCGCCAGGTGGCCTACGAGAGGAGGCAGCAGGAGTAGTGTCTTCAGGGACATTATTATGAGGAGGGTGTACTATGATGGACAGGAACGTTTCGACGAGACGTGTTCGAATGACACCTTCGAGTTCAGTTTGTGTATGATTATGAAGGAGCGTATTGTAAGGAGCAGTCGAAGTTGAGGTCAGTGTTGAGACATCAGGACCAGACAAAGTGACCCCGAGCGACGAAGCATTAGAACCGGCCCGATACCGGCGAATAGTAGGCGCAGAGCCAGACGCAAATTTACTGGAAACACCAGCACTGCTAGCGCGAGAACCTGCTCTCGTTCTTCCTCTGGACACCGCCGCGCTGTCCCCTGGTCCCTGTCCTTCAACAACGTCCTCAGACTTCTTGCTGCGGAACGTCGCCACCGAATTAAGCGACACCCGGCGACTTCGTTTCGACGTCAGAGAAATATCCAAATCGTCAGTTAGATGGCCGTGGCTGCTGAACTGTGGCTGCTCTGAAGGCTGAGAGAGAGCGGATGCAAATTCATCTCGGACAGGAAACGGTGTCAGATTGCGGACTTGGATGGATGTTATGTGGCGGATGCGCTTCTATGACAGAACCCAAAATGAGTCCATTGGCGGCCAGAGATGGAAGTACACGCAACTTGTGAGAGAACATCATGGGTGTCGTCTAATGTCGCTTCTGCCTCCCCATGCGAGCCGTCCAACATTGAAGGTATTGCGCAGAGAGCACGGTACGGTCACCGAGTACAGTTAATACGACCGCACCAGTTTGGCGAGATATGGCTGAAGGGTGGTCCAATATACGCTGTCGTTGGCGAAAGGCAGCCCAGGCGAGATATTTATCGTCGTTATCAATCCCAGGCGTAAGGCCTGCCAGTTGAAAGGGTAAACGCGGTCGACGACAAGACCTAGAACAGAGTAGAAGCGAAAGCGAGCATAGCCCTAATCTAGGGTTATGCTAGGCTAGCACGTGTAGTGCAAGACGACGCGACTTCAAGTTCAACTCCGCCGCGGCACTGTCCACCAATCGCAAACGCCATGGGTGATCGACTCGCAATTCCAGGCGATTCTGTTCGTATTTATTATTCGCCGGTCTGAGTCCTGCTGAACAGAACAGAACTTACTGCCCAGTCCATTAACAGGGATACGAAGACAGCAATAAATTTAACGTGGTACATTTTACATGGTCCATATACAAGCAGTTGACTATTGATACAACCTTTTGGTCGTCCTAACCGAGACGAATGAAAGCGACGATAACAATAAAACAGACGGAGGAAGACTCTAATTATCTTCCATCGCATCCGCGAAATGAGGATTCCGCTGTTCCTGTGACTTGGCTGCAACATTTTGCGCCTCCTTTATCTCCTTATTCATCCTGGCCGTCCCTCGATACCACAGGGCAGACACCTCCTCTTCCATCACATCGTCCGACACATCTGCATCGGCACTTTTGACACCTAAGCCCTTCAACACTTCGTCATGTCGAATTCCCGAGGCGATTTGGACGTCCCCATTGATGGATCCTGATGATGTCCTTGTAAGAGAACGCTTGCCGCCTTTGCCGCGAGGGGACCCAATGGTAGAAAAGGTGGACACTAAACCAACTCCATCTAGCATACCAAGTAGGTCCGCGAATTCACTACGCGAGACGGGTGTGAATACGTCGCTATCGCCGCGCTGCAATGCCGAAGAGTAAAAGATGAACAGATGCGATGTCTCTATGCTTGTGGATTTTGAAGGGGACTTGGGTGCGGCGGTCGAGAGCAGTGGCAGGCCAGCTTCCATTCGCTTGGAGGATAGCAGGATCAGGAGTAGAACAATGCGTGCTTGAAGACCCAAGGACTTGACATTTGATACAGTTTCACTGTCGCTTGAACCCGGAGCAGAGGGCGTGGAGGAGTGCGCCAAGGGCTTCTTGTTCGACGGTCCATGGCTTTTAAGAGCGGCGAGAACATGGGCAGGCGTGATGGAAGGACGCCTATCGCCCTTACAAGACGTGACAGCAGCATCGATTGCACCACGTAAAACTTCGAAAAGACTTCTAACATCTCCGGTCATAGCCGCGACCTTCTTTGTCAACAATGTCAAAGCAGGAGCAGGAAGGAACGCTTTGGCATGGTCCGCCTCGGCTTCATCATTGCGTAAGGGGGCCAACCTTGCTTCGACGATTTGAAGTAGCTGCGTTGGCGTGTAAGGAGCAAAATGAATAGTCCGCACGGATGACGAGAACGAGGAGGCAGATGACGTCAGGGTATGAGTATTAGCGATACCAATGACACGTATAACGGAGGGATTAGCGGCCGGAAGAGAGAACAGAGTCTCCAATGCTTGAGGTGTCGTAGTTATGTGGTCCAATTCGTCCAACACCAAGAGGCTGTGGCACAAGATGAGCACTAGTGAAAAAATGCTGAAGACATTCATACCATTTTGTTAGAAAACCATTCAGCAAAGATTCTACGGCATCTTTCCCTCTCTTAGCCTTCTTTGTTTGATTAGATGCCTTCTTCGTCCCCTTGAACTTCTCGTCCAGCCGCTCCCATAAGGCCTCAAGACTACTTAGCGCCATGCAATTGATCGTGATGATCTCGATGTCATTGTCGAGAGAACGGAGAATCGAGTTGACGAGGGCGGTTTTACCAGTTCCGGGCGCCCCAGAAATGTAGAGACAGGACGCATGATCTGCATCATCGGAGTCCCGAGGTGAAGCGACCACAAAACCCGTGATAAAGTCACGAATGATTGCGCGCTCATCATCGCGTGCCGGCATATCCACCGCATCATCACATGTCGCACGAAGTAGCGCGCGCGCCCTGACATGGAAGGGCAGGAATGAAGGAGGAGGTGTAGCAGGAAGTGTGGTTATCGCAGAGCATGACACTGGTGTCGAAGGAGAAGAAATCAACGAGGCAGAGGCGTGACGCTCTGCAAATAACGATGAGAACAGGCAAAAGTTATTTGAGCATAATAAACGTACGCGCTCGTCGACGAGGTGGTGTAACTTCAATCTCTGTCATCGTTCTCCTGAGCGCTCGCGATGCCCTCGCTGAGGTCGGTGAAGGGGCCTCTGCATTCACAGCATGAATGAGATAAGGAGGAATGTTCTCCTTGTTATCGTCGCCATCGAGTACGGTGACAGTCGTCTTCGGTCGCTTATAGCTGGGTGTCGGGTCTGGCGACGGCAACTCGCCGCGATGAGCACGTTTGCCGAGAGTCGAAGAGCGCGTCGACCGTGGTGTCTGCATTGCCAGTGATGATGAAGATATTGCGAGTGCCAAGTGGTGGTGCTAAGGCAAAGAGCGTCCAGCCAAACAACCGATTTTGATGACGGACTTTTGAAATCTCGGCCATCAAATTGTACGTTAACAAACAGGACGCGATACTCGACGCGTCAGTCACGTGTGCGACGCGCCGGTCACGCAATTTGAATACCCTCGTTTATTGTGCCACTTTATCAGGGACTGATGCCATAACCACCAGCATTTCCAGGTTTCAATCTGTTTAAAACTTGCCTGTAAGAGATTGAAATCTTCGGCCTAAAACCGAAAGAAAGTCGTATCATAATGGCGGCCGAGTAGAAGTATACAAACGCAAGCCTCTACAATCCCCTTTCTATCAAAAAGGACAAGACTAGGATCGTATTTCAAAGGATTGTTTTACCATCGAGAAGGATGTTAGAGCCAATAGATTGTATGACAGGTAGAGTCGATCAGCCCTTAGCACCACGCAGTCAAGCGATAGCCTTACTTTAGGATGTGAAGTTCAATTTACCAAAATCGTTTCAGCGCGGAAGAAGAAATCCGGCGTGCTTGGCCCCACCAAAGGTATAACATCATCATCATAGCTAGACAAGCAGAAGTCAGATAAATCGCCATTGCAACAAGGAGACTCTAAAAATAATCAATGTCGACATACAAAGGAGGACGGAGGCCGTACAAATACTATCTGGTTCGATTCTGTCGTACCAATATGCCATTTAAGAGGAGTGGTATCTTGTGCGGTTAGGTATTTCTTGACGTTCGTTTCAATGGGATACACTCCTCCTTTCTCCGGCTCGCCATGGTGGAAGAGCGCGATATCTAGTTTGAGATGCCAAGGAACTTCGGGGCTCTACTACTCAAGTCAACAGTAGTGCGGGATGCGCAGTTTCAATATCCTTAACTCATGAATCAGTACTTCTGTTAAGCAGACGAGACGAAACAATTACCGACGCAGTGACTAAAGAAGCCGCCTCAATATATCCACGTAGACGCGAGGACAAAGTTCGCTCCCCATGCATATACTTGGGGAAATGCCAAAAGATCGTGATAATGATTACGATGGACGATTTCATGAAAAGAGTCGGATAGGGCTCAGGATGAAGTTAGAAAGCCCACACGGCTTAAACCATCATTAAAGACCTCCGCTATCCTAGCGCAAGAGACAAGGTCAGTTTTAAGATTCTTGTGCATCTAAGCGGTGCCGGCATCGAAGATAGCTAGCATAAAGTACGTACTACGCATATTTTTGTTGCAGTGATAGATACCAGGCTATCGTGACAGTTTAGAAGTAAAAATGAAACCGCGGAAGGTGTCATAAATAGGTCCTCCAGAACTCTAGAGTTTCCCGTTGTTCGTCAACGGATCTGTTCTATGGCGTGCGCCAGACCAATGTCTCGATGAATACAAACACGGATGGCCAGAACACAAAAAGCGGAATAGCTACACCAGCACGATAAAGATCACAGCAACTTGGGAAGACATTGCGGCCAGCATGGTAAGGAGGTACAGGTACTGGAGTTTCACTACGAGGGTATTTATATCGCATGCGAGAGTCTTCTTTTTATACTCACACGTAGCAATTTCGCGTCGAATTGGCGGTAGACGACTCCGACCATACTCGACAGTAATGTTATGCCAGTAAACAGAATCAAAGGTCCCTACATCACAAAAACATTAGTTGTTCAGCGGAAGCTGTTTTGATAACTCACATATCCTTTTAATGCATACGGATACCCAGACTTTCCTGTTAGCGCCCATGGATGTAACAACCCAGACGATATAGGTGCAGCCAAAGCATTGCCGACACCTCTACCGGCAATGAAGATACACATCAACATTGATGACAAGTGCGGATCGTCACCACCTACTGTTGATGCGAACTTTGTCCACAGGGCAGACCAACTTGGTGCAAGGAAGCCGTAGACGGCGGCAAATACGAGGAGAGTGGCGAGTTGTGTAGTGAAGCCCCATATACACAGAACGGCGAAGGAAGAGCCGAGTGCAGATAGGAAGATGGAGATACGCAAGTCGAACCTGTCGGAAAGATAGCCAAGGAAAATGCAACCCGGCGCGGAGGCACCTGCGGGCGTCTTACATCAACAGTTAAGTTGTTTGAGAAACAAATTAGTGTACCGTTCATCAATGACAGCGCCCATGTACCTGCGGAGGCTGCGTTAATCAGCCCCAGATCCGTTGCAAAAGCTACGAGGGTATCGAATTAGAACGGCGCATATATCACAGAACCAACCTACTTGGCAGATATAGTGTAGGAAGGAATGTCCCCAATCCTTGTATCAAATTGGCGATAAGGAAGATCCAAAAAGGTTTGAACTTGAGAAATTGGGTATTGATGGGTCTATGGTGGACTGATTTGAGACGGTGGGACTCGCGACTTGATATAGGGCAGCGCAGGGAGGGCAAACACTGTGAAGGCGGTCCCAAGAGCTAGCATCGTGGTCCTGAAACCATATTTGTACAAAAGAGTCTTGATAACTATTGGCATTATGACGCCTCCAATGCCTAGAAGAACGAGTTACTAAGTATAAGCTAACCAGCGACAAACTGTTGTCAAGGACGCACCGGAGCCCGAAAAGATAAGGCCATTCGCCTTTGAATGAGTCGAGATAATCAGGTTGGTGTAAATATATATGGGCAGTAACCCACCAGTCCTTTCCTTTCAGAAAACCAATCAAACGTGTATGTCATGGTAGGAAAATATAGCATGCCTGTGCATAGGCTATTTTAGCTGTATGTTTCTAACGAAAGTTGGGTAGCACTTACTGCCACCGACCGAATACAGAATTCCTTGTGTAAGCAGCAATACACCTGAAGTCTTTGCAAATGCTGCTCCGAATAAACCTGCAACACATAGTACCAGTCCTACATACATTCCCTTCTTCTTATGAGCTGGGAATCGCGAGAATAGGGGAAGGATGATAAGCGAGGCAAAATACATTAACCCAGTAGATAGAGATCCGACAAGGGCGAGGAGCGACGATGGGGTATTTTGGAAGGGCTCATGCGAGGTGTAGTAGTTGAGGAACACACCGTAAGAGAAGGGGTAAGACCAGACAAGAAACTCGAGAAGCCATGCGCTGACGAGGAACGCCCAGGCGTGGAACCCACGATCCTATGTGGAAAACGGTATTGAGGTTTGAAAAATAGGTCGAGTTAAGGACAAACCATAGGAGGTAAGGACGATGCATTCAACGGCGCTTCATCGGTATCGTTATCTCCTCTTGGAGTCATTTGCGTGTCTACAATCATGTCTTCGAGGTCGATTGTTCGTTGGTCCGAACCATCAATTTTTGTCCTGACTCCATGTCAACTTTAAGAGATCAAGGAAGATAAGACGCTATTTACCGAGTCTGGTTCAAACTAACCAACTCAATATCGGTAGACATAGTGGGCTGGTTTTGAAACGGGTTGAAAGAAGAGCCATCTTTATGTCGATGGAAATGAATTTCATTTCCATCGGATAGCCGCACCGATGATCAGTAATCAAAAACTTGACAAATCCACTGGCAGGGAACACCGGGGTCTCTATTATCAGATAAGAACTTATGAGCTTGAAGTACAAGTGTTTTATCACTGTGCAATCAGAAAAGAAGATTGAACGTAACGTACGCGTAAGAACGAATCGTGTAAAGGTTCGCCGGGGCGTTTCATTCCGGCTACCTTAATCCGGGAAGAATGAGTGCGTTTAGTGACCAAAGTCGCTTAGTCAGTGTACGCCGGAGCCTTGAACTGCAATGGAAACGACAACATTTCGACTTCAAAGCAATTCATCGGACGAGCGAACGTTTCTCTTTTTTTTTTTTTTTCAAATACTGAGAGATCGAGTTTTCTACTGCAGACCTCATGAGGATTTGGAACAAATTTTGAACGTCGTTTTTGGTATATCACGGACTTGCCAAGGACAATCGTCACCAGTAAATCAACATCCGAATATTGCTGCTTTTGGATAACGAGAAGAAATATATCTTGTGGTCACCCGTATATCAATCGAAGACCCGTACCCTAATTTCTCATAGAAATCGTAAAGCGTCGGTTTGTACGACATCCTCAACAAATGGCGGGACCCATGGCCTCTCAGATGGATGTGTTGTTTCGCATGTCCAGTAGTATTGGAATTGGGATGCCTGGAAGGAGGAAGAATATCAAATTGTGCGACTTGACAGGATCAATCAGACTATAAACTCACACAGTAATACACAACAGTGGGATAATTATTGCTTGAGCAATTCTTCTCGTTCGAGTACTGACTTTTCGAGTTTGATGAGGATTGTTGTCCGTGTGGGAAATTGGGCTGTGGGTGTACTGTGTGCGGTGACCCGAGCGGGCTAGATCAGACGTTATGAGTATCAGGTACGGTCCGAGTATAGCCTAGACATACGAAGCCTAGCCCGTCTAGTACGGCTTCAACGATACCCGCAGTGAAGGACGAACAGCTTAATTGACTCATGTCCTTGGGAACGGAGATATGGCGCTCAATAGGTGGGTCATTGTCAATGATCATATCTATGTTGTAAACATGAGTGAAAACAGACGACACGTGTTGCAATAGCATACATTCATCTGCATTCTCGACACTCTTCTCGATTGCATCCGCTGGTTTTCCAAATACAGCCCGCCAGACTTGTGTGTGAATGGACATCAAGGAAGGCAGTAGCCGTATTTCTCGTTTCGGAGCCTTGGAGGTTGATTCCGCGCGCCATACCATAAGTTCAAGGACCCGAGTGCCGATGCGATAGCCGAGGGTATTCAGTCTTGGGTGATTGTTAGGTGCTATACAGAATTTGAGGAAGGAGACAAACCGGCGTTCGAGATCATTGATACCGCTAACGCGTTTCTGGGTATACTGTACGATTTCTGAGAAAAGAAAGCTGAAAGCGGCGCCAGAGACATCAGTCACGCGAGGTTTGTTGAGGTTCCTGTCGTATATGTTTGGTCGAGCAAGAACCTGTTTATTGGTACCGAGAGCCGTGTTTATCGAGGGAGCTGAAGGAATAGAATATCGCGAACTCGTCGTTGGTGAGAGATGCTCTACAGATGAAAGGGAAGAATTTGAGAGGACGGAGAGCCTGGGATGGGGCTGAGGATATGCCATGGCCGTCAGGATGAAAGGGTATACTGGCTCCGACCAAATAAGGCACGCGGCACGCTTCGATGTCAGCAGCAAGCGTCACCAATGAATCGCCAGGCCTACTATCCGCTAATGTCGTTCTTGGCACGCTTCCCTTTCCTTCCCAGGCCTCCAGGCGCCGTCGTCGTATGAATTACCCTCCGCCGTCGCCTCAGGACCTCCAATCTCATCTCTACCACGCCTTCCTCGACAGCAAGACCGCCGATGTCGCCCTGCGTATCTCCGGCTCGTGGCGTGCTGTCTATCACCTTCACAGAGTCGTCTTGATCCAGTCGGTAGGCACACGAACGTTTCTATCGCTGCCAGTATTGAACCCTTCCAGGGATTTTTTCGCTCGCTCTTCACTGCAGGCTTCGTCGAAGCGTCGCCTAAGCGGTTTGCAGTCCCAGACGAAATAGACATTGTGTTTGATGATCACAATATAACTCGTGCAGGTGCGTATAACTGTATTTCCTTCTGCAACCTTGTCTAATTCTTCATGATCTAGCATTCGAGTGAGTGTTCACCTTTGCTAGCTTTCGTTCAGGAAGCAGATCCTTGACTACAGAGTCTGTATCTCTCGCCTATACGGAGGTGGCCCGCCTCTGCATGTCTGCCCTTTACTGCGGCCAACTCTTTCTCACCCATTAACCCCGGGTTTCCCGTATCAGTCCAAGTACGAAACACCTCCTAGTCACCAGGCCGCTACACCCCAGTTCCTGCTGTCACTGCTTGCTACATCCATCTACCTATCTATCCCTTCTCTGGCCTCCCAAGCTCTTTCGGCTATATGCGGTACCCTTGGTCCGTATACCGTTATCCAGTATCTCAACTTCTCTTTGGGAAATTGCACCGGGTCGGAGGGTGCGACTGAAGGTGCGGTCGGGTTGGAGAACGTAGCAGAACTTCTTGAAGATCAAGATAGCGATAACAGCGAATCCGTTCCTCCATCACTTTCGAGAAATGACCGTGCGAACTCCATTCCCTCTTCTTTCGACCCGACTCAAGATGGCATAACCCTCAAGTCCCGTCAAGCCTCTATCAAGTCGCGTAGTCAGACTGCCCCAGAGCCTGTAACATTTCATTACGGTGCAGTGTCGGATAAGATTGGGGAAGCTGCTGGGGCCTGGCTCGCTCGTTGGGGTCCGGACATTCTCAGCTACGAAGAGAAAGTTGTTGAGGGCGTGCTAGACAAGGACGTTCCTCCACTATCTCACTCAAAGCCAATTCGACGCAGAGCCAAGACGTTAGACTCGGCCGTTCGCACGGAAGTTCTGGATACGGGCAGCGCTTCCGTTACGAGACCAAATATACCAGTGATATGGAGGCGCGGTGGTCTGAGCCCTCATTGGGTCAAGGCTCTTATATCGTCAGATTCATTTTTTGCAAAGGATGAGATGGAACGATATGACTTTGCCAAGCGAGCCGTACAACTGCGGAGGAAGCAGGGGGGAATAGATCCAGACGAGGAGGTCGTCTGGAAAGAGATGTTTGAAACTGGAATATATTATGCTAATATGGTGAGTCTATATTTATAATGACCTTCTTATGAATGCTTCACTATGTATGAAGGTACCCGAAGATATCATCAAGATATCATCTGATATATGTCCAACCACAGATCAACCCTATGTAGCCCTGTCCGTACTTCATGCGGCCAATTGGTCTCAGACCCTTCTTCGACATCATCTTACATTTCGTCCTGCTTCCCCTCCTACGCCAACACTTTCTTCCGCCAAAGGCAAAGAAAAGGATCTTGGTATAACATTTACGAGAGACTCTTTCCTTAATGGAGGCATCAAGCATAAGTGCGATCCATTCTATCTTGTTCCCGTCGACCAGACTTTGCGAATTGGAGAAAACGGTGGGCCATCTTCTGAAGGCAAGGGGATCTCGATGGAGCAGCTGTTCGCACACTCCCACTCTCCTTATTCGGTCTCCTCTGATGAAAATTTGAATGCCAAGTTCAAGTCTGACGAGGTTTCAAGCTATCCTATCACGTTCAACGAATCGAGTTATTTTGGTCTTCTACCAAATTTCTACACACCCACGTCGATGCGAGACGCCCCCGCTGATCCGAAAGCCGTCTACTCTCCTTATCCTCCCTTTCGATTTTCAGTCGAATTCTGGGATATAGATCATTTGAAGGAGAAACAACGATTACACTCCCAAACCATCTGGTATGCTGGCAGCCTGTTCAATGTCTACATCCAAGTTGTGAAGAAGAAGGGATCCACGACTTCGGGCAAGGACCAAACAAGCCAATTAGGCATATACTTATGTCGCCAGAGCACCGTCGAGGCAATTCCCGCCCGAAGTGCACCAAATCCCCTAGTGGTACGGCAGGGCAATGATGGAGACACGACGTCTAGTTCGTCTGACCACAATCACAGCGCGATACCGAGTGCTGGACGCAGTCGAGTGGCATCATCATCCAGCGCATCACAACCCGCAACGCCTATTACTCCTGGCCCTGTGACCCCAACGCGTAGCACGACGCCGTTATCAAGTCCTGCTACGTCGTCATCTCTACCATCATATCACACCTCACCGGATCGACTTGGTACTGCATCTAGTTACCGAGATACACACGGCTATCCATACAGCCTTCCGTATACCCTACCGGGTACCGCGCCCTCCCAACCATACCGGGATTCCCGACCAAGTGTTTCCGCCTACTTCATGATCTACTGTGCCAATCCGACGGGAAGCTCACAGACACGGTTCAAGAGTACCCCGGACGTGTTCAAGGTCAGCCAGAGCTGGGGATGGAAGAGCAGTTCGTTGAAGGGAGAAGATATACCCGCAGGCGATGAAGATTCCGACGACGAAGGTAACGGTATCAACCTTCAGGGATCTAAGATTAGTTTGAGGGCGACCGTTGTTCTTGGGATCGTGTAGTCTACGAATCGCTTTGTATTGCAGTTCCTTGCATTGCATAGTACAGCATAATTGTGGATAGAGTAAGATAGGTAGATAGTAAAGGCATCAGGATGCCACCACCCCTTTCTCGACGGTAATCTTTTGCGTGTTCTCGAGGGAGATCTTGAGGATGGAAGTTCCGTTCGTTAGTGCGTCCCCCTTTGCGTGAGACGTACTGTTCGATGGGGAGGGAGAGTTGCCAAGACCAGTCGTCGAATTTGAATCTGTCGTAGCGCCTACTGTGCCATTTCTAGAGCTAGACCTTGAATCTGGGCTGTCCGACCTTGTAGCCGGATTCAACTTCCAAGATTCCGCACCATCTTGAGTTGCCGAATCAATAAGGCTATCAGAGTTTGTGGTGTCCATATCTCCGTCATCATCATCTGCGGTACCAAAGCCCGGATTGTTTGTCGACCCTGGGGATTCATTTCCCACTGCGGCAGGAACACCGGGGAGAAAACTACCATCTCCAAAACCGTCTGCACCGCCTATTCCGTCTAGTGGACTAGCACCGTCAGACGCTGTGTCACCAACCCCGCCGGACGGATTAGTGGTACCGCTGGTTGCGTCAAACAGTAGGGAGTCTAGGTTTTTGTCGCCAACATTGACGTTGATCACAGTGGTTCCGGAAGCCAGCTTGGCTACTTCCTTGAGTAAGGAGGATATATCGCTACTGTCGGAGGTCGAGCTCGGAATTGTGAGGGTCCTGACTGTGGAGCTACCATCAGCGGGACGATTTGTATAGTCCCTGTTGCAAGAAGGTTATCATTTGCGGAAATGTTTATACAAGATATAGAATCTCACCCTACAGGAGCGGCAGATACCACAAGAGTCATATGGGATGCTAAAAGGAGGGACAAGACGTATGTTTTGGGATCACGGTGCATCATCTTCAAGGTGCGTTAGGAATGTCCAAACAAGCCAGCTTGTGTGCGACCTCTCGAAGTTAGCCAGTAACTCGATGAAAACGGAGATGAGCGCAGCTGAAGAGTAGCTTGGCTACATAAATCATTATATATCTGGGAGCTGGAAGGATCTACGGCGAGGTTGCATGATGGTAGTCGGAGTACTGCCTGTTAAGATATCAACGGGTATCAAAGGGGAACAGCCGTTAACAGTTCGCGATCATCACCGGAAGGAGAGCACCTTTTTAGGCAACGAGAGGGGAAGACTCTAGTATTTGGTCTAGTTATTTTTCAAAGTCGGACGACCATGGCAACGTCGAAAGGAAAACAGCCCGAAAGACAGGCTCTCGTGCCTCCTCTCCCCAATCCTGCCACGGGCAGCGCCAATCCAGCAGCATCCTTGTCATCTCTGTGGGCTTATCTTCTGCCAGCCTTGAATCACATTGTAAAGTCTCCCACCAACAATATCTCTAAAGCCCCAGCGATTGATGTCGAATTCTATTCGGGGATCCATTCGGCCTGCTACAACTAGTATGTCGACCAATTTCATCTGCCACAAGAAAATTTTCAACTTTCATTTCAGTATTACAGCCCAGACTGAAAACTACAATTCTCGAAAGAACGAAGATTCCGCACTTACTACTGGGACAGACCTTTACGGACAACTAGACAAATTTTTCGCCGATACAGCCCGCGAGTTGCTCCTCGGTGCCCCTCAGGATGATTCTTCCTTGATTGACTACATTATTCCCTGTTTCAATCGTTACTCTGCCGGTGCTCAGTCCGTTAATCGTCTTCTCAATTACGTCAATCGCCACTATGTGAAACGCGCCGTTGACGAAGACAAAGGCTGGTTGTCCATTAACGACGTTCTCGAGCACGTTGCCAGAACCATCACTGTCAATGATACACGAGAAAAGTTATCTAACAAGCTGAAGGAGAAGCGGTTAGACGAATTGAAAAAGTGGGGGTACAGTGATGGGGATCCTGCAGAGGCTCTGATTTTAGCGGAGTCATGTGCAGAGGCTGCCAGTTCCCTAGACCGCATTATTCCCATCGCATCTCTCGCCCATCGGAGGTTTAGGGTGGAATTCGTGGAGCCCCTCTTAGCCGTTCCAAAAGTAAAGCGAAAGGGTAAAAACAAACCCTTGAAAACGCCCAATGGAACTACTCCCAAAGGGCGTTTGGCCCGTGCGGTCAAGGAGTTGTTGGAATCCAAGGAGGTGGACGAGGATGAACGGAGTAGGATCGCGGGAGAGCTTGCCCTTATTCTTCGCAAGATTGGAGTCATTGGCCCCTTGCGTAAGAGACTCGACAAGTATTCCCCTCTTCACTCGGACGGTTGAATCCATGCTAGCTTTTTCTGGGGCATTGTGTTGCTACACATTCAAATCAGGCTGCCTTTCGTTATATACTAACTAAGGCGTGGCGTAGGGTCTTATCCTAGTCGGTCTCTTGGTACGTGTCATCTTCTGAAGCCTGGCCCGCCGACTGGCCCATATATCTGATTATCTGGCACCGGACGATTTGCGTCGCGCAATGTACCCCCTACTCGGTCGTGGACCCATCCATCATTCTTTGCAGCAATGTCCCGAAAGTATGTCGCCCCGCGCCCGTCTACATACGCAAACGTCTGCTCAGTCTCGCCAGTCCCGTTGATCGCATGTCTCAGTCCGGACCAGTCGTCCATACCTATCCAACCCTTGGCATGCTGTACGGAATGAATGGATTTGTAAGGGCCGGTTGGGAGCTGGATGGCTCGAATATGGGTCTGGTTAATCTCGGATCCGTATCCACCTGAGTTCCAAGATAGTCAGCTACTCGAGACTAATGCGGCGTAGATCTCACCGAACTGTAATTCGTACAAAGAATAATTCGAGAACACAGATAACGGATATTCAAATGCATCACGAAGGACCTGAATTGCTCCGTGCTTGGATTCGGTGGTTCCCGTTGTAGTTTGGTTGCCCCACTAAAAGTGAGTATCTCAAGTGGTGTTTCAATGATACGAGCAACAACTCATACTTGGATCCAGCCTTCGTCGATATATGCGCCACCATTGATGTAGTTGAACGATTGAGTGAAAGTGACGGTCTTTGTTCCTTCCGACGTGTGTATTTCGCTTTGAATTAGCAGTTTACGATGAGCAGCGACTCGAGTCCAAACGGTTCCATTTCCTTCGCTGGCTCCACCGAGGGTTTGAATATCTAAATCGGGGACCTCGTAAATTTTGGTGGTCCCAGACGTTTTTGAGCTTCCGGTCCTGGCGTGTACACTCCCAGAAACAATCCAGTTTGAATTGATAGAGGGACTGGTCCCTTGTCCCATAACTCGGATGGATATATTGTGTTCGCCGCCGTCCAAGAAAATCGGAAGGGCCGGGGTGATGTCAATCCAATACGATGGTGCATCATATGCACCGTATGAAGTCAATGGACGCCAGTTCGACGGAGTGATACCACCGGTGTATATCACGGCATATGGCCAGATGACGCCAAAAAGCTTGTCATCAACTAAGACTTGGACCTCGCGAAAAGGACCCTTGCCAATCACTCCTGTGGAATCCGGGAAGTATTGTGTGAATTCATCGGGTGTGTCTGAAATTGATGGTCAGTCATTAAAAGTAAACCTGGATTTAACATTGAACGCACTCAGATACCAGAATTCCTCCGCTGAATTTCCTGAGCAAAAGATTTCAACGTAGGCCTCTATTGTATTATCCGGCAATGTCACTAGTGTGCTACCTCCCGTGTCGCTATCCAAGGTAAAGTAATTGGCTATCGTGGGAGATAGGTTGGAGAGCGGAATAATGACATCAGACGTTCTTGGTGTTGGGAAATTTGACGTAGGAGCATAAAATGTTGCCGTTATGATTACTGTCGGACATCGCTCGTCGTAAGGAACTATTTTAGTGATGGGGCCACAGGACCTACCGTCGAAAACGCCGTCGAGTAAGCTGAAATTCTTTAAATGAGTAATGCGACGTCGGGTTGGAGGATTGAATGAACGCACAGTTCTTCAGAAATGATGTTGCTAAAGTCCATCATGAAATCGCCAGCTTTAGCAAAAAGTGGAGTGAATTGAGTAACATCCTTAATTCTGAGAGCAGCTCAGCCGCTGTAGCCACTGGGTATCGAAGACGCACGTATTCCATATCGTTCCTGTCTTGGTAGGTTCTGCACTTGACGTACGCCAAACTATAATTCCAAGCATCTCGTCAGTCTACATGAAACACGTTAGTAGAATGACTTACTTTCCACATGTGATAGGTAGATGGACTGGAGTCATCAATGGTGTTGTCAAATCTTGAGCTAAGGCGTATGGTAACACTTACGCCCAGACGATCGTATTGTGTGCCGTTTCTCAATGAGAAAAGTGAGTCACCGAAGGAATACAAGCCGGAAGGCTCACGAGGAGACCGAAACGTTCAGACTGATCGCGGCCCATCGTCCAATATTTCCGCAATTAGAGTCGGTAGGAGGGGAATAGGCCACTATAGCTGGACTGTTATACGAACCGTCACCTATACAGAAATTAATCTGATGAGAACCAGAATGTTTCTGAAATTACCAAAACTGTGCGACAATAACTTAACTTCGCAACCTGGCCCTTCCTGGGGGACTACGGGGGGAGCAAAAACTTGGAGATCCACCAGAGGAGCGACGGTGGGATCATCAGTCATTAACGGCACTCGTTTTGTTAATGCACTTCCTGCGGAGAATTCCGCAAATCCTTCAAGCAAAGGACCCAACTCTTCTTTTGTCAACTGGGCAAAGGTGATCGGCAAAGTACAGAGTGCTTGGAAGAACAACATAGCGCTGAAACGAATTCCGATAATCCAAAGATTGGTCATGATGGTGAGGAATTGGCTGCTCCTTACAAAGGCTGGCATATCCCAAGCTTCTATCTTTTCCTTGAGAAGGTACGTACCATGCGAACGCATGAAGCATATGATAGTAATAGATATAGAACATGGGTCGGCGGCCGGCTCCGATAACCACATGAATTATACATCACGATGGAAAATAGCAACGACGTAATACGGCTTTACCGTCGATCATCATCTTTCCGTATTAACTTCGGTTGGTGTTGCGTCACTGGCAAAAGTGACATTTTGAGTAGAATCAGCACATTAATATATGAATGGAAGCACCAACTAGTTAGCCAGCCAAATGGAACCTTGTTTCGCAAGTTGAAGTTCGCTCTATAGAATAAAAACCAAGGTCAGACGTAGTAGAAGTCAGAAACATGACCTACCAGAGAGATAACATCGTCATTATAGCCGGTCGAACAGAAGTCCGAAAATTAAATAAGATTTTGATTTGAGTAGCAAGGGAGCTCGACGCTTCGCAGCTTCGGTAGAGATTCCACTCCCAACTTGATTCAAGGTACGTGGTTGCATGTTTGTACAAGTTCTTCCCGTCGTAAGATGCAGAAGACAGGTGCTAGAACTTGGCTGCCGCGCGGGCTCTGACCGCTTCTACTTGCTCAGATAGTAGCAATATGAATTATCTTTCACGAGGGAAAAACAGTGGTAACGGAATGCGGTTTTACTATCGTCGTATGATTATTCAGTACTTCGGTGTTAGAGGTTGGTACTGCCGTCAAAAAGGACATTCTAGAAAATAACTGAGAGAAACGCGTCCGTATACGAATTGGAGCACGAACCAGCCAAGCAGCCAAACGGAACCCCTGTTTCGCAAGTTGAAGTTCAATCTATAGAATGTAAACCAAGCTTAAGGACCTAGTAGAAGTTGGCAGCATAACTTACCAAAGGAATAGCGTCGTCGTAGTAGCTGGTCGAGCAAAGGTCCGAGAATTCAGTGTAGGTAAAGACAAAGTCCTTGAAAGATTTTGAGCAGGGGACGAAGTAGTAAGACAGAAGCGACACATACACAGTTCAGTTGATTCGCTTCCATGGCCCAAATGTGGGGACATTCCAACGGGTTTGTTGACCGAGAAGCCAGATGGCCCTTGATATCAGTTTCAACATTCCTCCGTTTCTTAGGTGCTAGCTCAGTAGTCGACGAGCAAGTAATCCAATCGGATGTCAGACTTGCGTATTCACCAGACTGGGTAGGATCATTGATATGCTGGCACCACAACAACATTGTAAAACCCACCTTAATTCGAGTAGCAAGGGTGCTCGCCCACGATGAGACAGAATTGCCAAAATCGGCCTTCAAACGCTTGTTGATAATGCCAGAATCTTCGAGGAGTTTTTAGGAATTAGTGACGTGGATGAATGAAAGATGCGCACCCCAGACCTGAATAGACGTATTAAGTTAGAAATACTGATAACTTAATGAAACCTCACAGCGTGACTGCCGGATAAAGGTATGTTTTTAGTGCATATACACAAAAAC